>FR990018.1:10000000-15000000 GCA_905404135.1 Hesperia comma
CGCCATTTGGCCGGAGTAATAAATTGTTACAGAGAACTTCCGATTACGTATTTCGCCAGAATTCAGAATTGTTTCTCGGATTGCTATTAGTTATGGCCTGGGCCCATAACCTGTTGTAATATTAAATAAAACGCGGATAGCAATTGAAACATGAAAAACGATATATTATTTCGAATGATAGGAAAAATAACAAGTGAGTGCAAAAATAGACAATAGAATAGAACATAAAGTAAACCACAGAAACAGACTATAAAACAGTTATGCAGTTATGTTTAATATTCCTATAATAAGACTTAAATATTCTGAACAAAAGCATAAGAACTATTTCAGTTGACAAAATAATTCTTTTTAAAAAGAAAATTGACATTTGACATTTAAGTCCTACAACGATCTTTTGGCGCGTGAATGACGTGTGGGTGACAGAGACAGTGCCTTAAAGTTTGCCTTGCCTGTATGGCACTGTCTCTATCACCCTAAAGTCATTAATATAGTGTCATTATTTTATGTCATGTTATTTTGTATGTTTTAAATCTAAATACGCGATAATTCGACTATTATGAATACATGTTGTCGATTCCAACGCCTTATTTAATCCAGATATACATGTAATTATTCTTAAAACACCGAACCGACGGGGCGAAAATCAAATGTTTGACAGGTAAGATTTGTATGGGAAATTAAAATTTTCATTTTTAGTATTTTCCTCGCAATTTTTCCGTATTTTCTCGTCGCTGCAACCTTCCCTGAACTTCCACGAATATTTCAAGACTAAAATTAGCCAAATCGGTTTAGCCGTTATAAAGTAAAAGTTAGTTAACTCAGTTAAAAGTTCTGGTATTTATCGATGTGTGGGTGCACAGACATAGTAACTATGTCTGTGTGTGGGTGATGGGGGTGTTTTTTCGTTACGAAATTTTTGCATTCGGTCCCCGCGCCCAAGGCCCGCGATAAAAGCTGTGCAATAGCTTAAAAATCTAAGCCTGCGACTTGGCGCGAAGGTGTTTTTCCCGCGTGTATCCTGATCCCGCGGGAATTGCGGGATAAAAAGTAGCCTATAAGTATGTTGGTTCACAATCTCCTCTATCTCCCAGTGAAAGTCCCATAAAAATATAAGCCCGCGATTTGGCGCATAAGAGTTTTTCCCGCGTAAATCCTGATCCCGCGGGAATTTCTGGATAAAAAGTAGCCTATAGGTAATTTGCTTCAAAACCTTCCGAATCTCTCAGTAAAAGTTCCATTAAAATCCGTTTAGCCGATCCGGAGATAAGCGTGTACAAAGAGACAAACTTTTTTTATAACTTTTCAACCCCTATTTTACCCATTTAGGGATGATTTTTTAAAAAACTTTGATACAGGTTTTTCATTATTTTTTTTCATAATTCTAAACACCAATTTTCAAAACACCTGGTTTACAATTGACGGACTTTCATTCAAACTTTGAACCCATATTAGACCCCCGTAGGGGTGGAATATAAAAAAATCCGTTCTTAGCGGATCCCTTCTAACTATAAACTACTACCCTGCCAAATTTCATCTCAACACGTTCAGCGGTTTCTGAGATTTTGTGATGAGTGAGTGAGTGAGTCAGTGACCTTTCGCTTTTATATATGTCGGAGCGCACTCAAGTCCTGCGCTGGTCTTTCAACGCCATCTGTGGAGAATCGCTGGAACTACTTGTCGGAGTGCAGTAAAGTCCTGCGCTGATCTTTCAACGCCATCTGTGGAGAATCCCTTTAACTATTTGTGGAAACGTCAAACAGTTATTGTTTGGGCATGGTTGGCATGGAGCGGGGGTTAGAGATGACATTATAAAGATCCAGAGCTGTTATGATAGGATCGGCCGCATCTGCACGAGCCACACGGGTCTACCCTTGCACCCGCGACATTTTCTGCGACTTACCCGCTTCTCCACCGAGAATTTTTATTCTTGGTAGGAGAACATTCCGTCCGCTCTGGCGGATTGAGGGGAGCATCTGCAGTACTGGAAGCGCCGCGCCGAGCCGTTTTCACGGCTAACGGCGCTCAGACCGTGGGCAGATGCCTCCAAAGAAGCAACCAAACCCAGCACCGCTGCCCGGCGTCGCCGCCTACTTGAAGAAGGCGCCGGCGACCGCCGAAGAACCGGATGCCGCGACACCTGGCCAATCAACGGACGGCGGGAGGGGACCCCGGGCGCTCGCTGATGCGAAGCGCCCCGCCCCGATCCCGCCACGGGGAGCCGCCGGACCATCGCGCATCCCGAAAATAGAACGCCGCCACTCAGTCCCCGAAGTACGAAGCACTGAAGCCCCGCAAGCCGCCTCCCGTGACGACCACACGACACCGGGACCGAGCAGCCGTTCCCCCTCGCGATCCTCCAGCCCTGTGCCGGACCCGCCACGCGACCGATCACCCGCGACCGCCTTGGCGCGCGACCGCGTGATCGCAGCGAAGCTGTCTGAGCACGGGCTCCTGTCTGACGATGCGCAGGCCGCCCTGGCCCGCCATCTGAAGCACAGGCAGCGATTGCTGAAGGGGGCGGCTGTTCCAGAGCTACCAGAGGAAGAGAGGAAGGCGCTTGAGAGCGCCATCCAGCCGCCAACATCATCCCATCACAAGGGACAGCAGGAAGGAGGGGAAGAACGAGCAGCCAAGCGCCCACGCATGGAGCCGGAACCCCCACCGAACGCACACCTGCTGAGAGATCCGCGTCTGCGTGGAAGGCAAGCGCCGGCTCCGAGAGTGGCCCCGGTTGCCCTCGCCGAGCCGCCAATGCCTCCGCCCGCGCCAGCACGCTCATTTGCCAGCGCCGCCGCGTCACCGCGCTCACCAACAACCGCCGCCGCGCCCCCGCGTACAACGCCATCTGTCGGCGCGCCCCCGTGCGCGCCGCCAACCGCCGCCGCCCGCTCTCTCGCGCAACCGGCCGTCGCCGCCCCCGCGCGCCCACAGCCGACCGCCCGCGAGACACCGCGCCTACCAGCCGCCGCAATACCGCGCTCACCACCGACCGCCGCTCCATCCGTAACGTCGCGCCCCGCGTCGCCCGCCGCGCCGAGCACCGCCCAAGCCGTGCCGCCCGCCGCAACCGACCGCGGGGAATTCGTTTCCGGCCCAAAGAACAAGAAGAGTACGAGCTGATCAGGGCGTATATGACCAGACTCGTTGAATCAGATAGCTCCGTAGAGTGGCATACCTACGGTTTACCAGCGGAGAGGTGCCTCAAAGTGGCAGTCAAGGGGCTGCCAACGAACACTTCTCCTGAAGAGGTCAAGGAAGAGCTCCAGCGCTTGGGCTACGACCCGAAGGGCGTGCGCCAAGTGTTTGGCCGAAGAGGGAGACCGGGGAGCGTATTCTACGCGGTCCTGGCCCGAACAGACAACTTAATACCGGGCATTTACGCAGTGACTGAGTTGCTGTGCATGCCCGGTATCAGAATAGAGGCCTGGAGAGGCCAAAGAAAACCAGCTCAGTGCCACCGGTGCCAGAGCTTCCGCCACTCCTCTCGAAACTGCCATCGCCGGCAAGCCTGCGTGAGGTGTGGCGAACCGCATGAAGCCCACCTGTGTCCGAGGCCCCGGGAAGAACCTGCCACATGTGTGAACTGTGGCGGGCCTCACCCGGCCAACTTCGCAGGATGTCCCGTACGCCGCAGAGAGGCCCGTAACCGCCGAGCGGGAACGGTGGCACTGTCTGACAGCGCGCGCCCCCTCCGCTACAACAAGAAGACGGAGACTCAACCGGAGGAACCAAATCCGAACTCAGTAGAGCCGGTATATGAAGCCATCGTCGAGGAGACGTCAGCGGCATCGCTGATGGCCCCGGCAAACGACCCACAGAGCGTCTCTCCCAGAAGGGAAAGGAAGAAAAAGAAGAAGAAAGAAGAAGAACCGCCCCAGAAGGGCTTTCTAGAAGATGTTGCTGACTGGCAGAACGCGTACGCCGCGGGCTCCATGTCACTAAGGGAAGCGGGACAGGAGATCCAACGACTGGTCTCTCGCTTCCAATCTGAGTTTCTCAAGAAATAGAAAACCGTTGCTGCTGCCCGTGAGTCGCGCCTGATCGCTGGTCAGCTCCTGCTGGGCTTCCGTCGCGGCAAGCGGCGGTTCCACCTGGTAGGGCGAGACCGCTCAGGCTGCGTGAAGACGGCGGCAGCAACTCACAGCGATCGAGCAAGAAGCCACAAGACCCAGACCGCCACAGTCGGTACATGAGCCCGCGAGCCCGCAAGGACTCAACCCGAGGACCGGCCCGTATTGACGGGTCGCGTAAGAAACCCTCTACAGGGGACTAACGTCCCGAATGATTCCGCCCGTGCCCTTCGGGGGACGGAGAGATGACCACAGCGATGGGGGGCTTTTTCGGAATTGAGCGCTTAGACCGAGTAGACGTGTAGAACCCACTGCCATACCAAACTTGCCGCGTTTCCATGTTTAATCCGAAGTAATCTTGCTGATCCTTTGCTACTTTGCTATTATTTTGTCGTAAGCTTTATTTCTAAGTTTAATTTAATGTAATCTGAATTAATTTTGGAAATAGTTCATTATTTGTTATAAAACTGTATTGAAGTGTTGTAATAGACCTTTAAACTCGGTGTACTGACTATTATTTCTGACCTCCAGCCACGTATAACCCAAATTATATCGACCGCTCGGACCCTAGCGCCGTTATCAGAAGTTGGATGTAACTTCACGTCCCACACATGGCTAGCTAGGTTATTTCAGGTTTTCAGGTTATAATTGTCAGGTGATAATATTGTGAGGCATGGATGGCAAGTGAAGAGACATGACCACCATGCCACGGGAAAACAGGATTTTGAAATAAAATGGCAAGTATCGGTGTAAAGGATTTTCAAGTAAGACGGCAAGTATTGGTATGGTTTATTTTAATTTCATTAGTCATGTGGTAACAGAATTTCATTTCTTAAGTTATATTTTTCGTGTAAACTATGTTGTGTGTGTAAACTAGTTTGTTAATAATCGGGAGTGAAAAAAAAACATTATTATTCGGTAATAAAATCATTTAAGGCAGTTACGTAATTGAAACAAATCACTTCTCATCGTAATCTAATTTTGATGTTTTATCGCTGAAAAAAAGACATCGTTTTTATTATGACCTCTGTTTTTATTATGAAGGGAAAGTTACACCCTTTGATTTTAGTGTAATTTAACCAAGTATTATAACATCGGAACACACTTTTTATCATGCGATCATTTTGTTGAAGTTTAATGCGGGTAGATTTGTGGTTAGTTTGCTAGAATGCCCAAAGGCTAAGTATGATTTGAAGTGTTGTGATATAAAAAGTGAATTTGAGTAGAGTGATAGCGATGAATCTTAGTTCAGCTGGTCGGGTCTTGCAGAGACCGTGGAAGAGTCCGTGTGACTTGTTGACTTTGTTTGTTGTGCTTAGTGAAAAGCCACAGGCCACGAATAAGATTCATGCTTTGTTTTGAGTTTCCTTGATGATAATAGTTGATGAAAGTTATTGGATAATGTTGGTACTTGTTGGGTAAGCATTTTTGTTCAATTAATTTAATCGAAATGTAACGTAACTCGAGTCATTTTAAAGTTAAATTATTATGTTCCGAAGTTACAATAACAATTAATGTACGTTCATAAAATTCTTAAAGATACTTACCCCCTTTGGTAGATTAGATTTTGTAGTCTGGTCGAAAAAGAAAAACAAACATTTTAAAGTCAGGTATTAGGCTATGCCTTCCGTGTTGGTACAATTTTTAATTGATAACGAGATATGACGTACAGTGCAGTGACTTTTATCAAACGTGCGTGTTCTTTCCTTTCGTGACAGGTGTTAAATTCTTAACATTATTTCTTGATTACATTTTATTTTTGCGCAATGGGTAACACGCGGTCCTGGGTTCGATTCCCGGTGAGGCGGCAATTTGAATGATGAGTTTAAATTTTCGTTCTCGGTCTGGGTGTGTCCTTGTCTTGTGTGTTGTTCAGGGTACCCGCGACAAAGAGAATCCTAGTGTGGTGTTTTGAGTGTGAAGCGTTATTTAAAAAAAAAACAAAAAAAAAAGAAGGGCGAGGTGGCCATAATATAAGGGCGAGGTGGCCATAATATAATAATAATATAATAATAATAAGTACTTTATTTGCTCTCACAACATGATCTTACAAATAAAACAAAGAATTTATACCAAAAGATCTACTTTGTGAGAGCTTGGTGCCTGAAGTAGGTATCCGAAGAACCTGAGTTACAGGTCACCATAGCCCTCCCGCGGACAGATTTAAGGTAGTAGTGTCTTTTATTTTATTTTTTATAATGCGTAGGTATATGTATGTGTGTGTGTGTGTGTGTGTGTATGTGTGTGTGTGTGTGTGTGTGTGTGTGTGTGTGTATGTGGGTGCTTGTATACATAGGTGAGTGGGGTGTATAATTATGTGTATGTGTCTGTATGTTTTATGTAGCGATGTGCCGAGTACGGTTTGACTCGAGTCAGACTCGATTCCTGCTTTAGAACTCGCCTACTCGAATACCAATTTATTTTGATTCGAGTACGCCGGACTCGATTCCGGTACTCGAGTCAGGAAGAATCAATTCGTACTCGCTAACTCGATTCTATTTATGCGAGTCCAACTGACTCGAGTCTCGTATTCGAGTTTGGTTAACTCGCTCGTACTCGCAAACTGTTTACTTTCGCAATGAACCTGCATCTTTTTGTTTTGATTTTCTTTATCCTACTTCCTACTAATATTATAAATGCGAAAGTTTGTAAGGATGTATGTGAGTGAGTGTGTGTGTGGGTTTGTTACTCTTTCACGCAAAAACTACTGAACGGATTTTCATGAAACTTTGCAGTAATATAGCTTAGACATCGGAATAACATAATTTGTTAAAATTTATAGAGATTTTTAAGGGACTGGTTTCCCGAAGCGAAGCGAGGGCGGATTTACTAGTTTTGTATAAATTCAGTTAGCAGTTATTGCGAGTACTGAGTTTAGTCCAGTCGGCTGGGAAAAATTATCAGGTTTGTTTAGTTAACTTTATTATAGAATGGCGCCGAAAAAACCTCAGGTGTATGGAAGAGTATTGAAAAAGTGGACGGCGGTAAAATAAAGTGCAAAAATTGTGACTCCGTATTTAAAGATTTCAAAAACTCGTCCTGGACTAGAATTTTCAGACTCGAATTCTGGACACGAATTTCTAGACTCGTGTCCAGCCGGACTCGAGTCCAGAATATTGACTCGAGTCCAAACGGACTCGAGTCCAGAATACCAAACATAGAATTCGAGTACTGGTCTCGAATCAGGGAATCGAGTCATGATTCGAATACCGTCTAAACTGACTCGAGTCGACTCGATCCATCAAAACAGCGACTCGGCACATCACTAGTTTTATGTTTAGGTATTTATTTTGGTTTTACGGTCTTAATGGGGTAGTAGGGAAAGACGATTTTTAACTTATTGACAAGGTTAGGTTTTAAAGGTTGGATTGAAGGAGGTTTTCTGTTTCGTCGTAGTTTAATGTTTTTAGGTAGTTTACAACTGCTTGTTTGCAACTGTAGGTGGGCAAGGGATATATATTCAAGGCGCCGTTGAGTTTATTATATAAAAAGTCACCTTGGTAACAAAAGAAATCCCACCAAAAACATTTTCATGTAAAGTGTTGCCAAGACGACTGCGTACGGTTTACCTTGTGAAAAAGATATCAGATCTCATGTAGAGCCAAGCTTCTGAATCTACAGCTCTAACTCTACAAACCCTAACTTCACTAACTCTACATCTCAGTAAAAATGTATGGCTCGGCTGTTTCGCTACCGTCACGAAAGCGTAACGAATGCCTTCGAATTCTTCTCACTGCTAAGCGAATATTTAGTTTATAAAGTCGAAACAGCCAAGCCATACATTTTTACTGAGATGTAGAGTTAGTGAAGTTAGGGTTTGTAGAGTTAGAGCTGTAGATTCAGAAGCTTGGCTCTACATGAGATCTGATATCTTTTTCACAAGGTAAACCGTACGCAGTCGTCTTGGCAACACTTTACATGAAAATGTTTTTGGTGGGATTTCATTCCTTTTTGTAAGTTGCAATGGCAGTTTTTTTTTTGTTTATGATTAATGTGTTTCTGAGGCTACTCGTAGCGACGTTTGAAAGTTGTCCCATATATGAATTAGCGATTAGCGTCGAATGTTATAGTTAACTAGAGAACTGCCCGCGCTTCACTTCGGGACCCGTAGGTAACAGCCGCGTAGGTCCCGCTCCATAGTCGCATATGACTTCAGTACCAAAGCCAAGGCCACTCATCGTAGGGATTTGTGAAAGCGATGGCGTATGTCACTCACATTCGAAAAGTGTTTGTAATAACCAACAAAGTTCGAAATAAATCATTTCATTTTCAGTAAATTACATGTAGTATTTGACAGCGTGATTCAGAACTTGCAAATGAATTTTACTAACGCCATCTATTAACAGCATCCGGAACTAAATATCTAGCAACTAACAAAACATCGATCTTCCCATGGGAATGAGATGTTTTTGCGCGGTAAAAAGTAGCCTACGTCACTCTCCACCCTCCTAACTATCCCCACACACATAAACCATACCATATAATAGCCATACTGCGACGGGAAAGAGTCACAAACAAACACACTTTCATTTATAATATTAAAGTAAGGATTCGACCGTCTTAAGTACAATGAACGGTTCGACGGTTCTCCAACATTTTATTAGTAGCTTTCACCATATATAAGCAGGGGCGCCCTAAGGTGTGTCGGCGCCCGCGTGCTAACCCCATTTGCCCCCCCCCCCCCCCCTGGTTGAATACGAATCTCATATACAGATTCATGATTATGTCCCTCCGCCGGGGTCCATTTGCCCTGAATTTGCCGCCCGCGTGCGCCGCACGCCTTGCACGCCCGGTTACGGCGCCCCTGTATATAAGGGGATAATAATACAACGGGTTTGAGAAACTGTTTATAATATTAAACATTATAATAGAAACAGTATTTTTAGACAGTGAAATAAAAGTGCAAGATATTATGTTATTCATTAATTATTTCCAACGACAGAATTAACGTAATATTGCATTTCTAGGAATATTTGAAAATCCCCATCTAATGAAGTAAAATTTTAATACCTGTGTCGCGGGTGGCATGGACTACACATATAACACATCACAATTACACCCATGACCCGAGTACAAATATTCATCTGCCACATAAATATCTGCGCCGGCCGGGAATCGAACCCGGGACCCCTCGCGTCGCAGGCAGGGTCGCTACCAACTAGGCTACAGGGTCAAAGATGCAAACTTTAAATATTGTAAGTAAATCAAAACCAAAGATTAGTTATTTTGGTATTTTATTGGCACGGTGCGCGATGACAGCGCCAACTAGCGGTTGCAATTACAGTGGACTTTGAAATATCAAATAGCTTACTATCATTACGTAAAATAATAAACAAACAATTACTTATTTCCAATTATATCGTAATTAATTAGTTTTCTACCTAAATCTATAACAATGTTTATCAATAAAAATAATATATTTATCTTTTTTATACGTACATACATACATGCCACAATCAATAAAGTTTAGTAGTAGGTACCTATAGCTATAGATACATGGGCTTTACAAATCGTCCGTCGTAAGATTTTTAGCCACCATGCGTACTGCGATCGATTCAGGGTCCTCCCACTTCCTACTTTGAACCTATTTATATACTACTTATATGTTAATAAATTATATAGGTATAAATAACATCTTAAATGTTATAAATTTAATGTTAATATACCTAATATAAATTAATGTTCACGAGACGGTATAGTGCCATCTAGTGACAACTCGTTCGAACTACTTTCAACTTCGAATAAGTTAGTAAACATTCTAGTTGCCAAGTATTCTCTAGATGGCGTTACTTACTTGGCGATCTACATTTTTCAAAAATTATTTTTATGGGGTCCCCATACAAGCAACCATTAAAATCTAAATAATAATAATTAGTAGGTATTAATGTTATTAGTTTTAGTAGGTATTAATTAGTAGTATTGATGGTAAATATTTTTTTAATTTAATTGGTGTCCAACGCCATCTGTTGTTAGATATATGATATATAATTTCGATTATCATACATGAATCAGTTAGCGAAATAGGCTATTTTAGATATCCATAAAATCTTAAGTTTCAGAGCTATGTAATTGAAACTTTGTGCGTTTAATTAGTCTATCACTGTCATCATATCCTGAGAATTTGAGCGATCGGGTATATCGTAAACCGAAGTTATGAGGGTTCAAAAATACGACGAAGCACTTCGAGAAAAGGTAGGTAGTGCCCGAGTGCTTCGCACGTCTTGGCCAGGGGGCACTACTGTGCCCCCAGATGACGGGATGCAGCTGTGTTGTATATTGATGGTAGGCAAACCCTTTTCTTTCTACGCTTATCTTTGAAAAGCTGTGGGTCGTAGTTCAGTTGTGCATGTTTTTTGAGAATAGTTTGTAGGACAAACGTTTGTCGGACGGTTAACACTCCCCACAGCCTGTAAAGATCAGCAGTCGGATGTCGGAAAGGAAGACCAGCTCCCACCTTCAAGATACATCTTTGAGCTCGCTCAACTTCTATCATAAAGGATTTAGCTGCTCCACCCCACGATGTGATGCAGTAGTCTATAATCGACTTGCATAGAGCAAAGTAGACCGTTTTTATGATATTGAGGTCGGATATCTGTCGGAGGGACCTGAATATATAGGTAAGTTTACGTAATCTTGTCACCAATGACTCGATGTGTTGTTTGAAGCTTAGTCTTTGGTCAATAATGACTCCCAGGTATTTAGTGTTTTCTACCCTATCAAGCTTCGGGCAAGCACATGTTGTCTTGCTAGAATCGCATATGTGTACTGTTATTGTTAGTGAAATCGGTGGGAGGAGGTTACTTTTAAGGCCAAAAGGTATATAATTAGTTTTTGTGATATTTAAAGTTAATAAGTTTCTTTGTAACCAATTTCTGACCTGCTGAAATCCTTTCTGTGCTATCTGGTAACATTCTTCCCAGCTATTTCCCGCGAAAAAGAGAGCCGTATCGTCAGCGAACGTTATAATTTTTCCACCGCAGAGTTTGAGCTGGCACAAGTCATTTATGTACACCAAGAATAGTGTTGGCGAGATTATGCTACCTTGGGGAAGCCCGAACTCCATGGTTTGTTCGTCACTCATCAGCCGTCCAATCTTCACTCTTTGCTTTCTATTTGTTAGGTAGTCACCGATGAGTTTTAGCGGTAGACCTCTTACTCCTATTCTTTCTAATTTATTTAGTAGGTGTGGGATAGAGACTGTGTCAAAAGCTTTCGCGAGATCCAGGAATACTGTCAGGCATTTGTTACCTTTGTCTAAGGTTGTAATTATTGAGTTAACTAATTCGTGAACTGCATCATTCGTTGACCTGCCTCTACGGAATCCAAATTGTGAGGGTGCGAGTAGATGGTTCGATTCTAAATAGTTTATTAGTCGATTATTAATTATCCTTTCTAGTACTTTTGATAGAGTGGGCAAGATAGAGATAGGCCGGTAGTTGTTGACACAATCTCTATCCCCCATCTTGTGTATTGGCTTTAGGAGCGCTATTTTAAATACTTCCGGGAAAACTCCTTCTGTCATTGCTAACGTGCAAACATGGGTGATTGGTTTAATAAGCAGGTGTATATATCTTTTTATTATTTTCGCACTAATTTGGTCTACTCCTACTGCTGAATTAGTATTTAAGGAATTGATAATTTGGATAATTTCATTTTCGTCCGTCGGTTTCATTAGAAAGGAATTAAGCATAGTGGGTGTATTTTCGTTAGTACAAATAGGGGTAGTTTTATCGTCGCTTTGTATTTTTTCAGCTAAATTTTTTCCAATACACGCAAAAAACTTGTTAACCGCATTGAGGCTTTCTATTGGTTTATTTGTTGACATTAAACTGCATGAGTGATCTGGGGATCTATTTAGCCCACTAATTTTTTTAATAACTTCCCAGAGTCGTTTCTTATTCCCTTTAGTTTGGTCTATTTCTTGTTTCTCGTACGCTCGTTTTGCTTTCTTTAAGATAAAATTGCAGTAATTGCGGTATCGTTTATATATAAGTTTTAATTCGTCGTTCCCGGGGTCCTTTTTTACTTTTTTATACAGTTTGTCACGGTGTCTTAGACAACGTAAAAGACCTTTTGTGATCCATGGTTTGGTTGTCCTCTTTCTATTTGGTAGTTTAAGGGCGAGGTGGCCATAATATAAGGGCGAGGTGGCCATATAAAGGTGAGGTGTCCGTATAAAGGTGAGGTGTCCGTATAAAGGTGAGGTGTCCGTATAAAGGCGAGGTGGCCATTGAAAGGTGAGGTGTCCATTGTAACACAGTTAATAATAATTAGCGGCAGTATCTCCGATACTGGTCAGGTAGCCGATCAATAACAAAGGTATTCTTTTTATTTTGCTTTTTGGTAATTTGGTGCACCGCTTATCGCTGAAAAGAATTAATTGAAAAAAATAAACACACACAAAATAGTTTGCTTTATTTGTGCTCAACTTGACGAAGTATTCCATTTATCGAGTACCTACAACAATAATCAGCTTACGCTTTTAAAAAGTGAACGGTTTGGTTTTTCATTGGTGACGTCGATCAAATTAGTTACTCATTAGTTCACGTTGTTTTAAAAGTGAAACACAATACAATTTTCATAGGGTTTATTTACTATGTGACAAAATGTTTTCGAGTAATCTCACTATAGTGACGTTTATCGAGCCATTAATTAAGAAAAAAAAAGTGTTCGATTTCAGCTTATTTTGTTGCGTCGTTTTTAAAGTATAGTAAACCCAACTTAAGATTGAAACGAAAGAGGCGCTGTCGGACGCATTTGACATTCATTTGACCATTGCCATTTCGGAGATAAGTTGGGCGCACTGTAAAGCACACTTTATTGTTTTGTGTAGTATTCTAAATACCCGCGTAGTTCATTGTTAATTTTAAATATTGTGTAAGCGTTATCTAATGATCCAAAACATTGACATTAGAGGTATTACAGACGAATTAGTTGGATTCTTACCCGCTTTAGTCACTATATTTTCGAAATAAATAAAGTCGACGTACCTAAGTGTTTACGTCGGATTTAAGCTGCGTTTAGGAAGCGATTCTAGGTTATAAGGAACTGGAGACCAAGACCTTGTCTGGTACCTGTCTGGAACCAAGGGTGACATCACCTTGTTGTGGTAACATGAAACAAGGTAAAAGTGAAACGGCGTTTTTGGTATGACAAAGTTTTATTTTATTAAATCTGGTGTTTTTGAGTTTTATAACTTCCATTTTTATTTCGTTCTTTGTGAAAATATAACCTTTTGTTGTGTCTTGTAATTAGTGAACAATGACAAAAGATAACAATTAAGATATCGGAGGTTCTGTAAAATTTGTTCATTTTAATTTAAAATCTTTCGTCATTTTCTATTTGCTGAAAAAAAAAACAATAGCAGTTTGTGGAAGTTCAGTGAAATTTTTAATTAAAGTAGCAGTTGGGTACAATCAGTTCCCCAATTATTTTATTTACAAGTGCAGCACACTTCGATTGGTTTTGGTTTACCTTGTGAAACCAATGAGTTTTGAAGTAATCTCACATGTGACGATGCAATGTGCATCGTTCTGTTTTCAGATAAGTTTTCGAGGATGCACAGGCAGCAGCACACGCAGGTTACACATGTGTTGTCTGGAGCCGAGTCGACGGCTGCGTGCGTGCACTCGTGGGCTTCCTGGAGTTCATTCGTGTGACATTGAAGGAGGAAGCTCTGGCAACTGGCAGCCGCAGATCGGACGCAGCGAAACAGGTGATCTGTATCGTTCATACTTGTTTTGTAATAGCTTAAAGAAGTAGTAAATTAACTTTTCTTTTCGAGACGTAGTTCACTTGGTAAAAGACTATTTTTGTGAGATTTAGTTTTCGGTCAACTTGTCGAACGGAACTTTTGAAATTGTAATTGAATGGTGTTGTTACTTTGAAAAATGCATGGCCCTTATACGAGCACTGGAAAGAAGTGTTCTGTGCTGTTATTGGTGGATGGACGTTGCATGCAGATGAGAGCTATGTATACGGTTGTTATTTTTGAGAGAAGTGCATGATTGTGCTTGAGTACCGTTCGATAAGTCAACCTGTTCGAGAAATGATAACCTTTTAAGAAAAGTAGCTTTAAAGAGAAATGTAGAGTTTGTTGTGGATTAATCTGTAATGTGATAGGCTAAATAAAGCGACATGTTGAACAAACCTTTTTAAGATTATTTTTGATAAAAGTTCGAAATGATCATCGGGGTGGTGTAGTAACCGGATGGATGTTACATGCGGAGGTGACTGGATAAAGGTTGCCTATTGGGTTGATGCTTATGACCGGATGGAGGTTATAAGGGTGATGATCAGAACCGGATGGAGGTCAGGGTGCGAGCACTGCAATATTTCAATGAGTTTCCTATTTATTTGAATGAGTATGGGTGTTGATCGACATGTCAGCTTTGGCCTTTGAGAGAAATAATCTGTTAACATTTTCAAAATTTCTAATGATTTGATAAAGTTGTTTTTATTCCCTGCCCACTTACGTCAGGAAGGGCCGATCTTTAAGAGATACTTTCGTTTGTGTTTATTGTTACAGGTAAATTCCGACACCACAGCCGATCGAGCCATCCAGTTTTACGACGATTGTACGACGACGTATTGCGTTAACACGTTGAGTGCGAAACGAGGCTTAAAACACCTCGTCCGTGTCTCGACGTTATAGCGGTAAGAAAAAACTTAAACTTCTCGTTCGTGCGGGAGGCATAACTTCCATCTGGTTCAGTGTAGGAAAAAGATAACTATATATCTGAGATGTGCTATTAATTCCTAGTTCTATGGTATATCCACCTTAATACCGGGTTTCTTAGACCTCGTGCCGCACTGAACTAATAAAATTCTAACGCTGTGCGGAACGAGGTTGCAAACGCCTCGTACCTCCGCGCACCTCGTACCGCACCCTACGCTAGCTTCATGCGGTTAGTGTTGTGCAACGCATTCGAAGCTTTTACAGAGAACGACTTGGATGTGGATACAGGTAATCTTCAAACATCCTAACTACTTGTTATATCGTTAATAGAAACGTGAATGTGACTTGTTGAGTAACTTTCTTCAAATAGGTTGTTAATCATGATATTATGGTATGTTTGTTTATTGAGTTAACTATCGGACCCGGCAAACGGTGTTTTGCTCATCAAAATTTAATGCTTTTGCCCAATTGTACTCGACTCTTCAGTACTCTAACCAACTTTACCCAACTCTTCTCTATTCTAATCTAACCAACTTTACTCAAGTCTACCCACCATTTCCTTACTCTTAAATTAATCTACTAAGCTCGACCCTACTTTTCAGAACCCACTGCAAACAAAATAGGTACATCATCTCGAAAAGGGATCAAAGAAGAGGAGATGTGTAGGATGTTACGAAAAACTCCGCACCTAACAAGTCGTGAGGCAGACAAAAAAGTAAAGAAAATTGTCACAGAATGCACTGGTTGCAAAAAATATTATTGTTTGAACTGTTTCAATGAGAAACACCCATAAATTTTAAAAATAAAATACCAATATATAAAATCGATATTTATTTTCCCATCACTAAATAATATGAAAAACTGCCATTTTTCAGTGCGGTACGAGGTACATCAGATCCCACGTTTTATTTTACCTATAGAATCTAAACTAACTTATGTAACCACGGGCGGCGGCAGATTTAGGTTCATCAATTCATTGTTAATAATAATCGCGACAAAAACCGTACAATTTGTTTTATTTGGCGCCAAAAAAAGGATTTTTGTCTCCTACGGGCGGTGGGGTTTAATATGCCTCGTGCCGCCACAATGTCTGGTTTAGAACGAGGTTTAAAACGCCTCGTAACGCAGTAATGGAAAGTACAGAAAAATCTGTGCCGCAGGGAACGTGTTAAACGTTAAAAACAAACCCGCGTTAATAATAAATTTGGTAATTTTGCTCTAAACAAGTGTCATGTTATGGAGTTTGTTTAGCCGTCTTCTTCTCCATAGCGACACCGGAAACGGCGCGGCGGGAGTGTAGGTAGTTAGGGCTAAAAATAAATGCAAAAAAACTTAAAACAAAAACTTGGCGTTCAATCAAAGAAATTTTAAGTAATCTAAAAACTTGTTGCTCAAATTAAATTTGTAGTCTCGTTTAAAATTAGTAGCTTTTGCTGAATAAAATAAAATTAGAGCTTTGTTGTAACCTAGAGTAAAAGGCATCACACGAGGACGTGTGCTAGTCAGAATGGCCGTGTCGGAGACGGAAATAAAATTAGATTAAAATCAAACTAAATAAATCATTAAACTTTGAATAAAACGTAAATCCGGAACTGTAATTTAAATGGCAACACTATACGAATTGTAAACGTGTCTCGATGGGATATCGGAGGGGGAACCCAACAGAGGGCACCTGTGGTGTCGGCTACGAACAGCGGGGACTTCTCGGGCAGACGTCGAGCAGAACTGTCGCATTAAGTTAACTAGTGTACTTTGTAATAAAATCCTATACTGCGTTGTACCTATGCCCGACGGCATAACGTTTCTCTAAGTGTATTTCAGTCGTACCACGTTTTAACATAACCTAAAAGCTTTAATCAAATTAAGTTAAGCTGTGTAACCTGTAACCCAATTTAAATCATGAAGACACGTATTGAACGCCCACTGTGTTTTATTTTTCACCTTACAACCTGATAATCGAAGCATTATACCACCATCCTGACTAGTGTCTCCGAAATATACTATATAACTCAATTTAAAAAAAAATGTTAGTTGTGCCCTTTTTCGGTAACACGGCAGTATAGAGTGATAATGAGTGGAGTGGGACATATAATTAGTACAAAAAAAAATGTGCACCGAATAATAAATTTGTGCATGGTGTCGTTTTGGAAATAAACGGAAAAAACAATTTCTGCTGAAGTAGTGTTCCAAAAGGAAAATTCTAAACGAATTTTATTATCAGAGAGTTAAAAATTGCGCATGAGCTTAAACTGCACTAAAACTTGACAATCACCATAGAAAACATTTGTGGTCTGCAAAAATGTCGCCTATGGTCCTCATACTAAAAAGATGGCTTCTTGCAGCTTATGTACAACTACAGTGCCACAAACTTATTTGACCCGGTAAGAGAGGCGCTACTGTCTTTGTCTTTGTCTGACAACAGTATAATATTTGGATTATAGTAGGGCCATTTTAATAAGTCACATTTGACAGTTCGTCAAAATTTTACAAAGTAACCTTGAAAGGGAGGCTCCCCATTTTATTTAATATTCCCTACTAGATATTTTTAAACTTTTTACACTTAAAAGTAAAGAACTGACGTCATTACAAAGTAACGACAGTGAACTCTTTTTCTTTTTAACCCCCGACGCAAAAAGAGGGGTGTTATAAGTTTGACGTGTCTGTGTGTGTGTGTGTGTCTGTGTGTCTGTGTGTCTATGTGTCTGTCTGTCTGTGGCATCATAACTCCCGAACGTATTAAGCGATTTCAATTTAGTTTTCTTTGTATTAAAGGGGACTTACGGGCGCGTGTTTTTAGATATGTTTGATGAAAATCGGTTGAACCGTTTAAAAGTTGTTGGGGTTGAAAGCGGGAAAGAATTTTCACTCTGTCTCTTTGTGGCATCATAGCTCCCGAACGGATGAAGCGATTTCAATTTAGTTTTTTTTTGTATTAAAGGGAACTTACGGGCGCATGTTTTAAAATATATTTGATGAAAATCGGTTGAGTCGTTTAATAGTTGTGGGGGGTGAAAGCGGGGAGGAATAGCCGTATGTATGCAAATATATTCGTGTGGGGTCTCAAATGAAAACGTACAGTAAGAGAATATTTATAACTTAATCCAGAATGTTATTAGTTATTACCTATAAAAAGTATAAAATAAAAAATTAAATTAAAAATTAAAAAAAACCCCGACACAAACCTTTAAAAAGTAAAAAATTATATCTTTTAAAATAATACGTCGCGTTGGGGGACCGCTCCATTTACTTCTAACTTTAACCCAAAAAAATATTGATAAATGATAAGTCTTGGGTAAAAGACTAAGTAGGTAGGCATAAATGATACTTATGAAAAAAATCGTAGATAATGAATAGTTAGGAGCGGTCCCCCAATGCGACGTATTATTTTAAAAGATATAATTTTTTACTTTTTAAAGGTTTGTGTCGGGGTTATTTTTAATTTAATTTTTTATTAAATATTAGAGATGGTACCAAAAGAATCGGCGGATAAGTTGAATTCGAAAAATCGAACTAATCGTCAAAAAGTATTTCACCATTACAAAATAATAGTACATTATGATACAAGTGTGCGAAGTTGGTCATTACAGTCGAGGCGGTATTGAGCCCGAGCCGCAAGGCGAGGGCTGTAATAGAGCCAAGACTGTAATGAACAAAGCACACGCGTATCATACGACGTTTTTCAACACACTTGCGAGGAAAAAAACAATTAGGTATCGACATTTTTCAGTCACAAATCAGCAAATTATAAACGAACAAATGTTTGCACAAAATGGCGCGGTTTATTTTTTCGCGCGCCGTATCTTTGGTTGAATAACTATGCGCGCGCAGGTTAAGTCCAGAGGCACCGAACATTCAGCCACAATATATTAAACTAAATAATTATGTATTTCTAATAAGAATTTACGGTAATTAATGATTTAAAATATTGTATTTTTAAATGCTTTAATAGATAATTAGATGAAGTATAATCTTATCTTATCAGATTTTGACTAAGTACAACAAGTTTATTTATTTACAAAATAACAAATCTTTTGGTAACAACCTCTTTACGGATATTAAAAAAAAAGTGGAATAAGAAAAACACTAGTGCGGCAATGAAAAGTAAAACGCACTAGTGTGTAATAAACCGCATTCCGGGCGTAAGACTAAAGAAAAAATATCAACTTTACGAGCAAGTGTGTTGAAAAATATATTTTAATATGAACAAAATAATTTTGTTACAGTCTAGGCCAAAAAATATGTAATCATTCATTTTATATATAACGTCTGGCTCAAAAGCCAGTATCCAAAAACGTGAAATGTAACAAAAAAGTCATGATTTCATTTCGCGCCATTATTTGACACATTATTTTTGTCCTTTTTTAATCGTTGTGCGATCTATGCGCTTATTAATACTTTTTGTACATTTCGGAGGCACTAGTCAGGATGGTGGTATAATGCTCCGATCATCAGGTTGTAAGGTGAAAATAAAACACAGTGGGCGTTCAATACGTGTCTTCATGATTTAAATTGGGTTACAGGTTACACAGCTTAACTTAATTTGATTAAAGCTTTTAGGTTATGTTAAAACGTGGTACGACTGAAATACACTTAGAGAAACGTTATGCCGTCGGGCATAGGTACGACGCAGTATATGATTTTATTACAAAGTACACTAGTTAACTTAATGCGACCGTTCAGCTCGACGTCTGCTCGAGAAGTCCAAGCTCTTCGTAGCCGACTCCACAGGTGCCCTCTGTTGGGTTCCCCCTCCGATATCCCATCGAGACACGTTTACAATTCGTACAGTGTTGCCATTTAAATTACAGTTCCGGATTTACGTTTTATTCAAAGTTTAATGATTTATTTAGTTTGATTTTAATCTAATTTTATTTCCGTCTCCGACACGGCCATTCTGACTAGCACATGTCCTCGTGTGATGCCTTTTAATTTAGGTTACAACAAAGCTCTAATTTTATTTTATTCAGCAAAAGCTACTAATTTTAAACGAGACTACAAATTTAATTTGAGCAACAAGTTTTTAGATTACTTAAAATTTCTTTGATTGAACGCCAAGTTTTTGTTTCAAGTTTTTTTTGCATTTATTTTTAGCCCTAACTACCTACATTCCCGCCGCGCCGTTTCCGGTGTCGCTATGGAGAAGAAAGCGGCTAAACAAACTCCATAACATGACACTTGTTTAGAGCAAAATTACCAAATTTATTATTAACGCGGGTTTGTTTTTAACGTTTAACGCAATACGTCGTCGTACAATCGTCGTAAAACTGGATGACTCGATCGGCTGTGGTGTCGGAATTTACCTGTAACAATAAACACAAACGAAAGTATCTCTTAAAGCTCGGCCCTTCCTGACGTAAGTGGGCAGGGAATAAAAAAACAACTTTATCAAATCATTAGAAATTTTGAAGATCATAACAGATTATTTCTCTCAAAGGCCAAAGCTGACATGTCGATCAACACCCATACTCATTCAAATAAATAGGAAACTCATTGAAATATTGCAGTGCTCGCACCCTGACCTCCATCCGGTTCTGATCATCACCCTTATAACCTCCATCCAGTTACAAGCAACAACCCAATAGGCAACCTCTATCCAGTCATCCCCGCATGCAACCTCCATCCGGTTACAAACACTACACTACCCAGATGATCATTTCGAGCTTTTCTCAAAAATAATCTTAAAAAGGTTTGTTCAACATGTCGCTTTATTTATCCTATCACACTACAGATTAATCCAAAACAAACTCTAAATTTCTCATTAAAGCTACTTTTCTTAAAAAGTTATCATTTCTCAAACAGGTTGACTTATCGAACGGTACTCAAGCACAATCATGCACTTCTCTCAAAAATAACAACCGTATACATAGCTCTCATCTGCATGCAACGTCCATCCACCAATAACAGCACAGAATACTTCTTTCCAGTGCTCGTATAAGGGCCATGCATTTTTCAAAGTAACAACACCATTCAATTACAATTTCAAAAGTTCCGTTCGACAGGTTGACCGAAAACTAAATCTCTCAAAAATAGTCTTTTACCAAGTGAACTACGTCTCGAAAAGAAAAGTTAATTTACTACTTCTTTAAGCTATTACAAAACAAGTATGAACGATACAGATCACCTGTTTCGCTGCGTCCGATCTGCGGCTGCCAGTTGCCAGAGCTTCCTCCTTCAATGTCACACGAATGAACTCCAGGAAGCCCACGAGTGCACGCACGCAGCCGTCGATTCGGCTCCAGACAACACATGTGTAACCTCCGTGTGCTGCTGCCTGTGCATCCTCAAAAACTTATCTGAAAACAGAACGATGCACATTGCATCGTCACATGTGAGATTACTTCTAATCTCATTGGTTTCACAAGGTAAACCAAAACCAATCGAAGTGTGCTGCCCTTGTAACTAAAATAATTGGGGAACTGATTGTATCCAACCGCTACTTTAATTAAAAATTTCACTAAACTTCCACAAACTGCTATTGATTTTTTTTTTTCAGCAAATAGAAAATGATGAAAGATTTTAATTGTTATCTTTTGTCACTGTTCATTAATTGCAAGACACAACAAAAGGTCATATTTTCACAAGGAACGAAAATAAAATGGAAGTTATAAAACTCCAACACACCAGATGTAACCAAATAAAACTTTGTCATACCAAAAACGCCGTTTCACTTTTACCTCGTCTAGCAGTTACTATATCTAGGTAATGTCACCCTTGGTTGCAGACAGGAACCAGAAAAGGTCTCGGTCTCCAGTTCCTTATAACCTAGAAACGCTTCCCAAACGCATCATAAATCCGACGTAAACACTTACGCCGACTATATTTATTTCGAAAATATAGTGACTAAAGCGGGTAAGAACCCAACCAATTCGTCTGTAATAACTCTAACGACAATGTTTTGGATCATTAGATAACGCTTACACAATATTTAAAATTAACAAAGAACTACGCGGGTATTTAGAATATCGAAATTATTTTGTCACATAGTAAATAAAACTTTGAAAATTGTATTGTGTTTCACTTTTAAAACAACGTGAACTAATGAGCAACTAATTCGATCGACGTCACCAATGAACAACCAAACCGTTCACCTTTTAAAAACTAGCTTACGCTTTTATTGTTATTATTGTTGTAGGCTTTCATTATCGTTGTAGGCACTCGATAAATGGAATAAATACTTCGTCAAGTTGAGCACAAAAACTATTTTGTGTTTATCTTTCTCCAACTAATCCTTTTCAGCGATAAGCGACGCACCAAATTATCAAAAACCAAAATAACTATCACGAACATTACACGTTTGATAAAAGTCACTGCTCTGTGAGTCATCTCGTTATCAATTAAAAATTGTACCAACACGGAATGCATAATAAAATGCCTGACTTTAAAACGTTTGTTTTTCTTTTTCGACCAGACTACAAAATCTTATCCACCAAAGGGGGTATCTTTAAGAATTTTATGAACGTAAATTAATTATTGTAACTTCGGAACATAATAATTTTACTTTAAAATGACTCGAGTTACGTTACATTTCGATTAAATTAAATGAACAAAAATGCTTACCCAACCAAGTACCATTGTTATCCAATAACTCTCATCAACTATTATCATCTAGGTATCTCAAAACAAAGCATGAATCAAACCCGTGGTCTGTGGCTTTTCGCTAAGCCCAACCAACAAACTACGTTTGTTACACGCGCATTCTTCCGAATGCCGTACGGGTCGCACGGATTCCTCCGTGGTCTAACCTGGACCCAGACCTCCGCCAGAGCCACCCGCGTACCGCGTATCCACGGTCTACTTAGTAGAAGATCCGAATCTATATCGACATTCACCGGGTTGATAATAGAATCAAACTTATTTTATAATAAATTTCGTATATTAGAAAATATATTAAAAATGGGTTGACAACAAAAATCCTGGACAGAATATTTTTAATTATTTTAAAAAAAAATATTTTTCATAAAAAATGTTGCATGATGAAGATAATAATAAAATTTTATACTGGACTTAAAGTATAGAACATATAGAATGTGCAGACGTAGGGTAGACTATTATTTACCTGGACGAACTACTGGGTAGACAGGTATAAACAGGTATGTCAATACTAGTTACTTTTCACTCGATTTGATAATAGTCTGCACATTCTATATGTTCTATACTTTAAGTCCAGTATAAAATTTTATTATTATCTTCATCATGCAATATTTTTGAAAAATTATTTTTTGAAAAATAATAAAAAATATTCTGTCCAGGATTTTTGTTGTCAACCCATTTTTAATATATTTTCTAAGATACGAAATTTATTATAAAATAAGTTTGATTCTATTATCAAGCCGGTGAATGTCGACTTAGATTCGGATCTTAGACCAACTTAAAGTAGATTCGTTTCCACTTCAAGCAGATACCGACTTCTAACGGACTACGGCTACGAAATGTCTACTGGTACGGTCCGACCAGCCGAGCTAAGATTCATCGCTATCACTCTACTCAAATTCACTTTTTATATCATAACACTTCAAATGGTACTTAGCTCTTGGGCATTCTAACAAACTAATACCACAAATCTACCCACATTAAACTTCAACAAAATGATCGCATGATAAAAGCGTGTTCCGATGTTATAATACTTGGTTAAATTACCTACACTAAAATCAAAGGGTGTAACTTTCCCTTCATAATAAAAACAGAGGTCATAATAAAAACGATTTCTTTTGTTTTTCAGCGATTAAACATCAAAATAAGATAACAATGAGGAGCGATTTGTTTTAATTACGGAGCTGCCTTAAATGATTTTATTACCGGAAATTGATGTCTTTATTTTTACTCACGATTATCAAACAAACTATACACACACAATATAGTTTACACAAAAATTAAAATTTAAGCAATGAAATTGTATCACCTCAGACGTAATGGAATAAAAATAATGCCATACCCATACTCGCTGTGTTACTTAGCTTTACCAAAATTCGACGCCACATTCCATCCATGCCATGTGAGATGTAATGGTACATGGCAACTCGCTTGCCCTTTATGAATCCAGTTCTCACCTGAAAATTGCAACCTGTAAACCTGAAAACTGTACTTGAAAACCCACAGTGAGTCCTTTATCCCAACTTCTGATTTCGGAGGCACTAGTCAGGATGGTGGTATAATGCTCCGATCATCAGGTTGTAAGGTGAAAATAAAACACAGTGGGCGTTCAATACGTGTCTTCATGATTTAAATTGGGTTACAGGTTACACAGCTTAACTTAATTTGATTAAAGCTTTTAGGTTATGTTAAAACGTGGTACGACTGAAATACACTTAGAGAAACGTTATGCCGTCGGGCATAGGTACGACGCAGTATATGATTTTATTACAAAGTACACTAGTTAACTTAATGCGACCGTTCAGCTCGACGTCTGCTCGAGAAGTCCCCGCTCTTCGTAGCCGACTCCACAGGTGCCCTCTGTTGGGTTCCCCCTCCGATATCCCATCGAGACACGTTTACAATTCGTACAGTGTTGCCATTTAAATTACAGTTCCGGATTTACGTTTTATTCAAAGTTTAATGATTTATTTAGTTTGATTTTAATCTAATTTTATTTCCGTCTCCGACATACAGATGTTTGAAGTCCTTAACGGTTAATTATATTTAATCGATAGTCCAGGCATATTAGGGGTTCCACCTCGGAATGAGAGATAGTCGGCTATAAACTTGTATAAACCTTTATTTTAACATCCTAAAACTTGTCTCAAAACCTACTTATCGCAGGGTGTCTGCGACTACAGATATTCCAAGGTCAAAGGGGTCAAAGGTAAAAAAATCGATTTTTTACACGTTTATTGCAAATATCTCGTTTCCTATGAGTTTTATGCTATTTGTATTTATTATAAATATTGTAGAGGATTAAATTCTCTACAACTTTTGTTTAAACATTTTTTTCATATCTTGAATCATTTTCGAGATAGAGGGCAGAGCGCGCGCAGTGTACGCTTGTACAGTATCTTTTGAGGTCAACCTGAGGTCCCGATTAAAAACAAGCCGTATAAAGTTTTTAAATTATTGATAAATACATAATTATAAACGATTCGCATTTTTTAATAACCATTACATTGTCATTAACCATTTTTTTCAATAATTAAGTGTTAATTCAATGACAATGAATCCACCAGCTCTGGAGGAATTGCTTAACACAATATTCTGTAACTGCAAAAATGGTTGTGGTTCGCGATGTGGATGCAAAAAAGCAGGGTTGCAGTGCTCTTTAGCTTGCGGCCAGTGTAATGGGCAAGCTTGTCTTATGTTTCACCATATCAAAGTGATTTGAATGAAGACGGTACTTTTGATCCCGAAATTTTGGAAGAACTGGAGACAAATGTCGTTGAAGACGAGAACGCAGAGGAATTTGAAATAATTACAGCCATTGGAAGACGATGATGATGATGAAGAAGAAGAAAATTAAAATTAGAACTTGTAGTTCTTATTATTATTCTATTTTTTTTAAACGTTGATAAATGTATGAAATGGTATTTTTGAATAAAAACATTAATTAAAAATTTAATTATTTTCTTATTAAGTTGGGAAGTAATTCCCTTAATAATTTTATAATTTCACGTACAGGTAAGTGTTATTAAATGAATAAACAAAATTATTGAAAAAAAATGATTAATGATAATGTAATAGTTATTAAAAAATGCGAATCATTTATAATTATGTATTTATCAATAATTTAAAAACTTTATACGACGTGTTTTTAATCGGGACTACAGGCCTTACTTACTTACTGACCTTGAAAGATACTGTATATAGATAAACACTGCGCGCGCTCTGCCCTCTATCTCGAAAATGGTTCGAGATATAAAAAAATGTTTAAACAAAAGTTGTAGAGAATTTAATCCTCTACAATATTTATAATAAATACAAATAGTATTGTGACAACCCTGGCGCTACTTCGCTACACCGAAAACAATAAACAATAGGGGCCATAAACATGTCAGGCAAACAATGGAACGCGGCCGTCTCGAAAGTACGCGCACAACGCGGCGACGCTTCGACCTTACGACGATAGTCTTAAGGTCGAAAGTCGATTGCAAGGAACATACTAGACTGTTATTCCTAAAACTGCGGGAACAATCTAGAAAGGCATGAATGGTGGGCGAGTGGTATAAAAAGAGGCACTTGGTCGCCGGCAGGACATTCTAGTTTCGGAAGCGAAACCAGGAAGATACCAGCGATATCTACGAGCGATACCCGTGCGAAGTGAAGTGATTTCTACGTGCGATACAGTGTTCGACGAGTGTGTTTACGAGTACCTACGTGCAGAATGTTTTAGAGTGTAGTGCAGTAGTAGTAGTACACTCAGTGTACTGCGTACGTTGTGTAATTTGTGTATCTACGAGTACAATAAAGTCTTTGTGGTACATTTTGGCATTTTCTTGAACCCCATACTCCTGACACGTAACAATTGGTGACAGAAGCGGAATGCCTGTAGTACCGCAAAGTGAAGACGGGATTCGTACGCGACGGCAGACAGCATTGGATGCCGCGCGGTAGGAGTTACCCGGGCGGGACCGCGCGGAAACGGACACCATCGTTGGACCTCCGACTACATCAGCTGCATCAGTACCGACACCGAGTGCATTCGATATGGCCTCGTTATTAGAAGCCATACAGCGGAGCCAGCGCGAGGCGATGGAAGCCATGCAGCGGAGCCTGGAAAGTAAATTGGAGAGCCAGCGCGAAGCCATGGAGAGCCAGCGCGAAGCTATGGATAGCCAGCGCGAAGCAATGGAGAGTCTGCGCGAAGACATGAAGAGCCAGCGCGAAGCCATGGAAAGCCAGCATAAAACCATGGAGGCCGGCTTGGGAACAATCGATGCGAAGCTGGATGGTTTCCAGGGAGATTTGAACATCGTGAAGGAGGACCTAGAATTGGTCAAGGTGCATACATCCGAGCACGACCAAGCCCTCAAAAACCATGACGCGTTACTCAACTCCCACGAAACTAGGCTCGTGGATTTGGACAACAAGCTGCAAAAAATGAAGGTTTTGGGCACGGCAGCAACCAGTTCAGGCCCTGGGGCCCCGAAATTTAAGGTCCCAACTTTCGACGGCACGACCTCATGGACGGCGTTTAGGCACCAGTTCGAAATAGTAGCTAGTGGGAATGGCTGGGAGGACGAGCACTCGTTGGCAGCACTTACCCTAGCTCTTCGAGGGGAGGCACTGCTGGTCCTTGAGAACCTGCCCGCCGAGCGACGCACCTTGGAGTCGCTATTTAAGGCCCTGGAAGCTCGATATGGGGAAAATCATCTCGAGCACGTGTATCGTGCGCAACTGAAAGACCGGGCGCAGAAGTCGAGTGAAGGACTGCAACAATGGGCTACGGAGATCCAGCGCCTCGTACGCCGAGCCTATGCGTCGAGTTCTACACCTGTCGAAGACAAAGTTCTAGAGGCGTTTGTCAGCGGAATACGGGATCCCGAAGTGAGAGCAACGGTGCGCTTGGGTCATCACGCCACATTGGAAGCAGCTTTAGCGCATGCCCTTGAAGTGGAAGAGGTACGAAGCGACTATAAAAGTTGTAAGGTGCGCGAAGTCGTGGCGGCAATTCAGCCTCGTACCGGGCCTATCTGCTACGGATTGCGGTGAACGAGGCCATATAAGGATTAACTGCCGGACTCGGAAGCAACCTAAATCGGTGTCGACCGCTACCCAAGTCGACACCCAGGAGCCGTTAAACTAAGAGGCGCCAGCGCCGCGGGGCGGGCACTGGCTGGACTTCGTCGAGCCCCTACTGTATTAGTTTTACAAGCTTGTGACGGGAACAGCCTCGTAACTACTGGAGAAATAAATGGCATACCTTGTCGCTTTACAATTGACACGGGAGCATCGAAATCCATCGTTCGACCGGAACTACTCAAGCGGACTATCATGTGGGAAAATAGACGACCATCATGCAATCTGCAGACAGCGACAGGCCAGCCAGTGACCGTCCTAGGAGTTACAGAAGCAAGACTGAAACTCGGAAGTGACATTTACACGCAGTCTGTTTTAGTAGCGAATATAACTGACGACTGCATTATCGGACTGGACTTTCTACGGACACATCACTGTATAGTTGATATAGCCAGAGGACTGTTAAGCTTCCAGGATCAAGAAGTCTTCTTGGAGGGTTCATCTTCAGGAGCAGTGTACTGTTTGAGGACAGTGAAGCTGGCACCCAGATCGGAAACCTTGGTCCAGATTAGGTTTCCAGAAGAGATAAAGCTGGATCGATGTGTCGTAGTAGAAGACTACTGAGATCATCCTAGTTGGATCACGGCAAGGACACAGCTCATGACCAAACGTGACGCTAAGTTAAAGGTCATCAATCTTAGTAGCACGCCGATACATCTCTCGATGAATACAGTTATCGGCCGATGTGAAGCCGTGGACAGCTTGAGGAAGGTCCAAGAATACTCGGACAAACCTGGATCAACGGATCACATGACATCTTTTGCTGGAGGCAACCAGGAGGAATTTGAGCTCTGAAGAATATACTCAGGCAGCAAAGTTGTTGATGGACTACAAGGACATCGTTACCAGAGGAGATAGCGACCTTGGAAGAACAAATCTTGTCACTCACCCAATACATACCGGAAACACTTCACCGATCAAGCAAAGACCAAGACGAGTACCATTGGCAAAGGAACAAGAAGTTGCAGAAATGATTGAGGACATGGTGCGCAGCAAGGTGATCGAGCCGTCAACTAGCCCTTGGTGTTCACCTGTGGTACTCGTGAAAAAGAAGGATGGCAGTACTAGATTCTGTGTCGACTACAGGATGCTCAACAACGTTACCAAAAAGGACAGCTACCCTCTGCCTCGGATTGACGACACGTTGGATATGCTTGGTGGCATGAAGTGGTTTTCGACGGTCGACCTGAAGAGTGGTTACTGGCAGGTAGAAGTACGGCCAGAAGACAAGGAGAAGACTGCCTTCACCTACGGAACCGGAAATGGCTTGTGGCAGTTTCGCGTAATGCCTTTTGGGTTATGTAACGCTCCTGCCACTTTTGAACGTCTCATGGAGCGAGTGTTGGTGGGACTGTTGGGGGACGCTTGTCTGGTGTACCTCGATGACGTCATAGTCATGGGGCGAAACTTCGTGGAACACAAGCGGAATCTGGAGAAGGTATTCAGACGATTCCGGGAGTCCAACCTAAAGCTCAATCCCAAGAAATGTGACTTCTTCAAGAAGGAAGTATCATTCTTGGGACACATCATATCGGACGAAGGTGTTCAAACTGATCCGGACAAGATAAGAGCTGTTCAAGAATGGCCGACACCAAAGAACAAGACCGATGTGAGAGCGTTCTTGGGACTATGCGCCTATTACCGTCGGTTTGTTTTTGTGAAGAACTTCTCAGAGATAGCCAAGCCATTACACCGTCTCACGGAGGACAAGAGAATCTTCAGTTGGGATTCCGATTGCGAAGATGCGTTTGTTCGCTTAAAGGAACGTTTGTGCTCGGCTCCGATTCTTGGCTATCCCAGAAGGGAAGGGAGATTCATGGTGGACACGGACGCTAGCAATACTGGCATCGGAGGAGTATTATCCCAAGACCAGGACGGGCAGCAGGTGGTCATTGCGTACTTCAGCAAGACCCTTTCGAAACCTGAAAGGAATTATTGTGTGACTCGGCGTGAATTACTGGCTGTGGTGAAGACCCTTCAGCACTTCAGCAAATATTTGCTGGGACGCGAATTCACGATGAGAACGGACTATACCGCTCTGAGGTGGCTTCTGCAATTTAAGAACCCAGAAGGCCAGGTTGCGAGGTGGATCGAACAGCTTCAAGAGTTTAACTTCGTAATAGAGCATCGTAACGGAAGAGCTCATTCGAATGCCGACGCCCTGTCACGACGCCCATGCTCCGACGAATGTCGACATTGCATCAAGCATGAGGCTAAGGAAGAGGTCAGGGTGATAAGGATGCAGGACCTAGACGAGTCTTGGGGAACGGAGCAAGTAAGCCAAGCTCAGAAGGAAGACAAAGACCTCAGCCTGATCATGGAATGGAAAGCCTTTGGCAGAGGCCCCTGTGGAGTGATGTGTCAGCATCAAGCGCGACAACTAAGGCATACTGGGCTCAATGGGACAGCCTTATATTGGAGAATGGCGTGCTTTACCGGAGCTGGGAATCACTCAACGGAAAGGAAAAAACCCTGCAAATGGTTATTCCCAGGAGTAAAGTGGCTGATTTGCTGAAGCTCGTACACAATGGCACTTCCGGTGGGCATCAAGAAAACCCTCGTAAAGATACGAGAACGCTTTTATTGGGTGCGGTGTCGAGAGGACGTTGAAGATTGGTGCAGAAAATGTACAGTTTGCGCTTCAGTGAAAGGGCCCCGCACTAGATCCAAAGGGAAACTACAGCTGTACAACGTCGGAGCCCCTTGGGAAAGAATCGCCATAGACGTTGCTGGGCCATTCCCTCAGTCTGAAGACGGGAATAGATTCATCATCGTGGTTCAAGACTACTTCAGCAAATGGCCGGAAGCGTTTGCAACTCCGAACCAAGAGGCGAAGACCGTGGCCAAGAAACTTGTCGAGGAGGTAGTATGCCGCTTTGGTGTACCATTGGAGTTACACAGCGACCAAGGCAGGAACTTCGAGTCGACGTTATTCCAAGAGATGTGCGATCTTTTGGGAATAAATAAGACACGTCCCACACCGGCGCATCCTCAATCTGACGGCATGGTAGAGAGATTCAACCAAACGTTGGAACATCACTTGGCCAAGGTCGTCGAGGAACATCAGCGAGACTGGGATCGGTACATTCCTCTGTTCCTGATGTCATATCGCTCTGCCATACACGAATCCACGGGATTTACACCCGCTAAAGTTAACTTCGGAAGAGAAATGCGTCTGCCATTGGATTTGCTTACCGGAACACCGCTAGATGCCCCGAAACCAACCGTTGAATACATCGCGGACTTACGGGAACAATTGGACGAGACACATGATCTTGTAAGGGAGCAATGTTTGAAGACCAGCGAAAAGATGAAAACCCGGTACGATCGCGATGCTCGGAAACATGGTTTCAAGGAGGGAGATTCTGTATGGCTGCACAATCCACTGCGGAAGAAAGGGAAGTCTCCGAAGCTACAAGCACGATGGGAAGGCCCTTACACAGTTGTCAAGAGGATTAACGACGTGACCTACCGGATCAGACAGGGGGACAGAAGAAAGCCGAAGATCGTGCACGTGGACAGATTGGCACCATTTCATGGATCGAATAATGCTCGGGACGAGCATGACTAAGAGGGGGGCAATGTGACAACCCTGGCGCTACTTCGCTACACCGAAAACAATAAACAATAAGGGCCATAAACATGTCAGGCAAACAATGGAACGCGGCCGTCTCGAAAGTACGCGCACAACGCGGCGACGCTTCGACCTTACGGCGATAGTCTTAAGGTCGAAAGTTGATTGCAAGGAACATACTAGACTGTTATTCCTAAAACTGCGGGAACAATCTAGAAAGGCATGAATGGTGGGCGAGTGGTATAAAAAGAGGCACTTGGTCGCCGGCAGGACATTCTAGTTTCGGAAGCGAAACCAGGAAGATACCAGCGATACCTACGAGCGATACCCGTGCGAAGTGAAGTGATTTCTACGTGCGATACAGTGTTCGACGAGTGTGTTTACGAGTACCTACGTGCAGAATGTTTTAGAGTGTACTGCGTACGTTGTGTAATTTGTGTATCTACGAGTACAATAAAGTCTTTGTGGTACATTTTGGCATTTTCTCGAACCCCATACTCCTGACACGTAACAGTATAAAACTCATAGGAAACGAGATATTTGCAATAAATGTGTAAAAAATCGATTTTTTGACCTTTGACCTTGGAATATCTGTAGTCGCAGACACCCTGCGATAAGTAGGTTTTGAGACAAGTTTTAGGGTGTTAAAATAAAGGTTTATACAAGTTTATAGCCGACTATCTCTCATTCCGAGATTCTTGCCCTCATATGACTAATATGCCTGGACTACGATGTTTTTCAGCAGGTTATCCTCACATGAAGCAAAGTCAAACAGTTGTCAAATGTGACCTATTAAAATGGCCCTACTACATGGATGTAGAAAGTCTAGATGGGCCCGTAACATACATAAGGCGCACGGCGAGTGGTCAACATTGGGTTGTGTGATTGAGTGATTGATCAAGTCAGTCTGTCTGTTGTAGACAGCAGCGAGGTACACATCTTCCTTACGCAAAATTGATTTCAGTAATTACGTCCGCAAATGTAGAAAATATGGCTTCCTGTGCCTTCAAAAATATTCTAACAATTCAAGAAACACAAATAAAGTCCAAAGGAATCACATTTCATTATGTAAACATTGAATTGTAAATTAACTTCACTATTTCTAAAATAATAACTTTAGTAAAATGGCGCGTGACATATGTAAGAGTAACAAAGACAGCACGACTAAAACTTCGAAACGCGGAAGCGAGATATCACTATGTAATCTGTTCGTTTTCAAATATAGTAACAAAATTCCATCGCGCCAACTTCACGCACAAACCGATTCGATTCAAAATTGGATTGTTCCAACTTGACGCACATTCGAACGTGCAAGGCCCGTCTAGGTATATATGTCTATGCCCTACTATAGTTCCAATTTTGGCCACCGGGTCAGATAAGTTTGTGACACTGTATATTATTATGGACGTCTTGCTTCATCCCCCCAATTTGTTTATGTGTGCGTAAGTGTTGCAACAACAAAAATAAAACGAAATGGAATTTGTACGTGTCATGGCAGAGAAAGGGATGAACTATTGCTTACATAAGTCTTTGTAGTGAAAAAAACGAAAAAAATGCTTTATTTGCTTATTAAATTTCTTTACAATCACCACAGATCAGCTCTTGTCAATAGACAATATATGCAGATATCTGATATAACATTTTTAATTAGCCTGTGGCTTTCTCTAAAGTTCTTTTCTTATGTCTGTGACAACCACCACGCGCCATTAGTTTTAAGGATGGCAAATGTGGTGAAAAAAAAACAAATTTTAACAAAGGAGAACTGCCATGGCCCATAGAAAATTTACCCAGGCCCGACAGTAATGAAAAGTACCTCAGATTTTTTGTTATATTACATATAACAAAAATATAGTAACAGTATCTCAAATAACAGTGGCTAACAACTATTTATAGCTATGACTATTTAAAGTGTTTACTCAGGCGAAATAATTGAAAACCATTTATTTTTCACTTATTAGCAATTGTATTAATTTAGAATGACCCAAAGTTAATAAAAATAGGAAATATAGATAGTCACAAAACCTTTATCTCCATTAGAGCAATCAATATTATATTCCACTATCAAGCTCCCACTCCCAGGTGTGCCGTAGCGCAATTCCATTTCTGCGGCGGACGCGGAACAATTCCGCACCGTGAGTTCTTACCGTAATTGTTACGTATTATTATTTACTAGAACTTTAGGTCATCTGGATAATCCAATCATTGTTTTATTTTACAAGTTTTTTGTGCAAATAAATATAAACATTTCTTTTTAGTATGAAAAAAATCAAAAGTTTAAAGTGAAATATTTTGTTGTTAGCCACTTATTTCGAATATAACAATAATAGATATTTGTTATACTCAACATAACAAAAAAACTGGGATATGTTTCTTTCATGTCGGGTCTGGGTCAAAAATGGCAGTTCTCCTTTCGAAATTTGTTAAAAACTGTTAAATTATGAGAATTGACGACTACGAGCAAAAAACACATTTATGAGGGAAAATCTTACATTTTTTTAATTTCGAAATTTCTACTAATACCCGTACATTAGTGGACCCACATTCGCTTCGCATAGGAAAATTATTTTTATTGTTAACATAAATACTAAGAACCTATAGTAACAGAGAGAAGTGCCGCGCATGTTGTATTTATTGACGATAATATATTATCTCCCAATTTCCAATTACCGCTCGGTAATGAACGTTAACATTTATTTGTAACTTAAAGGCTTATTATTCCTTCCTAGTCATCTAAATCAGGAGGTTACTACGAAATCCGAACTACGAACAACGTACGAAGTTCGATTTCGAAACGTCGTCTCGCTCTACTTTAGTGGTCTTAATTCGGCGCTAAACTCTTTGATATGTCGAAAAACCGACACCCGATTTAGCGCTTAACGTTTAATGCCATTAGTAATGCCGCATACAATTAGCGCGCTAACCCCTTGGCTACATCTGCATAATGTCAAATTCAGTGCACTAATTAACGCGTTAAGACGCAGGTGGATCCGAAGAGTAAAGGATAGACAGATGTCATGACATTATTGTAAGTAAGCCTAGAACATGGAGGATAGAACTAAGAAAAGCGGAATATTTTCCCCGTATATTGTTTTGTTATATATCGCAAAGGAATAAGGCAGCATTTGTACTGAATGTTCCCTGGCGGCCTAGAATTTTGCGATAAACTTTAATAAGTTATTTATCCAAACCTTCTTCTCGAATTCATCCCTCTGTTTGTGAAAACCGTAAGAACATAAGTTTAGTAGTTTTTGACTTTATCGCGAACAGACAGATGCGGCGGATATCTTTGTTTTTTAATATAATTTAATATAACATTGCACAAAATTCGGGCATACCCAATGGGTTCTAGTTCTGCCTTTTGTGTCTTTTTGTAAGTTTAACCATTTCTGTAATAAATCAACCTAAAACATATAAATCACGTGGTACTATTATTATAGTCATACCAAAGGTAAGGTTGTAGATATCGGGTGCGTTCCGTAACTAGCCCATAACAATCTCGCCCAAAACGCCCGTATTTTGAGTTCCATTTGGTTTTGACGTTCAGAGTGTTGTTCCCTAATGGAACGGATTTGAGCGTTGATGTTAACAAAAATGGCGGGCTTAATCAGTGTTGCTAACTGACTTAAAAGAGCTTTTAAAAATCTAACTATATAAATTACGCTAAAATGATGCAAAAAAAATCCGATGTCAGATAATAACATGAATTATTTTATTAGCATTATTAATAAATATTTATTAAAAACAGTTCATGTTTTGTTATTATCGTGCATATATTATTCAAATAAAAAAATAATATCTTGGTCATCATGCGCAGCCACTGTGCTTGTGGACTTGTAGACGTGGAAGCTTCATTGCCAAGGAAATATATTTCCTTGGTGCCTTTAATGCGCAGTACGTTATTCGAAACTGTGAATGTATAGCAGCACTTCCCTGTCCGCTTTGGCGTTAATCTAATGTACAGAATGACATTTAAAGTTTTTACCGACATTTGACTAAAACACACAGATAAGTAGTTTAATAACATTTATATTATTCTATAAACAACAAATAAAAACAATCTGGCATAAAATGTGCTAAATTGGCAACACTGGACTTGAACGAATTAGGCGGGAACTTAAAACGATTTGTAACTTGTAACTAACTTACAAAAATAGGCAATACCTACTTACTTACCTATTGAAAATTTTAAATCTTATTTTGTTAGTTTGGATTTGCTCCAAATCAAATTCTGTGGACTATATTAACCGGAAAGGGTTCCATTCTATTCATTTACAGGTACCGCTTTTATATTATCATGTAAAGACCGCCTATTGTATTATACGAATTTTAGAAATGTCTCATTCCAAATGACACAGTCTTAACTATTGCAGTTGTTTACGATAATCTCAGATTGTTAAATTGTTTTACATGTTCAATTAATCTTTAAATTCTGTAGTGTCCTTGCTATGGTGCACAATAAAGCATATTATTATTATTACCTATGCAACCACATAAATTTTTAAGCACACTATTTTAATGTTTGTACATTTTTTGCAGCTCATATATTGTCAACATACGATATTAATAAGTAAGTCATTATTATGCTGGACACCCCGGATCTATTCATGATCACAGGGTATTTTGTTTATCCGAAGTTGCAGATTACACAAATAATGACAGTATGTTCCCAGATAACAGTTATACTTTAGGTGACTCTGCGTATGAAATAAATCAACATCTAGTCGTTCCTTATCGTGACAGTGGACATATTTTGACCATTTTGACTGCCAAACAAAAGAAATATAATTAAGTATCTTAATTCTGCTGCACGAGTACCTACTTAACTGTGGAGAGATGCATAGGGCTACTTATGGGACGAATGAGAAGCCTGTCCTGTTGCTTTTTTTGCCTATGACAAGGACAGATTTAATGGCAAAGTATAAATTGTCGCATGCTGTGTCAAACATAATACCTATCTGCATTTAACGAGAAGAAGAAATTAATGATGGTTATTACTGTAACTGCAGGCAACGAGAATACTAATGTATACAGACCACGGGAAATAAGAATAAATGCAGGAGTAGTTAAAAGGGACGTTTTAATGAACTCCTTTTAAAAACCGAAACCATACCGAAACAGATTTTTCGAAATAATATATGATTGTAAGATTGTAACAATAATTTTATGTTTAATTGGATAACTTAGTTAGGTAAAAATGCATTTAACATTATTTATTGATATTTATAAATAAAAAATTGCCTAAATCCCGTTTATTTTATTTCATAAATAAACTTTTATTTAAATGTATATCAACAATAATAAATTAAAACGGTAAAACAAATCAATAACAGCATTATAAAATGTATTTTTATGATAGTACGTAAATTATTAATATGTAAGTACTCAATACAATATTGTATCTAGTTGAACCACCAATTGGAAGAAGGGAATAAACGCCACTTTTTGACTTATTCAGTTTTTTACACTTTTATATTCTATAGACGTAGCGCTATATTGTGAGTTCGAAGAAAGGAACAAAAACCACTTGCTTCGTATAGATTCACGCGGCCATGAAAAACGTTAGTTGGAAGAACGGAATAAATCCTGACTTTATTCCCTTCTTCCAACTAATCTCAATGAAAATGCAAAGAGAGTGGCGGTAGCAGAAAAAATGATACATCTTAAACGTGCTAAAAAAATTTATAATAAACAGAAAGAAATTCTGGCATTGTGTCAAGAAAGAGAAGATGTAGGAGCCATTGTATTTGATTATATGCAAAATCTGCCGATTCCCAAGATCCCAGTTCAAGAGATGTTTTATTTAAGAAAACTCTGGCTGTATGTGTTTTGTGTTCACGATTTAAAAACAAATTCTGCTAATTTCTACACTTACCATGAGGGTGAAGCTAAACGGGGCCTAGATGAAGTATCCAGTCTATTGTGGAAAACGATACAGAATATGGATCCCTCTGTCAAAGAACTGCACGTTTTTAGCGATGCTTGCGGTGGGCAAAATAGAAATAACACCCTTATAAGATTCTTACTAACTCTTGTTGCAATAAATCGTTTTGAGAAAATATATCAATACTTTCCTGTCCGTGGCCATTCGTGAGAAAAAAATGAACGACATAAAAAAAATAACCCAATACATCCCCGAGGAATTCAAAGATTTTTATGATAATATTCTCACTTGGCCAACTACAAGTACCGAGAATGAAGAAATAGATGTATAATAGTGTTCTTACGTTTTTCTAATAAATAAAGAAGTTTTTGTGATCATAATGTCTATTTTGTTAAATTATTCTGTATATAGATCTTATAAATTGGAAGAAGGGAATAAATCCAACACATTTAAATATATATATATAAATAAGTATTATATATTTCAGCCAGATCTATTAGTAAATAAGTAAGAATTTATATTTTCTTTAATATCAGTGATGTCACATGAGCCTATAAGTTGAGAGTAAAAAGTTATAAAGTTTTTTTAGAATATCTCCATTCTTGTTTTTTGGATTTATTCCTTTCTTCCAATTGGTGGTTCAGTTATAATACTTAAATCAGAATGAAAACCGGCCAAGTGCGAGTTGGACTCGCGCACGAAGGGTTCCGTACCATTATGTATAAAACGCCAAAAAATCTGCCCGGTTGTATGAAAGCCACATATTAGCCACAAGCAACGCCATCTCTTAGACCGACAGGTAACTAAAAGCATTGAAGGCGTCGTAGCTACATATTAGCCACAAGCAACGCCATCTCTTGGAGCGAAAGGTATCGCTGAAGCGTCGAAGCCATATTTCGACTTAAATATTTATTTTATTCAGTGTTTTAGTATTTGTTGTTGTAGCGGCAACAGAAATACATCATCTGTGAAAATTTCAACTGTGTAACTATTACGGTTCATGAGATACAGCCTGGTGACAGACGGACGGACGGACGGACAGCGAAGTCTCAGCAATAGGGTCCCGTTTTACCCTTTGGGTACGGAACCCTAAAAACTATGAACACATTTAGGTACATCTTATAATTTGAATAGTATTTAAGTACCTACTAATTGTGTTAATACTGAGAAAATAATTTTACATGTCCAATAATCCTTTCATTTAATATATATTCATTAAAAATCGAAGGTAAATATACACTTTAAAAGTACAAAAACTTTCTACAGTACCCGGCAAGAAATAATGCACATCGATATTCAGAAAGAGATAATCGGTTAGTTACGGTTTTGTAGAGCGTTGTCTCTCTCGCACAATGCAATGATAGTGCAATATCTATTAAGAGTTGATAAAGCACCCTATCAAGTACTTTTATAATAATAATATTGATGCTCCATTGGGGGTTTTAACAACTCTTTATATTTATTTATGAGTGTACGCGACCGTCTTCTACCGAATTCGAAAGAAAAGTGACAAGTCAGCGGTAAGGACTGTGTAGTAAGGACAACGCTCTACAAAGCCGAAACTAACCGATTATCTCTTTTTGAATACCGATGTGCATTATTTCTTGCCGGGTACTGTACATCCTACATTGACTCGTGATAAGTAAGGGATAGTTGAATTATTAGCAAGTAAGGACTTATTGTACCTTTCAGTAGCAACTGGATATCAAAAAAAATATAATGTGCAATTTAACGTCGAATAAAAACAACCACTAAGATAATGATACACTAGTATTTATTAGCTAACTTTTTTTAAAATTTAAGTAACTTTTCATCCATTTCTATTCGCTCTTTATGTCTCTTCATTCTATGATCTTCGTGTTCTTTTTGCTTTAATCGTTAAACTATAAAACCGCCCTCTCCGAGAAACCTGCCCCTGTAATAATTTGTAATTTTCAAGTATGGGCGTATTTAAAATAGATATTATTATTCAAACTGATAATAGACATAACGTTTGATATTTAAAAAAATTTAAATAAAAGTAGCGCTTAATTTTGGTTAATTTTGGTAGTACCACCGCCCGCCAAGGTACTCAGTACCATTCCTACCGTCATAATAATTGTTTTTAAGAGCAATTGTGTTCCGGATAGGAAGGTGTGGAGCCGGTTACACTTTTTTAGAGGCGACCATCTCAGTCCTCAGGTGTAGCAACGCATCTGTGACCGAATTGGAACAAGACTCACACTAATCATTACTAACTGGACAATACTAATATTAACTAACAGGACTAACTATCACTAACAGTCCCTGTCCTCACACTTATTAACAAACTAACCAACTAACATTCTAACACCATCTACTAATTGGACTAACCACCCTGGTCCCTAAATTGGGTCTTGTTCTAAGTCGGTCACAATTGCCATGGGCGGCAGAGGAAGGGTGGTGCTGCATGCTCGTTTGCTACCTTAATTCAATAAAAAAAGGCGAAAACTGAACCCAAAACGGTTTAGATATTGTTAAAATAAACGAGCGCACAAATGCACTAATAATTCTAAAAATCTTTGTTTTATAATATTTAATATATCTTTATGTATAAAAGCAAGTTCTGTTACAACACCATTTATAATATTCGAGTTATTAACATTCACATGTTTCTCGGAACTAACTTTTGTTGATTGTTGTTGTAACTCATCGTACAAAGTAATTTTTTCATCTCCATCTTACAAGTTTAATTTTAAATGTAAAAGCGCGCCAAATTTGACAGCGCTCACAACGCCCCACCAATTCAGGTGGGTCGTTGTGGTCGGAAGTGATGACGCTATTCATTACGTCACAACCGCTCAAACGAACACGATCATATTGTCCATAAAACTCGTAGGAATGCTTTTTGAATCGTTTTGTATAGTTACAGAACGGGGCCCGATTCAGCTGGGCGTTGTGATCGAAAGTGATGACGTAATCCATTACGTCACAGCCGATCAAACGAACAAAAATGCCACGATCATAACGCCAAAATCAGTAATGGAACGCGTTTTTGAGACGTTATGAGTGTTATGGGCTAGTTACGGAACGCAGCCATCATAACGTATAAAAGCTGCTTATGACATTTTCTTACCGTTTTCTTGGAGACAGTTTTTCAAGTCAGGATAATACACTAATCTTTAGTAAGGTAGCTTTATAAAAGCTTCTGACTAAGTATATATACTAGCGTTATATAAATATTTTTATATTTATTTCTTAGTCCAGCTTAGAAAATAAAACTAAAATTTAGTAAAAAACTAATACGTTTCTAATTAAATTCGATCAGTTGAGAGTGTTGTGACAACCCTAGTACTTGACAGTTGTAATAGATTTAGACAGAGACAGAATCGCTATAATGTTGAGGTGTACAAGTGCCGTAAATCAATTTTAATTATTATTTTAAAGTTCATAATTAGTATAATAAAGAATTATTTTAATTTATTTTCAATATTTTGTACAGATACACTAGTTATGGTAAAAGTATAACGTTTAAAAAAGCTGTTACTTGGTTAAATAGCCAATATGATGGACGGAAATGATCTAGCCTCTGCACCCACCAGAAGAGGTTTTGTATCCCAAGGATGGACCCGTATTTCCCAGGTAAAGTTTAGCTATTCGTATGTGTGCCTAAAATGACATCCTTCTTACATACTCCATTTTATTGCTTGGTGTTCTTGACCCGATAAAAGTTCTTGTTTGACAGTCTCTAAGTTTGATGATGTACCTACTTATATTACCTACCTGTTTTTAGAATTCTTGTAGTGAAGTTTTTTGTTGCGAAATAGGTATACACAATACACAAGTAACTTAATTTTTGTTATGTTTCCCCAGATGTACCAAAGTATTCTAGATAAATCAACACCACACACTAAAGGACGATGGGTTGGAACAATTTTGCTCTTAGCCATATTTTTACTTCGAATATTCTTAATGCAGGTAAGCAAATTTAATCATTACTACTATCTACCATGAACCAATAAAGAGCAGACTGAGCCTCGCTATACAACAAGCTGTGTCGGTCAGGTCGGCCAGGTCGCTATCCGTACAAGCCAGCATGACACACATTGACACACTAGTCGGCCATTACGAGTTCAAACGTCAATGCAGCCAATATGTTATGTGGAGAAAATAGTAGGTCAAACGAGATGTCTTGCGTGGTGAAATTCTGTAAAAACTGTAGTGACGAAAAGAAAAAAAATCCTGGAATAACGTTTCATAGGTCAATTATTAATTTATTCTACAAGCATCTTTTGGTGTGTGCGTGACAGAGACAGCGCCTTATAGATAAGGAAAACTGTAAGGCGCTGTCTCTGTCACCCACGCGCCAAAAGATGCTTGTAGGACTATAGAGGATGTTTTTTATTTATATTTATATTGTATGAAAAGGCTAATGTTCAAAGCCCATATACAGCCTTATCTGAGGTCGTGAATATAGATTTTTATCGATAAAAATATTGATGTGTCCCCTTCGATATTATCGGTTTTCCGATATATCGTTGCAACCCTAGTCGCTTTGAGTTATTTATTTTATAAATTCTGTTATATGCTATTTATTTTTTACCAGATTTCCAAAGGCAAATATAATATGGAGAAACAACTGGGTACAAATAATTCGAAATTGTAACGGGGCAATTATTTGCAGTCTCCATTTTGAAGCTAAAGAATTATACACAACTAAAAGAGGACTCCGGACTCTTTTAAAATACACTTGAAATCTTTAAAAAATTAAAATGAGAAATTATCTCATAAAAACTATACTTACGTGTATGTGATTTTCTATTTACTTCTCATAGTTCTCTCTAGCATGGTGATTCCGAATCACATAATCAGTACCCCTATTATGAGTTGTTGTAGTAAACGTCAACTGTTACTATTGCAGTTAACGTTTAGAATTTGTATGAGAATCCGTACAGCGCCTCTAGCGGTTACGATCGAATAGTCTAATACTGTAGTTACATTATGAGCTATTATGAGTTTTGGAAATGAAACTACAGCGGGTATCGTAAAGGCGTGAGACGGTACAGTTTCCGTTACGTTATGTTGGCATCCATGAGTAATACCTCTCTCATTCTTTTATTATGATGTCAACAAGGATAGAACGAGACCCTGGCCAGCGAGCCAACATTTTTGTGAAATTAAAAAAACAAGTCTATGGATGCTCTATAACCCGACTAAATTAGGAAATGTGAAAGAAGAGTGGAATTAATGGCGGTTTGGTACCTTTTCAATTTAATTACATTAGCGTTCTGCGTCAGTCGCATTCAGTGTCAAACTGTGGTGTCAAAGTGTTGCTAACTTTGATGTTTTAAATATCTAGATGGGACATCGAATCCGCGAAAACGTGTCAAAAAATTGTGGCTAACTGTTAGCCACAATTTTTATATTTTTAGCAACTAGAAGTGAACGCAAAATAAAAATCACATTTAACAATTAATTACACGCAAATTTAAATGACAGGATATTTAGTTTAACCATTCAAACGAGCAGTGGTTCCCCTTGCCAAGTGAACTCGACGTGAATTGCCCGCAGACTGAGCTCGCCAACGCTTATATAGACTTCATAGCTTCATACTGACAGGAAATACGTCACTCTTCTCCTAACAATATCATTACGCACACATTACGCACACATAGACAATAGACGAACGGGTAAAACATCGTCTGCACGCACACATGCTTGATAATGTTGCCTTGTTTTTTTTTTGTTTTCATTGTAGGGCGACGCTTAATCTAGACATTTAAAACATCAAAGGTTGCTAAATATTTTGTTGATCTCGCAAGTTCAAAATTTCATTATTTTCATCTCTGCGTTCGGTTGCGTGAATCATTTGCCAAGCAAAATAGTGCCTAGCCATGATTTTGTTTAAATATACAGCAATATTTAATGACATTTAATTTCGATAGTGACTTTTCACCTTAGAAAATAGCGTGAGTGCCGTAACTACTACGGGTAACGTAATTTACTATAGCATCTGTCAAATTTGTGACTCGTAATACCAAATTGTAAGTAAAACATGACCGCAAGTACTGTATTTAATAGAGTTATGCGCATTTACTATTAAAGCAGCGTTTTCACGATAGCATCAATAGTAACGTTTTTTGCGTTTACTACAACAAACTCATAATAGGGGTACAGATCACTGAGAAAAATTTTTTTTTGTTGCCTAGGCCTAGTGTAATTTAAAATTTGATTTTAATTTTGTTAAATTTTTAACCGAATTCAAAAATAAGGAGGTTCTCAATTCAACCGTATATATTATATTATGCTTTTTCTTATGTTTGTTAAGCAATGTTTTTTTTTTTAATAAATAAATAACGCTACACACTCATAGCCCCACACTAGGATTCCCTGTGTCGTGGGTGCCATGGACAACACACAAGACAAGGACACAGACCGAGAACGGAAATTTAAAGTCAACATTCAAATTTCCGCTTCGCTGGGAATCGAACCAAGGACCCTCGGAACAGCGATCCGGCGTGTTAAACATTGCGCCATTCGGGTCGTCAACGTTTTCGTTGTTTATGAGCCGATTTTGATAATAGGGAACATGCAATTTTTTAGTTTTGTTTTCATTTTAAAGAATTCCGTGTAAAATAGGTCATAAACATATAAAAAAATTTAAATAGTCTAATTTATCGCAAAAAATACAGTTATAAACGGACCGTTTAAATTTTCGCGCCTAAACGGACCTATAATTCCGATGACGTCACTCCTGTCTGTCACTGGTCGTGCTTGCCGTCGTTGGCTGTCATAAATTGCAAATTTTCTCGACTTTCTTTAAAATACTTTTATAATAATTTAAAATGGACTATCTATCAACATCAGGTGATCACGATAATACCCCTAAAATACCGAACAAAAGTCGTGTTGACTCATGTTTTGTGCCAATGTGTCCATCTACTTCAATGAAATAAATTGTTTTTCACTGGACCTTCTGACCCAAATCTGAGAATAAAGTGGTTTTAAGCTGCAAAGAGGAATGACTATTATTACTTCTGCTTTAAAAATCTTTGAAGAACTAGGATTTATGGATATTTTACCACCTGGAGCTTTATCATGGCAGACAGAGGCTTCAAGCACATCGAAGAAGTGTTGGCAAAAAACAACAACTTCGAATCCACATTGAAAGAGTAATTAGAAGACTTCGGGAATTTGCTTTTCTACAGCCACTTACTTACCTGTGTTGATCATTTTCTAATTCCCTATTTAGACTATAGTATAGGACGTAATCATTTGTTGTGCGCTTGTGAACTTACAATCACCTTTAATTAAAATTGAATAAAAAGCAACATTTTCAAAGCATAGTTTTATTTCATCAATTTACAAAAGTTTTAGATAAAAAATATGCTTAAATATTATATATTATTATCTTTTAATTTTGGAAATATAGCATCTCTCCAGAATTTCTTTGTAATATTCATAACAGATACAATGGGCGTTTTTCCATTTAGCCGGCCCGGCACCGGTCCGGCACCGGCACGGCACGGCGCCGGGTCTTCGTTTTTCCATTGTGCCGGTGTCAATGCCGGTTTATGCCCGGTGAGTGGTACAGTACTGACATGGTCTTCAGCACGTTGACACGTATATTAAGTACATTACAACGCGTAGATACCTATAACAATGGTAACTTCAAGCCGTCGACTATATTATTTGTTTCTTTTATATCTACGACGCCAATACCAACGCAGAGACGTCGAATTATGGATTAATTCAATACTTAAAGTCAGATACTGAGAATGAACATAATATAGCCTTTTGAAAAGTTGAAAATGGGTCCCAGAAAATTCTTAAAATCCATACTTCCATACTAATATTATAAATGTGAAACTGTGTTTGTTTGTTTGTGCCTCTTTCACGTCGCAACATGGCTATTATATGGTATGATTTATGTGTGTGGGTAGGCTACTTTTTTCCGCGGGAAAACATCTCATTCCTATGGGAAGTGTTTTGTTAGTTGCTAGATATTTAGTTCCAGATGTTGTTAATAGATGGCGTTAGTAAAATTCATTTGCAAGTTCTGAATTACCCTATCAAATACTACATGTAATTTACTTATGTCATAGGCAAATGTTATATCTGATGTTCCGGTATATCATAATTATACCTAATAGGCTACTGTTTAGCCGAGATTCCTACGGGAGCGGGACCTAAGTGGCTGTTACCTACGGGTCCCGAAGCGAAGCGCGGGTGGTTCTCTAGTATTTTATATAGGTATCCATACTATAACCGAGGACACATTTAACTATTTGTTGGATACAAATTATTCATCTGAAAATTCTCTTTATCTCCCTCCTAATCGCCCCGCGCACTAACACACGCACACAGCTACAATTCATATACAATACACATGCATTTTTGCCAGGCCGGCACCGGCGCCGGCGGGACTCAATGCCGGGCCGGCGCCGGCGCCGGTAAGTGGAAAAGCGATCCATACATTTTCTTACATTTTTGCTTCACCGGCACGCCGGTGCCGGTGCCGGGCCGGCTAATGGAAAAACGCCCAATGCTGTTATCTCAGACCAATAAGCTATGGTCTAAGGCTGTTATTATATGGCACACGTTAAATATCTTCTTCTTTTGATATTTCAAAATTTGAGTGTGTTAATTAATATACAGAAAATTGCTATTTTCCTTTTGCTGAAAAACATTTGCAGTTGTACTTGTGTCCAACATTTTGGTGCTATTTTATTGTCTTTCACATAGGAAAGTATGGCAGCTTCGGTTGAAGGACATTTCACTTCTATTATGCATGGATGTAGAAAGTCTAGATGGGCCCGTAACATACATAAGGCGCACGGCGAGTGGTCAACATTGGGTTGTGTGATTGATCAAGTCAGTCTGTTGTAGACAGCAGCGAGTTACACATCTTCCTTACGCATAACTTATTTCAGATTACGACCGCAAAAGTATAAAATATGGCTTGCTGTGCCTTCAAAAAATGTTTTAACAATACAAGAAACACAAATAAGTCCAAAGGAGTCACTTTTCACACGTAAATATTGGATTATTATTTAATTTCATTATTTCTAAAACACTGACTCTGTTAAAATTTATTTCCAGTACGTAAAAGTATGACAGAGACCGAACTACTAAAATTACAGTACGCGGAAGCGAGATATCACTATGTAATTTTTTCGCTTTCAAACAGACTAATAAAAACCAAATTCGATTGTTAGGAATGGAATGCAGACTTTTTTTACCGAAACCGAAATATCGTACCGGTATTTTAATTCATTAAATCGTTTCTATACTAGTTTTTGGTTAATTTTGTTTCATTTTGGTTAACGTTACATAAAAAAGAAAATACGTCATTTTGACTACTTTAATTATGTATAACGGTTTTACTGATAAAGTGCTTTGGTTGTGAAATCCCTATTCCCGCCATTAATAAGATCGTGCGCCGTGCGCAGGCTTTGGTACCTACTTACATGCGGAAAAAATTATCAATTTGATTAAAATATTTTGTGGTTTTTTTATGATTTGTGATTTTTCTAGATTCTCAAATATTTTACAAAAAGAAGGTAGGTACTGTACGTTTCAAGTAGGTACTAAGACTGAAACTCTGCTAAATTATCCATAACTTTTGCCTAAATTATGATCAAAATCAATCAATTCTTAAAATATGTATGTATTCAAAGTTACTTTCAGGAGCATCAGTAAATAAATCCAGATAATATATCTAAGTTAATAATGAATAATATACCTATACTCTCGAGTTCTTTACGAATAAAAACTCTGCCTGTAAATTGTATCATGTCTTCATGATTATTTTATCGCAACAAACGTTTGTTTAGTCTACTGCCGAGCACTGACCCTCAAAACTAAACAATTATTTCAGATTGTTACGTGTGTTTATTTATCTTCCGTTTATAAAACCTTTACGTACTCGAAATCGTAAAATTCAAACGAGAATAAGTTTATTATAATATGTACAATAAGTATATAAATAATATAATAAAAATATATAGTAGGAATTGGAAGATAATTATGGTTTTTACAGCGATATTTTATTTGAGAACTAAAAGCAAACCGAAATACCGGTTTCGGAAATCAACGGAAAAGAAGAACCGGTTATCACAGCGTTTCAGTTGTGGAATCCCTATTCCCACCATATTTTATATTATTGTAATCTGTGGTCATGCGCCGCGATGTGTGCGCGATGTCGCAAATCACGGAAGCACGGGCCCATCTAGACTTTCTACATCCATGCTATTATGTAATTTTCAGTAAGCCCTTCAGGTGTTGCAACAAAAATAGGAAACACGGCATTAAAACTATGATTCAGGCATACCGTAGTAATTTAGTCCCTTTCATTTCTACACTTGAAAACTCTGGACTCTCGGCAAAAAAAGTTACTACCACGTCGACACTAACTCGTGGTAAATTCCTGGAGTCTGCTTTGATAAACCCAGCTTCCATTTTTATTAAAAACGTAAATAATATTCACTGCAAATAATCAATTTTACACGCAAAGTTAACCTCTAAAAAGTTGACATAACATGAGTGACGTCACTATAAGCTGAGTGGTGTTTTGAAATGCGTTTCGTTTTACGTAATTTTAATTCGTAATTATTGTTAAAAATCAACTTAATATAAAATAAAAACGTTGAAGTAGTCCTTCTTTTATATTTTTTTAGCATTTTAATAATAAAATTTTCATAAATATCATATTTGCATCTTCCCTATTCTGTTTTTGTTCGAAAGTAGATATTGAGTGTAGTCCCGTCATAAGGCCACCAGGAACTGATGATGGCATCCTAGAGAAATCGAGGGGAACTTTCGAAAATTATTGTAGGGGCGACCAGTGTATTTGTTAATGTTTTCATTAGGTTTCTTAAAGCTCAACAATTTAATGACGGCCTGGAGTCGATCTGATGAGCCGAAAGACAGTTGAGGGAACTGTTCACCGATTTACAGCAGTTGACTTATGTTTAAGTGACGATAACTTTACACCCATTGAGATACTATGTACTAAAGTACTAGAGAAGAAACCGCAAAGAAATTTTATGTTCCAGTCAATTGCGGTGAATGCGCCGCAACTCTCTTATTCGCTTGCTAGCTCGCATGCGCGTATAACGTCTGAGACCCGTCAGTGATTCTTTAGAGCTAGCGTGAACAATGCCCAGCCCCCTTACGGACGATTCCGTCACAGTTCCGGCAAATCTTTCATACATTCTCGGCATTGTCAGCACTGACACTGCACTGACAATGCCGAGAATGTATGAAAGATTTGCCGGAACTGTGACGGAACGGTGACTTCACTGATATGTGTGAATCAGCCCTTATTATGAACTCTTAATTCCAGGCAGTTTACGTTCACAACGTGTGGGTGACAGAGACAGCGCCTTACAGGTAATAAGGTGCCGTCTCTCTCACCCACACGTTGTGAACGTGAACTGCCTGGAATTAAGAGTTCATAATAAGGCCCCTGTTGTTACGTTATTGCCGCAATAACTCGAGGAACTCAAATAAATGCACAAGAGTAACTTTTCATCGGTGGTTACTGGTTACTAACCGATTTCACTATTTTCAAATAAATACGAAAAATTATTTATCGTCTGCCATATTGTGTCTTTCTCATAGACTAACAACTAACAACGCCCAGTAGTGATAGTAGGTACAATTTGTTCACATCACATTAAACACAATATTATCAGTTTTACACGCTGACATTCATGTCTCTGTAATGTTTTAATTTTTAAAAGACTATACTTTGTCCGCGGCTCCATCTGCCTAGCATAATCATAATCTTTATTGCGTCATGCTTTATAGAAGGTGTTACAAATATAAAAATTAAAGCAGTATGAGCCACATTACAAAACAATTAACTAATTATTATTATACATATTTGGATTTATTTTCTTTTATTTATATTAATATGATAATGTAATTGGTGTTTGTGGTACATTTTTTGTGCGTTAGCTATTTTAGGCAGGTCGTTTACGTAGATGTGAAATAAGATGCATCCTATCACACTCACCTGAGGGATATAGCCACAAATTAGATAATACAGATGTTAAGCTTCATACCAAGTACGTAAAAACATCGCACGCACACATACACGAAATCTCGGAACATATCGAACCACTCCAAACGCGGATAAAATATTCACAATAATACTTGATTTTAATTTTTTGTTTTATTCAACCTGATGAACCATAGGTAAAAAACATGTAAAAACCCACACTAACCGTTCTGTGTCATAAATGTCATAATCTATATTCCGTCGTCATATTGACTGAGTAATGAATGAAACGACCATTGTATCTTATTAAGCGTATTAAGCGCTGCAGTTTCAAATGATAGATCAGATTTAGACAGAATGTTTTTTTGTAGCGCTGCAGCGACGAATACCTTTAAACCGAGAAAAGGAACGCGACTTTTGTTTGACGTAGCTTCTCTAGTTTACATAGTACCTCAATGTTTACACCTATTTTTTTAGTTTTTGGGTTATCTCTGCTGGTCGATGTTGAAGTCGATCCATTTTTTGTAAAAATAAATTTTTAACAATTAAAATATTTTCATCTTTTTAACTGCGTTTTATTGGTAAAATATTTGGCTAACCTGACCACCCCATGATTCACTCACTCATAACCATCTATGCTCATAACTGTGTAAGGTAGAACCATAGTGGTCCAAGTGACATTTTTCATTAATACACGATTCAAGGATCAAAGTGGAATAAAAGAATATTGAATTTTGGAGATCTTTTTGCCAAAATCGTGTATTAATGAAAAATGTCACTTGGAAAACTATGGTTCTACCTTACAAAACTAACTGCCGCCATTACGATGCCACAGTTTCGTCTTAATGACGTTCCGTCCGCTCTTTATTGGTTCATGACTATCTACCCATTGTTGAATGGGTTTTTTAAGTTTATCTGAATGGTTGCATTACTAACCATTTGGATTACTTAGAAATATGTATTGCAACTTATTATATATATTGTTAACAATAATACAATTTATTGATTAGTTTAATGAGAGTATTAAATTAATATGTATTGTATTAAATTGTTAATAATTACGTAATTATTAAGTATCTGTGTAGTAAAGGAGTCTGTTAAATATGTTGATAAATCACTGTCCTGTAAGTATGCAGGTAAGGCAAACTGTAAGGCACTTCTCACACAACGCTATTTGTAAGCGACTAGGATCTTGTCCAGGTATGCTATGCGTCGCTCGTGAGTCGACGCCATAAATATTTACCAACTTCCGCACAGAAGGCGACGCAACTACGACGGGTGTCCTGTCAGTCTCATGTCAGCACAAGCTACCTGCTACGCTAGTCGCACGGTTCCCGAGTTGCAATTGCGTCGCCGATAGTGTTGCCAACCCCTAAAAATGAGAGTCGCTGGATCCTGCATCAAAAGTCGTCAGAAAGTCGCTGAATGTAGCAAGAGCGGCGGTTTTGCGGTTTATTCCCATCTGTTCTACTGAACAGTTCTACCGTAGGACTAATGGGACTTTTTTTCCCACTAGTTCTACTTATAAATGTTCTATCGAGGAGCGGAACTAGCGAGAACATTATTTCTCAGTAGTTCTACTACATTTTATTTTGTCACTAAAAATGTGTGTGTTACAAATCCTAAATCTATTTTGATTGCTGCTCCAAAAGTCACCAGATACAAGTTTATAAAAAATTTTGTCACTAAAACCTTTTGTCACCAAATCTTATTTTTAGCAAAAGTCGCCATTTCTAGCGACAAAGTCACTAACGGCAACACTGACTATGACCAAATTTTTGACATGATGGTGTGATTAGTCGCGCGTGACTAATGTCACTAGACGTCCCGTATCTAACGGGACACTCCCGTATTCCTTTGGTATGTCCCGGTGTCCCTTTTAGATATTAGCGCTGTTACGACACAATTCTTAAAACCTAAATTCGCTTAATTACGTTCATAGAGTTGAAGATGTTCACAAAATCTGGAAATTGATTAAAACAGAAGATGTCCCGTTTTGAGACGAAAACAAATGGTTACATTCGGCATGACATAGCGCACGCATGCGCCCGTCAAGGAGATCTGTCAATCCCAGAGATGTGCAAACAATAGATAGGCCTTGATAATTTTTCGCCCCTTACCCCTTTGTCTATGAAGTTTGCGTGCAATTGAATTTGGTTGTTATATAAGTATTTAAAAACGAAAAAAAATGCATATTGTGATCTCGTTACCGCGTACAGTAATTTTAGTCGTTCCGTCCGTCTCTGTCACATTTATACATGTCTGACACCATTCTACTGTTAAATAAATAACTTAAATAATTAACAATACAATATTTACATATAAAATGGACTTATTTGTGTTTCTTGGAGTATTAAAACAGTTTATGAAGGCACAGAAAACTATATTTTATACTTTTGCGGACGTAATTACTAAAATCAATTAAATGTAACGTGCACCATTCGCTGCAGCCTACAAAAGAATACGACTTGATGTATGTGACATTTTCGTACCTACCCCTAAAGTATGGTAAATTGGTAAGGTCACATCTATTGGTTTTAAATCTCTGGTCGATCCAAATTTCATTTCAGTAGCGCAGTGTGCGGAATCTACCTTCACAGGGTAGCATACGAGTAGACGAACTGTGGATTGCGTTGCAGTCGTAAGTTCGTAACTCATAATAGCGTTGTGTGAGAAGTGCCTAAGGCACTCTCTCTGTCACCCACGCCACAGTAGCCCACGCGCCAAAAGATCCTTGTAACACTGTAGATACAATTTATCTGATTTGTCAAAATCCATAGACTCTTAAAATAGCATTAACAAAATCTTTCGGAATATAATTTTAAAATTACTAAAAGTGACTGTTAAAATCTCATTCTCTACGGAAAAGTTTTATTACAATATGTACAGTCAATCGGGGTAACTTTGATTCTTTAGGGTAACTTTGACAGTCCGCTCCCAAAATAGTTTTTTATTTTTTACGTGAAAAGCATTTGGCGCATAAAATTTATTTATTACATTTTATGTACATAAAGAACATCGTTAACGTAATCTTAAATAAAAAGTGGTTTTCAAACAAAGCTAATATAAAAAACTTTCTTTCAAAAACGTGCGTAACTATTCGTGTTTTTTTCCGACGTAAAACTTTTTAGATATTTCTCAAAACTTTAATGCTATCAAGGTGTGTTATAATATAGTACAATCTTTTACATGTCTACTTTAGATACATAAACAATTTTTATTAATTTTCAATTGCATCTTCGTTAAAATTACAAATAATACCGGTAAGTCACATTTTGAACAAATTCTGGGTAACTTTGACAGTATCAATGTATGTACCTATCCCTTTGATGTATCCTGACTTTTGCGATTTACCAATTTTAGTGTTAGTCAAACATCCCAGGGCCCCCGGGACTTCTTTATTTTCCCAGAAAAAAAATAAAAAAAATTACCATTTTGTTTTTTTAATCTCGAAGCTCGGGCGCTGGTACTGTTTTAATCATTGCTATCGATGTAGACGTCCTCGGAAGCCGAAATATGTCTCATTTCAAAGCTAACAATGTAGGTAATCAATTCATAGAAGACCAAAAAAGGATTTAAAAAACAAAATTCAATATTTTTTCATTGAATTTTCTTAGTTTAGTGCCTTTTACATGAAAACTAACCCGTCAAACTACTTTTTTTTGTTGTCTTATCATAAAACAGGCTATCACCTTATTAATAAATGTTATATCAAAGTTATAAGTAAGGTAATTTAGAAGATTTTTTGATAAATATCATCGGTGTCAAAGTTACCCATATAGGGGTGGTTTGACACACACTTTGACACACAACAAAATTGCAATTTTTTTATATATTTTGTCATTTTTAAAGACTTTTTATAATTTGACAATATGAAAACCAGCCCGAGAGCAATGATTAAATCATAGCTTTTATCTCATAAGCGAAATACCAAGTTTTTAAAGAAAATACAGCGATGATGTATCAAAGTTACCCCGATTGACTGTACTTACTAAACATATGGAAAAATATATACAAAATATCCAAATAATATTTTATGTTGTTTCTTCACTTTTATAACAGTAACTTGTTATTCTTTCAGGGATGGTACATAGTAACATACGCTCTGGGTATCTACCATCTTAACTTGTTCATTGCATTCCTTACACCAAAGATTGATCCTGCCATGGATTTTGATGGTATGTATATTTTTTATCACTATCGTGTCTTGCACAAGCATATCCACAACCTTAAAAATAAACACTTATCAGGTAAGTTCATCTATCCTGACCACATTTTCAGACACTGAAAGCTAAGAAAAACTGGCACTAAAATTATACCAGCATCATAAAACTTAAGCCATTTAAGTGTTGCGCATATTACAACAACACAGGAAAGGAAACATTAAAACAAAAGCATTCAATTATGATTTCTATGCGTCGGTTACAGTTGCATACTTGAAGGACATACTACTCGACACACACTTGTGATCAACTCTGAACAGACACCAAGTATAGAATTGACATTCAGTCGGAATAACCACAACATGAAGATCATAATTGAATGCTTTCGTTCAGGCTAATCCATTGCTGGGTTTAAATAATTTTTGGTTACTATCTTATTTGTAAACTTATTATGATATAAAAATTATATTGCCTCATATATTATACATATATGCCTCATAAATTATACTGCCTCTTATATTTAATTTATATTTAATAAATTTTAAATTAAAAATCATAAGGAAGAATTTTTTTCATATGATTAATAAAAATCTTGCATTTTATATAAGATGTCCAGTGTCACTTGCACATAAGTCTCATATGCTCAAGGTTCTATGAAAACATGGAAGAGATATTTAATAATACAGGTGAGAAGCAAGTTATTAACCTTAATATTTGTTATATTTTCAGGTGAAGACGATAGCGGCCCTGCCTTACCTACTAGATCTAGCGAAGAATTTAGGCCGTTCATTAGAAGACTGCCTGAATTTAAATTTTGGCTCTCTGTCACGAAGAGTACAATAGTAGGATTCTGTTGTACTTTTATTGATGCTTTCAATATTCCAGTATTTTGGCCTATTTTAGTAATGTATTTCATAACCCTCTTCTGTATTACAATGAAACGACAAATCAAGGTGAGTGAAAACACTTCTACTGTAGAAATACAGATTTATGTAATATTAAAAAATATGGTTAGTGAAATTAGCGTTAAGTAAACATAAAGGTCAACTGTTCAAATGTGATAATAGTATAAAAATTAGTACATGACAGATAATGGTACTCCCAACTTCCTTACACTTGATAAGTTACATCGTTACATGGAGTGTGTATATAACCTTTTCAATAGAACGTTATTTCTTATTAATTGAATTTTTCGTCCACTACATAAACTTTTCTTATTGTTGTATTATTTTTAACTAGCTGTGCCCGCGGCTCCGCTCGCGTGGAACTCAGTGTGTCACAAAGTTTCTCCCGCGTAAATATCGATCCCGCGAGAAGTCGTTAACAAAAAGTAGCCTATACAATGCTCCATTAACCTCCTCTATCTCCCACTGAAAGTCCCATAAACATCTGAACCCACGACCTCGTTCCCGCATATGCGATTTCCCGCGTAAATCCTGATCCTGCGGGAATTCCAAGATAAAAAGTAGCCCATACATTTCTTCCTCTATGTCCTAGTGAAAGTCATATTAAAATCTAAGCCCACTATTTCGCGCATAGGAGTTTTTCCCGCGTGAATCATGATCCCGTGAGAATTCCGGGATAAAAAGTAGCCTATATATGTTACTTCACAACTTCCTCTATCTCCCAATGAAAGTCATATAAAAATATAAGCCCATTACTTACTTCGCGCATAGGAGTTTTGCCCACGTGAATCCTGATCCCGCGGGAAATTCCGGGATAAAAAGTAGCCTATAAATGTTACTTTACAACTTCCTTTAGGTATCTCCCAGTGAATCCTATAAAAATATAAGCCCATTACTTACTTCGCGCATAGAAGTTTTTCCCACGTGAATCCTAATTCTGTTGGAATTCCGGGATAATAAGTAGCTCCAGAACCTCCTCTATTACCCAGTCAAAGTCCCATAAAAGTTTAAGCCCGCGCCTTCGCGCATAGGAGTTTTTCCCGCGGGAATTCCGCAGTAGCCTATAAATGTTGCTCCACAACTTTCTGTCTTTCTCTATCTCTTAGTGAAAGTTTCATAAAAATCTAAGCCCGCGACTTGGCGCATAGGAGTTTTTCCCGGGCGAATCGTGATCCCACCGGAATTCCGGGATAAAAAGTAGCCTATGTGTTGCTCCAGAACCTCCTCTATCTCCCAGTGAAAGTTTCATAAAAATTTAAGCTCGCGACTTCGCGCATAGGAGTTTTTCTCGCGTGAATCCTGATCCCGTGGGAATTTCGGGATAAAAAATAGCCTAAATATTGCTCAGGAATCTCCGCTATCTTCCAGTGAAAGTCCCATAAAAATCCGTTCAGCCGATCCGGAGATTAGCGCACGCAAACAGACAATAGTAGATTGTATTACAAGGGTGCAAAGTAATATTTTTTCGGCGAGGGCGCTTTTTTGAATCCAGAGCGAAGTGAGGGATTCTTTAGTAGAATCCTGAACGTAGCGAGGGATTCAAAGTATGTCGCCCGAGCCAAAAATATGAGAAAATAAAAGGCGCCTCAAATTCAGGAATAATACTGTCACAGTCACTAAACCGACTAACCCGACTAACCCGACTAACCCGACTAACCCGACTTACCCGACTAACCCGACTAACATGACTAACCCGACTTACCCGACTAACCCGACTTACCCGACTAACCCGACTAAACCAACTAAACTAATTAAACTAACTAAAGAACTCATTTTTCAAAACAAAACCATGAATTTCTAACAATCCGAACTAAGCTAAAGCTAGCCCTTTATTTAAATAACGGGCAGGAAAAGTTATATGAAAATTCATTCCCGCCCGCTAAATAGAAAACACCAACTTTGGGTCCCCTTAAGACCGAACCAAGTCGTCTTTTTCGAATAGGTGGGATGAAAACTTTTTTTTAATTATTTTTTATTATTTTTAGATTCATGTTCTAGTAAGTACTGTTTCTTAACCCCCCCTATATATTTTGTTTTGTCAATTTCGTAAAAAAGCAGACACGACTTTTCTACGCTCTTATTATATACATATTATGTCGTTATAGATTATATTCTCGATAGCAATAATCAAAATAGATTTATATGGAATAATCAAAACATCGTTAATTAATCATTTGAGTAAACAATATTATTGAAAGGCAGGTAACATTATTTCACAAAGTAACGTTATGGAACGTCAATTTACTGCATCGAAACTGGGTGATTAGTAGGTACGACTTTTACTTGTTATAACGGGCTCACTACGTAAATGCGAGTTACCTGAAATTTGTATGCAATCGAAGCAGAGCCATCTAGCGGACGTAAATAGCTTGATAGGTGGTAGGAGCCTATAGTCCGTTTTTTTTTCGCTACGGACTAAATTGACACATGCAAATGTCAAATTTCGAAATAATGTTACCAGCTTTTTACATGGATGTAGAAAGTAAAGATGCGCCCGTAACATACATAAGGCGCACGACGAGTGGTCAACGTTAGGTTGTGTGATTGAGTGATTGATCAAGTCAGTCTGTTATAGCGATGGGCGATTGTTACAAAAAAAACTATCGACTGAATCGAAAATTGTGCGACTGTGCATTCGATTGTCGATTTAGTAGTTCCCCGCCATGCTTATTCGAATAACAATCGACCTAACTACTAATTTTATTACTAATTGTACGCACGCTAAGTTCGTGCGATCGGTGAAATGACAAATTACAATTTGGCGCGAATTTAGCAACTTGTCGCGATAAAACTTAGTAGAACTGCTTGTGCGGTATAAAAATAAGAAACTTTACTGACGTAGAAACTGCTAGCTTGTTTACTTCTTATACCTACTTCCATAGTATAATGTCTTATGGCATTTTACTTTGTTGTAAAGCAAGCGATACATAACAAATCTTTGTATTACAGGAAAGTGCTAATTAGAGCTATTTATAAATTAAGGTGTCGGGAATTTAAACAATTAGGCATAAAGCCTCACAGTACAATTATAGTTTTTGCTTGAAATAATATAAATGCGTATAAAAAACAGCGACTGTTATAAAAATTGCATAATAAGAAGGATGCCAAAGATGTATTAAATATCTAGATGGAACATCGAATCCACGAAAACGTGTTAAAAAGTTGTGGCCAACAGTTGGCCACAACTTTTATATCATTACGCACAGATTACGCACACATAGACAATAAATGAACGCGAAAAACATCGCCTACACGCACACATGCTTGATAATGTTGCCTTGTTTTTTTTTTGGCTATGTGTATATACCGGCTTTGTAAGGTGGAAGAATAAAAAAAATTACGTGCATAAGTGTATCAGTGATACCAATATGAATACTTGGCTACTAAATAGTCATCTAAATAACCTAATTTATATAGCGCGAATCGCAATATTCAATGCACCCCCGCCCGCCGCACCATCTTTTGTAATTACTTTTTAAGTAGTAGTAGTACCTACGCAACGCAACTACGCAGTACGCAGGAGTATAGCAATTATTCGATAAATTTAGTAGTACCGCACGCGTACGCTGCGCCGCGCCGATCGCCTCGATTATTCGATAAATTTAGTAGTACCGCACGCGTACGCTGCGCCGCGCCGATCGCCTCGATTATTCGATAAATTTAGTAGTACCGCACACAAAATCGCGCCGCGCCGATCGCCTCACCGCCGCAGCCCGCAACTTTTAGTTGTTAACAACAATCGAATAACGTCGATTGTTATCGACTTTTATCGACTAACCTGAACAATCGACTAATTCGATTCTTTTTAGTAGTAATCGCCCATCGTTAGTCTGTTATAGACAGCAGCGAGTTACACATCTTCCTTACGCAAAATTGATTTCAGTAATTACGTCCGCAAATGTAGAAAATATGGCTTCCTGTGCCTTCAAAAATATTCTAACAATCCAAGAAACACAAATAAAGTCCAAAGGAATCACATTTCATTATGTAAACATTGAATTGTAAATTATTTTCACTATTTCTAAAATAATAACTTTAGTAAAATGGCGCGTGACATATGTAAGAGTGACAGAGACAGCACGACTAAAACTTTCAAACGCGGAAGCGAGATATCACTATGTAATCTGTTCGTTTTCAAATATAGTAACAAAATTCCATTGCGCCAACTTCACGCACAAACCGATTCAATTCAAAATTGGATTGTTACAACTTGACACACATTCGAACGTGCAAGGCAGGTCTATATTATGTATGTCTATGGCTTTTTAGATACTACGATACCGGTTTCAAGAATCGTAACTTTTTACTCTTATTATTATTTAACAATATACGAATCTTTCGTGGCGAATATGGAGCATCACAGATAAAAAACTATATATTTATTGATTTTAATAACTTATTTCACTAAGTAAATTAATACGACAATTATTTATTTATAATTGAAGAATACGTAATAACATACATTTAACAACAATAACAATACATTACGGTTGTCGCCACATTGTAAAATTTCAAAGACACGTTTTTGTTATTATTACTGAAAAACGATACTAGATTGTAAATTACGTAAAGTTACGGTCGTGGCACATCACTATTAATGATTTGCAAAAAAGTAGCAACACAGCTTATGTCAATTTAGTCCGTAGCGAAAAAAAACAGACTGTAGAATTCACTCGGGGAAGTACCACCGCCCGCCAAGCTACTCAGCACCATTTCTACCACCATTAATAGTCCGTGTCCTCACATTTATTATCGAACCAACGAACTAATATTGAAACACCATTTACTAACTAGACTAACCATCCCAGTCCCTAAATAGAGTCTTGTTCTAGGTCGGTCACAGTTGTCATGGGCAACAGCGGAATGGCTGCATGCTCGTTTGCCACCTTTTTCCATTAAAAAATGTTATGTGAAGTAAAACTTGTAATAAGCATCCTGGTCGAGAAAGGCGATGAGTGAACAGATGTCAAAAGTGAAATCGTCAATACCATTCATGCATATCAGCATTGAGATAGGAATCAGTAACTTATCCTTATCAGTAACACCACATAATATCAGTGGCGATTTCTCTAAGATGGCGCGTATGGCGCCGCCATACCATAATTTTTAAGCATTAAATAAAATGTAAAAAAATCATATATTTACAACCTAATTATTTAGACCTAGGTACAATAATTGCATTTTACGAGCGCTGCGGTCTTCTATCACGAACGCGACTCGCGGCGATTGTCGTTGCGTTCGGTCGGTGCCGAGCGCGGCCGAGGCGAGCGATGCTCTTCTGCCAGCGCATGTATGTATAGTCCATACAAAGTCGTTGGCCCGCGCCGCCCACGCCTCTTCGATCGCTTAGTATCACCATAGTAAAATTATACTGTGGTATCACCGAGTTTGAAACGCGGGTCTGGCACTGTGAATGGCGCACTACCTAACGAGTTTTCGCATGTTTTTCGTGATAGTGTAGATTTGTGATGGTGTTTGTTACGGTTTCTATCGTTCTATTGATTTAATTGACTTTTTATTTAGTAATTAGTTTATAATAGACATGAAAATATGAGTTATTCAACAAAATCTGTGATACAGAATAGAGTTTATGTTTAAATAGTGTTTAAGTAAATAAAGGTCTCATTAATTGTATAGGTAATTTAAAATCGCGAAAAAACATCAGCTATTTCATACAAAAATGAAAATGTCAAATTGTATGAAATTTCTTTTTTGCGATTTCAAAGTAGGTTCCTTAATGAAAGACTGCAAGTTGTCCGTCTGAAGAAATGGTTTTCAGGTTATGCGCACTTAACACCACACCCATAAACACCAGGAATCGCCACTGATAATCATCACCAACGTATTGTCGATCCAAAACATCCTTCCCTTTACCTACTACTGAGTACTGACTGACTCAGAAATTGCGACCGAAGCACATAAATATTATACATAACGATTAGATACTCTCTTTACTTTCTCGTCACATATTCATACTCAAAAACGACCAAATATACATCCGTTAATATTCGTGACTATTCATATATTTAATGTTTTATCTTTATCATAGTTCTTTTAAACATGGGTGACGTAGGATTCGCTGGCACGACTTTATCACTTACAAAAGGAATTGTTTAGATAAGTAACATGAATTTTATCATTGTATATTTTATTTATCTTTTTGGATCAAATTACTAGCGATCCGCTCCGGCTTCGCCCGGTTGTATATAGCAATATTATAGTGAGCGACTAAATGGCGTGGGAGTGGTAACATTCGGCAAATCCCGCCATCGATCGCCCTGCATACGAAACTCGTAAACTATTTGTTAAAATTATATGGTGTAAAGGATTTAACCCTTGTGCAATGTACTGTATCCGTCTGAACAACTTTACGAATGATACACTCATACTTTCCTCTTGAATCCCTCACCCTCTTCCTAGTGGCATGCAAATCTGTTCATGTTCATGTTCAACAGCATGAAAATCTGTTCAATAGTAATAGAATTTATCCCAAACAGAAACACTGATAGACTAAATGACTGAATACAATGAAAGAATTCGAATCCTTTCATTTAAGTTTGTCGGTTATAGAGTTGTAATAATATGTGCATATTCATTTAGTAATCCATAAGGTTGTTAGTTTAATTAATGCTGTATGTTGTTATTAATATTTGTATTTTTTTCTGTTTTCAGCACATGATAAAGTATCGGTATTTACCGTTTACTCACAGCAAACCAAAGTACAAAACCGTGGAGTCTACAGTAACCGTAAACTGACACCATCAACTACTTGCAAAGTTTGTGTAACTGAAAAACTGTTGTACGTGAAAGTTTCTAGAAATACAGTTTTATTATGTTATTTTGTTTTTAATTTTAACTTTAATATCATTTTATTAGTTAAACCTGCATAAGTTTCTGTATTTATTACCATACCCTCGAAAGGGGTATTTAGGATTTCATCTCCAGGAGGAAACAAGATGACAGGAAATACTTAAATAAGACTTACGTTCCATTTAAGCCGTTAAAGTAGAGCACAACTGCAGCTAATTTCATGCGTACAAATGTCGCATGCATGTTATTTTCACGAAATTATGTTCGCGTTAAAAATAAATTACCAGTTGTTCGGAGAAGGAAAACATCGTTAAAAAATCAGACCTGTGAGCTCTTCCAAATGTTCGAAGTCGCACGCTGCTAGGAATGCTTAGCCCAGGAGTCATACTAGCTTTGGATTGCTATGATGATAATGGTAGTAACTAATGGTAGTAAAGTAGGTATTAATAGTATAAATACAAGGTACAGTGCCACAAACTTATGTGGCCCGGTGGCCAAAATTGGAACTAATGCAAATGTTATTACCTACTGTTGTCAGAAAAAGACCCAGACAGTAGCGCCACCCTTACCGGGTCAGATAACTTTGTGGCACTGTAAAAACATCTACGATCATGTGATCGTAATGGGTGATTTTAACACTTGTCTGATTAAAAATGATTCTCGTGCATCAAAATTAAGCTCTCTTGTTTCCTCTTTCAATTTTTATATACTTCCTCTATCCCCTACGCATCATTTTCCCGATTGTGTCCCATCCCTGCTGGACCTTATGATCGTCTCGTCACCTGGTAATGTCGATACTCACGGGCAATTCGCATCATCCTTCTTCTATCATGATCTTATCTATTTGTCGTTCCGTGTTCGTTCACCTAAGCGTAATTCCAAATACCTTATACGTCGTAACTTTAAGGGAATCGACTTGGAAGCGTTGGAGCGGGATGCTGGTACTATCGACTGGATGCCTTTATTGAACAGCACGAGTGTTGATGACAAAGTATGCATACTGAATGAGGCCATACTTAATTTGTTTAACCAACATGCACCAATGAAACGTGTGAAAGTAAAGCACCCTCCTGCTCCTTGGTTAACATCTTTTATCAAGGATTTGATGGGGCGTAGGGATCGGGCTAAGAGGAAATACCAACGTGTACCCACAGAAAAAAACCTGGCACTCTTTAAATATCTTCGAAATCGTTGCAGTCGTTTGTGTAGAGACGCTATTTCCATGATTCTCTTGTCAACCGTAGCGCCGCTGAAGTTTGGAAATTTCTAAAGTCCGTGGGTGTTGGTAAATCTCCGGTATATATGTCGAGTGAAGTAGATCCTAATGAACTAAACATTCATTTTTCTAAATCTCCGGCTTCATTGGACTGCTTCACCAAAGATAAAACTCTCGGTCGACTCTCAGAATTAACTAAGCCCAGCTGTACTCCATTCACTTTCGCGGATGCTACGGAAGAAGACGTTAAGAAAGCAATTGCTTCCATCACTTCGACTGCGGTCGGAAATGACGGACTGTGTGCTAAGATGATTTCATTGCTTCTCTCATTTATCCTGCCCATCCTTACACATATTTTTAACTTCTCTCTATCTTCAGGCACTTTCCCTACTTCCTGGAAACTCGCACACATCATCCCGTTGCCTAAAGTATCTAAACCTTCCTCTTTAACCGAATTCCGTCCCATCTCCATCCCACCGTTCCTCTCCAAAGTACTTGAGAACATTGTTAACAAGCAACTGTCCTCTTTCCTTCTATCGAACCTTCTCCTTAGTCCTTATCAGTCCGGTTTCCGACCCGGTCATAGCACCGTAACAGCACTGTTGAATATCACTGACGACATCCGTTTCGCCATAGAAAATAAATATCTTACATTAATGGTCCTCTTAGATTTCAGCAGTGCTTTTACGTCAGTCGATTTCGATATCCTTATTGGGGTTCTCAGATCTATTAACGTCTCACCTTCTGCCATGACATGGTTCAATTCATATCTTCGGGGGCGTCAGCAACGTATTCACCATAATGACCTAGTTTCTAATTGGTGTAGTCTGACTGCTGGCGTGCCCCAGGGTGGCGTTCTCTCTCCTTTACTCTTCTCCATCTTTATAAATTCTGTTACGAAAATCATTTCATCCAAATTCCATCTCTATGCAGACGACTTACAGCTTTATCGTCACTTCGCCCCGTCAGAGGCTACTGTGGCAATAAAAGAGATGAACAGCGATCTCAGCCGTATTTCTGCGTGGGCGAAGTCTTTCGAGTTAGTAATTAATCCTCTGAAGTCGCAGGCAATAATTATCGGGACCAAGCACACAGCCAAAGCTCATTGGATTTAGCTAACTTGCCTACATTGGAACTTAATAATTCTATTGTCCCTTATTCCAATGTAGTAAAGAATCTTGGCATATATCTAGATGGTAATTTATCGTGGAAGGCTCATGTTGCTGAGGTGAGTCGCAAAATTCATTATACCATGCACTCGCTCAAATGTCTTCAGAGTTTCTTGCCTTTCAAAACCAGAATATCTTTGTGTCATTCTTTAGTTCTTCCGATATTAGATTACGCTGATGCTTGCTATTTGGATGCCACAGAGGAGCTAGATAAACTTGAGCGCTTGCAATATCTATGCTTAAGATTCATTTTTGGTTTACGAAAATTTGATCATGTTTCTCATCTTCGCAAGAATCTCAAGTGGCTCCCAATCCGCTTTCGCAGGAACACCCGCATTCTTTGTTTACTTTTTAATATCCTTAAAAACCCCAACTACCCCTCATACCTCCGTAACCGCTTTTCTTATGTTCGTCCATCGTTCGCCCGTGCAGAACACAGATTATGTCCCTTTTACACTATCCCCGTCACAAAACATCCTACACTCACTCCTTTTCTGTACATGCAGTTAGGTTGTGGAACTCACTGCCGCCAACTATCCGACAATCCCGTAGTGTATATTCTTTTAAAAAAAGTGTTAAAGAGCACTACTTATCTCTTACTTAAATAATTTATGTTTTTTTTATTTTCATTTTAAACGAATTTTTAATATTGTGCATATCATACATATTTAAATAAATCAATGTTATGTCTTAACGCATCAAAGTCCATGTAGTTATTTATTAGTATAGTTGTATGTATGTAAAGATATAGTATGTATATATTATGTATAGTAAGTATCTATATATTTTTATATATTTTAATGTATTATTTATATTTCTATATTTATATATAATGTGCACGCTAAATGCTTTTCGTACCACTTTTCCATTCGCAGGTCTGCTGGAAGAGATTTCTTTTAGGAATAAGCAGTACCTTTGTACAAAATTTATTATATTCATGTCTATTATATAATGTTTGTGTACATAAAGTATTAAATAAAAAAAAATAAACATCGTATCCGCCGTGTGGGTCATTTGATGGGTCGTTCAAAAATATTGTGTCTGTATAAATTTTTCGATTGATTCAAAAATGTACAGGTACCTCTGAGCAGAGAGCTGAGCTAAGACGTTTTTCATAAAGTAAGTATTTAGGCAAGCGTAATTGTAATTGCAACAAATGTAATTGAACTGTTTTTAAAGCAATCGATTGGTATCATATTTCTATTAATGACTCAACTGATCATTGTCTCCCGCATCCTCACAACCGCGTAAATGGATGGACAGGTTGAATGGTAGATACACGAATAGGTATATTTTGGGAGATCGCATATAATGTCGTAACAAAGACGGGATAAAATTACATAACGTGATCTATAATTATCATAAGTAAATCATTGAGAGCATTATACATTTGAAATATATCTTTAACGATAAGAACAGAGTAAAGAAAAGTACCTAACAATAGGTGAGCATAATCTAAAACTTGAATTAAGTTCCAATGTTGTGTACAGAGCAATTATTAGCCCAGAGTTAAATATAGCCGCTGGCGATAAAAATAATAGCTATCGTTTGGGCGACGTGCGATAATACCTACATACAGTTGCTAAACTCGAAATTCATGGTTAATGAAGTTATTTTAAAACGAGCTAGCATAAAAAACTAGTCCCTACCTAAAAGAGCTAAATCAGTTATTAAGATAGAAATTAAAAAATAGGCAAATTTTTATTACTTTTAATTAGGATTATGATTTGGTACCTTTTATTTTCATAATTCACTAGTAAATCCGCCCTCGCTTCGCTTCGGGGAACCAGTCCCTTCAAAAATCTTTATTTTTAACAGACTTCAAAAAAGAAGGAGGTTCTCAATTCGACCGTATATATGCTTTTTTATGTACGTTCAGCGATTATTTCGTCGTTTATGGGCCGATTTTGATAATTCTTTTTTTGTTGTAAAGTAGATATGCGCAGTGGGGTCCCCTGATAAGGACACCAGGATCTGATGATGGCATCTCAGAGAAATCGAGAGGAACTTTCGAAAATTGTATGGACAACTAGTGTGTTTGTTCATATTATCATAAGTACATTAAAGTGCTACCATTTCATGAAGATCTGGAGTCGATCTGATGAAGCCGAAAGACAGTCGAGGGAACTCCTCAACGATTTACTGCAGTTATCTAGTGTTTGGGCTTGATTAATTTGTAGTGACGAGAACTTTACACTTACATGTTGAATTGAACGCCATCTGGCGAGTAGTTTTTGAGTTATCTCTACTTATCAAGATTGAAGTCGGTTATTTTTTTTGTAAAAAGCAATTATTAACAAATTATGTTATTCCGATGTCTAAGCTATAGGTATTACTGCAAAGTTTCATGAAAATCCGTTTAGTAGTTTTTGCGTGAAAGAGTAGGTAACAAACCCACACACACTCACTCACTCACATACATACTTACAAACTTTCGCATTTATAGTATTAGTAGGAAGTAGGATAGTAGGATACTAATAATCTCCCGCCAGGCGAGACGACATGCCTGGGGGGCGGCCGGGCCCCGAGTGAATGTACTCGAGGCAGTGGCGGATTAACGTATAAGCACAACAAGCACGTGCTTGGGGCCCCTGTTCTCCAGGGGCCTCCATTCTCTGCTGGCGTTTCATTTTATACCTACATTTTATCGAGATTCACCCACATGTCCGAGATCACAAGGCGCGGGCAGTCCGGGAGTGACCCCTCATACTGTTAGTGAAAATGATAATTACGTTTTGATATTACCTGTTTTCGGTTTGTCTAAGTTGTTTACTTCATTATAAAAATTTCACCGTAAACACCACTTTAGTATTTTTATTTAGCTTCCAATATAGCAAGATCATTCCAGGATCACCGACTTCGCCGGGAGAACTGCTTTCGACTTCTCCCTGGCCTACGGTCTCACTCAGGTAGTTACTGGCTTCACCAGAGTCCCTGACGTTGAGACCCATACTGCTTCTTTGCTAGACCTACTGACTTCTCACCCAACGGACTACCGAGTGGTGGTCGGGGCTCCTTTTGGATCTTCTGACCACTGCTTGATAAGGACAACTGTGCCCTTGACGCGGCAAGAGGGCTCTCGGCCCACTGGCACGCGTCAAGTTTGGCACTATAAGTCAGCAGACTGGGACGGACTTAGGGAATTCCTGAGTTCGTACCCTTGGAGGCAGCTCTGCTTCGCTTCCGGGGACCCGAACGTGTGCGCTGATTCAGAAGCTGTTGTGATACGACAGGGTATGGAATGTTTCATTCCTAATTCTGTCGTATCCATCGGTAGGAAAAAGCAGCCCTGGTACAGTGGTTCATGTGCTGCGGCATCTAACCGCAAGCGGGCCGCATACCAGGCCTGGGCATCAGCGTACACTTCGAAGAACCCATCAGCCCCACCCCCAGAGCTTAAGAAAAAGCCCAACGCTGCCTCCCGGTCGGCTAAGAAGCAAATGTCTAGGGCGAAAGCCCAATTCATCGGCAGAATTGGCGAGCGACTAGTAAATCCGTTGTCCACACGGCAAAGGGGAAAGCCGAACTCCTTGGTACCCTATTTGCCACCAACTCGACTCTTGACGATAGAGGGGCCGTACCGCCTAACATCCCGCGGTATGAGAGCTCGCTGAATGTCATACTTTTTACTCAAAAGGCTGTCAGGCGAGCTCTATTGTCTCTCGACACTAAGAAGTCGAGTGGGCCGGATGGTATTCCCGCAATGGTGTTAAAGACGTGTGCTCCTGAGTTGACTCTCGTCTTAACGCGCTTATTCTCGCTATCCTGGAACCACTGGTATAGTACCGTCTTCGTGGAAAGTAGCCCTAGTTCATCCTATCCCCAAAAAGGGCGATCTCAGTGCTTATAGCGATAACTTCCCTGCTTGCGAAGGTGATGGAGCATAAAATAAATACACAGCTCCTAGGATATCTCGAAGATCGCCAGCTGATCAATGATCGGCAATACGGTTTCCGTCGCGGTCTTTCAGCTGGCGATCTTTTAGTTTATCTCACGCCCCGGTGGGCTCAAGCCCTAGACAGCAAAGGGGAAGCACCGGCAGTCAGCCTAGACATCGCTAAGGCCTTCGACCGGGTCTGTCACAGGGCTCTTCTTGCGAAGTTACCATCTTACGGTCTCCCTGAGAGGTTATGCAGTTGGGTAGCCAGCTTTCTGTCTGAGCGACATATAAAGGTCGTAGTCGACGGTTGTTGCTCAGATACCCATAAACGCTGGTGTTCCCCAAGGGTCTGTGCTGTCTCCTACCCTGTTCATTCTGCATATCAATGACATGCTGGAGCGTGCTAACGGCATTCATTGCTATGCAGATGACAGCACGGGAGATGCCTATTATACAGGCCCTGCAAATGCCTCTCGTTCACAAGTGGAGGATAGCAGAATCAAACTTGTGTCTAAAGTCGAGAACTCTCTGGAGCAAGTCTCGGAATGGGGCCGACTCAATTTATTTATTTAATAATTTTATACTTTCTTCCAGCAAAAGAGGGCCTACACAGCCTCTGTGCTTAGGGCCTCGGAAAGTCTTAATCCGCCACTGACTCGAGGCATGGTATATATGCCGGCGATTGACAATTCTTCGATAGCGCGATTCAGGCTTCGGTGACGTCACCGTGTGACGTGTGTGCGGTGTCGCCACATCACCCCCCTGCTCAGACCGGAGGTCGATCCGATGTTGCAGCCCATGCTCTTCGACGTTGGTGACCCGTTGATTGTTTTGCCCCGAAGATACCCTCTATCCGCGGTGAGTCGGGATGGGAGGGTGAGACGACAGTTGCGGAGGGCGAGTGGTGCACTCCAGCCGTCCGTGGAGTCGTCGTAGGGGCAGCTGGCACGGGCTCAGGAAGCGGAACACCATACGCTGCGATGAACCCGGCGAGCTTGGCTGAGTGTCAGGGAGACGCGCTGCAGTGTCCGTCGGGTGTGAGCGGTGAGGTGAGGCCTGAATCGCTACCGGTGCCAGAAGGGACGTGTTCTGTCCGAAGGTCACCACTTTGGCAAAGGGAGATCTCCCGCCAGGCGAGACGACATGCCTGGGGGGCGGCCGGGCCCCGAGTGAATGTACTCGAGGCTTGGTATATATGCCGGCGATCGACAATTCTTCGATAGCGCGATTCAGGCTTCGGTAACGTCACCGTGTGACGTGTGTGCGGTGTCGCCACATTATAAATGCGAAAGTCTGTCTGTCTGTCTGTGACGTTTTGACGGCTAAACCACCGGTCCGATTTGGATGAAATTCGAAATGAAAATAGTTGAAGACCCAAAGTCACACATAGGCTACTTTTTTCAAAAATCAACCCCTAAAGGCTTGAAATGGGGGATGAAAGTTTGTATGAAAAATCCCGTTTTGCGATATAAATAAAATTCGCGATATAAATAGAAGCCGCGGGCATAAGCTTGTTACTTATATTTAAACCGTTTTGCACAAAACTTGGATCTATTCGTTGATATGCAGCATCCAATGAGATAAATTATGAGAGATACCTACCTACCTATCATTTCATAAAATGATTCTCATTATGAGTAGAATGTAAGTACAAAACGTAAAAAGAACAAATATTTTTATATATATCTCGGAGACGGAAATAAAATTAGATAAAAATCAAACTAAATAAATCATTAAACTTTGAATAAAACGTAGGTAAATCCGGAAACTGTAATTTAAATGGCAACTCTGTGCGAATTGTAAACGTCACTCGATGGGATATCGGAGAGGGGAAACCCAACAGAGGGCATCTGTGTAGTCGACTACGAACAGCGGGGACTTCTCGAGCAGACGTCGAGCTGAACGGTCGCATTACGTTAACTAGTGTACTTTGTAATAAAATCCTATACTGCGATGTACCTATGCCCGACGGCATAACGTTTCTCTAAGTGTATTTCAGTTGTACCACGTTTTAACATAACCTAAAAGCTTTAATCAAATAAGTCAAACTGTGTAACCTGAAACCTAATTTAAATCATGAAGAAACGTATTGAACGCCCACTGTGTTTTATTTTTCACCTTGCAACCTGATGATCGGAGCATTATACCACCATCCTGACTAGTGTCTCCGACATATAAGTAGCAAAGATAGCAAGGTATTAATTGCAAATTAGTTCAAGTTTCTTACAAAGAGGTAAGATACTCATTCTAATGTTCTATTCCTTTATACTATGTAATGAACAGGGCTAAAAAAGCAACAGGAAAGAGCGACTTTGGACGAAATTAAAGTTTCATACAAAGGCACTCGTTATTTTAGAGACGAACATATCCATAGCTAGTTGTCGTAGTAAAGGACTTAGAATACTATTAGAACAATGATGTATTTAAATATCTAGATTGAGCGTCGCCCTACAAATTGTAGGCTACAATGAAAACAAAAAAAAACAAGGCAACATTATCAAGCATGTGTGCGTGTAGGCGATGTTTTTCCATAGAGATATCTCTATGTGTTTTTCGCGTTCATTTATTGTCTATGTGTGCGTTATCTGTGCGTAATGATATAAAAGTTGTGGCCATACAGTTGGCCACAACTTTTTGACACGTTTTCGCGGATTCGATGTTCCATCTAGATATTTATTACATCTTTGCAATATACCTACTATTGTAAGAAGTTATGTATTACGCTACAGCACGGTGTAGCGCGATTTAATTAACAAGCTATCTTCGTGGTAACCACAATGTACAATCGGCCAAATTGATTCGTACCCCACCTTCAGCTCATTTTCTTATAACACATCAAGTGCATTAAGTCGAAATTCGTTTAAATATTCGTCGCCTTGGAAACAAACCTGTTAATACTCTACATGACATTGACAATACATTACTTATATTTCGAGATTTGTGTTTCTGAATACTTTGACATATTATATAATACAATAATCAACATAAACATTAAACATGTTGTCTGTCCATCATGAAGTTAAGATATTCAAATCTGCAAAACGATTTCTGATAAATAAAATTATTAAAAAGTGAAAGTAACTTTGTTCGTCTATTGGCTTTTCACACTTAAACTGCTGAATCTGTTGAAACGACTGAATGCTGAATTTATTGGAAATTATATGGAGGAGGTTTGAGATTCTGGAAAAAACAAAGGATAATTTTACTCCTCTAAATAAATTCCCATGGAATAATTTTAACGGTATTTTTTTGCTTAGCTGGTAAGCCGCGGGAAAAACTTGTATATAGTTAATACAAAAGACATAAGGATTTCTGTCAAATATATTTTGCAGTTATCAGATACTAGCTTTTGCCCGCGGCTTCGTCTGATTGGAATTCGTTTATATCGCGAACCGGGGAAGTGGGGAAGGGGGTACGTCATCAACTATCTTCCTGGGAAAATTCATCGAAATCGTTCAAGCGGTTCAGATTTTTCATACAAATTTTCATCCCCTATTGCAAGCCTTTAGGGATTGATTTTTGAAAAAAAAGTAGCATATGTGTGTCTCTGGGTCTTCAACTATTTTCATTCCGAATTTCATCCAAATTGGACCGGCGGTTTAGCCGTGAAAACGTCACAGACAGACAGACAGACTTTCGCAATTATAATATTAGTATGGATAGTATGGATTGTAAAAAGTAAATCATTGCACTTGACAAAAATTTAGAGCGACGTTCAAACGTCGCTCCTCAAATCCTCAAGGATTTGACGGAATGAGCATAATAATAAGAAAGTCATAAGTGCAGTAGACACGCTCGAAATGAAAACGAATTTAACATCCTCAAAAGTTCAAACGAATTATCGACGAAGTGGGGTACGAATCAATTTTGCCGATAGTACATTAAAAATGTTGTAATTTTAAATAAAGCTTACGCCCCAAAATAAATACTTTACCATACTTTAAAAATCATCAATTAGGTGCATATGGAAAGCATTTCATAAAATGCAGGTATATAAAAAGTCTGTAAAAGTATCGCGACTTTTTAATTTCCGTGGGTTATAAGAAAGTAGTACCTGGTTGACCGAGCTTTGCTCGGTTGAAAATTATATTTAGTATGAATCGCAAGAAATACGAGGAATTCCGCCATCTATTCAGGAGTCAAATCATACTTCATTTTACTTATATTACGGCCAAAGGATCTCAACAGCGTGTTTCACAAAGTTGTACAGCGCCATCTAGTTTCATACTACTGAAATTTCAACACGTTACAAACAGTACCTCATAGAAGTTAACTGTGTGAGCGAATTAATTGCATTTTAAATAGGTACATACTTAATTAGATAAATTCATTGAACTTTCCTTCGTACTTTTCGCAGGCTTAGGCAGTCCCCGACTGAAATTTTTATTTGCGATAAAATGTATTGAATGTTTATGATAATTAAACAACATAAATAAATATACTTTTAGTTTAATGAGCAAGTTGTTAGGCGTACTTAAAATTTTATTGATTCTATTTACAACAATAGTAATTTCATCGATCTGACCATTATTTATTTAAAACTTTATTAAAATATATTATTAAATCGATAATAACAAAACTAACATTTATTTACAAATATTCTCGTAAATATCACAAACGCACGTTAAACTATCACTACGCGTCCTGCGAGGTCAAGCGAGATAATCGCACTGATTTTTAATTTTATTCAAACAGAAAATAGGTAGGTATAACGCAAAAATAGCGCTTCAACGTAAGAATGAATATTAAAAATATATTCGAGCGCCATCTAGTTTCATACTACTGAAACAAACAAACCGTATCTCATAGAAGTTATCCTAATTTTTCATAGATGGCGTCAGTTCAACACGTTACAAACAGTACCTCATAGAAGTTATCCTAATGTTTCATAGATGACGTCAGTATGATGTTTTTAAAATCTCTTTATCTCGGGAACCGAGCTTTTCTCGAACCTGGGACCTTGATAAATCGATTCCTTGAGCCGAAAACCCCCTAATCTGTAACTTTCATGAAAATCTTTGCAGCCGTTTCCGAGATCGTGATTATATATAAATAAATAAATATACAAGAATTGCTCGTTTAAAGATATTAGATTCGATTTTAAATTTTTTTGTGGCGTTATGTTGGTACACATGTCTTTGATGTATGCCGACAAGTTCGGCCATTTTGATCATTCAGGTAATTGTTGGCAGCTGATTTAATGGCACGCGTCGTGGCTCGGCGGCGATTTGTGCCTATTCAAAATTAAAATCGGCCAAGTGCGAGTTGGACTCGCGCACGAAGGGTTCCGTACCATTATGTATAAAAACGCCAAAAAAATCTGGTCTGTTGTAGGAAAGCCTCACTTAAATATTTACTTTAATTTTTTGTAGCCACAAGAAACGCCATCTCTTGGACCGAAAGGTAACTAATTTATCGCTGAAGCGTCCAAGCCATGTTTTGACTTAAATATTTATTTTATTCAGTGATGGGTTCATGAGATACAGCCTGGTGACAGACGGACGGACGGACGGACGGACGGACGGACAGCGAAGTCTCAGTAATAGGGTCCCGTTGTACCCTTTGGGTACGGAACCCTAAAAATGGATCAAATTATCTGTCTTAAATTTTGTGTTAAAAACGAAATGAAATGCGCGGACGCATTCCGAATATTGACTATAGCTTATGGAGTTATGGACTATACCTTGGACTCAAGCAACGTTTATCGGTGATACAAAACGTTCTCAGAGGGCCGAGAAGATGTGAACAACGAACAACGTGTCGGGCGCCCGAGCACGTCAAGAACAGACGAAAGCATTAATGAAACGAAGAAAATAGTATGGACTAGCTTTTGCCCGCGGCTTCGCCCGCGTGGAATTCGTTTATATCGCGAACCGGGGAAGTGGGGAAGAAGATACGTCATCAACTATCTTCCTGGGGAAATTCATCGAAATCGGTCAGGCGGTTTAGATTTTTCATACAAACTTTCATCCCCTATTTCAAGCATTTAGGGGTTGATTTTTGAAAAAAAAAGTAGCCTATATGTGACTCTGGGTCTTCAACTATTTTCATTCCGAATTCCGAATTTCATCCAAATCGCACCGGTGGTTTAGCCGTGAAAACGTCACAGACAGACAGACAGACAGACAGACTTTCGCATTTATAATATTAGTATGGATTCCTAGTAGCTGAACCCGCTACTTCGTACGCGCAGGAGTTTATATTCCGCGTAACTCCAGTTCCCGCGGGATTTCCGGGAAGACAGACTTGTTAGTTTTATATTTATTTATATTAATGTTTGTTTAGAAGCTATTTATACCCCATACGCGACCCGCGTAAATTCCGATCCCGCGGGATTTCTGGGATAAAAAATATCCTATATGTTAATCTAAGTTGCCCTCTATGTGTGTGCCCGCTACTTCGTACGCACAGGAGTTTATTCCGCGTAACTCCAGATCCCGCGGGATTTCCGGGAAGACAGACTTGTTAGTTTTATATTTATTTATATTAATGTTTGTTTAGAAGCTATTTATACCCCATATGCGACCCGCGTAAATTCCGATCCCGCGGGATTTCTGGGATAAAAATATGTTAATCTAAGTTGCCCTCTATGTGTGTGCCCGCTACTTCGTACGCGCAGGAGTTTATTCCGCGTAACTCCAGATCCCGCGGCCGCGGGATTTCCGGGAAGACAGACTTGTTAGTTTTATATTAATGTTTGTTTAGAAGCTATTTATACCCCATACGCGAAGAAGGTTTTCCCGCGTAAATTCCGATCCCGCGGGATTTCTGGGATAAAAAATATCCTATATGTTAATCTAAGTTGCCCTCTATGTGTGTGCCCGCTACTTCGTAAGCGCAGGAGTTTATTCCGCGTAACTCCAGATCCCGCGGGATTTCCGGGAAGACAGACTTGTTAGTTTTATATTAATGATTGTTTAGAAGCTATTTATACCCCATACGCGAAGGTTTTCCCGCGTAAATTCCGATCCCGCGGGATTTCTGGGATAAAAAATATCCTATATGTTAATCTAAGTTGCCCTCTATGTGTGTGCCAAATTTCATGAAAATCGGTTCAGTAGTTTTTGCGTGAAGGAGTAACAAACAAACAAACAAATACACAAACTTTCACATTTATAATATTATATAATATAATATAATAATATATAATATAATTAGTTTTATATTAATGATTGTTTAGAAGCTATTTATACCCCATACGCGAAGGTTTTCCCGCGTAAATTCCGATCCCGCGGGATTTCTGGGATAAAAAAATATCCTTTGTTAATCTAAGTTGCCCTCTATGTGTGTGCCAAATTTCATGAAAATCGGTTCAGTAGTTTTTGCGTGAAGGAGTAACAAACAAACAAACAAATACACAAACTTTCACATTTATAATATTATATTATAATAGGATAATAGGATTGCAGTACGTGGTGCATCATGAGTTCTTGCCAAAGGGTAGAACTGTCAATAAGGAATATTATCTCCAAGTTATTCGCAATTACCGCGAAGCAATCCGCCCGACTTTGTGGAAGAACAAAAATTCGTTTTTGCATCACGATTCACGATAACGGCCCTACTCACACATCGTTAGTTGTGCGTGATTTTTAGCCAAAATAACCACGCTAATGATACGACAGCCACCGTATCTTCCAGATTGGCTCCCTGTGATTCTTTCTTGTTCTCTAAACTGAAAAGGCCCATAAAAAGACGACACTACGCTATTTTTGACGAGATAAAACGGCATCTCAGGAGGAGCTGAACTAGATCACAAAAAACGACTTTTTAAAGTGTTTCGAGGAGTAAAAGAAACGTTGGCACAAGTGTATAATATCTAACGGGGATTACTATAAAGGACACAAAATGAAGATTGATGAAAAAATAAATAATTTTCGAAAAAACATAAAAGTCGCGATACTTTTTGAACAGACTATGTATTTACTTTAAAACCTAAATACGGTACAATGATTCACAGCATTGTGGTTGGCGCACACTTATCAACTCGGAAATCACCCCTCAATTACTCCTCTCAAGTTTTAAATAGGTCTAAAAATATTTATTATACTAGAGAACCGCCCGCGCTTCGCTTCGGGACCCGTAGGTAACAGCCGCGTAGGTCCCGCTCCCGTAGGAATTTAGGCTAAAAAGTAGCCTACTACTCGCTCTCTTCACTCCACCCTGTCTGAGGTGTGTGGAGCCCTCGGGACAGTTAGTTCCCCTTTGGGGGTGTTTCGTCTCGCGGCCCGTTAAAACGGGCCGGTCCTTGGGTTGGGCCCTAAGGCCCTTGGTTGTCCATCTGTGGCTAACCAATAGGTCAAGTCCGGTGAGTGGTGGCCTATTTACAGGCCACAGAGTCTTAAACGGGATGGGGTTCATCTTCGCGCCGCCCAGGCGATCGAGGCCCTACCGGGTGAATCCCGCTGGTGGGAAGCCCAGCAGGAGCCAATCAGCGCCGGGCGACGACTTACGAAGCCCCAGTATCAGTCAGTGCTAGGCCCGTCCCGCGCAACCAGCAAGTCGCGCGGGAAGGCCCAGCGGTCCAGTGGACGGGTGTGGAGCGGTGCCAGGTCCTGCAGATGCGGGAACCGAACACACCCGAACATGTTGCGTGCCAATCTCTCGATGAAGTCGTCCAGGCTCTCGACTCGAAGGTCCCACTGGATGACGGCGTTCCTGACGTACCTCGGTGCACCAGTCAGCCGGCGGAGCGCAATCGCCTGAACCGCGCGCATCCTCTTGCGCTGCGGTTCGCTGGCGAGCGCGTACCACGCCGGTGCCGCGTACGTGAGGCGGGATCTGATGTAGGTCTTGTAGACCCCGAGCTTCAGTCCGAGAGGGAGGCTCGAGGAGAGCACTGGTTTCTGCCATCGCGCTTCTGGAATTCGCGACGGCTTCCGTAACCTGTTGCTTCATCGAGAGTCTTCCGTCAATTTTGCCCCCAGGTATTTGGCCTGTGGGGCCCATTGGATATCTTGTCCGTGAAGCTCCAGAGTAGGATCCCGCTTGTTGAGGTATCCTCCTATGTTCACGGCCTGCGTCTTCCCGACATTCACCGACAGTCTCCACGCGGCGAGCCATTCGGGGAGGGCATCAAGCGCACGCTGCATCTTGACGATGGCGTGGGTTCTATTCAGCGACGTGGTGATGTACGCCACGTCATCGGCATACAGGGCAAGCGACGCCCCCCCTGCCGCCGGGATGTCGTCGGTGTAGCAGGCGTAGCAGACCGGGGTCAGGCAACTCCCTTGCGGGACGCCGGCTGTGATCGGACGCTCGGTGGATTCGGCGTCTTCAACCACTACTCTGAAGCTTCTATTTTCGAGGAAACTGAAGATCACCTTAACGGCACGCCGGGGCGCCGACGACTGCGAGATCTTGTAGAGAAAGCCGTCATGCCAAACACGGTTGAACGCCTTTTCCATGTCGAGGAATACAGCACACACGCGTTCTCTCTTATTCAGAGCCGCGGTAACGGTGTGCAACACCCTCGACAACTGAAGAGTCGTACTGTGTTCCGGCCGGAACCCGAATTGCTCCGGTCTGGGGGCAATATGCGGCGCTAGGTGTCGCAGCAGGAGCTTTTCGAACACCTTAGATAGGGTGGGAAGCAGGGTGATTGGCCTATAGCTCTCCGGCTTCAGCCTGTTTTTCCCCTGTTTGGGCAGCATTATGACACTCCCCGACTTCCAGGCCTGCGGGAAGGTCCCGGTGCGAAGGATCCCGTTAAACAGGCGCGCGGCTGCTCCGATCGTCCTCTGAGGGAGGTGCCGCAGCGCTCTGTTCGTGATCCCGTCAGCACCGGGGGCCTTGTTGGGAGGGAGCTTCTTGATGGTGCGCTGCACCAAGCCGGGAGAGATGACATATGCGGTGTAGTGCCGCCCAGTCGTCGCACGCTTCGTCCAGCTGTTCCTCCCAGCTCTCAGTCGCGTGTGCATCTAACTCGGCCTTGAGTCGGGCTGCGGTCCGGTTGAGCTGGTTCTTCAGCTGCGGACACCCGGACTCCTGCCAGCGTTTCTGCAGGCTGCTGAGGTGATAGGGGAGAGGTGGAAGTTTCCCCGGAGCCTTCTGCTCTCTGCTTGCAGCCTGCAGTGCATTTTGCTCGCTGACAGTGAGCTCGACCGCTAACTGGTCAACGTCCGCATCCGTGCGGATAGGCTGAGTTGGCGTGGTGATCTACAGTTGCTTCTCGAAGGTTGTCCAGGCCATAAGGCGACGGGGCCTTGGCAAGACTCTGCTGGGCTCCTTCGCCAGGACTAACAGGACAGGAACATGGTCGGACCCCATTCTGTCCTGTAGCGTCTCCAATCGTGGCTGGCAATGGAGGCCTTGGTGTACCATAGCGGTGTACCGCTATGTCCAGAATGTTCCAGAATGTTCCAGTCGCCCGCGCCCACCACCGGTGTCGGCGAGTCCAGCAACTTGCGGACATCAGCCAATAGGATAGTGCCAGCGGGCGGGCGGTACACTGAATACAGCCGGAGCGGGGAGTTCTCGAGGCAGAGCTAAAGTAGCCTATTACATTTGCCTATGACTTAAGTAAATTACATGTAGTATTTGATAGCGTAATTCAGAACTTGCAAATGAATTTTATTAACGCCATCTATTGACAACTCCGAAAATAAATATCTAGCAACTAACAAAACATCGATCTTCCCATGGGAATGGGATGTTTTTCCGCGGTAAAAAGTAGCCTACGTCACTCTCCACCCTCCTAACTATCCCCACACACATAAACCTTACCATATAATAGCTTTGTTGCGACGTGAAAGCGTCACAAACAAACAAACAAACACACTTTCACATTTATAATTATATAAAACTGCGTACTACAACGTGTACCTACATTGTGCCTACAGCAGCTTTTCTCAGGATTAAATTACTACTCGAGAGGAGAGGAAGCCACACCCAGGTATGATATGTACACCAACCATTACGTTATGAAGAAAGGTACAAATCTTACCTAGATTCGAATCTCCGCTCAAGCCCCTAGAAATAACATTAAATGCAGCCATCTGCATAAGTAGATAGGTAACAAAGGTAATATTATATTCTGAAAATGAGGCTTCAAATTCTCTGATTATGTATTGAAGTAAAATCTATACTAATATTATAAAGCTGAAGAGTTTGTTTGTTTGTTTGTTTGTTTGGTTGAACGCGCTAATCTTAGGAACTACTGGTTCGAATTGAAATTTTTTTTTTGTGTTGAATAGACCTTTTATCGAGGAAGGCTATAGGCTATATAACATCACGCTGCAACAATTAGGAGCGAAGAAATAATGGAAAATGTGGAAAAAACGGGGAAAATTATTCATTCTCGAGGGCTTTCGTTGCATGCGTTGCGAAAACGATTCAAGATACCAAAAATATATGTATGAAAGAATTATTCCTCTTGAAATGATCTAAAAAAATGTTCACGACAGTATATGTGTATCTTTTAAGATTAACACACTAGAACCGTTTTTATGGTAATCAAATTTGCCGCGTTTCCAAGTTTAATCTGAATTACTTAATCTTGCTGTGATCCTTTGCTACTTTGCTATTATTTTGTCGTAAGCTTTATTTCTAAATTTAATTTAATTTAACCTCAATTAATTTTGGTGATAGTTTATTATCTTCCCGAAATTCCTACGGGAGCGGGACCTACGCGGTTGATACTTACGGGTCCCGAAGCGAAGCGAGGGCGGTTCGCTAGTAAAATTATAAAACTTACAGTTTTTATGGGGTATAATTTTATGTTTTAAGATATAATATTTGGAATATTTGTATCAGACATATTAAAAGTGAATCATTGATTGAGAATGATAAAGTCCATCGTAAGGAAGTAAAAAAATCTGGTGAACCGGATCAGACCGGACCGGGATTGTGATATAAAACTTAGACCAAATTAACTAAATATTTTACGTTAGACTATTATCATCATGTTTTAACAATACGCAAGTTTTGTGAACGCTATTGCATTAATTTTTAAAGTTACGTTTGTTCAATATCGACTGGCAACATTTGTATGTGCCTTCAGTGTTACTATTTAAAATGATATGTTCAAAAGTAATAAAACGCGCTCGATATCCCTGTTTATTTTATTGACCACTCGCCAGATGTTTGCGCATTGTTTTCCAGTGCGCAGTAGTTTCTCTGTCGTGAAATCGGGATTCTGTTTTAGTATTATATCTGTTCTGCCATTTTGAAAATAGTGGCGTGTATGGATTAGACCTAGTGTTTTTTATGTGACAAATATGTCCGGGAGCAATGATAAAGTGTCGACTACGCAGCGTATGATCCAAAGTGTTGCTTTCCCTCCAAGCCACAAGCTCACCGTATCTGAAGTATTCGATGAAAAATCTGGAAAGCCCTTACCAGATGTACTGAAGCAACACTTTATCTTAGAAGGTCGGATCGAGGAAAATGCGGCTCTACGAATCATCCAAGATGGTGCCACCTTGTTACGGTCAGAAAAAACTATGATCGAGATTGATTCACCGGTAACCGTGTGCGGAGACGTCCATGGCCAGTTTTATGATTTGATGAAATTGTTCGAGGTAGGAGGTTCTCCCTCTTGCACCAAGTATTTATTCTTAGGCGACTACGTTGATAGAGGTTATTTTAGTATAGAATGTGTTCTGTACCTCTGGGCTTTGAAGTTGTGTTATCCGAAGACGTTATTTCTATTACGCGGTAACCACGAATGCCGACATTTGACGGAATACTTCACCTTTAAACAGGAATGCAAAATAAAGTATTCTGAGAAAGTGTACGATGCGTGCATGGACGCCTTCGACTGCTTACCCCTCGCTGCTCTTATGAATCAGCAGTTCCTATGTGTACACGGGGGCCTTTCTCCCGAAATCAACAGCTTAGATGATATTCGTAAACTAGATAGATTCAAAGAGCCACCTGCATTTGGAGCCATGTGTGACCTTCTATGGTCTGATCCTCTGGAAGACTTTGGCAATGAGAAGAATGCTGAACATTTTTCGCACAATTCTGTTAGAGGTTGCTCATATTTCTACAGTTATGCAGCCTGTTGTGATTTTCTTCAAAGGAACAATTTGCTGTCCATAATACGTGCCCATGAGGCTCAAGATGCTGGTTACCGAATGTACCGCAAAAGTCAAACCACTGGTTTCCCAAGCCTCATTACTATTTTCTCTGCCCCTAACTACCTGGATGTCTACAACAACAAGGCAGCTGTGCTGAAATATGAGAACAACGTCATGAATATCAGACAGTTCAATTGCTCTCCACATCCTTATTGGTTGCCCAACTTCATGGATGTTTTCACTTGGTCTCTACCATTTGTTGGTGAGAAGGTGACAGAGATGCTGGTCAATGTATTGAATATTTGTTCTGATGATGAGTTGATGACTGAAGGAGATGATGCATTGGAGGAAGCTAATCTCAGAAAAGAAGTGATACGGAACAAAATCCGTGCTATCGGCAAAATGGCCCATGTCTTCTCTGTTCTTCGTGAAGAAAGTGAATCAGTTCTTCAGCTGAAGGGGCTGACTCCCACTGGTGCTCTGCCGCTGGGTGCTCTCTCTGGCGGCAAAACGTCTCTGAAGAATGCCTTACAAGGCTTCTCTCCAAATCACAAAATCACTTCATTTGCTGAAGCTAAAGGGCTGGATGCCATCAACGAGCGCATGCCGCCGCGGCGCGACGGGCAACGTACGCCAGAGCCGCAGGACAAAAAGCCGCATGTCAACAGCAATGCACACTCGTGAAGTGCTAATTAATACTTCTCTTCGATCCTTATATTTGGCCCACAGTATATATGTGGCAGTGAAATATGTGTGAAGGAGACTCAGCTTTGGGGATGATATTTCACATTCATATTATAACCGAGGTGGATTTGAAGGGAATTGTCATGATAGATACTAAATATTTTAAAATTTGGATTAAACTTTTTTCAATAGTTGAAATTAAAATTTCTCTTAAGATATTACCTCTCGATATTTAAAATATATCAGATCTGCAGGCAACAAATTTATTTAGTCAATTAAATATTAAGGTATGCACATTTATTTATAATGCGCTGCACTGTTTAATTTTTGGTAATGTAATTTTAAATTTTTCATATAAAAAGACATGATATTGTAATGTAAATTTATTCAGATTGTCTACTTATACTCTACATTGTTATCTACTTTAGTGAAAATTAGACATGTCTATAATTTTTCAAAGCATAATTAGCTGTGATATTAAGCGACGATCAATGTATTATTTAATAGCGATCTGCTAGTGGAGTAACATATGTTCATTGGCTAATCATGCATTGAAATATGTAAAGTGAAGTTCTCAGCTTGGGCGTGTCTTTATATTCTAATAAGTAATAAAATTAATTATGTACTATAGTGTGCAGCACATAGTGTGTTGTTGCCATGCGTGTGTGCTGTGTAAATATGCCTCGTGCGTACACACACGTTATTGCAGCTTTAACACTTGAGATAATATTACTCTCTTTAATATCTTTGCTACAAGTTGTACTTAATTGTATTTTATTGTACAAAATATATTAAATTACTATCTATGATCTATACTTAAAATTAATTTATATTTGGATATTTGGGTGTATGCTGGCCACTTGTTGCCTGCATGCAGCTGAACTTGTATGCTGGAACATCACATATTAAACTTTCTTAGTCATAATGTTTCGGTATATAAGATGTAGCGGCTAGTCTAACTGCAGATTTTCTTACAGCTTCTATTCCAAATTTCACTTATATTTAATTAGGTTTAATGACCTATGCACTGTTGGAAAATCTCTTTTGGTCTGCCAAATAATAATATTAATCAATGCAATAAATAATTTCATAATAATATTATGATAATGAGAATGGCTTATATAACATCCTTCAAAGTCAATATAAAGTATTTTATCTCAATTCAGTGTGTAGTCCTTCATATGTTCTGTACTTTTAAATAAATTTTACCTATGTAAAAACTAACAATATATTTAATTTTATTTTGTACTAATCATGGGAAGTGTTGTTTTATCCTTTAAAATATATTAACATTGAGCTCCATCTATTATAGTTTCAATAAGTCAGTCCTGTTGATCCTGATGCTATCTGTGATTTCATAGCTTTGAAAATACATTTAAAAGTCATTGTTTTGTCTAATTTTTTATTTTATTAAGATATATACAAGTGTTGTATTATGCAATAAGTTGTTTTTGTAATCTTATGAACAATACTTATTATAATATCTTCAATAAAATCATGCAAATATTAAACTTCAAGCTAGCAATAATATTTTTTGTTTGCCTGAAATCATGCTCTCAAACACGACAATTAACTTAATTTACGAATATCATGTATCATGATATCACACATGACACAACCTACAAGGACTACTACCCTTTTTTGTTATGTTACAGTGCATTACTTAAATATCTACTACTATTTTTTATCGGAAATTATTATTTTACTATTAAGGATCTCTGCAAATTGAAGTTTAGAAGCACTATAACCACCTCTTGAAAATCAAATAATTATTATGTTTTATTGTTCACAAACTATTTGTAATTATAATTTCTTATGTAAAATACAATTTCATTCAGGATGGAGCAATTTCACACATTCAATTACCACACCAGCTGGTAAAGTGCTCGCGCCGTTTCATATTTTTATAATTTTACTAGCGGCCCGCCCGCGGTTTCATCCGCGTGGATCCCGTTCTCGTGTGAATATATGCATGTAATATACATAAAAACCTTCCTCTTGAATCACTCTATCTATTACAAAAAAAAGCATCAAAATCCGTTGCGTAATTTTAAAGATTTAAGCATACAGACAAACAGACAGACAAAAATAGCGACTTTGTTTTATACGAGTATGTAGTGATTTTACGCATCGCCCTAGAGAATATAAAGAGTTCATGAAAAAAAATTGTTACTATGCAATCTCTCTGTCAATCTCAGTCTCAATCGATTTATCTCGGTCGCTGTATCCAACAGGACGAACTCTCATCTAGTTTGGCTAAAGATTGTCTGCCAATGGGCAGCAGTGGCCACGTGGATACAATTACAAGTGGAACGTATATACTTGTTTGCTACTTCCTTGTAGATAAAAGATAGAGATACAATTTATTTTCAACTACAAAATTTCACTTGTCAGTAATTATATGGGTCACCGGGTCACCACGTCATGGTTATATTCTCTGTGGAAACCGACAAGATTCGGGGTTTTGGGAATTACGTGCAAAATTTTATTCATATTTCTGTTATAAGAGCCAATTAAGAAGGTAAGTATTGTATTTAAATGGATATCTGCGTCACGAGGTTACGAGCGAGGCGAGAGGCGACCAACATTTATTTATATTTGTCGTATTTTGTGCCTAACGTCCTAAAAATTAGCTAATTGTTCTCTTCACGTACAGTGAATTTTATATTAAAATTAACTTTCTTGATTCATTTACATATAGTAGTTGATATACGTTTTAATTTAATTAAGTTTTTATGGGAAGCAATGGTCGACCTTAGATATTTTAGTGCTATCCTGATATATGTAAGGCTCTTTGAGGATGGAAAACTGCCTCAGTTTTTATTCATAACATCAGGGACGCCATTAGCTTGTTGTTCAGTGCCGCTATCATACAGGTTTACTTTTATGAGACCACGCCGTGGTACATTTGCCGCCCGCGTGCGCTGCACACATTGCACGCCCGCTAACGGCGCCCCTTCATAACCATGTAGTTGTAACATAACATGTGGTACCTAGTTGATAGGATCTCATATCAATAACATTTTAGAAAAAATCATAAGAAACTTCTAAGAAATTTTGGAACTAAAAAGACTCCAATACTAGATAACGTTCCTTCATTTTGTGGATCCGCGTAGGTACTTACGATACAAATGTCAAATTCGTTAATGGTTAATGGATGAAGCTATAGCGAACTGTCCTTCCTATGGCCGAGGCCGCACTACGGCTAAACCGCCGCGGTTTCGTACAAATAATTCGTTTTGTAACTCAAGGAAAGCCATACAAGCGGCCGCACTTGCGGTTTCTGACAATGTATGCGAATTTCGCGGTTACGCGGTTACCGCCGCGGGAAAAAACCGTGCTGCGGCCTCGCGCTATGGACTATTATTTATGTATTGTGTGATTGTGTGGGTAATGAGTAGGTATAGTATAATGTCTTAGAATAATCGAACAAATTTTAATCTCCGTGTAAATTCAAAAGGTAAAAGAAACGGGTGGGTATAGGTAAACGTCTCCGGAACCTCAAGATAGTCCGTAAAAATATAGAAGTAGGTATACCTACATATAAGGTAAGTATATATATCACTAGCTGACCCGGCAGACATCGTCCTGCAACATTATGTACTTATAATTAAGTAGACTCGCTTCGCTACGGGAAACTTGCTCGGCTTCTATTAGTCGTAACGTGATGATAAATAGCCTTTCTCAAGAAATGGACTATTCAACACAAAAATATTTTTTTAATTCGAATCAGTAGTTCCTGAGATTCGCGCATTCCAACAAACAATCGCTTCCGCTTTATAATATTTATTATAAATATGTAGATATAGATATATATCTGTTATATAAATCAAATAAACAAAAACGGAACTGTTTCTGGGTGACATTTTTTATTTCGTTAATTACTTACCTCCCATAGGTACCTATTAGCAAACAATAGACTGTAACCATTCTGTCTCACAGTTGGTAATTAAAATTTATCAGTCTATTGTTCAATAGGTACAGCGTCACATTACCTATGCGTAATTGATTTTAGTAAATATGTGGGTAAAATACCATCTTAGTCCTCAAGGGCATCATCTGCGACCTAGTTGGAACAAGACTCTTACTAACAATTACATTATACGTGAGCCCCGAACATGGAATTACCACCATGCCAAAACCAAACTAACCTGGTGCCTCATTATGAACTCTTAATTCCAGACAGTTCACAACGTGTGGATGACAGAAATGGCGCCTTACAGGCGCTTTCTCTGTCACCCATGGAGCAAATGCTGTCACCCACACGTTGTGAACGTGAACTGTCTAGGATTAAAGAGTTCATAATAGGCCTACTGTGCTCACAGTTCAATTCAGCTTGTAAGTAAAATTTGCTAAGGCCATTTTTAGATCTCATCGTCATTCATAAACGTACTTTAATCACATAGGCGGAAAACTGGCATTTATAATGAATTCCAGATCGAACGCGAACGGAGTATAGACTGTATAGGATAGGTACTATTATTACCTGCAACAAATAACGGGACTAACGATAACAGTCCCTGTCACATTTATTTCGAGGGTATAGTGTTAAAACCCAATAAGTGCCGAAAAATGAAAAATCGTTTTATTTAATCATCCTAATGCATTTTTGACGCTCTTTCCAGTGGTATAATCCATTTAGTGGAATTCGCAGTAGAAAGAAAATTACTTGATGTAAGAACCCAATAAAGTGACCACTTTTAGTCATAGCTTAAAAACCAGAACCCTATAAAATGTGTTAACTTGATATATAATATTTTTATTTCACGCTCAAACCAAATAAAGCTATTTATCGGGAATAAGTGTTCAATGATATCAACGAAAATTACCCAACAGCTAAAAGGCAGTTACCACTATCTGCACTTATCGGGTTTTAGCTTTACATAATGTAGACAAGAAACCAAACAGAACCAAAAGCTAAATCAAATAAATATTTTTGTTCGGTTTGATTATTCGATTATTTTTCCAAAGTAACAAGTTATGTTTAGTTATATGATATTCGCTCACTTCGTCAACTAACTTTCTTCAAACTTTGTTCAGAGAAAAACCCAATAATCGAGGGGATTTGAAACAGAGGTGATCAGTAAGATGTCCTGTCAAAACGTTTTTTTGAATTTCTATAACCAAAGACCCCTATTATTATTGTTTGGTGATACAGGCCACGGGAAACAAGTATTTCCGTGAGGCCACTGCGACCATTCCCTATCTATTGTGGCCATCCCATTGAAATTAGATCTGGTCTCCTACTCCTACGGTCTGGGCGAACCGTTATATTATGTTTTTAGGGTCTAGGTCCTTGATATGGTCAGGTGTAAAATGCCTACCCAATATAAGAATCATACAGTGGGTAATTGCTATGCATTCGCAGAGGATATGGATGGAAGTTTCCTCTGCCACACACACCACAGAATCTACATGTTGCAGTGTTACTTAACCTATTGTGTGTAGGTGTTTGTTAAGTCTGCAAAGATCAGTGAGCAGCCTAATTAATATTCGAATCTCAGTCCGGCTTAGGCTGAGCACTTTATCTGAGTATTTCGCGAGTATCTAGCAATGAGGGTCTTTGCTTAACGCCCTGTCTCAGGGCTAATGCCCTAAGAACAGCTCGAGTTGTCGTCTTTGATACACCCACCAGGGGTTCGGGACCTATGGTGGGCGCCTCTGCAGTTCCTTGCTAGTTCATCTGCCCTCTCATTTCCTCGTATACCCTTGTGTTTGTTTATTGCTTGGATACCGTAGTACTACTAATTTGGAGTTGACTATCTCAGACTTTAGGGCCAGAAGCACTGCCTGGCTGTCGGATAGTATTGTTATACGTTTATTAACGTAACCTTTGTTCAGGTTTTGGTGCAAGCAATCAATTATCTCGTAAAGTTCTGCCTGGAATACGGTTGTATACCGCCCCAGTTTGTATTCAGTCTTATCTTGGGTTTGTCTCCTCCTCTCAAGGGTTTCGGTACCGCATCGTCCCATTCTTCCCGTTGCGGTATAATAACTGCGAAAAATTAATTGAGATTTAGTTGTTTATACATGGCGTCGCTAGGCATAGCCATTACTGAGCATGTTATGAGGTCCTCGTAAATTCTCCTCATGACATTCGATTTCCAGCTCTGCTTTCCTCCCTCTGCGGCCCGGAGTATAGCTGCCCTCGCCTTTTTTGAGCAAGGACGTGAAGAAGTTCGAGATTGAGAACGGCCTCCATTACTGCTATGGGAGTAGTTTTTAGAGCTCCAGTTATCATCCGACAGGCTAGGCCTTGGGTGCTGTTAAATTTCTGATGCAAGTCGCCTGGGTCGACTTTTTTGCCAGGCTATACATCCGTAGGTCACAATGGGTTTGTCAATAGCCGTGTAAATCCATTGCACCTGTTTGGGTTTCAAGCCCCATCTGGAGCCTGTAAGTCGGCAGCACGTTCCCAGAGCGATTTTTTCCTTTTCACCTGCGCTAGGTGTTGGTTCCAAGTAAGCCTATGTTCCATTGTGATCCCTAGGTATTTTAATTCTTTTGAGAACGGTATTGTAGTTCCGAACAGGAAGACGTTGTGGAGATCGATTATGTTATGTTCCTTCTCCGTGTAAACGGTACAATTAACGTTTTGTTAGCATTTACATTAAGCCCGATACTGCTGCACCAGCGTTCTACTTTATATAAAGCTGCTTGCATAAGGTAAGATGTGTCTTACCTTGCTTGCTTGCTACCGTGCTTGGGCATCCTCCACGTATGGTTATGACCAAGTCATCTGCGTATCCTTGGGTATCTAGACCATAAAATTGACGATTTTTCAAAACTTTGAAGACCGGTAGGGGTCTTAAAGATGTAGTTTATTTTTACTTTTCAATTTCTTTAGTAATCCTACTAATATTATAAATGCGAAAGTATGTAAGGATGTATGTGTGTTTGTTGCTCTTTCACGCAAAAACTACTGAACGGATTTTCATGAAACTTTGCAGTAATATAGCTTAGACATCGGAATAACATAATTTGTTAAAATTTATAGAGATTTTTGAAGGGACTGGTTTCCCGAAGCGAAGCGAGGGCGGATTTACTAGTCTACTATAAATTACGCAACTTTTTAGAAGTCTTTTGTTAAGGAAATAAAAAAAAACGTTTTGACGGGACACCCTATTGATCAGGTACACCAAACCAACAGCCTTTGAAAGTTACGAAGAATGTTTTAACTTGTTTTTATTTGTTATTCGTATAAAAAACCATTTGGTAAAGTAAATTATATGTTTCATTTCTCTAGAGCTAAAACCCAATAAGTCGGTACCCTTTGTAACTTATTTTCTTTTTATGATAAAACGGATTAAATCAGAAACTTAAAAATACTGCTTTACACTAATTCAATGTATAGGTACACTTTTACCACAAATACTCACTATAACGATATTAATTTAATAACATGGGTATTTGTGACCTCAAAACTTAAATATTGAATATCTCGAAAGTGACAATTATGCACTTATTGGGTTTGAGCACTATACCCTCGATTTATTAACTAACCAACTTACTAATATTCTATGATGTAGATAGCTAGGTACCAACCTACCAACATCGATTTGTGTTAAAGTAACTACTTAATATGAAAGTGCCATGTAAATCTAAGTACCCAAGTAAAAATATCAATAAAACGTCACGTTTTGCTTTAAAGAGTGCCCTAATTTTATTACGAACTAGCTTTTGCCAGCGGCTTCGCCCGCGTGAATTTCGTTTAAACTTCACCCCTTTATTTCACCCACTTAAGTGTCATAAACGTAGGAGTAGATAAAATATAGGTATACTTAATCAGAAAGCTTCGAACTGCTAAGCTATCGGGAGTTACACGTGTTATTGTGAGTCAACCATAAAAGATAGACATATATTATGCTGTCGTGGAATATTTTTATATAATTTTAAGGAGAACATTTCCGTCATACATGATTTCTGTGTAGCTTTAACCATTAAGGTTGCACACGCGACGGAAGCTTAAAAAATGGAGTAACTTCTCCCGTTTCCCCAACATTTCCCTTCACTGCTCTGCTCCTATTGATTGTAGCGTGATGAAAAGTATACTATAACCAGCGCGGGAGTATGAAAAATAATTGTACCAAGTTTCGTTAAAATCCGTCGAGTAGTTTTTGTTTCTATAACGGTTATACATCAGACAGACAGACAGACAAAAATTTTACTGATTGCATTTTGGCATCAGTATCGATCCCTAATCACCCCCTGATAGTTATTTTGGAAATATATTTAATACACAGAATTGACCTCTCTACAGATTTATTATAAGTATAGAGAAGATAGATTACAGAAGAGGTTGACTTTTAACCAGCCGTCAATGATCAATAACGAAGCGAAATATGCCTGCAAATCGTCCGATTCCCAATGGATATGAAAAATTTGTAGCTACCAGAAGTAAAGCTCAGTATGTACCTCGATTTAGGTTATGCATGTGTGCGTAAGCCTTAGGGTTAACAACTCCACAATGGTCTTGGATTGGATCTATATAGTTATTTAATTGATCGATATGGATTAACGAGAAAACAAAAATAAAAGTGTATGATTAGAATCATTAAAATTTAATGTAATTTAGTAATCATTATTCATATTTGTATTATCATTGTAAACTAAGATCACGGGAGTCCTTAGATAACAAATTCAATAACACAGATAATTCATTATTCAGGTTATCTGTAGTAATATAATTTTTATACGAAATTATAGTACAGTGCCACAAACTTATCTGGCCCGGTGGCCAAAATAAGAACTAATGAAAACGTTATACATAGGTACTGTTGTCCATCTGTTGTCAGACAAAGACAGTAGCTAGGGATGCAAGGTTGTTGTAATATCGATAAAATATCGATAATTATATCGAGTCGAGGTAATGAAATTATCGATAATTGATAATATCGATGATTTTGGTCGATAATATCGAAGTTATATTAATTTTTAATAAAAAAAAATGCAGTTCATAGAGATTTTTTTTTACATTAATCCTTACGGACAGGCAAAGGGTCTAAGCCCATACAGCCAGAGACAATAAAGAAATAAAATAAGTAAAGGATGTTTTTTTATCCTTACTAATATTATAAATGTGAAAGTGTGTTTGTTTGTTTGTTTGTTTGTGACGCTTTCACGTCGCAACAAAGCTATTATATGGTAAGGTTTATGTGTGTGGGGATAGTTAAGAGGGTGGAGAGTGACGTAGGCTACTTTTTACCGCGGAAAAACATCCCATTCCCATGGGAAGATCGATGTTTTGTTATTTGCTAGATATTTATTTTCGGAGTTGTTAATAGAGGGCGTTAATAAAATTCATTTGCAAGTTCTGAATTACGCTATCAAACTTACTAATATTATAAATGTGAAAGTGTGTTTGTTTGTTTGTTTGTTTGTGACGCTTTCACGTCGCAACAAAGCTATTATATGGTAAGGTTTATGTGTGTGGGGATAGTTAGGAGGGTGGAGAGTGACGTAGGCTACTTTTTACCGCGGAAAAACATCCCATTCCCATGGGAAGATCGATGTTTTGTTATTTGCTAGATATTTATTTTCGGAGTTGTTAATAGATGGCGTTAATAAAATTCATTTGCAAGTTCTGAATTACGCTTCTGAATTATCAAATACTACATGTGATTTACTTAAGTCATAGGCAAATGTAATAGGCTACTTTAGCTCTGCCTCGAGAACTCCCCGCTCCGGCTGTATTCAGTGTACCGCCCGCCCGCTGGCACTATCCTGTTGGCTGATGTCCGCAAGTTGCTGGACTCGCCGACACCGGTGGTGGGCGCGGGCGACTGGAACTGCAAGCATCCGGGGTGGAAGCCTAGCTGCCAACAGTAGTGGAAGGCTAATTTTTTATGCCGCTGAACAGCACGGCTACACCGTCTGTGGTCCGGATTCCCCGACGCACTTCCCAGATTACGCGAGACACTCGTCGGACGTTCTGGACATAGCGGTGTACCAAGGCCTCCATTGCCAGCCACGATTGGAGACAGCATGGGGTCCGACCATGTTCCTGTCCTGTTAGTCCTGGCGAAGGAACCCAGCAGAGTCTTTCATGCCATCGTCAAGATGCAGCGTGCGCGTGATGCCCTCCCCGAATGGCTCGCCTCGTGGAGACTGTCGGTGAATGTCGGGAAGACGCAGGCCGTGAACATAGGAGGATACCTCAAAAAGCGGGACCCTACTCTGGAGCTTCACGGACAAGGTATCCAATGGGCCCCACAGGCCAAATACCTGGGGGCAAAATCGACGGAAGACTCTCGATGAAGCCACAGGTTACGAAAGCCGTCGCGAATTCCAGAAGCGCGATGGCAGAAACCAGTGCTCTCCTCGAGCCTCCCTCTCGGACTGAAGCTCGGGGTCTACAAGACCTACATCAGATCCCGCCTCACGTACGCGGCACCGGCGTGGTACGCGCTCGCCAGCGAACCGCAGCGCAAGAGGATGCGCACGGTTCAGGCGATTGCGCTCCGCCGGCTGACTGGTGCGCCGAGGTACGTCAGGAACGCCGTCATTCAGAGGGACCTTCGAGTCGAGAGCCTGGACGACTTCATCGAGAGATTGGCACGCAACATGTTCGGGCGTGTCGACGCGTCGCGGTTCCCGCATCTGCAGGACCTGGCGCCGCTCCACACCCGTCCACCGGACCGCTTGCTGACAGCTTGCCGACTTGCTGGTCGTGCGGGACGGGCCTAGCACTGACTGATACTGGGGCTTCGTAAGTCATCGCCCGGCGCTGATCGGCTCCTGCTGGGCTTCCCACCAGCGGGTTTCACCCGGTAGGGCCTCGATCGCCTGGGCGGCGCGAAGATGAACCCCATCCCGTTTAAGACTCTGTGGCCTGTAAAAAGGCCACCACTCACCGGACTTGACCTATTGGTTAACCACAGATGGACAACCAAGGGCCTTAGGGCCCAACCCAAGGACCGGCCCGTTTTAACGGGCCGCGAGAGACACCCCCAAAGGGGAACTAACCGTCCCGAGGGCTCCACACACCTCAGACAGGGTGGAGTGAAGAGAGCGAGTAGTAGGCTACTTTTTAGCCCAAATTCCTACGGGAGCGGGACCTACGCGACTGTTACCTACGGGTCCCGAAGCGAAGCGCGGGCGGTTCTCTAGTTTGTTTATATTGTAAGAAAAGTCTTATGTTCAAAGCCCATACAGCCTTATCTAAGGTCGTGAATTATCGATTTTTTTCTTCGGATATGATATCGATATTATCGTATCGTTATAGCGCAAATATCGATAAAAATATCGATGTTTCCCCTTCGATATTATCGATGTTATCGGTTTTTCGATATATCGTTGCAACCCTAACAGTAGCGCACCTCTTACCGGGTCAGATAAGTTTGTGGCACTGTACCTACTTACGTGCAATCATTTTGATTGCACGTACTTGTGGTGAGAAGGGACTTGAAGAGATAGGTACTCGTCATAAAAATAAAATTGTTCAGTTTATATAATGTGCGTATAATGAATATTAACTCATTTAACTAACTTAACATTTATTTCAATTTATTTGGATTCTATAATGTTTTTGTATCTCTATTAGGTACTTGAAACAAAATAATAATCTTAAGTATCATATTTAATATTAACACTAAAATAAATAATTTAACAAATTGTCCAACAATCCTTTCATTTAATATTTATTAAAAATCGAATACACATACAGAGAACTTCCTACGTGCTACATTGACGTGCGTTTAGTAGGTAATGAATCATTGAATTACAAGCAAGTAAGGACTTATTGTACCTTTTTACCCGACTGCGTCAGAAGGAGGGTTATGTTTTTCGAGTGTATGTATGTATATGTATGTCCATTTATTTGGACCGCCCCACAGCCCAAACGGTTGAACGGATTTCGACATATGAGGTATCGTTGAATTCGTCAGAACTGTGAAAGTGTCATAGGCTATATGAATTTTCAAAATGGCGCCCGAAAGTGGAAGAAAAAGAGGGGATAATCTTGAGTTTTTTTGTTATCTTAGCAATATGGGTATCAAATGAAAGATCGTGAAAAGACCTTTTCAAAAATATATATCATATAACGTCGTTTTAACACAAATTGTCAAAAACCATCCCAAAAAGTAGAATTTTTCGGTGAAAACACTAAAAAGTCTGAAATAAAAATATTATTATAAAAACAAAAAACCCGACTGCTTACAAAAGAACTCAAAAGAAAAAAACAAGAGTCACAATATCAACATAAAATACTTCATGGTGCTGCAGGCGGGGACAAACTATACTGCTACCTACGGGTAAAAAAAGATTTATCACAAGTAAGTACTACGTTTGTCACCGCATGCTGCAGCATGAAGTATTTTATGTTGATATTGTGACACTTGTTTTTTTCTTTTGAGTTCTTTTGTAAGCAGTCGGGTTTTTTGTTTTTATAATAATATTTTTATTGTAGTAACTGGATGTCGAAAAATTGTAATGCGCAATTTAACGTCTAATAAAAAAAACCACTAATATAATAATTATAATAACTTCATTTCTTATCCATTTTTTAGGAAAAGTATCTTATTTGTGTATTATAAATGTCATATTGCTGGAAATAACAACCGCGGTCCGAGTGGTACGATATGTTCCGATTTTTGGTGTATGTGAACCGTGTCTATGTGTGCGTTGTTTTGCGCACTTTGTATGAAGCTTAACATCTGTATTAGTATCTAATTTTGTGCTAGAGATTGGTATAATGATAGTTTCTTTCTTCTGTAGGTACTGCCCGACCGACCGGCGCCCGTGGACATCAGTGACACCAAATCATCAAAGGTTACCGCTTGATTACTGAAATGAAATGATTTATTTCGAACTTGGTTTTTACAAACACTTTTCGAATGTCATCTACGCCATCGCTTCCACAAATCCCTACGATGAGTGGCCTTAGTAGAAGAAGCGGCAAGAAACTCCCAAGAAGTTTCTTTTTTTACCCACTCACAGTTACAGAGAACACTTATCACTACTTAAGGCTATATTTCAAACTCATGTCCAGGCTTTTTCATTTTGAAAATATTCATCCAGTTTAAATAACCATTCGTCATAAGAATGTCCTTAACATGAGTTTTTACGAATTTTATGAAACTGATATTATGTGATTTTGATTATACAAGGTACAAATAAAAGAACTTTTTGTGTTCGAATATACTTAGGATTTTTTTTCTAAATCTACATCAACGTTAAATATGAGCAGACCCGCCATTCTGACGCACACGATGCGCGAGCGGTCACCGCTTGACGTTGTCAACCACCGCTCGTTACCCGCTCCTACACCGCCGCCGCGCCGCTGTTTTCGAGGGTCGGTCCATTTCATTATACGCAAAACATCTTGCCGCGCCCGCGCCGCCGCCGCCGCCGCCGCCGCCGCCGCCGCCGCCGCCGCCGCCGCCGCCGCCGCCGCCGCCGCCGCCGCCGCCCCGCTGCCCGCAAGATTCGAGGCCGCGGCCTAATACTTATACACCTTGCACGCCCGCTTATGGCGCCCCTGATTACAGAGGTTAGCCTAGTTAGACCATGAGTTAGACTAAGTTAGATGCGGCCCCTTATAAAACTTCAAATTAGAATTACTTAGTGATAATTGACGACCCGGATGGCGCAATGGTTAACACGCCGGATCGCTGTTCCGAGGGTCCTAGGTTCGATTCCCAGCGAGGCGGGGTGTGTGTCCTTGTCTTGTGTGTTGTCCATGGCACCCACAACACGGAATCCTAGTGTGGGGCTATGAGTGTGAAGCGTTATTATAATAATTGGTTATGGAGTGATTGTTTACCTCATTATTACGAGTGATCAGAGGTGATCAGGGCCGCCGTAAGAGGGCGTGAAAGGCGTGAACTGCACGCGAGCGACATAAATGTAAACCTGGATTGTTTGACGTTGACGACAAGTTTTGGACGCGGACCTCCATACAGCTTACCTAGGGCGGGAATGGAGGTGTTGAAATGAGATGTGGCGAGCAGACGCCCTCGTTTCGCTTCAGGAAACTTGTTGCTCCGGTCCTATTCATCGTAGCGTGATGTTATACAGCCTTCCTCAATAAACGGAGTATTCAAAACAAAAATAAAATTTTTCAATTCGAACCAGTACCTAGTTCCTGAGATTAGCGCGTTCAAACAAACTCCGCTTTATGTTATTAGTATAAATAGTACATGTGAATTTTAAATAATTGTTAATGATGTCCACTACGAGCGCACATAGAAATTGCGTTCTTTCATTTGTATACTTAGCTACTTTGCATAATGTCAATAATATTGCTCCATTACTAAGGCATGACCAATTTGTTTTTAACTTATTGTGAAACTAGGGTTAAAATATGGGCGAGAAAAAATGTAAACAAATATTCAAAACTTATGGTTATTTATTTAGGTATAATTTTTTACATACATGGCGAATATTAAGGTCATACAGTGAAGGCACACCATCTTGTTTATTTTCTTTTAAATATGTACAAAAAATTTTAATTTTACATTTCTGTTCGTCCTTACAAATACACTTATGGGAAAGTATAAAATTACCCCTAATACTTTTAGTATTATCTTGGCTAAAAGAATCTGATATAGTAGCTACAGCATTAATTTTACTGGTTAACATGAGATTAGAACTTGGATAAACAAAAAAAGCAAACATAGTGAGTGCAACAAGACACTGTATGGGGACAGCTGTTGCCCAATACTTTTGTGGATAATAATATACATTGAAATAATGTAGATAATAATCTGGAGTCACTGCCCAGATTAAGTATATAGCTAGAATAGTTTTACTCAATAAGTACATAAAGAATCCATACAAGGATCTTGCTGGGGTAGGTGCTGGTGTATGTTCTGGCATATCTTAATAATTTTATGACTTATTGAATTGATCTATTGTTTTTAAAATAAGCAAAACATTCTTGAGAAAGGCATTCGTAGCGACTCTCAACCTTTTCAAATCCTCACCCAGAAAGCTTCTGAAAAATAAAACCTTCTCTAATAAATAGGTAACAAATTAGAAAAATTTAAATAACGAACATTTTTAAAGGGGTTATAAGAGAGCAACATTAATTTACATTCAACATTAGCTCTTGTTAAACTTCTATACAAGAATCAATGAATTGTACAAACATTTGAAGCTTAGTTCCATCAACAGTTATAACCCTTTGTACACCACTTCCTTTTATCTCCTTGTCAACACTTAGCACATCATATGCTAATGCAGCAAATTGTGAACTTGAAAATGGAATGCTTAAAGACCTGTAAATTGAAGACATAATAAACATGATGAAGCCAATATTATAATATTCACAATCCATACTTAATATTATAAATGTGAAAGTGTGTTTGTTTGTTTGTGACTCTTTCACGTCGCAACATGGCTATTATATGGTATGGTTTATGTGTATGGGAATAGTTAGGAGGGTGGAGAGTGACGTAGGCTACTTTTTACTGCGGTAAAACATCTTATTCCTACGGGAAGATCGATGTTTTGTTAGTTGCTAAATATTTAGCTCCGGATGATGTTAATAGATGGCGTTAGTAAAATTCATTTGTAAGTTCTGAATGACGCTATCAAATACTACATGTAATTTACTTATGTCATAGGCAAATGTTATATCTGATGTTCCAGTATATCATATATATTAGGCTACTGTTTAGCCGAGATTCCTACGGGAGCGGGACCTACGTGGCTGTTACCTATCTACGGGTTTACCAGACCAGTAGTTTTTGAGTTACTCTTAATAATGTGTATTTAATTTATGGTCGTTACCTCATAACTTGTCACTGGGTGCTTCGATTTTGATAATTCTTTTTTTATTCAAATGCTAGTACTTGACGTGACGTCTCATATAAATTTCAGTGACATCTGACGAGTGGTTTTTGAGTTATCTACACTCGATACTAGTTATCTACACTAGATAACTCAAAAACCACTCGTCAGATGTAAATGAAATTTTTATGAGACCACACGACAAGCCCCAGCTTTCAAATAAAAAAAGAATCATCAAAATCGCAATACCCAGTAGAGAGTAATGAGGTAACAAACATAAATACATATTATTAAGGATAATTCAAAAACTACTCGTCAGATGTTGTTCAAGTTTACATGGGACCACCGACAAGTACTAGCTTTCAAATAATAAAATAACTTTTTACAAAAAATAACCGAATCCAAAATCGAGAAGTATGGACAACTCAAAAAATACTCGTCAGATGACGCTGAAAATTATATGTGACCACACGTCAAGTACTAGCTTTCGAATAAAAAAAGAATTATCAAAATCGAAGCATCCAGTGACAAGTTATGAGGTAACGACCATAAATTAAATACACATTATTAAGAGTAACTCAAAAACTACTCGTCTGACGGAACTGAAATTTTTACGGGACCTCACCTAAAGCCACAGCTTTCGATAAAAAAAGAATGATCAAAATCGGACCTCTAAATAGTAAAATATGAGGTAACATACATACAAAAAAATATTGAGGATAATTTTGAAACTACTGGTCAGATGCCGTTCTAGTTTATATGAGACTACAATGCAAGTACCAGCTTTCAAATAAAAAAAGAATCATAAAAATCTAAACACTCAGTAAAAAGTTATTAGGAAAAAACGATAAACACACACAGCTAAACATCCTTACACATTATTCAAGTTAATTTAAAACTACTCGTCAGATGTCGCTCAAATTTATATGGGACCATACCAAGAGTACCAACTGTGAAGAAAATAAAGAATCATCAAAATCGGTTTACCCAACACGAAGTTATGGGGTCACAAACTTACCAACAAAGATAAAAAAATATAAAAAAAAGATCGGTGAACTATTTTTTTTAACTTTTCTATTTGTGCATTTTGAAATACAGTCCAACAATTTTTATGAAAATTCATTCATAGTCCCTGGATTCCGAGGTTTTGCCATTTTTATGTCTAACGGCACTCCACTAATCGTATTATATGGATTTCATACAAGGCATTTGTAAAAAATGCTTTTTTAATGTAAACTAGCGACCCGCCCCGGCTTCGCACGGCTGCAATAACTATTAAATGGATGTAATTATACATATAAACCTTTCTCTTGAATCACTCTATCTATTAAAAAAAACCGCATAATAATCCGTTGCGTAGTTTTAAAGATTTAAGGACACAAAGGGACAGAGAAAGCGACTTTGTTTTATACTATGTAGTGATATGAACTCAGGTATGTTATTTTAATAGAGAAATATTGCATATTAAAACAAAATAAAAATTGGAACTTATTATGTTGCAAACAGAGAAACTGAATGAGGAACAGTATTTTGTATAGTATGTATTAAATCCTTTTCATGTAAAATTATCTGCTCTTATGACGAGCCCAACTCGTAGGGTCCGTTCAGACAAACTGGCTCGGAGAGCAGAGCAGATTTTTATCATGATGGAAATTGAGTTTTGAGTAATTATATTAAGGTTTATTTTTTTTGTATGTGCACCTATTTTCTCATCAGAATGCTCGAGGAATACTCGAACGCGTTTAGTCTTAAGCGTTTAGTGTGAAATAATAAGAAGAGCCAACCGGCTCTGATTGCGTGCTCTTTCTTGCTTGCTCGGCTTTAAGATCTTTTCCATTATGGTCTATGTAAAACAGTTGGCGGCTCCGCTCCGATCCGGTCTGTGTGAAAAGAAAAATGCGAGCCGATGCTCTCGAGCCAGTCTGTGTGAATGGACCCATAGTGATAAAATGTAGAGATAAGTCCTAACTTCTTAAACATGAGTCTAATATGTGACCTGGCATGGGCGTAACCAGCCCTGGGCTCAGGGTGGGGCAACTTTCTGGAATAATAGGTATGGCCTTAACTAGCAAACTATACCCACGGTCTTTTTTATAGCCTAAAGGGCTGACGTGAAAGCGGACGACCCATCTGATGGTAAGTGGTCATCGTCAGCCATGGACACGAGCATCGCCAGGGGAGTAACTAGTGCAACGCCGGCCCTGAAGGGAAACTCTTTTTACACCTTTCTTGAAAAACCCCATATTAAAGCACTCCGGGAGTACCTCAGAAATAAGCTCATTCCACAGCCTGCAAGTTCGCGGCACAAATGATCGTGAAAATCGGAGCGTCCTTGTTCGTCACGAATCCAAGGGATGAGAATGATACCTACATCGAGCTTCGCCCGGTTCATGACGCCAAGCATTTCGGAGGCCAATTTGGCCTTCGCTTCCAGATGACATCGACACACCGACACATTTACTAACAGTGTGCGCGGTACCCTGGAATAGAGGTGCCATGAGAAATGGGGTTTTCTAAGAGAAAAATGCGCAAATTTGTGTCTTCTCGGGGTTGAACTCAACTAAATTGAGTCATCCCCATTCTGAGACTTTCTCCAGAGAGTTCTCAACTTCAGACATAAGTATTCCTCCCGTTTTGTCATCTTCATAGCAATGAATACCGACCAGCATATCATTAATATGCAGAATGAACAGAGTAGGAGACAGCACAGACCCTTGGGGAACACCAGCGTTTATAGGTTCCATATCTGAGCAACAACTGTCAAGTACGGCCTTTAATGACGCTCAGATACAAATCTGGCTACCCAATTGCATGACCTCTCAGAGAGACCGAAGATGGATGCTTCGCGAGAAGAGCCCTGCAAGACCCGGTCGAAGACCTAAGCGATATCCAGGATGATCACCAATGCTTCTTCGTTGCTATCAAGGGCCTGAGCCCATAGATGAGTATGATATGCTAAAAGATCGCCAGCTGAACGTTCCTGAAGAAACACGTACTGCCGGTTACTGATCAGCTGGCGATCCTCCAGATATCCTAGTGGGATAGGGTGGTCCTATCCTAGTGGTGTAGGATAGCGAAAATAGGCGCTTTGAAACGGGAGTAAACTTGGGAGCACACGTCTTAAGCACCACTGCGGAAACACTATCTGGTTCACTCGACTTCTTGGTATCGAGGGACAGTAGTGCTCGTCTGACAGACTTATGAGTAAAAACCGGCCAAGTGCGAGTCGGACGGGTTCCGTACCATTATATATAAAAACGCCAAAAAATCTGGTCTGTTGTATGAAAGCCTCACTTAAATATTTAATTGTTTTATTGTAGCCACATCCATGGAGCAAATATAGAGAGGGACGTTGTATGTATATTTTTCTATGAAAGATCGCGTGACGATTTGCGGGGCGAGGGGGATAAAGAAATGGGCGGGATAATCGACTTTACTACGTAGTTCAACTATCTCCCACTAGATGGATTCTAAATACGGCCCTGTGTTTTTGTTGTTGGAAGTAGTTGTTGATAGATGGCGCTGTTTACAAAATGATTATAAAAACTAGAAAAATAATATTTTGGTGGTAAAAATTGTTTAGGAATTAATGTAGGACGAATTTCAGTACGTATGATTATCAAGATATAATAATTGTTAGCTCTACGCACCTATGCATTTTTATTTCCCCTGATACAAAGTGTCGCCATCTAACGTCAAGTAGAAATTTATTTGGTGAGCGCCGTCAGTAGACTGACTTAAGGGCACGCCCACTGTGATGACGTCAGGACCTAGTTGAGTTACAGTGCACAGTTGCTTAGGCCGTCTCCTCTCTATATTTGCTCCACGGCCACATCTTACCCACAACGCCATCTCTTGGGTCGAAAGGTAACTAAATTATCGCTGAGGCGTCGAAAGTATGGTGGGCCCACTTAAATATTTATTTTATTCTGTTTTTTAGTATTTGTTGTTGTAGCGGCAATAGTAATACATCATCTGTGCAAATTTCAACTTTGTGACTATTACGGTTCATGAGATACGGCCTGGTGACAGACGGACGGACGGACAGACAGCGAAGTCTCAGTAATAGGGTCCTTTTTTACCCTTTGACGGATATCCGTCTGTCACCAGGCTGTATCATATCATGAACCTCACATAGTACACAACCACATAGTTGAAATTTTGACAGATGATGTATTTCTGTTGCCGCTACAACAATTACTAAAAACAGAATAAAATAAATATTTAAGTGGGAGCCCATACTTTCGACGAATCTGCGATAGTTTAGTTACCTTTCGGTCCAAGAGATGGCGTTGTGCGTAATATGTGGCTACAATTAAACAATTAAATATTTAAGTGAGGCTTTCATACAACAGACCAGATTTTTTTGGCGTTTTTATACATAATTCTTTGTTCGCGAATCCGACTCGCACTTGGCCTTACCTCAGGTCAGAGCCAGGGTGGGGCAAGTGCCCCATAAGGTACTTAATTTCAGAGCCAGGGTGGGGCAAGTGCCCCACCGTGGCTACGCCCATGCCTGGCTGGTCGTTTGATTACGATTAAAACTATTGTCTAACAGAAAATAAACAATGTTTATATTAAAGTGATCTGTAGTTTGTGTCAAGTTAAGAAGCATCATCCAAATAAAGCCTACTTACACTTTCTTTTCTGTCACTTCTCCCATGACAAAAGTGTTCTAATTTGGGTAAATTACGGGAAGCACGATTAGGTCATTTGATACAACCACGGAATATTGTCCTCCGTGTAATCCGTGCTGATATTTGAGAAAAAGGATATATACTTTTTATTGAGATATCATGTAATAACTTATTAAAGAATTGAGTAATTATTAACAATAATTCTTCGAAATGAAAACAGAAACTCACAAAAAACAAAAAACTTGAGTTGATAAATTAATAATTTTGTTGGGGTTCTGAATTTTTTGAAGTTTTCACAATATCACATTGCACTGCACTGTGACAAAAGTAGGGTACTCTTTGACTGTGAGTCAGTCAGTCAGTGTAACTGTGACGCTGACCATAGATAATACATACATATTGACACTGACACTTGACACATTTCAATAATTTTATTAACCATAGCCGATTTTTTTAATCAGTTTATTTTCATAGAGGTGTAATATCTCTATGGTTTTTTTTTCTTTCGCTACGGACCATAGAGATAGGAATCTACGGACCTTAGAGATAGGAATATACTTAGATAGAGACGCCCTACCCTAATCCTTAACATCATATTATGAAATTAGCTGGTTGGTGCACGAAACACAGAGACCAGTGGAAGTGCGAAGTAGGCGTGGCACAGCGACTAACAGTATGCGGAGCTCCGCGTACTTGCCGTCATAGCTTATCTGTCACTGAGCTCCCTCGGTTGTGCATTTCGTAAATTGACATTTGCTTAAATTATAGTAATAATGCCTTACTGTGCTATTTTGGAGTGTAAGAATGATAGCAGATCAAAAAAATTATCTAACGGCGGTGTTTCATACCACTTAGAAGCCTAGTTGTAAATTTATTTTGTAATAATTCAAATTCAAAGCAAAATTAAAAGAAAATAAATAATTTATGATTGAAAAGCTACTCTAGTCAATTAGTAATAAGGTTCATTTTATGTTTTAAATGCTATTGCTATATTTCTCGAACATTCTTTGCTACTCGATCGTAAGGATCGTAGGGATGGGGGTACAAATTTATCGATATCGGTGTTTTGTAATTTTATTTACGGTGTAATATCATACGACCAAGACCCGACTGATGAGGGTTAAAATGGCTATTTATAGACAAAATATCTTTTCAAATAACCTAACACAATAATTCAAATTTATAGTTAATACATATAAATAGTTAATGCCAGTAGCGGGTCAATTGGTTCCCAATCAAATCTAGTACCATATTATGCTCAGAACATTTTTTACAAGAAGAATTCATAATTTCTAAAAAGGGGCATAGATATCTTAGAACTACAGCTGTCCCCACATTAAAAATTGTTAGGTTTTTTGATCAGGTTATCATTTTTATATTTTATTGAATACAGACAATTAACTTGCGATACGTTTTAAAATAATATAATATGACTGACTTATTTAGAATAGACTTTAATTATATTATAGATTTTTAATAATTTTATATTATTAGATTTTTATATTTATGAAATAAAACGGCGTGACTAGTTTGGAAAAACGTACGCGACTTTTATTTCATTTTCGAATAAAGAATTGTCATACAGAAAAGCATATATATTTTGTATAGGCACATAATAACAATTTATTTAAGATACAAACCCCGATGGAAAGTCCTGGTTCTTCAAAAAGACAGGCAACTCCGACCAACATTAAAAGCGAAACAGTAACGTTTCTTGGACACATAAATATAATTTTATAGCACAGCGTGACCTAAACCCGCACTTAAGTCACAGATTTCCGTGACATAAATAACTGATTTTTGCATGGTAAATGACGCTAACTTCACACCATTCAAAAATGAATCTATATTCATAATTTCGTGCAGTTCTTACCTGAATAATAAAACATAAAAAAACAAAGATTTTGAGTCGACAACATATATCCGCAAAATTCAGATTGTCCAGTTTTGTTAAATTGTAATGGTTCTGAGAGACAAATCGCAGTCGCCATATTGGACATTAGCGAAACGTCACTGACACCTGATTGCCTAGAGGCCTAGAGCATACTCCACCACGCTGCTCCAGTGCGGATTGTTGTCGAGGGGTTAGCGGCCAAGCCAACATGGCTTACAATAACAACCAGGACCGATGGCTTTACGTGCTCTCCTAAGCACGAAAGCACTTAAGAAGTTTTCGCCACTAGCTATAGCCACTAACTACCGACCGCGAACGCTCTTACTTAACACTGAAACCAGGAAATATATTATTCCACGAAAATAAATTTTCCTTATTTGTATAACGTTAAGGTTGAAATGCATTCCAATTCACATCGGCATTGTTTTTGTAACTAAGGTACGTTGAGTGACATTGAAAGGAGATGTTTCAGAAATGTATGGCACCGGGGCGGGTACACTGTACATTCAGTAGGAAGTAGGACATATTATTTGAAAGCTTTTCATATCATCCAAATTCTCGATTTCACCTTAGTTTGGCGACAATAATTCAATTTATAGAGAATATATTGTAACACTGAGACAGTATGGTGGACAAATCGACTGCTGATGACGTTGATAAACTTGATTTATTCTAATGTCATATTAGGAGTGTCAACATGACGTGTCAATGTCAAATGCATAGTCAAATATAAGCCCTCATTGAGATATTATGTACTAAAGTAGTAACTCAATGTAAGCCCTACGATATTTTTGGATTTGGTTTGTTGGATCTATCTTCTATTATTAACATTATTAAGCGTATCTTATCTAATAAACGGTGCAATTCGTCGCTTCGATTAATCCGAAGAAAATCGCAATGTCTGAGGTGTAAACACAACATAAAGTAGGGACCTTTTATAATATAAAGTAAGAGAAAGGTATAACTAAATAAAGGCGAGTGCTGTATGGGTACAAGGTATAGAAGAATGATAAAATAAAAATTATTTGCAGATTTGCAGAAATCACCGAAACAGTATGAGCAGAAGGCAAAGCAAATGAGCATCTTATTGAAAATTCAACCTACATAAAGATGCCAATGCATATTTAAATAAGTATGAACCTAAAGTGAAGCTGGATAATTGTTGTGGCATAAATGAAGATTTGTCTTATCAGAGATTATAACCCAAAGCAGTTGCAATTTCTGTATTTAAATATTTTAGATATAACAGAAGTAAATAAAAAACAGCATATTATTTATTCTCATTTTATTTTTTCCATTTCAATCATCTTCTATGCCATCCAGGACTGAAGCCGGTGCCTCAGCATTTGTCTGATACCGAGCCCAACCCACCAGATACCATACAATGGTCATTATGCACACAGCATCATCATCCCAGCCCAGCATTCCAATCACAAGCAAAATCGTAAAAACAAAGCCGTAGGTAGATAATATGCACTTGATCACTAATATCGCTATAACACTGATGTTATTCACTCCAAAGAAACACTCGGAAATCTCGGAATGCCGAAAAATTATTGTAACCTCAGATTGTAACTTGCATCGTAAACTTCAAAGCACATTATTTTACAGTACAGATAAAACAGATACAGTACAGATATCACAGACAACAGACAAGTTTATATTTATTTTGACAGTTCTCTATTTCGGAGCCATGGAACCGAAAATGTTGTCGTGTGTAAAAAAATTTTGTTGAAAATAATTTCTCTGCAGAGAACAGCTCATTTAATAATTTTTTTGATATTTTTCCGTGAATCAGTATATTTTTCTCTTTTTATGCTAGAATGTACAAAGTCGCCGCCCAAAAAGAAACATCTCCTTTCATTTATCGACATACAAAAGTAGGTAGGTATATTTTATTTTGACGGTAAAACATGCGCAGCTTATTATTCCGTGACTTAGTTTAGTTAGCTATAGTTGATAAAAATAGCTACGGTCACATCTTCGCCTTACAATGTCTGCGATACAAGCTTTCAAAAATTTGAGCACGTTTTAAGTACCAACATTTCGGGTCTACGCCTTGTAGTGTACAAGGTTTGATATAAATATCGATAATTTTCGATAACGCGGTAAAAGCACCACGCACATCTCTAAGCCTAAACCAATGCAGGATGATGTTGTTAACCAAAAATATAACTTACTACGTATACCCTTAAGGTCTTTATTATAGATTCTTGTCACGACATCTAGCGTTCAAAAGACGCAATTATTTAATCATTTGACATGGCAGATGACATGTATTGCCACAGTTTGCAATTTTTATATGGTTTCTTATGCATTCACGTAAAAAATCACTCGGTCATATATGTCTCCGTATGCATTGAGTCCCAATAAGAAAGTAATAAAATAAATAATAAAAAATAACTGAAAAAATATTATTGTCTAAAATGAAGTCGAAAGTGATTGCAGCTCTTGGTAATTAAACATCTACAGCAAATGTAGATAAAATACAGACAAATCATGTGCATAAACTCATGTTTTTCATGTGAAGACTAACTTATTTACTAAATTGAGGGTATACTGACTTTTTTCTCGTTAAGTATATCTAATCGTTATATTGTGTACTCAGTACTGTCATTATTTGTATTTGGCATAACTGAATATCTTCAAATTGCCACAATCATTGCCAGATTTTCATCTTCGGAATATTGTCTCTGTGGGAAGGGGATATTCAATATTTACCATAAAATTCACCATGAAAGTGACGAAGGTTCATTTAGTCAAAAAGGCATTAAAAACTACGTTCTACAGAAACAAAATAACAAGTATATAGCAGTTTTAATATAAAATATAGTCATATCGTGTATGTGATAGTCAGTGTAAAATTTTTAATATTGCATATTGAACCATATTTGTCCAAACCAAAAATTGTCTCAATGCATACGAAACCATATCTGGTGCCAGGTGAAAATCGTGTGAAAACAGTGGAAAACGGTTTAAATCAGGAAAATTTATTATTGATTAACTTAGTGGAGGTTGTGTTAATTATGAAAATATTTTTATTAAACGAAATATTTGAATAATTATATTAGTTTTCCTTTCTTGAAATTGAGTTTCGTCCACCTCAAGAGACATACATCGACCACTCACTCAAAAATAAGCACACATTTGAATGTTATCTAATTTTATGCAAACCAATTACTTTTCATCAAAGCTAAATAATATCTCTACGTATTTAATTAGGTAACAACGTATTTGCGACAGTTTATTTGGGAGAAAAAAAATTGCAGTCATGATACCATATATGGTGCCATATGCGGTAGAGGGTTAAGGCTCGGGTTAAGGTGATTAAAGTTCACTTGAACAAAAAACTTGAAATAAATCATACTTTAGTACATAATATCTCAATGAAATAAATGATCCTATTCTATAACAAAAACTTATTAGGTTTTCTAAATGAAAACAAATGGAACTTGGTAATATTATATATTACAATGTATCACATACACCTGAGATTATCACATTTATTTTTATATACATGTGTAGGAAATTATTTAAAAATTGCATTTTTAAAAAATAGTATATTTAGCCACTTACAATTTTATTTCTGAAAATATCACCGATTAGTAGTGTAGTTACCATTTAACCTACTTACCTACCTATAACTTAGGGTTGCCAACTTTTTTACAAGAAATAAAGTGTAGTTATTTAGGCCTGAGAAGAATAATAAACAGTATTTAGTACTGTAATAGATACTAAATACAAAAATTTTTAGAGTTTCTGGCACAACTAATTAATTTAGTCTTTTTTTAAAAATTCATAATTTTGCTTCTTTATTAATAAACTAAATGAAGCACTCGCTCCATTACGTGATTTGTTTGTGGCTGCGCTGAACTGAGCGCCTTTTGACAAATAAAAACACTTGTTAATCATTTTGATGCTGCAAATGGTATTTTGGACGCTTAATAATTTTTTTTCAACGGTAAAAATTTTAATGTCCACTAATTTTACAAGACAGTATTAAATACTGTACAGTTAAGTTTACAGTTAAGTTGGTAACCCTTCTATAGCTACAATAAATAAACATAAATCGGTATACTTAATGGAATTCGAACATGGGTGATTTTTTTTCTTTAATTCACCAAGCTGAGTAACTTAATATACGCTCTAAGATCTGAATGTCACTCATTACAGAGTATATAAATTAAAGGAAACAAAGGCTTAATCAAAAATTTCATCGTCTTACTTGACGAGAAAATATTGCACAAAAAAATATAGTCTAAAAATTTTACCAGTCTAGTTGCATGGGAAATGATACACATGGCAGAACCTAGATCCTCGGCGGACGCGAGTTTTAGCAAAGCTTTACTTGAGTCGCCGAGCATATGGAATTGCCACTCCCTGCCAAAACCAAACTTATTACCTGTGCTCACAGTACAATTTAGCTTGTAAGCAAAATTTACTAAGGACAATAAATTATAGATCCCGCCGTCAATTTAAAATGTACCTTAATCGCATAGACAGATAGCTGAATTTTTTTGCATCCAATTTAAACGAATTCCAGAGAGAATGCGAAAGGAGTATAGGCCATAATTTATATGCCTCCAGAAAACATGAAGCCATTGCTTTGAAGAAGCTGTGTGCACTTATCTGTGGTTGCTGGATTGTCTATGCTAGTATGAAGTACTCCTTTGGTTTACATTTGTTTTTCTCTTATGAGGTAAAACGCGGCTTTTTAAAAAGTTTTTGCTTTCTTTTGTTTTCATAGTCTTCACCAGGAAGGACTTCTTGCAATGCTTCATGTTTTCGTTTTCGGCACATAATGTCGGTTTTACTGTTTTGTAAAATCGTCATACTGATTATGTACTTAAATGTTGCTAAATTACATTTATAGAAAATATGTTGCCAAATTACTTATATCTTTAAAGTTTATTACAGGTCTCAAATAGACTTAGGTATTTATAAATTTTAATGTATAAAAAAGTTTTCATAGTTACTCATTAAAATCACCCTGTAGTACCTAATGATAGAGAAAATAAATAACATATTGCGTGAGATTAAATAGGTTTACCTATCACTGTATAATAATATTACCTTATGCTAAATTATGTCATTTACAACATTGTGTATTTCATAAATACACAGGTATGACTTAGAAATTTTGTGACAAGTCCCTATACATATAAATATACTAAAGTAAAGATCTAAAAATATTGCTTGCATACTACTACAAGTAATACTGGTAGATATGTTAATTGAATACTGTCAACAATAATTGTGCTAATATTAATTCAAAACAGGGTTCGAAAATATCCGATATTTATTATAAATATCAAAATATCGGATATTTTTTATATATATCCGATATATATATCAAAATTTTGATATTTATCGGATATTTTGTATGAAAGCCATATTTTATTTACCGTACTTTTTACTAAGTGTTCCGATTTTGATGATTCTTCTTTTATTCGAAAGATAATACTTGTTGTGTAATGCCGTTTAAATTTGAGCGACATCAGTGTCGAGTAGTTTTTCAACCAAATAAGTAATAAATAATAATAAATAGCAAATAAATAAAAAATATTAAGGATAATTCAGAAAATACCCTCAGATGTCGCTCAAATTTATATGTGAGCACCCAAAAAGTACCAGCTTTCAAATAAAAAAAATTAAACAATCAATAAAAGTTATGAGGTAACAATATACACCACTAAACCTTTTTATTAAAGATAATTTAAAAACCACTCGTCAGACTTCACTCAAATTTAAATGTGACCACACGAAAAGCACCAGTTTTCAAGTAAAAAGAATCAACATAACTTCACAAAAAATAACAGATTTCCAAGTCGAGATAACTCAAAAATCACTTGCAAGATGTCGCTACAATTTATAAGTAAGGTAGGTACTACAAGACAAGCACTACCTTTTCGGAACACCCAGTCAAAAGCAGGGTTCGAAAATTTCCGATATCTTAATATATATAAATCTCGTGTCACAATGTTGGTCCGCGATGGACTCCTAAACCACTTAACCGATTATAATAAAATTCGCACACCATGTGCAGTTCGATCCAACTTGAGAGATAGGATACTTTAAATCTCAAATTATAGTCGCAATTTTAATTTATTTCTAATTATTTGTCTCTTATTATTTGACAGTAAGTTTTGCAAGTAATGACAATTGACATGGCAGTCTTATTCACAGATGAACAGACACCTAGCGCCCATGGAGAAAATATAGAGAGGAGACGTTGTATGAATATTTTTCTTTGAAAGATCGCGTGACGATTTGCGGGGCGAGGGGGATAAAGAAATCTTGTTAGATCCCGCCCATTTCATCTAACATATCGACTTTACTACGTAGTTCAACTATCTCACACTAGATGGATTCTAAATACGGCCCTGTGTTTTTGTTGTTGTAAGTAGTTGTCGATAGATGGCGCTGTTTACAAAATGATTATAAAAACTAGAAAAATAATATTTTGGTGGTAAAAATTCTTTAGGAATTAATGTAGGACGAATTTCAGTACGTATGATTATCAAGATATAATAATTGTTAGCTCTACGCACCTATGCATTTTTATTTCCCCTGATACAAAGTGTCGCCCGCCATCTAACGTCAAGTAGGAATTTATTTGGTGAGCGCCGTCAGTAGACTGACTTAAGGCCACGCCCACTGTGATGACGTCAGGACCTAGTTGAGTTACAGTGCACAGTTGCTTAGGGCGTCTCCTCTCTATATTTGCTCCATGCTAGCGCCACACAAGAGAACTAAATTAAGAGTGTTATTATTTGACAGTCACAATTATATATTAAGTAACAGATGTCGATACCTTTCGACTGGGTTGAGTAAGTAATCAATAGATGGCGCTGCTATGGTAAATCTAACTTGCACCCGTGCGAAGCCGGGGCGGGTAGCAACATATATTATAAATATCAAAATATCTGACTGACTTACTGGATTCCGAGGTATCAAGCTTACGGCACTTTACTATTACTAAACGATAGTAGAAATTCACTATACCTACTATAGGAGTATATTTCAACTGTACTACAACCTACAATGTACATTTGAGAAGTAGAAATACAGTAACAAAAGCCAAAAATTACATAGTAACATAAAATTTTGTAAACCAATTTTGTATTCATATATATCACAAAAAGTCGTTTGATATATATCGGATATACAAGGTCTGTTCAAAAAGTATCGCGACTTTTTAATTTCCGTGGGTTATGAATATTTGATTTTAAATTTTTTTGTGGCGTTATGTTGGTATGGACGCTTCCCCCATAAATTTAGACATCAACGGTCTCAACCAACATTTTACTACTTCGTCGTGCATGGATAGTACAACAAAACACAATACTCTTAATCGACTTTCTAACACATCTAACTCCAGCATTCCTACGTTTAACTTTAGTCAGTTCACAGATCGTGATGTTAAGAAGAGCATACTTTCCATTTCTTCGGATTCTATCGGCAGTGATTGCATCAGTCGTAAGATGGTCATCCCTTTACTTGACATACTTACTCCTATCATAACATCCATTTTAAACCTTTCAATAACAACCTGTTCCTTTCCCGCCATATGGAAAAATGCCGAAATTATTCCCATACCTAAAAAGCCCAAACCACAACATTCATCAGATTATCGCCCTATATCCATTTTACCTTTCCTATCCAAGGTCCTTGAGCGCCTCGTCCATTACCAACTTAACTCCTTCGTATCCAACAATAACCTTTTAAATCCTTTCAAATCCGGCTTCCGTCCTGGCCATAGTACGACTACTGCTTTACTAAAGATTACCGATGATATCCGCTCTGGGATGGATATGCAAAATCTAACGGTGCTGACTCTGTTAGATTTCAGCAATGCCTTTTGCACGGTGGACTTTGATATCTTATTAGCTATCTTACGCTCCCTTAACATATCTCCGACTGCGACTGACTGGTTTCATAGTTACTTGTTTGGGCGCCGACAACGTGTTAGATTTCAAGATTCCTTCTCTGATTGGCAGGACACGAGTGTCGGCGTACCGCAAGGTGGCGTGTTGTCTCCGCTTCTCTTTGCCATTTTCATAAATTCTATAAGTTCTCAACTCTCTTCTCTCTACCACCTTTACGCAGACGATCTTCAGATATACACTCAGTCTACTTTGCAAAATTTACCCACTACCATACATGCAGTAAATACCGATTTGGCTCGTATTTCAGAATGGACTAAAGCTTATGGTCTCAAAGTCAATGCTACCAAAACCAAAGCCATTATTATCGGCAGCAGTCGACTCTTATCCAAAATTGATTGGTCAAAACTCCCGTCAATAATATTTGACAGCACAAATATCCCTTACAGCGACAAGGTTAAAAACTTGGGAATAATTATGGATCAGAGCTTATCGTGGACACCGCAAACTTGTGAAGTAAGCAGAAAGTTTTATGCAGCCTTAGGTTCTCTTCGTCGCCTACGTAACCTACTTCCTATCCCAACAAAAATTACGCTTGTTCAATCCTTGCTTCTGCCTATACTTGACTATGCTGATATTTGCTATCTAGATCTCACAGAGGAGCAGCTAAATAAACTTGAGCGTCTTCAAAATGTCGGTATAAGGTTCATATTTGGTATGCGCAAATATGACCGCATCTCTGAATATCGTGCTAAACTCAAGTGGCTTCCTATTCGTTTTCGCCGGAATGCTCACATTCTTTCAGCTCTCTACGGCGTACTATTCAATCCGTTAACTCCTGCATATTTAAAAGAACGTTTCGTATTTAAGTACCATCTGAATAGTCTTTTTCTACGCTCCAGTGTTAACCTGTCCTTGTCTATCCCTCCCCGCTCCTCTTCCTTTTATGAAAAATCATTCTCCGCATTTGCAGTCCACTTATGGAATTCTCTCCCTATGTTTATCCGTCAATCCCGTACACCAGAATCTTTTAAGGCAAGAGTCAAATCACACTATCTTAAATCATGAACGCTCATTCCTTTACCGCTTATCCCTATCTGTATATCGTGGATTTCCCCATTCTATTTCCCATTCCTATCTTATAATATATGTATATGTCCTAATTTATTTTTTTAATTGTTATCAATTTTTTTTCTCTGTTTAAAATAAACTTAAAATGATTTTAATGAGTGCACCTTACCTTTTTAATTTTTCAGACAACTAAAATTCCTACCCAAAGGTTGTCTGGAAGAGATCGCTGCTGAGCGATAAGACCGCCTTTTGTGTAACATACTTACTATGTCTCTCATGCTTTGTTACTATGCTTGTGCACAATAAAGAATATTTGTATTGTATTGTATTGTACACATGTCTTTGATGTATGCCGACAAGTTCGGCCATTTTGAACATTCAGGTAATTGTTGGCAGCTGATTTAATGGCACGCGTCGTGGCTCGGCTGCGATTTGTGCCTAATAAAAAAAATGGATCAAATTATCTGTATTAAATTTTGTGTTAAAAACGAAATGAAATGCGCGGACGCATTCCGAATATTGACTATAGCTTATTGAGTAGCTACCTTAGACTCAAGCAACGTTTTTTTTATTGGTGATACAAAAGGTTCTGAGAGGGCCGAGAAGATGTGAACAACGAACAACGTGTCGGACGCCCGAGCACGTCAAGAACAGACGAAAGCATTAATGAAACGAAGAAAATAGTATGGATTGCAGTGCGTGGTGCATCATGAGTTCTTGCCAAAGGGTAGAACTGTCAATAAGGAATATTATCTACAAGTTATGCGCAAGTACCGAGAAGCAATCCGCCCGGCTTTGTGGAAGAACAAAAATTGGTTTTTGCATCACGATAACGGCCCTACTCACACATCGTTACTTGTGCGTGATTTTTAGCCAAAATAACCACTGTAATAATACGACAGCCACCGTATTTTCCAAATTAGCTCCATGTGACTCTTTCTTTTTCTCGAAACTGAAAAGGTCCATAAAAAGACGACACTACGCTACCTTTGACGAGATAAAGCCGGCATCGCAGGAGGTGCTGAACGAGATCACAAAAAACGACTTTTTAAAGTGTTTCGAGGAGTAAAAGAAACGTTGGCACAAGTGTATAATATCTAACGGGGATTACTTTAAAGGAAGCAAAATAAAGATTGATGAAAAAATAAATAATTTTCGAAAAAACATAAAAGTCGCGATACCTACTTTTTAAACAGACAATGTACCTATATCAAACGACTTTTATCAAGGATATATTATATCATGATATATATCCTTCAAACCCTGATTCAAAACAACTTATGCATTCAACATCTTTACAGATTTTTTCCCCATGTTTTCTTTATCTAACTGTTTCATGTAAGCAAGAAAACATGACCATATAAAACTACAACAACTGATAAACACTACCCTGTTTCTTGCAGGTATGACACAGAAATTGATCATAGCCACTGCAGGCCAAACTGTTGCTCCCACCTGAAATTTAAGAAAAAAATTATGTCCTGTAATTTAACAATTGAAATAAGTTTACTGCTTCAAAAAATAATTAACTGTTATTTTTTTAAGGTGTTCCCTCACCTCAAGCATTTGCATATAATGAAATGTTCTAATCAATGCCTTCAAATTAAAAGGAGAACTGCCATGGCCCATAGAAAATTTACCCAGGCCCGACAGTAATGAAAAGTACCTCAGTTTTTTTGTTATATATAACAAAAATATAGTAACAGTATTTTAAATAACAGTGGCTAACAACTATTTATAGACTTATTTGACTTTACTCAGGCGAAATATTTTTCACTTATTTTTCACTCTCTTGACGGCCCACCGACGTTGGGCAACGCCGCGCGAAAATGACCGCCAAAGCCCACCGGCGTTCTAGAACGCCCAGCGGTTCTTGAGAACCACTTATGCAGAAGAAGTCGTATTTCTATGCCTTTAAGGTTAATTTTGGTATTGGAAATTTTACTAACATATGCTCTATACAATCTAGTAGCAGTATGTAATGTAACCTCACTCACCACAGTATAAAAATATTTTACAATGGACGCTTTATTCGGCGCGTTTTATGTTGACGTCAGCGAAATTTATGAGGCGACTTATTTAATTAACTTATGTGTTTTTGCGAGATATAATCGTGAAGTTATGTTGATTTAACATTACTTGATAGTATTTTAGGCCGATATTAATTACAACAACAGTAGTTTTTGTAATTCAAGTAGTCAAAGTCGAACCGGTAGTTGGTTTTTTTTTGTGTCGTGTTTTTTTTTAGCTAAAGCATATATTCGAACAAATACTAATAATATACGTTTTACTTTATTCAAATATTGTCTGTTCAGTTATAAAACAACAGTATACGACTGTATGCAAAGTTTGTTTATACAAAACTTGAGCTCGGAACTAGACCGGCGCGCGATGACGTAATCTGATAATGTAAACAAATATTTTGTAAACGTTTTGAGCAGGCTTTGTAATGCTAAGTGTAAAAGTATTATACATCAATGAGTTCGGAATTTCTTCTTCTAATTGAGAAATGTATTAGTTGACCGAAGTAAGACGATTATTATACATAAATTCGATCAAAATCAAACCCTTATGTTTATTACGGAGTTATACGCCCTTTGAGATGTTTAGTCGTGTTATGAAAAACTAGTGTCTTAGCAGCTATGTATGAAAATGATAAACTATTCTTGAATGTCATATCTATGTGATAGTATATAATAATATGACCAATACGCTATAATAGACTCACAAAAAAATTTTGAAAATGAGCGCTCACCGCGCGCGAAATCAATATCTCGTCAAATTTTTACCGTATCTTTGAGGGTGATAAAGTAAATATTCTGTAATGATTACTTTCATGTCTTTATTTTTTTTTGAAAGCCCATATTGTGCAGAATATAAGGATATAAAAACATAGACAAAGCTCTAAGTTATTCATTCACAAAAAAATCTATTGTCGACAAAACCCTTTTTTTTTCGTTCCCTTTGAAACAAAGGTCTGTACAAAAATAAATATACACTCAAATGTTATCGCTTACATTTATTCTTATCGGCAATCTTATTAGCTCTCAAGAACAGTAACACGACTTTGTTATAACATAAACAGAGAGCTCTTGTAAGCATAAGTGTTGGCAGGTGTCAGATTTCAAGTGGCACGCGCGGCGATGAACTTGTACCGTGGCGGTTTGCGATCAAAACCTATTGCCGCCTGGGCTGTCAAGAGTTAGCAATTGTATCCATTTAGAATGACCCAAAGTTAACAAAAATAGGAAATATAGACAGTCACCAAACTTTTATCTCCATTATAGCAATCAATATTATATTCCACTATCCGCGACGTGCGCCGTAGCGCAATTCCGTTTCCGCGGCGGACGCGGAAAAATTCCGCATCGTGAGTTCTTACCGCAATAGTCACGTATTATTATTTACTAGAACTTTAGGTCATCTGGATAATCCAATCATTATTTTATTTTACAAGTTTTTTGTGCAAATAAATATCAAACATTTCTTTTTAGTATGAAAAAATTCAAAAGTTTAAAGTGAAATATTTTGTTGTTAGCCACTTATTTCGAATATAACAATAATAGATATTTGTTATACTCAACATAACAAAAAAACTGGGATATGTTTCTTTCATGTCGGGTCTGGGTCAAAAATGGCAGTTCTCCTTTACCTTAATCACACTGTAATAAGAATGCTCGCAATTTCAAATATAGAGCATTTAAGTATAGACTAAATGCAAAGATGTATTAAATATCTAGATGGAACATCGAATCCGCGAAAACGTGTCAAAAAGTTGTGGCCAACTGTTGGCCACAACTTTTATATATCATTACGCACAGATTACGCACACATAGACAATAAATGAACGCGAAAAACATCGCCTACACGCATACATGCTTGATAATGTTGCCTTGTTTTTTTTGTTTTCATTGTAGGGCGACGCTCAATCTAGATATTTAAAACATCATTGACTAAATGTTACATTACAAGTGAACGCTCACTTATCACAGTGAGAGAGCACCTTTACGATAATAAAATTAGAAACAAATACAAATGTAATGTTAATGGCTACAGGATAAACGAAGTTTCGTTTATATTTTAATATTTGACTTCAAGATACATTATATTTTTTCTAGTATTTTAAACATAGACTAGTAATTGACAGGAAAGATGATGGTATAAGCTTGCATCTATTAGCGATCACTAAGCTCTGTACTCAAGTCAATCCTTTAATTATTTGTATGTGGTGTTAGCTTTATTTATATCACCATCTATAATCAACCATATTTAAGTAGCAGAATAATATAATATAATAATAATCATAAAGCGAATATTAAGCTCCTTATTAAGTTGGCAATAAGGTAGGTGCGATATTAACAAATTCCATGTGTGCACAGTCCCAGACTGAATTCTAGTGTAACATAAAATTGGTTGTTATATATTTTTACCTTATATGTTGGCAAGAATTTAGCCTTCACTTCTGCAATAGCTTCATCAATTGATTTCATTTCCAATAAACTCATTCCAAAATAAAAACTGCACATAGCAAAAGGTGTATATGTGATAGTTTCTACAAATGTCTGCAAGAAGATGTTTAATTTCATATAATAAATATTAAATTGATTATAAATTCAACAAAAATATCTAATTAATTCTTTAAAAAAACAATGTACTAAACTTAGTAAAGCAATTAATATTTCTGAAACAAACAAAATATAAAATACAACAGTTTACTAATTAGACAGATAACTCAAAATTTACAATATTAATGCCTACCTTTATAATACCAGCACGTAATGAATTTCCAGGCCATAATCTATTCGCAATTGTTAACCAAGTGTAAAGAGTCGGAGCAACATAACAAGATCCCCAAAGACCAAATCGTGCACATTTCCAGTAGTCGTACTTAATTTCATTAATTTGAGTCCCTAAAATAAAATATACAAATTTATTACAGTAACTATAGATGTCATTACTCACATATGGAGAATTTTTCATACATTTAGTGCTTTTCCTTTACATACCCATTTCTTTCGCTTCAAATGTTTGCTGAACTAGACTCGACAGGGGCCAAATAACACTATAAGATGCCATACCTCGTAACAGAGGATATTTTTTGAATGCAACAAAAATTTTACTGTATACTGTCATTGTGTTATTTGAGTAGCAAAAATATTTAAACAAAAAGTATTTTTCTTATATAATATTTGCTTGCCTTATAAATTTAGTCACATTCTTAACAACTAGAAAATGGCACTAAAGATTCATTCCTTGGTACGATGCCAGATTTAACATCACACGTGCATGAAACATGTAAAATTTTAACATTTTATATTGCTACCAGAAATAGCATAGCACTCAGTACCAGGAACCAGGAACTCCAATCATTATGTCCATTCCATAGGGAAGGGATGAAGGGAACTCAGAACCAAAAAAGGGAAGTGCTTTGTCTGCGTCTGCTGTCTGCTCTGCTCTGTCTGCTGATCTGCTCTCCTCACTCTCTCATTGCTCTCTCGTGTTGTGTTGGTTGGTAATGTCAATTGTCATTGTCAATGTCTGCTCCGCTCCGCTAATAATGGACTTAATAGTTTAGTCTATTAAGTCCATTCCGCTAATCTAATGGACTTAACTCCGCTATTGCTCCGCTTGTCACACTGTGGGCTGAGTGCGAGTTTTCAGTGACAAAACGCGCTCGCTACGTAACTGCGACACTGCGAGTTAGCTAAATAAAATTTGTATGGGATCAAGTTGAGTCATTTACGTCCCGCTAGGTGGCTCTGCTCCGATCCGATACTTTAGGTAGGTAACTCGCAGTTACGTAGCGAGCGCGTTATGTCATTGAAAACTCGTACTAAGGCCCCTGGTGTCCGCTGTCAGTTATGTCATTGTCACTTGTATAGTGCCACCATAGAGATAGGAATATACCTAAGTGCCACCAACTCATATCGAATTTTATTTGTTTGATTATTGACTATTAATTGCTTATTTGGTGTGTAGGTAATGAAATGGCAAATCTCAAGAACGTTGATAATGAAAGGATTGACAAAAAATATTATACATTTTATTTTCAATAGATATAGTTCATATGTATAGATTCCAATAGATATAATAAATTCCTTTATTAATTAATTTTAGTTTTCCTTTAAGATATTAAAATTAATACTACTATTCTAATCTTAATCTACAATCGCAATTAAATTAATTTAATTTAATACAATTAAATTAAATCTAATATTGTTAGGTATTAAATCAATATGCTTAATTACAAGTTGGTTTTTGTCACGTTTGCCTCTTACAAAGTGTCTTCGCGTAATGTCATTAATCTTAGGAGGCTGGCAGCGCAGCAAACGACCTCCCGTTAAGACCCTCCATGGGCAGGGTGCCCCGTAATATGCTAGTATATCCGGAAAAACGAACGACTAAACACCAAAAGCGGCCGAGCCAAATGCGACCTTCAAATAATTTATATTAGTGTCATTAACGCGCGCACAACAATCGCCGCTTACAACCTTTAGTGAAACAGATATAAAATAAGAAAATAAGAATCGGAGTGCGAGAAAAAAAAGAAAAAATACAGATTCGTAAGATGTATTTTTTCGCAGAGAAGCGTGTCGGTAGCATTGTTAAATATATCGTCCAATCAGTATCCCGGAGAACGAGGAGAAATTAGCGTTTCGAAGTGAACAACTCGGCGGAGCGACGAATCTTGGTCTACCCTTTTATGCGGCGCGGGATAATAAAAAAAGAAATCTTATTTGAATTTGGAAGACGAATTAAAAAAGAAAATGAATTCTGCACTAATTTAAACTCAGAGACGGGACTATTCGGGGATCAGACAGGATGGCTTAAGTCATTAATGCTTACTGCAAAAGTCACGAATTTTATGACAAAATCTTACTTACATTGCTCATTTTATCAAGACTGTTAATCGCAACCCACAAATGTCCTACTATTGGACTTGGGTCTCTTCTCTGAATGAAAAGGTTAAGACCTCAGTCTACCATGCTGGCCAAGTGCGGTTTGGCGGACTTCACACACCTTTCAGTTTTGCGAACTCTCCGGCATGCAGATTTCCTCACGATATTTTTCTTCAGCGAGTGATATTTAAATGCAAAAGGCAAAAGTGCGTGTCCTGGGATTCGAACCCGAACCCCCCACCCCACAGAGTAAAAGGCCGAATTATTAATCACTAGGTTATACGTGCAATATTTTATATTACTTAATTAAAACGAGTATGAGGAATTAAAATAAGCTTACTGTAAGCACATAACAAAGACAAAAGTACGTATTATGTTTTATAGGCACTTACGTTACACTTCGCACGATTACTCTCTTATCTCTAAAAAGGGGATAATTCTATATAGAAGTTCTTTTGCCCAGTCTACATCAGAAGCATTTTATATGGACTTAAAAAACTAATCACAGATAATCACGACCTCACGTACGAGGGTCGGGTATCGAAAGGTCCAGATCATTTGAGAATCCTTTTAACGAATCGTATCAGTTGTAATGAAAGCTAATTCTTTCATTAACGTCCCGTGACAACAGGAAAAATTGTACGTACGGCAAACGAAAATAAATGTCGATTGTACGGTGCGTGGGCAAAGTTCTTTAGTACGATTCTCGCTTTGTTTTTCAACTTTTAGATTTACCTACGTATAGGTTTACAGGTTTATGTGAAGCTCTATTTGTATAAGTAGGTAAGCTGTTTAAGGACAGAACCAATGTTTTAAAATTCTGCTAAGGTAAAGGGCCACAACTTCGTGCTAGTACATTACTTCGTTAGTTTTGCTTCAGGCGCAAGAAATAAGCTACTTACATAATATACATTAAAATTATACATCAGAATAAAATATCTATCTCCTAACCTGTCTAAAAAACCAAGTTCCAACATTCTACCTACTAAACTCAATGAAATAAAACGCTTGGAAGTCCCATCGGCCGCAAACGTCGGTGAGAGGTGAATATGCTTCCCTATACCGTAAGGCAGGCGCTCAAAGTTCTTAAGCTCATAGAGAAGAAACGGTAAGTCCATTCAAATAAAAACTTAAACAGTGCTTTTATATGTCCCTTAACAATTGATTTGACTCATGAAAAAGTTCCATGCAGCTTGAAATGCTTTTAAAATAGCAATAAACCGACTGACGAAATAGCGGTCATTTTATATTTCGGGTGTCTCCTATTTCGTGACATTCACGAATTAGGGGTTTTATAGATACATTTTCGTTGTTCGTGTTCATATATTAAAATTGAAAAAATTGAAATATAAATGAAAAAAACGAATAAGGTATTTAATTTCAGTACTTGTGAGCTAAATTCGGTATATGTTTTGTTTACTAGGAAATCCATAATACGAGCTTAAAGATGACCCAATTCTACAATTTTGAACTAAATTCGCATAGGTACTAGCAGCATAATTTCGTTTGTTATTCGATTTGTTTTGTCAATATTCGTATATTTTATTATATAAATAGTGTACTGAATAGTCAATTTATATAATCTAGAAAGAATCTCATTACTTGAGTGTGGTAATTTCGAAAAATCAATAACACGAAACAAAGGACTTATCTTTTGTTCCTTGTCCGTTAGTTCGTTACAAATAATTTTAAAGTAGTTCCAGTCACTTTAGCATAATAAAAAGTTTTTTTTATTTAATCATCACTAACAATTTATAAACAATTTGGTATTGATTAGCAATAGGAAACCACAGAGGTTTTTATATGATCTCATATCATTAATTTATATGAGATGCTATCATTAAACAACCTCGGATAAAAAATACCTAAAAAGCTGATTTTTCGTATAGGTGTTTTTGTATAGGTATAAATTTTGGCAGTCATGTTAGATCTCGGAAGTCTTATAAAAGACGCACAGGACCTAATAGTAACTCAACATCAAATGTGAAAAAGTCTGCTTTTGCGATTATATTGGTTTCTTTTTTGTAGAAATAAGGCAGCAATCGAGCAGGCAGCACCACCTACCTATACTTCTATACTTACTTACTAATAATATAAAGCGGAAGAGTTTGTTTGTTTAAAAGCGCTAATCTCAGGAACAACTGGTCCGATTTAAAAAATTCTTTTTGTTTTGAATAGTCCAATTATTGAGGAAGGCTATAGGATATATAACATCACGCCACTACCGAAAGGAGCGGAGCAACAAGTTTCCCGAAGCGAGGGAGTCTACTTAATAATATTGTCTAAGCGTGATGTTATTATAGCCTTCCTCAATCAATACACTATTCAACACAAAAATATTTTTTGAATTCGAACCAAGTACTTCTTGACATTAGCGCATTAAAACAACCCTTCCCCTTTATTATTATTACAAGCGGATGTCGTCCTGCAACATACATAATATAGTATATTATTAAGTAAGTAGACGCCCTCGTTTCACTTTCGGAGACTTGTTTCTCCGCTCCTTTTGGTCTTAGCGTAATGTTATGTAAGTAATAACCTTCCTCAAAACAAAAAGAATATTTCACATCGGACCAGTAGTTCCTGAGATTAGCGTGTTCAAACGAACGAACAAACAAACTCTTACGCTTTATATTATTAGTATAGATATAGTATAAACATTAATTATCAAAATATAGTATTTAAATATATATATTTTTAGAAATTACCAAAAAAACTTTAACAAACGTTGTCACGAAATAGGGGACACGAATTCACGAACTTAGGAACAGAGCCAAATTTTGTCACGAAATAGGGTTCAAACAAGGGGTCCACAAATAAATTAATAAAAAATTTAATTCTAACTAAAACTGCATAATTCATACCTTAAATTACTAACAAAAGACCATATTCATTACACAAAAACTTTCAGACTGATATCTTATGTAGTAAAATTTAAAAGAAATCCTAAAGTCGGCGGAGGCTTAACATACCGAAATATGGGACACTTACCTTATCTTCAATGAAAATTATTTCAGCCAAAACAGAACCGAGTTATAAATAAACAGTATAAGAAATTATATAAAACACATATATTGTGTAGATACGTGCCGAATTTTACAAAGGACATGATGTAATAAAACTATATAGGACGATCGTAGAACCTCCTTTCTTAGGTCGATTAAAAGTACCATTTTTTTACTAAGTACTGCTTAATGTATTATTGCTTTTTACAAAAAAAAATATCCGACTTCAACCTGGATAAGCAGAGATAACTCAAAAACTACTCGCCAGGTGGCGCTTAATTCAACATGTAGGTGTAAAGTTCTCGTCTCTACAAATTTATCAAGCCCAAACACTACATAACTACAGTAAATCGTTGAGGAGTTCCCTTGACTGTCTTTCGGCTTCATCAGATCGACTCTATACCTTCATGAAATTGTAGCGCTTTCATGTACTTATGAAAACATTATCAAACACACTAGTCGTCCCTACAATTTTAAGCCATAAGCCATTAAGGTTGCACACGCGACGGAAGCTTAAAAAATGGAGTAACTTCTCCCGTTTCCCCAACATTTCCCTTCACTGCTCTGCTCCTATTGATTGTAGCGTGATGAAAAGTATACTATAACCAGCGCGGGAGTATGAAAATAATTGTACCAAGTTTCGTTAAAATCCGTCGAGTAGTTTTTGTTTCTATAACGGTTATACATCAGACAGACAGACACACAGACAAAAATTTTACTGATTGCATTTTTGGCATCAGTATCGATCCCTAATCACCCCCTGATAGTTATTTTGGAAATATATTTAATGTACAGAATTGACCTCTCTACAGATTTATTATAAGTATAGATGAGTATCTATGTCTCCAAGTACCTCCTCTCCACAAGTACTTGTACTTGTGATTATCATTTCGTATAAAAATATATTATTACAGATAACCTGAATTACCTGCTTTATTGAATTTTTCATCTAAGGACTCCCGCAATCTTAATTTACAATGATAGCATTATTATTGTAAATGAATTGTATAGTTAGGTAATATGACTAACGCTTACTAAATTACATTACATTTTAATGATTCTAAACCTATACCTTTATTTTAATTTTCCCGCTTAATCCATACCAATAACTTAAATAACAAATCCAATCCATGACCTTTGTGGAGTCGTTAACCCTAAGGCTAACGCACACATGCATATTCATAATCGAGGTACACTACCCGGCAAGAAATAATGCACATCGGTATTCAGAAAGAGATAATCGGTTAGTTTCGGCTTTGTAGAGCGTTGTCCTTACTACACAGTCCTTACCGCTGACTTGTCACTTTTCTAAGAAAAGTTTTCTTTCGAATTCGGTAGAAGACAGTCGCGTTCACTCATAAATAAATATAAAGAGTTGTTAAGACCTCCAATGGAACATCAATATTATTATTATTAATGTACTTGTTAGGGTGCTTTATCAGCTCTTAATAGATATTACACTTTTAGTGCAATGTGCGAGAGAGACAAGTAGACAACGCTCTACATAGCCGTAATTAACGCAATTTGTTATCACTAATTATCTAACAATTTGTTTCATCACCTTTAATTTGTTGTCGATAAGGTAAGTTTTTGTTTGGCATTCGCTACTCTTCTCTTGCCTTGGTTCAAACTGGTTTATCTGTGTTAATCTGTCGAAGTCTATTTTATTTCGCTTACGTGATTTTTTAGTTTTTTTCTAATATTTTAAAGTGTGAGATAGCTATATGACAGTTACCACTTTCCTCCAGATAAAGACCGCTTATTAAATTTTTTCTGTTTCTTATAAGACAGTATACCATAACCATAGTATATATATATATATATATATGTGTTATGGTTATATATATATATACCATAGTATATAATAACTTATCAGACAGTTGACCTGCCAGATAGTTCTATCCGACACCAGTGGAACCAAAAGTTGTTGTTTATATGGCAAATAAGTTCTTGATAAGCTATTAGGGACTTTATCAAGAAGTGGTGAAACAAGCCCTGAATATGATAACATGTCTTTGTTGTTTTATCTCCCGTATTCTCCCGATTTTCGAAGCGTAGTTCTACCGTATTTTAAATTTTTCGTTTGGTAACACTGTTTATGGGCAACATTAGTAATTTTGCACTTGACATTGACAATTGACATATTATGCGGCGTCCACACGCTTGGCAAACCTAGACAAGCCATTACAAACACAAACGTGTGGATGGGGTGTTTGGCTTGGCTTGCCTAGGTTTGCGAGCGCTTGTCGCCGATCCGATCGAATGTCGGTTTTTCGTGCACAAACCAAAGGAAGTTTGCGGCAAGCGTTTGCGATCCATCCACATGTTTGTGCCTCGTTAGTATCGCTCGCGCACTGGTGGCAAATAGACGCAACAAGTGATTAAGCAGAACAAAAGCGATATTGCAGAAATGAGTGGGGAAAAAATGTCGATCGACGATACTTTAAGATTTTTAGAAGTTTACGCTTTTATTTACCAAAAATAAACTTATAGACATCAAATACACCTAATTAAACAAAAAGATAAAGATTAAAAGCTACCTATTTAAATTATATGTAAAATTACAAAACACAGTCATATACAGGTTAGATAAACACAATACAAATTTTTGACGCTATACAATATTTAATGAAATGAAATCAGAATTTGTGTTCATATTTAGGTATATGAACAAGTGTAAGTGAGTAAATTCCCAATGTAGGATAAGGGGCACAAGGATAAAAAAAGTAGCCGATGCATGGAATCGGCTCAGTGAAATTTTAAAAACTCCTGTGAAAGAGCTGAAAAATAAAAAAGAAATTCCATCATGCTTGCATCTCTATTTCCATCATGCAGAACGTCCATCATGCTTGCTTCTCCCAAACACACAAACAAACTCGCAAGCGTGTGGATAACGACGTTTGTCTTACTAATGTTTGCTTTGCCAAGCGTTTGTAGAGGTTTGTTGTTTGCGGCAAGCGCCAAGCGTGTGGACGTCGCATTAGAGAACTGTCAAACTAATAAATAGGGTAGGTACCTACCTACCTACCTAGTACCTACTAAAAAACAGAGACCATTGGTTAGCCTAATTTAATTCCTAGCTCACCTCCCAAAGTATACCACTATTTGACTATTTGATAAATTTTTAAATTTCTTGTAGTTTCACCGATCGCCCTTTTCTCTTTAATACCTCACTTATAAAAACAGATATAAACTAATAACTAAGCTGAACTGAACATGCATCAAATGCTATTTGGAAGTAAATAAGTTCTTGTGGTGATGAATTATCGATTTTAAAATGTAGTAGTAGATTTAAAAATCCCGGAATCCCTGTAACCGATACAGAAATGTCGAGCAATTCGTTGTTATTTTCCATAAACAATGAAGGTAAAGTGTATGCGTTGTCAACAAGCGGCTCGTGCTGGAGAGAGTTTATGTATCTCGGCTTAGAGTTTAAGACCCTGTCGGCGGTCCCTCATTTCTTATGGGCAGTTGGTGGCGACCGACAGATTTATCTTCACGTTCATGGCTTAGAAATACCAATCAGAGTGAAAGAGGAATCTTATGAAAATGAGAGATGGCTCCCTTTAGAAGGATTTACCGGAAGACTCCTACCCACGGACAGGTACCATTTCTCCTCACAGGATGGGACAAAGGACAGATCTATTGAATCCATAAGGCTTCCTTCAATGGCATGGCAATGGGAGGGCGATTGGCAACTTGAGTTGACTTTGGATGGGCAGCCCTTAGACCATGATGGGTGGAGTTACGCTGTCGACTTTCCAGCCCAATTTGGCACTGTCAAACAATGGAAATCTTGTGTTCGAAGGCGAAAATGGATAAGATACAGGAAATTTAGTGCCATGAACTCTTGGTGTGCTATAGCTCCACTGCATAAAGATCCTACTCAAGAACCATTCATAGATGTGAGCATTGGTGGTAATCAAGTTCCCCATGCTTCAGCTGGCACCCTTGCGGTCTGGGCTATAACAGCACATGGTCGCATTATGTATAGATCAGGCATGAGTACAACTTCACCAGAAGGTCTGAAATGGATAAATGTAAGCATTCCACCAAACTGTGATATTAAACAAATCTCTGTGGGTCCCACCGGGTTGGTTTGGGCTCTACTTTGGTCAGGACGGGCTATTATTAGGAAGGGTATAACCAAAGATTGTCCAACAGGTGAATCATGGTTGGAAGTTAAATCACCGAGTGAAACTAAATTGTCTGTGATTTCTGTTGGATATAATTCTGTATGGGCTGTGAGTTCTGACACAAGAGTATGGTTCAGGAAAGGAATTGATGGCAATACAGCAGGAACATCTGAAGCTGCTGCTATGGGCACCGGTTGGTTGGAAGTTAATGGTAATATGGTTCATATTTCAGTTGGAATTAATGACCAAGTATTTGCAATTGGGGAATCAAACAAGAGTATGTTCTGGCGAAGTGGCATAACTCCAGCTGAATTAACTGGTAAAAGGTGGAGGATGGTCCAAGCAAATATGCAGCTGAGTCGCACTTCAAGTTCTGCGAGTATAAGGTCATCTGCTTCAAATCCAAAGCACCACAGCCTTAGCTTATTAAATGAAAATACTCCAGAACTAAAATCAACAATGCATCTACGTAACTCCTGGGAAGAGTCACATTCTGCACCTACTGAAAATACTTTACCAATAAAACCATCTAGAGAGATCCGACCGAAAAAAAACACAAATGTGGAAAACATTGACTTAACAGGAAAAAGTTATGAAACAACACTAAAAAACCCCCGTGCTTGGAGTCCTGTAAGAAGTGTAGGCTCCGTGGTAGGCATGGAAGCCCAACCAGATAGTGATAGCAGTGTTTTTGATGTTGATTCTGGAATGTATTTTGATGAAGAAGTCAGCCAAACAGCATGGGGTACTTGTGATACCAGTTGGATTTATGTAGAAGCTGGGGCTTGTAATGTTGATGCAGTACAAGTGCCTCACTGGTTTACAGATTCTCAAAATGCTCACAACACTGATATAGTTGCTAAATGGAGATTCCAGATCCTAGAAAGTTTAAAGAATAGAAACAATCAAAACATGGATTTGTCAAACTATGGATTAGCTATAGAGGAGAAAGGGTGGACTCGTAGTTGTGAGGCAAGATTAGTCAGTTCCAATAATTTAAGTGAAGACTGTATTTTGTCTCTGTATTGGCATGCCTCTGAAAGTACAGGAACATTGTCCGTATTCCAGCCTGATGGAACAATACAATTTATAATAAATCTTAGAGAAGTCACAAGTATTACAACATCTTCAGAACCAGGATGTCCCAGAATAACTTTATCAGTTCCTAACCATACCAAAGATTTTATTAAAGTACAATATATATCCGAAATGGAACAGGAGGAATGGTTAAGTGTATTGGTTGATATAACTTCTCAGATTAATAATCTTTCAGGCAGGCCATCTAATAATTCAATTTGGGCAGTGACTAATTCAGGTGATATCCTTAACTGGGATCCTTTGCCAACTAAACTTACTGCCGAAAGAAATGGTAGCTATATCAAAGAAATACAGGTTTTTGGAAAAGATATTGTAGCTGGATTTGTGACAACATTACATAATAATTTTGCACCTGGTAGTATTTTACATATGACTGGTAATCTATTTGATGTAATTGATAGATTTCATATAAACCTCCAGGGTCCAGAAGTGAGAAAGCAAAGACACAAAATTGAAACAGAAGTTACAGAAATACCATTTCATTTTAATGTGAGATTTGATGAAGGCACTGTTGTTTGTAACACCAAAAAGGCAGGTCACTGGGGTCCTGAAGAAAGACATGCCTTACCTTTGTCGCCAGGTCAAGAGTTTACTATAAAAATCATCTGCAATGACAGTGGACTTACAGTTATAGTAAATGACTGTCACTTTTGCTCATATAAACATAGACTTAGCCCTGAAAGTATTACATCTGTATTGGTCCAAGGACCTCTGAAACTATTTACAATGGAATACAGCTCAACTAATGTTATAATAGGGCCTGATGAAATGGTGTGGCGAATGATGGGAGGCTATTTGCGACGAGTTGAATGTTGTCAGAATGGTATTGTTTGGGGGATATCCCATGATCATAGAGCTTGGGTGTACACTGGGGGATGGGGAGGTGGAATACTCAAAGGTGATAAATCAATTCCTATGTTTTTCTCATTTAATGTTATAATGCATTTTCATGTCATATTAATGTGAAATGTCCAGGTATTGGGGGCAATGAAGGCATTAATCCAATGACCGACACACAGACCTACTGTGTATATGAAAATCAAAGATGGAATCCTTTATCTGGATATACTTCAACTGGTCTCCCGACTGATCGCTATATGTGGAGTGACGTAACAGGAAAACATAAAAGAACGAGAGAACACACAAAACTACTCAATCGTCACTGGCATTGGGTATGACCAATTATATTTTAGAAAATTAAAACATTTAGTTGTATGAGCTTAAATAATTTTTAAACGTTAATAGCCGACAAACGAGCCACCTGATGATTGGTGAGCACGGTGGTCCACGGACAGTCTCTCAGTAACAAAAAAGACATCACCGACGCGTTGCCAGTTAAGCAAGACTGACTAGGAAAGATAGAAATAGCTCTTCCCATTTCTCTCACCGGTTATTTGGCGGATGCAAGCACATTGATAGCCAGACAGCGAGGCTTCTTCTCTGTCACCAAGCAGGGACGACAGGCCAGCTTCCGTCGGCCCGTAAGGCTGTGGTCAATAAGACTACCAAGATTACATTGTTGTTTATGTTTCAGATATCTGAATGGATGATCGACTACGGTACACCAGGGGGCGTCGACAGTGATGGGTGGCAGTATGCTACAGACTTCCCAGCTCCATATCACGGAAAGAAAATATTTACGGATTGTGTCCGACGCAGGCGTTGGTACAGGAAGGCTCAAATAATCACCGAAGGACCTTGGGTTCGCGCTGGTAGTACGGGATTGTTGGATATATCTCTATGGGTATGTATCCTATCCTATTAATTAATATTAATATATATATTAATATTAATATATTAATATTATTATTAATATATTAATATTAATATATTAATATTAATATAATATTATAAATGTGAAAGTTTGTGTATTTGTTTGTTTGTTTGTTACTCCTTCACGCAAAAACTACTGAACCGATTTTCATGAAATTTGGCACACACATAGAGGGCAACTTAGATTAACATACTTATAGGATATTTTTTATCCCAGAAATCCCGCGGGATCGGAATTTACGCGGGAAAACCTTCTTCACGCAAAAACTACTGAACCGATTTTCATGAAATTTGGCACACACATAGAGGGCAACTTAGATTAACATATAGGATATTTTTTATCCCAGAAATCCCGCGGGATCGGAATTTACGCGGGAAAACCTTCTTCGCGTATGGGGTACTGAACCGATTTTCATGAAATTTGGCACACACATAGAGGGCAACTTAGATTAACATATAGGATATTTTTTATCCCCGAAATCCCGCGGGATCGGAATTTACGCGGGAAAACCTTCTTCGCGTATGGGTATAAATAGCTTCTAAATATACTTAAAACTAACAAGTCTGTCTTCCCGGAAATCCCGCGGGATCTGGAGTTACGTGGAATAAACTCCTGCGCGTAGTTGCGGGCTTAAATTTTTATGCGACCTTTACTAGGAGATTGAGGAAGTTTTGAAGCAACATATAGGGTACTGTTTATCTGATGTGAGGTCGTGGGTTCAGATGTTTATGGGACTTTCAGGTCTTTCAGTGGGAGGTAGAGGAGGTTATGGAGCATTATATAAGCTACTTTTTGTTCCGGACTTCCCGCGGGATCGAGATTTACGCGGGAAAAGCTTCCATGAGCGAATGAAGTCGCGGGCTCATTAATATCTATATATCGGGATATCTATACATAATATATCGGGAATCGAACCGGCTTTTTTTCTTATGATCAACTTTATGTTGCTTTTTCGAGGGTCAGCATCGCTTTAGCTGGTCTTTATGTTTTGGCACCCGAATGAAAAACTACCAATGTAATTTAAAAATATCTTAAAGTCTTTTTATCGATTTTCTCAAGATCTACATAACGGATTTTTGTACGGTATGATGTACGGTATGACTAAAACGTAGTAAAAAATCAACTGTTCTTATAAGATGTGTGGAGTGTGTCTTAATATGTGTGGGGTCGGGATTAACGCAGGAATAGCTTTGTGACACACTGAATTCCACGCGGGCGGAGCCGCGGGCAACAGCTAGTTGTTTATAATTTCACTAGTAAACACAAGTAGACATTCATTAAATTCCAAGTTATTATTAAATTAACGTAACGATTCTGTACAGGCAAACAGTGAAGAAACTTCAGTTTGGGCCATTACTATAGGAGGAGACGCTATATACCGGACGGGAGTAACGCCAGCAACACCATCGGTATGATTCAAATCCCTTGGAATAATATAAGCATATGTAATTAATTTAAGCAATCTTTAATTGTGGCCTATATTATTAATCTAGAATGTTTTTGTTTAGGGTGCGCATTGGGAACATATCAACAGCCCACAATCTCTCATAGCTATAAGTATATTTGATAATATTATTTGGTCAGTGGGCAGAAAAGGCGAACTTTACTATCGAGATGGTGTAACTAAAGAAAACCCCGGCGGATTACGTTGGAAATTAATTGAAGCACCGAAATGCAACTTTAATATTACTCAAAAAACGATGGTTTGCGCTAAAGCGGTATCGCTGTCTAGGGGTGCAGCTTGGGTAATTCTTTCAAACGGAATTATTGCAGTAAGAGTTGAAATATCTAAAGAAAACCAGGAAGGCAAACAATGGAAATATTTAACAGGTACACAAAAGTTTTTTTAATACTGATCATACAAGCGTCACAAGATGATTATTTTATCGTCGCAACCGACCATTATATCCATGACAATAGATAATTAGATACGCCAAGGAAAGTGAAGAGGTTTTTAGAGCTGAGAAAATAGCGTTAAAAAGCGTCGTTCCAGCCCCTATTAGCTACTTTGCTATTCTTTTTGGTTTAAAATCCTTCATGTTTAGTTTAACATTCAATAATTAATTGTATTAAACATTACCTGTCGGAAAACCATTGTAAAAGAAAATAATGTTTTATTTGTGAAATACTTTGCGTTAATCTGCGCTAATAATCGGTCGAAAAAGGCATGAAAAATAACGACTTAGTATATTTTCCAGATACGGAAACATCGTTGAAGCACGTGTCGTGTCGCGGGCACGAGGTGTGGGCGGTGGCGGGCGACGGCGCGCTGCTGCGGCGGCTGGGCGTGGCGCCCGACCTGCCGCTCGGCACCGCCTGGCAGCCGCTGCATCTCGGCTGTGTGGTGCACGCGTCCGTTAGAGGGTGCTCTACTGACTAATGTCCACTTGTATACAGTTGCGAAAACTAGGCGGCAGATTCGTTTCGTCCTACGTTGAATTCCAATGGTTCGATGTTCGATCTATGGAGATGCACCTCACTTTTTATTGTCAATGTAGTTTACCATCAAATACCGCATTGCTAGATGCTGTAAAGGACTGCGCACATTTATAACAACTCGATAACCGACAAACTTCAAAGATCAAAATCAAATACTTTGATTTAAGTTTGACGGTTACTAAGTTATAATGCCACCAACTTATCTGTTCAGTAGAAAAAAATGGAACTAAAAAAAGACAACGTCAATTTTGAAATGTAATGTCCGCTGTCAAATCTTTGAAGTGCGAGTGCTCTATGTGTTTTAATTCGATTTTAATTATAAAAAGTGATTAAAAATGCCTGAGCCTCTTAGAAGTGATGCACGATTAGTTATTTTAAAAGTTTTAGATTGTATGAGGGAAGAAAATCGCCTGCTAACTCCAAAAATAACGTTTAAAAAATGGCAGAATGCTTCGCAGTTTCAACAGGTTAGTGTTGCAAGTTAATTAATAGTCCCGCTTAAATATTTCGGTTATTTTATTTTCCCACTTATGTTTGCATAATCGATTAAAGTGTCACTGAATGTATTTGGTATCTAATTTTTTTATACTTCATATAATATTATATCTTTGTTACAGGAGTTAGTGAACGTTTTGCTTACAAGCTAATGAGTGAGAAGAAAAAAGCTGAAGAAATTTCTCTGGCGCACCGGCATCATTTTATAATATAAAATACAAATAATTATAGTCAATAACAATGGATTTTTTATTTCTCTTGTTTTTAAAATTTTAATTTTTACATAAAAAATAAAATTTGACTGTGTTGGCCTAATTCTTTAATTTTTGGATGTTTACGAATTTTTTTTCAATAGACAAATACACTTGAGAATTATTCATTGCCAATAAAATATTTTAGGGTGATAACTGATTGATTAAAAATTCGCCCTGTTCCGTCCGTGTTTGAATCCCAGGGCACGTACCTCTGACTTTTCTAAGTTATGTGCGTCATAAGGATTTAAATGTCACTTACTATAAAGGAAAGGAAAACATTGCCAAACCGCACTTGTTCAGCATGGTGAACTATGGTCTTAACCTTCTCATTATGAGAGGAGACCTTTGCTTAATAGTGGGCCCTGATGGATTGAGATAATGATAACATCCTATGTTACTGCAGTCATTGCATGGTAGTTTAAGTTAGTAGCCACAGCCCAAATAGTGTATCTATATTAGTCAGAAAGACTTTGTCATCATTTACCATCGAATTATGTGCAACATGCTTTATCTGATAAAAATCATAGGTCTCAAAGTTGTTGAGCTACCTTTACAGTCAGCAAATTTTATTATATGGTAACATTGAACACTGCACTAGCGACCCCGTTTACTGAACAGATAAGTTGGTGGCACTAGGTATATGTGCAACATCTGGTGAAAATCATAGGTCTCAAAGTTGTTGAGCTCCCTTGACAGTCGCCAAATTTTATTATAATATGGTAACATTGAAGCTGCACTAGCGACATCCGTTTACTGAACAGATAAGTTGGTGGCACTATATATAATTATGCACAGTCCATAAGGTTGTCACTTGTCACAAAGTAGTAACTTATAGTAAACCCAACTTAAGATTGAAACGAAAGAGGCGCTGTCGGACACATTTGACATTCATTTGACCAATCATTGCACACTAGTAACTGACAGATGAATGACCACAACGTACTTATGAATGACTTTTCGTTAGTTCCAATTTTTGTCATTTCAGAGATAAGTTGGGCGCACTGTACTAGCCGACCACGATAATTAGGCGCATGTCAGTTAAGACGTCATTGGAAATAGGGATGGGAATACGTAGTACATTCTGCAGTAGTACCAAAAGTACCATGGTGAATGTTTAATGGAGGTACAATTTTTTTTATGGAATTAAGATAGCAAACAAGCATGCAGCACCACCTTCCGCTGCCGCCCATAACAACTGTGACCGACCCAGAACTAGACTCAATGAGTCTCTTTCTAATTCGGTCACACATGCGTTGCTACCCCTGAGGACTGAGATGGTCGCCTCTAAAAAGTGTAACCGGCACCACACCTCCCTATCCGGAACACAATTGTTCTTAAAACAATTATTACACGGTAGGAATGGTACAAAGTACCGTGGCGGGCGGTGGTACTTCCCCGGGAGAGCTCTAGGCCCTACCACCTGTACTTGGTCAGTTACTGTACCTGCGCAAACATCTCGGAAAACGAAGTTCACATCAGCCTAGTCTAAATGACCTTAATGTACAATTGTACACGACTGCGCCTCACTAGGGGACGCGCGGGGCTAGAGCGGGGCGGGGGGCCCGCGTGACTGCTATCTGACATGCGCCTAATTATTGTGGTCAGGTAGTACTATGGTTATTCTCAGACAAGACCGTAATTTAGCAAGTTAAGACTGATTTCATTGCCCATTCTCAGCGATGTTGTGCATCTTTGTGGATAAAAATAAAATCACGTATATTAAGTAAAGGTATATGTTTTCGAGCGCTTAATACTATAAGACTTTGCTGCTACCATATCATATGACCGTTAAATTAAAGTCAACAGTCTTGAAGTACCGTTCACATATGCGTGGTATCCGAGTAGGTAAACAGTGTTCTTATTGTGTCCACGCTACACAGTAAAATTTTGTTACCAACGTAATATCACTCTGACGATATTCCCAACATTACAAGCACGGTGGCCTAGCAGGGAAGGGGAGTGGTCCGCCCGGGTGACGCCCAGCTCAAAGATAAGATATCCAAGTACATAATATGAGAACAAAACCCTATTATAATAAAAAGGGTTAATCTACATGAATTTTCTGCTCAGTCATTATGTAGATTTTATAAAGGTAAACCAGTGTAAACTTATAGTGTGGACAGTGGTTATTATGCGAATCAGCTGGACAACGTAACTGTCCGAAGAAACTAATGCACCGAACCACCGAACAAAAAACATGTACGTCAACAGCTAGCTGACTACAGTATTAGCGTTACCCCAATATGAATTTTAATACAGGAAATAGGCTTATATAAGTGTATTATTCATATCGGCTGGTTAATGCTACATGGTAGTTTTGAAATCTGATTTTTTTTTCATAAATGAGGCTGTTTCTTAGAGCTTTTCATTTTTGAAGTTTCGTATGTTTAAAATTGTGCATTGTAGATTCCTTGAGCGTCGTCGTCAATGAAATCGTTTTACCGCTTACTGGCTTCTTTGGAATTTTGCACATTATGTATTTTACATCGTCAAACCACTTTAGCCATAAATGGTGAAGAGATATTTACAATAGTATTGGTAATTTAACATTTTTTTCGGTTAGATTAACCATCATACTTACAATAAATTGTAAAATCACCATGATGATAGCAACAAACTAAGACTAAATGACACCCAGTGCATCTTGGTGCTCCAATATAATATATTATGGAGAACTCGTCAAAGATGGTTTTGTGTAACTACTCAAATATATATGTTTGTATCATTTTCATTTAAGTATTTAATTAACAAGAGTGTCTGTGTATGTTACTTAATTTTGTATTTAAACTATTGTACTATGTGAAGGTAGGTACGTAGTTATTACAAAATAAATTGTATATTCAACTTCTGTAGGGATATAAATAATCAATATTATAAGTTTAAATGTCATTTGGCTTGTTGTATGCTAGATGTGCATATTAATTTGGTACAACATAATTGTATTTGAAAACTATGGCATGGTACAGATTACAGGATCATAATTATAATTTCCAAAATGATCATTACCCTTTTTAATCATCGATCTTACGGATACACAGTTAAGTAATTCACTGTCACTATCAATATAGACTAATTGAATTTTTTTAAATTCATTTTCCGTCAAAAATTATGATTTCAGATAATGAATCCAGTGATTTTAAGTCATTCCTGAATTCGCTGTTGGCCTAGTTATAATTGTCGCAGATGTAGTTAACATTCCACTTTAAAAGATCTCTTAAGTTACTTCATAAAAAGTAATAGCCTGTTTAATGAAGTGCTATTATTTAAAAAATGAGGCTATTTAAATTTATTTCGAATTATTTATACACAAAATGTAATCTAGGCTTATTTTATTTGGTAAAGTTGTTTATAACCGTAATATTATTAGATCTGTATGTTACAGGAATTATAGTTCTAGTCACTTTTGTGTAATTTTCTTTTTAATTAAAACTAAAAGTATTAAGCAATGCAGCTACATTGTATCAAAGCTTCATGTGTTCACAAGTCTGCATTATAAAGGCTTATTATTTCATTCTCGTTCATATAATTAAAATTAATCCTTTTCTGCCACTTTTGTAAGAATACTATAAATCAAAAGATTATAACAAAATGATTTATCTTCCAGCGCATAACCCAAAATCATTTACTTGTCTCTGTGAAACAGTTTCGAACAACTGTAGATATTATTTTAAACCCAATGCTCAACTTATTTTATGTACAAGTAGCTTTAATGTACTTACTTAACACAAACAGGTATCATATACATGTATCGTTTTGCTATTATTTAAAACTATTTATGTACATCCATTTAAGAGTAATGAATAAAGAAATAAAGCTAAAATATGTTTTACGATTTATTGATAACATAATTTTGATGTTCCCAATTCAGTCACGGACCACATTTGTATCATTTCTATGAAGTATTCTAAATCTGCGATAATTAATAGGGATAGCATAATTGCTGTGAGAAAACATTCCAATGACAGCCCTGAAACATTAATATCGGAATTGTGTAAGGTAGAACCAGAGTGGTCCAAGTGACTTTTTGCATTGACCCCCGATTTTGGCATAAAGATCTCCAAAACTCAATATTCTTTTATTCCACTTTGATCCAATTGCAGTTCAGTTGCAGAATTGCAATTCAAAAACATTGTCTAGGGCAATTGGATCAAAGTGGAATAAAAGAATATTGAGTTTTGGAGATCTTTTTGCCAAAATCGGGGGTCAATGCAAAAAGTCACTTGGACCACTCTGGTTCTACCTTATAGTAAACCCAACTTAAGATTGAAACGAAAGAGGCGCTGTCGGACGCATTTGACATTCATTTGACCAATCGTTGCACACTAGTAACTGACAGATGAATGACCACAACGTACTTATGAATGACTTTTCGTTAGTTCCAATTTTTGCCATTTCAGAGATAAGTTGGGCGCACTGTACACAATTGTTCTTATTTGAATGTAAAATGGAATATGTTGTTACGCTCTGTGACATTGGTAGTAACCTTATTATGATTGGCTATGAATGAAATATTTTAATGTTTCAAAATTTTATTTTATTTTAGAAATAATATTTTTGAATTTACGATTTATTTGAACTGGGATTATCTTAGAAATTATTATAAGGGCAAAAAATTTAATCCCTAGTTCTTTGCTCAATGCCCAAAAATGAACCAACAATTTGTTACAGGACTGTGTTATCTCAATTTGAAGCAAGTCAGTATGATCAGTTCGTATATGACAGTCATGAATGATAACAGTGCCCAATTAAAATGCATTTTAAAGAGCTCACAAATTGACTGAAATTCCAAATATTGTATAAAGAATTGATTACATATTTTGAGATATTATATGATCTGAAGAATATAGGAAAAAAAATAGGGAATATTACGAAAAGCTCGGCGTAGATGGCGCTATCAGCACATACAGTAAATAAATCATAAGTCGCGTACTTGCTATGCTTATGCCAGTGCTGCACTCTGACGCCAAAATTTGGCAGTAATATCTCCTATACTGTAACATATTTTCCATAGATAGGTATCTTACTTTTTACATATTTTTAGAAACCTAGTGCGGTCAACGAAATAAGATAAAAAGTACCAGTATTAGATTAAACTAACCCCGACAAGATTTGAGTAGTAATGCTGATTCTTTTCCTTTGCTTGTGTTGATAAGTGTGAATATTTTACTAAAGAAGCATGTCATAGTATATTATATTGAATTCAAGTAATAAATATAATAAAAGTTATAGAGCAAGTAACTAGTTGATTTATTATTTTTATTAAAAACCAGACCGAATCCACATGTTCCTACTAATATAACGAAAAGATAATATAGGGATAAATGCGACAGATTCAGATTAAATGTTCAGATTTGTTAATTTTGATTAAAATATTTTAACCTCTGAAACTTTATAATACACTAAAGGACTGGGCACATAAATTATATCAACTCTGTATGAAAGGATTCGATTATGATCTTAATATCCTAGTTGTTACGGTTGAATTTCGATTCTATGCTTGTTATCGGTTCGGAGTTGCTCAGGAGTTGGGTGGCGAGAAGACTATACTACAACCGTAAGTACCAAGTCATAAAGATCATATTTGAATGCTTTCGTTTAAGTTTGTCAGTTACAGAATTGATATAAATATGAGCGCAGTCCTTTACACGCACTTGATGTGCATGTATACATGTACCTACATAAAGCTTAGCCTAGTTTCTGATTTACTTGAAAATTTGCACAGAAGGCAAGAACCGTTGACAATGCAATAGTATGACAAGCACGAAAGGGCGCTCAGAATTGGCTCCAGACAAGGGAGCTACTCAATAGCACATGACTATTTTTTTTTATTTAGTAATTTTCGAAAACCGGGTTTGTAGTTTTTCAAATTACCTACTATTTACATACATCATTTATTATTTTCGTTGGCCGCACTATAGTGTAATTTGGAATTTAAAGTGAAGGTATATAAGCCGATGATTCCAAGAAACACAGTGACCAAGCAGGTAAACATGTATTAACTACTAGAGAACCGCCCGCGCTTCGCTTCGGGACCCGTAGGTAACAGTCGCGTAGGTCCCGCTCGCCCGCTCCCGTAGGAATCTCGGCTACACAGTAGCCTATTATATGATATTATACTGGAACATCAGATTATTTGCCTATGACATAAGTAAATTACATGTAGTATTTGATAGCGTGATTTAGAACTTGTAAATGAATTTTACTAACGCCATCTATTAGCAACATCCGGAAATAAATATCTAGCAACTAACAAAACATCGATCTTCCCATGGGAATGAGATGTTTTTCCGGGGTAAAAAGTAGCCTACGTCACTCTCCACCCTCCTAACTATCCCCACACACATAAACCACACCATATAATAGCCATGTTTCGACGTGAAAGAGTCACAAACAAACAAATACACTTTCACATTTATAATATTAGTATGGATTCCTGGAAATCAATAAATTAAGTGGGGGCATAAAGCAAAATTGTTTATCTATGTTCCCGGTTTTCAGTAGTAGATAATGTTACTGTAACCTAAATAAAGACTTCGTAATACTACATTATAAAGGCCGGATACTGTATGAACCGAAAACATTAAAATATAAACTTTTCTGGAATCACAAACTTTCAACGAATTCTTCTACGACATCAACATGGTGCATATTTTAGGGCAAATTATATAGATTCCGCTTTATATTAGCTAATAATATAAAGTTTGTTTGTTTGAACGCGCTAATGTAAAGAACTAGTACGAACAAGAATTAGAACTGCTTCGAATTGAAAAAATATTTTTGTGTTGAAAACATAGTCCATTTATTGAGGAAGGCTACAGGGTTTTAATCATTACGCTATGTCCATTAGGAGCGGAGCAACAAGTTTCCGGAAGCGAAACGAGGGCGTCTATCTACCTAATAATATTATGCCGCGGGACGACGTCTGCCCGATCAGCTACTTTTAAAATATAACGCAAATTCATATAATGAAGGGTTTGTATTGACGATTTTAAAATGAAATGTATAGTTTGAGAAATATAACAATAAAATGCATTTGAAAGACGGATTCAAGTGCATTTTGTATGCGGATGAAACTTGATTTACGTGTTGTACTTGTAATATTATATTGAGTACCTATATTAAAAAAGAAAGGATTTTGAGTTATATTGAGATATAGATAAAGAGGTCATAATAAATATAGTCATATATTCTAGCATTAAATTTGTTTTCAGGAAATTACTTCTAATATTATTAATAAAATCTGATTATTAGAGTATGGTCGACTTAATTTGTTTGATTTTATGGAAAGTCATGAATATTTACTGTTATGTTACATAGTTATGCGGCAGCGTAAATATTGCAAAGTATTGAATATTACTTTATTATAATAATAACCAAAATCAAACCAATTGTCTAATCACACGCATCATTGTATTACCAACGTGTTACAACAAATAATCTAATTCATAACGAATGAAATGGTTGTTGGGATCATTCTGTATCCTGGGGTAGCCGGCGACTAAAGCGTCTTGTCCGCCAATATATAATGTGTTGTATATCTTCCAGTACACATCTCGCACTTTCCTTGCAGGGTGGAATAAACCCTGTGAAAATAAAAATAAACAATGAAGTCCTCCCGCCAGTTTGTAAACTTATGAAATTCTCCACATAAAACAAATTAATTTTCAAACATTTCTTTTTGAATACAAGAAGTTGTTATGAAAGTTGTGAACACTGTGAAACTTGTCCAATGGCAATGGTAATAAAATAAGTCCACATAAAAATATTTCTACATACATATATCTAGGAAGAACAGGTAAATCAGAAGTATAATATTTTATATTGCCTACCTGCAGAGCGTACTGGAGTATTTTGATGGGTCCCAGAGCGACTCTCATGCCCTCTACGGCGTCCATGAAGGCTTGCACGAGATGGGGCGACGTCTCGAAGATGTTCGGCCAAACGTGATTCAGCAGGTGTATGAGAGCATCTTCACAACCGAACCCGTAAACTCCCAGCGCCATGTGCTTTATGGCAGCACATGCGGTCTGTCTGTGCACCAAGTCTCTGTAAAAAATATTACTATTATATAGATTTTGGTCTACAGCTTTGTTAAGCCTGTTATTCAAAGCCTATAATTGTATGGAATAACACTAGTAGATAGAACCGTTAGGCCTTTCTCACACAACACATTTGCAAACGACTAGGATCATGTAGGTATATATGTTAACGGAAATGTGTTAAATCCGTCATTGTATACAATTCCTAGGAAATGTATACAATTCCTAAAATCGCCCGGAAATGTGTGAAATAAATTATATTGGACACATTTCCTAGGAAATGTATACATTTCCTAAATAGCAATCGGAAATGTAAAACATTTAAGATTTTAATGGGTACGCGGGATAAATAATATGAAGTATTTTACGTTATGATTTTTACCAGATTGTCTCACCGAGTGCCTTAATCAAAAATATTATTATGTGAAACAATGAATAGTCATTTCCATTACTACTCAGTCAAATTCTTCAAGGTGTAGGTAGGTCGAATTGGTTACAGAACCGAATTAGCCTACCCCTACTCCACGTAGTCTTGTATGCCCTACCCCTAGAGTTTTTTTTAGAACCCGGAGGCGCGGAGGGAGGGCAGCCCCCGCTCGCTGTAACAAAACGCAGACACCCGGGCGAGCCGGAGCGGCTGAGGCTGGTCGCCGAAGGCGACCAGCAAGCCGAAGCTGCGCAGGCGAGCGTGGGTATCTGTGCTTTGTTACGCTAGGGCGAAGGGGCTGCACCTTCTGCAGCGCCGGAGACGTCACGGTTCGAAATTATGCCCTATATTCTGCGTTTTTACGATTTGGCCAAACGTAGACGATTTAACGGTCTGGACAAACTGAGTTGCCCATTTCATGAAATGCGACCATTTGAAGTTAACAAATCTACGATGTGGCCACGACATACACATTTCCTAATACGATATCGGAATTGTATACAATTCCTAGGAAATGTGTAGTGTGAGAAGGGCCTTATATATTTTTTCCAAATATCTTCTATTTATTATTATTATTATTATTATTTAGGTGTCTGGGCATAGGGAACAAGTATCCCTACGAGGCCACTGCGACCATCTCTGATCTATTGTAGCCATCCCAGTTTTAGTTAGATCTGGTCCCCCAGGCCTACAGTTTTAATAAACCGTAGTACGTTTCCGGGGTCCATCTCTTTAATCAGGTCAGGTTTGATTATGTGACCTCCAAGTATACGACTTCTGTAGTGGAAATATCTTCTATACTCCGTTGGCGTTCGATCTGGAATTCGTTGTACATAATCGCATGGCACATAGGTTAAGGTATATTTAAGATTGACGGCGGGATCTAGAAATACCCTTAGTAAATTTTGCATACAAGGTAAATTGAACTGTGCGCGCATATTAAAATATGTTTGGTTTTCGCGAGGTGCGGGAAATAAATTAATCACAACTGCAGAAAAGTATGTGTAGTAGATTTTATGATTATCGTTAATGTAGACGCACAATGTTGGGTTTGTAACAAGCAGTGAATTATAGTAAGTTGAAATATAAAACATATTTTTTATTTTACTGCAAAATTAATAATATAAAATTACCTGTCCATAAGAGCGTCTTCTAATAACGGACACACGGCATAAATGTAGTCCTTCCCCATTTCTCCGATGTACTCGAACAAGAACGACAATGACTTGAGCACTCCATTTTGTACGTTCAACTCTGGTACTCTGTACTCGTTCATAAGAGCTGGTAATACTGTGAAGGGGGAGCAGGTCTCAGCTACAATAGCGATGGCCACTGTGGTACATACTCTGAAAAGTGTCATACAAGCATTAATAAAATTATACAGAATGTAACTTTTTAAATTACATTTCAATTTATAATTTTTATGAGCCTCTACATAACAACTTTTTTGGAAAAGCATCAGAAAACAAATTAATTGTTAACCAATACATAAGTGTGCTCCAGCTGGGAAAAGGATCTTTCATTCAGTGAGCAGTTTTTATCAGGCAAAAGGATACTTATTGCATTGTTCATTTCTCACCTGTTTTGTCTCTCTTGCACCTTCAAATTATTGAGTAGAGTTGCCAATACATCATGTGGACCTATAGCTTTGGCTATGTAACCGAATGTGTTTACGGTGGCTCGTCTGATTGCTTTTTTGTGCGCCTTCAGCAGTTCTAGCAGTTCAAAGCATATTCTCATCCATTCCCTCGCAGATACGAATTCCGGTCCTCTGTCTGCAATACGTCCAACTAAATCAATGCAATTTTCTTGCACCTTTTCATGTCTGAAAGAATACAAAATCATTAATTAACCAATGAAATTGATGGCACTGTATCTCATAAAGACACATACCTATTCTTCAGGATAGGTGTCAGTCTGGGAAGCAGATCTTTGATAGGCGGCGTCATTTTCGTCATACCGATGACGTTCACAATAGCTTTCAATGCCCCTAAGATGGATCCCAGTACCTCAGGGTATTCTTCTCCCAGGTACTCGTAAAGTACAACACCAAGATGACCCATAAGTTTTTCCTGTAACATAAATTTGTGACATCAAGAATTTCAATTTACTTTTCTTACCTTTTATAAAGATTTCAGCAAAGTATGTGATAACATATGAATAAGCAGCTAAGGACCACGAGACAAATCGTGTAACAGCATGTAGAGGAAAATTAGAACTCATATTTTAAAAATGATTCTGACCTCTTGGCAAGTTTTCATGACAACAGCAATTCGGGAGATAAGATCGGCAGCTTGCTGCCGCACTTTGGCTGACTTGTTGTTCATGCGCCACAGGATAATACCACAAATCTGTGGCAGGTATGGTTTCACTCGCTTGCCTAGTTGGTTTACAATAGTACCAAAACCATTTAACATTACCACATCCTGTGAATATAAGTTTTGTTTTTATAATTTAGATATATTAGAATACACTAGACACATCATATCTAAAGTAAATAATATCAATGACAAAGTCTATAAATAAGTGTAATGGGCTCTTTCCGTCACTGCTTGTATAGTAAAAACGCGCTAGGTATGCGTTCCTGACACGTCAATTCGTCATGACTAGTGATGTACAATAAAGAGGCTTTGGGCAAAACGTCACACTCTGAAAACGTCCCATGGGACGTTTCGCCCCCGTCATTTTTTGACTGGGTCGATTGGTCCCAGAAATCCAAAATGAAATTATATAGTCTGCAGAAAAATCTACATACGTGTGTGAGATATTTTCACTATAAATATTAAGGTTAGCTTCTATTTGATAATAAAAAGAAATTGAAATACAGTACTTAATATAAATTATTTTTAAATAATTATACAATGACTAAAACAAATGCCATAATATCTGTTTTTAATTAGAATTTAGCTTTATGTAAAAATGATGAGACAAGCCTTAAATCTTTATTTTTTTATTTAATATTCGTTAATAATACAAAAATTGTTACCTGGCACCATGACTTAAACTACCTGTGATTAAAGCGAATGCCATAATTAACACAGGCAATCTAAGGAAATGAACATAATATCTTTAAAATCCTTTTTTTAATATATAATTTGTGTATTCAAGTAGATTGGCACTACTTGAACACCTTTTGAGTATGACGTAATAAATGATTTTGGTCATTTTTATGCTTACAAACACATTAATACATAGTACCACTTTAGCTTCAAATTAACATCCCTCGACACTAAAATGCCAATAACTTGTAAAGGAGACGGTCCACAATTGTATGGAGTCTGTGCCTGGTTTTTGTACCATTGATAAAATAAAATAAAAAAGAAAAATAAACCATTTTTGACTAATCAAATCCACGTGACGCAATTATTCTACATAATGGCGGGCAGTAGGTATATTCCTATCTCTACGGGCAGTAGACCAGAGGATTCATAATTTTTGACGTATGACGTTAGCTGTCAATATGCCTTCTCTATGCTTGAACAATGGCTTGAACTCAGAGTGAAGGACGCCATCTTGCAAGTGTTGCAAGTAGTACCTACCGAATAAGTCGAAATTAATTTTATTTTAGCAAGTCATTTATTGCGATTTGTGAATTTATTATATTTTTAATGAACTTTCTGTATTTTTTGGTTTTTCATGGTTTAGTGTACAAGATCACGCCCAAAATGGACCATCTCCTTTCCTTTTAAAGTAGTCAGTGTTTTATGGTTTTAAAATCTCCATTTACCAAGCAACATTTTGAAATTATCTGCACTATAATTAGTTAACTGGATATTTTTTTCCACCAGCCATCGTCAAACTTGAATCAAAGAAACAATCGAAAACATAAAAAGACCTAAATAGACACGAATTTCTAGGAATCACGTAATAATTTGAACTCAGTCATAGCTTGGGATTGTAGACCAACTATCTGAAAGTACGTGAAAAAAAATTAAAACATGTGCTCATTTGTGTAGCCAGCAAGTAAAAGTAGGGTAAGAGAGCTTGATTTCTGAAAAATCAAACAAAGGTCAAAATCTCGAAAACGGTGACACTTTTACTAAAACGATTTTTTGACATCTGGTAGGTCTCTCTCCAAGCTATCGACCATTTCAGTTTGAGTATGTCCAAGCAATCTTTGATCTTGAGGAAAATTATTCTGTTGTGATTTTTTTAAAATCAAATGTTGATATAATATGTATACGGTAAAAAAAATACTATAATTATATACATATATGTCTATATTAAGTAATAATAGATATTTTTTCTATTCAAGAATATTCTGTTTAATTTTATACTATGTATTTAGTTGTTTTCTTGCAGACTGTACAATATTTTACAGCGAACAATAGAATTTCTGTATATACTTATAAGTGGTCCGTTGAGCCCAAAGAAAAAAATTAAATTAAATCAAAGGACAAAAACGTCCCGTGGGACGTTTTCCGAGTGGGACGTTTTGCCCAAAGCCTCATTATGTCACTTCACTACAAAAACAAAAAGTTGATATGACATGGATATAACCTTGAACGAGCGCCGTTTGACGTGGTTTTCTTTTGAAAGGTATTGTTTTTATATTTGTTATTTAAGTAATTGTAATACTTTTAGCCCAAGATTAATACAACTATTGTAAGTTGGCATAATTATTCGATTTAATGTTTGATTTTAATGTTATCACTCGTTAATAAGGCAATTAAAAGATATTAAAAAATTGACAATTAATTGTACGCCAGTTCAAAGTTACATCGCCCAGTCGAATGACAGACTTCAGGAACGCATACCGAGCGCGTTTCTACTATAGTTGTATCTTGCTCAACAAAGATTGAAGCTTTGTATCAACTAGCTACTACCATTCTAATGTTAATTTTATTTTGTAAAATAATAATATGATAAAACCACAAACCTCTGTAGTCTGTTCTTGGAATGCATAAAGTATACCATCAATAAGTGCTTCCTCTAATTTTGAATCAATGTCCGCGGCTCCAAGATTAGCTAAAATTTTCTCTATCGATTCCATTACCATTTTTCTGTACTGTTCGTTGTCATCTTTTAAATCGTCAACAATTCTGTTTATAATTTCTGAAGCACCAACCTGAAATCCAAGAAATTCCAATGTAAAAATATAATAAAACATAATATTCTATAAACTTCAAATTTAAATGAACCATTTGGTGCAATAAAATTTTTGGTTTAAAAGTTAGTATATTGTAGAATTTAGAATTAAATCGGATTTTACTGACAACATAACATAGTAAACTGAAATATTAACAATAAAAAAATCAATGAAATTTTTCTTATACATACTTTATTGGCGATTTCTACAGTTGTATCGACTAACTGTCGGTAGTTACGGCGATCAAGGGCCATACGGTGATTCCAGAAGTGTTTGAAGAAATGAGGCAGAATTTCATCCATTATATATTGCGGTTCCACACCATCTGTTCCGCAGCACTGTTTCACTACCTAAACAAACAAAAAAATGTTTGAAAACTGAGACAAGTCACATTAACATACACAAATTATATTCATTCGTTTACCACACACACCATTATACTAAAAGTCCTTAATTTTATTTTGACTTTGGCATTACCACTAAACAAAAATTCTACCTTACCTTTAGCACAATTTTTTTCATTTCCTCATCGGGCGACTGGAACTCACGAATGAGGATAAGCATCACTTCACGCGTGTAATAGTTAGCATATTCGGCGTCCATGAGTGGAATGAGATAGCCGATGGCTTTCAGGAACGCAGCCAATCCTTTACCACGGTGGGTCCTGATACCCTTCCATAGGGGCTTGAGGACCGAGTCGAAGGACTCGATACCGTACGGGGTGGCGGCTTCGGCGAGAGCGGCGCTCGCCAACGCGGTAATGGTACGTACTTTCTGTTGCTCATCCACCAAACCTATTTTGAACAATGCAGTGTAATTTTAATCAGTTGTTAGCAATAATTTATAATATTATTGGATAATATCAAACCCTGAGAAAGAAATTACTTCTTCAGATTAAAGTGAAAATAAAAATATATTACATATTGATATAGAAGTAGTGTCTCAAATACATAATATAAAAATTTTACCTTCCAATAAAATTTGTATTATGCTTCCAATGACGTCCGAAGTCCCTTATGAGAGTACATCGATTCCTTCACCTCGCCTGGTCGATAGATGTCGCTACTTCCGCTTCCTAGATGCACCTGCAACGCCACCTACCGCTTCCGGCCTGCATCTTACCTACCTTCCAATTACAAGCCGCCATCTTCGTCATTGTACGTCTCATTATGGTATTTATATAACCAGGAAGACCTTACTGGGACTTCGGAGGTATTAAGGTAATAGAATCAGTGTTATCTACAAAATGTTGACTATCAGTATGTAATAGCGTAAGATCGTGTACTCTACGACCAGAAGATAATAGTAAAATGACAGCTGTATGTACTTATTTTATTATTATGTATGTATGATACTTGATATACACTATTTAAATTTATATTGTAACTATTTAAGAATCTAATCAAAATTCTTGCATCCCAAATCGGTAATTGAGGAGGCGCCGGTCTTGCCACAAATAGCTTTCAGTATGTGTTTTACTATCGGGTTTGCAGTTATTCTGACATCAGATATTGTTTCGCAAACGGATGCAATAACCGATTTATGAACAAGAATCGTTCTGTAAGAGAGACCATGGGTCAAAAACAAATAACCGAGATACCTAGCTACGTTTAGTGGTTCCTGTAGACGAAAACTAAAGCTATTTTCTTGACAAAATCTCACCCATCTACTCCAAATAGGGGCATAAGTCTTTATTGTAGACTGCCTTCAACATGATGACAATAACTGTTTTTCTTGCGGCGTCCATGTATCTGTCAGGGCATCCCACCCGAAATGAGCCAGGCTTCCAGGTGTAACTTGCTGACTTGTGCCGGCGGTAGCATTGTCGCCGTGTCCACCAGCGTCTTCTCTAGATTTCTGAGTTTCACGGGACGTTTTAGAGCACGATTCTTCAGGTCTGGCCTCCAAAAGGGCTTCGTCCACTTGGGTGCTACTAGAATGTACTGACCTGACGCTGAATTTAGGTGATCCAGTACCCTGGGTATTAGGCTGGGCGGCGGGAACAGCCATGCAAGTCGGTAATGCCAGGATCTGCTGAACGCGTCGTGATAGTAAGCGTTCGAGTCTGACAAGTCTAACGAGAAATAGTTTGGTACAACATGTGCGTTCTTTGACGCAAAGAGGTCTAGATCTGGCGTGCCCCACATGCCGAACAGACTTGATGTTTCCTCGCCTGTGAGGTGCCACTCGGCAGCGGCGCGATTTCGTGAGAGGTGATCTGCTTCGGTATTGCACAGGCCTGGTAGGTAATGAGGCCGAAGCACAATATTGAGGTGATCCACCAGTTCCAACAGCTGTTGGGTCACATCTAGCAATTGTCGTGATCGTGTTCCTCCTTCGTTTTTTATATAGGACACAACTGTTTTGTTGTCGCTCTGAAGAATCACTGTAGAATTTTGGAGCTCCATTGCTTTGGCTGATATAGCGGCTATCACAGCATACATTTCCTTCAGATTGCAATGCCATTTTTTCTGGTGTTGCTCCCATAGGCCTTTTATCATATCGTTGTTCACCTGGGCTCCCCATTGAATGTCCGACGCGTCGGTGATGACGTGGTTCGTCGGCATTCTTTGGGGATGAATCGCTGACTTCTGACTGATATTCTCCATCCACCATTTTAGTTCTGTATGTACCTCTTCTGAATACTGAATCTGCAATCGCGGACACTTCCTGAGTTTGTTGCTGTGTCGCTGCAGTAAGCGGCAATGCAACCTTCCCCGGTGGGTGACGAAGGTTGCAAAGTTGAGATGACCTAATAGACGTTGCGCCTGTTTTAGGTTCCAACTGCCGGCTTCGAGTCGTACTTGCAACATCTGACGAACTCGTTGTATTTTCTCTGAGGGTAGGAACTTCGTGTTGAATTTGGTGTCCCATGTGACTCCCAGAAAATCGATTAACCTTGTTGGTGTTGTTACCGATTTCTCCATATTTATCCACCAACCCAGACTGGTCAAAAACTGTATTGCGATTTCTACTTGTGCTGTAAGCGTATTTCTGTCCTGATGTATTATCAGATAATCGTCTAAATAGACCACTAACCTCAGCCCTTTTTTGCGAAGTATTTCTGCGGTCCAGTTCGTTACCGAGGCGAAAATCCGTGGCGCTGCTGCCAGGCCGAACGGCAGACACGTCACCTGTAGCAGTTGACCTTGATAGCTGATCCGGAGAAACCTTCTGTGTCGATCCTTTACAGGCAGGTGGTAATAAGCTTGACTTGAGTCCAGTTTTACCATCCAATCTCCGTGTTGTAGAAAATTTGGCATTTGGTGATGGTGGAACAGATGAAAATGCCTTGGTTTCATATACTGATTTAATGCCTTGAGATTGAAAATTGTTCGACTTTTCCCGTTGGATTTCGGATTTATGAATAGAGGTGAGATAAAAGACGGTGTCAGGGGGGCCGGCTCTAAGACGTTTAACTGAATTAAATTTTGAATTTCGTTTGACATTAACTGAGATGTTGGAGTTTGATACTTTGTTAAAACATCTAAAGTTGGGAAAACTAATGGCGGTGTCCTGTTGAATGGTATTCTGAGACCTGTTATCAATTTCCATATTGATTTTGGTGGATTGAAAAGAGCCCAAGTGTTTTGAAAGCGTCTCAGACAGCCGCCCGAAAACCCTGTCGAGTCATTTATTTTTATATCCCGATCTTCTACCCTCTCCCTTATATTTTCTCCCTCCCCCCCTTCTCTTGGCTAACGAGTTATTGTGAATGAATCGATCGGAATCTTTGTTTTCGGCCCGTTTGGGTTTATAATTGTTATTGGACTGACTCCGAAACGACTTTGCATCCGCAGAGGAGGTAGAGGGCTGTGGAGATTTTGCCCGGGTGCGGGTAGAAGATGAGGTCTGTTTTTGTAATTTATCTACTCCACCAATTTTCTGTAAATATGTTGACAACTGATTGGGTTCAAACATGTACTCGCAAGACGGCGGAATTTTATTCAAATCTTCTCTCATATATTTATCTTTTAATTTTTTAACGATATCCCTACGGCGCAATTCTAACACTTCGGCTCGTTTCCCGCAAATCACCTGTAGTATATCGTGAGATACTGTCTTATATTCGGAATCATTGCCAAATAACTGATTTAACTTTTCATAAATAGAGGAAGCGTTAAGCTGAATATCCTTAGAGGCAGACCAATCCACTAGATTCTGCAAAGCCGAGTTTACGGCTTCATTTTGGGCCAAAAATGCATTGGATAACGCTGCAAAACTACGTTCCATTTAGAACCAACGTAAGGGGGCAAAAGGATCCTCCACACGTCGCAGCTCCTCATTCACTCTTAATTCGGTAAAAGCCGGAAAGGCCGCGTACTTTTTCTGCACGTCTGTATACCGAACCGCGTTCCAATCCGGTGAGTCAAATCTTTGCATAACCTTAATTATTTCGACACGTGTCCGATTTGCTTTTGGTACGGTAGGTTCTTTAACAGAAACGTCCAAGTTGACAATACTACCCGCATCTAATTTGGGTGGATTTAAAAACTGTTCATCGGATATCGGATCCATCAAAACCGAAGTATGTGGCATGCTGGCGCTATTAGATAAGGGCGTTTGCACGTTTAACGAAGGGGCCTCCGTAGATGTAGCGAATTTGGCCGTTAATATATTATTCAAATGACTCACCAATTGTTGTGACAATATGTCAAACCTTTCCTCAAGATCCCGTGAACTGGCGCGCCTTTGGCGTTTCCTTGGTGGTCCTTCTTGATCCGACGAACAATCCGAAGAACTATCACTATCACTTGAATTAGGTGCGATAACCTCTTTATCACTCATTTTTAACACCAAAGAGGTTAACGATAACGGAAGACAAACTAATTACGTTTGAAATTAACTTTCTACTTTAATCTCGAAAGCTAATTAATTAAAATAATATAAAATTTTGCGACAAAATTAATCTAATATTAAGTGTAGATTTTTCGTAACGACCATGTGCTCGGTTCGAAAAACGACGCAACAATGACGAAGTGGCGGCTTGTAGTTGGAAGGTAGGTAAGATGCAGGCCGGAAGCGGTAGGTGGCGTTGCAGGTGCATCTAGGAAGCGGAAGTAGCGACATCTATCGACCAGGCGAGGTGAAGGAATCGATGTACTCTCATAAGGGACTTCGGACGTCAAACGGAACGCATAATACTTAATTCAGTCACAAAATATGGATAGTACAGAAGTTAAGCTCATGTATGTGTCGTGGCCATATCGTAGATTTGCTCACATCATGAAATGATCGACCATATCATGAAATGGTCGCATTTCATGAAATGGTCAACTCAGTTTGGCCAGATCGTAAAATCGTCTACGTTTCACGATTTGGTCATCAACGTTTGGCCGGATCGTAAAAACGCGGAATATAAGGCATAATTTCGAACCGTGACGTCTCCGGCGCTGCGGAAGGTGCAGCCCCTTCGCCCTTGCGTAACAAAGCACAGACAGAGGCGAGCGTGGGTGTCTGTGCTTGGCGGGGGCTGCCCTCCCTCCGCGCCTCCGGGTTCTAAAAAAACACTCTAGGGGTAGGGCATACAAGACTACGTGGAGTAGGGGTAGGCTAATTCGGTTCTGTAACCAATTCGACCTATCTAAACCTTGAAGAATTTGACTGAGTAGTAATGGAAATGAGTATTCATTGCTTTATATCTAAAATCAACTCAATTTTTATGCTTCCGTTCAATGTTACTCGTTTTTAACAATGACGTGAATTGTATTCTACAATTCGCAATTTTTGTTGCTACTCTTTTACTCTAGGCCGAATTGACAAGAGAAACAACATTTACGCCAACGGCCGCCATCTTTACACATAAACAAAGCGCTTGCAGCGCCTCTACCGGTAATTAATGTAACTACTTTACGATATGATCAAAATAATCTTGACCATTTCATGAAAAAGCCGCGCGTTTAGTTGCCCATATCGAGAAACGATTTCTTATCATTGATCTACTCAAACCACATTCATGATGCGGCCAATAGACAGTTGACCATATCATAAAATGCGACCATTTCATGATATGGTCGAACATTTCATGATGTGAGCAAATCTACGATGTGGCCACGACATAAATGTACCTCGATTTTGGTTATGCATGTGTGCGTTAGCCTAAGGGTTAACGACTCCGCAAAGGTCGTGGATTGGATTTGTTATTTAAGTTATTGGTATGGATTAAACGGGAAAATTAAAATAAAGGTATACGTTTAGAATCATTAAAATGTAATGTAATTTAGTAAGCGTTAGTCATATTACCTAATTATACAATTAATTTACAATAATAATGCTATCATTGTAAATTAAGATTACGGGAGTCCTTAGATGAAAAATTCAATAAAGCAGGTAAATTAAGATTAGGGGAGTCCTTAGATGAAAAATTCAATAAAGCAGGTAATTCAGGTTATCTGTAATAATATGTTTTTTATACGAAATGATAATCACAAGTACGTGCAATAATGTGATTGCACGTACTTGTGGAGAGGAGGTACTTAGAGACATAGGTACTCATAATAGAAATAAAATTGTTTCGTATAGTGAATGTAAATTTGCAACTAAACCCAGCGCGTTCTGCGTTCTGCGACAGTTCCGGTAATACTTATGTAATAATATCATAATGATATTTATTTATGGGATCTCATATGATCCGTTTATTTCATATTATTTGTATTATATAATATTTTTGTATCTAAATAAGTTACTGGAAACTAAATAAAAATCCTATTACATAAATTAACACTAAGAAAATAATTTTAGATGTCCAATAATATAATCCTTCATTTAATGTATTTAAAAATCGAAGGTATATACACTCTAACGTACAACGAACTTCCTACGTCCTACATTGACTTGTGTTTAGTAACGGATCATTGAATTACAAGCAAGTAAGGACTTATTGTACCTTTCTGTAGCAACTAGATGTCTAAAAAAATTTAATTTGCAATTTAACGTCGAATAAAAAAAATCACTTCGATAATAGTTATAATAATTCCATTTCTTATCCATTTTTTAAGTAAAATTATCTTATTTGTGTATTATAAATGTCATATTGCTGGAAATAACAACCGCGATCCAAGTGGTCCGATTGTTCCGATTTTTGGTGTATGTGAAGGGTGTCTATGTGTGAGTTGTTTTTGGGCACTTTGTATGAAGCTTAACATCTGTATTATCTAATTTGTGGTTCAGTTACGGATGACTTTATCAAATACATACCATGTTCGATAATTTCCACAAGTGACTTCAAGTGCGGCAGGATAGCGCAGCCCATCAAAATAGCGATCTGTTGAACAATTTTTATTCCCGTGTGTCGCGCTTGCCAAGACTTTTTCGATCTGCACACGGCTTTCAAGAACGGCAGCAGTGATGGAATACCTGTCAAATTAATCTAGTTATTACAGTATGCAACAAGGGCTACTCAAAAGTTTCATAGATGTATCAGATTTTGACTTTTGCATTGTATTAGTAACGTTTGACTTTTAGTTAGTAGAATAAATAGTAGTATACAAACCCAATGCAGAGGCGACGACCGCGAAGGCTCGAGCAGTAGTGTTTCGCACGTATTCATCGATGTTGTCGATATCCGGTCTCATTGTGGATATCATGGTGGCTAACCCAGCTGCCTTGGCCAGGTTTGATATAATCTCTCGACCTTCCACACGCGCATAGTAATCTTCATCGATGAGAAGAGGCTCAATGACGACAAGGATCTACAAATAAAAGTGATAGTATAATTCAAATGTAAATTAATAATACAACTAAATCACATTTTTGCATGCATACACACCTTGTGAACATATGGTCGAACCAAGTCGTCTAATTTGTATAGGATTCTGTCAATCACTTTCACCAATAAGTGACGTTCCTGATCTTCGAGCGTGGGGCTCATTAGCAGTGGTAGGATTTGATTGAACAGTGGTCCGGCGCCAAAGTCTCGAGCCTTGTCAGTGATCTGTCGGAGCGCTGCTTTACACATAGGTGGAGTTCCGTTCTGAAAACATTGATACAGATTATGAACAATATCATAAAAATAGACTGTGTCGCACAACAATTTAAACGACATAATATAAGAATATATACAACAAACTAGCTGACCCGGCAAACATTGTTTTGCCAACAAAATGTTAAGGGTGAAGAATAGATAGTAGCCAATTCTCAGACCTACTGAATATGCATATAAAATTTGGTAAAAATCGGTAAAGCCATTTTGGAGGAGTAAGGTAACTAACATTGTAACACAAAATTTTTATATATAAGATAAGAAAGCAATCAACAGACTTATTCAGTTATCTTCTTCCAGACAACCCATATAACATAGATAGCTGCAGTATACAAAAATATAATAAAAAGGGCAGGACAACATTCAGTAAATTTAAATGCTATGTAGATTACATTTACATAACATTTATCAAGTTTACACAATGAAATCCGTTGAATCATAACAATTGTGACATCATTAATGTCATATTTTAAACCTAGAAACCATAAGTGCCCATTGAGTTGATAATATCCACTTAACATAACATTTTCTACTTCATAGCTTGCATGTGAATTCTGATAAACCTTGTTTCAGTGTCTTGGTCATAATACAAACACTAATTGTCAAATAATGCAAAATTATTGTTACTTTTATTTTGAGCAGCAACTTCATGATCTTCCTCTCCTTGAGCTCCTCGGGCGATAGCGAGTCCTCGTCGACGTCAATGAGCAGCTTGTCAAAATACTGCGCGTCTTCCGGCTTCATGAAGGGGAGCTGCTGGCTACCCTTGGGCTGCGGGTCGAGGAGGCGCGCCGCGGCCGCCGCAGACCCGCCCAATTCCTCCGTCTGCATGAAAAAGCCGATTGGGGTACCAGCCAACGGCGTGGGCGTAGCCGTCAGCTTACGAGCCGGCGTCCGAATCGGTACGTAACCTGGACAACAACATCGAAAATTAACAAAACGCTCCATTGCATAGACCACGTTAAGTCAAAGTCACTAATTAAACACGACAGCAACTGAGGTATTTAAAGCGTAACTGGTAGTCTATCCAACGGCTGACTGTAAAGCCTGTCATCATTCATCTGAAAGAAAAATTTTAAATTAAAATGTGTCTCCCTTTTTGAGTAAAATTGGCAAAAAACACATGTGAATAAACCATTACGAGATTTCCTTATGATGTTGTCATAGTACAATACAAGTATCCTGAAACTAAAGTGGTGATTAGTGACTTTTTGTCCACCTGTCTAATATAAAGCATGGCTTGAGCTTTAAAATATGTACGTATTTTAAGCAAACTTGAATTATCTACCCTATGTTAAGCTCAAATAAATAGGTACATACCGGCTGGTGGTGGCAAAACCTTGTACCCGGGAGGGAACATGGAATCTAACTCTTCATCGGTGTAAGGTCTATTACGCTCGTCAATTTCTTTCTCCCACCGATATGCTTGCAGCTGTTCTGGTGTCATAGCTGCCACATGGCCCGGAGTTGGAGTTGCCATTGCCATGGCTTTTACGCCTACTGGTGTTGACTGAAAAAATATAACATATTAAAAAGTGAATATTTCATTCATAATAACTTGATTGTTTTAAATTTATTAGCAACAAATGTTATTAATTTGGAATGGAAATAAAAATAAACTTACACCTCCCGGTGTAAAAACTGGTGTATGTGGAGTTGGCGTGGCGTGCGATGGTGTTGCTTGCGAGGGCGTAGCATGTGAGGGCGTGGCGTGCGAGGGCGTAGGGGTAGCAGCGGCGGGCGTTGCCCCGGGAGTCTCGTCCCAGCGAGAACGGCGTTTAGTGCCCGGCGTCGGAGTCTCTTGTATCGTGTCGACGCCCACCCCACGATCTGTCCTGGGCGTCTCAGCCCATCCGCTGTTATGTCCCGGAGTTTCTAAAAGTGAAAACATTATTAATTTTCAATTGTTTTGATTAAAAGGCCAATATTATTTAAAATTAAGATAATTTGCTACGTGTATTAAAATTATAGCTGTGTCAATTTCAAACACATTAGTCTATTGGTATTATGTCATCATTGTCTTGGGAAGTATAATATCAATAAAACTTACCCCTATCCGTCTTGGGCGTTTCATCCCAGCGGTTGCGTCTGGAGGCATGTTGGGCAGGGGTATCTCGACCGGGCGTGGCATGCCCGGGAGTGATGTGGCCAGGAGTGGCGTCCCACACTCGCGCGGACGGCGTAGCGCCCGGCGTCTCCCCGCCACGACTCCCACCCCCAGGTGTTTCCTCCCATGCTCCTCTCTATGTGACATAAAACTTTTACTATAGACTTTTACTGGAATATTTTTACAGTTTTAATTTAGTAGGTATAAAAAAAAATGTGAATAGTCTGCTAATCTGCTATTGGTGGATAACAAAAATTTGATAGTAAAAATGTAAAATACTGTTGTTCAATTATAAAAATACTTAAAATATAACTAAAAATAAGCATCCATTTGAACAATTTGAAGGTGGTAGGGCCTAGAGCTCACCCGGGGAAGTACCACCGCCCGCCACGGTACTTAGTACCATTCCTACCGTGTAATAATTGTTTTAAAAACAATTGTGTTCCGGATAGGAAGGTGTGGAGCCGGTTTCACTTTTTTAGAGGCGACCATCTCAGTCCTCAGGGGTAGCAACGCATCTGTGACCGAATTAGAACGAGACTCATACTAACAACAACTAACTGGACATTTACTAACATTAACTAACAGGACTAATTATCACTAACAGTCCCTGTCCTCACACTTATTAACAAACTAACCAACTAATATTCTAACACCATCTACTAACTGGACTAACCATCCTAGTCCCTTTGAGTCTAGTTCTAGGTCGGTCACAGTTGTTATGGGTGGCAGCGGAAGGGTGGTGCTGCATGCTCGTTTGCTATCTTAATTCAATAAAAAAAAAAAATGTTATATGTATTTATATTTATGATATAATTTTATATGGAGTTTATACCTCTGCATCCCAAGACGGTGTTGCTTGAGAGCTTGGTGTGGTAGCAACCGATTTCTTTGCTGAAGGAGTTTCTTCTGAGCTCTGGTCCCATCGGCCCTTGCGTTTAGCAGCAGGCTTTGCCGCCTCACCATTGGGTTGTGCAACTGGTTTCAGTGTACCTTCTCTGGCTCTCTCCATCAACTTTTTTCGTAACTGAGATAATAATATTTGAAAAAAAAATTAATTGTACATAGATTAAAAGAACAACACTTATTTTTAATGTTTCATACACATATGGAAATTAATTGATACAAACCTCTGTTTCTTCAGCACGGAGATACTGTTCTTTCATAATCTCTGTGTATGTTCTGGATCCAACATCTGGGGTTTTGCCACCTGCAAAATAAAGATGTAAAAATGTACAAATGCTAAACATTTCTATTTTTTTAAGCCAATATGATGAGTATCTTGGGTAAGGTTACCTTCTGCAAATGGATCATTTCTCTCTGGTGATATGATCATCCTTCTCCTTTTCTGACGATACTCATCTTCTCTGTCAGCAATAGTTGGCCTCCTTTTATCCGCAAATGGATCATAGTCCTTGTCACTCTGAAATAGTTGTATCACACAAATTAAATAGATTTGCATATATTAAAGATACATTTGATAACAAATTCACATATTATATCACATCAACACCTTTGGGTAGAAAAGTCAAACACGCCAAGCAGTCCAAAAACACCAAAAGTACAATTCACAAAACACAATCACAGTCCAAAGATATGCCAAGTTAGTAGTTTGCAGATCAATTAATCCAGTGCAAAAAGACGAAGCCAAAAGTCGTCAATACGAGAGCCACGAAAATGCGTACAGTTATAAAAATGGTACAATTATTTTTTGTGGTTACATTTCTTAAAGTATGATACCATTTTGTAATCTAGGTTAGATGCGTCAACTTTTAAAACAACGCCGCAGTAGAGTTTTTACTTTTTTTTTACACAATGATGAGTCAAAGTAGACTGAAAGTAAAAATCTTGCAAAATTTTAAGGAAATTTTGGTGTTCGAGTTTTGTGGAAAAACTGCTGGCTTCCTGGGATTTTTAAGAATTGTGGTGAATAGTAGTACTTCTTAGGTAAATATTTCAAAAACTTGTCGTGGTAGCTCAAAATAACACAAAGGGTGTAAATTTTCGAAAATTTATTTTTTCATGAAAACAAAAAGGGCTGGATTTTTTTTTCTTATTTTTCCTGAAGTAGTCATGAGCAAGTCCATCCTCCAGTTCCCTTTTATCGTTGAATTTTGGGACACGTATAGGTAATTATCTATACTAATATTATAAAGCTGAAGAGTTTGTTTGTTTGTTTGTTTGTTTGGTTGAACGCGATAATCTCAGGAACTACTGGTTCGAATTGAAAAATTTTTTTTGTGTTGAATAGACCTTTTATCGAGGAAGGCTTTAGGCTATATAACATCACGCTGCAACAATTAGGAGGGAAGAAATAATGGAAAATGTGGAAAAAACGGGGAAAATTATTCATTCTCGAGGGCTTTCGTTGCATGCGTTGCGAAAACGATTCAAGATACCAAAAATATATGTATGAAAGAATTATTCCTCTTGAAATGATCTAAAAAAATGTCCACGACAGTATATGTCTATCTTTTAAGATTAACACACTAGAACCGTTTTTATGGTAATCAAATTTGGTCGAACCCACTGCCATACCAAACTTGCCGCATTTCCAAGTTTAATCTGAATTAATCTTGCTGTGATCCTTTGCTACTTTGCTATTATTTTGTCGTAAGCTTTATTTCTAAGTTTAATTTAATTTAACCTGAATTAATTTTGGTGATAGTTTATTATCTTCCCGAAATTCCTACGGGAACGGGACCTACGCGGTTGATACTTACGGGTCCCGAAGCGAAGCGAGGGCGGTTCGCTAGTTAATTATATAGTTAATGCATTTAACACTTTAGGGCATATAAACCATAAAGCTCTGAGTTAATATAATTTATGGCCTTTACATCATATCAAAACTAAAAAAACAAAAACATTTGGTTGTTACATTGAAAAATTACAATTTTTAAGAAGCTATGACCAAAACATTTTCTGGGTCATATTAACCATTTTTGTGCGAATTTCTGTATTTCGAATATACAGATCGATGGAGAAAAAAATCAGAGAAAAATGGTATATGTAACTCAATTTGGCCAAAGTGGTTAATATGACCTTTCTACCCAAAGGTGTCAACATGTCTCGTGCATGTGACTATGCACAAGTCTCTACTCATACTTGGTAAGCTTTAATTTGCTATGTAGGCACAATATTAAACATTATATTATTATACTATATTACCTGTGCAATGTCATTTAAAAGCGAGGCTGGTGCAGTATATCCTGGTCTTTTCTGTGAGATGGGTACATTCTCAACATCTTCGTCCTCCACTTCATCATTAGCAGCAATTGATGTCACATAGCCATCATACCTCGATTTGCCACCCTGTCCAGCATTATCATAGATATCACTATCATAATATGTTTCCCCAAGGGACACCCCTTTCCCTGACCCATTTTCAGGCAGTTCGTTCTTTTTTGACTGAATTTCTCGTATTTGAGCTTCAATTGCTGTAAATGTACACTTCACAGATTAATAACTTTAATGAGATTTAAAATCTATTAGTTTGGCTAAATTATGAATATAATTATATTTTACAGATTACGAATTTTGAAAAAAATATGCAATAAAATAAAAAGTATACATTGACGACTGTGTTGTGCATAGGTACTAAGCTGTTGATGTAATGTTAGGTTAGCATTAGATTTGATGCTCTCCCCCATAAATTGTATTTTAAGCGTAATGAAACAAATAAACATATACATACAAATATAAAGTTAAACGATTCAAATTATGATTGTTAGTGTGAAAGGAATTTTGAATAATGATAATAGAAGTGACAAAAATGGCTGGCGGGTAGCATGTTATTGTGATCTAAATTTACCTTCGTGTGTCCTAGGTATCTTATCCATTGTTCATATGCGAACACAAACAGTATATTTTATTGTATTTAAATGCACACCGTGATAATCATTTCACAAATTTTCATCAAAAAACTATTTCCAACTCCGCATCCAATATTACCTATGTATTGACAAATTGATTGAACGAAATCCAGGTCCAGGCCATAGACATAGAGTACCTAAACCATAGAGATAGGAATATACTTAGACCTAAACTCTCGACCTAAACCATAGAGATATTACACTAGAGGGCAGAAGCCAGGCTTCAGAGCGTACCTCGGATAAAAAGAGACGAAATCTTTAGTAATCACCTTTCTCTTTCTGGCGAGGCTTCAGAGCGTACCTAGGATTAAAAGAGACGAAATCTTTAGTAATCACCTTTCTCTTTTTCGCTCATCGGGATCGGAGAGAGATAGGTAATTACCGTTATCGTTGTTTCTCTTTCTAACCGGGAGCGATTGCAATGTATGGGCAGCCGTATGGCTCACCAACTCTAGTGTAATATCTAATAATCCAATCCACGACCTTTGCGGAGTCGTTAACCCTTAAGGTTCGGCCAAACCTGAGCGTCAGTATCGCGGGAAGCGGGACGCGATGCGGGAGCGTCTGCAACGCGAAACTTAACGTGCACACCTACGCGACTGCGGCGCGAACCGCGAACTTCATTTGCTAATTGACAGTCACTAAAGCTGCTCGTCTTAATCCGGTATAACATAACTAACTATTATTTACTTACCATCCATTTGAAATTCCGGACCAATTGAATCCCATATTTTATCCTTTTTTCGTAAATTCTTAGTCTCTGTTTTTCAAATCATATAAGACAGGAAATCCTCTCACCGTTTCTATAAATTGCTCTGTATTTTCGTCTGTTATTGTCATCGTAAACGAAATAATTAGTAATAACAAAGGCTTTCTTGCACATAAACACGTCTAACCACTAGACGCGTGCGTCCCGCTCTGTCGACGCGGCCGTACCGCGTTGTGGTCGCGTAGGTGTGCAAAGCGCCATAGATAAAGTATGGGTAGCGTCCGCCGCGCGGCAGACGCTCCCGCTTCGCAGTCGCTTTGGTCGCCCAGGTGTGTCCGAAGCTTTAGGGCGGCCACATACAGTCGGAATTACGAAACGGAATCCCGAATAGGGTTGCACCTTGCAACGATATATCGGAAAACCGATAATATTATAAGAAAACCGATAATATTATATTGTAAGAAAAAGCTAATGTTCAAAGCCCATACAGCCTTATCTAAGGTCGTTAATTATCGATTTTTTTCTTCGGATATGATATCGATATTATCATATCGTTATAACGCAAATATCGATAAAAATATCGATGTTTCCTCTTCGATATTATCGGTTTTCCGATATATCGTTACAACCCTATTCGGGATTCCGTTTCGGAATTCCGCATGAATGTGGCCGCCCTTAGGCTAACGCACACATGCATAACCAAAATTTGCGGAGTCGTTAACCCTTAGGCTAACGCACACATGCATAACCAAAATCGAGGTACATCTGGTCTCTGTGTTTCGTGAGGTACATACATGAGCTTAACTTCTGTGGTATGACTGTACTGTTACCATAAAATGGAAACTTTAGCGCCCTCATGACAGGTTTTCTATATTCCTGGTCAAGCTATACTTAAACAAAAACGTACCTATTTAAACAAGCGACACTCTCCCAATGGCAGATTTACCTACCTACCTCGTCTGTTGGCAGGTTTTAAACTGGAAATAATTTGGAATAAAGCCATGGTTTGATACGATGCAGTTACCATATTAATTTTGTATGGCCATAAGCCAAAATAACATAAAGATCATCAAACATCGACATAATTATCGTACCTATATCTCTAGTCTATGGTACAGATTAATTATTATCTGTGGCTACTTCTGATACAGTAACTTCAACTTTCATATTCTGTTCTGTAGCTTATGTTCTCCTTGCTCGCGGCAGCATTGGTACGTGTATGTGCTGAATAAAATAATTTTATTGTTTTTACTACATTCTACTAAAATGCGTCCTATTTTTCTTTAGGAGACAGAATCAGCGATCCTGGCGTGTAAAGGATAAACTTCCTGGTTGATTTGGCTACAGTACGTACGGTATGTACAATTATATTTTGTAGAGACTAGTTCCACGTCAAATGTGTTGGAAGAAGGTGACACGTATTATCGAAAACTAACGGAGGAATCTTTTTAGTAAGTCATTATTTATATATGCCTGATATAATAACCTGTTACAAATAATAAAAAAATACTATTTAATTAAAACTTATAAAACTTAAAATTTTCCTTTTTTGTAAGCCCCACTCTATTTATGTATAGATATAAAACTTTTATATCCCGGATATATCAACCGGAACCTATTTAAAATTGTATGATATAAAGTTGTATTCAATGTCTGATTAAATAACTTTACACATAAAATAATATATAATTATAGTATAGTATTATAATAATTATAAAGTAGTAAATATTACATATTTTAATTAATGTTACATTATGATACTCTAATGAAACAAATAAATAAATATAACCTTTCTGGGCTTACTAAAGCATGTATAATTAATTTCTAAAAACACAATTCCTGCTAATTTCCTAAATAAATTCGACTATCTATGCTCTATTTAAAAAATTATTGAAATTACCTACATATTTATTATCCCACAATGTTCCTGGAATGTATGACAGTAATAGTTTAGAATTATTTTATGTAAGGTACAAAAAATATTGTGAATACAGCAAAAACAGAATGTAAAGAATTATAGTTTATGATAGTCATTATCATTATGATTAATATTAAATAAAATTTGTAAACCAATGCATACATAGTTGATAATGTTATTCACTTTAAATAGTTTTTACATGTGCTAATCACTCTTATCACATGTTTAATGATTGTCACTGTCATTTAAAGACCTTTATAGCACAGCATGACTTAAACCCGCACTTAAGTCACAGTTTTCAGTGGCGTAAGTAGTTCATTTTTACATGGCAAATGACGCCAACTTCACGCCATTCAAAAATGAATTATTGAAAATTGCGAAGGTAGAAATTAAAAAGTATATAACATGAGGGTACTTTATGACATTGAGTGACGCAAACGCGAAGGTAGAAATTAAAAAATATATAACATGAGGGTACTTTATGACATTGAGTGACGCAAACCCGCACCACAGGTTAGAAAATAGTCACCATGTATGCCTGCCCTTATAATTATCTATACTGTGCTTTAGTCATAATTATTTATCTTTACTGCTTTTTAAACTAATTCAGTGGGAGTATGTTTTGTGTATTGTAGGTAGGAACCTATGTGTGAAATTGTTGGTGAAAACTGTTACTTTATCATATTTTAATGGAAAATATTATTGAGCAAACAAATAACCTACTTACTGAACATAATATGGGTAAGTACACATAAAGGGTAAAGGACACTGTTTGGTGAAATCAGCGAAAAAATATTTCATAATTAGTTATCTTATCTTCTCAAATTGTATACTATTATTCAGTATACTAAACTAGTGCTTAATACGGGTTATGCAAGAATTTACATAGGTTAGAGATTCTCCTAAATACAGTTTTATGTTGTACAAAACTTGAATATAAACATTAACAACTTCGTTATAATTCCTTTCAGGAGGTTTTGTCGTTATTTTTTTATCTGTCACTTCATGTTTCGAACACTTTGTAATTCTCTTTCGCACAATAAAATTTCATTATCATCATCGCAACTCAAAAATCTTTATGAAATTAAAGCATCAAATTATAACTTTTATTTATTATAACTACAATAAAGCGGGTTTATGTCACTCGTGCTATAAAATAATAATTATACGATACTCGTTCGTAAAGTTGCATTTTTGAACGGCGTATATCGCACTCGCTTCGCTCGTGCGCTAACTTCACGCCGTTCAAAAATGGGCAACTTTACGCACCGTATCGTAATGTACTATTTTCTTATCTATTCAGTCTTGCAATTTGCAACAACATTCATCTTCTTATTCTGACAAATATTAAGTGGCCTTTAGCCTTCTCTGATTTGATTATCTTGTTGCTTAATACCTGGCTGTTTCATTATAAATTTATCATAATCCTGATAAAAAGTAAGATTTTATAAACTTGCCTACTGTAGTCTATAATATTTCAATATATAGTATATAGTGAGTTCAAACAAAAAACTTAAGTGATTTATATTATAGTAATTTTAGATATAATATATGAGTAAGATAAATAAGTTAATTGTAGGGCTTAACATTTCAATTACTCTAATTAAGTATAAAATTCATGTCATAATTTTTTTTAAAAAGTTTTATAAGGATAGAACTGAATAGAGAAGCTCTTTATTTTGGACAGTTATGATTTTCAGTTGATAATTAGTAGAGACCGGATAATATGCATTTGCATATTTGCATATGCATTTGCATATTTAAGCCATTTTCAGCGCTAATAGCATATTTTTCCTAAGATCTAGTGATGATGCATATTATCGCTATAATTTACAATATTTTTCGAGCGCAGCGCACTCAGCAGCCGAAACTTAAAGAAAAGTTTGAAACCATTTTGAACAATAATCCAGGCTTTGAACATCTGTGTGAAATTGATAGTTTTATTAATGGGCCGGGGGAAAATTTGCTAGAAAATATTTATAAGCGCTTACATAGCACCCAAGTTCAAATTCTGCCCAGTTACCTCAGTAGATGTGGAGCGATCATTTTCAACCTTTAAAAATATTTTGAATGATTGAAGAATAACCTTACCAGTCTTACCACTGAACATTTAGAACAATACTTGATTGTTAATGTTTACAAAATTATTAAATAATGTAACATGTTATTGTATCGATTATCGTCTATCATGGATAGTTTACTAAATGTATGCTGATTTTGTAATAAAAAATCTAAAACTAATTAGTTTTTTATTTTATTAAAAAACAATAAATTATAAAGATACATACTTAATAAAGTAAAACTTAAAACAAATATGTATTTATTAACAATAAACTTAAATCTAAAGGAATAATATTTACAAAACAAAAAAATAGTCATTTAATGTTGCATATTCTGTCAGTTTTCGTGCATATTTCAAGCATTTTTCATGCATATTTGTTCGCATATTTAATTTTCAAGCTTTTTATGTTGCATATAATCCGGTCTTTAATAATTAGTATGTATACTATTGTAACATTTGTATACAAATGTTTAAATGACATGCTTAATATTAAAAGCAAAATATGGTCAAATAATCAGTGTTAACTATATGAAATAAGTTTTTGAAAAGACTTTTGAATATGTATACATCACTCTAAATATGGATTTTATGAGAATATGAATAGTATTAATTTATTATGAGAGATATAAATATGAGAGATCAGAAGAGATAATTAATAAAATAAAAGGAATGTAAAAGGTAATATTGACAAGGGATTATTCCTTACATAAATACATAAAAATGGCCAAGTGCGAGTTGGACTCGCCCAAGAAGGGTTCCATAGCAGCAAGTAACATAATATAAAAAATATATATTCGAGTTGATTAAATGAAAGGTAAATTGCGGTTTACGATTTATGACGTATTAAAAAAAACTACTTACTAGATCTTGTTCAAACCAATTTCCAGTGGAAGTTTACATGGTAATGCACATCATTTATATATTTTTTAATTTTATCTTTCTCGTATTTTAGAAGTAACAAGACGGGGGGGACACATTTTACCACTTTGGAAGTGCCTCTCGCGCAAACTATTCAGTTTAGAAAAAAAATTATATTAGAAACCTCAATATCATTTTTGAAGGCCTATCTATTCATAGATACCCCACATATATTTGTTTGTTGAAAAAAAAATTTAGTTTCAGTTCTAAGAACGGGGAACCCCCAAAATTTATATATTTTTTCCTATTTATGTGTGAAAATCTTAAAGCGGTTTACAGAATACATCTACTTACCAAGTTTCATCAATATAGTTCGTATAGTTTCGGAGAAAAGTGGCTGTGACATATTGGCAGACAGACAGACATGACGAATTTATAAGGGTTCCGTTTTTTGACATTTGGCTACGGAACCCTAAAAAATGCCCATGGCGTAAAGGCACTAATTAATTTAATTCTCATATTAAGGACAGAAAAATTATGTGAATAATTTGATTTATACTTTCACTTTTTGTGAATTACTGGCTAATTGACTGAGTGTATAATTACAAAATCACATGCAGTAAAAACATGTCCTTGGTGCTTCTGACTTAGTGATAGTATAGTTTATCCTTGGCAGTTCTAAAACTCCTGACCTTCAACATAATTAATGACCAGCTTGTATTATTGTAGTATATTGTGACACAGTTTGTTTAATCAATTGTTCAAATATGTGAGATACATTCCAGATAGTGTAGAATTTTTATGTATTGATAATTTTTGCTGTAGTACTGTAACGACTCGGCGCGGACAAGGACTGCTGGAGGAGACAAGAATGATGCATCAGCAACAATCCATGATGGTTGGAGACATTTTACCTGTTCACCCTGAGATGCCCGTGCACGCTGAAGAAATGAATAACGTGGGTTACGAGAATAGCGGCTCGTTCGCTTACGATGACCTGTTTCCTGCTTTGCCGCATTCTCAGCCACCTGTTCAGCGCAGCATACAGCAGGTTACCAACAAACTGCGAGTCGGCTCATCTCTTCACACCCAGGTAATAAAATTTTATCAACTGACGTGTAACACGTGTCGGCGATTGTACACCAGGTAAACGTGTCCTCAATTAAAGATTACCATATGTTAATATCGTCTGGTAAATTCAACTGTGTTTAAGTGAAATAAAATAACTGTTAGTAATATTTCTTCCAACATTGTAATTTTTATGGGTTTATAATATATTTTAATTTAATAATTAATTAATGAATTACAAAAAATTGGTCAGTTATCAGTAAGAAGTTATGGCAGCTTATGTTTGTTATATCATGGGGATAAAAAATGATTAGCCAGCAAAAAAGATTAAAAAAACATTATAAGCGTAATATTAGATCTCATACACCATACACAGGTTTATTCCGGTAATCCCCACCGACAAGTCCCTACCAGTGGGGATTGTTATTATTTTTCCAAAAATCCCCACTAATAAAATTACAGTAGAACCAAAGTGATAATGCGCATACAAATCTTCGCCAGTGGTCGCGTTTCCGGAAACAACCGAATTATTGAATCGTAAGAGCCCTAACCAATGCTCTTGCATTTAGCATCTTGTGCGATAGAAATAGGAGTCAATATCAATCGATAACAAGTTCGAACGGTCGGCGGCGGTCGACGGGCGCCGCCGGTGAGTTGAACGTCAGTCAGTTGTCATATATAGAGAATATATAGAGCTGATATTACACACCCTTATTGGTTTTGTTTTCAGAGGTAAGTTTAAACATACATACATACAGGGTACATATAATATATTTTTAACTCGTCATTTTAATAAAATTCAAATAGAATACACATAAAAAATAAAACACATAAAAAGCTTTCATAAATTTGATAGAATGTTACAACTCCGCCCATTTCATCTTCTTTCAGATCGAATCCTTCCAGAATGGATAAATTTAAACGTGGGAAGCCGCTTAACTCACAAGCACGGCAAATGGTATTTAATGTGTACCTTTATTTCTTAAATGAAGCTAATGTATTCAAAAACGACCATGACGGTTATTTTAAAAAAGTTCAGGAGCGTGTGACAAAATCTACAGGAATTTCACGCCGAACTTTGACTAATATATTGAACGAAAAAAGGCAAAATCAATCAATGAAATTTTCCACACCGAAAAAAGGAAAACCTAAAAGTAGGTTTCGGATGGGACTTGATGATTTCGACTATTGTGTAATTCGAAATATGATATACAATTTTCAGTTGACGCTCAAAGAACTCCCAACTAAATAATTTGAGAAAAAAGTTAATCGAAGCTATTAATTTCAAAGGCTGTGTAGAGACTTTAAGGCTCATCTTGAAAGAAATGGGGTTTAGGTTTCTGAAAACTGATACCAACCGACGGTTACTTATGGAAAAGCCATATATACGTTTAAAAAGGATCAAATATCTCCGAGAAATACAACAGCTGAGAAATGCTGGTAGAAACATAGTATTTATGGACGAGTCATACGTGCATACATCGCATACTAAAGGTAAAACTTGGCAAGACAGCAGCAAAAAAGGTATTAAACAACCCATTTCTAAAGGAGAGCGAATTATTATTGTACATGCAGGCAATGAAAAAGGCTTCGTCTCAGGGGCTTTAATGTTACATAAATGTGTCGACTCAGAAGGTGACTATCATAAAGAAATAAACGCCGAACGTTATCAAACTTGGCTACGCAATCAGTTGATTCCCAACTTGCCTCCTAATAGTGTGTTGGTAATTGATAACGCCCCATATCATAATTCATAATAAGCTGTCTGTAAAACCACCAAACTCAAATACACCCAAACCACAAATGATTGCGTGGTTACAACAACACAATGTTCCTCATGACCCAAATAAACTCAAACCTGAATTGTACGAAATTATAAAAAGACACAAAGAACAATACACAGAATTTGCCATTGACCGTATAATGGAGGAGCATGGGCATAAAATTGTACGATTGCCACCATATCATCCAGATTTCAACCCCATCGAAAACATTTGGGCGCAAATAAAACAACACGTTGCCAAAAGAAATATTGCAATGAACGTTACGTCAGTTAAAGAAGCTATTTTAGAAAAAATCAACAATATAGGTTCGGAAGAATGGAAAAAAGTTCGTGATCATGCCCTTAAATGCGAAGATGAGTATAGGAAATATGAGTCAAGAATCGATAGTTATTCAGATGAAATGATTATTTACACAGGAGATAGCAGTGATATAAGTGAAATTGGAGACCTTGATGAAAATTCCGATGACTCTATGATGTCAGGAATAGAGAATCTCCCTGATTCTGATTAAATATTAACCTATGTTCTGTTATACGATTCTGATTAAATAAAACTTTTTTTTCCTAATACTTATACCTAAATCTTCTTTTCATTTAAACCTTCTTTTTTCCATCGTTAAATCGTCGTCGTCGCTTTCCTATGTGGGTCATGCGTGAAATCTCGTTACTGATAAATCAATATTAATTTATCTCTTTTACCACAAAAAAAATATATAAATAAAAATAAATATATAAATATATAAAAGTAAATAAAAAAAAATAAAAATAAATAAAAATAAATAAAAAAAATATATAAAAGTAAATGTACTTTCCACTCTATATAGATATCATCTCCCAACGCTTCGGAAATAGGACCGATGCCGAACAATGGCGAAGATTTGTATGCGCATTATAACTTTGGTTCTACTGTACAAGACAAAATTAAGAAATCAAAAACTCAGTTATTTGATTTATTCGCATAAATTTGAGGTTATGTGAAAAAAGTGTGGATACAAAAGTTGTAGATATTTTTTTTTCCTATAAATTTGCCATATAACTTTTTTTCATTGCTTGCAGTTTTTCCGAAAATTGCGATAAACCAATTTTTACCTTTTAACCCCCCCCCCCCCCCCCCCCCTCATCCCCATCCCGACCTCAGATCACCCGTAAATTATTTTTCCTTGTATTTTTGGCATTATCCTCTTCCTTTTAAAATGAGTTTCATCCGTTACTATTTTTTATACTTTTGATGGCTAACAACGCTATTGGCACTGGTCTATTAATTAATAATCCTACCTAGATAAAACTATGTTTCGTGGATATTATATTTTTTCATTTGTCTTTGTTAATAAAAACACTTCTACCGTTAATCCATCATGTTATCAGACAGTTCACGTTTTTAAATGGATTGGTTATATCATGTAATGCACTCTACGATTTTATAATTTTAGGTTTTTCATGTACCTTATGAAGAGAGGAAATTAGATAATGCTAATACTTTCGGCGAGGGAGAATCATTGAGAACTTGTCAAGCCATCACTAAGGACACCGACGCCCATATTGAGATATCTACAAGCAAGGATGGCAGTCTTACTTTCCTGATTACTGGGAAGCATAGTGCCGTTCTAGATGCAAGACGACAGATTTTAACTCATTTCCAACAACAGGTATGCATGCATAGATTGGTTTATAACATGTAATTAATATATATGAGTATTTTAACTTCAGATTTTTAAATTTAAATTCTTGTTCAATAGGCAAGCAAACAAATTGCCATTCCTAAAGAGCATCACCGTTGGATTTTGGGGAAAATGGGGCAAAAACTTAAGGACCTTGAAAAAGAAACTGCAACCAAGATTAGCGTGCCAAGTATTGCCGACAATAGCGAGGTTATTACTATAACCGGTACCAAGGAAGGAATTGAGAAAGCTGAACATGTTATTCGCGTATGCTCTGAAGAACAGGTTTGTTTAAATCAATCACAACAAAAAAGTTAATAAATATTTCATACAATTGTTTAATAATTGTTTTATTTTGTCACTGTAGTCGCGTAAGGCATTGGAGCGTGTCACTGTGCCGAAAATCTATCATCCGTTCATTCAAGGCCCATTTGGCGAGCGTGCTGCAGCTCTCAGTGCTGAGACTGGTGTTCGTATCCATATTCCACCGGCTTCCACCCAGAGCGATGAGATTGTTATTGCTGGAGAAAAAACTGGAGTGATGGCAGCTAAGGCGCAGATCGAACAGATCTATGAAGACATGGCAAGTTTTTATTTATGTTAAGTAGATATAATTTCAATGTGTTAATTTAAATCTTTACACTGTTTTGAAGTTCTTGAAGGAATGATTTTGGTCGCTCTACATAAATGTATAAAGCTAACTATTTATTATGTTACAGGTTAAAAAATGCTCTACTGTGAGAGTTGAGGTACCTAAATCTCAGCATAAATATGTAATTGGTGCTCGCGGTACAACTATCCAGGAGATTTTGAAGGAAACTGGTGTATCTGTTGAAATGCCTCCTCCTGATTCGCCCACTGGAACTATTACTTTACATGGACCCCATAACAAGATTGGACTTGGTTTGTATTTTCAATAGCAAGACAAATATGCAACGATATCATTTCGCCAATTTTTTCAATGTTATAACACTTTCTGTTATTTTCAGCCTTATCAAAAGTATGCGAAAAAGCGAACTCCGTGAAAACTGCTACTGTTGATGCTCCAACTTGGATACATAAGTACATAATAGGAAAAAATGGATCGAACATTAAGAAATTAACCCAAGACTTTTCAAAGGTAAGACTTTCAACATTGAGGAGACTTCTTATTACTTGTCTGTAACTGAGGTTCCTTAGATAATTGCAACATTCTTCTTGAAAGTAGTGACAGAAATATGCAATATTTTATTATCTAAATTCCACAGGTGCATGTAGACATAACACATTCTGAAGACAAAGTTAAAATTGATGGTCCCCCAGAGGAAGTAGAGAGGGCACAAGTGGAATTGGATGACTTTGTTAAGAACTTGCTAGCTACTCTGACCTATGTGGAGCTTTCCGTTGATCCTAAATTCTTTAAGCATATTATTGGCAAAAATGGAACTAACAGTGAGTAATTTTTTTATGGTACATTTTTTATGTCTTCTACATGATTTTTAACTTTAGCATAATTTTTTGTTTGTATTTTTTGAATATACAAATCTTGAAAACATCCTGCTAGGATTTGCTTTATTTTTGTCATATTCTTAAAATATTTTTATCATCAATATTAATGCTTTGCAGTTAACAGACTGAAGGTTGAGACTGGAGTGGTTATTAATATTATTGAAAATGAAGGCAATAATGTCATTCGGATAGAGGGTAGCCGCGATGGCGTTGCTGATGCGGAGAGAGAACTAAGAGAGATGGTTATGAAACTTGAGAATGAAAGATCAAAGGAAGTGTATGTCGATCACAGGTATATTAAGTCTCTGATAGGAGTAAGAGGAGAGAAAATAAAGGAGATTCGTGAGAAATTCGAGCGTGTACTTATTTCGCTGCCTGACCAGGGACAGAAACGTAGCCCGATTAAATTGCGGGGCCCTCAAGAGGACATCGAAAAATGTGAGAAATATTTGCATAAATGGATAAAGGAAATCGCCGAGTCGTCTTACGTGCAAGAAGTGCCAATTTTTAAACAATTCCATAAATTCATCATCGGCAAAGGTGGGGCAAACTTGAGAAAAATTCGGGACGAAACGAACACTATCATCGATCTGCCCGCCGAGGGAGACGAGAGCGATGTTATCACTGTCCGCGGAAAGCGCGAGAAGGTTGAGGAAGCCGTGAAAAGGATACAGCAAATACACAACGAAAAAGCTAATATTGTTACCGAAGAGGTGACCATTGCGCCCAAATACTATAATTCGCTGATCGGTGCCGGTGGGAAACTTATCCATTCCATTATGGAAGAATGTGGCGGGGTTCTGATTAAATTCCCACCAGCGGAGAGCGACAGCGACAAGGTTTTGATCAAAGGTCCTGTTGAGGACGTAGAAAAGGCGAAGCAACAGCTGTTAGCGCACGCGTCCGAGAGAGAGCTGACGTCACACACCGCCACGGTGCGCGCTAGACCCGAACATCACAAATTTCTCATTGGAAAGAATGGTGCTAACATTAAAAAAATTCGAGAGCAAACTGGTGCTCGAATCATTTTCCCCACTGAGAAAGATGACGATAAGGAAGCTATTTTCATTATTGGTAAGTCAAAGCTCACTAGGTATATAACATTAATATTTGAATTGAGGAAGAATCATTGTTTGTTTTTTTCATTAGCTACCATAAATATTGATGCATTTTGGTTTTTCCCAGTAAATATTACAGGTACAAAAGAGATAATATATCCAGTGTTAAGACATACATACTTTAATATTTGACGACCCTTTAGCCTAGTTGGTAGCGACCCTGCCTGCGATGCGAGGGGTCCCGGGTTCGATTCCCGGCCGGGGCAGATATTTATGTGGCAGATAAATATTTGTACTAGGGTCATGGGTGTAATTGTAATGTGTTATATGTGTAGTCCATGCCACCCGCGACACAAGTACCTAGAGTAACCTACTGCGTGGGTATGAGTGTGTTAGCGTTTCTTTCTTTCGTTTCTATATATAGTACTAAAACGTAATTATGATACAGTTAAAAAACTAAACAGTTTCGTTATTATATCATATTTCGTATAATAGTATGATTAAATAATATGTAATAATGTACCAATGAATTTGGGCGGCAGGTCGTGAGGAGCAAGTGGAAGCGGCCCGTAAGCAACTAGAGACGGCAGTAGCGGAGATCAGCAACGTGTCGGAAGGCGAGATGGCGGTGGCCCCGCGACACCACAGACATTTCGTGGCTCGACGTGGCGAGGTCCCGTGTTTTTTAATATCTTGTGTTCAACTCCTTAATCACTCGAAATAATCTGAACATAAAACCTTAGTTTCCCCTACGCCAGTTAAAAGAATCACGCCTAATAATTTCCGAATTTGGCTACAAGAGACTGGTTTTTTGAAGAAAACCATTAGAACTTATTTTTATCCCACTAATCTTGTGAGCATTTATTTAATGTATTTTTTTCTTTATTATAAAAACATAATAATATGGTAATGTCTGATAAAATTTGTAGGTGCTGCGTCGTATCGCGGACGAATGTGGCGGCGTGCAGATCTCATTCCCGCGGCAGGGCGTGAATAGCGACCGCGTCGTGCTCAAGGGGCCCAAGGACTGCATCGAGGCGGCTAAGGCGCGCATCACTGAGATTATCGAGGACTTAGAGTCTAAGGTATGCAACAACTTGTAGTTGTCATAGTTTTATTACTTGTGTGCTATAAAAAAGCATTCTATTTGTTTCAAATTCAAATTGAAAACAGCTTTTTTAATTTTATTAATCGCAATAGTTTTTGTGTCTACTGTCTATCATACATTCATTATTCATTAGTATCATCACAAAAACAATAATGAAAAGACATGAGGAATAAGGAAATCATATAAAATAAAAAGTATTTATTTAGCATATAATTGCTTCATTATCAATTCAGTATCATGTAATCTGCAACAAAAAAGAAATGTATAAAAAAACATTGTTTACGTTTTTCAGGTGACAATAGAGTGCATAATACCGCAAAGACACCACCGCACTGTGATGGGCGCGCGCGGTGCTAAAGTGAAGGACATCACGGCGGAGTACGACGTTCAGATAAAGTTCCCGGAGCGCGACACGGGCGAGCGCGACGTGTCCGCGGGCGCTGACATCCCTGTGAAGACCGAGGAGGGCGCCGAGCCTGGGGTTAATGATATCATTCGAATTACTGGACGCCCCGAGAACTGCGAGGCTGCTAAGAAAGCTCTGCTTGAACAGGTAATAACGGAGTTGAAGGCATAATCATAATTCATGTATAGGGTGTCCCAAAATTCACGCAAGAAGTAATTTTGATAGAAAACACAGGTTTATAATTAAAAATTGTATTTTTTTTATTTTTTTATAAATAATATACAGCATAGGGATATGTATGGAATAGCATATTGGGTAAATGGTCTCCACGACTTTGCTGGCACATACGTACTCTTTTGTTGAAATTTTCCATGGTTTTTTGCATAAATGTGGCTGAATTTCGTTGATACAGTGCTCAATTTCCTCCTTCAAGGCGTGGTTGGTCGTGGGCTTGTTGACCTTAAATCTTAGACTTCAAAAAACCCCAAAGAAAAAATCCAACGACGTTAAATCGCATGATCTGGGCGGCCAATTCTGATCACCAAAACGGGAAATTACACGACCAGAATGCATGGCATGTGGTACCGTCTTGTTGAAACCACATGCCGTCCACATCCATATCTAGTGTATATAGCGCTCCATTTTAAATAACCCTGAACTGTCAGCTGTCACGCTGTTTTTTTTTGGTTGGCAACACTTTACCGCACAAATGGCGCAAAATTCAAATCTTGCGTGATTTTTGGGACACCCGTTATTACCATGTTTTGAGAAATATCTTAAATGTTTGTATTAATTTTACACTTTACTTTATACTTTACTAGTAAATCCGCCCTCGCTTCGCTTCGGGAAACCAGTTCCTTCAAAAATCTCTATAAATTTTAACAAATTATATAGTCTAAGCTATATTACTGCAAAGTTTCATGAAAATCCGTTCAGTAGTTTTTGTGTGAAAGAGTAACAAACCCACACACACACTCACTCACATACATCCTTACAAACTTTCGCATTTATAATATTAGTAGGAAGGATTTATTATAAATGTAAAATATTACGTTACTAATGAATAAATTACTTTTAGGTGCCAATCACCATAGAAGTGAGTGTTCCTAATGAACTCCACCGTGTTCTTGCTGGTCAAAAGAGAAGAGAACTGATGCAAACTTATGATGTTCACATCCTCATGCCACCTGCTGAAGAAAATAGTGATATTGTGAAGGTAATGTCCCCAATTTATCTTTTTTTAAGTATTTTCTTGCAACCTTTCCTGCTGCCACATAGCCCTTACTATTTACTACCTTTTACATAATGTTAACTAAGTTGACTGTATAGAATATAATGTTTATAACATATTATCTTCTAGGTGACTGGAACACCTACAAATGTTGAAAAAGCAAAGGAAGCGCTTGCAGATAAAATTGTGGAGATGGAGAAAGAAAAAGAAGAAAGAATTCTCAGGTAATATTTTAATACCAAGTTTATTTGGACTAAAATTTTTATTCTGATGTAATATTTTATAAGTTGGTCATGGATTTTTAATTTCAGGTCATTTGAATTGAAATTCAAAGTTGATCCTGATTACCATCCCCTTGTCATTGGCAAAGGTGGTTCGGTTATTACCAAGATTCGCACTGATTATGGAGTACAAATAAACTTGCCTAAACGTGGGGACCCCGATGATGACATAATCACTGTTCAGGGTTATGAGGATAAGGCTCACCAAGCCAAGGATGCCATTATGGCAATAGTGCATCAACTTGTAAGTACCACATTTTCCAAACTTCTTAATAGTATTCATATATATACAGAGATTGCAAGACTAACCTAACATGACAGATTATTACATTTTTACCTATACTGGTACTTATTTTTCACTATCAACATAAACTTTAATTAAGCATAGATATTAAAATATGTTATGTTTCCACAGGATAATCAATACCGTGAAGAGGTTGACATTGATCCCAGAGTGCACAGAAGGCTTATTGGCCTTAGAGGCAAAAATATTAAGCGCATAATGGAAGAATATAAGGTGGACATTCGGTTTCCGAAACACGGCGACGATAGTATTGTGGTCATCGCCGGCGAGGAAGACAATGTCCTCGACGCCAAGGATCATTTGCTCAACATAGCAGAGGAATATGTAAGTTTTGATAAAATATATCGATCAGTCATGCACTTATAAAGCCTACCCTTCATTTGAAATTCACCGTAATTCAACACATGTAACTTTAAGGCACTTCTCACATTACGCTATTCATTAGCTACGCGACTGCAACGCAATCCCAAAATTCTATGGATCTGACACTTTTGACTGACAGGAGTCGCATCGTAGACGCGTCTCCTGTCAGTGAAAAGTGTCAAATACATACAAATTTTGGATTGCATTGCAGTCGCGTAGCTCATAAATAGCATTGTGTGAGAAGTGCCTTACACTGTGAAAATAAACAATGTTTAAATAAATAGATTTATTAGTACTAAATTTATTTTTCTGTACTTCCTTAAATTTCCTTCAAGTAAAATTTTTGATCAAACCTGCATATTTTGACCAACAGCTACAAGACGTGGTGGACCGGTACCAGCGTCCGGCAGCGCCATCGCTGGACTTCGGCGAGATGCTGAACACGGAGAACACGAGCAGCGGCGGCGCCAACCCGGCCGTGCCCGCCGCCGGCTTCGTGGTGAAGGGCGGGCCCTGGGAGCAGCGCGCGCCCGACACCGCCTCCACCCACGAGTTCCCCACCATGCCGGGCGCGCCGCGCGCCGCCCCGCAGCCCCAGCAACCCTCCCCCGCAGCCTGGGGACCTCGCCGCTAATCCTGTCTCTGGGACCGCGCTCCAATGCCGAACACGTTGGGTTGGGCGATATACCGGCTGTATAGGTAACGCTAGTTGAGGCTGTAATTCGCGCTAATCTTTTTGGCCTCCCTAAACTACGCCGTAGGTTCAAAGACCCGACGATACGATAACTGCGCATAGATTAGGGCGGCCATATTGGTTAGCGCGAAATATACGTGGGCATGCCTCCCATACGCACATTCACGTTTCTTGTAAAGGAAATGGTGATATGAATTACATTAAATCTCTCGGCCTCATCTGTAGTCGTGGCCTATATGGTATTGTTGAGTATGACGGTCCCGTTGTTTGCGACTCGAACGTTGCTCGATTTTTCGGCCTATTTTCTCGAAAGTGGACGCGGTTAGGTTATAGTTCCGTTTTATGTAACGATAGAATTTATATGCGTCCAATGAAATTGCTGCATTTCCCGGAAACGGTTTCGGGATTTTGGAATGACAAATGTTCAACTTGATATTACCGTTAGTGCTGAATGCCATATCCATTATACATTATGGAATTATCACTTACAATTTCATTTTATTTTAAAGCCATAGTTTTAAGTTGTTTGTTAATACGAGTAATTATTATAAATATATGGAAAAATTATAGTTATATATAATTATATTTCATCATTAACCATAATGGAGTGCATGTAATGAAGTTTCTATGTACTTATCGTTTAAAATTGCAATGGAATTATGTTATCATAATAATTTTCATGTTATTTTTTTTACAATATTTTTTAAATGTTGTCTATAACATTAATGAATCATTAAGTGATAAGACGAAAATAAATATTTTTACAAAGTAATTTGTATATAGCAAATTGTGTTTGAAATATTATTAAAATCTTTTACAGGAAACTTTTCTTTTATTTAATGAGTTCTACCTAATGCATAAATTTTGTCTTCCACCTTCGCCTCACTAAAGAGTAAAGACCTGCTTTACAAATCGACTAAGTTTCCACTACAAACGATATAATAACAGATATGCTGTATAATAACAAAGTTAAGCAGTGCGATCACGAATACAAGTCAAATTGTTATCTTTTCTAATTTGAATTAGTTAAAAGAGTGGTATAGCAGAGATTCCTATCTCTATGAGAGATCTAGACGTCAATGACAAAGGTCATTAACGATTCCTTGCCACCTTCATTTCTAGAGCCTTTACGTCCCGGCCCCATACAAAATTAAATGACGCGCCATGCGCCAGGCGCGTCATTGGCCCTCCTAAATGATGACGCGCCTAGCGCGTCGTTGGCCCTCGGTAATGTTATAAAGCTATTTCAAGTATAATAATACAATTTGAGACCGGTTACTGTGTGTTTTGTTTTAATTAATTCGTTGTGTGTTTTAAAATGATTTTCTACGTGTTTCATAGGAGATTGAAGGTAACTTTCATATTTCCACCAGGAATTGTAAACCTATGGGTAGTATTTAATCGCAAATCAAAAAATCTTAATTTTTTATATCAAATTTGTTGATTGGTGACATATAAATGATTAATTTCATAGATTTGGTAGGTTCGATTCCCGGCTGTGCTAAGCGACTTTCAAAAATCTTTTAATGTAGGTACCTTATATTGATTTAAAAATCGATGACAGGGTCCTAAGAACAGATCTTCGTATGTGTTATATTTTCTAACTTTCCCATAATGATCATATTGCATTTTGAATCAAAATAAACATTACCATAAAAGAGTTGTGTAAATGATACTTACATTGGACATTTTTTATATTTTAGTGTATGAATTAATAAATTATACAATTTTAATTATACCGTATGGTTGTCGACTCCTGACAATTTAATTTTCCAAAAAAATCTAGTGGCCACAGTTATTACTTTCTCTAATGTGTTAATTTTTACATAAAATATAAGGATTTTTTGTTTAACCTTCTATAGGTCACACGCTGAAAATATATGGCGTCTGTAGCCACCCAACTATCTACACTCTAAGGTTCAAATCATTAACAAAAATGTATTAACAATCACCTTTATTTGCAAAACGCGTAGTCCGTAAACAGACCAAGACTACAAACGTAACCACCAGTCTAAACATAGCCAATCTTTCGTTGCAAAGCAAATGAAAACGGTGGTTACATTTGTGCATTTGGTTCATTACGCGCTATCAGTGCAACATACGAATCTCGAGCTCGACGTTTTTATTTGTTCATTTGAATAATTACAATATTTATGTAATTCAAGGTACGAAGAACAATTATCTATTATTTTCCCTTTAATTTGATACATAAAACTCAATGGAACATACTGTCTATGAAGTACAATATGATTGTAAACTCAACGGGGAATTTTTAACGGTTTTTTAGGTGTCATCTGAATGTTCGAAGAACTTACGTCATAATTTTACAATTATGATCCCTAGTAAAAAGTTATTATTCATATTAGTATAACAAATCATTGCTCTTTCAGTTAAGTACAAATAATAGTTTTGTTTGAAGTTTTTGGTCAAAGATGTTATAACCTCTCAAAGCTACACAGGTAACGAAGCTGAGGTTTGTACTCGTACACGTTACACTCGTAAATACTATTCAGGCGGAGTACCTTGCTCTTACTTGTTTTTGACTAAGCTTATTTGATTTGATCATTGTTTTAGATGAGTTTTTTGAACTTGGAGAAACTGGGGGAGGAGGAGTTTATCCAGTTTTTGAAGGTTTATCGGAGGATCAAGCAGGAAAGTCAGATATTGGGGGAATTCTGATCCTGAAGACGATTTGCCTTTTAGTGCTTTGCCTACCTCGACCAACACGAGACAATCAAATCAAGGAGGTATTGTTCAAGTCAAGAACCTCGAGCAGGTACCACTCAAGCAAGTATTAGTCCAACTCCAACCAGTGCAACTCCAGTGCCTTCATCTCCATTCTTGCCTACTCATCGAGGTACTAGAACTAGAGGAGTGGGTGTTAGAGGAAAATGGAGGGGAGAGGAGCCAGGACTAGAGGAGGAAGAGTAGACAGGAGAAGAAGCGGGGGTGGAGGTGGAAGAAGGGCTGGCAGTGAAGAAAATTCATATAATTGATAATATTTTTTTTATTAGCTTTATCTCATAATTTTTTATGAATTGTTGCAAATATTATTTGTTACTGGTTGATTATAAATGCTGCAATAAATGTGCCCAACAAAGAAGAATTTTTATTTTGTTTCGAATTTGAGAATTACTACCTCCAAACGATCATGGCCATAAATGTAACCACCTATCTTATTACTTCATTGATCATGGTCACATATTATGTAACCTCCCCAAATAAGCAAACCTGGGTTGTGTTACTAGTTTAAATTGTCATCAAAGGATTCCTAGACGTCCCATAGTTCTAAAAAACATCAATTTTTAAATTCCACAAGAAAAAAAGTTATGACCTATAAAGGGTTAAATTGAATAAAAATGTGTATTTCGATAATTTTCTAATGACGCGCTTATCGCGTCATGGGCCTCCCTGAAGGTTTCTTCATGGCGCGCTAGGTGCGTCATGGGCCAGGAATTGGTTAAAAAGGTAAATATGTTATTTTTGTGTTATGTGAAAAATTTCGTAATATACATTCTAGATCGAAATGGAACGGAACCATACATTGTATCTCCGACTTACGCTTTCTCCAACGATATTGCACAGCAATCACAGCATGGCATGGGCGCTCAAACGACTTGCGGCAAGCCTGAAGGATGGTTTATTCCACTTCTCTTGTTTTTTGTTCTATACAAATATTAATTTAACTTAATTAACATAAAAATGCATGCATCTGCATGAACATGCATTAATTCTTCAACCCATTAACAAAACTGATTGTACGTACCCAGATATTATGATGTACATAAAGGTATATCATAATATCTGGATATTTTTGTAGTATGTTCCAGATGGGATGGTATTAGTTTGGACTTTGGGCTCAAAACGACTTCCCAGCTTCCCACTGTATGAATGTTTTGATAGATTAGTCGAAGGCATCCGGATTCAAAATTTTTATGTAGAGATAACTCAAAAACTACTCGCCAGTTTTTAATTTTAATAATATTTTTTTAAATAAAATACATTTTTTTATAAAAAATAATTATTAAAATTCGGTACACCCAGAAACATGAACTAACAGTAACGCAAGACCTAGGGATACGCAAAATATAAAAAAGTATCGATACTTAATCGATACCAGCCAGTATCGTATTAAAAATGTCGGAACAAAAATAGAGATACTTTACCCGAAACTATAGATGTGCTATAGAGTACCTACTTGTTATTACAATTATAAACTTGTAAAAGAGATCGGTGTGTAAAAGCATCCACTTGTAGAAAGTAACGACACCTCAGACCTCACAGGTATTGATCGATACAAAAAGTACTTGGTATCGAAATAAAGGTATACGAGTACACTGAGGTATCGACACTTTTCGCATACCTAATCGATATTCCTGATTCGTATATACATAGATAGAACTATCAAATCAAAGTTGTCAGTTGTTTGTCAGTCAAGTCAACTAAGTCAAGTGGTGTCAAGAGATAGGAATACGAATATGTCACAATTTTTTATAAAAATCATTTGTTATCAATTATCTTATCAATTTATTGTCAAAAATCATAAATAAATAAAGTACAAGGTTGTACAGGGTACTTTGTTATGAATAAATAGCCATATTTTGTGTAAATACTTAGGCTGCCCACTGATTTGTAACGGACGTGACGTAAGCTGATGCAGCCGCCAGCTAAATTGTGCCTAAAGGAGCCGCCTGCCAACGCATCACGTAGCCTTAGCCTTAGTTAGAGCCAAAGCCAAGCCAAAGCCACCGCCCGCCATATTGATGATTCCCTCTAGCCACAGCCAGGCAGCCGTCACAGCCAGACGGTGGAGCGGAAGGTGTCAATATAAGCCAGAGCCATAACTTTAGCCTTATCTGTAGCCATTGACGATACTTTTTGCATGAACTGATGTTATTTGAAAAAGAAAGATGTGACGTTGACGAATTTAATTTGGTATTCTATTTGATGTACTGTCATTGAGCAGAAAATTATAAAATCCTAAAGTAAAAATAGTCGTATTTTTTCCCTTCTTTTACATTCAGAAGTGGGATAATAATGTTAAAAAACAATATACCTACGTCCTGATACTGGAGAGAATTAAAATCAATGGTCGAAATTGAAAGCGATAAAAGTATTAAAGGAGGGGAGACTTGGACGTGTACTTGTAATGCTTTGGATGTGGATCAGCGCTTCTGGACATTAGGTGACCTCTGTATTGTTTTTACTTTAATGTTTAGCCAGATAAGGTATTACGAGAACTTAAAAATGGGACTTGAATGCTATAATTCGTCTGCATATCTAAAAGGGATGTGGTTAAGACAGAATAAATTATCAACTGGAGAAATAATATCAGTAGTTACATGGCTTCGGGATTAAAATTTCATTGAATTCAAGATTTGAAAGTTCGTTGAGATTTTGATAGTTTGAACTCAATATGAATCGGGTCGTACGGAGATGATATTTTGAGAATGCCGTCGTGATTTTGGAAACAAACATTAATAAAGTTGGGCAGAGACAGGATTTCTTTTTGGAAATGTCTCATGGTAGGTCTGGAAGGGTCGATCGTGGAGAGATACTCGCGTTTGTATTTTGTTGTTACAGGTGATGTTCAATTCCAAGTGCGTATTGCCGCTAGTAGAGAAATGTTGAAGATGGATCTCGTGGAACAGCTGAACAGAGTTAAATTTTTAAGCCAATGACGAACTGATAAGTATACTTACTACGATATGGAAAATAGTTTTCAAGATGCAATGCCATATTTACTTGAAAAGGAAAAATTGTCAAATCTGTCAGATAAAATTTGGGAAAGCCCTCAATAAGAATCCATAATCAGTCTAACTGAAGAAAAGAGCCTTGTCAAAATGTAAAGAGAAATCAGTGAATGCTTATCAGTTTTATAAAAATGATCATTACGTGGAGGAGTATATCTCAGCATAAAAGGTGATGTATGCCATTTCATGTCGCTGTCATCATGCTGTGCCAGTACAAGTACAAGTTGTTGCTGATTTTGTTAAATTAATAACCCTTTGTGTGCGTTCCAATTGCGGGACGCAATTGTTGCAGGATGGCCGATTGTAACGGACGTGACGTAAGCTGATGCAGCCGCCAGCTAAATTGTGCCTAAAGGAGCCGCCTGCCAACGCATCACGTAGCCTTAGCCTTAGTTAGAGCCAAAGCCAAGCCAAAGCCACCGCCCGCCATATTGATGATTCCCTCTAGCCACAGCCAGGCAGCCGTCACAGCCAGACGGTGGAGCGGAAGGTGTCAATATAAGCCAGAGCCATAACTTTAGCCTTATCTGTAGCCATTGACGATACTTTTTGCATGAACTGATGTTATTTGAAAAAGAAAGATGTGACGTTGACGAATTTAATTTGGTATTCTATTTGATGTACTGTCATTGAGCAGAAAATTATAAAATCCTAAAGTAAAAATAGTCGTATTTTTTCCCTTCTTTTACAGATTTGAAGACATGAAATCAAAGTTATTTGCCTTTCTACTTTTAATTGTAATTTAAACAAAGGGATATAAAATATATAGCCGCTCTTAAAACCGAATCCAATACATATTTTGTTTACAATGCCCGCTTATACATGGTATGTATGTTCGAATATGTAGTTTATAAATTATTTTGTAATAATAATGTGATAAGTAAATTATAAAGGAGGATGGGCGTTTTGGTACCCATGTCCAATCAAAATGACTTTAGTGTCATTCGAAAGGTCTTTTCAAGAGTACAAAAAATTACTATGGCGACAAACCCGTACAAATTGTCCGTTTTGAAATATAGCCTTTAGAAGATACGAAATATTTAGTTCAAATTAGAATTTAAAAAATCATATCTTTGGCATAATTCGACTGATTTTGATAATGTTTGCACAGATTTTGAGCTTATTCAATTAACAAATAAAAATCATCATCATCCTCACCATCTCAACCCATCATGGCCCACTATTGAGCACAGATCTCCTCTCAGAATAAGAAGGTTAAGGCCATAGTCCACCACGCTGGCCAAGTGTGGATTGGCAGACTTTCACACACCTCCGAGTTTTGCGAACTCTCGGGCATGCAGGTTTCCTCACAATGTTTTCCTTCACCGTTTGTAGCAAGTGACATTTAAATGCTTAAAACGCACATAATTCGACAACATTTACAATGCCTAAATGTAAATCTTAAGATTCATCAAATGAATGGTGGTAAAAGCCCGAAAAAATTGACACTTTATTGTTATTTCGGACAATTACCAACTCGTTTTGGTTTATCTTACGACTGACTGATAAATCTTAGAATTGACTGGTAAATCTTAGGATTCACCGTGGTTCGGGCTTTTACAGTAACATATACGAGTACATATAGAATAAACGATAAAACTTATTTCGAATGGCTTTATTTATACTGATAATTATAGATATTTTCAAGTAAGATTACTACGATCGGACAATGAACCGGGACTAGCGCTATGGTTATTCACAATCTACACAAAAATACCTTTTCAACGATGTATCACTTACCCCGATTGGTGCCAGTACCAGATTCCATACATTTGTGCCCATCCTCCTTTGGGGAAATTTTTGGTTTCTAATCCTTTATTTTAATTGTTGTTCAGGACCTCTGTTAAGAAACCAAAACGTTATGGCAATCCTTTACCAAGTATAGAAGTATGTAACCATCCATTAAAATCTGAGATAACCACCTTGGTAAGTAATGATAATAAGATAAATATTTAAATAATGTTGCATGTAAATGAAAAAAAGCTAGTAAGCATTTAACTTAATATATACAATTTTTTTCATTAATCATGTATTTCAGAAAATAAGTTGTAACAAAAAGTTTGTTGAGAGCCTTCAAAAATGGAGTTTGCCTTTTGAAGAGTTAGATCCTTTATTGAGATTTGAACAAATGAATATTGAAGAGGTTTGTATTATATTATTTATGAGTAAATAATGACTTCAATTTGAGTTTTATGTATTGAACATTGTTTTCTTGTATCATTATTGCAGGAGCTTGTTCCTGTTGAAGCAGGCCATGAGCTTGTAAACTATTCAAAGGCTTGGAATTCTAAACGCACACTGATACTTAACAAATACACAACTGGGGAGAAATTAACAATTATTAGCAGTTTTTTACCAGGAGGGGAGAAGAGTATGTTACTAAATAAAAGTTGAAACATAATTACTATTTCTAAGTGTAATATTGGAATGTAAATTCTAACATGTTCTTGTTTTTTTTTTTTGTTACTTTATTTTAAGTTAGTTCATTTTCAGCCCTAATTAGGCAGGTGTCTAATTTGAATGAGAAGGTGAAACACAGATTGGAACAATTGGATGATTTTGATGAGTCTGCTGTTAGAAAAACTATGGGGCTCAGTCAACAGGAATTTGTAACAAAAATCCACATGCTTGATGATGAAATAAAGAAGGTAATGTGAATATCCATTTAATTGGCAATCACTGAGGATGTATTAAAATAATAATTTCATGATTAAATATTAATTGCAGGCCTGGGAAACAGAACAAAGAGTGAGAGCATTTAAAATTGGAATACAATGTTCAAAATTACTGTCAGATATCAGCGTGATGCAGTTTTATCCCAGTAAGTTTGTTCTAATCAGTGACATATTAGACAACTTTGGTAACTTGGTGTATGATCGTTTGAAAAAGAAAAGTTTTGGGTAAGTTTTTTGACATAAAACCTGAGTGAGTACTTACAATATTGTTGACAAACTATCCTGATATTAAAATATTTTGATACTAATTGATTGTTACAGGGATGTGGATTTTAAAAGCATTCAAGATATAGACTCAAAAGAGGTGCCTGAAGCAGCAAGGGAAACTTGTCAGAACTGGATGTTCAAAATGGCATCAATCAGGGAATTACTTCCAAGATTGTACATGGAGATGTCACTGCTCAAATGCTACGTTTTTATATCTAAAGAAGAGATCGAACCAGCCATTGCTAGGCTCACAACGATGATTAGGGGTATTGGTAACCCGCTGGTGGCTATCTATTTACGGGTGTATTTATGTAACGTCGCGGCTAAACTATTAGGCCAGGAAAGTGAAAAGTATTTTTACGAAAATCTTAAAGAATTTTTGGATGAATATGAACAGGTAATTTACGTTACCACCTTATTATTGTATTCATAGATTCATTCATAGACATAACAAATGTTGAATGAGTTTTTTTATACATAGTCGCAACCGATTTTCTTGATTGTCTGCTCCCAAGCACTTTCGTATAATATAACCAATTATCAAGGTAGACGGTGGTGCAGTCTCTTTAAAATTTAAATTCTTAAAAACAACCAAGCATATGAGCTCTTATTTTATAACCAAACTGCTATGAAGATCAAATAAAAACAGCAGTGTTTGTCACTAACTGGCTATCCTTACTACCTATAAAAGTATGGTTGTTTATTTCAGGTTTTCCATCCAATGCTAATAAAGAAATATGGGGCACAGCTTTTAACCCTTGATCAGTATTTGAGCCTTTATGTGCCAGCAGTAGATTGGCTGCTTTACGGCACTCTAAATTCTAGCAAGTGCAAGATAACTCTTTTAGAGGAATTCTTGGCTAAATGCGAACAAATGGAGAAGAAGTGAGTAACGTAAGAATAGTTCTTCTAAGCACCCTTTTCAACCTATTACCAAAGTCCGTAGTACAATAAATCGCTTTGTTTTGCACTGTTATGTGGGTAATTTTAATATTTATATTGGTTGAGTACACAGGCTACTACTTGGTACTGGAGTATAGAGGAGCATCTATTTATACTTATCCATCAACATCATCATCATACTGCGTATCTGCATTTAACATAGCAAACAAAAATATTTCAAGTAATCTTCATTGCAGTGAACTATTTCTATGCTGCGTCGTATCGGCGTTCGATTCGGAGAGTATAATCAAAAAGTCAACGGAGATTTTGGGGATGATACAAAAGTCTGCAGATAAAATGGGTAAATTTTTTTATCAAGTAAAATTAGTCCACCAGAACAGAATTGAGTCGTTGGCGATATAGTTACTAACAGTACTTATCTATCAGTCTTTTTTTATATATTTGCAGTGATGTTAAACATCGCACTTGCATCTTTGGGAGAACACCTGTGCAACGCAAAGAGCTACCGTCAGCTATCTTCAGAGTCATTGAGCCAAACTTGGTGGAAGATTGCCAACAACATGAAGAGTACTGCAGATTTTCTTCAAGTCCTAGAACCGTGGCTGCAATTTATATGTACACAACTATCTGTATGTCTCTTGGATTTTACCACATTATATACTTACGTCTTTCTTTAAGAATATTTCAAATATATACTGGTTGTTATTTTTGTTGTAGACGCAGCACATTAATATTATCCTGCGCGGGACAATTCGTTACTTGATCAAGTCCCGTAAACCCGTCGAAGACTTCTCTGGCCAGATACAAGCTGTTGTTAAGAGAATGCTTAAGTCAATACCGGATGTGGAGGAGTTATTTTTAATGGTAATGCTAAAGGACACAATAATATTATGTCTTTTAATTTGTAGTGATGTAATTACAAACTTCATTGGGGCAGCACGAAGATGTGACCGTAACTCATGTAACTTTCGAGAAATAAATACGAAGAGAGATCCTAAGTGATCGACAAAGTTAAGCAACTGCGGGCGCAGTCGGTAGTTGGATGGGTGACGCTAGTGGCAAAATTTCTTGAGCGCTTTCGTGCTTCGGGGGGCACGTAAAGCCGTCGGTCCTGGTTGTTATCGATAGGTAGATAGTAGTCGTTAAGCCGTGTCGGAGGCCTTCGGGCGGCTTGAAAAACTTTCGACACTGGGTTGCTACTAACCCCGCCACCAATCCGCACTGTAGCAGCGTGGTGGAGGATACTCTAAGCTCTAAGCCTCCTCAATAATGAGGTGTAAAAGAAGGGAAATAATACGACTGTTTTTACTTTAGGATTTTATAATTTTCTGCTCAATGACAATACATAGAATAGAATACCAAATCAAAATTCGTCAACGTCACATCTTTCTTTTTCCAATAACATCAGTTCGTGCAAAAAGTATCGTCAATGGCTACAGATAAGGCTAAGGTTATGGCTTTGGCGTATATTGACACCTTCCGCTCCACCGTCTGGCTGTGACGGCTGCCTGGCTGTGGCTGGAGGGAATCATCAATATGGCGGGCGGTGGCTTTGGCTTGGCTTTGCTTTAACTAAGGCTAAGGCTAAGGCTACGTGATGCGTTTGCAGGCGGCTTCTTTAGGCACAATTTAGCTGGCGCTGCATCAGCTTACGTCACGTCCGTTACAATCGGCCATCCTGCACGGAATCGGAATCGGAATCGGGCACGACTGCTAGTTTTGATGTGGCAGTGGGGTTGCACCAGGGATCAGCGCTGAGCCCATACTTGTTTACCATCATCATGGACGCGCTGACATGGGACATCCAAGACGAGGCACCCTGGTGCATGCTGTTTGCTGATGACATCGTGCTAGTAGCCGATAATGCCCCCGGAATTCGGAGCAGATTAGAGAAATGGCGACACAGGCTGGAGAGTGTTGGCTTAAAAGTCAGCAGAACCAAAACCGAGTATATGTTCTGTGACTTTGGCGGTCTCTCTAGTCTTGAGCCTATAACGCTCGGTGGTATGACATTACCAGTCTGCTCTGATTTCCGGTACCTGGGGTCACTTGTACAGAAAGAGGGAGAAATTGACCGGGACGTTACACATCGGATCAACGCAGGTTGGATGAAATGGCGGCAGGTCACAGGAACAATTTGCGATCCACGGATGCCCCTTAAGTTAAAGGGTAAGATCTATAAATCCGTCATAAGACCTGTCGTAATGTATGGATCAGAATGCTGGGCTACAAAGAAGACGGATGAAAGACGATTGCATGTGGCGGAGATGAGAATGTTGAGATGGATGTGTGGAGTAACAAGAATGGATAGAGTTAGAAATGAGTATATAAGGGGAAGTTTGAAAGTAGCTGAAATAACTGAAAAGTTGAAAGGAGGGCGATTGACGTGGTATGGACATGTGATGAGGCGAGAGGAAACGCATGTGACGAGAAGAGTGCTTGATATGAATGTGGATGGATGGAGGAGACGAGGTAGACCAAAGAAAAGATGGATGGACTGTGTGAAAGATGATATGAAAGATAAGGGAGTCAGTGTAGAAGTGACGGCTAATAGGCAAGAATGGAAGAGAAGAACATATTGCGCCGACCCCAAATAAAATTGGAATATGGGTAGGAAGATGATGAATTGGAACGCACACAAAGGGTTATTAATTTAACAAAATCAGCAACAACTTGTACTTGTACTGGCACAGCATGATGACAGCGACATGAAATGGCATACATCACCTTTTATGCTGAGATATACTCCTTCACGTAATGACCATTTTTATAAAACTGATAAGCATTCACTGATTTCTCTTTACATTTTGACAAGGCTCTTTTCTTCAGTCAGACTGATTATGGATTCTTATTGAGGGCTTTCCCAAATTTTATCTGACAGATTTGACAGTTTTTCCTTTTCAAGTAAATATGGCATTGCATCTTGAAAACTATTTTCCATATCGTAGTAAGTATACTTATCAGTTCGTCATTGGCATAAAATTTAACTCTGTTCAGCTGTTCCACGAGATCCATCTTCAACATTTCTCTACTAGCGGCAATACGCACTTGGAATTGAACATCGCCTGTAACAACAAAATACAAACGCGAGTATCTCTCCACGATCGACCCTTCCAGACCTACCATGAGACATTTCCAAAAAGAAATCCTGTCTCTGCCCAACTTTATCAATGTTTGTTTCCAAAATTACGACGGCATTCTCAAAATATCATCTCCGTCCGACCCGATTCATATTTAGTTCAAACTATCAAAATCTCAACGAACTTTCAAATCTTGAATTCAATGAAATTTTAATCTCGAAGCCATGAAACTACTGATATTATTTCTCCAGTTGATAATTTATTCTGTCTTAACCACATCCCTTTTAGATATGCAGACGAATAGCATTCAAGTCCCATTTTTAGGTTCTCGTAATACCTTATCTGGCTAAACATTTAAGTAAAAACAATACAGAGGTCACCTAATGTCCAGAAGCGCTGATCCACATCCAAAGCATTACAAGTACACGTCCAAGTCTCCCCTCCTTTAATACTTTTATCGCTTTCAATTTCGACCATTGATTTTAATTCTCTCCAGTATTAGGTTAGGACGTAGGTATATTGTTTTTTAACATTATTATCCACTTCTGAATGTAAAAGAAGGGAAATAATACGACTGTTTTTACTTTAGGATTTTATAATTTTCTGCTCAATGACAATACATAGAATAGAATACCAAATCAAAATTCGTCAACGTCACATCTTTCTTTTTCCAATAACATCAGTTCGTGCAAAAAGTATCGTCAATGGCTACAGATAAGGCTAAGGTTATGGCTTTGGCGTATATTGACACCTTCCGCTCCACCGTCTGGCTGTGACGGCTGCCTGGCTGTGGCTGGAGGGAATCATCAATATGGCGGGCGGTGGCTTTGGCTTGGCTTTGCTTTAACTAAGGCTAAGGCTAAGGCTACGTGATGCGTTTGCAGGCGGCTCCTTTAGGCACAATTTAGCTGGCGCTGCATCAGCTTACGTCACGTCCGTTACAGAGGAGAGACCTGTGCTCAGTAGTGGGCCATTAATTGTTGTTGTGGGTTGTAGCCAAATACGAACTCTGCAGTACGCCTCACGTAACAGTAACGTTAACTTAACAGAAGCTGTTGATCCTAAGCTTTTGACTATCAAGGTTGGCATGAAATCAATCTACATTAATATATACTGTGTGAGGTAACGTAAAATATTTCTTTTATTTACTATAATTATTGTAAATATAAAATTGTTGGGCAGGACGCATTCATGCCGCTAGTGGAGCTGGTGCAAGGGCCGGCGCGCACGGCGATGGCCAGGGCCGTGCTGGCCGCGTTCTGGCAGCGCTACGGCGCCGCGCATATTGAGGACCACATCGTTATCTCGAGCCTCATGCGGCTCTGTTGCATCCTGCATGATTCCATCAAGTGAGAGAGTGTTTATTGGTTTTATTGTTAGTTGGTAGTTGTTATTGTTTTCCCTTGTTACTCTTCAGAGGTTGTATATAGGTATAATTGATTACAAATTATCCTAAAATATCACAGTCATTCATCAGCGCTTACGGAGAATAACCTAACTTTATTTGTATTATTATTTTGTGTAGCAGCCGGTTGGACTATCAACCATACTACAAAGTCGATAAAAATGGGACGTGTATAACTTATTTACATCTTTTCAGTGCTGTTACCGTCGAAGATGAGACCAAAGTGTGTGCGGATCTGATAAACAAGTTCGTGCAAGCCGTGAAGTACCACGACGACCCGGAGCAGCAGCTGACGTTCTACGTTGAGTGCCGCGCCGCCTTCATCAAGCTGGATGCAGTGCTGGTCTCCTTGGTGCATGTATGTGTATTTTAATATAGTAGCTCGCAATGTAGCCGTATATATTATATAGACGTATTAGGGTCTATTCACACATATCAGTGAAGTCACCGTTCCGTCACAGTGTCCGATCAGTTCAGTATCAGTGCTTCAGTGTTGCGTCAGTGATTCAATTCACACATATCAGTAGTCAGTTCACGGAGCTTCAGTGAAAACGTGTTCGTGTTCACAGTTTTTCTGTAGTGTATTTAGTATCAGCATTGCACCCGTGCGAAGCCGGGGCGGGTCACTAGTAATAATATAATAAACAAATGCTTAGATAAATAAACCGATAAATAAAGTATATATGCGAACGTTACTTACCATCTAATTTTAATTGTGCTCCTATTTTGTTCCAAAAATTGGATTTGTATTATGAATCCATGCACTTTACATGAGACCAGTGGCGGCTGTCCCTTGAGTGCGCTCGTGCGCTGAACCACCACATTTGAATAAATAATAAAAACATTAAAAACTATTATTATTTTATTTATAAAAATATATTATTATTTTATCTAATCTATTAAAAATAAACTAATTATTATTTTAACTCGTTTAAAATAATGACAAAACAATTTTAAACTCTTTGCTAAAGTATTAAGATTTACTTTCGCTATAAAGAAAAGTTCTCGTGCGCATCGGAGAGCGCACGGAACTGCTGGTACAATTTCTATGTGATACGAGAAAACACGCCTGGCGCGTGAGACAAAAGATAGTTTATAGAAAATGTACGGAGCATTTAGCCTGATCCCGTGCGGCGCACGGATAATCCGAAGATTACCGAGAGCGCCCGAGGTTTGATTTGACGAAATTCGTCGCCGGGGCCGGCGCGGGAACGGCCAGCCATATTAAATTGACCTCTCGTGACGCGTTTATTTATTATTTACGTCCGTAATAATTAGTATTTAATTGTTTTGATTTGTTTTTTACTAAGTGAGACAGTGTTTCTGAGTGAAAATGAGCGTAAATATAGACTATATTAAAGACAATAACAAAGCTTTTGAAAATAAAGTTTGTAAAAAGTGGCCGGACCACCAAAGCCTTCATTAATCAGTAAAGTGCACCACTAGTTTGACGACCCACCAGCCGCCACTGCATGAGACAAATCATAGAAAACCCTATTTTCACGAACCAATTCTATCAGTCGCTCGTCCATTTTGCGTCGGCGTCCGTGATCCGACAAAAAATATCGTCGTCAACAATAGTGTCCGTGATTGCCGCTGTCGGCACTGACACTGAAGCACTGCGTCGTCACTGACACTGACAAGTGGGGATGCGTTCATAGAGAATGTATGAAAAAATATTTTGCACTGTGCCGGTACTGTGACGGAACGGTGACTTCACTGATATGTGTGAATAGACCCTTAATCTAGAATGGTGCAATGAAAGAACATAAATGTTACGTCTCGTTCACATATTCGGCCGAATATTCGGTTTGCAATTTATAGCGGATATCATAACGAGCTCACGAATGCAAATTCCTTGTTTTGCGTTAAAATAATCGTCGGATATGACGTTTACATAATTATATGTTACATAATTATATGTTTACATAATTATATGTTTCTTTCTTTTTTACTCCCGGTGTACAAACAATAAAGAGTTTATCTATCTATCTATCTATATTCATGCATTCTCGCCCCTGCTGACTCTACTTAATCGCTATTAATCACTGCGCACATTACAACGCTGCGACAACAGACCAACTTATTAAATATAAAATAAATAAACAATTAGAGGTCGATTTTATCGTTATGCGTGTGCGCAGGCGGTGTCGGCGCTGTCGGTGGCGGCGCGCGGCGCGGGGCTGCGGCGCGCGTGCGCGGCCTACTGCTGCGTCACGGTGCCGTCGCTGCGCTGCGTGCTGGCGCGCGCGGCGCTGCTGCTACTCGCCGGCCAGGTCGCGCTGCTCAACCACTGCATCGGACAAGGTACGGCACAGTGCGTCGATTTACATAAGGGTTCCCGCAGACTGACTGCAGCCACCGGCGTCTGTGGCGCTGTGGCGCTTCTTTTTAGAAGCGCGATCCGGCGAACAGCCGCTTCGGCTGAATTCTGCTCACTGTTATTGGAGCTGTTGGCCTGATCGCGCTTCTAAAAAGAAGCGCCACAGCCGCCGGTGTCTGCAGTCAGTTTGCGGGGACCCTAACTCATCTGGTACATACGAGAACTATGGTATGGCTAACATTGACTTTTGTGTACAATCTTTCTACACAAAAGTCAATGTTAGCTAAGAATAATTATAATTATATTTGTGATGATCATGATTCTAATAGGTAATTTCGATATATTGCAGCGGAAGCGAATTTTAAAGCCCTAGTTGGGCTGATACCAGACATTCCTCATTATATTCAAGAAGACGGCCAAAATAAACCAACACATGACAGGGTTCTTGGTTTGATCAGCAACTTTTTATCGACGCTCTTAATTCTTCCAGTAAGTACCCATGAACTACCAATATGTCTATTAGTATTTTTGTCTTTTATATGGCATTTAAACTTTCATATTTTTATTTCAGGACAACTTGGAGAGCAACTGCAAAGCTTATATCCTCAGTGGCTTTATAAAAACAATGGAGCGGATCAGTTGGAAAAAAATTGACCCCTTATATTACACATCATTGCTGCACACTTTAGATCTGCTCTGTGAAATGTCTCAAGATGATTACGCTTATCATATTGAAGGAGGTACAATTAAAATTAAATTTGAATTCAATTTATGCATGCCTTTGTTCTTGTATTATTGAATATTGTTGATCAAAAAGCAGTCCTTTCTTTTATAAAAATATATTTCTTTTATAAATTTGGAAATTTTTATCCTTACGTTTACATTTTTAACACTGGGAAACCTATCTTATTTGAACTAATTTATGGCGTTGAGGATAATTGGAATTACACTAGTTATCTGAATTACTCCAAAGGTATAATTAACTATCAAACTAAAATGTGCGAATACTTAAAACTCCACTATATAACTCTTATACTTTCAGTGTTATCTAATGACCAATTATATGGTTCTGAAGAGGAGTATATAGAAAGCATAGAAAAACATGCCACAAACATCTGTCAAGAATTGCTAGTGGTATTGAAGGCGTTGGGTGATGTGAAGGAAACCAGGAAACAATACAATTTAGCTCTGCAGCTGTTTTGGCGGGTCATCCGTAGGGGGGACCTGGAAGAAGCACCAATGGCGAGCTTAGCAGCTAATTTATGGATGTTATCACAGAAACTTCAGACATCTAATAACAAAATTTCTGTGAGTTTAAACATATTACAAGGCCAATATTCTCGCCATAATCTTAATATCAGTATCAGGGGCTTAGTACAAGTTTTACGTTACAAATCACGCTCGCTACGTAAATGCGAGTTAGCTAAAATTTGTATGGGATCAAAGCAAAGCCATTTACGTCCGCAAGGTGGCTCTGCTTCGATCCCATACAAAGGCCATGGCAGGTTAAGGGAACATCTTGTGCCTTAATAGCTTTTCCGCTTAATTTTTTTTCTGATGATAGGTCACAACGTTAGTATGTGCTATACTAAATTTCAGCATTCTGCTCTTCTTATTTTCTAAGAAATGTAATAAATAAAAAATAATAATTTTCATGAATATTTCTGCTTTAATGGAACGAATAATTTCGTGCTTCATACATATAATATAGTGCCACCAACTTATCTGTTCAGTAAACGGATGTCGCTAGTGCAGCGTCAATGTTACCATAAAATAAAATTTGGCGACTGTCAAGGGAGCTCAACAACTTTGACCCCTATGATTTTTACCAGATGTTGCACATAATTCGATGGTCAATGATGACAAAGCCTTTCCGACGAATATAGATACACAACTTGGGCTGTGGCTACTAATTTAAACTACCACGCAATGACAGCAATAACATAGGATGTTAACATTATTTCAATCCATCAGGGCCTACTATTAAGCATAGGTCTCTTCTCATATTGAGAAGGTTAAGACCATGCTTACATTGCATGCATGCTTTAAGTTCACCATGCTGAATAAGTGCGGTTTGGCAATGTTTTCCTTTACCGTTATATCAAGTGACATTTAAATGCTTAAAAAGCACATAACTTAAAAAAACGGAAACATCCAAAAATAAAAGAATTACGTAGGCCAACACAGTCAAATTTTACTTTTTCATATAAAAATTAAAATTTCAGGACAAGAGAAATAAAAAATCCATTGTTATTGACTATAATTATTTATATTTTTATATATTTTATTAAAATAATTGTCATCGTGATTTCTAAGTTTGAGGGGTTCAACACGAGAAATCCCTGTGGAAAATGATGGTGATGCGCCAGAGAAATTTCTTCAGCTTTTTTCACTCATTAGCTTGTAAACAAATTGTTCAATAACTCCTGTAACAAAGATATAATTATAATATAACTGTAATAAAGATATAATTATATGAAGTATAAAAAAATCGATACCTAATAAATTCAGTGACACTTTAATTGATTAAGCAAACATAAGTGAGGAAAATAAAATAACTGAAATATTTATTTGAATTTTATCGGACACTTAATTAACTAGCAATAGCAACACTAACATGTTGTAACTGCGACGTATTCTGCCACATATTCAAACGTTATTTTCGGAGTTAGCAGGCGATTTTCTTCCCTCGTACAATCTAAAACTTTTAAAATAACTAATGTTGCATCACTTCTAAGAGGCTCGGGCATTTTTAATCACTTTTTGCTATTAAAATCGAATTAAAACACATAGAGCACACGCACTTCAAAGACTTGACAGCGGACATAAAATTTCAAAATTGACGTTGTCTTTTTTTAGTTCCATTTTTTTCTACTGAACAGATAAGTTGGTGGCATTATACACTTAGCTAAGACACATAATATGTCACTATGAGCCACATGACATTCCATATAAAAAAATAAAAATAGATGTGTTGACATTTTTCAAAATCTTTTTTTATTACTTATAAGATAGAGACACCTCCAATTTTTTTACTTATGATAGCAATTTTAATCAACTATAACATATATTTAATTCAAGCTTCTAGCATTGGTGCATCATAACAAAAGAAACGCTCGACTCAATCGTCCTCGTCACTGTTTTCATTAATTACAACATTTACAACACTTAAGCCATTTTTGAATAGATTGCTTAGTTTCTCGGCTGGTCTTGGTATTTTATTTAAAAACCTACCATGTGATAAATAATACACGATTGCAGCAATATGGGAGCAGCAGCTGACTGTACGTAAACCGCAAGCACACTCACAGGAGAAACTCTTAATACCGTCAATTTTATTGCAATTTGGTATATATTCGACAAAACAACGATAACGATAACGTTTTAGGTGGTAGGGCCTAGAGCTCACCCGGGGAAGTACCTACCACTGCCCACCACGGTACTAAGTACCTACCATTCCTACCGTGTAATAATTGTTTTAAGAACAATTGTGTTCCGGATAGGAAGGTGTGGAGCCGGTTACACTTTTTTAGAGGCAACCGTCTCAGTCCTCAGGCGTAGCAACGCATCTGTGACCGAATTAGAACGAGACTCATTGAGTCTAGTTCTAGGTCGGTCACATTTGTCATGGGCGGTAGCGGAAGGTGGTGCTGCATGCTCGTTTGTTATCTTAATTCCATAAAAAAAAAACGTATTTTGGACATGTGTCTGGACTGGACCTGCATTTTTAATACGTTAGATTGGTCTTTTACGAATTGCATGTTGATAGTTCCATCCTCCAGAATCATTTCACCTAAATACGAAATAGCTTGCCCCATTTGCTATACACCTGTAAAAAATAATTAGTTGTTGTTCTGTCAATTCCTGCCGTGCTGAGGCCGCCACTATAGCGGCCGCCGCGCTGGGACAGTGGAGCGAGAGTAGCACACTGTCCCGGCACCAAAGCGGTAGGCGTCGACACCGTGTGGTTTTAGTGGGTTCGAGTCCCACATACCTGTCCGGCTTCTGTCAATTCCGGAAAATCAATGATTTCTGTACTATTTATTTGTTGTAATGGCAATTTTTTTCGGAGCCATCCATGTTCTTGGACTTGTCTAATTAAAACATTCTCTTCGTCTCTTTTTTCATTCAGTCTTTGTATAATCATTTCTGTCGTAGAGTCGTCTAGTGTATTCTTTTTGCCATACATAGCGATTCAAACAAAATGATGCAATTAAGGTTTTTAAATAAAATATCAAGACCAGCCGAGAAACTAAGCAATCTATTCAAAAATGGCTTAAGTGTCGTAATTAATGAAAATAGTGACGAGGACGATTGAGTCGAGCGTTTCTTTTGTTATGATGCACCAATGCTAGAAGCTTGAATTAAATATATGTTATAGTTGATTAAAATTGCTATCATAAGTAAAAAAATTGGAGGTGTCTCTATCTTATAAGTAATAAAAAAAAAATTGAAAAATGTCAACACATCTATTTTTATTTTTTTATATGAAATGTCATGCGGCTCATAGTGACATATTATGTGTCTTAGCTAAGTGTACAATGTGTATGAAGCACGAAATTATTCGTTCCGTTAAAGCAGAAATATTTATGAAAATTATTATTTTTTATTTATTTAATTTCTTAGAAAATAAGAAGAGCAGAATGCTGAAATTTAGTATAGCACATATTAACGTTGTGACCTATCATCAGAAAAAAAATTAAGCGGAAAAGCTATTAAGGCACAAGATGTTCCCTTAACCTGCCACGGCCTTTTAGCTAACTTGCATTTATAGTAAACCCAACTTAAGACTGAAACGAAAGAGGCGCTGTCGGACACATTTGACATTCAATTGACCAATCATTGCACATTAGTAACTGACAGATGAATGACCACAACGTACTTATGAATGACTTTTCGTTAGTTCCAATTTTCGCCATTTCAGAGATAAGTTGGGCGTACTGTACATAGCGTGCGCGTTATGTGACGTAGAACTAAGCCATACCATAGCAGTGGCGATTTCTCTAAGATGGCGCGTATGGCGGCGCCATACCATAAATTTTAAGCATTAAATAAAATGTAAAAAATCATATATTTACAACCTAATTATTTAGACCTAAGTACAATAATTACATTTTACGAGCGCTGCGGTCTTCTATCACGAACGCGACTCGCGGTGATTGTCTTCGCGTTCGGTCGGCGCCGAGCGCGGCCGAGGCATGCGCTTCTGCTAGCGCATGCATAGTCCATACAAAGTCGTTGGCCCGCGCCGCCCGCGCCTCTTCGATCGCTTAGTATCACCATAGTAATATTATACTGTGGTATCAGCGTATCACTGAGTTTGAAACGCGGGTCTGGCGCTGGGAATGGCGCATTACCTAACGAGTTTTCGCATGTTTTTCGTGATAGTGTAGATTTGTGATTACGGTTTCTATCTTTCTATTGATTTAATTTACTTTTTATTTAGTAGGTAATTAGTTTATAATGAAATGACATGAAATTATGAGTGATTCAACAAAATCTGTGATACAAGAACTTTTAGAAAGACCTTTCACGACGAGATCGTTTGCCGAAAAATGGTTGATAGTGGAAAATGGACTTTCACTATGGGACAAACCCTAAAATCGCGAAAAAACATTAGCTATTTCATACAAAAATAAAAATGTCAAATTGTATGAAATTTCTTTTTAACCGACTTCAAAAAAGAAGGAGGTTCTCAATTCGACCGTATATATGCTTTTTTATGTACGTTCAGCGATTATTTCGTCGTTTATGGACCGATTTTGATAATTCTTTTTTTATTCTAAAGTAGATATGCGCAGTGGGGTCCCGTGATAAGGACACCAGGATCTGATGATGGCATCTCAGGGAAATCGAGGGGAACTTTTGAAAATTGTATGGACAACTAGTGTGTTTGTTCATGTTATCATAAGTACATTAAAGCGCTACTATTTCATGAAGATCTGGAGTCGATCTGATGAAGCCGAAAGACAGTCGAGGGAACTCCTCAACGATTTACTGCAGTTATCTAGTGTTTGGGCTTGATTAATTTGTAGCGACGAGAACTTTACACTTACATGTTGAATTAAGCGCCATCTGGCGAGTAGTTTTTGAGTTATCTCTACTTATCAAGATTGAAGTCGGTTATTTTTTTTTTGTAAAAAGCAATTATTATTTGCGATTTCAAAGTAGGTTTCTTAATGAAAGACTGCAAGTTTGTTAGATTGTCCGTCTGAAGAAATGGTTTTCCGGTTATGCGCACTTAACACTACACCCTATATAACAAAAGCTGGAGCCAACCCAATTATAAACACCAGGAATCGCCACTGTACCATAGATATAGCAAACGTGTAGGTAGTTATAAATTACTGTGACCTGGATTTTTTAATAATAATAAAAACCTTAACCATGTTAAAAGCACTTTCTTATAATACACTACTACTGAAATAGGCTATCGTCTAATCATGCTCTGATCACTCTTAAATAAACTTCACTTTAACTTTGACTTGGACTTTGAGTAGGTACAGTAAGTTCATTATCACTCGGCGGATGTGAACTTCGTTTTCCGAGATGTTTGCGCAGGTACTACTGTACCTCTATTATGAGTTGTTGTTTGTTGTAGTAAACGCAAAGGACGTTACTATTGTAGCTATCGTGAAAACGCTGCTTGAAAAGTAAATGCGCATAACTCTATTATGAGTTTTGGAAAACGAAACTACAGCGGGTATCGTATACGTGAGAGAAATACGTGACACGGTAAAGTTTGCGTTACGTTATGTTGGCATCCATGAGTAATACTATCTCATTCTTTTATTATGATGTCAACAAGGATAGAACGAGACCCTGGCCAGCGAGCCAACATTTGTGAAATTAAAAAAACAAGTCTATGGATGCTCTATAACCCGACTAAATTAGGAAATGTGAAAGAAGAGTGGAATTAATGGCGGTTTGGGACCTTTTCAATTTAATTACATTTGCGTTCTACGTCAGTCGCATTCAGTGTCAAACTGTAGTGTCAAAGTGTTGCTAACTTTGATGTTTTAAATATCTAGATGGGACATCGAATCCGCGCAAACGTGTCAAAAAATTATGGCTAACTGTTAGCCACAATTTTTATATCATTACGCACACATTACGCACATATAGACAATAATAGACGAACGGGTAAAACATCGTCTGCACGCACACATGCTTGATAATGTTGCCTTGTTTTTTTTGTTTTCATTGTAGAGCGACGCTCAGTCTAGACATTTAAAACAACAAAGGTTGCTAAATATTTTGTTGATCTCGCAAGTTCAAAATTTCATTATTTTCATCTCTGCGTTCGGCCGCGTGAATCATTTGCCAAGCAAAATAGTGCCTAGGCATGATGTTGTTTAAAAATACAGCAATATTTAATGATATTTAATTTCGATAGTGACTTTTCACCATAAATTCAGTATCGTAACCGCTAGAGGCGCTGTACGGATTCTCATACAAATTCTAAACGATAGTCGCTAGCGAGCATAGTATTAAAAACTCATAATAGAGGTACTGTACTGTACTGTACGGTACGGTACTACAGGTACTACTGTACCTGCGCAAACATCTCGGACCAATCAAAACACGGCGGCCATGACAGTGTTTTGTGATGCGCTACTTCGTATTGGCCATGGATGTATTTACGTCTATGGTATTGGCTAACTATCCTACCGCCCGCACTCCCCGCCTCCTACCACCATTTTGGCCTTAAAATCGACATCTGCGCAGCCACTTGTAGCTATGTTCACATCAGCCGAGTTATAATGAACTTACTGTAGGTACTTTGTAATTTTGTCACGAAACTCATGAGGCACCTGATTTCTTGTCGTAAGTGATCATCCTCTTATTTGGACTTCAGTAAAATCAAAAACAACCACCACGCGTTGCCGAAAACGAAAGCAAAGTCTAAGTAGACTTAAAGTAAAGTTACACGTTAATATTTTTATTTTTATTTTAAGGTTTCCATGAAGTCTGCATTGGACGGTGATAAAAGACAAGGGAGTCGCAAGCTGCTTGAAAAACTCGAAGATTCTGTGTAAATTGTTTAAATATTGTATTTATTGATCTTTTGTACATTCCTAATAAAGAACTAACCATTTTATCTTGATAAATTAAATTATTTTCCCAATATTATTATGATTACGGTTACGATAGCGAAACAAATTGCAGTAAAGTGCGTTGCAAGTTGATTTTATTCAAGACTTAATAGAAAAACGACGGTTTCACATAGTTTTTATTTACTTGTTATTATTATTTTCATTATAGCATACTTTAAAATTCACTTAGATTTTATAGCTAGCTATGCTACTTAGCAAATTATTGAAATTATATCAGATAACAAGGACTTGGTCTGTTGTTGGTGGATGCCCCTATATGCCTGTAGATTTTGGTCTGTTCATGTTGAACAAACGCATGGATTTCTTATTCATTCTTCTAGAGTAGCTATACTCAACCTGCGGCCCGCCGGTTCCTTTGGAATGGCCACCTGACTCTATTTAAATGATTTGTTGTTAAACTTTGTTTCAATAATTTAGACCTAAATATTTTTTCTTGCGGCCTGGGATCGCTCGGCTGAAATATTATGTTTGTGGCCCCCATAAAAAGGGTTGAGCACCGCTGTTCTAGAGAGAATTGTTGCTTCGCTGTGTGATATCATATAGCCTAAAGCAGTCCTCGATAAATCAACTATTCAACACAAAAATAATTGTTTAAATCGATCCAGGAGTTACTGAGATTATCCCGTTCAAACAAACTCTGCAGCTTTAGAATATTAGGTAGCATAAATAATCAGAAGTAGAAATATTGCTAAAACTGCAACTTATTGAGGAGGAGAAAAAATATATTGACATCAAATTGTAATCCATATTTTGCGGGTAATTTTAACTATCCGTGGACCTGGGAATGTGTCGACCACGGGTAAACACTCCGATTAGGAAGGTTAGTTCAACGAGTTGACGGATGTTATATAGAACATTTGTTGAGCAATTCGATTAGTTATTATGAGGTATGAGGACTGGGTTATAGGATTTTAGTAATAGTTTCGTTAGTCGCTATTTCATTGTTACTTGGATTGATACTTGGTTAGTAATACATGTGGTAATACCTAGTCTATTAGTCCAGTAATTGGCAAAAATAATGTAGGTCTAATAAGGTTACTGCTGTGTTGTTGCTAAACGGATATTAGGATAATAAATGACTAAATGTGAATGTTTGCCTTTATGTCTGTAAGTGATGTGACGATCTTAAGCAAAGTTGTTGTGCATGAGCCCACAAAATGTTTCTGATTGGTACGACCAATTTTCGACAGGTAGCGCCATTGTCCTTAGATATAAATAACATAGGTAAGTTGCAAGACAACGTTTGCCGAGTCAGCTAGTATACTAATAATAATAAGGAATGGAATAAGGAGACGGGAAACGAAAAAATATCGTTAAAATTAACCCAGGAGAACGTATTAGCAGAAATAAAGTATCCTGTGTCCTATTTCAGGTCATGGCCAGTGTCAAAAATTTTATCGTGATCAGACTAGTATAATGATGCTGAGTTTAATATCCCACCCAGTCTCTTTTCCACACCAGAATTCACCTAATTTTGGATAGGTACACGTCTCACCATCAGATCTGTATTCATTCGAAACATGAATGCACTGCAGCTCAAAACTGGGAACTGACTGTGTAATGACTAAGTACTTTGTCACAACATTAGGTACCTACTTAGGTATCACCTTATGTTGTGACAAAGTAGCCATAAGATGGTAAAGCGTACTAACTTACAAAAAACCTATCCGAATGAAGTCGAGAATTCGACTTGATAACTCCCACATTATGATCAAACGGAAACACCAACGCACGAAATTTATTCCAGTCCTTCGTGGTACGCATGTTAAAAGACAAAGTGAAGCGCGTCGTTTGTACCGGAGAGATGTTCACTACGAAGGGATGCATACCTACCCGTTGGTCTTGTTCAATAATAGGAAAGGAGATGGGAAACTATAATTATATTATCATGTACCTAATTATTGTGAATCGAAAAATTTAATCAACTGTTGGCGCGTTAATAGTTGAATGTGTGACCGCTAGTGGCAAAGTTTCTTGAACATGGAAGGCACGTAAAGCCCCCTGTCCCGGGCCCCGACTGCTATCAATGCCGGAAGCCTTTCGGCAGCATGAAAAGTTGATGCTAGGTGCTGAGTCCATAGTAACTGGCGAGTATGTAAGTAAGGTAATCATTAATTTTATAGTACTTACCATGGAAATAATGTATGTGTTAACGGAAATGTGTTAAATCCGTCATTGTATACAATTCCTAGGAAATGTATACAATTCCTAAAATCGCCAGGAAATGTGTGAAATAAATTATATTGGACACATTTCCTAGGAAATTTATACATTTCCTAAATAGTAATCGGAAATGTAGTACATTAAGATTATAGATCAAGATTTTAATGGATACGCGGGATAGATAATATGAAGATATTATATTTTACGTTATGATTTTTACCAGATTGTCTCACCGAGTGCCTTAATCAAAAATATTATTGTGTAAAACAATGAATACTCATTTCCATTACTACTCAGTCAAATTCTTCAAGGTGTAGGTAGGTCGAATTGGTTACAGAACCGAATTAGTCTACCCCTACTCCACGTAGTCTTGTATGCCCTACCCCTAGAGTTTTTTTTAGAACCCGGAGGCGCGGAGGGAGGGCAGCCCCCGCCCGCTGTAACAAAACGCAGACACCCGGGCGAGCCGGAGCGGCTGAGGCTGGTCGCCGAAGGCGACCAGCAAGCCGAAGATGCGCAGGCGAGCGTGGGTGTCTGTGCTTTGTTACGCAAGGGCGAAGGGGCTGCACCTTCCGCAGCGCCGGAGACGTCACGGTTCGAAATTATGCCCTATATTCTGCGTTTTTACGATTTGGCCAAACGTGGATAACCAAACGTAGACGATTTACGGTCTGGACAAACTGAGTTGCCCATTTCATGAAATGCGACCATTTGAAGTTAACAAATCTACGATGTGGCCACGACATACACATTTCCTAATACGATATCGGAATTGTATACAATTCCTAGGAAATGTGTACATTTCCTAGGAAATGTATGAATTAAATAATTTTTAAAACAATATTTTACACATTTCCTAAAGAGCTTAGGAATTGTATACCTACATTTCCTAGGAAAATTGTAAATTGTAATTGTAAATTTCATACATGTCCGGTAACATATGCACAATATGTGGTTGGTAGTTATCCTTTCAGTTCAAACGTAAGCGTAACGGCGGCTGGTTTCTGTGTGGCCCGCGGATGGTATCTTTGTCGAGGGGTGGCAGTGGGTAACAGTGTGCAAAACTGTATTGTATGCGGGCGCTGCAGATAGCGGTGGCCCTGATGGTGCCTATGTAGGAATGTAAAACAAAGGGCCCTTTTGCGGCCTTTGGCCAGAAAAGTGTGATGGCCGCTGGTATAGATTCATTAGGTGCAATGAATAACATGCCGCATCACTCTTCCGGGGGTCCTGAGTTCGATTCCCAGCGAGGCGGAAATTTGAATGATGGGTTTAAATATGTACTTATCTCTTCTCAGTTTGGGTGCGTGTGTTCTTATCTTGTGTTGTCCATGGCACTCACGACAGAGGAAATGGTTGTGGGGCTATGAGTGTGTATCGTTAGTTATTTAATTAATGACTACATTGCAAAACTGTAATCACCTTGCCTTATTGTTTACTATCCTTGAAAGTTTGTCAATGACTGAAATTACACACAACGTACTACATACGGTCACGTAATTTCAGGCCTATTGCAGGTTGACCCCAGCGGTCGCGCCGGATGGAGTAAGCGGGCATTGCCCGGTTTTACACGCTTGATTGCCGCGCGCGCTCTGTTGCACCGATCTTTCACCTGCGCAATAATGACGCCTATAAAACCTTGTCATTGTAAAATTGTGACGTTACTTTCATCCCGAAGCAAACGAGAAATACAACTCCACTATAGCGAGACACATTTAACTTTAAAGAGATTATCTGGGTTTAAACCCATTTTGCAAACATGTATAAATTTGGATGTTTGGTACGATACAGTTTTTATATTTTTATATCAATTTTATTGATTCATTGAAGGCTGATAAATAATGTTTTATTATTGTTTCAGTTTTTAGTTTTGGTGGCGTGTCAGGGAGCTTTTTCATACGGAGAAGAACAAGATGACTTTTTTGGTTCATTCGACTTCGGAAGTAATTTTGACGATGAAGAAACTGGTTAGTAATCTATCATAAACATTATTTTACGTAGTTGTAGTAGTTTTATTAAGCTTTATATTAATAGTAGGTACCTACTAGGCACTTTCATTTATCGTAACGCAAATTACTGTAGTTTGCTTTCGCCTAATTAGCGCTTTATGTATCTTTCAGGCATCAGTTCGTTGGCCTCAAGTCCTGCAGCAGTAATTAAAGTAGATAATCGGCAACACCCTCAGTTATTTGACACAGTCGTTAGTAGTTCTGTTGATAGCATTCAAAGTCGATTAAAGCCCTTGGACACTTTTGCACCAGAAAACTTTGGATTCAGTCCCATTGCTAGTCAAAGCTTTTTTCCCATTGGCAAGTCTGCAAAATTAACGGCCCAGCAAAAACAACAACAACAACTTCAGCCTCATGTAGCACCCAATGCGCAACAAGTTAGCCCTATAAGATATGATATTCGAACTGTTCACGACGCTAATTATAAAGTGTATAAGCCAGAGGAAGAAGAAGAAGAAGATATTTTGGCAAAGTTAAAAAAAAATCCTACAGTGGCAGCTTACTTTCAGCCTGGGGTTACTGAAGTTGATGTTGGTCGTCCTTATGATTACCGCAAGGAGGAATTAATAGCAATTCCCGAAGATCAAAACGACTACAAGTCAAATCCTTATATTACAGGGTCAGCACGTATAAGAAGGTATGCAGGTGGCCGTAGTCGCGGCAAACAGAGGAAAAACAGTGAAGAAGATGAAGGAAATTATGATTACAAAGCCGAATATATTTCAAGACCTAAAGCTTTTGATAGCAGTCCCTACAGCAGTTATAAAGAAGACCCCAAGAAACAATACGAATATCCCTACAAATACGACTCAGGATATGATCATAAAGAATACGACAGAATAAAGCAATTGTCCGAAAAGCAAGCGGCTGAAATTAAACAAAATCCTGAAAATTGCCAAGAGGTAAAAAAAGACGGAATGGTATGCATGTCTTGCAAGGATCCCAAAACCGGAGGAAACTATGAGTCGTGTTCTTACGTAGCGGAACCTAAAAATAACAAATACGCCTATTCTAAAGAGAGAAAGTTTGATAGTAACGATGAACCCGATGAGCCTGTAAGTAACCAAAAATCAGACCAATCACAAAAGTCCGAGAAGTATCAAGCCGAGAAAAAGGATGAATCGTCCCCACAAAGGTACACGGAAGATAAACCGTACAGCAATTATAAAAGAGAAGATAAACCAGATAACTCCGGGGAAAAATATAAAGGTTATTATTCGTCAAGTCCCAAAACAAGTGAATCCCTGCGTGCAACCAATAACGAAGCGAGTTCAGAAAGTTCAGAGGCAGTAGCCCAGCCCTACGATTATAAAAAAGCATTACCCGGTTTTTATGGTAATCAACAAAAAAAGAAAGACGTCGAACATGTATTAGCTGAATTTAAGCAAAAAGACAGATCAGCCTGTAAAAAGGTCCAGAAAAATGGCATGACTTGTTATCAGTGTATTGACGACGCTGGGCTGAAAAACGAAGAGTGCATGTTTGTTTCTGAGTCTGCACCTAAACAAAGCCATCTAGCATACCAAGAAGTAAAAGAATTCACTTCAAAACCTGCAACACTTGACGATGGAAACGAAGGAGCAGAAAGTCAAACGGTAACCACAAGTTCACCAGCTGTGGCAGCATCAGCGGAGTATTCTGAGGAAAATTCTGACTTCAGTAAAAAATCCAAAAGAAAGAAGGCTACTTCACCTACGGTAGCTGCAAGTGCAAGCAATTCAATTCCTTCAATTCAACAACCACAGAGAGTAAAAAGAAGTCAAGAATCTCAAGCAGAAATAGATGCAGAAATAACCGACGAAACTAACATAGCTCCACCTGAAGAGTTTGCTGGTGTTAACTCGTTTGGTGCATTTTGGGCAGAAACCATGCCTAGATACAGTGCAGCTTTAGGTGTAACACTTCCTGAATATATGCTGTCCCGATCGGAACACGAAGCTGCATTTGATGAAATAGTTGCAGGAGCATAATTGGTGTCGAAAAGCAGGGGTTATTAGAGCGTAACATTTGAACAATTTTAAAATAAAGTCTGAACGGAAGGTAACCGATAAATTTGTTGCATAACTTAAATTTCATGGATTTACTCGCAATCTACAAAGTATAAAAACACAAATTAATAACGAAAGCGCGCGCCCGTATTTCTACCTTCCACGTGACCATCTTAAAAATACTTCGAGTGAAAACGCAGTGTAAAGGACAATCTCAATTAGCATTCAGTTTAGTTGTAAGAAAAAAATGATTATTGAAAAAAGGACTATCTTTTATCAATTTTTTGTTAACTAGTTATAGAAAAAATATAATTAATAAATTAATGTATTTTTTTTCTTCCTTTATAACCTGTCAGAAGTACCTATTACAATAAAATTATTAGTAAGTCTAGCCCGAAGCTCTCGATAAGTGATCGACAAAGATGCGACAGCAACAGCGGGTGCGGTCGGCGGTTGGATGGGTGACCGCAAATGGCAAAAATTTCTTGAGAGTTTCCGTGTTTCGAAAGAAACGTAAAGCCGTTAGTCCCGGTTGTTACTGATAGATAACAGCCTAGTCGTTAAGACATGTCGGAGGCCTTCGGGCGGCTTGAAAACATTCGACACTGGTTTGGCCACTAACCCCTCCACCAATCCGCATTGGAGCAGCGTGGTGGAGTATGCTCTAGGTCTCCTCAATAATGAGGAGAGACCCGTGATCAGTAGTGGGCCATTAATGGGTTGTAACCAACTAGTTTGGAGTTCTGGACTCTACTCACTACTACAATACCCGCGGATTATGTAGGGTCAGGGCTAGGTTAAGCGTTTAAAGATTTTGTACGGTCGATGGGCTGCGACATGGTAGTAAGACCAAAAGTTTATTTTACATACCACGTACCACCTAATTCCTTTAAGAATAACTATTAAATATACCATAATAAATCGACATAACGATTCTCTGCATGTAAGTCATTATTTTCTGGCAACGATAAGTATGTTTTATTATACATCGTTAATGGATCTTCTTGGTGGTAATTAGCCTATACACGACAAATACAGAATTATCATTAGGTATTTCATAGGCTTAAAGATGAAGCAGATTTTGAACAGTACCGAAGCTTATAGTAAATTTTAAGTATCAAGTTTAAGACGGTGAGTTCCCGAGAGCACTCAAGAAGGATTAAAATAGTTTTTAAATTAACATGCTCAATTTGTTGCGTTGTGCATCTGCAAAAGTGGATGAATGGATGGACATGGAACAAAGAAATCCTCTAGGACCGAAAATGCTATAAATAAATTTGCTAACCACATGTACGCGCGGCTATTCTAATATCAGTGATGTGATGTGATAATACAGATCAGTCGTTAAAATAATGAAACAGTACAACGTCATTGATTCGGAAATTGTTGGCATGGTCTCCGGTCAGCGTCCTAGTTGTCAATATTGTGTTTGATGTTATGAATTTTACTGGTGATTGTCCAAAACTCGTCTACATGAGGTCTAATTCGATTTGAAGCCTGTCAGAACGGAGAGAAAGCCAACAATCAATTTCAGTCGCATTTTACCCATGCATTGAGCCGCCGTTGTGCGAATATAAATAACGTTGCAAGAGATTGGAGCCAATTATAAAGTCGGTAGATATCAGGAACGTCGTACTTGTACAGTGAAGCTGTTTTTTTTTTGAACGATCAAACAATAACCTACTTAAATCAGTGCTCGTGTTCACGTGTTTATTGAGTAAGTAAGTAAGTAAGTTCATGAACTACGAATATTTTAAAAAAATATAAAAAGTAGTAAGTAATTGATAACGTTAGTTGACATTTTAAATAAATACGTTACTTTATTTATTTAGACACGGTATGCACATGGTAATTCTTTAAATGTAAGGTAAGGCAAATTCAATTATAATAACGGAAGAATTGAAAAAGGTATATAAAAAGAAACTTGTAACATAATAGGTAACTGCATTGTGTAAATTCGAAATGGATACTTTTTACGAATCTTGCTTACAAGTTTTTAACCGTCCACATTTTCGTTCAGTGTCTACCGATATTTGATCAGTCTTCAATCATGATTTCTTGTGTTCTTGCCAAGTAACTAACTCAATATAAAAAGGCATTACGTCGTTGTTTTCAAGAAAGTAGTCGAATGTTTTATTTTCGTCTTAGGAAACAACGGCTGTGCTTGCTAAGATTGTTAACATCAGAAGTAAATACCTTTTTAATCCTTAACATGTATTATCTACTTAAAAATTTAAATACAATCATAAAAAATAAAATAATAACCGTTCCTTTTAATTGATTACAGGAGAGTGTTCTTATCCAATCCCACCATTTATCTCAAGTTCTGCCATTTTATTCACGGCGTACTAGTTCGGAATTAATTGTGTTACAGAGAGATGGCGTCAGAAGCGATTATGGACGACGAGGAAGAGTACGTGGATGTAAATAAGCTACCTCTAAAACCGCCCCAGCCGATGTTGCCGCCAGAAAAGCCCGCACGCCGACCATGGCACCCAGTCATGTGGGACGACTCCATCATGGGTATTACACCTCCACCTCAAGTTGAAGAAGAAACGGTAATAATATTTGTAATACATCTATCATCTATCTATACTAATAATATAAAGCGGAAGAGTTTGTCGTGCAACCCCTAATGTATGTTGTATTGTAGGACGTCTGCTGACTAATAAACAAATGTAGGTACAGTGCGCCCAACTTATCTCTGAAATGGCAAAAATTGGAACTAACGAAAAGTCATTCATAAGTCTGTTATGGTCATTCATCTGTCAGTTACTAGTGTGCAATGATTGGTCAAATGAATGTCAAATGCGTCCGACAGCGCCTCTTTCGTTTCATTCTTAAGTTGGGTTTACTATATGTAATACCAGACGCATTCTGTCATAAATCGAACTTACTTCAAACACGAATCAAAACAAATCGAACGTACACAAAAATTCAGGATAAAGTTAATAAATTGAAATTCAATTAAAGTTACTAAGTTTCAAGTTTCACTTTGTACATTCATAGGTAATTTCCAAATCAAATCAAAATGTTTGTTGGGTTTTACGTTTATGTGATAAAAATATCTAACTTTTTACTAATAATAATTTTTAATCGACTTCAAAAAAAGAGTAGGTTCAATTCATCTGTATTTTTTTTTTGTTTATTTCGTGAACCGATTTTGATAATTCTTTCGACATTCGAAAGCTAACGAAATTTGAGCGACATCTGACGGTCAGTTTTTGAGTTATTCTCAATTATGTTAATTTAATTTGTGGTAACTTATGGGTGTTTCGATTTTGACGATTCTTTTTTTTCTTTGAAAGGTAGTGCTTGTCGTGCTGCCCCGCACTCCTTAAAAATTGGAGTGAAATCTGGCATGTGGGTTTTTAAGTTATAGTCTAAGATCCGAATCTAAGTCGACATTCACCGGGTTGATAATAGAATCAAACTTATTTTATAATAAATTTCGTATCTTAGAAAATATATTAAAAATGGGTTGACAACAAAAATCCTGGACAGAATATTTTTTATTATTTTTTTAAAAATTATTTTTGAACAATATTGCATGACGAAGATAATAATAAAATTTTATACTGGACTTAAAGTATAGAACATATAGAATGTGCAGACTATTATCAAATCGAGTGAAAAGTAACTAGTATTGACATACCTGTTTATATCTGTCTACCCAGTAGTTCGTCCAGGTAAATAATAGTCTACCCTAAGTCTGCACATTCTATATGTTCTATACTTTAAGTCCAGTATAAAATTTTATTATTATCTTCATCATAAGTACAACATTTTATGAAAATCATTTTTTTTAAAATAATTAAAAATATTCTGTCCAGGATTTTTGTTGTCAACCCATTTTTAATATATTTTCTAATATACGAAATTTATTATAAAATAAGTTTGATTCTATTATCAACCCGGTGAATGTCGATATAGATTCGGATCTTCTACTATTATCTCGATTTTGAAGTCGGACATTTTTTTGCAAAAAGTTAGTTGCTTAGTTAATTATTTACATGAAGTTAGTTAGTAAACAATTCGATAAAACCTATAAATAAAATTATCTCTTAGGTCATTTAAGTGATATTCTTATTTCGCAAAGCAAAGTGTGAAACTGTTACTAATGTAATAAAAGTTATTTTATTCCAATTTCGTTTCTTTTTCAGCCTAAAACACAATCGAGGGAATATCCACATAAGCAACGTATTCGCAATTTAAGAAGATTAATTGCCCAGGGCAAGGTAAACCCGACTCCAGAAACACTCATATTTTTCCTGTGCAATAAATTTGCCATTTCAGAAGAACGTCAGAAAAAAACAAATCTGAATGTTTAACATTAACCAAAGATCATCTGATTACTATAATCATAAAGTATTTAAAATTGTTTGGTTTTAAAGGACTAAACATGACTAAAAATCTGGCACACAGCGCCAGAAGGTATCAGTTTGATAAATATTTAAATCAAAACGTGAAAAAGTACCCGAAACACAAACACTAACCTCTATCTTCTGTAATACTTCTATTATATTTAAATACTTGGGCATTGAAGCCTTCTTTTTGTTTTGTGAAATGCTGGAGTTTTTCAAGGACACTATAACCAGAAATTACTATGATGTTAAATAGAGATGAAGATGATCAATCCCAATGTTTTTCATTCTTTCGTGTCATACTTGTTTTATAAACTATATACTTGTACTTTAGTTAAGGAAGGTCAGATTAAATTTTCCCTTAAATTAATCACTGATGAAATCTGAACGCCAACACATGCATGTATAATGCCCGGCACGTAACTTGAACACTGCGCAGTAGACGCAGTAGTCGATCGATTTACAGGTCTCAATCGAAGAGCGGGGCGCGGGGGCGGCGCGTAACCATAGCGACGCATGCGCAGTGATGCGCACAGTCGCTTTCCGTTCGTCTCCACCCGCGCACACGCCTCTCATGCCCTTGAGTACAATCGCTAGCGAAAGTTTTGAGTTGTTTGACCATTTCATTGACCGATTTATTTTATATTAAATAATGCCTCGACCTCAGCCAACTTTAAAAAGACGGGAGAGAAGAATGTTATTTGATGTGTTTACATATCGTCGAGTCGAGTCGTACCAATGAGTGACAGTGAATAATTAACTCGGAAAAAATAGTTTTATTTCCCGTCATCCTATCCTACTAATCCTACTATCCTACTAATTTTTTTTTTCAGGAGATGGTCCATTTTGGGCCTGATCTTGTACACTAAACCATGAAAAACCAAAAAATACAGAAAGTTCATTAAAAATATAATAAATTCACAAATCGCAATAAATGACTTGCTAAAATAAAATTAATTTCGACTTATTCGGTAGGTACTACTTGCAACACTTGCAAGATGGCGTCCTTCACTCTGAGTTCAAGCCATTGTTCAAGCATAGAGAAGGCATATTGACAGCTAACGTCATACGTCAAAAATTATGAATCCTCTGGTCTGCTCATAGAGATATTACAATTAGGCTTGCCACCCGTACTTTATAATAAAGTATTGTACGTTATATCAGGCAATTGTACTCTATCCTTTATGAGAACAATAAAGTACACGAAAATACTTTATTTCGCATGATTTGATTTCTTTGTAATAAAAAATGAATAACTTATTTATTTTAATTTAAATATAAATTGTGAAGATGCAGTGCAATTGTTTAGTCGAGATCCTAATTTGATACAAACTGCAAAAAGCAATAAAAATATTTTTTTAATATAATAATAAAGAAAAATAAATTGTACTTTATTTTGATGCTATGTACTTTTTTTTCTCACTTATAATAACCAATGTACTTTATTTGCAAAACAAAAAGGTGGCAACCCTAATTACAATAGAGGGCAGAAGCCAGGCTTCAGAGCGTACCTCGGATAAAGAGACGAAATCTTTAGTAATCACCTTACTCTTTCTGGCGAGGCTTCAGAGCGTACCTAGGATAAAAAGAGATGAAATCTTTAGCAATTACCTTTCTCTTTCTGGCTCATCGGGATCGGAGAGAGATAGGTAATTACCGTTATCGTTGTTTCTCTTTCTAACCGGGGCGATTCCAATGTATGGGCAGCCGTATGGCTCACCCACTCTAGTGTAATATCTCTATGGGTCTGCTGCCCGCCATTATGTAGAATAATTGCGTCACGTGGAGTTAATAAATAATTTTTGCACTTTTTTTTTTTTTTTTTTTTATGGAATTAAGATAGCAAACGAGCATGCAGTACCACCCTTCCCCTGCCGCCCATAACAACTGTGACCGACCTAGAACTAGACTCAAAGGGACTAGGATGGTTAGTCCAGTTAGTAGATGGTGTTAGAATATTAGTTGGTTAGTTTGTTAATAAGTGCGAGGACAGGGTATGTTAGTGATAATTAGTCCTGTTAGTTAATGTTAGTAAAAGTCCAATTAGTTATTGTTAGTATGAGTCTTGTTCCAATTCGGTCACAGATGCGTTGCTACCCCTGAGGTCTGAGATGGTCGCCTCTAAAAAAGTGAAACCGGCTCCAAATAAAGATGAGTTCGTGGATTTGATTAGTCAAAAATGGTTTATTTTTCTTTTTTATTTTATTTTATCACTGGTACAAAAACCAGGCCCAGACTCCATACAATTGTGGACCGTCTCCTTTATAGAAATTTTTAAAGGGACTGGTTCCCCGAAGCGAGGGTGGATTTACTAGTAATATATATATTTGAATTAAAATAACAATAAAAATTATTTAGTTATATTGTGTAATTATTTATATTGTTATTGTATACATATATTGAGTTAAAAATATATTGTGAATTTCGCGGGAAAACGCAGAGGTTTATGAACCATTCGCCGTAGTACTTTTGCATACAACAGTACCTGCGCAAACGACAGCCATTTTTGTTCAACTTACGTGCCGGGCATTATACATGTAAGAACATATGAAATGTATGAAACAATAATATTATTCACTGACATTTCACAGTATATCAAGGCCACTAATCCATTAATTTTATTGTTTTATATAAAAACATCAGGGTCAATAACAAATAATTTCATCTTAAAATATTACATGTTTAATTAATTTACTTAAGTATAATTTTGTACATTTTCCTAAGAACAAAATTATAAAAAAGTTTGAGATAGTCCCTGTATCAATAAGGTAATATATAATGTAATTGTGTACTGGTTTATTTTAAATATACTCTTTTTATGTTTAACTAAAAATAGATTTATAAGAAAAACAAATTTTGGAGTGAGAAGCAGACAGAAAATACCATTAACTATTAAGATATGAATAACCAAGACATGACTCTGGTTTGTATTATAACTCACCGAGATGAATTAATATTGCAAGTTATAATTAATAAGGGCGCTTTCAATTTACGCGGTTCGTGTCATACGGCTGCAGTGCGGAATCGGTACGTTTGTCGTACGGCATACGGACGGTAGTTTATTTTTATACAAAGTGCACGGTGCGGCAGCAGTGCGATCGTCGTAAACACAAACGTACGACAAACGTGCCGATTCCGCACTGCAGTCGTACGACACGAAACGCATAAATTGAAAGAGCCCTAAGTAGCCATGTATGAGGTGATTTAAGTCTATTGCACATACAAGGCAAAGGAAACATGGCAGTGTATGAGATGCAGAAAATTATATGATTTATTTTGTTTTAATGCCATAATATACATATAATGTAAGGATGAAATAAATATATAAAAGAAAAATTTGTCTTGTAATTTTAATTTTCATTATTATTCACCGAAATGCAATTATTGCAGTGCCCTCTGTGTGAACAAATACTTTTATATTACAAAGATGTTATATGTATAAAATTATACAGACCATTCATCTTTCTTAGTTACCGGCGGCCAAGAATGATATGAAACGACCTACCATCACATAAACAGGTATCGAAGCGATCAATCAGTACACTGAGAAACAAGATAAAATAAAATACTTTCGTTAAACTCAAATGGGAGTCATTACATATACTTTATATTCTCCATAAAAATTATCTACACACAAGACTTTTAATATAAAACAAAATCGAGTTTCTCAAATATAACTTATATAAAGAATTTAAGATCGCCGTTCACTCGCCACCACGAGCCGAGTGCGACGAAACGAGGGCACCACCGATATAATGTACAACGTCCGGGCGGGCCGTCGGCTCGTCGCGCGAACGCGGTCCCGAAAATAAATTAATTAACTCGGAAAGTAAATCGAACATCTCCACTAAAACGAACCGGAAGTCCTCGACACGAGGGCCCGCCGCGCGCCATCGTCCGTCGGCCGGTGCCGGCGGGCAGCACTACCCCGCGTTCTCACACGAGTCCCGGAGGCGTCGGGGGACGCATCGCTGACCCGGGCACTAGACCGAGTTTGGTCACGCGAGATCCGGAACGGCCGGGCGACACTATCACTGAATCTATGCGGACGCTAGGTAGCGGACCGCACTACACCGAGTTCCGACACGTGACACTATCACTGAGTCTGTGCGTTCGCGTGCGGACGCTAGGTGGCGGGCGGCGGCGCGGCGGGCGCGGGCGCGGGCGCGGCCGCGGCGCCCCCCGCACCCGCCGCGGCTCCGCTCGTCGTCTCCTCATCCTCCTCCTCTTCGGGGTCGAACTTCAGCATAAGTTGTTTAAACTAGAACAAAGCAAAGTTGATCAGATCAGACCTGGATATGTAATGCAGCTACTTGGTATTTTTGAAATTCAGCACAACTTGCTTTACGATATGATAGCTATCAGCGCTCCTGGCTAAGTATACCCAATGGCAAATACTTTGATTTTAACAAAGAGCTACATTCTTTTTTGACAATGAAACTGTGTTTAGACCAAGACTTGTTTGTGGCTTTACAAAAAAAGTAGTCATTGTAGCCTAATCGGGAAATTTTTAATAAGGTTTACAAAAGAGGTAAGAGTAGTGGTAGGCGATACAGTAAGTGGTGGTACTGGTGGTGCTACCTCGAGGTACTCGTCGACCAGCCGCCGGCGGCCGCGCTCGTCGAGCTCGTCCTCGTCGTCGTCCACGCCGAGCTGCGCGATGGTGGCCTTGGGCTCAAAGTGCGGCGCGTGCCGCCGCGACACCGCCTTCTCGTACACCTTCACGCTCTCCGACGGCGAGTATTGGTTGATTTTTCTGTTCAATCACATTATGATAAAACTCTGAATGATATTTAAATTTGGAATTTTTGTCATGCCATTGAAATGTCCCTAACTATAATGCTGGAGAAAAACATCGTGGAGAGTTCACGAGACTCAAAAAAGTCCGCAAATCCGTTAACCTTCCCAAACTGAAAAGACCCATGCCCAGTATAGTGATGATGATGATATGATAAATAAACAAAAATTAAGAAGATAAATAATTGTCATAAAAAAAAATTAAAGTAAGAAAAACAATATAGGCTTTCTGTTTAGAAATACTGAGACACCCGTTTCAACGTTTTTTCAAAACCAACCCCTACTAAAAACAGAACTGTAAGTTACTACAAAAACGAACAGCTAGTGAGTGACACGTGATAGTGAGCGTGATACTATAATAATATAGAGTAAATGGAATACTAACGCATCAGTGAACCCGTATAGCTGCTTGAGGTGCTGTTTGAGCACGAGCAGCAGCAGGCAGCCGCGCGCCTGGCGCATGGCGTCGCGCAGCGCGCGCGTGCCCGCCGGCAGCCGCAGCAGCAGCGCCTCCGCCTCCTCCTCGTCCTCCTCCTCGTCCAGCGGCTCCCGCTCCTCCGCGCCCTCCGTGCCCGTCTGCAGCAGACCCTGTACCACCACCGCGTGTTAATTTATACCCTTACGTTCATGACAATAACTATACTGCATTCGCGTTCGATATGGAATTTGTTCTAATTGCACCCCACCCAAATGCCAACTTACCGTGCTTGTGATGAAGGTCGTATCAGATTTTAAAAAAGTAAATTTTAAGAAGTAACAAATTAAATTGAACTGCCAGCAACAAACAGGCATTGTTAGGGACAAACCGCAGACAGCGACGTGACAATTTCCACTACTTTGTATATGTGTAACAAATGCCTTTGAATGAAGGAATCTGTTTCTTAAAAAAATTATGTTGACTTGTGCAATTGCCGCCTTCTTACTATTGTCTGTTAGATTGGTCTAGGAAACATCCAAACAAAACAGAAGAAAGGTAGTGTTTTTAAGTTATCAGTAACAATGGGTCCTATTGCAGTTGGGTATTAGCTTAAAATCAGTACATACAGTATCTTATATAATAGTCTTGTACTGTTAAAGTATACCTCCAACAAACTAACAGTATTTAAATAGACCACTTACCAGCCCCCTAGTTAGAACCAGCTACATTTTAAAGTTTCAATAAATGCTACTTTATGGTCTTTATGTAAAGCAAACACTCTTGTTTTCTACTTGGTATTATTATAAACCTGTCACCATTTCGAACTCTTCGTATTTCGAAGTATTAGAAAGGTGTCTTCAATTTTGAATGATCGAGAATTGACCGAACATTTTAAATACACATAGAGATAGTAATAATAGATCAATGTAAATAGATACAATACTTCTTAATTTTTTCTTGTCATCTTGCCAAAGGTCAGCAGAAAACACTAAATACTAAATCTTATATATAAAATTCTCGTGTCACAATGTTAGTTACCTTACTCCTCCGAAACGGCTTTACCGGTTTTTACCAATTTTTTTAACATATTCAGTAGGTCTGAGAATCGGCTACTATCTATTTTTCATACCCGTGTGATAAGGGTTGTTCACCCTTAACATTTTTTTGGCAAAACAACGTTTACCGGGTCAGATAGTTATTCTATATACGAATTAATTTCAAGTTCAGAGAAATCATATTTATGTAGTGTAGCATAACAGCTTGTAAGTATATATGCCATTTATAGTGTAAATATACTAAATACAGAATGGTGTTATATACAGAAATTTTATGTAGGTTATGTTTTATGTTATTTATAAACATCAATAACATCATACACCAGTTGATGCATGATGTTATAAAGATAAAATTAATATTACTGACCAATATATAAATAAGATTACAGGAAATTATTAATTATTCAGTACAAAAAACTTGACAGTTTCTTACCTCACGAAATACTTGTAATAGATTTGATCCAGATGTAGAAATAATAATGTCAATATGGTGAATTATAAACAGTGGTTCATCTTGTACTTGAAAAGGGAAGTAGCTTAAATTATCCGCCAGGTACAACATTTGATTTAGTGGAGCCGTCTGAAACAATACAAACAAATAACAACACCCCCACATAATATATTAATGAGTAGCGACCCGCCCCGGCTTCGCACGGGTGCAATAACTATTTAATGGATGTTATTATACATATAAACTTTCCTCTTGAATCACTCTATCTATTAAAAAAAACCGCATCAAAATCCGTTGCGTAGTTTTAAAGATTTAAGGACACAAAGGGACAGAGAAAGCGACTTTGTTTTATACTATGTAGTGATACTCGGCTATTCTCAGCAACAGGAAATAGGACTATTATTTATTATTTTTTCGTATAAATGATAAATCATTTTAGATTCGAAAATAAAAATGGTTGATATAATAACAAAAAAATAGTATAGTTTTAATATAGGAATGGCTTTCGCACCAAAGCGCGTGACGACATAGCGCAAAACACCTGTTATTTTGGTGGTAAATCTCTGACCTAGGCTGCTTGCACTCTAAGGGTCAAATCACACCGAGACGAGACGCGACGCGACGCTGCGCGCAGTCTTTCAAAGAGCGGCTCAAAATAGAATTTTATTTTGTACACGAAAAGATTTCGTTGTGAGAATGCAGAATACGTTGCTTCATGCAGCGCTGCGTCTCGTGACGTCTCGCGGCGTAGCGCGGTGCATCGCTACGCAGCCGTGCATCGTCGGTACGCGCGGCGTGCAAGATTGCCTACTTTTACGATGCACCTCGCGGCGCAGCGCGAAATCACTGGCCTCTTCCAGTATCGTTGCGTCGCGTCGCGTCTCGGTGTGAGCTGACCCTAAAGGTTCGCTTTCAACTCATTTGTTTTTCTTCAATAACTGATGACTATGAATATCGAAGGAACGAAAATTTGAAAAACGATGAAAGTTAACAACGCTGTAACTTTGGTAAACCTGGCCCGATTACGATAAAACAAAACCTGCTATTTGCACGAGTACGCGCATTAAATACAGTCAATTTTTTTGGTGTATTGGTCTGACTCATTAAAACATTTGAATATTTAAAAAAATTAATAACAAATTCATAAACTCACCGAGACGTCGTCGAACTGCTTCAGTAGCGACAGCACGAGCGCTCGCCTCTGTGGTCGCGTGTTACGCAACAACGAATATAAAAAACCATTCAGCGCAGTAGGCAGATCGTCTAATTCCTTTTTCCTGAAATTATAATTCAAAATATGTACTTATGTTTTTATCCGTCATGTCCACTTTCTAGATGAATATTCGTGCATCAGATCGGCCACAAAAAGACAAAGAATTTTAAAAAAGGATGATGCGCGGTCGAAAAGACGAAAAATCTTTTGATTTGGGTCAAAGTGGACCGAACCACGTCAAAACATTTCATTTCACAAAAGCATCACACATTTATTGATACTAATGACGGCAATGATCAGATAAAAAATACTTACCGAAATCCTCTTATAACTTTCTGCTCTTCCCTTTGTAATATTTTCTGCAGTTGATAGGACAGTCTGATGCCGACCTGCGCCTTCATATGTATGAACCCCGGGTACTTCTTGTCAATCTCCTGGAGGTGCTTGTCGGCCGTGTGAGACACTGTTACTTCTGTGTCAGTGCTCATACATATTAAGTATGGAACGATCTATAACAAAATATTTTAACATTTCTGTGAATCCTTCTCGATACAGTTTTGTACAGTTCTTATTTTTACAGTCCCCAATACCGAAGGAGTGATTATATTGTTACTAAATGTTATGTACAATATAAACCGCCGTTTGGTGTTCCTGTTTCGGCGTAAGTTCAAGGTTCTCAATAAGTAGAAGGAACCTAACCTAACCACTTTTTCAGTTAAGTAAGTAGTTTACATTTGTTTACTCAACCAATTCTTATTAAATTATTCAATTAAGGTTTAAGGTTTAAGAATCTTTATTTCTCAGAAGATTATTAAAATCACTTAATGAGAAACATAAATAAACATATTTACAAATTACATTACAATTACAAGATTGAGCGTATTCACAATAAAAACACTTCATTAAAAATGTTCAATGAAAAGTGGGTAAAATCACATTAATTTATTATTTCAACGTCAGCTGACTCGGACTATCGTCAGTACTAAGCATACTATACATAATACATAAATACTTATGTTACATTACCACTAAGTAAATTTAAAAACTGATGACAACCTAAAACTGTTGTACTGTGTAGATGTACCTAATATAAACCGTAATCCGTTGTGTAAGAGAGTCTCAATAAAGTCATCCTTCGAGCTACATGTGTTTCACTACGAACCTCTGATCACAACACTACATGGCGACCCTGCCTGGCCGGTGCGCTTGTGGCGATGCCGCGTCGCTCGCTTGCGCACCGGAGGGCATTACAAATGAACAATCAAGAACAATAAAATCGTAGAAGAATAATTATTATTTAACAAAATAAAATAAAAATTAGAGCAAGAATTTTTTTTATTGAAGACAAAGATTCCAGCCCAGCATACCAGCATTGATATAATAATTTTCTGGACAAGATCGTCAATCATCATTATCACCCGTCCGCGAGTTTCTACGAAATTCATCATTTGGACTCGGTGCAGTTGAAGTCGGAGAAGTCAGAGAAGTGAAAAAAAGTACCTGGCCAGCTCGAGAGCATCACCAACGGTTGTTACGATTCATCAAGAAATATTAAGTGATGGTGAATTGTGTGAGGTGTGTTTGTGAAGTGTATTTTCTGTGTAATTGTGTAATTATTAAGTAATTAATAACAATATGGTTTTGCAATAATTTCTAACGTAATCATGAAAATGCATACATAGTAAACGGATAATAATGTAGTGTTTGCAAAGTAGAATTTAAATTCTCATGGCAGGCAAAATATCGCATTATTGTCATTTGTCATAAATATTTTTATTTATTTATAATGGTTTTTTAAATTAATAATAGTAGTCAGTAATATTAAGACAAGCAACACTTTTTTCAACTATTTTTGTTTACCGCGATTGCATTGCATTAATTATTACTTACGTTTAAAGCTTTGATTAAAAAAATGATGTTCTTTGTTACAATTATCATTACTCATCTTTATAGGAATGTGGAATCGTATTGCACGGGTGATGCAACGCCGCCAGTATCGTTTCAAATTGCAATAACTTTCCGTATAAGTAGGTAACGGAAGATGAGACCTATTGTTTTGATTAACTTTATAATTTTAATCGATCTTCTTTCGCTCTTTGTGTCTATCTTTGAGTTTATAATTATTAAAATATATTATTTAACATTCAAATGGAATTTGCAATGATGAAGTGACTCGATGATTTTTTTTAACATCTATGTTATGTATTTAATGGATTATGACATTTCTTTATGAAATAATTTACGTAGGAGTAAAATTACTAGATTGACCAGAAAGAAAATATGTATAAGTTTTTTTTCGGATGGATTTCTTCAGTAAATTAGTATTTTTAGTAATGATTGGACTGATCATCCAAGAGTTAAGAAAATACCTAACATACTGAGGAAATATTGTTAGTTGTCAAGTTTTTTATGTTGGATTTTATAAATGTGGAATTATTTAATATTTTTGAGACCATTTTCTTGATCATGCTGTACACGAGATGTCTGCGCGAAAGAAATGGCTCAAGGTACACTCTAATGTATATGAATAAAAGTATTAGTGTTCAAATATTATGTTATAAAATGAAGATAATAATGATGAGAAATAAGGTATAGGCGCCTTGAAATGAATAATGTAATGAAAAAAAAAGAAAAATTAAAGATGTATAAATGAATTTACGTTGATGAAATAAATAGAATAGAATAAAGTAAAATATGAAAGTGACATAATTAATACTTGCTGTGACTGAATTTTTTGAACTTGGATATGACAAAAATAACTACCTGGATGAGACTTTAATATTAATTGATTTATTTTGGATACTAGTTTATAACAATGATTTTGTTTAAGTATTCTTTTTTCCTTATTAATTTGAATTTAAGTATGTATCCCTAGCTTAACTTGTTTTATCATTATGTAAGTGGTTAATTTTTAATAATTATTTTCTCCTTCAAATCATATTTTTACATTTTTCATTGTGTAGTGTTTAGAAAAAAAATGAAATCTGTCAATTTAATTTTTTTTTTTCAAAAATCCGTGGAGATGTACTGTGTAGATGTACCTAATATAAACCGTAATCCGTTGTGTAAGAGAGTCTCAATAAAGTCATCCTTCGAGCTACATGTGTTTCACTACGAACCTCTGATCACAACACTACACTGTAAACCCTACATTATATTATAACGGAGTAATTCTCTCATGAATGTACCATTCAATGACTAATGCTAAACTAGTTTACCGCACGATTATCTCACCTGCACCGGATGCACGAGGCCTTGCGCCAGCACTAGCTGGACGACCTTCATAGCGCTCGACCGCACGACTGTACTCTTGTGGAGGAATGAGCCCAGTATTTCCTTCAGATACAACTGAATCACCGTCGACGCCATACCCGACGACACGTCGCCCATCTCTTTCAGGTTTTCGTGCTTCGATCGCTTTGACCCTGTAATGAGGGGTCTTAATAATTAATCTAAAGCATTATCGTCTGTATTGAATCTAGCTATGTATACACGACTATTAGCAACTCCGACGACTACATGGCAGCCCAGTTGCATATTTGGTATGTGTTCCATTTCCATTTATTCTGAGGTCATGTTGTTTTATAGTTATTTGCTTATCCATACCACAAGCAGTGCAAAGAGTGCTAATACAGTGCTGAGAGTGAATGACATGACATGTACAATTATTGTCTGTTAATTTAATGTACTTACATTCCTTGTCCTGTCTGATCATCCTTTGCTCTTCCTCCTGTAAATACATCTCGATATTTCTCAACACATCGGCCTTCATTTCTATCGGCGCCAAATCTGACGTCAACAGCTGGTGGTAGAATTCTTTCAGTTCCGGCCGCAGCATGAACTCGTAATGCCTTACACAGACCGAGCCGAGACCCTTGAGCGTGTGCGACACAAAGTCTTCATCTTCTAATCCCACGAAGAACATAAGTGTGCTGTATACTTGTTCTTTGATATCACTCTGTAGGACAAAATAGGGTCAATATTAATAAAATAATATATGACTTCATACATCTAATACATGAAACATTTTTTAATGTAATTGAAAAATGTATGTTTGGTGACGAAAATCAGATTTTCACAAGGAAATGGGATCATCATTATAACCTTAAAAAAATATTACTGTGTATTTCATTCACATAAAATCACATCACTTTTATTAAAATTGTGACTTATGAAGTTCCTTTCTTTGTAAATTTTTTTGGCAACTTTGCTAGGTGTATTTAACAATCATATTTCACTTAACTACAGCGTTACATTAATAACATATTTATATTTTACCCCTAACTACTTACATAATAATAAAAGTAGGTACTCACCGCTAGTCCCTCAATGACCTTATTGTCTGTAAAGTCAAAGTACCGCAGTAGTAGGCCCACGATGAACAGCGCCCGTCGAAACTGCGGCCGTAAGGGCGAGTTACGAGTCTTCTCCGGGCTGCGCTGCCAACTATGCTTCCACTGGAGTAGAACCCCTGTTGAAGCAATTAAACCTACTTAATGAAATGCTAATGGTATTGACACCTTAAAACATATTTTTGAAAAATCGTGCCGTAAGATGTAAAGTGTGTAAACTTGTACATAAATTTCATACAGTTTTTGACTTATTTAGTTCATTTGAGAAATCAAAATGTCGTAAGCGAAATTTACGCTTACAAGCTAAACTAAACCGTGAGCATCGGCAATAAATATCTTTTTACCACGACCTACCATGGTACTTGGTAAACACGTCCCGGATGAGCTTGTAGTTGTGCATGAGGTTGTTGACGATGTCGACGAGGCAGGCGATGCAGAAGGCGATGACGAGCTGGCCGCGCTGCAGGATCAGCTTGACGGCGTCTTCCTCCAGTCGCATACAAGCTAAACTAAACGGTGAGCAGAGGCAATAAATTCGTTTTTGCAACCTACCATGGTACTTGGTAAACACGTCCCGGATGAGCTTGTAGTTGTGCGTGAGGTTGTTGACGATGGCGGCGAGGCAGGCGATGCAGGAGGCGATGACGAGCTGGCCGCGCTGCAGGATCAGCTTGACGGCGTCCTCCTCCAGCTGCGCCAGGAACACCTCGCTGGGGTGCTCCATCAGCGGCACCACCAGCTCCAGCGTCGACGCCACCGTCGATGTTATCTGCTGCTCGTACTGGTTCTGGGACATACAACGGTTGCCTTTATAGTTTGACAGGCACAGAGTACTTGTTTTCTATTGTGTTACTATGATTATATTGTGTCATCATATGGGCGCTTTCAATTTATGCGTTTCGTGTCGGATCGCTACCGCACGTTTCTCGTTGCGTTTGTCGTACGGCGCACGGACGTTCGTTTGTTTACATACAACGGGCGGGTGCGGGGTCGGTGCTGTGAACGTTCGAAGACCGTACTGCTGCCGCACCGTGCACTTTTGCGACTCAGGTAATGGTCATCACTCTGAATAAGTGTAAAAAGAGTTTCCTTCACGCACTCGAGAATTACTTATTGACCGGACTAATAAATATTTAACCAAAGTTATGCTTACCTGACACTTTAAGCTCAGGTACGGTTGCAGAGTTAACGCGTGGTTAACCAGCAATTGTGGTCTGATTTTCGCAAATAAATGCAATGTAGAGAGACACGCTAAAATGCGTTGAGATGAGCCCATGCCTAAAAGAGAAAAACATATATACAGATATTTATCTATAAAAACTTCTATCATTTCAAGGTCATAAGTCATACATACCATCAGCACTGGTCTCTTCTAATTGTAGCAAATTTTCAATAAGGCAATCAACTATTTGTTGACAAGCTACTAACAATGATTTAGGCGGCTGATAAATAATTTTTGTGGAATCGTCCTTATCCTCTTTAGGCTTGAACAACTGAAAATAATTATTATTTAATTGTAATTAATTTGCAAAAATCATGTGATCTATTTGCTAAATGTATGCAAGTTAGGTTTACGTCTGGCTTATTATACATTATGATATTTCTTGTAAAGTCTACAGTGAAATTATTTTATGAAGTGTCGTATTTAAGAAGTGCTGTAGCTTAGATAATGCTGATCCATCATTTAATTTCTGGCCAACAACATAGTGTTTTGCGTGAGTAATTGAGAAAGGTAACTCGTTGGATCGTACTAAAGCTAAAGCGCTAAATGTAACTCACACTAGTCAGCAACTGCTGAAACCATTCCAAGCCCATGTCCCTTGACGATATAACGACGTCAGTGATATTGAGGACCTTCCTGGTGAGCGGGTCAGCTGTAGCGGTGGTCATGTCGAGCGTGCCAGGCCGCGACGAGTTAGCGCACGGACTGAACCACATGTTCTGAAACACCTCCATCACCAGCTTCCTAATACCCTCTTCATCGTTCACCCGCCTGATCATCTTCACACAGATCTCGGGTATCTTCGGAAACTCTGGACATTCTATGCATATATCTTTGAGGATTTTTATCACACGCTTCCGGACGGAAACACCCGTATCCTGTACAAACATATATTGAATATAAAATAAATACATTAACATAAATAATGAAAGAAAGAAAAGAAAGAAAACATATTTATTCCGTCAGAGTTACAGTGTACAAAAAAAAAACGACATTTAAATAAAGGACAAGTAGGTACATAGATGAAGCAGACACCATACCCTCCTGACGGAAACGACCGCATTCAGATTTTGTGTGAGGGTAGTCTTCACACTCTGATATTCTATGCGGCCGACAGCGTTTGCGCATAATTCTGCCAGATAAGCGTGGTGTGCGAACATTACATTTATAGAATAGAAAGTAGGAATAATAATTAAACTAAAATTTAAATAATTAAAACAAAAGCGAGTACAAAATACAAAAATACAGTACAGCAGGTTTATTGGTGTGTTGGTGGAGCTTGGGTAAGTACTTATAAGACAAATCAGTAATAATTATTATGTATAATACGTTCTAAATACAAAAGGAAAGCAGCCATTTTGGTAATTTGTCACAGCAGAATAGGAAAAAAATTTAAATATTAACAATTATAAGAATGTAATTAAATTACAAATGGACTATCATACTAACAGAATGCTTTGCTTAGACAACAAGACAAGCATGCTCTACTTACCAATATCCTATTTGAGAGCATTCCATAATACTTGTCGATAAGATCTGGACGGCTTAACACAAACTTTCCAACTAGGTCGACGGCGGCCTCCCGCACGGCCGTGGACTGGTCTAGAAAGGACCGGTTGACTCCGATCTGCATGTCGGGCCGCGCCAGCACCGCCGGGTCCGCTTCCACGATCATCGTCAGACACTTCATAGCCTTCGTACGGATCGCTATCGTGTTCTCGCACAGAATCACCAGGATTTTCCGTAGATACCTATCGAAGCTCTGCGAAAACGATCTTTTCGAAGCCAGGTATTGAGATATTAACTCGGCGCCACTGTAATCTATATAGGACTGCATCACTTGCACTTGAGTTCCGCCTTGATACCGAAACGGCCTAATCTTTTCGAGAAAGAAATGTTTCCGGCGCTCGATCGTCTTGAACTTCTCTGCAGAAATAACTGCACTCATGTTGTTCTTCTTCTCTGACTTGGATTCCTTGATATCGGCATCGCTGTCATCATCTGCCTCGGATTCTTCCTCACTGGTCTCGCCCTTATACCGTTTCTTGGATTTGTTTTTGGGCCTCTTTGTGGGCGAAGAGCTCTTGGGTTGAACAACCATGTCCCTGTACCACTGGGTGATGTAGAAATGTCGTGCACAGTTCCAAGCTTGATCCTTCTGTCCATTGATCGCCAGGTAGTCGAGTAACACGCGCTGTAAAAACTCTGTTCTTTCTTCGTCTTCATCAAGGCCAGACGTGAGTGCCTGTAACAAATACGACCTGTTGTTAATATCTGACTTAGTTAAAGCGTGTACACTGTACACATTAAGCGTTTTGGAGCGCGCTCTTGCGTGTGTACACCTTCAAACAATCTCTTTATTCTTATTAAAGCGTAACGCACGCTTCAAAACGCTTAATGTATATCCGCTCTTATCTATATATATAAAAGCGAAAGGTCACTCACTGACTCATCACGAAATCTCAGAAACTACAAGTGCTAGGAGTGTGAAATTTTGCATGCGGGTTCTTTTAAGGATGTAAGTGCTCACTAAGACGGGATTTTATGAAATTCAACCTCTAAAGGGGTGAAATAGGGGTTGAAAGTTTGTATGGAAGACTGTCATTTTTTAAGTTAGAAACATGAAACTTTATTTTTGGGCTACTGATTAAAAATTAATAGATACGTATTTAAGCGTTTCTGGAAATTCTACCCCTAAGGGGGTAAAATAGGGGTTGAAAGTTTGTATGGAAGTCCGTCATTTTCTAAGTTAGAAACATGAAATTTGCCATGTATTGTATGTTCCTTGGGGAGTGTAGGGGACCAAGAGAGGATTTTTGGAAATTCCACTCCGAAGGGGATGAAAGGGGTGAAAACTATTATATGAAAATTCTACAACATTGAAGTTAGTGACTTGGAAATTTGAATTTTGGTTGCTTACTTCAAATTAATGAATACGTGTATCAGATTTTTTTAATAATTAACCCTCAACCCCTTTAAAAGGGGGGTGAAAGATTGTATGGGACTTAATAAAATTTTCAAGATAGAAAGCTGAAAATAGGTAAATACTCTTTGTTGTAAATAAAAAATCAAGTGTTTTTTCGAATTAACCCTCCAAACCCTAAAAATACGGGGTGAAAATTTGTGTTTTTTTCGTTAGTTTCCAAGTTAGGGACTTGAAAATGAATGTCCAGTCTCTTTGTTAAAATTAAAAAATGTGCTTCAGTATTTTTTCAATATCACCTTAAAAATATATAGGTAGGTGTAAAATTAAATAGAGATTTAGTACTCCAAATATTTATACGAGACGGGAAATTTACTTAGGACATTTCCACGGGATCGTAAAATGCAAATTCCTGAAAAACTGATTAAAAATTAATAGATACGTATTTAAGCGTTTCTGGAAATTCTACCCCTAAGGGGGTAAAATAGGGGTTGAAAGTTTGTATGGAAGTCCGTCATTTTCTAAGTTAGAAACATGAAATTTGCCATGTATTGTATGTTCCTTGGGGAGTGTAGGGGACCAAGAGAGGATTTTTGGAAATTCCACTCTGAAGGGGATGAAAGGGGTGAAAACTATTATATGAAAATTCTACAACATTGAAGTTAGTGACTTGGAAATTTGAATTTTGGTTGCTTACTTCAAATTAATGAATACGTGTATCAGATTTTTTTGATAATTAACCCTCAACCCCTTTAAAAGGGGGGTGAAAGATTGTATGGGACTTAATAAAAATTTCAAGATAGAAAGCTGAAAATAGGTAAATACTCTTTGTTGTAAATAAAAAATCAAGTGTTTTTTCGAATTAACCCTCCAACCCCTAAAAATACGGGGTGAAAATTTGTGTTTTTTTCGTTAGTTTCCAAGGGGACTCGAAAATGAATGTCCAGTCTCTTTGTTAAAATTAAAAAATGTGCTTCAGTATTTTTTTCAATATCACCTTAAAAATATATAGGTAGGTGTAAAATTAAATAGAGATTTAGTACTCCAAATATTTATACGAGACGGGAAATTTACTTAGGACATTTCCACGGGATCGTAAAATGCAAATTCCTGAAAAATAACTTCCAAGCCAAGAGCGAGTTGGACTTTCTTATGAAGGGAAAGCAGCAAATATTAAACTACATGGGCGATTTTGTTCGATATTAAATTGAAGTTGTAATAAGATTTCAGCCTGAAAAATCTTTTTTTCTAAAATAAGTCTAAAGAAAAGCACTGTCGAGTTCAGTAAAAATACGCTATATACCTAACAAAATTCCACGCGGGCGGAGCCGCGGGCGGAAAGCTAGTACTGTAAATATAAACGAACTCAAAATCCAGTCATCAAGCTCAAGAAAAAACAAAATAGACATTCAGTCACTAAGTTAATCTCTGATCTGTTCTTTTGTGAAAGGCTCATTGATATTTACTGTTGCCAATTTTACCAATCTACCTTGTGTCCAATTACTACAAGACGACCTATATACTCTTTCCTCAGCTCCTCAGACCTCGAGCTATTAAAAAACGCTAACCAGATGCTGGTTGCCATCCTTTTCCTCCTCGGCGCGGATGTCCCTGACGACGCCGTCCATGGTGGCGAGCTTGGCGCGCGAGTGCACCGTGTCCCGTCGCAGCCGCGCCGCCACCAGCCCGAGGTACTCCAGCGACGCCACGCGGACCGACATCTCCATTGACTTGTCCGACATGTACTTCACCTGTGGACAACGAACTAGTTATGAATAACATATTGAGGACGGCGCAAATTGATAATAATAAGGGTCCGTTCACACAGAGAGGCTTGGAGAGCATCGGCTTGCATTATTCTTTTCACACAGACCGGATCGTATACGCTTGGAATTGGCCGGAGCGGAGCCGCCAACTCTTTCACATAGACCGAGAACGAGAGAGAGAGAGAAAAAGAACACGCAATCGGAGGCGGTCGGCTCCTCTTATTATTTCACACTAAACGCGTTCGAGCATTCTTAATGACAAAACAAAATAAACACATACAAAAATAAACACTCAAAACTCTGTTTCCATCGTGATAAAAATCTGCTTTGCTAAAGGACCCTAATCATCATCTTAGATCCAAAATAAAATATGTATTGATTTATGATGGACTAGCGGCCCGCCCGCGGTTTCACCCGCGTGGATCCCGTTCTCGTGGGAATATATGCATGTATTATACATAAAAACCTTCCTCTTGAATCACTCTACCTATTACAAAAAACCGCATCAAAATCCGTTGCGTAATTTTAAAGATTTAAGCATACAGACAAACAGACAAAAATAGCGACTTTGTTTTATACTATGTAGTAATTATTGGCACATTATTTGAAAAGATTTCTTCAAGACTAATAAAGTTTCTATAGGTAATGTTTACATGCAGCCAGGGGCAGTTTTTAAAGGGAAAAGAGTTATCACGGCTATCATTTCTATTACTACTTAAACCCACTAGTATAATTAGGTAAACTAAATGACTTACCAGCATAGTCCCAAGTAGACTGAGCAGTAGTTCCGTGGCGGGCCACTCTGGCTTGTTGACGGTAGTGAGCAGGTCGTGCACAAAGTTCTCGAACAGGGGCCTGAAGTCCACCTCTTCGTTTCGACTTCGACACTTGTTTAGGAACGACGTCAGAAACGTACCGCCCACACTGATCGCTGCCTCGTATTTAGATATTATTAGAAGATCTTTATCTACATGCTGTAAATTAAAATGAATTACGTAATTAAATTAGAAATCTAAAAGGAATAAAAATATATTTTATCACTGTAATTATAAAGTGAATTACTCTCACACTTGGCAACAAAAAAAAATGTCCAATAAGATTTGTAAATTTAACAACAAACAATTTTAAAACAACAAGAACAACATAATATGACAACATTCATTATAAGATAATTAATAATTTACAAAACAATCTAGTCTAGAACGACACTTCTCGCAACACATCAATGTCAAAAAACCTCTCTTCACAATAACTTCTCGCACCTCATCAATGTAAAAAAACATCACTAACCTTCTTACTCTCCAAATCAATATGCTCCTTATCTTTATCCTGCGTCTTGCACAGCGTCTCGGGCAGCGTGACGACGCACTGCACCAGCTGCAGCACGAGCGCCGTGAGCATCTGGATGTGCTGGTCCGAGCTGAGCTGGAACGAGCGCAGGTTGTGCTTCGAGCTCGGGATGCGCGCGATCGACGCCAGGATGTCCTCCAGCAGCAGACGACGGTGCTGCTCGTACTTCGTGAATATCTGTTGGGGGTGTGTAGGTTGAATATCAAATTGGGGTATTTTAGATTAACTTAAAGGGGTAAAGGGCTAATCTATACTAATATAGCCGGTCTGTTTTGTTTGTTCGTTTGAACGCGCTAATCTCAGGAACTATTTTTTGAGGAAGGCTATAGGCCAGGGGTCGGCAAGTACTTTTAGGTGGGGTCCGAATACAGTGCGAAAATTTTAACGAGGTCCAGAAAAAAAAAGATATTAATTATGTAACATTTAATAACTTTCTTAATTAGTAACTAAACTCATATGAATTACATAATATAAAAGACAAACTTAATATTAATGAGAAAAATTGCAACGTCGGTCTTGAGCCAATTTTTTAAAGTTTGGTTCTCGAGAGGAACAGCAAATTCGAAGTGTATCTTGTAGGTGGGCGTCCGTTAATCTTGAACGATATTTGTTTTTCAAAAATTCACCTTTGACAAAGATGTTTCTCATATACAGGGTGTCCCATAAGTTGTATGACAAACTGATATAGATGATAGATAGTTTGGAAAGAGACCTACCAGATGTCAGAAAATTGTTTTAGTAAAAGTGTCACCGTTTTCGAGATTTCGACCTTTGTTTGATTTTCCAGAAATCGAGCTATCTTACCTTACTTTTACTTGCTGACTACACAAATGAGCACATATTTTAATTTTTTTTTCACATACTCTCAGATAGTTGGTCTACGATCCCAAGCTATGATTGAGTTCAAATTATGTATTACATTTATCATGATTCCTAGATATTCGGGTCTATTTAGGACTTTTTATGTTTTCGATTTTCTTTGATTTTGACGGTGGCTGGTGGAAATAAATATCTAATCAACAGTGCAAATTATTTAAAAAACTTGCTTTGTGCTTTGTAAATGGAAATTTTAAAACCGTAAAACACTGGCTACTTTAAGAAGAAAATTTACAAGTTAATGGTATTTTAGTGTCGGGGGGTGTTAATTTGAACCTAAAGTGGTACTATGTATTAATGTGTTTGTAAGCACAAAAATGACCAAAATCATTTATTACTTCATATTTAAAAGGTGTTCAAGTATCGCCAATCTACTTGCATACCTACACAAATGCGCGATTTTAGCTGCAGTTGATTGAATTACCCCCCTTATATTGCCTTTGTTAATTATGGCTTTTGCTTTAATATTGTTTAAAATACAACCCAAATAAAATCCAAGGTTTTAAATTCAGTGACCTACTATCAGGCCGTGGGATTGGTCCTAATTTTGTCCCATCCAACGGCAAAGATATAGGTACTCGATGCAAATGAGCTCGTACTTGACGGGCAAACGGGCAACCGTCGTTCTACAGTCAAATTTTATCGTCTAGTTAAACTATTTACGTATTTTTCTATGTACTTCCCTTACAATATTTGGCGGTCCGCGGTTCAACCTTTCGCGGTCCGTAAATGGACCGCGGTCCGCCTGTTGCCTACCGTTGCTATAGGCTATTTATAATATCACACTACGACGAAAAGGAGCGGAGCAACAAGTCTCCGAAAGCGAAGCGTGGGCATCTACTTAATAATTTAGTTGCAAGACGACGGTTGCCGGGTCCACTAGTTCTTAGATAAGCGAAGGTCACTCGCACTCTCACATCGAAATATCGAAAATCGAAAAATAAAGATAAAATTTGGCAGGAAGCTGTTTATAGTTAGTCGGCACCTCTTTAGAAAGTATTTTGTCATTAACCGACTTCAAAAAAGAAGGAGGTTCTAAATTCGACCGTATATATGCTTTTTTTTATGTACGTTCAGCGATTATTTCGTCGTTTATGGGCCGATTTTGATAATTCTTTTTTTGTTGTAAAGTAGATATGCGCAGTGGGGTCCCCTGATAAGGACACCAGGATCTGATGATGGCATCTCAGAGAAATCGAGGGGAACTTTCAAAAATTGTATGGACAACTAGTGTGTTTGTTCATGTTATCATAAGTACATTAAAGCGCTACCATCTCATGAAAATCTGGAGTCGATCTGATGAAGCCGAAAGACAGTCGAGGGAACTCCTCAACGATTTACTGCAGTTATCTAGTGTTTGGGCTTGATTATTTTGTAGTGACGAGAACTTTACACTTACATGTTGAATTGAGCGCCATCTGGCGAGTAGTTTTTGAGTTATCTCTATTTATCAAGATTGAAGTCGGTTATTTTTTTTGTAAAAAGCAATTATTATTTCACCCATAAGAGGTTAAATTCGCTAATTGAATTTGAGGGTTTGTTTGAAACTTCGTTGATTTTTAAGGCGCAACTATGAAAGTTATTCTTGAGGCTTAGGGTTAGAAATAATGAAACACATGGTTAAACATTTTTGGTAAGTCAATGAATTGAATTGACTTAGGGATGAAAGTTTGTTCGACAATAATTTTTTGAAGTCGGTTAAAAACGACAAATGTGTTGATCTTTTCCTAAAGATGACAGTTTAAATTTAAAGGTATCATCGAAATACTCTTACCGTGGTGACAAGCTTAAGCGCGGAGAGCTGCAGCTCGCTAATGTTCTCAACGAAGAAGGGCGACACGCCCACCGTGGAGGCGTGCAGCACCGTGGTGTCAGTGAGGTGGTGCGCGGCGAACAGCTCCGCCAACAGCGTGACGCACTCGTGCACTTGCGTGTACAAGTCACGCACCGCGCGTGTTGCGCCGCCCATCCTACGCGCACCGTGCGACGCCCCGCCCCCTCGGCGCTTGCGACCGTCCACTGAGAGTACAATACATGCGATGAACAACTTTTAACTTAACAAAATGAATTACATTATATGCTTTTTAGCTTGTATTTTTTTTATATCAAAATTTGCAATTTTGTAAGAAGTGCATTTAAAGTAAAATTATCACCTTTCTTTTTCGATGTTGTTTGTATGCTGTACACAGGATCGTAAACACAATAGATAGTGTTGTTAAGTTGAAACTTAATGAACATAATGATTCTATCAATAACATCTTCTAAGAATATGCGCTTCGGCATGCTTGGGGAAGTCATTATGTACAAGGAAGTAAGGCTAGCGTCCGATGCACACATAACTCTTTCTAATGCAGACTCCATCCATATCTGTCTCATTTCCTCACTGTCCTCCTGCAAGTTAAGACATACAATGTTGACAACTATGTTGGTACTAACTTAAGTCTTATCTAATAAGTAAAGCATACTACTCCTTAAAAGACTTTTTGGAGGATAGGAGTAATTAAAAAATAATCAAACAGATTTGGACCTAGTGACTATCTATTTATCTTATTGACATTGAATATACCTAATTGTACCTAACTTTGACTAATATTAAATATTATGAAGAATTTATTGTTGAAATTGATATTATGTAGTAATAATGAAGCTATGTAATTTGTAATATAATGTAATTTGAATTTGCACGCCTAATGGGCTTAGATAAGAGCACCTAGTATTTATATAAGTTAACACCAACTGTAACCTTATCTGCAAATTAATATGAATTGAATTGAATAACTATGGCAATAGGCAGTACATACTTAAGTAATATTGTAAGGGCCCACCATATTCCTTTTGAAAACTAAAGCTACAACACATCTTTCATAAGATGTACATAATATAATTTACATTAAAAATGATTACCAAAGTAAAAATATTCGATTTTTTTAAGTCCTTTAAATCAGATACAAAAACTATTAGGTCAAATGCTAAATGAGAAAAGACAAGAGGTCTGTTTAATTGAACAATTTTTTTTTATTAATTATTGACATTTACTCGCATTGCTGGCACGTTGCAAATTAGGTATGTTTACAAATAGTAATGGGCAATTTACTTACAGGATCGCTTACAAGTGACATCTTTTCAGCGGCTCTTATATTTTTTTCCAATATGTTTAGTAATCTGACTAATCGATCTGCCGGTATAGCTTCCATAGCACCAAGATTTTTCAACTTTGCTGCCTCTGAACATAACTCCTGAAGTTGATAACGCGGTAACAATAACTCTTCAGGGATATCTGTACCCTCTGAAAATATTAAGTCATGTATATAATTGTCAATCCTACAATTACAAGGTAAATAAATCTTTATGACGAACACTTACCCATCTCATCAGTAATTAATATATCATCATCAATAGTTTCAAAAACTGCTTCAATTAATTTATTAAACCGTTGATACGTATTTGTCTCCATTAATTCGTCGACAGATAACATTTCTAGTACCGGAACCAATCTTCGTTCCACTTTGCGCAGTTTGGGTCGAACTATAAGCATAAACCGAGGTAAAATTTAGTGAAAAGTAATATAATAAAATAGACCGTAACTCATACACTGTATGCAAAACCATTTATGTATTTATAAATCTTTCATTTTTTATACTGTCACTTCAATCAGATCTTAATAATTATAATAATAGCAGTTTTTCTTTGTATTTAAATACTACTTGGTATTATTTACATGAACGGGATGCTCAGCTGTCTTTACTCACTTTTAAGTATATGTTTGTACCATTCTAAACAGAAATAAAAAGTTTTATTTTTAACCCCCGACGCAAAAAGAGGGGTGTTATAAGTTTGACGTGTCTGTGTGTGTGTGTGTGTGTGTGTGTGTGTGTGTGTGTGTGTGTGTGTGTGTGTGTGTGTGTGTGTGTGTGTGTCTGTCTGTCTGTCTGTGGCATCATAGCTCCCGTACGGATGAAGCGATTTCAATTTAGTTTTCTTTGTATTAAAGGGGACTTACGGGCGCGTGTTTTTAGATATGTTTGATTAAAATCGGTTGAGCCGTTTAAAAATTGTTGGGGTTGAAAGCGGGGAAGAATTTTCACTCTGTCTCTTTGTGGCATCATAGCTCCCGAACGGATGAAGCAATTTCAATTCATTTCTTTTTTGTATTAAAGGGAATTTACGGGCACATGTTTTAAAATATGTTTGATGAAAATCGGTTGAGCCGTTTAATAGTTGTGGGGGGTGAAAGCGGGGAAGAATAGCCGTATGTGTGCAAATATATTCGTGTGGGGTCTCAAATGAAAACGTACAGTAAGAGAATATTTATAACTTAATCCAGAATGTTATTACCTATAAAAAGTATAAAATAAAAAATTAAATTAAAAAATAAAAAACCCCCGACACAAACCTATAAAAAGTAAAAAATAAAATCTTTTAAAATAATAAGTCGCGTTGAATGATAAGTCTTCGGTAAAAGACTAAGTAGGTATAATGCCCGGCACGTAACTTGAACACTGCGCAGTAGTCGATTTACAGGTCTCAATCGAAGAGCCCGCTCTTCGATTGAGACGCTTCGCTCGGGGGCGGCGCGTAACCATAGCGACGCATCACAGTCGCTTTCCGTTCGTCTCCACCCGCGCACACGCCTCTCATGCCCTCAAGGGCATGAGAGGCGTGTGTACAATCGCTAGCGAAAGTTTTGAGTTGTTTGACCATTTCATTGACCGATTTATTTTATATTAAATAATGCCTCGACCTCAGCCAACATTAAAAAGACGGGAGAGAAGAATGTTATTTGATGTGTTTACATATCGTCGAGTCGAGTCGTACTAATGAGTGACAGTGAATAATTAACTCAGAAAAAAAAGTTTTATGTCCCGTTATCCTATCCTACTAATCCTACTTCCTACTAATATTATAAATGCGAAAGTTTGTAAGGATGTATGTGAGTGAGTGAGTGTGTGTGTGGGTTTGTTACTCTTTCACGCAAAAACTACTGAACGGATTTTCATGAAACTTTGCAGTAATATAGCTTAGACATCGGAATAACATAATTTGTTAAAGGAGACGGTCCAAAATTGTATGGAGTCTGGGCCTGGTTTTTGTACCAATGATAAAACATTTTTGACTAATCAAATCCACGAACTCATCTTTATTTCAGTGCAAAAATTATTTATTAACTCCACGTGACGCAATTATTCTACATAATGGCGGGCAGCAGACCAGAGGATTCATAATTTTTGACGTATGACGTTATCTGTCAATATGCCTTCTCTATGCTTGAACAATGGCTCGAACTCAGAGTGAAGGACGCCATCTTGCAAGTGTTGCAAGTAGTACCTACCGAATAACTCGAAATTAATTTTATTTTAGCAAGTCATTTATTGCGATTTGTGAATTTATTATATTTTTAATGAGCTTTCTGTATTTTTTGGTTTTTCATCGTTTAGTGTACAAGATCAGGCCCAAAATGGACCATCTCCTTTATAGAAATTTTTAAAGGGACTGGTACCCCGAAGCGAAGCGAGGGTGGATTTACTAGTAATATATATTATGTTTGAATTAAAATAACAATAAAAATTATTTAGTTATATTGTGTAATTATTTATATTGTTCTTATATTGTATACATATATTGAGTTAAAAATATATTGTGCATTTCGCGGGAAAACGCAGAGGTTTATGAACCATTCGCCGTAGTACTTTTGCATACAACAGTACCTGCGCAAACGACAGCCATTTTTGTTCAAGTTATGTGCCGCGAGTTATAGGCATGTGATACTTATGAAAAAAATCGTAGATAATGAATAGTTAGGAGCGGTCCCCCAACGCGACGTATTATTTTAAAAGATTTTATTTTTTACTTTTTATAGCTTTGTGTCGGGGGTTTTTTAAATTTTTAATTTAATTTTTTTTAAAGACTTAATTTGAATAAATTTGAAATAAAATAAATTTTGTTCACCAATGGCTGCTTCAGCCTCCTCTTTCTTGCTGGCTTCTTCATGTTTTCTCTTCACTGCTTCCCAATTCTTTTCTCTAGCTATGTCTATTGCTTCTCTTTCTTTATCTACTGTTGGAGTTGAGACATTTGACTTCGTCTTTAACGGTACATTGTCATCAGAATCTGATTCCATTGCACTGTTTTTTCTCATTCTTTCATCAGGGTTGAACTCATGTTTCTTTAACAAACCCTCCTATTATAATAATATAGATTAAAGTAACAAAATATATATATAATACAAAGTGCTTTGTCTACTTTATTAGGGGATAGTGGAAAAATATTTATCTGTAATTACATATTAAGCTTCAAAATAACAAGTTGTGTTGCAAAACCAGGATAAATTAAAAACTAAAAAGGGGTGCCAGAACCAAAATTCTATACCCATATATACAATAATGACTGTAACACAAAAATCATAGTAACTGCACATAAAATTTGATATTACTCTTAGCAACAACAAAACAATAACTACTAACTGAATGAAACAGTTGGGTTAGCCTAGGGTAAAGGTAAAACTAAAAGAGGAATCCCATAAACGGGTGCATTTCATTCAGTAGGTGCTTAAAATTTTGACATTTGTTATTGTATTGACATAAAATACAAGCATATGTTAGCAAAAGTTAAACGATGTACTTTTGTTATAACAAAACACTACTCACCGAAAGGCGGCCGATTTTGACAACGGGGTATCGATTGTTCATAATATTGCCGGTCTTGTCTTGTTTTTCCTGCATTGTATTAGGAGTGACCGGAGGTGGTGCATACGGCGCGCCCATCGAGGGCTGAGGCACTTGAGGTTCTTGGCGCAAGGGAGAGGGCGCCACACTCGCTTGAGCTGGTGATTGACCTGTCACCACATTACCATCTAAAAAAATAAATTATACCTTAAAATGTATACTTTACTTCATTTAATAATTAAATGCATCACAAAATTTCATCACAATTTTAGATTTAATATACACATTTATAGCAAAAATGTTTTCACCTTGTTCAAATATTTTTTCCTGAGACTGAATCAACATGCGTTGCTGATCAGGCGTGTTCGTCGGCGACATGGAAAGAGGATCTTTATGCTCGTTTAAGTTTGTATCGTAACTCCTATTATCTTGTACAAGACTGTTATAGAAACCTCCATTTTGAGTGTTGGAACATGAGGAATTGGAGAATGTGCTTGTGTATATGTTAGACTGGTTTGCACTATTCCATGGTGGGGAAATATTATTTTGCGCAGTAATGTTAACTTGACTCCCTGGTCTGGCTTGTGATGGCGGTGAGCCTATGTTTACATGTGGAGAAGACTGACAAGGAGTAGCCAGTAGATGTTGATTTGGAATGGGTGTTGAATGAATTGCAGTTCCGTGGGCAGAGGGACTGGAGTGGACTGTATTATGCGAAGTATAGTTGTAAGTAGATGGTGACATCCCATTAAACTTAGATGTGTTTACATGGTTCCCCCAATGGTTCCTTTGCTGTTGATCGAAAACATTTGGGTTGACATGTAAAATTGCTTTTAACAATTCCGGTGTAGCTTGTTGAGGGGCTGGACTAACTGCATTTGGTATGCTTTCATCCTTTAAGTCTCTGCAAAACAAATGTAACATTTTTATGATGTTAAAGTTAATTATTTGCAACAAATACATCTGAATAAGAATACAGAAAATGGCATTCTCATAATATTTACTAGCACTATTTCAACAATGTAAAAATGTATCAAAAATGTTCTTGTTTTAACTAATTAATACAATCAATAATTTAGATTACAAAATTGGTGGTTAAGAATTTATGAAAAAGACCATATGAAAACTTTTTTAAATGTATTAGTAAGAATAATTTTGTCACAAGTCACAAATGGATAATAAATAATAAGATAATGTGATTTTGTCAAAACTTTAAAATCCTTGTATTTTTACTATTTTTATATAAAAACCTTACGAACTGCAAAGCAAAATTAATATATTTTATATTATATTATTTACTAACATTTTTTATTACAATATTTTGATTTCTTCATGTTTGTACCTATTCCTATTCTAAAGATAAGAGCCCTGTGATAGAGTGGTAAGTAGATATAATATAATCAATAATTAAATTAATAGTAAAATATTTAAAATTTAATTACATTTATGTATCTGATGCAAGATACTCACATGTGCTGAACTGATGTTTGCATAAGGGACTGCAATAATAAAGAAACCAGGTCATCATCACGAGTTGCAAGAAGTATTGCCGCTTCTTCAGCTACCCTTGGGTGAAACAATTGGGATTTGTTGTTCAGAGTTGAAGGTAATGGTGTTGGAAGAGGTAATACTGGCAGCACTGAAAGGGAAAAATTTCATTATTTTAAAAATATGTTTTGTATTTTAAAACCTAGAGCCATCACAACTGAAATCTTTATTAATCATAATTGTTTCTTTCTTTTTCTTATTTCATTAGGGACTAGTGTGTTTTGTATTTTGGTTAAAGTCGTTAAAGATAAAAACACTTTTGATGTTTTAAGTTTTAATAATAGCTTTTTACAAAAAAAAATAACCCACTTCAACCTTGATAAGCAGAGATAACTCAAAAACTACTCGCCAGATGGCGCTCAATTCAACATGTAAGTGTAAAGTTCTCGTCACTACAAATTAATCAAGCCCAAACACTAGATAACTGCAGTAAATCGTTGAGGAGTTCCCTCGACTGTCTTTCAGCTTCATCAGATCCACTCCAGACCTTCATGAAATGGTAGCGCTTTAATGTGCTTATGATAACATGAACAAACACTAGTCGTCCATACAATTTTCGAAAGTTCCCCTCGATTTCTCTGAGATGCCATCATCAGATCCTGGTGTCCTTATCAGGGGACCCCACTGCGCATATCTACTTTACAACAAAAAAAGAATTATCAAAATCGGCCCATAAACGACGAAAAAAAACGCTGAACACCCATAAAAAAGTATATATATAGTCGAATTGAGAACCTCCTTTTTTGAAGTTGGTTAATAATAAGTAAGTATAAAAGAAACATATTATATGTCACTAGCATACCCAAAGCTGGATAAATGGTCTACTCTTCATATAAGCGATTATTATTGTAGACTTTTCAGGAAGAGTTAGTTTTGTTGTTAGTGATGTTAAGAATGTAAGACCCTTAATTGACATATAAACAAGAAAACTAGGTTAGTCTTATTCATTACATTAAGTCAATCTCCTAATTATAAATAATATATTTTCATAGTTTTCATAAGTGTTTTTATGTTCACAGTATTACTACGAGGTTTAATTTATTTCAACAATATATGATAAGTAGTTTATAAGTTTAGAAATACAGATGGACATACACAAATATAAACTTATGGGCTGAATGGGCTGAATTACAGGATTCCTGTGGTCAATGTTGGATCTACATCTGCTATAAGTGATTGCTAGAGTTAAACTCAGCTGAGCTAGACAGGTTGGTGACTGCTGTAGAATGACTTCTTAAACTGATCAGTTTTTTTTTTTTAACGCTACACACACAAAGCCCCACACTAGGATTCCCTGTGTCGTGGGTACCTTGGACAACACACAAGACAAGGACACACACCCAGACCGAGAACGGAAATTTAAACTCATCATTCAAATTGCCGCCTCGCTGGGAATCGAACCCAGGACCCTCGGAACAGCGCTCCGGCGTGTTAACCATTGCGCCATCCGGGTCGTCGTTGCCATAAAACATGAGTATCTTATACAGGGTGTCTGGCTTCGGTCTGTACAAACTTATAGGGCGTGTAGTATGAGTTATTTTATGAATAAAATTCTTCTACATACTAGGTCTAAACCCGACTCCCCTCGATCTACAGGCATTTTAATTTTTTAATAATTTTTTTTGGACCATGCACAGTAAAAATACTATAACTTAAAAAGTTTAGGTCCAATCTTCTTCAAAACTAAATTAGTTTTTACTCACTGGTAGGGGCCATCGATTTAACAGCTAAAATAATTCAAAAACTGGGTTGTACATAATAAAATAATAAATTAAATGTAGAATTTATGATAAAAATGACATAGTTTTTTTTAATTTTTTAAGATTTTTCAGAAAATAGCCCCGGGCATGATTACTTTTTATGAACTCGTCTATCAGATGTTAAGTTTACCTAAACAACGACACCAAAAACGCAATTCTATGACAACGGGTAACCGAGAAATCGTTGTTTGAACACGGCGTTCTCTGAGGTGATTTATGACCAAGCTCCGAATTTCATGCGGAATCAGGTAGAAAAATGACATTTCGGGTATTGTTGGGTAAGAAAGGGGCAAAATTATTCCCCAAAATTACTATTTCGTCCCTTTCTTACCTCAACAATATCCAAAATGTCATTTTTCTACCTGATTCCGCATTAAATTCAGAGCTTGGTCATAAATCTCCTCAGAGAGTGCTGTGTTCAAACAACGATTTCTCGGTTACCCGTTGTCATAGAATTGCGTTTTTGGTGTCGTTGTTTAGGTAAACTTAACATCTGATAGACGAGTTCATAAAAAGTAATCATGCCCGGGGCTATTTTCTGAAAAATCTTAAAAAATTAAAAAAAACTGTCATTTTTATCATAAATTCTACATTTAATTTATTATTTTAATATGTACAACCCAGTTTTTGAATTATTTTAGCTGTTAAATCGATGGCCCCTACCAGTGAGTAAAAACTAATTTAGTTTTGAAGAAGATTGGACCTAAACTTTTTAAGTTATAGTACTTTTACTGTGCATGGTCCAAAAAAAATTATTAAAAAATTAAAATGGCTGTAGATCGAAGGGAGTCGGGTTTAGACCTAGTATGTAGAAGAATTTTATTCATAAAATAACGCATACTACACGCCCTATAAGTTTGTACAGACCGAAGCCAGACACCCTGTATATAAAATTCTCGTGTCACAATGTTAGTTACCATACTCCTCCGAAACGGCTTGACCGATTGTAATGAAATTTTGTATGCATATTCAGTAGGTCTGCGAATCGGATACTATCTATTTTTCATACCCCTAAGTGATAAGGGTTGTTCACCCTTAACATTTTATTTTTATTTTTGGACAATTTTTTTTATTTTTCTATAATCTGGCATTAAAAATACATACAACCCTAAATTTTCACTCTTTTATCACCAACCCCTATTTTTTAATAGTCATTTTCCTAAAAATTATTTATATGGCATAACAACATTTGCGGGGTCAGCTAGTTATTATATGTATATATTTTTTAATCTATTTTAGGGAATTTGTCGCTGGGCGACCACATCATCCCGTTTAGGAATAATATTACACAATGTAATGAAAAAACTCCATAAGCATAGTATAGTAGATGCTCATTATTCGCGGGGGTTTGGTTCCGCAAATGGGGCGCGAATACGGAATCCGCGAATGTGGAACGGTATTTTGTATGGGATTGCGGTAATACGTTCCGAGGCTGTAGAGGTGAAGAAAAAATAAATTAAAATTAATGCGTATGATAGGATATATATTGATATGCAGCATATCATTCAATTAAACAGCAATTTTATTACAAGAACAATTCTTTTTTATAAATTTTATAATGGGGTATAAGGGTGGTTATAAGGGAATTGTGTAATTAAACTTTTTTAACGATTTTAAAAGTTAATTTTCATGAAAAAATCACACTGCTCATTTGCCACTTGTAAACATTTACTTATGGTTTTTATCTGTAACATTTTTCCAATTGATACGATTTCAGTCAAATTTTTCTCGTGAGATTCAAGAAATGGCACTTTTAATTAATATTTTTAAGAACAAAGCAAAAGAAACAAGTCCTAATCAATTAAAATTAATGCAATAAATGCCTAGTGATAGTGGCGGTATACTCGTATAACACCGAACTTAATGTCATGTCAATAAGTCATAATTTAACTAAAGATTAATAGACCTTTCCGCATCACACTTTGAAAAGCTGCCTCAGCACATACCACCAGTAACAAAGAAAGCCAATTTGCAAACAGAAGACACTGAATCTTTATATTTTCACCGACTAAATTCACGAATATCGAAATTTTAAGCCGCGAGTACGTAGAGTTGGTCACAATTTTTTTACCTGCGAATACTGAATCCGAGAATAAGGAGCTTCTACAGTACAGTTGAAATGTAATATTTACCAAGAATCACTTAGCTAATTGCTAAAACAAGCAAAATTATACACAGAGAGTAAATTTATATAATATTTATAAAATTTAAATTTTCATTTAATTTCCTTTACTTTCCTCTTATGTACACAAGGCATGAGTATTACATAGTAAATTAGATATAATTATTTTTTCAGAAGCAAATTCAATCAGAAAATAAGAAATCATTTTTATATTTAACCTGAAAATTAGTATGTAAATTGAGTGTTACTTAAAATCAAAGTTTGAAGATAATGTAATTTCTTTATGATTTTGCAAGATATGAACATGAAACACAACAATATAATAACATAAGATAAAAATAACATAAAAATAACATAAGAAACTATTTAATTAAGGCATAAATAGTGATTTTATAATTTGTAATAATATTTTCAAATTTTATTAAAAACATTTAATATAGCTAACCCGGGCTAGCTAGCTAGAACATAATAAAAATAGTGTAAAAGTAAATAGTTTAGGAATCATGCGACAAACATGACGGTTTTTAATACTTACAATCTGTCAAACTCGCTACTCCTGCTAACGTTGTGATGGGGACACTTGGAATATCCCTCTCATTCATCTTGATCGTAATTTTGAGTTATTTTTTCAAGTTTAGAAATGGTATCCTAAAAGTTAAAAAGAAAGTCTCGTCTGTTGTACTGTAACACACACCATTAACAGTTGTTTGCGTAGCCACTGATCGGATTATCATTTTACTTTCCTCATTCGCACCACTAGGTATTATAAAGTTTCACAGATATTGGGTTGCAATTGATCACAATTTATGCATGCCACGAAAATAATCATTAGATCCAAAGATTGTTGTGAAAATAGGGCAGCCGTCAATTTGATGCTTTGTTGTGCGTTGTGCATCAAAACGAAGGTCAGCGCATCGCACGACACTCCCAGCCAAAACTAGAAAAAGTTGTTTGAGCAATTGTTATTTATTTTCTGTTATGTTAAAGTCATGAATACTCACAGAAACATTATGTTTAACTATTTATATCCAGGACAAATCAAACATAATCCTAACATTTATATCAAGAAATTGTGACTCAGTGTTGCCCACATACATAGCTGTAATAATTTCTATTTCTTTTTTTTAAGTTGTCCATGTTGTCGATGCACAGATTCACCAGGTACCTAATGGTTTTCAAACTATTCAGCCAAATTGAATAAAACATGGAATCTGTCTGTACACTGAATGTAATTACAAAAAAAGTTTGGTCCACTGAGATTTACTTAAATACATTTTTTGTCTATCTTTTTGTCGAATTTTTGAAATAGCATCAAACTTAAACTACTCGATAAAATTCAATCGATAATATTTACAGCCCGTATTTTGCAAGTATTTTGAACACATTTATAAAACGACCAAACCTAAGGGCGGCCACATACATGCGGAATTCCGAAAAGGAATCCCGAAACGGAATTTCGATTCGGGATTCCTGACGCAGTGAAATCTATACAAAATGTATGGCGCTGTCACACACAAACGGTAGTTTTTCCTGACGGAATAGGGAAGATGCAAATATGATATTTATGAAAATTTTATGATTAAAATGCTAAAAAAATATAAAAGAAGGTCTACTTCAACATTTTTATTTTATATTATGTTGATTTTTAACAATAATTACGAATTAAAATTACGTAAAACGAAACGCATTTCAAAACACTAATCAGCTTATAGTGACGTCACTCGTGCAATGTCAACTTTTTAGAGGTTAACTTTGCGAGTAAAATTGATTATTTGCAGTGAATATTATTTACGTTTTTAATAAAAATGGAAACTGGGTTTATCAAAGCAGACTCCAGGAATTTACCACGAGTTAGTAACGACGTGGTAGTAACTTTTTTTGCCGAGAGTCCAGAGTTTTCAAGTGTAGAAATGAAAGGGACTAAATTACTACGGTATGCCTGAATCATAGTTTTAATGCCGTGTTTCCTATTTTTGTTGCAACACCTGAAGGGATTACTGAAAATTACATAATAGAAGTGAAATGTCCTTCAACCGAAGCTGCCATACTTTCCTATGTGAAAGACAATAAAATAACACCAAAATGTTGGACACAAGTATAACTGCAAATGTTTTTCAGCAAAAGGAAAATAGCAATTTTCTGTATATTAACACACTAAAATTTGAAATATCAAAAGAAGAAGATATTTAACATGTGCCATAATTATGATAACAGCCTTAGACCATAGCTTATTGGTCTGAGATAACAGCATTGTATCTGTTATGAATATTGCAAAGAATTTGGAAGAAAAATTCTGGAGAGATGCTGTACTTCCAAAATTAAAAGATAATAATATATAATATTTAAGCATATTTTTTGTCTAAAACTTTTGTAAATTGATTAAATAAAACTATGCTTTTTATTCAATTTTAATTAAAGGTGATTGTTAGTTCACAAGCGCACAACAAATGATTACCTATACTATAGTCTAAATAGGGAATTAGAAAATGATCAACACAGGTATGTGGCTGTAGAAAAGCAAATTCCCGAAGTCTTCTAATTACTCTTTCAATGTGGATCCGAAGTTGTTGTGTTTTTTTGCCAACACTTCTTCGATGTGCTTGAAGCCTCTGTCTGCCATGATACAAGCTCCAGGTGGTAAAATATTCATAAATCCAGATTCTTCAAAGATTTTTAAAGCAGAAGTAATAATAGTCATTCCTCTTTGCAGCTTGAAACCACTTTATTCTCAGATTTGGGTCAGAAGGTCCAGTCAAAAACAATTTATTTGGTTGAAGTAGATGGACACATTGGCACAAAACATGAGTCAACACGACTTTTTTCGGTATTTTAGGGGTATTATTGTGATCACCTGATGTTGATAGATAGTTCATTTTAAATTATTACAAAAGTATTTTAAAGAAAGTCGAGAAAATTTGCAATTTATGACAGCCAACGACGGCAAGCACGACCAGTGACAGACACGAGTGACGTCATCGGAACTATAGGTCCGTTTAGGCGCGAAAATTTAAACGGTCCGTTTATAACTGCATTTTTTGCGATAAATTCGACTGTTTAATTTTTTTATATGTTTATGACCTATTACATTACATGGAATTCTTTAAAATTAAAACAAAACTAAAATATTGCATGTTCCCTATTGTCTCTGATTCGGAATTCCGAATCATAGACAATCCGTTCGGAATTCCGGACGCAACTGCTCCATACATTTAGTACGAGTCGCCAAACACATTCGGCCTAAACCAATGTCAAAACTCCTTAAAATTGCCTCAAATATTTAGAAATCTCCCTAAAAATTACATATAACAAATGCACATTATATTTTTTTTGACATTCTGTTGCTATAGAGAGGTACAATAAGTCCTTACTTGCTTGTCATTCAATGATTCGTTACTTATTACAAGTCAATGTAGGATGTAGGAAGTTACTTGTACGTTTAAAGTGTATATTTACTTTCGAGTTGTAATAAATATATTAAATGAAAATATTATTATTTACTGAGTGTTAATAATTTTTATATATTATTATATGATATAATTATATTGTTTTAATACCGAATTTAAATATCATTATCACATATTATAGGAACTGCCGCAGAAACGCTTTGGGTTAGTTGCAAATATTCACTATGCGTAAAAGTAAACAATTCTATTTTTAGTACTATCTGTCTCTCCAAGTACCTCCACTACAAGTACGTGCAATAAAACGATTGCACGTAAGTACATGTGATTATCATTTCGTATAAAAATTATATTTCTACAGATAACCTGTATTACCTGTTTTATTGAATTTTTCATCTAAGGACTCCCGTAATCTTAGTTTACAATCGACGGCCGCAAAGAACATAAAGACATCTGCAATTTTGCCAAAATCGTTTTTTGCATATTTCAACTCAGAATTCTTTGTTCTATCTTGTGATATTTTTTTTTCTCGAAAAATGTTGTTTTTTACACCAATTTTTCAACGTACAAAAAGACATCTGCACTACTTATTTAAAATTCGACAAAGTACAAACGGACATATACCATTTGTCCTTGTGTACGTCGCGCAATGCGGCGGGCCAGCTGTCCTTACGAAAATAACCTGCGAAGTCTCGAGGCTCTTCAGCAAGAAAAAATGTCTGATGATGACTGCTTGCAATTGGAATAATAAAATAATTGAAAATTGAATCCGGAAGTAACATTCAACCAAGCCACAAATGTAAAAAATATTTATACCTTTTTTTCCTATCTTTGTTGGTATGTTTGTTACCCCATAACTTCGTGTTGGCTTAACCGATTTTAATGATTCTTTATTTCCTTGAAAACTGGTACTTTTTTTGAGGTCTCATATAAATTTGAGCGACATCTGATGAGTAATTTTGAATTTACTTGAATAATGTGTAAGGATTTTTGAAAGTGTGTATTTATGGTTTTTTCCTAATAACTTTTTATTGAGTGTTCAGATTTTTATGATTCTCTTTTTATTTGAAAGCTGGTATTTGCATTGTGGTCTCATATAAGTTTAAGCGGCATCTGACCAATGGTTTTTGAATTATCCTTAATAATTTTTATATATGTATGTTACCTCATATCTTACTACTTAGAGTTCCGATTTTAATCATTCTTCTTTTAATCAAAAGCTGAGGCTTTAGGTTAGGTCCCGTAAAAATTTGAGTTTCGTCAAACGAGTAGTTATTGAGTTACTTATGATACTGATACAAAGATGATGATTATGATACAAAGTACTGTTAAAATATAATTATTATTAGTAGTTATTTCTTTGAAATTATAATGTTTAGTTACTTTATATTACAAATACAATTATTAACAAGAATCACAAAACTTTTTTTTTATAAGACACCCTAAAACTCAAAATAGTTTAGGTATATCTGCAATTATCCAATAGCTTCAACGTAAGAATGCCGAAGTAATGTGAGACAACTACAGTATTTTAGTGACAATAATAATTATATTTGTTGTTTTGATGAAATTGGTTTTATATGATCAATAAAAATAAAAATCAATCATTAAATTAATAAAATAGTTACAGAATAAATAATTATCAGGTCCCAAGTAGAAACGAATATATGGCAGTTGACTCAATTTGCTTGTTTTCTTGATCGAAGTAGAAAAAGATATCTGCCGTAATTTTAAAAATTAAAGAATTATTAATAATTTACCTATACCAAATAATAGTTAATATTGTAATAATTAACTATTCCAAAATCGACGAAGATATCTTTGTAATTGTAGAAGTTATACCATTTTTGAACTAAAAACGCTCTCCTGAAAACTAACGTTTTTGTAGATGACCGTTTGTTCTTTGCGGCCGTCGCAATGATGACACAATTTAGACTAATAGTTACCTACTACATAAAATTTTAATGATTCTAATCATACACCTTTTTGTTTTCTCGTTTAATCCATACCAATAATTTAAATAACAAATCCAAAATCCAATCCAATCCAAGACCATTGCGGAGTCGTTAACCCTAACGCTAACGCACACATGCGTAACCTAAATCGAGGTACATACATGAGCTTTACTTCTGTACTATCCTTATTTTGTTAACCGACTTCAAAAAAGAAGGAGGTTCTCAATTCGACCGTATTATGCTTTTTTTTTATGTTTGTTCAGCGATTTTTTCGTCGTTTATGGGCCGATTTTGATAATTCTTTTTTTGTCGTAAAGTAGATATGCGCAGTGGGGTCCTTTTGAAAGGATCATCAGGATCTGATGATGGCATCTCGGAGAAATCGAGGGCAACTTTCGAAAATTGTATGGAAGACTACTGTGTTTGTTCATGTTATCATAAATACATTAAAGCGCTACCATTTCAAGAAGGTCTGGAGTCGATCTGATGAAGCCGAAAGACAGTCGTGGGAACTCCTCAACGATTTACTGCAGTTATCTAGTGTTTGGAATTGATTAAATTGTTGTGACGAGAACTTTACACATACATGTTGAATTGAGCGCCATCTGGCGAGTAATTTTTGAGTTATCTCTACTTATCAAGGTTGAAGTCGGTTATTTTTTTTGTAAAAAGCAATTATGGTTTAAGTGTCTCAGTTGCTAATCTATCTATACATATTATAAAAAGAAGTCCTGTTTTCTGTCTGTCTGTCTGTCTGACCGCGATAAACTCGAAAACTACGAAACAGATTTTTATACGGTTTTCAACAATAGAAAGAGTAATTCTTTTGGAAGGTTTAGGTATATAATTTATTATAATTTTATGTAAATTAGTAGAAATTCGGCGATATATGTGGGAAGAATTTTCACCAACAGGGAGCTTTTCACGCAAACGCCCCATAAACTAGCACAAATATAGTTCAGTAATGTACTAGCGAATTCAAGATCTATAAAAATGCTATAAAAAAGGCCGCAATAGCATGTCTCTATCTCTTACGGTTGACTTATAATAACCACTTTTATGTTAAAAATTTGATTAAAAACATTACGTTATTTTCAAAGCTATTTTCTGTAGTTCAGTATTAATCCTTATCCAAATGAAAGTTAGCTTAGGCATTTAATGCAGATCAAAGTTGCCTTTTACACTATATCAGCCAGATGGATAGTTTTTGAGATATTGTCGTTAGAAGTAATTAGCAGCGCGGGCGAATATTTAAGAATATGTTGCAGAACGACGTCTGCCGGGTCAGCTAGTCTATAGTTATACCAAATCTATGGTCTACTGTAATAAAAATGTACTTATCTGTGGTCTACTGCAATAAAAATGTACTTACTCTGTGGTCTACATGCGCCGTTGTCTATGTCATGTCATTCCGAACGGAAAAACCACGTAGGTATGTGTGTGGTGCATTTACGGAATTCCAAATCGAAATTTCGATTCGGGATTCCGTTTCCTAATTCCGCATGTATGTGGCCGCCCTAACATAATTTTCACCACTACAAATCTATTTCTCTCCCGTAACTCGTACAAGGTTTATCTCGTTTTATTTTTGTTGTTGCAACACTCACGCAAACATGGACAAAATGGGGTTGAAGTCATAGAGATGAAGTACTCCCGCCATTTTCATAAGCTAGGTAGGTACCTACCTACAAGAAGCTACTATTATACCTAGGTAGGTACCCTTTTCAGTGTAATATCTCTATGCTACTTTTAGCATGAGGACCATAGACAACATTTGTAGACCACGAATGTTTTGTATGAGGATTGTTAACCCGTGAGGAGGCGCGTTCTAAAAAGTTACACGAGCAGGCGCGTGCGAGCAAAACGCTCACACACTTTAGATTGTATTTTCTTAAAGAACAACTATAATTATTATGTAATAATTATAAAGGATATTAATAATTAAGATACTTCATTTTATTAATTATAAAGTATATTTTTGCATTTATTTAATGAAAAAAAAACTGTTTTATGCTTAAACTAAACAAATCATAGACTTGTCCCTCAGTTTTTGGCACACATTAAGAAAATGAACTGTAAAACATGAAAAAATCTATAATATTGGTAGAAATCAGTCTTGCCTGTGATTTTGAGATATATTTCTTTCGTAATATAATATATGACACAAAAACATCACGTGTTTAGTTTCCAGTGAATTACTGTACAAAGAACATGCTGTTTTAGACTTTCAAAAACTAGTACTAAAAACGACTAAAGATCCTTTTTCTTCGGTATATCAGCCTTTGCAAATCCTCTATTTGATACAGGCCTACTTATTTACAAACTTGGGCCACTCTTGACTATTCCCGAGACTTTCGTATCCAGCGGGTGCCCCGTACCATGTTCAGGTCGCCACACTTCTTTCCCTAGCGGTTATCAGTCCTATACGCTATGTGGCTAGCTCTTTTCTTATTGGAAATTATTACGTGTTTAAAAACAATAATTTAAAGTTTAATAACAAAATTATTTTTTATAATTTGAACAAAAACACTTACACGGATAGGCGCGTGATGAGCAAAATGTCGCGCTTTGCGATGCAGTGCGCAAAATCCACTTACTGCACAAACTCAGCAGCACTGATCGAAGAATGAGATGTGTCAAAGGAAAGGGGGTGAAAAGTTAGGAAGGTACTGTTAAGCTTGTAGTTTCAAAGTATCGCTAAGGTAGAAATAAACCGCAATTAATTTTTACGTGAGCAAAAATGCTCATAACGCGCCTTCTCACGGGTTAATGTGTGCAATATCTTGTTAAGTGATTACACCAAAGAGGGTAGAAACTAAAGGTGAGCCACATGCTCCGCAGGAGTATATTGTTCTATGGCCACATGACTTATAAGTGAAAACAGTGAATGGGTGGAAAGAGAGAAAATAATGTCAAGTGATACAATAAAATTTAATTCAACGAGCAACGAGGTATCGACAGAAGAATGAGAAGAGACAACGGAAAATAAGCTCATGTATGTATTTACTTCAATTTCAATGATATTCGTGTGAGTTCCCAATAAAAGATTAATGTGGCGACGCCAGGCTTTAAACTGATACTCGAATAGGAAAAGAGAGATGAATGCGTTATAAGAAGAACTTTTTTTCTCATAAAGAATAAAAAATATAGTCGAATAAATTGATTGTATTAATGGACAATATTTTCTCTCTTTCCAATCGTTTATTATTTCAACTTATGACTTAGACAGCCGTATGGCTCACCTACTATAATTTCTACCTCTATGCATGATTACCTACGTCAAATTTTCAATGGATCATCAATATCATTAAAATATTAATAGGGTAACCGCTATAGTTATTGCCCGGTTAAGGGAGTGATCGACAATTTTTTCTTAGTGGTACCTTTTTAATGAAATAAATTGACTTAAAATAAAATTATTATTTATGTAACTTCAATAAATCTCCTACAGGAACATCAGGCACTAATTTTAAAATCTGTGAAAATATAACAATTATATTTTATATAATAAAAAATATTCCAAAATTAAACAATATTTTTATGATTGATATCATGGAGTACAAAAGAAGGAGAATCGTTTTACCGGCCCACAATATGTACAGTACCTCGAAAAATCGAGAAAAATCCATGGAATTCGAGAAAAATAAAGATAAACTGCTTAAATATATACTTTTCTGGTACAAAAATTGTATTTATCATTCACTTTTATCACGTTTCAACATGGCGTCTTGCCAATTTGTCATTGATCATAGATCACGAATATTCACGAACTGTCTACTGTCACCTCAACATGACAGAAATGTAGGTACATATGTCAAACTTCAATCAAATCAACCAACGTGACATGTGATGACAGCTTACCGCCATGACGGATTTTAGTTTTTGTGTTGCAATTTTACGTGTACATTTTTGTGTTGTACCACTAAAGCAGTTTAAAGGAATTGGATGATTGAAAACTGTTTTAATTGTGTTTCTCCATTTTTGAGTATGGTGTACAAAGTCGTGGCCGGGGCTCCATACATTTTGAAACATCTCCTTTCTACTAAACTGGTCACACTATCTATATTTTCCCAATTAGGGCTACTATAGAGCGCAGAAGCCAGACTTCAGAGCGTACCTCGGATAAAAAGAGACGAAATCTTTAGTAATCACCTTTCTCTTTCTGGCTTATCGGGATCGGAGAGAGATAGGTAATTGTCGTTATCGTTGTTTCTCTTTCTAACTGGGGGCGATTGCAATGTATATATGGACAGCCGTATGGCTCGCCCACTCTATAAGTGTTTATATAATTATTATATTATAGTGTAGTATATCTATGACTACAATAGACATCCGATTCTTCTCTCCGATAGTCGGATGAGACAAATTCTACTATCGAATCGGACGTGTATTGTGTTTCAAACAAAATGTATGTTACGAGTGCCTTCCGATTGTCTGATCAGACTATCGGATCCGACTATCGGACAGAAAAACCGGACGTCTATTGTAGCCGTTATCATTTGCCGGATGCTGCAGCGCATGCGCCAGTAAAGAAAGACAGATAAACCACCGTAATCGTTTCTCTCTTTCTAACAGTTGACTGTTTCCATTATAGGCGGCCTTATGGCCAACGACTTAATTTATTACAAAACATTTGTGTTTCTGTACTAGCACAATAGTACATTGTGGTACTAGTATTAAGCTTTTTGCTCAGATTATAGAACCAAAAGGCAGATGTAACATTCGCAAAGAAAAGCAACGAATAATGTGAAGTCGCTTTTTCACATAGAGATAGGAAAACTTTTTCACTGTGTGCATGACAACCTTAATGTCAACTAGCGGTGCACCGTACCTACAGTACGCCCAACTTATCTCTGAAATGGCAAAAATTGGAACTAACGAAAAGTCATTCATAAGTACGTTGTGGTCATTCATCAGTGAGTTACTAGTGTGCAATGATTGGTCAAATGAATGTCAAATGCGTCCGACAGCGCCTCTTTCGTTTCAATCTTAAGTTGGGTTGACTATAATTAAAAATCCAAGTATAACTAAAAACATTATGCACAATTAAATTGGCAAATTAAGGCAAATTATTTATTACTAGTGAACGCCCTTGTTTCCAATCCCCTAAGACCATAATCGATACAATATGAGGGATGGTATTCTTTAAATTGACGTGATTTTTTTGATGTGAAACATCATATGGCTCACTTGTAAACTGAATTTTGGCGTGGCCTACGCTTCGCCCGTGGCGACGCGACGCTCATTCTATCTCACAATGCCTCATCTTTTATCTCACTCACTCGATCGGTCGACCTCCGTTTATACATATTTCAAATTCGAATATTAGCTTCATTAGAGACACGGTAGTGTCTAAGCCAAGTTCCACAAAAAATACCCCTTTTGTTTTGTTCATTAAAATTATTTTTTCGTTTCCTATTTCTTATAATACTTGGTGACAAGTGCCCCCCGTTATATATATATATATATATATATATATATATATATATATATATATATATATATATATATATATACAAGTGCCCCCGTTATATATATATCTATAGCTATAGCTATCTATATATATATAATTTTATCAGCTAAAATATATATATATTTATATCTATATATATAGCTATAGCTATCTATATATATATAATTTTATCAGCTAAAATGCCGTCTTGCATTTTTTAAACTCTGTAAAAGTTGTTTGCAAAACCAAAGAAAAGAATATGGAATGTCTTTTCACAAGTAACTCTTCATTATTTTATTATTTATTTATAATAATATTTTTGCGGTCCGCTCGGAACACAAAACCTCGACAATCATTCGTTTGTACAACAGCTTTAAATGAAAATCTGTTACCCTGGGGAAATATGCATGGGCTATTTGAACACTGGTGGATTTATAAATATTTATAACGAAAAAAAAATATTTTAAAAGTAAATAGTTTTATTTATTAAAACCTAAAAATCAGGAAATACATAATTGAAAATGTTACGTTTGCCCACGATAAATGTATGTTGAATACATTGATGTATAAGTATCGTTGAATCTATACTAATATTATAAAGCTGAAGAGTTTGTTTGTTTGTTTGTTTGTTTGTTTGTTTGGTTGAACGCGCTAATCTCAGGAACTACTGGTTCGAATTGAAATTTTTTTTTGTGTTGAATAGACCTTTTATCGAGGAAGGCTATAGGCTATATAACATCACGCTGCAACAATTAGGAGCGAAGAAATAATGGAAAATGTGGAAAAAACGGGGAAAATTATTCATTCTCGAGGGCTTTCGTTGCATGCGTTGCGAAAACGATTCAAGATACCAAAAATATATGTATGAAAGAATTATTCCTCTTGAAATGATCTAAAAAAATGTCCACGACAGTATATATGTCTATCTTTTAAGATTAACACACTAGAACCGTTTTTATGGTAATCAAATTTGGTCGAACCCACTGCCATACCAAACTTGCCGCGTTTCCAAGTTTAATCTGAATTAATCTTGCTGTGATCCTTTGCTACTTTGCTATTATTTTGTCGTAAGCTTTATTTCTAAGTTTAATTTAATTTAACCTGAATTAATTTTGGTGATAGTTTATTATCTTCCCGAAATTCCTACGGGAGCGGGACCTACGCGGTTGATACTTACGGGTCCCGAAGCGAAGCGAGGGCGGTTCGCTATATTATATAATATTTTAGTTTCTGTTTAGCCTACTCACTAAAATGATTCAATTATAATGTTTGCAGATTACCGACAGATGCTGTAACAAGAGAAAAAAATGGGTTTATAATATTCGGACGCGCAGGCAAGATATTAATGAGGGTCGCCGTTTTTGTGCTCACCAGTTGGCGCCACCGTCGAGGTGAGGTCTTGCTGTCAAAGCCCGCCCATACATAAACAGTGACAAATGAAATTCAGACAAGCGAAAAGTGACAGACAGACCTCCCTTTTCATTAGCGCCTCTAGAGGAAAATTCACACGCGGTTACCTTCATTGGCTGCCATCCAAATTTTGCGTGATTTGCTCATTACATTTTAGTGAGGGTGACGTGTATCTCACTAAAAAAGGACGTTGGTTGATTAAAAAAGCATCAAAACCGAATTTTTGTTATAATAAATATGTTATTATTGATATTTTGATGTTTTTTATTAAAAATATCTACCCAAAGAAAAAATCGATAGGTTAATTAAAACAATAAATAAATAAATAAATAAACGCTAACACACTCATACCCCCGCAGTAGGTTACTAGGTACCTGTGTCGCGGGTGGCATGGACTACACATATAACACATTACAATTACACCCATGACCCGAGTACAATTATTTATCTGCCACATAAATATCTGCCCCGGCCGGGAATCGAACCCGGGACCCCTCGCGTCGCAGGCAGGGTCGCTACCAACTAGGCTACAGGGTCGTCACACAATTAAACATATTTAAAAAATTAAATTATTAAATTCAATATATTAAAAGGACATTTACACATATTATTATGAGTATACTTTTTGATAACTAGTGATATAATTAAAATCAATTATTATTATTATTATTACATATAATAAAACTTAAAATTTTTGTCTCGTCTCTTTAAAGTTTTGTGCATTTGTTCCGCCTAATCTCAGACAGACAAAAATTTTAAGTTTTATTATATGTAATAATAATAATAATAATTGATTTTAATTATATCACTAGTTATCAAAAAGTATACTCATAATAATATGTGTAAATGTCCTTTTAATATATTGAATTTAATAATTTAATTTTTTAAATATGTTTAATTGTTTTAATTAACCTATCGATTTTTTCTTTGGGTAGATATTTTTAATAAAAAACATCAAAATATCAATAATAACATATTTATTATAACAAAAATTCGATTTTGATGCTTTTTTAATCAACCAACGTCCTTTTTTAGTGTGATACACGTCACCCTCACTAAAATGTAATGAGCAAATCACGCAAAATTTGGATGGCAGCCAATGAAGGTAACCGCGTGTGAATTTTCCTCTAGAGGCGCTAATGAAAAGGGAGGTCTGTCTGTCACTTTTCGCTTGTCTGAATTTCATTTGTCACTGTTTATGTATGGGCGGGCTTTGACAGCAAGACCTCACCTCGACGGTGGCGCCAACTGGTGAGCACAAAAACGGCGACCCTCATTAATATCTTGCCTGCGCGTCCGAATATTATAAACCCATTTTTTTCTCTTGTTACAGCATCTGTCGGTAATCTGCAAACATTATAATTGAATCATTTTAGTGAGTAGGCTAAACAGAAACTAAAATATTATATAATATTCAACAATGTATTCAACATACATTTATCGTGGGCAAACGTAACATTTTCAATTAAGTATTTCCTGATTTTTAGGTTTTAATAAATAAAACTATTTACTTTTAAAATATTTTTTTTCGTTATAAATATTTATAAATCGACCAGTGTTCAAATAGCCCATGCTTATTTCCCCAGGGTAACAGATTTTCATTTAAAGCTGTTGTACAAACGAATGATTGTCGAGGTTTTGTGTTCCGAGCGGACCGCAAAAATATTATTATAAATAAATAATAAAATAATGAAGAGTTACTTGTGAAAAGACATTCCATATTCTTTTCTTTGGTTTTGCAAACAACTTTTACAGAGTTTAAAAAATGCAAGACGGCATTTTAGCTGATAAAATTATTTTAAAAAATTTGACATTTGCGACGTTCATGCTAGGTATTTGACGCTTTCCTTAGTACTGACCATAGAGTTCAGTGTTGCCAACTATAATTTCGAAATTCCGTTAAACCTGTTGGTAAATTCCGTCAAAAATCCGTCAAATTTTTTTTTGTGTCCGTCAAAAAATCCGTTAAATAAAAAATACTTTTTATAAATGCGAAAGTTTGTAAGGATGTATTTGTATATGTGTTTGTTACACTTTCACGCAAAAACTATTGAACGGATTTTCGTGAAACTTTGCAGTAAAATAGCTTAGACCTCGGAATAACGTAATAAGTAAAAATTTATAGAGATTTTTTTATCATTTGGTCATACTACAATTTATAACTGTAAAGTCGAAACCAGTCAAAACAAAATCCACCTTCTGAGAGCTATCTTCTACTAAGTGGCTGGCTCCCTGAAGCGAAACGAGAGCAGGTTTACTAGTTAATATATAAAAAAAAAGTTTTAAAGAAACAATCCCAATCGTCATCAGACACAGAAACATAAAAATAACTTTATAACAAAAAATCACAATCATCATCATCGCTTCCAGTTGATGTTACTATACTCGCTATGGGAGCAGCTGTTAAGGTGGAAGGCTGATTTTAATTTTATGTTTAGCATTGATCCTAGCATAGCAATAAGAGGTAAATCAAAAGTGTAACATGTCTTGCCATTTCTTTTTAATGCAGAACAAATTTTGATTTTACTCCATTTAATACACTAAAAACTCTTTCTACCTCCGCGTTTGAACAAGGTAGCAATAACATTGTAAAAGCAAAATCACAATATTATAAGTGTTGGAATGGATTAATGTTTGTCGCACCTTCAGATTTCTTACCTCTGACCAAAATTCTACAGTTCGTTACTAGAACACTAGAACTAAATTCTTGATTTTTTTCAACTATTTTTCCCGTCAAAAAATCCGTTAACCGTTAAAATGTATTTTCTCCCGTTAATACCTGACCCTAATCCGTTAAATCTAACGGGAAATCCGTTAAGTTGGCAACACTGATAGAGTTAGTACAGTACTGACACGACACGAGATTGTATTAGCTTCATATTAGCTTTCCATTTTGTATTTGTTTTGGTAGCTCACGTCATACTTGAACGACTACATCTGCCTTTTGGTTCTATAATCTGATAGCCCCAACAGATTCACGCGAGAAGTCTCGCCGTGAAATCTTGCCAAGAAATTGCGCGAGAACCGAGAAGGCATCTACACTCATGCGACCTTCTCATTCGCATTCTCGATCGTCATCCGGAATGGACGTCAGTGCAGCGGCTTTGGTTTTGTGTGCATTAATATACTATAATCTTGTGAATACTAAAATAAGAAATAAATTAATATAAGTACTAAAATAATAATAATAATAATTGGTAACCACAGACAGTAGATTATTTTATCTAGAAATGTGGGTACCTAATACAAAAACACACAACGGTTCCACTGAGACCGAACGAGAATGTCAATACGGTTCTCTTTTCTCGCCCGAGAAACCCTTTTAAGCGGGCAAAAATACCGACACCGTTCCGAGAACAGGCGAGCCCGAGAACGAGACTGCGAGAAATCGATCACATTCACGCTTCTCTCGCTGTTCTCGGGGGTTCTCGGCGTGAGTCTGTAGCCGCTATGAGGCTTTTTGGTTTTCCCTCTTATCCATAGACGTAGATTATCTCTACTATAAGTTTCTATATATCTCTACTTAGTCTGTGGTGAAGTCTGCTGTCACTAGTGTTGCAGAACGATCGATAGTTTTCCAATCGATAGTATCGATAATGTCGAAAGTATTGTTGCTCAAGAAGATTTGTCTGGCGATTGTATCGATACTACCGATAGTATTGTGGTCATAAATTATAAAACTAGCGATAGAATCGATATTATCGATAGTATCGACAATTTGGGACCATCGATAGTTTTGCAATTTGCAATAGTATTGGGTATGTTTTAAAAGTAATGTAATTAAACGAGGACCATTAAAGGCCTCCATAGTTTATATACGTAAATAAACCAACGTGTGCCAGTTTTAACTATTGTTTTGAAGAAAAAAGGAACAAAGCTTATTGACATGGCAGATATTGGTAAGTGTGTAATAATTGCGCTTATTTATTCAACCATGAAGTAGTAGGTAGTTCCATCATGTAACTTAATATATAACAAACACTGTAAGCAAAACAAACTTACAATAAAAACTTTCCTTGTTTTTTTAACGGCGACAAGTATAAGTTGCTAGTTTTAAAAACACTAATTGCGACCGAGATAAAGATGCAAGATGTAGGTAATATGTTGACAATTTATAACATTAATAAATATTATTCCATTTGTTTTTCCGACTACTAAACCTTAATACTATTAACAATACCACTGTAAATTATTAACCAATCGATAGTCAAAAATAATGGATGATATCGATAGTATCGATAGATTTTGATTTACTAGCAACGATACTATTGATAGTATCGAGAGTACCGATAATCTAGGGCTCGCGAACAACAATTTTATCGATAGTATCGATTGTATTGCACTCAAGCTATGTATATGCAATACGCTTCAATCTGAGCTATCGATAGTATCGATAACATCGATAGGCCAGTCGATAGTCTTGCGATTGTCTGGCTATCGATGGACTATGCTATGGATGGATCATCGATAGTCGACTATCGATTGGCAACACTCTCTGTCATTTTAATGTCATATCATATTCAGTATGTCAGACATGTGTCAGACTCATTGATAATGATATATATCTATAAAGATCAGACTTTATTTTGTTTATACGAGTTTTGCGTTGCATTTCGTCTGTGGTTGCATTTAACTTTTAACCTTGTAATCTCTATCAAGTCTGGGAAGTTTCTGTACCAAGTTGACCTTGTTGCTTTCCTGTTGTGTAAAAATAATAAAAGGATATCACAATGAAGTCGAACATAACGCTTGCTGCACTTACTTGGTACTTGAAATATTTCGGATTCCCCTTGTCCATTGGCGCAGCGATGTGTTCTATCTTAGGCCGGTTAAAAGAATCTAAGAGACGATCGGCTGTGCAAGGAAAGGTAAACATTAGATTTTGTATTTGTGTTGTTTAAAGTAGTGATGGGTAATTTACCTAAATTCCATTCAATTTAAAGGGGACGTTAAATTTTAAAGTGATTTCAGATTTCGTAGATTGCTGTACCAAAAAATCATCTTGGATTACCCATTGTGAAAGTCCTACAGTCATAAACAGGGTTTAAGTCTGTTTTTTTTAAATATCACCAAGTTAATAACAAATCCATGGTAGCAAACTGAGCTTGCAGCAATGTTACTTATTATGTGACGACTTATTTATTAGGTGACTTATTTCAACCATCTGTTAAAGGAATTAATCCACCTAGTTCCTACCTGAACCTTGTTCTGGAATGTGCACAGTTAGTCATGGGTAGCAGCTGCATGTTGCTGCTGCTTGCTTGTTTGTTTGCTCATTGACATGTTATGAATTTAGTTTTAGATATTCACTATATATATATTATTTCGTTGGTTCTTCTTTAAATTTAATAGTTCTATCTGCCCCAAAGTGGTGAATACTATCAGATCAAAGCAGTGCTGTGACTTAAAGTAGTAGTGCCAATTAATGGCACTATACACTATTGAATAATATTTTTTATATTATATTTATTTGACTACTAGCTGTCCTGGCGAACTTCATTCCGCCAAACAGTCAATGACAGAGCAGATTTACAATTTAATAAATTAATACAAACTGAAAATTTTAAATTCTTCACTATGAAAAAGTAAAAAAGGGCAAAATAAAATACTCATGTTATGTGTTTTGATCCGTTTTATTCAATCAATATACACATTGACAATATCAAACCCTGTTATTTTAAAATTAATTGCCGCTTCACATATTGTTGGAGAATTAAGTAAATGTGCATTCGTGTGTTCCAGCTGGTCGTCTCTGATGATGGCTTAGTAGCCATCATTTGGCATGCACTCCAACCAATGCATGATTTTCATATAGAAGTTGCTATATAGGTCTTGGATTGATCTCTCGATCAAGTTCTCCATGTTGCCCATGAAGTGTATTTTTGTAAAAAAACCGGCCAAGTGCGAGTCGAACTCGCGCACGAAGATACAAACACCAACAATATCTGGTCTGTTGTATGAAAGCCTCACTTAAATATTTATTTGTTTTATTGTAGCCACATATTACCCACAACGCCATCTCTTGGACCGAAAGGTAACTAAACTATACAACGTGATTATTAGTAGATCCTGAAACCGAGACACGTGTCGAATATTTGGGTTTAAATAATCTACATAAAAATTGCCAAAGGTATGTCGAAGGAGTAAAATAAATAATAGACTTGTTTACGTACTGGTAACGCCATCTGTTATCGATTCAGCCTATTCATTGAGTCAGTAGTTCCAGTCAAGGTTGTTTTAGAGCTGTCGCGTGTCACTGTAACGTTTGGCAGATATGTCAAAAATGACAAGGTGGCATTGGTGGCGCAGTGACATGACACACTAGACAATCGACACTCGACGGCGCCGGTTGTGCGCACTGATTCAAATCTGTATTTTAAGATGTAAGTACAATATGGCGGGCACCAGAGATACCCACAATATAAATCCACCTGAATCTCCGACAGCAGCGGTGGGATCGGAACAGCATTTACCCAACGTGCTTACCCAACCTCCTGTGGCAACGGAAAGTGAATATTTTCATGGTTCAACTACGCCTCGTGGCGAAAGTTATGGCGGTGTCGTATCCGTTGTGTAAAACGTCGGATGTAACTTAACGTCCCACACATGGCTGGTTATTTCAGGTTTTCAGGTGATAATTATAATGAGGCGTAAACGGCAAGTGAGTTGCCATGATGCCATGTGAGATGGAATCTGGCGTAGAATTTTAGTAAAAGCTAAGGATTGTCCAGAAAAATGGCAAGTACCTATCGGTATGGAGGATTTTGAAGTAAGAGAGCGAGTATTGGGTATGGCATAATTTTAATTTCATTACATGTGGTAACACAATTTTAATTTTGCCCAAGGGCCAAGTACCATTTGAAGTGTTGTGATATAAGAAGTGAATTTGAGTCGAGCAATAGTGATGAATCTTAGTTCAGCTGGTCGGGTCTTGGAGAGACCGTCGAAGAGTCCGTGGGACTCGGCATTCAGGTGAATACGTGTGTAACAAACGTGAGGTTTGTTCGTTGGGCTTAGTGAAAAGCCACAAGCTACGAATAAGATTCATGCTTTGTTTTCTGATGCCTTGGTGATGTTTATTGATACTATTGATAGCGAGTTATTGGGTAATATTGGTACTTGGTTGCTGCATTGTTTTGGTTAATTAAATGAAAAAGTTTTCGATTTAAAATTAAAAATATACGTTCACAAAATTGTTAAAGATAAAGGGGGTAGTTTACTATAAGGTCGTGCGTAAAAAGAAAATAAACGTTTGATGTGAGGTATTTGGTTATGCATTCCGTGTTGATACATTTTCAATTGATAACATGATACAGTGTACAATGCAGTGACTTTTACGACACGTTTTCTTTCCTTTCGTGACGTGTGAAATTCTAATAATTATAGCTGGTCAAGAATGAGTTTTTTTTAAATTATATTGGTGTGTGGTGGTTGATGCTCCGCTTAATGTTGCAAAGGGTTAATTTGAAGAAAAACACACACAAAATGGTTATTTCAATGGCGATCAGGAACAAGAGTAGCTCACGCAGGTTACACGCGTGTTATGTGGAACGGCATGAACAGTTGCGTGCGTGCTGGAGTGCATTCGTATGACCTTGGAGGACGAGGTCTGACAACCATGGATTCAGTGGAAAGGGGAACGCTCGAGGGAGGCATATCCCATGGTGTTGTGCTCGGTGTAGGCATTGGTGTTATATCATGAGAGAAGCTATGTTTTTTTGGGTACTAAGCAAAGTGATGATGTTTATGACTTGAAAAGTTATTTGATGATGATGTTGAGTTAATGACCTTCAGCCATTTCAGTTCATGGGTAAACTGACAATTTGTTTTGGATTTGGGTTTGGATTAAAGCTTTAAAGCTGTGTAAGTGCTGGTTTGGTAGTGGTTCATTGTTTTAGAATACAGGTTGACAGGGTTTGAAACTAACTAACCAAGTCGGACAAAGACGAGATTTTTGAGAATGACTTTAGTAGATCAGGATGGACGAGCAAGCTCTGGTGATAACTGGACATTGAAAGCTCCGCGCTTTGTGCTCCAAACGCTTGAGTATTGAAAGCTCCGCGCTTTGTACTTGTGAGGCCTGGACATTGAAAGCTCCGCGCTTTGTGCTCCCAACGCTTGAGTATTGAAAGCTCCGCGGTTTGTACTTCCGAGGCCTGGACATTGAAAGCTCCGCGCTTTGTGCTCCCAACGCTTGAGTATTGAAAGCTCCGCGCTTTGTACTTCCGAGGCCTGGACATTGGAAGCTCCGCGCTTTGTGCTCCCAACGCTTGAGTATTGAAAGCTCCGCGCTTTGTACTTGTGAGGCCTGGACATTGAAAGCTCCGCGCTTTGTGCTCCCAACGCTTGAGTATTGAAAGCTCCGCGCTTTGTACTCGTGAGGCCTGGACATTGAAAGCTCCGCGCTTTGTGCTCCCAACGCTTGAGTATTGAAAGCTTCGCGCTTTGTACTTCCGAGGCCTGGACATTGAAAGCTCCGCGCTTTGTGCTCCCAACGCTTGTGTATTGAAAGCTCCGCGCTTTGTACTTCCGAGGCCTGGACATTGAAAGCTCCGCGCTTTGTGCTCCCAACGCTTGAGTATTCAAAGCTCCGCGCTTTGTACTTCCGAGGCCTGGACATTGAAAGCTCCGCGCTTTGTGCTCCCAACGCTTGAGTATTGAAAGCTCCGCGCTTTGTACTTCCGAGGCCTGGACATTGAAAGCTCAGCGCTTAGTGCTCCCAACGCTTGGGTACTGAAAGCTCCGCGCTTTGTGCTTGTGACGCTGCACTGAGCTTCACGCTCTTAAGGGGAAGAGATTGTCCCGCTGTGGGGGAACTCCAAGGTTTGAACTCATGGCTGACGACGTCTGTGATGACAACTTTTCAAAGGGTCGCGCGAGAACGCGCTCTTTGTCAGTATGGCCGTGTCGAAGGAGTAAAATAAATAATAGACTTGTTTACGTACTGGTAACGCCATCTGTTATCGATTCAGCCTATTCATTGAGTCAGTAGTTCCAGTCAAGGTTGTTTTAGAGCTGTCGCGTGTCACTGTAACGTTTGGCAGATATGTCAAAAATGACAATTGGTGGCGCAGTGACATGACACACTAGACAATCGACACTCGACGGCGCCGGTTGTGCGCACTGATTCAAATCTGTGTTTTAAGATGTAAGTACAATATGGCGGGCACCAGAGATACCCACAATAGAAATCTATCTGAATCTCCGACAGGTATATCTTTAAAACTCACCAAGATACAAGCTTGTTGAGTTGCTCGTCTGTCCTCCTGTGAACATGGTCACTGCGAGCGGCTCAGCCGTCGTGGCGCCGCTCACGCGGCGCGCGCGCGTACCACAAGACAAAAACACACGCGTTCACGCAAACACACAGCCACTCAAACATAACTAATAACTGTTCAAAGTGACCCCCATTTTTACTTAAGCACAAACGAGCGAAGCGTAGCGAAAACTCATTTTTACAATTTTTGAATTCACGATAATTTATTAACGGAATCGCAAGGAAGCGCACACGCCGATCGCTTGCTTCCGGGTGACTGCGGGCGGCGGGCGGCACGTCAAAGCGAGCGGTTTCGAGTCAAAGCGTCAAAGCCGACGCCGACGCTGCGACGCAGTCTACCCTTTGATTTGAGGAGACCAAATATTAATCTTTTTTTATTATTTTTCGGACAAAATATAACATGGTATAAAAATTATTGCAATCGATTCAGTTATTGATTCTGAGCAAACTACTTTCGGCTTTAGGGTCTACTTAAAATCATGTTGTATACTTGTATGGGCGCCCACTTAAATATTTATTTTATTCTGTTTTTTATTATTTGTTGTTGTAGCGGCAAGAGAAATACATCATCTGTGTAAATTTCAACTCTGTAACTATTACGGTTCATGAGATACAGCCTGGTGACAGATGGACGGACGGACGGACAGCGAAGTCTCAGTAATAGGGTCCCGTTTTACCCTTTGGGTACGGAACCCTAAAAATATGTTTTGCATTTTCGAGAGGAAGCAGTGATCCAATCCAATGGTGAATCTGTCCATGTATCTATAGAATAAAAAGCAAAGTCAGTATGTACTACATATTTATAAACACATTTTTGAATAGGGTACTTTCGGTAGTGAAAAATAAACTTGATTTTCCAAATAAAAAGCAACAAAAATATATTTCGGCAAAATAAACACGCTTTCTCGCCTTAAAATAAAAGAAAATATTAATTCTTTTTTATTTCCGGAAAAACTCTGTCTGAACTTGTCAGCCGTCTGACCCGGTGGCCAAAATTGGAACTAATGCAAATGTTATACTGTTGTCAGAAAAATACCAAGACGGTAGCGCCACCCTTACCGGGTCAAATAAGTTTGTGGCACTGTACAATTTACCCAGTGGCGTGCACAGGATTATGACACAGGGTATGCGGCGAAGTACTCGGTCACAAAAACATTTTCTTTTATAGATTTTAGGCATAGGCACAGCCACGCTAAGGATCTCTAAGTCGGAAACCGTTCCAATAGAAGAAGTTTATGTAATACTATTCATGTACATCTTCTACGGCAACGCAGACAAAACAGCGATCGATCGTCGCAGCGGAAGAAATTCTGATAAATAAAATAATAAGCTAAAATATTATAATTACTCACCTAGTCAGCTTCAATTTTCACATATTCAAGGTTCTGGTTACTTGAGATTACTAAAAATCCCGATGTAAATTAATGCAATTATTTATTTAAATCTGAATATCCTGAATCAGTCCACACTGTACTAGAATTACTAAACAATATGCAAGGAAAACAATATAATTTAGTCGTGTGTACACAACCACACAGCCAGATATACGTTTCATAACTTTTGACATGAAACTTTCGAGTTACATTCCCTTTTTGCTGGTTTAAATTTTGTAACTCGGGTACACACCTACCTTTAGACACAATTTGATTCTTTTCACTGAATGACAATAGTGAGAACTTGTTATTTTTAAGTTTTAGTAAACACACATTATCCACACAAACTTCACAATCCAACATTTTAAAAAATTCAACAGACTAGCACTAGTAAAAGCAAATCACTACAATTATTATAGTAACTCAGTAATAAACTATTAAATGTACGCACTTTCAAATGTTAAAATGAAAAAATCTTATATGAAAACTATATTAATAACTCGCAATTCGCAAACAATTATGTAATACGTAAGCTCGTCACATGAAAAGTAATAACATGGCTGGCGCGAAATATAACCCTACTAAACAAAAATGCGTAATGTGCATACCTGATTTCCTCGGATTATAAGCACGAAAATGTCCGATTACTTCCGAGGACGTGTTCGGCACTGTTCGGTTCGAAAGCCTGCAGCATGCCTTGCTATAGATATTATATGAATGTGTGCGTTTGCGAACTGTGTACGGACACCAAAATTACTACACACATGCAAACAAATCTCCTGCCGACCGCGGTGGCAGGCATTAGTTCATAGATAATACATAAATTAGTTGTTGCTATCATCAAACGGCAGGCGTTTGTGTTTACAAATAGGTGTTATTTATAAAATATTAGGAGTTTTTAAGTTATTATATTTTGTATATTCATTTATTCATTACTTTTATTATTTACTGTTAATTAAAGTCATCTAAAACGTACAAACGTTATATTAAAATATCGTAAATGGCAAGTAATGCACTGCATTTATGCCTACAAGGACCGCACGCCCCTGAATTTACCATTACAAGACCGGCATTCATTCAAGTTGTGCACGAAACTGAACTGACAGTTTGGTTCTTGGAGGAATAGGTTTGCCTTTATGACGTCATACCAATGCCTCTCGTGTTTTAGGTCACGTGAAATACCGATTCAAAATTTCGAATTTTAATATTGTTTATTTAAATAATTATGTGCTTTTATGACTCAAAATCAGAATATTATTTCTACAGTTCGCCCGGGGTAGTACCACCGCCCGCCAAGGTACTCAGTACCATTTCTTTCGTCATAATAATTGTTTTTAAGAGCAATTGTGCTCCGGATAGGAAGGTGTGGAGCTGGTTCACTTTTTTAGAGGCGACCATCTCAGTCCTCAGGGGTAGCAACGCATCTGTGACCGAATTGGAACAAAACTCACACTAATCATTACTAACTGGACAATACTAAACTAACTATCACTAACAGTCCATGTCCTCACACTTATTAACAAACTAACCAACTAACATTCTAACACCATCTACTAATTGGACTAACCACCCTAGTCCCTAAATTGGGTCTTGTTCTAAGTCGGTCACAATTGCCATGCAGGGTGGTGCTGCATGCTCGTTTGCTACCTTAATTCAATAAAAAAAAAAATATATATAAGCTTATGCTTTTGCCCGCGGCTTCGCCCGCGTGGAATTCGTTTATATCGCGAACCGGGGAAGTGGGGAAGAATCAACTATCTTCCTGGGAAAATTCATCGAAATCGGTCAGGCGGTTTAGATTTTTCATACAAACTTTCATCCCCTATTTCAAGTCTTTAGGGGTTGATTTTTGAAAAAAAAAAGTAGCCTATATGTGACTCTGGGTCTTCAACTATTTTCATTCCGAATTTCATCCAAATCGCACCGGTGGTTTAGCCGTGAAAACGTCACAGACAGACAGACAGACAGACAGACAGACTTTCGCATTTATAATATTAGTATGGATAGTATGGATATATCTCAAATTTGCCCAGGATTGATATATTGATTTTGAGTAATTTCCCCGCAAAAAAATACAGAATTTAGCTCGTCTTCAGTAAGAAACGCCAGAATTCCCTTGTAAGTAAGTACATTATTGTATAAAAAAAATGTTTATATCACTAGATACAACCACCTTAGTTAAAAAAACTTGTTTTGAACTGAAATGATTTATTTTATTTTACTTTTATAGGGTATTGTACAATAACTTTCATTGTTTATTTTTGAGTCAAGCTCCCCAACATCATCTGAGTTTTTAGTTTAGGATTTAGAACCTGATACCTACAATTAGAGTAGCAAATGTGTATAGCTAGAAAGCACCTAATATTGTATTACTTCTAAGTAGACACGTAATAGGTATCTGATAATAATCATATACCTATTATATTTATTTTAAATATTATTTTCTTGTTTAGAACATGTAAAAACACTTTGTTGGGGTTTGTTATCGATGTATTTTTACACCGAGGTACTGTATGTAGTATACAGTACCTCGGTGTAAAAATCTTTTTGGAATTAATTTTAATTACAAATTTTGTTAAGTTCCTGCACCACGCCTATACATATTATGACATTTATGACATACTAGCTGTTGCCCGCGGCTCCGCCCGCGTGGAATTCAGTGTGTCACAAAGTTATTCCTGCGTTAATCCCGACCCCACACATATTAAGACACACTCCACACATCTTAAGAACAGTTGATTTTTTACTACGTTTTAGTCATACCGTACATCATACCGTACAAAAATCCGTTATGTAGATCTTAAGAAAATCGATAAAAAGACTTTAAGATATAAACGTCGGGGTTTTTTCATTCCAAACTATTATATTTTTAAACTACATTGGTAGTTTTTCATTCGGGTGCCAAAACATAAAGACCAGCTAAAGCGATGCTGACCCTCGAAAAAGAAACATAAAGTTGATCATGAGAAAAAAAGCCGGTTCGATTCCCGATATATTATGTATAGATATCCCGATATATAGATATTAATGAGCCCGCGACTTCATTCGCTCATGGAAGCTTTTCCCGTGTAAATCTCGATCCCGCGGGAAGTCCGGAACAAAAAGTAGCTTATATAATGCTCCATAACCTCCTCTACCTCCCACTGAAAGTCCCATAAACATCTGAACCCACGACCTCATTCCCGGGTATGAGTTTTTACCGCGTGAATCCTAATCCCGCGGGAATTCAGGGATAAACAGTACCCTATATGTTGCTTCAAAACTTCCTCAATCTCCTAGTAAAGGTCGCATAAAAATTTAAGCCCGCAACTACGCGCAGGAGTTTATTCCACGTAACTCCAGATCCCGCGGGATTTCCGGGAAGACAGACTTGTTAGTTTTATATTTAGAAGCTATTTATACCCCATACGCGAAGAAGGTTTTCCCGCGTAAATTCCGATCCCGCGGGATTTCTGGGATAAAAAATATCCTATATGTTAATCTAAGTTGCCCTCTATGTGTGTGCCAAATTTCATGAAAATCGGTTCAGTACCCCATACGCGAAGAAGGGTTTCCCGCGTAAATTACGATCCCGCGGGATTTCTGGGATAAAAAATATCCTATATGTTAATCTAAGTTGCCCTCTATGTGTGTGCCAAATTTCATGAAAATCGGTTCAGTACCCCATACGCGAAGAAGGTTTTCCCGCGTAAATTCCGATCCCGCGGGATTTCTGGGATAAAAAATATCCTATATGTTAATCTAAGTTGCCCTCTATGTGTGTGCCAAATTTCATGAAAATCGGTTCAGTAGTTTTTGCGTGAAGAAGGTTTTCCCGCGTAAATTCCGATCCCGCGGGATTTCTGGGATAAAAAATATCCTATATGTTAATCTAAGTTGCCCTCTATGTGTGTGCCAAATTTCATGAAAATCGGTTCAGTAGTTTTTGCGTGAAGAAGGTTTTGCCGCGTAAATTCCGATCCCGCGGGATTTCTGGGATAAAAAATATCCTATATGTTAATCTAAGTTGCCCTCTATGTGTGTGCCAAATTTCATGAAAATCGGTTCAGTAGTTTTTGCGTGAAGAAGGTTTTCCCGCGTAAATTCCGATCCCGCGGGATTTCTGGGATAAAAAATATCCTATATGTTAATCTAAGTTGCCCTCTATGTGTGTGCCAAATTTCATGAAAATCGGTTCAGTACCCCATACGCGAAGAAGGTTTTCCCGCGTAAATTCCGATCCCGCGGGATTTCTGGGATAAAAAATATCTTATATGTTAATCTAAGTTGCCCTCTATGTGTGTGCCAAATTTCATGAAAATCGGTTCAGTAGTTTTTGCGTGAAGAAGGTTTTCCCGCGTAAATTCCGATCCCGCGGGATTTCTGGGATAAAAAATATCCTATATGTTAATCTAAGTTGCCCTCTATGTGTGTGCCAAATTTCATGAAAATCGGTTCAGTAGTTTTTGCGTGAAGAAGGTTTTGCCGCGTAAATTTCGATCCCGCGGGATTTCTGGGATAAAAAATATCCTATATGTTAATCTAAGTTGCCCTCTATGTGTGTGCCAAATTTCATGAAAATCGGTTCAGTAGTTTTTGCGTGAAGGAGTAACAAACAAACAAACAAACAAATACACAAACTTTCACATTTATAATATTAATAATTAATAATAGGATTCTTGACTGAGTAATGACGTCAGAGCTGACGCCATGACACCTGCAAGCGTTTTTCGCGGTCTCTGAAAAAATATTAGGAAAATAGCTGTAAACTTGGTTAAACTATAGATTATTACCGAAATAAAGGTTTTATAGTCAATAGTGAACGTCTACCCCGTTTATAGAAGAAGATTTCAAAATCTTTCGTCATGCCTATTATCAAAATCGGCTCATAAACGACGAAAAAATTGCTTAACAAACATAAGAAGAAGCATATATACATATATACGGTCGAATTGAGAATTTCCTTATTTTTTTTGAATTCGGTAAAAAAATTAACAAAATCAAAATCAAATTTTAAATTATTACACTAGGCAACAAAAAATCTTTTTTTTTTCTCAGAGGTCTGTTTATGTGATTCGGAATCACCATGCTAGAGAGAACTATGGGAAGTAAATAGAAAATCACATACACGTAAGCATAGTTTTTATGAGACATTTTCTCATTTAAATTTTTTAAAGATTTCAAGTGTATTTAAAATAAGTCCGAAGTCCTCCTTTAGTCGTGTATAAATCTTTAGCTTTAAAATGGAGACTGCAAATACAAATAACACTATATTTGTTTGGAACCCAATTATTTTCGCCGTTACAATTTTGAATTATTAAATTCGTTTCTCCATATTAAATTTGCCTTAGGAAATCTGGTAAAAAATAAATAACTTATAAAAGAATTTATAAAATAAATAACTCAAAGTGACCAAATTTCCCACAATTTCGGTAATATGCTTACGTGAATACTGACAACACTGAACTTTAGTTGTCTTTATGATCGTCGAAAATGAAATTTTATTTCGATATTTTTTAAATAGATAAAGAGAATAAATTAATAAATTACCTATAAAACGTGATTCCAGGATTTTTTTTCCTTTGGTCACTACGGTTTTTGCAGAATTTCACCACGCAAGACATCTTTTTTGACCTACTATTTTCTCCACGTTACGTATCGGCCGCGTTGACGTTTGAACTCGTAATGGCCGACTGATGTGTCAATGTGTGTCATGCTGGCTTGTACGGATAGCGACCTGGCCGACCTGGAGTGACACAGCTTGTTGTTTAGCGAGGCTCCGTCCATCTCTTTATTGGTTCATGATATTATCAAATTAGAAAATGGTCACCAAAAATACCTTATAATAAGATTCCCACAGCAACAAAGAATTTTATAGGAACTCAAAGTACATTATGTTCTGGATACTATTTTATTTGGTATTTAGATTTTAAATGCTGTTTCAGTTGTAATAAATTGTATATTTTTAGGACCATTATTCTGAGGGGCAGATGAAACGCAAAATAGAACAAAATATGGATGTCGATTCTGAGGAAACCGACGAAGAAATAAATGAGATCAATGAATCGCCGCGAAAACAAAAAATTAGGAAAATAATTTGCCTTTTAAAAATGTATCTACTAGGAGAATAGGGGAATTGTTAATTTAAGTCTCTGTTTATATCTATTTTATTTATTTATTTATTTATTTACATTTATGTCACCTGTAAACAGAGAAACAAAGGGTACAACTTAATGCCTAATGGCATTGTCCACCAGTCAACCCTGGGTGGATGTGGAGATAATGATGGTAGGTGCTAATCATCAACAAGAGAAAAAAATATATATTTCCAAATTGAGAATAAAGCTCAGAGGAGAGCATATTATAATACAAATAATTATATGCATACAATACATAAAAATTATCAATATACTATATGTAGGTATATACATAACAATAATAATTTTATACATACATTAAATATATATATATATATATATATATGTATTATATAATATATTATTATAGTATCGACGTACATAAATAGGTTGCACAATTTATCCAAAGTAACCTGGTATGAAGAAAACTACGAGTCAGGTTGTTTTAAAAGATGCTCACGAAGGCGAAATTTAAATGAAAGCACTAATATTAATATACTAATATTATAAAGCTGAAGAGTTTGTTTGTTTGTTTGTTTGTTTGTTTGGTTGAACGCGCTAATCTCAGGAACTACTGGTTCGAATTGAAAATTTTTTTTTGTGTTGAATAGACCTTATATCGAGGAAGGCTTTAGGCTATATAACATCACGCTGCAACAATTAGGAGCGAAGAAATAATGGAAAATGTGGAAAAAACGGGGAAAATTATTCATTCTCGAGGGCTTTCGTTGCATGCGTTGCGAAAACGATTCAAGATACCAAAAATATATGTATGAAAGAATTATTCGTCTTGAAATGATCTAAAAAAATGTCCACGACAGTATATGTCTATCTTTTAAGATTAACACACTAGAACCATTTTTATGGTAATCAAATTTGGTCGAACCCACTGCCATACCAAACTTGCCGCGTTTCCAAGTTTAATCTGAATTAATTTTGCTGTGATCCTTTGCTACTTTGCTATTATTTTGTCGTAAGCTTTATTTCTAAGTTTAATTTAATTTAACCTGAATTAATTTTGGTGATAGTTTATTATCTTCCCGAAATTCCTACGGGAGCGGGACCTACGCGGTTGATACTTACGGGTCCCGAAGCGAAGCGAGGGCGGTTCGCTAGTATGATTATGAAAATCATAATTGTTTAGAATTAAATGCATTAATCCTATATTATTATTCTTTTTCTTTATAATGAAAATGTTACCTACTCTACATAAATCAATATCAACTGCATAGATGTGGCTAAATGTAACCTCTGTGTGTCTCTTTTTGTGAGCGATTTAAAATATACCTAGTCCTACCAAGGATCTTTTGGCGCATGACTGACGTGACGGTGACAGAGACAGCGCCTTACAGTTTGCCTTCCCTGTAAGGCGCTGTCTCTGTCATCCACGCGCCAAAAGATCGTTGTACACATACACACATATTGTATACATACATACATACTCTCGAAAAACATTACCATGGTAATATTACCGTGACATTACCCTCCTTCTGGCGCAGTCGGGTAAAAACTATTATGGTATATTTTAAAATTTCACGCTTTATATTTTTGTTCGTAAGTTACAATAAACACATTATAATTCCTGCAGAACTACGTTTTCGGGGTCCGGTAGTTAATAACAAATAAAAATTTATATTGTCTTATTCATTTAATTCCTTAAATATTTCCAATAATCCATAAATCGATTTAAATTCATTTAATTCCTTAAATATTTCCAATAATCCATAAATCGATTTAAACTTATTTATATATTTATTTTAAACTTTATCTTATTTATATGAAGTATTCAACGTTTTCTGTGGGGAAAATTAACCAAAATTTCACATTGGTAGGCAACCCCATACCGCGATTCCATATTCAAAAGCTACGTGTTTGCGGTTCAAAAGTGGCTACACTTTTTAGAACGCATAATTATATGAGCATTGCTTCTCTAGTACTTTAGTACATAGTATCTCAATGTTTTCTATTATATAGATAAGCAAATATTTCTCAATCAAAAAAACAGTATTAACAGAATTTCTTTTGAAACCAAAACCCCCATATTATTTGTTAAAATAAGTATAAAGTTCGCATAATATGTGCATATTACACATTATTAAAAATGCTATTTTTCAAATTACAGGTAGTTGTTATAACTGGTGCCAGTTCTGGAATAGGAGAAGCACTATCACACGTTTTTTATGAATATGGTAGCAAGGTTGTCTTGGCATCACGCAGGAAGTCTGAATTAGAAAGAGTGAAGAGGGATTTAATAGCAAAGAGATTGGTAAGTGTTGATATGTCAAAATCATGTTAGGATTATAGATTTGGGTAAAATAATTATGCCGTTTGTTTTTTTTTATCATTATTTTGTTTTTTCTTGATATTGTAAATTGGGGCATTCCATTTTGAATACAATATAATATTGTGCTTTGTGGATAAACAATCAAAATAGTAAGAAAAATATGTTGTTATAATTTTTACCAAAGTTAGTCATAAGATAAAATACACCAGCACCATCTTCAGAATCATTTTATTCAAGTATCTGTTTATTTTTGAACATAGTCTTCTGGTCTCTCTCACTAGTATTAGTTCCTTGGATAATGGCTAGAAACATTTGGAAGACTTCCTCCTCATAGTATCTCTCACAACACCTCACCAGTGAGTTTTATAAAAGTATAAGTATAAGATTACTCCAATACAAAAACTTTTTGTTTTATAGGTTTTGCAAAGTAAAAATGAATTTAGTTATTATATTTCTTGAATTCTCTGCAAGTTCCACTTATCTTAAACCCTGTACTTAGAAAGAAATGTTGTAAAAAGCTCTGCTGCCCTTCTTAACCTCAGAGAATTTCATAGGAACCTAAAATAAAATAATAATACACAAAATTGTACAACAAAAAATTGTTGTCAGTTTACCAAGAAGTATGATGCCACTAGTGCCTATGTTGCTAAATATTTTCAATTACCATATTAAGTGGATACATAATTATATTACAACTAATTAACTACTACTAATACTTACTTATTTCAAGTTATTCTGCTTAACTATAAGATTTCATTGTTTTGAAGATAACCATTTTTATAGGGTACATCAATCATAAATATTACTTTATCTGAATTCCAGGGAAAGCAATTCTCCCCCAGTTCCTCTGCCTAGTTGAGCCCACAAGTACTTAGGAAAAAATATCTTAATTGAACGTTTATGTAGGTACCTACAACCGTTTTTATGAACCTCCTGTTTCAAAGCCCATAATTTCTAAGTAGTTTGGATTTTTTTTCGGGCCAAGTTGCTAGGCTGTTCCTTGGGGTTACGCGAGTCTCTTGCCTTAGTAAACAGACAAGAAAAGCCGTCCGTCACGCGTCGGCCGATTAGAGGCTTCCAAATTGAGCGAGGGCACGTCGTGGACATACGGTGTCCGACGCGGCCCCCGGGACCCGACCTGTTGGCGGACACACGATGTCCGCCGCGGCGCGGCCCACTGGCCTAAACATACATTTTCAGTCTGGCGTTCAACGTGTTAAATTACCTGTCCACATTGACTAATTTAATATGTATTAATTTTCTTTACAGTCAACTGCAACTGAAGAGCCTGTTGTTATAGAATTGGATTTATCTGACTTGAGCCAGCTGGAAGGATTCATACAAAAAGTATATGACATTTGTGGTCATATTGATATTCTAATAAATAATGGTGGGGTCTCACATCGCGGCGCGATACTCCATACAGAACTAAAAGTTTTTCAACAGATCATGACTATTAATTATTTTGGTTCTGTTGGTTTAACAAAAGGTAAGTAAGTTGCAAGAGCATTAATTGAATGCAATTAGGACGTGCAATAATTGCCATTCAACAATTGTATGGAACTGTTTACACGTAGATTATTGTATGCGATTATTGCATGCAAGTTTTGTTGTCTCAATATTTCTCGCCTCTGAAGACTAGGTGCGATCAAAACACCTTCACGCGCTGCACTCATATGAGTTTGCAAATGCAGAAACAATTCAATTGAATACAAGAAACGCATAATAAATAAAAGTCTGTGTTGTTTACACCAAGGCAAAATGTGAAATGCAAGTTGTCAAGAAGATCAAGAATGTTATGAGTTGTTTAGATTATGCAAGTACCTAGTTTATTGCTTCGATTTTATTGTATGCAACACGCAAGAAATTGGCATCATGTAAATGAGCCGGCTTAGTCGCCATCTCGCACGACAAAAACTTGCACGATCGTGCGACTTGGCACCTTTCGAATTTACCTAATAATTCCGTCATCAACTCGCACGACCATAAAAATATGAGGTACCTAATTAGCTTCTAACTTATGTTAATGTAATTTTCAAAGTAATTTTCAATTAACCCCTTCTTCCATACATACTTATAAAACAAAGTCGCCCTTCGCCTCTGTCTGTGCCTTTCTATGTCTTCTCCTTTTGACTGATAAAGACAATAAATGAGTAGGTATTATGAAGTCCTACCCGTTGAGACACTTCCATTCCATGCATGCGCTGCCTTAATGGTAATTACTGCATGAAAATGATGTATGGGAGTATTGTCTCTCTTATTATGATCTATATAAAACTCAGCGAGAGCATATTCGTATATTTTAAGGATAACGTCAGATGAGAAACCTATCCTCAAATTTTCAAGTGAATCCATGTTTCGATTTATCGTCCTTTTTGTAGCTTTATGGGGGAAATTCCTACAGAGTACTACTATATTACTTTAAGTATATTTTACGATAATTTTGCGGCTTAGGTTATTAGGTAATCACACTGAATAACTTTAATTTCCGCATTTCTGGAGCATTTCTTTAAAAACATTTGGGAATATCGAAAAAGTTTTTATAAGCTTTGATTTCCTTATAGAACATTTTTCGATACAACGCACCATTTCTAAGATATTGGCAAAAAAACAAAAATTGGCACCTTTGTCCCGCCGGCTCACATAAAAGTCGTCAGGACTTTTATAATAGTATGTTTTCACCCTAAGCATTTCATTGTGCATTTTTAAGGCAGTTATTCAATTATATTTATATCACAACTTCAGATATATTATATATATCGCACCTTCGGTGCAACAAAGTCGTAAATAGCCAAAATTGCAAAATGAGGGTAAAAGCGTGTGAATTCGCCGCTAGAGGCGCTAGTGTAGAGTCAGGTCTGGCTGTCAGTGCCACAAACTTATCTGACCCGGTAAAAAGGGCGCTACTGTCTTTGTCTTTGTCTGACAACAGTTTAACATTTGCATTAGTTCCAATTTTGGCCACCGGGTCAGATAAGTTTGTGTCACTGTCACTCTCACTTGTCTGAATTTCACTTGTCACTGTTTATGTATGGGCGGGATTTGACAGCAGGACCTCACTCGATAGTGGCACCAACTGGTGAGCACAAAAACGGCGACCCTCATTGAGTAATTGTCTATGAACCATGCCTTCGTCAGATGAAACAAAGACACCCGCGGAAGTAAAACAAAATACTACTAGATAGCGCAAGTGCCTTTGTGGTTCTTAGTGATTTTCCCCTGAATTATGGTTCAACAAAGTCTTAACGGCCTGTAGTGCCTCCTCTCCCGCGAATGTTTAACGTATATTGGAGCTACAAGCACACAATAGTAGATTATACACCAAGGGGATAAAGCACTTGGGAGTAGATTATTGACAATGCCTATGGCATCTAATTTAATAGCTTCTGGAGTCAATACTTTCATCACTCGACATTTTTGATATTTTTTTTGAAATATTTATAGAATCTTCTAAAGGTACTATTAGCTACGGCTATAGCAACTTCTTTCAGCTGGCGTGGCCTACTCGATTTGACAAACAAATGAAGTTCGTCTCAGTGCGAATCTAGTGGGCCACGGCTTCGGTCTTCGAAAATCGAGTTGGCCGCGCCCGCTGAGGGCACATTCTGTTTAGCGAAATTAGACTTTATGCACATGGCAATAAGAGTTATGAAAGTGAAAATCACATTATTGACCAGCGGGTTATAATGAAATTCAATAGAACATTATAACCCGGCTAAAGCCAAGAGGTATAATGTCTTGCTTTCGGTAAGGTTTACATGACATATAATTCGGCATTGTCGAGCATGTAGTGTGAAAAATGTATTTATGATCATCTTTATTCTCACTAATTGGAGCGATAAAGACGCATCTACATAAGTCTTTAACTAAATACCTAAATCCTGGTGCAACAAAGTCACAATTCAGGACACATTTTTTTGTTAAGCCTTTAATTAGTATTTCTTTAATAATTAAAAAAAAAACATTTTACGTGAAACTGTTGCAATAAGTATAAACCATTAATAGTATAAATATTTTTTCACACTACATGCTCGACAATGCCGAATTATATGTCACTAGCGGACCGCCCGCGGTTTCACCCGCGTGGATCCCGTTCTCGTGGGAATATATGCATGTATTATACATAAAAACCTTCCTCTTGAATCACTCTACCTATTACAAAAAACCGCATCAAAATCCGTTGCGTAATTTTAAAGATTTAAGCATACAGACAAACAGACAAACAAACAGACGGACAAAAATAGCGACTTTGTTTTATACTATGTAGTGATGTAAACCTTACCGAAAGCAAGACATTATACCTCTTGGCTTTAGCCGGGTTATAATGTTCTATTGAATTTCATTATAACCCGCTGGTCAATAATGTGATTTTCACTTTCATAACTCTTATTGCTATGTGCATAAAGTCTAATTTCGCTAAACAGAATGTGCCCTCAGCGGGCGCGGCCAACTCGATTTTCGAAGACCGAAGCCGTGGCCCACTAGATTCGCACTGAGACGAACTTCATTTGTTTGTCAAATCGAGTAGGCCACGCCAGCACTATGTACTAATGCGTCCCCGAGACGATCAAGCGCACTTGACAAGTCTACGTGATTGAAGCGAATATTGATCGTTTACTGCGCGACAGCGCCTCTTTCGTTTCAATCTTAAGTTGGGTTTACTATACGTGTTTTCGGCTTGACCATAATTGACACACGTGAGACTTGTCAAGTGCGCTTGATCGTCTCGGGGACCCATAAGCCTGGTTTTGTATTGTCTCGCATAAAGTGAGAAAAGTAGAGTATACACCACCGGAATAAAACTGTTTTTTTCTTGGGCGCTTGAATCCCTCACTGCACTCAGGACTCAATCTTAATTCCCTCGCTTTGCTCGGGAATTAACTTATAACACCCTCGCTGCCATGGAGCTCGCTGCGCTCGGGAGTTAAATTTGGAGTCCTTCGTTACGTTCAGGATTCAATATAGCGCCCGTGACATAAAACAGTGCTTTATCCCCTTGGTGTATAATCTACTATTAACCTACTACAGATAGTAATCCAGTAATGTGGAAATAAATGCGAAGAAAATCTTAAAAATCCTCTCCTGTAAAATTACAAAATGTGCTGTTGCGACTTTGTTGCACCGAAGGTGCGATATGTAGAACTGTAACAAGAAAATAACCGAAACTGAAACTGACTATTAGGCACACATTATTAATATTGAGTTGTGGTTGCCTATAATTGGAATCGCACTTAGATAAAATATAAATATAAGCTTATAATAAGAGTGAAGTGTACTTTCCGTTGGCGATCCTTAAAATAAATAAATAAGCACGTTTCTGAAGAAGTCTCTTAGAGTTTAAGTACTTATATGCTTACATACATACTTACAATGATTCACGACTTCAACAAGCTTATATTAAAATTAGGACAGAAACTAAGATTAAACTCCCGGCAGAAGTACTGGGACTTTCATGCAGTTGTAACATTGTTGGTAAAAGTTCGCTTCAATGTTCGCCCTTTTAAAGTACGTATTTAACAATAATAAATATATTTTTATTGCAGCTGTTTTACCAAAAATGATTGAGAGGAAAAGTGGGCACATAGTACTTATTAGTTCAGTTCAAGGATTGATTGCTATTCCTGATCGCGCTGCCTATGCTGCATCAAAACACGCAATGCAGGCATTTGGAGATAGTTTGCGTTCTGAAATGCATCAACATAATATTAACGTCACAGTTGTAAGTCCAGGATACGTTAAAACTGCAGTTTCCTTAAATGCCCTCACTGGAAGTGGTGAACCTCATGGTGGTAAGTTCTATTTATTTTATTTTATATAATATAATATGTAATGCAATAATATACATAGTGCTTAAACGCATGGGAATAAAACTTAAAACTGTAAAAAAATTGTCGTGTGAAGTCGTGTCTATAATCTTACATTGAATAGAATATTAATAAAAAATAATTGAGGAGGGCTAAGAAACAGTAATTGAACACGAATCTAAAAAACTGGTTGTCTGTAAAGTCGGTTTACTGACGATAGTTGAACGTGACAACGTCTTAAGAAAATACTGATGGAATGATTGACAAATAATATCATCAAAGTAAACAAACGTCATGAAATCGTATTTAAAGTTACAGAAATTTATCAATAAAAATAAAAAAGGAATACAGGAAACATTTATAAAAAGGTAACATTTAAAATTTATAAATAGTCCCAGAAGTCAATAACAAAGTAATAATTGGATACATTACCAAAATATCTACCTCCAAAGTAATCAAGCTGCCGAACGCAAAGGCCGATTGTGCTTTTTATGTCTGTCTCTCTCGCTCTTAGGCGGGCTAACCAGGGACGCGTGCCTCTCACTCGCTCTCATTGTGAGCGCATAACGTGAGCGGAGCGTAACGCAGTTTCTTGAAGTGTCACCCGGCAAACCAATTTATAAGACGTTGTCACGTCAAAAGTATTGTTTGTTTATCTATTTCTACATTCTTTTCTCCGGAACTACTGGACTAATTTGATTTTGGGATCACACGTGATCATCAATGACCAGAAGAACTACAGTTATAATAATGGCGCCCTCGCAAAAAATTGTTGTGCCTGATGAGCATTTTAAAACTCCAAGCGAATGAGTCGTGGGCAGTAGCTAGTCAACCATAAAGTTTAGCAAAAATTAGAATTGGCAAGCTATTGATAAAAATTCAATTTAATGTTCTTATTTTTTCAGTTATGGATAAAAGTACTGCAGCTGGATTTACGCCAGAATATGTTGCTCTAAAGACGTTGGACGGAATTGTGTACAAACAGAGTGATGTTATTGTTAGTCAATTTGTTCCCAGACTTGCGATTTTTGTTAGGCACTGTTCATCATCATTGTATTTCCGGATTATGTCTAAACGGGCGATCAAAACGGCGTAAATTTTGTGTGGGTACTGGGCCATTTGGTACTGGGCTATTTTTGGGTGTTGCGTTGTATTTGACAAACGAATATAGTTTGTCCGATATCAAACGTTCATAATATAAGATGTATTTTACTTGGGTACACCTATAATTTAAACTTCACTCGTTTACTAAAATCTTAATATCCATGAGTTTTTTCTTGCCAATTTAATATATGATTATTATATTAAGCATACTTACTGCTAATTAAAATACTTAAATCGTAATTTTTTTGTTCTTTCGCTTATTATCTTGTCATCTGGGGTTGTTGCATTTTTTTGATACAATACATTACTGATAAGACTTAAAAAGAGTAGCTAGGTACTTAATAAAATTGGTAGTTTTACAGATGTTTCGTAATCTTTTGATTTTGTTTAAGTACTGGGACAAAATAAATATTTATAAGGATTTTAATTTGTTTTTTTTGTTATTGGTACCTGTCCATGATTAGCTTAAAGAAATCTATACCTACCTACCCCGTAAAAAGGAAATCTCACCGCACTAGTAACTTTTGAACCGACTTCAAAAAAGAAGGAGGTTCTCAATTCGACCGTATAGATATATGCTTTTTTACTAGAGAACCGCCCGCGCTTCGCTTCGGGACCCGTTGGTCACAGCCGCGTAGGTCCCGCTCCCGTAGGAATTTAGGCTAAAAAATAGCCTACTACTCGCTCTCTTCACTCCACCCTGTCTGAGGTGTGTGGAGCCCTCGGGACACTTAGTTCCCCTTTGGGGGTGTCTCTCGCGGCCCGTTAAAACGGGCCGGTCCTTGGGTTGGGCCCTAAGACCCTTGGTTGTCCATCTGTGGTTAACCAATAGGTCAAGTCCGATGAGTGGCGGCCTTTTTACAGGCCACAAGGTCTTAAACGGGATGGGGTTCATCTTCGCGCCGCCCAGGCGACCGAGGCCCTACCGGGTGAATCCCGCTGGTGGGAAGCCCAGCAGGAGCCGATCAGCGCCGGGCGACGACTTACGAAGCCCCAGTATCAGTCAGTGCTAGGCCCGTCCCGCGCAACCAGCAAGTTGCGCGGGAAGGCCCAGCAGTCCGGTGGACGGGCGTGAAGTGGCGCCAGGTCCTGCAGATGCGAGAACCGCGACGCGTCGACACGCCCGAACCATGTTGCGTGCCAATCTCTCGAGGAAGTAGTCGTCCAGGCTCCCGACTCGAAGATCCCTCTGGATGACGGCGTTCCTCACGTACCTCGGCGCACCAGTCAGCCGGCGGAGCGCAATCGCCTGAATCGCGCGCATCCTCTTGCGCTGCGGTTCGCTGGCGAGCGCGTACCACGCCGGTGCCGCGTACGTGAGGCGGGATCTGATGTAGGTCTTGTAGATCCCGAGCTTCAGTCCGGGAGGGAGGCTCGAGGAGAGCACTGGTTTCTGCCATCGCGCTCCTGGAATTCACGACGGCTTTCGTAACCTGTGGCTTCATCGAGAGTCTTCCGTCGATTTTGCCCCCAGGTATTTGGCCTGTGTGGCCGATTGGATATCTTGTCCGTGAAGCTCCAGAGTAGGGCCCTTGTTGAGGTATCCTTCTATGTTCACGGCCTGAGTCTTCCCGACATTCACCGACAGTCTCCACGCGGCGAGCCATTCGGGGAGGGCATCAAGCGCACGCTGCATCTTGACGATGGTGAGGGTTCTTTTCAGCGACGTGGTGATGTACGCCACGTCATCGGCATACAGGGCAAGCGACGCCCCCCTGCCGCCGGGATGTCGTCGGTGTAGCAGGCGTAGCAGACCGGGGACAGCCCAGTCGTGATCCCGTCAGCACCGGGGGCCGTGTTGGGAGGGAGCTTCTTGATGGTGCGCTGCACCAAGCCGGGAGAGATGACGATTGGGTCTTCTTCGGGAGCTATAGGCAGTGCAAAGTACCCTTCCAGGTGTTGCTCGACTGCCGCGACATGTTCCACCTTATCCGTCGGGTTCGGCCGGAACTGGCGTTCGAGGTGTTCGGCGAAGATCTCCGCACGATCTTTCGCCCGCGCCCGGTATCTAACCGTGCCGTCCTCATGCAACAGCGGTCTTACTGGAGCTGGGGTACTCATGAAGGTGCGACATATGCGGTGTAGTGCCGCCCAGTCGTCGCACGCTTCGTCCAGCTGTTCCACACAGCTCTCAGTCGCGTGTGCATCTAACTCGGCCTTGAGTCGGGCTGCGGTCCGGTTGAGCTGGTTCTTCAGCTGCGGACACCCGGACTCCTGTCAGCGTTTCTGCAGGCTGCTGAGGTGAGAGGGGAGAGGTGGAAGTTTCCCCGGAGCCTTCTGCTCTCTGCTTGCAGCCTGCAGTGCATTCTGCTCGCTGACAGTGAGCTCGACCGCTAACTTGTCAACGTCCGTATCCGTGCAGACAGGCTGAGTTGGCGTGGTGATCTCCAGTTGCTTCTCGAAGGTTGTCCAGTCCTAAAGGCGACGGGGCCTTGGCAAGACTCTGCAGGGTTCCTTCGCCAGGACTAACAGGACAGGAACATGGTCGGACCTGGGATGAAATCTGGGAAGTGCGTCGGGGAATCCGGACCACAGACGGTGTAGCCGTGCTGTTCAGCGGCATCAAAAAGTAGCCTTCCACTTCTGTTGGCAGCTAGGCTATTCCACCCCGGATGCTTGCAGTTCCAGTCGCCCGCGCCCACCACAGGTGTCGGCAAGTCCAGCAACTTGCGGACATCAGCCAACAGGATAGTGCCAGCGGGCGGGCGGTACACTGAATACAGCCGGAGCGGGGAGTTCTCGAGGCAGAGCTAAAGTAGCCTATTACATTTGCTTAAGTAAATTACACGTAGTATTTGATAGCGTAATTCAGATCTTGCAAATGAATTTTACTAACGCCATCTATTAACAACTCCGAAAATAAATATCTAGCAACTAACAAAACATCGGTCTTCCCATGGGAATGGGATGTTTTTCCGCGGTAAAATGTAGCCTACGTCACTCTCCACCCTCCTAACTATCCCCACACACATAAACCTTACCATATAATAGCTTTGTTGCGACGTGAAAGAGGAACAAACAAACAAACACACTTTCACATTTATAATATTAGTAAGGAGTAAGGATGTTTGTTCAGCGATTTTTTCGTCGTTTATAGGCAGTTTTTGATAATTCTTTTTTTGTTGGAAAATAGATAGGCGCAGAGGGGTACGCTGATAAGAACACCAGGATCTGATTATGGCATCTCAGAGAAATTGAGGGGATCTTTCGAAAATTGTAGGGACGACTGGTGTGTTTCTTAATTTTTTCATAAGTAGGTACATTAAAGCGCTACAATTTCATGGACGTCTGGAGTAGATCTGATGAAGCCGAAAGACAGTCGAGGGAACTCCTCAACGATTTACTGCAACTATCTAGTGTTTGGGCTTCATTAATTTTCTAGTGACGAGAACTTACACCTACACCATGACCTACATGTTGAATTGAGCGCCATCTGGCGAGTAGTTTTTGAGTTATCTCTGCTTGTCGAGGTTGAAGTCGGTTATTTTTTTTTGTAAAAAGCAATAATAAACTATAAGTGCATACAATTTGTACGAGTTGTCTCAAATTATATTTAGGTCTAGGGGGAAAATACTTAAGTAATTATCTTAGATTGAAGTAGAAAGAAAGAAATATTTAATGCAATAGATATGGTTTTGCAATATTCAGTCTGCCTGCCAGAGTAACTGCGGCAAACCTACCGGGCGGGCATTCTGTCTAGTGAAAATTTGGATCATTTTTTGGTGGCATCTAGTAATTTTTATTTCAGTAATAAATTAAGTCTTTTGAACGTTCCCGATAGGAGTAAATTTTTTCTATGGTTCCCTTGGGTTATCCACTCTTGAAATACTTAAACTGCAGTCGTGTTTGATACGGAATTGGTTTCATGTGCATTGTACATTGTAGATTGACCTATGAAAATTAAGAAAATTTTGCTTGCAAGCTAAACTGACTGTGAGCACTTATACATAATAAGTTTATAGAGGTTTTACAGGTGAAAACGAACTGACGAGCCCACTGACCCTAAGGGGCCGTCCATTAATCACGTGAGGCTTGAAAGGGGGGGGGGGAGGGGCTCCATAAAAGTCACGAAATATCACAAGGGGGGACGGGGGGGTAAAGTAACATATCACGTGTATTTAATTTCTTCGGCAAGCGCGAGATACCTACTCAACGGAAAAGCGGCGTTAATTTATTTCTTCGTCAAACGCGTACAAAATCGAAAACGGCTTGTACCTAGTTGGTGTGACCTTTGATTTGCCGGTGCCAGTTAACCGTCCGCCGGCGCCGGACTCGGCTTGCCAGTGTCAGTTATTCTGTTGTTTTAACACTGGTTGTTTTAACACTTATTATACAGGGTGGCCAAAAAGTCGTTTATCAAACGCAACGACCGGTTAGCTGGGGCCATTCGCTGCAAAAAACTGCTCTACAGAAGGTCTCTATCATCAACCCTTGAAAAGTTATAACTGATTTTATATTTTTTAAGGAAATGAACTTTTTCAATGTAATTGTTACTACAATTCGATACATTCACATCTTGTATCATTTTTAGAGTTCCGTAGCCAAAGGGTAAAACGGGACCCTATTACTGAGACTTCGCTGTCCGTCCGTCCGTTCGTCCGTCCTTCCGTCTGTCACCAGGCTGTATCTCATGAACCGTAATATTTACACAGTTGAAATTTTCACAGATGATGTATTTCTGTTGCCGCTACAACAACAAATACTAAAAAACAGAATTAAAATAAATATTTAAGTGGGTGCCAATACATTCGACGTAAGTTTAGTTACCATTCGGTCCAAGAGATGGCGTTGGGCGTAATATGTGGCTACAATAAAACAATTAAATATTTAAGAGAGGCTTTTATACAACAGACCAGATTTTTTTGGCGTTTTTATACATAATGATACGGAAGCCTTCGTACGCGAGTCCGACTCGCATTTGGCCGGTTTTTGTTTATTTAATATGATGCAACTGAGTAGTTTGTTCATAAGACACAGCTTTGTATCGCTGTCTTGAGTTGGAAAAAATAACACGTTTTAATAATCTTTATTTTCCTTCGTCGTAACTTTTCTTTTACATCGGACTCCACTGTGAAAAAAAAATGTTGTACCGGAAAGTGACCCTGTATCACAAGTAGTAAGTACTGCATTTAATGGGGATTCTAAAAAGGCATAACACATGGCTATGTGTAAAGTAAATATCTTTCTAGGATCCTGAAATTAAAACAACAACGACTGTGAACTTGTATTATTAAATAAATAAACACCTTTTTTAACAGTAAATGTTCGAAATTCCGGCCTAAAAAGAAATAGTGTATAAGTAGAGATTTTTGAAGGGACTGGTTTCCCGAAGCGAAGCGAGGGCGGATTTACTAGTTTTCTATAATACAATTTGATGATACTTAATACTTATACCAGTATCCATAATTCCATACCAATATTATAAATGCGAAAATCTGTCTGTCTGTGACGTTTTCACGGCTAAACCACTGGTCCGATTTGGATGAAATTCGGAATGAAAGCGTCACACAGTCTTTTTTTTTTCAAAAATCAACCCCTAAATATAAGTTCGCGATATAAACGAATTCCACGCGGGCGAAGCCGCGGGCAAAAGCTAGTTTTACATAATTATATTTAAAAAAAATGATTCTTTTGAGGTACGAAAAAATACACGTGATAAGGGCGGGGGGAGGGGGGGTTGCCTTAAATATCACCATGTATCACCAAGGGGGAGGGGGGGTTAAAAAATGCCAAAAAAAACATCACGTGATTAATGGACGGCCCCTAAGTGGTCATCAGCCCATAGACAACTTATCTATGTTACCGGAAATGTATGAAATCTAGCTCTCAGCTCTTTAGGAAATGTATAAAATATTGTTATAAAAATTATTTAATACAATGTACACATTTCCTAGGAATTGTATACAATTCCGATATCGTATTAGGAAATGTATAAAAACAATACCTACTTTCTGTAATAAAACACGTTGTTAAAATGAGAATAATATTTTTTATTAAGACACTGGGTGAGACAATCTGGTAACAATCATACCGTAAAATATAATATCTTCATATAAACTTGAACTAGTCCCCTAAGATGTTATGATATTGTTGTGAGACGTCAATGCTTCGGATGGTTGGTTGCGTACAGTCCGCCCAACTTAACTCTGAAATGGCAAAAATTGGAACTAACGAAAAGTCATTCATAAGTACGTTGTGTTCATTCATCTGTCAGTTACTAGTGTGCAATGATTGGTCAAATGAATGTCAAATGCGTCCGACAGCGCCTCTTTCGTTTCAGTCTTAAGTTGGGTTTACTATAGATTCTTGTATGAATGACTCGGTTGATAAATTTGTTCTTCCATCTGTTATTTTCTTGTTTTTGATGTTGACGACGAGTTGGTGATGCGTGAGAAAGTCAGCTCCGATGATGGGCTTACTGTCTTTCGCAATGATGAAAGTCCATTTGAATGGTCGTCGCAGGTTGAGATCGAGTTCGATTGTTTTTTCGCCATATGTAGGTATAACCGTATTGTTTGCTGAGCTTAACTTCTGTACTATCCACGGAACACAAACACATATTTTGTGGTACTTCGGTTTTTAGGTAGGTATAGAATCAACGTTTCACGCAAAAGCTATTACACTTCCTTATTGCTGTCGCGCCTGCGCACAATATAAGGCTTTTATTCCACGCATATTTTCTTACGGGTTTACTATCACATTTTTTTCAGTTCGGTCGCGCAGCAAAATCCCTATCTCCTCCAAGCCTGCCGTAAGGAACTTCGTTCCAATAAAGTACCTACAAACCTTGCAGTTTATCAAGGACAACAGGACTTATGTATTCTGTTTCAAACACCTTTATAATGACAAAATATTACTTACTTATATCATCATTAATTTCAAATTTAATAGAAACGTTACATATTTAATGGAATGTATAAAAGAATATACTTAATTGTTTATTAAATACTTAAATAAATAACGCTACACACTCGAAAGCCCCACACTAGGATTCCCTGTGTCGTGGGTGCCTTGGACAACACCAAGACAGAAAACGGAAATTTAAACTCATCATTCAAATTTCCGCCTCGCTGGGAATCGAACCCAGGACTCTAGGAACAGCGATCCGGCGTGTAAACCATTGCGCCATCAGGGTCGTCAATAGAATATAATTATTTAAGTGAAAACTTTTATTTATTTATAAGAAAGTTGGTCTGTCCGTGACGCTTTCAGGGCTAAATCACTGCTCCAACTTGGATGAAAGTCTGAATTAGAATAGTTTGCAACATCGACTGTCTTGAACGGTCAAACATGGGCTACTTATTTTTTCAAAAACCAACCGCAAAAGAGCTGAAATAGACATCAACTTATTGTGGGTGGTGATAGCAAGTGTAGCGACATCGCATACACATTACCGAAGCCTCAATCACGCTATCGAAGATTTCAACATCACCCCGAGAGATTCATTTGGGGCCTCGGCCGCCCCCACAGGCATGTAGTCACGCCTGTCGGGAGATCTTCCACTGCTTAACTAGTATTAAAATAATGACATTGTATAATTTGTTTTACTAATTAGTTATTTAGGTATATTCCAAATAGGTATATTCAAAATATACCTTTTAATGCTTTGGAAGAGTAATTAGGCTTAAATCTGTCTTTATTTAAATATGGATAGGGGATACATAAAATAAAATGCAAGTTATGTTAATACATACTTTTTTTATTGCATAGTAACAGTGACAGCGGCATCATTTATAAGTCACTGTTGATATAATTAATACAGAAATATCTGTTATCCCTTGTGACTAACTAAAAGCCTTAGATTAAAAAGAAATTATATTTGTACAAGATTTTTAATCTACGTCTAGTTTTCAGATTACATTTTATTATTATAACAATTTAATTTTTACACTGTATTCTACAACAAACTAATTATAATATGATTAGAAACAATACATGTCCACAAGCATTAATTGTCTACGCTATCATTGAATTTTTAATTCTACCAAGCAGAGACCATTCCATAATATTCTATTTAAATATATTGTATAGTCTCCATAAGCAAATGGCAGCTGCAGCTATGGACACAGTATTATGTAATATAATTTTTTTCCTATTGTCAGTATATACAAGTACTACTGGCGAAGCTGAAGTCAGGTCACTCAGCATTGGTAAGGTTGATAAATGTCGACGATTTTTCTCTTCTTGGTACTTGCAACAAGGGTCCCACTGCCATGAAAGCGTATAGCAACCAGCGCAAAGAACTGATACAATCCCAAATGGTGTGCAGGCAAGTGAACTCCACGTCAGGCCTAAAAATTTAATATATTGTTGAACAGAAACGAAACATGTAACTATATTATTATGAAGTTAATCAGTATTATTATATTATAGGGTACCTGAAACTATGCTGCAGAGTCCACTGTAGAAGGAGACTTTATGTAAGAGGTTTCCAACATAAATCCATCGTGCTGTTTCTTCTCCAAGAGGCTCTGGTTCAATAACAATAACACTCACACCGGCCTCCAGTGCTCTTTCCAGTTCCATTTCAAATTTAATGTGGGCATTTTCACTGTCGTAGACTTCTCTTATGATAGCGACACTGGATGGTTTTAGTTCGCTGTAAAATAGAGATCACAAAAGTTTCATAAAACTATATAATCATGAATTCGGATAAAAAAATTAAACGAAGAAAGTATTATTGGTACAGTGATACAATGTCCGATACACATAGTTAGTTGTTGTTATAAAACGTTAAAAAATACAACATTCATTCATTATTTACACACCTGTCACTTTCATCACCCGCCATCTTAACTATAGATATTATAATTTTTATACAATGATTTTAATGGTATTGGTATATTCCTATCTCTATGGAATACCATAGAGATAGGACCAATAGAGATAGAAACTAGGTAATAGGTACCTACCACCAATAGGTGGTATTGGTTTCTGTAGGTACCTAGAGTATTCCTTAGTTCACAGAGTACTGTTGATAGCTATGGATAAAAATATAATTATACAGTGCGCCCAACTTATGTATCTCTAAAATGGCAAAAATTGGAACTAATGAAAAGTCATTCATAAGTACGTTGTGGTCATTCATCTGTCAGTTACTAGTGTGCAATGATTAGGGTTGCAACGATATATCGGAAAATCGATAATATCGATAATATCGAAGGGGAAATATCGATATTTTTATCGATATTTGCGCTATAACGATATGATAATATCGATATCATGGCCGAAGAAAAATATCGATAATTCACGACCTTAGATAAGGCTGTTTGGGCTTCGAATATTAGCCTTTTCTTACAATATAAACAAATAAAAAACATCCTCTACTTGTTTTATGTCTCTATTTTCTCTGGCTGTATGGGCTTAGCCCCTTTGCCTGTCCGTAAGGACTAATGAAACAAAAAAATCTCTATGAACTTCATATTTTTTATTTAAATTTAAATAAATTCGATATTATCGATATTATCGACCTAAATATCGATATTATCAATTATCGATAATTTCATTGCCTCGATATAATTATCGATATTTTTATCGATATTACAACAACCTTGCATCCCTAGCAATGATTGGCAATGATTGGTCAAATGAATGTCAAATGCGTCCACAGCGCCTCTTTCGTTTCAATCTTAAGTTGGGTTTACTATAGGCGAAAGGAATAGATCACTTTTGACAATTATACGTTAAAATTCCTTAATGTAACCTTTTAAGGGAGGGCAAGCCGTATTATTTATTTTTACCCGACTGCGTCAGAAGGAGGGTTATGTTTTTCGAGTGTATGTATGTATGTATGTATTACATACATACATACGTTTATGTATACTTATTATGTTTGTTATGTTTGTATGTATGTCCATTTATTTCTGGTGCCCCACAGCCCAAACGGTTGAACGGATTTAGACATATTAGGTATCGTTGAATTCGTCAGAACTGTGAAAGTGTCAAGGGCTATATGAATTTTCGAAATGGCGCCCGAAAGTGGAAGAAAAAGAGGGGATAATCTTGAGTTTTTTTGGTTATCTTAGCAATATGGGTATCAAATGAAAGATCGTGAAAAGACCTTTTCAAAAATATATATATCATATAACGTTTCGGTACACGTTTTAACACAAATTGTCAAAAACCATCCCAAAAAGTAGAATTTTTCGGTGAAAACACTGAAAGTCTGAATCACGGTGAAAAGTCTGAAATAAAAATATTATTATAAAAACAAAAAACCCGACTGCTTACAAAAGAACTCAAAAGAAAAAAACAAGTGTCACAATATCAACATAAAATACTTCATGGTGCTGCAGGCGGGGACAAACAATACTGTTACCTACGGCTACGGGTAAAAAAAGATTTATCACAAGTACTAAGTACGTTTGTCACCGCATGCTGCAGCATGAAGTATTTTATGTTGATATTGTGACACTTGTTTTTTTTCTTTTGGGTTCTTTTGTAAGCAGTCGGGTTTTTTGATTTTATAATAATTCTCTATTAAATTTTGCTGAACTTTTTACACATAAAAATAAAGAACTGTAGTTTTTACAAAATTACGTGAATGAATTCTTTTTCTTTTATGCATTATGGATGATACCAAAAGAAACAGTTGAATTCGATAATTATGTTGAATTAATCGTCAAAAAGTATTTCATTCCAAAAAATATAAAATAGCAAATTGTGCGTTTATTAGCACTTTTATTATGACAATTGCATTGGATTTACAGATGTTTGAAGTCTGTATCGATTAATTTTTAATCGATGTTTTTAAGCAGGTTACCCATAAAGATGCATCACTATGAAGCAGACTGACAGCTGTCAAATGTGATCTATTAGAGTCAAAAAGATCAAAATTATGCGGGCTACAGACCTTCAGTTTTAACTGCACAGCTGGGCTAGACAAATGGCAAACGCTTCGAATCTATTCTATATCGACAATCGTTTGCGCCTTAGCAATATCGTTCTTCGGTTGGTAGCCAAATGGCCTACGAGATATCGAACGCTTATTCTATTCGATCGCTACGAAAAATAACAAATATAGTCTATGGTTTCGTTCGTAAACGTCATACAAGTACCAGTCAATGGTATAAAATGTGATAGAATTATTTAGCGTAAGCTTACGTCATTCCCATACATTCAGTATTCTATTCTACTAAACGTTTGTGCCACTTGTGTGACTTGTCTAAGCCCTCTGAACAATTCTCGCTTCTTTTAGATTTTATGGAAAGGTATAAATTATTAATTTAAAAAAACACATTCCTTCAATTGTAATCGAAATCATTAAATATACGCCATTTTGTAGCGTTATCTACAAGTGCTTGGCGTTCGCTTAGTTTCGCACGCTTTCAGTCGAACTTAATGTCAAAACTGCCGTTTGGCTACGATTTTGACACGACTAAACGTACTCTTCAGACGTTTCGTTACATCGAATAGATTACGATAACATTTGGCTACCGATTTTTATTTCTATGCGTCGGATCGAATTATGTAGCGTAAGCTTATGTCATTCCCATACATTCAGTATTCTATTCTATTAACGTTTGTGCCACTTGTCTAAGCCCTCAGTTTTAACTGTACAGTCGGACTGTTCAGTTTTAACTGACGTTCCTAGTGTCTACACACGTTCAGTTTTATCAGTTGTGATCTCTTTCCACTCGAAGTAACACGTTGAAATGGCTTCACCGGATGACGTTGTGGCAATTGTTGGACTATTATGCATTTTGAAAAAAAGAAGACAAAGAACAAAGAAAATGTGGTGTAAACATTGGTTATTAAAAAGAAAACAATATACGCATAATAATTTACTGGAAGAGCTCAGGATTACTCCAAAAGACTATAATAACTTTTTTTTATGGAATTAAGGTAGCAAACGAGCATGCAGCACCACCCTTCCGCTGCCGCCCATGGCAATTGTGATAGACTTAGAACAAGGCCCAATTTAGGGACTAGGGTTAGTCTAGTTAGTAGATGGTGTTAGAATATTAGTTGGTTAGTTTGTTAATAAGTGTGAGGACAGGGACTGTTAGTGATAGTTAGTCCTGTTAGTTAATATTAGTAATAGTTAGTACCTAATTGTCTAGTTAGTAATGATTAGTATGAGTCTTGTTCCAATTCGGTCACAGATGCGTTGCTACCCCTGAGGACTGAGATGGTCGCCTCTAAAAAAGTGAAACCGGCTCCACATCTTCCTATCCGGAACACAATTGCTCTCAAAAACAATTATTATGACGGTAGAAATGGTACTGAGTACCTTGGCGGGCGGTGGTACTACCCCGGGCGAACTCTAGGCTCTACCACCTAGAATGGATGAAAAAAAGTACTTGCATCTGCTTGATTTAGTCACACCTAAAATAATGAAACAAAATACTGTTATGAGAAGTGCTATATCGCAACATGAAAGGTTAACAGCAACACTTAGGTTTTTAGCAACAGGAAGAACCTACGAAGACCTTAAGTTTTCAACAATAATATCTCCTCAGTCATTGCCTCAGTGATTGCCACGGTCGTGGTAATCTTTTGCTTTAACTATTTTTTAATATATTTTTATAAATTCTTCTAACCATTCACGTTGATTTGGCATGGTTATTTTAATTCAGAACGCAACAGAAACGTGTGCTCACTCCAACGATGCTTGGGTAAAACTGACAACTGTACAGTTTTTTGCTACACACCTTCAGTTTTAACTGTACAGTTTTAACTGCGCAGTTTTATCTAATGATATTTCGATTAGATCGTCAGTTCAACTGTACAGTTTTCAGTTTTGCCTACACACGTCAGTTTTAACTGTACAGTTCGACTGTACAGTTAAAACTGCGCAGTTAAAACTGAAGGTCTGTAGCCCGCACGAAATCTTTAGCAATCACCTTACTCTTTCTGGCTGGTCGGGATCGGAGAGAGACAGGTAATTACCGTTATCGTTGTTTCTCTTTCTAACCGGGGCGATTGCAATGTATGGGAAGCCGTATGGCTCGCCCACTCTATTTTTGAACTCTTTGATTAGAGTACCCGCTGACTATGACTTTTTGTTGCCGCGACTTTTAGTGTCTGTTTCTTAGGGCTGCAATTTAGACGTCTGATTTTTCTCTGAGATAGTCTGATCAGACAATCGGAAGGCACTCGTGCCATACATTTTGTACATACACAATACACGTCCGATTCGCTAGTCGTCTGATACGATTGTCTGAATTTGTCTGAACTATCGGAGAGAAAAATCGGACGTCTATTTGCCTCCCTTAGTACATGAAACAAAGTACTCACCATAGACATAGAAGAATTCTACATCCATAGACATACACTTTCTATGTCTATGGTTGATGGTACAGTCTGTTTTTTGGAACGAAGTTCCTTACGGCAGGCTTGGAGGAGATAGGGATTTTGCTGTGCGACCGAACTGAAAAATATGTGATAGTAAAACCGTAAGAAAATACGCGTTACCTAGTACCTACCTTACCTAGTTACCTAGTACTAGTAGTAGTGCGTACCTAGTATAAAAGCGTTATCTAGTGCGCAGGCGCGACAACAATAAGGATATCCCACCAAAAACATTTTCATGTAAAGTGTTGCCAAGACGAGACTGCGTACAGTTTACCTTGTGAAAAAGATATCAGATCTCACGTAGAGCCAAGCTTCTGAATCTACAGCTCTAACTCTACAAACCCTAACTTCACTAACTCTACATCTCAGTAAAAATGTATGGCTTGGCTGTTTCGCTACCGTCACGAATGCCTTCGAATTCTTCTCACTGCTAAGCGAATATTTAGTTTATAAAGTCGAAACAGCCACGAAACGAAAGAGGCGCTGTCGGACGCACTTGACATTCATTTGACCAATCATTGCACACTAGTAACTGACAGATGAATGACCACAACGTTCTTATGAATGACTTTTCGTGAGTTCCAATTTTTGCCATTTCAGAGATAAGTTGGGCGCACTGTATACTATTATGGTACATTTTAACATTGACAGCGGGATCTAAAAATGCCCTTAGTAAATTTTGTTCATAAGCTAAATTGAACTGTGAGTAATGTGTGAGTAAAGTTAATCAGTTTACAGTCCTACAAGCATCTTTTGGCGCGTGCGTGACAGAGACAGCGCCTTACAGGTAAGGCAAACTGTAAGGCTCTGTCTCTGTCACCCTCACGTCAGCCACGCGCCAAAAGATCCTTGCACGACCTTTAAGTTACTAATTTTTTTATAACTATCAATCGTATTTAAAAAGTACATAATTTATGGTTGGTAATTCATTATGTTTATCAATCAGCCATTACAATACAACTAGTGATGCCGCTCTATAGGCTACTATCGATTGTCTATCGATAGAGTGGCAATAGTGAGACTATCGATAGTACTATTGATAGTATTGACAAAATCAATACTATCGATACTATCGATAGTATAAATTATGGTAATACTATTGGTTATCTGCAATAGTATTGATACTATCGATAGTTTTGGACTATCGATTCTGTAATAGTATCGGTGGTATAATACTATCGATACTATTATAATTATGTCAATAGTATAATACTATCGATAGTATCGATACTATTGCAGATCATCAATAGTATTACCATATTATATATATTATATATATTGATAGTATTGATTTTAGCAATACTATCGATAGTCCTATCGATATCCTAACTGATTTTCTAGGTCAACAATCGATAGTGTAACTATCGATATTTCAGTATCTAATGTACTCTGTGTTCAGTATCACTAAATACAACTTCAGTGAATCTTCGCATAAAACAGCCATTCAATCAATCAATCATCAATGTTTTAATAATGAACCTCCTTTTCAAATAGAAACTAACAGAAATCAAATGTATCCGAAGTAAAAAAAATCAAAGTAAACGAAAATAATTATTTATGTTCTTACTTCATTCACGTTCATTATCTGTGAAATCAACTGGACTAAATGAACTACTGTACTAAAACATAGTTCACTGTGATGAAAAGATGTGTATAATTATGTATATCTTTTCATTTTAGTGACACATTACGCGCACTACTATTGTGAACTTTAGATATTAGATTACAATTACGACTGATAAGTTTACGTTACGTCTCACAAACTACGACTACGAAGTACGAATAAAGTTCTGTGATACGATACTTTATTTTTGACCAGAAAAATGGGAACTTCGGTGAGGTGACCCTCCGGACAACGGGGGAGGGAGGTGGTGAATGCTCATGCATAGTCTTGTGTAGTTCGCGAACGAACTAGTTCGCGAGAACGACTCCCACAGGCGAACTACGCGAACTAGATCCCCACATTTCCCGCTCAACAGTTCACTCGTTCGTGACAAAATGAGACGAATGAGTGAGATGACGTTAACCGAACTAATGCCATCTCGCTTACGCACGGAACGGAATCTTATCTGGGCGTTTTCGTAAAAATATGTCCCGGTTACAAAATGGAGAAAAAATATATATGTACCTTAGAATATATTAAAGGTATATTTTTTTATGGATGCAGCATAACTTAAAATTTAATAAATATGTAAAATGAATAAATAGGTGTTCTAACCTGTTAGTGACTCGTGGGTCGTTGACAATTCGAACAGCGCGCTTTTGTACGGCGTCAAATGGACTAAGCTGGTATTGTGGAGCCCCTGCCCAGAGGTGAGAACAGTACTCCATGTGAGGCCTGTCTTGAACTTTATAAAGCATCCGTAGGTCCCTCGCATTGAAGTACTGCTTCGTCCGGTTCAGGACGCCAAGCTTTTTGGAGGCCAATTTGGCCTTAGCTTCCAGATGACACCGATACTGCACGTCACTCGAAATGTCAACACCTAGAATCCCAACAGTTTTATTAACGGTGAGTGCGGTACCCTGAAATTGAGGCGCCATGACAAATGGGGTTTTCTTAACGGAAAACGCGCAAACTTGTGTCTTCGTGGGATTGAACTCGACTAAATTTATTCGACCCCATTCCGAGATTTGCTCCAGAGAGTTCTCGACTTCAGACACAAGTTTGATTCTGCTATCCTCCACATGTTGTGACCGAGAGGCATTTGCAGGGCCTGTATAATAGGCATCTCCCGTGCTGTCATCTGCATAGCAATGAATGCCGTTTGCACGCTCCAGCATGTCATTGATATGCAGAATGAACAGGGTAGGAGACAGCACAGACCCTTGGGGAACACCAGCGTTTATACGTTTCATATCTGAGCAACAACCGTCGACGACGACCTTAATATGTCGCTCTGATAGAAAGCTGGCTACCCAACTGCACAACCTCTCAGGGAGACCGTAAGATGGTAACTTCGCGAGAAGAGCCCTGTGCCAGACCCGGTCGAAGGCCTTAGCGATATCTAGGCTGACTGCCAATGCTTCCCCGTTGCTGTCTAGGGCCTGAGCCCACCGGTGCGTGAGATAAACTAAAAGATCGCCAGCTGAACGACCGTGACGGAAACCGTACTGCCGATCATTGATCAACTGGCGATCTTCGAAATATCCCAGGAGCTGTGTGTTTATTACACGCTCCATAATCTTATCAAGTAGGGAAGTTATCGCTATAGGCCAATCCCTGTAGCTCGGGACCAGAATACGAGCTTCGGTATCCCCTGCCTGTCGTAAGAGGCGACTAAAAGGGGGCTTTCGGGGTTGCGGGCGGCTAGAGTGGGAGCTCGAACCGTCCATCAGCAACCCCGGGAAGGACGACGGTATGTGTGGCCGCATACCGTTGTAAGGCGCTGGCAAGCGACGGGGCCTTTAGTCCCTCGCGGGAAGAGCCGAACATAAGGGCGCCGCGCCTGGAGGACTCCGGTTGTGTTCCTTACGGAGATTCCGGAGTTCTCCACAAGCGCTGAGGTAGGCCACCGGGGGGGTTTTAGTGGGTAAAAATCCCACATAACCCTGTGTCGCTCCCACGGCACCGGGTACCTTTTGAAGGTTTCCCCCTCGTCAAAAAAAAAAGACTCAAAGGAAAAAAAAGAAGTCAAAGAGAAAAAAAAGACGGGTCACTGAGATCGCCCTTTTTGGGAATAGGATGAACTAGGGCTACTTTCCACGAAGACGGTATTATTCCTGTGGTGTAGGATAGCGAGAATAAGCGCGTTAAGACGGGAGTCAACTCGGGAGCACACGTCTTTAGCACCACTGCGGGAAGCACTTTAGCACCATCCGGCCCACTCGACTTCTTGGTGTCGAGAGACAGTAGAGCTCGCCTGACAGCCTTTTGAGTAAAAAGTATGTCATTCAGCGAGCTCTCACACCGCGGGATGTTAGCGGTATGGCCCCTCCATCGTCAAGAGTCGAGTTGGCGGCAAAGAGGCTACCAAGAATTTCGACTTTCCCCTTTGCCGTATGGACAACGGATTTATCCGGTAATCGCAGTGGTGGGAGAGAAGACCGACAGAAGTTGCCCTCGACAGCCTTAGCCAGCGACCAGAATTCTCTACTCCCAGAGGGGTAGCCAACTAGCCGCTCGCCAATTCTGCCGATGAATTGGGCCTTCGCCCTGGACATTTGCTTCTTAGCTGACCGGGAGGCAGCGTTGAGCTTTTTCTTAAGCTCTGCGGCTGATGGGTTCTTCGAAGTGTACGCTGATGCCTAGGCCTGGTCAGCGGCCCGCTTGCGGTTAGATGCCGCAGCACACGAACCACTGTACCAGGGCTGGTTTTTCCCACCAATGGATACGACAGAATTAGGAATAAACATTCCATACCCTGTCGGATCACATCGGCTACTGAATCAACGCACACGTTCGGGTCCACGGAAGCGAAGCAGAGCTGCCTCCAAGGGTACGAACTCATTAATTCCCTAAGTCCGTCCTAGTCTGCTGACTTATAAATAGTGCCAAACTTGACGCGTACCAGTAGGCCGAGAGCCCTCTTGACGCGTCAAAGGCACAGATGTCCTTACCAAGCAGTGGTCAGAAGATCCAAGAGGAGCCTCAACCACCACTCGGTAGTCTGTTGGGTGAAAAGTCAGCAGTAGGTCTAGCAAAGAAGCAGTATGGGTCTCAACGTCAGGGACTCTGGTGAAGCCAGCAACAACCTGAGTGAGACCGTAGGCCAGGGAGAAGTCGAAAGCAGTTCTCCCGGCAAAGTCGGTGATCCTGGACCCCAGCCAATGGGTGTGGTGGGTGTTAAAGTCCCCCAAAATCACCAACTCCGCCGAGGGGTACTGCTCCAAAACTCTGTCAGCCGATCTCTGGACGTGCTCAAATAGTTGAGACGTCTCCGCGTCTCCGACTCCGCTATAGGACCTATAGAGACACGCATAAACACGAGTGTGGCCGCCCATGTCCACGCGCGTCCATAAAATGGTTAGGTCCTTGTCAACAAGGCAGGTCAAACGGCAGCAACAGACATCATCCCGGACGAACACACACACCCCGGCACGCGGCCTAAACGCGTGCTCCAGCCTATAGCCAGGGTAGCAATGCGTCGTCCGGTGATGATATCTGTGTCTCCGTCAAAAAGAGCAAGGCCAGCTTCGCTGTCTCAAGATGGTAGTGGACGGAGTTAAGGTTGCTGTGAATTCCCCTGATGTTGACATTGTCTACATTTAGTGTTTTAGTGTGGCAGGGATACCAGGGGTTGCCGCTGAGCGATACCTATAACTCTTCTTTGACTTGTCCATGGAGGTGTAAAAAAGGGGGGGGGGGGAAGGGGGAAGGAAATGCAGAGATTCATCGGTGTCCCCCGGGATAAAGGATGGACTCGTGGCAACGCGATTACAGGGGCAAAATATGAGTTGCTAGCGCGGCGGACGGAAGGGCCCCTGGTCTCCCCCGCGCATGGGCTCCGGGTACCACTCCGGTCTCTTACTCCGGCACGGAGCCCGCACGGCGGGATTATGCGCCGGATGATGGGACACCCTCCCAGGCCAGAGGTTACGAGTGTTGCCTGGGTTCGGGTCCCTGTACTGTCCGGCGGGCGGCCAGCGGCAAGCCGTTTCACCAGGTCTCCCTGGCCGCGGCGCCAACACATCACGTACTCTTGAATAGCGAAGCCTTAAGAATCTATTGAGATCCCGGAAGACATCGAAGAGTCTCCGCATATAGGATGAGGAAGGGTGGAAGTGGGAGAAACTGGCACTCAAGTCCCCAGCCGGAACACGTAATCGTTTGGCGGCTGACTCAAACGAGAGGGTGGTAGCTAGCCAGTCGGGTTCAAGACCTTACCACCAGCGTAGAGTACCTTCGGGATTGTACTGGATGGTACTGAGTCCAGAGACCTCTCAAGAGAGGGACCAGACGCCGTGCCATCGTCCGCTGATCAGCAGGGTGTACCACGAGCAGGTGAGGTCGGCTTGGACACCCCAAACCGACCTTGTCACAACTCACCTCTGTTGCAATTCTCCTAGGTCTCCACAGTGTTTTTAAAAATGTGTGAATCTGAAAATTTAATAATGGTGTGCTCGTAATTGTGCTCTTTTAAGGTAGAACCGATTTTCCTTTAAGTAATCTTTGAGTATTTAATGGGTGTACCCAATAAGGCTTTTTCTTGTTTAGCGCTTTCGTGGTCATCCATCCAGACGTGCTTTCACAACAACGTCACTGTTACTACTGGAAGGAAAAAAACCTGATACGAAAAACCGGATGTGTGCGTTAAGCATACGGAATTCCGGATCTGAATTCCTGGTTAGGAATTAGAATCAGGTTCCGGATATATGCGGCCAGCATTATGGGGGCTTTATATTATACAATTTGCAGAGCGCTAACTCAGTACACTAACTAGCGTTATCATACATTACACTGCTCTAGTTACTGTTTAACTGCCTTTACACAATACGATTTTAGCACGCTAGCTCAGTTAGCGCTCTGCAAATTGCATAATGTAAAGCCCCATTAGTCGGATATGTAATTCAAGGAATAAATGTTAATTTAAAGGAAATGTTATTTTAGGACACGGAAAACCTATAAATCCTAAAATCCTAAAGTCTAGCAACTGACGCGAAAAAAGAGACAGAATGAAAACTACATGACTTTGCTGGATGCATGTTTGTATTAAATGGATAGATATATTTGGGACACTGTGTCCCAAATAGAGATCTTTCTGGAGCAAACATCTCTGGGCAGGGGGTTATAATTTTCTTTTATCCTCTGACTTCTTTCTTGGTCGGCGTCTGTCAATCGACGCTGTACAAAAAATCGAGATCCTTTTCTAGGGTCCATGGGCGACGATGACCAATTAATTGATGACCATTCATCAATTGGCTGACCTGCATTTCCTTTGGCAATTGGCTGGGGAAAACAGCTAGAGAGTTGTGGCACCTATTTCTCCATCCGGAGGTACTCCTCAAGGAGACCCCCTCCTTTCGCATTACCACGCCATTAACATAAATATACATAGGATTTGATCCGCAATCTCCACTTCCTGAAAATAAGATATTGGAGGTTTTTCCGGCACCGTTCGGGTTCGTGGCGTCTGTACTCACCAACAGATCGCCACAAGCTTCACTATCACTATGTTGGTTTCATCTCGTAATCAAGCAATGACATATTCAGCTACTCCACTCCAGGGTTCTCTGAAATAGGAACCGCCCCTATGAGGTAGGTATATCTTAACTATTAAAGTATGTAATGCTACCTAAAATTTAATTTAAACTTACTTGTTCCTCGTGGCTTTATTCCTCGTGAATTTTTTGTTTAAATTTTTTCCTTTTATAACCCTTAATGATAAAAAATATTTCTTAGTGGTATCCTACTCTCCCCAAAAAACAAACCTATAGTAAACCCAACTTAACCTTGAAATGAAGAGAGGCGGTGTCGGACCTGTCGGACGCATTGGATCACTCATTGCCCGCAATTCAACAGGTAGTAACTGACAGATTAATGACCACAACGTACTTATGAATGACTTTTTAACATGGTGGCATTAGTTCCAATTTTTGCCATTTCAGAGATAACTTGGGCGCACTTTACATGCCAAATATAGTAAGCCCAATTTAAGATTGAAATGAAGAGAGGCGTTGTCGGACGAATTTGACCAATCATTGCACACTAGTAACTGACAGATGAATTACCACAACGTACTTACATAAATAGTAAATCCAACTTAAGATTGAAATGAAGAGAGGCGCTGTCGGACGCATTTGACCAATCATTGCACACTAGTAACTGACAGATGAATGATCACAACGTACATACAGTGCGCCCAACTTATCTCTGAAATGGCGAAAATTGGAACTAACGAAAAGTCATTCATAAGTACGTTGTGGTCATTCATCTGTCAGTTACTAGTGTGCAATGATTGGTCAATTGAATGTCAAATGCGTCCGACAGCGCCTCTTTCGTTTCAGTCTTAAGTTGGGTTTACTATACTTATGACTTTTTAACATGGCGGCGTTAGTTCCAATTTTTGCCATTTCAGAGATAAGTTGGGCGCACTGTACCTACATAATAAACGTCAATTTGCTCGCTCTAGTCTTTTAAAACCGTTTCCCGGGTAGATATCGACTCGTTAACTTGCTATTCTAGGTATATAATTATATACGGGTAAGCTCATGGTATGGTAATTTAACAGATTCAATATTTTTCAATCACGTTTTTATAATTTTGAACCTTTTAAGGAAACAAGGCACTAAACATAATGGACGACGTATTTTTCTTAATATTAATTCAACTTTTTCTTCCACTTACATTTCGCCCACAGGCGCCCTGCCGCCCGTTCTAAAATCCGTTTACCAGATTAGGCAAAGGTGAATGTTGCAAAGCAAATTTTATTATAGAAAGGTATTAATGTAAACACTTTGCTCAACAAATTTTTTCACTATATCATAGATAATAGAGTTGCTTTTTCTTATTTCTTTATAATGACACATACGCAGTTTAAAAGACTTTGGCTTCGTGTTTAGTGCTAAGCTGAGTTACGTATAAGGAGCGTGTGGGTGCAAGGTTGACCTTATAGTTGCTACCCACTAGCGCCATTTATATGATTTCCCGACAACCCACGTCTGCAGTCATTATCGCCATAACCACTTAAAAATTTCAAGCATTTAGCTTATTCATAAATGTCAAAGTTCAACAAGACCACTATGAATGTATTCAATGTATGCACATAGGGGTTTACCTACTTAGGGGTTTTTACAAATAATTAAGTTAAATTTTCATATAATGTTATGCTTATGGCTTGAGTAAGGGGAGGAGGTATACTTATAGCATGTTCTGCGCGGATTGGTGGAGGGATTAGGGGCCAACCAAGGTATCGGGAGTTTCCATGCCGCCCAACGGCCTCCGACCTAGCATAATAACTACTATCCAACGATAATAAACGGAACCGATGGATTTACGTGCCCTCCGAAGCGCGGGAGCTTTCAACAAATTTTTGCCAGTAGCGGTCACACATCTAATTACTGACCACGAACGTAGTTGCTTAACTTTGCAGTCATCATTTGGGATCGAACCAAGCCGTCAAGCTATGAGCCTTTCAAGGCTGGGCTATGGAATGTAGTCAAGGAAAATTCGATAGATTTGATGGCCCTGTTGAATTAATTAAGGTAATTAGGTAGTGATAAGTATCTATTTGAGACGAATAATTCTGTAAACTGTTTTCGAATGGAATTTTAGTGATAGATAAATATTTGTTCTCAGGCGTTCTTATTTGTGATGAATCATTTGAAGGTGTCGATGAAACTTGAGTTTTCTTGTTATTAAGACGTGGTTTCTGCTTGTGTGAAATTCTTTAGTTTTACCAATTTTCCTGTTTCATTATAGTTAATCGCTGAACTTTTCGCTATGCAGCATTAGGTATCTATCTCATTATTAAGATTAATACACTTGCCTGAATGGATCAACATCTTATATAGTTCTTAAATTTTAGCAGGTTTGCCAGGTCTGTCATTTATAAAATATGTACCTACATATTTCAATTAATTAATTTATTATTTAACTTATCGCTGCTCACGTTTTTAAATTAGAGATTCATGTTATTGCTTCGATCTGATACTTGTGATCTCAATAAAATGGTTATTCGTTAACAGAGTGGATACCTAAACAATGATTTTCAGAGTTTTTGTCTATTAGTCTGAGCTTTTAGTTTTTTGTGAATCGTTAATCCTTTAGTTCAGGTTGATACCGTCGGTTAGCAGTCCTTAAAAGATGTCGGAGGATTTCTAGTGGTATCAATACAATAGCATATCAATGGGTGGCAAACAATCTCCGACTATTCAGATGGGCAACTACCCTCTTAACCAATCTACTCCGGAGCGACGTAGAGTATGCTCTAGTCCTATTCGGTTTTGAAGAGAGACCCGTGCACCGTAATAAAAATTAATAAATAAATAACACTACACATTCATAGCCCAGGAATAGGACAAGGATATGTGTAAAGGAGCATTTTCTAGTTTGAAGCAATGTAGAAAAGACGGTGACAGCGTATTTTAGTGTTTGGTTTCTAGCAATCGTTCCACTACTGAAAAGATAAGTTGATTACAAACAAGTCCAATTTTATTTATTATTGATTAATATTATAGTATGCGTATTGAGCTAATATAAAGCGTTAGCACAAAATATAAAAAGTTATGTAAAAAAAATAAGTGTTGTTACGAGTTCGAATAGTACTTATGTTAGGTACCTACATAGGTACATAACGTAGGTACCTACTTAGGTAGAGAATTGATAAACCTCCTTTTTAACCGACTTCAAAAAAGAAGGAGGTTCTCAATTCGACCGTATATATGCTTTTTTTATGTTTGTTCAGCGATTTTTTCGTCGTTTGTGGGCCGATTTTGATAATTCTTTTTTTGTTGTAAAGTAGATATGCGCAGTGGGGTCCTTTTAAAAGGATCACCAGGATCTGATGATAGCATCTTGGAGAAATCGAGGGCAACTTTCGAAAATTGTAGGGACGACTAGTGTGTTTGTTAATGTTTTCATAAGTACATGAACGCGCTACAATTTCATGAAGGTCTGGAGTCGATCTGATGAAGCCGAAAGACAGTCGAGGGAACTCCTCAACGGTTTACTGTAGTTATCTAGTGTTTGGGCTTGATTAATTTGTAGTGACGAGAACTTTACACCTACATGTTGAATTAAGCGCCATCTGGCGAGTAGTTTTTGAGTTATCTCTGCTTATCGAGGTTGAAGTCGGTTATTTTTTTTGTAAAAAGCAATTATTTGAAGTTACTTTAAAATATCTGCACAACTTAATAAATATAAACTACTTATAGCGATATACTTAATTGATAAGTACCTACTCACTTGCGAAATAACTAACTGCACCGATTACTCAACGAAATAAGTAAATGATTCGTGTTCCAATTAAAACACTTGTAAATTTCGCATCTGTTCTAACAAAATTTCAATAGTGTTAGTTTAACAAAAAGATTCGTTCCAATTGCATACATTCTAAATGCATAAATTACAGAGTGGCACAGCTATTTCGTAAGTGACATTTTTATAAGGCAAATAATTTTCTTCCTGGTGTTTAGATAACATTTTTGAAATCGGTAACTAGCGGTAGCGTTACCACAAAACAGAGAAGTCAGAAGGATATCTCATGTAGGTACTTATGTACTGTACTTCAGTTTACGTACCATTTATCCTATATGCGCGTGCGTGCATTCGGGTTCTCAATTTTATGATGGTAGGTTAGACCTTTAATTTATTTTGTTACTAGCGAACCGCCCTCGCTTCGCTTCGGGACCCGTAAGTATCAGCCGCGTAGGTCTCGCTCCCGTAGGAATTTCGGGATAAGCTCCCGATCCCGCGGGATTTTCGGAAAGACAGCCTTGTTACTTTTATATTAATATGTTTGTTATGAAGCTATACCCATACTCGTCGAAGTTTTTCCCGCGTAAAATCGGATCCCGCGGGATTTCCGGGATAAAAAGTGTCCTGTGTTATTCTGGGTTATAAACTATCCGTGTACCAAATTTCATCCAAATCCATTCATCCGTTTTTTCGTGATTGAGGACCAAACATACAAATCTTCACATTTATAATATTAGTAGGATGCCACAGAATTCGCATTGTGCGAGTATTTTTGGCGCGCGAAAATGTTTAATGAATTTTTTCACAACTTCTACAGAGCAGTTGAGTGGAGGGAGTTTTTCCCGTGTAAATCTCGATCTCGCGGGAAGTCCGGAACAAAAAGTAGCCTATATACTGCTCCATAACCTTCTCTACCTTCCACTGAAAGTCCCATAAATATCTGAACCCGCGACCTATTTCCCGAATATGAGTTTTTCCCGCGTGAATAAGGATTCCACGGAATTCCGGGATAAAATTATCCTGTATATTGCTCCAAAACTGCCTCTATCTCCCAGTGAAAGTCCTATAAAAATGAAACTCGCACCTTCGCGCATAGTAGTTTTTCCAGCGTGAATCCTGATTCCGCTGGAATTCCAGGATAATAAGTGGCCTATGTTTTGCTCCAGAACCTTCTCTATCTCTCAGTGAAAGTCTCACAAAAATCTAAGCCCGCAACAAAAATGACAAAACTTAAGCCAACTCGAATAAACACTGCACCTCTAATTGTACCAACTTTATCCCCATTTTTGCATCCTTTGCTGGCTATTTTTTAAATACTGATTTTACATTGAAAATTACTTATTTCACTGTAATAATTTTTAAACATGGGGTTAAAATCATTTTCAGTTTAGTCAGAAAGTTACCTTAAAAATTTACAAATTCCCGCATTCTTTTGTGTTTTTTTTCTTTTCCTTACAAAATATCGAAAAACTGAGAAACACGTATTCTATTAATTTAAGTGATAACCCTTTGTTGCAAATTTGAAGTAAATCGGACGACGTTATAAAAAAATTCCATACAAACTTTAGTCACCTATCCCTAGGGAACCTAAATATTATTCGAAAAAAAAAGTAGCCTATAATAGACACCAGTATATAGGTAATAACTTTACCAAGTTTCAATGAAATCCATCCAGTGGTTTAAGCGTGATGATCGGCCAGACAGACAGACAGACAGACAGACAATAAATAAAAAAAATATAATTTTGAGTTCTATCTCGATATGTAAGTGCCCCTTAGTCGAAATTTCAAAAAAATATTCAATGTACAGAACACGTGCTCCTACAGTTTTATTATAGTATAGATTTGACTGATTGTCAAAGATACAGTAATCATTTGGCTTTTCTCGATTTTGGCCTGCTATTTCAATTTTGTTGGAACTCCTGAAAATTAAAACATCCCTCCTTATAAATCCTTATAAATTTCCTCTCCTCTCTTATAAAGCAGGTGCTTTAAAAGAGAGTCCTTGCCGATTCATAGCACCTCATTTCACTTCACCGCCTTTCAACACCACATTACACATTTTCCTACTGATCTTGTTTCTAGCAGTTGTTTTAGGAGAGTTTTAAATTCATTCGTTTCATTTATTTCGAACCAAGTTTGAATTTGTAGATTCAAAAAAAAAGCTTGAATCAACCTAGAAATAATATATTATTTTTAAGCTAGCATACGGAGATAAAAGTGACAAAGAATGCGGTTGCATAACTTTCATTGAATGTTGTGAGACTAGCGAGTTTTAAAGCTGGTGGTTTATTGTCATAATGCGGTACGAATCCCATTGTGGATGGTAGGTTCGAGCGGGCGCGGGTATTGAACCCGGGCGTCGGGCGCGCGTCCCGGGCCGGCCGCGCACGTCGCGTCGCGTCGCGTCGCCGCCGGCCGTGTCGCGGTCGCTCACGCTGCGCCTGCGCCGCTCGCCCGCTCCGTGATCACGACTACGAGGGCCACTCCACGACGCTCCTTCAGGCGGTTTCTATCAATATTAAAACAATGCTCGTTAAACCCCTAAGTACAATAGCTCTAATTTATTGATGTGAAACATCTTATGGCTCACTTGTAAACTGAATTTTGGCGTGGCCTACGCTTCGCCCGTGGCGACGCGACGCTCATTCTATCTCACAATGCCTCATCTTTTATCTCACTCACTCGATCGGTCGACCTCCGTTTATACATATTTCAAATTCGAATATTAGCTTCATTAGAGACACTGTAGTGTGTATATATATATGTATATATATACATATATATGTATATATATATACATATATATATACATATATATATATATATACATATATATATATATATATATATATATATATATATATATATATGTGTGTGTGTGTGTGTGTGTGTGTGTGTGTGTGTGTGTGTGTGTTTCACATCTGCCAGGCGTCCCATGACGGCTCACATTTTTTTTTATTAATTGTATTTCATATAAACTTAGGTAGGTACTCTACACGTCGCAATGGTCGAGTTTTGCAGATTTTAAGCAGCTGATAAACGTCGATATTAGAATAACATAGACCACATGTACCTACTTAGGTTTAAAATTATAAAATACGTTGACATTGGCTTGGAATTTTAGACAGTTCGTCATAACATGACAATTGAATTAGCACTCTTCAAGCTCTACATGTTTAAGTCATTCAATAGTACACAGTACAGCGTACTTCCGGACACTTTACATTAAGTTAATTTGAGCACCTTATACTTAGCAATTCTTTATACTATTCTTCCATTATAAAAGTCTCGTTACTAATAAGAAAACTCATCATTAATATTTATAACACACAATGTTACGCTTTGTATATTCTTATTCATCGTAATTAGTCACGCAGGGTATGGTGTACGAGAATTGTACAAGCCTCAATAGATACCCCTGGCAAAGGGGTTGGCGAATCTAAAAGATTATGCTAACGCATTCAGCAGTTCACTGATTGGGGTATACCTTAATTAATTCAGCCTTGTATTTATATTAAGTACTAGCTGTGCCCGCGGCTCCGCCCGCGTGGAACTCAGTGTGTCACAAAGTTTTTCTTTCTCTACCTCCCACTGAAAGTCCCATAAATATCTGAACCCACGACCTTATGAGTATGAGTTTTTACCGCGTGAATCCTGATCCCGCGGGAATTCCGAGATAAACCGAAGCCTATACGTTGCTTCACAACTTCCTCTATCTCCCAGTGAAAGTCCCATAAAAATCTAAGCCTGCGATTTGGCGCATAGGGGTTTTTCCCGTGTGAATCATGATCTCGCGGGAAGTCCGGAAGAAAAAGTAGCCTATACGCTCCAGAATCTCTTCTACCTCGCAATAAAAGTATCATAAAAATTCAAGCCCGGGCCTTCGCGCATAGGAGTTTTTCCCTCGTGAATCCTGATCCCGCCAGAATTCCGGGATAATAAGTACCCTATGTGTTGCTCCAGAACCTTCTCTATCTCCTAGTGAAAATCCCATATAAATCTAAGTCCGCAACTTCGCGCATAGGAGTTTTTCCCGCGTGAATCCTGACTCCACCAGAATTCCGGGATAAAAAGTAGCCTAAGGCCCGGGGCCCATTATCGGCGTCGGTCAGGATAAGGATTTTAGGTGATTAAAAGCATTATAGGTACATTAACTTCATGGCAATAAAGTAGAAATTTCCATGATATATATGATCGTAGTAACAAAAATCTTCGGTATGCTTAAGGCTACTGAATCGGCAGCTTTGAGGATGCTTCGGTATACTTCGGGATCCTTCAGTACGCCGTCGCCCACCGTCGCGTCGTCACCTTCGCCGAAGCAGCACTCGGTGCGGCATGCTTAAGGACGCCTCGTCATCCCTAAGAATGTTGCAGCATGCCAAGGCCATGCCAATTTCCGACAGTGTGCGCTGGCATGTAGGGATGCCGAAAGATCCCTTTCCTTGCCGATGCCGATAATGAGCGCCGGGCCTAAGTGTTGCTCCAGATCCTCCTCTATCTCCCAGTGGAAGTTCCATAAAAATTTAAGTCCGCGACTTCGCGCATAGGATTTTTTCCCGTGCGAATCCTGATCCCGCGGGAATTCCGGGATAAAAATAGCCTAAATGTTGCTCAGGAATCGCCGCTATCTTCCTGTGAAAGTCCCATAAAAATCCGTTCAGCCGAACCGGAGATTAGCGCGTACAAACAGACAAACTTTTTTAATTTTAATTATTTTTTTAGATTGTTGTTCTAGTACTCTTTCTTAACCTCCCTATAGATTTTGTTTTGTCACTTAAGTCAACTTGAATAAACACTGGAGGTACCTCTAATTGTACCAACGTTATCCCCATTTTTGCACCCTTTCCTGGCTTTTTTTTAAAATACCGAATTTACATTAATGATTACTTATCTATACTATAATAAAACTGTAGGACCACGTGTTCTGTACATTGAATATTTTTGTGAAATTTCGACTAAGGGGCACTTACAAATCGAGATAGAACTCAAAAATATATTTTTTTTATTTATTGTCTGTCTGTCTGTCTGTCTGTCTGACCGATCATCACGCGTAAACCACTGGACAGATTTCATTGAAACTTAGTAAAGTTATTACCTATATACTGGTGTCTATTATAGGCTACTTTTTTTGTCGAATAATATTAAGGTTCCCTAGGGATAGGTGACTAAAGTTTGTATGGAAATTTTTTATAACGTCGTCCGATTTACTTCAAATTTGCAACAAAGGGTTATCACTTAAATTAATAGAATACGTGTTTCTCAGTTTTTCCATATTTTGTAAGGAAAAGAAAAAAAACAAATGAATGCGGAAATTTGTAATTTTTTAAGGTAACTTTCTGACTAAACTGAAAATGATTTTAACCCCATGTTTAAAAATTATTATAGTTAAATAAGTAATTTTCAATGTAAAATCAGTAGGTATTTAAAATATTGCCAGCAAAGGGTGCAAAATGGGGATAAAGTTGGTACAATTAGAGGTGCAGTGTTTATTCGAGTTGACTTAAGTTTTGTCATTTTTGTTGCGGGCTTAGATTTTTGTGAGACTTTCACTGAGAGATAGAGAAGGTTACTTATTATCCCGGAATTCCGTGGAATCCTTATTCATGTGGGAAAAACTCATATTTGGGAACGAGGTCGCGGGTTCAGATGTTTATGGGACTTTCAGTGGAAGGTAGAGGAGGTTATGGAGCATTATATAGGCTAATTTTTGTTCCGGACTTCCCGCGGGATCCACTCAACTGCTCTGTAGAAGTTGTCAAAAAATTCATTAAACATTTTCACGCGCCAAAAATACTCGCACACACAATGCGAATTCTGTGGCATCCTACTAATATTATAAACGTGAAAATTTGTATGTTTGGTCCTCAATCACGCAAAAACGGATCAATGGATTTGTTACCTACACGGATAGTTTAATAACCCAGAATAACACATAGGACACTTTTTATCCCGGAAATCCCGCGGGATCCAATTTTATGCGGAAAAAACTTCTACGAGAATGGGTATAGCTTCATAACAAACATATTAATATAAAAGTAACAAGTCTGTCTTTCCGAAAATCCCGCGGGATCGGCAGTTTATCCTAAAATTCTTACGGGAGCAGGACCTACGCGGCTGATACTTACGGGTCCCGAAGCGAAGCGAGGGCGGTTCGCTAGTTTAACTATAATAATTTAAAAAAATGGGGTTAAAATCATTTTCAGTTTAGTCAGAAAGTTACCTTAAAAAATTACAAATTTCCGCATTCATTTGTGTTTTTTTTCTTTTTCTAACAAAATATCGAAAAACTGAGAAACACGTATTCTATTAATTTAAGTGATAACCCTTTGTTGCAAGTTTGAAGCAAATCGGACGACGTTATAAAAAATTTCCATACAAACTTTAGTCACCTATCCCTAGGGAACCTTAATATTATTCGAAAAAAAAAGTACCCTATAATAGACACCAGTATATAAGTAATAACTTTACTGAGTTTCAATTAAATCCGTCCATTGGTTTACGCGTGATGATCGGTCAGACAGACAGACAGACAGACAGACAATAAATAAAAAAAATATAATTTTGAGTTCTATCTCGATATGTAAGTGCCCCTTAGTCGAAATTTTAAAAAAATATTCAATGTACAGAACACGTGCTCCTACAGTTTTATTATAGTATAGATTATTTATTTATTCTTTATAGCAACCGTAATATTAAGGAGTGCAATGGGCTTAATGCCTGGAGGCATTTTCTACCAGTTAACCCTAAGAGATGGTGAGAAATTGCAGTATCATTACTATATTTCAATAATGATGTAATAGTGGGAAACCTGGAGATAACGTGTTTTTTTCTTTGTGGTGGTCTTCTTCAAGTACAGTTCCTATGATCCATTCCCAAGGACCCGGTAATGTTATTATAATACGGGTGGTGACTGAATGGGGAATTGTTTATAAGAATAGTCTGGAATTCAGCAGTGACATTGCGGGACATTAATAAGATAAGACGTACCTACATATCTACATAAGTCTTAAATTGTACGATATGAACAACAGTAAGGAATCCATTAATTACTTATATATGTCGTAAGTTTGTATCATTTATCTCATTCCCCAGAAAATAACTATAAATACAAATCTGTAAAGGGAGTCGTATAGAAGTAGTTTAGCGTTCATCTATTAATTTCACCCGTGGCCATTATCCGCTTAACTGAGCTGGGGGCCTAGACAAGTGGCACAAACGTTAGTAGAATAGAATACTGAATGTATGGGAATGACGTAAGCTTACGCTAAATATTTCGATCTGACGCATAGAAATGAAAATTGGTAGCCAAATGTCATCGTTATCTATTCGATGTAACGAAACGTCTGAATAGTACGTTTAGTCGTGTCAAATTCGTAGCCAAACGGCAGTTTTGACATTAAGTTCGACTGAAAGCGTGCGAAACTAAGCGAACGCCAAACTCTTGTAGATAACGCTACAAAATGGCGTATATTTAATGATTTCGATTACAATTGAAGGAATGTGTTTTTTAAATTAATAATTTATACCTTTCCATAAAATCTAAAAGAAGCGAGAATTGTTCTGGACTAACTCGTAACCTCGGTTCCATGATTAAAACAAGAAAAATAATCTTACTTAAATTTTTCAATTTCCCACAATTTTAAAAAGTAGGTATTTATAGTAGGTATGTACATACCTAAAAATTTCAACTCTTGAATATTTTTAAAAAACATTAGGTACGTGTTGAAATAGTAGGAGTAAGAACCTATACAAGTAGATTAATTGTATATTATTTCTGCTTACCAATTATGGAAAAAAACTTCGTATACTGACTCACTCAATTTGCTTCAAGTTCGAATTTAGCGCCAGCACACTTCAGAACACCAAACCACTGACTGGTACAGTGCCACAAACTTATCGGACCCGGTGGACAAAATTGGAACTAATGCAAATGTTATACTGTTGTCAGACAAAGACAAAGACAGTAGCGCCTCCCTTAACGGGTCAGTTAAGTTTGTGGCATTGCACTTGTATGACGTTTACGAACGAAACCATAACTATATTTGTTATTTTTCGTAGCGATCGAATAGAATAAGCGTTCGATATCTCGTAGGCCATTTGGCTACCAACCGAAGAACGATATTGCTAAGGCGCAAACGATTGTCGATATAGAATAGATTCGAAGCGTTTGCCATTTGTCTAGGGGGGCTGATGTACCTATCCATGTTGCGGATAAAAATTCAAATCGTTAGTCCATAATAAGTAAATTATACATGATATGAGTTAAGTTTAAAGTTTATGCAAAAAGTGCCTAAATAAGAAATGTAACGATATTTTAACCGACTTCAAAAAAGGAGGAGGTTCTCAATTCGACTATAATTTTGTGTGTGTTACCTAATACATTGATCTATGTGTACCGATTTTGATTATACTTTTTTAATGGAAAGTAGTGCTTCGGGGCGCCATCTGATGGGTAGTTTTTGAGTTATTCTTAATTACACGTATTTAGGGCGCTTTTAGTGTCATGCGGATTTGCTCACGCACGAGGGATTAGCCCGCATGTGTAGCACCCTCAAAGAACAATTTCATATATTATGAATTTACTATAAAGCGTGAAAAACGCACGCGGGACGCTGTGCGGAGCGTCACCCCAAATCCGTGAGCAAATCCGCGTGACACTAAAAGCGCCCTTAGTGTCATGCGGATTTGCTCACGCACGCGGGATTGGCCTGCATGCGTGAAATTTCACGCTGCGGATCATACGCAGTTTAAGTTTCAGTCTTCTGCGGGTTGCGTAACGGGTTGCGTAGACGATTAGTACAATACGGTGCGTGCGCCCCGTCCGACACTAAAATGGGCAGTAAAGTTGTAGGGACGCTCACGCATGCGGATGCCCCGCTGCGGGATGACGCCCCGCACAGCGCCCCGCGTCCCGCGTGCGTTTATCACGCTTTATAATAAATTCGTATATGAAATTGTTCTTTGCGGGTGCTACGCATGCGGGCCAATCCCGCGTGCGTGAGCAAATCCGCGTGACACTAAAAGCGCACGCGGGACGCGGGGCGCTGTGCGGGGCGTCATCCCACAGCGGGGCATCCGCATGCGTGAGCGTCCCTACAACTTTACTGCCCATTTTAGTGTCGGACGGGGCGCACGCACCGTATTGTACTAATCGTCTACGCAACCCGTTAGGGCGCATTCAAAAAGAACGCTGGTTACCGGCACCGATCTGCCAGTAGGTTTGGGTAAAAAATATCGATATATCAAAATATTATCGACATTTTTTCAGAAAAATATCGATATAAATCAGCGATATTTTTTCCCGCGATATATCGATTTTCGATATTTATTTACAGATATCAAAATCGATATATATTTAAAGCTCTGCTGTCTGCTCATGGATCACATTATGTACTTATTTGACCAATCCGATCTCTTAAATTTAGAAAAAGAGTAGGTATGCAGTAGGCTATATGGGTTTAGTTTCTTTGCTCCAAACACAAACAAAAATTACAGTCTATGACCTACTTGTCTATGACAATGACACTGCTTGTTGGTTTGGTTGGTAAAGTGCCACAAACTAATCTGACCCGGTAAGAGGGGCGCTACTGTCTTGGTCTTTGTATGACAACAGTATAACATTATGCATTAGTTGCAATTTTGGCAACCGGACCAGATAAGTTTGTGGCACTGTATGTTGATTTTTTCTTGGCTACAGGTACATAAACCTGTTTTTTAATAATAAAACTGATGTCATAACAGCCAGATGTGTATTTAGGTACTTTAAAATTTCGAATATTTTTGCAATTTTTATAAATAATTGCATATTGGGCTAAAAATATCGATATATCGAAATATCGATATTAAATTTCTTGGGTGATATATATCGATACATTTGGAAAATATCGATACGATAAATGTACATATGTTTTTTCCATTTGCCCATCCCTGTCCCTATCTGCCAGCACTTATCGGTATAGTCTAAGATCCGAATCTAAATCGACATTCATCGGGTTGATAAGAGAATCAAAATTATTTTATAATGTAAAGTAGTACAGGATACAAGTACGAGTATACACATAGATTTTTGTAGAATAATTATACAAAAATAGAGATATTGTTATTAACGACGTGACAGTCAGGGTGGGTACCAGAAAAGGAAGCAGCCATATCCTGGGCATAGGCAGCATGTCATGTTGCGCATAATTGGCGCGGTAATCAGTCCCTTAGTAGCTACTCTACTGAGAGTTAATCTAGTGGCCGCTATACTTACTAATAATTACAGACATGCAGCTAAATGATCGCTTATACATATTATAATATATTGTACATAATTATATCTACTCTTAATATTTTATAAAATTGTACGTAGGAGTGTAATAATATTTGGTAGTTAGTTATATTTGAAAATAATGCGGAGAGGACGTGCATAGAGCTAAATTTTATTCACAACAATATATGATAGAGATAATTACATATTTTTTTAAAGAATAATTGCGTTTTGCTTTCATTAATAAGATAATTAGTTGTAGCTTACAAGACCCTTTTGACTTTGGTAGTATTCATGTAGAGTCCTTGATTGTCTACTCACTGGGTGAAGTGTCGCTGAAGTGTCGCCCTACAACCGTTGTTTTTTGTTGTTACAACTTTTAGTTGGTTGTGTGGTATTTATTACATGACGATAAAACTGGTCATCATCGTAATGTAGATATAAAGTACACCAAAGGCCACATGGAAGCGGATACTCGCATAATTGATGAATATTACATCCTGCCACTGATACACATATAAAACGTTTTACGGTTTATTTTAGATGGAGGGCGGGTACAACTATACAAGTGCCATCTCATTAGGAGTAAACTGGGCGGGATACACACCAACGATGTCAAATGTCCTGGCACCATTGCTTCTTCCGTCGCTCAGCAAGGAGCACTACGTGTAGATGCGATTGACAAAGATGTAAAATGGATATGGCCACTTTAAACTATAATACTTTAAAGTATAATATAGTACGAAAATAATGGATAAATCAGTATGTACAGTAAAAAGAGTAAGAGCTCATTTTATTGTCTCTATAAAGATGCGCTCATTTTGAAGAGATATTTAATGTAATAAAACCGCTGAATAAAAAAAATACTGCTATGATGAACTGAAATAATGATTAGTACCTACTTTAACCCTTTCAGGACCAAGGGAAATATTTTTCCCTTTTTTAAAATTCGTAATCTACAGTGTTAAATATAACTTAATCTATATATTTTTTTAATAAATGTCATATTAAAATGTATGATCAATACCGTAAAAGCGTTCTTGAGCATGTAGAAAGAAAATAACTGTCAAATTTCCTTTGGGCTAACACTAAAATATTTGGGGCTGATCTTGGTATTATTTTTAAGTTTTTTGGACTTGTATAAATAAAAGTACTGTATTTCCTTGTGCGTTTTTATATTTTTTGGTAAGTATAGTATAATATTATAACGAAGTGAACTGCAGATTATAAGCATAAAAACCTAAAAATACCAATTCATCTTAGGGTAAATATTCTTCCCTGTGGTCCATAAGTGGTTTGCTTTTTGTAGTATTAGTGTAATATGTAGTCGCGTTAATAATTTATTTTTTTCTTGTATTTTATATACATTTACTTTTATATACTTTTCGGAAACGGCTAAAAACTTCAGAGAATTTCTTCAAGGTAAACAAATAGTCCAGTTGCTCATGGTAGATAATAGTGATGGAGAAGATGACCTCTATTTAGATAAACAGGACCATCACTTTACTGGTCAAGATGTATAAAATTGGACCGCTGTTGTTTTGATGGTAGTGGTAAATACTGTTCCAGTGCAATCGGATCAGGACATTCAAGAAGCATGACCTTCAAGGCGCATAACTCAAAAAATAAACATAAACTGTCCGGATCTGATTATATGGCATTATGAATATATAGGTGGTGTGATCCTCACGGACCACTGCAAATCATGAGATTGATCGCAAAGCCAAAAGTAAATATTACTTGCGGCTATTTTATATACATATGTTATACCACAGTTGCATGAAGCGCACCGCATGGAAAGGTTACTTTTGAGCAGTCTAGAGTATCACGAACACGGAGCACGAGCTCTTGTAAATAATTTTACTTGTAGGCAGCCATCAAGGCCAACTCTAGTCTGCTCCGAAAAGTTGAAATGCTGAAAATGCAACTTGCCAGCTCACAATAAGCAAAAAGCGGAGAAAATGAATAAAGATGTGTAAATTGTGCTAAACATCGCATAGAAAAAATATATATTAATTGATTGCAGAATACCTTAGTTAAAATTATTTGTAATATTTTATAATTATTATTAATTTTTTATGTTACAAAGCAATAACTAAAAGACTTATAAAATAAACCTATATAATATATTTATCACCCTTATGACCCACAGGGAAAAATATTTACCATAAAATATCTGAAAAACTGTATGTCTTGTTAAGTTTTTACGGTAATATATTCTTTTTTTACGTGCAAAACAACTAAAAAAAATAGTCGCACACTCATAAATACCTTTGGATATGTTATGGTCCTGAAAGGTAGTTACGACAGTTAGTATTCCTACTTAGATTTATCTTTATGTAAGGTAATACATTTTATCACAGAACAGATAAAGGAGATTAGAACGGCCCTAACTCATATTTTGTATGAAAACCGCTGTCGCCGCGTGCCTCCCACCACTCAAACAACCTAAATGAATCTCAGGGCTGTGATTGGTTCGATCGCCAGTGTAGTTAAAACTCGCACAAAGGATAGTGATGGGATAGTGATAGTCGATTGATATTGATATCGATACTGATTTTCTTCATATTGTTTTAAAAATTACTATAAATATAACCCAAAAACATTGGGAACCTAATTTTTATATCTCAGGGGATATTTGGACGACAAATAAAACAGCGTCTATATAATAAATGAATGCAATCATCTATGTTACGGCTTGCAAAGGTCGATAATCTATACCTATCGATAAATATCGGTAAAATTACTGTAACTTTGTTTCTTAAAGTTTTGCAATACTTTCTTTAATTCGAAACCTACAAATAAAATGTGTAAGTTATGTTGCCACCATAATAGTTAAACTCAAAGCAAATAGTTAACAAAATAATAAACAATAATTAGTGGTAATAAATAAAGTTGTTTTAATTATAAATTTGTTAAAAATAATTTGCCGACATATTTATCGACATGGTACATCAGTCATCACTAACGCCACGTAAACTCGTCCCACCGATATACCAAAATTCAAGCTTCCTTTGGATGCGCGCGACTTTCGCAATGAAAGCAATACTTTGCAATACATTGCGTAATCACTTTCGTAGTACAAGATAGTACTCATGTGTTTGCGAGCAATGTATAATTTTGAATCTCTTGCGATTGTGTCGTTTTTGTCTTAAACTACATAATACTATTGTAATAATTACAAATATCTATTGTAATTTAAGGTTTTTAGACTTACTTGTGAAAAGAAATTCCTCCTCGGACTACATTACACACCTGGCTTCTTTTCCTACACGTTATAATTGCGCAAGACGGCATTATTCTTTTTTTTAGCGGAGCTCCGTTCGCTATCAAGGTCTGAGCGCGCCTAATGACCGGTAAAACTAATTTCGGGGTTCAATTGAACGTTTGCTCAATTGTGCGGCGCGCCTGCCCCGCGCACAAGGCCGTTCTATCCTCCTTTATCTGTTCTGTGCATTTTATACTGTGTAATAACTTTCGCCAATGACAGACGGTACTTTTCGTACGTAGACGTGGTATGGTACACAGCAGCTGGTTAGGCGTATCAATGGTACCTACGAATTTGTTAATTGTGTTAGAATTTGAACTTTTAATTTTAAAGTAAGTATATATAATTTGCAGGTCAATTCAAATGATATTGTCATAAAAATTACCTAACTATATCTATCGTTCACTACCAATTTTCTATTTTCTGCACCTCCTTTTGAGGTAAATTTATTAATGTATCTAATACATACAGCTTACTTTTGCAGTTCTTTATGAGTCATTGAGATAAATACACCGTGTGTGGTTTCTAAAGTGTGGATTCATGTAAAACATTATCGTCTGAAACTGAATCTGAACCCTGATCGCTCGCTGCCATGTGTCTATCTACTTTCGTTTCAACTAACAGTAAGGCACTTCTCACACAACGCTATTTATTAGGTACGCGACTTCGATGCAATCCCAAAATTCTATGCATCTGACACTTTTGACTGACAGGAGTCGCATCATAGACGCGTCTTCTGTCAGTGAAAAGCTGAAAAGTGTCAGATATAGTAAACCCAACTTAAGATTGAAACGAAAGAGGCGCTGTCGGACGCATTTGACATTCATTTGACCAATCATTGCACACTAGTAACTGACAGATGAATGACCACAACGTACTTATGAATGACTTTTCGTTAGTTCCAATTTTTGCCATTTCAGAGATAAGTTGGGCGCACTGTACATACAAATTTTGGATTGCGTTGCAGTCGCGTAGCTCATAAATAGCGTTGTGTGAGAAGTGCCTTATACTACCTGCATCGTGTGGTTCAAATGTTACGTTTACGTTATCTGACTGTGTGATGCAAAAGAGGTACTGTTTTTTTAGTCTTTATACCTAGGTTCCTTTGTGATTCTCTGGATACTACTTGCGTGTGCTAATTTTTATGATTATTTCTTCAATTTGTCTTAATCTCGCGCGTAATTAATATTTAATATGGCGGCAACTATACTCCGTTCGCGATCGTACGCGAACTCGTTATAATTGCATGGCATACAAATTCCAGCTTAGCACTTATGTGATTAAGGTACATTTTAAGATTGACGGCGGAATCTAAAAATGCACTTAGTAAATATTGTTTACAATCTAAATTGAACTGTGAGCACAGGTAATTAGTTTGGTTTTGTCGGGGAGTGGCAATAAAATACTCGGCGATTCAAGTAGGGTAAAACCCGGATAGTCGCCTCGAATGGATACTTGCCTCAGTTTCAAATGCACTATGATGCATTTATTGAAAGTGTTAGCGGTTGATTTACAATCAAAATTGCCCACCAAACAGGCCTCAATGCCACAGGAAAATTTGAAATAGGCTCACGTATTTTGTCCGTGTGAGCAAATAATATCTTCCGTGACTAAGCTTTTACGAGCGTTGAAGTCATATTAGTGAATAATCTAAAATAGTTTTTTATTTATTTCACAAATAGGAAGGGCAAGTATCCACACTAAAAAGGATAGATACCCCGTTTTTTTGTGGATAGTTGCCCTTAGGAAATGTTCTTATTAACACGTTCCCTGCGTCTTCATTTTCAAAGAACTTTCGGCTATTAGCTTTGGAGACCTAAAAGATCTCCAAACTAACCTGGCCGTTGGTGCGTTAGAGACCTAATCAGTCTCCTAAAAATACAGTTTTGAAAATAATTTATATCTTTCAAGAAACCATTCACATATTTTTGGAATTTTTATGGATAAAAGATAGCCTGTTGCTGTATATTTTGCTAGGTTCGCACGCAAATATGACATTAGGATAAACTACAAATACCAAAAGAAAATTAGGTATCGATTGTATCTCGTACCGCAACCGAAGATAGTTCAATATGTGTAGTACGTAGTGATGGGAATAAAATAATATCTCAGTTGTCGATTGACAAAGTTTTATTAAAGAAGTTTATTTATAAACTATGCAAAGTGTTTTTCATTAAAACACGGTAAGCACATTGATTGTTTGCTTTGCTCGCAAATGGTCACAAATCTTTTAGCTTTCTTAGAAGCGTCAGTGCTGTTTTATGTGCGTCGTATTTTTCATTACATTACCCACACAACGTCTTTTTTGTCGCCACGTACGTCTTCCTTCGGGGTATGCATGCAACCACGTCAGTGAAGTAAATGCAATGGAATCTAGTTTTATTACTTCTAACAGTGAAGAGTTATTCAAGAGTGCCTTATGTGTTTTTATGTTCTTAGGCTGTCATTGCTTTAAAAAATATGGTAGTATTAAATGTATGACCTTTTTTGAAATGGGGAGTACAAAAGCAATAACTGAACACGTTCTGAATATTTGAAAGTCAAAATTGAAAGTTTTTTAACTTTTGCATGGCGGCATAGAGCAGAATAAGAGACTATCAGCAACCAATATTTTTTTATATGTTTTGAATTTAAATATTTAGAATGTGTTCAGTTATCTCTTCTGTACTCCCTAATACATTGTCATGGGACACCTGTTTAGTTCACACATTAAAGGTGGATTTCACATGTCTCTTGTAAGTTTACTATAGCAACATTTTTGTTCATCATCTCAACCCATCATGGCCCACTATTGACGGCCCACGGATTCTCTTCTCAGAATGAGATGGTTAAGGCCATAGTTCACCACGCTGGACAAGTGCGGATTGGCGGACTTCACACACCTTTGAGTTTTTGCGAACTCTCCGGCATGCAGGTTTCCTCACGATGTTTTCCTTCGCCGTTTGTAGCAAGTGACATTTAAATGTTTGAAGCGCACATTACTCCGAAAAGTCAGAGGTGCGTGCTCTGGGATTCGAACCCGGGCCCTCCGAATAGGAGGTGGAGTTCTTAACCACTAGGCTATCACCGCTCTCATTTATGTTATTATAAGCGAAATTTAGGTAACCAGAAACTTAACAGAGAGATGTGAAACCTCTCCTGTGTAGTATAATGCTTACATAAGTATAACGCTCTGGCATTAGAGATAAGTAGCAAAGCCCACCAGAAATGCTTCTAAGTTAATCCAATCAACAGAAGAAGTACATCAACACATGTACTGTTTGTTGGAAATAAAGCCTCTTTAATTAATTTTATTTGAATTTTATCTAAGAAGATTTTTGAACAGTAAATTCGAATGATTAAAGTGCATAATATGCTCAGTTTCATGCGAATCTTGCGAATGTATCATGCGAATGTTGACGATGCCAAGCTTACGCGTTGTCTAGAATCATTATTTAAGTCTCTGGAGATATTTTGTTATTTTCGAAACATGCGCACGACCTCATCGATGCTAGAACAACAACTAAATCGAGTCATGCAGCACCCGCGCCGCCCACCCTCCATCTCTTGCGTCTACGAGGCGTACGATTCCACGAGTATCGACATGTCTCCTAACACAAGGAATTAAAATATTTATACTACTGTGCGTTAGGGACCTAATCCATCTCTAATTCTTTTTTATATGTCCTGGAATTCACCTTCAAGTAGGAAGCAAATATGTATATTTGACTTACTCCTACTTAAAGAACTTTACAAGTTAGAGCCTCCCGCAAGGAGTGAAACAACACGATTTTAGTCGACGCACAAAACGAAAGTCCTGTAAGAGATCTGATAGATCTCGTAACGCAGCGAACGTGTTAAATAATGAAAACATCAGAACTACTTAAATTAATCGATGCTCATACCAATGTTGACTACAGAATGACCAAGTTATTTTTAGAATTTTTTAAGTGAAAATTCATAAATTTGAATAACACGGGGTTGATTCGGGTACCCCTATGTTTCAATAAACCTACACTCTGAATTCAACATAAAAATTTATACTTATTTTTTAAATTACAGAGCTTTAAACAAAAGTGGGGCGACTATCCGGGTTTTACCTATAGATAACAAATTGTAAAGGAGTCGACGAACTAATACTATACTAATACCTATGTAGGTATATATATGTAATTTGGGGTCAATAAAGAACGAACCATTAAGGATATTTTACGATTTGAAGAAGATTAGCAGCCATTCTCATTTTATTACGTAGCCGGGTTTCAAGTTTTACACTTATATGTTGTTTTATATTGAAAAGATTTTGCTTCATCTCGTCCGCAACATCCTGTAAACAGCTTAGGCTAGTCAAGTATTCCGCATTTTAGATTTCTATTTCAATTTGCATTCCGACCAGCACGCAACGTAATAAAATAGCTTTGATATGAGCGTAGGAGTTGATTGAACAGTGTTGGTAACTTCAATAGGTGCGACTATGTGATATTCTCTTATGAATGTTACATAAAGAATATAAAGTAGGTACTTAAACTTATTATCTGAAAATAAAGTGAAAAAATTAGTCAACTATCATGCTAGAACAAAAATTATTGGTCGTTGATGTCAAAATATATCATGTGTACGTATACTACTTACAAAATGAAAAATCCTTTTTGCAAAAACATTGATAACTCCTTAAAAACTCTTTTTACGTAATACTTCTGAATTAATTTAAACATACAAAAGAGCCCGAATGCTTCGAACCTTGAACCCTCGTGATGTAAACTTAAACCAAAACCACTAGGCTACCACTATTTTAGTTAAGTTTCATTTGATACCTACTCGCACATATCATGTACCTATTTGTGATTTGTTTTGTTACTTTTTGCTCATTATTTCCTGGTAGGTTTGAGCTCATTAGGTGTCTCTGAGTGCGTCATTCAGCCCCCCTCGCCTTCCGCCATACCATCTGCCCGCCACGGTCACTGAGCACTCTGACCTCTCGCTGAATATACACCGAAGACATTACGTAATTCACACTGCCATCATGTTCGACAAAAAATGCACTTCGTTTTACAAATGCCAGACGTTGTTTTAAATTTCTTATATTTTAGGATATTATTAAATTTAATCCATTTAAATCCTCTTGGGTAGGTAGCTCTTCTTGTTGTTTACAAGTCTTATATTTTATTTACATAATATATCTACTTGAGTCGCCGAGGATATGGAATTGCCATTTCCTGCTAAAACAACTTCATTACTTGTGCTCACAGTAAAATTTAGCTTGTAAGCAAAGTTTAGGCAGTATAAATTCTCGTCGTCAATTTACATTAAACCTTAATCATAGGGGCAGAAAGCTAGAATTTGCGCAGATTGCCATTAATACGATTTCCACATCGAAAGCGAACAGAGTATAGATGATACCACTTACTCTATATAAATAGGTAACTTTGATGAAGATAAAGATGCATCATCGAAGATCAAGAATAATTTTGTTATTTAAACATGCAGTAGAACGTTTTTATGTTATTTTTCTTCAAACAGGTCGAATGACACGGTGTGGCATTTAATACCAAAGGTTGACTGCCAGCAAACGTTTATTAAGTCTGTGTTTTTTGCTGGTTTTTTGTATATAATATTTTGAATAGTTTTCAAAAAAGAAATAAAAGAAATGAAAATTTAATATATGTGTATTATTATTATCCAAATGAGGATGGCGTGTGGTATCATGCACTTGTGTAAAAGACATCAACGGGAACACAGCGCTGCAGGATTTTATCGGGCGTGTAATATCACTTCTATAGATTTTTTTTTATGATAAATGTCTGTAGGGGTTGGACTCAATGCGAATGAATGAGATTTTATCGTAACATACATGATGTATGGTCTCTTTCAAAGTTGCAATAATACGAGTAGGTTGTTGGTTCTTGTACCTACATAACATATTAACAGAAACTGTAAACGCTATACATTTTTTATTTCCATAAATATAGAATAATACGTATATATTCATAATAATAATATGTGTAATACATATTAGTATTAAAATTAGATATATATTGCTGTTTTCCCTAAACAATTTTAGTGCAGAGTATTGCAATAAGTATACCTTACTCATCTTAACGTTATTATAAATTCACGGACGTGCATACAGCGTTCTGAGATTATGAACTTTATCCATTTTAAAATCTTCCGACCTTATCTCCTCTGAGTATAAAAAGCTGTAGATTGTCGGTTATTGGGTGTTCTGCGTTGATACAGAGCGCTATTACGAGGCCCCTGGAGAGCGTTGAAAAAGTTAATTGGATACATTTACACAGTACGGCGAGGAGGTCTCTTAAGATTATTTTTCCCAACCAGTTTTGTGAAATAAAAAAGCAATTTTTCAAATGCATGTATAAATGCAAAGTATAGTCGCTATGCGGCCAATGAATGTAATAAATGCGTTTATTGCCACTCAGATGGCGACAAAGTAGTCATTTATTTAGACCGGACTTTAACAAACATCCAATTTACTATCCATTTCTTCATTTTTAGTTCGTTTAAGCTGATTGATTTGGTGAACATATTAAATTCAAAATCACTTCATGGAAATAAGATAAAATACGGCGAACCGTGCATTTAAATATTAATGAGAGCTTGTTAAGAGCGCTACTGTTTTATTGTAATAATCTTGCGTTGAGACAACGTTTTCAGCCTCATGCCGGCCGCGCCTTGGGACAATAGAGCTACAGGCAGTGACACGGTCATCGCATTAGGTGTGTGCCGCGGCCCCGTCGAGGCATCTGCTCAAACACGCGAACGTTGAACCCTCGTGAAAACCATGTCTGATGAAAACTGGTCCCGCCATCACCTCGTTTCTTTAATGTAATTACGCACATCGAATGCTTCATGTGTACTACAATAAAATTTAACAAATAATACAAAATGTTTGGAATCCTTTTGGTAGTCTGTGCCGTTTAGCGATCTTTATTTGCACCTCATTACCCAGTACGTATAACAAAATAATCCTATAAAGAGAGGAAATTATAAGATTGTATGATAGATGAGTGACAGTGAATGTTTGAGTTGTTTCTACTTTCTAAGACAGTAGGTATATTATTCGTAACTAAAATACCCGCATCTTATTGTAGGTACTCCCATAACTGTCCTATGATGTGGTAGGCGTAGCTCTTAGTCCACCACCCTCACCAAGTGCGGATTATCAAACCTCACATACATTTGAAAAAGTCATGGAGTACTCTTAGGTGTGCAGGTCTCCTCCTGATGTTTTCTTTCACCCAAGCAAAAAATATGTAAGAGGTTCATTATTTTTGAAAATTCGTGATGTGTTCAGGATTGGAACCCAAATGCTCTGTTCAAGAATCCAACATTGTAACCACAGTGCTGGCTCTGCTATATTGTAGTAATATAAGTCATATATAACATTGTATAATTACAGATAGAGATAAAATTATGACCTAAATGGACGTTATAAATCTAGAAGGACCACGGGCACCACGGCATAACCAGACAAATAAAATCATTCTTTGCTATTTATTCTCTATACAAGCCAAGTCTTAAAGTACATCACACACATTTACATCATAAGCTATACAAACCATCGTTTTATTGTGTAATTATTAAGATTATATTCGGTGTATCCCATCTTTACTTTAATGTAATTTCGTATACAATCTACATGAAAAAAAATTCAAGTGGATGATTGCTGATGATGATTGCCGCCTTGGTTCTGTTTAATAGGATATACGGATTATTTAGTAACAATGTAAACAAGTACTAGTCATGACAAATTCCAAGATCCTTACGCAGATCGCAAAACAATTTTTTCAAATGATTTTCCCTAACATAACTTCAATAATTTATTATTTACCGAACTCGTTTGGCTCGTAAAACCTTTGGCACGGTAATCACTCTCATCAAAATGTTTAGTCATTCTTTAAATTGACATATTTTTCATTTATTTCACTGAAATTAAACTTTATTATGCTAACATAAATTAAGTACCTACATAATAATTATATAGGTGAAAACTGCATTTAGATTTCCAAAAAATAAGTATTCATTGAGATTAGCAAGGATAAAAAGGACAGGTAAGCCAAAGTAAAAATTAAAAAATATTGTAATGTAATCTTTTTCGTTAGTTAGCATTCCTTATAATACTTTCTACTTTCCTTATAATATTTTCTATGTCTAGACGTAAAATACATAGTAGCATTTTTATTTACATTCATTGATCCTTGATTAATATTAGATGTGGACAGTAAGATTGCGACTGTACAGCAATAACATGACTCATTAAAACCCTTTGTCGCATTAAGTAGGTAATGGACAAGCGACAGGCTCACGAAATAGCGGTCGAGGTCCTTCACCCACTCGCGTAGGTGAGTTAACGTTACTGAACTGCCTACTTCGTAATGTGTAGCGGCCTAGCTCTGCCTAGGGCCTTTACGGCGACATTTTTAACCTTGCATATTTTTGTTATTATAGGCATTGCAAAACGATTTTAATGTTTTTAACACATTTAGTTACTCATCATTGAATCCCAAAGTTACATATTACATACATTTGTCGAACTATTGCTGAATCTCTAACAGTGCTCTTCAGGATATTAGAGAATGGTTGTTGATATATTTGGTTGAATGATTTTGATACCTCATTTTAAATGTATAGAAGCAATCTGTTCATAGATAAGATCTACTGTAACTCTAATGTGTCATTGTTCTTGTCCGAATAAAGTGGGCGTCTTGAAGACAAGAGTTAATAGGCTCCTTAAGTTAGTATGTTCCTCGACACATCCTTTTCCATTATCGGACTAATATATTATAGTCATGCAGCAACTTGTAAATAATTCAATAATAAATATAAATTATTTGGTATATTATGTTGTTTACAAACTGTTTAACATCTCTCCGCACTGTCTCATACAAACAGGGAAAATCAGGAGAATAATAATTACATAATGAAATAAGTACCTACTTACATAAGAACATATAAAAATTAGGCCATCTAGAACCGTAGTAACGCGTAAACGGCTACTTAATAAGTAGGATTGCTACACCTAAATCAATCAGAACCGACTGCTAAAGGATTTACATGAAGGTCTCTAGCAGATCAACCATTAAGTTTGGCGCCACAGTAGGATGGATCCCTTGTTTTGGGTGCCTAGCACAGCTCACAAGACAAGAAATAAGACCATCAAATTAAACCTAAGTACGAAGAATGACGAATACATACCAACGAAACGTTAAAGTTTCAACATTAAACACAATTTATTTAAGTATGTTGTAAAGTCATTCATGCTATGACAGTTTTTAAGTACGTATCTCAGAAATGTATCGAAAAACAGTTTACAGAAATCCAAATCCGTATTGATAAATGGCCACGACAAATGTTTTTGTAGTCGTGTGAAAGGTTAGTACTCGTAGATTAAAGACGGATTATTTTTGCAATTTATTTTACGGCTCTGTTTTAAATCACGATTTGGTATACAAATGTATTCATTTGTGTTTAAGTATTATTAATTACGATGGATGCTAACGTGAACACGCGCTTATTCCCGTCCTTAACATCTATTGCACTGAACATAAATCATTACTGCAAAATCAATATAAAATAAACTTTATTTTATTTTTCTACATAATGACACGGTTGCTATGTTGTTTCCTGGAATTAATGTTCTCAAGTCAAGATATAATATTACATTAGTTAGACCATGACCATAAATTCAATAGTTATCTATTTCCTACTTTTATGATGCTACTCACTGAATGTACATTCTTACAATTTAATTGCCTGTATTTAAATCACATTATCCGAGATAATTTAAATATTAACTAGTTGTTCACAATACATTTTATGTTCTTGAATCTCAGTCAAAGCATATTTATTTTAATGAACACCATCAGTGGCATTACAAGTAGGTAGGTATTATGTAAGTACATAAGATTGGTGATCACTATAAATTAATTTCGTATAACAAAGCAGGATTATTTTGAAATAATAATAAGTAATAAAGATATACAAAAATTTGACTAGCTGCTTCGCGCATATTTTTATGTGAGAATACATATAAGCACCATGGGGTTTAGACAAATAATTACAAAAAGAATAAAATAAGCTCAATAATTATGAGGCTGACATTAATAACGAACCAAAAGGACCTTATAACGCAAGCTATATAAGTATAAAATCTAAAGTAAAATTTTAAAATACCTGACTCGGACTGCTACACGGATGAAGTTAACGATTTGAGATTTTCCTAGATACAGATAAAGTTAAAGCTAAAGCCGCTAAAGCATAAGCCTGTTAAAAATATCATCTTCTAAATAAGGTTCACGTGAGTGCACACTTTTTAGGGTTCCGTACCCAAAGGGTAAAACGGGACTGAGACTTTGCCGTCCGTCCGTCCGTCTGTCACCAGGCTGTATCTCATGAACCGTAATAGTTACACAGTTGAAATTTTCACAGATGATGTATTTCTGTTGCCGCTAAAACAACAAAATACTAAAAAACAGAATAAAATAAATATTTAAGTGGGCGCCCACACTTTTGACGCCTCAGCGATAGTTTAGTTACCTTTCGGTCCAAGAGATGGCGTTGTGGCTAATATGTGGCTACAATTAAACAATTAAATATTTAAGTGAGGCTTTCATACAACAGACCAGATTTTTTTGGCGTTTTTATACATAATGGTACGGAACCCTTCGTGTGCGAGTCCGACTCGCACTTGGCCGGTTTTTATTTTATTTTTGGTTATCAAATACCTAAATATACATAGACAATATACTATACTGTAGAACTAGATAAAAGGCACAACGTTAGATTTAAACTGGATTTAAACCATTCATATCTTAATAAGGATACATTTCATATAAGGGACCTCAAACACGATAGACGTGTTGCATAAAACATATTTCTATGAAATTTTGCCAAGACCTGAAACAAGCGCTTGCGTAAACACAGCAAATATATTCATGACGATGATCTGACAACTGATGTCATATTTCAAAGCATCACCATTACCTGCATATAAAAGCAAGTCGTGATCTTATAGTTTCTATTGTAATATGTTTTTCTACATATGAAAAAACCTTGATTTATGATAATAAATAATACTGTAAGTAGGTATTTATCAAATTAACCTGAATTTCGTGACATGCCAGCTTCATCTTATGTCCTGTAAGTTAATATCCACTAAGTCATTTATATATCCTAAGTCATTTATCCAGTAATCATTAATGTTTTCCCATGTGCCATCATCGTGATGCGTAAATAATTCTTCAGTTTTTGTGGCTTAAATAGTTACAAAGTCTGTTTTTGTATCTACTACTATTTTTAGTTACCTACGGCTTAGGCCGCATTACGGTTTTTTTCCCGCGGTTGTAAACCGCGAAACCGCGCAACCGCGCGAAGCGCACACACTACGAATCAAAACCGCGACCATAGAGATAAGAAGTATGTAGAAATGCTCCATTCCTAAACTTCATAGGAACTTTGTCCGAAAAATGTGGCTGGTCGACCATTTTACCTTACCAAAAAAGTGCTTGTTATCTTACAGTTCTTGACAGTTAGTGAAATAAACAATTAATGATAATCATGGGCGATCAGATGAAAATTTTCATATTCATAATCATCATACCCACACTTTCTCTGCATAATCTTTTGTTTAAAAACTATAAAATGTAAATTAATGTGTTTTTGTAAATTGATCTGGTATATTTGGATGCATTAGCGACCATAATAGTAAGAGTTGTTAATAAATACAAAACAGTGACAACTACAACACATAACTCAACACCGTAGAAGACAGTTTATGTAGATAGGTACTCTGTGGTTTCTGTCTACTCGCTGACGCGACGTCAGAAGATTAACCGTAGAGTGCTCGCGCTATGAACGTTTTGCCGTCCACAGCGGTATGTAGGTATATACACATGTATGGATGTAAAGGATGTCCATCCTAAAACATAATTACCAAAAAAGGGTGCAATAGACACAAAGTTACTGTGCAACAAACATTTTATATTCATGTGGCAGGACTATTAAGTTAAAGTTCACGAGAGGTTATAATTGTAGATACTGAAAACGTTTAATTTTGTTACTAAGTTTTATAATTTTACTTTTTTTAACGTATTTTAAGGTAAACATTATGCTAAAAGTGAAAAAATAGCTTATAATATAGTATATGCTACTAAGTAGAAAACTATAATAAATGTTACTTCCTGATAGTTTACGTTTCAGTCTTCCCTTTTTGTAAATTTATTTAATTATAATAAGCAAAAAAAATATGTTTGAACATGGGCGAAAAAATGCTCACCACGCGATTACTAACGTTCCATGGAAATTCGCGACTACTCTAGGGTTAATGCTGTCATTGTCATTTTTCGTTTCTGTAAACTAGGGATATAAAAACAATAGATATGACCTAACCATATTTTACTAGCACGAGAAAGAGTTGGGATGTAGGTATATCTCAAATACTTAAAGTCGTAGTATTTTGTAGGTAGCAGCGAATGGCTCACGTTACTTATATTTAATTGGTTTTAGTAATTACGTCTACAAACGTATACTTTTGCGGACTTAATTACAATATTCTATAGAATAACTAATATATATTTACCATAATCTATAGAATTTGGTTCTCGGTGCCTTCAAAAAGTGTTGTAATAAATGAAGAAACACAAATAAGTCCAAAGGAATCAAATTTCATATATAAAAAATATAAGGTCATGTTGTTTTAATTATTTCGAGAACAAGCTAACAATTACAGAACGTGGAAGTGAGTTATTATTATGTATTTTTTTCGTTTTTTAATATAACAACCAAAATCGATCACGTGCCAACTTCACGCACATAAAGATGACGCGCGAAAATTTATCTGAAATTAAGGGCCCATCTATAGTTTTTAAATCTCTGACAGAAACCGCTCGCGGTTACCGCGTCAATTTGTATGTGTTTGTACGCTTCAATATAGGGTAATAGACCCAGTAGTCAGCTAGTCAGCCATTTAGTGCATTTCCCGATTTGGATCGAGTGTACTTTTTTTTGTAACCAATGTGTTAAATAATACATTAGAATGATTAAATCGGTCATTTATTATTATTTTTAATTAACACATTCTCAACGTTGTTTTAAGTGAAAATAAGAAAAATATTTAAAAGAAAAAGTAATTTTTCTCCAGTGTTCAGCCTGCAAAATCCAGAACTCGGCTATTTTGTTCACAGACCTCAGCTTTTTACGTGACAATTTGTCTCAAAGACAGTATAATAGTAACTATTAATAATTATAAATCATCATCAACATCCATTCATCAGCCTTTGTGCGTCTACTGCTGGACATAGGCTTCCTCTAAACTGCACCATTCTGATAGTCGACCCTTCAGACCTACGGACTACTACGAGGCGACGGATCCTCTTTTGTCTGAGACATTTATTCGACAAAGTAGTAAAGGCCGACTACTGGCGCATGTACCTAGGCAAACCGCGAACAAATCTGTAAAAAATCACGGTTTTAAAATCAGTCGCGGTATGAAACCGCATATGTGGCCGCTTGTATGGCTTTCCTTGAGTCACAAAATTAGCGGTTAGCTGTCAAACCGCAAAACCGCCCGAAACGCATACACTATCAGTCGCGGGAGTAAACCGCAAGTGCGGCCGCTTGTAGGTATGGCTTTCCTTGGGTCACAAAATTACGCGGTTAGAAACCGCGGCGGTTTAGCCGTAATGCGGCCTCGGCCTACCTTCCATTTAAGTTTAATGCGAAATGATTGATGATGTACAATGACGGGTTTATGCTTTTTCGATAAAGCAGAAAGGTAGGTATGATTATTTTATTTTTAAGCCCGACTGGCCAATTGGCCAAAGGCCAAAGGAAAATTATTTTTACCTCATAGGTAAGTGGTAATCGAAATTTTTGATCACTGTCATGATCTGGTGAATTTCATCAACCTGCTGTTTAATCTAATTAATGTATTTATGATACTTAGATTTGGGATACATAGATAACAATAAATTTGTAACTAGTATTTTCTTTTATCTGCGTGCAGAGAAAATAAATACATATAAGCCTGTGTAATGTAACCACAGGTGCATTGAACGATATCATAAGAATTTGACGGATGTACATCTTGATTATTATTCTTGCTTATCCAATGGAACAATGTCGAGGCTGTCCGGTCACTGTTTGCGTGCTGCATGACAATATTATCCCCAACACAATTTTATTCTAACGTCGAACTGCAGAGCTATGATGTAATGAACGACCACAACTTATACCACATGCAATATCCTGGTAATTTTCTCATCTATGTAGGTAATAAATTTAATTATAATAAAGATGACTATGACTTAACCACCTCATGGAGCTTCTGAGTTTTTTCTGTATTTCTTACAAGGTCTCTGATGTCATTACTTAAAAGAATAGGTAGCTTAGGTCGACTGCAATTAAATCGGGTCAGTAAATTTACTCATTACTTCATCTCCATAACGAGTCAAGCTACTGCTCTACTGCATTTGGCTTGAACAATGAAATATTATAATCTAAGCATTATAATAAAAGCGAAAGGACACTTACCCACCCACACGCTGACTAATCGCGACATCTCGAAAACTACTTGACCTACGGAGACGAGATTTGGCAGTGCGGTGGTTTATAATTAGCAGACGTCTGCGATATAAGAACGATTAATTTTATATTCCATCCATACGGGGGTCAAAAACCAGTGGAAATTAAAGAAAGAACTATGAAATTAGTTTTGAATTATTATCAGTATGACATTAAGCTTTCTGGTTGGGTTACCCTTGTTTCGTAAAAAACTTTTGATATAATTTTAATAAATCGAACAACGTTTAAGATAATAATCAGTTTGTATAATATCATTTGACATAATTTTCATTTGATCGAATATTCATTTTGTGTAATATTGATTGACATAATGTTCATTTGATCGAATATTATTTTATACAATGTTCATTTCATGAAATGTTCAGGTTATAAACGCCCTAAAGTCGGTTCTGGCACTCGCCGGCCGCTGCCGCGGCACGCTCGCTTCGCTCGGTCGGCTCGTGCGATGGTTCCTGTTAACCTAACACGCTCGTCGCTTCGCTCCTCGCTAACCTAATTACTTTAATTAAAATTAGCGCATTTGAACATTCGATAAAAAGATATTATTCGAAACAAATGATGATAAGAAATAAAATTATGGCAATCAAATATTCGATCAAATGAATAATTATGTGAAATGACTTTATTCCAACTAAAATTAGTCGAAGCGATTTTCGACGAAAAGTTGTTATACCAAACAAGAGGCACCCTTTCTGGTTAGTATGTAATAATAAAGGGGTTTTATTAATGGATTCAATGTTATTGGGAAATTTAAAATAAGAAAAATAAAGAAAAAAGCTTTTACGTCGTCGCCGTCGTTTTAGAAACAGTTAAGAAAGTAATTAATAGCATCAAATTGTAACTTAGCCAGTGATATTAAATTGGAACCTTAAAAATACTTAAGTAATTTTTTTCTAGAAAAGCGAGGCAAGTTGAAATCGGGAGAGCGTGTCGCGTCACTCGCGTGAGAACCATCTCGTCGGCATCTCGATTGCCTCCGCTGCGTTGATTGCCGGAGAGCTACTCTACAGTAATTATGAATACGTGTATAGTACATAGATAATTCTAAAAAATCTATTAGTGTGGTACAGTATTTTGTCGTCGCCTATTCTACGTATTTAAAACATGGGCGATGAACTATTTATTTTTTATCTCCACAAAGTAAAGAACTTGATAACAGAATACAGATATAAAGTACAGATGCAGCTTATCTCTAATGATTTTTTTCCCTGAGGTCTAACAGAAAGTTAGAGAAGAATTAACAGAAATAATAGAAATATAAAAAATCCACTAACTCACATCAAAGTGACAATAAACAGTAACATAGTGATTGTGGAAAAAATACATTATTTAAAATAAGGCATATTTTGGTACATTTAAAACGGACGCATAAACATTTCCGAAAAATGCGCGTATCGTGAGTACCAATATCATAATAGTAAGATGTTCATAATCCACGCTACACTAAGTTTCTGCTGGGAGATAGATATAATTATTTTAAAATTGCTTAACGCTAAGTTTACATTAAATATAATACCTACCCAATATGGATTTCCACTGGGTCAATAGTGACTAGTAGAGAGAGATTACAGGCCTACAGCGTTCTAATAGGTTGCGACTAATGACGATAGTCATGAATGCTCCTAACTAGTGACTATCGCAGAGGACAAGGACGCACGATTTGAGGAAACTTTGCAGATAGAAAAACATAGGTATTGTTAGTTTCCTCGTAAAATATTCGTAGATTCATGCGGGTTGTTTAAATAACCTTTAATTTTCGCGATGTCGTCTTGTGAGTCGTCTGACTAGTGTGAAAACCTTGAAGTAACTTGCGAGGTTTCGTTAATATGTTTTTAAATCTAATACTATTAATGTTCCATTGTGCACTTAAACAAAGAGTTGTTTATCTTTATTTTCTTAATTTATTAGGTACTCAAAATGTTACAAATTTCCGTAGTTTATTTAAAAGATAATTGACATACATACGTATATCGTTGAGATAATAAGGTTTAGGTGTGTTCTCGATTGTGCCAAAAGAAGATATAACTCAATCTGTTCGAATTTTATATTATACATGAAGATGCCAAGCTATATATAATAATATTTCTATATAGGTAACATCATTGATGTCAAGAGTTTTTACCGAGATATTGACACGGTTTCTTGTGTAAGTACCCATTAAATGTAAAAGCGAGTCTGTTCTCTTCCAAGAGCCTTAGGTATCCTTTCCTCTAAATTCATGTTTAGCGAATGCTTACACGTTTTAGTTCTTGTTCTTAAGCTACTCTACAAAGGTCATTTTCATTTATTTCAGAACACAATAGATATATTTAATTATATTAAGCATTTATTTTTGCATTTAATTTGCAAGTCACTAGCGGCATAGTGATGCTGTGATCACATGTGGTTATACGAGTGAAAAATTTTAGAAATGCTTTTTAATCTGGCCGCCGTTCATGCCCATGTGTGTTGGCTTGGCGGTTCGTCCAAAGACATTGCGTAAGCGGCGGTTTCGACAGGTCGCCACGGATATGGCACGGGGCCGTTCTTTCGAGCTCCCCACCTACTCACTCTTCGAGAGCAACTCGCATACACGACACTTGTTAAATGCCTAAGCAAACAATCTGTCCACCGGAATAATGGTCGACTCACGTTATCACTTGGCAGGGTCATAATATAACCGAACCCACTTTTTTTCTATGTTATGATTTGAGTTCACCGGCCAAGGTCCGAGATCTTCGATAAGCGTGGAGTATAATGAATTAAGACAAAAAAATCACAGGATATATCTATCGTAATTTTATCTATTGCAGATCGAATTGTTATGATGCCATTCAGGTTTTTAATTTGAATAATAACTGCAAGATGACTAAGAAAAACTGCTAATGGTAAGGAAATATGTAACAAAGCACCTAATTAATTTTATACACCAAAAAAACATACATATTTTACAATAATGTTTGTATACGTATACTTCATCTGGGTTATACAAACTCTTAAAATGCATTCAGTTAATATTCTTGCACTTACCTATATTACCCATGTTTTTTTATTAATCTATACGCATTATAGAAAAAATATTTCTTCTAATAATTGTTTAGCTAAGAAACAATTCTTATCATATTGAATCACGTCTTGTGTCATCAGTAAAGGCCTTCACGGTGATGTCATGTTTTCGCTGACCTCACATTATTGATATTTAATTAGTTTTTTTTCATAGCTACCTACGAATAAGCTGTTACTAATATTAGAGGTTATTATTCATTTGATGTGCTTGGATTCAAATATTGTTTATTAAAATTACAATTGCAAAGTATTCTTAAAAATGAATTCTGTGCGCACTTTTAATTTTCGGTAATTGTCAACGTATTACAAACCGTTTTTTATTACCTTTTATTATTAGTAAACCCGCCCTCGCTTCGCTTCGGGTAACCAGTCCCTTCAAAAATCTCTATAAATTTTAACAAATTATGTTATTCCGATGTCTAAGCTATATACCTATTACTGCAAAGTTTCATGAGAATCCATTCAGTAGTTTTTGCGTGAAAGAGCAACAAACACACACACTCACTCACTCACTCACTCACATACATCCTTACAAACTTTCGCATTTATAATATTAGTAGGAAGTAGGATTAATTATTAACTTCGTATAGCAAGGCATCGTGAGGAAACCTGCAGGTCGGAAAGTTTTCCATAATGTTTCCAAAATCAGATTAATTTTCAGATGATTTCTAATTTCAGCTTTCTACTGTTTTATCTTCATATCCCACTTTTAAATAATTTCAGCCCTTCGGTAATAATTATGTTGATAAGATTTATGACTGCAAATAAATATAATTCATAAAGTGGTAAGGTCCAAAATAAAAGTTGAAAATTGCTATAGGAATTCCAACATAAAGGTTTGCTGCAGGCAAAATAACACACTGAATGCAGACGGGGTAGACATTGAAATTAAAGACCAGGAATTCTACTTTGTTCTATACAATGGCGGCTCTTCAATGCCGGTATCGTCTGACAGTGGAATTAAATTGAATAAGAAATGTAGCTACTTTTATATGTATGTTTTGTATCTGTAGTGCATCCTGACATCCTGTATCTTTCAGAGAATTAACAATTGTTATACGTGCAAAACAATATAAGTACTACAAAACCAACTAAAGATTTTAACAGAAATCCGAGATCTTTACTTATTACCAAATGTGTTTGGTTCTACGTCAAGCACCCGTCGAATAATAAATAAGCTAAACCAGTCGAATCAATGACATCATCTTCCTGTGCCGCCTGAGGCCGTGTCCTTTACAAGAGACATTACTGTTGGCGGTATTATTATATATCTGCATATTAATTGTTGTTACAGCCATTATTTGTTTGTCGATTCCAAGTATTTGACTGACTAAAAATAACATTTCTAAAATATGTACATATATACTCACGTGAACATTTTTAATTTCCACAAAAATTTCAGTTTCAGTAATATAACCTAAAGTAATTTGGTTAATTGATAGGGTAAATACATGTATAGTTTCAATAAGTAGGTACGTTTCTTAATATTATATGAACACAAATATGAACAAAAATAGGAACACAAATATGCCAATATCTTGTCTTGTTAAATTTAAGAAACCAGTTTTAAAATTAATGAGCAAAGATGTTCTTTTATTCTTTAATGTTTCCTTTGCTATAATGAAATATAAAACGAGTGGTATACGTATATCGTGATGGGGTCGGAAATATGGTGCATAATTTTATCCCGTTTTGGGTGCGTTGGTTTTTGTTGTGCGCCCTTCAAGCATGGTACGGTGGGTATTCCAAGTTGACCGTAATGTCCTTGCTATGTAGACCGAAGTTGTTGTCCGCTACGCTCTGTGGATCAACAAGATGGCGCATAGGGATCATGGGGGACGCGAGGGACGCAGGGTGGAGGGAGGGACGAGGGAAGGAGGTCCGAGGGACGGACGGGACAGGTCCGGCGTGGCGCCCGGTCGCATCGCTTCGCCTGGCCCTGAGTTCGAGCTCTATTTTTAGCGCTGTGTCACCGTTTGCTTGGCGTCCGAGCCTCCTGCATGCGAATAAATGCATGCAACAGTGACGAAGAAAGCAATGTTCCCATATGAAGTTCTAACGATATACTTGCAAGTTTGTGCGTTGGTATGCAGCTGGGGTCTCTTGCGTCACTTTTGATTACTCAAGAACTAGCTATCGACAGACTAATTTGGTAAAATACAACAAATAATTAAAAAGAATAAAGAAAAAATTTCGGAAGGTACTTCTGTTCTAAATGCCTACGATCTTCTGGGTTATTCACATCATATAACTATAATTAAAACATGAAACTTAGAAGTATGTAGGTTCGTATGTATGCACGTTATATAAAACATACGGTACTCCAAAAGCCAAAAGTGGAACAAAGTATTTTTTAATTCGTATCACGAACCACAGTCTAGGTAACAGTAAGTGGTCGTTATGATGTCATTGGCATGCGATAAGTTAGTCCTTTGCCATATGACGTGAGTTATATAAGTAACTGTCTGTACCCGAAACATTCTCTGGTATAACGACGACTTTACCTTTACTGCATGACGCATATCATCTCTATCATTTCTAACTCATATCAAACGGACTAAGTATTTTTTATCCATGAGAAAAAGGCTTTAATTAACTTGTGAGAATATTGACACGTTAATCTATGCACCCGCCTCGTTTTTTGTACCTATAAATAGAAATAGGTTTATAATATGTATGGTTACCTCCTCTTTTGTTAGTGAAGAGGTTAGTGGCCAATTGTCGGAAGTTTTTATGGCCGCAACAATCCAACGTAGCTGTTAACGTTTGCTATCTAACGATAATAACCATATCCACTGTTTAATTTGCCTTTTGAAGCAAGCAATAAACTCACCATCGGTCACTTGTGAAACTTATTGAAGAATATGTGAAATTATTTATTTAGTGGAATCTTATTGAGTAGGTAGGTGGCTTAACGACTGCTATCTATCGATAACAACCGGGATCAACGGCTTTACGTGCTCTCCGAAGCACGGAAGCACTCAAGAAATTTTGCCACTAGCGGTCAGTTTATTTACGTAACTTGGAAAATAATAACTTAGTGTAACGCTTTTTAAGAGGCGACCATCTCAGTGCTAGCCCAGAGTAGCAACACAAAATGACCGAATTAGAACGAGACTCATTCTACAATTACTAGCTGGACTATTGCTAAAATCAACTATCAGGACCAACCATTACTAACAATCCCTGTCCTTACTATTAACAAACTAACCAATTTATATTCTAAGACCATCTGCTAACTGGACTAACCATCCTAGTCCCTAAATTGAGTCTTATTTAGGTCGATCATAGTTGCCATGGGCGACAGCGGAAGGGTGGTACTGCATGTTCGTTTGCTACCCTAATTCCATAAAAAAGCGTTTTAGAAGGTATAATATGGTAAATTATACCCCTAATTTAGAGCAATAATAACTTAGTGCTTTTAGATAGTGCGTGTTTAAGTGATATAATATGAAAGAAGGCTATTACTATATTATTATAGTATAGGAACACAAATACATAAATTCTGTATTTTGCATATAGGTACATAGTAATACAGAAAGACAATCACAAAGACAATTTTATGCAAAAGGCGGTCTTATCGCTAAATAGCGATCCTTACCAGACAGCCTTGCCATCTTTGTTGTATTTATAGAAAGGAGACAAAAATAAAGAAAAACTGAGATAGTACACATACCTTAATAAGACAGTTACAAGGGTAACGGGGAATCGACGGCATACTGGAAAGGAATAAGTATTCTTAGCACTTATTTCTATGAAGGACAAAATCTTTTTGGAAAACTTGCATAATTCAGCTTAAAGCTTTATGTCTTTAAAACTGCGATCTAAAATTTTTATTAATTTTTTATTATGGAATTCATCCTATCACATAACCTGATTTATCGGCAGAATACTAATGATTTATTACCAGTATTTTGCATGAATAAGTTAAATGTACCTACTCGATTAGTCACAATTAACAGTAAACCTAGATTACATATTAGGTGGTCTAACTTTCAATTGTTTCAATTAACATATTGATCGTAAGTAGTTTACTCCTACACAGACGTGGTATTTTTATTTGCGCTGACGATATTGACACTTGGTAGTCTAGTGCGTCCTACGCTGCCTGCGCTCTCCATCTCGAGGACTCTGCCCACACCGACGTTACGCAACGTGAATATTATTTGTGCAATAATTCAATTCGTGATATCAATACTGAAAGCGTTAGCTAGGTTGAAAACCTAGACACACAAAATGTATATAACTTGGGTAACTAAGGTAGAGCGCACACTTGCAAAAAGAAAATACATTCCAAACTGCGACATTACCTTCTGTAAGGTAACCTCGACTATGTATGCATTTCAGGGTTAAATTTATGAATAATTTGTTAAATTTGTTATTTAGTGGCTGAGATTTAATTATTATTTGATTATAATATGAACGTGTAACAGACTTACATAATTATATTTATGTGTGCATCGTCTACAACAACAATCAACATTGCGTTTATAATATTTAATATGTTTTATTTATACATACGATATGTTGTCTTTGTGGCAAGTTTTTATTACATTGCCTTCATACTATGTACGCCACCCAGCACATGTTGATAGTCAAATGATAGTTAAATTTTTATTTAGTAAAACAATGAAACTGTGCATGACTATACAACAATATGTTTGCAATAGCTTGTTTTAAATTCGGGCTGCGAAACCTCCGGGTTTCGCCTAGAGTAAACGGGTTTCATGAGTACTGTCGGCCTGTAGATTTTACGGGTGGCGGACGAAATCCTCCCAAATGAACTATTTAAGAAAATCTCGTTCAGCAAAGTTGCTTAAGAATTTCATACAAACAACATGGTTTCAAGATCAAGTTGGTGAAGTTCGAGAAATTCAGTAGTTTCGCGTGATGCGCGGACAAAAATAAAGACAGACGTTTAAATTAAAAGTACCTAATATTTTTAGTCTTCTAGCCTTATGAGGACCCTTCTTAAATTTTCTCAAATATCTCATAAGAAGAAACATAAACCATTTTTTTATCACTGATTGATGTATGTATGTCTGTATTTAAATGCAAATTAGACAAATGAAAAATAGGATTAGAGATATTATTCCAAAACGGAATAAATTTGGAAGTGTATTCTGGTAAAGTTTATGAATAAGGGAAAAACTTAATAATGATTGGGCAGCAGCATAATTTACAGCTTGATTTGCAAACATTTTAAGTTAATTTTAATTTCCTTAACTGTGCAACTCCTTTTAAAAATTTCAAGTTACACCTACATTTATGTAACCGTGATTCATTAAGACTGACCATTTTATCCGCTGTGTGAATAAAAGATTCTGGTTAATATTTTTACAGCTTCGAATGAGTCGGTTGCCTTGATATTTTATGTTGTTTAAAATTTTAAATGTCACCGATTACCGCGCGGCGCCTTCGCTGTAAGCATGTGACGTCCACGATCGATTTTGCAATGCATGGAGAAAGTTGCACTCGTCTGGCGAAATCACACCCACAAGTGCTGTGCCAAATCTTCGAAAAACATCCTACGCTACGTATACGGCAGCTACGTCAACAAGAACAGAAGTTGTCTCTTTAACTCACTTGTTTTTGCTGTAGGCTGTATGCCTATAAAAGAACGCCAAACAAGTAGTCCATTATTTGACACTCATTATATTTAAACTAAGTCCCAAGAGTGGAAGAATCATTTTTGATTTAAACAATTTCCAGATTTAAGGAAGGTCTCTTCTAACTTCACCTTCGAAAGAATAGGTCAAAATCACTGCGTTAATTTACCAAATCATTTGAATAAATTGATTAGTGTTATTGTGTGAATTGAAATCGAAAATACTCTCGCGTTCACAAGTCAATTAATCAATTGATTCTCCGATAACGACAGACAGTTTTTATATTTATAGATTATAATTACGTTACATTTATTTATCATAAGTTGGACTATATTATATTTTTAACATCAATGAGTAAACCAAAGGTTATCGAAGTTATAAAGGACAACAATTCAGTTTACTTCATACCTAAAAGATAACTACGGAGGAGGACAACATGCATTATCAGACGTATCAGATTAGTATGGAAGGCATCACGCACATATTGTTATACCTATGTATGTACACACAGTAGTGAAATTGATTTCTACCTCTTCAGTTGTTATGAATATATTTTATGAGTCTAATTTTACTACAAGATAGAACTGCACAGGCGTGATATGAACATAATGTCATCCGCTCCAAAGCGAGTACCTATTTTAAAATCATTTCATTATCTACAAGCCGCAATCTTTTACGAAACAAAGTTAATAAGCGTTATCGTAAAAACACGAAAATAACAAAACTAAAACCTGTTGGCTTAATTACATTTAAATCCTGTTAATAAACCATTCCGTATTACTAATTCAAATTATTTACGTAATGAAAAAATAGTATGTCATTTGTTCAGTACTTTTTTATAATACTTAAACTCTTGTCGCATTAAATAAACATTAGGAAAATATTTTGCGATGCGAGCAAATTCTACGTTGCTGGCATCTGCACGAACGATACATTCACCCTAAGTTCCGTCTCAGAAACGTGATTATGATTTGCAGCACTACGGTTTTATGGTTGGTGTTACGTGTAAACTTAATATGTGACTTCAACCTTGCGCGATGGCGGCCCGTGATTATAATAGCAAGCCGACCGTGACACTGGCGCAGGTCATGATAATGATGTCTTCTTCATTTGAAGGTTTTTGTAATATCTGCTTAGTACTTGATTTTATTAATAAAAAATCATTTTATTTCTTGAACGTTACCAACGCTTAAAAGTATCATTTGAACCGTCATTTTAAAAGAAAAACTGGTTACGCATTCGATTTAGTATCAAAAATTCGTTTTTGTGCTGTTATTGTTCGCTTCGTGTGCAATTAATTTATTACAATACTTGATGCTTATAACAAAATAAAATCATTGTAGTTTTTCTCAATGAATTAAGATTTACTAATAAATTTACATAAATTATGGATAAACTCAATTTTAAAGAAGCAAATTATGACAATAGTAGATAATTATATCCGCCAGGTATATAATACAGAGTTTCGGCGTAGGTTCGCTGTACTTAGGAGTTAAGTTGCCCTCAGAGCATTAGTACCACGACCGTTATCCGGTCACCGCTACGAGCGCGCCGTATTCCTGCTGTGATCCGCCTCGCGGAATACTACGGTGTACAAACACAAGACTCATACTGGCAAACAACAGTTCCGTACTCAAAAACACATTAACACAGACAAAAGACATTGAACTACTTACTTACAAGTAAGAAAATAAAGGGTATTCACATGTTTATATCGGTATGAAAACTCAGGGATGGTATAAGTATTGATTGAGAGATTAGTATGAGAATTTTAAGGAAGTCAATAATCTGTCGAAACTTTTATGGCCAATGTAATATTTTACCATCAGTCCATAATCAACCAACTTTAAGCAGATTAACGTGTTCGCTAATAAGCAAAAAAAACTACATTCTGAATCTTTTTGTCTCCGTATGTATTATAAATATCTGTAGCTTGCAGATAGGCGCTAATAAGCCAAAATCATATAATTTCTTTACACCCGAATAACATTACGTAACATTAGTTTAGGCAAGTTAGTATGTAGTTACAAATTTGACCTTAGTTTACAAAAATAGATACCTGATAGATTAGTTAAATATTGTTAAAAGAAATACAGTTAACGTAATCGTTAAATCATTCATTTTACCAACTGGGGCAACGTGTGTTAGACTCGCGTAGTTAACAGATGTAGCATAGATCTCAAGTCTCGGTTGGATGACTTCAAGAGTAGATTAAGGAAAATTATTATACTTTTGTAAATTACCTGCGCTCTTCATACGAGCCGCTTTGTGGCAGAAACAGAGTTAACGGTTGTCGCTTGTGTAACGGCTGATATGGATTTTGATTAGTGCGGGCAGCCGACTTATTGTTAATGGCCCGTTTTGTTTTGGCAAGCTCCCTGTCAGCCGCGCGAGGGTTCCGATTTCCGGCGAGGGTGGACATTTGTGTCACTGGTATGTAAATTTTTACATTTAAATAATATTACTTCTACGTAAATGAGCTCAAGATTTAATTATCCTGTTTGACTTTTAGATTTTATGTTGAGTTATAGTTGTTAGATCCTAGAGTTTATCCGGGGTAATAACCCGCCAAGGTACTTAGTTCTATTTTTACCGCGTCATAATTTTTTTTTAATAGCAATTATTGTGTTCTGGTTTGAAAGGCTTGGAGCCAGTTAAACTTTTTAGAGGCGACCATCTCAGTCCTCAAGGGCAGCAACACGTCCATTACAGAATTAGTACGAGACTCTTACTAATAATTTCTTACTAATATTTTCTAACTGAATTATTACTCATAACAACTAACAGGACAAACAACCACTAACAAATTCATCAATTACGGTTCTAACAGCCTCTGCTAACTAAACTACTTAACCTAATCCCCATCTTAGTCTTGCTCTACGTCAGTCACAGATGTCGTTCATTCCTTGCACACTTAATTTCATAAAAATATTGCATACTTAATTATTTTATACATATTCCATGTAATTTGATGGCAAAGTAGGTACACAAAAAGCAAGACGTAATAATCTAAAACATTATAAACTTGAGTCGTACCTATAAGCACGTAGAAATATACATATTATCTATATCAAACTTTAAATAGTAGAAATCGACCTTATACAAATGAGTACGTTTACTTTTATTTCGTGGGAATATCTTTTATAATAATATGTAACAGACAAACGAATGAAAGAATTTTGTAATAAACACTTATAACCATTGATTTAATTGGCAAGTTCAGCAAATACGTACAACTAGCGGTACATGTAGAACGTAGCATCCTCCCCTCTGTCCTGAGGATACTCACATCACCAACGTTTCGTTGGACTCCAATAAATTATATGCTGCAGCAAATTACAACTAAGTGCCTATTTCCCGTTAAACTGGTTCAAATACTGCTATTCGTTTATCTGAACCCGTTTTGCAATAGGCACTCGATTAATTGGAAAATGGTTAAAAAGTTATCTCCAGAATATATCACTTCCTGAGTATTAGATAAAATTGTAAAACCTTTTATTTGCAGACAAGTTGTTTAAGTAGTTGTTTATTCCATTCAAATAGTTGATAAAGGTGGTTTTACCGAACAAGAAGTTAATTTAATAAATTATATTTTTAAACAATACACCAATGCTTAATGATTTATTTAAGAGTTATAAGTCTGATTATAATTCCACTAATCATACATGCCTTATCAGAATCTATAAATAAAATCTATGTGGATACTAATATAAAAATTAATTAATTGGGCACTGGCATTGCTGCTTTCATTATTTTTTTCAATATTTATATGTTATATTTTTATTGAAAAACAATTAGGGTATTTCTAATACCAAAAATATACCTAGTACTTCTATAAGTAGTGTAGGTAGGTATGAATATTTGATTTTCTATTTATTAACAAGGAGACTTCAAAGAAATTAAACGAGTGCAGGATTAGTGTTGAATCGGTATATTTCGCATATTTTTACAACTTTACAGAACTTTATACCTGTTTAGTTTTAATTATTACACGAAATGACATTATTACAAAACCTACTTGGTGATTTTTAAAGGTAATATATAAAGTAATATGTATTCATAATACATATTATTTAAGGCAGGTAAGCAAGTCAAAAATTATAATGGTAATTAATAAATCATTGATATTAAACATCAATTTTCTTTCTTCGTAGAGAGTGCGAGCGCGTTGATGTCTTAAATATGGGTCATAGGGAATGAAATAGGACTGAGCTGAAAAACGTGGCAAATTCTCGAAAATGATAAAAGTAAGATATTATTTCATGAAAAATGTAAACAAATAATATTTTCAGAGATTCAGAGAAGTATTATAAATATAAATAGACCAAAGTAGAACACTAAATACATCGATTCGCTCTGATCAATTCAGTGTACGCCCGTAGCTCAATTATATTTAAACCAAGAGAAACCTAACACGTGAAACGTAATTCTAGCACAAAGTTTAAATTACTCCTTTAACGCATATTTGCTACAATTACTTATAAAATGTACGCTATTTAGTGTAATTAGAGAAAAGTTGAATTTAAGACATTTCGGTTTGTAGAGTGTTGGATAGACAAGCCTTATTTTTTGCACGTCTTTAATGAGGCAACAATTGGAGTAAAGAAAAACCAATAAAAAACTATAAAAGCGTTAATGCAAATCTGATTGCACAGGCATAAGTAAGTATAGCTCAGATCTTTAAAAATAGCTGTAATTGGCGGTAATAAAAATACGAAGAATGCGTATAGAATTCTGAGCAGCTTCGCTCTGCCTGCCTCCCTACCTTACAGATACACAGAAGCAATGTACGTTGTTTTTTATTGAATTCGTTGGTATTTTGATCACATTTTTATTGGTATTATGTATACAAATGTATGACGTATGTAGATAGGTGCAAAATACGTACAATTGTATTTAGATTCATGAACAAAGAATCCCAAGGTGAAAGTGATTTAACGTAACAACAAAATTATTGATTTTAAATATTTTAAACGAAAAAGTGTACTTATTAATATAAATATTAACGACCTTGTTTCTTGAACTTTTCTGAACTCTTCGAAGGTTGTAAGTAAATCGCTTCTTAGGAAATATTCATTTAAAACATAAAACTGTAACATTTCATTTGAAGTTTACCAACCTGACCGGTTTGGCATGGCGTTTATCACCCTTGCGATTTTATAATCGGGTGTAGAGTCCGGGTTAGGCATGCAAAAGCTCGGGTACAGTCGCAGCGGCGAGGGGGGGGGGGGCGCGCTACAGCCTGCGCCTGCGCTGCGGTGAACAGTCTCAGTCCGACCAGTAAATCGGTCGTGCGCGCGTCTGACGTGCGTCGCTACTAAATTTCAACCTACGAGTGTTCGTTACTATCCGCTCCGAATATTGGAGTGTAGGTGAAGTGTTGTGATAGTGTGTTTTTAGCCATACAAACGAATAGTGTATCGCTACAAAGTATCACTACCGACGGTGCGTTGCTGATTCCTCGGAGCTGAGTAACGGCTGTTCGCCTAGCGAGGGAAGGCGGATCGCTTGCACCGGGAGGAATGAGCCCCGTACACCACCGCTCCCACACTCACCGATGATCTCAAGGTTGGCATCTCGCACTTAGTTTACCGCCGTGTCGCAACTTCACACGGGCCGAACCCCGACCGCTTGCATTCTCTTCTTTTCACATCTGATCGCGATACAATAACATTCTTTCTAAACATCTTTCGTTACATTCTCTTCATACATATTTAAAGCGCATCCGCCACTAACATTTGAAGTCAAACAACACTGTTTCTTATTGGAATTTTAATTCTAATTGGCATGTTCTGGCTACTATATACCAAGCTATTTATATACTTACTAGTTATGTAATCTACAACATAAAAATGTATAGTACCTAGTTGTACATGTCGATATAATGTCATAAATATGGAATATCTATTTATATAATACTAATTATAATAGTGATATAGATCACACTTTCCACCATCCATTTTCCTTGTTAATGAGTCATAGTAACAATTGCGTAAGTGACATGTACCGAAAGTTACAAGAGTAGGTAGGTACTGACTAAAGCCATCGTAATCATTTTATTATAAAACGAACGGTCAGTTACACTAGATGTCGCTCACGACACACTTATGTAAGCTGAACTGGCTCCTTCATCTCCTTATACAGACAGCCGATTTCTTTATTGGCACCAAATACATGTACACATAATATATGTGACATAACCTAATGTACTGGATACCAGCTTGTCTTTAACTCGCTTATGTATTCACGTGGCAAGTTGACAGAGTGTAGAATTGCCAAGATTATAACATCCGGCATACCAAGTATTATGAGTTCATGTTATTCTGTCGGCTATATTTTTTCTGAAGCATCATAGTTGATTAAGGAACAAAATGATAAATTTAAAAAACTTAATTCGGCACCTGTTCTGAATAAAGTACTTTCGCTATATTATGCTACGAAAGAAATAACATACATAATTAATTAAATCAATACGATTGAAATTGTATATTTACCAGATGCTTGCTTATTACTTAATTCATTCACTTAAAAATAAAAGCCTTTTTAAGTTGTAAAACATTCATAAATTAATATTTCCAAGCTTTATTTAAACTACATAATTATGTATCTATATCGATTTAATAGTTCGTAAAAACATGGATTTTATGAATTTCTGACCACATAAACTACCTAGGTATACTTATGTCCCAGTCCCAGATATTCAATCCCTAAACTATGGTTAAGAAAACATAGAGGCGACATTTGAAGCGTACTATATGTAGATTCAATTTGACAGTTTGTCAAAAATTACAGTCACAGCTAGACAGTTAAAATTCTTGGTTTATTATACGATATGGTTTTGTATACTTATGATTTCAACTTTAAGCCCTTCTTTTCTAAATCGTTAATTCGTTAACTCTAGAGGCAAGTTAGGATTTTAATAGTTTTTAATAGCAAGCTATAGTATCTATGTCTTTACTAAAAATATTAAGCGGAAGAGTTCGTTTGTTTGTTTGTTTGAACGTTCTAATCTCAGGAATTACACGTTCGAATTGCAACCAACCGAAAGGCAACCAATAGGAGCGGAGCAACAAGTTTACCGAAGCGAAGCGAACGCATCTGCTTAATAATATATGTTGCGGGACGATGTTTACCGGATCAACTAATAGCGAAAATATAGGAAGCTGTAGACTTCATTTTCAGTCGAAGTAAGTTCTCATTTGGACCGTCGACCGCTCCGTGCAATCGTGCCCTTGCCTCGATTTCCCGAGTATCAATTATAATGATTTCGTGTCGAATTCGATTCGCTTCACAACGTGATCTTGTCGGGAGTAAATCTTTGAATCTTAATTCACCTTTATTCGAAAATTCTTTCTGTCATACCAGAAATTTATAAAAGATTTTAAAATAAAAATTATTCACTCAATGTCATTTAATCGAAAGATTAAACATTAGATTAAACGGTCGTGCAAAAGGGTGTATGCCGTGTATGTTAAGATTTCGTTGAGGTATTCATAAAAGTTTTTTTCTCTGCGCTAAAGTTATGTAGAGCAGGATTTGAAATTAAATTGTCACTGAAACATGATACTTCCACGTGTTCCTGAGAAAAGGGATGACTTGACTATATGAAGAAAGAGGAAAATAAATAAACAATACAGGTTAGACTAACAGAGTGCATCATTAGAATATATATTTCAGTACGTGTAGATATTAAATATATATATATAACAAGGGTTTTTATCCACCTTTATATACATAACTTGAATATAAGTGTGAATATAGTGTGGATATTGTTACATTATGTCCTCCATTAGTTATGCATGCTTGGTGATACGGATTTTAATAAAATTTGGCATGCATGTTGACTATGTTGTTAATTTATTAAATATATTATTTATAAAGCTAATAAAGCTAAAGAGTTTGTTTGTTTGAATGGGATAATCTCAAGAACTACTGGTCCAATTTGAACACTTGTTTTTAGGTGGAATAGTCAATTTATCGAGGAAGGCTTAAGGTGTATAAAGGTCAAGATACGACCAATAGGAGCGGTGCAACAAAATTACCGAAGCGAAGTGAGGGCGTCTACGAGACATTTATGGCGATTAGTTATTCGTTAGGCCTCTAGGTCATTTGCGAAAATTTTGATGAAAAAATACAGAGGATCATGACGCAAACGTTTCAACCTAGAGACAGACATGCATATTGACGAGGTAGTTTACCTTGATCTGCTGTTTACCAATCTTGTGCATTTGGATCTTTCGGTGTATTAATATTGACTAAAATCCGAGAGCTTTGCAAATGTTAATTTATTGTGTCAATGCGGCAATTAATGCTGATGGATCTTACACAATCAATTCATAAATTATTATTTCGAATATTTTGAGTATTATTACAAATAAAAATTGCTTCAAATGTTACATTTTTTTATTTTATTGACGTTTAATAAATTCCCTCGTCGGATGAATCGTTCTATTAATATTAATTGAATGCCTGGAGCTTCTCTACCTTTTAATTTTTTTTGTCTATCTGCGCGTTTCCCACGGTTGTTTGTTGTGACATCACTACATAGTATAAAACAAAGTCGCTTTCTCTGTCCCTATGTCCCTTTGTGTCCTTAAATCTTTAAAACTACGCAACGGATTTTGATGCGCACATTTATTTTTTCGATGGGATCATATAGACGTGTATATAATCAAAGCATATAGACATCTATAATAGTTTGTGGGATCACCTAAATCCAAACTTTTCTAGTAAATTTAAAAACAAAGTGCCTAAAAACTTTTTCTTACGACTACAAAAACAACAAAAAATAAAATACCAAATAGGGCCAGCCGTTTCTTAGTTTTGCGTCTAGTAACGTTTTTATGGCTCATTTCTATTCTATAGATTAGAAAATGTGTTTGAAACGATATCTCATTTAGTTATTCTCACATTAGTGATACAGTTGAAGGGGTAATGTAGTACTGGCCACCACTACTCAATAATAGAGTCGACGTAAGTAGGTAAGTACACATCGGCGGAGGTCGTACCCGAGCCCCAGCGAGTGCCGCTAAACAAATTTAATACTCCAAGGCTCCTTTGTTCTTTAGCAATCTATTCCCACAAAGCGGGTAATTGTAATCAACTACTGATCAAGAAGGTTTTCTTTTCAAATTTCGACATATCCATTATTCTCGGTCTTGCTGAGAATTGATATCGTTACTTTGTATAGTGTTTTACAATTTGATTTGATAGTTATCATTTCTGATGTGATTTTAAATATATTGCAACTGAGAATTTACCTACTACACATTTCCTCATTTTTGCGCACTCTAATTTAGTCATAACACTAATCATTATGAGTAATTATATTTTAAACGTACAAAAAGAGAATTAATCAGTGAGATTATACATAAAGAGCAATTGAGTAATTAAATGTAGTAGGTACGTACGGAACGGACAATTAATAATTCTACTATACACTTTCTGCTTGCTTTCACGTAAATAACCTGCTATTGCAAGGCGTCAACCCATTCATTCGACTTACCATTAACTGAGAGATTTAACTATGTATTTGGTTAAACTTAAGAAATCCTCCTAAGACTCCATACAAAAACTTAAAAATGTGCTATAATATTAATCTACAAAAACATTATACCTGGATCGTGTCGCGACTATGGTGATTACAATACATCGCAGATGACGATATGCCGCCGCATTATGCCGCACACCTGTCGCGGCCCGTGGTCGCTCGAGCGACGACCGCCCCGTTATGTCATTTCATACTACTCGTGTATTACAACAATCCAACTATCCATCCCACACTCTCACGCGCAAGTCATCAATCTTTCGTGAGAAATTTCAAATAATGTTACTTTTTATTAAAGGTCCCGTAGCTTTTCACTGTGTGCAATTTTCACAGACTTTTGGTGCCTGGTGTACTTATTACGGTATCTCTTTGTATAGGTAGAAGTAATACAGTGATGCTAGTAATAGTGACAGTAGTAGGTATGTATAAGTATTTATATACGAAGATACCAAATGGTTTGTTTTTATATTGTACAATAGTGTTATCAATAAAAACGTTTCAGAAGATTATTTCTAAGCCCCATAGGAATGGGTGTTAAGTTATAACAATTCGACTAATTGCTACAGTTGCTTAATAATCATCGCTAAAATATATTTCTTGTCACAAGAAGTAATTAATATACATACATAATTTAGTTTAGGCACCTCAGTTTTGGGAACACGAGCATAGACAATGTTCCGCAACTACTATTGTTTTGAACTGAACCTAAGTACATACCTTTGATGTTTTAAATGTCTAGATGGAACATCGAATCCGCGAAAACGTGTCAAAAAATTGTGGCTAAGCGTTAGCCACAATTTTTATATCATTACGCACACATAGACAATAGACGAACGTGAAAATCATCGCCTGCACGCACACCTGCTTGATATTGTTGCCTTGTTTTTTTGTTTTCATTGTAGGGCGACGCTGAACCTAGATATTTAAAACATCAAAGGTACATACCTACCTATAATGAATGATAGTTTATTGTATCACTATATTTACAAACACAAATGCGACATACACAAGTAATTATAATGCAGCAAGAGAAGGAATCCTGCTACAGTATGCAAAACTGTTGTTATTCATTCTATCCTAGTAACAATCTGAATTGGATAGTTATCAACGGTTTTGTACATGTTTTGTTTGCTTTTATTATATTATTTTAGTTTATATAAATATAAAACTTACCTTAACATTATCTAGGATTCCGTCTCGTTGCTTCCATGGGCAATATAACACCCAGACCTACTTAGAAGGGCAATTCAAGTTATCCAATCAAGTCCGGCATGGTTCAATTTTTACTTTAAGACTTTTTCTTATAACTGTACTTTTAAGCAATGTTTAATTTTATTTGACGTTATCAGTAAAATCGGAATTCGGGGTATAGTGGGACGGGTGAGAATGGGAATGGGAGCCTACGGGAAAAACCCAATATACCAGCTCAATATTAAACAAGTAGGTACGTACATACATTAATTTAGCAAGTGTTTCTTCACGACCAAGAAAAATTTAATACCACGACTTAATATCACACAACAATCTTAATACCACTTTTATGCATATTGGGAACATAAAGGAATAAAAAATAGTCAATTAGAGACAGATTAAAGTATGTTACATCTCTATATATTTTTTTTTTTTTTTTTTTTTTTTTTTTTTTTTTTTTTTTTTTTTTTTTTTCTCTGTGGCAACACTACGAGTAACAGCTGATTGTCATAGCTCCTTAAATTTTAATTGAATTTTATTTACTAATTACTACATTTCGGCCTCTTTCCATTCATTTGCTAAATAATTTTTGTAATAATTTGTATAAATAGTGATTGTAAGTGCAATATTGTGACTTTTATTGCGTATTTTACCGGTTTGGACCAGTGTTGCCAACCGTACGATTTAAATCGTATTTGTACGACTTTTTTACCACAAATGCTGTGTACGATCATGACCTGAAATCGTACGCTCCATATACGATCTTTTTAGTCATACATGCTTCATATAATTTTATCGATTTTTAAGTTAAATAACGTCATTGCAACATTTTCTTTTTCATGAACACATCCTTACTTTTCTTTAAAAATACCGGAACGCACTTTTTCCTGGGGACAACCATAGATATCTCTATGGGGACTACACACTGATATAATGGGTACGTTCCAATGAGCTACCAAATCACTCAAAACGCAACTTTTTTCTATGGAAAATTGAATGATTTGAGCGTTTTGCATGCTAAAGTGGAACACACTGAATGATAGTAATGGGGGCTTTACATTATACAATCTGCAGAACGCTAACTCAGTGCATTAACTAGTGTCATCATACATTACGCTCACTAGTTACTGTCTAAAGAACTGCCTTTACACTATGCGAATTAAGCACGCTAGCCCCCTTAAGGAATATTGCTACAGACAGTTATAAAAGTGTCTGAAGTTGTTTTTACGTTTTGAAGAAGTGGTTGGAGTTGGAATTTCTTTTGCTTCTTTTTTGAGATGATTCTGTGATGATAATGATGTATGAAAGAATATTATTACTTAGGCAATGAGTACCGAATTAGGTAGTAACTAAATATATTAGGTATTTTCCCTTATTTTTCATGTTGTTTTTGTCATATTAATGTTACTAAATCAAATGATTACACTGTTTTCAAATAAATAATATCCTTTTGTTGAAAATTTTTAGTGTACGATTTTTTCCCTACAATTTCGGTCAAAATACGATCTTTTCAACTCTCATAATACGATCTTCTTCAAAATATAGTTGGCAACACTGGTTTGGACTCGTAACATAAAGCCGGTACTAAAGTGACAGTGCATTTTTGAATTGTTAATCGTTGTTACTTCTTTCATGTAAGTTTGTATTTTGTTATATTATTGACAAGTTCATTTCTTTAACAATATTAATTAGTTTTCCACTAGCTTTTATTATTTCTATAAAGCTAAGTGTAAAAGCAAGTAAGCTGTCACTCTGATAGGCTTACATAGTTGTTTAGACAACCTCTTGGTCTTTTCTCGTTGATAGTTGTTTATTCGATATCAGTAAAATGATGACGCGTAAAGCCTTGGCTCGCCAGGAGGAGTCCCAGCTCCAAATGGCTTTGCAGGAATTGAAGGCTACCAAGGAGTTGGTTAACCAACTTAATAGGGAAAGAGAGGACAACGAAAAGGAATTATTGGATGTGTTAGATAGGAATAGTATATTAAAGAAAGAATTGTCTGAGTTACACACACAATTATCAACTGCATCTAATGACCGGGACAGACTTCAGTCAATAATTGACACGTTCGACCAGTGCAGTGGTGAGTATGAGCAGGCCCTCAGACACATTGATGCATTGGAGAAACAGCTTCACGAGGCTAATAATCGTATCTTTCAATTGGAAAGTGATAAAACACAAGTTATAGCCTCCCAGAACCAAAGTCTGTTTGAGGAGTTAGTATGCAGTGCCCCTAGCCTTGTTTCTGCCTCATGCACCAGCAACCCAATTGCAACTATTGACTTGACGAAGGATGACTCAATTAACAGTAATGTTGCAAACAATATGGTTGCATGTAGTAGAAACAAATTAAAAAAGTATATTAAAATTAATAGATATATTAAGAAAACTAAGAAGCTTTTAAATCATAATAAAAAATTTGTCAATTACACACAGTGTGTAAAAGATAGAATGCATTTAACAGAAAAATTACAGGTTTGTTCCTCAATTATAGAAGAAAATAGACACATATATGAAAAAAATATTGAATCCCTCACTAATAAAATGACTAGTTTGCAGGAATCATTAAACATTATGACACAAAACTATGAATCATCCAAAAAAGAGATTAGGGAATACATACTGGCATTAAAATGCATGTCAGATGTCTCTGCAGTAAACGAGACGGTCACTAAAAGACATTCCCTGGCATCGGGCCTGGGTGCCTCGGAATCTGTAACCCACCAGCCGGTGTGTGAGCCACTAGTCTCTAAACCTTGTAATAGCATAGACACACATGAAAATAATTCCTTTATGCGAAATAAATGTAATAAATATGTGATGTTTAGTGATGAGATTGGAAGGAGTTTTGGCCAATTAATTAATTTATATACGGAGCTAAGCTGTGTTAATCATTGTTTTCCTGGACTATCATTACAGGATATATTTGAAAAAATTCTCAAAAGTAAGTTAGATAGTAGTACTAATTTAATTATTTTTATTGGTAATAGGGGAAAAGTAAATAGAAAAATGTTGCTTCATTACTATGATCAGCTATGTTTACTTAAACTAAGGAGTATTGTAATGTTTACTTTACCCTACAGTAAGTGTTTGCCACAGGATGAAAATAATATTCGATATAATCTCAATGTAACCATGGACACTATGTCTTTATATAGTGAAAATTATTTCCAAGTTATTGACATTAATAAATTAATATCTAAGATTTACTTGACTAAAGATAATTTATATCTGTCAAATTATCATAAACGACAAATAGCAATGGTGCTATCATTTTACATTGACAATTTAGCCAAAAATTTGGCTGGTACCACTGCTTTTATTGAGCAGTCTTCTACTGACATTCAGCATGAACTATTGGAATACGTTCCAAATCATTTAAATTAATTTGCGAGACAACAGAGAATACCTCTAGCAATCAGTCGACAAAGGGAAAGCATCATAACTTAAATATTGTACACCAAAACATACAGGGCTTTTCCGGCAAAGACTTGGAATTAAATTTGTTTTTAAATGAAATGAATATTGACATTATTTGCGTTACAGAGCACTGGCTGAAAAATTATGAATTAATTGTATCCATAGATAATTATAGTATAGGCAGTTCTTTTTGTAGACAAAACATACTGAGGGGAGGATCTTTAATCATCATTCATAATAGTTTAAATTATAAGGAGCGTAAAGACATAGTATCCCTCTCTATTGAACATACTATAGAGCTCTCTTGTATAGAGCTTGAAAGGGTGGTCATTGTATGTGTGTATAGACCACCTTCAGGCAACTACCCATTATTTGAATCCGCTATGGAGGATGTTTTAAAAGTGTTATGTATGAAAAATAAAAAAGTAGTTGTATGTGGAGACTTCAACATTGATATTCTTGTTCCAACTTCACTCTCAGTAAGGTTTATTAGTTTATTTAAATCATTTAACTTAGATTATACATTCTCTGAACCTACTCGAGTAACTCCATCATCAGCTACTTGCTTAGACAACATTTTTTGTAATTGTACTGTTGTTAATAAGTTACTATTAAGCTGTATTAGTTCAGACCATAGCGGACAACTTGCCACCATTGAGTACCATCATGACCTTTCCAAAAAATACATAGTTTGCAGACCAATTACTCAAAAAAATGTAAACAATTTCAAAAGCAATATAGATAGAAAAATTTCTTCAATAAATATTAATTATAATGATACACCAAATCAAGCATACTGCAATGTATTTGATTTAATAAAGTACGAATTTAACAATAATTTTAAGGAAAAAAGAATTGAATGTAGCATTAAGAAAACTAAATTTAGTGATTGGGCAACAACAGGAATATATAAAAGTAGAATAAGACTTTTTGAACTCTATGCAAAAAAGTCTACTTCCACAGACTTAGAATTTATAAATTATGTAAGAAGGTATTCAAAAATTTTTAAACAAGTCTGTGCAACAGCTAAGTCGATCTTCATATCAAATAAAATCAAGAACTCTGGAAATAAAATTAAAACCACTTGGAACATTATTAATAAAGAAGCAGGTAAAGTTAAATCTAATGATCGTAGTTTTGCCTTAATAGTCAACAACAAAAATGTGTCTTCTGATGATGCAGTTGCAAGCACATTTCAGGATTTCTTCTCGGAAATACCACATGAAATTACAAAAAACTTGCAGGCCAGCCCTCAGCTAGCTTTGAATATTATGGAGTCATGTGTTGATAAATGCAATAATTCATTTACATTTAATCACATCACTTTTGATACAATAGTAAAAACCTTCAATTCTATTAATATTAAAAAGTCAACTGATCTTTGGGGTCTTTCTACAGTTGTCATTAAATCAATTATAGCCTCCATTGCACCACATTTATGTATTATTTTTAATAAATGTATAGATGATGGCAGCTTTCCTAATTTAATGAAGCATGGTAAAATAATACCTTTATTTAAAGCTGGTGAAAAAAGCGACCCCACTAATTATAGACCAATATCTATTTTACCAGCTCTTAGTAAAATCTTTGAAAAAATTATCTACAACCAGCTGCTGTCACATTTCTCTAAAAATAAATTATTTCATGCAAATCAGTTCGGTTTTTCGAGAGGAAAAAATACTACTGATGCGGGCATTGCTCTTCTCAAGCATATTTTTACTGCCTGGGAGTGCAAACAGGATGCTATTGGCATATTCTGTGACCTCTCAAAGGCCTTTGATTGCGTTGATCACAACATATTAATAAATAAACTTAGGCATTATGGTATCTCAGCACTATCACTTAGCCTTATAAAGTCTTACCTGTCTGAGCGTGTACAAAAAGTAGTGATTAATGGTATAGAGTCCTCAGGAGCACACATTTCTATGGGTGTGCCTCAGGGATCAATACTGGGACCATTGCTATTTTTAATATACATAAACGATCTTCCTCATTTTACTCGGGATTTGTGTGAAACTGTATTGTTTGCTGATGATACATCCTTAGTTTTTAAAGTAGATAGAAGAAAACATTGCTTTGACGATGTGAATAATACTGTTTCGCAGGTACTACACTGGTTTACTTGTAATAACTTGATGTTAAACGCGAAAAAAACCAAGTGTGTCAAATTCACGTTACCGAATGTAAAACAGGTGCCAACTAACATACTTCTAAATGGGGAAGTACTTGACTTAGTAAATTCTACAAAGTTTCTTGGCCTTACGATAGATTCTCGGTTGCAATGGAGTCCCCATATTGAAGCCTTGTCTGGGAGACTCAGTTCTGCTGCTTACGCTATTAAGAAAGTAAAGCTCTTAACTAACGTGGAAACAGCAAGACTAGTTTATTTTAGTTACTTTCATAGTGTGATGTCCTACGGTTTGTTGTTGTGGGGCACAGCTGCAGACATTGAATCTATTTTTATATTACAGAAAAGGGCAGTGCGTGCAATTTACAACCTCAGACCTAGGGACTCGCTGAGAGATCTGTTTAAAGAAGTTAATATACTCACTGTTACATCACAATATATCTTGGATAATATTATGTATGTTAAAAAGTACCATGATAGTTTTTTAAAGAAAAGTGATGTCCATAATATTAATACTAGGAATAAGGCTAAGCTGATTGTACCAAATTTTAGGCTTTGTAAAACTGGTGGCTCGTTCATGGGTAGATGCGTAAAAATTTATAATAAAATTCCGTTAGAATTAACGGAAATGCCATACTGTAAGCTAAAAACTCATGTTAAGGACATTCTTATGACGAAGGGTTATTATAAACTGGATGAATATTTTCAAGATAAAACAGCCTGGACATGAGTTTGAAATATAGCCTTAAGTAGTGATAAGTGTTCTCTGTAACTGTGAGTGGGGAAGAAAAAAGAAACTCCTTGGGAGTTTCTTGCCGCTTCTTCTACCAAGGCCACTCATCGTAGGGATTTGTGGAAGCGATGGCGTAGATGACATTCGAAAAGTGTTTGTAAAAACCAAGTTCGAAATAAATCATTTCATTTCATTTCATTTCATTTCATTTCATTTCATTTCATATGAAATGTCAATGCATTGCGTTATTGACTCTACTTAGAGTCATTTCGAGTAACTTCTAATATAGTAAGTTTAAGACAAGTAAAATATAATTGCTTAATAAACCTACCCAAGCGATACCTATAAGTGTATTTCTTGAGACCCATGAGATTTTAATATCGTGCATTATATTCGCTCTTTTAATATTTCCTAAAGACAATTTCATCTATGGTTGTCTACGTGCCCATTCACACGTACCATAACAAATTACGGTTAAGCGCCCGTACTTTCTTTCTTTTTTGGTTGGCTTCTATTCTGGGTATATCCGGTGGTCTGAAGTTGATCGGTCGTCATTTGTCGGATATTTGCATAAAAAACATTGCCATCACATATTACGCCGTGCTAGTGGCCATTTGTTCAATGTCGTCCACACGGTTGACGTTGAATTCTGAATAAAATAGATTGGTACTGTACCAGAGAAACACATCAGGAAATGTGACCTCAATTATCTTTGAGAAGAAAACTCGACGACGCGACAGGTAGAAGAAATATGTAACTACTAAACCTATGATTAATATCAGATTCAAGCTGCACATCTATAAAAGGGGTTTTCACGTTGGCTCCCATTCCCGTTCTCACCCGTCCCACTAGACCCCGAATTCCGATTTTACTGATAACGTCAAATAAAAGTAAACATTGCTTAAAAGGGGTTACCCTTGTTTCGTAAAAAACTTTTGATATAATTTTAATAAATCGAACAACGTTTAAGATAATAATCAGTTTGTATAATATCATTTGACATAATTTTCATTTGATCGAATATTCATTTTGTGTAATATTGATTGACATAATATTCATTTGATCGAATATTATTTTATACAATGTTCATTTCATGAAATGTTCAGGTTATAAACGCCCTAAAGTCGGTTCTGGCACTCGCCGGCCGCTGCCGCGGCACGCTCGCTTCGCTCGCTCGGCTCGTGCGATGGTTCCTGTTAACCTAACACGCTCGTCGCTTCGCTCCTCGCTAACCTAATTACTTTAATTAAAATTAGCGCATTTGAACATTCGATAAAAAGATATTATTCGAAACAAATGATAATCCTTATCCTTACTAATATTATAAATGTGAAAGTGTGTTTGTTTGTTTGTTTGTTTGTGACGCTTTCACGTCGCAACAAAGCTATTATATGGTAAGGTTTATGTGTGTGGGGATAGTTAGGAGGGTGGAGAGTGACGTAGGCTACTTTTTACCGCGAAAAAACATCCCGTTCCCATGGGAAGATCGATGTTTTGTTAGTTGCTAGATATTTATTTTCGGAGTTGTTAATAGATGGCGTTAATTTTTCATTTGCAAGTTCTGAATTACGCTATCAAATACTACATGTAATTTACTTAAGTCATAGGCAAATGTAATAGGCTACTTTAGCTCTGCCTCGAGAACTCCCCGCTCCGGCTGTATTCAGTGTACCGCCCGCCCGCTGGCACTATCCTGTTGGCTGATGTCCGCAAGTTGCTGGACTCGCCGACACCGGTGGTGGGCGCGGGCGACTGGAACTGCAAGCATCCGGGGTGGAATAGCCTAGCTGCCAACAGAAGTGGAAGGATAGCCTAGCTGCCAACAGAAGTGGAAGGCTACTTTTTGATGCCGCTGAACAGCACGGCTACACTGTCGAGGGTGTTGCACACCGTTACCGCAGCTCTGAATAAGAGAGAACGCGTGTGTGCAGTATTCATCGACATGGAAAAGGCGTTCGACCGTGTTTGGCACGATGGCTTTCTCTACAAGATCTCGCAGTCGTCGGCGCCCCGGAGTGCCGTTAAGGTGATCTCCAGTTTCCTCGAAAATAGAAGCTTCAGAGTAGTGGTTGAAGACGACGAATCCACCGAGCGTCCGCTCGCAGCCGGCGTCCCGCAAGGGAGTTGCCTGTCCCCGGTCTGCTACGCCTGCTACACCGACGACATCCCGGCGGCAGGGTGGCGTCGCTTGCCCTGTATGCCGATGACGTGGCGTACATCACCACGTCGCTGAATAGAACCCACGCCATCGTCAAGATGCAGCGTGCGCTTGATGCCCTCCCCGAATGGCTCGCCGCGTGGAGACTGTCGGTGAATGTCGGGAAGACGCAGGCCGTGAACATAGGAGGATACCTCAACAGGCGGGACCCTACTCTGGAGCTTCACGGACAAGATATCCAATGGGCCCCACAGGCCAAATACCTGGGGGCAAAATCGACGGAAGACTTTCGATGAAACCACAGGTTACGAAAGCCGTCGCGAATTCCAGAAGCGCGATGGCAGAAACCAGTGCTCTCCTCGAGCCTCCCTCTCGGACTGAAGCTCGGGGTATACAAGACCTACATCAGATCCCGCCTCACGTACGCGGCACCGGCGTGGTACGCGCTCGCCAGCGAACCGCAGCGCAAAAGGATGCGCGCGGTTCAGGCGATTGCGCTCCGCCGGCTGACTGGTGCGCCGAGGTACGTCAGGAACGCCGTCATCCAGAGGGACCTTCGAGTCGAGAGCCTGGACGACTTCATCGAGAGATTGGCACGCAACATGTTCGGGCGTGTCGACGCGTCGCGGTTCCCGCATCTGCAGGACCTGGCGCCGCTCCACACCCGTCCACCGGACCGCTTGCTGACCGCTTGCCGACTTGCTGGTTGCGCGGGACGGGCCTAGCACTGACTGATACTGGGGCTTCGTAAGTCGTCGCCCGGCGCTGATCGGCTCCTGCTGGGCTTCCCACCAGTGGGATTCACCCGGTAGGGCCTCGATCGCCTGGGCGGCGTGGAGATGAACCCCATCCCGTTTAAGACTCTGTGGCCTGTAAAAAGGCCGCCACTCACCGGACTTGACCTATTGGTTAACCACAGATGGACAACCAAGGGCCTTAGAGCCCAACCCAAGGACCGGCCCGTTTTAACGGGCCGCGAGAGACACCCCCAAAGGGGAACTAACTGTCCCGAGGGCTCCACACACCTCAGACGGGGTGGAGTGAAGAGAGCGAGTAGTAGGCTACTTTTTAGCCTAAATTCCTACGGGAGCGAGACCTACGCGGCTGTTACCTACGGGTCCCGAAGCGAAGCGCGGGCGGTTCTCTAGTAAGAAATAAAATTGTTTTTAACATACCTAAGTATATTTTATTATTATAGAACTATTTACATTTAATGGCAGCACATCACTATTTCTTGGTAGTGCCATGGGTATAAAAAAGTACCTACCCATTACACTACCGGTGGTGCAAGCCGGTGGTGCTATGGGCCCGAAAGGATGAAGGTAATATGTAGTACTAACAAACTATAAATTATCCATAATATTTATAGTATTTTTTTGGATACGCCATAGAGTAATGTGTTAAACACTAATGATAAACTAAATATAAGTATAATATAGGTAAATGTATCAATACATTACCAACATACCTATTCAACATCAAAACTTCAACGTGCTCATTTGAGTCGGAGTTTAGTACGTTTTAATACCTATTATAAAGTCACCTTAACTTTTAGAACTTCACAATTTTCCCGGTTTTTAACATGTTTCACCGTAGCCTCACTTCTATAGGTCAAAGCGTGATTTTATGTAGCCTAAGTCTTACTCAATAAAAAGACTATTCAACACAAAAATTTATTTTTTTAATTCGCACCAGTAGTTTCAAAGATTAGCCCGTTCAAACAAACAAATTAACGTCCAATAGTATATATTATACTATAATAATTATAGATTTGTGACTACAACAATTTTAATTTCGTTGAATAATGCAGCCAAAGTATTCACACGGCACACTATTGTCAAATCAGATTGATTTGAATATTTTTTAGTCTAAAGAAGCGATCTCGACAGCTGCGTATTTTTCTGGGAAACTCAATTTCACTTCTCATATTGTAACTACTAACATACATACATATAAGTACCTATTATTATTTTTACAATGTATGATCTGCAGTTTTATTCAAACATGCGTATGACACATAAAGTCTTATTATTATTTATTATTGTACTTGTTTAATTAATGTAACTGGAATAAATACTTAAATATTAACGGACGTTGGTAACTTTGATGCATTCCAGTTACAATTAATCATACACTATTTACGAGATAATCGTAGAATCACGCAACACTTAGGTACATGTGGTAGAAAATTCAAAACAAATATACTGATTCATAGGTACTTGAGAACATACGAGTAAGACGTGTAACATGAAATATGATTTACCTTTTGTGTTTTGGTATTAAATATGAAGGGCGAAATTTCGAGACAGCTTCTCAATCTTTACATTGTTGTTGTCATAGCAACGTTGATATTTAGACGATTTTTGACTACAGTAAAACCGACTTAATCTTGAAATGAAGAGAGGCGCTGTCGGACGCATTAGACCAATCATTGCACGCAATTCGAGAGGTAGTAACTGACAGAAATGAATGACCACAACGTACTTATGAATGACTTTTTAATATGGCGGCATTAGTTCCAATTTTTGCCATTTCAGAGATAAGTTGGTGGCAGTGTATTATAATATCGCATCGCAACGTCCCGACGATGCTATGACAAGGACAAAGTTTGAGCAAATTGTAACTACCGTCCAAATAATGTTACTTGCTTTCTAAATTGTCATTTTTATGCATTTAATATCAGATTTTCTTTTAGAAACATGTAATTTTGTTTTGTAGATGGTTGAATAGCGCCATTAAGGTCTTAATATTTTATTAGCACACGTTAAGCTCGCGATCGTTTCCAACTAAGTAAGTATACAATTTTACGGTTAGAATGCAATCAGTAAATAGATAGGTGTTTATAGCGTATACAATTTGCTCTATAACACAGTAAAGCTAATGTCCTATAATATGTTCAAATTGAACTTGGATTGGTTTGGATTTTTCTGTACAAAAGATCTAAAGCTGTCGAAACTCAGGATAGTCACGATTTCAACTACATTACTGGTAATTGAATTAACTATATTACTGGTAATTGAATTAACTATATTATTACAATGGTGGCTCACTGTTTAATTATTCTGGAGGCGAGCGAACGCGCCGGCGGCGTCCGTCGCCGACACCGGAACTCAGATATCCATGAACCGCTCTTTCTCCATTAATAGATGGTATCGTCATCGAAACACGCACGATTTGTTGGCCACAGTCGACCATCGCTGTCGTCGTACCGCGCAAGAGATTTATTTGACTGATATTATTACTGTGATAATTTTCGGAACATTCGAAAACGGAAATCATCGACTCATCGACTTCCAATAAATGTTCACTCATTCATGACCATTCAATAAAAAAATGGTACGTACTTACTATCAGTCATCAGAAATAGCTGATGCGAATACAAATATGTCGAATTGTATCTATTCAAAGTACCTAATAACTGTTAGTAATAACGAATAATTTTAGCATATCTACTTGTATAATTGAATTTAATTAAACCCTTCCCAAATAATATAAACCTAAAGTATAATGTATGTTTTGAAGAGAGTTTTGAGAGACTTTTTGAAGTTTTGGATTTGGGTTCTTAAGTGAAGGAAAAAATCAGAGATATGCTAGTAACAACATTCGTTCGTTCGTAACAATGTTCAACAGTAGGTATCGTCCCTATCTATATCCCTGTTACGTTTTTTGTTTTAACTACTGTGTAAGGTCCATACAAGTCTTCAGATAACGATCAATAAAATATCTCTTCTCATATTCTTAACGTGGGAATGATAAACACATATGTAAGTGCCCAAGAAAGTCCCGTTTTATACAGCTGCACGGAATGTCATTACTTTATTCCGATTTGTTCCGTACTCCTTATGTGGACTTTCGGTATACACACACAACAATTGTAACTTGCGATTCCGCTATGGTTCTAGAAACAGTTGTATTGTCCCGCTAGTGTTTCTAGTGGTACCGTTCGCAATGATCCGGCTGCCGCTAGTTTCAATCGATTATTATCGAAAATATCGATGCAATTTTGTTCTCAACTATCGTCGTAGAACAACGAACGTTCACTGTTCACGACCTCGCAATCATAGATTGTGTCTCATGTCTACATTTTATAAGAGAAATTACAGACCTCTTACATAAAGTCATTCAATTGTTTAGCAAGTAACAAAAATAGCTCGTATAAGTTACGGTAGTACTATTTATATAGGTACCTACCTACTATTTAGCACAAGTTTAACCCCAGAATTTAAAAAGTAATAACGGTAAAGTTATCCTTAATTTCCGCTTTTAATTTAATTTTATCATTTCGCAAGACTTGTTGTTTGCTTGTAGATAATCAGTCTGTACAGAATGACCTTCTATAAATTAAGTTTTTGTCATGTACCATTCACTTAACTGAGTTGGTGATAAAATTAAATATTTAAAGAAGTTTTGTGGAATTATAAATGCAATCGTAAGAGGTGATTGTAAATAAACACTACCATCTCTATTTTCAAATGTTAGGCAATTTCCAATTATAGTCTTGTGGAAAACACGATGACGGTCCAAGCTTTAAAAATTACAGTTACAAAGTATATTATCTTTGGTCATTAATACTGTTAACATAGTAGGCCGTTCTGTAATTTTGTAAAGGCCGTGTGTGTTCCTGCTCATGGAACATTAACTTATCTTAACGCTGAACAAAAGGAAAACACGTATGTCATCCAATGCACGTACGAATACTGTTGAAACCTTAATATTAACGAGGTAACTTGAAATAGCATCCTACATGGCATAGTGATATTTCTTATATCAGCAAAATAAAAAGGTGTCTTGAATTTAAGCTTTAAAATCAATGTGTTTGAGTTAAAACACGCAAAGCAAAACGGTAGTGACTAAACGCACGCCAGTAATCAACACGTGCGTGAAACATTTTGAAGAGCTTATTTTTAACAGGATGAGTTACTTGGCCGTCGTTGATAACAGTCCCATACAATCACTGAGTAATGGAGTTTTGTTTCTCAAGAGAGAAACTGGTGTGGATGCATTGTTTGCAGCCTACTTTCCGTACAACTGGCATGGCAGCGAACTACGCGAGACGTGAAAGTGAATGGCGCAAGTGATCTCGTACGGACGCGCGGACGCATTTTACGCGCGATTTGATTTGTGCACGCCAACCTACAACTACAACTACGAGTATGTACATTTTGGTGATATTGCCCTGCAATTACATTATAAGTACATATTAATGCCGTAAGATCTTTACCATAGTAGGTATTGTTATTAAGCAATTTCACAAGTCTGACATGATTCATGAGCAAAAGTATGAATATGATAAATTAACTGATGAATGTATAGTAGGTATACCTAATTTTGTTTAATTAAATTCTAATTCTTAGATTTTATACACTCCTCCAACATTTTATACATTTTTCGTAATATGAAAATGTGTCTGTACATGGAAGATACTTACCTATTTGAAAAAAAAACAATTATTTAGGCCTTTCAAAAACTCAATAAAATTAAATGAGAATAAATGATTGATAGAATTGTTTTTATTTGTCTCTGCGTTAATGTGTGGAAATTTTCTTTCCGAAGCGCTATCTGGATGTCTGTTATGTAGGTACCTACCTACCTACCTACTTGTGCAGGCATCAAACATAAAATGTAATAGGTACGTATATTATATTCACAATGGAAACAATGTTAATTATTTAATGACATTTTTTATGGTTTGTTTCAAAACGGTGACTATAAAACCATATTTATTTATTTTTAATATGGTAGGACTAATAACTCGGAAAACGAAAAAGCCGCGGAATATTTTGTGTCAGAATTAGCAAAGAAAGATCGTAAAAGTAAGGGATTACCACTATATTATGTTGAGGCAGTGTATCTTCTTTAATGTATCTAATAAATGATAAGAATACTACATTATAACAAAATAAGGAGGTGCAAATAAAACATAGAGTCAAAAATTTAGTCCAAGAAAAATAGTCCTATTCGTAAGTTTTAGATATAGTTCAGTAAAGTAGTAAGTAAGTAAAGTAAAATTACCTCAAAGACTCGAAAAATCATGTGCCAAAAATGTACAATTTCAAAATGTTGCTGCACCCAAAGCGGCACATAAAGGTGTATAGGTAGGCACATTATACATTATGTCAATAAGTAAGGTACATACCTACAATAGGTATTTCATGTGAGCACCAGCCGTTCAGTTCTATTTAGATCCGAGTTAACGTACAATACAAAAAAAAACTAAATACATACTTTATTCTCTCACATGGAGCTACTCAAAGCCCCCTAATTTTAGTATTAATCATAAGAAGAGAGTCCACAGTCAGTTCAATTAATATTTTATAGATTCCAGACATTAAATTCCTATGATTATGGAGTTCAAAATCCGTCTGTGCATCGTTGGAATATTCAGAAGAGCTTCCTAGAGAAAATATTTTTTCATAAAATGCGAGGAGTAAAAATAAATCGTTTGTCACGATTATGTAATAATATGTCAAGGCAATTGTTAAACACCGTTACTACAATATGCAACATTTCAGTATCTCGTCATCCGCCTTGGCAAACGCACATAATAGTAAATATTTTACACACAATGTGACATCCATTTGAAGACCTTGTAGATTGCATTGAAAATGTTTTAGCTTTAGTACGTAATAGTACATTACGATACGGTGCGTAAAGTTGGCCATTTTTGAACGGCGTGAAGTTAGCGCACGAGCGAAGCATTAGATTGCATTGAAAATGTTTTTAAGGTGAGTGTGTAAGTACTTCAAAAATTTTCGTTTTCCTATTTGTACGTTAAACAATGTTTACGTAACACTGTTTCTAAGTTACTCCTATACTCTTTTTATCCTTATGTGCAACAAATTGTTGTTTTATTTCAGGCAGAATCTTTATACTCACTTATACCTCATATCCCGCGGCAGTAGATTCGTTTATCGTGACGATATCATACTTCGGACATATTGCAAGAAAACTGCATGATAATATAGAGCATAGCTTAAAAAGTATATAATATACATAAACTAAACTTATGGTGAAAGGAGCAATTGTGGGCAATACATATACCTTGAATCCGATGCCCCAAAAGGATGACCAGACTAGGTATCTTAAAATGTGCAGATATTCCAATTACCATGGTCTCCGGCTGAGGCGCTGCCTGCCCTAGATGGAGACAGGCGATCCAAAAAGTTTCACTCCACCACGATCCTCAGTAATGAGGCACGACTGAAGAGAGATATGAAATGAAATAATATAATGACTTAAGCAGGAATTTCTGATTTCTGCACAAAGACCTATCAAAAGCAAAATCAATAAACACTTTTTATTATAGATACCTACCTAGAGCTATTCTTTCTAGTAACACTAGAGCAAAGGTCCTCTGTTGATGTAAACAAGGAAGAGATACATACAAATGAAACACAATCCCAGTTACGTATCAAGTACTATCTGTAATAGTAGTACAATGACACTCAAGTACAGCTACGCGTACAGTCGTGTAGTACATGTACATATAACGAGATGTTATTAAATTTAACCGCACATTAGTCTACTAGCAACAACACAAGTGCCTAATAAAAAATACTTACCACGTGTGCAGTAGCACAATATGGGAATTAAATGTGTTAACGCTGTATGTGTGATTAAATTTAATGTAACGATAACAAGTATAGCGCGACTGACTCGCCACACAGTTACCTGACCTTACGCGGCAACCTTCGCCTTTATCGCTAGTAAAATTTAAACGGAAACAGCACCAGTACTTAAAATTAAAACGAAAGCTATTCGATAGGGACAAGTAGAAATAGTATTTCATTTAAATTACTTTAATAATGATTATAATTATTTATAATGTTTTTTCATTTAATCTATACCAGTTTAGTTTTGAAGAAAATCGGGTATGTTTAATACCTACAATATTATCCTTCTTATTGTTAGCAGCTAATTTTATCGTTAACTTCTGAATTTCCTCACAATTAATAACAATCATATCGTATAGAGAATCCTGTGGTAAAGTAATCGAGGCCCCGTAATCTTATTGATACTGACCCTGTCTGTGAAGTGAGAGGACCTGGGATCAATTTCCAGCCTGCGCAGACATCGATTGTGAGAAATGTTTGTTCTCAGATTGTGGGTTATAGAGATGTTTTAGAACATCATAAATTATCCGTGCTACTCGCGACTCGGAGAATCATAATAATTACATACAATGGTTAAGAGTATGTGTGTTTTTATCATTACTACAAGGATTTTTACTCAAATTCAAATAATTTGCAATTGCAAATTGCAAGACATCATAAATATGCTCTCATTACTAACTGCCAGGAGAGATAGTAGTCAAACACTAATTTATACCTAAATCATAAAAAATATCTTTAAAACTCTTACGAATGAATGAAAGGACAATTACAATATCTCTTGAGTATTAGCAAAAACAGTTATCAACATTTATAATGTGCCTCTAGGAATGTTGACACTAATTATAATTTCATATAAATACTAGCTTACCCCGTAAACGTTGTTATGCCACATAATTATTTCTAGAAAAATGACTATTAAAAATAAATATTAGGGGTTTGTGATAAAAGGGTTAAAATGTAGGGTTGTATGTATTTTTAATGCCACATTATAGAAAAATAAAAACAAAATTTTTTTTCCAAAAATTTAAAAAAAATGTTAAGGGTGAACAACCCTTATCACTTAGGAGTATGAAAAATAGATAGTAGCCGATTCTCAGACCTACTGAATAATATGCATACAAAATTTCATTACAATCGGTCAAGCCGTTTCGGAGGAGTATGGTAACTAACATTTTGACACGAGAATTTTATACTTATACGAGTACGTATATAAGATAAAGTTATGGTTGAATCGATTAATGTTAATATTTAAATACTATAGGTAATTAGTATTTTTTATACTATTTCATCATAATAATTTACGATAGTAAGATGAATTTAAAATGATTTTAATAATACTCATTATCACGTCATCCAAAACAACTCTATCAGAGCGCATGACGTCATGAATCGTTGAACTGTCAGTAACAGGCATTAGGGCGCATTCATGTAGAACGCTGGTTACCGGCGCTGATCTGCCAGCGCTTATCGGTATAGTCTAAGATCCGAATCTAAATCGACATTCATCGGGTTGATAAGAGAATCAAACACACTAATAGAAACTTTTTTTGATAGTTAAAAATATTTGTTAATATTTAACAAATAATTTATTTGAGACCACTTTTTAGTGCTTAATAAATATTTCTTAGTATTTAAAAAGATTTATTAATATGTGAATATTTCTCAAAATAAATGTACATCTTTGAAAAAAATGTGTGCCTCGAAATGTGTAGATAGTTAAAAAGTTACATGTGTTTAATTAATCATACAAAGAAACACAATTTGGTAGCATAATTTAATCTTTAAGATAACTAAGAATTATCACTATAATCGTATTAATTACCAAATATTGGGATATTTTAAAACTAGTGTGTTCTATCTTTCATACAAAAATCTATTTCCCACTCCACCGATCTCATAAGTTTTTACTTCATAAAATGCGATACGTAAGGTAATTATTGTTAACTTTTTTGTATAAATGGTCTGTATTAATGGTAGTTTCCGTATCAAAGTGATTTTCTATGGGGTTTCGTACTGAATTAACAACTTAATGCATAAAAACAAAATGAGTCGCTTTCATTTACTTATTAGTTATTTACCCTTTAGTTACGTATTATTTCTACTTTCCCATAATTCGGTTTATAGAATCTTTATTTCTCATAAGACATACATAGTCACTTAGAATGAGAAACTTAAACTAATTTGTATAGTATTATTTTGTTCGGCGGCTTTGTAGAGTTTTGTTGTTCCTAAGTGTGTGTGCGTGTGTGTGTGTGTGTGTGTGTGTGTGTGTGTGTGCGCGTGTGTGTGTGTGCGTGCGTGTATATGTGTGTGTGAGAGTGTGTGCGCGCGTGTGTGTGTGTGCGTGCGTGTATATGTGTGTGTGAGAGTGTGTGTGTTTGTGTGTGTGTGGTGTGTGTGAGTGTGTATGCGTGTGTGTCTGTATGTGTAATATTATTATTGAATTTCTTTAAGTACGTAGCTCTTTAAAAGCATTTTAAATTTTGTCAAGGATTTAGCGTTTGTGATGTATTCAGGTAACTTATTGTACATTCTAGCTCCTTCATTTTTAATGCTTGTGAAACCATAACGCGTGCGGGCTTTTGATACTAGAAGTAAGTTGGTATTTTTTCTACGTTTAGAATATTTTCTGGGAGATTTCAAGTTTAAGTGTATTTGTGTTTGTAGTGTTTTGTTTAATATTTTTCTTATCAGTATGCATGTGTTGTAGGTATATGTCTGGTTTATATTCAAAAGCTTTGTGTTTTTATATATATCCTTGGTAGGTGTTAGGTAGTCCATATTATACAGTACTTTGACTAATTTATTCTGCGTTCTTTGTAGCGGTTTTATATTACTCACAGCTGAACAGCCCCATATCTCAGTAAGATATTCTATATGTGGTTTAACTAATGCGTTATATATGATTGGACGCATTTTAGCTGGGATGCATTTAGACAAATTTCTCAAACATCCCAGTAGGGATATTAGTTTTGTTCGAACTTTCATTATGTGCGGTTTCCATGTTAGTTTACTGTCTAGTAGTAGTCCGAGATATTTTTCCTGGTCCGATTTTATAAGTACATCATTATTTATTTTGAGTGTAAGATTTGTGTCAGTGTTCTTATTTTTTGCAGAGAAAATTATGTATGAAGTTTTACTTGTGTTGACTGTGAGAAGATTTTGTCTGAACCATTCCTCCAGGATGTTGAGATCTTGTTGCGATTTAACCATAATTTCGTTTATATTTTCACCATAGTAAAATAGACATGTATCGTCCGCATATAGAATTAGGTCACCAGCTAGGTCGAGATTACTTATGTCATTAATGTAAATCAAGAATAATAAGGGTCCTAGTATGGATCCTTGCGGAACCCCATACGTTATTCTTGCTAAACTACTTTTGTTTTCAGCAATTTTAACAACTTGATATCGATTCAGTAAATACGATTCTAAAATTTTATATGCTGTGTTAGTAAATAGATGTTTAAGTTTTTTTAATAGCAGTGGATGGCTTACCGCGTCAAAAGCCTTTTTAATGTCAATAAATATGCCTAAAGCCACTTGCTTTTTGTCAATAGCACTTTTAATATTTGTGACTAAATCTACGGTAGCTGCTAAAGTATTTGATTTTGGTCTAAATCCGTACTGTTTTTCGAAGAAGAAATTAGAGCTATTTAGGTATTCATACATTCGCGTATATATTATCTTTTCAAATATTTTAGAGATAACTGGCAGGACCGATATAGGTCTATAATTGCTTGGGTCAGTCTTTTGGCCAGACTTATAAATAGGGCTTATTTTAGCTATTTTTAAGCTGTCAGGAAATGAACCTGTATCTAAACATTTATTAATACAAACTGCTAACTTGTCTACTATTATAGTTTTGATACATTTTATTGTTTTAGTATTTATTTCGTCTATTCCAGAACTAGAGTTATTATCTAAATTGTCTATTATTTTGGCAATTTCAGATGGTGTGCAAGGTTTAAATTTATCTAAAATTAAATTTTGTGATTTGTGTTGTATAAATGAGTAATTATTGAAATTGTGGTAGTGTATAGGAATATTGTTGGCTAGAATTGATCCAATGGTTGAAAAGAAGTTATTAAAAGTGTCGCATATTTGTGTGCAGTCAGTAATGGTTACAGTATTTGTTATTAGTTTAGTGGGGATACTTAAGTTCACAGATTTATTATTTGCTAGGCTTGATATCAAATTCCACATCTTTTTAGGCTTTCTTTTGCAGTTTTCAAAAGCATTAAGATAATATTGACTTCGCAACCGCTTTATTAGTGTATTAACTTTGTTTTGTTCAAGTGTAAATTGTTCTTTCAATTTATCATCATTTGGACTCTTTTTAAATTTCACCCATGTTTCATTCCTTATATCAATACATTTAATAACATCCTGTGTTATCCAGTCGTCTCGCGGTAAATTTTGGATTTTTGTCTTGAATGATTTGTTCTTGTTTATGTTTTCTTTAATCAATTTCTGAACGAATCCTTTATTTTTTAACACGGGCAACACTAGCTTCATTCTGATTGGTTGTTGATCCGACGTTTCCCGCCATTAATTTATCGTGAAAATCAGATAAGAACGTGTGTGTTTAGTGGGACTACTTTTTCGTAACAGGAAATATTATAGCCTATTTCACAAAACGGTAAGGCTTTATTTACTCATCTTTTTGTAATACGTGTGTTACAAACATTTGATAAGCTTATACAATTTGCAGAATCAGCTTTTATAAAACCATTGACTTTTTATAACCTCTTTTTGTCAAATATTTATTACAATTTCGTAACGTTTTTTATAAATTTCTAACCCCTTATATACATACGTATAACAAAATACAAATATTTGGGTAATGTACAAGTATTTTGGACTGAATTAACAATATTTCGTCATTGTATAGCAAGCCTTATGTTTATTATTTAGTTATATCTGAGGACTATTTCGTAACAATATTTCGTTACTACTTTTTCGTTACGTACATTTATTTTGAGAAATACTCATGAGATAAATGAATATCAGATTTATTAAACACAAAAAAATCATTTTAAATACTAAGAAATATTTGTTTAATACTAAAGAGTGGTATAAACTAATACTTAATATTCTGTCCAGGATTTTTGTTGTCTACCCATTTTTAATATATTTTCTAATATATACGAAATTTATTATTTTATAATTTTGATTCTCTTATCAACCCGATGAATGTCGATTTAGATTCGGATCTTAGACTATACCGATAAGCGCTGGCAGATCAGCGCCGGTAACCAGCGTTCTACATGAATGCGCCCTTACTTATCATGATGTAAATCCAGGTAAATCCAGATCACTAGAAGTACTCATTAGAAATATTAGCAATTTGGTGGGAAATATGAAAATTATTTTTTTCACCATTTATTTTAGTAAACTAAAATAATTTCATTATTATTTCAGTTTACTAAAATAAATGCTGATTATTTTAGTAAACTAAAATAATTTCATTATTATTTCAGTTTACTAAAGTAAATGGTAAAGGAGAATGGGCACTTTTGTATGGGGTGCGTACCAACCCTTGTAACAAGTTGCGACTTGTATAAACATGTTGTCCTGGGACTGTTATATGGTATGCATACAAAAATATTTAATAACTGAATGCAGGTAAAGAATTATTTGCATTCCAATGTTTTAAAAGTTTTGTAATAATTAAGCCCTATTTTAGGGTTTCAATGAAATAAAAATATGTGTTACACACATGAAGCAAATAAATATAGATAGGAGACGGCCTAAGCAACTGTGCACTGTGACTCAACTAGGTCCTGACGTCATCATCACAGTAGGCGTGGCCTAAAGTCAGTTTACCGTCGGCGCCCGTCTTGTGCACAACGTTATGGACGTTTACATTTTCAAAGAAAAGGATGAAGTGCTGTCTACTCGACATTAGATGGCGACACTTTTCTTATATTTTGAGTCCGTCCCTGTTATATCCTACATTTATTGACATCTAGTGTGAGATAGTGAAACTACATAGTAAAATCGATATACAACGAAGCGAGTAGTTTTGCTATTGACCGTTATGCCCGGGATACACGAGGCTAGTTTTTCAAGCTTGGATAGCAAGCTAGTGTCAGTAAGCTAGCAAGCTAGTACTTCTGGCTTCGTCTAGACAAAACTAGCTTCATTTATAAGTTATATTTTATGAAGCTAGAAGCCAGAAGTACTAGCTTGCTAGCTTACTGACACTAGCTTGCTATCCTAGCTTGAAAAACTAGCCTCGTGTATCTCGGGCATTAGATGGAAAATAAACAAGTGGGCGGATGGTGGGCGGGATCTAACACCCCCTCGCCCCGCAAAGTGTCACGCGTTCTAGGGAAATCTACATACAACGTCTCCTCTCTATATTTGCTTCATGGTTACACATGATTTATTAAGTTTTTTTGTTAGTGTTATTACTCGTATATAAGTCGTTTACATGTCTTAAACGGTTAAATAAAACTGATAATTATACACAGCGCAGTCACACAACGAACGAACGATCGTGCACGACTGAGAAGCCACAACTCGCTTGACGATATCGAGAAACAACGTGGCAGGGTTAATTAGCCAATCATAAAGTACATTATACTCGTATTAGACAATAGCTGCGGGTAGAAGTTTATTTACCTCTACCCGCAGCTATACAATTTAGCTGCGCGGGACCATCGACTGGTGAGTGCGGGGCGAAGGGGAGTGAGGTAGCGGCGGTGCGGTGCATAAATGCGCGATTACGAAGCGCGCTAACGTGCTGAATTGCATGATAGCGCGCATCATAGAATAGGCTATATCTTTTTTCCTGCACTAGATCCAGACTTGCTGCCATACAAAAAGTTTTAGTACTTTTTAAGACCTTTTTAATGACATACATCATAAAGTGTTACAATACTTGGTACGAAACCGCCCATTCTCCTTTTCCGTGTTTATAATAGTACATTATGATATAAGTGCGCGAAGTTGGTCATTACAGTCGAGGCGGTATTGCACAGCCCGAGCCGCTAGGCGAGGGCTGTAATAGAGCCAAGACTGTAGTGAACAAAGCGCACGCGTATCATACGACGTTTTTCAACACACTTGCGAGGAAAAAAACAATTAGGTATCGACATTTTTCAGTCACAAATCAGCAAATTATAAACGAACAAATGTTTGCACAAAATGGCGCCGAGGTTTATTTTATTTTTTCGCGCGCCGTATCTTTGGTTGAATAACTATGCGCGCGCAGGCGCGCAGGTTAAGTCCAGAGGCAAAGAGCACCGCTATTCAGCCACAATATATTAAACTAAATAATTATGTATTTCTAATAGGAATTTACGGTAATTAATGATTTAAAATATTGTATTTTTTAAATGCTTTAATAGATAATTAGATGAAGTATAATCTTATCTTATCAGATTTTGACTAAGTACAACAAGTTTATTTATTTACAAAATAATAAATCTTTTGGTAACAACCTCTTTACGGATATTAAAAAAAAAGTGGAATAAGAAAAACACTATAGTTGGGCCATTTTAATAGGCCACATTTGACAGTTCGTCAAAATTTTCCAAAGTAACCTTGTAAGGGAGGCACCCCATAGTATCTAATACATTCCATCCATACTAGATGTTGTTAAACTTTTTACACTTAAAAGTAAGGAACTGACGTCGTTACAAAGTTACGTCAGTGAACTCTTTTTCTTTTTAAATATCAGGGATGGTACCGAAAGAAACAGATGAGTAGATAAGTTGAATTCGAGAAGTCAAACTAATCGTCAAAAAGTATTTCACGATTACAAAATAAAATGTATTTTAATACAAACAAAATTAATTTTATTACATTTTAGGCCAAAAAATATGTAATCATTCATTTATATAATAACGTCTGGCTCAAAAGTCAGTATCTAGAAACGTGAAATCTGTGCGTGAAATGTTACAAAAAAGTCATGATTTCATTTCGCGCCATTATTTGACTCATTATTTTTGTAATTTTTTTAGTCGTTGTGTGAACTGTTCGCTTATTTATACTTTTTATAACAATCGCATTCAATTTACAGATGTTTGAAGTCCTTATCGATTTATTCAATTTAATCGATGTTTTTCAGCAGGTTATCCTCACTATGAAGCAAAGACAAACAGTTGTCAAATGTGGCCTATTAAAATGGCCCTACTTTAGTGCGGCAATGAAAAGTAAAACGCACTACTGTGTAATAAACCGCATTCCGGGCGTAAGACTAAAGAAAAAATAGCAACTTTACGAGCAAGTGTGTTGAAAGATAATTAAAGAATTTCCTGGCATTTATCATAGCAATGAAGCTTTTTAAAATATGAATTCTGGATAGAGAGATAGAAAGAAAGGAAAGAACAAATCTTAGATAATATATTGAATCAGCATTATATTAACAGCGAAAACTAAAAAAACAATACATAGTTATAATGGTAGGTACTCGTACCTAACATTCTAACGATTCTTATTAATATTAAGAGTGATTAAAAATTTCATTTAGGTATTTGTCCATCCCTGTGTGTCGTTTTCCTCATTTTTTATGGAATTAAGATAACAGACGAGCATGCAGCATCACCCTTCCGCCCATAACAACTGTGACTGACCTAGAACTAGACTGAAAGGGACTAGGATGGTTAGTCCAGTTAGGTAGTAGATGGTGTTAGAATATTAGTTGGTTAGTTTCTTAATAAGTGTGGGGACAGGGACTGTTAGTGATAATTAGTCCTGTTAGTCAGTTAGGTAGTTAGTTGTGAGTCTATTACTCACATTAACTAGTCCAGTTAGTTATTGTTAGTATGAGTCTTGTTCTAATTCGGTCACAGATGCGTTGCTACCGCTGAGGACTGAGATGGTCGCGTCTAAAAAAGTTAAACCGGCTCCACACCTTCCTATCCGTAAAACAATTATTCGTAAAATACTTATCACATGGTAGGATTGGTACTAACTCGTAATATAACTCGTAATCGTTAAGTAATATTTCATAGGAAGCAGAAAGAATTTCTTAACTGACACTTTCTCGCCATCTACACCTTTCCTTGGCAGCATTGTAGTGTTCGTGTATGTTGGTGTTAAGGCTAAAGCGAATTTATTTACTTTACCTAGCTGAATTGCAGTTTCTTGATCCTAGCCGACAATTTTGCCAGCAAATATAATAATAATAATAAACGCTAACACACTCATACCCCCGCAGTAGGTCACTAGGTACCTGTGTCGCGGGTGGCATGGACTACACATATAACACATCACAATTACACCCATGACCCGAGTACAAATATTTATCTGCCACATAAATATTCGCCCCGCCCGGGAATCGAACCCGGGACCCCTCGCGTCGCAGGCAGGGTCACTACCAACTAGGCTACAGGGTCGTCAAATAATATGTTAATATAAATTATGTATAAGTTTCTATATATTCTGGCTCTGTTCTAGTTTTTTTCTGTTTGTTAAAAGTCAAATAATAATAGAGCGGAAAGTCGGGTCTTAACTTTTAATACACGCAGAATTAACGCGTTCGGGTACGGGCTAAAGGTGGTCCACAGATTTTGAAACATTTTTTATAAACAATATATTTTAAACTAGCTTCTGCCCGCGGCTTCGCCCGCGTGGAATTCAATTATATTGCGAAACGGGATTTTTCAACAAACTTTCATCCCCTATTTCAAGCCTTGGTTTAGCCGTGAAAATGTCACAGACAGACAGAAAGTCTGTCGCATTTATAATATTAGTATGGATGCATCAATGCATTCGTGAGCTTTAAACAATGTGCAGGGTACTATGTGCAGGGTACCTACTGTAAATGGGGAATATAGAGCCGTAGCTGAAAATGAGGAATACAACAGAGTTAACTAAGTAATAATTTATTTTGGTTGTACGGGAGAAGCTTCGTAGCATTTTTGGCCATTCCCATGCGCCATCTCTCTACTTTTTATCACACGTTAAAAATGTACCAATTTTAAACAACTGTTATTTTGTTTCAGAGACCATGTACATAGAAACCTTGCCGCTCGTGGTTTGGACGCTTTTAGTCACAACATCACATGTAAGTATTACTTTTTTACCGGGCTGTAGGTATAACCTATTTATTTGCCCATTTGTTTGTATGTTTCGCATAGAGGGCGCCGTAATGGCGTTACTTATTCCGCATGACTACAGGGACCAAAATAAAACGTTAGCTGTCCCATCATGAAACAACATTTTGATTTATTTTTATTTTGCCTTGTAGTAAAGTTCACAAGCAAACTTGTGTAAATATAAGTAGGTATAATTATGCAAATTTGTGTTCACAAGGGACATTGGGGCTTTCGACCTTCATAATTTACCGCGATTTTATCTTCGGCTTCCTTATGATAAATAACATATTTATATAATTATGTACCTATTAAGAAAGTGTTATAATTTGTGACATTACTTGTTATTCGTGCTTTATAAGTATGTTAAGTTCAACATTATTAGCATGGTGTACTAAGTTCCTACTGTACTTACTTATTTCTTTGTTTTTTATAATTTGTTAACGGAATGATTTTAAATTCTTTAAGATTATTTCTTTTGTTGTCATGTGATTTGATACTTTCTTTGTTTAATCTACATGTAATTAAAATAAAACTTGAGTAGCATTATAACTATTCAAGTCCATTAAATTTTTTATAAGGTAAACTGTAACGTGATTGAAGCCACATATGAAAGCGGACTCATTTGTATTTAAATAGAATGACGTCTTCAAGTTCCACTGCACTGATTATTTATAATTAAGTATTCATTTTCTATACGTAAGCCTAATTGCTATTGACTGTGGACAAATTGAACGAATAAAACATTAATGTTAGTTAGGCTCTATTACGCTTTTAATAGGCTCTAAGTGTTTATCAAATATAAGTTTATTATACCTCTATTCAGTTAGAGAATATGGGGCTTCGTAACATTCAATTTAATCCAAATGGCATATTTCTGTGGTAGGAATTCTTCTTACCTCTAGCTAAAAGAAGAGTGGTACCTAGTCACTGTTTTCCTATCCTACTAATATTATAAATGCGAAAGTTTGTAAGGATGTATGTGTGTGTGTGTGTGTGTGTTTGTTGCTCTTTCACGCAAAAACTACTGAACGGATTTTCATGAAACTTTGCAGTAATATAGCTTAGACATCGGAATAACATAATTTGTTAAAATTTATAGAGATTTTTGAAGGGACTGGTTTCCCGAAGCGAAGCGAGGGCGGATTTACTAGTAATTTCTAAAATTTACCTGTGAAATGTAGGTACCTACTTTTGTGTTTCGGTCGTAGTTTCGGAGATTATGAAAGTCAAGTAGGATATTCTCTAATAAAAAATAATAGATATATTAATACAAATGTTATTTGGATGGGATTCCCTTGCAAACAGTTTTCAGACAATTATGTATGCTAGGTAGACAACATTGTCAAGCGTATCAATATAGTCAACTGGGTTTTCCCGATCTCGCGTGACGAGAGTTAGCATGAAGTAATTTACCTACGTGTCTCATCGCAGTCCTGTGGTTAGGCGTATTTGTTGCAGTATCTTTTATATTGCGGTATTTGAGCATATTGTTATCAATACAGCAGGTATATCCGACATGTATGTATTTACGTCACTGCATATTTTGTAGGTATTAGGAATGTCTAGTTAAGGCAGTGTGTATTATAGTAGATATTGTATTGAGATTTTAATACAAACGTCACATCTTAAGAATGTTTTATTTATAAAATGTTATCAGCACAAATTTCTCTTTAAATGAATGTAGGTATGCAAACCGCAGGTACATTATAACAAATTTGCATTAATATAATTACGTATAAGCATAGCAAAGTAATTTTTCCGCAAATAATTTTGATTTTATTTTCACCGAGATATGGTAAGTACCTACTTACGTAAAACTGTAAAGATGTCTATTACTAAAGTTGCAGTTGCTGGTAATCATACTGGGTTAATTACTCAGTTTGAATAAAGAAATGAGACATGAAGGTGTCTTACTGTTACAATGAGATGTACACAATAAAGATGGTCTCTCTAAAAACGAAACCACTTTCACGACGTCACACTGAAACTAAGATTTCATATAATAAAAAAATCTTTACACAATATTTATATTCCAACTTATTTTTTAAAAGCAATTCTAAAGATAAGTTCATTACATGATAGCTATGGTTAATTACGACTTCATTCGCATGGGAATTCTTCTGGCGTAATCTAATTAGTAATTCTTCTCCCGTGTAAATTCCGGGATCAAAATATGTTAAACTAGCGAACCGCCCTCGCTTCGCTTCGGGACCCGTAAGTATCAACCGCGTAGGTCCCGCTCCCGTAGGAATTTCGGGAAGATAATAAACTATCACCAAAATTAATTCAGGTTAAATTAAATTAAACTTAGAAATAAAGCTTACGACAAAATAATAGCAAAGTAGCAAAGGATCACAGCAAAATTAATTCAGATTAAACTTGGAAACGCGGCAAGTTTGGTATGGTGGGTTCGACCAAATTTGATTACCATAAAAACGGTTCTAGTGTGTTAATCTTAAAAGATAGACATATACTGTCGTGGACATTTTTTTAGATCATTTCAAGAGGAATAATTCTTTCATACATATATTTTTGGTATCTTGAATCGTTTTCGCAACGCATGCAACGAAAGCCCTCGAGAATGAATAATTTTCCCCGTTTTTTCCACATTTTCCATTATTTCTTCGCTCCTAATTGTTGCAGCGTGATGTTATATAGCCTAAAGCCTTCCTCGATAAAAGGTCTATTCAACACAAAAAAAAAATTTCAATTCGAACCAGTAGTTCCTGAGATTAGCGCGTTCAACCAAACAAACAAACAAACAAACTCTTCAGCTTTATAATATTAGTATAGATATGTACCTCACACGTCAGTTTCATACAATACAATTTTCATAGTAGGAAATGTTCCGAAACGACTGACGTGTGAGGTTTCGAAATCGAACTTCGTACGTTGTTCGTATTTCGGATTTCGTAGTAGCCTCCTGATTTAGATGACTAAATTTAGGAAGGTGTAATAAGCCTATTAATGTAATAAAATACCAGAAAGAAACAAAAACATTTATTTTAAGTTACCTAAATAAATAAAAATTATTTATTGAACCAAAAAAATCCTTAATACTTAACAAGGACGGGCACTCATTAATATTCAGTAGGCTCGTAAGAGTGTTTACACTGTTCTACATCAATAGTTTCCAAGTCATAATTTCCTTGGACGTTGCTCTACAAACATTTCTTATTATTATTTGCAGGTAGCGACGCAAAACCAATATGGAATAGGTTTAGGAATAAAACGAGAAGTATTTTTCTTAAATTTAGAAGACGGCTATTTTGGCTGTCAAGTAAACGAATCGACACAAATATTACAATTATATGAATTATCTAAATTATGCGACGGTGTGCCAGACTGTTATAAGGCATCTGACGAACTTAGAACAGATTTAAAATGCACAGGTAAGTCGCTAAACTTGTTATATGTATTATAGGATATTATAAAGTAATTACTGTAAAGAAAGTACATATTTTTTATCACTACCTTTTGTTTTCAATGTTCTAATGTTTGTCTCGATGTTTTAGATGATTGTACCAAAGAAGATGGCGCACGTTGTATAAATGGTGCTTGCCTAAATGGAGTCTGCCATTGTAACGATGGATTCGGCGGATGTAACTGTCAAGAAACTGGTGTGTACTATCTTCGTGGCATATTGTTTTAATTTCATATTTATGCGTCCCCGAGACGATCAAGCGCACTTGACAAGTCTACGTGATTGAAGCGAATATTGATCGTTTACTGCGTTGACTTGACGCGTAAAGGTACCGTGTTTTCGGCTTGACCATAATTGACACACGTGAGACTTGTCAAGTGCGCTTGATCGTCTCGGGGACCCATTACATTATGTATGTACAATAATATGTTACGTTTTGTAACAAAAAAGATTTAGTTCAATAAACAAAATCCCTTTTTTTAATATTTTTCATTTGTTTTCAGATGTAAATGAATGTAAAGATAGACCTTGCGATGTTTTTGCGCACTGTACCAACACAGTTGGAAGTTTTCAATGCTCGTGTTTCCCAGGGTATGAAGGAGATGGATTCACGTGCAAAGGTAACGTATCTACATATATTTACCATGTATATAGTTTTTTCGTGAGCGTAAAAATTTAACTTAAATTAAATTTTTATTTGTTGTAAATTCAGACATAAACGAGTGCGAAGATCCGTCGATAGCGGCACGATGTGTACAAAATGCAGAATGTTGCAATCTTCCTGCGCATTTTATTTGCAAGTGTAATCGAGGTTTCGAGGGTGATGGCGAAGAAGAATGCAGAGGTAAATATTCTTATATTACACGACTTTCTTCCAAGTCTTATTGGGTCACATACCTATTGTTTATTATATGGACACCTGGAGCAAAAGATATTATTACAAACGAGTATACCTACATTTTATGTATGTCATTTGCATTGTAGATATCGACGAGTGCCGAAGACCTGGTGCTTGTGGAGCTAATGCCATCTGTCAGAACTACCCTGGAAATTATACTTGTGCTTGTCAAGATGGCTATACTGGAAATCCCTTTGATGGCGTAAGTGCAAAACAAATTCATACAAGTTAATATTTAGGCGAATTTATACAGTTAACGTGTGCATCGCAGCGTACCTCATTATTGGATTTTGCTGAATTCGCCAAAATATTTTCCAAGCTTTTGTTATTATACATGTCTTATTGTGTTTTTAGTGTGTGGACGTCGACGAATGTGCCATCGGAGGTGCCTGCGGACCCGGAGCGACGTGTCGTAACCTCGCGGGTGGCTACGAGTGCAGCTGTCCCCCAGGCTACGAAGGTGATCCTCGATTGGAATGCCGTGACCATGACGAATGTTCGCGTGCGTCGTGCGGTCGAGGTGCTCTGTGTGAAAATATACCTGGAGCGTATCGCTGTATATGTCCACCCGGTTTTGAAGGCAACCCGGATACTGAATGTTTTGGTAAGCCTAATAACCGCTTAACATTATTTTGCATTATTTTTAACCTGCTTTCTGTGGTCTAACGCTTTATTATTACTTACTTACAATAACCATGTGGCGTGTAATAATCGCGCTGAATACTACCGCACTCTGACGCGCGGTAGCTTCACGCTCTTACTAATAACTATACTTTTACTTCTATGAAGTACATTTTACAGCGAAGGTTGACTACAGGGATAATTCTACGCTAAGGTCTTTTGTTATTTTTTGTTTCTGCAAATGGTGACAATCTTGGATTTCTGCGCAAATACGACGAAATTGCGCACTTTTCACGTATCTTTTCTTCATGTCTTTGGTTTTAAACTTCATTGATTCTTCATCTACCATTTTCTCAATTGTATGTTCAAAAATTTCCTCTTCGTAGTGGCTGCAGGAGTACCTACCTATTGCGTGCGTATATGCTTGATTTTATTTATTTATACCATAAGTAGCAATTGTAATAAGATGTGAGTTGTTTGTTATACCAGACGTGGATGAATGTAAGAATAGCAAGGCAGTTTGCGGTGAGAACGCCTTGTGTACCAATACAGTGGGAAGCTTCATATGTACGTGTGCACCGGAGTATACGGGAGATGCACGTGTTACCGGCGGCTGTAAAGATATAGATGAGTGTGAGTCGCTTGAACGGCCCTGCGGTATACATGCCATTTGCAAAAACACTGCCCCAGGATATAAGTGTATTTGCCCCCAAGGATACAAAGCTAAACCGGATCCTCAAATAGCTTGTGAACAGGTACATGCATTAAGCTACTATTTATAATACTAAAGTTATGAATAGTGTTACTTACTATTGTTTCTTTACAGATTGACGTCAAAACGTTATGTAAATCTAATTTCGACTGCACAAATAATGCCGAATGTGTTAATGAACAATGCTTTTGTAAACACGGCTTTGATGCGCAAGGATCAGTTTGCATTGACGTTGATGAATGCAGTGACAATTTAAAATGCGGAGAAAATGCTATATGCGTTAACACACCCGGAAGTTATAGCTGTAACTGCATTGTTGGGTTTATTGGATCACCACCAGAAGTACAATGTAGAGCACCATGTGAAGATGTTAAATGCGGTGAACATTCCTACTGCAAACCTGACGGCATCGATGCCTATTGCGTATGTGATGAAGGTTGGACTTTTGATCCAAGTGACATAGCCGCTGGTTGCATTGACATAAACGAATGCGATACTGCTTTGGGACCTGTTGGACATTGTGGCACAAATGCACGTTGTAGCAATACATTAGGTAGTTTTACATGTCAATGTCCTGATGGATACACTGGAGACGCTTATAAACAGTGTTCAGATATAAATGAATGTCAATTAGAGAACGTGTGCGGGATAGGTGCAGAATGTAATAATCACGACGGATCTTTTTCCTGTGTATGCCCCGAAGGCACGATTCCGGATCCTGATGCTCGAGTGAGATGTTCTGAAATTTTGTCTTGTAAATCAGATAGTGAGTGTCCTGGAAATGCTATATGCGATGCTCACGCTAAATGTCTTTGCCCAGAACCAAACGTTGGAAATGAATGTCGCCGTAAGTTTAATACTTTATGTTAAAATAAATTTAGATTTCTTATAAACCTTGGTTATAACTCATCAAGGGCTCACTGTAGCGTACTAGTTTCTCCTCGTGACTTAGGACGATTTCTGATGTTGCCCCAGTGTTTATTGATGGGAGGCTAGTGTCGAGTCTGCAAAACACGGGAATGTTAGAAAAAAATTGCCCCATTGTTCACCCATCGACGTACTGGTTGTATCGATGGGTCGACACAGAGTTTAATAAATATTTACTTAGATAAAATTTTGCAAACCTTAGTACATATTTATATAGAATAATTTTCATTATATTTCAGATCCATGTGAAAATCTTCAGTGCGGTAGTAACTCTGAATGCTTATTAAACGAACAAATAGCTCAATGTCTTTGCAAAAATGGGTTTACCGGAAATCCAACATCAACTAGTGGCTGTCAGGATATTAATGAATGCGAAGTAAATCCTTGTGCTATTGGAGCAGTCTGTAAAAATCTGCCAGGGCAATTTGTATGTGAGTGCCCTGGAAGTTTTAGTGGAGACCCATATATTGAAGGATGTGTAGGAGAGAAAAGGCCAAATGAATGTAGTAATAGCAACCCATGTCCACAGGGCGAACAATGTATATTACATGACGGTGAAAATGTTTGTATCTGCTCACAAGGATTTGCACGTAACAAAGAAACTGGTTTATGTGAAGATATTAATGAATGTGCACAACACGGGCGTTCTCCTTGCGGTCTAAATGCTATATGCAAAAATTTACCAGGCAGTTACGAATGTAAATGTCCCCCAGAATATGGAGGCAATCCCTACAATCTATGCGAAGTATGTAATGATATAAGTTGTCAGTGTCAGCCACCATATAAAGTCGTTGATGGGAATTGTGTACTGTCTGGCTGTACAAAAGATAATAAATGTGGAAAAGGCGCTGAGTGTATTATAATATCTGACGGAGTTAGTTACTGCGCTTGTCCAGCTGGTTATTCGCAAACTACTGATGGTTCCTGCGAAGACATCAATGAATGTTTGTCTGGGCAGCCTGTATGTGGCTTTGGCGCGGAATGTATAAATACACCTGGATCATTTACATGTAAATGCCCAGCAGGTTATGGTCAAGACCCAATTACGGGACAGTGTAGTTTGAACCAAAAACGTTGCATCAGCGATTTAGACTGTTTTGCCAATGAAAAATGTATACAACCAGGTAAATGTATCTGTCCACCACCGTTCTACTTAGATGTCTCAGATGGACAAAAATGCAAAAGTCCCTGTGAAAGATTTATTTGCGGTATCAATGCTAAGTGTACTCCAAGTGATCCGCCAAAATGTATGTGCATGCCTGGTTATGAAGGCGATCCATACACTGGTTGCACTAATAGAAATGAGTGCCATAGTGCGCCTTGTGCTTATGGAGCGATATGCCATGATCAAAAGGGCGGCTATCAATGCGTTTGCCCGGAAAATATGGTGGGAGATCCATATAAATCAGGCTGTAAGTACTTACAATAGTAACTAAACCATACCAACATAATAATTTATCAAAGTAGATTCTACGTACATATTTCAAAATTGCCTGTACAAACATATTAGTCATTATGGTTTTCTTACAGGTACTATTGAAGAAGGTCCATCTCAGAAACAGCTGTGTAATCAAGATAGTGAGTGTCCGAATAATCTTGCTTGTTTAAATCGCGCTTGTGTTTCTCCATGTTCTACGGTGTCTTGTGGAGCTAATGCCTTTTGTGAAGTTGATAATCATGCTGCATGGTGTCGTTGCAACCCTGGATATACTAAGCCTGAAGGAGGAAAATGTATCTCTGGTAAGATAACGGAAACGATGCAATATTTACATGTCACAAAATTATATCATTTTCATTTTCATAATTATTTCAATTTCATTTTCATATCTGTTTTAGGTTGTGATAACTATTCATGTGCTCCAGCTGCACAATGTATCATTTCAAAAACGGGACCAACATGTGTTTGTCCTGAAGGTATGGTAGGGAACCCATTCCCTGGTGGAGCATGTAGGCGTGACGTATGTGGCCCAGCCATGCCTTGTGGGAATCCATTAACCTGTATAGCAGGTCGCTGTCGTCAGAGATGTGAGAATGTTGTATGTGGCATAGGAGCATCGTGTAACGAAGAAAATGGTCGGTGTGTTTGTAACGCATTTTTTGTGGGAAACCCTGATTTGTTGTGTATGCCACGTGAGTATATTTCTCTAAAAATTATTATGCTGTGAACGTTTTTTATCACTATAATACAGCTTGAATTTTTTTTTGTTAACGGTAAATGATGTGAATTTATACACTGATATGTGATTTCCTTACAGCCATTGCACCTCCTATCTGTGAACCGGGATGCGGTCAAAATGCACATTGTATTTATGGTCAAATAAATGTTTGCAAATGTGACAAAGGTTACACTGGAAATCCATATGCTAAATGTTTACCGCGGAGGCAAATAACTTGTGCGACAACATCTTGTGGAACTAATGCAGTTTGCCAACAAACTAAATCTCACGTGGAGTGCTTATGTCCCCCAGGATATATTGGAAATCCAAATTTACAGTGTATAGATATTGATGAGTGCAGTTCTAGGCCCTGCGCTGAAAACGCAATTTGTATTAATACTCCTGGAAGTTACAGTTGCATATGTAAAAGCCGTTACGTTGGTAATCCGTATGAATTATGTACCCAAGTATCGGTTGCAAAATGCGCAGATGGAAATATTTGTACTTGTTCACACAATACTACTTGTCCAGAAGGATTTGTTTGTGAACGGTCTAGATGTGTTGATACGTGCAAAACTGTGATGTGTGGTCCCAAATCTGTTTGTACAGAAGGAATATGTCATTGTATTCCGGGCTATACTGGCAATCCTAATGATTTAATGCAAGGATGCAGTATTGACAATAAGTGTGTAACTGATGGAGATTGTAAAGATTCCGAAATTTGTTTCCAATTAAGTAAATTTACCCGTAAATGTGTTGATTCTTGTAGTAAAATTCAGTGTGGGCCAAATTCATTATGCGTTAGTGCTAACCATCAAGCCCATTGTATCTGTACAGATGGGTATGTTGGTAAACCCAGTGATGTTAAATCAGGATGTCATTTAATTCAAAAAGAACCCAATGAGGTAGAGTGTACCATAGACAGTGACTGTAATGAACCGCAGATATGTGTTGCAGTCGATGGATCTACTCATAGATGTCTTGATTTATGTTCCACAATAGCGTGTGGAGCAAACGAAATTTGCAGAGTTATAGACAATAGTCCTCGCTGCGATTGCGAAGATGGTTTTCTCTGGAACCCGGTTATTTCTGCTTGTGAACAACCTTCCACTCCTAATTGCAAAAATGATGAAGATTGTGATGATAATAGATCATGTACAAACGATGTCCTTGGAGTTAAAAAATGTACTGATACATGCTCAGTTTTTACATGCCCACAAAATTCGAAATGTTTTACGATAAACCACAAAAGCCAGTGTCAATGTTCGGATGGTTTTGTGGGAAATCCAAATGATCGCGATGGGTGTATAGCAATCAATAAAAATCAATGTTCAGACGATGCACAATGTCGAGAAAGTGAAGTATGCAAAAGCTCAGGTAGTGTTAAAAAATGTGAACCTGCTTGTCAACTAGTTGTCTGTGGACCCAATGCAATATGCATTACTAATAACCATGTGGCTCAGTGCCAATGCCCGTCAGGCCCATACACTGGAGACCCAAATGATCTAGAAAAGGGATGTCAGTCAGTACCTTGTATTTACAATATAGATTGTTTACCTCATGAAATATGTAATCGATTGACACACAAATGTATAAATGTATGCAATGAAAATTCATGTGGGGATAATGCTATATGTATACCAGATAGTCACACAACTGTATGTCAATGTCCTACTGGTTATAAGGCCGATCCGGTCCCAGAAATCGGTTGCAAAAAAGTAGAATTATGTGACCCTAATCCGTGTCATTCAACGGCCATATGTGAACCACTATTAACATCTTATAACTGCCAATGCCCCCCAGGTTACATAGGAGATCCATACAAAGAAGGCTGTAATAAACAGAGTCAATGTCTGAACGGAAATTCAGATTGTCCTGAATCTGCGGTTTGTGTCGAAGGACACTGTGTTAATCCATGTGATGGAGCTTGTGGAATAAACTCACTATGTAAGATAGTTGACAGAAAAGCCGTTTGCTTATGCCCAGAAGGCTATGAAAGCTCACAAGGGCACACAGGCTGCAAAAAAAAACTTATTGCATGTGCAAATGAATTTGACTGTGATGGTGATATTTGCCACAAAGGACAATGTTTCACTGCGTGTAAAAATTCGAGCCACTGTGATCCCAACGATGTCTGTTTAAAAAATTTCTGTGTTACACAATGCAATAAGCACAATCAATGCAGCTTAGGACAAGCTTGTATTGAAGGTCAATGCCTAATAGGATGTAGAAGCAATGAAGATTGTTCTGGTGAAGAAGCTTGTATCAATAATAAATGCGCAAACCCTTGTCTAGCGACTCGAAGTTGTGGGCCGAATGCCATTTGTTCCCGCGTAAATCATAATACTTTATGTGATTGTCCACTTGGATTTGAAGGTACTCCGACTGCTCAACAGGGATGCGTTAGAAAACCATCCTCATGTATTAAAACAGCTGAATGCCCACCCGATCATATGTGTATTGGTCATTTGTGTCAAGTGCCGTGCAAAGATATTTCTGGATGCGCTATAGGTGAAACTTGTAGCGACAACAAATGTCTTAAAATATGTCATTCTAGTAGTAATTGTCTTCACGGAGAACATTGCAGCTTTGGATTGTGCGTTCCTGGTTGTAAATCCGATTCCGATTGCCTTAATAATCAACTCTGTGAGTCAAGCGAATGTAAATGCTTACCTGGATTTGAACTGGTAAACGACGAGTGCAATGACATAAACGAATGTATTTTTGATCCATGCCACCCCTCTGCACAATGCATTAATTCATTAGGATCTTTCAAATGCATTTGCCCCACTGGCGCAGTAGGTGATCCGTATAAAACTGGATGTTTGATGCCAAACCAATGTAGACGTGATAGCCAGTGTGAAGATTCTTTAGCATGCATAAGAGGGAAATGCTCCAATCCATGTCAAACAAATGCATGTGGATTAAATGCAGTATGTACAGTCAATAAACATAGAGTCACTTGTGCGTGCGAAAAAGGTTATGTTGGAAATCCCTTCGATAAAAAAATTGGCTGCTTTAAGGTAGAATGTGTAGATAACTCAGATTGTGGACAAGATAAATACTGTAACAATCGCGTTAATAAATGCACAGGTATTAATAATTGTATTACAATTAAACCGTTGTACGTTTAAATTAATATGACAATTTATGTTCTTAATATTTGTTTATTTTTACAGATAAATGCAATGAATCTATTTGTCAGGGTGGTATTTGTAAAATTCAAAACCATGAACCGTTTTGCACCTGTCCGGCAGGATTTGAATTGATTAATAATCAGTGCACTGATGTGGATGAATGTTTAAAACAGCCTTGTCCACTTAATGCAAAGTGTTCGAATACTTTAGGGTCCTTCTCATGCAACTGTGTGAATGGAACTATTTTAGATACAAACACTGGAAACTGCAGGTTGCCGGGAGAATGTTTCTCTGACAATGATTGCTCTCAGAAAACTAAGTGTTATGAAAACCATTGTGTTGATCCATGTTCCGATTCGCCTTGCGGAGAAAACGCACTGTGCATTGTTGATAACCATAGTCCTGCCTGTGAGTGCTCTCCAGACAGTCAAGGTGATCCATATGAGAAATGTATAAAGTACGAGTGTGTTAAAGACACTGACTGTTTGACAGAAGAAGCATGCGTTAATAATAAATGTAAAGACTCTTGTAGTATTCCACGTGCTTGCGGTAAAAACGCAAATTGTCTTTCAAGGAACCATGTTGGTCATTGTTCATGTTCTGCTGGATATACCGGTGACCCAGTACTTGGTTGTGTTCCACTTCAGTATTGTACAGACGACAGCGAATGTTCCTCGGGAACTACGTGCATAGATAACTTATGTGTTGGTAAGTAAAGTAACTTTTTCTACTGTGATAGCTATTTAAATATGCTGAAAAACAGAAAACATCTAAAATCTTTATGGAGTTACTACTTATTAAATACAGAAAATGGTTTTTCCAAAATACCTTCGATGTATAAACGTCGAACACCTTATAATGTAACTGCTACCAACACCTAAAACGGGCAAAGCCCTAATCTACATACACCAATTATTGTATTATAGGGTCTTTCAACAAGAACTTTGTGTTTCAATTGCAACAAACTTTCAACAGAAGGACTATTATGTTGTTTGACAATATCCCGAATTTTATGAAATGTAACTCTATCAGAATTAGTCATTTCCATAATGGATTTTGATTAAGTATTTTAATGGGAATTTCGAGCGAAATTGAATTCATTGTAACAATTGTCAATGCACCTACTAAGAATACGTCGAAAAACTAAATGTCAAAACTATCATGTTGTCGGTGTTTGTTGCAATTGAAAAACAAAGTTCTTGTTGAAACACCCTATATTTACAATTTAAAGAAAAACAATAATTGCTTGTACATAATATATTAAATCGATTATAACATAATAACTTCATTGTTACAGGTTTGTGTAAACATTCAAGGGATTGTTTAAACGACCAAATTTGTATTCAAGAGACATGTAGACTAACATGCAATTCTAATGATACATGTCCAGAATTATATTTTTGTTTGAATAGAGTATGTGTAAAAGAAGTCCAGTGCAATAATAATGATGACTGCTTAGATGATGAGGAATGTAATATAGGAAAAAATGGTATTCCACAATGTAAGAAATTGTGTGATAAACATCCGTGTGGAAGAAATGCTGTATGTACTAGTAAGTCCCATCAAGCGGTGTGTTCCTGCAAAGACGGATTTTTTGGAGATCCAATACAAGGGTGCAAGAAGAAAGAGTGTGATCAAAACGATGACTGTACACAGGATAAAATTTGCGATAAAAATATGTGCAAAATAGCGTGTTTAGTTCAGAATGATTGTGGTGATAACACCATCTGCTCATCTGAAAAACATGAACCCATTTGCTATTGTCAACCAGGTTATACTGGGAATTCGAAAACTGGATGTAAAGAAATAAATTGGTGTGAGAATAAACCGTGTGGTGATGGAGCAGAATGTAAAAATTCTAGAAACAAAGCTATTTGTGTATGCCCTCCAGAAACAGTAGGAAATCCTTACGATGAAGGATGCCACAAGTCTCCAGAATGTAGATTCAATAGAGATTGTCCTGCTGTTGCCCGGTGTGCTGTAATTGACGGAGTAAGGAAGTGTACAGGTAAATTTATTATTTAAAAATCTACTTTCTATACTCTTTTTACATGTGCTTTATTCGTGTCGATCCATCATGGCCCACTATTTATCACGGATCTCTTCTCAGAATGAGAAGGTTAAGGCCATATTTCACCACGCTGGCTAAGTGCGAATTGGCGAACTTCAAACACCTTTTTTTTTGCGAACTCTCCGTCAGGTTTCCTCACGATATTTTTTCCTCCACCGTTTGTAGCAAGTGACATTTAAATGCTTAAAACGCACATAACACCGAAAAGTCAGCGGTGCGTACCCTGGGATTCGAACTCGGACCCTCCGAATAGGAGGCAGAATTAACCACTAGGCTATCTGCCCTACGTTTGTTTTATTAAGAAAATAATATTTTTAGATGCCTGTAAAAATTACAAGTGTGGACCTAACGCAGAGTGTGTAGCTGCTAGGCACTCTGGTCAATGTAAATGCAAATCTGGATATGTAGGAAATGCTGTTAGTGAGAAAGGATGTCGTCTGCGGGAAGTGACATGCAGTAGCAAAGCAGATTGCCAACAAGAACAGTATTGCCGAAAGGGAACTTGTCAAGGTATTTAATTATATACTATAATTAACAAGACAAAGGTAGTGGGGTACTTAAAATAGAAATAGTTATTAAATTTTTCTGTATACATTTACAGGTTTATGTCTTGTTGACGAGGAGTGTGACTCTAAAGAGAAATGTATTAATGGACAGTGTACCAATCCTTGCGAGTTGGAAAGGGCATGTGGGCTAAACGCATTATGTAAATCAGAGAATCATGTAGTAATATGCAGTTGTCCTTATAGATTTACTGGAAATCAAGATGTAGAGTGTGTTAGAAGTGAGTAAATTTACTTCATTTTTTTAATGAAAATTAGAGCGAAATATCATAAAAAAATTGAAATAATATTATTTTTGTTTTTCAGTACCTCGTTTATGCGGAGCTGCTGGAGAATGTGAAGATGGTCTGGCTTGTCATGATTCTATGTGCGTGCCTCGGTGTGATAACGATGAAGCATGTGCTTCAAATGAAAGATGTTCTAAAGGAGTTTGTTTATGTATGTATTTTATTTGAAATTAGGAAGATTTTGTTAATATATTCATCATAAAATATTATTTTCAAGCAACATTTTTAACTATAAAATATACTCTATTTTAGTGACTTGTCGAGTGGACAACGATTGCTTCCTGGGACACATATGTCTTTCTAACAGTTGTCAATATGGATGTAGACAAGATGACGATTGTGGACCTAATGAATTCTGCAAAAATAACTATTGTCAAAATCCATGTGCTAGTGAAATCAGTCCATGTGGGCCAAATGCGTTATGTACAATAGTAAATCGAAAAGCATTATGTTCATGTACTGAAAGCTTAATACCAAACCCAACACCAAATGTAGGGTGTGTCCGCGCGCCTCCAGTTTCTTGTCGCACGCATACAGATTGCACTAACGGATGGAGATGTGAAGCTGATAGATGTAGACCTGCTTGTGGACTTGAGGGTACGGAGTGTCTGCAGGGTGAACGCTGTGATCTAGGAGTCTGTCGATATGCATGCACTTCAGACGAGCAATGCTCTGATGATGAAGTATGTGACGGAAGAGTGTGTGTTACAGGATGTAGATCTAATTCTCAATGCGCCAGTCAATTTGCCTGCATATCTGGACAATGTATTGATCCTTGTTCTGAACCTGCTGCCTGTGGTGCTAATGCATTATGTTCCGCAAAGGACCATCTTCCAGTGTGTACATGCCCAAAAACTCTTGTTGGTGATCCCAAATCAGCATGCAGACGAATAACAACGTCTTGCGAACTTGACAAAAGCTGTCCAGATGGCTTTACTTGCTATGGAGACTCGTGTTATCCGTCTTGTCGAAGGTAATTTAAATGAATTCTTTAAAATTTTTAACACATCAATATTTGATATACCTAATTGTAATTCACTTTACACTTAAGAATGTTAAAATTAATTTAAGTAAAAGAAAGATTTATAAAAATAGCATTTGTTTTAGTGATGTTGTCTGTCTGTCTAATGAAAAATGTGTACGAGGAATATGTAGAGTTGTATGCAACAGTGATGACACATGTAATGAGGGCCATATTTGTGAAAATAGAATATGTAAACAAGGTTGCCGCGACGATAACGCATGCGCTAGTAACCAGGCATGTTTAAACGGACAATGCAAAGGTAAGAAAAGTTGAAGATTTTTCAAATATATCTACCTACTCATTATATCAAAAATTCATTTGTTTTTTTTTTTGTGTACTGTGCAGATCCTTGTAAAGATGGTTCCAGCTGCGGTATCTGCGCTGAATGCACTGTATTAAATCATCGTGCGCAATGCAGCTGCTCCAGTAATTATACTGGTAATCCACTAGTGGAATGTAAAAAAAAACATTTACAATGCGATGGATTTTGTCCATGTGATGAAAGTGGATACTGTATTTCGCTTTGTGAAGACAATAGTAATTGCAATTGCGGCGAAAAATGCTTAAACGGGGGTTGTAGATCATCGTGTTCCTCTCGAAATAAATGCCCCGAAAGACAAATATGTACTCATGGAACGTGCGTCCCAGGTTGCAATAACAATAGAGACTGTGGGGAGGATATGGTTTGCTCTTCAAAGCTGTGCGTGCCTGCATGTCGTGAAAATACATGTGGAACGAATGCTATTTGTTTGGCAACACGACATAGAGCAGTTTGCAGTTGTCCGAGTGGTTTTTCTGGCGATCCGACTAAACAATGCAAACCTTACGAATGCCTACGAGATGAAGACTGTACCGCTGATGAAGAATGTAATGCAGAGGGCAAGTGTAAAAATGTATGCTTAGGCGCCTGCGGTGTGAACGCTATTTGTCGGGCCATTAACAGAAGTCCGCAATGTTCATGCCCTCCGGACTATTTGGGAAATCCGAAGATAGAATGTTCTAAGCCCGCTGCTGGTAGTTGCTTACGAAATCCTTGTGGGATTAACGCTAGGTGTCGAGACCTCGAAGATGGTAGCTACGAGTGCACCTGTCCACCAGGCTGTGCTGGAAATCCACAAAGGCAATGTTTTTGCGGAACAATGACGCCGTGTGCACATAAAACTTGTGGTACTAATGCTCAATGCCGTATTGGACCGAGTGGAGAACCGCACTGTTATTGTCCACGTAATTACCCTAATGGTGATCCGAATATAGAATGTAAGTGCAAGTGATTATTATTATTATTTAAAACTGTACCATCTAGTTTTTAAGTTTTTATTAAGCAGTGAACTGTGTAACTCTGTGTGACATTCATTTTATTCATTACTTTGCAGGTGCCCTTGAACGAAGTGTAGTTGATTGTCGAACCACAGGATGTGGCGTAAATGGAGAGTGCTTAAGAGAAGGTGCAGAATTTGTGTGCCGTTGTATTCCTGGAACAGAAGGACAAGCAGACATTGAGTGTCACACCAGTAAGTAGTGTTTGGTCATATTTATCATTGTCTTGACACATGTAAAAATGCACGAGAAAAGATCTCATACGTTACTATTCATTACTATTAATGTTTAAAAAGTAACATGGAATTGATTATTTACTGAATGTTGTGGAACATTCACACATCCACAGTAGAAAGTATTACATTTGTACATACATTATAAAGCAATGTACAGTATCTGATTAAAATAACGGCAAAGGATATTTTTGAATTTCTCGGTTGTAAAAACTCGTAGTTTTTCACGACTTTAATATGTTGCCATGAGTACAAAAATGTTATGAATATAAGTATAAGATTATATTTGAGTAACATATTTGTACTTAAAGTTATAAATATTGACTTTAGTGGAAGCATTCTCACCGTTCGTGCTTGAATACAGTCAGTAACATTTTGTTCGGCTTCATGTACATATCGCTTGTATTATAATATACCGTTATATATCTCTGGTCATAAACTATCAGTTTCAAAAAGCATGCACTGTCTCGTGAGAAAGTTTCCTCTTGCGGCTGAAGGTACAGCTCTTTCGACTCTGCTTTCTTCTTTCACATCTTCCTAGGTATCGAATGCACGAGTGACAAGGACTGTCCAGTAGACAAAGCGTGTTTGAGTTTACACTGCGTCGACCCATGTACGGTACGAGGTGTTTGTGGAGAAGACGCGCTTTGCGTGTCTGTGATGCACCGCGCCCAATGCTCTTGCCCTCAATGCTACGTGGGCCAGCCGAGATTATCTTGCCGACTCGATTCTACATGCAAACCTACAGCTGATGCTAACATTACCTTCACGTGCTCCGATACCAAGCCTTGTCCTACCAAGTTAGCGTGCGATCTTAGTACAAATCAATGCCGTAATCCTTGTGTGGGTTACCAGAAATGTCGACGAAACCAAAAATGTGAAGTAAGAGATCACAAGCCCGTCTGTGTGTGCAGAAGTGGATTTGCATTGAATGAAAAAGGAGAATTAACTTGTGCGCCCGAACACGCCGAATGTACCCGAGATGAGCAATGTCCATCGAATGCTGTATGCCGCAATTCGAAATGCGTAAATCCTTGTTTGGCTACGAGGGAATCTATGTGCCCCAAAGGAAAGCAATGCGAGGTAGTAGAACATCGGGTTATGTGCGTATGTGTTGAAGATTGTCATCCAACAGTATCGATATGTTTGAGAGATAATGGATGCCCACAAAATTTAGCATGTAGAGATTTTCAATGCAAAGATCCTTGTAAAGGCGCATGCGGCGAAGCACCATGTTCAGTGGAAGATCATCATCCTGTATGCAAGTTTTGTCCTAGTGGATTTATTCATGATGAAAAACATGGCTGCATCAAAGGTAATTTCGCCGTTAAAAAAACAATTTGAATATAAGCATACATTAGTATACATATATTTGTCGTTTTGAATGATTCTTAATATTTTTCTTCATATTGCAGGAAATGATATTTTCTACTTTATGACTTCATGCGGCTCTCTTCTTGTTTCATTCTTGTGTTTGTAGCATGATCATTTTCTTTTTTTCACAGTATGAACTTCTTCTAGAACAGGTAGTTTATGCATGATATGTCCTTATATGTGTACATAATTTCATTTAAGTTTAATCATTTGGTGGCGGCTGCGCTTGGGTACTTTACAATTAATGCATTTAATGCCTGGACATTAATTGACATGACTATGCAACAAAACTGCCACGAGACAGAGTTTGCAATGTTTTAACTTAATGCCTTTATACTGTATCAAAAACATATATGTTGTCTTCGCTCTGTATCTAAATATGTGTGAATACTTGTACTACAGCACGATAATGCAGAAAGTGTAGTTTTGCCTCGATACTTTAAATATATTCTTATATGTGTACTTGTGTATATAAAAAAAAACCTTTAGTAGTTTTAAATTGTATAAAATGCACGAGTGAAGAGAACTAGAAACTTTATTTGCTTCTCGACTTTTTACTTCTACTGAAATCAATACTGTTTCTTATTGTGCATTGTACAAAAAGTGCACATTTATGCGAAGTTTATTGTTTTGATTTGTTTTCATTTTGTTTATATTCGAATTGAAGTTTAATTTACAAATTCAAGTTGAGAGTTACTTTTTTTAATAAATCTGTACTAACATTTTGTTTGTGGATGTACCAGCATTAGAGTGTGGCGCGCATGAGCAGTGCGCAGCGAATCTGGCATGCGTGAACGGGCGCTGCGGAGACCCATGCGCGCACGGGGGCCCCTGCGCAGCCGGCCAGTCTTGTGCTGTTCTTAACCATCAACCGGTTTGCTCCAAAGGTTCGTTTAATATTTTTGTACTGTCAAAATCTATTAAAACGATATCGGAGACTATTTGCTAGTAAAAAAAGTAATCCTAATAACAAACGATTACAATTTTCCAGTTTCCATTTTCTTTTTCATACTTCTATTTAAACTCTATATTTGCACAAAAACATATGGCAGCAAATGTATATTATGACGCAAAACTAATAAAGTTTAAGTAGTTAAGTTTTTGCAACGAAGTTCCTTTTTATGTAAATGTTCTCTCTTTTAAAAAAAGTATATAATTATAGCTAGATAGCTACCAGTTCTGCCGTGCTAAGCACAAAAGCGGTAACATTTAAACTGGGCACTTCTCACATTACGCTATCTATTAGCTACGCGACTGCGACGCAATCCCAAAATTCTATGTATATATCTATATATATGTAGGGGAGATGTGCTCAAGACGGCATACTCAGGTAAGATGACACACCTACTATATTGCTTTAAATATTCGTGCTAAGAGTGCAATTGTGACGTTAACGGGAGTCTACATAGATGTCGCTAGTACTCAAATTCAGTATGGCGGAATAAGAACGCGGACTGGCAAGCAGTGCACGTTTTTGTGATTTTGACATGCTCAAAAGTTTGCTTTCGGTTTTGTTTGGTGGTGAAAATACATGTAAGGTAAGGATCTTTACTTTAAACTAATTTGAATTGTAAAAATGGGTTATTAAACTGCACAAATATAGCTAAAAACGCATCCTAACGTAAAAAGTATGGTCGTGACAATTTAAACCATAATTTTGTGACCGTTGGGTAAAATGACATACAGGGCGTGGGTGTAAGATGGCATACTATGTCATCTTATCCGTGTAAAATAGGATAGGAAAACTTACCTGTTTTCTTTTTTTATACAGAATGCCTGGCATTTACTAATGAACATCGACGCGAAAAAAAGGCTATTGAAGCTGTGAGGGACAATCGAATGGTCTGGCTTTTAGCATTGATAAGATGACATACCCTTAAGGTGTAAGATGACATACAGTAACCAACTTATCTCTGAAATGAAGAGAGGCGCTGTCGGACGCAATTCGAGAGGTAGTTACTGACAGACGAATGACCACATTGTACTTATGAATGACTTTTTAACATGACGGCATTAGTTCCAACTTTTGCAATTTCAGAGATAAGTTGGTGGCAATGTACCATGTCATCTTATCCTATACATATGTCATTTTACACATGTCAACCTAAGTGCCATTGATGTTTGTTTTCAAAGTTAATATGACGTTGATTGTTCTGAATTTTAAATAATTTTGTTGATTATGATACCTTTTAGAATATACGCAAGATGCTGATCTCATATGACTAAAATTATTTTAAATATTTCCCTTGAAAGAAAAAGTATGTCATCTTAAGCACAATTCCCCTATGTGTATATCTGTCACTTTTGACTGACAGGAGTCGAATCGTATAGTAAACCCAACTTAAGATTGAAATGAAAGAGGCGCTGTCGGACGCATTTGACATTCATTTGACCAATCATTGCACACTAGTAACTGATAGATGATTGACCAAAACGTACTTATGAATGACTTTTTAACATGGCGGCGTTAGTTCCAATTTTTGCCATTTCAGAGATAAGCTGGGTGCACTGTAGACGCGTCTCCTGTCAGTGAAAAGTGTCAGATACATACAAATTTTGGATTGCGTTGCAGTCGCGTAGCTCATAAATAGCGCTGTGTGAAAAGTGCCTAACGGTATCAGTGAAATCGAATTTTGAGAAATTTGAAGTTTTATAAATAGTCTTGTATGTCAATTCGCCTTCCGTCATACAGCATACTTGCCGTTTTTCAGCTTAGACAATGAGGGTAACCGCGTGTGAATTTTCCGCTAGAGGCGCTAGTGAAAAGTGAGGTCTGTCTGTCACTTTTCGCTTGTCTGAATGTCATTTGTCACTGTTTATGTATGGGCGGGCTTTGACAGCAGGACCTCACCTCGACGGTGGCGCCAACTGGTGAGCACAAAAACGGTGACCCTCATTGGATTAAATACCCAGGATATTTTAAGAGTTATGGAAATAATAAAACATTGGGTTGAAGTAAAATATAATATGTATGTCAAGTTTTGGCCTAAGTATTAAAATTAAAATATTAAATTATTGTCTTAGGTAGTGATTTCAAGTGAAACTGAGACAGCGGAAACTGTCTTAAGCTTGTTATGCGTTTTAATTTAAATACAGCTATTTGACTTACTTCATCAAATGCGTATTTTAAGCTATCCGATTCTATAAAAATCTAATTTTCGATTTTTTGTAAATACCGCTTTTGCGCTCAGTATGGCAGAGTTCTAGGATTAAGATTTTAATTTGTTTTGTATGTGTATGTGTTTACTGTAAGATCTGTCGGAACTATTTATTGAAATTTTGGTTTTTGTTTAGTTTGTCAATGCCAAACAACCTCCGATTGCGCAAGATTTCCAAATACACAGTGCGATGGCTGCGTCTGCCAACGCGGTAAGTAACCAATTTATTTTAAAGACACTATTAAAATTAATTACGGTAACAATTTTCGTACACATTAAATATGTGAACATAACGAATTTGAATTTTCTGTAGTAAAAACGCTTTAGTGTGCCTGATTAAATAAATACCTTTTCGTGCTTTTCCATGTTTTCGATCGTAACAATTGTAGGGAAATACTAAATTAATTAAATCATTTTTTGTTTTTATCGTCCTAAAACCCTATTGTTTTACAGTTGATAAACCGAGTACCAATTGTGCACATTGTCGACCTGGAGTCCCTTGCGATCCATTTTCGGGAGCATGCATGGAAAGTAAGTATTAAGTACATTTTTTGCTAATTAATACTTTATTTAATAATAATTTTAACTTTGCTAATTTAATAATACTACAATACTGTGTTTATCTAACGAAAACACGATGAGATAAACAACTGTATCTGTTAAAACTGTTCTATGTACTTTTAAATATTTTCACATTTGATATCTTGCAGACTCCTACTATATTGCTGGCAAGTCTGCATCTAACATATTTTATGTGAATAGCAAAACTAACTCCAAATGAACTGGTTGTTGCTATAATATTAAACGTACCAATTTGTCCGATAAAACGCCACAAAGTACTGGTTATTAATAATTCGGCAGACCCGACAGACAAGTATATTTAAATATTATTTATGTAGATCTAATATCAGAAAATCTATATCGTTACTTCTTTCGTTTCCTTTTGTAGAAAATGGTTCAGGCTTTTCAAAAATGTTTTTGGGCTTCAACACTACACTGTAACTATACGAAGAATCAAAAACATTACACTACAGTTTAGTGCTTGATTATCACTGCTTGCATGTATCTCATTTTCTATTCGTAATACTTATTTAATTTTTTCTGAGAGATAATAGACGACATATTTCTCTCTTCTCTCCTCTCATGTTTATATATTTTTCCTTATTGCTATCCTATATAAATCTTTGGGCGTAAATTAAATTTTTGCATGACTGTGAATTTATACATACAATTAATTGTTAGTAGTACTTTTTATGATTTCATAGTTCTGATTTATTAACTTTTATATTATTACATTCCTATTAACAGATGAAGAATCTAAAAATATTCCACTAACCGAAACATACTCCAATATTGTCACGACAGAATCTACACCAACTACACTCCTAGAAACGACCACTGACTTTGACCATTTAACGACTATTAATATTCTTAGTTTCACTAATTCAAAACAAGATTTATTTAATACAGATATTTCTAAAGAATCGAGTGATAACCTTAATGAAAGTACCACTACTTCAGTCTCGGATATCTTGACAAGCAATGAAAAAAATGTGGATCAAAGTATCTCAACACATCCAATGCAAACTAGTGTAACTCAGTTGAGTGAAACAAATACTTTTGAAACTGAAACAAGTAGCCAAAGTTATGGAGTTACTGAAACAAATTCTTTCATTACAAATGACGACAGAATACTTCAACCTTCACTGGATATTTATGAACTCATACCGAGTAGTAGCACTATTCACTCTGAAAGTACTAGTAAGCCTACGTTAAAACGCACGGAAACCAGTGGTTCACAAAAACAAGTAAATGAAAACAAAAGTGTTAAAGCTGCAGAAAATCAAAGAAAACTTCATAATAATTACACAAATATATCTCATATAAAGGATGATAAAAACAGTAAATATCATCAAAAAACATTGCCTATAGGCATAATTGGCAAAAATATAACTACATCTACTGTCAATACTTCTATTTTGAAGATGTTTGATAATACCACACCTTTTGAAATAGATTCTCATACAAATGTTACTGAGACATCAGTTGAAAATACCAATTTTCACGATGTATCCACTCTTAAATCTGAAGAGAATTTAACGACTGAAGATCTCATAAAAACAACAGAAATGGTTAATAAACTTGAAAGATATTCAACTTCTACGGTGGGTTGGAAGACTAATGAAATGAGCGTAACTAATTTGGAGGAATTAACTGAAGTGACGTCATCTGACAGTGGAAGTAATACATTTACTGATATTCACACGACAATAAAAACAACAGATAGTACCAAGCTGATAGATCTTAGTGGCGAAATTAAACCCGTTTCGGTAGGTAAAGAAATAACGCCAGGCTATGAAAATACTAATACTTTAACCGAAACAGATACAAGTAATATTTATTCAGAAAAATGGACTACTGAATTAAATTCAAAAACAACAACCACTACACAATTAGCGTACCTAAACGGTCAAGATACCACAAATGAAATTGAATTAAGTTCTATAACTACTACAACTATGGCTGATAATTTTAAGGAAATTGCTACCACAAACGATAGTTTTAAAAATAACACACCTTCAACAATACCTGAAGCAACTACAGAATCTATACTATTTCAAACAAAATCGACTCATGTCAATAATAACGAAGACTTTCATAATAAAAATGAGACTAATTCAGATGAAAAAAATGTTAAACAAATTGAACAAACAAAAGACGTAGCAAAAACATCTGTAACACTGGATGACTTTACTACTGAAACTTCTAAATTTAATTTATATTCAAAAGTTACAAATGATATTAATAATCTAGAAATAAGTGCAGTTTCTACTGAAACAGAAAAAAATATTGCTAATGAAGTGGAACTATCCACCGAAGCTTTTAGATATCAAGAATTTACCAGCACTGAAAACCCAACGTACAGGAATGATTTGAATACTATAAATGAAATGGACACGATTACAACAAAATATACTACTGAATCTAATACTCCTCCAACAGTAGTTGGTATCACCTCAGCAAGTATGGACACTGAATTAGAAGATACAGTTAAAAATGATATTACTACAGTCACTTCCAAAAGCACTCGTTTTACTGATTTTGAATTTGCCACACATATTTCCACATCACCTGATACATCACCAACTTTTAATAGTTTTGACAATATTACTCTGCCAAGAACAACAACGGAGGTAAACAATTTACATACAAATGAAATTCCAGGTACCTTTTTTTTTAAGGATTCTAGTCATGTTACTGATTCAAATAACCTTGTTGATGAATTATCAACATCTGATAAAGAAATTACTCCGGATCAGAAACTTGTCACGAGAAACTTTTACACATCAGAATCAAGCACTGAAAATATATTAGAAACGACTCAGACATATTCAATAGATTTTTCTACACCTCAGAAAATACGTTACGAAGATAATACGAATAAGCTAGAACATACAGTATTGCAAACAACATTAATTACTCAAAGTGACGAGCACATAAGTACTGAGACCCCAAATTATTTACAACAAACGAATGATAACAACAATCCCACCACAAATAAAATTAATGTCAATAAAAATGAAATAAACTACGTAAATATTCCAAGCTCTTCGATGATTTATGACACAACAACAACTATAAGTAGTACCAAATCCAACACAGAAAGTATCCTTGCTACAATGTCAACGGAGCCTAATTCACTTTTAGGAATAACAAACACCGAAAAAGATTTGAATTTTATAAACGATGCAAACCTAAAACCAGTCGTCACAGATGCAAATCATGCAGCTACAACGGTAGATTATTCTTTTGACAGTGCAACGACTGAATTCAACCCGAAGTTAGAAGTCACGACTACACAAAAGACACCTAATGATAAATTAACTAATGATGAAGATTCAATAAATCAGGAAATTTCAACAAGTAGTACATTATCTACAGATTTATTAAATGAACAAACGACAAAACCCTATGAAGACAAAATCACGACAAAAAATGTTGAAAATATAATAATGGAATTATCAACCATAACCGATAACCCAAAAGTTGTCAACGCCTTAATTACAACTGAAGGAAATAGAAATTCACAGATTACACTTGCAGTTAACAAAAACTATGCTAGCGAATCAGATTTATCTGCAACGACAGTTACTAATACATTAAGGGAAACTAGTTACCCGTATAGCAATTTAAATGATGAAATTTCAACTGAATACACAACATCAAAGAGTGAAAACGAAGGTATAGAACGAGGAACCAACATAGATATGGATCTAGTAAAAATGGAATGGCCAATAGGAACAACCGAATATTATTTAAAAGACTTCTCAACCAAGCAAACTTTAGATAATGACGTTACACATGTCACGGATATATTTATGCCAGACTTAATAAAAAATACTGAAACTTCATTTGGGAGTACTTCGTTTGATAATACACAAATTCCCCTGTCAACAATCTCTTCTGTCAGCACTTTGCTTAGTAATACAGAAATTCCAGCTCTAAACATCAAATCCGGAACATCAGAAGAAACTGATCGCCTAACTAATATAATTACTACTGAAGATTACGTAACTCAAACTCAAAGTACACACATCTTAAAGCTGTCCTCAGAATATGGTGAAACTACATATCCCGCTACAAAAAATCCAGTCCAGTCAATATTATCAACCGAAGACCAAACAAGTACAGTTACTGACGTAAATAAAGAGAAAAAATTATTTGATATGAATACAAAATACGTATCTACAACATTTAGTTTAACTACAGTTGATAATAATGCTGTCAATAAATTAACTGAATTCGATACGACTACATTACCAGTTACTGAAACAAATACAGAAACCATAACTCTAAATTCAAGAGAGCAAATGAATGGAGGACAAAACATTTACAATACAATATCAATTATTGAACAAATCCATAATACAGGAAAAGATATAGATGTTACTACCATGAATTACGAAACTGCATCAGTTAAGAACAGTGACACAACACCCAACTTAGATCAGTTCCAAAATTATACTAAGCCAGTTAATGGATTAAATTCAATGACATTATCCTCTTCTGACGAAATGAACACAGACACAACACCAGCAACAAACACTGAAATACAAACTGAGAAGTCGGAATTAACAACGGCGTTACCAACAGAAAATTTACATTTATTGAACACCCCGAGCATTAATGACATGAACAGTAATATTTCAATGAAAGTCAAGTCTTCGACATCTGTTGAGTTTCCGACGGACATGGTGACAAGTAAACCATTACTAGTAACAGATATACCCACGGGTTATACAACTACAGTTTCTAATGTCGGCGATAAAACTTTGTCGAATGATTTTCTTAAATTAGACAAAGAAGCAAGCAGTGTTGGCACTGAAGACATACAAAATACAGCAACTACAAGTTATTCTATTTATGATATCCCATCAGACGACATGGACTTATTAAATATTACCTCAGATGGTGAATTTGTTACTATAAACAAAAACGTTGATATTGATACAACCACAATGTCATTAGAGGAATCAAACATTGGGTTAAAAATAACGAATGAATCAATTCCAACTGATGCAGGAGATATACTGAAAGATATAGGAAGCACAACTACGTCTGAAGAATTAAGTTCAGTACATGATATTTCTAAAGACAAAAACGAATTTATTAGTACAAATTCTGTGATGACCTTTGAACCTGTGACCAAAAGCAATTCAGACATATCTACTTTCAGATATAATTATGAAACAACCAATTCTGGTACGCTACCAAAAGAAATAAATTTCGAAAGTACAACATTTAGTTCAAATATAATGGATAAAAATACATTAGCAACAGAAGGAAATGAAATGGCAACCTCAGGAAATAAAAATCACATTACTACAACTATAGACGAGCCTACCACTGAAAACAATGACATTGAAGGTTATCTGACTGTACTGGATAAGGATTTAACACTAACGACAGCTACATCAGAATCGATGACGTACGTTACTACTATTGTGACAGATGTCACTACTTCTGAGAATGCCCAAATTGATTACTCAACAACTACAGCGGGAACAGAAAAAGTAATTACCCAAAAAATAGGTTCGTATGAAAATACTTCTCATATCGAAACATTATCTTCTGTGACACCATTAATACGTGAACAGACAGTCACGGATCTCAAACAATATAATCAAATTATTACCTCAACGGATAATAATGATCATCCTTTCAAAGACAATACATTGTCTCACAAATCACTTGAAACTACGACAGAAAGTATTATAACGTATGAAACTGATACAAATATGGATGTTAACACCGCTAGGATAGATGCTTCAACAACTCCTAGTCTCCAAACAACAAATGATAATTCGTTTAGCACTACTGACATAGAACAACTTATATATTTTAATTCAAAAACAGAATCAATTAACTCAAGAACTAGTACTGAAATTAAAAATTCACCATATTCAACAGAAACATTACAAACAAATATTGACAATACTCGTACATATGATGACAATGTGTCTAATTACAACGTTAGAGCCACGACTGAACCTATAAAAACAACTATTTTAACTGATAATAATGAAAATGTCAACGTGCAACAGACTCCACCACATCCATCAACTGTATCATCTATTTTAAGTACATCCATGGAAAGTTTATCATCAAGACAAAAAGATATTGATATTTCTGCTTGGACTGACTCAACACCTTACGATATGACGATTACTACGACTGAAACGATAAACTTAAGCACTGACACAATTGAAAACACCGAATGTAAAACGAACTTAAACTGCCATAGTGACTTTACCTGTATTAACGGAGTATGTGTAAATCCATGCGAGGGAATACGGAATCCATGTACAAAGAACACTGCCTGTAAAGTTGAGAACCATGCTGCTGTATGTGTGTGCAATGATGCTGCGGGAAACGTCTGTGTAAGAGGTATGCTCATATGAGTTATAATACCTTAATTTTATGCACAGAATTTATTTTATACAAATTTTTTGTTCATAAAAATAAGTATTTTAATGGTCGCTTTATCGGACAAATATGTACAGAATAATATACTTAACATTAATATTGATTGATAAGTAAATGAAACGAAATTAATAAAATTTGTAAATACACTAATTCTGTCTCTTGTAACATACTAATTTCAATATAACATGTAACATACTAGAGTCACCTGGGACACCTAAGGCACCAGAACCCTGTCATTCTGATCGGGATTGTATAGAAACGGAAGCCTGCTTTATGGGATTGTGTCAAAATCCTTGTGAGTTTGACAATGTGTGTGGTGTCGGAGCCAACTGTCACCCAATAAAGCAAAGACCGATGTGTTCTTGTCCCGCTGGTCATGATGGCAACCCAGCAGTCAAATGTTCACCTAAAATAAGTAAGCAGTATTTTTAATATATTAGGTTTATTTACCTAATAATATTACATTTTGTTTTTATGCTATACAGCGTGTAATCGTTTAGGTGTCGTGAGGAAGTAATTTGCTTAATGGAAATTATTGTAAAATGCAACAAAAACAATCTATTTTTTTAAATTTAACATTGGTCGCAAAAAAAATAAGTCACAAATAAATATTGAATTTTTGGTCTTAAATTTCTCTTATCAGAGAGATCTAATTGAGAGATTTAATAGTTCTATTAAATGACATTTTGAAATATAGATCTATACACAGACATAGCTGTGGATCTATAATACAAAACATTTTACATTTACAAAAACATTCGATCGACACTTATGATTACACCTTGTTATAGTGCGTAGTTTCTCTTCCACCTTTATTGGCCAGCAACGCATCGGTGATGTCTTTGGTAACTGATGTAAAAAGGCCACGTCGGTGACCACTTATCATAGGGTGTTTGTCTACTCGTTTATCGTTTATTAACATAAAATACATATTATGATAATATGAAGATATACCAATAAAGTGCAAAACAACATCATTTCACACTTATAAATAAATTATTCAGTTTAAATGATACCTACCTCAAAACATTGATTGTTTTATAACAGGTTTGGTTAAGAAATAAAAACTGTACATAACAAACGTAATATAAATAACTTTTAATGTATATAATAATTTAATTTATTGGTAAGATCTCAATAGTGTGTACATAGCACGTGACCTGTAAAATATTACTGTATAATAAAATATGTTTAAATTTACTCAGCTGGTTGCACTCGGAATGAAGATTGTCACTTGACCGAAGCTTGTATAAATAATGCATGTCAACATCCATGTGCCATACACAATCCATGCGCACCCAACGCGGTCTGTATAAACACGAATCACGGTTCAGATTGTAGCTGTGCCGAAGGATATCAAGGAAATGGATACGTTGGCTGTGTACCGGGTAAGTTAATCTCCGTTTCCGACTTTAATTATAATGGTGTATGAATTACCAAACGACAACTTTTTATGTTAAATTTTTTTTTAGTTATCAATACACAGTCTGTTTGCCAATATAACGAAGATTGTCCACCTGAGTTGCTTTGTGATCGCCTAAATCGAGTATGCATGAATCCTTGTGCCGTCGATGAATGTGGAGAAAACGCAGAATGCATTCCAGCCAACCGTGGCATACAGTGCAAATGTTACGCTGGTTTTACAGGAAATCCATATTTAGAATGCTATCAAGGTAAATGTAATAAAAAATATGATTTACTTTTTTATAAATTTTAACGAACTAATTCATGTCATAGATAAAATCTATGTAGCTTATGTTAAATTTATTGAGATAAGTTTCCCTACACACAGCTGCAGAAGAAATCGAACATTTTTTTATAGGGCCTTATGCACTTTTTTAATAAACTCTTTATATAGGGTCTTCGTAATATATTATTTAGTTTTTTGCCACAATATTTTTATAAATTATAAACATTCACATTGTGTCCTTATTTACAGTTCAAGGATGTCGTTCTGATAATGAATGTTTAAATTCAGAAGCATGCATAAACGGAAAATGTGACTCTCCATGTAGATGTGGCATAAATGCCGTATGTGATGTCATAAATCATAGAGCATCTTGTAAATGTTTACCTGGATATACCGGAAACGCAATGCAAGGCTGTGAACCACCTACAAACCCTTGCGTTCCAAATCCTTGTGGCGTAAACGCATTGTGCGAAAGTGATAATGGAAATCCAATTTGTTATTGCCCTAAAGGTCTAACTGGCAACCCATTCCAAAATTGTAGTAAGTAATTAAATTGAGCAAACATTATGTGATGTAATTATTACGCATGTGGTAAAATAAACTAATCAAACTCAAACATTTTTCAGTACCGGAAGGCAATGAATGTGAGCCAAACCCATGTGGTCCTTACACTGGTTGTCGTATAATTGATAACAAGCCAGCCTGCTTTTGTTTACCTAATTATGAAGGCAATCCTCCTCGACAGCCGTGTAGGTTACCAAACAATCCATGTAATCCTTCACCATGTGGACCGAACACTCAATGTACTACATTATCTAATGGTTTTGCTAAATGTACATGTCTGCAGGGTTACATAGAAAGCCCTAATACAGTTAGAGGCTGTATAGAAGCAAGAAATCCATGTGAACCAAATAACTGTGGAGTTGGAGCAAGGTGTGATCCAAACAGGACACCTTCTTGCTATTGTCCAGAAAATACAATAGGCAATCCATACAAATCGTGCAACCATCAAGCTTATCTTCCTCCAGATGTGCTCTGTCAACCAGGTCCATGTGGGCAAAATGCGGACTGTTATGTAGGCGGAAACAAAGAAATGTGCTTCTGCAAACCTGGTTATATTGGAGATCCCTACACAGGATGTCACGTTCAAAGAAGTCCCTGCAATCCAAACCCTTGTGGGCCACAAGCCATATGTAATGCCAACTTTGAAGGTCGAGCACTATGCACATGTGCCGAAGGTAGTACTGGTGATCCATACAGTCTAGATGGTTGTCATTCTCACGAATGTGAAATAGATGATGAATGTGCAATAAATAAAGCATGTATCGGCTATACTTGCCGTGATCCTTGTCCCGGAGTTTGCGGCTTGAACGCTAAATGCCTTGTTGAATCGCATCACCCCGTGTGTATTTGTGAGGACGGGTTGGTTGGAAATCCATTGTTATGCTGTTTACCACCCGAAGACCAGAAGTCTCTTAAACCTTGCAATAAAATTCAGTGTGGATTAAATGCGATATGTCACGATATAGGAGATAAAGCTTTATGCACTTGTCCTCCTGACTTTGTCGGGGATCCAAACAAGGAATGTAAGCCAGAATGTATTATGAACTCAGATTGTCCATCAAATGAAGCTTGTATTAACAGAAAATGTACCGATCCTTGTTCGTTCAAAAATGTCTGTGGAATCAATGCAGTATGTCTCTGTTCGGATCACACAGTATCGTGTTTGTGTCCTGATGGTTATATGGGAGATCCAATTATTCAGTGCATTTACAGACGTGAGTATCTATATATCGCATACATTTTGAAATATGAAATTATTTGTTACTTTGATTAGGTTAATCAAGAATTGTGTCCTATTACACCGCCTTAAAATTATTATTTATAATTAATATTGTTTTCTAATTTGGAACACTTTTTGTCCGTGTAATTTACTCAACAAAAGAAATAATACTGTGATTAGGAATAAAAAATATTTTGATAACTTGAACAAAAACTACATTCTCGGCAACCTAGTAGTTAATAACCGTCTTGGTAGTATGTCATGTAGGGAGTCCCAGCCGAAGCAGGCATTTTTTATGGATTTAAGGTAGCAAACGAACATGCAGCACCACCCTCTCCCTGCCTCTCATGAAAACTACGATCGACATAGAACAACACTCAATTTAGGGACTAGGATGGTTAGTTTAGATAACAGATGGTGTTAAAATATTAGTTGATTAGTTTGTTAGTACGTGCGTGGAACTGGTGTGATTGTTTAATGCGGTGTTTCATTTGTGTATATCCATTCATGTAACCCGCAACACATGAAATGTTGTTAGTGTGCGAGCGTTATTTAAATTAAAAAAAAAATGTATTTATTGCTTTATGAAATTTCTTATTACAGCTCTATACATAACACCAGACAATAGTACCGCACAACCATGTACTCCAAATCCGTGCGATCCCAGCGCTTCGTGCGATGCATACGGAAATCAGTTTGCAATTTGTGATACATGCTTTGGATCAAACGCGATTAATAATCCAGCCTGTAGGCCTGAATGTGTACTAAGCACAGATTGTGCATTTAATAAGGCTTGCTTAAGAAATAAATGCGTAGACCCTTGCCCTGGTTCATGTGGTGTAAATGCAGAGTGTTCCGTCTACCATCATGACCCTATTTGCCGATGTATCAATGGTTTTGAGGGAAATCCTTATGAACATTGTAGGCCTAGTCCAAAACGTAAGTATGTCTAAAACATAATAATTAAATCTTTTTTATATATGTACACTAGTTATTTATATTATATAAATGTTATTTTTTGTTTCAGCTGTATTACCTCAAACTTGTGACAATGTTCAATGTGGAGCTAATGCCATATGTAAAGATGTAAAAGGAGCTTTAACTTGCCAATGTTTGCCAAACTTTTACGGCAATCCATTTATATCTTGTCGTCCACAATGTGTTGTAAATAATGATTGCTCGTCTAATATGGCCTGCTTAAATAACAGATGTGAAAATCCATGTAAAGACGTATGTGGAATTGGAGCGTTATGTGAAACCGTTAACCATCATGCAGTTTGCTATTGTTCTCCTGGTCAAACTGGAGATCCCTATGTCAGATGCAATGTTGCACCTGTAAGCCCACCGTCTTTGTCGACATGTGACCCTTCTCCTTGTGGACCTTATAGCCGTTGTCTTCTTTCTCCATCTGGTTTTGCAGTATGTTCTTGCTTACCAGGTTTTAGGGGCATGCCACCGATGTGTCAGCCTGAGTGTGTCAGTAATTCAGACTGCTCTCAGAGTGATACTTGTGTCAATCAAAAATGCACTAATCCATGTCAAGGTAGTTGCGGTGTTGGTGCCAATTGCATCGTTGTAAATCACAACCCAATATGTAGCTGTGGTCCGGGAGAAACCGGTGATCCTTTTGTTGCCTGTACGGCTTTTATCGATCACGAACCAGCAGACAAAAATCCTTGCTCCCCTTCGCCATGTGGACCTAACTCCGTATGTGAAATAAAATTGAATCGACCTGTTTGTTCATGCCGTCCGAACTATTCTGGAACACCACCGTACTGCAGACCTGAATGTGTCATAAGTCAAGAATGTCCACCACATCAAGCCTGTATCAACGATAAATGTGTAGATCCCTGTATTGGATCTTGTGGAAGTAATGCTAAATGCGATGTCGTTAATCATACACCTCTATGTAGTTGTCTGGAAGGATATAGAGGAGACGCATTTATTGGATGCATTGCTGTAGGCAAAGACAATTCAGAATCACCTTGTAACCCATCTCCTTGCGGAGAAAACACATTATGTACAGTGGTTAATAATGCTGCTCGATGTAATTGTATACCGCCAAACATTGGTAATCCATATGCAGGAGGTTGCCGACCAGAATGCACAATAAATTCTGATTGTCCTAACCACCTCGCATGTTTGTCAAACTATTGTCGGGATCCCTGTAAGAATCTGTGTGGCGTAAATGCCGAATGTACCGTAACAAACCATGTACCTGTCTGCACGTGTTTCAAGGGCTACGGTGGTGATCCTTTCTATTCATGTCGTCTAGAAGATAAACCACGTAAGTACATTAATAAAGTAAAAATAAAATGATTTTGGTAAAATTTACTTTCAATTCCGTTTTCTCGCTATTACTTAAGTAATAACCACTGACCCACCCAGGGTCAGTGGTTATTACCGATTTATGTTTCGGGTACCAAAGTAAAGCCAGGGTGGGTTATGACTAGGTATAGCAATTAATATTATAATAGATTAAAAATAATTATCTTCCTTTCTATAGTGACACCGTTTAATCCCTGCGAGCCTTCACCTTGTGGTCCAAATAGCGAGTGCCACATAGTAAGCAACCGCGCTGCGTGTTCTTGCCGTGCCGGATATCTGGGAGCGCCACCTGCCTGTCGCCCTGAATGCTCTGTCAACTCAGACTGCCCAGTCAATCGAGCTTGTATCAACCAAAAGTGCGAGGATCCTTGCCTCCATAGCTGTGGACTAGATGCTCGTTGTCATGTGGTAGGACACAACCCAATATGTACATGCCCAGAAAACTTCCCTGAAGGAGATCCGTTTATCAGGTGTTACGAGAAAAGTAAGTGTAATTTTCTTTCTAACAACAAAATTGGATATAATTTACAGTGTCACATCGATAAATATATTTAAGTATTTACAAGTTTTAGTAACATCAGCACTGACTTCGATTCAGTCTGTCTTGTATGTATGTATGTATGTCTATCTGTCTGTTTGTTTGGGTTAATCTCCGAAACGGCTGGTGCTCTTACTTGTTATGTATGTTCTATAGCTTTTTACTGGGTGTACCGATTTTGATGATTCTTTTAATATTAGATAAATAGTGCTGACCGTGTTGTCCCATTTAAATTAATTCAGCAAGATCAAACGAGTAATTTTTGAGTTATTTCTACTAATTCTTATTTCCATGACCTCGACTAAGTCATTCTTCTAATTTTATTGCTTGCCGGTTCATAATTCATTTGAACCCCGACATACGCACCGAAAACCTTAAATACAGTAGCAATTACAGTGACTCTACGGCAAATATTATAGAAAGCTCGAGAATAACGATAACGGGTTTAGACAGTAAAAAATTACTGAAAATGGATCTATTTTTCTTCTGTAGGTGCTACTGCTCCGGCACCGGACCCATGTTTGCCAACACCATGCGGGCCGCATTCGACATGTCGGAATGAAGGTGGCCGTGCAGTGTGTGCCTGTGAACCGGGCACTCTGGGGGCCCCGCCCATCTGTCGACCGCAATGTATCATCAGTCAAGACTGCCCGCTCTCCCTTGCCTGTTTGGGTGGCACTTGCGTAAATCCCTGTGTTGGGTCGTGTGGCTTCAATGCGCGGTGCATCGTGCAAAATCATCAACCAATCTGCTCTTGCGACGAAGGTTACACAGGGGATCCATTTGCAGGCTGTCATCGATTCGAAGGTACGTTCATGAATCCATGTAATGTATGTTGTTTGACAGCATCCATTTTTTGTATAAAAATGATATTTGTATTGCATGTAGCACGCTCTACGTAGTGAGTAAAAGCATAATGCACTTTACAAATAGTTGTATTTCTGTTGTACGCATCCTGTCTACATGTATTGTAGAACCTCATATCTTTAAGCATGAAGAAAGGACTGCTGACATGATATCTATTGTAGCATGTAGTACTATACATAATATTGGTAAAATTACTGTATAAATCAATTTCAGTTCCTAAAGATGTACCACGTCATCCTTGTAATCCATCACCTTGCGGACCAAATGCAATTTGTCGACAAAAATACGGTGCTGGGTCTTGTGTTTGCATAGATGAATTTTACGGTGATCCATACCAAGGTTGTCGTCCAGAATGCGTCATGAACACCGATTGCTCGGTAGACAGATCATGCTTCAACAATAAGTGCGTTGATCCATGTCCTGGCACATGCGGAAAAAACGCTGAATGTAGAGTTACGAATCATGCACCTTCATGTTACTGCTTACCAGGATACAATGGGAATCCTCTTCATGCATGTACGCCTGTTATAAGTAAGACTATCTCTTATTCTATTTCTTACTATTCTGAATTTCATTCTTTATGTGTCTTTATTCTTGCTATGTGTCTTTATTATTCTTTACTTCAGCTCCATCGGAACCTGTTGACCCGTGCCACCCTTCACCTTGTGGTCCTTATAGTAAATGTCGTACGTTTAATGGGCATGCAGTTTGTACATGCCTCGATATGTGTGTCGGTTCTCCACCAAACTGTCGGCCTGAGTGTATAGTAAGTTCTGATTGTCGACCGAACAAGGCTTGTATAAATCAAAAATGTCAAGACCCTTGTCCCGGTACGTGTGGTATTAACGCTCAGTGTCAAGTTGTAAACCACAATCCCGTGTGCAGCTGTCATAGTGATTTTACTGGTGATCCTTTTGTGAGATGCTTCCCTGACGACCGTAAGTTAAATTCTTTTGCTTATAATATATTATGAGTTAAATCAGATATCAAATAAAACAAGCCTTTTTGTTTTTATTAACAGGACAAATGACACCAATAAATAGTTGCATACCAAGCCCTTGCGGACCAAACTCTCAATGTCAAGAAATAAATAACGCACCAGTCTGCTCGTGTTTGAGCAACTATGTAGGTCGTCCTCCAAATTGTAGGCCGGAGTGTGTAATGAATGTTGAATGCCCTGGAAATTTAGCATGCATTTCTGAAAAATGTAGAGATCCTTGCCCAGGGTCTTGTGGATTTCATGCTACGTGTAATGTAGTGAAACATGTTCCTATTTGTACATGTGAACCTGGATATATAGGAGATCCATTTTCGGGATGCTCAGTTGCTCCACGTAAGTTAAATTATGATTAAAATTATATAAAAATCTATAAATCAAATTAATAGAGTTATAAATTTAATATAATGTTTTCTCGTGTCGTAGCAATTGAAGCTGAAGTGCTCAGTCCTTGCTCTCGTTCACCTTGCGGTGCTAACGCTGTTTGTAAAGAAAGACACGGCGCAGGATCGTGTTCTTGCCTGCCCGATTACTATGGCGATCCGTACGTGGAATGTAGACCAGAATGTGTATTGAACTCAGACTGTCCTAAGGATAGAGCTTGTATAAATAATAAATGTAAAGATCCTTGCCCCGGAGTTTGCGGAATGAATGCTGAATGTCGCGTTAATAATCACGCCCCATCGTGTGCCTGCTTAGCAGGATATGAAGGAAATCCTTTCGCATCGTGTTATATAAGTAAGAATTCGTTTTTTTAATTAATACTATTGTTAAATTCTTAGCTCGAATAATCACCACTTAATTTTCTATTTTTAGGTGCCGTTGAACCTATTGACCCTTGTACACCCTCGCCATGTGGGCCGTATAGTCTGTGTCGTGTTAATCAGGGACATGCTATATGCTCATGTCAAGATCAATACTTAGGGTCACCTCCTTTATGTCGACCAGAATGTATGGTCAGTAGTGATTGTATGCCCAATAAAGCATGCATAAATCAGAAATGCGTTGATCCCTGCGTTGGATCATGTGGTAACAATGCAAAATGTACTGTTGTGAACCATAACGCTCTTTGTAGTTGTCCCCAAAATTATGTCGGAGACCCATTTGTGCATTGTACTTATGAAGACCGTAAGTAATAACAAGTAAAATTATTGCATTAAAAAGCTTTAACAAAATATTTATTAACTCAATTTATTAATATTATTGTCATTACGTTATAGGTCCTCAACCAAAACCATCTGGTAATCCATGCGTCCCATCACCTTGTGGACCTAATTCTCAATGCCGTGTAGTAGGGGAGACTCCCGCCTGTTCTTGCAAACCTGGTTACATTGGAAGGGCGCCTAATTGTCGCCCTGAATGCATATATGATGAAGAATGCCCTAGTAACCTCGCTTGCATCCGAGAAAAATGTTTAAACCCATGTGAAGGTTCTTGTGGCTCGAACACGAATTGCGTCGTTATATCTCACAAAGCTGTTTGTCACTGTCGTGAAAGTTACACAGGAGATCCATTTAGTGGTTGTTATTTCATTGGTAAGTCAATAAGTTTAAAAAGTAATAAATGAGTAAAACTCGGCATTACAACATCAATTAATACATTTTTTTATTTTAGTTACTGTTGCAAGCGAGGAAGAAACAAACCCTTGCAACCCATCACCATGCGGACCTAACTCAATATGCACAGTAAGAAATTCTGCAGGTGCATGCACATGTTTACCGGAATATTTTGGAGATCCATATTTAGGGTGTCGCCCAGAATGTGTTACAAATAACGATTGCCCAATAGACAAGGCTTGCTCTAATAATAAATGTGTGAATCCTTGTCAAGGTGCTTGTGGTATGAATACTGTTTGTAACGTAGCACATCACAATCCAGTTTGTTTATGTATTGATGGATACGAAGGAAATCCTATGATATCTTGTCATCCCCAAAAGAGCCGTTAGTACAATTCTTTATTTTATTTTCTTTAAGATAGTTTAAAATTTAAATACAGAGTGAAATGTTGTATCTTAAATTTTTCAGCTCCATTATATGACGGAAATCCTTGCATCCCATCTCCATGTGGGCCTTACAGTCATTGTAAAGTGGTTGATGGGCATGGTGTTTGTTCTTGTCAAGAAGGATATGTAGGGTCCCCACCTACCTGCAGGCCAGAGTGTGTAATAAGTACCGATTGCCCTCAACACCAAGCATGTATAAAGCAAAGATGTAGCAATCCATGTACAGGAACGTGTGGACTTAATGCAAGATGTCATGTTATTAATCACAATCCTATATGTACATGTAAAGCAGGATATACTGGTGATCCATTCGTTTCTTGCCAGTTGGAGCCAAGTAAGAACTTATCGATAATTGCAAATAAATATAAAACCAAATTTAAAGAGTTTGATTTGTTAATTTTTTGTTATTCCCAAATTTTTGTATTCTTACTCTTTTACCTTATCTACATATTTCTCAATTTCATTTTCAAGTGTATTTTACCTATTCTATGTACTTTTTCTTTTTCTGTCTTAATGTGTTACTTTCTTTCTTAGAACCTATTTTCACGGGACCTAAAGCAAATCCATGCATCCCTTCACCGTGTGGTCCATATTCTCAATGTAAAGTAGTTGGAGAAGCGCCTGCATGTTCATGCTTACCAAATTATATTGGTGTTGCACCAAATTGTAGACCTGAATGTTCAATCAATGCGGAATGCCCTGGTAATCTTGCATGCCAAAATGAAAAGTGTGTAGATCCTTGTCCAGGCTCCTGTGGGTTTAATGCGGAATGTTCAGTAGCCAATCACGTAGCCTTATGTAATTGTATATCAGGATATACAGGTGATCCATTCAGTGGATGTTCGGTTGTTGAAAGTAAGTTTACAAAATATTTAATGTTTCAAACGTTCAATCACTATGAACATAATGTTAATTCATTAAATAATTTAACAGGTACTCCGGAACCGCCACCAAATCCTTGTAATCCATCACCATGTGGAGCAAATGCTCTATGCAAGGAAAGGAACGGTGTAGGCTCATGTACTTGCCTACCAGAGTATTTTGGAGATCCATATACAGGCTGTCGACCAGAATGCGTATCAAATTCTGACTGCGATCGAAATAAGGCATGTTCTAACAACAGATGCAAGGATCCATGCCCGGGCGCTTGTGGTATAAATGCTGAATGTAGAACTGTCAATCATTCGCCAACTTGTACTTGTTTAACGGGATATTCGGGCAATCCACTAACCAGATGTGAAATTGAAAGTAAGTTCGTAAATATATTAAAATTCGTTGGAATTGTTGGATCTGTAGACCGAGGAGTCGCTATTTTTATTTATGTAATACCAATCCTTTATATGACGGATAAAAGTTTGGCTTCTGATATTGAATGCAAGTAAAATGTCATTTGTATAAATGTTATTGCCACGTGCAATAAGTATTATATTATTTCATTATAGAAACCAATAACTTTCCCACTGCTGGGTTTAGATCTTTTCAAACATTTTTTTATAGTAAGTATAAGAGCTCTTGTACATGGCACGTTTTTTTCACCGTACGGCGTGTTTGCCGTGCCGTAAAAAAAACGTGCTAGCGTGTACATGGCACGGCAAAGCTAACGGGCAAGACAACGGCCAGGTGCCGCTCACTTGGGATCATTTTTATTAACTAGATAGAAGTCAGTTAAAAACAGTGTAGCCAGCCGGTCACTAAACCGTGAAAATGTCCGGCGTCGTCGACACACTCACGAAGACTGCCATACAACACTGATAAAAATCACGCCGTGCGTAGACGCGGCACGCCGAGGGGGACGCACGGTGCATACGGCGACGGCGCCGTGCCGTAATGCAGCCGCGACCGTCTACAAGCTCTCATAGTAATCCATACAACACTGACAACCGTGCCTACACACGGCGAATTTACCGTAGATTTTTACGCCAAAAAAACGTGTGTCTACAAGAGGCCTTAGGCCGCCGCCGTATGCACCGTGCGTCCCCCTCGGCGAGCCGCGTCTACGCACGGCGTGATTTTTATCAGTGTTGTATGGCAGTCTTCGTGAGTGTGTCGACGACGCCGGACATTTTCACGGTTTAGTGACCGGCTGGCTACACTGTTTTTAACTGACTTCTATTTATTTTTAATTTATTTATACACTTTATTGTTTGTATACCAGAATACATGGGTACAAACAACACAACACAAAAGGCAGCCTTATCGCTATATAGCGATTTCTTCCAGGCAACGTAAGATTTAGGAAAGAAATACAAATAGAAGGGGAAGAGGTATACAGTATACACACCAAAAAAAAAATTGAAAGTCAACTAAAACTTAAACATACTATTATGAGCTTGAAAGACAAGTTACATAAATAAGAAAGAAATAGATGCAACTAGTAGTTAAGGTAATGATTTTTGACTGAATTGATTTCTGTCTTAGTAAAATGAACATAAATAACGAATATTGTTAATTACATTAGTTCATGAAAGATCCCAAGTAAGCGGCACCTGGCCGTTGTCTTGCCCGTTAACTTTGCCGTGCCATGTACACGCTAGCACGTTTTTTTACGGCACGGCAAATACGCCGTACGGTCAAGAAAACGTGCCATGTACAAGAGCTCTTAAGGTAGCAATCGAGCATGCAGCTTAAGTGACCGATACAGAACAAGACTCAAGTAGATACTAGGATGGTTAGTTGTCGTAGTTGTTGTTTGAAGTAGTAGTTAGTAAGATTCTCGTTCTAATTTCGGTCATAAATGCGATGCTACACGAGAGGACTCAGATGATCACCTCTAAAAGGTGAACCGATTCCACACCTTTATAACCGAACCACAATTGATATTAAAAGAATTATTACACGATAGAAATGGTACTTAGTACCGTGGCGGGTGGTTGTCCTTCCCTGGCTGAACTCTAGGCTCTCACCACCTACGAAATATAAGTACTATAAATCCCCCACTATATTTTCTATTTGTCAGAGATATTCGAAAAACTTTTAGGCGTGTATCCTCAATATTATAAACAATTATAATTAATTTGTACATTTTAGATATTCCAAACATCGAAACGCAAATAAACCCATGCCAACCATCACCGTGTGGACCGAACAGTTTATGCCGAGTTGTCAATGGCCATAGTGTGTGTTCTTGCCAAGCTGATTACATCGGTACTCCACCAACATGTCGACCCGAATGTATTGTGAGCTCGGAATGCCCTCAAGATAAGGCCTGCGTTAATAAGAAATGTACAGACCCTTGCCCAAATACTTGTGGGGTGAATGCTCGGTGCCAAGTTGTAACACACAATCCTATATGTAGTTGTACACCAGGATTCACTGGCGATCCATTTTCCAACTGTAGTCCCGAAAAAAGTGAGTAAATTAATACTATTAATTACTTTTAAATTATTTTTACGTATATTTATTTTGAATATAAAATGACTAATTATTTCTCATATAGGATTGGAACCAACAAATCCTTGTTTACCGTCACCTTGTGGGCCAAACTCGGAATGTCGAGTCATTGGAGATCAAGCAGCTTGTTCTTGCCTAACCAACTATATTGGAAGAGTACCTAATTGTAGACCTGAATGCACTATTGATGCAGAATGTCCTAGTAATACAGCTTGTATTAACGAACGTTGCAAAGATCCATGTCAAGGTGCTTGTGGATTGAATGCCATTTGTTTAACCATAAATCATAAAGCAATATGTAGCTGCCAGCAAGGTTTCACGGGAGATGCTTCAAGAAATTGTATGCAAATTGTGATATCATGTAAGTAATTTACTACTACTCATACAAAATTCAATACGTTAGATTACCGCTATTGACAAAAAGCATTTTTATACTTCGGAGAGAGTGCGCCAGTATTTTTCGTAACAGTTTTCCAATCCCTTTCTTCCATCGCACAGACATTATTTTGTTATTACATATTAGCATTGCATTATAATATCATTGACGTTTTAACATTTAAGCTACTGAAATGACACCGACGTCAAGTCCATGCTCTCCTTCTCCTTGCGGACCGAATGCTGAATGTCGAGAGCATAACGGTGCTGGGGCTTGTTTCTGCTCTGAAGGATATGAGGGCGATCCGTATAACCAACAAGGATGTCGTAGAGAGTGTGAAAGTAATGACGACTGCCCGCTAAATTTGGCATGTACTAGATTTAAATGTATCGATCCCTGTCCAAGAACTTGTGGGCAATTGGCACAATGTACTGTTGACAAACACGTGCCTGTCTGTACTTGTCCAGATGGCTATACGGGAGATCCTTTCTTCCAATGTAAACAAATACTAATGCAACGTAAGTATTACTATGTAATACATATAATTTACACACTTTTTCCAAGTTAGGCCAATTTTATGAACAGTTATCCAAATTATTATTCAGATTACCATCTCTACCAATAGGGGCGCCTTCTGATGGTATGGGTCATTAAAGAAAATAATTATCGTAGCCATTTCCAAGAAATAATTATACAACACATATTTTTTAACAACAGATAGGTACAGATAGGTTTACTCTCCATAAAATGATAATAAGGAAATGAGGGAAACAATATTATACTATTTATATTTAAACTTAAATTTCAAATATAACAATTATAAACACACATATTATTGTGTTACTTAATTTATTAATTTTCGAATACTTTTTAGCTACTCCTGCGCAAAATCCATGTGAACCGACTCCTTGTGGACCGAACAGTCAATGCAGACAAGTTAATATGCAGGCTGTGTGCTCTTGCCTTCCTAACTACATTGGATCGCCACCTTCCTGTAGACCGCAATGTGTTGTTAATAGCGAATGCGACGCTTCTAAGGCGTGCATAAATCAAAAATGTGACGACCCCTGTCCTAACACATGTGGGCTGAGAGCCCATTGCTTAGTAAAGAACCATAATCCTATATGCACATGTGCAGCAGGAATGACCGGAGATCCATTCAGTCAATGCTACAGTAAGTTTATACTGAATACTGAATATTCAACATACATAAATTTACATTATTTAGTTGTACATATTTCCGTATTTGTTAATATTTATATTTATCAAACAGATATCCCGCCTACAACTGAACGACCGCCCTCTTGTACTCCATCTCCTTGTGGACCACATTCACGTTGCCAACTATTAGCGAGCGGGCCAGCTTGTTCATGTTTGCCTGGATATGTTGGATCTCCACCATCATGCCGTCCCGAATGCACAATCAACTCCGAATGTCCTGCATCTCTAGCTTGTGTTCGGCAAAAATGTGAAGATCCTTGCCCAGGTTCATGCGGAGTAGAAGCAAACTGCCACGTCTTAAATCATGTAGCGATTTGTGTTTGTAATGAAGGTTTCACAGGAGATCCGTTTTCGAGGTGCCTCCCAATTAGTGAAAGTACGTATTATTTGTATTTACTAAGTATATATTATTTCTAATACTTTTTTACTTTTGAGGTTTTGCTGAAAATACTTTGTATATAAATTTCAGCACCTACAACTCAGGCTCCACTAGATCCGTGTAACCCATCACCATGCGGTCCAAATGCCCAGTGCGACAACGGATTTTGTACTTGTTTACCAGATTATAGTGGTAATCCATATGAATCCTGTAGACCTGAATGTACAGGAAGTCAAGAATGTCCAAGAGATAAAGCCTGTTTCAGAAATAAATGTAGAGATCCATGTCCTGGAGTCTGTGGTCAAAATGCAAAATGTGACGTAATCAATCATATACCAAGCTGTTCTTGTATAACTGATTACACGGGTAATCCGTTTACTCATTGCCAACCTATAGAAAAAGATAAAGTATTACCAAGAGATCCCTGCCACCCTTCACCTTGTGGACCAAATAGCATATGTCGAAATACTGACAATACAGCAGTTTGTGCTTGCGTTGAAGGTTTCCAAGGCTCTCCACCCGCTTGCCGACCAGAATGTATTGTTAGTTCGGAATGTCCTTCGACAAAAGCATGTGTTAACCAGAAATGTATAAACCCGTGCATTAATGCTTGTGGAGTTTCGGCTCGTTGTGAAGTTATTAACCACAGTCCTATATGTAGCTGCAATCCGGGACAAACAGGTGATCCGTTTAAGAGCTGCTACGATGCAGTACCGCCTTCAGAGCCTGTTGATGCTTGCACTCCTTCGCCGTGTGGACCAAATTCATTGTGCATTGAGAGAAATGGAAAAGCAAATTGTAGATGTGTAGATGACTATGTTGGACAGCCACCGAATTGTAGACCGGAGTGCGTCATTAATCCAGACTGTCCATCAAATCAGGCGTGTATAAGAAACAAATGTGTGGATCCTTGTCCGGGCTCATGTGGCATAAATGCAGATTGTATTATAGTTAGCCATACTGTGTCATGTATTTGTCGAGAAAAATACACCGGAAATCCATTCTTACAATGCGTTCCCCAAGAAGGTAATATAAAATTCCTACATGATGATTTTAGCTGGGGAGCCGAAGAGGGGAATCTGGGATTTACTCGAGCGCGGCAGATTAAGGTACAAGGGATACCTTGTACCCAGTAAAGTACCTCCACCAAATATGAGCCCCATATATAAGTTCGATTTTTTTTGCACATTATAATAATGGTAGCGAGTTTGCGTCACATCGAAATCGTCAGATTATTGAATGGGAGCTTTATTAAGGTTCACTTAACACCCCCTTAAAAAATCTGACGTGCTCGATTAGATTTTTTCTCTCTCATTTTCAACTCTTACTTACGGTCACCCCCATCAAACAAACGATCAGATTAACATAGTACATTATTAAAAAAACGTAGAACATTGATGCTATCAATATCTGAAGTGCTCGAGTATGTCCACATGGACATTATTTTTTTACATATTTAAAAGTCTATAGCCGCTTCCCCCACCGATGAAAACGTATACATTATAAGACATTTTTTTCTTCTTATCATCTAAGCTTTGCAACCCAATAGGTCTCTATGACGCTCGAGTAAATCCACATTTAGCATCGTCGGCTCCCGTACCATTTATTTAGTAGTAAAATAGAAGTAGTAGCAGTAATAGTAGAAAAAATAGTAATATCGTAGTCTAATAATACCTACGAGTATGTTATTCACATGTTTATCAAATGTGTTCTAAATTCGTTTCTCAGTACCGCAATGTCCTTTATTTCAGAAAACGTTGTGAAACCTTGTGATCCATCTCCGTGTGGCGCGAACGCAATTTGTACGCAAAGAAATGGCGCAGGCGCTTGTTCGTGCATGGAAGGATACCAAGGAAATCCTTACGAAAGCTGTCGACCTGAATGTGTCCTTAGTTCAGATTGCTCTGCAGATAAGTCGTGTATAAGAAATAAATGTGCTGACCCATGTCCAGGAATTTGTGGCAAAAATGCTGAATGTACTGTAATCAACCATGTTCCTTCATGCGCTTGTCTAAAAGGCTATTCAGGAGATCCGTTTGTTCAGTGTAATAAAAACGATCCATTGGAAGAAATAAGACCTTGCCAACCTTCACCGTGTGGACCGAATAGTGTGTGTAGAGAAAACGGTGAACTAGCATCATGTGAGTGTCTTCCAGATTATAGAGGAGCTCCACCAGATTGTCGACCGGAGTGCACAGTCAGTAGTGAATGTCCTCCTGACCGTGCTTGCCATAAACTGAAATGCGCTGACCCGTGTAGAGGCACTTGCGGAATTAATGCCCATTGTCAAGTTATCAATCATAGTCCATTATGTAGCTGTCCAGTGGGAACAACTGGGGATCCATTCAGTAGATGTAAAGAAATCCAATTTACTATTGAAGAACAAACTAAACCCTATCAGCCTTGTCAGCCAAATCCATGTGGCCCGTATAGTGAATGTCGACCAATAAACGATTCCCCATCTTGTTCATGTATGGTAGGATATATGGGATCACCACCTAATTGCCATCCAGAATGCCTGGTTAATACAGATTGTCCATCACACCAGGCTTGCATTGCAGAAAAATGTACAAATCCCTGTGAAGGTTCTTGTGGATTTAGGGCAGAATGCCGGGTTCAAGATCATATTCCAATATGTAGTTGTCCGTTAAGCTTTTCCGGTGATCCATTTATACAATGTACAGAAGTAATTGGTAAGATATCTTTATTTTCTTTTTCCTTTTTCTTTTAATTTTTTTATTGTATTGAATTTTTGTGACGAAAAAACCATTTTAAACAAATAACAATTATTGCAGTGTCACCAACACCTTCGGCAGATCCTTGCAATCCATCGCCGTGTGGTAGCAATGCTATTTGTGACAATGGAGTTTGTTCATGTACACCAGGTTACTTTGGTGACCCCTATTCAGGATGTAGATTGGAATGTAGCACTAACGGAGAATGCGCGCCGACGCGCTCATGTCAAGGAGGCAAATGTGTAGATCCATGTCCCGGTGCTTGTGGCACTAGTGCAATATGTTCAGTAAATAATCATATTCCGTCATGCACTTGTCCACCCAACACATCAGGAGATCCGTTCTCATTCTGTACGGAATTTGTGAAACAAGGTAATATATTATTTCTATAGCAATTCAATATAATTTTAGATGAATACTTGAATAAAAATTTTGAAATTATTGTATTCCTTACATCATTCGCTTTCAGAAACGACGCCTACTTCTCCATGTTCCCCATCTCCATGTGGTCCATATAGTGAGTGTACGGTGAGTGCAAATGGCGCTGCGGCCTGTTCATGTCGAAAGGGACACATAGGATCGCCACCATCGTGCCGCCCAGAGTGTCTCGTCAGTTCAGAGTGCAAATTGCAACTCGCATGTATAGACCGCCGATGCCGAGATCCTTGTGAGGGCGCGTGTGGTCGTGGAGCGCGTTGCCAAGTTATCGCGCATTCGCCTATTTGTACATGTAACGATGGATTTACCGGCGACCCCTTTACATACTGCTACCCAGCGCCAGGTACAGAATATGTCTTCAATACATTTATTAATCTAATAGTAAACCGGTCCCTCAGTACCCACATTTGAAAATTATTAGATGCGATTCTTTAAACTGCCATTTTAGTTTATACATCAATTAAAATAAAAAACTTACCACAATGTATGTATTAAAATCGCACCTAAATCGGTTAAGCATTTTAAGATAAGCGTGGACAAAATGTACAGGCTACAATGTTTAAAAACATTGTTTTGGGTTCTATATGGTTAATAACGACCCCCTCCTACCCCTAGTAATATCTTCTTCTTATATATCTTCGATTTCGACAGTGATAAATTCCAGATGAAAATATATATTATGTAGTATTGTATACTTAGAATATTATTTAATATATATTTTTTTATTTCAGCGCTACCACCTGAACCAATTGATTTATGTCGGCCATCACCGTGCGGTCCGAACTCTCTTTGCGTAAATTCTGGAGGTATACCTGCCTGCAGCTGTCAACCTGGTTTTATTGGATCCCCACCAAACTGCCGACCGGAGTGCACTATTAGTGCCGAATGTCCGGCAGCTCTTGCTTGCGTCGCCCAAAGATGCAAAGACCCATGCGTGCAAGCTTGCGGCCCGCGGGCAATTTGCTCCGCGGTCGATCATCGAGCCACGTGTGCGTGTGAACCCGGTCTAGAAGGCGATCCCTTCCAGGGTTGTACAACTCCTAAAGGTAAACTTCATTACAACGAAATTTGTTTTAACTTTCAAAAGTATTACCAATTTGTTTTGAAGGATCGACGTCTAAAATATATTATTGAATAAAAGGTACAGAGAGGTCAAGAAATATAACATGATTTAAAATAAATTAAATCATTATTTTTGAAGAAAAAGCGCACTAACCCCTGCTTCGCGAAGCGTGACAAATCATGCTTAAAATGTGTGCTTTTTAAATACTCAAGATAAAATCACGGTTTACATGGTGTACTAATGTTAAGAGAACGAATTTTACTGGTATCTTTTCTTTAGGACTGAGTGGCGACCATGCCCGCAACTTGGTTTAAAGGAAATTGTACTAGTATTACAATGTTTTTGCGCTTAATTGTAAAACGAAGGCAATCGGATTAGGACAGTGAAGACAACATTTTTAATATAATTTAGATTTTGCTTCCAGAAGGGATGTAACATATTTTATAATTATTATTTATGTGAAATTAATGCCTCTGCTTTTGACTGGAGCACGCGGAGATAACAAAGCACTTACAGTAAGCTTAGGTCGTTTTTCAAAACGGCCGCTTTTGGATGGTGCCCGCTAAACGTCGCCGAAGCTGGATTAGAGAGGTCACTAAACGTCGCCGAGCCCAGTAAGCTTCGACTAACGCTTCGGACCAAGGAGATGCTTCTAAGGTAAATGCGGTTTTAGGTAAGTGAATATTTTTATGATTTTCAATAAACTATTTTCAGCTCCAATTAAGACGGAATATATTAATCCATGCGAACCATCACCTTGCGGTTCAAATGCTGAGTGCCGAGTCCAAGGAAATGCTGGCTCATGTACGTGCTTGCCAGATTATTTCGGTGATCCCTATCAAGGATGTCGACCAGAATGCTTAGGCGATTCTGACTGCCCCTTGACGTCTGCATGCAATAGGAATAAATGTATAGATCCCTGTCCAGGAGTGTGTGGCTACAACGCTGATTGTTTTGTTACAAATCATAAACCTACATGTAACTGTAAAACTGGTTATACTGGAAATCCTTTGTCCATGTGTTCCATTATACGAGGTAAGGTTCGATTAGATAGATACAATTTATTAAAATTGCAGAGTGGATTACTAACTTGATTTTATTTTTTAGAACATGATTTATTAGTAATCAATGTATGTAACCCATCACCCTGCGGTCCAAATGCTATATGTAAGGAAGTTAATGGTCAACCAGTCTGCTCATGCTTAACGAATTACATGGGCTCTCCACCGAACTGTAAGCCTGAATGTATTGTAAATTCTGATTGTAAGCCTACAAAGGCGTGCGTTAACAATAGATGTGTTAATCCGTGTCCGAAACCGTGTGGTCGCAATACAGAATGTAAAGTTATAAACCACAGTCCAGTATGCTCTTGTCGACAAGGATATTCTGGAGACCCCTTCACTGTGTGCTCTCTAACTTATCGTAAGTATAATATAGTGATTCACAGATATGGTGTTTTAAAATATTACTATAAATATGTTTTCGCTGTTCTTATCATTTTATTTATTTTGTAGATATAGCTACAATTGTGGCTGAGAAATCCAATCCATGCCTTCCATCTCCATGTGGTTTATATGCAGAATGTCGTAATATTGATGGTTTGGCCTCTTGTTCTTGTTTACCGACATACGTGGGCTCACCTCCTTACTGTAAACCAGAATGTGTTGTACACTCAGATTGTCCAAGTAATCAAGCATGCATTACAGAGAAATGTAGTAATCCTTGTGAAGGATCATGTGGATTGTATGCTAAATGTTTCGTCAATAATCACGTACCTGTATGTATATGTGCTGATTCATTCACGGGAGATCCATTCAGAGCATGCTCACCGATACCATATAAAGGTATGAATAACGTGATCTTCAAAAAAGTTTTACTTTTTCCCACCGAATTTTAAATGTATTTATTTATTATCGTTTTTTTTAGATGAAACACAGCCTGCAGTCTTTGACCCTTGTGAGCCCAATCCCTGCGGTTCAAATACAGAATGCAGAAATGCAGTATGCTCGTGCTCAGCGGGCTATCATGGCGATCCATATCTCGGATGCAGACCAGAATGTGTATACAGTTCTGATTGTCCTCAAGACAAAGGTTGTCAACGAAATAAATGTGTTAATCCTTGTATCGGAACCTGCGGAGTCAATGCCATCTGTGATGTTAATAACCATGTACCAATGTGCAGCTGTCCGAAGGGAATGAGCGGCAATGCTTTTGTCGAGTGCCGTCCTTTTGCGGGTAAGTAATATTAAACCGACTTTTAAAAAGGAGCCGGTTCTCAATTTGACTGTATTTTGTGTGTCCTCATACCTTTTTATTGGGTGTACCGATTTTGATAATTCTTTTTGTTCAGAAGCTGTTACTATCATCTGGTTCCATTTAAATTTGAGCGATATCTGACGGGTAGTTTTTGAATTATCTCTACTAGCCGTACTTACGTACTTAGATGTAATTTTTTTATATGAAAAGTTAATTATTTCTTACAAGATATAAATCTTATATTCTTAATTCAACTATGTTTATAGTTTAGCATTTTACGTTTCGACATATACTTACTATAATTTAATTTTAACGCGTATCAAATAATATTTTAACTATGACATTTCTTCCTTTTTAGTTGCAAACATTAATCCATGCAATCCATCACCATGCGGGCCGAATAGTCGATGCCAACAATCCAATGGACAATCTGTTTGCTCTTGCATACCTGGTTATAGAGGCAGTCCGCCAACTTGTAGGCCTGAATGTGTTGTCAGCCTCGAATGCCCATTGAAGGAAGCTTGTAACAACCAAAAATGTGTGAATCCATGTATTGGTGCCTGTGGAGTTGCCGCCGTATGTGATGTCATAAACCATAACCCCATCTGTACCTGTCCTCCATCATTTACTGGAGATCCGTTTGTCAGATGTTCTATCGTTGGTAAGCACAGCATATTAACAATAGAAATAAACACTGTGATGTGATGTGATGTGATGATTGTAATATAATTATTATTTGAATTATTTCATTTATAACATTGCTTATTTTCAGTGGAAACACCACCTCAGCTTAATCCCTGCGACCCATCTCCTTGTGGGCCTCATTCAATCTGCAGAATAACCGGTGAGGGTCCAGTGTGTGGATGTATACAGGGTTTCAAAGGCACGCCGCCCAATTGTAGACCAGAATGTATAAGTAACAGTGAATGCGAATATAACTTGGCTTGCTCAAATCAAAAGTGTGTCGATCCATGTATAGGAAGCTGTGGAAGTAATACGGAATGTAGGGTAGTCAGTCATTCGCCTATGTGTATATGCCAAGCTGGATACACTGGTGATCCGTTTTCACAATGTAATCCACTAACATTGCTCGAACCCAATGAAATATTAAATCCATGTACTCCAAGTCCTTGTGGCGCTAATGCTATATGCAGAGAACAGAATGGAGTAGGAGCTTGTCAATGTCAAGAAGGCTATTCAGGAAATCCATATGAAGGATGCAGGCCAGAGTGTATTGTCAATTCTGACTGCCCTCTTAATAAAGCATGCTCCCGAATGAAATGTGTAGATCCTTGTCCAGGCACTTGTGGTTCGAGTGCATTATGTCAAGTAAATAATCATATGCCCAATTGTATTTGCCAGCCTGGATACACTGGAAATCCATTTATCCATTGTATCATCTTGAAAGAACGTAAGTTTGAAAACAAATTTGACATATACCCGAAATATATACAATTTATAACAATAACTTTTTCTTAATGATAACGTTTTTATTTAATTTTTAGCGGAAGTTGTAGTCAGAAACCCTTGCAGTCCATCACCTTGCGGAGCAAACAGCCAATGTAAAGAAATAAACGGCCAATCAGTATGCTCTTGTTTGCCCAATTTCATAGGTGCGCCGCCTAATTGCCGCCCAGAATGCATGGTTAGCTCTGAATGCCCCATACACTTGGCTTGTGTTAATCAAAAGTGTGCTGATCCATGTGTGGGTAGTTGCGGGGACAATGCTAATTGTAACGTTATAAATCATAGTCCTATATGTGTTTGTAAGCAGGGATTAACTGGAAATCCATTTACAAGATGCTATCCCATAAAAGGTAAAATATAGATACGTATTAAAAAAGTTTCTAATATACCTACACCCACAATATTAGATCATTTTCATCACAAAACAATACAAATATTTTATTTCAGTTTCGCAACAACCTATTAGTATACCCTCTTCGGATCCATGTCTACCTTCGCCATGTGGCTTGTACGCAGAATGCCGTAATATAGGTGATGTCCCCACGTGTTCTTGTCAACCGGGTTATATAAGCAGCCCTCCAAATTGTAGACCAGAATGTACAATCAATTCTGAATGTCCCAGCAATCAAGCTTGCATAAACGAAAAGTGTCGGGACCCGTGCCCTGGTGCATGTGGATTGAACGCACAATGTACAGTATTCAATCACATTGCCCAGTGTAGTTGTTTAGAACGTTACAGCGGAGATCCATTTGTTCAATGTGTCATTCTTCAAGACGACGGTAAATATAAATATTTGATTACTTATATCATTTATTGGAAAAATATTCATAAATGTTTATCATTCCTCATTAATGTCTTTTTTCACAGATATTATTACTGAACTGGATCCATGTAATCCTTCTCCGTGTGGTCCTAACTCTGTATGTAATAATGGAATTTGTACATGTTTGCCTGAATATCACGGTGATCCTTATTTCGGATGTCGTCCAGAATGTTTAGTAAACACAGATTGCCCTCACGATAAGGCTTGTCTCAGAAGTAAATGTGTGGATCCTTGTATAAATACATGTGGCAAGAATGCTCTTTGTAACATATTCAATCACATTCCGATGTGTACGTGTCCTCAAGGATTTTCAGGCAATGCGTTCTTGGAATGTCGACCAGTAGTGGTTACCGAAGTCATCGATCCATGCAACCCATCACCTTGCGGACCTAACAGTCGCTGTAGGGACATCAATGGTCAAGCCATATGTACATGTTTACCTGGTTATATAGATGCACCACCAACTTGTAGACCCGAGTGTACATCTAGTGCGGAATGCCCACTGGATAAAGCATGTTCTGGCCAACGATGCATTGATCCATGTAAAGGCAACTGCGGAACTGGAGCTCAATGCCAAGTGATAAATCATAATCCCATTTGCTCATGCCCCACTGGATTTACTGGAGACCCATTTATAAGATGTATTACCCAAGGTAAAAATTGCAACTTAACTTAAAATTTTACATTCAATTTTGTTACAATATTGTTTAATAATGTATTTTTTCATATATGTAATCTGAAAATAGTAAAAGATTTCATATTATTATGGTCTCCCAAGTTATGTTAATTTACTTAAAAATATATTCTTAACAAACGATTATGGACATAATTGTTAGAAATAATGCAAATTATTTAATATTCAAACTATGTTTCAGATGTGGAGCCCATCAAATATGTAAATCCTTGCGAACCATCACCTTGCGGTCCAAACTCGATATGCAAAAACATTAATGACAGCCCATCTTGTGCTTGCCTCGATAACTTTATGGGTGCCCCACCAAATTGCCGCCCTGAATGTATTGCTAACTCGGAGTGTCCCAATGAACTGGCATGTATCAATCAAAAATGTAAAGACCCCTGTCCTGGCTCTTGTGGCACAGATGCTGAATGCAGAGTTGTAAGCCACGCTCCGCAATGTTATTGTCAACCAGCCTACACAGGAGACGCTTTCATTGGGTGTAAACTTTTAGATGTTCCTATTACACCCTGTAATCCGTCCCCATGTGGACCAAATGCGTTATGCAAACAACAAAGGGATGCAGGTGCCTGTGTTTGCTTGCCAGATTATATTGGGAATCCATATGAGGGCTGTCGTCCTGAATGTGTTGTGAATTCAGATTGTCCTATAAGCTTGGCATGTATTCAAAACAAATGTAAAAATCCTTGTAGCAACATATGCGGGCGCAATGCTATTTGTAATGTTGTAAATCACGCGCCCCTGTGCGAGTGTCTTCCTGGTCTAACAGGTAGCCCATATCAAGGATGTTTTGAAAAAGTACAAGGTAAGCATAACATTTTTATTAACTTTATATTATATATTTTGTTAAAATGTATAAACAATCTAATTATATACATTCTCTTTTTCAAGAAGTACCTGCCGTGTTCAAAGATCCATGCGTGCCATCACCTTGTGGACCCAATAGCTTATGCAAAGTATTGAATGATCAAGCAGTGTGTACTTGTGAATCTGGATACCTAGGAACACCTCCTTCCTGCAGACCTGAGTGCGTAGTAAGTTCAGAGTGCACGCAACAACAAGCATGTATTAACCGCAAATGTAAAAATCCGTGTGAAGGAGTTTGTGGATTAAACACGGATTGTAAAGTTATCAACCATAGCCCAATATGTACATGCCAGGCGCAATACACCGGAGATCCGTTCAGCCGATGTTACAGAATTCTTCGTAAGCACTTGTTTATAATTTATCTTTTATTCGTATTTAAAGTACAAATATAAATTCCTTTAAATGTTCACCCTAAAATGTTACTATTTGATTTCAGTTCCTGATGTTGTCACTCCTTCCGTTAATCCATGCCTACCGTCACCTTGTGGACCTTTCTCCCAGTGCCGTAGTGTAGGAGATTCACCTTCTTGCACATGCCTTCCGCAGTATCATGGGAGCCCACCAAATTGTCGACCGGAATGCTCCATTAATAGTGACTGTCCTAGTGATAAAGCCTGTATTAATGAAAAATGTATCGACCCATGCCCAGGTTCATGTGGTTTAAATGCTGAATGTAGAGTTCAGAGCCATGTTTCTATTTGCACCTGTTTAGACGGATACACTGGAGATCCCTTCAACAACTGCGTTTTGAAACCCATAAAAGGCACGTATTATTGTATATTGTAAGAATTGTATTGTATTGTTGTATTCTTTATTTTGCTTCTTATAGAATATTAACGAAACAAATTTATTATATCGTAATCTTTTATATGTATTTTACAGACCCTGAGCCAATAAACCCTTGCAACCCATCACCATGTGGACCTAATGCTGTTTGTAATGATGGTGTTTGTACTTGTTTGCCTGAATACAACGGCGATCCATATTTCGGTTGTCGTCCAGAATGTACAATCAGTTCGGAATGTCCTATGGACAAGGCTTGTGTCAAACAGAAATGTATTAATCCGTGCATTAATACATGCGGGACCAATGCCAACTGCGAAGTTGTAAAACATATGGCTATCTGCGTTTGTCCTCCAAAGACCACAGGAAATGCTTTTGTTCAATGCAGCCCAATTAGAGGTAAATAAATGTTTTCACTTTCTTTACTTTATACTTATTTACATAGTGGGTAAATATTTAATCGAAACGTTAAAATTATAATTATTTCAGACGTTGTTCCATCAAATCCATGTCAACCAAGTCCATGTGGGCCATTTAGTCAATGTAAAGAATTTAATAACCAAGCAGTGTGTTCTTGTATGGACTCCTATCTTGGTGCGCCTCCATCATGCCACCCACAGTGTACTTCTAGTTCAGATTGCCCGTCAAATAAAGCATGCAGCAATCAAAAATGTATAAATCCTTGCCGTGGTGCATGTGGAGTGGCAGCTGAATGCCAAGTCATCAATCATAATCCAATATGTTCGTGTCCCTCTGACCTGACTGGTGATCCGTTTACAAGGTGCATCACAAAACGTAAGTTCTATTATTGTATTAATCAAAGTTATTAATAATATAAGTGTGCAATAAACTAATGATGAAAAAATGTATATTTTACAGCCGTTTCTGAACCTACGATTGCGGTAAATCCTTGCCAACCATCGCCTTGTGGACCAAACTCTGTCTGCCAACAGACAGGAGGAGAACTACCTTCATGTCAATGTATGCCTGATTTTATTGGCTCACCTCCAAATTGTCGTCCAGAATGCATATCAAACAGCGAGTGCGCTCCACACAAAGCTTGCATAAATAGAAAGTGTCAAGATCCTTGTGTTCAGGCTTGTGGAATAAACTCCGAATGTAGGGTTGTTAGTCATACCGCAGTATGTATCTGCCCAGACGGTTACAGTGGTGATGCAGTAATTCAGTGTACAAAAAATCCATTAATACCTACGGAATCGTTGTCCCCTTGTACACCGTCACCCTGTGGACCTAATGCACAGTGTAGGGAACAATCTGGAGCAGGCGCGTGTTTATGTGTAAACGGTTATTTTGGTAACCCTTATGAAGGATGCCACCCAGAATGCTCAGTTAATTCTGACTGTCCGAGTAACAAAGCGTGCACAAGGAATAAATGCATTGATCCCTGCCCTGGAACCTGTGCAATAAATGCAGATTGTCAAGTAGTGAATCACTCCCCATTGTGTACATGTCGACCGCAGTATATTGGTGACCCGTACAGGCAATGTACTTTTAAAAGTAAGTTTTAATCCTTAGTATTAATAATTAAAATAAATACGCGAATAAAAATAATTCATTAAAAAGAATGCAAATTTAATTTTACCTAATGGATTAAAGTATAATAACTGGGCATTTTATTTTTAGATGAAGAACCAGTGTATACAAACCCATGTCAACCGTCACCGTGCGGACCAAATAGTCAGTGTCAAGTTACAAATGGCCAAAGCGTATGCTCCTGCTTGCCGGAGTACAGAGGTTCTCCACCAAACTGCAGACCGGAATGCGTTGTTAGTGCAGAATGCCCGCCTGACAAGACGTGCAGAAACCAAAAATGTGTTTCACCTTGTCCAGGGCCGTGTGGATTAAATACAAAGTGTAGAGTAATAAACCATAGCCCTATTTGCACTTGTGAGGAAACATATACTGGCGATCCCTTCTCTAATTGTTATAGGATTACAGGTATTTATAAAAATGCATTAAAACCTTTTTTTTAATTTATAATTATATTACTTCAGAGATGTGTTAATTAGTAGGGCGTTATATTATTTCTAATCTGAGTGTACAATAAAGCGTATTATTACATAGCACTATTTTATATTTTATTTATATTATTTCAGCACCAGTTCAAGCAGTTATTGAAAGAGATCCTTGTGTACCTTCACCTTGTGGTCCAAATTCTATTTGCCAGAATCTACGTGGTATCCCATCTTGTTCATGTATGCCAAACTTTGAAGGCAGTCCTCCGAACTGCAGGCCAGAATGTACAATAAATGAAGAGTGTATTAGCAATCTTGCTTGTATAAAACAAAAGTGTAAAGATCCATGTCCGGGTTCGTGTGGCATCAACGCTAATTGTCAAGTTATAAATCATGTCGCAGTTTGCACTTGTATTGAAGGTTTTGAAGGGAATGCTTTTATACAGTGCAGTCCAGCGCCTTTAAAAGGTCGGTAAAATGTTCATCTACTATTTATTGTTATTCCTTTACATTGAATCATTAGGTGAATTGCATGTACATTCACATACAAACAATTCTGTAATTTTCTTATCATATTCTAATCAAATAAAATGTTTTATTCACATACAAACAAATCTGTAATTTTCTTATCATATTCTAATCAAATAAAATGTTTTACAGAAGAAACTGATTTATGCAATCCGTCACCTTGCGGTCCAAATGCTGTATGTAACAATGGGCAATGCACCTGTATACCTGAATTCCATGGAGATCCATACAGTGGTTGTCGTCCTGAATGTGTTCAGAGTTCCGACTGCGATCGAGATAAAGCATGCATGAGTAATAAATGTCAAAATCCTTGTCCTGGTACTTGTGCAGTTACCGCGATATGTAATGTAATTAACCACATCCCAATGTGCACTTGTCCCGAAGGGATGACCGGCAATGCTTTTATAGAATGCAGGATTATGGCAGGTATGATTAAAATGACACTTTTTTACATTGATTGATAATGATAGGTATAATAATAATAATAATTTATCTTGTTTTTTTTAGAGCCCGTTAAAAGGAATCCCTGCCAACCTTCGCCTTGTGGTCCTAATAGTCAATGTAGAGAATCAAATGGCCAAGCTGTGTGTTCTTGCGCACCTCAATATATGGGATCTCCTCCTGCATGCCGGCCGGAATGCATCATAAGCGCCGAATGTTCTTTAGACCAAGCTTGCAGTAATCAACGTTGTATCAATCCTTGTGTAGGCGCTTGTGGCGTGAACGCCAAATGTAAAGTAGTCAACCACAATCCAATATGCACATGCCCAGTATCATACTCAGGTGACCCATTCTCACGGTGCTTCAAATTACGTAAGTTATCAGCGATTTTTTACATTTTATCTCAGAAATTATATCGACGGCAGCAAAGAACATAAAGACATCTGCAATTTTGCCAAAATCGTTTTTTTGCATAATTCAACTCAGAATTCTTTGTTCTATCTTGTGATATTTTTTTTCTCGAAAAATGTTGTTTTTTACACCAATTTTTCAACGTACAAAAAGACATCTGCACTACTTATTTAAAATTCGACAAAGTACAAACGGACATATACCATTTGTCCTTGTGTACGTCGCGCAATGCGGCGGGCCAGCTGTCCTTACGAAAATAACCTGCGAAGTCTCGAGGCTCTTCAGCAAGAAAAAATGTCTGATGATGACTGCTTGCAATTGGAATAATAAAATAATTGAAAATTGAATCCGGAAGTAACATTCAACCAAGCCACAAATGTAAAAAATATTTATACCTTTTTTCATATATTTGTTGGTATGTTTGTTACCCCATAACTTCGTGTTGGCTAAACCGATTTTAATGATTCTTTATTTCCTTGAAAACTGGTACTTTTTTTGAGGTCTCATATAAATTTGAGCGACATCTGATGAGTAATTTTGAATTTACTTGAATAATGTGTAAGGATTTTTGAAAGTGTGTATTTATGGTTTTTTTCCTAGAACTTTTTATTGAGTGTTCAGATTTTTATGATTCTCTTTTTATTTGAAAGCTGGTATTTGCATTGTGGTCTCATATAAGTTTAAGCGGCATCTGACCAATGGTTTTTGAATTATCCTTAATAATTTTTATGTATGTATGTTACCTCATATCTTACTACTTAGAGTTCCGATTTTAATCATTCTTCTTTTAATCAAAAGCAGAGGCTTTAGGTTAGGTCCCGTAAAAATTTGAGTTTCGTCAAACGAGTAGTTACTGAGTTACTTATGATACTGATACAAAGATGATGATTATGATACAAAGTACTGTTAAAATATAATTATTATTAGTAGTTATTTCTTTGAAACTATACTTTTTAGTTACTTTATATGACAAATACAATTATTAACAAGAATCACTAAACTTTTTTTTTTATAAGACACCCTAAAACTCAAAATAGTTTAGGTATATCTGCAATTATCCAATAGCTTCAACGTAAGAATGCCGAAGTAATGTGAGACAACTACAGTATTTTAGTGACAATAATAATTATATTTGTTGTTTTGATGAAATTGGTTTTATATGATCAATAAAAATAAAAATCAATCATTAAATTAATAAAATAGTTACAGAATAAATAATTATCAGGTCCCAAGGAGAAACGAATATATGGCAGTTGACTCAATTTGCTTGTTTTCTTGATCGAAGTAGAAAAAGATATCTGCCGTAATTTCAAAAATTAAAGAATTATTAATAATTTACCTATACCAAATAATAGTTAATATTGTAATAATTAACTATTCCAAAATCGACGAAGATATCTTTGTAATTGTAGAAGTTATACCATTTTTGAACTAAAAACGCTCTCCCGAAAACTAACGTTTTTGTAGATGACCGTTTGTTCTTTGCTGCCGTCGATATTATCTTATTAACTTGAAAGAATTAATGGACGAAATTAAATTAATAAATATTGTTATTACAGCTGAAAAATTGCCGGATCCCGTCAATGTCTGCACACCTTCACCATGCGGTCCAAACTCACAATGCAAGGATGTAAATGGAGTACCAACATGCACATGCCTAGATAATTATCACGGTCAACCTCCATATTGCAGACCAGAATGCACCAGTAACGAAGATTGTTCTTCTCACTTATCATGTGTAAATTTGAAATGTGTGAATCCTTGCGAAGGTATCTGTGGTGCTAATGCTGAGTGTAGAGTTGTTAGCCATTCCCCAATTTGCCTTTGTTCTAATGGATACCAGGGAGATCCATTTAGAGGTTGCGAGCGCGAGCCTTTGTTTGCGGAACCTCTTACTACACCATGTTCACCTTCACCTTGCGGATCTAACGCTCTGTGCAAGGAAAGATATAACGCTGGATCGTGCACATGTATTGAAGGTTATTTAGGAAATCCATATGATGGTTGTCGACCTGAATGTGTTGTAAATACTGATTGTCCATCTAACAGAGCATGTACCAATAACAAGTGCGTGGATCCTTGTCCCGGAAGCTGCGGCACCAATGCCGAATGCCAAGTAGTGAATCACACGCCTTTATGTACCTGTTTTAAAGATTACACCGGAGACCCATTCCGATACTGCGTTTATCAAGGTATATAATTTGTTTTTAATGATCTGCTTACGTATGTTTTTATTTAATTTAATCATAATAATAATAATTTTTCAACAATATTTTATTTTAATTTTAGAAGAACCGATTAGAGTACAAGCAGACGTGTGTTATCCATCACCTTGTGGTCCTAACAGTCAATGTAAAAATGTCAATGGACAAGCGGTGTGTTCTTGTCAAGCAGAGTATGTAGGAACTCCACCGAACTGCCGCCCAGAATGCGTAGTGAGTTCAGAATGTGCGCACGATAAGGCTTGCATAAACAATAAGTGTATGAACCCGTGCCCAAAACCTTGTGGCGTTAATAGTAACTGCAAGGTGATAAATCACAGCCCCATATGTTCTTGTAAGTCCTCATATACTGGAGACCCGTTTACGATTTGCACTCCTGTTCCATGTAAGTACTAAGTTAAATAGATTTAAATATTTTATGTAAATATTGTAAGTAAGTGTACATAAAGTATTTTCTTGTTTTTAGTTGAACAACCACCTCAAGAAAACATTAATCCTTGCTTACCATCGCCGTGCGGACCTAACTCAGAGTGCAGAGTTATTGGAAATGCGCCATCTTGTTCATGTTTGGTTAACTATATTGGTAGCCCGCCAAATTGTCGGCCGGAATGTTCCATACACTCAGACTGTGCAAGTGATCGTGCCTGTATTAACTCTAAATGTATTGACCCCTGCCCTGGCTCCTGTGGTTTATACGCTACGTGCAATGTCCAAAATCACATACCAATTTGTACGTGTCTTCTAGGATATGTTGGAGATCCATTTACAAGCTGTAAATTGCAAATATTAGAAGGTACACATTTGAATATATGATGATGATTATAAAATGTGTAAGTTATCTATTAATACCTAGATAAATAATATTTCTATTAATTTATTTTAGATGAGCTGAGTGTAGTTGACATTTGTTCAAACGTACGCTGTGGTTCCAACGCTGAGTGCATCAATGGGCAGTGTCAATGCTTACCAGAGTTTCATGGAGATCCTTATTTCAACTGCAGACCCGAATGTGTTTATAGCACCGATTGTGATCAAAGTAAAGCCTGCGTTCAAAGGAAATGTGTCGATCCGTGTATCGGAGCTTGTGGCGTGAATGCAATTTGTCAAGTAGTGAATCATATTCCAATGTGCAGTTGCAGCAATGGCTTTACTGGAAATGCCTTCGTTGTTTGTAATCCGATAAAAAGTATGTAGTTGTTAAAAGTAAGATGTTTATTTATAACTTTTTTCTTATACAAATCGTTTTAAACTTAAAATTATTTTAATTGCAGTAACACCTAATATCAGTCCATGTAGTACGGCTGTCTGTGGGCCAAATAGTCAGTGCCGTGAGATAAATAACCAAGCCGTTTGTTCATGTTTACCTACGTATTTGGGCGTACCTCCGGCCTGTAGACCACAATGTGTCGTAAGCGCCGAATGTCCTCAAGACAAAGCTTGTTCAAACCAAAAGTGTATCAATCCATGTCTTGGAGCTTGCGGATTAAGAGCGACGTGCGAAGTGATCAACCATAATCCAGTATGCGCGTGTCCCTCTGCTCATACAGGAGATCCTTTCACCGGATGTACACCTATATCAAGTATGTTCATATTTTTTAATTTATAATACTTAATTTAATCAAACTACAAAAGAATTTGAACTTACTTGATTTTTTTTATCCCTGTATCACTATTTTTCAGATGTACCTCCCGTTGTTGTTAACGTATGTCAACCTTCACCGTGTGGACCAAACTCCATTTGCAATGAGATAAATGGATCCCCTTCATGTACTTGTATGCCTGAATATAAGGGCCAACCGCCATATTGCAAGCCAGAATGTATTAGCAATAGCGAATGTCCAATACATTTAGCTTGTATGAATCAAAAATGCAAAGATCCGTGTACGCAGGCCTGTGGTGCTAATGCCGAATGCCGCGTTGTTAGTCACTCTGCTATGTGTGTTTGCCCGCAAGGGTACAAAGGAGATCCTTTCACGCAGTGCTCAGTACAAACTGTGGTCGAAGTATTAACGCCTTGCTCACCGTCTCCTTGTGGTCCAAACGCAATATGCAAAGAACAAAATAAAGTAGGGTCATGTATTTGTAATGAAGGCTACTTCGGAGACCCTCACGAAGGCTGTCGTCCAGAGTGTGTGAGCGATTCTGATTGTCCTGGAAATAGAGCTTGCATTGGTAATAAGTGTCAGGACCCTTGCCCGGGGACATGTGGGGTAAATGCGGAGTGTACAACAGTCAATCATTCTCCTTCCTGTTCTTGCATTATTGGATACACTGGAGATCCATTCCGACGCTGTACAAATATTCCCAGTAGGTTTTACTCCTTTATTCAAAATGTTTAATGAAATTTACAGTTTGCCTTTACCAATAAGTTAAATGATAATAATAATTTCTTTCAGTTCAAGCAGTTCCACCAGTTAACGTTTGCTTCCCGAGCCCTTGCGGACCAAACAGTCAATGTCGTGTATCTAACGACCAAGCTGTATGTAGTTGTTTACCCGATTTTATCGGTGAACCTCCATCCTGTAAACCGGAGTGTGTACTAAACACGGAGTGTCCCTCGGACAAAGCTTGTGTCAATCGAAAATGTATCAATCCATGCCCTGGTCCCTGTGGTCAACACGCTGAATGTCGAGTTTTTAACCATAATCCCATATGCAGTTGTGTTGGGGGATATATTGGAGATCCATTCACAAGATGTTATGCGAAGCCAGGTAAATATTAATTATTATGAATGCCAACAATGCAAACTTATGGTAGACTTTGTTATTGTAGTCGTTTCAAATGTCACTGCTACTGTATATTGCTATAACCTAAGCATTATCAAAGAACACAAAGGGATCTAATTATCATGCCGCACAGAAATTTACTTAAAAAACCAGACTATCAATCAAAACGTTGGTTGAAAAAGTGTAACAAGGGCAATAAGTAGTAAACTATACACTCATGTGACGCACATATTTAAAGTAACAGTTTCATCTAACATATGAGAACATTAATGAATTTGGAATAATGCAAAGAATCTTAATTTTTTCTGTAATTTTTTATAAAATAATATTGTTGTTACACATGGAGTTACTTACATAAGAAATTAAATTTTCCTTAATGCTATTTAAAATTATATTCCGAAAGTTTTTTATTTTAAAGGCACCAACCACCATTAATAAACATTCTTTCACATTCCGTTATTTTAGTACCTCAACCACTTTTGGAGGATAACAGAGATCCCTGTGTGCCATCGCCATGTGGCTCCAATGCAGTATGCCGTAACATAGGCGGACAAGCCTCGTGTTCGTGTTTACCTGGCTATTTCGGAAGTCCACCTCAATGCAGGCCGGAGTGTGCAACAAATCAAGAATGCATTAGCTCAATGGCTTGTATTAATGAAAAATGTAGAGACCCCTGCCCCGGATCTTGTGGACAAAACGCTCGATGTTCCGTCATAAAACATATTGCAATATGTACATGTAACGAGGGATATCAAGGGGATCCATTCACTGCATGCACTCTAAAACCATTCGAAGGTAATTATTTTAATAACAAATAAGAGATGTTGATCATTACCATTCCAGATTATGTGTGTACCTAACCTATGTGGAGTACCTATGTGTTACAATAAACATAATATAAAAATATTCATGTATGTTTGTATTTCAGAACCGATACCCACGGATTCATGTAATCCATCGCCATGTGGAGCTAATACCCGTTGCGATAACGGAGAATGCTCTTGTTTACCAGAATATTTAGGGGATCCATATATTGGGTGCCGACCTGAATGTACAATTAGTACGGATTGTCAAAACAATCAAATTTGCGTTAGAAAAAAATGTATAAATCCTTGTCCTGATACTTGTGGAACAAATGCCATTTGTGAAGTTATAAATCATGTTCCTATGTGCAGTTGTCCAAAGGGATATGCTGGCAATTCATTCGTATCATGTAATCCTGTGCAAGGTAAATTATAAATTTGTTGTTTCTTTACGGTTTTTCAAAAATACATGTTATATTCGCAAAATATGTATTAATTTTTTTGATGTTTCAGTTCCTTTAGCGACAAATCCATGTAACCCTAGTCCGTGTGGCCCGAATAGTCAATGTCGCGAAATCAACAGTGTGGCCGTGTGTTCCTGTCTGCCAAATTATTCGGGAAATCCTCCAACGTGTCGACCTGAATGCACGACAAGCTCTGAATGTCAACTAGATAAAGCTTGCAATAATTATAAGTGCATTAATCCATGCAATGGAGCTTGTGGAGTCAGTGCACTCTGTGAAGTCGTCAATCACAATCCGATATGTTCTTGTCCAAGAGACTTCACTGGTGATCCATTCACTAGATGTATTCCTAAGCGTACGTTAATTATAATTATTCATCTTCATAGTCATGGTGGTATTTTAAGAAAAATGTGCAAATGTTTTATATGGTAAAATATGTTTTTCATTTAAATTACTTATGGATAATACTTTTTTCAGCTCTCGAGATACAGCTACAAATTAATCCATGCTTGCCATCTCCTTGTGGGCCCAATTCAATATGCCAAACACTAAATGACTCACCGACTTGTACATGTATGCCTGAATTTATCGGATCTCCACCAAATTGTCGTCCAGAATGTTCAAGTAACAGTGAATGTCTGAATCACTTAGCATGTATAAACAACAAATGTGCAGATCCTTGCTTAGGGGCATGTGGCTCATTGGCACAATGCCGAGTGGTTAGCCATACTCCTAATTGCGTTTGTCCACAAGGATATACAGGGGATCCTTTTGTTTCCTGTAACCTACAAGTAAATGTACCAGTAGAAATAATATCACCGTGTACACCGTCTCCTTGTGGAAGCAATGCTATTTGTAAAGAACGTAATAATGTTGGTTCATGTGTTTGTTCACCTGGGTACTTCGGTAATCCCTATGAAGGATGTAGACCTGAATGTACGGTAAACTCTGATTGTGCTTCAGACAAAGTATGTCAGCAAAATAAATGTCTTGACCCCTGTCCTGGGACATGTGCTACGAATGCTCAATGTCAAACTGTGAATCATGTGCCATTGTGTACATGCCTCCCTGGGTTCACAGGAGATCCGTTCCAAAATTGTTTTTATAAACAAGGTAAGAATATTTATGCTGTTTTACGCTCTGATAAAATTAACTCAATTAACAACACGAATATAAAAGTATTTTTTTATTTCGCAGAAGTCGTAACTTCATTGGATCCCTGCGTTCCATCTCCTTGTGGCCCCAACAGCGTATGTAAAATACAGAATGAGCAAGCAGTTTGTACTTGTATGCCGAATTATCATGGTTCGCCGCCTAATTGTAGACCAGAGTGTATAATAAGTGCTGAATGTCCAACAAACAAAGCATGTGTGTCTCAGAAATGCATTGACCCATGTATTGGCCAGTGTGGACAAAATACTAAATGCATTGTTGTGAATCACAGTCCGATTTGTACTTGTATACCAGGGTATACAGGAGATCCCTTCAGTAGATGTTACCAATTTATCACGCCATCTGCTGTAGAAGTAAGACCAACAAATCCGTGTGTGCCCTCACCATGCGGACCTTTTAGTGAATGTAAAGAAATAAATGGAATCCCATCTTGTACTTGTTTACAATCGTATATCGGTGCCCCGCCAGGATGTAGACCAGAGTGTGTTATCAATTCGGATTGCAGAAGTAATTTAGCCTGTATAAATCAAAAATGTAGAGATCCTTGCCCAGGCTCTTGTGGTATTAACTCTATATGCACTGTAAAAAATCACATTCCAATTTGCTCCTGTTTAGAAGGTTACGCAGGTGATGCATTTACGGAATGCAAAATACAAGGTACCTATTTTTGTTTTTATATACTTAAATTATATTTTCTCAAATATAAAATATAACTTGATACTTATTAAAATTTCATTGACTTTTTACAGAAGCTCCTCAGGATGAGGTCGATCCCTGTAACCCATCACCTTGTGGATCAAATGCAGTTTGCCGTGGAGGAGAATGCACTTGCTTGCTTGAATATCGGGGAGATCCATACATTGAATGTCGTCCGGAATGTGTTCTAAGTTCAGATTGTCCACAAAACAAGGCGTGCTTACGTAATAAATGTGTTGATCCATGTATGAGTAGCGTTTGTGCAAGTAATGCGATATGCGAAGTAATAAATCATATAGCCATGTGCAGGTGCCCAGAGGGAATGATGGGCGACGCATTTGTTCACTGTACTATTCTTGAAGGTATGTTCATAGACATCATGCATTTTAATTTCGATGACTGACATTCATTTAAATATGCACAATAAAGTTACATTGATTATTTTATTTTTACAGTTGAGAAAGTCCAACCTTGTCAACCGAGTCCTTGTGGACCCAATAGTCAATGTCGAGAAATAAACGGACAAGCAATATGCTCGTGTTTGTCTGGTTTCATTGGGAGTCCACCTTCATGCAGACCGGAATGTATTCTTAGTACAGATTGTTCTCCGGATGAAGCTTGCAGCAATAGAAAATGTATCAAACCTTGTCAAGGTGCATGTGGCATTGCCGCCAAATGTCAAGTAATTAATCATAATCCCATCTGTTCTTGCCCACCGTCGTACACAGGAAGTCCATTCGTCAGATGTATTTTCGAAGAATATCAACCAGAACCCGTGAATCCATGTGTACCTTCGCCTTGTGGTCCCAATTCAATATGCAAAGAGAGTTTAGGATCACCGGTCTGTTCATGTATGGATGAATATACAGGTTCACCTCCACACTGTAAACCGGAATGTATAAGTAATTCTGAATGTCCCACAAATCGTGCTTGTATAAATCAAAAGTGCGTTGATCCATGTGTGGATTCTTGCGGTTCTAATACACAATGCCATGTTATAAGCCATTCGCCGTCATGCTCATGCTTACCTGAATACACTGGCAATGCATTTATTGAATGCCATAGAAGAGAGGTAATTCAAGAAGTAACAACACCTTGCCAACCATCGCCTTGTGGAGCTAACGCTATTTGCAAAGAGTTTAATAATGCGGGTTCGTGCACTTGTCAACCCGATTATTACGGAAATCCATACGAAGGATGTAGACCAGAATGTGTCATAAATACCGATTGCCCATCAAATCTAGCCTGTTTACAAAATAAATGCCGAGATCCATGTCCAGGCGCCTGCGCACCGAACGCCATTTGCCAAGTGGTTAATCATGCGCCTTTATGTACTTGTAACCTTGGCTACTCAGGCGATCCATTCCGCTACTGTAGTGTGCAAGGTTAGTACAATTTTGAAGTTCTATTCTGCATAAAATTATTGCAATATAAAAATAGTTCTTGTTAATTTATTTTTAATAAGTAAGATTGTCTGTACCTGTGCCTCTATTATGAGTTGTTGTAGTAAACGTAAAGGACGTTACTATTGCAGTTAACGTTTAGAATTTGTATGAGAATTGTAGTTCAGTATCGTAACCGCTAGAGGCGCTGTACGGATTCTCATACAAATTCTAAACGATAGACGCTAGCGTGTATAGTAAACTATAGTATTAAAAACTCATAATAGAGGCACTGATATTTTTCACATTTTGTTTAAACTTTTCAGTTATTTCTGACGAACCTAAAGCCGTTTGCCAACCAAACCCATGTGGACCTAACAGCCGTTGCCAAGAAGTAAATAAACAAGCAGTATGTTCTTGTTTGCCAAACTATATCGGTGTGCCACCAGGATGTCATCCAGAATGTATTATTAGTACTGAATGTCCAAGAGATAAGGCATGTATAAATCAGAAATGTCAAGATCCGTGCGTCGATTCGTGCGGTACAAATGCCGAATGCCGGGTCATCAATCACAGCCCAATTTGCAACTGTAAACCAATGTATACTGGTGATCCGTTTACGAGATGCAATCCGATTCCACGTAAGTAAATATTTAAGTATTTTTCATAAGTCCAACAATATTTCAAATATATTTTTTTCCTTCATTGTACATCTAAAATCTACAGATGTGTTATTTTCTATTGTAGCACCTGTTTCAAACGCCATCTTAGAACCCTACAGAAATCCATGTGTACCGTCACCGTGCGGGCCAAATTCCATTTGCCAAGAGATTGGCCGTGTCCCTTCATGCACATGTATGTCAAACTATATTGGAAGTCCGCCAAATTGTAGACCAGAATGTGTGCTTCATTCGGAATGCCCAACTTCTCTAGCTTGTATCCGACAAAAATGCCAGGATCCTTGCAAAGGATCATGCGGGATTGGGGCAATTTGCACAGTGTCTAGACATATACCCATCTGTACCTGCCCAGAAGGCTATACCGGAGATGCTTTTACTGTGTGCACACCAAGACAGGCAACAGAAATAGATATTGACAAATGTAACCCATCACCATGTGGTACTAATGCTATATGCGAAGATGGCACGTGTTCTTGCATCGAAGAATATTTTGGAGATCCATACGTTGGATGTCGACCTGAATGTGTATTGAGTACTGACTGCCCTAGGAACAAAGCCTGCGTTAAAAATAAATGCGTAGATCCTTGTATAGGCACGTGTGCTGCAACTGCCATTTGCGATGTTATAGACCATGTACCTATGTGTAGCTGCCCACAGGGGATGACGGGCAACGCTTTTTACGCCTGTGAAGTTATTCGAGGTACTATCATTATTATATAAATTAATTAATTTCTAATCACAAATAAAATAGTTTTATAATATACGTTTTAACTAACATTTTGACCTTAGCTATGTGACTGTATGCAGTTTCTACATAGCAAAAAGAATCAGGCATAAGATGATTTATGTCCTTAGCCAAACAATTAATGATAGTAATAATATATAGTATAATATCAATCACTTATTTTATTAACTATTACTATACATCTAAACTAATATTATAAAGAGGTAATATTTTTTTCTTTGTTTGTTTGTTTGTATGTATTGAATAGGCTCAATAACTACTGGACCGATTTCAAAAATTCTTTCACCATTATGAATGTACATCTTTCCGAAGTAACATAGGCTATATTTTATTTTGAAAAAAATTAGGGATCCTTGCGAAAACTTCAATAACATAAACCACCGTCGATAAAAATCACTATTGAAATACCTTAAATCGCGTGCGCTGCAATGACTATTGATGATGGAGCAAAATAATGTACTACGATTTTGTAGACCACATTATTATCTACAGAAAAGTCCGCGGTAGGGTATATCTAAGTATTATAGTTGTGCCAATATAAAGACTTTTATAGTTTAACAAACTATTTAAATCGGCAACGAAAATAAGATGTCGATATTCATACCATGGTATTTATACTTATCTAAATAACTTACTTTTTATTTATCAGTAGTTCAATACCTTTACATTGCTGTTTAAATTATTTTAATCGGACACTCCATTCAAAAGATATAGCGAGTTTAAAAATTTGGGTAAATTTGCTTAAAAATAACTAAGCGCTTCGCCGCATCGCGATGTTGATTGAGCGTAGTAGCTTATATTCCAGTATAACATGTAGGCTACTTTTTATCCCGAGATTCTTACGGGAGCGGGACCTATGCGGCTGTTTACTACGGGTCCCGAAGCGACGCGAGGGCGGTTCTCTAGTTCTTAATAAATGCATTAACATATTTTATTGATTTTCAGCACCAATTGTTACCAACCCATGTTTACCATCGCCCTGTGGCCCGAACAGTCAATGTCGAGAAGTCAATGGCCAAGCCGTTTGTACCTGTGTGGTTGGTTATATTGGAAGTCCACCACTTTGCCGTCCGGAATGCATAGTGAGCTCTGACTGTCCACTCAACAAAGCCTGCAGTAATCAGAAATGTATTAATCCATGCAGTGGTTCTTGCGGTGTAGATGCTCAATGTGAAGTTATTAAACACAATCCAATTTGTACTTGTCCACCTAAGTTTACAGGAGATCCATTTACCAGATGCGTTCCATATAGTAAGTCAAATTTTAAAAGTCTTTTATACCTACAAACCTACATATTTTATAATCGAATCCATTGATACTCATACTTTCTGTTTTACAGGACCTCCAGAAGACGATGTAACACCTTGTAATCCTTCACCTTGTGGTGCTAATGCAATTTGTAAAGAACAATCGGGTATGCCTTCATGTTCCTGCATTCCCAACTTTTTCGGATCCCCACCATATTGCAGACCTGAATGCTCAAGTAACAGTGAATGCCCATCAAATAAAGCCTGTATCAACCAAAAGTGTCAAGATCCTTGCACTAATACTTGTGGTGTTAACGCGCAATGCCGCGTGATAAGCCACAGTCCAACATGTTTCTGCGATTCAGGCTACACTGGAGATCCGTTTACAAGTTGCAACATTGTACGAGATGTCATTGCGGAAACGTCTACACCCTGCGTACCTTCACCGTGTGGGTCTAATGCCATATGTAGAGAACAAAGCAATGCGGGTTCCTGTAGTTGTCTACCTGATTACGTTGGTAACCCATACGAAGGATGTCGTCCGGAGTGTACTATCAATTCAGACTGCCCACCGAGCAGAAGTTGCATCCGCAATAAATGTCAAGATCCATGTCCAGGAACATGCAGCCCTCTAGCATCATGTGTTGTTGTCAACCACCTCCCGATATGCTCTTGTCCATCTGGCTACACTGGAGATCCCTATAAACGTTGTAATATACTGAGAGGTAAATTTTACGTAATATTTTTCATTATAAAACAGTACTGTTTTTCTGTATAACAATACTTACTAATAACACATAAAAACTTCTAAAATAAAAATATCATTTCAGAACCAGTACCGGATAAGCAAACACCTTGTGTACCGAATCCTTGTGGGCCAAACAGTGTATGCAATCCAGTAAACGGTCAAAGTGCATGTTCATGTATGCCAAATTATATAGGTTCTCCTCCAAGTTGCAGACCAGAATGCACAGTCAGTTCCGAATGTCCAATTAGTAAAGCATGTGTCAACCAAAAATGTGTTGATCCTTGTCCTGGCCATTGTGGAACTAATACAGAATGTAGAGTATTTACACATAGTCCTATTTGTACTTGTAGAGCAGGATTTACAGGAGATCCGTTCACTCGTTGCTATACAATCCGTAAGTATTTTCGAGTAATGTAAATATACCTATTTAATATAGTCAAATTGAGTTTAGTTTGTGAAACTTTAAAGATTTGGTATAATCAAAGTGTGTTTAGTTTAAGAAACATATTAAACTGAGGAGTAAATACACGCTTTTCAAAATTTCAGCTCCAGTGCAATTTACACCAGAACCTCAACGTGATCCTTGTGTACCGTCCCTTTGTGGGGAACATGCTATATGTCGATCTATTAATGGCGCCCCATCTTGTAGCTGTATGCCTAACTTCCAAGGTCTCCCTCCGAATTGCCGCCCAGAATGCGCAATAAACCAAGATTGTCCGTCAAATATGGCATGTATCAATATGAAGTGTCGTGATCCGTGCCCTGGCAGTTGTGGTCAAAATACTGAATGTACGGTGTTCAATCATCTACCAGCATGTACATGTTCACAAGGCTATACCGGAGACCCGTTCACGTTTTGTCAAATGATAGTACCAGAAAGAGGTACCATTTTACTGAAATTATTTTACTGAAAAATATCTTATTTTTGATCATATTATTTTATAATGGTTAGTAATATTCATTTTGGTCCTTTCAGATGAATTACCACAGGATCCATGCAATCCATCTCCTTGCGGTTTTAATGCAGAATGTAGAAATGGTGTTTGTACTTGTATGCTTGACTATACAGGAGATCCATATTATGGTTGTAAGCCAGAGTGCGTCACAAATACAGAATGTGCTTTTGATAGAATTTGCTCGAAGAACAAATGTGTTAACCCTTGTCCAGGAATTTGTGCGCCAAATGCTGAGTGCAATATTTACAATCATATTCCAATCTGTACATGTCCGCAAGGAATGTCTGGAAATGCTTTTACAGAATGCTACACTGTGGAAAGTAAGTATAATTTAAATCTATTATTTTATGAAGTATATCTTAATATAATATTTTCCAAAGACTTTCAAACTAAATAACGATTTTTTTCAGTTATTGAAGTACAACCATGCAATCCAAGCCCATGTGGACCTAACAGTCAATGTAGGCCGATAAATAATCAAGCCGTGTGTACTTGCTTACCAACATTTATCGGAAGTCCACCATCTTGTCGACCAGAATGTACTATCAGCGCTGAGTGCCCCTCAAACGAAGCATGCAACAATCAAAAATGTATCAATCCATGTATAGGCACGTGTGGATATGGCGCTAGGTGTGAAGTAATTAATCACAATCCAATTTGTTCGTGTCCAAGAAAATATACGGGCGATCCATTTACGCGATGCATCCCTGAAGGTATCAGTATATAAATTACCAATATCATCGTTATATTTTCCATTTTTTATTCGTACTAACAGTTTAAGTATTTTCAGTTGCGGTGTCATTGCCGCCGATTGATCCTTGCACACCGTCACCGTGTGGGTCTTACTCAATATGTAAAGTAATTGGAGAAGCACCCTCGTGTACTTGTCAACCAGACTATATCGGTGCTCCGCCTAACTGTCGGCCAGAATGCGTCAGTAACTCAGAGTGTCCTAGTAACATGGCATGCATTAATCAGAAGTGTAAAGATCCCTGTGCTGGAAGCTGCGGCTATAACGCAGACTGTAAAGTCGTGAGTCATGCGCTCATTTGTTCGTGTTCCTATGGGCAAACCGGAGATCCTCTCATTTCTTGTAATCCAATTAGAGGTATTTAGAACCCGTTTTTATATCATGTTTATTTTTTATATTTTGTACTTTAAATGGTATCTTATTTAAATTATTTCTGTATAAATTCAATATTAATGAAGTTATAATTGTTTTACAGAATCCGTTATTGAATATTCGTCTCCATGTGATCCGTCACCCTGCGGTCTGAACGCCCAATGTACCGAAAGAAACGGTGCCGGATCTTGTAAATGTGTAGAAAACTATTTTGGTAATCCATATGAAGGTTGTCGCCCGGAGTGTATAATAAATAGCGATTGTAGCCCAACGTTAGCCTGTATCCAAAATACATGTAAAAATCCATGCCCAGGCATATGCGCACCAAACGGCATTTGTCAGGTCGTCAATCACCTACCATCATGCTACTGTCCGCCAGGCCTTACAGGAGATGCATATAAAATCTGTGTGCAGAAAGATGAAGGTATTTTGTTCGATTTATAACTTACTTTTTACAAAAACACAATCGACTTCCAAATCCATAAGTAGAGATAATTCAAAAATCACCCGTCCGATGTCGCTCGAATTTACATGGAAATACGTGACAAGCAACAGCTTTTGAATAAAAAAGAATATAAAAATCGAACACCCACTCAAAACTTATGAGGACACATACAAAAAAATACAGTAAATTTGAGATTCTCCTCTTTTATTAAAAGCGGTTAAAAGTGTACATTCAACCTAAAAGGTATAATTTTCCTAACTCTCCTCACTAATTATATGTTTTTCTTCCAGATGTTGTTAAACCCACGCCTTGCATACCATCACCATGTGGCCCTAACAGTCAGTGTCGTGAAGTTAATTCACAAGCAGTTTGTAGTTGTCAGAAAAGCTTCATGGGTACACCGCCTAACTGTCGGCCTGAATGTACTATCAACAGCGAATGCGCAAGTGACAAAGCTTGTGTGAACCGAAAATGTGTGGATCCATGTATAGGACAATGTGGCAGAAATGCTAACTGCCGTGTTATTGCTCATAATCCTATATGCTCGTGCCAAGAACGTTTTACGGGTGATCCGTTTACGAATTGTATGCCAGGTGAGTAAAACATACTGGAGTTACTTATCATCTTTTTTTTCATCTTTTTTTACTTTACATAAGTCACGATCCCATATTGAAAGTGGCAACGTAGCTCTTGACTTAAAGTCATTATAATCGAAAGGGAACTATGAGGCACACAACTTATTTTGTATATCTATTGCATTGCTTTAAATTTAAAAATAGGTATTTATTTTATAACTATGCATTATAATGTAACTAGTTTTTATTTACTTATCATACTGACTTTTAAATTTCAGTAGCCGTATCAGTACCATCAGTGCAACAAGAAATAAATCCTTGTATACCATCACCTTGCGGACCGAACTCTCTTTGTGAAATGTTTGGAGGCAACGCTCGCTGCACTTGTCTTCCGAACTTTATAAGCAGTCCTCCACGCTGTAGACCGGAATGTACCATTAACTCTGAGTGCAGTGCAGTGACGGCGTGCATTAATAATAAATGCGTAGACCCATGTCCTGGCGCTTGTGGAAATAACGCACAATGTAATGTTAACAACCATATGCCAATATGCTCTTGTAAACCAGGATTCACAGGAGACCCATTCACAAGCTGCATCTTAACACCACAGGGTAAGTAAAACCAACTCTAATAAATTTAATAAATTAACCTGTATGAATTGTGAAATAATTGTGTGTTATTTTTAGAATCGGAACCGGTAGATCCTTGTTCTCCATCTCCATGTGGTTCTAATGCTATATGCCAGAATGGCATTTGTTCTTGTATACCCGAATATCAAGGGGATCCTTACTTCGGATGTAAACCGGAGTGTGTATTGAATTCAGATTGTCCACGTGACAGGTCTTGTATCAGAAACAAATGTAAAGATCCCTGCATTGGAGCTTGTGGCAATGATGCTATTTGTGAGGTATTTAATCACATACCAATGTGCTCTTGTCCAACTGGATTTACAGGATCTCCTTTCAGTTACTGCTCAAAAATTACAGGTGATTATCACAAACACTTCAATATTGTATGAAATTATATACCTACTATAATGGTTAAGAGTGGTGGCTAATTACATATCGTGTTGTTTGTTTTAGAAGTTGCTGTGCAATCCAATTTGTGTCAACCTTCTCCTTGTGGTCCAAATAGTCAATGTAGAGAAGTAGGGGGGCATGCGGTATGCGTGTGTGTGTCGGGTTATATAGGCAGTCCTCCAAACTGCCGTCCTGAATGCACAGTGAGCTCCGACTGTATTTTGAGCAAGGCTTGCTCAAACCAGAAATGTATAGACCCATGTCCGGGAGCTTGTGGACGTAACACGCATTGTATTGTTGTCAATCACAACCCTGTATGCTCTTGTTTAGCCGGGTTTTCTGGCGACCCATTCTCAGCGTGCCAGTTAATTCGTAAGCATGGTTTATTAACTTCTTCTTAATTGATCCAAATGACGATAGACGACGACCTTATAATAATTAATAAATACTATTTTCGTTACAGCTGCATTACCACCTGTTAAAGTTAACCCATGTTTACCTTCTCCGTGCGGACCCAACTCAGAATGTATAGAAAACGTTGAAAAAGCAGAATGTAAATGTTTGCCTGAATTTATTGGTTCACCACCTAATTGCCGACCAGAATGTACTAGTAACACTGATTGTAGTACTAGCATGGCCTGCATTAACAGGAAATGTCGAGATCCCTGCGCTGGTTCATGCGGTGTAAATTCTGAATGTAGAGTTGTAAGCCATACTCCCATATGTTTATGTCAAAGCGGTTATACAGGAGATCCATTCAATTATTGCAATGTAGAGGTATCTTTTACTGTACAAGAACGTCCAACACCTTGTGTACCTTCGCCTTGTGGAGCTAACGCTGAATGCAGAGAACAAAACAATGTTGGATCATGTACCTGCATACCAGGCTATTTTGGCGATCCATATGTAGCCTGTAAACCAGAGTGTGTACAAAATTCAGACTGTGCATCAAATATGGCATGTCATCAAAATAAATGTCAAGATCCATGCATTGGCACTTGCGGATTCAATGCTTTATGCAATGTTGTTAATCATCTTCCAAGTTGCAGTTGTCCTAACCAATATATTGGGGACCCATACAAAATCTGTACATTCAGAGCTCAAGGTAATTTCTTAAATTTATTCACTTTTCAATTACTTCCTAATTAGTGCTTTATGTTCTGCTGAATATATAGGTAATATAATAATTTTTGTTACAGCTGAAATTGTAGATCCATGCAATCCGTCTCCTTGCGGACCCAATAGTCAATGTAAACCTACAAATAATATAGCAATTTGTAGTTGTTTAAGTGGTTACCAAGGGTCTCCACCGGATTGCCGGCCAGAATGCCTCACTAGTTCTGAATGTCCATTGGACAAAGCCTGCGAAAATCTGAAGTGTATATCACCATGTCCAAAAGGTTGCGGCAGAAACTCAGAATGTAGGGTTATTAAACACAATCCAATTTGTTCTTGTGAACGAGGATTCACCGGAGATCCGTTTACGACTTGTTATCCAATAATTGAAACAGTGGCCATTATCAAGGAACCAGTAAATCCATGCGTACCGTCTCCTTGCGGAATAAACGCAGAATGCCGGGACATCGGTGGAATACCATCATGTACATGTTTATCTGGGTACTTTGGAAGTCCACCAAACTGTAAACCAGAATGTGTAGTAAGCACTGATTGCAGCAACGACAAAGCATGTATTAATATGAAATGTCAAAATCCATGCTTAGGTTCTTGTGGCGTGAACGCACTTTGTAATGTTGTTAATCATGTACCTATGTGTTCATGTCCTTCTGGATACCAAGGCGACCCGTTCGCCGTATGTAACATTAAACCAGCAGGTACATTTTTAATATAACATAATCTAATACCGACAAGGACGATGCGTGATAACTTCTAACTTTAACTTCTTTATTCCAGAACCTCCCCAGAAAATTGATCCATGTCACCCATCTCCATGCGGTCCAAACACTGAATGTAATAATGGCGTGTGTACTTGCTTACCTGAGTATCATGGAGACCCATACTTTGGATGTCGTCCGGAATGTGTTCTGAGCACTGACTGTCCTCTGGATAAAGCCTGCTTCCGATCAAAGTGTGTTGACCCCTGTCGAAACATGTGTGGTTTTTCAGCTGAATGCAACGTCTATAACCACGTTGCTATCTGCAGCTGTCCAAGTGGTATGACAGGGAACGCTTTTGTTCAGTGCACTAAGATAGAAAGTAAGTTTTATTACTATTTTTTGCCTCTTAATTCAATAAATATTCTTAAATAATTATTTTATAGAAATACAAAAAAGTAATATAATCATTTAAATTTACTTCCAGAACCTGCCGCTAGACCATGTGATCCATCACCATGTGGGCCCAACAGCCAATGTAGAGAAATTAATGGCCAAGCCGTTTGTAGTTGCCTACAAGGATTTATAGGCAATCCACCCAGGTGTAGGCCTGAATGTATTCAAAGTACTGATTGTCTTCAGTCGCAAGCTTGCATTAATAGAAAATGCCAAGATCCCTGTCCGGGTTCATGTGGACATAATGCCGTTTGCAATGTTATTAATCACAATCCAATATGCTCGTGCCCACCAAGACATACTGGGTCTCCGTTTAGTCAATGTTATGGTACTAAATTTTTATTGACTACTCTTTTTGAAACATCATACTGCATGGAAGAATTTGTTAACTTTTATTTCTATTTTTCAGTTCAACTTGAAGAACCACCTAGCAATCCATGCGTACCATCTCCGTGTGGCCCTAATAGTTTATGTACACTTACTCCCACCGGAAATAATTACGTTTGCACTTGTCAACCTACATTTGAGGGTTCGCCACCAAACTGCCGCCGTGAATGCACGACGAGTGATGATTGTTTGTTAGACAAAGCATGTATTAATTACAAATGCGCAGATCCTTGTCCTGGTTCATGTGGATTAAATACAGTTTGTGCTGTGCGACTTCATACTAGTATGTGCTCATGCCAAGATGGCTACACGGGTGATCCATTTTCATCTTGCTTCTTTATTGAGCACGCAATAAAACCAGTAGATCCTTGCCAGCCATCACCATGCGGCAGCAATGCTATTTGTAAAATACATTTCAATGAAGCAGCATTATGTGTATGTGAAACTGGATATTTTGGCGATCCTTATGAATCTTGTAGACCAGAATGTGTAGTTAACTCTGATTGTCCATATAATAAAGCCTGTTTGAGAAACAAATGCGAAGATCCGTGTCCAGGTGTCTGTGGTACAACAGCGATATGTCAAGTTATAAACCATTTACCGTCGTGCACGTGTGCACCTGGATATACTGGTGATGCATATACATATTGCCACACGATTATCAACGAGCCGGGTGAGTTTTATTATTTTAATACAAAAAAGCTATGCGAAAAACAAATCTGTGTACTTAATAAAACATGTAATCTTACAGCATTGAGATACTATGTACTAAAGTCTTACAGCCGATAAAATACGTAGCCGATTAATGTAAATGTCAAAATTTTATTTATAATCGTAATTGCTTAATTCTATTATTATTTTTAAAAATATTTGAAACAATCTTTTTTTTATATTTACAGCGCCAAAACCAACAAATCCTTGTGTACCAAATCCTTGCGGAGCCAATTCAGTTTGTAAAAACAATGATGGTGTAGTGTCCTGTTCATGTATGCCTGAATATTTCGGTGTTCCGCCAAATTGTCGCCCTGAATGTACTGTTAATTCTGAATGTGAATCGACTAAGAGTTGCGTAAGGAAAAAATGTGTCGATCCATGTATCGGAGTTTGTGGAATCAACGCTGAATGCAGAGTTGTAAATCATGCGCCGATTTGTTCATGTCGTATAGGTTTCCAAGGAGATCCATTTATTAGATGTGCCATTGCTGAAAGTAAGTATACTCTTATATTTTTTTCTTTCAAATATTTTAGCCTATACACTTTTATATACAATTAATAACATAATTAAATCTCACTTTTCAGAAAAACCTTCTCCTGAAATTAATCCATGTTCGCCATCTCCGTGTGGACCCAATTCCATCTGTCAAGTGGTTAATCAATCACCACAGTGCAAATGCTTGGACAACTATATAGGATCACCGCCGAATTGTAGAGTTGAATGTACTGTTAATTCGGATTGCCGAAGCTCTCAGGCTTGTATGAATTTCAAATGTCAAGATCCATGTCCAGGCTCGTGTGGCCTACAAACAGTTTGCCAAGTATTCCAACATTCTGCTATATGTAGTTGTTTGGAGGGGTATACAGGAAATCCGTTTGAACATTGTTTCCCCAAAGAGCATATAGGTAAACTATTGCTTAAATTAAATATATTAGATGATTATCTTAAAATAATAACTTTAGAAATACAATAAAATATGTTTATAATCATTATTTGCAGAGCCTGTCCCAACAATATACGATAACTGCAATCCGAGCCCCTGTGGCGCTAATGCCGATTGTTTTGATGGCCGATGCACTTGTAAACCAAATTACTTTGGTAATCCTTATATGAGCTGTCGTCCAGAATGCACGCTGAACTCGGACTGTGCTACCAATTTGGCCTGCGTTAACAATAAATGTGTTAACCCGTGCGTCAACCTGTGCGGACAGGGAGCAGTATGTGAAGTCTTCAATCATATAGCTATGTGCAGCTGCCCATTAAATACGACAGGAAACGCATTCTTCTCTTGTAATCCCAATATTGGTAAACAGCATTTTCGTTTATGTGTCAAGTTTAGATGTTACACATAATTTGGCTATTCTCACTATTTTGTTCTAAATTACAGTGCCTGAAAAGAAAAATCCATGTGAACCATCACCATGTGGCCCTTACAGTACTTGTCGTATATTGTATGAGCAAGCTACATGTTCGTGCTTAACTGGTTATATTGGAGTTCCGCCGACATGTAGGCCAGAGTGCTTAGTGGACACGGACTGCACAAGTTTACTATCATGTTTAAACCAAAAGTGTGTTGACCCCTGTCGAGGATCATGCGGCCTTGATGCGGAATGCAAAGTACATTATCACAAAGCTATATGCTACTGTCGAAATGGTTATACGGGTGATCCCTTCACACAATGTTCGATTGTCGAAAGTAAGTTTTATAGTAAATCTCTGAAAAAAGTTTTTTAAATTTTTTGGCTTTATTTCAATTTCAACATTTTTGCAGATGTTCCAGTAGAAACAAGATCTCCTTGTGAGCCTTCACCATGCGGCCCTAACTCACTGTGTAAGGTTGTGGGTGAATCTTCTTCCTGTACTTGTATTGTTGGTTACATTGGATCACCACCATATTGTCGTCCGGAATGTATTTCGAATAATGACTGTAGTTTTGACAAATCATGCATTAATAGCAAGTGTTCTGATCCATGTGTTGGAGCATGTGGTCTTAATGCAGAATGTCGAGTCATCAGTCACTCACCTCAATGTAGATGTCGAGACGGATATGAAGGAGATTCATTTGATCAGTGCAATCCTATTAAAGGTAAATATTTAGGTAGGTTAGATAGCAGAGATTTTAAATAGTTATAATAGAAGTTTATAAAAAAAGATTATTATTTATTCAAAATTTTTCAGCTCCAGCACCCCCACCAGTTACCGTCAGACCATGCTTACCAAACCCTTGTGGTTCAAATGCCGTATGTCAAGAGCGAAATAATGCTGGAAGCTGTATGTGTCTTAATGGGTACTTCGGTAATCCGTATGAAGGGTGCCGACCAGAATGTCTTCTGAGTTCCGACTGCACACAAAACCTCGTCTGCATCAACAATAAGTGTCAAGATCCATGTCCTGGGTTATGCGGAACAAACGCTGAATGTCAAGTGGTTAACCATGTTCCTAAATGTACTTGCCTCCCTAACTATGTTGGCGATCCACACAACCAATGCACTTTACGACCAGGTAAATAGCGCTTTATATTCACATGTAAAAAGTAAAATTAAATGTCAGTCTCTAAGAAAAGATTTTCTCTTTCCAGAAAAACCAATAAATCCATGCAATCCTTCGCCATGTGGACCATTTAGTACATGTTCACCGATAAATAACCAGGCTTCGTGCAGTTGTTTGCCCGAATATATAGGAAATCCACCGAATTGCCGTCCAGAATGTGTAACAAATTCTGAATGTTCATTAAACAAGGCATGCGTCAGACAAAAATGTATCGACCCCTGCATAGGCACGTGTGGAGATAATGCAGAATGTCGGGTGCACCGCCATAGTCCTTATTGCACATGTTTATCAGGTTATACGGGAGATCCGTTTGTTCGGTGTATTGTAGAAAACAGAGCCCCTGAAATACCACCATCGCCATGTGAACCAAATCCTTGCGGTCCTTTCGCTACCTGTCGAGAACTAAACGGATCACCAATGTGTAGTTGCAAACCAGGATATTTGGGTATTCCACCACGATGCGCTCCAGAATGCTCAATTAACGAAGACTGCCCTAACAATAGGGCATGTGTTCGAGAGAAATGTGTAGATCCATGCAGAGGCTCCTGTGGTGCAAATGCGGACTGTCATGCACTTAATCACTTGGCTATTTGTGTATGTTTACCGGGTTACCGAGGCGATCCATTCGTAGGCTGTAATATAATCATAGGTAATTATTCCGCATTATTTTAATAATCCGGCGTCAATAACTTTGAAATAAAATAAGTCCATAATCTTATAATATTTTTTTCAGAAACCAAACCGCCTGCGCCTGCATATGAAGAACCATGTGCTAATAATCCATGTGGTATTAACGCAAGATGTGATAATGGAACATGTTCATGCATCCCTGGCTACTACGGAAATGCTTATATTGAATGCCGACCGGAATGTACCTCTGACAATGACTGCCAGAGACAATTAGCTTGTGTTAATTACAAATGCGTCAATCCTTGCAAGGATGCCTGCGGTATAGACGCAGTATGCAACGTATATAATCACATCGCTATCTGTGAATGCCCAAATCCACTTAAAGGAGATCCATTTATAGCTTGTCAACGGGTTTTAGGTAAGAATGCCCTTAAAAAATAAAATAATTATAGAGATATACCGCAAAATTAATTAAAAACGGATCCTTAGAAAATATTGAAGCAGATCAATGCTGCCTTGCAACAGAAAAGTGTATCTATCTATATGTATCTACGATTGCAATACATATTTTTAGCTTGCCAAATATTTTAATTAAAAAATACGTTTCGTGAGAATTAAATTATAATATGTAGATACGTAGGCAAAATACGCCATAGGTTCTTAACAATCCCTTAAATTGTATTATTAATTTAAGAAACGTTAGCTAATGAAAGATCACTGAATTGGGATTCTGCACGAATAACGTGGATAATTCCTTAATATTCCCGCGTATGTTTCATAGCATCAGTCGTTTCGGACCCTTGCACACCGAATCCATGCGGTCCAAATACGATATGTCGGGCGGACAACAACGTGGCTCACTGCTCATGCCGGCCGCCGATGTTCGAAGACCCGCCGAGTTGCCGACCCGAGTGCCGCTCACACTCCGACTGCGAACCCGACCGTGCCTGCCGCAACAGCAAGTGCCAAGATCCTTGCCCAGGTACCTGCGGATCCTTTGCTGAGTGCAAAACCAGACTGCATTCACCAATCTGCATCTGTCCACGAGGTTATGAAGGAGATCCATTTGTGCGCTGTAGACCAGGTAAATTATCAATTCTATGTTTTTTATAAAATAAGTAGGGCTATCAATTAACAAATTATTTTGTTAAAACAATTTATAAGTAGGTACTTAACTCAGTTTATTCTGACAGTATTGTAAATTTGTCATTACGGTTGTCCTATTTTGTAGACATTATTAAGTAGTTTCATTTTGACTACTTATCCTATAATATTGTCATAGGATGTAGACGAGACTGATACCATACTAGAAATAATTTTAATTACCTGGTGATTATTTCATAACTTAACACACGTATCGTTTTTTATGCACTATAACAGCGCTCGACACTGAACCAAAGAATAAGTCACCGTGTCCAGGCTGCGGATCGAATGCAGACTGCGTAGATGGCACATGTCGATGCCGGCCCGGTTTCTTCGGAGTACCGCCCTTCTGCCGCTACGAGTGTCAAACTTCCAGTGACTGTAACTGGAACCAAATGTGTCTAAATAGACACTGCGTGGATCCTTGTCCGGGAGCTTGCGGTCAAGGAGCGCAATGCAAGCCAGTCGCCCATGAACCTCGCTGCAATTGTCCCTCGGGCACTTCTGGAAATCCTCTTTTAGAATGTCGCCCCATCGAAGCAATTCGTAAGATAGATACAAGGAAGATTGCTTACGTTACAAATTGTTAATTAAACCCTCGATAACTAATATAAATTCAATATTCCCCTTACACCGGCATGCAAACTTCTTTTCGCTTTTAAAACTTAGGCATGGGTTTTACTGGTGAAAATAAGTGAGCTGTCCGGCCCCGATTCCGTGGTAAAATCAAACGCTTATGGAAAAGCGCTTCTTATATTTGCTACCAATATAACGCAAGAAAAATAATCAGTTATTAATAAACAACTAATATTTTACAGCAAAGCCACCGAACGACCCGTGCAGTCCTTCCCCATGTGGGCCGGGTGCGATCTGTCGCCCGAGAGGAACTAGCGCGTCGTGCGAATGCGAACCTGGATTACGTGGAGACCCATACAGTGGGTGTCGTCCAGAGTGTGTAGCTGACTCGGATTGTTCGCCCTCTCGCGCCTGTATGCGCTCGCATTGCCGCGACCCATGCCAGGGTACCTGCGGAATCGGAGCCGAATGCGAAACCGTGAATCATATACCGCTGTGCTCATGTCCACCCGGAACGAGAGGAAACGCTTTTGAGAAATGCGAAGTTATTGCATCACGTAAGTCAAACCTCTTTGTTGGGCTAATTTGATGTTTTCAAATGTGGTATAAATGTTGTGAATTATTTGTAAAAACGTAACCCATATTTTATTATTATTAGAAGAGCATTCTGTCTATTTCCCTGGCTCCGTCCGAACCAACTTACAGCCGTAAATTGTATTTCCTTAACTTGATCTATTTACTCTTTTTTCTTATTCAATACATCATTAATGTAAAGAATCTTCATTAATAACTGATTTTTACAAAAAAAATAACCGACTTCAATCTTGATAAGTAGAGATAACTCAAAAATACTCGCCAGATGGCGCTCAATTCAACATGTAAGTGTAAAGTTCTCGTCACTACAAATTAATCAAGCCCAAACACTAGATAACTGCAGTAAATCGTTGAGGAGTTCCCTCGACTGTCTTTCAGCTTCATCAGATCGACTCCAGATCTTCATGAAATGGTAGCGCTTTAATGTACTTATGATAACATGACCAAACGCACTAGTTGTCCATACAATTTTTGAAAGTTCCCCTCGATTTCTCTGAGATGCCATCATTAGATCCTGGTGTCCTTATCAGGGGACCCCACTGCGCATATCTTCTTTACAACAAAAAAAGAATTATCAAAATCGGCCTATAAACGACGAAATAATCGCTGAACGTACATAAAAAAGCATATATACGGTCGAATTGAGTACCTCCTTCTTTTTTGAAGTCGGTTAATAAAACTATTTTTCCTGACTGAAAGATCAGGCCCACGTAGGTACACCGAATTTTCCTTTCCATTAGAGTTTAAAATAATAAAAATATATTTCAAGCTGTGCTTTGCGATGACGACAAATAAGTTTAAATAACAGTTATTAGTTTTCCCGACGTTGACATCAAAGAGGACTATTTCTATTTTGTCCTGTTCTTCTTCTTCACCAGTAACCTGGTTTTTTGCTCTCATAATGTAATATTCTCCCAATTGTTATAATTATAGATTTTATAGGATTATTTTTCGCAATAAATTGTATCATCTCCAATTATGAGTCCGCTGATCATGTCATAATTAAAATATTTATTTTCTGTATAGCACCGCCCTGCACACCTTCTCCATGCGGACCGGGCGCGTTGTGCTCTGTGGTAGGCGACAACGCTGTATGCTCGTGTCCGATGGGCACGTTCGGAGACGCTGGCTCCTCCGGTTGCCGGCCGGAGTGCGTGGTTAGCGCGGAATGCCCGCGAGACCGTGCATGTGTCCGCAACAAATGCGTAGACCCCTGCCTCGGAGCCTGCGGCAACGGTGCCATGTGCCGTGTCTTCGATCACGCCCCAATCTGCTCCTGCCCAGCTTCTACAACGGGCGATCCGTTCCTAGATTGCAGGCCCAGAGGTATGTTTCTGTTGTTAAAATTATTTTAAGCAATAATATTTATTCTGCCTTTTGATATTGTCTAGTTTAGAAAGTTAAGTAACTACTTATTCTAATTCAGAGCATTAGACGTTTTTATGCCACTGTATTGGGGTAAGATTGACAATAATTTTAATAGTGATTATTATTTATTTTCGTAAAATAACTATTGTTTATTGGAGGTTAAGTTACTGATAATAGATTTAATAATTACAGAAACACCGCCAACGTCACCAACTGTTTTCGACCCGTGCGACCCCAACCCCTGCGGACCTCATGGAACGTGTCGCAATGGTTTCTGCACCTACCCCGAATGCATTGTCAACGACGACTGCCCTGGTGATCGTTCATGTATCAACAGGAAATGTTCCGACCCATGTATCAATGCTTGCGGCATCAACGCTATTTGCACCGGTGTCCGGCACAATGCCGTGTGTTCGTGCCCGGCAGGGTATACTGGTTATCCATTCGTACGATGTGACCGAATATCCATCGTAACTCCTCCACCACCCGTGCCGGAATGTGAAAGAGACGAACAATGTGCAGAAAATGCCGCATGCATCGACGCCAGATGTTCACCAGTGTGCGGGCCTACTAACTGCGGCTTAAACGCAAGATGTATAGGCAAGCAACATCGAGCGCAGTGTGCCTGTTTACCAGGTTACGAGGGAAATGCATACACGGCTTGCTATTCAGGTTGATATTTTTTTTTAATTGTTTATTTGTTTATTCAAGAACTTGGTACATTATATAACAATTATAATTATCTTGCCAAACTGTAAGAACAGTTTATAACCATCCATTGTTACTTCCTTGTTAATGTCTGAGTATTCAATGAATATATTTCTTTCAGTTCAATGTCGAAGCAACAATGATTGCCCTGATGACGAAAGTTGCGAAAGCGGATCGTGCATCAAAGTGTGCTCGCGAATTCGTTGTGGAAGTGAAGCGCACTGCGTAGCTCGCGGACACGTCGCGTCTTGCGAGTGCGACGCCGGCGCGCGAGGTAACCCCTGGACAGCGTGTCGCAGAGATGAATGTACGCTCGACGACGACTGCCCACAATGGTTGGCCTGCAGAGCGAAGACGTGTCAGGACCCCTGTCCTGGCTCTTGCGCACCAGGAGCTCTTTGCACTGTCATCCGTCACGTTCCAACTTGTGAGTGCTCGCGCGGTACACAAGGAAATCCGAAGATTGAATGTAAACCAGGTACCTACGCTATTTTTTTCTATCGATATCATTGTAAATCTGTTTTTGAAAATATATCAGAATTAACATTCAGAGGTAACAGAATCCAACAGGTAGATCAATCACTAGGCCTTAAACATATTTAGGTAGGTACCAGAGTTCGATACCATTTTCAAAAATCAACTGTAATATTAAAATTAATTTTGTAATCATTGTTACAGTTTTAGACGAAGTTGAATGTGAGAGTGATGCTGAATGTGGACCCGACAGGGCCTGTTTGCAAGGAAATTGTAAAAACCCTTGCGAAAAGACATCCTGCGGAGTGGGCGCGACTTGTCGCGTTGCCAATACCTTGCCATTCCGCACACTTGTATGCGAATGCCCTGCACCATTAACTGGAGATGCTTCTGTGCAGTGTAATCCTAGTAAGTATGACACAATATCCAGACGAATAATCATTTATATTACACACTACCCAATAGTGTTAGTTTCTCACATCATTTTTTTTATTAATTCAACATTATTATTTTCTGTTCACGGTGCGAGAATAAGCACTAGCATTTAGAATTGTTCCAGCAGAAAAAAATAAACCCAACGATTTCATTATATACTTATCACTTCGGAGAAAATTTACCTACTGTAAGGCAACATTTTATTTTTATTTTCACGAATTATATGTATATACACCGCGGATGTAAATAGTAAGGTATTCTGTATTCTCACTAGTTAAAAACTAAGATGATCTTGGATGGGCACAATCAGGTTTTTTGTATGTATGTATTTTCTTGATTTGTGACAAATCTTAAGGCACAACATCCGATTATGTTACAATATTAAATTTATATATTTGTACAGAAGATTTCCAGTTATTTTAGACAAGGAGCAAATACGTTGTACAAAGCACAACTAACGTCCAACAACATAAAAAAAATATAAATTAATAAATCAAGAAGAAACAGTGCAAAACGGTTATGGTAACTATATCTCAATTCGTAGAAGGACAATGCTCTTCGGACAACGAGTGCGGCGACGAGGAGCGATGCCTGGAGGGCCGCTGCGGGCCGGTGTGCGGCGCGGGCACGTGCGGCGTGGGCGCCGAGTGCCGCGCCTCCGCGCACCGCGCGCAGTGCACTTGCGTACCCCCACTGCAAGGCAACCCTAACGTCGCTTGCACCCCAGGTAACTTAAATTATTGTTTGTACTGTGTAATGGAGTGTAATATTTGAAACGATCCAATAAATTTGCGTTATATCATTGTATATCTTAATGTTAATAGATATCTATAATATACAAAGCAAAATCTTTAACAAAAAACTACTTACCTAAAAATTCCCCTCAGTATCAGACGGCGCGGAGTGCACATCTGATGATGCTTGCGGTTCTGCTGAGGCGTGTGTTTCGCGGCGCTGCGTATCAGCATGCGCAGGCGCTTGCGGCGCAGGCGCCATGTGCGACGCGGCGCAACATCGCGCACGTTGCCGTTGTCCGCCCGGCACCGCCGGTGATCCAACACGCATCTGTTACACACGTTAGTTTCATTTCTTTATTCTACTCTACAATTACAATCATTCTTAAAACCAATTTGTGTATCATGTGTGTATGAAAGCATTGAATATTTCTGTGTTGTTGAAGAATGGCATTCAGTGTAAATAAAACTTGTTTTTTTTACATTTCATATACTTTCTTCTAATTCTATTATAATAAACTTTTCTTTACTCTTTCAGCTGAATGTACGGCCAATGAAAATTGTCCATTTGATAAGAGCTGCATAAATGGATACTGCCAAGACCCGTGCGCTGTTGGTTCCCCGTGCGGCCGAGATGCAGCATGCGAGCCCGTCGCGCACGCTGCCACATGTCGCTGCCCTCCTGGCATGCAAGGAGACCCACACCGTGCCTGTATTTCCGTCCAATGCCACTATAACGAGGACTGCAACGATGAACAAATTTGTAACCGCCTGAACCGCGTCTGTCAACCGGCGTGCACGGATAACTCTTGCGCACCCGGTGCTCTATGCACCGCCTCCAACCACCGACCTGTGTGCTCATGCCCACCGGGTAACACCGGTGACCCTTACCTGCGAGGTTGCGGTACCGTGCAAGTCACGACCGAATGTTCAGTAGACTCGGATTGTCCTTCACCACTCGCTTGCGTCAATAGTCGATGTATCGATCTTTGTCAGAGCAACCCATGCGATGTCGGCTTACTTTGCAAGACTGTAGACATCCTGCCACTACGTGCCGTAGCTTGCGTATGTGCGGACGGTGGTCGTGTTGCACCCGACAGCGGATGTCGATCGCCGCCACAAGGAGAATGCACGGCCGATTCGGATTGCTCTAGCACTGAAACCTGCCACCGAGGCAGCTGTGTGGAAGCTTGTAGAGCCGCTCCTTGCGGAAGAAATGCGCTATGCGAATCTATAGATCATGCCTCAAAGTGTTCGTGTCCACCAGGTTATAACGGAAATCCAAGAGTAGAATGTAACTCAGGTAAGAACAAACGTCCATCCAAAGGCTTTACTGACATATCACTGTAGGTATTTACAATATTTCTTATCAATTATGTTCTATTTCACAGAACCACGCCATCCTACCGTGTGGGAGTGCTACAGTGATGATGAATGCAGTACGGAGCAAGTATGCCGCAATCGCATATGTACAAACCCATGTGTGGACGCCTGCGGTGTCGGTGCGCTTTGTCGCGTAATCGACCATAAGCCGCAATGTAACTGCCCCCGTGGATATACCGGTGACGCGTTCACACGTTGTGTTCCTCGTTAGTAAACAGCATTTATTATGTATAGGTTGACCAGAAATATAAAAAACCTCGCCATATTGCGATAAGCCCATGGAACTAATTTATTTTACTGGCAACGCTTACTTTCTAAACGTCACTTGTAAACTGCTTGTCAGTGTGCTTGTCAGCGAGTTAAGTGTCATAGTTTGTTTTATTATTTTCACAGCATAATGTTTGCGAAAATGCCGAAAACTATTTATAGTCGTAAAAGAAAAGTGGTTTTCTATGTGCTAAAATAAACTTTCCTTTAAAATATCATTTTTTCCTATAAAAACATTTTCGACTTAGTTGTCAAAACACAATACCATGAGCTCAATAACATGAGCGTTACTATAGTTACTGTTGCCTGTGCTGTTGCCATAAAAAAGAAAACTTTAGCGCCCTCATGACAGGTTTTTTATTTTCTTGGTTAAGCAATACCTATATATATTAAATATAAAATTTAGACTAGAAATTTCACATAAATCTTCTTTTTTTAGCATCCGACAAGTCCATTGTTCCCGTGGGCTGTAAGGCAAATGCAGAATGTCCATTATCGCAGGCTTGTATAAACGGTGCTTGCGCCAGCCCTTGCAACTGCGGTCCGAACGCCGAGTGTTCAGTTATTAGACACCATTCTGTATGCTTCTGTGCAAGCGGATATTCAGGAAATCCATATGTGGGATGTACAAAAGGTAAAAATAATGATGTTACTATCATCATTACTACTACTACCAACCCGTTACTAGCAACCTGTAATTTTATTTTCGCACTGCTGGACTTCCTCTTATAATGTGAGCCATAAGCAATCAAAAAGCAACCAAAATCAAGCAAAGTCCACCAAGCAGGCGAAAGCCCAATATCCACCACCAACCACTAAACTATTACAGCTCTTCTATCTTCAATGTCTTATTGATTATTTTTGATGGATATTTGTAAATTCTTTTCAGTTGGGTGCACGTCTGACAGTGAATGTCCAGACAGCGACATGTGCTACAACGGCGCTTGTGTGAATCCATGCGTCGTAGAGGCTCCTTGCGCTATAAGCGCACAGTGCTACGGCCAGTCACATCGCAGCAATTGCCGTTGTCCTGTTGGAACCTTCGGCAATCCATATACCAAATGTCAAGCGGCACAATGTGAGGTTAACTCTGATTGTAATGACGACAGCATCTGTACCAACGGAATCTGCGTAAATGCTTGTTCGATTGAAGGAGGTAACCCATGCGCTAATAATGCCGAATGTTATGCCAGAAATCATGCGGCTGCCTGCAAATGTCCAGCTGCATTACCTCTCGGCGACCCTCTAACACAATGTATGAAAGTAGAAGTATCAGGCGAACCTGAATGCCGCATGGATAGCGATTGCCCTAGTGGTCATGCCTGTTTAAGAGATGAATGTCGCGAAGCGTGTTCAGAACTGAAACCATGCGTTGAAAACTCCCGTTGCTCAGTTTCAGATAGTATTCCATTCCGCACTCTTATTTGTCGGTGCCCCGAAGGATTTGTACCAGAAGAAAGCGGTTCATGCAAACCAGCACAACTACCATCATCAAGTTGTGCCGCTGATGACGACTGCAATGATCAAGAGTCTTGCGTTAATAGAATATGCCGAAACCCGTGCAATTGCGGTGAAAATGCTGAGTGCTTTGTGCGGAATCACAGGCCTGTATGTTCATGCCGTGAAGGGTACGACGGAAATCCATACCACTCATGTTATACAGTTGGCTGCCGTTCAGATTCTCAATGTAATTTACACCAAGCGTGTGTTAACGGTAACTGCGTCAGTCCTTGTCTATTGAACAGTACCTGTGGAGCTAATTCGGATTGTTACGTAGAGCGAAATCGTCCATTCTGTCGCTGCCGTTCAGGATTTGAAGGTGATGCCTTCTCAGGCTGCAATCCCATTGAATGTCGCTCTAATGGTGATTGTCCACAAGATAAACAATGTCATGCTCATAGATGTGTTAATCCCTGTCACGGTAGAAATATATGTGGCAATAATGCTATTTGTCTTGTGCGAAATCACATTGCAGTTTGTAAATGCGAACGAGGTTATACTGGAAGTCCCTATGTAGAATGTAGACCACAGATTATACCAGAATGTTACGTCGATGGTGATTGCCCTTCAAAATTAGCTTGTTTGTCTTCGAAATGTGTTAATCCCTGCACGGCACTTCAGCCATGTTCCACGCCAGCACAGTGCGAAGTTTCACCTACCTTGCCAGTTCGCACAATGCTATGTACTTGTCCTCCAGGATATGTCAGTAGCGGTGGTGGCGTATGTCGCCCATCCACACCCTTTTCAGATGTTGCTTGTGAAATTGATAACGACTGCACTTCAAATCATGCATGTGTTACGTCAATTTGTAAGAACCCATGTCAATGCGGACCAAACGCTGATTGCCAAATAAGAGACCACAAGCCCGTATGTGCCTGCAGACCTGGGTACATCGGTGACCCGAGGACAGGATGCTATGATGTAATGTGTCACGCCGATTCGCAATGTGCAGATGATGAAACATGTATCAATAATCGTTGCATACTTGCCTGCTTAGTGGAACCAAATCTATGTGGGGAATCTGCAGAATGTTACGGAGTAGAACACCGTGCTTCGTGTCGTTGCAAGATAGGTAGTGTCGGCAATCCATCCGTAGCTTGCACGCCTATTAGCTGCCGTGCTAACACAGATTGTCCAATGGATAAATCATGTATAAATTCAAAATGCGTCGAACCATGCACGACTAACAGCTGCACTGAACCAGCTGAATGTAAAGTTCATCTTCATGAGATATACTGCGTTTGCCCACCTGGGTATGAAAGTACTGAAAAGGGTTGCAACAAAACTGAATCTCGATGCAACACCGATGTAGACTGCCCTTCGTACACTGCCTGTCTAAACGGCAAATGCGTCAATCCGTGCCTCGAAATAAATCCATGCGGCGTCAATGCAGAATGTCAAGTAGAAAACACGCTCCCTGTAAGAACGATGATATGTGAATGTCTACCAGGTTATAGAGGAAATGCTCTCAGCGAATGTACACCATACAAACGTAAGTTAAATATCGCCACTGTTATAAAAAAATTTTTTTTTCAAAACAACTAAATTAAGTATATCAATTTAAATTTTATTTCAGCACCTATCACTACCTGCGTTGAAGGACAAGGCGTAAATGAAAACGGTGAATGCGTACCATGTTCGGAAGACGAGGGACGTGTCATTGACTCGCGCGGGCGCTGCGTGTGCGACGTGAACCGCGGGCTCGTGCTACGCGGTGACGTGTGCACGCCCATCGGCTGCCACGCTGACTCCGAATGCGATGACCGTTCTACCTGTATCAATGGAAAATGTACAGATGCATGCGAGGCTGAACCTTGTGGGTTGTATGCAACTTGCGACGCTACGGGTCACAGGTCACGCTGCTCATGCATCACCGGCTACGTCGGCAACCCTAGACTCTACTGTAATGCCTCCACCACTCCCAATAACTACCGCACCGACTTCCCGATACCAGACATGCAGGTGAGATAACTTTAAGAGAACCATGGAGACGATGAATTTTCGCTAGCGATGCGCGATGGCGAGATGTTTTTTACGATTGTCTCGATTGTTAAAACATCTCGAAACCTTCCGAGATGTTCCTCGTAACGTCAATGCGAGATGACGAAATATTTCTGTCGATCGTAGCGTAGCGAGAGGGAGACGACCGAAATAAGTATTTCTGCCGACCGGAGCGTAGCAAGAGCGAGGTGACCGAGATGTTTTCGTCGATCGGAGCGTAACGAGAGCGAGGTGAACGATCATAAAGCAAAATTTCTTATCGTAACACTCGAGACAATCGTAAAACATCTCGATTGTTCAGTTAGGACACCGAGATAATCGTCATCTCGATTGTAAATTTCGGGCAATCGCGATTACCTCGATTGTTGAAACATCTCGCAATCGCGCAACACTAATTTTCGCTGTTCTTCTTTACTTCTTATTCAATTTGTGACATCTCTTCCTCAGGTGCATTGTTTGGCTGACGGTGTGCGAGTTAGTTTGAAAATTAAGGACTTCAACGGAGTACTTTACGTAAAGGGCTACAGTAAAGACGAACGTTGTCGACTTGTCGTTCAAACACCGGAACATCAAGAAAGTCCTGTCGATTTCACAGTTCATTTCGGTGACTGTGGACTTGTGCATGTCAATGTAAGTAATCCCCTCTAGCTTCGTTTCGAGAAGTAATTTATTATTGCAATATTTATATTCTTATTCTTATATTTATACGAAAATATACATTATTTACTGCGGCCTTAATTAATTACTAAAGCTTCCAATAGTAGGCATGTACTAGGTATGGCTAGAATCTTTGTAATAAGAAGTTAGGTAGCTAGGTCTGCGGAAACATATAATATATGTTACCAGGGCTAACGTGGGATAATATACCTACCGGTATCCACATAATATCCTTTGATGTAAGATGAAAAACGTAAAAGAGCTATGGTTATGGTGGTTATTAGCTATGGTTCTGTTTTATTACCTATTCTCAACTAGAGCTAGAATCTTTAATTCGTATAACCTGAATAAATACACTTGAGTGTATGTACCTACCTACCTACACACTTACCTAACACTCCTAACAGTAAAGTGCAATTTATGTAAATATCTTTTAATTCAGTGCGCTTATTTTATTTCTCAACAGGGGCTAGCTAGCTTTGTATTGGTAATGCAAAAGCATCCAAAACTTGTAACAACAAACGCAAAGGCGTTCCACATCAAATGCATCTACCAGACGGGCGAGCAAAATGTTACATTGGCATTCAACGTATCTATGTTGACAACTGCCGGCACCATCGCAAACACCGGGCCGCCACCAACCTGCTCGATGCGCATTGTATCCCGCAGCGGAGACGAAGTAAGCTCTGCCGAAATTGGAGAAAACCTCGTCCTTCAAGTTGACGTTCAACCCTCAAGTAAGTACCCGTTAGTTAAATATAGAAGTTACTAGTCAGTTACTCTTGAACATTATGTAACCACTAACTTTTTACTTTTTAGGCATCTACGGTGGTTTCGCACGCAGCTGTATAGCGAAGACCAGCGAGGTGTCTACTAACATAGAGAACGAGTACACGGTAACGGACGCGGATGGATGCGCTACTGACGCCGCGATCTTTGGCGAATGGGAACGCAGCGAAGACGGCAGCGCTCTTCGAGCTTCGTTCAATGCCTTCAAGTTCCCCAGTAGCGATAACATAAGATTCCAATGTAACATACGCGTTTGCTTCGGAAAGTGTCAACCGGTAAGAAACTACCAGAATAATTTTTAAACTGTATCTAAACAATAGTTTGATCTTTAAGATACAGATTAAAAAATATTAGGTTTAGAAAATAGTTCAAGATCGGGTAGTTATCTCAATACTCTGCTTCCTCAGGTCAATTGCCGAGGTTTCGACGCTTTTGGGAAGCGAAGAAAACGTTCGATCGATGGCGATGGCCCCTTGCTGGGTCAATTGCGAGAAGAGGTGACCGTCGAGTCCAATCAGATCCTGACGCTGGAGCGACGCAACCCGTCGCAGATCGCCCGTCAGCGCGACGGATCGGGCGGCGCAAACGGCGCGGGCGGCGCGGCCGGTGGAGACGTGTGCGTGTCCGCCGCCGGCCTGGCCGTGGCGTTGGCGCTGACGGCGCTGCTGGCGCTAGTGGCCGTGGCCGCAGCCGTGGCCTGCTGGCTGGTGGCGTGGCGCCGCGCCCGCCCGCCCCCCGCGCCGCTGCCGCACCCGCCCGACTTCCCAAACCCGCTGTTCCAGCGCTGAGCTCCTAGTCCGCGCCCCGCTCCTCCGCCGGCGCCGGGCGGTGACGGCTCTTCTCTTTGTGGGTTCCAGCGCGCCGCCGGAGGACCGCCGGGTGAGGGCGTCGCGAGCGCCCCCTCGCTTGCGCTCGCAGCGCCCTACTTAGTTTACTTTTATATTTTTATTATATTTCTTTATTAACGTGGACTCGACGCCTCCTTCAACTTTGTGATATGCATTATAGAAATATTCGAATTCACTTAACTTTTTGTAAAATAATTATTGACTTTAGTATGTAAGCAAATAAAATAATATCTAATAATATATCATTGTTTATCTTACCTAAGCCCTTGCTATACCTACCTAATAAAATATTGAAAACAATTTAATTTTAAAGGGGGATGCCCATTTTTGGCCCTAAAATGCAATGAAATGCACTCAAATGAAATTATGTTGAAAAAAAAGATTTAAAAAAATATAGTATGTGCGTATAATATTTCAATATAGGAAGTTTACGTAACATTGCGTTACAATAAAAAGTAATGGAAATGATTTAATAAATATTAATAGCGGCTACAGACTCACGCCGAGAACCCCTGAGAACACCCGAGAAGCGTGAGTGTGATCGCTTTCTCGCCGTCTCGTTCTCGGGCTCGCCTGTTCTCCGATCGGTGTCGGTATTTTTGCCCGCTTCAAAGAGTTTCTCGGGCGAGAAAAGAGAACCGTATCACATTCTCGTTCGGTCTCAGTGGGACCGTTGTGTTTTTGTATTAGGTACCCACATTTCTAGTTAAAATAATCTACTGTCTGTGATTACCAATTATTATTACCAATTATTAGTGCTTATATTAATTTATTTCTTATTTTAGTATTCACAAGATTATAGTATATTAATGCACACAAAACCAAAGGCGCTGCACTGACGTCCATTCAGGATGACGATCGAGAATGCGAATGAGAAGGTCGCATGAGTGTAGATGCCTTCTCGGTTCTCGCACAAATTCTCGGCAAGATTTCTTGGCGAGACTTCTCGCGTGAGTCTGTTGGCGGCTTAACAAACACCGCCATGTCGACTGAACTTGACTATAATAATAATTGATAATAATAATAAAAGAGAAAATCGCTGACAGGGAACATAAATCCCTCCACGGCAGACATCGCCAGGATCTTTTGCAGCCATATGTCGACAAGAAAGCGTCGAACGCCTGGCTGCGATATGGTGAACTGTTTCCTGAAATGGAGGGATTTATGATAGCAATCCAAGATCAGGTGATCGAAACCCGCAACTACCAAAAGTTCATCTGCCACTTGCCTAACATAACAGACACCTGCCGACGTTGTCATAGTCCGAAACCATCCAGCACGTAACAGGAGCCTGCAAAGCGATTGCACAGACAGACTATAAGCATAGGCACGATCAAGTAGCAGCAATTATTCATCAGCATCTCGCCTTCAAGTATAAACTCATTGATCAAAAATTTTTTTTTTGGCGGTAGGTGGAAATAAAAGTAACATTGTGCTCTTCAATATAATTATTTGTTTTTAGTGTTTTGTACATAAAATTTCTATAAAATCAGTTTTACTGTAAGCTAGTGATACAAATATTACTTACTAGTGTTTGCAGCATAATCAATGCACTAATAATTTTGTTCTACTTTGCACTGTCCTGTCAGTCACACTATCACATCACTGCACTGTTTTTTTAATTCACTGTGTGTGCAATTCACTGAATGATGGCTAGCTACTCTACTGTTCTGGAGACACAACGTACCCTGGAGGCCACTATTATGAAGAAGTTTGCAGATCTAGAATCTCAGATAAAGGGTTCAGCTCCACGCAGCGGTATAACATTGCATCGCCTTCAGGAGGAGATTCTTGATTTCAAGACCAATGTCTCAGCAATACTGAGCCTTCTTCAACAGCAAATATCAGACATCGCCAGAACAGTTGAAGTCAGTGAAATGAGGCACCGCCGGAAGTATCTTTTGGTCAGCGGTGTTTCTGAAGAACTCGAAGTACCTCTTTTGGAGCATGTAGCTCAGCTTTTCAAAGAAAAGCTTGGTATACAGGGCTTTACAGGTGATAGATTCCGGAGTTGCCATCGTCTCGGTACACCCAGTGAAGGCAAACGTCGTCCAGTTCTTGTCCGCTTTGCAAATCCTTCGGACAGGTCCTTAGTGTGGAGAAAGAAGACTGCACTTAAAGGTACACCGTATGTTTTGTCGGAGTTTCTCACTAAGCAGCTCCACTCATTGTTTGTAGAAGCCCGTCAACGATATGGTATGAGGAATTGCTGGACTGCGAACGGTATTATTATAGTCAAGCTATCAGACGGCTCTAGGCATCGGGTTGCTTCAGCTGAGGACTTTCAAGGGATCCCTACTAGTCCAATGGATAAGCAGGATATTTGTGACCTGCCTGGTTCCCGCTCACCCACTCCCGGGCCTGCTGTGCAGTCAGATCAGCATTTAAAATCTAAACGTGCAGCGAGGCACAAGAAGTGAATATATTATGAAGTGAATATTTTCAAATCATGTCTTCTTTGATTTATTTTATGTTACCTTCACTTATAAAGTATCTATATTCACTTTCTTCACTCGATTGAGGGTAATAGTTTGTATTTATTTCGTAATATCTATACCCGGTTTAATTTCTATTTATTTGAGTACCTACTTTGGCTAAACTTAAACATGTGACAATGACAATATTTTGTATATTTGACGTGAGTTCCGCTGTCAGTTGACAGTCCTAATGACAAGCTGGTATATACGTTCCGGTTCACGTACTTTTTTGCACAGAGTAACAATACGTATTACATTTAATAAATTCACCTTCCTAACTTTGATCGTTGTTTTGTACTGTGTTACTTTAGTGTCGTTGTCACTTGTTTTATTTTATTTTTATCTTTGATGTTAAATAGTATTTTGTTTGTTATAGCCTCACAGGTATAGGACAACATTTCAATATCTCGCTTAATGATATTCGGCAATACGAACCTATCCTATCCCTTTTCACAGGTGTAATGTTTATATTACCTATTATTTTCTTTTATTGTTTTTCTTTTCTTTTATTAATAGCGTTGCTTCCACCTTTTGTTTTCTTTGCCTGTATTTAACTAGTTGTTTTTGATATTTTGTATATAATTGGGCACAAGGTTTAATATTTAAAACTTTAGGCATTTTGTGTTCAGTGCTTTATAATGTAATGTTGGAATGTTGTTATTTAATGTGTTTGTATTTTTTATTGTCATTTAATTTTGTGTCTCTTGGTATGTTACTGTTAATTTTGTGCTATCTACCTTTCTACTGATGGGACGTGCAAGTAGAATACTGCGTGTATTTACAACTTCAGTAGTCACAACTTATATAAATTAATACATATTATTTACTTATATTTTATTATATTCCCTTTTAAACTGTATTTTGATACTTGTTTGGTAGGCATGTCGGACGGTGATTCATTTTACTCAGCTTGTGATTCGAGTGATGCATCACAATCTAGCGTCTATTCATTTTGCGAGCCTGTGACTCTTGGTGATTTATTGGGTAATGCTCTCAGTCAAAAAACTAATACCTTTAATGTTTGTCATCTTAATGCACAGAGCATCCCGTCACATTACACTGAACTACTCGATACTTTTTCTGCTTCATCACCTATTCATGCAGTTCTTGTCTCGGAAAGCTGGCTGAAACCGTCTCTTAATTCAGTCTCTTTTAGCCTCCCGGGATTTATTCTAATAAGAAATGATCGCACAGGTAAGGGTGGTGGGGGGGTTGCTATGTACCTCCGTAGTGATATTCCATACACCATCCTTGCTTCCTCACCATCTGCTTACTCGGCTAATTGTGAGTACATTTTTATTGGGGTCTTGGTCCGGGGTGCCAGAGTCGTTGTTGGTGTCGTTTATTGTCCTCCCTCTACAGATTATTTCTCTAGCCTTGAGGATGTCTTAGAATCGTTTGGCTCTGAGTACACACACCACATAATTATGGGCGATTTTAACACAGATATTACAAATAATTCCTTTAGAGCACTCAAACTTCTAGATATATTTAATTCCGTTAATCTTTCAATTCTCACTACCCTTCCTACTCATTATAATCGTAACGGCCCAGATACCTGTCTTGATTTAATGTTAACTTCTTCTCCTGATCGCGTTTTAGTTCATGGACAGCTCCCGGCCTGTGGCTTCTCCAAGCATGACCTTATTTATTTAGCATACAGAATCAAGGTTCCTAAGCCAAAACCTGAGATAATTTTGATGCGTAATTTTGCGAAGATGGACCTACCATCACTGGTTTCAGATGCTGAAAAAATTGATTTCGCAGTAGTTTATGCGGCGTCGTCGTTAGACGAGAAAGTTTCACTTTTTAATAATGCATTAAATAAACTCTACGACATGCATGCACCAATTAGGCCCGTAAAGCTTAAGCGAGCCCCAGCTTCTTGGATCACCAGGGAAGTGAGATTGGCTATGACGCGGCGTGACAAACTTTTTCGTCAATTTAAGCGTGATAGGTGTGAGAACAATTGGAATCTGTATAAAGCGGCTCGCAATCGCTGCAATCAATTGGTAAGAGCAGCCAAGCGTCGTTACTTTCATGCCAGTATCTCTGAGTCTTCTTCGGCTGATATTTGGAAGTTTCTTCACTCCATTGGCATAGGCAAGGCTCAGGCTCTGCCTACAACACATTCCTTCTCTCTTAATGATTTGAATGATCATTTTTCATTGGCCTCTGTTATCTGTCCTTTAGTTAAAACTAGGACCATCTCCGAAATAGCTTCCATGCCAACTTTTTCCGATGATTACTTTGATTTTAATCCAGTAACTGTAGATGATACAATGAAGATTATATCTTCTCTGAAGTCTAAGGCAGTTGGTTGTGATGATGTGAGTAGGGCTATGATTATTCCGCTCCTAAAACAATTAACTCCTACAATCACTCACATCATAAATACCTCTTTTAGGGAGGGGGTGTTCCCTTTGTTATGGCGAAAAGCTTTCATAACTCCGCTTCCAAAGGTAACAAACCCCACTCATCTCAAAAATTTTAGGCCAATTTCAATTTTACCTTTTTTGTCAAAAGTACTTGAATCCTCGGCTCACAAGCAAATATCTCATTTTGTGTATAACAATAACTTACTTTCCCCTTTTCAATCCGGCTTTCGACCTAGACACAGCACAACAACCGCCCTTCTTAAACTTACGGAAGATATCCGTGATGGCATGGGGAATAGATTGGTCACCATCTTAGTACTTATCGACTTTTCCAATGCGTTCAATATGGTTGATCATGACATTCTCCTTGCCGCTCTCCAACATTTTAACTTCTCATCTACAGTTCTGAATTGGTTTTCTTCCTACCTTCGTGGTCGCCAGCAAGCCGTGAAAGTTAATCGCACCTTTTCAGATTGGCGTGAGTTAAATTCTGGCGTACCACAAGGAGGAATCCTTTCCCCACTACTCTTCTCTATTTTTATAAATTTTGTCACCCTTTTCCTTGACTGTTCTTACCACTTGTACGCGGATGATTTGCAAATTTACACCCAAGTTGATTGCGACCATATTGTCGATGGTATTAATAAGATCAACAGCAACCTCGATAGCATTAGCTCCTGGTCAAATAGATATGGCATAAGTGTAAATCCTGCTAAATGTCAAGCAATCATCATAGGCAGCTCACGGCAATTAGGTAAGCTCGACTTAAATTTAATTCCACCTGTCATGCTGGATAACAATATTATTCCTTTTTTACCTGCTGTCAAAAACCTCGGTATTTATATTGACAATACCTTAAGCTGGACGACACAGGTAAATGAAATCAGTAGGTCAGTCTTCGCGGCGTTGCGTTCATTGAACAGATTCAGAAACTTTTTACCGCTTAGCACCAAACGTATTCTTGTTCAAGCCTTAGTTCTTCCCATTATCGATTATGCTGATGTGTGTTACTCAGATATTAACGAGGATCTCCTCAATAAGCTAGACCGTCTCATTAACTATTCTATACGTTTCATTTTCTGTCTTCGCAAATTTGACCACATCTCGTCCTACCGTCGCCAACTGAGTTGGCTTCCAATTCGTGAGCGTAGACAACTTCATGTACTTACCTCTCTCTTCTCGATTTTATTCGATCCACTTTCTCCTAATTACTTAAAAAATAGGTTTCATTTTCTTGGTGACAGTCATGACAGACACCTTCGTTCTGCTGAATCTCTTACTTTATCTTTTCCTATTCACCATTCTGGTTTTGTCTCTCAGTCTTTCACGGTACTAGCAATTCGACTCTGGAACGCCTTACCCTGTGACCTCAGAAAATTGTGCTCTAAACCTTCTTTTAAGAAAAAAGTATTTGCTCACCTTCTGAATATGCTGAACAAATAAATTAAATAATTTTCTGATCTGTTATATCTGATTGTTGCTTAAGTATTTATTATATGACATCTTTATTGAAGTAGTATATTATGTTGTATCATCTGCTCATGCTTTATATATATAAATAAATGTATATATATATATGTGATAAATATATGTAATAAATCTATATAATATTATATTCATGTCTTATTTTATCATTATTTATTTATTTTTTATTTTAATTGTTTACCAAAACCGCATTCGTTGTTCTCTGCACATCCCGAAGGTTGGCTGGTAGAGAATGCTATGTAGCATTAAGTCCGCCTTTTGTACCACTTATTTATAAGGGTCAATAAAGTTTAAATAAATAAATAAATAAATAAAAATTACCATACTATAAATACACACCCGAAATCATATTAGAAAATGAGAAATTCAAAGTATACTGGGACAGAACAATAATAACCGACAAATCCATCCACTTTAATAGACCTGACATAACGGTATTAGACAAGAGTAAAAAAATTGTATATCTCATAGACATTGCAGTCTGTAATTCACAGAACCTTCTCAAAACACATACTGAAAAGTTAGCCAAATATACTGATCTTCAAATAGAACTCAAGGCCCAGTGGGAAGTCAACATTGTTAAAACTGTACCAATTATTGTTTCTTCCACTGGCATTATCCCTAAAACTTTAAATATCAGCCTCAATTCTTTAGACATCCACCCATCCATAGCCACACTACTACAAAAAGCTACAATTCTCAACACCTGCCGAACAGTGAGAAAATTTCTTTCTTTGGATTAGCAAATTCAATAAGCGCTTGGCTTCGGCCCGTGCACAGTTCACCTCATCGGAGAGCTTAACATTTATGTAAAAAATAAATAATAATAATATATTATAATATCTTGAATACTTGCAGAATAGCGAGAAAGTTCTTGCAAATTGATGAAAATAATTTAACATCCCATGCTACACTTAACAATTGACACCACACGCTGCATTTACTTGGCCCAGTCCCCTAAGTGTAGTAAAAAACCCAGCTCAAAGCTGAGATGAAAGTAACTTTCGAAATAATAATATTCGAATAATAATTGGTAACCACAGACAGTAGATTATTTTAACAAGAAATGTGGGTACCTAATACAAAAACACACAACGGTCCCACTGAGACCGAACGAGAATGTGATACGGTTCTCTTTTCTCGCCCGAGAAACCCTTTGAAGCGGGCAAAAATACCGACACCGATCAGAGAACAGGCGAGCCCGAGAACGAGACGGCGAGAAAGCGATCACATTCACGCTTCTCCGGTGTTCTCGGGGGTTCTCGGCGTGAGTCTGTAGCCGCTATTACAATTAATGATCACCACTAAAAAATTTATGGCTCTATATACTGCCAGAGAGTGCTGCTACTAGTGATATTAGTAATGCGGTGATTAGTAATCGCTAAGTACCTTAGGCCGCGAACTTATCAGCTGCCGCCCCTCGTATATTTAATCTTACACATACAAATTGGACTTGTATCGATCAATTTTATTATTGATTTTTGTAGTACCTAAAGCCGCCAACAGACTCAACAGACTCACGTGAGAGGTCTCGCCGAGAAATCTTGCCGAGAATTTGCGCGAGAACCGAGAAGGCATCTACACTCATGCGACCTTCTCATTCGCATTCTAGATCGTCATCCGGAATGGACGTCAGTACAGCGGCTTTGGTTTTGTGTCCACCAAACGCCCTATAAGTTTGTACAAACCGAAACCGGACACATTGTATAAGGAAGGAAAAAGCGAAACTAAGAACTAACCGAAACCGAAACCGGACACATTGTATAAGGAAGGAAAAAGCGAAACTAAGAACTAACCGAAAAATCCTATGTATTTATAATAGATGGCTTAAATTATTCAGTCAAATCAAAATTAATATATCAATAAAATTTATATTGAACGTACCATATCATATACCTAATCCTAATCATTAACGTTATATTAGATACTTATCCGTCTACTTATAAGCAATCGATTTATAACTTTCATATCGTGGTAGAGTTTCAATTCAAGTCCAAATAACGTACGTATACATAATGGAGTGCCGTAAGGCGTAAAAATTACAAAATCTCGGAATCCCAAGACAAGGCAATGAATCTATACTCATAACGTGGACTGAGTTATTAGTCCATGCTATCTATGCTAATAATATAAAGCGGAAGAGTTTGTTTGTTTGTTTGAACGATCTAATCTCAGGAACTACTGGTTCGAATTGAAAAATTAATTTTGTGTTGAATAGTCCATTTATTGAAGAAGGCTTTAGGCTATATAACATCATGCTACGACAAAAAGGAGCGGAGGAAATAAATTTCCCGTAGCGAAGCCTACTTAATATATTACCTACAGGATTAGCTACTCTTTATATAAACTCCTAAAATGATTTGTAACAATATACAAAAAAGTAAAAAATATACGCGATATTTTTAATATTTCTACGGTAGAGCGTGAAATAGTACATCGCCACTTTCAGTATCAAGCAAATTCAGTGACCATCTGAAGATAGACGAGACCCAGATAACCAGCTAACCGAACGAGACACGACTACTCACTAAACTCCAAGAAAGTATAGTTTGGCAGCGTTAATATATTTTCGCCAAGTTTTGTAGAGAATACAATGACTTAAAAACGTAACATCTGATAAAGCTCATTCGCGGATATCAACATTCACCTGGTCCATCACTTGCTCATCAATTTTCTTAAACTAGATTTATCTGTACGTTAGTCCAATTAAAAAAAACTTCTTAAATACTTCATACATTTAAGTATTCGCCTCCAATTTTGCTTGATTTAGTTGGTGACACTTCATGGATTCGTAATAAGGAGGTAACGTTTAAAGTAGAGACGTTTAAATAGTTGCAAATGTTGAGGTGATAATAACGAGTAAACGACTGAGAAATTAGCAAATCCTCCAATGCTGCTTAAGTGGAGGCATTCACGACATAATAAACAGCACTCATGATCGAACGTTGTTAGAGTCGACAGTTGTCGCGACCATTCGTTCTCAGTGAATTAAAGTGACACGATGTCAATCTTAGTAGTCGCCAAAAACAAATATGACCTTTTCAAGTAAGTTACATTTTAGTTCTATTGAAGATTTTTTACGAATTATATTATAATATGTTGTTAAAATAATTTATTTTTGTAGGTATCTCTACAAATATACAATACTAGTAAATCCGCCCTCGCTTCGCTTCGGGAAACCAGTCCCTTCAAAAATCTCTATAAATTTTAACAAATTATGTTATTCCGATGTCTAAGCTATATTACTGCAAAGTTTCATGAAAATCCGTTCAGTAGTTTTTGCGTGAAAGAGCAACAAACACACACACATACATTCTTACAAACTTTCGCATTTATAATATTAGTAGGAAGTAGGATAGGATAGGAAATAGGATACATTTTAAGCAATTAATTTGGCAAACTTTTACATAGGTAGGTAGGTATACCTACACAAAAACAACTGTACACCTACCTATAAAGTATATATTACTACTTACTGAAAACTAAACAATGTTATTAAAATGTGGCCAAATAGCACGCTCAGAATTGGCTGCAGGCAAGGGAACTCCTCAACGGTTAACGACACAGTCACTGCAGTGATTGATGTGCATTTACCCTTCAGTATAGTATAAATTTTGACTAAAAGTGTTCATTGTATTTGTTACTACGTGTGTATTGTGTGCGTGTTATTATATTTGTGTTATTCCTTCATCATGAGAAGATTGGTATCTCTATCTCTATAATGAATAAAACAGTTTAACTATGTCGTCATCACAACACAGGTAACACATTTAATACAAGGAAGGTTCAAGTACCTTTTCTCATCATGCATTCTCAAAATGGTAGACTCTATATAACAAAAATGCTATTTCTAGCTATTAAAATAAGCCTTATTTAATAAAGGTACTGGATTACTATCTACTGGATGTTAGGTTTTTATGCGGTTTCACTGCGACAAGCATTTACTATTTCTTAGACAGGTACTCACAATGAATTGAATGCTCACTTATTATTAGTATTAGGTACCAGCCATAAAATCAACTAGTACCTACCTTCTTTAATAATACTCGAAACATAAGGATGTAGGTACGAAACATAAGGATGTACTGACAATAAAATGAAGTAAGTACTACCTATCTATACTCCTAAAAGACGTAATTCCTAAAAAAGGCGCCTTATTACCTCAATTATGCATGGATTATATCCGACTATGTGCTATGAGCAAGATAGTGTACGTAGTACTTGTAACAATATTGCTTGATAAAACTACATAAATCATTTATCATTTAATAAAAATAAACAAACTTAGCTTTATAGTCCCGTGGATATAAAACATGTCGATATTATAATAATTATCTATCCACAAACAATAAAACCATGCCTACGGCTCTAACGTTGATCAAGACGGCCGCCGGCGCAGCACAATGTATTGCGGTCATGACAGCGCATGCGCGGCCCCCACCTCCCCCCTTCCCGTGCTCCCCCCACTCTGCAATGTCAGAATCACATTTTATTTTACCAATTGCTGCGATTGACGAGCCAGTCGGGGCAGTCGGTTGGCCAACCACGCCGGGCTCGCTCGAAAGCGTTAGTTAATTATTCGCCAGTCGCGCTACGCTAGCGACTAGTGCGAAATCAATGATTATGCGCGTTATGACCGACCAAGTGACGTGATAGCATGAATAAAGACAATTCCTCGGCGGAAGCCGCCTTGCCGAGCGTGGCGGTACACGTGGATCAATATGACAACTCGGACGAGGATAGTTCAAAACTTCTCAATCCGCACTCAACAACCCCGATCGTGACGCCCTCTGGACAAATGCGTAAAGTTAAAAGCTATTCCGATACGCACAGAATCCGCGATGTGAGTACCGCTTCTGGTGCAGCGTCTGCACGCTGCCTCCGACCTTACGAACAAGTGGTCACATACCCTGAAGGCTCTGAGTGCGGAACCAACCAATATGCCCCTTCCGTTCGCTCCCTCGCTTCTATTGGAATGGGATGTACCGATGGCCGCAAAATGGTCATCCGTCGAGTGCCGACATCGCCCACAGAACTATTTCATTTAGTGCGTCCTCCTACGTAAGTATCACTGAGGAAGTTACATCCTTTAAACTGCCATTATTCAATTGACATAACTGTCTACTGTTTCTGCATCCTTCTGTAGAATTAAGTTTTAAACAATCTCTTCATCTGAATCACTAACCCGACTGAACATTGAGATAAAAACATAAAATTATACTTCAACATCAATTAGGACTCTACTATTTTTCTTTTAGTGGTTCGTTAATACTTAACCTAAAAATTTCATTGCCGTAATAAAGATAAAGCTACAACAAAATTGTATGAACTGTTATTTTTCTATAAACAAAGTTCATAATCTTATCAAATCGATGATAGCTATACATGACAAAAGGACAAAAATTAAAATAGTGTACACAAAGTTCAAAATATATGGAAGAAACTTACGGTAATAGAGTTGCAATTACTTAGACTGATGAAATAAAAATGAGTCATAAAACGATAACCATTTATGTTACATATTTAATTATAGTGTCAATGACAATAACAACAATATTTTGGGTGAAATAAATATAATTTAATAAGTGTCAATTTTATAAACAGGCAATGGCGCGGCGTAAGCAAAGCCAATCCCATGGTCAAGTAGGTCACCGGATTTAAACGCTCAGGATGTTTCAGTCAGGGGTCGTGTTAAAAAAAAATTAAAGTGAAAACCATAAATAACCAAGGCAATCTAAGGAGAGCATTTCAATAATTTGGAGCTGAATTATATTAATTTACGCAATGCAAAAGAATATTATATGTTTTTTGTGTATTGAAATAGAAGTTCGATATTTCGAACACCTTTAGATAATACCGTAATAAAATGATTTTGGTCCTTTTTATGCTTACAACCCTATTAATACATAATCTTGCTTTTATATATTATCACTTTCAGCTTCCAATTAACACCATTCGACACTAAAAGCCTTATAGCTTTCAAATTTTCCTCTTGAAGAAGTGTTTTAGGGTTTTTAAATCTCAATTTACCAAGATTTTTTTTAATAATCTGCACCACTTGTTCCCTAGTTATATTTCTCCACCGGCCATCGTCAGATTTGAATATGAGTAGAAGAAAATCAAAAACATAAAAAATTCTAAATAGGCCGAAAGGAGAACATCAGATTTGGGCCTGGAGCGAAAATCTTGTTCAATAGCCTCAAATAATCTTGCATATTTTAATACATCCATTTCACATTTAAAAATCTAGTTATATCATATTATCATTAAAAAATTAAAGGACTAAAGTACCTACATAGATACTATGTGTGCGCGATGCGCAAGACGACTATATTTCATTATTCCCATCATTTTCCGCAAAAACGGAATATGCACAATGTGGTTACAATATCCTCGATCTAAAAAGCGATGTCTCATGCATGTTCATATTCCAGGCCCAAGGTCCTTAAGAAAGTTGCTGGTCTCCTTTCTGGGAATCATGTAAAAATTTTAACTATCTGTAAGTACGCGAAAAAAAATCAAAATATCTACTCATTTGTGTAGACAGCAAATAAATTTACGGTTAGAAAGCTCAGTTTCCGAAAATGAAAACATAGGTCAAAATCTCGGAAACTGTGACACTTTTTCTAAAACGATTTTTTGGTAGGTATCTGGCGGGTCCCTCTCCAAATTATCTCCATTTCAATTTGTCGTACAACAAAAAAATCAAGATGATCTTCATAAAACACAGGAGTACCTACCTAAGAATAAGGAATAGGTGGGCGGTAACAAACGTATATGAAAAAACATAGTTTAGTCACATTAACCACATGTCCAATCAACAGTGTGGACGATACAGGCGACTTAAATTATAACTATAACTAATACTAATAATTTGTGGTTACGATAAAACAGTGGCGTCAAGAAAACTTACAACGACCTTTCTTGTCATACGTACTCTCACACATAACGTATTCACTCCTTAGCCACATTTAACTAACGTCTCATATCTAACGTCTCATAAATAGTGCCGTTCGTTTTGTTTTCTGCCTTCGCAAATTTGATCACATTTCCTCCTATCGTCATAAGCTGAAATGGCTTCATATCCGAGAACGACGGCAAATTAGATTACTTTCATCCCTTTCTGATATCCTATTTAACATCCATGCTCCCGGATACTTGAAATCCAGATTTCAATATCTACATTCCTCCCACGCTCGTCAGCTTCGATCTGCTGACTCGTGGCTTCTTTCTATCCCGGTACACCGAACTGGGTTTGTTTCTAACTCCTTCACGGTCCAAGCCGTCCGCTCATGGAATTCCCTACCCGATAAACTGAGAAGGCCGGCTGACAGGTTCACTTTCAAGAAGAACCTCAGGGTGCACTTGATGGAACGCCACTGACTGAGCTCCTTGTAGGTATCTCTAACATTATTTTAATTATGATAGGTTGCTGATACTTACATGAAATTCATAATAAGTGGTCATGTATATATAGGTGTATATATGTATGTATATATATAGGTGTATATATTGTATATATATATTAAATTATGCATGTATATTTGTATGTAAGTTTGTTTATATGTATTTATTTGTGATATATTTGTGATAATAAGTAAACCGCTATTCGTGCTTATCAGTTTAGGTTTAGCCTAATGGTTAGCTGGTAGAGAATGCTACAGCATTAATCTCGCCATTTGTGCCGTAATATTTATGTTATGGTGGTCAATAAAGCCTAAATAAATAAATAAATAAATAAAAAATTTAATTAAAATAAATACTAATATCCTGTTCCTATATTTCACCAATCGTTAAACTGATTGTTTTCAAGATACCAGTAACTGTAGCAAATCCTTTGAGTGGTTCCATGTAGATACTAATCATCATTTATAAAAACACTTTTTGATTACACCTCGAAGATAGTTCTACTAACAGTAAGCAAAATAAATCGTTTTTCTAATTTAGGAACCGTGCATACGACTATAAATTAAGTACCTAATGTTTAATATCTGTAAGTAGAGTCCCGATAGACTAATGAAGGGACACTAGGAGTTAATAAAATATTTTTTACACTGAAAGTAGCGACTCCATCATACTTCGACATGTATAATACCTAAATAATAGTAGTACTTCGTAACTTTGAGAAATAACATTAGTAGTTCAAAATGATTCAAATTCAAATTAATAAAATAGCTTGGCCTGTAATCTAGATACAGATATTCGGTATGTAGATTTTGCAATTATATTTCATATTTCTAACTCTAGTATTTTAGGTTCTACTATGTAAAACTAATACAAAAAAGATTATTAAGGTTATGTATAAAGTTTAGGAAATAGTAATTGCTGACTATCTTACGTCTAGCAACGGGGGCATGAAATAGCTAGCACACTTACTATAAATACCGAAACAATAAATAATCACGATATCAACGACATTATATATTATGTATAGGTACAGCTGAAAACTTACATAATGCCTCGAGTCGATGTGAGTTCATGATGCAGTGTTTTAAACAAGGAATGGTTTAAGAAATAAATCTTAGGTACAGAATTTTAACACCCTTTGAATATTGACCTCTATGCGTATATGTATGTATATGGCGAAAATTTTCTGCCTTATTTTCACTAATTACACAAAGTCTGATTGACTTTAACTTGAAAATTTGCACAGGGCAAGGTTTAACGGCACAGTGACTGCATTTAATGCTTTGCATTTATGCTTTTGTTAGCTTTATGAAAGTGTTTTTAGTATTTCGAATTATTAAATCATTTGTAGTCTGTTAAGAAGAAATCCTAGTTGTGTATAATAATCCTTATTAGTCAAAATTACTGAAAAACTGAAAACCTCACTGAAAACAATGTTTATATCAGTTATAGAGGTGTCTTTATAAAAATCTACTTACTCTTTATAAAGGTACTTAAATTACTATTCATTTAGAAAATTTTAATGCACTCATACCTACAACTAGTTGCTTTTATGAAGAATACTAGACACAGATTCAATAATAAGTAAGTAGTATGAAATGTTAGCCGTGGATCTAAACAAATAACTGCATTATGAAAATTTCCTTCTTTATTACTGTAAATATTTTATGTAATTTACTTGAGTGTTATCTTCAAAAACAGATTTATGACTAAAATATTTGTAAAAATAAAAACTTAATTAAAATTAAAATATATTTAGGTACCACCGATCATGGTGAATGTTGCCTTGGCAACAAAACGCCTTTTTTGAAGTAGAAGCGCTAAACATAATAAAATTTAATTTCAATTTGTAGCAAATTTTTCATAATATTATAAGGTCGAACACAAAGGTTGCCCTTAACGCTCGAAGCTTTATACATACTTGCAGGGCAGAACATAATAATAATAATAATAATAATTTTATTCATAAAAAGAGATTTGAATACATAGATTTGTTGTTGGGACATCCTTTTAAGTAGGTACAGTACCTATACCTACTTGTGCCAGGATGTCCCGCTCTTCCAGAACGAATTCGCTTTATGTGTTGCGTTGCGGCATTGACGTTGCGGTTAGTGTATCTCGAGTAGTCCTGCTGCTATTTATTACGAATAATTATGCCAAGTAAAGGCAAAAATAAATTAACTCATCGACATTATCTGAATAATGAAACTCTACCTATACCTATTGGTATTCATACCTACTTCCTGATTGCCAACAATGTGATACTTATGAAGTGCCAAAATAAGAAAATTACAGTAATTATTATGAAGCCTAAAAGCAAATTAATGACCCTTAATTACTTATTCTCTAGATGTTTTAATTATATATAAACTTAATTATTCGTAAAAGTTAGTGCCACTTACTACATGAATCTCAACATTTCAATCTAAAAATAGCAACTCCAATTTGTACAAAAATGTTTGTTTTGACGATGTACATTGCCGATTGTTTTATGATTCATACAAAAAGATAAAATTGTAGCAATAACCTCAATCACACGGTGTCTCTATCAATCTCCTCACTGACCGTGTCCAATGCCACCAATTAACATAATAACTCGTTTAGTCGTAAGTGCTCATTTGTTTTAACCATGCTCCTATTATATTATTTACTGTACATATTAAGGAGTGAATTATAACAATATAACACTTGTTATACAGTTACTGGGTTTAACGTTTCACACCTAACCACTCAATTCACTCACATAGGTTGTTGGTAGATAGATGCATTATTTTACAGATTACACTTTCGTACTGCAAACATAAGGTTGATAACAATTACATAATTAACAAAAAAAAATGCGTTATGTACACACATATAGAAACAAAAACACTCCTTTACATTGCAATACCTATAAGTAATATCTACTTACTTTGCGAGAAGTACATATCTAGTAAAGAAACTCATCTAAAATATTTTTTTCTACAGAATACCAATACCAGTCTAGGTCTAATTCTTACGTCAGTCTATATCTTACCTTAAACATACCAATATAATTATTTATCAGTGTCCTACGCATACCTACCTACCTTGTAAAATTTTAGGAATTCTTTTATCGACGAAAAATCTAGAACAGATTTTTCTCGATTTATATATTTATTTTATCAAATCTGATGATAATCTACTGCTCCTCGATAAAAGTTGTCTTCCGGTACTTATTGCTCATGTCAAATCATTCATTATTCATCAGCATTCAAAGATGTGAACTGGTTAAAAGTATGGCATTCATTGTGTCAAAATGGTGACTTGTAACAGACAAGTGTAATTCCTTAAATCCCCCCAGCTTACGAGTGTATAGTTTCGGTCGTCTTAACCTTCACAGATGGCGATAACACTGCAGCGCTACTATCTCCTCCGTATCTCACAACATGGCTACGACGATTGATCGTGCGCCCAATTTTATCGCCGTTTATTTGATAATAATATTAAAATATGCTTACGCACTCGCGCTGACATCTCACCATTCGTACGAAATGTTTTCGTACGTTTTTGTAAATAACATGAAATGATGTATTTCCAAAGAATTTAATACTTCTTAATTCAAAATTTGTAAATATTCATAGAGATACGGAAGAGCGGGACCTCCTGACACAGGCATTTTTACAAATGCTTACAAGGATGGCCCCAGTAACATAGTTAGTCTAATTTGTACTTTAAGGAATATACTTACTAACACCTACGTGTTTTAAAAGATATTCCAAATAAAGATATTTTGTATTTTTTTTAATTTACCTGTAAGTATCAACTCATTCACAAATAGAGAATGCTATCTGAACATTAACCCACATATCAGTCCGGGTACCGCCCGCGCCGACACTATAATAATTGTTGAGCTATCACGAGTGATATACTACGGTGTCGGTGTCATTTGGAATTCACAGATGAGTTGGCCGCTAAAAATCTTCATAACTTGAAGAAGGCAACGTCGAGTCAAGCATCAAAATGCAGAATGTGCTGTTCGCAGCTCTATGTAGTACTTCCACAACAGGTTCCATTACAGCTGAACATACGTGCTCCAAACCAAATCAATTAAATTCAGAATCAGAAATATCCTCTAAGTTCAATCTTTCAGTATTTCGCCACTAATGTGTTAGTTAAATTATAGACTGTACTTTATTTGATCAAGTTCGCTAGTTTCTACAATCACATGAATAAATACAACTCGGCAGTATTAATAAAATTAACAACTGTTTTTTTAATCTATATATAAAAGCGAAAGGTCACTGACTCACTCACTCACTCATCACAAAATCTCAGAAACCACTGAACGTATTAAGATGAAATTTGGTAGGGAAATAGTTTATAGTTAGAAGGTATCCGCTAAGAACCGATTTTTTATATTCCACCCCTAAGGGGGTCTAATAGGGGTTCAAAGTTTGTATGAAAGTCCGTCAATTGTAAACCAGGTATTGTGAAAATTGATGTTTAGATTTATGATAAAAAATAATGAAAAACCTGTATCAATGTTTTTTTTAAATCATCCCCTAAATGGGTAAAATAGGGGTTGAAAGGTTATAAAAAAGTTTGTACAAGCTAATCTCCGGATCGCCTAAACGGATTTTTATGGGACTTTCACTGAGAGATACCTACAGGAGGTTTTGAAGCAACATATAGGCTACTTTTTATCCTGAAATTCCCGCGGGATCAGGATTCACGCGGGAAAATCTCTTATGCGCTAAATCGCGGGCTTATATTTTTATGGGACTTTCAGATCGAATAGAGGAGATTGTGGACTTTCACTGGGAGATAGAGGAGATTGTGGATCAACATACCTATAGGCTACTTTTTATCCCGCAATTCCCGCGGGATCAGGATTCGCGCGGGAAAATCACTATCGCGCGAAGTCGCGGACTTAGATTATTTTGATGATGATGGGACTATCACTGGGAGATAGAAGAGGTTATGGCAAATTATATTTTTATCCCAGAATTCCCGCGGGATAGGGATTCATGCGGGAAAAGCTTCTATTCGCGAATGAACTCGCGGGCTCAGATTTTTATGGGGCTTTCACTGGGAAGTAGATGAAGTTGTGGGATGTTATATATAGGCCACTATTTATCCTAGAATTCTCGCGGGATCGGAATTCACGCAGGAAAAACTTTGTGACACACTAAGTTCCACGCGGGCGGAGCCGCGGGCACAGCTAGTTATCAATATTTTCAAGACCTCTCTCTTGTCCACCATTCTTATAAGTCTAGGCAAAACTCTTAGACATCATTCAGTAGATATATCTTCTTGATAAAATCATCTGTCTATCTGTATGTAACTTCTTGTATCTTCAGGGCCATCTCTATAAGTAAATTATGTACCTATGTAATATTTTGCCTTTATGAAGAGCGCCTTGCTTTAGCGAAATGATAGATAATACGTTCCAACGTTATTAGATTAAAAATACGAAACTATCACACTCTGACCCCATTCCATACGACCCTCTAGCCTAGGTAACATCTTATATGGCACACGCAAGAATCTTTCCGAAAAAAATGGGATTTTGCCATGAGTTAAAAATTTTACCAATGTAGGTACGCCGCAGACCGCACCTGTGCCACATTTTTAGGAGATACACTACACACATGACACACCGCACATTTACGTCCCTAGCATTACTGCGCTACATTTCAGTTCGGAGCAAATGCTTGTGTCCATGGAAATCGTCGTTCGCGATTCCTGGGTTGGTTGGATTTCTTCAGTAATCGTTAGGTATTAGGTACTTGGGTCGCTGTGATGACAATCATCAGAAAGGGCCTCTTTTTAAGACGCTTGGTAGCTTGCCCTGTATGTATGATTGTAACGAAATATTTCAGCTCCATTTTTGCCACAATTTAAAAAAGTCTGACTTACTTCAAAATTTGATCAGAGGTCAAAGCCTGATGCAGAAGCATAGTAGAGGAGAAGCAGAGCAGAGCCTCAATGCAATTGTATGACAAGCATTTCCGGATTCTATGCTAATAATTCGCTTCAGACAAGAGAATTCCTCAACGGTCGATAACACAGTGACTAAATCTATTGTTTTGCATTTATTATTACCTTACTTGTGTGAACGAAAATATGGAATTGCCACTCCCCGATAAAAAGATATTAGGTACGTGTGCTCACAGTTCAATTTAGCTTGCAAAAAAATTTGCTTAACTCATTTTAAATTTTCGCCATCAATCTACAATGAATCTTGATCACAGGGGCGAAAAACTGGCATTTGTGTGGTGTGGTATTCCATTACAACGAATTCTATATCGAACGCGAACTGATTTTAAGTTTTTCAAACGATTTTTCAACCTCCTGCAACGTAAAGGAATAAATTATTTATCCGTTACAAAATATTCAATGAAATCTTTACGCAAAAATTGTGAAAACTGAGGGGCGATCAATATCTCTTTTTACTATATCTATATCTTGTTAAGGCAATCAATCACACAATCAATCGATCAAAACAATTCTTGTAGACTCCAAATGATACATTTACTCATGTTGTTTTTACGGTTCCCTAAGCAAATGGCAAAAACCGTCCAAATGAGAGTCGGACTCTTCCCACATAGAGTTTCATACCACTGATCGATATTGACTTTAATAATTTGGTTAGTAATTAAACTATATGAAATACAAAAATGAGAGAGGCAGTTGAGGTAATACGTAGGTATTTTATGAAAATTGCAAGTGTACCTACATAAAATAGAGCACTCGTCGTTGCGTCTGTTGAGTAGTACCTAGTCTCTTAAAACAAGATCATGTGACAGATTCATAAATGCATAAAGATACCTATAGAGCTATTATAGACGTACAATAACCAATAGCGTAGCATAGGACGCCCGTAAAGCGACAACTTGCAGTTTCCGACATGAGAAAATTTTCCGACATGCATTTTACCACTTTAACTGCCGCCATTAACAGATGATGTTTGTAATTTGTTGTTGTTAATACAAGATATCTTAGAGGTAATAAACCATGAAAAAGGCAATAAAAGTTCCAAATTCCGTTTGCAAACTTTTTCCTTTGCTGACGTCATCGGCTTACTGATGAGCTTAAGGGTGCGGTTCCACTGAGGCGGAGCGGAGCGGAGCGGAGCGGAGCTGTGCCGCGATTCACCAATCACATGACTTGAAATCTCCGCTCCGCTTCAGTGGAAACAACATTGGCGGAGCGGGGCGGAGCGGAGCGGAGCAGAGCAGAATTGTTCAAAATATCGGTAAGAAAGAAAGAGATGGCAGACGCGGAGCGGAGCGGGGCGGAGCGGAGCGGGGCGGGGCGGAGCGGAGCGGGGCGGAGCGGAGCGGGGCGGCTTACTCACGCGCATATTTAATCACTAGCTTTTAGCCCGCAGCTTCGCTCGCGTAGATTACTTACACCATTTTGTTGAAATATAATTATGTATTCGTTGCAGTTACGGACATAATGTACTTTATATAGACTACATCTCCTCTTTATTCCATATCCCGTGGGAAAATCAATAACCTCTGAAAATAATTTTGAGAGAACACGTTGTACTAGTTGTATGCGAAAATTCAAGCATAGTATTTATAGCTAAGTATAGTTCCTTTTTTTAATTAAAAAAAACAAATTGTTCCCTCTCCCGTAGGAATTTCGGAAAATCCTCTCTTATCACTTGCCTACGTTACATACACGGTAATCTATGTACTCAGCAGCTCTGTAGCTCAAAGAGCATAGGTAAGGCGATGATGAGTGAACCAGTCAGGAAGTTCATTTTTGTATAATATTAGATTTTAGTCAGCGTCTTGACGTCATGAGCGGGGCAGAGCGGAGCGGAGCGGAGCGGGGCGGAGCGGAGCGGGGCGGAGCGGAGCGGGGCGGAGCGGAGCGGGGCGGAGCGGAGCGGGGCGGAGCGGAGCGGGGCGGAGCGGAGCGGGGCGGGGTGGCTCACTCACGCGCATATTTAAACACTAGCTTTTAGCCCGCAGCTTCGCTCACGTAGATTACTACACCATTTTGTTAAACTATATGTATTCGTTGCAGTTACGGAGATAATGTACTTTATATAGACTACTATATCTAATATCTTTAAACGAGCAATTCTTGTATATTTATTTATTTATTATATATATATAATCACGATCTCGGAAACGGCTGCAAAGATTTTCATGAAAGTTACAGATTAGGGGGTTTTCGGCTCAAGGAATCGATTTATCAAGGTCCCAGGTTCGAGAAAAGCTCGGTTCCCGAGATAAAGAGATTTTAAAAACATCATACTGACGCCATCTATGAAACATTAGGATAACTTCTATGAGGTACTGTTTGTAACGTGTTGAACTGACGCCATCTATGAAACATTAGGATAACTTCTATGAGGTACTGTTTGTAACGTGTTGAAATTTCAGTAGTATGAAACTAGATGGCGCTGTAATCTCTATGTGGGCAAATGGATATTTATCGTATCGATATTTTTCAAATGTATCGATATATATCACCCAAGAAATATCGATATTTTTTAATGTATCATTTCGATTTGGGAAAGTTGTAGGTCTCGTCAAGACCTACATTTCCAATGACAGCTGTCAAACTTCGAACCGAGATATCCCGGCAACGGCTGCTCCTGGAGCACTGGTGTCTTTGGGAAAGTTGTAGGTCTCGTCAAGATCTACATTTCCAGTGACAGCTGTCAAACTTCGAACCGAGATATCCCGGCAACGGCTGCTCCTGGAGCACTGGTGTCTTTGGGAAAGTTGTAGGTCTCGTCAAGACCTACATTTCCAATGACAGCTGTCAAACTTCGAACCGAGATATCCCGGCAACGGCTGCTCCTGGAGCACTGGTGTCTTTGGGAAAGTTGTAGGTCTGGTTGAGACCTACATTTCCAATGACAGCTGTCAAACTTCGAACCGAGATATCCCGGCAACGGCTGCTTCTGGAGCACTGGTGTCTTTGGGAAAGTTGTAGGTCTGGTTGAGACCTACATTTCGGATGACAGCTGTCAAACTTCGAACCGAGATATCCCGGCAACGGCTGCTCCTGGAGCACTGGTGTCTTTGGGAAAGTTGTAGGTCTGGTTGAGACCTACATTTCGGATGACAGCTGTCAAAATTATTAACGTTGAATATTTATTATTAATGATGCCAAAGAAGTATAACTTCTTACGTGCGTACATAAGTACACGCAATTCTTTTTAAACTCATATTATGTCGGAAAGATCGAAGAACATTATTCATATTTTATCAGTATGCGATTCATACTAAATATAATTTTCAACCGAGCAAAGCTCGGTCAACCAGGTACTCTCCTCTTTATTCCATATCCCGTGGGAAAATCAATAAACTCTGAAAATAATTTTGAGAGAACACGTTGTAGGGTAGACTGGGTACGGTTGAAACGATTTGGCTTTAATTGTTCGTAATATTTTTGTTTATAAACAGAACGATGATGATGACATGTTAAATTGAAGAGTGGATCTTTATCTACAAAAGGGCAATAGTATTTAGTTCTAGCGGGTGATATTTTTAGAGATATTCACCATTGAAAATAAATTCCGATTTTTTTCTACCGTTCCCATGTTGAAACTCACACAAAATATACATTAAAATATATTGCAACTTGCTATATTTTCCATTACTTCTAATTGTTTAATAATCGTATGACAATATTAATCGGTCTTCAATGTTTTAATAGCCCTATAATATACGTAATCAGTCTTCGACGAGTAATTTGTTGACAGTGTATAGTTTATCTCCAACTTTTACCTCCGCATACGCGTATTTGTCTCAATATAACTCAATCTGTCATCTTAAAGTCTCTATTATGCGAAATCGGCATCGAGTAAACAAGACAAAATTATACGGTTTTTTTTCACCTGTACCCACACGTATTGTTTCAACCGTCCCCAACTAGAATTTCGGTAAAAGAAAGTTTATAGTAATGGTAATATTAATAACATACATATTAAAACTAGTCATCATTGCGTATTCTATAAACTTCACCTAAATCATAAATGAACACTCAATATTTACTCTTGAACAGATTAACATAATAATAGCATAAAACTTGAGAGAAAAATACTTACTTTTGGGTATCAAAATACAATATGCCTATTTATAAAAATACATAGAACCCGGTGACCAATGTAATACTTAGATTCGAGTTTGGACCTGTTACCTGCTTCTTTTTCCCCTTGAACCCATTACTGCAGGCTCAACCATTAGCGAGATATTCGACTTGTTTCAACCGTCCTGTGTTTCAACCGTACCCAGTCTACCCTACTACTTGTATGCGAAAATTCAAGCATAGTATTTATAGCTAAGTATAGTTCCTTTTTTTAATAAAAAAAATTTCTTCCCTCTCCCGTTGGAATTTAGGAAAATCCTCTCTTATTACTTGCCTACGTTACATACACGGTAATCTATGTGCAAATTTCAGCTCTGTAGCTCAAAGAGCATAGGTAGGGCGATGATGAGTGAACCAGTCACGAAGTTCATTTTTATATATTAGATTTTAGTCAGCGTCTTGACGTCATCATAATCCGCTCCACTCCGCCTCGTGGAACCGCAGCTCCGCTCCGCCCCGCTCCGCTCCGCTCCGCCCCGCTCCGCTCCGCCCCGCTCCGCCCCGCTCCGCTTCAGTGGAAACACATACCTCTTTTCACAGCTCAGCCCCGCTCCGCTCCGCTCCGCTCCGCCTCAGTGGAACCGCACCCTAAGCCTTTAAACTCGGTGACCTCACTTTAATCTACCATCTTACAAAACATCCATCTATGTACTTAATCCAAACATTTGTTCCAAATTTTATCATATATTAAAGAAGTTTGCTAACTTATATAATACCTACTACATAATTATAGTGATATAACTGCACTAACTTTCTTGTATGTTAACATTGAGGTACCTACTATGTAAACTAGAGAAGCTACGTCAAACAAAAGTCGTGTTCCTTTTCTCGGTTTAAAGCTATCCGTCGCTGCAGCGCTAAAAAAACATTCTGTCTAATCTATCATTTTAAACCGCAGCGCTTAATCTAATATCTTTAAACGAGCAATTCTTGTATATTTATTTATTTATAATCACGATCTCGGAAACGGCTGCAAAGATTTTCATGAAAGTTTCAGATTAGGGGGTTTTCGGCTCAAGGAATCGATTTATCAAGGTCCCAGGTTCGAGAAAAGCTCGGTTCCCGAGATAAAGAGATTTTAAAAACATCATACTGACGCCATCTATGAAACATTAGGATAACTTCTATGAGATACGGTTTGTTTGTTTCAGTAGTATGAAACTAGATGGCGCTGTAATCTCTATGTGGGCAAATGGATATTTATCGTATCGATATTTTTCAAATGTATCGATATATATCACCCAAGAAATATCGATATTTTTTAATGTATCATTTCGATTTGGGAAAGTTGTAGGTCTCGTCAAGACCTACATTTCCAATGACAGCTGTCAAACTTCGAACCGAGATATCCCGGCAACGGCTGCTCCTGGAGCACTGGTGTCTTTGGGAAAGTTGTAGGTCTGGTTGAGACCTACATTTCGGATGACAGCTGTCAAACTTCGAACCGAGATATCCCAGCAACGGCTGCTCCTGGAGCACTGGTGTCTTTGGGAAAGTTGTAGGTCTCGTCAAGACCTACATTTCCAATGACAGCTGTCAAACTTCGAACCGAGATATCCCGGCAACGGCTGCTCCTGGAGCACTGGTGTCTTTGGGAAAGTTGTAGGTCTGGTTGAGACCTACATTTCCAATGACAGCTGTCAAACTTCGAACCGAGATATCCCGGCAACGGCTGCTCCTGGAGCACTGGTGTCTTTGGGAAAGTTGTAGGTCTGGTTGAGACCTACATTTCCAATGACAGCTGTCAAACTTCGAACCGAGATATCCCGGCAACGGCTGCTCCTGGAGCACTGGTGTCTTTGGGAAAGTTGTAGGTCTGGTTGAGACCTACATTTCCAATGACAGCTGTCAAACTTCGAACCGAGATATCCCGGCAACGGCTGCTCCTGGAGCACTGGTGTCTTTGGGAAAGTTGTAGGTCTCGTCAAGACCTACATTTCCAATGACAGCTGTCAAACTTCGAACCGAGATATCCCGGCAACGGCTGCTCCTGGAGCACTGGTGTCTTTGGGAAAGTTGTAGGTCTCGTCAAGACCTACATCTCCAATGACAGCTGTCAAACTTCGAACGGAGATATCCCGGCAACGGCTGCTCCTGGAGCACTGGTGTCTTTGGGAAAGTTGTAGGTCTGGTTGAGACCTACATTTCGGATGACAGCTGTCAAAATTATTAACGTTGAATATTTATTATTAATGATGCCAAAGAAGTATAACTTCTTACGTGCGTACATAAGTACACGCAATTCTTTTTAAACTCATATTATGTCGGAAAGATCGAAGAACATTATTCATATTTTATCAGTATGCGATTCATACTAAATATAATTTTCAACCGAGCAAAGCTCGGTCAACCAGGTACTACGCTTAATAAGATACAAAGGTCGTTTCATTCATTACTCGGTCACTATGACGACGGAATATAGATTATGACATTTATGACACAGAACGGTTAGTGTGGGTTTTTACATGTTTTGTACCTATGTGGTTCATCAGGTTGAATGAAACAAAAAATTAAAATTAAGTATTATTGTTTATATTTTATCCCCAAAAACTCAGTTCTACTGTAAAGTGTAGGTACACGTTCTTCATTTACTAAGTACAAACATCAATAAATTTCTTTATTTTACAAAAAGTCTAAACAAGTAACTAATTAAAATTGGGGTGTCTGTTTGTAAAATTGAAATAACCACTTTTTACTAAATGCATGAATAAACATTAGTATAGACCGTCTATTCGTATACGAAAAAAAAATTTTTGCAACATTTCTTTCTTGTTTCTGTATTATAACCAGTGGCGGCTGTCCCTTGAGTGCGCTCGTGAGCTGAACCACCACATTTTAATAACTAAAAATTATTATTTTCTTTATAAAAATACATTATTATTTTATGTAATCTATTAAATAAAAACTAATTATTATTTTATCTCGTTTAAAATAATGACGAAACAATTTAAACTCTTTGCTAAAGTATTAAGATTTACTTTCGCTGTAAAGAGAAGTTCTCGTGCGCATCGGCGAGCGCACGGGGACTGCTGGTACAATTTCTATGTGATACGAGCAAAATCGCCTAGCGCGTGAGACAAAAGATAGTTCATAGAAAATGTACGGAGCATTTAGCGCGATTCCGTGCGCCGCACGAATAATCCGAAGGTTACCGAGAGCCCGAGGTTTAACAAAATTCGTCGCCGGCCGTGGCGGGAACGACCAGCCATATTGGATTGACCTCTCGTGACGCGTTTATTTATTTTTTGTTTACGTCCGTAATAATTAGTATCTAATTGTTTTTGATTTGTTTTTTACTAAGTGAGACAGTGTTTCTGAGTGAAACTTTTTTGAAAACTTTTGAAAATAAAGTTGGTATAAGATTGGCCGGACCCCCAAGGCCTTAGTTAGTAAAGTGCACCACCAGTTTGACGACCCACCAGCCGCCACTGATTATAACTATCATTATTGCTACCAATAAGAACCGCGTTTGGAGTGGTCCGATATGTTCCGAGATTTCGTGTAAGTGTGCGTGCTGTTACGGGGTCCCGGCGAAGTGTTTTAAAAAAAACTTGTTCTTACCGACACCGATGTTTATTAATTAAAATTATAAAATTCGATTGACAAACGGACAGAACTTCGGCCTCTCACGCGTTTGGGGGTCTAGACTTTTAAGAATTAAAACATTACAGAGACATGAATGTCAGCGTGTAAAACTGATAATATTGTGTTTAATGTGATGTCAACAAATTGTAACTTCTAACACTACTGGGCGTTGTTAGTCTATGAGAAAGACACAATATGGCAGACGATAAATAAAATTTTTCGTATTTATTTGAAAATAGTGAAATATGGTTACTAACAGATGAAAAGTTACTCCTGTACATTTATTTGAGTTCCTAGAGTTATTGCGGCAATAAGGTAATACACAACAGGGCATTGTTCATGCTAGTTTTGAAGAATCACTGACAGGTCTCACACGTTATACGCGCATGCGAGCTGGCAAGCGAATGAGAGAGTTGCGGCGCATTCACCGCAATTGACTGGGACATAAAATTTCTTTGCGGTGTCTTCTCTAGTACTTACTTTAGAACATAGTATCTCAATATATGTTAATAAAAATTTTGAAGATAATTATCCAATTGAATGTTTATAATACTAGTACTATTTTATTTTAACTTTTTAATATTTAGGTAACACAAATATTGAGCACGTTTCTGTTACTCACTTCAAAATTCAAAAAAAAGACTCATAAACCGTGGGTTTCCGCGTCCCTTTGGTGGAAAGTTCCTGACCCCCCTCAACACACCTCTTCCGTAATAAGAGGACTGCCGCAGGATAGTACAGAAATACCTTTTAAGTGTCTTTATGTTATGTTTTATATAATAATTTAAACTTAAAGGTTGTCCGAAAGCAAATCCATACTAATATTATAAATGCGAAAGTCTGTCTGTCTGTCTGTCTGTCTGTCTGTCTGTGACGTTTTCACGGCTAAACCACCGGTGCGATTTGGATGAAATTCGGAATGAAAATAGTTGAAGACCCAGAGTCACATATAGGCTACTTTTTTTTTCAAAAATCAACCCCTAAATGCTTGAAATAGGGGATGAAAGTTTGTATGAAAAATCTAAACCGCCTGACCGATTTAGATGAATTTTCCCAGGAAGATAGTTGATGACGTATCTTCTTCCCCACTTCCCCGGTTCGCGATATAAACGAATTCCACGCGGGCGAAGCCGCGGGCAAAAGCTAGTAGTCTGATAAAGATTCGGAAAACTGACATCTTTTAACACAGGAGGTACCTTAGTGGACTTATCTATAACGTGTAATACCATTTTAGGAGGAGTAGGACATTTTATCTACATAATTCAAAGATAATATACCTACATAATATTGACATAAGTTTGCTACATGCGATTTCACAGTAATTTATCAGTGAAATAGCGCCTTAGTAATGCATGTTTATTAGCTTAAGTTCCACTTACTAAAACATTTACTAGGAACCATTAAAAAAAACTTTCATTCAATCAAGACATGATATGAAGATCAAAATTAAATTAAAGTTGCTTTAATTTATGATAGTGTAGGAACACTCTTGTCTCTATTCAGTCAGTAAAACTAATATCAACAAATTAACAAATTTTGCCGAACGTTGTAACTTGTAATTTCGTAAAACTTTTAACTTTTGAAGATAACCTATATGTTAAGTTTATATTCACAAGATTGTCTTTGTTAGAAGGTTGCCGTTAGTAAGTGCCCATGGGCTACATACGAGAACAATAATTATTCGTTTGGTGCCACAGTTAACAAAAATATGTTCAGACTTTTTGCCACACCTCAATGACTCATTCAAAAACTCATTTAAACCACTTCGTTTGGTTCTAGAAATAGGATAGTAGGTAGCTAAACAGAGCACAAAAATCATTTTTAAAATCGACCATGACATATTTTTTACGTAATTGGTCGATGTCCAAAATAACCAGAGATAAAGCAGGATCCCTAATATTTTTTTTGCCGGAAACATAATATGGGTGATGCTTATGGTATCCCACTTACGTTGATGTGCAACGGTCAAATGGCAGTTTATCAACTATTTATATTTAAAAAATGTCATCTAATAGATGATAGCTTAACTATAAAATAGATGGATCAGATCCCAAAAACATATTTTAACCTGCTGTAGTCAAAGTAACATTTTATCAACATGTCATTTCATTCTACTTCAGACCTCCTGATGAAGACACGGCCTCGCATGAAAGTGATTGTGATGAAGAGGAAGAAGATGCAGAAACAGTCCACCTGAAACCCAGAAGGCCCTTTTGGGCTAACAAGATCCAGTTTGTGCTGGCTTGTGTGGGTTATTCAGTCGGCCTTGGAAACGTCTGGCGCTTCCCTTACCTGTGCTACAAAAGCGGAGGAGGTATGTCCAATATGAAAAATATTTACGAATATTTGTCACGTCATGATAAGGCAATTATCACATCTTTATGACGAGATTTCAATTATATTTCAAGTCATGCTCGTGACCAATCAATTCGTTGTGATTAGACCTGGTTTGATATCCTCGCTCTAAGTATTTTTTGCACGATTTTCATACGTAAATATGTTTTGTTAAACAGTATCAATATGGTGACAACGTTGTTGTGATTGACTTTAGGTTATGAGCACGGCTTAGAATGGCAGCAAAGTACCTTTGGGTGGAAAACATGTATTTGAATTTAATCGACTATTTAAATTATGCAAAATATCTTAACATTTAACAATGACATTATTTAAAAAATCGGCCAAGTGCGAGTTGGACTCGCACACGAAGGGTTCCGTACCATTATGTATAAAAACGCCAAAAAAATCTGGTCTGTTGTATGAAACCCTCACTTTAAATATTTACTTTAGTTTTTGTAGCCACAAGCAACGCCATCTCTTGGACCGCAAGGTAACTAAATTATCGCTTAGGCGTCGAGCGTCGAAGCCATATTTCGACTTAAATATTTATTTTATTCAGTGTTTTAGTATTTGTTGTTGTAGCGGCAACAAAAATACATCATCTGTGAAAATTTCAACTGTGTAACTATTACGGTTCATGAGATACAGCCTGGTGACAGACGGACGGACGGACGGACGGACGGACGGACGGACGGACAGCGAAGTCTCAGTAATAGGGTCCCGTTTTACCCTTTGGGTGCGGAAACTTAAAAACGTGTGTTTTATCTTTTAAAAAGTCTTAGGTAGAGACCAACTTTTTTGGCATAACAGAACAAAAATATAATTAACACACGATGCTCTGCTTGTAAAAAGGGTGATAAATTAAATGAAGTTAAAGAAAAAAAACCTTTAACTTTCTAGCTTTAACAAGCTTTAACTGTCGAAATTAATAAAGCGCGCAAAAATTACACATTTTTTTACGTGGAAACTATTTTATTGATACAAGTTAATGCGGTGATAATAAAATCTGTCCATATTTTTGTAGACATTGGTAAAACGTGGTTGGTGGGTGTTTGTGTCTCCGTTTGTGAAGTGGCGCCGCTTGTCGCCGAGGCGCCAACTCCGAGGGCCAACATTACAATCTCAGTGTAAATTACAGCTGATGCCTTCTGTAAACTGATCCGTCACGCATCTATGTTACCCTTCCCACACTACTGACGATATTATTTGAATAACGACATAATTGAGTTACGAGTTTCTCTGCACGTTGCATTGAAGAATTTTATTATAAAATTGTATTTTCTAATTGAGTATCAAATTAATCAGTCATACCTTAATGTCACCAAAAATTTATTCGTTGAGAAATGGGTAATTCCCAAAATTGAATTTTTCGCAACTCGAAAGCGAAACGCATCTAATTAAAGCTTCAAATCCCGAATTTGTCATTCGTCACTGACGCTGTATGGACGATGACTGTGCTTCGCGCCCTATGGTTTGGGTAATGATAATGTAAATAATTTTACATTATAAAAATACCGAATTTATGTATTGGGCAAATAATAAAAACAATTTCCGGGTATAGCCCTAATTTAAGTGAAATGCACGTACATACTTAAAATGCCCACTGATAAAGTTTATCGAACTCCTAGAATATCAAATACCTACCTATTAGGTACCGATTGCGTAAAATATGAGTAATTCTAAAAGCATAGTTTTTCTTGTAGAACGGCAAAATTTTGCTCATTTTGAAAACAAGAAACGATTGGTAAAACATAAAAATTTGTACAAAGCTATTTCGCTATCAAATTGTTACGAAGAATAGCATGATTAGATAAACAAAAGGCAAATATCTTATGCGTCACAGATTAAAAGATATAGATCTTTAGTTACACTTAGATCGGTTATTTAGATAAATAACTAACTACCTCGGTTTTGGTGAGGATATGGCTACAAAAATATTGATACATATATTATTATATAGATAATGTATAACTATAGAAACTCAGTAATGACGCCCCCGAATAAAATAGCTGAATCCTCTCATTTGGTATAGATCAGGTTTTCAAGTTCAAAGTATTTCGTACTCACAGATAGAAAGTTTTAAAAATAAAAGGATTTACAAGCCACCGTGACCTTAAGCCTTTATTGGATACCTTTGTCGTAGATATAAAAATTGAAAAACAACAGTCATACGTTTAAATTACTAAAGCCTGGGTTAATTATAGGTCACTGTAATTTATTTCAAGGACATTAAACGTGTCGTACTCTTAAGTCTGTGTGACCCATTCATTTCGGTGGCAAACATGTCTGTTATGATTGCGACACATCGGCGAATCTTCTAATGTGTAACCTATGTAAATTATATAAACACTATTAGAATTTTCTGCAATTTCCACTTTTCTTTTCTTTTTAGGTGCTTTCCTTATTCCATACTTTATCATTCTACTAATTTGTGGAGTGCCGATGTTGTTTATGGAATTGGCGGTGGGACAATACACGGCACATGGACCAATTGGTGCACTTTCTCAAATATGCCCCCTATTTAAAGGTAGGTACATAACTACATATGAATACAAGTACATATTATAATTTTACGTTTAATAACACTAGATTTTGGTACATAAATGATTTACTGAAGTGCTAATAATATTCTTTTTAATTCATATACTAAAGTTTAACAATGAAAAATTATTTACAGGTGCTGGTTTAGCAAGCGTGGTGATCTCTTTTTTAATGTCCACGTATTACGCCGTCATCATAGCCTGGGCTATATACTACTTCTTCACATCTTTCAAATCTGAAGTTCCATGGGCGAGTTGTTCGAATCGTTGGAATACACCCCAATGCTGGGTGCCAAATCACAATATCACTAAACCTAATGGATCTCAGACACCCACCGAACAATTTTTTGAGTAAGTATTATTATTGTTATACGATAACAGCAAGGTAACATTTTCTTATATCTTAAATCTGACCTATTCCGATCTAATACCAAAAAACTAATACCACTTGGTATTAGTTTATTATCCCAGTGAATTTTTATTCCGAACGAATACCATTCATAATTAACTCAAAAGAAGTACCTAATCTATTCCGAACGAATACCAAAACATAACTCTTAGTACAGTCACAGAAAACGTTTCTTTTGCTATTTAATAAGTTATTATAATGATCGTAATTCAATCCTAAATTTTTATACTTACACACATTTTTACTTATGAAGAATCACTTGCCAATTTTTTTTACCTGCAAAAAAGGTGAGCTCGTACCTATTGTTTAAAAATCCAAACCAACCAATCACAGTCAAGGGTTGAGCAAACGAAGCGCCTTAAGCGTTTTGATATTTTGCTTAATGAACGTTAAGAAAATCAAATAAGGTCTGTTTTTATACGAATCGTTGTCCTTGCACAAATAATTATTATTTATCTATTTAATGTTGATTTTTTTAAAACACATTAAATTGTAATGACTGTCATGGCAAAATTTGATATTTGTTTACAAAGTATAAAAGTAATTTCTTTTTGTCATAGTTGTTGATTGAATTTTTTACTATATAATACTTGTAATTTTATTTTTTTTTTTTTTGATAGTTTTTATTTCCTATTTTAAAGTTGAAAATGATGCCTAGTGATTAGTTGGAAAAACTTTATTTTTATTCTTTAGGTATTTGTGCAATTATTTGTTACTACACTTGAACATGTTTAATAAGACTGATTTTGATTAAAATATACATTACTTAATATCACATTTCATAGCACTTTTATTACTGACTGTACCTTCATACCATTTTAATAATTTTGGGATTCGTTTATTGCCGCCTCTACACATAGGCCAACACGTTGGCAAGTGCGCTGGCCCAGCCACTGGTCCAATGTGTAGAACGGGCGTTGGTGGCGCATTGGCGGTAAGCATTTGAACGTTGGCCGGCGCGCTTGCGAGTTTGCCGCGCGGTGTCGGTAACATCAAAGAACACTTGTCGCAAGCTTGGCGCACCATCCACACATTGGCCGCGCGATCAGTTTGCCCGGAGCAGCGATCAAGAGTGCATATTTTCTTGCGGCGTATTAACACCTAACCTAACAAAATGGCGTATAATTAGTGATTAAACGAACTTACCTGTAAGTGAAGTTCTATCATAATTATACGAAGGCTTCGTCCGAAGAGATTAGCATAAACAACTTGTAGTTTCGCCTAGTATTCGCCTTTCTCGCACTATATTGAGGGTAGGATACCAACTTTTTTTTTTTTTTTTTTTGAAGTGGGTAGGTTACTATTACCTCTCTCGATCACACCACGTTTATTTCATTTAGTTTAGAGTAAATACGGTGAAATATTTCACGATTAATTAAAACTTCGGGAAGGGAGGGTGGGATGCTAATCTCTTCGGACGAAGCCTTCGTATAATTATGATAGAACTTCACTTACAGGTAAGTTCGTTTAATCACTAATTATACTTAGCTTCGTCCTCGAGATTAGCATAAACAACTTGTAGACTTTTAGAGCTTCTAGTGAAATATTTCATTTATAAAATAAAATACCTTTCATTTACTTAATTTGTGTATTTTTATTAACTCTAGATTGTCCATTCTGATGGAAAATAATTATCATATTCATGACAAACGTAATATTTTAATACTAAATAACAATTGAGTATTTTAATCTTTTGATTGATTGTTGATTACGGCCTGGGCAAAAGAGTCATCATATTCTTTGTTTTGAAGTGGCCTGTTGTAAAATTTAAAAAATATATTAGAGGTTTCACTCCAGCCAGCCGTCCGGCGGATTACGTCTATGCTGACGCCAAGCCGAAGCGCCGCGGACGTGGCGGCATGCCGTGCACTATGTGCGCCAAATGCCGCCACGTCCACGCCAGTTACCTCTAGAGTGCCACGTACCCAGCGGCTTAGCGTTTGGGAGGATACTGCCCCATGAGGCCTCTTTATCGCAATGAAAAGGTTCTTGACATTGCCACGCAAGTGACGTGTCCTTTCCAAGTATGATTGTAAGGTTTTTCCAGGACATATTTCGGGTTTCTGGTTGAAAAAAGGAATCACTAGTAAGGGTTGGTTAGAGTTTATACGAGACGTTTTAATAATATCTGTAATTTTTATAGTAATTTGGGTTCTTGATTCCTTTATGTGGTCAATGTTAATCTTCGAAAAGGTTTGCATTCTGTGAGCAGTAACTAAAGCGAGCAATGTGACCAGCTTCTTCGAATGTAGTTCGAAAGATACATTTTCGTAAGGATAAATCTTTTCTAAAAAATTTAATACAACCGACGGGTCCCAAGTTGTTTCGTACTTAGGCAATGATGGACGTAACCGAAATATTCCTTTAAAAAACCTTTTAATAAAAATGTTGTTCCCAACATGATCACCAACGACTAGTGCTATAGCAGAACGACATGTATTGAGGGTACCATACTGAGCCCCTTCACTAAATATTTTACTAAGAAAATCAATAATATTAGGAATTGTAGCATCATACAAATCAATATTATTATGTAAACAATAGTAAAACCATTTCTTGAGGTAAACATCGTATTGTTTATACGAATTGGCCGATAGAGATGCCATCATAATATCAAAGGCGGATGAAGGAATGCTTCTCTTTAGCAGCGCCGACCGGATAATACTGCGGCAGCCAGGGTAATCTTGGTGTGGATGTCGCGATTGCTGGAATTGTGAGAAACAAGGGCATTTTTATGTGGCTCAAAAATTAAAACTCTTGAAGTAACTAAACTATTAAAAATCGGATACCACGGTTGGGTGGGCCAAAGGGGGACAACTACAATACCTCTTGACTCATCCGATATTATTTTTCTCAGTGTTTTAAGGATCATTGAGAATGGTGGGAATGCGTAAAAATAAAATGGTGTCCATTGAATGGTAAAGGCATTAACTGCATAAGCTCCTGGATCGCGGTGCCATGAGACATACTTCTTACATTTATTGTTTAATCTGGTCGCAAAAAGGTCAATGTCCGGAACACCAAAATTACTAATGATTACGTTAAAACTATTATCCGCCATTTCCCACTCTATATCTGCATGTGTCCGCCTAGATTCAGCGTCTGCATCCTTATTATCAGATGATCGAATATAGGAGGCTAGAACGAATAGTTTGCGACGTTCACACCATTGCCATAATTTCTTAGCGATTTCTGTTAAATGGGGATACTGGATACCTCCCATTCGGTTGATGTAAGAGACAGCGGTAGTGTTGTCAATTCGTAATAAGATTTGAGTATCAGTTAAGTTTTTTGCAAATATTTGAAGACCAAAATATGCTGCCATTATTTCAAGGTAATTTATATGAATTTTTGTTCTTGGATACTCCACTGACCGCTAGCTCTTTCATCACCACAGGCAGCTCCCCATCCCGTTGTTGAGGCATCGGAGAAAATCTCCAGGTCATAATTATCAAATTTTATTTTACTTACAGGATTCTGGATAGAATTAAGCCACCATATTAAATCAGCTTTTAAAGATTTAGGAATAATCATGAATTTTTCATAGTCGTTATCATGTTTTAAATTCAAATATTTGATTCGTTCAAACATTTTTGTATAGAGCCAGCCATATTCAACGGCTGGACACGCAGATGTTAGCAGGCCCACGAAACGGGCAAAATATCTGATCTTACATCTTCTAATGTTAAACATTTTTGTGATCTCTGATTTTATACGTTGTATTTTATCTGGTGGCAAACTGACCTGAAGATTTTGGGAGTTAACAGTAAATCCGAGAAATAAGCAGGATTTACTTGGTGTTTGATAACTCTTGTCCTCATTTATAATGAATCCTAGTGAAGCCAAAGTTTTTCGAGTATTCTCGACATTTTCTACACAATGTTCATATGTTCGAGATACAAGGAACCAGTCATCAATGTAAATAGTCGATAAATAACCCGCCGAACGCAAAAGTTTCGCAACTGGCTTCATAATCTTTGTGAAAACATAGGGTGCTGTACTGAGGCCAAATGGCAAAACATTGAACTCATAAAGAGTTTCTCCAAATTGAAAACGTAAGTATTTTCTGTAATCTGGATGAATTTTGATTAAAAAGTAGGCATCTTTCAAATCAAGTTTAGCCATATAACAATCTTTGGTAATAGTTTTTAAGGCTGTTCGGAAATCTTCGATTTTAAAATGTTTTGTTTCAATGAATTTATTTAACTGCTTTAAATTTAATATAAAACGCATTTTGCCATTTGGCTTCGGTATGAGGAAAATTCCTGAAATGAATTGCCCTTTGCAGGGTTTACACTGAGATATAGCGCCAATAGATAACAAATTACAAATAGCTTTGTTAAAGTGAACTTGTTCTGAATTAGAATAAGTGCGGGTACACGGAGCACAGTGCTGAGACACAGGGCTCAAAAATGGTATTTTATATCCCTGTATATACGATAGCACAACAGGGTCCCGAGTAATAAGTTTCCACTGATTATAAAACTGAGAAAGCCTGGCGGCATAATTTACCAGTGGCGTCGCTAGTGGCGGCTGCGGCTGGGGCGCTGATTGCTGGACGGCCTGGAGGAACCCACGTGCTGCTGACTCTTCGTTGCTGCCGACGTTGTGGCTCTGGTCTTGTACGATGATGCTGCCGCCTTCCGAGCAGCAGGGTTCTTCCAGTTTTTTGACGTGCTTGGAGTAACATTTTTGTTAAAAGTTGTTTTAACAGGAGGAGCTTTCAACTCCGCGCCAGATTTATTAATTGCTTTAGCAGTCTTAAGTGTGTCGAACAAATTGTTTCCAAACAAAAAACCATCGATTTTTGTATTCTGTAGTGAATCCTTCATTTCTTTTTTAACAGAAGTCATGACGTAATTTCGGCGAGTCACAGAGTCGTTATGTTGGGAATCACAGAGCATGCGCCCAGTATCCATGAGCATACGCAGCAATTCCGTGTCCTTGTTTTTTGAGGACAATAGACATGTAATGGCTTCTCCAAGGCTAGAGATCGCCGCAGCTGTTATTTTCTGCTTTGTTTCTATGGCTTTGTCACGTTTAATAACTGCCTCTGACAGAGCCGCTTTGACCTCTAAGTTTAAGGCTGGTGCCTCGGAAAGCTTACAGTTGCATGGAACCAGATATTTTTCTGTAAGTTCCTCGCGAGTTTCTTTAGTGAGGCCGTTAGTGGCAATATGTTCAAAACGTATTGCAAGATCCTTTTGTAATTCTTTGCCATATTTGTTAGTATTGGTCGGATCGATACCTAGAATCTCTAATATCTCAGAGTCCAATACCGATGTGTTCTCCTCAACAGCAGCTGCGTCAGGTTCCGCCGCAGTCTGTGTGGTACCACCGCCGGGATTATCGAAATCGACGGGGGTGCTGTCTGCATCCTGTGTAGGTACCACATCATCAGGTTCGGTTACCCTCACGGAATTCGTAAGGTCGTGGTCTGAAATTAATATCACGACCATTTAATATTTTTACGAAAAAATTATGATCATTAAATGAGGGTAACTTGATTATTGATATTGCAAATTCATTATCTATGAGGATATGATAGTGAAGAAATAGCCCAGCAAGCTATTCACAACACCATATAGTGGCACGAGGCAGCCCTTAAAGACTGCCCACAATACCGTTGTGCAATAGGTATCAAAGCATAAATGCTTCCATCACGATGACCAGCTATTGAAGTGAAGAAATAGCCCAAAAAGCTATTCGCAACACTTTATTTGGCACGAGACAGCCCTTAAAACTGTCCACAATACCGTAGCGTAGTCATTAATACGTTAAGTATTTTTGTGTACACCAAATAAGTTGTGTTAATAACTAACCTTCTGTTCTTGAACACTGCTGCGTCGAACATTCTTGCGAAGAGTCCGACGAACTGGATATAATACGCCGACGGCGTTTAGTAGCCATGTTACGGCTGCTAGATTGTAATTCTTGTTCGATTTTCTTCAGTTTCTTGCGTAATTTTTCATAATTAGCATCACTACACTTTCTTTTAGACATATTTAAATTATTTTTACACTACTTTTATTAAAACACAGTTCTTAGTGGTAGAATGTGCGAGGTGGCCGAGCACTGAAACGCGAATAAATGAAATAAACGTGGTGTGATCGAGAGAGGTAATAGTAACCTACCCACTTCAAAAAAAAAAAAAAATAGTTGGTATCCTACCCTCAATATAGTGCGAGAAAGGCGAATACTAGGCGAAACTACAAGTTGTTTATGCTAATCTCGAGGACGAAGCTAAGTATAATATGAGTAATGAGGAAACTTTTAAAGGAGAACTGCCATTTTTGACCCAGACCCGACATGAACGAAACATATCCCAGTTTTTTTGTTATGTTGAGTATAACAAATATCTATTATTGTTATATTCGAAATAAGTGGCTAACAACAAAATATTTCACTTTAAACTTTTGAATTTTTCCATACTATAAAGAGATGTTTGATATTTATTTGCACAAAAACTTGTAAACTAAAATAATGATTGGATTATCCAGATGACCTAAACTTCTAGTAAATAATAATACGTAACTTTGCGGTAAGAACTCACGATGCGGAATTTTTCCGCGTCCGCCGCGGAAACGGAATTGCGGTACGGCGCACGTCGCGGAGCTAAAACGCGTCGTGAGTTTTAAGTTTGCTTTTATTTTATCACTAGAGAACCGCCCGCGCTTCGCTTCGGGACCCGTAGGTAACAGCCGCGTAGGTCCCGCTCCCGTAGGAATTTAGGCTAAAAAGTAGCCTACTACTCGCTCTCTTCACTCCACCCTCTCTGAGGTGTGTGGAGCCCTCGGAACAGTTCGTTCCCCTTTGGGGGTGTCTCTCGCGGCCCGTTAAAACGGGCCGGTCCTTGGGTTGGGCCCTAAGGTGAGTGGTGGCCTTTTTACAGGCCACAGAGTCTTAAACGGGATGGGGTTCATCTTCGTGCCGCCCAGGCGATCGAGGCCCTACCGGGTGAATCCCGCTGGTGGGAAGCCCAGCAGGAGCCGATCAGCGCCGGGCGACGACTTACGAAGCCCCAGTATCAGTCAGTGCTAGGCCCGTCCCGCGCAACCAGCAAGTCGCGCGGGAAGGCCCAGCGGTCCGGTGGACGGGTGTGGAGCGGCGCCAGGTCCTGCAGATGCGGGAACCGCGACGCGTCGACACGCCCAAACATGTTGCGTGCCAATCTCTCGATGAAGTCGTCCAGGCTCTCGACTCGAAGGTCCCTCTGGATGACGGCGTTCCTGACGTACCTCGGCGCACCAGTCAGCCGGCGGAGCGCAATCGCCTGAACCGCGCGCATCCTCTTGCGCTGCGGTTCGCTGGCGAGCGCGTACCACGCCGGTGCCGCGTACGTGAGGCGGGATCTGATGTAGGTCTTGTAGACCCCGAGCTTCAGTCCGAGAGGGAGGCTCGAGGAGAGCACTGGTTTCTGCCATCGCGCTTCTGGAATTCGCGACGGCTTTCGTAACCTGTGGCTTCATCGAGAGTCTTCCGTCGATTTTGCCCCCAGGTATTTGGCCTGTGGGGCCCATTGGATATCTTGTCCGTGAAGCTCCAGAGTAGGGTCCCGCCTGTTGAGGTATCTTCCTATGTTCACGGCCTGCGTCTTCCCGACATTCACCGACAGTCTCCACGCGGCGAGCCATTCGGGGAGGGCATCAAGCGCACGCTGCATCTTGACGATGGCGTGGGTTCTATTCAGCGACGTGGTGATGTACGCCACGTCATCGGCATACAGGGCAAGCGACGCCCCCCCCCCCTGCCGCCGGGATGTCGTCGGTGTAGCAGGCGTAGCAGACCGGGGACAGGCAACTCCCTTGCGGGACGCCGGCTGCGATCGGACGCTCGGTGGATTCGGCGTCTTCAACCACTACTCTGAAGCTTCTATTTTCGAGGAAACTGGAGATCACCTTAACGGCACTCCGGGGCGCCGAAGACTGCGAGATCCTGTAGAGAAAGCCGTCGTGCCAACCACGGTCGAACGCCTTTTCCATGTCGAGGAATACTGCACACGCGCGTTCTCTCTTATTCAGAGCCGCGGTAACGGTGTGCAACACCCTCGACAGTGTAGCCGTGCTGTTCAGCGGCATCAAAAAGTAGCCTTCCACTTCTGTTGGCATCTAGGCTATTCCACCCCGGATGCTTGCAGTTCCAGTCGCCCGCGCCCACCACCGGTGTCGGCGAGTCCAGAAACTTGCGGACATCAGCCAACAGGATAGTGCCAGCGGGCGGGCGGTACACGGAATACAGCCGGAGCGGGGAGTTCTCGAAGCAGAGCTAAAGTAGCCTATTACATTTGCCTATGACTTAAGTAAATTACATGTAGTATTTGATAGCGTAATTCAGAACTTGCAAATGAATTTTATTAACGCCATCTATTAACAACTCCGAAAATAAATATCTAGCAACTAACAAAACATCGATCTTCCCATGGGAATGGGATGTTTTTCCGCGGTAAAAAGTAGCCTACGTCACTCTCCACCCTCCTAACTATCCCCACACACATAAACCTTACCATATACCTAATAGCTTTGTTGCGACGTGAAAGCGTCACAAACAAACAAACAAACACACTTTCACATTTATAATATTAGTAAGGATTTATATTTTTAAACTTCAAGTAAGTTATTTATATCAATCAAGTTAAGGTTCATTTAATCTTCGAAGGTAAAGAATAAAGGTATTATTAAAAATCTGGGAGCTTGATAGTGGAACATAATATTGATTGCTCTAATGGGCATAAAAGTTTGGTGACTGTCTATATATCCTATTTTTAATAACTTTGGGTCATTCTAAATGGTTATAATTGCTATTAAGTGAAAAATAAATGATTTTCAAATATTTCGCCTGAGTAAATTCACATTAGTTTAGTAGCTATAAATAGTTGTTAGCCACTGTTATTTAAAATACTGTTACTATATTTTTGTTATATGTATTATAACAAAAAAACTGAGGTACTTTTCATTACTGTCGGGCCTGGGTAAATTTTCTATGGGCCATGGCAGTTCTCCTTTATTGAGCTCTATCAGAGTGAAAATTGCCTATGGAATCCAAAAAATAAGTACCATAAAAATCACCCTTTTCTTGTACACATTTACGTAGTAATTATAAGCTGTGAATAAATATACAGCTGCAGGTGTTACCAACTCAACATCCATTTTTTGAATCCGTCCGCACATTGACCCGAACCAAAGCATACTGAACGACCTTCCAATTTGTGGATTACCTCACAAGCACGTTGGCAAGCGCACCGCCAGCGCGTTGGCGAATGCGCTGGCCTATGTGTAGAGGCGGCATATGACTGGTATTCGTTCGGAATAGAAATTCACTGGGATAATAAACTAATACCAGTGGTATTAGTTTTTTGGTATTAGATCGGAATAGGTCGTGTATCTACCCTGGATACAATTTAGTGGGTGGGGTACCTTAATTTCTTCAAAATGTGTCTTTTTTAAATACCTTTATAATCCTTCATATTAATCAAAATAAATCATCACTTATGCTCACAATGCGTGTACATTATATACAATACAATACAATACAAATATTCTTTATTGTGCACTAGAAGGACATTACAAAATATATAAAATGGAAAGAAGTTTCACAAAAGGCGGCCTATTATATTTATCTCGTTATCGGTTTAAGTATCACGAATTATTTGTGCAAACCAGGCAGGTCTTTTTTCGATTAAAATAAAAAGTTGTATAAAAACCTAATGGTACAAATTGTAGCAAACAGCAAAGTTCAGTTGTATTATCATCAGAAATACATATTGTATTTTAAATGATTATCTCGGGCTATAAACTGACGAAAAGTCATCGTAAATTTATACCTACGTGATAATTAATCATCAATATAATGAAATCATTTTATAAGTGCTATAATTTCTCTACATACCTATCTAATTGTAATATAAAATTATGCTCACGTCACTCGTTATTATTATCTTTCCAGGAAAAAGGTCTTAAGCATGAGTGCCGGTATTGAATTCCCTGGTGGCATGCGGTGGGAGCTGGCAGCTTGCTTAGTATGTGCTTGGTTACTGGTGTACTTCGCATTATGGAAAAGTATTAAATCCTCAGCCAAAGTACGCTACATCACTACAACGCTACCCTTTTTACTAATCATAGTATTTCTGGGCCGATCGTTAACACTTGATGGAGCGGATGTAGGTTTAAGATTTTTTTTTAAACCAGACTGGGAACTGCTGAAACAGTCAAGACCCTGGGTAAATGCAGCTTCGCAAATATTTAATTCTATCGGCATCGCCTTCGGATCGATGATAATGTTCGCATCCTATAACCGATTCGACAATAACTTCCTCCACGATACCGTAGCAGTATCTCTAGTAAACGCAATCACCAGTTTAATCGTGGGGATATTTACCTTTGCAACGATTGGCAATATCGCCTTTGAACAAAATACTTCAGTGAAGGATGTCATCGCCGATAGTGAGTATTAACACTTATTATAATTTAAAAAACATCAGATTTTTAAATAGCTATACTATATTGACTGTTGGTTTGGTCTTATAAACCATAATAATCGATTTCTGTATATTTTAATACGATAAAACACCGAATCACGTCTATGTGTCATACGTTCTTGATAAATATTGATCATTAATATTATTTGCTTTATTTATAGGTCCGGGATTGCTATTTGTAGTTTATCCACAAGCCATAGCCAAGATGCCAGCGTCACAACTGTGGGCAGTTTTATTCTTTTTCATGTTCCTCTGTCTAGGCCTCAATAGTCAGGTAATTATCGAGTATATTTTGCAATGTCATACAAAGATAAGATGTCTATTATCATCCAAGATTGATTATATTTTGTAAATTTCAGTTCGCCATAGTAGAAGTTGTAGTGACATCAATACAAGACGGGTTTCCTGATATGATACGCAAACGGCTCGTATATCATGAATTACTGGTGCTATGCGTGTGTGCCGTGTCTCTAGTGTTTGGATTGCCGCATATCATACACAGTGGTATATACGTGTTCCAATTGATGGATTACTATGCAGCCTCGCTCAGTATCACGTACCTAGCATTCTTTGAGGTCGTGGCCATAGCATGGTTCTATGGCGTGGGAAGATTATCCAAAAATATTAAGCAGATGACAGGTTCGTAAAATAATTTCCCTTACCTACTACCTATCTAATCTTAACCTACATCATGATGCTAAATCATAACAAAAATCATATTCCTTAATTTAATGCATGTGTTATATTTGTCAGCAAAATGCAACAACCTATATCTCGACACGCTTGTTGTTGTACTAAACAATGAATTTATACCCTTTCACGCTTCCCATTCAAAACGCAGTAATAAAATTTAAATTCTGCTCCATCCGCTCAACATGCTTCCGGTTTTATTGTACCGACGTTACTCATGTATTTAATTTAATATCAGATATAATATCATTTGAGCTTTATTTTATGATATAATGCTTCCGTTACTATACCCATTTTGAGCCGGATCGAACTTAATTCCTAAAATGTCACTATTTATTGGTATAATTTAACTCGGACTATGACTTTAAACTTTTTGGCTTTCTTTCTTTTATACTTCCATGCGAGTATCGCCGTGACCATGATGCATGCAATTGCTCGAAATATCGAATTATTGTGCTTACATTGAGGTGAATATTTTGAGACATAATAATTTATAATAAGATCTCTATAATTAATAAATCAAGTCCAAAAACATGGTATGCTAATCCCCAAGGCGAATACATAATCACAGACTATATAAAAATAAAAATATCCTTCCTACTAATATTATAAATCCGAAAGTTTGTAAGGATGTATGTGAGTGAGTGAGTGTGTGTGTGTGTGTGGGTTTATTACTCTTTCACGTGTCACAAAACTACTGAACGGATTTTCATGAAACTTTGCAGTAATATAGCTTAGACATCGGAATAACATAATTTGTTAAAATTTATAGAGATTTGTGAAGGGACTGGTTCCCCGAAGCGAAGCGAGGGCGGATTTACTAGTAATATTATAATTATTGCTTTTTACAAAAAAATAACCGACTTCAACCTCGATAAGCAGAGATAACTCAAAAACTACTCGCCAGATGGCGCTTAATTCAACATGTAGTTGTAAAGTTCTCGTCACTACAAATTAATCAAGCCCAAACACTAGATAACTATAGTAAATCGTTGAGGAGTTCCCTTGACTGTCTTTCGGCTTCATCAGATCGACTCCAGACCTTCATGAAATTGTAGCGTTTTCATGTACTTATGAAAACATTAACAAACACACTAGTCATCCCTACAATTTTCGAAAGTTGCCCTCGATTTCTCCAAGATGCCATCATCAGATCCTGGTGATCCTTTTAAAAGGACCCCACTGCACATATCTACTTTACAACAAAAAAAAAAAGAATTATCAAAATCGGCCCATAAACGACGAAAAAAATCGCTGAACAAACATAAAAAAAGCATATATACGGTCGAGTTGAGAACCTCCTTCTTTTTTGAAGTCGGTTAAATATGACAAATATTTACCAGGCCGTCGTCCGTCGCTGTACTTCCGGTTCTGCTGGCTAATAGCGACGCCCGCGCTGCTGCTGGCTCTCTGGGTGGCAAGCCTCGTGGACTACACGCCGCCCAGCTACCGCCAGTATCCTTATCCCGCGTGGGCTCAGGCGCTCGGCTGGATCATCGCCTCTCTCTCCTTACTATGCATACCGGTGTATGCAATTGTAGTCATCGTTAGAGCACCAGGAGATACAATAATGCAGGTGAATAACTTAACTTAATTAGATAAGTTAAATGGCCGTCGCCAAGATATACAACATACACATCCTTAACTCAAGGAGAAATCGCTCGTGGCTTCAAAATAATTTTATTGGCGAATGACTTTTCATCATTGCAACCAAGATACATTAAAACATTTCACGGTTATATTACATGAGGGAGATGACAGTTACTAGAGGGGTTTTTTAAGCATACTTAATTGTATCGCCAATATTAAAATGGGTGTTTTGTGTAGAGAACTCTACAACGGTTAAAATAAGGTAGACTGGCGCCATTGCCTTGTTTATCGCTCAACGTAGGGCTCTACAAGCAGGCCTACTTTAGTTAACCTTGGATCTAATTTAATTAGAGCCTATCTCCTTAATACATTTTTCTAATTATTGTTTATACTTTTCAGAAATTACGTTTTTCGATACAACCGACCTCTATGTGCGAGTGCGGCGTCAGCGGTTGTGAAGTGTGCTGTTCCGACTCCGAGCCTCCGGATGACAAGCCCACGATGAACTAGTCTAGATGATATTTGTGAATACGTCATAGTCAATAAGATAGTTATATGAACGCAATACTGAGAATACATATATCTGTCGACACGGCGATATCAAAAATAAACAAGACAAAAAGACGATAAAACGAGTCATACAGACATCGTATTATTATTAATTTATAGCGACGAATATGTACTCGAACAGAAACTACATTAATGTATAATGAAATTACTCTGACACACTTTACAGTACTCGAATCGCAGGTAAATAGGGTTCTTCAGCTGACTTTGACTTCAATGAGATCTGAAGATAACATGAGATATGGAATATAATATGAAGAGGTTGGCTTTGATGAAACATAGTAGGTATATCTTACTACTTATTAGAGAATTATGTGTATTCTAGCTTTTAATAAAAGTTGTAGATTTTCGCTTTCATTATAAGTACCATTGTTATTTTGGTCATTGTTTGAGTACATTTTTTATACAAAGAACTTTAGCATAACAAACAGTTTGATGTAAAAAAGTAAGTAAGTGCAAAACTATTAAAGAAGTGCAGTACAAAATTTTATATGATTATATAAATTGATAATCTAAACAAATACATACAAATAAATACACACCTATGAAATATTCAATGTATGTTGCATGTACTGTATGATTAACATACACAACTGCCACAATAAATATAAACTCTATTAATCATCAAAACTACTGTGATCATCATCTACATTCCAACTAGGCATATCAGCAAATTATAGAATCTTAGGATATTTATTTTTAACTTTAGATAACAGTTTTAGTTTGTGAACAATATTAACTTTAAGTTATATTTTAATACAAAAAATCTAGGTACATAATTTACAATGCGTTAAATTTATATATTATTTATTGAATTGCTTTACTCTTTTAATTCATCAGTAAAGTATTAAAAAAATTTGGAATATCATGTACATAATGTGTAATTTGATTTTTTAACTAAAAATACCATAAATTATATGTCCTATTATAACATACTGTGAAATTTATTACAGATATGTAATATTATATGTAGTAATGTGTGCAACAAATTATTTGATCTAGAAATAGACTGAATTTCAGAGTGGAAACAACACATAAATTAAAACAGTCATACGCATGGAATATCTAAATTCATGTCTATAGCCCTGAAATAAATACAACTGTATGCCAAATGGCATTTAAGATACATATAGATCGTGAAAATATTGTATGAATAATAGAGTTGGTTTATTAAAACAATGAAATTCTATAAAAATATTTTTTATTTTGATTTGACTTATAGCAGAAATTACCTATTAAGCATTTAATAAATGAGACCAACTTTTAAGTCATTAACAATATTTTTATATATCATTTATGTATAATATGCTCTTTATCCAACTTAAGATACAATACTAGTGGAGTGCCGTAAGACATAAAAATGGTAAAACCTCGGATTCCAGGGACTATGAATGAATTTTCATGAAAATTGTTGGACTGTTTTTCAAAATACTTAAATAGAAAAGTTAAAAAAAAATAGTTCACCGATCTTTTTTTTCTTTTTTGTTATCTTTCTTCGTAAGTTTGTGACCCCATAACTTCGTGTTGGGTAAACCGATTTTGATGATTCTTTATTTTCTTGACAGATGGTGCTCTTGGTATGGTCCCATATAAATTTGAGCGACATCTGACGAGTAGTTTTGAATTAACTTGAATAATGTGTAAGAATGTTTAGCTGTGTGTGTTTATGGTTTTTTCCTAATAACTTTTTACTGAGTGTTACAACATAAATACACATTATTAAGGATAATTCAAAAACTACTCGTCAGATGTTGTTCAAGTTTACATGGGACCACCGACAAGTACTAGCTTTCAAATAATAAAATAACTTTTTACAAAAAATAACCGAATCCAAAATCGAGAAGTATGGACAACTCAAAAACTACTCGTCAGATGTCGCTGAAAATTATATGTGACCACACGTCAAGTACTAGCTTTCGAATAAAAAAAGAATTATGAAAATCGAAGCATCCAGTGACAAGTTATGAGGTAACGACCATAAATTAAATACACATTATTAAGAGTAACTCAAAAACTACTCTTCTGACGTAACTGAAATTTTTACGGGACCTCACCTAAAGCCACAGCTTTCAATAAAAAAAGAATGATCAAAATCGGACCTCTAAATAGTAAAATATAAGGTAACATACATACAAAAAAATTATTGAGGATAATTCGGAAACTACTGGTCAGATGCCGTTCTAGTTTATATGAGACTACAATGCAAGTACCAGCTTTCAAATAAAAAAAGAATCATAAAAATCTACACACTCAGTAAAAAGTTATTAGGAAAAAACCATAAACACACACAGCTAAACATCCTTATACATTATTCAAGTTAATTCAAAACTATCCGTCAGATGTCGCTCAAATTTATATGGGACCATACCAAGAGCACCATCTGTCAAGAAAATAAAGAATCATCAAAATCGGTTTACCCAACACGAAGTTATGGGGCCACAAACTTACGAACAAAGATAACATAAAAAGAAAAAAAAGATCGGTGAACTATTTTTTTTTAACTTTTCTATTTGTGCATTTTGAAATACAGTCCAACAATTTTTATGAAAATTCATTCATAGTCCCTGGATTCCGAGGTTAAAAGCTTACGGCACTCCATAGTATACATACTATTGAAATATATTTTTATACCATAATTATCCAAAAAATTATCTACTCATGTTTGATTGTATTTTTAGGATGTAATGTTTATGTAAATACTTCAACATGTAAATACATAAGTTATGAATGTGCTTGTAATTTGAGAACTAAAATAAAAAAGAAATCTATGTACAAGATAACAATTGTTTTATTTTTCCAAATCTAAATTACTAGCATTATTACAAAAATAAACATAATACATACATACTATTTTTTTCTTTTCTTTGGAGTAACTGGCACTGGAGCTGAGTCATCTTCACTGCTGTCTTCATCATCATTGATATAATCATCTGAAAAACAATTATAAAATTATAATTTCCCATCTGATAACCAGATAAGACCTATTTTGTATGAATTTTTTATTATTATTACCTATTATACCTCATTAAGGGCGCTTTTAGTGTCATGCGGATTTGCTCACGCACGCGGGATTGCTCCGCATGCGTAGCACCCGCAAAGAACAATTTCATAATGAATTCACTGTCAAGCGTGAAAAACGCACGCGGGATGCGGGACGCTGTGCGGGGCGTCATCCCGCAGCGGGGCATCCGCATGCGTGAAGCGTGAGCGTCCCTATAACTTTAGTGCCCATTTTAGAGTCGTGCGGGGCGCACGCACCGTATTGTACTAATCGTCTACGCAACCCGTTACGCAACCCGCAGAAGACTGAAACTTAAACTGCGTATGATCCGCGGTGTGAAATTTCACGCATGCGGAGCAATCCCGCGTGCGTGAGCAAATCCGCATGACACTAAAAGCGCCCTAACAGTATTATATCAACACGAATAAGCATTAAAAACATAAAAAAATGCATTTGGTGGTTTCAGTTGTACGTATTGAGGAATAATTCATACCAAAGCCCTACAATAAAGCAAGACTTATAGTATTAAATGAAAACTAGTTCAATAATTCAATTCCTGTTGAGATCAACCACTTTTGAAATTTAATTAAGAAAGTTTTTACTGATTTTTTCAACTTAATGGCTTCTTTGCCACAAAAAAGTTCCTTTTGTAAGATTCTCCATCGGTCCTCGCCAATCTTGCCTATATTACATTCACATTTGACGAGAAATTTGTTTTAATGGCAACCCACACAAATGCTAGCTAGCTTTCCAGCCCTTTGATTAATGTTCATTCTAGATTGACTGTGAGACTTTAGAATGCCTTCTTGAACTGTGAGCATAAATTAAGCAATAAAGTTTTTAGGAAGGTATGCCAAATCCACATTCTCAGCGATTCAAGTTATAAAAGTGACTGTAGTTATTTGGGACCCTTCGTTTAGGGATGTTGGAATTTGTTTTGGAATTTTAACGGCAGGTTTTTGGTTTTATTCAAATTGCGAAGTGACAACTGCTCAAAAAATCTATCCACTACTTCACAAGCACAGAGGACAAGATAATTAAGATAATTAATTAAATTTAAAATATTCTAATTGACTTTAATGTAGAATCCATCATTATATTATTTATTTTACTGTAAATCTAAAATAAAGGTTGTCGAGTTAAGTGTACAAGACAAGGCAGACTACGACTTACCTATTTCACCATTATCTACGATCATATTTGTTAATGTTTCATTTACAACCTGACGAAAATTTTCTAATGATACCAATAACTCCCCTGGTTCGGTCATAGTTTCTTTTTCTATAAGCTTAACTAAGTTACTTTTATCCGTTATTTCACAAGTAATATACGACATTTTGCGCTGTATTTCATACCCAAAAAATTTAATTTAATTTAAACTTTGAATGTATTTACAATTCGTAAATGTTTTTATTTCATTGGCATGACATTATTGACATTGCTGACATGACAGTACTATTGGCCGCGTTCCGTAACTAGCCCATAACAATCTCAAAAATTTTGAGTTCCATTAGGTTTTGACGTTCAGAGTATTGTTCTCTAATGGAACGGATTTGAGCGTTTGACCTATGGCCGCGTTCCGTAACTAGCCCATTATGGGCCCAAATAGCCCATTATGGGCCCAAATAGCCAATAACCTAATGGAACTAAAAAAAATTGAGATTGTTATGGGCTAGTTACGGAACGCGGCCAATGATATTACACTGCACCACAGACGAGGTAGAACCCATGGCACCACTACCACAGACGAGTTACCACCACAGACAAGATAGGTATAATCTATGGTTTTGTGGTTGAGTGTTCTGTTAATCTTTTATTTATAATCTCGACTTTAAGGGTGCAGTTCCACTGAAACGGAGCGGAGCGGTGCTGTGCGCGATTCATCAATCACATGGCTTGAAATCATAGAGTTAGTATAATAGAGTGGGTGAGCCATACGGCTGCCCATACATTGCAATCGCCCCCGGTTAGAAAGAGAAACAACGATAAGAGTAATTACCTATCTCTCTCCGATCCCGAGGGTGCCCGAGGAATGACGATCAAATGACAATAGAAAAGTATTTTCAGTGTGACCAGATTTAAAAGAATTCTACGATTTTAGTAGAAATTTGGGTCAAGCAGATTGTGCATCCATCTGAAAAAAATTGTAGTTTTTGGCTGGTTTTCATACAATTCCAGGTTTATTAGAAACTGGAAATTAACCTGCATTTCACTTGGATAGTGTATAGATATATTAAAAAATCACAGATATTAAAAAAATACGATTATTTTTAATAAAAAAAAAGAATTTACATAAAACTAATATTTTCTTCGACTTGTATGTTGAACTAGGAGTAATAATATTTTTCTCCGTTATAAGGAGTGGAATACCCCATTCCATTCTGTTTATGTCGCCCCGCCGGAGTCCATTTACCGTGAATTTGCTGCCCCCCCAAGGGTGCCGCCCTCGTGCGCCGCACGCCTTGCACGCCAGGTTTCGGCGCCCCTGTTTACGAATAACAGTGATAATTGATCAAAGATTTTGATGTTGTGATAAAACTCCATTTCCATTCCTTTAAACGAAGTATAATTCGATCCCACACTATACGCTATTTTATTTTCCTCTTCATCTAGACTACATTTTTAGATTCTACTTTGTAGCATTGCCACCAAATGTCTCCACTCGCCGTATCTACTCAGTACAAACTTTATTCGTCCAGTATTTTGCTAAAACATCTTACAACAACAGCAGCACAAAAATCCGCTCAGAGTTCCTCCATTTTCTCAAAGAGAATATTGGATTAAAATATTGGATGAGTGGAATTGGTACTCGTCAAAGTAGTTGGGTAAATACAAAGAATAAATCAGAAACTTAAGTATATAATTTTATTATTCATTTTTCAATTCAATGATTATATCAGGAACACTTACATAGCATCAATGACAAAAACAATGAAATTTAATCACAGACGAACTTTACGTAGATTTTAAGATCTTCACGTGAATAATACACCAATACACCTAACGAGTAAAATACCAATTTTTTTTATCCAAAAATATATTTTTTGGGAATTAGTAAGTATGTAAAGACCTATTACCTAATTAATTATTATTTCAAGATATAGTGCACATCAATAGTGTAAGATCATTACTTATAAATTAATTAAATAATAGGTATTTCGGACCACCGCGCATGGTGCGGCGACCGTGGGTGTTTAATAAGTATAAGTTATTATTGCTTTTTACAAAAAAAAAAATAACAAGTTATGTTGTTACAAGCTATGGATTTTGTGAATAAATAAAAAAATGTTAAAATATTATATACCTACACTTTATAGTATTGTATACTTTTTATGAATTTAAGGTATTATTAATTTAAGAGCATGTAGCACCATCCTTCCACTGCCGTCCATGACAACTGTGACCAACCTAGAAAAAGACTCCATTAAGGGACTAGGATGGATAGTCCAGTTAGTAGATGGTGTTAAATATTAGCTGATTAGTTTGTTAATAAATGTGAGGACAGGAACTGTTAGTGATAGGTAGTCCTGTTAATTGTTAGTAATAGTCCAATTAGTGATTGTATTAGTCTCTGTCTTGGTAAATGAAAAACTGATGCATTTTACAAAAAGCAGCTAGATTTTATTTTTAGATTGATTATAAATAAATTAATTAATTAACATTGATAACAATAAAATATCTTTTCTCAGTGTGTATTTCAATCTGCATGGTAGTGTTTTAGAGCAATATATTATCTGTGTATAAATAAAATACATTTATATAATTAATCTGTACTCTCTTCCATTGAAATGTTTGTGTGCAGATACTTTTTGTTCTGTTATTCGTTGTTCAATGTGCTGATGTGCTCATTCTTGTTTGCTTAAACATTTTCCTATATTTTATCCATAATCCATCAGTGTGAAACTCATTATATTATAACCTCAGACCAATAAACTATAGACTGCGCGCCGTGAACAAAAGCGTGAAGCTGGCAAAAAGTCAGCTTAAGCACACATCGAAACTAATAGAATGCCCTATGTTGACAGTTTGAACTAGAACAAATTTAAACTTTATTTTTTGGAACACGAAGCTTCATTTAGTTTTTATTATTTAGAACACAAAAGTCGTTTTGGTGTGAGTGCCGCCGTGTGTATTACAAGGCTAAGCTGACTTTTTGCTGGCTTCACGCTTTTGTTCACGAATTCATGGAAATTGTTACATGTAATGATTTTAAAATAGAGAAGAAAAATATTATACTTCATATTTGTAAAAATTACACTACATATTTGTAAGTGTTTAAATTGTATGAAGAAATAAAATATAACCTCTAAATATTCAGATGCTCCTAATTTTACCTTCTCTTCTAAACTCTACCAGTTCTTTTAATTCCGATATTTGTTTCTCCCTTCTGCAAATTTTATGATTTGCCGTTGAAAGGAGTTTTTTTTATGTTCCATAAGTTTCATGAAATGCTCCCATGCTTCATTTGAAACAAAATCTTCTCGTGACACCTGAGTACATTGCCAACCATCCATAAAACGAAATTTTTTCCTCGGTTGAAGGTTGTCATCAGATGTTGATCGTTTTCTGAAATCATTATTTAAATATAAAATATTGTTCCAAATGTCTTAATCACAGCACATCATAGGAAATATTTATTTACTTACTTTTCAAGTCCTCGAATGGAGACCGCGTCTTGGGAAAAGGAGCGTAGAGCGTCCCCCGACCAGGTGGACTGACGACCTGAAGAAGACGGCGGGCATCCGCTGGATTCAAAAGGCCCAGGACCGGTTAGAGTGGCACCAGTTAAGGGTACTGCCGTTGGTAAAAGTCGTCTCTTCCTCGTATTGGGATCAATATGATAGTACGAGTCGTCGGCAAAATGGTCACTGCAAATACAATGACCATGCCGGATCTCTCCATCTTTGATCCCAATCGCTTTTACCCATTTCTCCTTTTGTACACTGTTTGTCGGGAAACTGCAATTTAAATTTATTATTATTATTATTATTCTGTTAACATATGGTTAACATTGACTCTGTTATAAACATAACCAAACAATAATATTAAGTACTCGACCGAATATTGAACTTGTCAAATAATAAAATATATACACTAAATAAATAACTCATACCTATGAAAACTCTGAGTCAAATCACCAGGAATGAACTCAATGAACACTTTTTTACAAATTATGCATGATTTCGTCATTTTATAAAACCGTAATAGTAGAAATTTAGGTAACCACAAAATCAAACGTCAAGACGATCAATGCCACGCCACGAAGGGAACGCCAGAAAGAAAAAGGTGAATACTAAAGTGATTTCGTCTCTTTTTATCCGAGGTACGCTCTGAAGCCTGGCTTCTGCACTCTATTATACTAACTCTATGCTTGAAATCCACACGAGGCACAATAAGCGGGGATTTCAAGCCATGTGATTAGTGAATCGCGCGCAGCTCCGCTCCGCTCCGCCTCAGTGGAACCGCACCGCACCCTTAATCATAGAGATAATACACTAGAGTGGGCGAGCCATACCCATACGGCTGTCCATATATTGCAATCGCCCCCGGTTAGAAAGAGAAATAACGATAACCATAATTACCTATATCTCTCCGATCCCGATGAGCCAGAAAGAGAAAGGTTATTACTAAAGATTTCGTCTCTTTTTATCCTAGGTACGCTCTGAAGCCTCGCCAGAAAGAGAAATGTGATTACTAAAGATTTCGTCTCTTTTTATCCGAGGTACGCTCTGCTCTGAAGCCTGGCTTCTAGGCGCTCTAGTGTATTATCTCTATGCTTTTAATTCGATTCAGTAAAATGACATTTCCAGTGTTACCAGTTTTTTAATATTCCAAAAATAGTGATGTAACCTGGACGCAAATCATTCGATTTGATAAAAATATTAATCGGATTGTAATCGTTTCGTATAATTTAGTAGATCACTAAAATACTGTATGAAGTTATTACAGGATCAATAACTACGCATAAAAAAATAATTATCATCAATTTTCCCCAAGATTTTTAATTGTTCAGCGCTTTAAATGCAAGTATGTCCTAAAAGCATGCATGCACCGGTGTTTAATATTTTTTCAACACACTTGCTCGTAAAGTTGCTATTTTTTCTTTAGTCTTACGCCCGGAATGCGGTTTATTACACACTAGTGCGTTTTACTTTTCATTACCGCACTAGTGTTTTTCTTATTCCACTTTTTTTTAATATCCGTAAAGAGGTTGTTACCAAAAGATTTGTTATTTTGTAAATAAATAAACTTGTTGTACTTAGTCAAAATCTGATAAGATAAGATTATACTTCATCTAATTATCTATTAAAGCATTTAAAAAATACAATATTTTAAATCATTAATTACCGTAAATTCTTATTAGAAATACATAATTATTTAGTTTAATATATTGTGGCTGAATGTTCGGTGTCTCTGGACTTAACCTGCGCGCGCATAGTTATTCAACCAAAGATACGGCGCGCGAAAAAATAAACCGCGCCATTTTATGTTTTGTGCAAACATTTGTTCGTTTATAATTTGCTGATTTGTGACTGAAAAATGTCGATACCTAATTGTTTTTTTCCTCGCAAGTGTGTTGAAAAACGTCGTATGATACGCGTGTGCTTTGTTCATTACAGTCTTGGCTCTATTACAGCCCTCGCCTTGCGGCTCGGGCTCAATTCCGCCTCGACTGTAATGACCAACTTCGCGCACTTGTATCATAATGTACTATTGTTTATTATATAATTTTAAATTAATAACCTTTCCTGATTGTTCTCTGATTTTTAATTATATTTTATTAACACACATCATAATAGACATATCGAGAAAAGAGAAATAGAACAATCAAAACATCGTTCGTTAATCGTGTGAGAAATCACTATTATTGAAAAGCTGTCAACTGGAATCGAATTTATATAGTGTTCTGTTGTAAATAATACTCTTTGTCTGTGGTGGTGGTCCTTGGTCTGTTTACTGGTTTGTGGTCTATGCTACATAGGTACCTACCTCGTCTGTCAGACGAGGTAGCATAGACCAGTGACGAGACCACAGACGGTCTGTGGATGTTCCTTGGTCTGTGGTGTCTTGACTCTTGTCTAATTGTCGTGATGTGAAAAATGAAAAGTGCCGAAATTTAGTTTTATTTATTTGCTGAATGATCGAATAATTAGAAATACCATTCAAGTTCTTATAAATAACGATATGTAGAATTGTAGTGTTTTATCATATTATGCGTGAATTTGGAAAATTTGGTCCGCTTATAGGCGCTATTGATGAAGGAACCTCTAATGTGAAATTTTTGGTAAAATCCTTTTTCCATTTATTTTGTTGTCAAGGGTACCGTAATTTTTATAGTTTCCTGAAAGTATTACACCTTCTTCAATCTCAGCTCAATATTAATCAATTGATTTCATAGATGTTTTAAGGACCTTGACAATTAAATCTTTATCCTATAAAACAACTTATTTAGATCTATAGTTAGTCTATATTGCCCATGTACGTATTAATAATAATGCAGTTGATTTCTGTAAAAATATTTTCATTTTTGCTAGAATGCTAGGTGTAGATTGTGTAGAGGTAGAGTTATAGGACAGAAAGGATTAGTTTATAAACAGCTACTTCTCTTTAATGTCAGATTCGTCCTTACATTCTTATTCATATGTTTACTGTAAAAGTCTCCTGTGCACCAATTTGTTTGCTATCCCAATCTGAATGATGCTTATATCTTATTTTATGGTTATTCTTTAGTATCTGGCTGCACGATTTCCTGGACAAATTTGGCTTTAATCAATAGGACCAGGTATTGATGCCCCGAATCATAATCTAATTGCTTTTTGTGCGGAAATGCATCTTTTTTTTTATCTTAATTTAAAGTTTTTAAGGTTATGTATAAAATTTGAAGACAAATATTGAGCGTATTTGGGTGATTTTGGCTTTAACTGATAGATATTGATGGCTCCAATCATAATATAATCGCATTTTGTGCGGAAATGCGTCGTTTTATTTTAATTTTATTTTTTAGTTGTTATTTTCAAAACATAACACAAATATTGAGCAGTTTACAGATCTACCTTCAAAGTTTAAAAATAAATCTTAAAAACGAGGGTATCCGTGATTTTTACGTTGTGCTATGTCAACTATCAATTCGTGCCGGCAATATAATAGGCTATAAAAAAAATGTCGAGGGAACCCCGCTGTGCGGGGTTCCCCTTTTTTTCTTGAATTAAACTGTCAACCTAACGAACCTAACCCAACCCGTCTGTTTGAAAAGTTTCTTTTTGTTTCTTTTAAGGCGGGGGGCTTTGCCCCCCGCCACCCCCTATTCGGGGGCTTCGCCCCCGAAACCCCCCGCCTTCCCTCCTTTTTAACGGATCTATAGCTCAATATTTGTCTTCAAATTTTATACATAACCTTAAAAACTTAAAATTAAGATTAAAAAAAAACTATGCATTTCCGCACAAAAAGGAATTAGATTATGATTCGGGGCATCAATACCTATTGATTAAAGCCAAATTTGTCCAGGAAATCGTGCAGCCGGATACTAAAGCCAACCCTATTTTATTTCAGGTATTTGCAGCAAACACATCAGAAGTTCTAACATACCATCAAATTTCATTGAAACGTTTTAGCCCGCAAGAAGGATGGGTTGAACAAGACGCTCTAGAAATACTCAGTGCTGTTTTGGAGTGTATTGAGGTAAAGTATTTTTTGATTCATTTGGTTCTAGAAATGATGAGTTTTCAACCAAAAAAAGTAAAAAAGTAAGTAAGTAAAGTAAAGTCAAAGATTTTAGTCAAGAAGTCAAGTAAAAGAGATTGAACCTAAACAATTTGCCAATGGCTGGTAGATAATGTCACAATTACCTTTCAAATTTGGTTTAAATATTCTTAAGGTAACACTGAAACTAAAAACAAATGATTTAATTAATATGTACGATTAAAATTATTTTATCTACTAGCGGTTGCCCGTGACTTTGTTTGTGCATAGGAGTTTTTCCCGCGGGAACTCTGGGATAAAACATAGCCTATATGTTGCTCTTCTATCTCCCAGTAAAAGTCCCATAAAATTCTTTTCAGCCGTTTCTGAGATTACCATGCAAAAAAAGTGATCAGTTGCAGTTTTATTATATGTATAGATGTTTGTTTTATAATTGCCCTCAATAAATAATTTTTCAGGTAACAGTAGATAATCTCAGAAAACTAGATATTAATCCAGATGATGTTGTTGGAATTGGCATCACAAATCAAAGAGAAACCACCATAGTTTGGAATTCAGTCACAGGAGAACCTCTGTATAGTGCCATAGGTAAGCTTAATATTTTTCATGCTTTAATCTTTAAGTGAAAATTGATCTTTAGTTATTAGTGGTTAAGAAACTTTTTGAGCCTGGTTATGTCGTTCTCACCTAACATACTGTAATGGAAATGATGGCTCATAGTGATACCACTGTATGGTATAACTCACACAAAAAATTGTTTCAGCTCTAATCTAAAACTAACACAAAATATATAAATAAAGCAAACAACAAAAAGATATAGGTATTATAATGTTTAGTCATATAGAAATATATAATTTTTTGTTACAGTATGGTTAGATGTAAGGACTTCAAAGATTGTTGACAATCTTATTAAAACCAAAGGAGCACAATGTATACATGCCGTGACTCAAACGAGTGGTCTTCCATTGTCAACATATTTTTCATCAGTAAAGTTAAGGTGGCTGCTTCAAAATGTGACAGCTATCAAACATGCGGTAGCAGCTGGTCAGTGCATGGCTGGAACTGTAGACTCATGGCTTATTTGGGTATGTGAGATATCATAATGGAACTTAATTAACACAAGTCATTAATTCTAAATACATTTTATGTTGGAAAATTTACAAAAAATACAATAGGCCATGGTCCATACTATGACCAGTTTTTCTTGTACTTTAATAGACTTATGCAGGGTGTGCGGCTTCAGTCTGTACAAACTTATAGGGCACTAGAGAACCGCCCGCGCTTCGCTTCGGGACCCGTAGGTAACAGCCGCGTAGGTCCCGCTCCCGTAGGAATTTAGGCTAAAAAGTAGCCTACTACTCGCTCTCTTCACTCCACCCTGTCTGAGGTGTGTGGAGCCCTCGGGACAGTTAGTTCCCCTTTGGGGGTGTCTCTCGCGGCCCGTTAAAACGGGCCGGTCCTTGGGTTGGGCCCTAAGACCCTTGGTTGTCCATCTGTGGTTAACCAATAGGTCAAGTCCGGTGAGTGGTGGCCTTTTTACAGGCCACAGAGTCTTAAACGGGATGGGGTTCATCTTCGCGCCGCCCAGGCGATCGAGGCCCTACCGGGTGAATCCCGCTGGTGGGAAGCCCAGCAGGAGCCGATCAGCGCCGGGCGACGACTTACGAAGCCCCAGTATCAGTCAGTGCTAGGCCCGTCCCGCGTAACCAGCGAGTCGCGCGGGAAGGCCCAGCGGTCCGGTGGACGGGTGTGGAGCGGCGCCAGGTCCTGCAGATGCGGGAACTGCGACGCGTCGACACGCCCGAACATGTGGCGTGCCAATCTCTCGATGAAGTCGTCCAGGCTCTCGACTCGAAGGTCCCTCTGGATGACGGCGTTCCTGACGTACCTCGGCGCACCAGTCAGCCGGCGGAGCGCAATCGCCTGAACCGCGCGCATCCTCTTGCGCTGCGGTTCGCTGGCGAGCGCGTACCAAGCCGGTGCCGCGTACGTGAGGCGGGATCTGATGTAGGTCTTGTAGACCCCGAGCTTCAGTCCGAGAGGGAGGCTCGAGGAGACCACTGGTTTCTGCCATCGCGCTTCTGGAATTCGCGACGGCTTTCGTAACCTGTGGCTTCATCGAGAGTCTTCCGTCGATTTTGCCCCCAGGTATTTGGCCTGTGGGGCCCATTGGATATCTTGTCCGTGAAGCTCCAGAGTAGGGTCTCGCTTGTTGAGGTATCCTCCTATGTTCACGGCCTGCGTCTTCCCGACATTCACCGACAGTCTCCACAGACGGTGTAGCCGTGCTGTTCAGCGGCATCAAAAAGTAGCCTTCCACTTCTGTTGGCAGCTAGGCTATTCCACCCCGGATGCTTGCAGTTCCAGTCGCCCGCGCCCACCACCGGTGTCGGCGAGTCCAGAAACTTGCGGACATCAGCCAACAGGATAGTGCCAGCGGGCGGGCGGTACACGGAATACAGCCGGAGCGGGGAGTTCTCGAAGCAGAGCTAAAGTAGCCTATTACATTTGCCTATGACTTAAGTAAATTACATGTAGTATTTGATAGCGTAATTCAGAACTTGCAAATGAATTTTATTAACGCCATCTATTAACAACTCCGAAAATGAATATCTAGCAACTAACAAAACATCGATCTTCCCATGGGAATGGGATGTTTTTCCGCGGTAAAAAGTAGCCTACGTCACTCTCCACCCTCCTAACTATCCCCACACACATAAACCTTACCATATAATAGCTTTGTTGCGACGTGAAAGCGTCACAAACAAACAAACAAACATACAAACAAACAAACAAACACACTTTCACATTTATAATATTAGTAAGGATAAGGATGTAGTATGAGTTATTTTATGAATAAAATTCTTCTACAAACTAGGTCTAAACCCGACTCCCCTCAATCTACAGCCATTTTAATTTTTTAATAATTTTTTTTGGACCATGCACAGTAAAAGTACTATAGCTTAAAAAGTTTAGGTCCAATCTTCTCCGAAACTAAATAAGTTTTTACTCACTGGTAGGGGCCATCGATTTAACAGCTAAAATAATTCAAAAACTGGCTTCTACATATTAAAATATTAAGGTGTAAAGGTCATATAAATAATGCATTACATTACAGAACCTTACTGGAGGCAGTCGTGGTGGGGTTCACGCGACGGATGTGTCCAACGCTTCGCGCACCCAACTTATGTCGTTAAAAAACTTGCAGTGGGACAAAGGACTGCTGCGCTTCTTCGAAATACCAAAAGAAATTTTACCAAAGATTAAAAGTTCTGCAGAGATATACGGCTATATATCAACTGGGTCTCTTCTCGGTACTCCAATAGCTGGAGTAAGTATATAGGTATTTTTCTCTTAATGTTTATTTTTTTAATATATTTTAAGAATTGCTTAATCTGCACATATGTAAAAACTAATGTCGCCTATTATCTTATGAACGACGATGGAAAGTGCTGTTTCTTTATTTGCTTATGATTTTTAATATTTTGAGGTTAAAGCGATCATTTATAAATCCAACATTAACATGGGGTTCTTCAAGAAAGGTGTAAAAAGAGCTCTCCTTCAGGGCCGGCGTTGCACTGGTGACTCCCCTGGTGTTGCTTGTGTCTATAGGCGACGATGACCACTTACCATCAGGTTGCTCGTCCGCTTTTTCGTCAGCCCTTCAGGCTATAAAAAAAATAATCGAATTCAATCGTAACTTTGATGTAAATCATATCCTAATGTCATTTTCAGTGTCTTGGAGACCAACAGGCAGCATTAGTTGGACAAAATTGCACTAGATTCGGGCAAGTGAAATGTACTTTTGGCACTGGTTGCTTCCTACTATATAACACAGGTAATTTATTTTCAGTCGCCTTGTCAATGTATTGAGTTATGCTGTAATATTCAGCTAAAATGTTCGGATAGGCAAGCTATAACTGCATTATTATTAATATTATAATATAATAACAATGGCTTTGAAACAATTTCAACTGTTATTAATAAAATACGAAAGCTTAATTCATTAAGCAGCCTACTACAAATTACTACCTATTTTCACATAATAGTTCCAAAAAACATAATTTTTATTCATTTTATTATTATAAAAATTTGTTTAGTTTTTCTTATTAAAAAATGGCAGGTGAATCGATAGTGCATTCTCAACATGGGCTCCTCACAACAGTAGCCTACAAGCTCGGACCAGATGCGCCGCCTATTTACGCTTTAGAAGGCTCCGTAGCCATAGCTGGTATGTATGTGCAGTGTCATTATTTATATAACCGCTAAATCCCCAAAAAAGTGCCCTGTGAGATTGTAAAGTGTATAATGGAGTGGAAACATAATAGTTTAGTATAATAGATACATAATAATAGGTAATTTTTATAAAAAATAATTTAGTGGGTTTCAAAGGACGAGTTAAAATGAAATTACAATTCCTGTAAGTAAAGTTAGTGTAGTCTTACGGCTCATTCACACGAGGACGAATCGTCTTTTTTCACGATTCGTTATTTTTTTTGACGGCGGCAATGCTTTTTAAATACTCATGTTCACACGCTTGACGAATCGTGAAAAAAGACGAATACGGATACGTCTTTTAGAAATCACGAATCGTGAATGTTTTATGATTATGACGGATACGTCTTTTAGAAATCACGAATCGTGAATGTTTCTGAACCAATCTGAACTGAGCTAAATCACGAAATAAATGTGAACTTCAATGCGGATATTTTGACGAATCGTGAAAAAACACGATTCCGTATTCAATGTGAACGTCCATCCGTCAAGACGTATCGTGTTTTTTGACGAAACGTCAAAGACGTATGCCGTGGGAATGAGCCCTCTTAAAGTTCGATTTTATTGTATGGAACTTTTTTTAAAGTAAATAGCCGCCAGCCATCACTAAAGCCACCAGATGTTAAATGGTTGCCTATGGATATATGGATTAATTTCCGGCTAAAAAGGAGACCAAGAAAGGCAACAAAAGACAATACTTACCTTAATGATTTGTTAAACACAGTTTAAGCAAGATAAATTAAATACTAATGTAACCAGGACCGCCGTAAGTTGTATGGGCGCCTTCGTACAAAACCACTTTGCGTTTTACCGTTATCCATATACTCGTACTAGCGAACCGCCCGCGCTTCGCTTCGGGACCCGTAGGTAACAGCCGCGTAGGTCCCGCTCCCGTAGGATTCTCGGGATAAAAGTAGCCTACATGTTATACTGGAACATAAGTTATAATATTTACTTATGACTTAAGTAAATTAACGATACATGTAGTATTTGACAGCGTAATTCAGAAGTTGCAAATGAATTTTACTAACGCCATCTATTAACAGCATCCGGATCTAAATATCTAGCAACTAACAAAACATCGATCTTCCCATGGGAATGAGATGTTTTTCCGCGGTAAAAAGTAGCCTACGTCACTCTCCACCCTCCCAACTATCTCTACACACATAAACTATATCATATAATAGCCATGTTGCGACGTGAAAGAGTCACAAACAAACAAACAAACACACTTTCACATTTATAATATTAGTATAAGTATATACTCGTATTATTTGCTGCCGTCCCATGAGTGCCGCCCGTGTTCTGTGCACGCCTTACACGCCCGCTAACGGCGGACCCGAATGTATAGTACGCGACAGGTTGACATGGCATTTTTCAAGTGATGTGGCTTCTCATAGATTAGGTTTATATCGATATTTTTTCCACGCAACAAAATAAAAGTAGCATTAATAAAATAAGGTTTATTGTACCTAAGTAAAACGTAAATTAATCAGATTCAGTTTCGGCTATTGTGGTACTAGCACTTATGACTACACTAAAATTAATATTGTTGACAGACAGACAAGTAAATATGTAAATAATTTTCATGTAGATAAAATATAAGCTAGTAAGAAGATTTACAAATATGTTGTTATAGAATAAGAATATTATATTCATCACAATCACAATGTGTGTAAGATTAAAATCGATAAACGTGGTCGATATGGGCTCGTGCATCACTAATACTAAGGGGCGCGCGGGTGACGTGCGGTATGCGGGGTGTCCCTTCCCCTGCGTCTCACCTCATACCCAGAATGCCATGTCGACCTGTCGCGCACTGTAACTATCATAGTGTCTTTATTAACTACAAACCTATTTATTGTCCTTATTATATTTTTCGAATCAAACTAACTACAGATATATTTCACGTAGGCGACACATTACAGTGGCTACAAGACGGGCTGGGCATACTGAACGACGTGTCGGAAACCGAGGCTATGGCCACCAACGTGAGCGATGATGACGAGGGCAGCATTTCTTTCGTACCCGCATTTAACGGCCTTTATTCTCCGCTTTGGAGGAAGGATGCAAGAGGGTAACTCTCTATCTATATTATATACTTATTGAAATAATTTTGGAATTATTTATAATTATCACATGAAACTTAAAACACCATACATCATCTTTATGGTCTTCTAACAAGTAGGTAGTTATAATATACTTTTTGTTTACCAGTTGTTGACGGTGTGAAGTATGTAGAGTTAAAAAAATTTGTATTTATGTTGTTGTGGAAATTCTAGTATTTAAAACTACTCACAATGTCTAAATTAATTTAGTAAAAAAATATTCTGTAGTTACATTGGCGCCACCCTTATTTATCACTTTTTTCGATTACTTTTTAATACTTAACAATAATACTAATAGATACCCAGTTAGCACTCAAAAATCGTCTACACAAATTAGGCCTCATACAAAACGTGAAGATTTTTTTGTGTTTTACAAATCTCACTTATTATCATAAGAGTAACGTTGAATTTGTTATAGCAGCAATTTCGGTAGTAATAAATTATTGCTTTTTGCATACTACTTTTAAAATACGTATTTTTTTGCATACCTTACCTCAACCGAAGACACTTTTGACGTAATAGTTTCTATCGGACCGTGTATCTTCTCTCTATTCTATTATATATCGCCGTTTTAATATGTGGACACGAAATAGTACTTTATTGTAGCAAATAAACGTTATTTACGCAGCATAATGTGCGGCCTGAGCGCGCGCACGCGGCGCTCGCACGTGGTGCGCGCGGCGCTGGAGGCGGTGTGCCAGCAGGCGCGCGCGGTGGCCACGGCGATGGCGGCCGACTGCGCGCCGCTGCGCCGGCTGCTCGCCGACGGCGGGATGGCGCACAACGCCGCGCTCGTGCAGATGCAGGCCGACGTGCTCGGGATACCTGTCGTGAGTGTCTGTACTTGTATACTAAGGGTGGTTGCATAATCATTGCAAGTACATTTCGTTCACTGAATGCAAAAGGGCCACAAATCAAAATACATCGTTTTTATACGACGGCCAAAACAAAATTTAGAAAACGATTTTTTCAATATTTCATCATAATTATATTGTGATAATAAAACATGTTATGGTCTTTAGATGCGTTTTTACGTGCTCTATTGATTAAAAATATAAACATTCTCATAGCTGCTACTCATGAACCTAAAAACGCACAAAAGTCCCTTTTGTATTCAAAATTTCGATCAATGTCATAAAAAAGATGTCAAAAATAAAACCCATTTTTTTTAAATATAGTTTATTATAATGTCACTACTAAAAAGTCTTTTAGTAGTGACATTATTGCTTTTTACAAAAAAAACCGACTTCAACCGTGATAATCAGAGATAACTCAAAAACTACTCGCCAGATGGCGCTCAATTTAACATGTAAGTGTAAAGTTTTCGTCACTACAAATTATTCAAGCCCAAACACTAGATAACTGCAGTAAATCGTTGAGGAGTTCCCTCGACTGTCTTTCGGCTTCATCAGATCGACTCCAGACCTACATTAAATGGTAGTGCTTTCATGTACTTATGATAACATGAACAAACACACTAGTCGTCCATACAATTTTCGAAAGTTCCCCTCGATTTCTCTGAGATGCCATCATCAGATCCTGGTGTCCTTATCAGCGGACCCCACTGCGCATATCTACTTTACAACAAAAAAAGAATTATTAAAATCGGCCCACAAACGACGAAAAAATCGCTAAACGTACATAAAAAAACCGGCCAAGTGCGAGTCGGACTCGCGCACGAAGGGTTCCGTACCATTGTGTATAAAAACGCCAAAAAAATCTGGGCTGTTGTATGAAGGCCTCACTTAAATATTTGTTTTATTTAGGTGTTCGACCCTTAGCTTGAACCACATTTGAGATTACCTTCCAATATTCGTGATTAAAATAGGCTATCTCACTCTCACAATGCATCAAAATATAGTGTTGTCTCTGTCTATGCCTTCTCCCAGTGCCGGATTTACCAGTAGGCTGAGTAGGCTGAAGCCTAGGGCGACGAATTTTAGGGGGCGGCAAATTCGGCCACAATTTTTTTTTCTTATAGAAATAAAAAAGAATTGCGTGTACTTATGTACGCACGTAAGAAGTTATACTTCTTTGGCATCATTAATAATAAATATTCAACGTTAATAATTTAATAATATTTAGTATTAATTATACTAAAAAAGTTAAAATCAGTGCAAACAAAAGTGTTTAAAGAGTGGACAAATCAACAGAACCAAAACAAAACAGTATAAAGTGCATAAATCCAAAGCTAAATTTTTAAATAACCTCAATTATAACGCATCAGAGTGATGATTCATTAACTTTTTCCTCAAGTTCAGACTGACAACGACATCTATTGTTACATCATACGAAGTACGCAAGCAAGACCGCCGCATAGCACCCTAAGATCAATATAGCCATCTAGTGTCATTTTCAGAAACTATCTCCGGCTATACTGTTAACAATAGTTCGATTTGCCGAGATACATAACAAATAGAGGTCGCTAGTTGTCAGTTGTCACATGCCCATACAATACTTCATACTGCTGCGCGCGTATCGTCACGCGCCTAACTTCATGCTGTTAAATTTAGGTGTCGGTGTGCGCGCGCATCGTAAAAATTCACTCTCATCATTTTTCTCCATCGCGCCAAAAGAAGTATAACTTCAAAAATTTTTAGGCTCCTAACGCCATCTATCGGTGTGCACGTTGCAACTTTACATTGACAAAGGCCAATAGGCCAATGAGTATGAGTGGTTAGCCGGCAACTTCATACTGCTGCGCGCGCATCGTAAAACTAACTTCATGCTGTTAAATTTAGGTGTCGGTGTGCGCAAATTCACTCTCATCATTTTTCTCCATCGCGCCAAAAGAAGTATAACTTCAAAAATACCTACTTAAATGTTATTAGGTTTCACTATTTAATTTGTCAAAGTGGGTTATTGGACGTTTGTCAATCTGCAAATATTTTTTTTATACTACGTATTTGCGGTGCGAAAACGAATGTCATGATCATGAACCATTCGCTGAGTGTCTGGCTGAAATGATATCGCGGGCGCACGAGCACAGGGCGCGGGCGCGTCGTCGCAGGAAGCCGAACGTAACGAAGTGTGGCGGCAATCGGCGGCATTGAGTTCGGGAGAAAGATTAGGCGTCGGGCACACGGCACCGCGCACCGCCGCGGTAGGCGGTGAAGCGGTTGTCAAGTTGTATTGGGGTCTATGAAATCCGTTGATGCCTAACACACGTACACCGACTGACCGCGCGGTCGAGCGGTGCTCTCACCGCCACCGCCCCTCCGCGCTGACGTCCGCGCGGAGGGGCGGCGCCTAACACACGAGCCACCGCATCACCGCGCGGACCATCGTTGGTGCAGGGCGTGTTGCAATAGGGAATATGCATGATTTTTTTTATTGTTTTTATAGCTTATTTATGTTAATATAATACCGTAAAAAAATATACGAGTCATGGGAAAGTCCAAATTTATTTTAAATTAATTAATGAAAATTGCAATGACATAAGGCCGATTCAAACGCCGCCCTTTTGGCGCGTTCTATGGTGACGTCATCGTTCGTCAGGTTGGAGTTGTTTACTAACAAGTGGTTATGAGCGAGGTTGAGAAAGAGTATTTTATAGTATTAAATTTACGTTTCCTAGTTTAATTTCATAAACGGAAGTATGGATGGAAACCGAAGACCTTATTTTAAGTACTGTATTGTACCTATGTGCAAGAATACGAGATGGAACGCACCGGACAAAGTATTTTTTCATGTTCTACGGGACGCTTATATAAGATAAAAGTGGTGTAAAATTGTGAAAAGAGATATTATATCTACAAAAAGCACTGCATACTGTTGCGAAGATCATTTTAACGTAAGAAGAAAATAATTATTTCTACCAAATATTAATAGTTTTGGTTTAATTTGGCTTACAAAAGTACAAATCCTGAAAAGTTGTTGTAAGATTCTCGTTCAGATCTGGGATAAAAATAGATTTGATTATAAAGTATTCCCAAACACGGATTTATTTATTAACAACCATTTATTCCTAAAATGTGATATGAAGGATATAGTATAATTTGTATGCAGAAGGCAAATCACTACATAGTATAAAACAAAGTCGCTATTTTTGTCCGTCTGTTTGTCTGTATGCTTAAATCTTTAAAATTACGCAACGGATTTTGATGCGGTTTTTTGTAATAGGTAGAGTGATTCAAGAGGAAGGTTTTTATGTATAATACATGCATATATTCCCACGAGAACGGGATCCACGCGGGTGAAACCGCGGGCGGTCCGCTAGTGGCTAAATAAATAAATCTTTACAGGTTATGTTAAAGACTTTTATGAATTAGGTACATAGAAAAACTGTACGAGAACCATGTACCTAAATTAAATACCCATGTACCTATCACTTCCTCACCTTGCAGCTTTGACTCCCCTGATTTCAGCTGATGTAAAATCATTATTTGAGGCGAAGTACGAACTTATCATGAAAGCATCAATTTTCGGAAGATTATCCAACTGCGCCTTTTGAAATCCACTTTCAGACATTGTTAGTCATTCAACACGCCACTAACAAACAAAAATCACGCAAGAAGTATACGATAAACTCTGAAAGCAATCAAATTAACTGAAATATAAATGAAAACAGCTAGTTCTAGTATGTTTTTGACATGTCCATCGCGAAGGATGACGTCACGCCGATGTCCAACCAATAGCGTTGCGTTTCGACATTTTAAATTTGCCTCGTAAAATTTGCACTTTTTATAAATTTATTTTAGTGATTTTACAAAGATTAAATAGAAAGTAATGTGACAGATATCATTATTTTAGCGATAACGACTGTACAAAAAATATTTACTTAAATTTGAATGACATGCATATTCCCTATTGAATGAAGTTGATGATAGTGAACCTACTCTCGATTTCACCACGAAGACCACAGGTCAGGAATCGAAGGTGGCTTTTGCGACTCAAAGTGGCGCAACATCCTTATGTTATAGCATACCTTTATGCCAATAACACAAAAACAATTTCAGGCTACTCCTGCCTTCTGTGCTCTAAATCCGAATAACCTCCTCGCGGGTATTACCCCAGAGAAGAAATCTGCCGCTGTCCTCGAACGATTTGACCATACTAAGAGCGATCACAAATGGGTTAATTTAATTTAACAATGGATGGGAAAGTGGGGCAGGACTTCGTTACAGCAGACTCAAAATTTAGGAAGACTTCAGACTCTTTACTGCAATATGTTTGTGGTCGGAGGACAAAAGTACTACAGAACCGCAGAGATCTATATAAGCCCAAAAATAAGGCACTAAGGGAATTATCTTTTTACATGAAATACCCCCTTCGGAGACTCATCTCTTTGATGAGAAAGCTTTCACCGAGGTAGTTCAGGAACAGGGGGGGATTCATAAAATTTTTTCCTGACAAAAGGAAGCAAAATAAATCTTCTAGATACGGAACAACATCTAGAAATAAATTTCAGCGCAAATCAAACCTGCATAATAACCAGGGATCTACAAGAAGAATTGATTCCCAAAATAAAGGAAAGGGTGGAATGGCACCCCACTCAAAGCACAAAGCAATCGAACCCTACATACCAACCAGGCAAATTCAAAAAAGGGGGGGGAGGCATACGCAAGTGACTCCTTCCGAGCGGGATACCTCGCATTTCACACAAGCCAATGGAGGGAGGCACCCGAAAGTATATTAAAAATTATAAAAGGCTACAGAATCCCCTTTCGGACAACAACCCCACCTATAAAGCAGTTTACAGGGAGAAAGAGACTCAGGCTTCAAACGAAATATTCCCACGAAATTAAATTATGTTCATGCCCTCCTTTTCGTCTTATAAACCAATTTCAAATACCTCTACATCTAGAAAGAGGAGATTATATGATGAAGATAGACACCACGCAGGCATATTTTCACATCCCCATACATCAGAGTCATTGCCGGTTCCTGTCCCTCGCGTATCAAGGAACCGTTTACGAAATTACTTGCCTCCCATTTGATCCAGCAAGCAGTCCGGCCGCATTTGCCAAGATAACGAATTGGATTGCGCAACGACTAAGGCTAGAACACTAACTTGCGAGTCCTATTATTTTTGGAGGATTTCCTAACAATTCACCTAGACCTCCTAATCCTGAAAAGTCAAAGCAAGTTTGCAATGACATACTTAGAAGATTTAGGATGGCATCCCAATCGAAAGAAGTCGTCTCTAACCACATCAACTGGATTGGAGCGCCTGGGAATCATTTGGGAAAATACCAAGAGACTGTATGATGCCAACAGTTCTCAAATAATGCACATCATATCGAAGCTTCTGCGGTTGAAACGATGGAGTTGGCGGACGTCCAAAATAATACTGGGTAAGCATCACTGACGGTACCGTTGGGCAGGCTTCAGTGCCGAGCACTTCAGAGAGCCTCAAATCGGTTACCAGCCAAGATCCCTTACAAGAAGTTTCCCTTATGGGACTCAGCGCAAAAGGACTTATTATGGTGGATGGAGAATATTCAGAAATGCATGCCAATTCATTTCGAAGATAACTCGATCTTCATCACAACGGACGCAGCCGATCTAGGTTGGGGAACCATAGCGAACAACCGTTCGACATCAAAGAATTATGGACGGTGCTAGAAGTGCTTCGGAGACTGAATCTCGAACTGACAGGGAAAACCGTTGTTCTCGATCCAATCGGACAATCGCACGAGCGTAGCTTACATCAACAAGCAAGGGGGAACGAGGTCGTTAAAATTGCTGCGAGCGGCACGACAAATCCTCTTATACTGCGAACACCAACAATGTCACCTCATGGAATAGCGGACGGCCTGTCGAGGAACAAATCCTTACCAGAATGGCATCTCAAGGTAAATGCCTTATCCATGCTTTTCCAGAAGCTTCGGACGGCGAAAATATGTTTTTTTGCGTCGAGGCGATCAGCTGTGGCAGCTAATGTGAGCGAGAATGTCGAAGACACAGACGGTTGTTTCAACGACGCGTTCAGCAGGAAGTGGAAGTACAAGATAGCATGGACATTCCCACCTCCGGCATTAATACCTCGTGTGTTACAGCACCTCCAATCAGACAAAGGATTATATATTCTCATCGCTCCAATTTGGGAGAACGCTTTCTGGAAACCAGAATTCCGCCGCAGGGCAATGGGTTCCCCTCTGCTTATCCCAAACATCCACAAGAATTAGATCGATCTACAAACAAACCGAGCACCCCCACAGGCAGAGCACCTTAAATTGAGGGCCAGGATGGTTCGGGCTGGTCACATCAAGTAAAAGGATGGACTGAATCAGAAATCGCTTTATTAGAGTCATCCTGGAGAAAATCATCGTTAAAAAGTTACAAACCAGTATGGAGAAAGTGGTCTTAAATAACTTGGGCCATAAATAAAAATATCGAGACACACAATCGAAACCCACAAGATTTAGCAAGGTACCTTTGCTACCTTCATGATGAAGTCAAGTAAGCTCCCAGAACAAAAGCAATGCATAAGTCGGTCGTTGCAAAATTTGGAGGAGGTTTCGCCATACGCCCTCCTACTAAAAAACAATTGTCTTGGAAAATGGAGTATTTAATGAACTTTTTAGTATCGTATAGCATCAACGAAAAGAATCTCTTTGCAGTCTCCAGACATGCTAGCGTTCTACTGTTGTTGTTACTGGGAGAAGGGTCCACGACATCACCCTATTATCCCTAGAAAGTGGACCATTTGAAGATAGGAACGAAGAATTACTATTTTGGCCAAACTTCGGTTCCAAAACAAATTCAATCTCCTATAGACAGTCTGGCTGTCTGGATGGCTATTGAAAAATGGATGCAAGGACAACAGCAATAGATTTCATATAGTTTTTGGATGAGGATATACATATCAATTTCTCATAAACGTCGAGCGTCAAAGGGTATTAGCAGCCTATTTATTACTACACGCGGAACAGCCAAACCTGCCTCACGAACGGGTTTTGCAGGTCGGATCAGAACTTTATTTAAAGCGACTCAAATCTGTGCTTCCGCGGGAAGTTTCCGTGCTGCCGTGGCGTCATATGCCTGGACTAGCAACCGATTTACCATCGGCGAAATCCTAAAAAAGGGGAATTGGCAGTCAAAGAACACCTTCTTTAAACATTACTTTAAGGAAGTCCGCAGTTGTTCCAAGACCTAACGTGAATGCTCTCTCTGGCCTTCACTGATACATAAATTAATCTTGTAAGCATTAGCCGATGTGTTTGATTAATCTTCTAACATTACTTTAAGGAAGTCCGCAGTGTTCCAAGACCTAACGTGAATGCTCTCTCTGACCTTCACTGATACATAAATTAATCTTGTAAGCATTAGCCGATGTGTTTGATTAATCATCTAATTACTATTGAATCATTGTCTTACTACATAGTCGGCAAGTTACAAGCTGCGGCTGAAACCTAAATATCCGTTTTATACTCTTCGGGGGGAAAACGGTTCTATTGTCTATTGTAGCCACATATTAGCCACAACGCCATCTCTTGGACCGAAAGGCTAACTAACTATCGCTGAAACGTTTTATGTATGGGCGCCGTGAAAATTTCTGTGTAATTATTACGGTTCTTGAGATACAGCCTGGTGACAGACGGACGGACATACAGCGAAGTCTCAGTAATAGGGTCCCGTTTTACCCTTTGGGTACGGAACCCTAAATAATTGCTTTTTACAAAAAAAATAACCGACTTCAACCTTGATAAGCAGAGATAACTCAAAAACTACTCGCCAGATGGCGCTCAATTCAACATGGAAGTGTAAAGTTATCGTCACTACAAATTAATCAAGCCCAAACACTAGATAACTGCAGTAAATCGTTGAGAAGTTCCCTCGACTGTCTTTCGGCTTCATCAGATCGACTCCAGACCTTCATGAAATGGTAGCGCTTTAACCCCTTGAGAACCGCGCGCTCGAAATGTTTACAATCCCGCAATTGCCGAGCGATAACGTAATCTGACACCGGTACTTGACTTTGAACACTTTTGTCGTTCATGATGAAATGTTTATGTTATAACAGGTGCCGGCGGCCGATTTCAAGAGCCCAAGAGTTAAACTACGAGATGAAACAAAAAACAGATAACATGAACAAACACACTAGTTTCGAAAGTTCCCCTTGATTTCTCTGAGATGCCATCATCAGATCCTGGTGTCCTTATCTGGGGACCCCACTGCGCATATCTACTTTACAACAAAAATAGAATTATCAAAATCGGCCCATAAACGACGAAAAAATCGCTGAACACCCATAAAAAAAGCGAGAAGCTCCTTTTTTGAAGTCGGTTAAAAAACATGTTAGTAAACAGTCAATAAAACATTATCTAATATACATGACAACATCTAGCAAAGCGTCATCATCAAAAACATAGCAAAACGGACGTTTTCCAAAATATGGCACTTTTGCAGAGAACTATGAACACGAACTGCAGTATTATTTCGCTTTGTGGCCTTTTTGCACGCAACTGACGTACGTTCGCATCGAGTTTCGGGTTGCAACTGACAAAATGGCCGCTTTGCTCTGAAGTTAGCTAACAAAACGCTCCAATGCAAAAATGGCAGTCAGTCGGTTTGGGAATAGTGATGCGAAAATGACGGGTGTCTTTTTTTACTAAAATAATTTAGTCGATTTAGACCTCATTTTTGCAATAAAATGATTTTGAGAAAATTTTCATTTGTGGCCCTTTTGCATTCAGTGAGCGATTTGGAGCGCGGTTCATCGGCGCGGGTCTTTTTAGGGTTCCGTACCCAAAGGGTAATAATAATAATAATTATTTATTGCGTCAAATATGGTAACATGGTAAAACGGTAATGGTAAAACGGGACCCTATTACTGAGACTTCGCTGTCCGTCCGTCCGTCCGTCCGTCCGTCCGTCCGTCTGTCACCAGGCTGTATCTCATCAACCGTAATAGTTACACAGTTGAAATTTTCACAGATGATGTATTTCTGTTGCCGCTACAACAACAAATACTAAAAAACAGAATAAAATAAATATTTAAGTGGGTCCCCATACATTCGACGTAAGTTTAGTTACCATTCGGTCCAAAAGATGGCGTTGGGCGTAATATGTGGCTACAATAAAACAATTAAATATTTAAGTGAGGCTTTTATACAACAGACCAGATTTTTTTGGCGTTTTTATACATAATGGTACGGAACCCTTCGTACGCGAGTCCGACTCGCATTTGGCCGGTTTTTCACTATAAAACGGTACACTTGTAAGGTACGGCCACTTGTAAGCTCTGTTGGAGAGGTGAAGGTTTCGGTGAAGTAATTATAAGCAGAAGATCTGATAAAATATAATATTTATTTGAAAGAAACATAAAATTAGGACATCTTTTTATATACGTATTTAAGGACAATTAACACGATAGACATTCATATTTTAACCATAGAACTCTTGAACTATATACTTAAATGAGGTCTTATATCAAGAATATAACATTTATCATAAATATATTCCAACAAGCTCGCATCTCGCGCGCCGGTTAACCAAGCTGGTGGCAAACTTGACTATGCAATGCAACCACTCTAATACTAATAATTAATGTAAAGTAAAACTGTTTCTTTATTTTGTTTGAACGAATATTTTATGCTGAATAGTCCGTTTATTGAGTAATGCTATAGGCTATAATATATGAAATCATACTACCACCGGGTAGTACCACCGCCCGCCAAGGTACTCAGTACCATTCCTACCGTCATAATAATTGTTTTTAAGAGCAATTGTGTTCCGGATAGGAAGGTGTGGAGCCGGTTCACTTTTTTAGAGGCGACCATCTGTCCTCAGGGGTAGCAACGCATCTGTGACCGAATTGGAACAAGACTCACACTAATCATTACTAACTGGACAATACTAATAACAGGACTAACCTATTTAATTCCTAACAGTCCCTGTCCTCACACTTATTATCAAACTAACCAACTAACATTCTAACACCATCTACTAACTGGACTAACCACCCTAGTCCCTAAATTGGGTCTTGTTCTATGTCGGTCACAATTGCCATGGGCGGCAGCGGAAGGGTGGTGCTGCATGCTCGTTTGCTACCTTAATTCCATAAAAAAAAAGCAACAAGTGTTCCAAAGCGAAGCGAAGGTGTCTACTTAAAAATATATGTTGCAGATCGACGTTTCCCGAGTCAGCTAGTAAGGTATAAAGCTTTGCGCACATCGACCATCGGTGGCAAGTAGTACGTCTTTCAAGCGTACAACCGAAATTCACCCATAATAAACAAAACATAAAGATCATAATTACTGACAGATTTCACTTTTTAATCTTGTGTCAGGTGCGCCCCCTGATGATGGAGAGCACGGCGCTGGGCGCTGCGATAGTCGCTGGGCACGCCCTGCGCGTGTGGCCCGCCACCACGCCCAGCCCGCCGGCCGACACCTTCATACCGTCTATAACGAGCGAAGGTACTCGTTTCAAATTATTACAGCACTATAGTCGGCACAATCATAAGATTCCGATATGACGTCTGTCATTTATGAACACAAACTAACCTTGTACGGGCGTCTTCAACTTACTTATTACGGAAATATATATTTTTTCGATTTGATATTCGAACCGCTGGTAATGTTACTATGAAGCGAAGATATTTCGTAGTGAATGATAGGTCACTTTGGTTAGATTCTGTAATGCACTATTTACTGTGCATATACAGTATACAGTTTATATTTATTATCAATGCAGCTTTATAAGTAGGTACATAATGTACTTGTGAATCCATCTCCTCTTCGTTTTGAAAAATTGTTTTTATATTTACAGATAATAAACATTTCTTCCCATTTTTGCAACATATTTTATTGGCGCATCGCTTCTATTGCTCGTAGCATGATGTTATAAAATTGCCCACAGTTTGTTAAATATTTTAATAAGGTTATTTATTTTAAGGTTAATAGTGTTATTATATTTTAATATGTTAATTATTCGTAATATTAAACGCAAGTAACTAGTGGGTTAAACGAATGAGGGTAACCGTTTTTGTGCTCACCAGTTGGCGCCACTGCAGAGGGAGGTCATGCTGTCAAAGTTTTTGTCAAAAATATAGCTGTCAAAGTTTGTTTATTGTCTGGCGCCAAAACAAAGTTTACGTTAATATATCGAGAATGCCGCAGTGTTGCGCAGTTCTGTTTTGTTCGAAAAGAAAAGGAGGATACAAGTTTCCTAAAGATAAAACTGTCATATAGCAGTGGTTAGCAGCGATTCGCAGGGACAACTATACCCCTTCAAAACATTCGCGTGTTTGTAAAATACATTTCGATCCTGACAATTTTGATTTACCTAGAGACCCAAATACAGAAAATCGTAAGAAATAATCTTTCTTATCTCTAGATAACATTACGTTCATGTTCGCCTCAAATACCTTATTTAACCTGACCTTGTCAGTGAATCTTCTGTTAAAATGTTTTCAGCTACTCCTAAACTAAAACCTAAAGCGGTGCCTAGTCGATTTTCATGGAACCACGAAAGTGAAGAGAGAAAGGAAATTAAATATTTCTTAAATATTTCTTAATAACTGGGAAATAAAGTAAAAAGAAATTATAACCGAACAGCCCGCCCATAAATAAACATTGACAAGTGACACTTGTCTGAATAGACGAGAGAAGTGACCATAGAGATATTACACTAGAGGGCAGAAGCCAGGCTTCAGAGCGTACCTCGGATAAACAGAGACGAAATCTTAAGTAATCACCTTTCTCTTTCTGGCTCATCGGGATCGGAGAGAGATAGGTAATTACCGTTATCGTTGTTTCTCTTTCTAACCGGGGGCGATTGCAATGTATGGGCAGCCGTATGGCTCACCCACTCTAGTGTAATATCTCTATGGAAGTGACAGGCAGACCTCCCTCTGCACTAGCGGCCTTTAGCGGCGAATTCACACGCGGTTACCCTCATTGGAGTAATATTGTTTACTTACTACGAATATTAAGATAGGTACTTACTTACTTATACGTACTTACATAGGTAAATACTAGAAATTCTGGCGAAATATGTAAACCATCCCTGCTTGTTTTTTATTTGTATTATTTATAAACTGTATAAATCATTTCATTTTATTTTTATCAGTTTACATCATAAATTGTGTAAAATTGAACAAATATTTAAGACGTCATTACAATGTTTTATAAGGAGGCTTGTTTCATAGTTATGTGACCGCTTGAAACAATTTATGAATCGACCATAATCGATACATTACTATAATCGAAAGTATGTGCTACCATGTCACACCCAAAATACAAATAGTTATAGATTCTTTAATATATCTAAAGCATTGCGATTTTTCGTAGCTATTATAAATTCCCGATATATACGTTTTTAAGCTTTTTCCACTCAAATCGGATAATTATTAACCGTTTTATAGTTTTTCCGTTTTCAGTAGATTAATGAAATTTCCATTTTAATAACTAATATAATTCCCTCACCTTGCTCGTTAAATTGCCTTATTATGCCTTTCGGAGTTCCTCTCAACGCTACATCTGTTTTTAACCCATTTTAAGAAAACAATCAGAGATCGGTTTATTAATTATCGGTCTTTAAATTTCCGAACGTAATTAACGAAACGATTAGAAAGTCTTATTACTTATAATCGGTTAATTTAAAAAATCGGTTTATTTAATGTATCGATTTTAGTTGTAGGTACTTCACTATTGTCACTGTGATGACAGACGTCATATCGGAATCTTATGATTGTGCCCACTATAACTTTTTGTATTAAAACTTTTATTTTAATCGAGTCGAATGCCAGACGCATCAATCCTTATACTCGTAATGTCGTAATTTATATTTAAAGCAAATATGTAACCGATCGATTCCTGTACGATACTAAGATACTACGAGGACACCAATATATAATGCTGACAGCACAGCAGTAAAATATTAGTATGGATGTAACGTAATGGATATTCCCAAGGGTGTGAGATGTTTTTGTTAAGAAGTGATATGTCACCTTCTTCTATACTCTTTGTACTGGCAGGTTTTATTTTATAAGTATTTAGGTCTAGTTTAAAAGATGACAGTACATTCTTGATATATTGTTGTTGAAGTGAAAAATAAATAGGCGTTATAAAATTCCATCTGTATTTTGCGTATTAATCACGACCCCACTAAAAGATTTAACAATATAAGTCTTAACATGGTAGCAGAGTAATATTTAAAAAGAAGAGTGGTGAAAAATCTGTGAATGAACATGGATAAGTCGTTAGAAAGCGCGTCAAAAGTCAAAATCGAGTGTCTAGACGGCAAAGATTTTAAACATTGGAAGTACAGAATACGGAACGTGTGTAAAGGATTCCCTGGTGCAATTGACATCATCGACGGGACTTTAAAGGCTCCCCAGGAACCAAACACAGATTCAGAAACAGACCGAGCTGAATATGGAAAGAAGCTTAGAGAATTTCAAGCTCTAGACAGCCTCGTGTTAACGCTTCTAACCAACAACATGACAAATGAAGTACTGGACCAGGTTATGCGCTTTGAGTCAGCTAAAGAGGTATGGGACGAACTGCAACGTCTGTATTGTGGGTGTGCTGAAGAAAAGAGCTATGAACTATGTCTACAGTTCTTTAGTTACAAAAAGGAACCTGAACATGATATCAAGAAGCATATATCTGCACTTAAAAATATCTGGCATGAACTGAACAGTGAAATAAACACAAACCTACCAGAAATTTTACTTATTTGCAAAATACTTGGAAGTCTACCGAATAATTTCTTTGCTTTCAAGTCGAGTTGGCTTCTTGTGAACAAAAAGGACAGGACGATTGAAAATTTAACAGCACAGTTAAGTACCTACGAGAAAGCTCTAGAATGTAACATAGAAGAAAGCGAAACCAAGAAGGAAGTACTAGTAGTGAAGACAGAGAAAACAAAAGATAAAAGAACACCAACATTCAAATGCAACTATTGTGGATTATTTGGGCACAGAGTGCGAAAATGCCGTAAATGGATCCAGGATGGACGTCCGCCAAAGCCGTCGTGCAGCAAGTCAAATGTGAATCTGACCGTGTTAGCCGTAGGAGATAACTTACCTGTTGATGACAAGAACTGGTACGTTGACAATGGAGCGACAAGCCATGTTACGCATCAAGGAGATATCTTTGAAAGCTTCGAGCACTTTGACGATGCACACAAAGCTACTGTCACTGCAGCTAATGGGCAAACCATTAAAGTCATTGGTAAAGGCAATGTTCGTGCTGAGGCACAATGCAACGGTAAAGTTGAGCAACTCCTTTTAAAAGATGTTTGGTATGTACCAGAAATAAAGAGAAATTTGTTTTCTGTTCTTGCTACCCATGATGTGTCACTGAAAAGCACATTTGAGTCAACGCCGAAGCAATGTATACTGAAAGTGGATGGAGAGATTAAAGTAATTGGAACAAGAGATATCTCTGGTGGCCTATACAAGTTAGCCATTAAATGTATAACACCTGTCAAAGAGGAAGTTAACCAATTACTGATGAATCCTCTACAGTTGTATCATGAAAGGCTTGTACATCAAAATAAGAAACATGTCAAGCAAGTGATTGAACATGAGCTGGGTTTGAAAGTGGATAATAAGTCTAATGATCTATGTGAAGGCTGTATATATGGGAAGACGCATAGACAGCAGTTTGGAACAAGAACAAGAGCTACTCAACCTGGTGAACTTGTTCACACTGATATATGCGGGCCATTTCCAACTTCATACGGGAAGAATCGATACTACATTCTGTTCAAAGACGACTATACCCGACATAGACACGTTTATTTTCTCAAACAGAAGTCTGAAGCAGCATCAAAGCTTAAGCTATACCTGGCCGCAGCTAGAGTTGCAGGACATACTGTCAAAGAAATTCTCAGTGATAATGGCGGAGAGTTTGTCAGCGCAGAATTTAAGAAGATACTTCAAGAGAACGGCATTACACATAGATTGACGATGCCACACACCCATGAGCAAGCTGGATGTGTAGAGCGGGATAACCGTACAATTGTTGAAGCAACACGTGCCGTCATGCACTCACATGATAAGATTCCGGATGAGCTATGGGCAGAATTGGTAGACGCCGTTGTGTACGTGTTGAATCGCACTGGACCATCAAGCGTACCCAATAAGCCTCCTTACGAATTGTGGTTCGGAAAGAAACCATCAATCAGGCATCTGAGAATATTAGGCTGTAAATGTTATGCACATGTACCTAAAGCTAACAGAAAAAACTTGAAAAGAAAGCAGAGCTGGGTATACTAGTAGGCTATGAAGAAACTGAAGGCTACAGAATTTGGAATAAAGAAAAGTTTAAGCTCATTAGGTCTAGAGATGTGACGTTTGATGAACGACATCTAGATGAACCGACGGAAAGCAATCCTATTACATCTTATAAAGAGTGGACTTTTCCGTGGATTTATGATGCCAGAGATAAAAGCATTGAGACAAGTGCTAATGATCATAGACATGAACATAATCCGGAAAACCTACAGAATCTGAGCGACTTACAGTTGAATAATAATGAACCCCTGTCTTCAAGTAACGTCAATGATACTGATGACCGAGATGATGTTCATAGAGAGAATTCAATGACAAATCAAAGTGACGAAAACGCTCAGTCAGATTATGAAGAAGCTAATGAAGAGCTTGTTGATAATGAAGAACTATCCCTTGGTGAAATTGAAAGGGAAGGTCAGAGGATACTGAGAGACAGATCCACTTTAAGACCACCAGTTCGATACCAAGACTATGCGATGAATGTGGATGCTGACGCTATAAGTGAACCGTTATTAGAGCCAATCACATACAAGCAAGCTATTGAGAGTGCTGATAACGTTAAATGGCGCAAAGCAATGGATAGTGAAATCAATTCTCTTAAAGAGAATCAAACGTGGGATATGGTAGATTTACCTAAAGGTAGAAAGGCAATCCCTTGCAAGTGGATTTATAAAATCAAAACCAATCCTGACGGATCAGTTGATAAATTTAAGGCTCGTTTAGTTATCAAAGGCTACTCGCAGAAGAAAGATGTGGATTATTATGAGACATTTAGTCCTGTTGCGAAGATGAGCACGATAAGGGCAGTTATGAGTATTGCTGCACAAGAGAATCTGACTTTGTCTCAATTTGATGTTTCGACAGCTTTCCTTTATGGAAATTTAAATGAAGAAATTTACATGAAGCCACCTGAAGGCTATAGTGATCACACAGGAAAAGTATGCAAACTAAGAAAGAGTCTATACGGATTAAAGCAAGCTCCTAGATGTTGGAATAATTGCATAACAGAATACATCCAAAGTATAGGATTTAAGCAATGTGAGAGCGATCCGTGTCTGTTCGTCAGAAATAAGGACGACAAATCTAAGAAGCTGGTATTGGCTCTGTTCGTCGACGACGGATTAATCGCTTCATCAGATCCCAAAGAGACTGAAAGGTTTTTGAATGAGTTGCGACAGAAATTCAAAATCTCGTCAAAGTCTGGCTCTTATTTTTTGGGGATAGAGATTGAGAGAAAAAGCGATGGATCAATAAAATAGATCAAAAGAGCTATGCAAAGCGTCTTTTAGATAAATTTAATATGGGAGAGTGCAAGTCTGCGGTTACACCGATAGTCAAAGATGCTAATCTATCTGAAAATAAGGAAGATACTCCATTTCCGTATCGACAAGCGGTTGGTGGACTATCTTACCTGGCTGTTGGGACGAGACCTGACATAGCATACAGTGTTAGTGTGGTCTCAAGAACCTTAGACAACCCCAAACATGAGGATGTGGCGCGAGTAAAGAGGATTTTGCGTTACATAAAAGGCACAATAGATCATGGTATCACATATAGCATGAGAAAATCGACCACTGCGACAAACTGTTTAATATGCTATAGTGATGCAGATCATGGGGGAGATGAGATGACAGGTCACTCTACCTCCGGAATGGTCTGTCTTTATGCAAACGGGGCAATTGCCTGGCAGAGCAAAAGGCAAAAGTCAGTTGCAATTTCCTCCACAGAAGCCGAAATAATGGCTGCTAGTGAAACGGCAAGAGAGATCATATGGCTGAAGAAAGTCTTTGAGTTCATGGTGTCTGGAGAAGTACATGCAGAGCTGTATCTGGATAGTGAATCAGCAATACGCCTAGCTCATGACCCGCCTTACGAACGACACCAGAGAACAAAGCACATACAATTAAGACATTTCTTTGTGCGAGAGTGTGTGTCTAATGGGATACTGAAGGTCCTCAAAGTGGAAGCAGCGAAGCAGTTAGCCGACTTCCTGACCAAGCCGCTGTTCAAGCCGAGAATCAAAGAGTTGAGCTCTCTTATAGGCTTAGCCTAGAAAAACGAGAGGGGATGTTAAGAAGTGATATGTCACCTTCTTCTATACTCTTTGTACTGGCAGGTTTTATTTTATAAGTATTTAGGTCTAGTTAAAAGATGACAGTACATTCTTGATATATTGTTGTTGAAGTGAAAAATAAATAGGCGTTATAAAATTCCATCTGTATTTTGCGTATTAATCACGACCCCACTAAAAGATTTAACAATATAAGTCTTAACAGTTTTACCACGGTAAGAAGTAGCTCATGTTACTCTCCAGCTCATTCATCATCAATATTGCACCATTGTGACACGATAGAAGAACACTTTTACGTTTGTAATACTATAATTTAATAGAGCTTTTTAATATATTGCTGAAAATATTACAGAACGTGAAATTCGTCGTGTTCGCTGGGAGGCAGCTGTAGATCGATGCCTGAATTGGGCATCAGGCGACAATAAACAAGAGAAACCAAACCCTGGTATGTATTATATCATTCACTAAAAATACTAGAAGCCAAATTTCTCCTACTTCAAATGTTTAGTTTGTAAATCAACTTAATTTTCAAGCGGTAATGACCGCCTCGATTATCAAACGATACGAATATGAATTCGACACAATTATCACAATTACAAAATACTAGGCTTTATTACTTATATGATAAGTATTTTCATATTGAAAACAGTCTTCACATCTATTATGATTTTGGTTACAGATGTACCTGATCCTGCAATGACTGCTCTACCCCCAGGCTTGTTCTTTCTGGGAGCTGCGCTTCTAGTGATCATTGCTGATAAATTAAAGATGTAAAAAATGCATATATCGAAACAAATTATTAGTTACGAAAATACCTCCAAAAATAGTCAACTTGTATACAGTATTAATTTATACAAATTTAGTTCAATTGTTAGTTGTTATTGTGAATAATAAAATGTTACAAAAATATTTCGTCTACTCATTATAAATAGTCCAGTTAGAATGGGGATTTAGAGCAGCGATTGACAACCACATATTTAGGGTGCGGTTCCACTGAGGCGGAGCGGAGCGGAGCGGAGCGGAGCTGTGCCGCGATTCACCAATCACATGACTTGAAATCTCCGCTCCGCTTCAGTGGAAACAACATTGGCGGAGCGGGGCGGAGCGGAGCGGAGCAGAGCAGAATTGTTCAAAATATCGGTAAGAAAGAAAGAGATGGCAGACGCGGAGCGGAGCGGGGCGGAGCGGAGCGGGGCGGAGCGGAGCGGGGCGGGGCGGAGCGGAGCGGGGCGGAGCGGAGCGGGGCGGCTTACTCACGCGCATATTTAATCACTAGCTTTTAGCCCGCAGCTTCGCTCGCGTAGATTACTTACACCATTTTGTTGAAATATAATTATGTATTCGTTGCAGTTACGGACATAATGTACTTTATATCATACTTGCTCAGTAACTAGGGATTACTATGGTGGAAAGTCTCCTTGTAAGTTGGTGTTTGCAATTCAAGGCAACATTACGTCGCACTATGCTTGAATTGTAATGTTCACATTACAGTTCAAGCTATGCAAAACTCCTTGGTAAACAATCTCTTTTCTTATAAAATGGTAAGAAAACTTTTTACTGAAAAAAAAACAACATGGCGGCATTTAATTTCCATACATTTCAAACTATGCAAAACTCCTTAGAGATTTGAGATTAGAGATTTGAGATTAGAGATTTGAGATGAGATTAGAGATTTGAGATTTGAGATTAGAGATTTGAGATTTGAGATTAGAGATTTGAGATTTGAGATTTGAGATTTGAGATTAGAGATTAGAGATTTGAGATGAGATTAGAGATTAGAGATTTGAGATTAGAGATTAGAGATTTGAGATAGTTATATGTTTGTCTCTTTCTACGTAACGCCTCAACTTTTCGTGTTTCTAAACTTGATTTTACTCCTCATAAAATCTCATACCGGGCCTTATAACTCAAATCGTTTCTTAAGGAGTAAACTCCAAAAAATAGAAAACTATTTACGAAAAAAAAATGGAAATGGCGGCATTTCATTTGATCTCAAATTAAAATTTCATTTTGCATTACCAATGTTTTATTTACCTCACAAGAATGATATAAAGTAGAATGCTTACCTCGGTTGCAAGTAGCTATTACACCCTCGAACTATATTCACCCTCGCTCGCTACGCTCGCTCGTGTGACTAAATATCTCGGGTGCACACGATCCATTAGCGCCCTATGCGAGCTGCGCTCGCACTGGCGCCAAATTGGATCTTGTTCTGTAATAGCTTACTTACGTCCCTTGTGTAACAATCTACTATTATATAGACTACATCTCCTCTTTATTCCATATCCCGTGGGAAAATCAATAACCTCTGAAAATAATTTTGAGAGAACACGTTGTACTAGTTGTATGCGAAAATTCAAGCATAGTATTTATAGCTAAGTATAGTTCCTTTTTTTAATTAAAAAAAAAACAAATTGTTCCCTCTCCCGTAGGAATTTCGGAAAATCCTCTCTTATCACTTGCCTACGTTACATACACGGTAATCTATGTGCGAATTTCAGCTCTGTAGCTCAAAGAGCATAGGTAAAGCGATGATGAGTGAACCAATGAGGAAGTTCATTTTTGTATAATATTAGATTTTAGTCAGCGTCTTGACGTCATGAGCGGGGCGGAGCGGGGCGGAGCGGAGCGGGGCGGGGCGGAGCGGGGCGGGGCGGAGCGGAGCGGGGCGGCTCACTCACGCGCATATTTAAACACTAGCTTTTAGCACACAGCTTCGCTCGCGTAGATTACTACACCATTTTGTTAAAATATTTGTATTCGTTGCAGTTACGGACATAATGTACTTTATATAGACTACTATCTCCTCTTTATTCCATATCCCGTGGGAAAATAAATAACCTCTGAAAATAATTTTGAGAGAACACGTTGTACTAGTTGTATGCGAAAATTCAAGCATAGTATATAGCTAAGTATAGTTCCTTTTTTTAATTAAAAAAATAACAAATTGTTCCCTCTCCCGTAGGAATTTCGGAAAATCCTCTCTTATCACTTGCCTACGTTACATACACGGTAATCTATGTGCTCAGCAGCTCTGTAGCTCAAAGAGCATAGGTAGGGCGATGATGAGTGAACCAGTCACGAAGTTCATTTTTATATATTAGATTTTAGTCAGCGTCTTGACGTCATCATAATCCGCTCCACTACGCCTCGTGGAACCGCAGCTCCGCTCCGCTCCGCTCCGCCCCGCTCCGCTCCGGTCCACTCCGCCCCGCTCCGCTCCGCCCCGCTCCGCCCCGCTCCGCTTCAGTGGAAACACATACCTCTTTTCACAGCTCAGCCCCGCTCCGCTCCGCTCCGCTCCGCCTCAGTGGAACCGCACCCTTAGAGTGAACAGTAAAAGCAGGCGGTACATATAGGCCAAATGCTTAATGATACCTGAATATTGGTTGCATCTCTAAAGTGGTTTTGTGTAATAATAAAATGAATAGTTGGTAAATAAAAAAAAAAAATTGTAATATGAAAAAGAAAATTTATTGAGGTTTATAAATGACACTGTACAGCACATTGAACACTTAATTGAGGCATACTTCAGTTAAATAAAATACAATTTGTATTTAAATAAGTATTCAGAATGAAGGCTTGGCATCATTATTTGTTTTTACTTTACCCCTTGATTACAGCAATAGGCCTTAATTTAACTGTCTTCTTACTAATGCCTGCAGCATGGCAGGTATTGACTACATCAGTAACGTTTTTGTATGACTCTGGAGACTCCTCCATTACCAACTTCGGTGATGCAACCCTGATGGATATGCCCATATTTTCCAATTTATTCAGTACATCTTTGTAATCTATGTTCCGTCTGGATTTTGCTCGAGAAAGTGCCCGACCCTAGAATCAATAGTTGATGATTAAAAATAGCAATAAACTATAATCATAACATATAAAGTACGAGATACATACAGCTCCATGGCAAGTGGATCCAAAGGTTTCAGTCATACCCTGGTGGGTGCCAGTGAGGACGTAACTACAGGTGCCCATAGACCCACCAATAAGTACAGGCTGGCCAGTCAGCTGGTAATCCACAGGTATAAGTGGATGGTGTGGTGGGAAAGCTCTGGTAGAACCCTGAAAATAACAATTTTATATTAATTCATTCATAAATCATAAAATTATTATAAAAAATAAAAACCAAGAATTGACTTTGACATTATAAATTAAAAGTAAGGTTGTAATTAATATAATATTTAACAAATGAAATGCTACATTTTAAAACTGCTGCAAAATAGATGACTGAATAACATTCACCTTACGATGAACCAAGAGTGTCTTCAATTTCCCATCAACAACATGTTCCTCAGTCTTTGCAATGTTATGTGACACATCATAGATAACATGCATATCCAAATCATCTGGCGCCATTTTGAATTGCTTAGCAAATGCTTGTCTGGTAAGGAAAGTCATGGAACTACGATTTACCCAGGCAAAGTTAGCTGCAGCTGCCATGGCTTTCAAATAGTCTTGTCCCTCCACAGAATTAATCCTGGCACAAGCTAACTGTCTATCATTCACATCTATCTGATCTCTTTTCATAGCCTTTTCCATTTGAACTAAAGCATCAGTGGCCACTTGATGCCCAAACCCTCTACTTCCGGAATGGATCATAACAACAACTTGTCCTAGCCTCTCAATTCCCATTTTGCCAGCTGCATATTTATCATAGATTTCATCAATAACTTGTATTTCAGCATAATGATTACCAGCTCCAAGAGTACCCAGCTGGGGTAAACCTCTCTTCTTTGCTCTGAGGCTAACCTTAGATGGATCAGCATTTAACATTCTCCCATATTCTTCACAATGTTCCTTGTCTTCTGCCCAAACATATCCTTCTCGGAGTGACCAATCCATACCCATTTCCAAAGCTTCTTCCATATCACGAGCATTCATAGGAATTATACCCTTTGATCCAACACCAACAGGAATGTGATCAAAAAGACTTTGAGCAAGTTGTTCCTAAAAACAATAATATTGTTTAATGAAAATTCTAGGCAAATATTTTTTTACAATATAGTTATGAAATGTATTAAGTGTATAATAAAAACCTTAATTGGCTGTACATCCTTTTCATGCAAGTTGGTACGTAAAAGACGTACACCACAATTTATGTCAAAGCCTACACCACCTGGTGATACTATTGATTTTGGATCTGATATGTCAAATGCTGCCATATTTCCTGAAAACAAGACAATAACACTATGAACTATTCATATTGATCCATTGGCCTACAAGATAATTTATGAAATATAAAACATTCCAGACTTATTGTAGGTATAGCATTGCATTTGTTTACAAAGGAGCACATCTCATTTTGCACCAATATTTAATTTATTTTTAATCTTTCTTTAATTACTTTTACTTCATTAAAGCTAACATGATGTAATTTATTTCTCCTGATAAGTATAAATGATTATTAATGATAGAGGATAGACATAAAATGTCCACCTATTGCAATTTGCATCATGTATTGCAACTTTGCAATATAACAAGCTTCAACTACAAATTCTTTAACTGTAGAGACAACTCAAGTTACATACATGACTGTACTGTAAACTGTAAAACATAAGCAGCAATTATTTCTAATTTAGTGTTGTATTACTTTGTTGGATGCTGTTTTGCTAAAGGATATATTTAACAACGGTATATCGACCGTTGCATAGATCTATCATGGTCACGGCTAGATGCGATTTAAAACACACGAAGTTAAACGCAGTGAATATCCTGCATTTATACATAGCAAAAAAAGAGTTACCAATAGCAAATCCATAGCCAGAGTGAACATCTGGCAGACCAACAGACCGGCCCACGATCCCCGGGAGCGCCGCTACGTTTGCAATCTGTTTCACGCCGGGCAGAAACCCACCGGTCATGCCAGGTCGACAAGCGTTTCTCAATTCATCTAACATGAGTTTCTCGAGAGTACTGTTCACGTAAAATACACCTTCAACGTTCATATTAGGTTGAAATCCTTTTTTGATTTTCCAGCAGTGTGGGTTGATCTTCTCTAAATACTTTAACTCTTCATTATACTGCCTCACCACCATTTTGCCTTTACTATTTAAGCTGGAAACATATTATCGGACGCGGCTGACGGACGCGACTTACGGTCGCGACTGATAGGTATCTAGATAATGATTGTGCACTGTGCTGTGCAGACTATCAGACGTAAGTCGCGGACGTGACCTTGGGCTGTCCTTGAGCGTTCGGACGTCCGAACGCAATCTGGCGCGCTGGATGTTTTTGTAAGTCGAAAACGTCCGCGGACAGTATGCACGGGGCACGGGGTGCGGGACGCGTCAGGCGGCAGAAGGAGACTGACTACGCTAGCGTTTGCACGTGCGTAAACGAACGTAACTAGCTATGAACGAAGAAATTATAGAATGTGTGCGTAGCAGAGAGTTACTATACAATTTTAAACTAAAGGATTACAAACTCTTTTGCTGATATAGGAGTACGAAACTGTGTTAATTCTTTTTCAATGTCATTTTCGATTAGATTTAGCAAAAAATTAAATTGCTCTTCATTCATCCTCAAATAAAGTTTATACTGATGTTCATCTTTTAATAAATGCGGATACAAGGTGTGGTATTCACCAGACTTTGTTCTTTCCTTATTTATATCATGGACCCAAACGCTCCGTTTTATTTTCTTTCTGGGTGGACAACATAAAGCAGCCGCCGCTAATTCGAGAAAATCGTCCTCACTTTCACTACTCGACATGTTTCTTTGTCTACAGTTCTTTATGGAATGAGCGTCGGTCGCATCCGCTAACGATGTCCCAACATACTGTGCATACCTATCAGTCGCGACCGTAAGTCGCGTCCGTCAGCCGCGTCCGATAATATGTTTCCAGCTTTACTTAATTACGGGGAAGTAAAACAATAAAACCCAAGTAAAAACTTGAAAACTCAATGAAACAATCAGCAATCGGGATTTTTACAGAAACGCCGGAATCACAGACGAGGCCGGAATTACCGGAATATACCAGTGTTGCCAACACTATTTTGAAGAAGATCGTATCATGAGGGTTAAAAAGATCGTATTTTAGCCGAAATTGTAGGGAAAAAATCGTACACTACAATTTTTCAACAAAATGATAATATTTAGTTGAGCATAGTGTTATTATTCAATATATTAACATTAATATCACAAAAACAACATGAAAAATAAGGGAACATAATATATTTAGTTACTACCTTATTTGGTACTCATTGCCGAAGTATTAATTCTTTCATACAACATTAACATCACAGAATCCTCACAAAGAAGAAGCAGAAAAAATTCCAACTTCCACCACTTTTTTAACACGTAAAAAAAATTCAGACACTTTTATAACTGTAGGCTACATTCTGTAGCAATATTCCTTACTATTATTTAGTGTGTTCCAGTTTAGCATGCAAAACGCTTAAAACATGCAATTTTCCATAGAAAAAGGTTGCGTTTTGAATTTGGTCGCTCATTGGAACGCACCCATTATACAGATTAAGGATATGTTCATGAAAAAAATGTTGCAATGACGCTATTTAACTTTAAAATCGATAAAATTACATGAAGCATGTATGACTAAAAAGATCGTATATAGGGCGTACGATTTCAGGTCATGATCGTACACAGCATTTGTGGCAAAAAAGTCGTACAAATACGATTTAAATCGTACGGTTGGCAACACTGGAATATACTCCGACGTGAGACGTCTCCGACCACAGAACACTATACTCTCCAAATACTCTCCAACTGACTTTTAGGGCGGCCACATACAGTCGGAATTCCGAAACGGAATCCCGAATAGGGTTGTAACCTTGCAACGATATATCGGAAAACCGATAATATTATAAGAAAACCGATAATATTATATTGTAAGAAAAAGCTAATGTTCAAAGCCGTGAATTATCGATTTTTTTCTTCGGATGTGATATCGATATTATCATATCGTTATAACGCAAATATCGATAAAAATATCGATGTGTCCTCTTCGATATTATCGGTTTTCCGATATATCGTTGCAAGTTTGCAACCCTGTTCGGGATTCCGTTTCGGAAAATTCCGACTGTATGTGGCGGCCCTTAGGCCGGCCACATACATGCGGAATTCCGAAACGGAATCCCGAAAAGGAATTTCGATTCGGGATTCCTGACGCAGTGAAATCTATACAAATGTATGGCGCTGTCACACACAAACGGTAGTTTTTCCTGACGGAATTGTCTATGATTCGGAATTCCGAATCATAGACATTCCGTTCGGAATTCCGGACGCAACGGCTCCATACATTTAGTACGAGACGCCACACACATTCGGAAATTTCCGTACGGAATGACAGTCAAGGACCAGTGTTACCAACTCTATAAAATATTTATGCCTAAACCAATGTCAAAACTCCTTAAAATTGCCTCAAATATTTAGAAATCTCCCTAAAAATTACATTTAACAAAATTTATATATATTAAGTAATGTGCAGTAATATTTAATAATACTCTTATTTATTATATTATTTCAGTTTCCTCAGTGTCAGAATTTTTAAGATCATACATGAACTGAAAAGACTAGGATGGGATGCTTATAATAATATAATGACACCACAAATTAGATAATACAGATGTCAAGCTTCATACAAAGTGTCCAAAAACAACGCACACATAGAGACAAGGTTCAAATACACCAAAAATCGGAACACATCGGACCACTCGGACCGCGGTTGTTATTTCCAGCAATATGACATTTACAATACACAAATAAGATACTTTTCCTAAAAAATGGATAAGAAACGGAGTTATTATAATTATTATCTTAGAGTTTTTTTATTCGACGTTAAATTGCACATTATAATTTTTTTTTAATCCTGTTGCTAATAGAGAGGTACAATAAGTCCTTACGTGCTTGTAATTCAATGATTCGTTACTTATTACAAGTCAACGTAGAATGTAGGAAATTCTTTGTACGTTTAAAGTGTATACCTTCAAATTGTACCCTATTGTTATTTTATTTCAAGTAAGTACCTAATAAAGATAAAAAAATCATTATTTAGTAGAAAAAAATTGAAATAAATAGATTAAAACGAGATCCCTGCGGTGCAATAACCAATTTAAATGATCATATTAACATTATTATTATTTATTATTATTAGTTTTAAGTATCTGTTACTAACCACATATGGACGAGTTCCGAAATAAATGTATTATTATTATTATTATTACATATTACCGAAACTGCCGCAAAAACGCACTGAGTTTAGTTGCAAATATTGAGTTAATATTCACTATAATTTTGTTTCCCGTTTAATCCATACCAATAATTTAAATAACAAAAACCAATCCAAGACCATACCGGAATCGTTAACCCAAACGCTAACGCACACGTACATAACCTAAATCGAGGTACATATACATACATGAGTTTAAATTCTGTACTAATATCTTTATTTTGTGGTTCAAGTGACTCAGTTGCTAATCTATAGTTATATACCAAGTCTATGGTCGACAGTAAAAATAAAAATGTACTTACTCTGTGGTCTACATGCGCCGTTGTCTATGTCATTCCTAACGGAAAAACCACGTATGTGTGTGGTGCATTTACGCAGTTCCAAATCGAAATTTCGTTTCGGGATTCCGTTTCGGAATTCCGACTGTATGTGGCGGCCCTTAATTCGATACGATACGATAATTTCGATTCAGTAAAATGACATTTCCAGTGTTACCGTTTTTTATTAACACAAAAATAGTGATGTAACCTCGACGCAAATGATTCGATTTGATAAAAATATTAATCGGATTATAATCGTTACGCATTATTTAGCAAATCGCTAAAATATTGTATGAAGTTATTACGGGGTCAATAACTACACATAAAACAATAATTATTATAAATTTTCCTCATGACTTTTTATTGTTAAGCGCTTTGAGTGCATTTATGTACTAAAAGCATGCATTCACCGGTGTTTAATATTTTTCGTTTACTATATAACTTTAAATTAATGACCTTTCCTTATTATTCTCATATTTTATTAACACACATCTTAATAGACATATTGAGAAAAGAGAAATCGAATAATCAAAACATCGTTCGTTAATCGAGTGAGTAATCACTATTATTGAATAGCTGGCAACATTATTTCGAAAAGTGTCATTAGCAAACGTCATTTTACTGAATCGAATTAAACGTCGGAGTATAGCTATGGTATAGATACCATAACTAGTGATGCCGTTCGATAGGCTACTATCGATAGACTATCGATAGTCTATCTATAGTGTGGCAATAGTGAGACTATCGATAGTACTATCGATAGTATTGAAAAAATCAATAACTGATTTTCTAGGTCGACAATCGATAGTGTAACTATCGATAGGTCGGCATCACTAACCATAACCATACCATACCTCTAATTTCCTCTAATACATACAGTAATAGGTACCATCTGAAAAAGTCAATCAAAAGTCAAAATAAAATTGACAGCTTCTGACAGAATACCTATTACAGTCCGCCCAACTTATCTCTGAAATGGCAAAAATTGGAACTAACGAAAAGTCATTCATAAGTACGTTGTGTTCATTCATCTGTCAGTTACTAGTGTGCAATGATTGGTCAAATGAACGTCAAATGCGTCCGACAGCGCCTCTTTCGTTTCAGTCTTAAGTTGGGTTTACTATAAAGATCTTATACCTACCCCGACTTTTAATTCGATTCAGTAAATTGACGTTTGCTAATGTCATGTTGCCAGCTTGTCAATAATAGTGATTACTCTGACGATTAACGAACGATGTATTGATTATTCGATTTTTCTTTTCTCAATATGTCTATTATCATTTGTGTTAATAAAATATAATTATAACTCAGAGAACATTACGGAAAGGTTATTAATTTAAAATTACATAAAAAACGAAGGATATTAAACACCAGTGCATGCATGCTTTTAGTACATACATGCGTTAAATGGGCTTAAAAATTAAAAATCAAGGGGAAAATTGATAATAATTAATTTTTAATGTACAGTTATTGATCCTGTAATACCTTCATACAGTATTTTAGCAATTTGATAAATTATGCGAAACGATTATAATCTGATTAATATTTCTATCAAATCGAATAATTTGCGTCCAGGTTACATCACTATTTTTGTGATAATAAAAAACGGTAACACTGGAAATGTCATTTTACTGAATTGAATTAAAAGTCGGAGTAGGTATATACCAACCATTGAGATAGGAATATACCTACCCAACTTATCTGTTCAGTAGAAAAAAATGGAACTAAAAAAAGACAACGTCAATTTTGAAATTTTATGTCCGCTGTCAAGTCTTTGAAGTGCGTGTGCTCTATGTGTTTTAATTCGATTTTAATTGCAAAAAGTGATTAAAAATGCCTGAGCCTCTTAGAAGTGATGCAACATTAGCTGTTATTTTAAAAGTTTTAGATTGTACGAGGGAAAAAAATAACCTACTAACTCCGAAAATAACGTTTGAATAAGTGGTAGTGAGTGGTAGAATACGTCGCAGTTGCAAAATGTTAGTGTTGCTATTGCAAGTTAATTAATTGTCCGATAAAATTCAAATAAATATATCAGTTATTTTATTTTCCTCGCCTATGTTTGCTTAATCTATTAAAGTGTCACTGAATTTATTAGGTATCCAATTTTTTTATACTTCATATAATATTATATATCAATCGGGTCCAGTAGTAGAGTGGGCGGTCATTCGTACTATTTACATTCCAGATAGGTATTCTTGGCTAAATAAGCAATATGGGCTTCTTTCATATGTCAGGACGTGAGCTCAGGATATCAAATGAAACACAGGAATGAGCCAATCACACGTAAACAACTGCTTTATTCAATGATATCTGTTAGGCCCAGCATTTATAATCGGTTTAGGGTTTATTTTGGTATCATGACATGTTTGATATACTTCACGGCATTACGATATTGATTTATCGATCGATCCACTCGCATTCGCGACTCACGCGTTATTTATCAACTATTATTAACGATTCACGGCATTTCAACATAGAAGGAGCTTTTTACAAGATATTACTCATACATAAGTAATTGAGATGGTAATATTAACGGGGCGGAGCATCACCCGAGGACGGGCGATGAGTCAGCGATGGCCGTGACGGAGGAGGTAGTAAACCTATGATACTGGTTTGATGCGATTAATCTGTACGCGATGATTAATAGGGACTCTGATAGCTGTCAATAGAATTGGAAAATAATAAAGTATGGCTAGCGGTGTAATATCTTGTAAAAAGCTCCTTCTATGTTGAAATGCCGTGAATCGTTAATAATAGTTGATAAATAACGCGTGAGTCGCGAATGCGAGTGGATCGATCGATAAATCAATATCGTAATGCCGTGAAGTATATCAAACATGTCATGATACCAAAATAAACCCTAAACCGATTATAAATGCTGGGCCTAACAGATATCATTGAATAAAGCAGTTGTTTACGTGTGATTGGCTCATTCCTGTGTTTCATTTGATATCCTGAGCTCACGTCCTGACATATGAAAGAAGCCCACATTGCTTATTTAGCCAAGAATACCTATCTGGAATGTAAATAGTACGAATGACCGCCCACTCTACTACTGGACCCGATTTCAGATAGTGGGATAAAGAATCCTGAAATTTTTTTGTGGATAAGGCTAAGATTGCCATCTGTCATGTCAGCAATTGTCATCACTGGTCCATGGAAATGAGGCTTATGTTTACGAAACATTGAATGAGAAATATTTTGATAAAAAGCGATAGAAATTTAAAAGAGGAAATTACACGTAATAAACCATAATTTTGAAAGTGTGTGTTTGAGAAAAGAAATGACAACCTAAGAATTCTGTGTCACACAAACATGACATGTCATACAGTTCAAAATAAGTACCACAAAGAAGATCTCTGCTAATTTCAGACACCAAGGGAGTGAGCGTTCATGATAAATTGGTTAAAGCAAGTTTTGAATATTGTGGAATACAATAATTTTTGTTTATGAGCATTCTATGTGAGGAAAAAGGAATCTGCAACAATACTTAACACAATCTATTCAGAGAGAGTTGTACTTGGAATTGCACTGCTTTAAGTGTTGTTATACTACGCTTCTGGATATCAGGTGATTTCTGTTTTGTTTTATTCATTGGGTAATTGAGGACCTTTAATGAAGTTGGTTATTGATCTGAATAATTAGAAAGTCTGTGTAGAAAATCCTAAATTGGTATGCCCGTATGGTAATTCTATTGATAGGACTGTGTGGCAAATCTATTGACAGGCCTCTGTGGCAATTCTGTTGATAGGCCTGAGTGTCAAATCTTTGAGAGGTCCGTGTGGCATATCTATTTAGGATCCATGTGTTACCTTTTTAAAAACGTTTTCGGGGCTTAGCTGTTCAATCGCCTCTGTGGCATAACTGAACACGAATGCCTGCGTGTTATACCCATACTGATGCAGAAGTTGAAACACATGAGGTCGTGTGTGGATGTAGGACAGCCGTAACGTTGCACGTTGATTATTTAGTAGGTCAGGAAGGACCGAGCGTGGAGAGATACTCGCGTATGTGTTCTGTTGTTACAGGTAATCTTCAATGGCTTGTAATAAAATAAAGCCAAAACCAATGGAATATTGGTTTTATTCAACTTAAAAATTCTACATTGTACATGACAAATTAAATAATGACAACGTTAGTATTTTTCTTTAGGAAAGGAATAAGAATAATATTGACAATTAAAGTAAAGAGTTTGTTATACTACAATCACCCATCCTTGTAGCTCCAACATAATCTCGCAAATGTGCTGGAGGTCTTTTATCACGGGTAGATCTGCGTATTATATTAGGTTCTTGTTCAGAACAACACCATATAACCCTCAAGGGAACGGCCAAGTCGAAAGACTTAATGGGACTCTTTGGAGGGCGATGCAACTGTGTCTTCGTTCAAATGATATGGACATTAGTAATTGGGAACAGGTATTACAAATCGCGTTACATTCCATTCGGTCACTTTTATGTACCAGTACAAACTGTACTCCACATGAACGGTTGTTCCGACATCCACGTCGGTCACCAAACGGTACATCATTACCTACGTGGCTCACTAACTCTGGACCAGTTCTGATTAAAAAAAAATGTAAGATCTTGCAAATACGATCCTATTGTCGAAGAGGCAGAAATTGTACAAGCAAATCCCTCTTCCCAAAGTCCCAAATCCCAAAGTCATATCTTTGTTACAGGAGTTAGTGAACAATTTGTTTACAAGCTAATGAGTGAAAAGAAAAAAGCTGAAGAAATTTCTCTGGCGTATCGCCATAATTTTCCACAGGGATTTCTCGTGTTGAACCCCTCAAACTTAGAAATCACGATGACAATTATTTTAATAAAATATATAAAAATATAAATAATTATAGTCAATAACAATGGAGTAATAATTTCTCTTGTCCTGAAATTTTAATTTTTATTTATGAAAAAGTAAAATTTGACTGTGTTGGCCTACGTAATTCTTTTATTTTTGGATGTTTCCGTTTTTTTAAGTTATGTGCGTTTTAAGCATTTAAATGTCACTAAACTTGCTATAACGGTAAAGGAAAACATTGTCAAACCGCACTTGTTCAGCATGGTGAACTATGGTCTTAACCTTCTCAATATGAGAAGAGACCTATAATAGTGGGCCCTGATGGATTGAGATAATGTTAACATCCTATGTTACTGCTGTCATTGCATGGTAGTTTAAGTTAGTAGCCACAGCCCAAATTGTGTATCTATATTCGTCGGAAAGGCTTTGTCATCATTTACCATCGAATTATGTGCAACATCTGGTAAAAATCATAGGTCTCAAAGTTGTTGAGGTCCCTTGACAGTCGCCAAATTTTAATATATGGTAACATTGACGCTGCACTAGCGACATATGAGCGACATCCGTTTAAAGAACAGGGGCCTTAGTACGAGTTTTCAATGACATAACGCGCTCGCTACGTAACTGCGAGTTACCTAAAATTTGTATGGGATCGGAGCAGAGCCACCTAGCGGGACGTAAATGGCTCAGCTTGATCCCATACAAATTTTAACTAACTCGCAGTTACGTAGCGAGCGCGTTTTGTCACTGAAAACTCGCACTAAGCCCACTGATAAGTTGGTGGCACTTTACATATATTATAATATTACTCCTTTACCACAGAGTAAATAAAACTAAACATAAACGTACGGTGCGATTTGAATTTGAATCGGTTAGAACGCGGCCAATGTTTGACGATTTAGCAAGGCCGCATTCCGTTCCGTACTGAACCAAAACGCCCAAAACTGAACTTTTTCTATAGAATTTTGGGCGTTTTGGTCAAAATACGCAACGTGGCCCTAGTGGAACAGTTTGAGGGTAAGGGTCAGCTCACACCGAGACGCGACGCGACGCAACGATACTGGAAGAGGCCAGTGATTTCGCGCTGCGGCGCGCGTCGCCGCGAGACGCATCTCAATGCCGCGAGGTGCATCGTAAAAGTAGGCAATCTTGCACGCCGCGCGTACCGACGATGCACGGCTGCGTAGCGATGCACCGCGCTACGCCGCGAGGCGTCACGAGACGCAGCGCTGCATGAAGCAACGTATTCTGAATTGTCACAATGAAATGTGTATCTTTTCGTGTAGAAAATAAAGTTCTATTTTGAGCCGCTCTTTGAAAGACTGCGCGCAGCGTCGCGTCGCGTCTCGTCTCGGTGTGATTTGACCCTAAGGTGATTTGTTTTGAGCGTTGTGAACATTTGTTTTCTTGAACGCGCCCATAGCGATTGACTTTTGCAGAGTTTGACAAATGTTAGTAACATTGATTGACATTGACAGTTCACAGCTGACACTGACGTCCGTGGCTTAGATGTAAAATGATTTCATAACACTTTTCAGTGACTTTGTTGGTAAAATTAATCTTAAATTATTGAAAAGCCTAATAAAAGTAAGTCTGAAGGCAAGGCCTCGTTTTGGCTTTTCATTTTAAGAAGGCAACAGAGCACTAATTATGTCTGCTTTGATGAAAATACGTCACATGCCCGTTATCCAAAGATGTGTCTGGAATCACTTGAATAAAGTGAATCGCTCAATATCTACATCTAAAAAGAACAGCGACACAGCTACGACTAGCGTCAATCCCTCTACAACTACCGAAGACAAGAACTGGGTGAGTTATGGATTCGACTACCACAGTAAAGAAGAGGATACGAGTGCTCATCATGCATCCTTTTTCTTTTCGGTAACCATGTGTTTGGTTTTTGGAGGGTTCGCCTGGGCTTATGCACCCGACGTACATATGAGAGATTGGGCCCAGCGAGAAGCATATCTGGAATTGCGAAGACGTGAGAAAGCCGGATTGAAACCAATCGATCCCAATTACGTAGATCCTAGAAAAGTGACCCTTCCATCAGAGAGTGACCTTGCCGATGTTGAAATTATCATTTAATTTACTGCTTGAAAGTAAATTGTTAACTATTTAATGTAGATAAATAAAATACCTTTTTCCAACATCTGTGTTTAAATTATTTGTATGTGAACTTCATAAATTCAGTCAATATGTTAAAAATCCTAATCTTCGCTTAAGATAAATTAGGATAACACTAATATTTGAACAGGGTTTGATAATGTGAAAATTAAAGTTTATATAAGTAATGGACATTAATGAAATTAAATAAAATTCAATGATTTTTCCCAATTGTAATAGTTGAGATTTTTTGAGTTTATCATTTGGCTAATACTGTCTTTTTTAAAGAATTGTGGCTGTAGATTCCAAGTGTCTATATTATGTTATATTCTTTACCTTGTAATTCTATGTAAATGTAAATGGAAACTGCATACTGCATACATAAAATATTTTATTCAGTGAAAATCTCTTATTATGGTTTCTTACAATACATAGCGCTAATGAAATCAATAACATGGTAATATTCCAGAAATTTTTCAAATTCAACATTATTTATCCATAAACATACTTTATTACTTATCACTGTTTTTTTTGTTTCTTCTTCTGTGACGCTTAGGTGGCAATAATAAATAATCCTTTCAGCCCTATCTCATAAATTCTCATTCTTATTTATATTTTCGGTTAAAAATTAAAACCCCAATTAATTACAAACAAATAAAACTTCTGAACACATGAAACAAGATCTAGGAAGCACCCTAAAGTACGTAAGTAAAGTAAGTAAGTAGTTTACACAGTTGAGGTTGTGAGCAAAACTAACTTTTAATTTTATCAACTAACATTGACATTTATATCAATCTGACAATCAACTTAATTGAAATATATAACACACCCTATTACTAGATATAATGAGAATCCCACATAAAAAGCACAACCACTGTATTGTTATGTCTCCCTCCTATTTATCTCAATATAATGCCACGCAGTCGACCGAGTGCCCCTTTTATACCACTCACGCACCATTCATGCCAATTCAGAACATTCCGGTAGTTGTTAGAATGAAGCTCTAGTATGTTCCTTGCAATCGACTTTCAACCTTAAGATTGTTGTCGTAAGGTCGAAGCGTCGTGCGCATACTTTCGAGACGGCCGCGCTCTATTGTTCTATTGTTCGCTTGACATGTTTATGGCCCTTATTGTTTATTGCTTCCGGTTTAGCGAAGTACATACGCCAGGGTTGTCACAATATCTTACATACCTTTTTAACAGACTTCAAAAAACGAGGTGATAAGGGCCTAGAGCTCACCCGGGGAAGTACCACGCCCGCCATTTATTTTCTACCGTGTAATAATATTGTTTTAAGAACAATTGTGTTCCGGATTAGGAAGGTGTGGAGCCGGTTACACTTTTTTAGAGGCGACCATCTCAGTCCTCAGGGGTAGCAACGCATCTGTGGCCGAATTAGAACGAGACTCATACTAACAATAAGTAACTGGACTATTACTAACATCAACTAACAGGACTAATTATCACTAACAGTCCCTGTCCCTACACTTATTAACAAACTAACCAACTAATATTCTAACACCATCTAATAACTGGACTAACCATCCTATACTATAGTCCCTTTGAGTCTAGTTCTAGGTCGGTCACAGTAGTTATAGGCGGCAGGGGAAGGGTGGTGCTGCATGCTTGTTTGCTATCTTGATTCCATTAAAAAAGGTTTTCAATTATAAACTGTATTTTTTTTAATGTGTAAGTATTATCTATACAGGGTGATTATGACATCCTAAGAGGAATACGTTGAATTACAAATCACCCTATATAACTTCGTACTGGAACCGATTTTGATCATTCTTTTTTATTCCAAAGGTAGTTCTTGTTGTCTAGATCCATTATAAATTAGTCACATCTAGCGTGTAAGTACTTTTTAACTCAAAAACAGTTCGTAACACATAACAGATTTGTAGTTGATGCAATTTTCAAACTTAATATTAATACAATTCCTTATAAAAATATACCTACTTCAGATAACAGAAATACAGAAAACACACCACAACAGTTTCATAGAGAAAGTTTTGTAATACGAACATGTTACATCTTACTTAATTTCTGTATGACGATTTCGTAGCATGGATGGTAGGGGCCCCGGGTTCGATTCCTGGCCGAGGCAGATTTTTATGTGACAGATTTTGTTCTGGGATCATGGCTATCAGTGCTGTGTTATTTGTGTGGTCCATGGTTCTGGACACAGGGAATCCTAGTGCGTGGATATAAGTGTGATGACTGATGACGTTTTATTTATCATGCATTCATCCCTTTATGCATAAGTATTACCTACCGCTACCTGTAAAAATAATATCGATATTTCACATCTACCAGCGTCTCGCGACATCATTTTTTTAAATATCAAGGAGGTAGGTACTTACTTATTTTATTAATTACATTTATTAGGTATAATTACGTACCTGAATTGGCGGGTACTTAATACCTATACCTACCTATTAATCACAATGGGTGATCCAATCCAACGATACGCAGATCGCATAACTACCCGTGTTACAAAACGCCCTTAGACGGATCACATAATTTTGTGGCTATTCAAACGGATAAGAAAACATTAAATGGTATGTATACGTGAAGTTATGTAGATAGTAGAAGGTATACAAAGTTATAGAAATAAATGGTCGAAACGAGATGTAAAAAAAAACATTTATTGCGCATAAATCAAAAAATCACAGACTACGTAGCCGACAAATATAATAAGGTACTCGTAAGTACCTAATCAACAATTACAAGCATTTGACCTGTACCTGACTAGGCAACTGTTACATGAACTATTCTGCCCCCTGTTAACAAACAATAGGCGTCATCAGATGTTGTTGCTACTAGCGCGTTAACGCAGCAGCCGAGATTAATCTCCCCTGCAGCTTCTAGTTTGTCCTGGGATATTTTCCACCTTCGCGCGTAGCCGTCCCAGCCTCCTGTCCAAGCATAGCCGTTCTTCGCAGACAGACTCGTCAATATCATATCACTTACCTGTGTGGAAAAACAATGTTATATCAATCTAATCTATAAATGCACCTACTTCACTACATACATAAACATAGTATTGCTTGACCAGAAAAATAGAAAACCTGTCATGAGGGCGCTAAAGTTTCTTTTTTTATGGCAACAGCACAGACAACAGTAACTATAGTAACGCTCATGTTATTATTGTCATTTTGAGAACTATGTCGGAGATATTATTTAAGGAAATAAATGTTATTTTGTACGAAATGTTATTTTAGTACATAGAAAACCACTTTTCTTTCACGAATATGAACATTTTTTGTCTTTTTAGCACAAAATATACACTCAAATTGAAAAGACAAAGATGAGACAAACTGTGACATTCAAACTCACTGACAAGTTATTTACGATTGACGTTTAGAAACTAAGCGTTGCCAGTAAAACAAATTAGTTCCATAAGTTTACCGCAATATGGCGAGGTTTTTTATATTCCTGGTCAAGCAATATGTATAAAACAAAGTCGCTTTCACTGTCCCTTTGTGTCCTTAAATCTTTAAAACTACGCAACGGATTTTGATGCGGTTTTTTTAATAGATAAAGTGATTCAAGAGGAAGGTTTATATGTGTAATAACATCCATTAAATAGTTATTGCACCCGTGCGAAGCCGGGGCGGGTCGCTAGTATGTGTATCTAATAAAAATGTAATTGGTGTGTACTGTACATACATAAAATATACTTGGAAAAAATGTGTCTTTATTTATAGGGATAAATGAAGCCAAAACTATATTTTTTTTTAATTTTTGTCTTTTCGTATGTTTGTCCTGGCATCACAGTAAAACTACTGAATGAAATTATCGTGGTTTTTGCAGCGGTAGGTACCTACCAACTGCTGCAAGTCTAATTTAAAACCTGGTGGTTGTTTCATCTTAATATGCTGCTTAGAACCAGAGATACCTACCTATAAATAAAGGAGAGAAGTTATATATGTTACCAATATTAATATAAATAATGAATTATTAGTAGGTACCTTAAAAAGTACCTATGAATGAACTGACCTACGGCTACCTCTTCATAGATTAAAAGTAATTGTTAATTAATCTTCGTTCAAAGATTTAGGTCATTTAGGTAGGTACAAACTTTATTTACACACTTCGTGGCTGCCAAAGCTGGCAGCATATTATTGCTATTCAGTTAATTCAGGCAATATACAAAATAAAAGTTTAAGTTTTTGTAAATATTTATTTTACTATAACCCAAGTCTTTCATTCTTATCACAGTAGTATCTAGTAAATAGTTACTTAAGTAATTATGCTATCAATACCAAAAACTACTTACACACCTAAAAAAACTTTACCTTTACTTCGTGTAGTTTTTTAAAAGAAGTCTCTAAAGACAGATCATGAAGTTGTAAGGCATTGCCTCCCCTTGCCGTAATCAGTAAAGATGAGCCGTCTATTCGGAGTGGCGCTCGTCCCTCCATGACTTTGCGCGTTGTAAAACGAGTTTTAGATTCATCTTTAAGTAAACAAAATTGTTTATAAGTCATTTAGTCTTTTTATTATACGTAGAATAATGAATCTTTAATAGAATTTGTTATTTCCCCAAATATCATGAAACGTCTTTTATTTATTTACGATAAATAATTAAAACTTAAACACCTAGGTACTTACCAGGTGTAATTTCGGTAACAGTAACATAAAGATCACGCGCCGTAAACATGTATGGTGCACTTATTCCAATATCCTTTACTTCTTCTAAAACTTCGTACTTGGCCTTTACTGCATTATTTTCGTAAATGATGACCTGGAACATGGTAATTCATAATTTATATAAAAATAGCTACAACAAACAAAATGTAAGGGCTGAATCAATTAATTTTGAATTAAGTACGTATGTAATTCAATAAAGTAAGTATCAACTCTTACGTACCTACCTAACTTCTAAGTACTGACGAAATAAAAGTGGTTCCTTGTTCTTGTCTTGTACCTAATTAAATTAAATCGTACCTAATTATGACCATGGACAAAACTTTGTCTTTGCTGCGACTGTTAGTTGCTTGTAATCGAATATCCAGACTTTCCTACTCGATAATTGTAATACGAGACTGCCTCTTTCTTTTCAATAGGTAGGTAATATAACTATCACCATTAGATATCCACATTACAACCAGTACACATCCCTACAACTACACGGTAGGTAGGTAGTTATAACAAAAGTTATTGATTAAAACAAAATCAGTGAGGCGTGATGAAAATGCAACCGGATAGGTACATTTCCACATCGATTGTTTGACAAACCGAAATTTAACATGTAGAATGTAGATGTGTCTCATTTGCTTTGAGTAGGTATGCCGTATGATACACGTCTGCACACAGTATCAAAATCTTTGTATAATGTACCTACCTAATGTTGTTACGGACATCCCCAAATATAAAAAAATACAGAAATTCTTATTGGCAAAACAAAACAACTGTACTCACATTGCCAGCTTCATTTCCGGCATATACGTAGTTGCCATAAACCTGTATAGCTCCAATATCAGCGTCGGTGGCCGGGAGTTCAGCCACTTTATCACCATTTGCAGTCCAAACCCTTATCCCACCATCATTAGACGAGGAATACACGTGACCTTCGCCTGCTGCTATCGCAAATAACTGCACTGCATGAGCTGGCCATGTTGGGCCCGGCGATAGTTTCTCATCGTACGTCTTAGAAAATTAGTAAAAATATTAAGATAACTATCATAAATATTATTAAACTGTTACCTAACTATGTTCCTACATTTACAATCACTTTTAAAAACAGGAATATATGTATATTATGCTTTGCTCATTTCATCCTTATAGTAAGGGAGGCCATGATGCTGAATGTGGATTTAATCGAGCGTCTTAGAGACCTATTGGGTTGCAAAGCTTAGATGATAAGAAGAAAAAAATGTTATATAATGTATACCTTTTCATCGGTGGGGGAAACGGCTATAGATCTTTAAATATGTAAAAAAAAACTGCCGCATGGACATACTCGAGCGCGTCAGATTTTGATACCATCAATGGCCTACGTATTTTTAATAATGTACGTATCTGACCGTTTGCATGATGGGGGTGATCGTACTTAAGGGTTGAAAATGATAAAAAAAATTTACTCGAGCGCGTCAGATTTTCTAAGGGGGTGTTAAGTGCACCAAAAAACCGGCCAAGTGCGAGTTGGACTCGCGCACGAAGGGTTCCGTACCATTATGTATAAAACGCCAAAAAATCTGGCCTTTTGTATGAGAACCTCACTTAAATATTTACTGAGTTTTTGTAACCACATATTAGCCACAAGCTACGCCATCTCTTGGACCGACTGGTAACTAAAAGCATGGACTACATATTAGCCACAAGCAACGCCATCTCGTGGACCGACTGGTAACTAAAACCATGGACTACATATTAGCCACAAGTAACGCCATCTCTTCGACCGTAAGGTAACTAATATCGCTGAGGCGTCGAAAATATTATTTATTAACTTAAATATTTATTTTATTCTGTTTTTTAGTATTTGTTGTTGTAGCGGCAATAGAAATACATCATCTGTGAAAATTTCAGCTTTGTAACTATTACGGTTCATGAGATACAGCCTGGTGACAGACGGACGGACGGACAGTGCAAAAAAAATTCGCCATTTTGAAATACTCAAGCGCATCAGATTAAGATATATATGGTTCATCTTTATGTCCTAGACTTGCTGTCTCTTAATCTGACGATTATCTAGAGGGATTTCCCTAATCTGCCAAAAAAAAATTAAATCATTGAACTTCATTAATAGAAAAGCTCAGGAAATAGCATGCAAATAAAAAAGTGTATGTTTTTAAGTAGAATACTTGTATTTACATAATATAAGGGCCGTAATATCAATCATAGTTTAAACTATGCTTCAGAGTTTAGTCACGAATTATTTCTTAAGATCAACGGTAGATAATCGATCAAGTCTAGTTTAAACTATTTAAACTCTCCCGAAGGTTGGTTAAAAACCTCCTTGCGAGATTAACCTTTCTTTTAATTTGACGTTTCTCCAAGATAGTTATTCATAATAATGTGTATTAGATTTATGGTAGTTGCCTCATAACTTTTGACTGGGTGTTCCGATTTTTATAATTCTTTTTTTATTCGGAAGCTGGTGCTTGTCTTGTGATACTGTATAAATTTAAGCGACCTCTAATGGGCAGTTTTTGAGTTATTTTTAATAATGTGTGTTTATGGTCGCTACCTCATAACTTTTTACTGAGAATTTAAATTTTCATCCTTCCATCCTTTTTTTTAATCGAAAGCTCGTCGTATGTTTTCGTATAAATTTGAGCGAAATCTGACGGGTACTTTTTGATTTATCTCTACTTATCGATTTTGAACATTAAACTTTAATGACGAATTTTTGTTATTTCGGCTCTTATAAATCGTCAGATTATATATTTTTCGTTATCCTTGAATCATTTCCTTCAAAATAAAAAAAAATTAGCCGCGCTCGAGACTGTCAAGATGGCGTTTTTTTTAACAACTTTGTAGCCCTCCCCTTTCATTGCGTCATTCTCAAATTGTCAGATTAGTGGAATATACACTTTTTAGCATGTAATTAACTCACCCTACCTTAATCTGACGCGCTCGAGAATGTCTGATGATCAATTTTTTTTACTAATCTGATCCTTTATTCTTGAGGCGCGGCCTTATATATGGGGCTCATATTTGGTGGAGGTACTTAACTGGGTACAAGGTACCCTCTGTACCTTAATCTGCCGCGCTCGAGTAAATCCAAGAATCTCCTCTTGGGCTCCCTAGCTATTATGTATAATAGATTAGATTGAATAATAATTTAAAATTCTTGACCTTATTATAAGCAAGTGGACCAGGAAATAATTGTAAAAATAAATATTAAATGTTTAACTAATTTATTTAAGAATTTAGGTATTGAAATTTTACTTTATTTATTGCTTTTACATTTTATGTACCTACATCAAATCATCAAACATGTCTATTAGTAGGTACCTACTAGTTATATTACTGCTTATAGGTATTATTGGAAAAAGCTTTCTGAAGCATGCTGGAGGTATTATTGTTTAAATTAGAGAATGCTCCTAATATCAGTAAAATTTAACCTAACATTGATAAATAAACAAAAATATAAACAGACTTACAACAATGGTTCCCGCGTCAGTTCCTATAAAAAGTCGATTATCCCAAGCCACTACACATGGTTCCGAATCAATTTTAATTTCGGCTTTAATTTTTAAAGACATTATCCGCAAACTTTCTCGACCTTCTATTTTTCTCAAAAACTAACTAGAAAATACTTTCGTTCAGAAAGACGCCGAGTGATCTTAAAATAGACGCGATTCCGACTGCCGATCTAGAAGCGTCCAACGTGCTTCTACTGAATGTGTATCTATACATAATATTATATTTTTAGACAACTCCAGGTGGACGATCCATCAAAATGGAACTAGCTTTTATATTTATAATAGAAACACTCTCGATAATAAAATAAATAAATCAGTTGACACTGTAGATAAGCCATCCCTGAAACTTCTCACTAAACTGATGGGTATGACACGAAATCTTAATGTTTAGTTGAAATAACTGTGTCTTTTTTCAAAATTTATCATCAATGACATTTCCCGAACGGATCAGCCCGTTTTAAAGCGCCTTACAGCATTTGACGCCGCTTGTGAGTGGGTAGAAGTGCTGATCGATACAGTCACGTTATGATACAGTCGTTTGAAGGTTGTTTGAAAAAACCTATCGTCTCAACAACGCCTAAGGTACTTGCGGCAAACAAGAGCCACCTTATTTTAAACCTGAATATTTTACGTATTTTAAAAATATGAATAAAAAACAAGACATAAGGTAAAGGTTTTCTTTATTAGTTTTTCGAAAAAGTAATGTTTTCAAGGTTTCCTCAATTATTTGATACCAAAGATTTTTAAAACCCTCTTTGTGGCCCTTATTAAAACTAAGTAACTAAGGGCCGCACCAAAACGAAAACTTTTTAAAGTTTTATGATAAAATAGACAATATTTTCTTTTTCCCACTAATTTCAGTTAAAATTGTTCGAAGAATGACACAACAAATCGTAAAAACGAATAAAAACATTATTGAGCCATATTAGACTAACGTATCGAAAATTCACATTAATAATGTTAAATAAATCAAATACTCATAAAATATTTATATTTTTGAACATTTTGTTCGAAACACTATTAAAATCTTTAAACAAAATAAAAATTACAACTAAATCTGATGTACGTTGTGACATCAATCTTCCTTGAACAGCATCCATTACAAGCTTTAACTGCTGCAGTGACTAAAGCCCTCGGAGCTTTTTAGTAGGAGATTGCATAATTAGTTGGTATTCTAAAAAAACCTAATATTATATTACAAACCATAAGTATAACAAGGACCCTTTTTACCCGCCGTGAAAGTGGCCCTTATTAGACTAAGAGAAGAAGAGAGAGATGAGAAAGAGAAATTTCAATATAAAATGGTTACTTAAATATTTATATAACAATTAAACTTACCTTGATTAAAATTCACAATTCATTCATTATTGCTATGACACAGCAATTTTTATTAATGATGAGATATATTTCGTACAATTTAATTTTTTTTGTAGAAGGATTTTTACATCAGCGTGGCGCAGACCAACTGCCTAGAGCCCTAGACGGTCTTGCGGCTACTGGCAAGATAGCGGATCGTACGATCACGTGACCTCGAATATAAGCCTTCCTATTGGTCCTTTAAATTCATGCGTAAGCGCGATCTAATATACCTATCAAAACTGTGTTTTTGCTGTAGTGGCCCTTGTTAAATCCCGGCTCTAATTACCCTCAGGTACCTTATTAATTTTTTTTGGAATATCGCAATTTACCGGACCGAATCGGTTCAAATTTTCAGGAAATTTGTAGAACTCTTTGGAATGATTTCAACTGTTTGGATCAATCACGCCGTAGAAGAATTAAGAGGATTTCAATGCACACACAGTCACACAAATATAGTGTCCAGCAGTCCAGACTATATTGCTTGGTACCATGGTTGTGATTGCAATTTTGTCGTAGTTCAATAGTAAACACATAAAACCGTGTAGGTGGGATCTTATTTACGCGGGCGGCTTTTAGTTTAGTTTCTGTAGGAGAGTATAACCACTGTGGTATTTATGGCGAAGGAAAACATCAAATTCAAAATTTTCAAATTCAAATATTTATTTCTTCGAAGTTAGTTTTTACAAACTCTTATCGAACGTCAAGTTACGCCATCGCTTCAACAAATCCCTACGGTGAGTGGTCTTGGGAGAAGAAGCGGCATGAAACTCCCAAGGAGTCTTTTTTTTCTCTTTCTTCTTTCTTTCTACTAATTACGGCTAAAATACTAAACTCATGTCCAAGCTGATTTATCATTAAAATATTCATCAAGTTTGTAATAACCTTTCCTCATAAGAATGCTTTTGAGATGAGTTTTAAGTTTACATTACGGCATTTCTGTCAATTGTATCGGAACTTTATTATAAATTTTAATGTAGTTACCCATGAAAGAGCCACCAGTTTTGCTAAGTCTGAATTTTGGTACAATCAGTTTAGCCTTATTTCTAGTATTTATATTGTGTACATCACTATTTTTAGGAAAACCGTCATGATATTTTTTTACATACATAATATTATCCAAAATATATTGTGAATATTGTGATATTACAGTTAGGTAATATATGTTTATGTCTTTAAACAAATGTCTAAGCGAATCTCTCGGCCTGAGGTTGTAAATGGCACGTACTGCTCTTTTTTCTAATATAAATATTGACTCTATATCTGCAGCTGAGCCCCACAACAGCAGACTATAAGACATTATACTGTGGAAGTAACTAAAATAGACTAATCTTGCTGTTTCTACGTCAGTCAAAAGCCTTACTTTTTTGAAAGCGTAGGCGGCAGAACTAAGTCTCCCTGACAAGGCTTTGATATGAGGACTCCATTGCAAATGAGAATCTATAGTAAGGCCTAAAAACTTTGTTGAATCAACTAGTTCTAATACTTCCTTATTCAAAACAATACGAGTTGGAACTTCTTTAACATTATTTGGTTCAGTAAATTTAGTCTTCTTCGCGTTTAAAATAAAATTATTAATTGTGAACCAATGCAATACTTGTGAAACAGCATTATTTACATCGTCAAAACAATGTTTCCGCCTATCTACCTTAAAAATTAAGGAGGTGTCATCAGCAAATAATACTAGTAAAATAAGGAAGATCATTTATATAAATTAGAAAAAGCAATAGTCCTAATATCGAACCTTGGGGCACACCCATTGTTATGTGTGCTCCAGGAGACTCTATTCCATTAACAACTACTTTTTGAATGCATTCCGATAAGTACGATTTGATAAGACTAACTGATTGTGTTGAGACACTTTAGTACATAGTATCTCAATGGTTGAGACACCATAATGACTTAGTTTATTTAATAATATATTATGATCAACGCAGTCAAAAGCCTTTGAAAGGTCACAGAATATACCAATAGCATCCTGCTTACGCTCCCAAGCATGAAAAATGTGTTTAAGAAGTGCGATGCCTGCATCAGTGGTACTTTTCCCCTTCGAAAAACCGAACTGATTAACATGAAACAATTTATTTGTGGTAAAGTGAGAGAGCAGTATTGTAAATAATTTTTTCAAAAATTTTACTAAGTGCCGGTAAGATTGTTATGGGCCTAAAATTTGTAGGATCGCTTTTATCTCCATCCTTGAACAATAGTACTATTTTCCCATGTTTCAAAAGATTGGGAAAGCTACCGTTTGTGCTACCGTCATCAACACATTTATTAAAAATGAAAGTTAAATGGGGTGCAATAAAAGTGATCGATTTAAGTACTATGTAGAAAGGCGCCACAGATCACTTGACTTTTTAATATTTAGAGAAAGAAAGCTTTCAATAATAGCTTCGAAATTGACATGTTTAAAAGTAAATGAGTAAATGAATTGGCGCACCTGTCAACACAGGACTCCATCATAGTCATGGCAAGCTGAGGACATGTATTTAAATCTTTTGTTATCAATTGCGGTACTTTCGAGAAGAAATCTTCAAAGGCGCCGGCAACTCCACTATCAGAGGTGATACTCTCGTTATTGACCTTCAAGTTAAATTTATGGTCATTGAATCTTATTTAACCCGTTTCTTTATTAATAACGTTCCATGTAGCTTTAATTTTGTTTTCAGAATTCTTTATTTTATTGGAAATGTAGATTGATTAAGCTTGAGCGCAAACTGATTTAAAAGTTTTGGAGTACAATCTAACATGATTCAAAAATTTCGGGTCTGTGGATGTAAATTTTTGTTCATATAATTTAAACAATGTTATTCTACTTTTATAAATTCCAGTTGTTGCCCAATCACTAAATTTAGTTTTAAAATTATTACATGTGACAACTTTTTCTTTAAAATTCATATTTAATTAAATCAAAAATAGTAGAATATGATTTGTCAGGCATATTTCTCATGATATTTCTAATGATGACACTTTACTTTTAATATTATTTTTGAAGCTACTTATCCTTTTTAGTATGTAGACCAGGGTAGAAACCTTTAAAAATAATAAAAAGTGAAAAAAATAGTAGTAGGATGAAACCCATTAGAAAAGGAGGGGAATATTATAAAAAATGAAAGGAAAAATAATTTACGGGCGATCTGAGGTCGGGAAGGGGATGGGGGTGAGTTTTTAAGGGTAAAAAACGGTTTTTCTCGATTTCTGGCAAAACTAAAAGTTCAATCGAAAAATGTCAAATGGCAAAGTTGTAGGTAATAAAAAGATCTAAAACTTTTGTATTTACACTTTTTTCACATAACCTCAAAATTTATGTGAAAAATTCAAAAAACCAAGTTTTTGGTTTTTTATTTTTATCTTTTACAATTTTTTTTTTTTTTAACGAAATTTGGTGAAAACTTACCTTTTTATGTCCCAAATACGCTGTAATTTTTTCATTAAAAATATTTATTTTTTCACCTTATTTTGAATTAATATCGAAAAAATACCCTAATTTTCAATCGAAAACTCACCCGTCAAAATATCAGCTTTTTTCAAAAAGTTTGTATGTTTTCTGTTCGTTGAAATGTCTACTTTCCGATGGTGAAAAAAATATATGTTACTATAGTAAATCTTCTCAGAAAATGCATAAATACAAATACAAAATACAAACAGATTCATCCATACTGATAATCTGAAAAGACAAAATCGAATTAATAATGCTTTCACTATTTTATCGTGAATATACTCCCATGAAAAAAAATATTAAAGAGATAAATGTCAAAATGTATAATTCGATCTACAAAAATAACTGCCTATACAGTAGTTAACTATTGATGTGATTAATTCATGTTTTTTAAGCCAGTGCTCTGTAACACAAAAAATTTCTATATTCATCTCATTCAATAGTAAATCCAATACTAATTCTTGGCTGGAAAAGCCTTGTATATTTTGATGTACTATTTTTAAAGAAGTATGCTTTTCCTTTGTTAATACATTGCAAGAGTTAATCTCTGTTGTCTTGTAATCTATATAAATAAAAATGAATTGCTGTTCGTTAGAGTCGGAAAAACTCAATAACGGCTAATCCGATTTGGCTAATTTTAGTCTTGAAATATTCGTGGAAGCTCAGGGAAGGTTGCAGCGATGAGAAAATATGGAAAAAATGCGAGGAAAATACTAAATATGAAAATTTAAATTTCCCATACAAATCTTACCTGTCAAACATTTGATGTTCGCCCCGTCGGTTCGGTATTTTTAGGATAAATACATGTAGATCTAAATTAAATAAGGGGTTGGAATCGACAACATACGAGTATATCCATAATTGTCGAATTATCGCGTATTTAAGATTTAAAACATGCAAAATAACATAGACATTATCGACATACATGACACAAAATAATGACACTACAACGTCATTTGGTTGTTGTGTCGGCTGCGTTCAGAAATTAAAGTTCGCTCTTTATCAAAATCAAAGTCAAATCGCCCCGTGAGGTACGTGAGGTATTACATTATGACGTTACAGTTTTCTGTTATCAAACTGGTTCCTTTTTAATTAGTTTTAAACATTGTTTTAAGCTTATAAAATTGTCAAACCCTCAAAAAATCCGTAAAAATATTTTAACGATATATTAGAAAATCACATTGAAATGAAAAACAAAATACAGCCACAAGAGCAATAACGAAACGAAGACTCATCAAATAGGTTAAAAACTTATAGCACTCTTTACACTTCTTTTTCAAAATAGATCTTTCCACGGGACGCAGCAATACATTGGAGGGAGCTGAAGATAACTCCATATGTGTCTGTTTTAATTAATGACCTATAAAATAGCCATTATTTTTGCTTATACACATTTTTTTGAGTTGTTATTTAGCTCTGACCCATCCCAAACAAAAAAAAAACAAACATCCCAAACATCATTGATAACCACAAATATTACGAATGGTTGAGTGAGCGAGTAATCTTGGCAGCTAAGAATAAAGATGTGGATGGACGAATATTAATAAAATAACTTCATAATTCAAAATGAAATCATTGGTACCCTTGCATTGGTATCATTGCATTCATTCAAATCAATCTATTGTGTAACCAATGAAGATGAAGCCACCAACTATTTAACTATTTTTTTAAATTCACTGGATGAGCCTGGCTTACCACCGCATAATTTACAACTAAAGGTTGGCTCGGTAGTCATCGGTTTGAAACCTAAACCAACCAAATTTTTCAATGGAACGCGTTTGGTGATAAGGAAACTGATGATCAGTGTGATCCATGCAACGATTCTAAAAGGAAAATTCAAAGGTGAGGAAGTTCTCATTCCGAGGATACCGATGATCCCAACCGATATGCCGTTTGAGTTTAAACGGCTTCAATTTCCAATTTGACTTGCATTCGCTATGACGATTAACAAATCACAAGGCCAATCCTTGAATTTTTATGGTCTGAATCTAGAAAATGCATGTTTTTCTCATGGCCAATTATATGTGGCCTGTTCACGGGTCAGAAAACCACATGCTTCATTTGTATTTGCATCTAATAACAAGATGAAAAATGCCGTATAATAACAAGTCTAATAACAAGACGAAAAGTGTCGATGCTTTATTGAAGAGTGCATTGAAAGCCATGCACGGAAATTAAATATGCATGTCATTAAAATACCCAATTTCATTTCAACTTATATCTTATTTACTTTCTCCTCTGTTATAATGGAGGAATTTTATGCCTTTACAAGGGTGAGGAGCAAGTTCAGCAGGAGGTGGTGTTAAGAGATCTGCAGAAGCGAGGTAATTAGGACGAAACTGAACGCTTTTTCTATTAAAAGGAAGATTTCAAATAGTCATAATATATGACATAACTAGCTGTTGCCCGCGGCTCCGCCCGCGTGGAACTCAGTGTGTCACAAAGTTATTCCTGCGTTAATCCCGACCCCACACATATTAAGACACACTCCACACATCTTAAGAACAGTTGATTTTTTACTACGTTTTAGTTATACCGTACAAAAATCCGTTATGTAGATCTTGAGAAAATCGATAAAAAGTCTTTAAGATAAACAAGTCCCATAAACATCTGAACCCACGACCTCATTCCCGGGTATGAGTTTTTACCGCGTGAATCCTAATCCCGCGGGAATTCAGGGATAAACAGTACCCTATATGTTGCTTCAAAACTTCCTCAATCTCCTAGTAAAGGTCGCATAAAAATTTAAGCCCGCAACTACGCGCAGGAGTTTATTCCGCGTAACTCCAGATCCCGCGGGATTTCCGGGTAGACAGACTTGTTAGTTTTATATTAATGTTTGTTTAGAAGCTATTTATACCCCATACGCGAAGAAGGTTTTCCCGCGTAAATTCCGATCCCGCGGGATTTCTGGGATAAAAAATATCCTATATGTTAATCTAAGTTGCCCTCTATGTGTGTGCCAAATTTCATGAAAATCGGTTCAGTAGTTTTTGCGTGAAGGAGTAACAAACAAACAAACAAATACACAAACTTTCACATTTATAATATTAGTAGGATGTGTCAGAACAGTTTTACGTGGATGTCCGAGCAACATTGCGGTAGAATCATTTATTGGTTCATGCCATTCATGGGTGGAATATGGATTAACAATGTTATGAAATGGTTATGAAGAATCAAGACGAATATTAATAAAATAACGGTACTCGAGACTGATTCACCAAAGATGATGTGTCATTATTACAATAGAGATTTCATGATACGGAAGAAAATGTTAAAAAGTTCTGATAAAGTTATATTTCTTGATGTGGAAAGCACTATAAATTGGAATGACACATGTGGATTTTCGGGAAAAAGTACCAGTAGTTATCATTTTTATTTCAGCTTAAAAAGGGTGATGTATGTATAGGTCCATGTGTATGCCATACGCCCATACCACATCATTATAGCCCGGTGATTGGCGTTGACTTTCTTGAATAATGAATTCTTGAATTTCAGGCCAACTTTAAGAGCCCGTTCAGACAGACCGGCTTGGAGAGGAGAGCAGATTTTTATCGCGATGGAATCCAAAGTTTTGAATAATTGTATTAAGGTTTATTTTTGTATATGCACTTATTTTGTCATTGGGAATGCCTGAACGCGTTTAGTGTGAAATAATGAGAGGAGCCGACTGGCTCCGATTGCGTGTTCTTACTAGCTCTTTCTCGGTCTATGTGAAAGAATTGGCGGCTCCGCACCGGCAAATTCCAAGCGCATGCGATCCGGTCTGTGTGAAAAGAAAAATACGAGCCGATACTCTCCGAGCCGGTCAATGTGAACGGACCTTAATGGAGGAGTTTATGCCTCTTCTACAACAATTGTGAGGAGCAAGATCAGGTGGTGATATGAGATGCGGCGAGGCGAACTCAGATTTGGGGTGCTGGTGAGCCAAAATATAGAGCGGTGCTTTAGTGGACAGCAGTGGAGAGATGTGAAGAAATTTGATCGACGTCAAGGGTCAACATAACTTTGAAAGGAGCAATTCTTCAAGAACTACAGCAAGTACATTATCAACGTCATGCATTGGTATACAAATTCAAGACCGCTTCAGAGCGCATGCCTAATGATGGCTACAATGTGACCAGAGCGGATAATCGACCAGCTGAAACACACGAATACACTTTTATCTCTGCAACAATATAATTAAGAAGTTGCAATTACTTAATTTTAAAATAATAGGGTTTGATGTTGTCAATATATTCATTAAATATAACGGATCAAAACACATAAAAAAGTATTTTATTTCGCCCTTTTTCCTATATGTTATGGATTGTGACATTATCAATTTGCATTAATTTTTTAAATTGTAAACCTGCTCTGCCATTGACTGCTTGGCGGAATGAAGTTCGCCGGGTCATCTAGTTTAATTTAAATTATTTGGAACGTATTCCAAGGATACATGCTGCGTGTCATCAATCGCGAAGAAACTGAATGCCGGGGAGTTCGCCATGCTCAAAGGTGTGTGATGTCTGCCAATCAGCACTTGGTCAGCATGGTAGACTATGGATTGAGTTGTTGTTTATTGTTGTAGTCAGCAGTCACAGATGAATTTGATCAAAAAGAAGAATAAAATTCCGAGAAGTTGTTTCTAGAGCATATTATTAAGAATGAAAACTTTGTACTTATAAAATTACACTAAACAAAACTATACCAGTAGGCAGGTACCTACCTACCAATTAGCCAGTTGAACCACGTGATAAGATTTTCGCCAAAGAAACACAGAGGCCGAGTTAACAAGTAAATAGGTACAGCTGCTAGCTGCTACACATAAATCATCATGTGTATGAACAAAGAAATTAATAATGGATTGATGTCATCACAGCTCGCCCGAGTTGCCCGGAAATGTACCGTCGTCACTATTCACTCATGCCTCCGTGAAAGTGAAATGCTGGATTGTTATGTTAAAGCTTAATGGTGCCGTGAGACACTTCTAATTATTATGTGTGGATTGAGGAATGAACTTAGCAGTATTACATCACGTCGGAGACTACCTGGCAGTTCCAGTTGTAACATCACGTGAATCACGTCGTTCCGGTCAACCGCTAGGCTTACTACCTACTTAGCAATCTTAGCATCATATTGTCTTACAATGTGAATGGCCCGGCCTGTATCCGTATTCCACCAGTCGTCTTGTGTAACACAAAGTATTGGTACAGATTACCTATCTCAAGCATAAGTACCACAGTACTCGTATGTACCCAGGTAGCCTTTATTGTGGACTTACAAAAGTATTTTTAGCTTTTCCTCAATTTTCCATGGATAAAAGTAAAATAACAATAAACATAGTAGGCTCATTACCTACTTAAATGTTACGAATCTTGTAGGTAGGTACCTAAATATCTAAAGTTGTCTTTTATTTTCTGCTTTTGGAGTCGTAAGTTTTTTAATAAATTTTATAGTGCTTTGCGTGAAGGTGCATTAATCATACCTACTACTTCTTATATTATAGGTAATAAACATTATCGTGATATTACTGATGGGACCTATACCTACATAATACGTAGGTACCTACTAGTAGACAGATAATTCAAACCCACCATGAGTAGCTACGTACTTTTGTAAGTAAATATAAATTATGCAAAGAGACACTCGTTGCTACACTGAAATTACTATTCTAAATAAATATGATTCGCAGGTTTTCTCTTTTAGCGAACCACTAATCAAGAGTCAACCCTGGTGCGTACCAGTTAGCGCATTATGCAACTAATTTCATGGCAGCCACCGAATATGTACCTACGAAATGTATGTATTTATTTCACCGCATGTACCAAATGTTTTGGTACTTTTAACCTGTTGATGTAATTATTTGGCTACAACCCATTAATGGCCCACTACTGAGCACGGGTCGCCCCTCATTATTATTGAGGAGGCCTAGAGTATACTCCACCACGCCGCTGGCTGCTCCAGTGCGGATTGGTGGAGGTGGTGTGAATAATTACATTGATGTTTTAAGTGTCAAAATTAAATGTCCATGACTACGTTTTGTTCAGAATTAAATGCAAAGTACGTAACCCGAAAAGTAATAAATAAAATCCCTATTGTAAGTGACAAATTCATACAATAAAAAAAAATTAAAAAGTAGTTAGGTACCTAAATATGATAATTACATCATTAGGTAAAATAATTTCATCAAATTTGATTTAAGCAATTGGGTAAATTAATCTAAGTAATAATTATTATTAAGATCATCACCAGGAACATAGATATATTTGTTTATAAACAACAATAAACTTGTAGGTATGTATGTTTGAAGCAATACTTTTACCTTTACGCAGTAGTATTGCGGATCAATTCTAATTTAAAACTTGTACCCATAATACCTACTGTATGTAACGATGAGTTCTTAACTTTTTATTGCCATTAACATGACCATAAAAAATATGTAAGTATCTGCTATAAACGTTTGGTATATTAATTAACTGTCTATGAACGGTAAAGATTATCAGAGAAATAAAAAAAGAAATTTTCTATTAAACATTTAATAAAAAAATAAAAGTATATAAAATAATACTTAGTTATTTACAATAAACATCAATTTGATGCAACAAGATAAAATTAAACATGCAATAAAGTCTGGCTGTGAGCCAACGTTACCATCCTCACATTTTGAGCGCTCTCCACTTACGATCAAGCATTATGTACGGAACTAGGTACACCAATTTTCGAAATACCACGATATCTGCTGAATCAGTATAACAGCAAGATATTGTCATCCGAAAGATTTGAATTCTCATACGCAAGCTTGGTCATAAATAGAAAATGTATTTCCACACGTAACTTATAGAAGTAGATAGTCTACTATTAGCTTAGGAAACCCAAATATCTATAGTAGACTGTTTTTTCCATACGGGTCCTTTCCCGGCTATTAGGTACGTCCATCTTTCAGCTGCGACCATGTTGAATAAATTGTTGCAAATTTTTGGTACCTAAGTAATTTAGATGAGGATGATCCACGTGGACATGTCATCTCAAACCACTTTAATATGAGCTACCGCCGGAGGGAGCACCGTACTCGGAGGAGGGCGCAGCGGCTGGTGCACCGTACTCTGAGGATGGACGTGCTGCCGGGTACCCTTCCTGCTTCTGGAACAATAGAAAAGTATGTTAACATTTATTCACAACTCTGTCTTGTAGTCCACTTCTACGTATCGTTACGGAATTTAGTAGTAAACAGAGCACGTAATTGTTTAAGTGCTTACCGCTACCAATGCACATCAGGAGCGTTATCAGCTTCAAATTTTTATAAGAAGGGTAGTGTTGGCCTAAACAGCTGGAAAATCTAGAAGGTACTAGTATTAGAAGACAGTATAGCTGGAATTAAACTGAACAATAGTGACTCGGTCCTAGTACAACGTACACCGAGAAAAGAGACGCAATGTAGGTAAATCCATCACCATCGCCGCAACGCATCGTGACAATTAAATTCTAATGCGCTCATCATTTTTTGAAATTAGAGATGCATGCGGGATTCCAACTCAGTCCTCCCAGTTTGAAAGTCCAAAGTTTAAAAAAATCTTAGGCGTATGTAGGTACGGGTAGAGGGGGCAGCTGGCCCTGGGGACTTCGGATAAAGTACCCTTTTAAAAATTAAAAAACTGCCTAAAAATTCGCTTAATAAGGATCAGGAATTCAGGACCTCCTGTTTTATAGCCAATGCATTACACTGAAGTACGCACAAGAAAGGAAAGTTAACTTGGACTCTAAAGATGTAATGAACTTTCATAGGTTTGAATACTGTTTAATACGAGTCTTACAACGTTATGGACTATCAAGCAGTCAAAATGTTGTGGTTTGTAAAATATTATTTAAGAATCCAAAAAAATCCCGATAACAGCCTAAAATTTCTTGACTTTTTAATTAAACACTTGATGGATAAGTTTTTACAGATTTTATACTGGTAATAGTTTAAGCTTAATTGTAAAATCTTGTTACTGTAACTGTATCTAGATAACTGCATTTAAAGTAGTTGAGTTACAATTCAGCCCCAAAGCAATGAAACTTTTTATTAAGTTTTTTCAATCTTTTCCCGACAGCCATTTTATACAAATTTCATTATATTCAGTCCAAATACTAATCGATTAAAAAGCTATTTGTAACCAAGACAAATGTTAAGACAATCATTGCACAATAAAGACAGAACACATGCATAATGTTGCATCACCATCATCATCACAACCGATGCGTGATATGTAGTTTCATGACACAAAAGAATTATTTTGGTGTTGTTTTAAAATTGGCACAGTTTTGACAATAGTCCGTGTTGTGGACCAAATTGAGCACGATTAGCGTTATGCATATATGAAATCCAATTTCAAAAGTAGGAAGATTACCAAACTTTGACATGGAATTATACTTAGTAATCATGCATCGGGCGACGCATTTAAAGGAATATAAGATTGAGTGCTGATAATAGCAGTTTCAATAGTGAGGCAGAGTCCATAGACGTGGTTATTTTACAAATAATTTTTCGCGGTTTCTGTTACGTAGTGACGCGTGGTAAGTATAGATAGAAGGTTTTAAGTAGGGACCCCTGGGTCAATACTGTGAATTTCATTGCGTCATCGATGGCGAGAAAGGGCGTTCTTGATGAGTTAAGATATTCCTGGTTTTGCTGAAATGTTATCTTATTTCGACCAAAAGGTATCATCTACTTAATTTACTTTTTATTTTGTGAACAACGAAACGATGACCCACCAAAGAATTCGAACTTTGTGTAGGACAGACTAATAACACAACGTACTTTAGTACATAGTATCTCAATGAAAACAACAGTCAAATAAAGGCAGGCGGATATTATCACACACGAATACATTTTGGGGACAGTGAAATAATTATAGGTTTCCATAGATGGAGATTGAAAATATATAAATCTTCAATCTTCAACGATAACAGTTTCAATTACAAGTTGCTTCCCATACATTATCCACGATACAATCGGAAAACTCGTAAGTTTCACACGACTTCGCTAGAACAAATTTTTTGTTTCATAATTTGCAATGCATTGTGTGAGACCAATAAAATGTTTTTGGTCTGGCATATTAGAAAAATGCATTTTCTAAACAGAAATTATCTAATCACGACTAGGGCATCATATCCGGATATCCGGCCGAAAATACTATCCGGATAATAGAAGACCTATTATCCGGATAAAACGGATAGTAATAATTTTATACTATTTTGACCATTTGGAGACATTTTGTTTGCTTAATTATTACGAAAATATAATATTTTATGTTTTATTTGGTTATTTGGAGATTGCCTCTGCAACTTCTACCACATTTTTTATGGTATATGACCCAAAAAATAGTTTGACTGAATTTTCAACTACCTTTTTATCTTAGCCTACGTCTCGTAAGCATTGCTTAGCTTACGTGCTCGACAGACAACGACAGTTCATAAGAACCGCCCAATGTTGAGGTGCGACGTAACTATAATTCCCAACAACTAAAGGCGGTCAGAGCATTTAATTGTTATATTTTAAAAGCAGAAAGCCATGATGAATGAGCACTTCTTGGTGGTAAACTGATACGTCTGTTTTTATGGTTTTAAATATCACACGATTCAGAAGATTCAGTATCGTCCCATTGAAACACTACTCGTAATATGGAGCTCTCGTCAAGATGGTTTTTCATCCCTACCGGCCGGATATTTGTAGTAGAAATAGAGTGGCGGCCAGAGTCTTCAAGGAACAACAACCTGGAGGAAAGGTTGCTCAAGAATTCCGATAGGGAAATAAACAAAGCGGGAGCTTCCTTAAAATGCCAAGTAAGCCTATGCTTATTAGTCCCGTAGAAGGTAGTTTGGTTTTGGCATTCAATAAGACACAAGTTTAATATACCCTCCACAAGCTTACAAAGTGGTGGGGTTATTGAAATTGGCTAATAATGACAAAGATCGATACAGCTGCCTTATTTGAAAACGGGCCGCGCGCTAGCAAGCTTCCAGGATTCTGATAATAATCCAATTTTGGAAGTAAGGCGGAATAGACGTATCAAGTATACAGGTATACAGGCTTTTAGTACATTCATTGGAACACCCTCAAGACCATTGGCTTTTTTCACGTCTAGACACTGTAAGGATTTGAGAACCTTTAACAGTCCCTGTCCAAGTCCTCACACTTACCGACTAACATTCTATCATCATTTCTAACTGGACTTATCATCCTAGTCCCTTAATTTAATCTTTGTTCGGTCACAATTATCATGGATGACAGCGTGAGGGTGGTGCTGTTTGCTCATTTGCTACCTTGATACCTTTAAAAATCTCTTTCTTAGTAAACCGAATCTCTCAGAGGTACCCAAATGGGATATTAGTGGAGGTACATACGTTATTTCTAGCATCCACAGATGGATCTGTGGCAATAGACACGCGGTTGATCACAGAATTTGAACCAAGATTTTTGGATGTGACGGGGAAGTAAAAGGCTTTCTGCTTCGCACTTATATCGGACACTTTGCAAACTCATGCATCAACCCGGAAAAATATATGACACGAAGTCTCGCAGTTATGTTTAAAAACAGTTTTAATTTTTTTAAGCATTTTGCGGATTTGAGAGATTATGGAACAAAACGTTACAGTATTTTGGAAGTTATTAGACATAAACATCACTTTAACAATTCATTTTCGATTCAATACAATTTGCAAAAAATCTATCAAAAGTGTCCTATGATCCCAAAACGTGGATATCTGAAGAAAACTCGATTTTCGGAAGTTTAAGTGAGACAAATAACTTTCAATTTTCGATAATTTTGAACTTTCTTAAGAGGAAGTCAAAAATATGCAAATTAAGTAGGTATGTGTGTCATGCATGTGAGTCTTAGTGTAAGTAAGATTAAATTACGTATTAGAATTTTTAAAAGCGAGTAGTTACTAATTATTCAAGCGAGATACATTTAGCTAGAATAGTGAATGAACTGTCACGTAAACAATTAGTATAGTTATCTAATTAATAAAAAATCGAAAAACCCGACTGTGACAAATATAACCTTTACTTTTTTCAATTTTTAATTTGACACCCATAATTCTAAGGTAAGAAAAAAACCTATCCCCTCCTTATTTTTAACCGACTTCAAAAAAGAAGGAGGTTCTCAATTCGACCGTATATATGCTTTTTTTTTTATGTACGTTCAGCGATTATTTCGTCGTTTATGGGCCGATTTTGATAATTTTTTTTTTGTTGTAAAGTAGATATGCGCAGTGGGGTCCCCTGATAAGGAAACCAGGATCTGATGATGGCATCTCAGAGAAATCGAAGGGAACTTTCAAAAATTGTATGGACGACTAGTGTGTTTGTTCATGTTATCATAAGTACATTAAAGCGCTACCATTTCATGAAGATCTGGAGTCGATCTGATGAAGCCGAAAGACAGTCGAGGGAACTCCTCAACGATTTACTGCAGTTATCTAGTGTTTGGGCTTGATTAATTTGTAGTGACGGGAACTTTACACTTACATGTTGAATTGAGCGCCATCTGGCGAGTAGTTTTTGAGTTATCTCTACTTATCAAGATTGAAGTCGGTTATTTTTTTTGTAAAAAGCAATTATTTTATTTGAAAGTTTACGTAGCCTTTGTAATTATTATCTATGTCATATCAAAATCCTTCCAGCCGTTTGGGCTGTAGGGCACGCCAAAGAAACGGACAAAACAAACAAACATACACACATACGTTTGAAAAACATTACCCTCCTTCTGACACAGTCGAATTATTAATTATGCAAAAGCTTGGAACTTTTTTTGTCCCATGTTTCACATAATAGGTATCTAATAGGTACGTATGTCAGATTGAAAATACTGCTTTTTGCACGTTTGGATTCCCAGTTCAGTTAATGTAAATTTATGTCACAGAAGATAATTTTCTTTTCGTCTTCCTGAAAGGGTTTTGTGATGTCTCATTTGTTTTAGCCGTACCTTTCACAACACAGGGTTGGTGGTAGTTATAAGCGTCTAAGCGTCAAAATATTTTTATCACTAAATTACCTACCTGCGTCTTATATCTGATGAAGTAGACTTCTGGCTTAGCTGGTTGCGTAGGCGCCGGGGTTGGGATCACAATATCGGGCTGCTCCTCGGGCTTCTTCACCAGGACGTATACAAGAGTCTTCTCTTCATTCTGTGGTTGCACAGGAATTATTGGCGCAGTTGGCGTCGGTGGAGTAGGTGCCTTGATGAAAACGATCTTGTAATGCTTCTGCGGGGGAGGCACGTAGATGGGTTTTCTGGGTGCGGGAATGTCATTGTCCGGAGGTGGTACATGAACGTACACGTGTTTGTGCACAATAGGTTGCTGCGGTGGACCATACTGCGGCGCGGGAGCTCCGTACGAGGTGGAAGGAGCCCCGTACGAGGAAGACGGCGCCCCGTACGATGTTGGCGGTTCGGGCCGCGCCACCACGCATGCAGCTAATGCAGCCCAGATGGCTGATCTCATTACCTGTATATAAAAAATAATTTTAAGTCATATACTCATATTACTCCTATAACTTTTATTAATAAAATTTTAGGGGATGCTTTTATTTTCACAGTTTTTTTAGATTGGTAGCACTAGATCACTAGGTCAAACATTAGGTCACAATTCGCGTCACGAACGTACCGTTTTGTTAAGCATGTTGACGACACGGTTACGGTGAGGTATACACGGAGTAGTGTCCAGCGTCCAGGCGCCACCTGTGTTTATAAGAGTGCTCGCTCCACATCCGGGGAGGGGGCACTTTCAATGGTTCTCATGGCTTGCGCAACGCGATGGTTCGCGCTGCCCGCCCTCTAATGGATGGCGGGGCGACACGCCGCGGCTATCTAGACCCTGAATCAAACATAATGATTTTAAATTAAATACAATGATATTGATATCTACCAATCGGGAATAACATAGGTCACGTCTAAGTTATTTGGAGGGCGCTTGAATCGGATTCAATTTTTATCCTTAGATAGAAAAGCTGATTAAGCGGCTTAAATATAGCCAAAACCTTAGTTGGCATCCTGGATCTATAGAGGATCCACACGATGAGTCAGGCCACTAGCCCTCTGATACGATACGAGGAGGAGTCCTGTAAATTTTTACCGAAAAGTTAAAAATAAGTACCTAAGTACCAAATCTTATCTTGATTTTAAGATTTGAACCAAAATTATGTTAGGTACTTATTGGATAGATTGTTGTAATAACTTTCCTCAAAAGATAAAGCATGATAGTTCATAAGAAATATTAATTAGGTAAGGTGCCTTTATAATAATTACGCCGAATATTTTGTTATAATATGTAGATAATAGATATATATGTATCTATCTGTTCAATAAAATTAAGCACATATAAATTAGAAGGCCAAAGCTTTATGGCAAACCTTGTTAAGTTTACAAGATGAAATGGAATTTTTTTGTTAGTCAATAAATGAATTCATTATAAGTTCAAAATTTCAATATAAATATGCTTATTTCTATGCAATTATTTATTACACAGTTGCTTCTATAAATTGGCTAAACAAGTCTTAAGTTGTATAGATAGGTATGTACCTACTATGTAGGTACCTATTACAAGTATCTATTTCATTAAAAAGTTGGGTAACATTTATACGGGTTAATCGATTATTTGCATAAGTGATGTGTATAAAATATTAAGTATAGCTTAAGAGAATTTTGGTAAAATCCATAATTATAAGCAAATTAAATGCAAATTAGAAAGATGCATTCCAACATTCAAATGGTTGCTGCAACTTTATACTTAGTATCTACCTATCTAACTAGATCGCCCTTGCTTCGCTTTCTAACCTTTTCCTTACGTTTACAAATTAACAATTTTTAGAGCCTACCCCCAATGATCCATCGATTAATTCATGATAAAGACAATAATTTTCAATAAGTGTACTCATAATTAGGTATATTATAATATTATCGAATAGGTATTGGGGGAAAACATGAGACTTAAAAAGGAAATTAATTTCGCCTGCCAGTACATGCGGATATAGAAACATATTTATTTAACACTTTATTGTTTGTACTAACTAATATAAATTACAAATTAAAATACTAGGAACCTGAGCTAGGAACGATCAGCCGCCTTATCACGTTAATAATGTACCGATGTAGTGTACCGACTACCGAATATCATGAACGGAGCATAATAGAGCCATTAGTATCTCTATGAATAGAGTCGAGCATCATGAACTAAGGAGACGCCCTCGCTTCGTTTCGGGAAACTTGTTCTTTAAGTTTACATGTTAAATGTTATTCCATTTTCGAATATTTTTCATTTATGCTCTACTTATATTACTTGGTTGTTGCATGATGTACTTACTATCCACCACAAAAATAATTAATTAATTTTAGCCAGTTGTTCCTGAGTTTAGCCCGTTCAAACAAACATAAAAACTTTTTAGTTTTATTTAGTAGATATACTAGCTTCCACTCGCGGTTCCCACGAGTGAAATTCGTTTATGTCGCGTAGGGGGAAAAGGGGGGTGCTCCCCTTCACTCCCCAAATAGCATACAAGCCAAATGCCTAATTTCAGCTTCTTACGTTCAGCATCTACCTATTTTCGGCTGTGTATTGTTTTGCATTTTTGTAACACAAACTTTTATCTCCCAGGTATTGCAAATCTTTGGAGGTTTATTTTTCATCCCCTGTTTCAATCGACTACGAGTTTTAGTTGTTTAGCCATGAAAGCGTCACAGAAAGACTTACTTTCGCATTTATAATATTATCGTAGAATGGATAGGTAGATAACAAGCACATACCTACGCTTCAATACTTATGTTAGCATAAAATTATATCGTCACAACAATAAAAATGTAGAGTAAAACGAAATATAATTCGAAAATATAGAATTGTTCCTTTCACCTAAGTTTATCAATTTACCCTCGCATAGATGCGTATGTTTATCTACCCTCCAAATAAGGTTTGACACATCTAAATAAATTTATTATTGTGTTGCATTTACGTGAAGCGCAACAAATATAGTGTATGAAAGTGTTTGTGAAATATGCTTGAAATTATTAGTTTGTATTGTACCTAACGCAATCATGTGATGTGATAGATGCAATTAAACTATTCATATAAGGAAGTTTAATACTTAGATTAAATATCTTGTTAAAATCATATTATCGACGATGTATATTGTGCAGTTATCTTACAGGACATCATATAATTAACTCCGCCAAAATCATTAATATATCCCCCAGATTCTGTGAAACACCTCATTTCATATTTCATGGCGTTCTATGTTTAGTGCAAAGGTAAAACGTGTAATAGTTTCATGCAACTTCTTATCAAGATTTGTTAAATTCAACCGTTAAGTATTAATCATGACAAGGTTCTAGATTTTAGATCCATTTCCGACATTAACTCAGTATTTTCCAGCCGTTATACAGGGCAGGATATAATTTCCGAAAACTGATAAGAGTCTCATACATAACTATTGTATTATTGTTTGTACGGTGTTACAGTTAACGTTGTATCCCATAGATTGTTCACGATCTTAATTACCATTGATCGGTGTGCATGTTCAACACGTATAGCTGTAGTGTCATAGTCTCGCAGCCTCTTAGAGCGCTTCGTGTGAAGCGGTAGCACAGTATCAGTTACAATTACAATCTTAAGTTCCTCCTCGACGTATAAATGTAAACAAATAAACAAAACAAAAAGCAGAACTTCTCATAATATCTTTTATAGGACTAAAGAAAGGGAAAAGAAAAATGACTGACTTACGAAGAGATATCACAAGGAATATATGTTATTTTATGGTGAGTCCATTTTTTTTCTTTTAAGTTAAGATAATGTTTTAGTGTTATCGTGTCGATAAAACCTTTCGATTTTTATGTGTCATCGTAGCAACTTAGACAGGTTGTAATTTCTTAGAATGGGTTGGTATTAGGTTTTATTGTAGACACCTACCAGCCTACCAGGTTATTAGTCCCTAATAAGACACTTAGGGACGGGTTCTGAAAAGCGTCTATTAACTGGGATCTATAAGAAGTACGCCATAGAGACAATAAATTATTGGCAAAAGTAGACAATTCGCTGGCATTAATAAAATCATTCATGCTTAATTATTCCAACTACTTACTTTCATTGTTTAATCAGCATTATTCACATGATGATTCTTTTGTTAAAAATCCAGGAATGCACAGTATTATTCAGTAATATTATTACTCAATGATTTTCCCTTAAGATTTGTAGGACTTTGAGGGGGTTATTCAGAGCTGTTAATACATACCCAGATCATTCAAACTGTATGTATGGAAATAAAATAAAATATTAATTGAGCTTAATTTTCATTTTATACTTTATACTCAATCGTCTCATTTCTGCGGCAATGTTCCACGTATACTTATAGGTATAGGTGGAACTAATTGAATCTTAATATGTATTAAGTAGTAGGTACCTAAGTATAGGTACTCAACTTATGTTGTAGAATTCTTAGAAGATTGATTGATGATGTATATACGGGCTGAATAAACTCCTAATTTAATAGTTCTTTATGTAGGTAAACTTTTATGTGGGTAAATAAGGACATAATCCAGCACCGAATTTATGTCGGTTTGGATAGCGCACGTGCGTTACTAATTAGCAATTATAAATGCTTGTGAGTTATTATAAAACAATAAAAAGGTGAACAATTGTACTAGAACGAAGCGGTCATAGCCCGACTGCTTACCTATATTTATCGTAAAAAGTGTTCGACCATTAAGCAACGTCGAATGCGGTTGAGAGTTGAATCTGAGATCACTACTTTCAAACTCAAGTGTTTCTCAAGTCCTTACGTTAAGCATTGCCGCCGGAAACGGGCGTGCAAGGCTTGCACTAAACGCTGACAGCACGTCCGGAGGGCGCCCATGGACCACGGAGGAGTGGCATGAGATATTATTTCAATAAAAGTAAACAGATACTAACAATCTATCTCCATACCAGTATTATAAATTCGAAAGTCTGTCTGTCTGTCTGTGACGCTTTTACGGCTGCCACCATTTCGATTTGGATGAAATTCGAAATGAAAATAGTTGAAGACCCAGACTCACACAGCACACATATTGTTTTTCAAAACTCTACCCCTAAAAGTTCGAAGTAATATGAAAAATGTAAACCGCTTAACCGATGTCGATGGGGAAAATCGTTACAGTGGGTAGTGGTGAAACCCCTCAGTTGTGCAGTGAAAACCGCAGTGATAGTGATATTGTGATATGGACACGTACTGTTAAATAATGGACAATAGTTATTATATATTATAGAAGTTATTACTTAGCATTAGTTATTTCATATCATCCAATCTTCCTCAGTGCCTGAAGTCGAAAGTGTTCGAGCAATGTGTGTTGCCAGTGTTAACATACGGATCTGAGACGTGGTCTTTTACAGTTGGCCTCATTAAAAAGCTCAAAGTCACACAGCGCGCTATGGAGAGAGCTATGTTAGGTATTTCGCTACGAGATAGGATTCGCAACGATGAAATTCGTAGTCGAACGAAGGTTACCGACATAGCTCTAAGAGTTAGCTGGCTGAAGTGGCAATGGGCAGGCCACATCGTTCGAAGGACGGATGGCCGATGGTGCAGAAAGGTCCTCGAATGGCGACCACGTCTTGGTAAAAGGAGCATAGGACGCCCCCCGACAAGGTGGACTGATGACCTGAAGAAGACAGCGGGAAACCGTTGGATTCAGAGGGCTCAGGACCGGTCGGAGTGGCGCCAATTAGGGGAGGCCTATGTCCAGCAGTGGACTTCGATAGGCTGATAGATAGATAGATAGATTAGTTATTTATAGGAAAAAAAACACAGCCATAATCATCATTAGTCATATAAGGTATAGAGAGAAATCACTGAATGAACAACATCAGTGAAAACACGTACATAGCCATCCCAACGCTTACTTTACGACTAACCCGCACAGGAGCATCGTGTAGGTAATTCATTTCTGATCTCCTTGATGACTGCTAACTAGAGACTTTGTATTGATCTGCTAATTATGTTGAAATTGAAACCACTTCTTGGTTTCCACATATCTACCTTACCTTAAAAATACTGCGCTCTTTTGAAGTCACCTTCACTATTTTGTAAATTTCGTTTGTTTTACTACAGTAGGTATGTAGCTAATATACCTAATATCTGTTGTTCTTGAGTATGTAAGTACTACATAATGGTTTAAAGTTTCTTACTCAAATGTTGTAACGTAAAAGAAATATGATACATAATTACTACTTTTGGTCCATGCTTAATTACCTACCTACTGTCTTCTCAAAACTATGCAACCTGTCATAAGCAATCTTAGTGATGTGTTAATTATTCTCTAAAAGAAAACAAACTCTCGCTAAAGTTTTAATACCTATAGGTTCTTAATATCACCAAAATAAATAGTGTTATGAAATTCGTAGTCGGTAGTTAGAAATGTACCTACTTAGATATTTAAGTATTCATACTTACTAATGATTATACAGTTCAATATGGATATGGGTGTGATAATGCCGTTGCCGCAACCAGTTCCGCTTAGACTAGAAGATTTTTTTGTGTTTTGTAATCATTATATTGATATACAAGAAGTGCCGAAGAGCTTCTTTCGCCCTTCTTCTCCTCTTTAAAATCTTATATCACCTTTGCAAGGCGACTAGAATTAGACTCAAAAAAATTACCTTTACAAGTGTACTTATTGACAAAATACTAGGTAGGTAGGTACTCTCCCAATAATGGTAGTGATCTTTCGTTCTCTTCGTCTCCTTCTGTCTATTTAATACTCACTCAATCTTGAGTTCTTTTAATTTCTTTTTGTAACTTTATCATTGCCAAAAGTTTTAAATAGTTCAAAAGATTTGTAAAACTTCATGAACTAAATATATAAAAAAATATATTTAAAAATGAGACAGTATTTTATGATTGTATTATTATGAGAATATAGATACGACTGCGTAGTTTTAATTGCTCGGAATGTGACGTGAACCACGCACGCCATTATCAAATAGGGCTACCAATTGAATCCTCAGTAAGAATCAAGTTTAGACGATTAAAATACGTATAAATTATATTAATAGATAATAAATTATATTTCAGTAATGCTAATTTTAAGTACAGACATACATAATGATAATTAAGCACGCCAAGAGTTTATGCAGTAGGTAAAAAAGATAAATTTGTATTCTGCTGCATTAATGCTTGCTTGAATTTTTTGCTACACTGCAATGCATTATAGTCCAAACTTAGCGTTCTTATTCTCGGACAAGTAATAAACACATCATAATAGGTACAATTATGCACATAACCAGTTAGCTATTACAGATGAGACAAAACAGTTGAAGTCTTATAACAATAAAACAAAATAATGACCATGTCTGTAATCAACGGATAAAAAATAGACAGCCCTAGCTATATGTCACATAACTTCCCAACTATGTCCAGTGTACCATGAGTTTATAGGATCTACAACTATCCGCATAAAAGAAGCTCGAGCAAGTCTCAAACCGGATTTTTCCGCTACCTCTCAACTCAACTATTGTTATCGTCTACTTCAAGCCATAGCTGAATATCTTTCACGAACACTTACTCATATACTCGTGTACACATTATGATGATTGTTAAGCAAATTGAACTAGATTAAAAGGGAACCGTTTTTGTTTTGAATTGTCAGATAAGTATGCGCTATGAAAATACAATACTTTATTTAAGTACTTAGTTCCAATTAGGGTGATTATATACGGTGAAAATTTAACCTATTGAACGTTCTCATTGAATTAGAGGGGCTTGGGTTTACCTATCTACAATACGTGTTTGGTAGGGAATGCAATCTCGCGAGATTGGGGCTCAGGCGAGATCTCGCGAGTTTATAAATGTCAATCTCGCGAGATCTCGCCAATTTCGAGATCTCGCGAGATTGGCAGTTTTTGGTGTTTATTCTTGCAAATAATCATTATATTTGAATTAATGTGGAACAAGCAATGAGAATTCAAGATATTTTGAAACATTAATTAATTTTTACAAATTTTTTCAATAAACTTTTAGGTATTTTTAACATTTGCTAGACGTTAGATGTAGATGTATCTCTCTATTCTCTCATAAACTTTATCAAATTGGAAATAAAATAAACAAACTTTTTTCTCTTCTAACATCAAACAACTTTAAAAAAATATATAAATCAATTTTTTATAATAAAGCAACAATAAGTTAAAACAAAAATTCATTAAATTCATTAACAAAATTGAGTTGATTATTAGACTGAGAGATTATTATAAATAAAAAAAAAACTTTACCCACTCAGGAATTTATTAAAAAAGGACAGATTAACTAATAATATATATACCAATAAAGTTGAATGCTTATTCAGTTTACCTCATACACCATTATCAAGAATAATTTTGATAGAAGCTTTACAGTACATAATGTATTTGATTTGCTCCTATTCCCTGAAGGCATTCTTTTTGGAATTTCTTGTCTACAATAGGCATTTTTTGTTTAGTTTAGTTTACTTTTGAGATGGTCACCCTGGTTCCATGTCAATTCGTGCGCTGCCGCAACTTAGAATAAGCTAGTTTAATGCTTGTAAACAATCTCGTTAATCTCGCGAGATCTCGCCCATTTTTCGAAGAGATTCAATCTCGCTAAAAAGGGCCGAGATCTTGCATTCCCTAGTGTTTGGGTCAATGGTGTGCGTGTGACAACCCTTAAGATTAAAATCTTAACCGAAAAGTGTAGACTTGAGATGTGATTATGAAGAACAACAACAATCGTAGGGGTCGGGACCCGTGCTCCACCTAGGTTCTCCACCTGGGTGGAGCACGGGGACTTATAAGGTCCCGTGCTCCAACTGATGCCGTTAGTACAGTGAAACAGTAAATTGTTTTCCTTAAATTATTCAAAAGATCTAAACAATTATAATAGGCTAGCTAATGTGGTGCACAGAACGGAGTTTAAGTATTATTTACAAACCTTCTTGGTGCACAATTTTTAATTAAAAATAAATTCAACGCGTCTGCTTTCTGCTTTTCAACTTTTATTTCTTTAAATCGCTGACAAAAAGAGACACACAGAGGTTACATTTAGCCATAGCTAGCCTATTATAATTGTTTAGATCTTTTGAATCATTTAAGGTAAACAATTCACTGTTTCACTGTACTAACGGCATCAGTTGGAGCACGGGACCTTATAAGTCCCCGTGCTCCACCCAGGTGGAGAACCTAGGTGGAGCACGGGTCCGGACCCAATCGTAGGTACTTTAGTACTTAATCTGAAGTTCATGGGGGGCAGCTGCGGCCTGCGCCCCAATGCCTTACCTGACGCTCCCCTAAATAAATAGGTTGTCCGCCCTATGTCACAGTTAAACATTGCAAAATAGTAAGCTGTTAGTAGGTTATACAGAATTCTTGAGGATACCTACATACATAGCTTCTAACCAGAAAACACGTGGCTAAATCACTAAATAGCTATTTTAATGGCTATTAATTGAAAAAACGTCGGCCGAAGGATCAAACACCCACTCAATTAGTTCGTTACACAATTAACATTGCAAGCTGATAAATTGCTATACCTAACCACAATTAATACTCACTGCCCATGAAGTACTGGCGTGTTAAAATATCGAGAAATTTAGAGTTAACTAGCGGACCGCCCGCGGTTTCACCCGCGTGGATCCCGTTCTCGTGGGAATATATGCATGTATTATACATAAAAACCTTCCTCTTGAATCACTCTACCTATTACAAAAAACCGCATCAAAATCCGTTGCGTAATTTTAAAGATTTAAGCATACAGACAAACAGACAAACAGACAAACAAACAAACAGACGGACAAAAATAGCGACTTTGTTTTATACTATGTAGTGATGTTTGTTTTTGTTTTATAATATTCCTAGCTCAGTACAATTATTATTATAGGGTTAACATCTTGAGCATTTCAAGCTTAGGTAGGTATATGAAGGGATTTTTGTTAATGCTTTACCTACCATAACAATAACTTTCAGACTTATAAACGACTTCAAAAAAGAAGGTTTTCAATTCGACCCTATTTAATACGATTTTTTAAGTTTGCTAACGATTTTTCGGCGTTTAAGGGCCGATTTTAATTTATATGTAGGTATATTTCTTTTGTTGGAAAGTAGATATTCCATGGGTGGTTCCATCTGGCGAGTAGTTTTTGAGTTATCTCTGCTTGTCGATGTTGAAGTCGGTTTATTTGTAAAAAGTAATTACATTCTTTGCGGTTAATACCTACTATTAGGCTAGAAAGGTTTACTTCTCTGTCTATTGCGTTTGCTTAAAATATTCGGCTACTGTAGTCATTTAGATATTCGAATTTACCATGGGTACCAGGTATAAGTTTACCAAAGCGAAGCATATAACAGCCTTTATAAAGGACGTGCTTGAGATTATTATAATATTATACATTGGAATTTTATTAGGTACGAGTATATGTACCTATAGTTATTATGCCCACAGGGGTATAGATATCAATATCACCCCTTGTCCAAATAATGATTGAAGAATCTTTCGTAATAGATTATATCAGGATTTTTTTTTGTTTTTTTTGTTTTTTTGTCCAGAAAAAATGGGAACTTGGACGACCCTCCGGACAGCGGGGGAGGGAGGTGGTGAATGCTCATGCATACCAGAGCAGCCGGCTGCTCTGGCATGAGGGACTCACGACAAGCATACGCTTGTATAACCTACGTGCCTTACCCCCTAAACACCACCTGAGGTTGGCTTTGGTCTTATGACCTCTAAGCCTTCATCGATACGACCCCGATTGGAGAGTCGGGGCGCTAGCGGTGCTCCCTATGGAGCACCACTTTGAAGTTACATTTTACACTATTGAAGTGCGATTGCGCTCTCGCTAGGAGGAGCGCTATCGGAATTGTCTATACTTTCTGATTTTTTGGAGGCGGCCAAAAGCCATTCCAGGTCAGACGAGAGTTTGTTAGGGGGGTCCAATAAGACATTTCTAGGCCTACGGACTAGATGACGAGAAGGGGGAGGGGGAGTGTAATCCGCTGCCTCCCTAATCAGTGGGTTAGGGTGCTCTTCTGAAGATTTGAAGAATCTTTCAGAGAATTCTTTGATATTATATCATTGATTGATTATATCAGGAATTTTTGTCGTCTTTATATACGGAACTATGCGCGTTACAGTTGGAATTAACATTATTTTTGATTTGTTTAAAGTTACAACTGTTTTTTTTTGTTTACAGACGTCAATCAGTAGCGTAGCATTATTAAGTTGGAGTGTAATTGTAGTATCATCGGCGACAGCTTCGCCGAGTATTCCAGAACAATATGTAAATGAAAGCAACATTTTGCTAGAAGACCAAGAGTTGGATGAAGTTGTAACTACAGAATTATTTCTATGGCAAGACTACAGCGTGCTGGCCACAATGCTTGTAGTATCTTGCGCTATAGGTGCATTTTATGGATATTTCGGTGAGAAGCAAACGACGGGCGACGATTTTCTATTGGGTGGTTCCTCTATGGGCACTCTACCCATGGCACTAAGTCTTGCAGCTAGGTAAGAATATAAATCATAATAGTTTTCTACAGATGATGATAAGAATTTTGAGATTCTTAAATATTAAATCCATCCCGTAATTGAGTCTGTATTGCTATTTTCACCCTTCACGTGAATCGGAAAAGGTCGTGGCGTCATGTGATTAAACTTAGAAGGTATTCGGTTCGGTGGTAAGGCTTTTTATCTTCTTGTCTAGGAGATTTCACTATCAGGAACTGCTAACAAAATTCTTCTATAAAAAGTCAGCTACCTGTAAAAATCAAAATGATTTAACCAGCTTCAAAAAAAGGAGGTGGTCCTTGATTCGACTGTATTTTTATTTTTCCTCATAAACTTGTACTGGCTGAACCAATTTTGATATTTTTTTTATTCGAAAGCTGATGATTGTCGTCTACTAATCCCATGCAAACTTCAGCGACGTCTGACGGGTAGTTATTGAGTTATCGATTTTGAAATCGGTTTTTTTTTTAAAGTTAGTTATTATAAATATTTGATAGGACTATCAATAAAGCCGGACATTCACATTGTTTAGGACGAACTTCGCAAATATCTAATTAGGTATAGGACGATATAGGACGAACCTTCCTTGTACAAACGTTCTTGCGTGTGGGTGACTGCGGTATGAACGCTATTTACCTACAATGACACAATATGCATAGGGCGAATTTACCCATAAACGACAACATAAAAAACCATCCAACTACCCAGCAAGTGCCTTGACTCTATCTACAACTTGGACTCAAGCAGAACCTATAATTGTTTTGATCGTTTCAGTTTTATCACAGCAATAGAATTGCTGGGAAACCCTGCTGAAATGTACATGGCTGGTGCCCAATTTTGGATGATATGTGTGGCGTTCTTACTCGTAATGCCTATCACTAGTCAACTCTATTTACCTGTATTTATGAGACTTCGACTTACGTCGTGCTACGAATATTTGGTAAGCCAATGAAAATTATGTTAAAAAGTGTAGGTACCTACCTATTTTGGACCTATTTTCAAAGTATAATTATTATTGCTATAAAAACCACTTTGCTAAGTAAGTATACGTATAGATACTTACGTCAGAGCAAAATAAAAGAGACACAAGCAAGAAAGTATCTACTTATACATATATAGTATAGTACCTATCGGAAAACATTTCTACTACTAATAGGTACCTTCTATTCATCTATTTATTATTAGGTTCTAGATTAACCAGTCCACGCTTCGCTGATTTTTTATGTTAAAACGACAACCAAGCAGACGTGGCACCGGATGGTAAGTGTTGCGTTGTCGGCAAATAAAAAGAATGGTAGAACTGCTGGCTCTCAAACCCCTGGCAGGAACACGGCGAGTCTTTTAGCAAGGACTGCGAGGGGATGGTAAATAAGTATAATATTTAATATAGCCAAGCAGACTTCACGTTAAAACACTATCAGCAATAATACTAATGATAAATTGTCGAAGGTTGTTCATCAGAATCGATGGCAACAAACGCCGGAGTTCCTCAGGGGTCTGTACTCTCCGCTACTCTCTTTCTGCTGCACATAAATGATCTCGTGCCCGGTATCTATGGGTACGCAGATGACAGCACAGTAGTGGAGATGTACTTACTGACTAGTCGGGCCAATAGGGACGAAATACAGTCTGAAAGAGTGGCCATGGTGGAGCGTATGAATCTCTCACTTCGGGCCGTGTCCGAATGGGGCGATGCCAATCTTGTGAGAAGATTCAACGCCACAAAAACACAAACGTGTTTGTTCACCGCCAAGAGGAGCCCGTTCACCTTGGCTCCTACTTTCCAAAATGTCTCCTTGGAATACACTGACCGCCTTCAGTTGTTGAGAATTGATATTTCCTCGAATCTCAACATCGGGCGGTTTATCGAATCCAAGGCAAAAGCGGCTGCCTGCAAAGCCTCGAGCATAGGCGCAAGGTTGCCAGCCTGTCGTGCTTCTACAGGATACATTTTGGAGAGTGTGCGCAGGAGCTGTTCGGCTTAATCCCCCCATCCCCGTACGGCGAGCATCCACTCTTACGTCGTAAACGTCCCGCAGATACGAACGACAAGATTTGCGTCGTCGGCGTCGTTCGTTATGCGTACTGCGAAGGACTGGAATAGCTTGCCTGCGTCGGTGTTTCCGCCTGTGTATGATGTGGTAGTCTTCAAGAGGAGAGTGAATAGGCTTTTATAAGTTAGTGCGTACATCATCTTGGACTTCATCGCCACTTAGCATCAGGTGGAATCGTTGTCAAGCATTAACTTATTTTAAGTAAAAAAAAAACAATAATATTGGTAAACATTACATATAATCCTTAGGCTGTAGCATCAAGTATTAAGTATTAAGGTACATAATTATGTATCAGTTTTCTGGTACATCATATTCCAAATCAAGCCGTTTATATAGAAAAAAATGTAGGTATTGATATTTTTTAATGTTTTCAGGAAGTGCGTTTTTGTAAATCGATGCGTATATATGCCAGTGCCCTCTATATGATGCAGATGATACTTTATACTGCAGTAGCAGTGTATGCGCCAGCTTTAGCCTTGTCGGATGGTAAGTTAATATTCTGAAAACAGTGCACGAGAACTGATAAGGAAAACAGCACTCAATACAAGAAACTATCTCATGAAATAACACACAATTTAATATACCTACCTACTGAAAACACTACATCTTCACGAAATGTCACCAGTTAAAAAGCAAAACATTTACAACAGCCAAAATGCTAACTGTGGGCGTAACGTACCTATAGAGTAGGTAAACACCTCTTTACTGACGAAACTTAAAAATGTACGATGTTAATAACTTAATGATAGGTGTTGGTGTTATCACGTGATCTATGAAAGTGTTGAAATATTATATTATGTATGTGTTATATGTTAGGAATCCGAAACGAGGACTTGATCTTCAAAACCTAATCACATAAAATTATATAAATGGACGTCATTAAAGACTTAATTAAAAGAACTCTTTGTTTGGGGCAGCAATCCCCCGCCCCATACCCTTAGATAGGGTTAAGTTTATGTGTCAGCATAGGCATTGGCAACAGGCTGCAGTGGCAGTTCTGTTGTTGTCAAGAAAGAAAAGGAGATGTTTCAAAATGTATGGAGCCCCGGCCACGACTTTGTATTGTACACCATACTCAAAAATGGAGAAACACAATTAAAACAGTTTTCAATCATCCAATTCCTTTAAACTGCTTTAGTTTGGTGGTACAACACAAAAATGTACACGTAAAATTGCAACACAAAAACTAAAATCCGTCATGGCGGTAAGCTGTCATCACATGTCGCGTTGGTTGATTTGATTGAAGTTTGACATATGTACCTACATTTCTGTTATGTTGAGGTGACAGTAGACAGTTCGTGATCTATGATCAATGACAAATTGGCAAGACGCCATGTTGAAACGTGATAAAAGTGAATGATAAATACAATTTTTGTACCAGAAAAGTATATATTTAAGCAGTTTATCTTTATTTTTCTCGAATTCCATGGATTTTTCTCGATTTTTCGAGGTACTGTACATATTGTGGGCCGGATTTGAAACATCTCCTTTATCTACATCTAAAAATTCTAATAAAAAACCTAGCGGCTTCCATGTGTACAAGTTTTTATTTTCTATTTTATTTTTAAATCACGCCTATTAAAAACTAATAGATTAAGATAAAAAGTTACCTTAAGTACTACGTTCGTTAAGTACATAAACTACATGACACTAAAATATATAACATAAAATGTCTTGTACCGATTTGACACTGGGGAATAGAAACACGAAGATTTTTACAAAATCATAAATAGATAGGAATAATCATGGACGATGGACGATCACGCCTGCTGTTACCCAACTCAGTCATGACACTGACACGCCTCCTACACATTTTTTACTTGTTGGATAGATACAAAATACTTTAACGTAAAATTTATATCTTTTACCAGATAGTCTAGTAACTGTTTATTATATACTTGAACTTTATTCAAGAGTTGTAAGTAGACTTGAGGAAGATGGATGACTTGTGAAGGACTTCAATGATGAAAAGGAATTTAGATTTTATTGCGTCAATCACTTGCGTTAAAAAGTCTTTTATGTTCATTAATGACGATGTAGTTTAAAATAACAGTAACTCTGTCACGTACGTCACGCAATAGATAGGTAAGTACTTACCGAAAAAATAACATTGCCTACTATAATTTCAAATCACGTTTGGTGACGCACGCAATTTAAGGTTTGCTCAATAATCCTAAACAGTTAACTTAGTGTCAAGTGAAAAATGTAGCTAGGTACCATCTAGGTACCTATATATTTTTATACATGCTTGCATACCAAAAATAAATTCGTTATATCATTGACACACTTTAAGCAGAAACAAGATTTAATTTATTTAGGATTTTATTATTATTAGTGTTTGATGAAAATTTTATTCTGCGGATTAAAAACAATGCCCTAGGTAGGTATCCATTCTAAAAACTGGCTGACCACACACGTCATTACAATTAAATATCTAGTTCCTTCGAATATTTAATAAAGAATTTCAATATTTAAGATCTTGTACCTGCTAGGTATATAAGTACGGTACCTATAACAGCGTGATGATAGTTTAGTGGAATTAGCAATAATGAAGTTCAAGTGAAGTTATAACCTAATGTCGTTGCCAAATTCAAATTTTATAAGAGCAGAGAAGAATCAGATACTTAAGTAGGTCAGAGAAAGTGCGTACCTACTGGAACCACAAAGAAGTCGTAGGTACGTGGACACACAATAACAATATTATGAAATAGTTTTTAAGTTTTTACAACTAACGTACAACTACCTAACCGCAATTTCACAATGGGATGATAAATGGTACCATAGAATTAATTTGACAATAAACACAATACATTTTGTACCAACGTTGTTTTGCAGTAGGTAAGTACATTTCTTGATTTCTTTATGGCTTTACTTAATTTAGAGGGAACCATTGATTGAAATGTATCAAACTATTTCGACTCTGCATAATTGAATCTTTTTAACCGACTTCAAAAAAGAAGGAGGTTCTTAATTCGACCGTATTGTGATTTTTTTCATGTTTGTTCAGCGATTTTTTCGTCGTTTATGGGCCGATTCTGATAATTCTTTTGTTGTAAAGTAGATATGCGCAGTGGGGTCCTTTTAAAAGGATCTGATGATCGCATCTCGGAGAAATCTAGGGCAACTTTCGAAAATTGTAGGGACGACTAGTGTGTTTGTTAATGTTTTAATAAGTACATGAAAGCGCTACAATTTCATGAAGGTCTGGAGTCGATCTGATGAAGCCGAAAGACAGTCAAGGGAACTCCTCAACGATTTACTGTAGTTATCTAGTGTTTGGGCTTGATTAATTTGTAGTGACGAGAACTTTATGCCTACATGTTCAATTAAGCGCCATCTGGCGAGTATTTTTTGAGTTATCTCTGCTTATCGAGGTTGAAGTCGGTTTTTTTTGTAAAAAGCAATAATTATATAAATTAGCAATATTGGGCTCCTGATCATCATCAAAATGCTCAGAAGCATTTGGAATTCACCTTGTAATGTAGGATAGACCACTCCATATTCTTATGTAGGTACCTAATAAAGGAGCAGAGCAGACTGGCCTGGTCTCCTGTATGCACATTGCACATGGACATATGTACATACATATATTTAGATATCCGCAGCACTATTAGGAATGCCACCTATAGGTAGTCGTCGACCAAAAAGAAGAATCTAATATCTTTAAACGAGCAATTCTTGTATATTTATTTATTTATTTATTTATACCTATATATATAATCACGATCTCGGAAACGGCTGCAAAGATTTTCATGAAAGTTACAGATTAGGGGGTTTTCGGCTCAAGGAATCGATTTATCAAGGTCCCAGGTTCGAGAAAAGCTCGGTTCCCGAGATAAAGAGATTTTAAAAACATCATACTGACGTCATCTATGAAACATTAGGATAACTTCTATGAGGTACTGTTTGTAACGTGTTGAACTGACGCCATCTATGAAACATTAGGTACGGTTTGTTTGTTTCAGTAGTATGAAACTAGATGGCGCTCGAATATATTTTTGATTCATTCTTACGTTGAAGCGCTATTTTTGCGTTATACCTACCTATTTTCTGTTTGAATAAAATTAAAAATCAGTGCGATTATCTCGCTTGACCTCGCAGGACGCGTAGTGATAGTTTAACGTGCGTTTGTGATATTTACGAGAATATTTGTAAATAAATGTTAGTTTTGTTATTATCGATTTAATAATATATTTTAATAAAGTTTTAAATAAATAATGGTCAGATCGATGAAATTACTATTGTTGTAAATAGAATCAATAAAATTTTAAGTACGCCTAACAACTTGCTCATTAAACTAAAAGTATATTTATTTATGTTGTTTAATTATCATAAACATTCAATACATTTTATCGCAAATAAAAATTTCAGTCGGGGACTGCCTAAGCCTGCGAAAAGTACGAAGGAAAGTTCAATGAATTTATCTAATTAAGTATGTACCTATTTAAAATGCAATTAATTCGCCCACACAGTTAACTTCTATGAGGTACTGTTTGTAACGTGTTGAAATTTCAGTAGTATGAAACTAGATGGCGCTGTACAACTTTGTGAAACACGCTGTTGAGATCCTTTGGCCGTAACATAAGTAAAATGAATTTTGTGCTCAGTGAACAGTTGTATGATTTGACTCCTGAATAGATGGCGGAATTCCTCGTATTTCTTGCGATTCATACTAAATATAATTTTCAACCGAGCAAAGCTCGGTCAACCAGGTACTAGCCTTAATAGTTCATGTTCCTACCTACTTAACTCGGATACTGAAAATAGTGTGCACTGACAAAAAATGATTTTTTATGCATTAGTAACTCAGTATTGAAATGTGATAAACTATAATGCCTGATTGTAGCCTCGTGATCTTCAACCTTAGAAGACTAATAAACATGTACCAATTTAAAAGTACTTACGTAATAACTTACAGTGTGGTTCTGAGAATATTTGAAAATTTTTTTTTGAAGAAATAGCATGTTCTCAAAATAAGATACACTACAGCACCCAAAATTCATTGCCTCATCTGACAGACAAGCTAACTGATGCAATTGATAATTCTACATAGATGCAATCGACTACTTATGAGAAGTATGATCATGGCCTTCGATAGACTGTAAAGTTGAAATTATTATTGCCCATGCATATTGATTCACATGCGGGGCAGGACATTTATTGAGCACACGAATTTATTGCTTATGACATAATAATTTTATGTATTCATCAGGTTCTTTTGTTGCTAAACCGACCGTCAAACATTACTACAAAGGCACCTACGTCTAAACTTGCTGATAATAATGGGCTCTGAAGCAAGTGCGTATCGCATATTGCGCTCGGTAGTATCGGAGACTGCATCAAATGCGTGATCGTAAACGTAAGGCACCGCAAAGTGGTCGTTATAATGATCGTTTGGATGCATGTAGGCTGCAAAATGTTATATAGGTACCTACAAACTAACCTGGTATACCGTGGTTTTACTTGTACTTATTGATATGGATATAAATGGATTTGCAGATTTGTTTAGTAATCATTGCAGACGTGAATTATAATAACCCTACCGTTTGCTACGAATATTTGCTCAGTTCATAATAATATTATGTATTGGGCAATTTCACAAAGAAACTTTGCAATGTAGCGCTACTGCGCTACTAATAATGTCGTGTGTTGGTTTGGTAAAAATGTTAATTCCGTGGTTTGAACTGACTTTGAACTAAAAAAAGTCCATGTGCTATTGAAATTCGACCTTAATTATAGTAAAGCTCATATTTCAATGCTCTCCTACCAGTTGAATCGGAGGCAAGTTGAAATTGAATTCATGTAATTTGTCCCCTTTATTCAGGTAAGGCCTTTAATAAGATTCGATCGTAGAACCAGATTGACATGAAAGTCTGTCTATCTTCCGGTAAGTAATATAAAATAGATAAATATCTCTACATATACATGAAGGCACAGTGTAATCGATCCTATAATATATCTGCAGATTTAATCGCTTATCCTACCTGCTGTATTGTAATTACTTACTTTGTCTTTATTTCACTACAAGAAACAATCACAATCCTTCATTATAAATAAACATGCTTTCCCACCACAGCTATGCCCGTTCACAATTTCATCCTTTTAGAGAAGAATTTAAAAAAATCCTATCGTAGAGCTCCCCTACACTACCCAAGCAAGATGCATGATGCATGCCAAATTTCAGGTCCTCGTGTTCAGTAGTTCTTGTTGTGCATTGTCTGTTAGTCACTTATATCTACCTATTGATTAAATAAACAAAATAAATATAACTAGTCCATCTGAATAGACAATGCTTATGATGATAATAATTTTGAAATGTATCCTAATAAGACAAACGTTTTGTGAAATTCTAAACAATAATTACTTTAATTGTACAGTAAAGATATAAAGTAGGACAAGACGAGTTCATTGTGACGCAATTTAACTTGCTCTCAATGTAAATATAAAAAATATGAATATTTAATTGTCCGTTATTATTTAAATTTGGCTCACACACATCTAAGATCGTCTCTAGCATTACATTCACTCTCATAACATCGCCTTTCTTTACGTAACACATTCCTCTAATAACTGCAAAGAGTTAATAAAAATATTACTCACAATAACACACTTACCTATAAAATCATGACGCAGAAAATAAATATTCAATAATAATAAAACATACTATAGTTGATACGACGTCGCAGGTATTAATGGTTATTACGAGTGTAAAGAATAGGTATTTACATTTAGTTAATTATGTAAATTAACTTGCGAAAGCTAATTTTCAAAACTTGAAACACGTATTTTTTAGGGTTATAAGTAATGAAGGTTTAAGGTTCCGTAGCAATATTCATAATAGAGAAGCGGTAGAGACAGTGGGTGCTTTTGGGGTGTAAGGGGCTCCTCCCATCCTTGAGTCCAAGTCGTCCTCCCCTGCTCGTGGTGCACCCTGCTGAACAACGGACGGGGTCACGGCGCCCGGTCCCTCCTTTAAGAGGTCGCTGGATTCTGTACCGTCCAGCATAATCCCGATGGTACTCTAGGCTGGTGGTAGGGTCTCGAACCCGGCTGGCTAGCTACCACCCTCCTGCTTGAGTCAGCCGCCAAACGACCTGTCGTGTTCCGGCTGGTGGCTTGAGAGCCAGTTCTCTCCTCTTTCCCACCCCTTCCCCTTTCCCCTGTATGGTGAATCGTTGGTGTATCCTCGGGTTTTTATGGACTCCTGAGGCTCTGTTGCTCGAGCGGACGTGACATGTTGGCGCGGCGGCCAGGGAGACCTGGTGAAACGGCTTGCCGCTGGCCGCCCGCCGGACAGTACAGGGACCCGAACCCAGGCAACACTTGTAACCTCTGGCCTGGGAGGCTGTCCCATCATCCGGCGCATAATCCCGCTGTATGGGCTCCGTGCCGGAGTAAGAGACCGGAGTGGTACCCGGAGCCCGTGCGCGGGGGGGACCAGGGGCCCTTCCGTCCGCCGCGCCAGCAACTCACACACTCCCTCCGTAGCACGGTGTCACGAGTCCATACCTTACCCCGGGGGTCTCCAATAGTTCACTGCACTTCCTTCCTATCCTCTCCTATTTTTTTTTACACTTATGGGCAAGTCGAAAAAAAGATCGAGGTTTTTCCCAGCGGCAACCCCTGATACCCCCACCACACTTAATGTAGACATGTGCAACATCAGGGGAATTCACAGCAACCTTAATGCTGTCCACTACCATCTTGAGACAGCAAAGCCGGCCTTGCTCTTTTTGACGGAGACACAGATATCATCACCGGTCGACACATCTTATCTTTGTTACCCCGGCTACAGGCTTGAGCACGCATTCAGGCCGCATGCCGGGGTGTGTATGTTCGTTCGTGATGATGTCTGTTGCTGCCGTCTGACCTGCCTTGAAGACAAGGACCTATCTGTATTGTGGACGCGCGTGGACATGGGAGACCACACCCGTGTTTATGCGTGTCTATATAGGTCCTACAGCGGAGACGCGGAGACGACTCGATTATTTGAGCACGTCCAGAGGTCGGCCGACAGAGTTTTGGAGCAGTATCCTTCGGCGGAGTTGGTGATTTTGGGGGACTTTAACGCCCACCACTCTGACTGGTTGGGGTCCAGGATCACCGACTTCGCCGGGAGAACTGCTTTCGACTTTTCCCTGGCCTACGGCCTCACTCAGGTTGTTGCTGGCTTCACCAGAGTCCCTGATGTTGAGAGCCATACTGCTTCTCTGCTAGACCTGCTGCTGACTTCACATCCATCTGACTACCGAGTGGTGGTCGGGGCACCTTTAGGTTCCTCTGACCACTGCTTGGTACGGACAACTGTGCCCTTGACGCGCCATGAGGACCCTCGGCCCACTGGATCGCGTCAAGTCTGGCACTACAAGTCGGCAGACTGGGACGGACTCAGGGAATTCCTTAGTTCGTACCAGTGGAGGCAGCTCTGTTTCGTATCAGGGGACCCGAACGTGTGCGCTGATTCAGTAGCCGATGTGATCCGTCAGGGTATGGAATGTTTCATACCTAACTCTGTCGTATCCATCGGTGGTAAAAACCAGCCCTGGTATAGCAGTTCGTGTGCTGCGGCGTCTAACCGCAAGCATGCTGCTTACCAGGCCTGGTCATCAGCGTACACTTCGAAGAATCCATCAGCCCCAGAGCTTAAGAAAAAGCTCAACGCTGCCTCTCGGTCGGCAAAGAAGCAGATGTCCAGGGCGAAGGCCCAATTCATCGGCAGAATTGGCAAGCGATTAGTCGGCTATCCTTCTGGAAGTCGTGAATTCTGGTCGCTAGCCAAGGCTGTCGAGGGCAACTTCTGTCGTTCATCTCTTCCGCCACTGCGTTTACCAGATAAATCCGTTGTCCACACGGCAAAGGGGAAAGCCGATTTTCTGGGCACCCTTTTTGCCGCCAACTCGACTCTTGATGATGGGGGGGCCACACCGCCTAACATCCCGCGGTGTGAGAGCTCGCTGAATGACATACTTTTTACTCAAAAAGCTGTCAGGCGGGCTCTACTGTCCCTCGACACCAAGAAGTCGAGTGGGCCGGATGGTATCCCCGCAGTGGTGCTAAAGACGTGTGCTCCCGAGTTGACTCCCGTCTTAACGCGCTTATTCTCGCTATCCTACACCACTGGTATAGTACCGTCTTCGTGGAAAGTAGCCCTAGTTCATCCTATCCCCAAAAAGGGCGATCTCAGTGACCCGGCCAACTACAGGCCTATAGCGATAACTTCCCTGCTTGCGAAGGTGATGGAGCGTGTAATAAACACACAGCTCCTAGGATATCTCGAAGATCGCCAGCTGATCAATGATCGACAGTACGGTTTCCGTCACGGTCGTTCAGCTGGCGATCTTTTAGTTTATCTCACGCACCGGTGGGCTCAGGCCCTAGACAGCAACGGGGAAGCACTGGCAGTCAGCCTAGATATCGCTAAGGCCTTCGACCGGGTCTGGCACAGGGCTCTTCTCGCGAAGCTACCATCTTACGGTCTCCCTGAGAGGTTATGCAGTTGGGTAGCCAGCTTTCTGTCTGAGCGACATATAAAGGTCGTTGTCGACGGTTGTTGCTCAGATTTGAAACCCATAAACGCTGGTGTTCCCCAAGGGTCTGTGCTGTCTCCTACTCTGTTCATTCTGCATATCAATGATATGCTTGAGCGTGCAAACGGCATTCATTGCTATGCAGATGACAGCACGGGAGATGCCTATTATACAGGCCCTGCAAATGCCTCTCGGTCACAAGTGGAGGATAGCAGAATCAAACTTGTGTCTGAAGTCGAGAACTCTCTGGAGCAAGTCTCGGAATGGGGTCGACTTAATTTAGTCGAGTTCAACCCCACGAAGACACAAGTTTGCGCGTTTTCCGCTAAGAAAACCCCATTTGTCATAGCGCCTCAATTCCAGGGTACCGCGCTCACCGTTGGTAAAAGTGTTGGGATTCTGGGCGTTGACATTTCGAGCGACGTGCAGTATCGGAGTCATCTGGAAGCTAAGGCCAAATTGGCCTCCAAAAAGCTTGGTGTCCTAAACCGGGCGAAGCAGTACTTCACTGCGAGGACCTACTGATGCTTTACAAAGCACAGGTCAGGCCTCACATGGAGTACTGCTCTCATCTCTGGGCAGGGGCGCCACAATACCAGCTTAGTCCATTTGACGCCGTACAAAAGCGCGCAGTTCGAATTGTCAACGAACCACGTGTCACTAACAGGTTAGAACACCTAAGTCTGAGGAGAGACATAGGTTGCCTCTGCGTGTTCTATCGGCTTTACAACGGTGAGTGCTCGATTTGGTGCCAACTTCACCCTTCCATCATCACACCACTCGCCGAAGATTGAAGTTTCATCCACATCGCTTGGATTCGTGGCGAACGACTACGGTCCGTTTTTCACGATCGTTTTTGCCGCGAACGTGCAGGATGTGGAATGAGCTTCCTTCTGAGGTATTCCCGGAGCGCTATGACATGGGGTTCTTCAAGAAAGGTGTAAAAAGAGTTCTCCTTCAGGGCCGACGTTGCACTGGTGACTCCCCTGGTGTTGCTCGTGTCTATAGGCGACGATGACCACTTACCATCAGGTGGCTCGTCTGCTTGTACGTCAGCCCTTCAGGCTATAAAAAAAAAAAAAAAAAAAAAACTACCTTTCGAACAAAAAAAGACTCATCAAAATCGGAAGTATCGGAACACCCATTCAAAAGTTAGCATAAATTAAGTTCATATTATTGAGAATAACTCTAAAACTGACCATCATGTTATTATGTCGCTCAAATTAAAATGGGACCAGACGGCAGTCATTATCTTTCGAATATAAAAATAATTAGATATTGAAATCGGTTCACCCAGCACGAAGTTATGAGGTAACACACATAAGAAAAAAACATACAATGCAGACGAATGAGGGTAACCGCGTGTGAATTTTCCGCTAGAGGCGCTAGTGAAAAGTGAGGTCTGTCTGTCACTTTTCGCTTGTCTGAATGTCATTTGTCACTGTTTATGTATGGGCGGGCTTTGACAGCAAGACCTCACCTCGCCGGTGGCGCCAACTGGTGAGCACAAAAACGGCGACCCTCATTGAGAACCTCCTCCTTTTTTTGAAGTCTATTAAAAACGGAATCCTATTAATGGTACGGGAGCCGATGATGCTAAATGTGGACTTACTCGAGCGTCATAGAGACCTATTGGGTTGCAAAGCTTACATGATAAGAAGAAAAAAATGTTAAATAATGTATAGCTTTTCATCGGTGGGGGAAGCGGCTATAGACTTTTAAATATGTAAAAAAATAATGTCCATGTGGACATACTCGATCGCTTCAGATATTGATAGCATCAATTTTCTACGTATTTTTAATAATGTACTATGTTAATCTGATCGTTTATTTGATGGGTGTGACCGTACTTAAGGGTCGAAAATGAGAGAGAAAAAATCTAATCGAGCACGTCAGATTTTCTAAGGGGGTGTTAAGTGAACCTTAAAAATGCTCTCATTCAATAATCTGACGATTTCGATGTGACGCAAACTCGCTACCATTATTATATAAGCAAAAAAAATCGAACTTATATATGGGGCTCATATTTGGTGGAGGTACTTAACTGGGTACAAGGTATCCCCTGTACCTTAATCTGCCGCGCTCGAGTAAATCCCAGATTCCGCTCTTCGGCTCCCCAGCTATAATACCTATACCTCCGATGTCACAAGGCAATGTCCACATCTCACAAGGCTCAATCTCTTGAACTGAAATAAGTAGACTCCTGAAATTGTACAGAATACTTCTGACTGTAGCCGCAACGACGAATAATAAAAAATCTATTTATTTTCCCAATGTGGTCGAGTCATTTAGTACATAATATCTCAATGGGTCGAGTTACCGTATAACTTATTATTATTCTTCACCTTATCAATCGTTACAGATAGGCACTTCATATTTTGACAAATTACATGTCGTAAGGCCTCCATCACAAGATCACAACAAAAAATAAAAAAGTCAGTAAAGTAAGGCCATTTTAATAGGCCACATTTGACAACTACTGTTTGTCTTTGCTTTATAGTGAGGATAACCTGCTGAAAAACATCGATTAATTTAATTAATCGATGAGGACTTCAAACATCTGTAAATTGAATGTGATTGCTATAAAAACTATTTTAATGACCGCACAGTTCAAACAATGACTAAAAAACGACAAAAATAATGCGTCTAATAATGGCGCGAAATGAAATCATGACTTTTTTGTAACATTTCACGTTTCTGGATACTGGCTTTTGAGCCAGACGTAATATATTTAAACTAGCGGCCCGCCCGCGGTTTCGCCCGCGTGGATCCCGTTCTCGTGGGAATATATGCATGTATTATACATAAAAACCTTCCTCTTGAATCACTCTACCTATTACAAAAAACCGCATCAAAATCCGTTGCGTAATTTTAAAGATTTAAGCATACAGACAAACAGACAGACAAAAATAGCGACTTTGTTTTATACTATACTAGAGAACCGCCCGCGCTTCGCTTTGGGACCCGTAGGTAACAGCCGCGTAGGTCCCGCTCCCGTAGGAATTTAGGCTAAAAAGTAGCCTACTACTCGCTCTCTTCACTCCACCCTCTCTGAGGTGTGTGGAGCCCTCGGGACAGTTAGTTCCCCTTTGGGGGTGTCTCTCGCGGCCCGTTAAAACGGGCCGGTCCTTGGGTTGGGCCCTAAGGCCCTTGGTTTTCCATCTGTGGTTAACCAATAGGTCAAGTCCGGTGAGTGGTGGCCTTTTTACAGGCCACAGAGTCTTAAACGGGATGGGGTTCATCTTCGCGCCGCCCAGGCGATCGAGGCCCTACCGGGTGAATCCCGCTGGTGGGAAGCCCAGCAGGAGCCGATCAGCGCCGGGCGATGACTTACGAAGCCCCAGTATCAGTCAGTGCTAGGCCCGTCCCGCGCAACCAGCAAGTCGCGCGGGAAGGCCCAGCGGTCCGGTGGACGGGTGTGGAGCGGCGCCAGGTCCTGCAGATGCGGGAACCGCGACGCGTCGACACGCCCGAACATGTTGCGTGCCAATCTCTCGATGAAGTCGTCCAGGCTCTCGACTCGAAGGTCCCTCTGGATGACGGCGTTAATGACGTACCTCGGCGCACCAGTCAGCCGGCGGAGCGCAATCGCCTGAACCGCGCGCATCCTCTTGCGCTGCGGTTCGCTGGCGAGCGCGTACCACGCCGGTGCCGCGTACGTGAGGCGGGATCTGATGTAGGTCTTGTAGACCCCGAGCTTCAGTCCGAGAGGGAGGCTCGAGGAGAGCACTGGTTTCTGCCATCGCGCTTCTGGAATTCGCGACGGCTTTCGTAACCTGTGGCTTCATCGAGAGTCTTCCGTCGATTTTGCCCCCAGGTATTTGGCCTGTGGGGCCCATTGGATATCTTGTCCGTGAAGCTCCAGAGTAGGGTCCCGCCTGTTGAGGTATCCTCCTATGTTCACGGCCTGCGTCTTCCCGACATTCACCGACAGTCTCCACGCGGCGAGCTATTCGGGGAGGGCATCAAGCGCACGATGGCGTGGTTCTATTCAGCGACGTGGTGATGTACGCCACGTCATCGGCATACAGGGCAAGCGACAACCCCCCCCCCCCCCCCCCTACCGCCGGGATGTCGTCGGTGTAGCAGGCGTAGCAGACCGGGGACAGGCAACTCCCTTGCGGGACGCCGGCTGCGATCGGACGCTCGGTGGATTCGGCGTCTTCAACCACTACTCTGAAGCTTCTATTTTCGAGGAAACTGGAGATCACCTTAACGGCACTCCGGGGCGCCGAAGACTGCGAGATCCTGTAGAGAAAGCCGTTTGTCGTGCCAAACACGGTCGAACGCCTTTTCCATGTCGAGGAATACTGCACACGCGCGTTCTCTCTTATTCAGAGCCGCGGTAACGGTGTGCAACACCCTCGACAGTGTAGCCGTGCTGTTCAGCGGCATCAAAAAGTAGCCTTCCACTTCTGTTGGCATCTAGGCTATTCCACCCCGGATGCTTGCAGTTCCAGTCGCCCGCGCCCACCACCGGTGTAGGCGAGTCCAGCAACTTGCGGACATCAGCCAACAGGATAGTGCCAGCGGGCGGGCGGTACACTGAATACAGCCGGAGCGGGGAGTTCTCGAGGCAGAGCTAAAGTAGCCTATTACATTTGCCTATGACTTAAGTAAATTACATGTAGTATTTGATAGCGTAATTCAGAACTTGCAAATGAATTTTATTAACGCCATCTATTAACAACTCCGAAAATAAATATCTAGCAACTAACAAAACATCGATCTTCCCATGGGAATGGGATGTTTTTCCGCGGTAAAAAGTAGCCTACGTCACTCTCCACCCTCCTAACTATCCCCACACACATAAACCTTACCATATAATAGCTTTGTTGCGACGTGAAAGCGTCACAAACAAACAAACAAACAAACAAACAAACACACTTTCACATTTATAATATTAGTATCTAAGGATAGTAAGGATTTAAATAAATGATTACATATTTTTTGGCCTAAAATGTAAGAAAATTGATTCTGTTCCCATTAAAATATATTATATTTTGTAATCGTGAAATACTTTTTGACGATTAGTTCGACTTCTCGAATTCAACTTATCTACACTGATCTGTTTCTTTTGGTACAATCCCTCATGTTTAAAAAGAAAAAGAGTTCACTGACGTAACTTTGTAACGACGTCAGTTCTTTACTTAAAAGTGTAAAAATTTTAACAATATATAGTAGGGAATATTACCTAAATAATATGGAATGCCTCCCTTACAAGGTTACTTTGTAAAATTTTGACGAACTGTCAAATGTGGCCTATGTAAATATTAAACAATAAAAAATGTGTTGTAAATAATATGAAATAAAAAGGTAATTAAATAAATTAAACTAATTAATTGTGGTGAGGTTTAAACTAAACTAAGCACCTTGGTAGGTACTATGCATTAACTGCCCGTATTTTTCCTGTGGTTGTAAATATTGTTGCTTTTGTATTTTTTTTTCATCAATTTAACGTTAAAAGCTCTCATATTGAAAGACTAGATGTCGTTGTATAAAGCATAATTCTTAATTGTACTACAAAGATATTTACGAATTAACTACAACACTAAGATTTTTTTATTAATGTTAAACTACTGCAATTTAAATTATGATTAAAATTATTTTATTTTACAGTTACGGGGCTTAACACTTACCTCGCCGTTTCTTTGGTTTGTGGTGTGCATTTTCTACGCTTCACAGGTAATATGACAACGTTTTTATTAATATTATTAAATTCATTTAATCATGTCAACTTTTTTATTAATAAAAAGCACTACAGTGGAATTAGTTCGTTCCGGTTATTTAATGGCATCTATGTACAGTTATTTATGCTAAATAGGTAATCGGGGTTCCGAAATGATTGAGGCTTCATACTTATAGGTATTGTTATTTTATATTTAAGTAGTTTAAGTAAGTAGTAGTAAATGCTTACCAGAGCCACAGTAATAATAATTACCGTGCCAGAGCCGATACCGCTCTTTCAGAAAATAATCCTTAAAAATGCGATTAAACAGTGTACAAAAGTTTTCATTGGACCGTGAATGTAGAGCTACGAGATTTGAACCGTTTGTCGCGTCGATAATAAATAGAAATCTAATATGTTCGCCAATATTTTGACCCAGTGCCATGGATTGTGAATACCCATATCTGAATAAAATTTATGTAGGTAAAAACCGCGATGAATAACATAAAATAATCAACGAGTGTATTATTCAAATGTTAATTATATTTTAGGGTGGAATGAAAGCTGTAATAATGACAGATGCATTTCAATCCGCGGTGCTGCTGGGCTCGCTGGCCGCGGTGCTGGCTCTGGGCTGTGCGCAGGTTGGCGGCCTCGGCGTCGTCTGGGACTACGCTCGCCAGACCGACAGGCTCCACTTCTTCGAGTAATAAACCAAAAATTTTTAGATTTATACACTACACTTAGATGTACACCAAAAATCACTTGACAACTGGCAGGGCAATGGTTCAGTATAAAAGGTCTGTAATCTAAAATAACAATAAATAAATTCATGGTCAATCATTCCAAAACGAGGCCCAAGTGAGAACTGTGTTCGTAACACTCAATCTTATAATAATCCACTACTCAGCTAGAATATTTCCTTTACAGTGGCCCACAGTGGGTAGGTACATAACGCCATCCAATCTGGGACTGGGACCTAATTTATTGAAACCTAGCAAAGCCATAGTTAGGATAGATAACATTGTGTAAGTTTTAGCCGAAAAACAAAAATTCTCTCAATTTATTGCAACATGAATGCTGTAGTGAAGCAATGCGAATAAAGCTATCTTCCGTGATAGGCAGTTTGCCCTATCACCTCGGTAAAGCTGCAATAGTTGCCTAGCTCGAAGATGCCCGCAGTACTTCGACCGTACCTACTAGTCGATGGTGCGAGAATGTCCCTCGTAATAATATAATTATATTCGTTGGGAAATTTTAGTAACGGGAATGATAAGGGTGTGAAATTGGAACTTGAAAAAACATGGGTGAAAAGACAAATTTGGTTTGGATTGGCATCACATTGAGCAAATGATGCACCTAGTAGTAGAGAACACTTATTGCGTTGTTTTCTACGCCAACATAAGTGATAATTGATAATAATTATTAAATTCAATACTACCCGAATAACTTCGAATTAAATCCGGATTCCGAGCTTGCGACCAAATTTTGTCACCAGTTTTTGTATTTAAATATTTCGTTTTACATTTTAAGCATTTATCTTATTTTCAGCATGAATCCCGACCCAACAGTCCGACATTCATTTTGGTCGGTCGTGATCGGGGGCACTATGTACTGGACAAGCATGTTCTGCGCCAACCAAGCCTCCATACAGAAGTACCTGTCAGTGGAACGCATATCTCAAGCAAGGATAGCACTATGGGTGTCTGCTGCTGGACTCATTGCTATCTATTCGGTGAATTTCACCACCGGCGCCGTCCTTGCCACGCATTACGCGGGCTGCGATCCAATTCAGGTAATCGTGCCTTGAATTATAACTCCCGAAATTAGAATCGATGATACACGAATCTATGCCTAAGGCATCATAATATTATGCAAGTTAACACATAGGTAGGTACGGTGTTTTGCTAGGATTTTTGAATTTGAAGACTTTGTAAAGTAGGTAATTTTAAAGACTTTCGACTTATTGAAACGTATCTACCTATAGGAAAAAATAATAGTGTTACTTTATTCATCATAAGAGCTGACCTAAACCAGTTTTGTTTGCTACAATGATAATAATTAATATCTCATTCGTAACTACTATAAAAGTGTCATAAGATTAAATCTATCGTTTATTTCTGCGATAGATCTAGGTACTACGTACCTACTCTTATTAATAAGAAGCGCATATATTGCATAGCTAATAGTAATGCAGGTTTGCTACAATGATAATAATTAATATCTCATTCGTAACTACTATAAAAGTGTCATAAGATTAAATCTATCGTTTATTTCTGCGATAGATCTAGGTACTACGTACCTACTCTTATTAATAAGAAGCGCATATTGCATAGCTAATAGTAATGCAGATACCTATTATAATAATAGCATGTAAGTTGTAAGGTAGGAATATGTTATCATAGGCACATTACATTATTTATACATACATGTTATACCCACTAGTGACCCGACTTCGCTTCTCTCCGCAAAACATATATTTCGTAAATTATACCTTATTTAACCAAAATATATATTATAGGTAGATATGTATATTATACTCTATATTATACTCTATATTTTTATTTATAGGGTCAAGTGGGGTAAGAGAAACATACTTTACTGGTATTTTCATATTTTGGCCTTCAGCTATCAAAATTATACATTTACTTTGATAATAATAGAAACAAATCTTCTGTTTTGAAATATACTTACATTTTTTTTGACACAGAACTAAATTCTTCGTGTAATTACGGCACAATTTAGCAACAAACATAGGTCTTATAAATGTTCCTCTTTCCCGAGATTTGGAGTAAGAGGAACACTCGATATTTTTAAGTAATAACTTATGTTTTTAAGTGTATAACATAGCATGTTTTAAACATTTTTTTGAGTAAAAGGAATTAAACCTCGCCTCGTTTTAAATAAGGTCTTCTTTAGGATGACAGCAAACAAAAACGAAATTTGGGGTAAGAGGAACATATAAGTAAGGTCAGAGGTACTAAACTCTTTGTGCTATTAAATGATTGTATTAATAAAAAGAAGAACCGCCATTTTTTTAAGTCGGTAAAGCTACCAAAAACCTTTTCCTAATTCTAAAAATTACTGTACTGAAATCCACTTTAAGATCGGTTCAGCCAAATGCGAACTTATGGCGGACAATACGTAAAACACGTTTTAAAGTGCAAAACTCCATTTTTTAAGTCGTCTAATATACCTAAAACCTTCTCCTAAGTCTGAAAAATACTATGCTGAAAACTGCATCAAAATCATACACATACATACATACAGATCAAACTCAGAACCTCCTTTTTTTTGAAGTCGGTTAAAAATAGAAATGAATGGCGCCACTTTTAACGGCCCTAACTGCTTCTAATAGTTTTTCTTTCGGGTAAGAACTTCTATCGGTCTTTCTTACGTAAGCTCGAGGCATTTTGCTTTTTTTCTGTAACAAATAAATAGTAAAGCAAATCATGGCTATTTTCGGAACGTGTTATATTTTAGCGGATTTTAAATATGTTTGTTACCCCTGAAATAGGAAAAGAGGAACATATGTTTCTCTTAACCTGGTATAGCCGTTCCTCTTTCCCAGCTTGCCATTTTGAAGGTTATGTTATTATTGACATCGAAAAAGCACTAAAAACACACGTTACAAACAATGTAATACGTAGAAAATAAAGATTAAACGTAATATATACACTTGCCATAGCAATAAACCGCAACACTGATGTTTTTAATACTAAAATTAACTTAAACAAGGAACGCCGCTAGGTCTTGTTTTTTTAGCTTGACATCTGATATTTTTTTTTCTCTTTTGCTCGCTTACTTGCTGTGTTCCAGCGCAATCTATCCAAGAATATTTGAACTACGCCTAATATTGTTTTATCCACGTAGTCACCATAGAGCTGGGCATTATAGTTTTCTTTTTACGAGTTACTGTTACTCTTCCCCCAGCGTCCCTCTTACCCCACCTGACCCTAATTCAAAAAAAAAACCTAAATGTGAAGTGAAGCTTACCACGATACATAAGTGAAAACCTCAACCAAATCGATTAAGCCGATTCTGAGAGTGTACAAAACCTCGAACCGCCAAATCAACATTTTTATAAATTGATTTGCGTGTACTTATTGTGATAAAGAAAGACCACCAGTTACAGTTTTTTCATACATTCTATGTACAGACAGACAACAATCAGATAGGTAGGTACAGATTTATTATGGTATGAATTTGTGAACCAATTAAAATAATACCAATGCCCAATGCTAAATTATACGCACTGCCATATCTACTTTCATAGGTACCTATCTTAATAAAAACCGCATCCAAATCAATTAAGCCGTTTAAGAAATACAAGAGAAAAAAACGCACTAAATGTTAAATCTCATACATAATTGAATTGACCTATAGCGTTAATGAAATAATAAAATAATTTCTCAAATAGCTGCCATGTAACAAACGTAACTCATTAAGATTTTTCAAATCATCATCATAAATCGAAATCATTTTCAAATCAACAAGAAATATACGTGTCTATAACTTAATAATGTGTTCATGTTTACCTGCAGGCTGGTATGATAAACGCTTCGGATCGGCTGCTGCCTCTTTACGTGGTACGCGAGTTGGGCTGGGCGCGAGGTATCCCGGGATTCTTCGTAGCTGGTATCTTCGCAGCCAGTCTTGGGTATGCACTTCCAATATTTTGATGCACCATAACGACATCTCGATAAATATATTTCACACAAGTTTGTAACAAAACACTTCCAATAACTATTGGCTATAATTAATTATTCACGTAATAAACAAAATTCCGTGCTTGATACGAAACCCATGAAAGCGTAACCATGACTAACTCAGATTCCAACTAGATTCTAGAATTAAGACCTAACTAGAATTGTCCAGCTTTCATACCGGTTTCAATTTGAAGAATAAGTGATCCTGCAATTTAGGAACTCGACTGGCAATTGAACAGTCAATGGACTGCTAAAACAATGAGCTTTCGGCATTTGTATCTAAGGAGGCAATAAGTATCTGTATCGAACAAGATAAAATTGGTGTTGTGTAACTAGGTACTTAAAATATATCACTGTTTATTCAAAAATATAACTTCAAGATTAGAAAATTACGGCAAACTTAAGTAAATGGTAAATTTAGTACCTACCTAAGAATCGATTTATTCTACTAATCGATTTTAATTTCTACACAGAACGGTGGCATCCGCTTTGAATTCATTAGCGGCAGTTGCTTTGCAGGACATCGTCAATGGTCTTCTGGGCATCACATTACCTGAAAACAAAGGAGCTATGGTATGTTAAACAATGTTTCGAATTCATCTCGTCCTTGTCCAATTGCTTCCTAACTAAAAAGTACCTATAGGTATTGTCTTATTAAACAGATAGCTAAATGGGTGTGTCTGGGATGCGGTGCTCTGTCGTTCGGCCTGGTGTTCGTAGTAGAGCGGTTGGGGCCGGTATTACAGCTGGCTCTGTCTTTCAACGGCATGGCGGGTGGTGTTACCCTGGGACTGTTCACACTCGGCATGCTCTTTCCCTGGGCTAACGCTAAGGTATGTTATGTATATCGTTTCGTCGTTTAATTTTCACGTATAAATTAATTACCTAAGATTCTTACCTCTTAAGGTTTAATTAACTTTCGGATAAGTCACTCCGCCCAAATAAATGACAATTAATATGAAATACGAGAATATCTAGGTCATTACAAACTAACAGCGATAACAAACGTTCACATCCAACAGGAGCGGGGAGGCTAGCTCTCAAATTTATTACTGCAACACTGCAAACTAACACGTTCATGTATGAATAGGGGGCGATAGCTGGTGGCGTGGTCGGTTTACTGTTGGTGGTGGCGGCAGGTGGTGGGGCCCAGTTCGCGCAGGTGCCGCTCCCTCGTCTACCCTCTTCAGTTGACTCCTGTCCTGCTTCTTACAATCTGACGTCATACCTATCCATGGATTCAAGGTAGTCAGCAATAATATAATTAATTGAAATACACTAAGTAGGTATACCATGCCTGCTAACAACGCTTTTGCCATTTAAATTAACTATGTATCGTTTTAAAAGGGGTCCAATTTCAATTTAATTGGCATACAAAAGTTTAAATAACATGTAACTCAACAAGTACTTAATAGACTCTAGAGCTCTAGACTACACATGACACCTACTTAACACTACTTTATGTAAGTTTAGTTTTAAAGTATTTGTAGTACCTAATGATAAAATACTGTGATTATAAACCTGTTTGGGTACATTTTGTTTCTTTCAGTGATCGCGACGACAACGTGTTCTGGCTGTTCCGAATATCATACCTCTGGTACTCCGGCCTGGGCTGCGTGGCCACACTGCTTGTCGGCCTGATGGTGTCCGTCGTCACAGGAGTGACGGACCCTGCGCACGTGCCCATAGATCTCATCTCGCCCCCAGTTGTCTCATTTCTGAACTCATTGCCAGTAAAAATCAAGGTAAGACTTTCATGACACCGATCTAGTTATATTTTCAGAACTAGGATACAAGGTGCCCTGCATTATTAGGTCGTAATCTCAACTTGCAAATGGTAATTTACTTCCATTGTAGTTGATGGACTGTAACTAATGATGGCTGACCCAACATTAATAAGTCGCATATAAACTACGCCTAGCACTCTACATTCAAGAGCATTTATTATCCAGCCTATATAAAAGCAACATATCCTTGGGAGTTTATTGCTCGTTCTTCTTACTAAACCTCTAAAGTTAGGATCATAAAAATCACCAAAACTGACTTCGAATAAACATTTAAGAACAGTTTTTAGCTTAGATAAACATCCCTCTGCTATCTTACAGAAAGCTCTGAAGATCCCAACCCGCTTGGGTTCGCAACGGCGGCGAAGTTCAAGCGTTCGGCCGCCGAGTTTATCTGACGACAAGGACACGAGACGACGACGACGTCTCTCGGAGCTGGCCGGCGGCGTCTTCTACAGCGATGCACCTACCCTCACGCGCGGACACGACAACCACGCCCTCGGCCTAGACTTCGAGAAACCACCGCTCGACTCTGACGACTGCAGCCAACACACCAGCTTCAAGCTGGAAGCTACGTATTCACCAAACACGTCCTCATGTTAAGGTGAACTTAATGTAGGTAACCAAAATGTATTTATAACTACCTACCTAAAATAAGTTTTAAATGTTCAAAGCAGTGAAAGCGAGCACATAGCTAAAATAACATAGCGATAACTATTTAAAACTTCTTTTCTTTCTTTTCGATACTCGATTTATGGTTAATCAAACGCTTCTCAGTTTGCCAATATTATAGTCCAACTGGACTACTATTTAAATTACACTTAAGTAGGTATATTATTATCCGTGGCCAGTCATGGCAAGGCTAGTGGAATGTTAATCTTAATAGCATATTAAAAACGGTGAAATAAATTATGTTATTTTCATAACATTTCTGTATTTATAATATTTATTATTTTATATTTTTGTTTTAAAAATATTATATGTGTAACAACCACATTTTAGTATGTATAAAGTAGGGCCATTTTAATAGGCCACATTTGACAACTGTTTGTCTTTGCTTCATAGTGAGGATAACCTGCTGAAAAACATCGATTAATATAATTAATCGATGAGGACTTCAAACATCTGTAAATTGAATGTGATTGTTATAAAAAGTATTAATAAGCGCACAGTTCACACAACGACTAAAAAAAATGACAAAAATAATGCGTCAAATAATGGCGCGAAATGAATTCATGACTTTTTTGTAACATTTTACGTTTCTAGATACTGACTTTTGAGCCAGACGTTATTATATAAATGAATGATTACATATTTTTTGGCCTAAAATGTAATAAAATTAATTTTGTTTGTATTAAAATACATTGTATTTTGTAATCGTGAAATACTTTTTGACGATTAGTTCGACTCCTCGAATTCAACTTATCTACTCATCATTTTCTTTCGGTACCATCCCTGATATTTAAAAAGAAAAAGAGTTCACTGACGTAACTTTGTAACGACGTCAGTTCCTTACTTTTAAGTGTAAAAAGTTTAACAATATCTAGTATGGAATGTATTAGATACTATGGGGTGCCTCCCTTACAAGGTTACTTTGGAAAATTTTGACGAACTGTCAAATGTGACCTATTAAAATGGCCCAACTATAGTCAATCTATACTATATCAATTAAGTATAAGGTTGTTCTATGACTATTTTTCTATGACTATTCTCTACTTTGTACATCGTATATTTAATTAAAAATTATTTTTCTCTTTAATTCCATTCTGTACCTATCCATGTTTTATGTGTCCATGATTTATTGTTCCAACTTCAATAAAATTTCCACCGTTCGATAGGTTGGGGTATGGTGACTGGTATTTTTTTTAACTAATAGAAAACGAATTCCCATATTATCTACGCTTGCTTAAAAATAGGATAAAGTCGAATCGACAGTCCTATCGTCCTTATTTAATAACTACAAAGAAGAATCTTTTAAAATAGGACGTTGGATCTGAAAATTATGTTTTAGTCACTTAAGTTACTGTTAACAGTTCTATTTTGAATATTTAAGCATATCACGTTACCGATTTATTAAGTTAACATTAGCATCATTACGTTATCATCTTAATTTATTTTATACGAAACAAAAAAATAGATTTTGTTCATCCTTCCTGTTAGGAAAATCCATAATGAATTTAAAAAATCCTAAATGACTTAAATAAAAACGAAATTAAATCAAATAGCGATTTGATAAAATTTCCGCTTTCGTAGTTTCTCGGAGACAAGGTTTCGTCCATGCATAAATACAACTCTGGTTTCATTGTGATTGCCTCATAAATTCAATAGGTTTTGTAAATATACATATAAAGCATTCAAAATTATGTAGGAGTAGTTTGAAATATGTACTTGTTTTGTTGTAGAAAATAGATTCATTTAGAATTAATATAAATCTCTTATTATAAAGAAAAATTTTAGAAATTTACTTTGCGGATACAAATACAATTTTTACAAATACAATTTTACAGGTTGACATGTTCATGAAATAAAATAAAATAACATATAAAATCTGGTTTTATTTGTTATATCGATCCAGTTATACTTACTATATTAATATATCTTTTAATAATCCATCATATTATGTTTTAAGGAAGGTAACTTAAAACAGTTCAGGTAAATTTTCAGCCGTTTCCAATCGGTTTATACATAATACACTTGCTCAAAAACGTAATGAGAACTCTTGTCTTAAATGTTCAAGAGCTTTCTTTACGTCATAATTTTATAAATTTGTATTATGTGTCGCCATCATTGCTTCCCCAAATAACCGATTCGTTAACGGAAACTGCTTATAGCATTAAGGCTCAATTTACATTGCCGCGGAATGGAATGGAAGCGAATTTTTGCAACGAAATTCTACATAGCATAATGAACTTTATATCAATTGTGTAAGGTACAAACTAAAGACGAGCCGAAAAAGAGGGAATTCTCGAGAATGCGCGGGGATTCCCCGGAAGACGCGCGACCTCTTTTTCGGCTCGTCTTTAGTTTGTACCTTACACAATTGATATAAAGTTCATTATGCTATGTAGAATTTCGTTGCAAAAATTCGCTTCCATTCCATTCCGCGGCAATGTAAATTGAGCCTAAGTCCGCCTTGCTACTTAAATGTAAATTAAGCGCGCTGTACTAGATTTTTTACTTTGTCCTATTATTACTGCCATAGGCGTATATCTACCTCGTAGATAAACCCCGGTATAAACAAGTATAGTATAATTTTGCAATGAATATCAAATATTTTCAGTCTCAATAATTTTTTGACAAATATTACATGAGTATCAAGCACATATGACAAAATATTACACAAAAGTTTTAAAAACCAATTCACAACTAAGTTCTTGTTTAGATGTGTTATACATTTTATCTACAAAGGATATGACTAACTTAAAAAATTAATAGAACAAAATGTGAGGCCACAAGAGCAAAAACATCATAAATGCTGTGCTTGCCAATCCTTTCGTTATTTAAGTCAATTAAATTGTTATTATACTCTCCCTGTTACAAATATTTTAACTCCAACTTATCAAGCTACCTTCCTGTCACAGTTCTTTATTGCACATAATTTGAACATTATATCCAAAATTAATCAAAATATATTGTACAAGGATACGATAACTCTATGCTTAACAATAGAATTGTATAAGCATTAGTATCTAACAAAATAAAATATGCTTGCATTCACGAAAGTAAATCTTGGTTGTGTAACGCTTGTTGTTGGTGGATTTCTTGCATTGTAGAAACAGGTAATGTGGCACTCACAGTTATTGATGGCATGCCCGGTAACGAAACCGGCGTAACAACGGACAGCCCACTACTCATAGGAGGTCCTGGCATCATTGGTGATTGCTTAAAAGTACTCATGTCAAAAGTAGGTACTAAAGGTGTATTTTGTGGATAGGAAATTGCAGTATTTTCCTGTTGTGTGGCAGTGTAAGTAGGCATCATGGGAATATAAGGCTGCGGTTGGTTCATTGGAAAGCCTGGTAAACTTGGAAGGGGTGCTGGAGGTTGCATATTTGATACTGATGGTATGCTTCCCAAGTTGGTCAATGTTGTCTCTGCTAAATCTGTAAAGAGTATCATTACATACATTAGGTAGGTAGTAAGAAAATCATAGTTAGGTAGGGTAGGTATGTTACAAGTAGAATCTACATAAATTTGCACGCATCCAAATCGATATATATTATGTTGTTTAAAAAGCCATAATAAGATTTATTGTGACATAAAATTCCTTCTTGTCAAATTTCATAGGATTATTAAGAACATGACATTGTGCTGCTAGGCATTCTTGTTTACCCAGTCATGACATCCATGTAACAAGATCCCATGATTTACAAAGTTTGAAACAAATAAATGAACTCATTTGGTGATTATTACTCATTTACATCTTATATTATGTATCTAATCATTTATACAACTCGAAGATGATCAGTGTCATAAGATTAAATAACTTTGCTGAGTTGAAATGTAAATGTTATCTTAAAATGTTCACCAACTGTTCATACAGTGAATGTGTTTAAATTATATTTTAACATATTGTAATGGCTATTTAATAAATATATGAAATTACAAAGACTAACTGAAACCATTAAATACAGTGAAACAAATAAACACTTCTGTGATAAATGTAAATGTGTGTGTAAACAATTGACCCAATTATTTGCTCTCGAATAAACAAGATAAGAAATATAACTCAAACTCAGATGTTATTGCTACTCATATTAGTATGAATTTGTGGTTTTAGTGGCCCCCTGGAGGTTTATTTCATATAAAGTTTTTTTAAATTGCACTGTTTTATAATGTAATGTCCATTGAAGATAAATTATAATACTATGTGCTATTCTTTCTGAGATCAAAGCATTCACTGAATGAGAAATTAAATTTTTTATTTGAATTAAAGCTATACTTACTACTAGAATATGCTGCCATATTAGATACTACAGATTGTGACATAGATTGTGGTGGTAAGATCTCTTGTTGGCTATTTGGTTGGACTAATTGCTGAGGGGCTGGTGGGCTTCCAAAGTTTCCAGGGTTCACCATTGGAACTCCTGACAAAAATGGTGGTGCTGGAGTCTGCGTTGTAGGAGTTGTCTCTTGTTGTACAGTAACACCTTGAGTGCCAGCTACAAGTGGAGTTTTTTCATCATTTAAACTAATGTTCTGGACACCGGAAACTAAATTTTGCTGGGAAACTTGAACCTGGACCTGCAATTATAAAAATAAGAATTACAAATTTAAAAACCTGGCACAGATTAAATTACACCATATTTGCATATTTTCGAGGAAACAACATAGATCATCCATTTTTAAGAATTTTAAAATTCCACTGTTGTACAAAGACTTCCTTATTGATGAATTTATAGTCCAGATTATGCCTGCCTTTTTCTTATCACCATTCTACATTCTTAAAGGGTTGTCTTTAACTACCTAAACAATTGATATGATATTGTTAATTGATTGTATAGGATTTTAATGATTTAAGTTTGCACAAATATTGAAAAGAGAAAAGACTAAATCAAAATGTACTAAAGTTAGAAAATTTCTCTCTACATAATAGTCATTATGCACGACTCAACTCAACTTGTGTTGATTTATTACTGTCTCTCAACTGGTAAAAAATGTTCAACAATACATAGAGAATTTAAAACAAAATTTACAAAAGTTTGCAGAGTGCAATCAACAATGTAAACAAAATTTTTGTCTGTATCCAAGTCATCATAATAATTAATAATAATAAAAAACTTACCCCTGGGACAGGTGGAGTGTAGTTAGGTTTAGATACAACATGGCTGTTTCTAATGGGGATCCTGTGCAAATAGCCATAGCCTATACCACAGCCGAGGCTTCCCTCTCCTCCCCATTTATGATTAGGTGTTATATGCACTTCTCTACAAGTGTCATCTGATGTATTGTAAACATAAAGTTTCAGGGCTCGACCCTCATGGGCTTCAATTAATGTGAAGAGATCCTCACTCTCATGCATTATTGAATCAGCACCAATTATGTAATCTGAAAAAGGCCTTAAACCAGCAAGCTCAGCCGGTGATGATGGGTGCACTTCCTGCAACAGAAAATATCAAATTTCATAACCTCTGTATTGTTTTTATTTTAAATAACAATAATATTAAATGTATAATTACCAGCACATGCCAGACATTCTCATTAGCACCTTCAAATGAACAAAACCGAATGCTGACCCCCAGTAGTCCTTGCCCTCCCCAGCTAGCACTCGGCGTAATCATTACCTCTCGAACTGATTGACTTTTGCTACTGTACACAATCATTTTGATCGTCTTATCAATATTTTGTTTTAGCAATTCTTTTAAGGTATCATTGTCTTGGTCCAACCTTGTGTTCTCTATAGCTACTATAAAGTCAAAAAATGCTTCAAGGTTCGCTTGATGACCCGGGGAACCCTCTTGAACCTGAAAAACAGGAACCAATGACGTGTAATTTTCAGAACAACACATCAACAACAAAACATAAAATTATCTTCGGTATACCTACCCGCAAAACATGGTATCCCTCTGATCCTCCTCCAGGCACTTCAGTACTTTGTGATGAGCCCATTGGTGAATAGATATGGTATGGTATAAAAACTATGAAATTGAAAAATTATTTTGAATTTCTTTGATTCTCGTGACAGTCATCAAATATCGGTTCAGTTATCAATGTTTGACTAATTGACTTTGACATTTGTTCGGTTTCCGTAATGTCTTACGTTACGTGGCAGAGTGTTACCTAGGTACATATGTTTTAATAGCAATGCGAAAAATTTAGAAAAAGTATAAAAAGTGAAAAAATAATTCCACTGTAGTAAATAAATAAACCCAACTAAACCCATATGAATTAATAATATTTCGCTATATTATGTTTTTTAACTTAATAAATAAAGAATAGAATCAAATCAAAATGTTATTTTTCACGCTGTTAGTTGCCAATATAGAGTTAAAATACTTAAAAATTACCATAATACTCCCTTTAGATAGAGGTTTAGCGATATTCGGTTCCGATCGTCTGATCAGACAAATTCAGACAATCGAATCGGACGTGTACCTATTGTGTATGTACAAAATGTGTGGCACGAGTGCCTTCCGATTGTCTGATTAGACTATCTACTACCTACTATAAAATAAAGTCAGACGTCTATTGTAGCCCTGTACTTAGACATCAACGGTACAATTTACTCCAACTTATCATGATGGGAAAGGTCGCTGAAAGAAGGAAGGTTGTCAGGAGAAAGAAGTAGTGGTAACGGAACATCCGAGAGTGGACCGGAATAGCCAGTGCAACGAGGGTAAAAGCGTGTGAATTCGCCGCTAGAGGCGCTAGTGTAGAGTGAGGTCTGGCTGTCAGTGCCACAAACTTATCTGACCCGGTAATAGCGGCGCTACTGTCTTTGTCTTTGTCTGACAATAGTATAACATTTGCATTAGTTCCAATTTTGGCCACCGGGTCAGATAAGTTTGTGGCACTGTCACTTTCTCACTTTTCTGAATTTCACTTGTCACTGCTTATATACGGTCAGGCTTTGACAGCAGGACCTCACTCGCCGGTGGCGCAAACTGGTGAGCACAAAAACGGCGACCCTCACTGAGCTATTTTCCGCAGAGCTAAAAACAAAGAAGACAAACAATAAGAAGCTGATAGCCAACCTTCACTAGTTGGAGAGGCACTTTAGATATTCGATGAATTTCGATGAGAAATTCAGTGAGTATACAAGTGATTAATACAAACGATGTTCGAATAGATCGGTATAAGATAAGCGCGTTCTTGCTTCTTGCCTCTTTTCAGCGAATATGTAAACGTGGCATTGTGACCATTGTGTGATTGTATATTGTACATTCATTCCATAGAGTAATAATGATATAATCTGTCTGTAAAATAGCATTCCGATTGTCTGTGGATTGTCTTGGATTGGATTGTCAATGTCAAATTTCTTTCTATCAAATCATGATCAAATCATTGAAATCATCAAAATGTCAATTGACTTAACAATATTAATAAAGTAGGTAATTTAAGTTCCACTACCCTAATCTCTCCGTCTGTGTATTAATTAAATCAGGTGCGTATGTTGATTTATTTCAGAAAACTCCCTTTCTAGTCAAATTAAAAATCACCAAGTTTTGCTTCTATTAATTAAAGGCAATCCATGTTAAACAAACACCTAAAAAAAGGCAAGGCCCAACGCCCAAGGTACAAGGCAGCACTCAAGTCATCCATAGAGATAGGAATATCAATGAAGTCATCCGAAACACCCATTTACTATTTTATTAAAACTTCAATTTTATTGGATTTTAAAAGCATGGGATCATTGTTTTTTTGCTTTCTAGGTACCTGCAATAGAATTAAGTAAACCATTTATATGAGTTAATTAGTTATTCGACCATTTATACATTAAAAAAAATGTCAGAATGGAAACATTTAATAGCAGACTGGCTCACTGAATATGCATCTCTGCAAGAGAATGAAGTAAAAAGTTTTGCAGCGGAACATGAACATAATCATGAAATAGCAACAGCAATATTTAATTTACTATACAGTGAGAATGAAGACGATATACACAGAAGTAATGAAAGCCAGGATGGAGCAGCAGATAACCAGGTTTATCCTTTTTATTAGTCACTACATAGTATAAAACAAAGTCGCTTTCTCTGTCCCTATGTCCCTTTGTGTCCTTAAATCTTTAAAACTACGCAACGGATTTTGATGCGGTTTTTTTTAATAGATAGAGTGATTCAAAAGGAAGGTTTATATGTATAATAACATCCATTAAATAGTGGAGAAATACTGTTATTTTTGAGGTTTCTAATGTGATGTCGTTAATTATCAATTTTTTTCCGCTTACATTGCAAACGCAGGCTGAACCCTATGAGATTTATCAAAATAATGTACTAATTATTTGTAAACATTGAAAAGGTCTACAGAAAACTCCGCGATGGTATATGTCTATCTCTTATGGATATCCCACAATAACATTTTTTGTCATTTACTTTTTACAACAAATAATGGCTAATTTTCGAAGCGATTTTAACCAATACAGCATTAATCCTTATCCAATTAAATAGCTTAAATACATTGTTGATTTAATATAGATCTATATGGTCCTTTACAGCACAAGATTTAAATAAATATTTTTGAAGATATTACAGATTTAAAATTGCGGGACGTAGCGATGTAAATAAGTAATGTAGGTATGAATTTAGATATTCCAAAGATAGCAGGAAATCTTCATGGTATAGGGAAAGGGGAATTGTTTTACTTTTTGTTTTTAACGCATGCGGGCCACGGCCAGTAATATATAAATCAAAACTACTGGATCAATTTTAATCATTTTTTCAGTGAGTGACATAGGCTATATATGTAATAACATTTTTTGTCATTTACTTTTTACAACAAATAATGGCTAATTTTCGAAGCGATTTTAACCAATACACCATTAATCCTTATCCAATTAAATAGCTTAAATACATTGTTGATTTAATATAGATCTATATGGTCCTTTACAGCACAAGATTTAAATAAATATTTTCGAAGATATTACAGATTTAAAATTGTGGAACATAGCGATGTAAATAAGTAATGTAGGTATGAATTTAGATATTCCAAAGATAGCAGGAAATCTTCATGGTATAGGGAAAGGGGAATTGTTTTACTTTTTGTTTTTAACGCATGCGGGCCACGGGCAGTAATATATAAATCAAAACTACTGAATCAATTTTAATCATTTTTTCAGTGAGTGACATAGGCTATATATGTTATACCCGTGCGAAGCCAGAGCGGGCTGCTATGTTTTGAATACAACGTTCACAGTTTTTCTGTAGTGTATTTAGTATCAGCATTGCACCCGTGCGAAGCCGGGGCGGGTCGCTAGTTTTGAATATGAAATATCCACTCCTAACATAATGATGTCCAGTACTATACAAATATTAGAAATCTTTAAATTTCATTTAATGCAATAAGAATAAAATTTGTAGTCATGATGATTTAATTTCATATTTATTTGTTATTTCAGATGCTTGAGAATGTGTGTGTGCAGTTGTTCAGTTTCTACAGATCAAAAGAGGTGGAGCTTCAGAGATTCACTCTGCAATTTGTCCCAACACTTACCTATGTATATTTGAGTGCTGTAGCTCAAGGCACATCGAAATATTGTCGATGTATTGAAACTTTACTGATTGGTAAGTTAATGAAACAAGGCATTCTTATCTGTACTTACATTCTTTTTGTGATGATGATTCATGTGATCGTGTAGTTTAGGTGCTAGGAAACACTTGTTGAATGAAGGATTTTGGGTTTTAACAAATATTTCTGTTACAATCAATTGTTACAATTTGAATATCATTTTGTTAAACTGCAACAGTTGTGTTAATTTAATAGATTGACAACAATAGCACAAAGACATAATTTAAGTTTCTAATATTTTTTTTATAAAATGATATGTATGACCCTAACATACCAACCAGTGTAGATAATAGGCTAAATAAAATAATGACATTCTCGTGCATGGGCAAGATCATAGATATCCAGTTGTGTGCAACAAACAATAATATTATTGTAGTATGTATTTGTTCCTATATATTTCAGGAATATACAATTTTGAGGTAGTTGATGAGGCTGGAAAACCAAAAGTAGTCTCCTTCCGTCTACCATCTCTAGCCCAAGCATCTATCTATCATGAGGTAATGAGGTATCAAGATCTCACCATCCTTATTAATGTTTTTATACTAAGAGTGAGAATTTAAACTTTTGTTAATGAGCATAAATTATTGATGTGCCCTTGATTCATAAACTATTCATAAAGTATCCTATTATATGAACAATATACTTTGTCTTTTGCTTGATTGTACAAACTCACTTATGGAATTACTTATGGTTTCCCTTGTGTATGTTTAGGCTATTTTAATCAGCATGTTCAACTATATTATTTTCACAGCCATTGTCTTTGGGACCTCAGTTTTTGACAGAGAGTGCATTGAGAAGATGGGAAGAATGTAATACTAAACTAGTAAGCTGGGGCCCTCTACCCCAAGTAGAAACAATTAATGCCCAAAACAGACTTAAAGTTATGGCAGCCCTGTATTTTGTTTACAATCGTCAGCTGAGCTTGCTACCAAAGTTGGCTCTGAGACATTTCTGTATTTCGGCTTCTAGGTATGTTATTAAAGGTTTTACTAGACATACTTTAACATCAATATAAAATCATAAACTAATTATAAAATAAATCAATGTTTCCAGAATTGTCACACAAGGATTTCACAAAAAAAATTCTGGATCATCTAACTCAATTAAATCAATCCCCCGAATACCAGTGGCATCAAACTTTTTATTGGAAATGATAGAAGGTGCATACTTTGCTATGTTTAACGAGTTCTACACATTAGCTTTGCAAGCTGTGAAGGATATTGACCAGCGAGCCCAATATGAGTTATTCCCGGATGTGATGTTGGTTACCAGCGCTGTTATCCATTCCTTACAAAACAACTCTTCTGGTAAGTTTCATACTGTTTTAATCTTTGGCTTTCTTAAACAATTTGTGGTAAACTATCGACTTTATTATATAACATTATTTTTCAGGACAACCTTTTGATGGTCCAATGGGAATAAGTGTAGCTCTCTCCCCAGCCACCACCACTGTTACAATGTCTAAATCAATGATTACAAATGCATCATTCCGTACAAAGAAATTGCCAGGTAATTACATTTTTACTGTTTTGAAATACAAGATAAGTACTGTAGTTGTGTTAATATTATTACTACTGAAGTAATAAAAATTTTAGCTCTTAAGTGCTTGCAAAATTTTTCTTTAAAATTGACAATATCATTGGATCATGTTTTATGATCTTATCAATAATGTTTGGTAATTTTCATGATGTTGTATGACATGCATGAACTACATGCATCTAATCTTTAATGAAATAAGTCCATAATTTACCGATAAATGTAGAAGCGTTTAAGAGCACTAACAACAACCATAAACAATGTTGAAAATCGATAGATTTTTTAGGGTTTGTTTTTCTTTAGTGAATATAACCGCAATCTTACAAAGCCTCATGTGTTGTCGGCATCGTAATTTATATTTTTAATTGCAGATCGAAAAAATATTTTGTTTATGAGATGAATTAAGAAAATTGAAATTCATACCACCCACTAACGATCCCCCTTCCATAAGTCCTTTTTGTATGTAATAATTCCAGGTATGATTTAAGAAAATACATTGGACTTCATCGCCACACATTAACTTATTCGCTCCGACACACACACACACACACACACACACACACACACACACACACACATATATATATATGTCGGGGATAGTTAATCCATGTTATTCGTTTGGTGCTATTTAATCTGTGGTAGGCGCGGATCCATAGCGAATCGATACTCTATGGCGCGGTTGATCGGTCATTAGAAAAAAAATGAAAAGAAATGAAGGTCGGGTTCGTGATCGTAAAGATTCCTGATTAATTGTAATGCCGTGAATCTCAAGGAGTTAAATATCGCGTGACCGCGTGTGCGAGTGGTTAAAATCAATATCGTAACATCGCGAAGTAAATCCAATCAATACCAAAGCAAACCAAACCGAGTATTCATATTGAGCCAAAGAGAGATCATTGAATAAAGCAGTTGGTTACGTGATGGCTCAATCCTGTGTTTCATTTGATATCCTGAGTTGACGTCCTGACGAGAGAAGCCCACATTGCATAGTTTAACCAACACTTCCCACGATGCCCACACGAGAAGATCATTTAGAAATCAGTCAGGATGCCGATATCAGAAGTGGGATCGGTGTTGGTTTAAACAGAGAGGAGAACGATGATAAAGGACATAGCTATGGGCGTATTTTTTCTGTACAACAAAACGGATACCTATTACATACACAAAATACCTAAACTATCCAAACAAAAAAAAATTTTGAAAGGCATTGAATGGCATGTTGCAGCAGGAACTAAGAGGTGTTACACAATGGAAATGCAGATACGTATTCTCATTGAATCATCCATAATTATAATTGATTTCAACAGCATAAAACTAACGTCATATTTAGTCTTTCAGCTATGTAAAAAAACTGTGAAAATAATCAACGAAGCTACAACCCAGCAAATTTTGAAAAGGGGCATTGTCGGAGCCGTTTGTAGCGAGGGTGACTATTCCGCTACACAGTAACGTGCAGCGGAGCTACTGCCGTTGCAAGCGCCGTGCGCCGCGCTGAATGCAGTCAACCTGCATGGACGTGCTCTACAGAACCAATAACACATAACGCGGTCAGTCGGTAACAGTTTTGTTTCTAGATTCTGGTGCCGATTGCTTTTAAAGTTCTGAATATTGCTAAATAACTGTCGTGTGATCTTTATAACACCTACATTGTGAGGAGATCTGAACATCTTAGATTTATTTTCTTAAAATGTTTCCAAGGATGTGTGAAATCTATCAATTCACTAAGGTACAGACCATAGTCCATCGGTCTGTGTCCCTCACACGGTGACAGGAGACTAGAAATTGGCAGGGATGGTTATGAGCAGTGAAATAAAAGAACGGAACATTTAAAATATCAATTCATTGTAAGATTGTTCAAAAAATAGAGAATCACAGACATAGTAGAGAATATCCCAATGATCTTATTGTAGGTAGGTACTCCCTAGTGTTTCTTGAATTTATACAGTGATATTGTGGGTCTATCCATAAGCCTTTACTTCTCCACGGTCGGGCGTAGGCCTTCCCTAACTAGCGTTACTCTGACCGATCCTGAGCCCTCTGAATCCAGCGAATGCTTCAGGTCGTCAGTCCACCTGGTCGGGGACTCCTTTTTATTCTATTTACGTTATGGCTGAACTTAAGATATTGTTTTCCGGATTCTTCAGTAATAATAGAAATAAAATTGTGTATTTTAGATCCATAATTTTATTCTAAAAGTGACGTGACAGATAACTTTGACTAGATAGACAATGACATTTGAATGTAGTTTATTTAAAAGAACGATATTCACAATTTGAATGACAGTAAGTATGTTACAAAAAGGTTTAGATGCATGTCAGACGACTTATGTGGTGAAGTGGCTGCAATATCGGATTGTCGTTAGTAGGTTCTAGGTTCGATTCATGGAACGTGAGAATTTGAATGATTTTAAATTTGTTCCCGTCGTTGTGCGTATGTGTGTTTATTGACTTTGGCATCGGCTCTATGGAAGAAGCCAAAATAATAAGATTCATATTTTAGAGGTTCGGTAATATTACATTAACATTGGATGCAATGATACACATCAGATAGGATATCGTCATTCGAATAAGATACTGTTCAATTAAATGATTAGAAGAATGTTGAAGGATTAAATTGTTGTAAAGCCAAATTTAACGGAGGATACCTATAATTTCATTAATACCTCTACCTGTAATGTTCCATTATATGTGACGGTTGTTGATTCATGACGAATCAGCTGTTACTGTAGAGAATTTCCGTTGCAGAAATTTGAAAGCAATAGGCATTTGTTAGTAGTCCGACATCTCTTTATTAATGTGGAATGTTTTTATAAGAACCGTTTAGTTGAAAAGTTAGAGTTAACTTCTGTTTACCGCACAACACGATTATCAACCCAGATTCCACCACCACCTGGATACTTGGTGATCACTTACCATCATCTGTTATTTCTTGAGTAAATTAAAAAAAAAAATATAGCGAACGCTAATGAATTTAATTTAAATGTGTTCACGAAGATTAGTCTTCTCGGGTGCGTAACTTTGTCTTGACCGTCAGTATAATCATTGGTTTGTTTGTATTTGTTGTGAAGCATGTCTGTCTAGTAACCTCCCTCTTGCTTGAGTCTGCTGTCGAACAACTTGAAGGGTTCCTGTAGGAACATAAAATGTCAATCATTTCCTTTTCTGTCTTTTGTCTTTCTTTGTCCAGAAGTGAAGCTGATGAAAAATACAAAGATTCTGGCTACATCGCAATCGGGTTCGAACGGACACCGTCGCAGGCAGCGGAGAAAGAGTATGGCGAGAGCTGAGCGGTGGTGTGGTGGCTCAAGGCGACCGGGCAACCAAGTGGGTTTGGAGCACAATGAGCATTTAAAGATGGTTTGGTTGAACTTGCTTATAATTCTGGTAACGAGTATTCAGTACGAGACAGATGTTATGTTCAGTAAAGAATAATCACTCTAATGTTGTTGCACATTTGCCAACTTATGACAAAATAGGTTATCAAAATTTTAATGACTTAATATTACAGCGATTTAATTTACTAACAAAGTTCTTGGCTTAAATTCTAATTTGAAATGTCACTACTGACAGGATGGATATAAATAAAGAAATATGCTGCAATTATTGAACTGTATTTCCAAAATTTTGAGAGCGGGTTGTTAAACATTTTGACTTTGCGTAGAAAATTCATAAGTTAGCACACGATTGCTTATTGAAGTTTTCAGGAGTCATGTACCAGTCGAAGAGGATATTGATAATAATAAAAATTAGATATGAAATGTAAGGAGGGAAATTGTATCACAGGCTCTTTCGGTTTTAGAGAAGGGTTTTAGATCTTTCTTTCCGCACGGATGGAGGGAGAAAGCTGCCCATCGGTTTGCTTCTTTCGTTCCACACGGATGGAAGGGAGAAGCTGATCATGGGTTTGGATCTTTCTATCCGCAAAGGTGGAAAAAGAGAGCTTCCCAGTTGTGTTTGAAAGAAAGAAAGAAGAAAGAAAATACATTTCATCAAAATATGTGACAAAAAAAAAAGAGGAAGAGAAAAAAAAAGAAAAAAAAAAGAGAGAAAAAAAAAGAGAGACAGTGTTGAGAGATGGGCTTGGTAAAAAAAAAGGAAAAAAAGAGAAAAAAAAAAAAAAAAGAGAGACAGTGTTGAGAGATGGGCTTGGTAAAAAAAAAGGAAAAAAAGAGAAAAAAAAAAAAAAAGAGAGACAGTGTTGAGAGATGGGCTTGGTTCTTTCGTTCCACAAGGGTGGAAAGAGAAAGCTTACCTTATTGTAGAGTTGTAAAGGCGAAGAGAGAGCCTTGGCGTTAAAGGGGTTAATTTGAGGGCGTTGAGAAATTTTCTTGTTTTACGACTTGGGTACATGGCTCAGGTTAAAATGATACTGGTATTTCGAATGAGAATGACTTTATAATAGGTCAGGAAGGGCCGAGCGTAAAGAGATACTCGCGTGTGTATTTGGTTGTTACAGGTAATCTTCAAAGCCTAATACGTGTTCCGCTGGTAGGGCGAGGACGGATCACGGGAAGATGCCGAAACGCATACGGTTTTACGGTTTTATCGCGATGACGTACCGAGTAAAAGTTAAAACAAATCGCGCAAATAATAAATTGGTAATTTTGTTCTAAATAAGTGTTGTTATGTTATGGAGTTTCTTCTCACTCGCTTCTTCTCCATAGCGACACTAGCGAAGCGAGTGGTAGTTTACGGTAGTCAGGGTTAAAAAATGCAACATAAAGTTTTTGAAATCCACTCGCAGCAGTAGCAGCAGTAGTCATTTTTGATGTTAAAGATTTTGAGTTTTGTTTTGATTTGAAGTAATTGGAAATCGCGGATCGAGCAATTGTGATGGCGATGATATCGGAATGGAGCATCACCCAGGGACGGGTGACTGTCAGCGATGGCCGTGTCGGGGATAGTTAATCCATGTTATTCGTTTGGTGCTATTTAATCTGTGGTAGGCGCGGATCCATAGCGAATCGATACTCTATGGCGCGGTTGATCGGTCATTAGAAAAAAAATGAAAAGAAATGAAGGTCGGGTTCGTGATCGTAAAGATTCCTGATTAATTGTAATGCCGTGAATCTCAAGGAGTTAAATATCGCGTGACCGCGTGTGCGAGTGGTTAAAATCAATATCGTAACATCGCGAAGTAAATCCAATCAATACCAAAGCAAACCAAACCGAGTATTCATATTGAGCCAAAGAGAGATCATTGAATAAAGCAGTTGGTTACGTGATGGCTCAATCCTGTGTTTCATTTGATATCCTGAGTTGACGTCCTGACGAGAGAAGCCCACATTGCATAGTTTAACCAACACTTCCCACGATGCCCACACGAGAAGATCATTTAGAAATCAGTCAGGATGCCGATATATATATATATATATATATATGTATGTATATATGTATATATATGTGTATATATGTGTATATATATATGTATATATATATATATGTGTGTGTGTGTGTGTGTGTGTGTGTGTGTGTCGGAGCGCACTCAAGTCCTGCGCTGGTCTTTCTAAGTTTAATTTAATGTAATCTGAATTTATTTTGGTAACAGTTTATCTATACTAATATTATAAAGCTGAAGAGTTTGTTTGTTTGTTTGTTTGTTTGTTTGGTTGAACGCGCTAATCTCAGGAACTACTGGTTCGAATTGAAATTTTTTTTTTGTGTTGAATAGACCTTTTATCGAGGAAGGCTATAGGCTATATAACATCACGCTGCAACAATTAGGAGCGAAGAAATAATGGAAAATGTGGAAAAAACGGGGAACATTATTCATTCTCGAGGGCTTTCGTTGCATGCGTTGCGAAAACGATTCAAGATACCAAAAATATATGTATGAAGAATTATTCCTCTTGAAATGATCTAAAAAAATGTCCACGACAGTATATGTCTATCTTTTAAGATTAACACATTAGAACCGTTTTTATGGTAATCAAATTTGCCGCGTTTCCAAGTTTAATCTGAATTAATCTTGCTGTGATCCTTTGCTACTTTGCTATTATTTTGTCGTAAGCTTTATTTCTAAGTTTAATTTAATTTAACCTCAATTAATTTTGGTGATAGTTTATTATCTTCCCGAAATTCCTACGGGAGCGGGACCTACGCGGTTGATACTTACGGGTCCCGAAGCGAAGCGAGGGCGGTTCGCTAGTTTGTTATAAAACTGTACTGAAGTGTTGTAATAGACGTTTAAACTCGGTATACTGACTATTATTTCTGACCTCCAGCAACCAAACCAAATTATATCGACCGCTCGGACCCTTAGCGCCGTTATATATATATATATATATATATATATATATATTCAAAAAATATCTTCATTTATAGTCCTGGCATATAAGTATAGTATATTATATGATATATATATATATATATATATACAGGGTGTCCCGTTATGAATGGATAATACGGAACCTACTTGTAGAGGGCATCATGCCGGTTCAGATGAATAAATATTATGTTCAGCAAAAGTCCTTCCGTTTCCGAGATATTCGACATTTTCAACATTTTCAAAATTGTTCCACCCTTCGCCATTCTTTTTGGCGCCAGGACTATAAATGAAGACATTTTTTGAATCTGTTTTTTGTATCGTACTCCTGGATAGATGTGCTATCGAATATCATGAATTATTTTTATATCAAAAGCACAGATTCTTTTTAAATTAAGATTTAACACCAATTTAACGTTTTTTCATATTCCATTCCTGGCTTTTACTCTGCCGTGGTTCAAAAAAAATGTAAGGTGACTTGAATGCCAAATTTAAAAAAAAACTAGCCCATTTCACCCAGATTCCGAAATGGTATGTTACAGGGTATGGTTCACCTTAAGATTTTAAATTATTTCCTTTTAAAATAAGGTAGACCCCATTTTTATGTTATTACAAATTAATTCCAAAATTTGGTTTGTTACCTTAATCAGTTTTAAAACCATAAAAGTAGGTAAGCTGCATTAATACGACAAAATACAAAAATACTAATTAAAAACATGCAACTGCGTGTTAAATGTTTGAATGAGAATAGTTGCTAACCGTATACCTACCTAGAGTAGATCCTAAACGGGCCTTCGAAATGGAAAATGTTTGATTAAAATGCAAACATGACTGTATTCTTTAAATACTACCCCACTTAGCATTATACGTCTTTTTTATGGTGGACGCCATCGATGTGGATGCCATATTAATTTTTAAAAGCAGTTGCGTCTTTAGCATAAGATTAAGAAAAATCGATTTACCAAAATTGGCCCACGCGTTTGATCTCTATAGCGCGACAAAGGAACAAACGTATATAAATAGACTGTTTATCATAAATGTACCTTTGCGTCGCAGTCGTGTGAAATATGTGCGCACGTGCGTGCAGTTGGGTAAAAAAAAAACAAAAAAAATGTAAGTAGGTATTCTGTTGTAAAATAAACATAATATACAAGAATTAAAATTTTATTTCCAGATGACATTCCCATACAAGCCGGACAGGTAGTGCCAACAGACTCTGCTGACATGCTCACGTCGATCACAGAAGAAGGGGAGGCGGACTCCACTCCCATACAACGTGGCACCGGCGTTCGTAATTCCAAACCAAAGTTTCCAGTGCTGGGTAAAAAGACCAAAGACGCTAAAGAACGAACTGTGGCAATTAACGATAAAAAGGTTACGCTTAAGGAGTCTTCAAAAGGCACGCGTAATTCATTAACGGGCGCCGGCGACGTGGTGGATGCGCAGCAGAAAAGCAATGTAGTGGAAATCACATTTGACGGCAACGGAAAGGATGAAATTTCATTGACGTCCATGCAGAACAGCACAGAGACCTCTGACAGTCGGTCGCAGGTCACCACCGACTCGCTGGACCCAGAGAATCCGATCCGGTTTGCTGCGATGCAAGTTAGCTCTGTATGATTGCTATAATTTAACTAAGCGTGTTGTGGCGGGTGTTGTTAATGGTTTGGTAGATTTGGGTAGTAAATTTGATATGAGTTACATAGTTATATAAAAAATGATGTTAAATTAATTTATTTGGCTAAAAGTGTATGATTGTATCGTGTACTTAGAGTTGGTACTGGTCATGTCGTTGTTACTTATTAGTATTCACATTAATTCTCATTAAGTATTGGAGGAAACTCATTAAAGATGTTTATGGCTATTTTTACATTATTTTTCCATTTTCATCCTGAATTCGGTCTTCATCTTGCTTACTTATCAGACATGGTTAGTCAGCGTACTTAATTTGTGAAGATCTACAAGTTACCTATTTCAAATTAAATTATTTCAAACTAAACTTTTATCAGAATTAAAGCCCATAACATATTACTTACGTATACTAAATTCTGAGATAGAAATAATATATCATCAAGTGTTGCTTGACAATTATAAGCACGTTACATATGATCGATAACATAAATATTAATGCGAATTAGAGGCGGCAGCATTTGGGCCCTTAGGTCATTTTTCTTTAGTTTGTCACATCATTGTAACGCTAAGGCCTCTTGTAGACTCACGTTTTTTCGGCGTAAAAATCTACGGTTAATTCGCCTTGTGTATATGTAGGCGCGGTTGTCAGTGTTGTATGGATTGCTATGAGAGCTTGTTGACAGTCGCGGCTGCGTGACGGCACGGCGCGGCGCCGCCGCCGTATGCACCGCGCGTCCCTCTCGGCGTGACGCTTCTACGCACGCCGTGATTTTCATCAGTGTTGTATGGCAGTCTTCGTGAGTGTCTTCGTGATTGTCACGGTTTAGTGACCGGTTGGCTACACACTGTTTTTAACCGACTTCTGTCTTAGTAAAATGAACATAAATAACGAATTGTTAATTACATTAGTTCTCTCAGCTGATTCTTGACAAGTATGAAATGCGCCAAATTCTTCTCGCTTTTCTAAAATCGGATGTATCCAAAATCTTCTTGTTCTTTTCTCTTCTTTTTTGAGTTTTTATATAAATAGTATGCGGCGATATTTTTTTTATAAGGATCCATAGCCAGTATGTCATAGCTTGGCGGCAGAACAATCCCAAGAGAGCGGCACCTGGCCGTTGTCTCGACCGATAGCTTTGCCGTGTCATATACATGCTAGCACGTTTTTTTTACGGTACGACAAACACGCCGTACGGTCAAGAAAACGTGCCATATACAAGAGGTCTAATGGAAGGGATTTCCCCGCAGGAAGGAAACGAGTCCTCATTTATAATTCCTATTAAATGTAGCAAAACTATCCGTCTCTTTAAATAAACAGACTTAAAATAAAGATTTTCGAAAGGAAGAAACTGAGGAACTTGCATGATTGTATATTCCAGCATATTGCTGGTTAGTAGTTATGATTGGATCCTTATAATACCCGGTCGCAAAAACACTCCACTCGGGCCGGGCTGGTGTTGTAGGTCGATCGCACTCGATGCCCTTTTGAGCCTCTAGCATCGTAACTAAATTAATCACTCCGTCATTCCTCCATCCGACCTGTGATCCGACTACTTATGCTTCTGTGTCACAAGAATCGCTTATCGTTATCACTATCAATGTTTACGTGGGTATACCTACTACTGAGTCAATGTTTATTTTTGGATGCCACATCGCAGACGCTATACCTATTTCTTACAATAAGTAAGTACTTAAGTACCTGAATAATACTTCGTTCAGATCATATCATAATGATGAAGGTCCTATCAATCCTAAATTTTATACTGCTTGTGTCTCTAAGCGCTTGTTGGTGTAAGGATTTAATTCTTGGGACGACAAATAATGCTAAATTAGTCTGGCAACACAAAGCTGATCATGTTGCTATCCCTTTTATGAAAAGAGTGAAGGAATTCTTTTACGCTAATCCCAGCAACCAGGTAATCAAGGTAAGTTTCATGTTGTGCTGTTAGTCCATTTTTACTCATAAGACTCGTGGCTCACACACATTGTAGTAGGGTACCTACCCTACACATAGTAATGCTTTTTTAAGTGGATCTGGTAAATCTATAGATATGATATTAGCTTTACCAAATTACAGCGCACAATTTATTTCTTGTTGTATGAACGAGCTACGTTTAAACGAATCCCATTGATCACAAGTCTACTATGTATTACCATTACTTACAAGTCGCAACTATTACCTACACGTTGGGTCCCCGCTAATTATTGGCCATCAGTGGTTAGCTGCTTTTCATACATGGACGTTACTGCCAATTGATGTTTTTTTGGATTTATGATAATAGTACACGAGCACGCAGCAACAAAATTCCGCTGCCGTTCATGATAAAAACTGTGACTGATCTACTCGTAGAACAATACTCGAATCGGAACAAGGATCGTTAGTCCAGTTAGCAGAGGGTTTATGGAATCTTAGTTGGTTGTTTCGTTAGTAGTTAGATAGTAGGTAGGGTCTGATATAGATGATTAATTTGATCACGGAAGTGATGCTTCATTCTGTTCCTTCAGTTTGTTTCCAATTGCGTAGTAGGTATCTGTATTTGATGAAAGTAGATTGGTACAGGTAAGGTAAGTATTATAGACCATTTTCGCCCTTGTTACCTATATTTGATAAATATTGCAGCTATTTTATTATCTGTTTGTTTATTCTAGGGTATCGTTATAAGAGATTTGGAACACACAGATTCAACTGCCGTTATAACAGCGGGAGGTGTCGATTTCTCGTACGCTAACATTCGCCTTAAAAGCAAGCGCGGTGAAAGCCTCAATTACCAAATGGAAATGTATGTTTAGAATAGATAACGATGTAATAAAGGGTAATTAGGGATAAAAGCACGTAGTTTTTCTTTATGTAGCATTGACCAAAATCTACCTATGATACGTGTACGTTACCCTAGCAAGAAAGTAGCAGCTAGAGAGAAATGAGTATGACGTATAATTAGTGCTCAATCTGCTGTAAATGTGCGCCGAATAAAAAAATTGTGCATGTTGTAATTTTAGAAATAAACAGAAAAAACGATTCCTGCTGGGGTAACGTTGTTCCAGCAGGAAAATTCTAAACTAATTATCGGAGAGTCAAAAATTTTGGATGAGCAGAGAGCTTATATTTGTGCAAATTTGTGCGCTGAAAATAAAATTTGTGCGTCTTCAGGTTTTTGAGATATTGCGTTTCCTGCTGGGGTAACGTTTTGCACAATCGCAGATCTCAAAGACTATTGTTTGTGCGCCTGTAGAATAAACATGCACAAATAGCTCTTAATTTGTGCGTATTTGTGACAAAATTAGATTTGAAAAAATGTTCATAATAGTGTTCAAGTACTTAATCGCGGTTTTTACAAAAATCGAAAAAGAGTCATAGCGCCTAAATAAGAAGACATACAAGGTCACCGAAAACTGTATTCGATCCTTCTTGGCGTGTATAATTACTATAAAAAAATGAAAAGTGCACATACGTGCGTTGTTGAATAATATGAATTAAAGTCAAAAAAGGCGTCCTAACTTTGTCGTCACCATACAAGAAACTGGCTCAACCTAAGATGTTTAGGTGTTGACCAAAAATTTGTGCGTTTAGTCAAATAATACGTAAGATAAACATCCAGTGTGAAATATTTCGCATGAAGTAAATATAAAAAAATAACAAAACGTAATACAAACGCTGGTTATCCGACCAAATTCGAATGACTAATAAAAAGCGGCCGTTTCATACATAGTCATGACCTTCTTTATTGAACGTCTTATTGCAGGTACAGTCACGTTCAAACGTTTGTTGGTGATTTATTATACGACCAAAGGAGATGTTTCAAATCCGGCCCACAATATGTACAGTACCTCGAAAAATCGAGAAAAATCCATGGAATTCGGGAAAAATAAAGATAAATTACCTAAATGCATACTTTTCTGGTACAAAAATTGTATCTATCATTTAATTTTATCAAGTTTCAACATGGCGTCTTACCAATTTGTCATTGATCACAGATCACGAACTGTCTACTGTCACTTTAATATGACAGAAATGTACGTACATATGTCAAACTTCAATCAAATCAACCAACGTGACATGTGATGACAGCTTACCGCCATGACGGATTTTTGTTTTTGTGTTGCAATTTCAATTGTATATTTTTGTGTTGTACCAAAAAACTAAACCAATTTGAAGTGATTGGATAGTTAAAAACTGTTTGAATTGCGATTCTCCATATTTTAGTATGGTGTACAAAGTGGTGGCCGGGGCTCCATACATTTTGAAACAACTCCTTTAGGGAACTAATTAAAAAATATAATAAATGCATTGTGTGTTCTTATCAAATGAAATACCTTGTACATGTGCCTTTAGTTTACGACTTGACTGTTGACTGTTGATCTTAATAACAATAACTGATATATTAAATGAAGAAAATATTTTTTTACACTACTGAAAACTGATAACATGCCTTGCTTGCGTGCTAATAATAAGTTAACAATTAAAATCAATATTTTAAGAAGATTAGACAAATATTTTTTATGTATGTATGGGCATAGGTACATAATTATAAAGTTTAATTGATTACCGAGGTCTGGATAATCGAGTTTCTTCTGTATTTTTATATTAGTTTAAACTATTCCAACAAATAATAGGTAGGTCTGGTACTTACCATTGTAGATAGTGCCATCATTGTAACCCGTCATTGAATGTTGGAATATGGTTATATTGGTTATTAATGTTATTATTACAGTCATATTAACATGGTAACTAGTTTTGCATCACCGGCTGCTGTGTAAATATAATACTGATTGACTTGTGTGGTTTAAACACGAAATAGATAAAACAAGTGGAAGTGCAATACACCAATCTTTGAGAACTGCGATTCTGCAAAACGTTACCCCAGCAGGAAACGCAATATCTCGAAAACCTGAAGACGCGGAAATTTTATTTTTAGCGCACAAATTTGCACAATTATAAGCTCTCTGCTCATGCAAAATTTTTGACTCCTCGATAATTAGTTTAGAATTTTCCTGCTGGAACAACGTTATAGTCCAGGCATATTAGGGGTTTCACCTCGGAATGAGAGATAGTCGGCTATAAACTTGTATAAACCTTTATTTTAACACCCTAAAACTTGTCTCAAAACCTACTTATCGTAGGGTGTCTGCGTCTACAGATATTCCAAGGTCAAAGGTCAAAAAATCAATTTTTTACACATTTATTGCAAATATCTCGTTTCCTATGAGTTTTATGCTATTTGTATTTATGACAAATATTGTAAAGGATTAAATTCTCTACAACTTTTGTTTAAACATTTTTTTATATCTTGAACCATTTTTGAGATAGAGGGCAGAGCGCGCGCAGTGTTTATCTATACATATGTACATATACAGTATCTTTCGAGGTCAACCTGTAGTCCCGATTAAAAACACGCCGTATAAAGTTTTTAAATTTTTATGGAATTAAGGTAGCAAACGAGCATGCAGCACCACCCTTCCGCTGCCGCCCATGGCAATTGTGACCGACTTAGAACAAGACCCAATTTAGGGACTAGGGTGGTTAGTCCAATTAGTAGATGGTGTTAGAATGTTAGTTGGTTAGTTTGTTAATAAGTGTGAGGACAGGGACTGTTAGGGATAGGTTAGTCCTGTTAGTTAATATTAGTATTGTTCAGTTAGTAATTATTAGTGTGAGTCTTGTTCCAATTCGGTCACAGATGCGTTGCTACCCCTGAGGACAGATGGTCGCCTCTAAAAAAGTGAACCGGCAAATGATTCGCATTTTTTATTAACTATTACATTATCATTAATCATTTTTTCAATAATTAAGTGTTTATTCATTTAATAACACTTACCTGCACGTGAAATTATAAAGCTATTAAGGGAAATACTTTAATTACATTTTAAGTAGAGAGTAATTTAGTACATCTTCTTTGAAATCCTGACAAATTATACCTGAGTTTATCAAGTTAACAAAACTGAATAAACCTGTGCAGTTATCAACTCTTCCACCAACGAGTGCAGCAGCTCTTCAACATTTTAATCGTGTTTATTATCAAGTTCAGACTTGGTTAGGGCATGATTTAGAACCCCAGAATTGGGGTTGGATAATGCGTGATGAATTCCTGGAACCTGTTATGACAATGAATCCACCAGCTCCGGAGGAATTGCTTAACACAATATTCTGTAACTGCAAAAATGGTTGTGGTTCGCGATGTGGATGCAGGAAAGCAGGGTTGCAGTGCTCTTTAGCTTGCGGCCAGTGTAATGGGCAAGCTTGTCTTTTTAATGTTTCACCATATCAAAGTGATTTGAATGAAGACGGTACTTTTGATCCCGAAATCTTGGAAGAACTGGAGACAAATGTCGTTGAAGACGAGAACGCAGAGGAATTTGAAATATTACAGCCATTGGAAGACGATGATGATGAAGAAGAAGAAGAAAATTAAAATTAAAACTTGTAGTTCTTATTATTATTCTATTTTTTTAAACATTGACAAAGGTATGAAATGGTATTTTTCAATACAAACATTAATTAAAAATTTAATTCTTTTCTTCCTATTTAGTTGGGAAGTAATTAGTATAAATAAGATTAGAATTAAGAAATAATTAAAGTATTTCCCTTAATAATTTTATAATTTCACGTACAGGTAAGTTAATTATTGAAAAAAAAATATTAATGATAATGTAATAGTTATAAAAAAATGGGAATCATTTATAATTATGTAGGTATTTATCAATAATTTAAAAACTTTATACGGCGTGTTTTTAATCGGGACTACAGATTGACCTCCAAAGATACTATATAGAGATAAACACTGCGCGCGCTCTGCCCTCTATCTCGAAAATGGTTCAAGATATAAAAAAATGTTTTAACAAAAGTTGTAGAGAATTTAATCCTCTACAATATTTATAAAATACACATAGCATAAAACTCATAGGAAACGAGATATTTGCAATAAATGTGTAAAAAAATCGATTTTTTGACCTTTGACCTTGGAATATCTGTAGTCGCAGACACCCTGCGAAAATCTCATTCCGAGATTCTTGCTCTCATATGACTAATATGCCTGGACTATTACCCCAGCAGGAATCGTTTTTTTTTTGTTTATTTCCAAAACTACAACATGCACAAATTTTTTATTCGGCGCACATTTACAGCAGATTGAGCACTAATTATATGTCCTACTCATATCTCTCTAGCTGCTCCTTTCCCTTTCTTGCTAGGGTAACGTACACCTATGGGTACACTAACTGGGTAAAGTGCAAATAAGACCTTTTTTTACACTTTAACGTATCGTATCAGTGTATCTGCAGATTACCTAGTTAATGTGCACATTAACTTATTATGCATTTTAACGGTAACATATCTAATACATAAGTCAGCTATTAAACAATTTGTTGTTTCGTTTGGGAGCTTGAGAGCCAGTAAGTACCTACCTACCTACTTTCTTATCCTACTTATAAGTATTTCCTGGCGAGCAACTCATCAATTGTCCTTTTAAGTTACCAAATGGGCATAGGCGACGTGATCAATTAACGACAGTTAAGTAGGTCTTTCGGTCGTTTATCTATGCAACAATGTATTGTGGCGCCTGTAAGTTCATCGTATTACGGACGTTGAGGCAGTGAAGTTACACCAAATTTTGTTTGGCTTGTTTAAGTAGGTTTCCTGTTCGTTTGCTAGATATTACTTATTTACAAAAAAATAGGCAAATAAAAAAATATTGCACATGAATTACATATTTATTAAGTACTTGAATTACTTGAATAAATCACAATAAATTGCGTTCTTTAAGTATGTTCGAATACAAAAAATAAATAAAAAAACATACCTATCATAATAATAAGTATTTAAATTCAAAAAAGCCCTTCACACATGAAATATATCGGAAATTTATTATAGTTGAGTGATACGTAAGTACCTATCCAATTAAAGCTGAAAGTGTGATTAAATCGGATATTGAGAAACCTTATCAAATTATTAAAGGTTGTCTAAAAAATCCGTTTCTCTGAAAGTGATTCGTGGTGAAAACGGGTGTACCGTTTAGATTCTGGTCCATTCCCAAAGGTGTCATTTCTGAATTCTTCAAGCCTTTTACAGACATGGTGTTGTAAGCTTCAAGCATGTTTTGCAATTTGTGAATTGTTGCATTCTGTTGGTCTCGTTCCATCTCGTTTATTAATATTGGCAAATTAGCTGCACAAATCCATAAGTAAAACATGCCCACTGCAATGAATTTTATTTATTGACATACCAATTTTTTTATTATAACATTTAACAAAATTATACTTACCTTAAGATTATTTAAACCATTTTACTTACAAAGATTACTCACTAATTAAAATTTGGCAGTAATACTTAGGTAGGTAGCTACTTACTTATCTTTTGTTTTATTTTAGTTCGGAGCAAAAAAGTTAAAATTCGTATCGGCTTTTTTTTCAATTGCTCCTCAAAAACTTACAAATAGTCCCCTTGTGCGGCCCACGTTGGAAAACCTAATTTTAATTCAACTGTGTCGCTAAGTAAATCTCTAGTTACAAGAAAACCTATAATTTTGTTACCCTGTATTCATAACGTTAAAAGATTAAAGTGAATATCACGTTACAAAGCCCAGCAATCAAGGACAGGACGAACTTGAGGTTTACATCAAGCTGTTTGCACGGTGCACCACTAGCACGGAAGGTTGGCTTCAGGGCCGCAGCTAGCTGCATGGGTGCCCGCATGCAATACCTGTTTTTGCTATATCGGTTTACTTTTATTGAAATAAACCCCGTTCGTAGCCCATTTGCCGCCCGCTTGCAGTGCACCAGTGCACGTCATGCGCGCCTTGGACGAAGCCACCCTCAATAGTCTATTGTAGGTATGTATAGATAGTAGATATATTTATATTTACATGAAACGAAACTGCCGATTACGCTTGTTCCAATGTGAATACCGATGTCCATAGTATTTTCTTTGATTACCAACAGCCATGTGATTATAAGAAACACTAAAAATATGAGTCGTAAGAGTTCCACCAATATGTAACCAATCATTAGAATATTATTAAGCTGCAATAAAAACACATGCGATTTAACTATACTTAATATAGGTATGAACTTACACTTATTTCTATATCTTGTAGGTACAGCTACATAACCCGCAACTGCTTCGCTTCGGGACTCCAGCCATATTATGCATTGTTCCATAATAATCATCATCATTGCAACCCATTATTGTACCACTGCTAGGCACGGGCCTCTTCTCCGAATGTGAAGGTTAAGACCAAGTGTTCCTTATTAGGACATTGTTACGGGTGATGTTTGAACTGATGTAAGTTTTTTAAATAAACTGATTGAAATAAAACAAACCCTATTATTTAGATAGATATGTAAGCTCATCACAATGTAGGTACACGTCAAATCGGTTCAACCGTTTCGGGGATAGGAGTATCTACAGACATCGAGCAAATTTAGATTTAGGTACTTAATGTACCTATGTGATAATTATAGATCTAGTTATATGTACATACCTTATTTTTATTTTGTTTATACATACCTTATACGCCCCATAAGCGTAAAACAAACATATTATTATGTAAATACAAGAGAAGCTTATGCCGAGTGACAAGTATTTTTGTGGATCTAAAATAGAAATACAAATTATTAATTATTTTAGGCTTCCTATTATAAATCAGTGTTCAAATCCAGGACAAATTCTCCTCATGGAACGACACACTAGCTGGTGTCCCACAAGGTGGCGTGTTGTCCCCTCTTCTCTTTTCTATCTTCATAAACTCTGTAAGTCATCAATTACTTTCTTCTCTCTACCACTTATATGCAGACGATTTTCAAATCTACCAGCAAGCATAGTTAAGCGAATTACCTCTTGCGATTGCATCCATTAATGCCGATCTCAGTCATATAAACTACTGGAGTAAAAGCTTTGGACTAAATTTAAATCCAAGTAAATCCCAGGCTATTATCATAGGAAGCTCGCGTATGATTTCCAAAATTACATGGTCCCATCTGCCCGTTGTTTCGCTTGACAGTGTGACCATCCCTTACTCTACTAAGGTTAAGAACCTGGGAATTTACATGGACCAACATCTCTCCTGGGCGCCGCAGCTCGCTGAAGTTAGCAGGAAATTGTTTGCTGCAGTAAGCTCTCTCAGGAGGCTTAAAAATTTTCTACCCATTCCAACTAAAATTTCGCTTTCTCAATCACTGCTTCTACCTATCCTTGACTATGCCGATGTGTGCTATCTCGATATCACTGAGGAGCAACTTAACAAACTTGAGCGCCTACAAAATCTATGTATACGGTTTATTTTTGAACTTCGAAAATATGACCACGTTTCTGAATTTCGCACTAAACTCAAGTGGCTCCCAATCCACTTTCGCCGCAATGCTCACATTCTCACTCTTCTTTACAATATCTTATTTGATCCAAAATATCCTCCGTACCTTAAACAATTTCTCTACTCAACCCACGACAGATCACTCCGTTCCTCTAAAAACCTCATCCTTTGCACTCCTTCTCACTCGACATCCTTCTATCAAAATTCCTTCTCAGTCACTGCTGTCCACCTATGGAACTCCCTACCTCAAACAATCCGTCTTGCTGGCACTTTAAACTCCTTTAAAAAATTACTGAAAGATCACTATCTACAACTTTGTCACTAGAACTGTTCCAACTTCCCTCAACCCTCCTTGCTTTTCGCTATCGTTCAGTTACCCCATACTGCCATTCATATAATATTATTATATTTTTGCATTGTTATTATTATTATTTACTGTTAATTCAATGTCTCCTTCATTAACCATAAATCTTTTAGCTTGGTGCCCCCTTTCGCTATATTTACCGTCTTTTACTTCTTACCCTAAGGTGGTCTGGAAGAAATCGCTTTTTAGCGGTAAGACCGCCTTTTGTATCACATTTTGTACAAATGTCTTATTCTTTTATGTTATGTTGCTTTGGTGTACAATAAAGCGTATTATTATTATTATTATTACTAGCGACCCGCCCCGGCTTCGCACGGGTGCAATAACTAACTAATGGATGTTATTATACATATAAACCTTCCTCTTGAATCACTCTATCTATTTAAAAAACCGCATCAAAATCCATTGCGTAGTTTTAACAGTTTAACTTTTAAAGCTTTAAGGACACAAAGGGACAGAGAAAGCGACTTTGTTTTATACTATGTAGTGATTATTATTATCCTTCAGATTATTTACTTGCACCTTCCAACAATTACATAACTTCCTCATCGTCATTAACTGCTATGATAAGAATAATAAATTACTCACCTGCATAGAAGTACTGTAAGTATGGTTTCGTATAGATAAGATTCAGGGAATCAATCAGGGCTGCGGTGCTTTCTTTTACACTTTGCTCCTGGGAATATGCAACACAACAGGAAATCAACACTGCCAAGCCCTGCAACTGAATAAGTAGACACCCATGGGCGAATGCAAGTAGCGACTGGGGAGCAGCTGATGCTGATCAAGTACCTACGGTTTTTGCACTCTTTAAAGAATCTGGTTTGCCTCAACCCTGATCAGGAATTCAGCACACTTTCTTATAGTCCTAATGTCCATACATACGCCTCTAGCTGACAGACAAACGGAATTCGAGCTTTTTCACATTTATATTTAATATTAGTATCGAGTATGGAGTAGAGCCTCCTTAGTTGAACCATAGGTACCTACTGTGTTTAGCTGTAATAATTCGTGCGCTGATTTTATTGGGCAAGTCCGCTTAAATATTCGTTAAAGTCTGTTATTCCAGATAGATAATAGCTGAACCAAAAAGAAATAAAAAATAGGACTAAACTATTGTGATTAAAACATTGGAAAAATTTGTTTAGTTTAAATTGTTTTAAATGTGCGAAATTATATTGACATACTACTGAAAATATTGCAATGAGAATTCCTCCTAATCGTAGTGAAAACCACAAGCAGCAACTATACACTACAGCCATTATTTATTTTACAACTGCTCAACCTAAACTCGACATATCGACTACCTAATAATGTTATGAAAAGTGAAAATATTTCACCCATAGTTGCGTGCAAAGCATATCGATTTTCTCATCATTTCGGTAGATAATTCATGCGATAACATTTACCGACGTATAGGCAGGTACATAGAGTGACATAGATTCGTCTAGGTATAAGGCATTAAGGTATAAGTAAGTTTAGTACTTCTATAATATGTATTAGCTAGGTACGTCTGTTTTAACTAGTTTAAACCTACTTGTAAAGAACGGGTAGGTATTAGAGGTGTAAAAGTAACGAGAAAAAGCAAACCCGTATGTATTCGTTACTATAAAAATGAGCACCCGTTACTATCGTATCGTTACTCGTTACTTTTGATAACTTAGTATAACCCAACAAAACCAATCGATTCGTATGTTGTATATCGTTTGGTACGCTTGTTGAACTGTTAATGAACTGTTGATGGAATCTCTAAATTATAATGAAAAAGCAACACATGTATTGTGTCAAACTTATTGTAACGGAGGATTTTTATGCCTGTGCTATAACAACTGTGAGGAGCAATGACTGCAGGAGGTGGTGATATGAGATGTGCTGAAGCAAGGGCAGTTTTGGCATACTGGTGTTGCCAGATGTGAAGTGAAGAGGTGCTATTGAGAGGAGCGGTGCTTTTGAGCAGAGTAGTGTTTTAGTGGAGAGGAGAGGAGTGAGGAGAGGAGAGGAGTCAGATCTTTCTTTTCAGGTTTTCTATTAAAATGTTACTGGCCAGCGACCTGGCCGGTACCTATTTGAAAAGGGAACGACGACAGCAAAGGAAGATTTGTTGTTGTCAATACTTGGATCATTCAATAAATTGTAACTGAAGTTGTAACACGAGTCGTATTATTTTGCCCTTTTATATTCAGAAGTGGGATAATTATGTTGTAGAACATAATACCTACGTGCTAATAATGGAGAGAATAGAAAACAATGGCCGAAATAGTAAGCGTTTCGATTAAAAAGGAGTAAGATGCATATGACGTGATGTGTCAGAAAATTTTCTGAGGATGTCCGATCGATATTGTGGTGAAAAATGGATTAACGAAGAGATTACGAAGCAAGGCTGTTAATGATATCGGTTCGTTGTCTAAAAGTTCATCAGTTTGGATAAAATGTGCGGAAAGGTTTTAGAGCGCTCGAGTCAGATTCGCCTGTGAGAATGTGTCTTCGTGTCATCCTACGATAAGGATTGTTGCTCTGGAGATGATATGCGAAAGCAAGTTGGAAACTGATATTCCATAATGTGGAAAATACAATGAATTGCAATGTCAAAAGTATTTTTGAGAAAAGAAGTGAACTGTCAGTAGAGAAAACAAAAGATGTGATGCTGGGAAACAAAAATGCCTTTTCATCAAAACAAAATGAAGAATAGACGAAAGATACGGAATTTGGATTGAGAATAGCTATTGGATTGGAATAAAATAAATTGGGATTTTCTCGAAGAATATTTGTGAAGGCCTTATAATACCTAAACTGCGATGTATTCCTATTTGATTGAAAAGAAACGTGAAATCGTAAAGAGAATTAAGCTGGAATTAAGTGAATGTGTGGCGTATAGAAAGATTGTAAAGCTTGGTAAACGTGAAGAATTGACCCCAAATTATGAGATGATTTGTCATTGTGGACATTGTGGTATATAAAATGTAAATTCGAAGAAAGTGAAGCAAAGGATTTTGACAATCGATGTTATTTGCAATGCTATGGCAACTGAAAGCTGGAGTTGATTTTATTGACAAATGAAGGGTCGCTATAAACGTTGAGCAGAGTTTTCGAATTTATTTTAGATGGAGGAGTTATCGTTCTTATTTCAGCTTTAAAAGGTGATGTATTCCATGCAGATGTTATGCCGAGCCATGTCATTATGGTCTGTTATTTGGTGTTGATTTTGTTGAATTGTAATACTGTGGTATGCGTGCCAATTGCGGGACGCAATTGTTTCAGGATGGCCGACTGTAACGGAGGATTTTTATGCCTGTGCTATAACAACTGTGAGGAGCAATGACTGCAGGAGGTGGTGATATGAGATGTGCTGAAGCAAGGGCAGTTTTGGCATACTGGTGTTGCCAGATGTGAAGTGAAGAGGTGCTATTGAGAGGAGCGGTGCTTTTAAGCAGAGTAATGTTTTAGTGGAGAGGAGAGGAGTGAGGAGAGGAGAGGAGTCAGATCTTTCTTTTCAGGTTTTCTATTAAAATGTTACTGGCCAGCGACCTGGCCGGTACCTATTTGAAAAGGGAACGACGACAGCAAAGGAAGATTTGTTGTTGTCAATACTTGGATCATTCAATAAATTGTAACTGAAGTTGTAACACGAGCCGTATTATTTTGCCCTTTTATATTATTAATTGACAAAAACATTTCAACAATAAAATCTTTTACTATTCAACTGAAATTAGACATATTAAATAATAAAACATACTTATTAAAAAAAATCTTTTGTTCTTAAAATGAAATGAGACATATTAAATAAAAACATAATGTTAAATAAATCACTAATACCAAATTCACCCAATATACGAAATAATGCGAGGAACGAAATCGTGCGAGTAACGAAATAAATTCGAGAGTAACGTTTCTTTACTCGGTACCACAGGGCGCACCCGTTACTCAGTACCGAATACATACGGTTTGCTACAGTTCTAGTAGGTATGCTAGCCGAAACTAGACACACGGTAGCTTGTCAATCCAAATAGTAGATTTAAAAAAAATGTATTGAAGAAACTCAAAAAAAATATAGTTCAGAAAGCGCGAGAATAACTACTTATAATTTAATACAAAGCATGTTGGGCGTGGTTCTATGTCCAGTCTTACCTAACTATGTAGAAATAGTACATTATGATACAAGTGCGCGAAGTTGGTCATTACAGTCGAGGCGGTATTACACAGCCCGAGCCGCAAGGCGAGGGCTGTAATAGAGCCAAGACTGTAATGAACAAAGCACACGCGTATCATACGACGTTTTTCAACACACTTGCGAGGAAAAAAACAATTAGGTATCGACATTTTTCAGTCACAAATCAGCAAATTATAAACGAACAAATGTTTGCACAAAATGGCGCGGAGGTTTATTTTTTCGCGCGCCGTATCTTTGGTTGAATAACTATGCGCGCGCAGGTTAAGTCCAGAGGCACCGAACACCGCCATTCAGCCACAATATATTAAACTAAATAATTATGTATTTCTAATAAGAATTTACGGTAATTAATGATTTAAAATATTGTATTTTTTTAATGCTTTAATAGATAATTAGATGAAGTATCATTAATGAAGTATTAAGAAGATTATCAGATTTTGACTAAGTACAACAAGTTTATTTATTTACAAAATAATAAATCTTTTGGTAACAACCTCTTTACGGATATTAAAAAAAAGTGGAATAAGAAAAACACTAGTGCGGCAATGAAAAGTAAAACGCACTAGTGTGTAATAAACCGCATTCCGGGCGTAAGACTAAAGAAAAAATAGCAACGTTACGAGCAAGTGTGTTGAAAAGTAAGTTGAAAAAGCACATCTTCTATAAAACGTGGGGCTCTTAGTGCCATACATATTTGTAACACCGTTTTTAAAGCAAATACCTACATAGGTAGGGGAACGACGGGTAATGAGAGCCATTGGTAGTACAATTTTTATCTATAATGTAATAGTCCAGTCATTATTGACATTCGAAATCGAAAATTTAATAATAATTCCAAAAGTTTTCAAACTTCGGTCAAGTGAATGGTACATTGGGACGACAATAAATCTCATTTTGCAACCTTGTCCGCAGCCCGGAACATTGTTAAAATTGCAATTAAATTAATTTTTGCTGTATGGCCGTGAAAAAAATTCCAAAAGTTCTGCAAACTTGGGGAAGTTTTCGATATAATGTTTCATATCACGTATTAAAAATGCAACCGATCTAAGTGTACGGAACATTTTTTGTTATTGAAAATTAATGTTTTTTTTTATTAAACTGAATGAAAACGTTCCAAAAGTTCTGCAAACTTGGCACATAAGTATATCGGAAATATTATATACCGAACGGTTGTATAAAGGAGATGTTTCAAATCCGGCCCACAATAATGTACAGTACCTCGAAAAATTGAGAAAAATACATGGAATTCGAGAAAAATAAAGATAAACTGCTTAAATGCATACTTTTCTGGTACAAAAATTGTATTTATCATTCACTTTTATCACGTTTCAACATGGCGTCTTGCCAATTTGTCATTGATCATAGATCACGAACTGTCTACTGTCACCTCAACATGACAGAAATGTAGGTACAAATGTCAAACTTCAATCAAATCAACCAACGTGACATGTGATGACAGCTTACCGCCATGACGGATTTTAGTTTTTGTGTTGCAATTTTACGTGTACATTTTTGTGTTGTACCACCAAACTAAAGCAATTTAAAGGAATTGGATGATTGAAAACTGTTTTAATTGTGTTTCTCCATTTTTGAGTATGGTGTACAAAGTGGTGGCCGGGGCTCAATACATTTTGAAACATCTCCTTTGCAACCTTTTTCGTTGACCGGAACATGTTTAGGAAGCAATAAAAATGACAATTTCATAAGATATATTTTATTTATATTATATTTACTTGTATTGTTTTGCTACAACGATTCCCACCTACTCTACTCCTTTTGACTCTTCATTCTGTAAAATGAGAAAATAATTATGCCTAAAAATGAACATTCAAAACTACGAAAACAAAAAAAAAACAAATGTCTGTTTGACGTTTGTTGTAATCGAAATCGAATCGAAGTCATTTGTCAAGAAGTTTGTCAAAATCAAATTGTAATCAATGTGTTTTATGTATCGAAATGAAATCATGAAATTGATATCAGCAATCAACGTCATAACTCCATAATAAAAACAAGTGGGTACATAATCAATGTAATCATATTTATTCAATTATTGAATTGATGAAGATGAAAAGACACTTTTCCACGGTCAAATAATTTTGTCATAAGCGGTGTGAATCAGACTGAAAATGGATTTGCAAGGTGTAAGCACTATATACTGTTTACCTGATGAAGTACTTGCCATAATATTACAAAATAACAGTCCAAGGGACATCCTGAATTTCGGTGCTACGTGCAAGCAATTCAATGAAATTGTTAAAGGCCACATATCTCTTTGGAAACATGCATGTGCAACAACGTAAGTCCTTCTCATAATATTTAATTTAATATACTGTGTAACTAGGCATTATATAAATGTTTAAAGTCGTATCATTAATTATTATTAATTCAATATTCTCATTAGATCATCATTCAGAGTTAATCTCGCCCAAGCATAGTAAATGGTACAATTATATTCTGATTACCTATTTTAACTTCAATTAAGTAAAGATGTGCTAATTTTATTTGTTTATTGGAATTACTTTTACCTTAGGGTTTGACTAAGATCCCGTTTTATGATGTAGTCTTAGCTAAAGCAATGTTTTGTAAAATACACTAACTTAAAAAAGGCTATATAACAATAAAATGTTTATTCCTAATGAAAGTAAAAGACTGTTAATTGTATTATTGTATAATCCTAATTTTATCATAATTCAAATATTTCACAAAAATATAATGAATATACAGGGTGTCCCGTAACGAATGGATAATACGGAACCTACGTGTAGAGGGCATCATGCCGGTTCAGATGAATAAATATTATGTTCAGTAAAAGTCCTTCCGTTTCCGAGATATTCGACATTTTCAACATTTTCAAAATTGTTCCACCCTTCGCCATTCTTTTTGGCGCCAGGACTACAAATGAAGACATTTTTTATATCTGTTTTTTTTATAGTACTCCTGGATAGATGTGCTATCGAATGTCATCAATTATTTTTATAACAAAAGCACAGATTCTTTTTAAATTAAGATTTAACACCAATTTAACGTTTTTTCATATTTCATTCTTGGCTTTTACTCTGCCCTGGTTAAAAAAAAAGGTATGGTGGCTTGAATGCCAAATTAAAAAAAGCTAGCCCATTTCACCCAGATTCCGAAATGGTATGTTACAGGGTATGGTCCACCTATCGATTTTAAATTATTTCCTTTTAAAACGAGGTCGACCCCATTTTTATGATATTACAAGTTAATTCCAAAATTTGGTTTGTTACCTTAATTAGCTTCAAATCCATCCAAATTCTCTTGATTCACCATTATTAGTAAATACAATAATTTTTAAGCCTGATACCACTAGAATAAGACTAAATCTGGTTAGTCTGGTACCACCAGATTAAAGAGAGCAAATAGCCTCTTTGAAAACTTATTCGAAATAACTAACTTTTAACAAAAAAAAATACCGACTTCAAAATCGATATAACACAAAAACCACTCGCCAGGTGGCGCTCAAATTTATAACCGACTAAATGATAGGTACTACATAGGTACCTTTATGGGACCAGACAGCAGTCTCTACCTTTCGAATGGCGAAAGAATTATCGACATCGGTTCACCCAGTTCGAAGTTCTGAGGTAACACACATAGGAAAAAACACCTGATACAAATTGAAAACCTCCTCCTTTTTGAAGTCGGTAAAAATGCTTATCAATGGAAATTATCATTTGATTGTTTTATTTGGATAGTGAAACTAACATTTTAAGGGATTTACGTATTCAGTAGGTAGTGAAGTATTTTTGACTTAAATCTCTTAAATTAGGGCACAAATTTAGCTCTCTTGACAAATAAGGGACAGTCAAGTGAATTTGGATGGTTTTAAAACTGATTAAGGTAACAAACCAAATTTTGGAATTCATTTGTAATAACATAAAAATGGGGTCTACCTTATTTTAAAAGGAAATAATTTAAAATCTAAAGGTGAACCATACCCTGTAACATACCATTTCGGAATCTGGGTGAAATGGGCTAGTTTTTTTTTAATTTGGCATTCAAGCCACCTTACATTTTTTTTGAACCACGGCAGAGTAAAAGCCAGGAATGGAATATGAAAAAACATTAAATTGGTGTTAAATCTTAATTTAAAAAGAATCTGTGCTTTTGATATAAAAATAATTGATGATATTCGATAGCACATCTATCCAGGAGTATGATACAAAAAACAGATTCAAAAAATGTCTTCATTTATAGTCCTGGCGCCAAAAAGAATGGCGAAGGGTGGAACAATTTTGAAAATGTTGAAAATGTCGAATATCTCGGAAACGGAAGGACTTTTGCTGAACATAACATTTATTCATCTGAACCGGCATGATGCCCTCTACACGTAGGTTCCGTATTATCCATTCGTTACGGGACACCCTGTAAATGGCATTATAACTTAAAGGTTCCCACCTGTTCTATATGAAGTTATTGAAGAATATCACAATAGCAACTGGTTACATGAGATGAAATATTACTCTACATTGAAACATGAACTTCACTCCGAGTTAATTGCCATGTCAGAAAAACACTACTGGTAAGACATGCTAAGCAGTAAATAAATTAACATTATTTTAAATAATGTATTGATAACCTACACTACAATAAACTTTCAGGAAAATATCTGAACGCTCATTGGATAATGTAGACAATTTTTTTTCCATATTAAAAAAGACAAACTTCTTCTATGCGCTACATATCCTACAGGATGTTATAAAAAAGGGAAATAAAGTAACTGATGAATATGAATGCATTTTGTAAGTATAAAATATGTTTACGGGTCAATCACACTCGTATATTAATAATAATAATCATTTTTGTGTGATATTATGTTTGCAGACCATATACATTAACTGAAATGTATTATTCAAAAGCAGTTCTTCGACATTTTGTACATACATTCCTTTCTGTAAAGTGGGCTAAGGCTAAACTGGAGCAAATTTTACCACCAGAATTTGTGATTAACTTTTTTATACAATGGATTGACCCTGCCAACTTATACTTAGATGAAGATGTCCAGAAAAAGGTAAATATTATGTACATAATTTAAATCATAGCATAAAAGTATTGGTTTTTTAAAAAATGTACGTATTATGAATATTTCAATTATTGTCAGAACCAGTGCCAGATTTACCAGTAGGCTGAGTAGGCTGAAGCCTAGGGTGGCGAATTTTAAGGGGCGCCAAATTCGGCCACAAAATTTTATTTTCTTATAGAAATAAAAAAAAATACCTACTTAAGTAAAATGTTATTAGGTTTCACTACTTAATTTGTCAAAGTGGGTTATTGGACGTTTGTCAATCTGCAAATAGTTTTTTTTATACTAAGTACGTATTTGCGGTGCGGTAACCAATGTCATGACCATTCGCTGAGTGTCTGGCTGAAATGACTTCGCGGGCGCACGAGCACAGGGCGCGGGCGGGTCGTCGCGGGGGACCGAACGTAACGAAGTGTGGCGGCAATTGGCGGCATTGAGTTCGGGAGAAAGATTACAGGGAGATATATTATATAGGCGATTCACACACGGCACCGTGCACCGCCGCGGAGGACGGTGGCGGTAAAGCGGATTTCGTAGCGGTGGTCCGCGCGGTAAGGCGGTTCATGCGCCTGTACGCGCGGATAGATTGAGGATTAGTTTGAGGCTTTTATGACGTAGAAAAAAAGAAGATATTGGGTTCATCCATTTTTACGAAGCAGAACTCTTAATGGGGCATTCATGTTATTCTATCATCATCATCATCTCAACCCATGACGGCCCACTATTGAACACGGGTCTCTTCTCAGAATGAGAAGGTTAAGGCCATAGTCCACCACGCTGGCCAAGTGCGGATTGGCAGACTTCACACACCTTTGAGTTTTTGCGAACTCTCCGGCATGCAGGTTTCCTCACGATGTTTTCCTTCACCGTTTGTAGCAAGTGACATTTAAACACCTACTTAAATGTTACATTTTATTACATGTAATTACATGTTATTCTATATCGACATTGAATTCCATTTTAACCCAGTTCATTAAATTGCAACATGTCCTGCACCAACGATGATCCGCGCGGTTATGCGGTGGCTGTGTGTGTGGTGTGTGAGGCGCCACTCTTCCACGCGGACGTCAGCGCAGAGGAGCAATGGCGGTGAGAGTAACGCTCGACCGCGCGATCAGTCGGTGTACGTGTGTTAGACATCAACGTATTTCTTAGACCCCAATACAACTTGAAATCCGCTTCACCGCCTTCCGCGGCGGTGCGCGGTACCGTGTGTCGCCTTAGGTACGATTCAGACCAACCGGCTCGCATCGGGCCGGGCCGGGCGGCATTTTACAATGTGGTAAAGAACATTGAAATGTATCAACAATAATTACAGTTCATATTTGCATGCAACTGCAACTTTAATTATGTCCGTCGGCATCCCGCGACGCGTCGCGACGTGTGCGTCGTGGAATACGAACGGAGATTACGGTGCAGCAACTAACGAATTCACTAGCGACTAGCGATTCCAGCGGACGCGTTCGGCTGCCGGCCACGGCACACGTTCGGCTTGAATTTTGAATTTTGTTCTTTAAATCCTTTTATGTTCTTCTATGAAAAAGATATTGAATAAAATGTATCATCGGTTGATTACCTACGTTGTTTTGTTAGCTTTGAAATGAGACATCTTTCAGCCTCTAAGAAGTCTACATCGATAGCAATGATTAAAACTGATTGAGCTTCGAGGTTGAAAAAACAAAAAGGCTGCCGCCATTTTATCATGGAGAGGGCAAGAGAAAATTTGGATAGTGATTTGTCGATAAAAAATACCATATTTCATCCCCCTTAATTCTTCGAGTGCGGGGCAGTGGTCCAACTGCTCTGTCCAACTAGTTCGACCACGGGCCCTAGTACGGGCCCGTGGTCCAACTTTTAAAATAGTTGGACCACGGAACTCTCAAATGGTGCTGTGGTCCAACTATTTTAAAAGTTGGACCACAGCACCATTTGAGAGTTCCGTGGTCCAATTCATTTAAAAATAACTTTTGAATTCTAGAAACTGTATCTTTATGTTTGTATGGCACCTACTGCATATTATATTGAACCTCTTTGAAGCAAAATACTACAATTAAAGTCGTGTAACAAAATTTAAACTTTATTTATTTTTACAATGTTTTAAATTTTTTTTCTATGTTATACAACATTTAACGGAATTTATCTAAAGCATGACCTACAGTAATATCACCTGAAATCAGTTGTAGTTGAATTTCTCGTATATAATCATCATTTTCAATTTGTAACTTGCGTCTTTTGTGTGTGATTTCGCTTGATAAAGTTGTAAAATTCTCTAAAACATTTAATAGTCGTAACATTGTAACATTTTTTACATTAATGCGTCGACTAAGTTTCGCATGTGAGCATTCGGAAATGTTATTAGTCCTATGCCTGTGGCTAAATACGCTTATAAGTTGAGAAAATTCATCAAAATTTCCTTTAATCCAATACCGCTCTATATATTGAATCAGTTTATTAACTTCGAAACCACTTTCTTCTTTTATGTAATTCCACCCTTCTACAAAATTATCACTCGGCAATAATGGTAAAACTGAGCAGAATGAAATAGTTCTTTTGACTCTTTTTGATTTAGTTTTTGAGATACCTAATTTTTTTGCTTTTCTCCAAATACATTGCGACCAATGAAAATAACAGCCTACAATTTTAATTTTTGGACTAAATTCTTTAATGCTGTTCAAAATAGACATTTCAAAGTCACAATGTAATATTTTTGGATCCCAATCTAACTGTGATCTTAGCATTTCAAATAACGCAAAATACGTGGATTGCTTCTTGTCACTTAGAAAAGCAAAAACCAAGGGCGCAACATTAGTAGACTCATTTGTGCTTCCCGTATCACCAAATATCGTAAATAATTGTACAAAAGGTTTGGGGCAACATTTAAAAGTTCCGTCCGCAAAATACTCATGTAACTTTGTCATTAAATGTCTTCCTTTTAATGAACAAAAAACTAGTATACGGGTTCCTTCATAATAATTGTAAAAATAAATAAAGTTTAAATTTTGTTACACGACTTTAATTGTAGTATTTTGCTTCAAAGAGGTTCAATATATGCAGTAGGTGCCATTCAAAAGTTATTTTTAAATGAATTGGACCACGGAACTCTCAAATGGTGCTGTGGTCCAACTTTTAAAATAGTTGGACCACAGCACCATTTGAGAGTTCCGTGGTCCAATTATTTTAAAAGTTGGACAGAGCAGTTGGACCACTGCCCCGCACTCAATTCTTCGACACTGGTGACCAGACACATTGTATATGGTTTTTTTTATGTGTGTTCAGCGATTTTTCCGTCGTTGGGCCGATTTTGATAATGCGCAGTTTGGTACGCTGGATAAGGACGCCAGGTTCTGATGATGGCGTCTCGGAGAAATCGAGGGGTACTTTCGAAAATTGTAGAGACGACTAGTATGTTTGTTAATGTTTTCATAAGTAAATTAAAGCACTACAATTTCTTGAAGGTCTGGAGTCTATCTGATGAAGCCGAAAGACAGTCGAGGGAACTCCTCAACGATTTACTGCAGTTATCTAGTGTTTGGGCTTGATTAATTTGTAGTTACGAGAACTTTACATCTACTACGTTATGAATTGATTTGGCGAGTAATTTTTGAGTTATTTCTGCTTATCGAGGTTGAAGTCGGTTATTTTCTTTTTGTAAAAAGCAATAATTATGTAATTATAAAATTTTACATTTTCTTCCACCTTATTTTCTCCGTGTAGGGTATCGAAATGCAGAGATCACAAGGGGCGGCAAAATTTGAACAGCCTACTGGCGGCAAATGTGTAAATCCGCCACTGGTCAGAACCCACTTATTTGGTGTAGTTTTCTGGGCTAAGAACCAAACCCTAATCATGCCACATGCAAAGTTGTTCATGGTCAGGGCCGCTGTAAGCAGGCATGCAAGGTGTGTACTGTCCATAGCTAGAGCTACCAGAGGCCCTGTTCATAATGAGATATATTTTATATGTAATTTGTGATTTTCTTTGTGTATTTTTCCAGATTGATTTACTTGCAGATCAAGTGAAAAAGATTTTAGAAAAGGAAAGAAATGCTTCCAAGCAACAATGTAGTGACATACAAATTATTCAAGCTGTTACATATGTCATATACAAACAGAAGCGCATGGTTCTCACAACTGCCACTGATTTGGCCACACTTGACATTTCTAAGGTAACTAAATATGTAGATATTTCTTTTTATTCTCAATAATGTTTGTTAAATATCATTTATCGACGTCGCTGCTGGTGTCGCTCCAATAAACAGTAAAAGGCATGCATTCAGATTATTCTATTATAACACACTTAGTTACTCTAGATTCAGATCTCGATCCTGTATTTGTCGTTGGAGTTGTAGTAGATATTGTAGACTGCCCCAATAAGATCCATGATCATCATCAATTTAACAGTTACCAAGCGTGCGTAGCGGAAGATCCCATGTTTGTGAGTTTTATTTTGTTCGCGACATCCATGATGCAAGGAATCCTATTGCGCGAGTACGAGTTGATAAACATTTAAGCCATGTAGGTATTGTGTGAAACATCTGGGAGGTTTTTGAATGCATTTTCTACCCCCAAATTTAGGAGGTATTGAGCGTAATCCACGCTGTTTCAGTATGAATTGGATGTTCGGATTTAGGAGTTAGAGATTGTTAATGCACCAATGATTAAGTAGGTGTACCTTTGTAAATTTAATTGTATATCTTTTCAGGTTCTAGAAAATAGGTGTGGAAGCGTGATTGTAGTGGCTGCTATATATCAAGCTGTGGCTACTCGTTGTGGCGCTTGCTGTGAGCTTATCGTTTTCCCCAACCATTTATATCTTGAATGGAAGGACCTCAGCTCGCCGGGGAATCAGCTGTATAACATTGATCTTGGAACGGGAGACATTTATCCGAAACGAATGTGCCCATTTTCGAGGTCTCATAATACCACCCCAACCAAATATTCGTATTGTCCGGATTCATTACTACAGTATATGTATTCTTCATTTCTTATCACAATGGGTGCCTTAAGGACGTGGTAAGAAAATTTTAATTTCATTTTGTTGTTGTTGGGATATAAGGGAAAGGTCTCAGGTTCCACAAGTATTATGTACATTGTTACAATACTTACACACTTACACTTAGCTTAGATGCTAACAAAATTGAATTTCTTTAATAATATTGAATTGCTTTCACAGGAATACACAAAACGCTATGTATTTATTAGACTTCTTAGGTACTGAAAACGAACATTCGAGTCTCAAACATAGCAATTACAAAAAATATTTACCATATTTAATGGAAAACTCTGGTGCACTCCAACAATGTGATAAACTCAACGTAAAACAGGTAAATACATAAATAAAATGTGATTAAAGAAATATTAAGTAAATGTTAATGGTGAATAATTCAGTTCTACTTTTTCAGTTGTCAAATGAACACATCCGATTTATCACATCTTTATCTGACTTGGGTGAACATGAAGAAGTGCCTACGAGGAAAGTAAGTGACAAATAATTTTATTGCATTTTGTTATTGAACCATGAGAGAATCAGAACGGTCTATAGTTGAGTCATCAAGCATTTATGGAATTGCCACTCTTCGCTAAAACCAAACTTATTACGGGTGCTTACAGTACAATTTAGCTTGTCAGAAAAATTTACTAAGGACACTTTTAGATAACGCCGGCAATTTTAAATGTATCTTAAGTTTAATCGCATTGGCGGAACGCTGGCATTTGTATGCCATGCAATTGTAACGAATTCCTGATTGAATTCTAACTTAGTATAGATTGTTCGAAACCGATAGGTAAATATTAAGCACGCTTTTGCTCATTCCACCTAACTTTTATCAGCAAGGTTTGTATTGTAGTCACACATTAAAGTAAAAAATTACTGATCAAAAAATTCCGAATGATACAGAGATTTTTTATTGTTACAGAAGGTGCCCAAAAAACACGCTGCGAACGTGAAATTCGCCGTTGGTATGATTTGTTACCACAAGAGATATGACTACGTTTGTATAGTACGAGGATGGGACGTCACCGGTTCCCAGTTACACTTTCCACTGGACGATCTTTATTTTGGACGCAATCAACCCTTTTATTACATTACAGCAGCTGACCAGTCTGAAAGATATGTGGCACAAGGTAATTTAGATTGTGTACGGATACCAAAATCTGCTTTGGGAATAAAGGAAGTCTTGTATTACAGAAAATGCAGTTATATGTATATTTAGCTGATATTTTTTACCTACATAAGGCTGCCTGTCCACCGGAGCGGAGAAACGGAGAAATATTAACCAATAGCTAGCACGCAATCCCTGTCCACTGGCGCTGAGCAGAGTTAATATGCAACCTTATTGGGTAATTTTCTCCGTTTTTCCACTCCGCTGCCTCGCTCCGCTCCGGTGGACAGGCAGCCTAATGCCAGCAAGCGAGTAGTCAAGACACCTTATGAGTGGCTTACCTTTAAATGTAAAAACTTGTCTTTGCGTATAACAGCTAACTACTTATTTCTCTTCTAAAATCAAACATTAAAAAATACTGTAATCGCCATCCGGTTACATTACAGGGTGACGACTGTGATGCATTCGATGATAATGATGATTACGATTATCCATTAGCGACACTGACATCTTACCACCAGGTGGCACGTCTTTTGTAAATGGTTGCTGATGAATGAATGATAAAACAATAAGATGCGACAGAAGTCAGTGGTTGGTGGTAGCCCTAACTGTTAACAACTCTTTTGATAGTCGGCTGCGACACGACTTGTTGCTGGGAGCTTGATCTTCCTTGTCATTGTCGTACGTAGCTCCTGATCTTTGCAAGTCGGTTTTATAAGACAAACAATTTGTAATTAGTACTTTTTGGACTTTCTGGACATCTCCAGGAGGTTTACAAAGGTAGGTAGAGATTTCACCACAACGACATATTATACCTACATACGTTTCACTTGTTTCAGAAAACCTGATGGAGTTAACACGTCCTACACGTTTGTATCATCTGGAACATCAGATATCTCGAGATTTCACCCATTATGATGGATTTGCTTACGCTCTCAACGAACAAAAAAAGATGGAATACCCCGATGATCAGCCCATAGTGGAAGTATTTAGAGCACTATGTCAACAGAAACCTAGCAATATGTAATATTTATTTCTTTACTTCTGTAAGATTAGGTGTGAAAATTTTGTAAATATAAAAGAACTATGCAGTAAATACTTACATTTAGTTTTTTTAACCAACTTCAAAAAATGAGGTTCTCAGTTTGACCTGTATGTAGTTTGATATGTATGTATATTTGTGCGCGATTATCTCGCGTTTGGTTGAATCGATTTTGATGCGGTTTTAAGCATAGTATTTGTCAGACTTAGGAGAAGGTTTTATCCATATTGTTTGTCTGAACCGATTTTGGTACGTTTTTCAGCATCGTGTTTATCAGACTTAGGAGAAGGATCTAGGAATACTAACTGCGTTTAACTGAACCGATTTTTACTTTTCGACGTTTAAGTCGGTTCTATTTTGTTAAAAGTTATTATTAAATCTGATTACTTACATATAGCTGGGGAGCCCAAGAGGGGATTCTTGGATTTACTCGAGCGCGTCAGATTAAGGTACAGGAGGTACCTGGTAGGGATTGCAATCCGGTTTTCCGGATCCGGTAATCCGGCGGATCCGGCGTGTTTTTGGACCTACCGGATCCGGAGAGTCGGCGCCGGATCCGGTACCGGATCCGGAAAGGCAAAAAAAGCGCGAAAAACAGTACTTACTGTGTGTAAAAGTGACTTGATTTTCCATAAATACGTATTTTATTTTACTTTTTATGTCTCTCTATCTAACTATCTTTTAGCCTATCGAAGTCCACTGCTGGACATATGTATGCCTCCCCTAATTGGCGCCCCTCCGATCGGTCCTGAGCCTTCTGAATCCAACGGTTTCCCGCTGTCTTCTTCAGGTCATCAGTCCACCTTGTCGGGCGTCCTATGCTCCTTTTACCAAGACGTGGTCGCCATTCGAGGACCTTTCTACACCATCGGCCATCCGTCCTTCGAACGACTTCAGCCGACTAACTCTGAGAGCTATGAGCTATGTCGGTAACCTTCGTTCGTCTACGAATTTCATCGTTGCGAATCCTACCTAACATAGCCCTCTCCACAGTGCGCTGTTTGACTTTGAGCCTTTTAATGAGGCCAACTGTAAAAGACCACGTCTCAGATCCGTATGTTAACACTGACAACACAAAATTGCTCGAACACTTTCGACTTCAGGCACTGAAGAAGTTTGGATGACATGATATGTAATACAGAACTTTTTATGTATTAAAGTGCAACCTCGATATAACAAATTAGAAAGGGAACAAATAAATATTCATTATATCAAGTAATTCGTTAAACTGAGGTTTGTTATATTGACGCAAGGGTGGTCTAAAATTTGTAATTAAGAGGCTAAAAATTCACCTCAACATTATGTTACATCACTCATTTTTTTTACAGCGAACAACTTTTGCTTATAAATGATAACACATTTTTATTAAATGACTATGTGTATTTTCTTTTTTAAAACGATTAGGTAGGTAACAATTTTTCCCGAAGTTTAAGCTATGTCAAATTTTTTCGTCTAAGATTTTTTTCAACGTAGTTAATGATATTTCACTTTTCTGCGACTGATAAGCAGCACCTTTTACGTTTCTGAGCTATTGCAACTAGAATCTTTAACAATAGTGATGAGCAGCACTGTTTACATTACAGTTCATCAAACGACTTCGACTGTTTAACAAAAAAAACCTTGTATTCGTAAAAAATCGTAATGTAAAGGTATATTTTACGTTGACTGTTATGGATAATTCAAGTTGTTATATTGAGGTTTGGTATATGAAGGTTGCAAACTCACAATCACTGAATACTATACCCTAAATAAATTTAATGTCAATCCGGCCGGATCCGGTCGGATCCGGCCGGATTGACGAAAATTCGAACGGATCCGGCCGGATTGAAAATGATACCGGATTGCAATCCCTAGTACCTGGCACCCAGTTAAGTACCTCCACCAAATATGAGCCCCACATATAAGGCCGCGCCTCAAGAATAAAGGATCAGATTAGTAAAAAAAAATTGATCATCAGACATTCTCGAGCGCGTCAGATTAAGGTAGGATGAGTTAATTACATGCTAAAAAGTGTATATTCCACTAATCTGACAATTTGAGAATGACGCAATGAAAGGGGAGGGCTACAAAGTTGTTAAAAAAAACGCCATCTTGACAGTCTCGAGCGTGGCAAATTTTTATTTTATTTTGAAGGAAATGATTCAAGGATAACGAAAAATATATAATCTGACGATTTATAAGAGCCGAAATAAGAAAAATTCGTCATTAAAGTTTAATATTCAAAATCGATAAGTAGAGATAAATCAAAAAGTACCCGTCAGATTTCGCTCAAATTTATACGAAAACATACGACGAGCTTTCGATTAAACAAAATTATGGAAGGATGAAAATTTAAATTCTCAGTAAAAAGTTATGAGGTAGCGACCATAAACACACATTATTAAAAATAACTCAAAAACTGCCCATTAGAGGTCGCTCATTTATACTGTATCACAAGACACGCACCAGCTTCCGAATAAAAAAAGAATTATAAAAATCGGAACACCCAGTCAAAAGTTATGAGGCAACTACCATAAATCCAATACACATTATTATGAATAACTCAAAAACTATCTTGAAGAAACGTCAAATTAAACGAAAGGTTAATCTCACAAGGAGGTTTTTAACCAACCTTCGGGAGAGTTTAAATAGTTTAAACTGGACTTGATCGATTATCTACCGTTGATCTTAAGAAATAATTCGTGACTAAACTCTGAAGCATAGTTTAAACTATGGTTGATATTACGGCCCTTATATTATGTAAATACAAGTATTCTACTTAAAAACATACACTTTTTTATTTGCATGCTATTTCCTGAGCTTTTCTATAAATGAAGTTCAATGATTTTTTTTTTTTTGGCAGATTAGGGAAATCCCTCTAGATAATCGTCAGATTAAGAGACAGCAAGTCTAGGACATAAAGATGAACCATATACAGTGTGTCCGGCTTCGTACGTTGACTTGACGCGACTTGGTGTGTGGGCCCTCTTTCTGAGGGCCCCACTTGGTCTCTGTCACGGTGCACTGTGGCTCTCCTCCCTCCATGGTGTCTTGTCCGGTGGTGGCGGCCTTGCGGCCGCGGAGTCTTCAGGTGTGGGCTGTGTCTTCACGTCGCCCGGGCGATCAGGCCCTACCGGGTGAATCCCGCTGGTGGGAAGCCCAGCAGGAGCCGATCAGCGACCGGGCGGCGGCTTGTGAAGCCCCGGAGTCAGTCCGCGGGCTCTCCCCGCGCAACTAGTAAGTCGCGCGGGAAAGCCCAGCGGTCGGGTGGTCGAGCGTGGAGCGGCGCCAGGTCCCGCAGGTGCGGGAACCGCGACGCTTCGACACGCTCGAACATTCGACGTGTCAGATGCACGATGTGGTCGTCCAGGCTCTCGACTCGAAAGTCCCTCTGGATGACGGCGTTCCTCACGTAACGCGGAGCGCCGGAAACTCGGCGCAGCGCGATGGATTGAACTGTACGCAGTCTCCGGCGCTGTGGCTCACTCGTCAGCGAGAACCATGCTGGAGCCGCGTACGTGAGGCGGGGTCTGATGTACGTCTTGTAGACCCCGAGTTTCACCCTCAGAGGGAGGCTCGAGGAGAGCACTGGACGTAGAAGCGCCATCGCGCACTTGGCGCTCGCAACGGCACTGTCTACCTGGGGCTTCATCGTCAGTCCCTGGTCTATCGTGATCCCTAGGTACTTGGCACGTAGGGACCACAGGATATCCTGTCCTAAGAGCTTCAGAGTAGGGTCGCGGCTGGTTCCAGGTCCGATCTTCACAGCCTGCGTCTTCCCTACGTTTACCGACAACCTCCACCGGGCGAGCCAGTCGGGGAGGGCATCAAGCGCGCGCTGCATCTTGACGATGGCGTGGGGCATGTTAAGTGACGTGGTAACGTACGCCACGTCATCGGCATACAGGGCGAGCGACGCCCCCCCTGCCGCCGGGATGTCGTCGGTGTAGCTGGCGTAGCAGGCCGGAGACAGACAGCTCCCTTGCGGGACTCCGGCCGCGACTGGGCGCTCCGTTGATAGGGCGCCCTCCACCACTACTCTGAAGCTTCTGTTCTTGAGGAAGCTGGAGATCACCTTGACGACACGTCTGGGCGCCGACGACTGCGAGATCTTGAAGAGCAAGCCGTCGTGGCAAACACGGTCGAACGCCTTTTCCATGTCAAGGAATACTGCACACGCGCGTTCTCTTTTATTCAAAGCCGCGGTAACGGTGTGCAGTATCCTTGACAACTGCAGTGTCGTACTATGCTCCGGCCGGAACCCAAACTGTACCCTCTGTTCGGGGTAGTGCGTCGGGGAGTCTGGGCCGTATATATCTAGGCCGAGGCTTTCCGCGGCGTCGAATAAAATTCTCCCGCCTCGGTTGGTAACGTTGCTATTCCACCCTGGATGTTTGCAGTTCCAGTCGCCCGCGGCTATGGACGGGAGCGGCGAGTCCAGCAACTTGCGGACGTCAGCCGGCTCTAGGTAGCCGCAGGGCGGTCGGTATACCGCGTACAACCGGAGTGGGGAGTCTGCGCATATTTCCACTCCTAGCGCCTGGAAGGAGTTGAGGCTGATGGGCGGGAGAGGTTGGTGGACGATTCTACGTCTCACTAGCACTGCCAGCCCTCGGTACGGACGTCCTTGGTCCGTGGATTCGTCCTGGCGGTATATATGGTATCCCGGAGTCTTAAAAGGTACCGACGGGGAGAGAAGAGTCTCGCAGATTAAGGCCACGTCGACGTTCTGCTCCCGCAGGAGGAGTCTGAGGAGGGCGGCCTTACTCCTAAGGCCGCGGGCGTTCCAGAAAATTAATCTTAGGGGCCTACTATCCATAGTAGGACCCCAGTTTCTTGAAGGCCTCGGCGGCTAGTCGGAGGGGATCCTCCCCATTCGCGACTGCCACCAGAAATTCACTCAGCAAGTCTATAGCGAATTTATTTATTGATCCCTCGCCCCTTGTTGGTGTAGCCACCTCTAAGTGGCGTGGGGCTGGGGGAGGGGCCGTCGCTTGCTCTAAAGCTTCCCTCTTCTTGGTTCCCTTCCTGGGTTCTGGCCTTGGAACGCCCGGGGGAGGTTGTGAAGTAGGCGGTGGTGGGGGTGGGACGGCCTGTGCCTTCTTCCCTTTCCCCTTTCCTCCCCTCTTCTTTTTCCTCCCCTGACTCGGAGCTCCGCGCGGTCGAGGCTCGTTTGCTGCCGCCATCAGCGAGCCCGACTGTTGCGGTTCTTCCACGTCCCGGGTGTCCGCCCTCGGACCGGACTTAGATCTGGCTCGTGGGCGGGGGAGTTCTACGTGTGCCCCCGTTAATGCCACCGGGCCGGCACGCTTGTTCCTCGCCTCCCTGTTGTACACCGGGCAAGCAACATGATGCGCAGGTGGCCGGTTCTTCCAGGGGGCGGGGGGCCAACTTCGCGCGCAGCTGTTCGTAATATTTATACGCGCGCCGACTCCGTCACGCTCACTCGCATAGCTCCATCTCGCTCTCGAGCGAGACCTAATAAGAACAGTACGGGTGTACATATTTATGTCTCTCTTCTGCTTACCTAAGATAAGACGCCACTTTTGTGTCACAAATTTTTACAATATATATAGCCAACTTTTGGAAATAAATTACCGAATATTTGGAACACGCATTCGACTTTTACTACTCAAAGCAAGCCCAAGCATCCCTACACTATTTTTTATTTATTTAATATTTGTTTCTGCAGGTACACAAGAGGTACCAATTCTACATAATTATACAGTTTACTTAGCTACATATGCTGACTAGAAGTACACCCGCGGTTCTGACGTCAGGATGGCGGGTGTAGGTGTACCCCCTGCAGCCAGTCCGATCAACTTTCTAAAGGGATCAACTAGTTGATCAGACCTATTTTATTTAAAATCTATGTATAGAAGGAGGTACACAGACTTTTAGGATAGGTACACTGAGGTATACATCAGGTACGTTTGTAATCCAAAAGAGAGTGAGTATCAGAATGGCGGGTGTACCTCACGGATTTTAATATCTCTTTCAATAATTATGATTCAGTTGTACTCTCTGAAGGTGTAGTTTAAATATTGGGACAGTTTTTGGAATCACCCTGTATAAATGAAACATTTTTTTAATTTCTCAGCAATCTTACTATTTTTTATTTATTTAATATTTGTTTCTGCAGGCACCTACACAAGAGGTACCAATTCTACATAAACAGTTTACTTCGCTACTTATGCCGATTAGAAGTACCTACACCCGCGGTCCTGACGTCAGGATGGCGGGTGTACCTATTTTATTTAAAATCTTTGCTTAAAAGGAGGTACACAGACTTTTAGGACAGGTACACTGACAGCACTTTCACTCGGCAGTCCAGTTTTTTGTAGGATCCCGTTTTCTACTGGATCCCGTTTGATGGCGAATGTGTTTATATGCTAGTGAGCGTTCACACGAGCATCCCCCATGCGGGATCCTGCAAAAATCCGATCCGGTCGAAATGTGCCATTCGGGTTTGTCACTAGAAACTGGATCCGTCGTCCAGTAAAAATCCCGGGATCCCGTTTAATCACACATATATTTCAATAGCAATGTTCACACGACATCCTGCGTGCGGTTTTTTGTTGGACACTGTTTTTTGCGGGATAGTAGAGTGGTGGCAGCCCTCGCTCCGCGCCCGCCACGCCACCCAGCTCGTGTGTAGTTAGCGTGTGTAGTGTGTTTTTCTCATATTTGTATCACGTTTTTTTACCCTTTATAAGAAGTCGTCAAATGTGGTCATACTCATCCTAAAATAAGAATATTAAGAAAGTATTCAAGTCCATTTCACTTGATAACCGGCATAGCAATGGTCAAAAAACAGGATGCAACCGTGTTCACACGGCAGTCCAGATTCGCGGGTCCAGCTTATTACTGGATCCTGCAAAGCTGAACTGCCATGTGAACACAGTGTCCAGTTTTGCAGGATACAGTAAACAGCCGGTCCTTCATGCTGGTTGCATCCTGTTTTAGACCATTGCTACGCCGGTATCAAGCGAAATGGACGTGAATACTTTCCAAATATTCTATTGGTACTATCGGCGTCGGCAGCGAAATAGAAGATTCTGGGTTCATCCTATTTATAAGATGAATGCGCGAGCGCTACACACAGTACACAGGCGCTGGGTGGGGTGGAGGGCGCGGGACGGGGGCTGCCACCACTCCACTATCCCGCAAAAAACAGTGTCCATCAAAAAACCGCACGCAGGAAGCCGTGTGAACACTGCTATTGAAATATACGTGTTACGTGTGATTAAACGGGATCCCGCTTTTTACTGGACGACGTGTCCAGTTTCTAGTGACAAACCCGAATGGTACATTTCGACCGGATCGGTATTTTGCAGGATCCCGCATGGGTTGTATCCCATCTGGCCCGGTGACTTGGCCCGGCGCCGGGCCATATGGGAAAAAATTGTTTCATCTGGCCCGGTGATATGATTACCGGGCCAAATGACACAAATCAAGTGCCATCGTCCCCGGTAAGGTGAGTAAAGAGGATACGCCTCGTAATTTGTGAAATACTAAATACAATATAAATACCGAAGGCGACCAGCAAGCCGAAGCTGCGCAGGCGAGCGTGGGTGTCTGTGCATTGTTACGCAAGGGCGAAGAGAAGAAGGGCTGCACCTTCCGCAGCGCCGGAGACGTCGCGGTTCGAAATTATGCCCTATATTCCGCGTTTTTACGATCCGGCCAAACGTTGGTGACCAAATCGTGAAACGTAGACGATTTTACGATCTGGCCAAACTGAGTTGACCATTTCATGAAATGCGACTATTTCATGATATGGTCGATCATTTCATGATGTGAGCAAATCTACGATATGGCCACGACTTATCGACGATTACAATAAAAGTCTGTGGTACATTTTGGCATTCTCTCGAACCCAGTACCTACTCCTGACACGGGTTTATTCCGGAAATCCCCACCGACAAGTCCCTACCAGTAACATAGCTTAGTGGGGATTTCTGGAAAAATAACTAATAATCCCCACCAGATCTTATAGTTTCAAAATTCATAAAAAAATCGTTAATTATTTAATTAGATCGTTAAGTAATTATGTCAATATTATAATCAAGTTTTATTATAAAATGTTTATATTGAAACGATAATCAAAAATTTTTTTAACCGACTTCAAAAAAGAAGGAGGTTCTCAATTCAACCGTACCTATACATGTATGCTTTTTTATGTGTGTTCGGGGATAACTCGATCGTTTATGAACCGATTATGATAATTCTTTTTTTGTTGTAAAGTAGATACTCCGCTCCGACGCTAATATCATGATCAGGCTACCAGGATCTGATGATGGCATCTTGGAGAAATTGAGAAAAAAATTCGATAATTGTAGGGGCGTCTAGAGCGTTTGTTATCTTATTCAAAAGCTAATGCTTGTTGTCTAGCCCCATATAAATTTGAGCGACATCCGACGAGTTGTTTTTGAGTTATCCGTAATAATACCTATTTAAGGTCTTTACCTCATAACTTTTGACTTAGTGTAACGATTCTTATGATTCTTTTTTAATTTGAAAGCTGATACACGTCGTGTGGTCCCATATAAATTTGAGCGACATCTGGCGAGTAGTTTTTGAGTAATCGCATCATCCTCATCTCATTTTCCTTATTCGTCAGCCGTTAATGTTTTCGTTAACTCGTCATTTTCCCTAACCCGTCATTTTCTTTAACTCGTTTTATCTCTTTACGGAACCCCAAATATATTCGCAAATGTTATGGCGGTAATTATGTCAAAATTCCGTCTTTCTACTGTATTTCATTTTGTTGTGTGGGTTTAAAAAGATTCGTAACATCATCGTAACCAAAGAGTTTCGAATAATTGGTTATGGCTAGTTGTTTCGAAAGGAATAAAATATGATAAGAAATTGATTACTTAATTAACAAATTAATTAGTTGATTCAGTAGGAAAAAATGCCTCAATTGAGTTCCATTCTGATCAACTAGTTGATCCGTTTAGTTGATCGGACTGGCTGCAGGGCAGGGGTCGTGTGGTCCCATATAAATTTGAGCGACATCTGGCGAGTAGTTTTTGAGTAATCGCTACTTGACGATATTGAAGTCGGTTATTTTTTTTGTAAAAATTACTTGTAGATCGTCGTTTACCAGAACTAGAAGAACTTTCTTCCATTATGGTTAAATTATAGTATAGAGTATAGCTAGACTACCTGCGCCGACTACCTGCGCGGATCGGTTCCGATAAGCGCTGGCAGATCGGCGCCGGTAACCAGCGTTCTACTTGAATACGCCCTAAAAGACATAATTAAGCGATTAATGACTTTTTTAAATTAATTTTAAAACAATAAAATCTGGTGGGGATTGTCACTTATTTTTCCAGAAATCCACACTAAGCTGAGTTAGTTTTAATAGTGGGGATTTTTGGAAAAAAAAAATAACAATCCCCACTGGTAGGGATTTTTCGGTAGGGATTTCCGGAATAAACCCTGACACGTAACATTATGTTACATACTTGCTGCTACGGAACCCTTCACGGGCGAATCCAATTCACACTTAGCCAATTTTTATTATATTACTTGCATTTATTTGACTAAATGTCAATTGTTAATTTACTTTTTAAAAAGAATGATATTATTTAAAACATTGTTATTATGTTCAAATTTTTGATGTATATTGTTGATTGTTTATCAAAACTCATACTGTAGACTGTTTGTACCTATGTCATAATAAGTAGGTACTTAATAATAGTTTGGTTTGATTTATGGCATTTTGGCTTCGTTGATTATTATTATTATTATAAAAATATGGTTATTATGTTAAAATTCAAAAAGATCTATTTGTAAGAAGTCTATTTCAGGTTGAGTTTTATGATACAAGTTGATACGCGTCATTCACAATAAAAACCGATTATTGTATACTATAGTCTGGCCGCGCTGACTTTGCGTTCCTGAAGTCTGTCATTCGACTGGGCGATGTAACTTTGAACTGGCGTACAATTAATTGTCAATTTTTTAATATCTTTTAATTGCCTTATTAACGAGTGATAACATTAAAATCAAACATTAAATCGAATAATTATGCCAACTTACAATAGTTGTATTAATCTTGGGCTAAAATTATTACAATTACTTAAATAACAAATATAAAAACAATACCTTTTAAAAGAAAACCACGTCAAACGGCGTTCTTTCAAGGTTATATCCATGTCATGTCAACTTTTTGTTTTTGTAGTGATGTGACATAATAACAAGGCAATTGTAATCTAATATTTTTGTAATGTTAACACAATGTTGGTAAAATATAAAATAAAACGTTATAATTTTATAATATACTATATAATGTACTAAGTATTCAATAAAGCTAATAATATTATTATAATAAAGGTACGCCCAAACATAGCTTCGGAAAATTTGTGTTATAATATCACTCAGGTGAGTCAAATGAAAATAAAATAAATAAATAAAACATTTTAATTTTTTTCTCTTGATTACATTCAGAAATTATGATTAAATTCAATTAATTGATTCCTTAAAATTTTATTTACATAACGAATATTATTATTGAATATATTGAAACATAATTCCTATAAAAATAACAACATATAAATTGAATAAATATTATGCATAATGAATGCATGTTGTTATTGTTATTTGTTACAACGCATAATGTCATTTATTGTACATCACTAGTCATGACGAATTGACAGACTTCAGGAACGCATAGTCAGCGCGTTTCTACTATAAGCAGTTTGATTTATAAGTTCAATCCCTTTCATAGATGCATGTATTTAGTATTTCACAAATTACGAGCCTTATCCTCTTTACTCACCTTACCGGGGACCAGGGGCGCCGGCGCCGTAACCGGGCGTGCAAGGCGTGCGGCGCATGCGGGCGGCACCCTTAGGGGGGCGGCAAATTCAGGGCAAATGGACCCCGGCAGGGCGACATTATGAATGAATCATCATTTAATCATCTGTATATGTGATTTGTATTCAACCAGGGGGGGGGGGGGGTGCAAATCGGGTTCGCACGCGGGCGCCGACACACCTTACGGCGCCCCTGCCGGGGACGATAGCACTTGATTTGCGTCATTTGGCCCGGTAATCATATCACCGGGCCAGATGAAACAATTTTTTCGGGTGATTCCTCGTGGTCCAACTATGACGTCACAGTTGGACCACGAGGAATAGGTCGTCCTATTCCTCGTGGAGGAAGACCTATTGACTCACTATTCCTTGGTCCAACTGCGAAATTAATATGACGTAATAGTTGGACCACGAGGACGACCTTATTCCTCGTGGTCCAACTGCAAAATAATTTTATGTTTTGTGAATTATTTTATTTCCCATGTGGCCCGGCGCCGGGCCAAGTCACCGGGCCAGATGGGATACAACCCCTGCATGGGGGATGCTCGTGTGAACGCTAGCATATAAACACATTCGCCATCAAACGGGATCCAGCAGAAAACGGGATCCTACAAAAAACTGTACTGCCGTGTGAAAGAAGCGTAAGGTATCATCAGGTACGTTTGTAATCCGAAAGAGATATTAAAATCCGTGAGGTACACCCGCCATTCTGATACTCACAAAAGAGATATTTAAATCCCTGAGGTACACCCGCCATTCTGACATTCACGAATTGAATTTGAGTAAATAGTCGAGGTGATGTGTGCAGATAAAATCTTGTAACAAGTGAAATGTAAAAAGAAATAAAACTAATCTATATTTTAATGTTTTATTTATTTTGCAATGCTCATTACTTGCAGACAATTTAGTATCTAAAACACAAAATCAAACAAATGCTATATACATTTTAAATGACAGTGTTATAAAATCAGTAGTTTTTGCAATGGCACAACTAGTACCTAAAAGCAGTTTGACATTGCTAAGTATCTAAAATGAAATCTGAATAACAATAATGTACTGCATATCTTACTATTACAGTACATACGTTGAAGTTTATTTACCGTAACTTTTTAAAAATGTTTTGACACAAATTATACTGAATTAAAATTAATAAAGTATAAGTATCTTACATACAACTTATTAAGTACTGAATTAGCATGGCATATTATGAGGGCGATTTTACGATATACTTAAAGGGTAATTTCATCAACTTCTAAAGTATATAATATATTCATCAAACTTCAAAGCAAAATTTCTGATATTTTCTATCTGAGCTACGTGACTGTAACATCAAATACACACGGCAAAACCTACAATAAATAACTAAATTCCCGTTAGTTAAGTGACCCACTGGATTTTAAAGCATCATTTATGTTCAAAATTTTTCCTCTCTACTCTAAATTTAGACATTTTTATGACAGAACACAGTGAAATATAGCGTAGGCATAATAAAACAATAACCTTAAAAGTGCTACAATGAAATATTTGAAACGTAGGCAAACATTGTAAAGAATTAAAAATAATAAAAATGACTAAAAATAAAAAAATCTTCCTTCTGACAATAAATTTACAAGTAAGTAACTAAATACACACTTCCTCGGATCTAATGAGCATATAAAGTAGAAAAAGAAAGATTCCTCATTCTTTTTGTAAAGGTCTGCTCATAAAGACCCAACTAGAGCAGGAAAAGATGTTCGCAATGCAGCCTACAGTTTAACATTTAGTACATATTCCAAAAATAAGCATTACATTAAAATTAAACAATTATGCATTCAGTATATTCAACTGATGCTTAACTATTTTGTTTAACTTGCTCTTTCTAATGCAGCAATATGTTTAGTTTAACCTAATGTGAATTGGCAACCCGTTGCCGGTACATTTAGAATGATCGCAACATTACCGACGCCAGCGGTTGTTACATTAATTTTATTTGTAGACTCCAAAAAGGTGTTGGTTTTTTTTTTATTTTTTTATGTTTTACTTCTTTTTATCATCGGTATAAATTTGATATGTCATTTTAGTATTGAGCATTATAAGAAAGAGCTTTACTAACAAAAAATACGATTCTATTCCTTTTCTGTACCTATAGCTCGGAGGAATTATAAACTATGGAGAGATAGTAATAAATCGAATGTTTTCTATATAGCGGTACTCTTTTAACTTACGCACGTGTGTCCGCGCGTGACAGAAAGAGATAAACATATATAATCCAATGTACGTCAAACATGGAGGTCGCCATTTCTTTACGGCATCAATCAGTGATGTGTACGGAAAAATTGATTCTATCGATAGATTGAATTATAAAGAAAACAACGTTACATTTAGAGATTGCATTTGAGATGAGTTAAGTCAGGTGCATTAAATTGTAACATTTGAAGTCATTGGTCACATTTATGAAAAATAAATAGGGCGAAAAGTATTTAGAAATAAAAGAGAATGAGAAACGTTTATTTGAAGTAGGTTTTTACAAAAACTTTTCGAAAGTCAAATTACGCCATCCACACTTCCAATTAATAACATTCGTTTGCATAATGTTTAGAACAAATACGGGAGTTTTGTGATGGCTTCAAATTGTCCCTGTGCATAGCCTTTACCCATACATTTTTTAAATGTTTATCCTGTGGAAATCTGCAATCAAGAAATCATCACAAATTTAAGAACCAATCTTTCAGTTCCCTATATGATACAAATTTGGAGAAATGTCAAAGAAAAGTTACTTGACTGAGTTTTATTGAAAAATTATAAATATTTTTAGCCAACTTATGCTGATCATGGACTATTGCAGCTATCATTAATATTCTTGTGTTCGGAAGGATCTCCTTAAATCTTTCGAGTTATTCGGTAGGTACTACATGCAACACTTGCAAGATGGCGTCCTTCACTCTGAGTTCGAGCCATTGTTCAAGCATAGAGAAGGCATATTGACAGATAACGTCATACGTCAAAAATTATGAATCCTCTGGTCTGCTGCCCGCCATTATGTAGAATAATTGCGTCACGTGGAATTAATAAATAATTTTTGCACTGAAATAAAGATGAGTTCGTGGATTTGATTAGTCAAAAATGGTTTATTTTTCTTTTTTATTTTATTTTATCATTGGTACAAAAACCAGGCCCAGACTCCATACAATTTTGGACCGTCTCCTTTCTGCAAATACTAGCAAGATTTACTCTAAACTTGTCTCAAAAGTTTACACCAGTTAGTCACCAAATTGGTGACTCGAGCTTGAAAAATCGGCGCCATCAGCCGCCTGACGTTGTGAAAACACAACGGATGACGTGTAGTTTTCTTTTTTTAGCACACGCCAACTGGCCATAAGTCTGAGAAAGACAGATAGCGTATAGATTGTACAACTTATTACTACCTCTCCATAGTTTATCATTACTCCGAGACCTATAGAATGTCTAGTGGCAGTATCATTACAGTTGTTTGCATTATTTTTACTACCGGCAACACATGCCATTAGACACTAGTTTACTAATAATTCTAACTCTTAAAGAAAATACATACAGACTGACCAGCATTTATACAGTAGAAATTAATATTGGTTTTAATATTACACATTACTATAATATTAAACTAGCATGCAGGATTCGATCGAGAGACTGAGATCAAATATCGTTTTACAAACAGTCCCGACCTGAGCAAAATTTTAATTGCGAATCTGTTCAAAAATACAAAACTGTTAAATTATAACGTTAAAAGTTTCGACGAAAAGCAATTAAGTATTATTTAGACTTTATTATCTACTACAAATTTACAGTGTCGGCAACGACATAATAAAATAAGCATTCTAAATCAAAATTGGAACATGTTACTTTCATAATAATAAAATTGAGTACAGTTGTCATTTGGATCATGTTTGGTTACATAATAATATTTGAATTTAACTGTATGTTAGCGATTGAGGTACACCGTTGACAGTCTTTGATTTTAGGATCCCATTTTCGTATGACATCACCGTTTCTCGACCGTTTTCAGATACCCTAAAAGAAAAATATAATTATTTAGACACCACAACGATGTTTAAGGCACTTCTCACATTAGGGTCAACTCACACCGAGACGAGACGCGACGCGACGCTGCGCGCAGTCTTTCAAAGAGCGGCTCATAATAGAACTTTATTTTCTACACGAAAAGATACACATTTCAGTGTGAGAATTCAGAATACGTTGCTAAGCAACGTTGCTAAGAATACGTTGCTAAGCAATGAAATGTGTATCTTTTCGTGTAGAAAATAAAGTTCTATTTTGAGCCGCTCTTTGAAAGACTGCGCGCAGCGTCGCGTCGCGTCTCGTCTCGGTGTGATTTGACCCTTACGCTATCCATGAGCTACGCGACTGCAACGCTACCCGAAATTAGTATGTATTTGACACTTTTGACTGACAGAAGACGCATCGTCCTGTCAGTACATAGTGTCAAATACATACTAATTTTGGGTAGCGTTGCAGTCGCGTAGCTCATGAATAGCGTTGTGTGAGAAGTGCCTAAGCGGTAAATTGATCGGATTTAGGCGCTTTGCCCACGGTGCAACTGTTGCAGCAACTGGCAATTTGCAATTAACTTGCAACTAGCTGTTTACATACATTTCAATTGGACTGCGCACACACTGCAACTCGAGTTTCGAGTTTCGGCAATCGTCAACAGTTGTCAGTTGCTGCAATCGATGACTAGGTTAGTTGCTAATTGCCGCAACTTGCAACTGTTCAATTATACTGGTTTTGGCAGTTGCCAGTTTCCGCAACTGTCAATCGCAACGCGTCGGACGATTTCACACCTTACTAGAGGTGGTCGATACAAATCGTACATAAATCGATATTGAAACGTATATTAGATCGATATCGTTATAGCCGATATTGATGCGTGTCAAAACTATATATTTTTTGAAACCCGATATTGGTGTTCCTTTTTTTCTGGATTCGTATCTTTTGAATGTCTCCAAATACTTATTGCATAAGTTCCTCTTCGTTGGCAACAACTTTTCCAAGTATTTCAGGTATGTGTGCAAGAAGGAACCCTTCTTCAACTTTTGATAATGTTTTCGAAAACTCATGGGCATGTGAATTACCGCCAGGCTGAGCTCTCATATTTCGGAGCTTTTGTTTGATTAATGCGTACCTAATGGGTTTTGCTTTGACAACTCACCAGGAGGCGCTGTAGTTTATGTCCCTTTTCAATTACATTTTAACCAACCAGATTTTTTTCTCATTTTTTATCTGTTTTGCACTTGTCAATATATAGATATAGATACAAACATATAGACATTAATGAGCCCGCGACATCATTCGCTCAAAGGAGGTTTTCCCGCGTGAATTCCGATCCCGCGGGATGTCCGGAATAAAAAGTAGCCTATATGACGCTCCACAACTTCAACTACTTACCTCCCAGTGATAATCCCATAAAAATAGTAGCTTTTCCCGCTTGAATTCCAATCCCGTGGGAATTCCGGGATAAAAATATATGCTGCTCCATAACCTCCTCTATCTCCCACTGATAGTCCAATAATATTCTAAGCCTGCGAATTCGCGCGTAGGAGTTTTTCCCGCGTGAATCCTGATCCCGTGGGATTTCCACGATAATAAGTAGCCTATAATATATATTGGTTCACAATCACCTCTATCTCCCAGTGAAAGTCACATAAAAATCCGTTTATCCGATCCGGAGATAAACGTGTACAAAGAGACAAACTTTTTATATAGCTTTTCAAACCCTATTTTACCCATTTAGGGGATGATTTTTAAAAAACTTTGATACAGGTTTTTCATTATTTTTTATCATAATTCTAAACACCAATTTTCATAATACCTGGTTTACAACTGACGGACTTTCATACAAACTTTGAACCCATATTACACCCCCTTAGGGGTGGAATATCATAAAAACCATTCTTAGCGGATACATTCTAACTATAAACTACTTCCCTGCCAAATTTCATCTTAATACGTTCTGCAGTTTCTGATATTTCGTGATGAGTGAGTCAGTGACCTTTCGCTTTTATATATATAGATTTAAATTTAAATAAATTCGATATAATCGACCAAAATCATCAATATTATCAACTATCGATAATATCATTACCCAGATATAATTATCGATATTACAACAACCTTGCATCCCTATGAACGCTGATCGTTGCTATAAATTGCTAGAAAATTGCGGCAACCGTAAACGTTGCTGCAACTATCAACTTTGACAGGAAACTTTTAAAAAGTTGCAAGTTGCTGCAACTCAAGTTGCACCGTGGGCAAAGCGCCTTAAAGTTTTTGTCAATGAAATCTTTGTCAAACCAGGTTAGTATATGCAAAAACAAACCAAACCACTATAACTGGTTTATAAGACTGATCAATCTCCCGGATGGTGAAAAAACTGTAAACATTATCATTTTATTGTATAAATAAAAATAAATAAATAAATATTAATCTAGACCAGACAAATTTCCACACGTATTTAAAAACAATGGACGTCAAAGCGATCAATGGGAAATTATTTGTCCTTTAAGTAAGAAAGGTTTAAAACGAGCTCTACTTCAGGGCCGGCATTGCACTGATGACTCCCCTGGTGTCGCTGGTGTCTATAGGCGACCACTTACCATTAGGTAGCCCATCCGCTTTGACGTCAGAACCTCAAGCTGTACAAAAAAATCCACTTACTTCTTGGTGGTGATCTTCTTGCCGTTGACAGTGCGGGTGGTGGTGGTGGTGCTCCTCATGTTGGCGCTGCCGGGGCCGGCCAGCGAGCTATTGAAGGTGGAGAACGAAGTGAACGTGTTGCCGTTGGAGACCGAGTGCGCGAAGATGTCGTCCAGGCCCTGCATGCCGAACCCGAACGGGTTGAATAGAGATGACGTCAGCGACGTGCCCGGGTGGTGCCCGCGCCGCCCGTGCCGGTGGTGCCCGTGACCGTTGATCTCTGTCGAACAACGTTTACGAACCATTACAATACAACTAGAAACTACAATTAAACGCTCTCACTTCGCTTCGGGAAAATTAAATATTCTCCTATTTTTGTGTCATGTTTCAACGTAGCTTCGCTTCAATCGGACGAAGTGCAATGTTATACAGACAAGGTCGTCCAGCCTTCCTCGATAAGTGAACTAAACACACGCATAAAAAGGATTTTCCTATTCGCAACTGAAGTTCTTGAGATTAGCTCGTTAAAACAAGCAAACAGATTCTTCAGTTGTATAACATTGAATAATAATGTTTTATCTTATGAGTGCCAAAGGTGAAATTCCACCGACAGTTTTACCCGTCAGTATGGCATCGTTCACACTAACGTATTGTCCGCCGCCGACTGTGAGTATATGCTAACTGTCGGCCCCAATATGAACGTGTACTCAGTTTGCGTATGATCGGTTCGGTGTGAACGAGAAGTTGAATATGTATGGAAAAACAATAAACTGCGTAACGCGCGCTCACAGTCAGCGACCGACAATACGTTTGGTATGAACAATCCCTATGGGACAAGTTTTGCTTTACCTTTTAACTTATTACTAAATAACACAACTCAGTGCATCTCTACTAACAAACCATATTTCTTATATGACGCCAAGTCGTCATTCAATATAGTTTTCACTTTCACTCACCAGCAAATAAGTCGCCGAATGGCGAGCCGCCAAAGAATTCTCTGAAAACCTCCTCGGGATCTCGGAATGTGAAGGGGAAGCTGTGATAGCCGAACTCGTAGTCTTCGTCCGCGGCGGGCCGACGGCCTCGCGAGCTGTTTAACCCCTCTTTACCGTATTGATCATACACACGACGCTTCCTCTCTGTGAAACAACAAACGTTTCCGTTAAGATGCATCCAACGTCAGACAAATTCGTTTTGACTTCTCGAAAGCAAGTCTAAAGATGCAGGTAAAAAGATGCCACACGTCCGTAAGGTCAGTCATGCTATAAAAATAAAGCTTAAACAAAAAACAAAACGCACTGTTAAAACGGAGTCTTAATGTAGCATTACACTCTCCTTAAAATACTTAACTGGTTCATGTTTCAATACTATTAACTTCCACTTGTGCATGTTTCTCAAGATAATAGATATTTACACTACTTATTTCTTTAACAATTCTGAACTTAGCACAATTTAATCATTGTGTAATCATGGTTATTTTATCATAACGATCTTAATAGAAATGAAATATATTTTCAGAAATTTACCGCTGATAAGATAAATAATATTAGACTTAATGCAAAAAGCCTGATCTTTCTACACATACTTTCACCAAATAGATCTTAACAAAGTTAATGTAACCTAGTCATATTATGTACAAATGTAAAGTCTAATAATTATGTAAAGTAAACCGTTATCAAGTCTGTCCTCTCGTGGTTTGCGGGACGCTGGCGCTGGTCTGATGATCAAATGTGTCTACGTACGTGCAAAACTGCAAAATATTGAACCTCCCGCATATCATTAGAGGGTCAAAGTTACAACGGTTCACCTAAAAGTATACAACGATTCCTGTACTTGGGTAGATTTAAAAGGTATTATAATTTTAATACGTCAAAATGTAAAGGTGTACAAGAATCGTTACGATGAGTGGTTAAAACATTTAATAGGTACACGCTTTGATAACATCATGCAATTGAAGCTAATTTTAACAATGTGTTAAAAGCCCCCCGCTTAGTAAAATATATTTTATGTAATTTCCTATATAATTTTTTGATACCATATTGACTATTCAGTCAGCAACTGTATTACTGGGTTCACACACAAAACTCATGTTAGTTTTACCTTATTAATAAAAAGAAAACTAAATTGGAATAACTGTGTTACAAGCTTAGTTAAAAATCGAATACTATCTCTTTGGCGCCGTTTGCTTTGCACATAATTTCATATATCAAATACGCTTGGAAAAAACTTAGAACATGAAGCGTAAAGTGATAGTATCCCTACAGTAAATGAACAACTACCAAAAAACCGATGAAACGGCGTGTCTCCGAAAAAACCCTTGAAGCTAAAGTGACGGTGACCGTTAACTCCGTTCTTGCTTTGGTATCTGTGACCGTGGTGGCCGTGACTGGAGCCCCGTGCATCATATAACTTCCGCTTGTTTTCTACCCAAACAATAAAATAACATTGTACATTTTCAGTTGAAAAAATAGGGATTCCTAATGTGAAATCTGTGTGATTGATGAGTGATTTAGAATATACGACTACAATGATGATAATATGATAAGTGGACAAAACTTAAGTAACTGTTATTATAAGAAATATATTTTTTTACTGACCGATAAAAGTTCCATTTATTTGTCCTAAAATTTGGAATGCTTCATAATTTTTTGAAGTTATAATTCTTTTGGCGCGATGGAGAAAAATGATGAGGGTGAATTTGCGCACACCGACACCTAAATTTAACAGCATGAAATTCGTTTTGCGATGCGCGCGCAGCTGTATGAAGTTGCCGGCTAACCACTCATACTCATTGGCCTATTGGCCTTTGTCAATGTAAAGTTGCAACGTGCACACCGATAGATGGCGTTAGGAGCCTAAAAATTTTGAAAGTTTCTGAAAATATTATTAAATTATTAAGTTATTTATATAATATTTTCTATCGTAAAATTATATATTGCAGTGCTCATAAAAAACAAAAACAACGGCACAATGTGCGTTTTCTGAACGAAATTCTCCAAATAAATTTGGCGAAGCGTCATCTGACAACAAATAGAAGTACTATTTCAACACGTTACAAACAGTACCTCGTAGAAGTTATCCTAATGTTTCATAGATGGCGTTAGTATGAAACATTTTCATGAGTTCACGGTTTGAAAATAATTGTTTGTGGCACATTGACATGACATAATATGCACAGACTAGCTAAAGATTAATGTTTCGTTATACGGTATGCAACGACTAGTCTTTTTGGTAAAATATTTAATAAAGGTTTTTAACTGCAATATAACAGTAAATAAATTATAACTAAGTATTCAAAGATAGTTTAGGATGACTATTAGTGATTTATTTAAATAAAATCTTTTTGATTAATTTTAATATTTATCGTTAATCACTACTGCATTTTAGTTATTTTTTTTTCTCATTAGAATATCTTTGAATAAATAGGTATTCCTTGTGGTTATTTACATTTACACGATACCTGATTTCCTAATTTTATTTCTTTACAAAATAAATAAAACAGAAGTACATAAAAGTTACATTAAAATGGCAATTACACAAAAAATACATAATAATACACTATTAGAAAATTCAATATCATTTTGATAATAACAATCAATGGTCAGTGCGTCACAAACAACATCAAGTTAAAATTATGAAAACTGAACGTGCTGCATCCTTTTACTGTACCGCCCCGTTTAAATACAAATACTCTAAAATAAATACTAATAAATATAAAATAAATACTCTATTCGGGTTATATTCTCGCTGTAGCATTGTCTATTTAATGTAATACGACTCTAACCTATATCATTTTATGGTCCCTAATGTACACAATCCAAATTGAAAAAATTTTTTTATCACTCCCCAGCTACTGCCATGTAAAGTTTCAGTACATTTTATTGCATACATTGAAAATAGGGCAACAACTAAAAAGTTTGTGGATTCACTGGCTTGAAATTGGTGTTATTCGGTGTACATAAAATTTGGCATCGTTTGATAGCTAAAAAGGGTTGGCTTTAGTAACCTGCGGCACTATTATCAGGGTGATTTTGGCTTTAATCGATAGGTATTGATGCCCTTAGTCATAATGTAATTGCATTTTGTGCGGAAATGCGTGTTTTTTTTAAATCTTAATTGTAATTTTTGACATAATTTTTAAAAGCTTATGATAAATATTAAGCGTGTCTGGGTGATTTTGGCATTAATCGATAGGTATTGGTGCCCTAAATTATAATCTAGTTGCATATAAGTAAAAAAAGTGAAGAGTGATTAGATTATCATTAGGTAAAACAGAAGGGTTTCGGGGGGCGAAGCCGCTCAGCGGGGTTCCCTTGACATCAGTGACATTTGTGAGTGAGGCTTTCAAACCTCCCACTGTAATAGAGTACTTATTTTTTGGATTTAAAATTTATAGGGAATAGAAACATATTTCTGTTTTTTTGTAAAATGGGTGGGTTGAGAGTGTCTAGTGTGTACTCATACAGAGGTCTTAAACTTTTTGCTCCATCTTATAACATTAATTTTTACCAGCTTAACACAAAACATATTGAGCTGTTTTCTGTTATTCACTTCAAACTTAGCAAAATTAATAACTCAAAAATTATGGGTTTCCGCACATCTCCCATTGGGGGAAGTTGATGTTCCCTCCTCCCCCCTTAACACCCCCCCCCTCCCCCTACCACTGCCGCGGGATACTAAAGAAATATTACGAAACTCAAAAATAAGAACATTAAAACAAGAACCTATAAATAGACTACCTATTGTGAAAAAAAATGTTAAAATACAAGTTATTTTTTGACTGTACAAAAACAAACCCATCATGAGAACATTATTTGCTTCTCAATCGACAGATTTTGAGATAAGCAACATAACATTAAAATATTGACTGTAAGTTATATACCAATTGTATGTACCTCTTCCGTACGTTATGTCGCCTTACAAAATGACAATGATTGGCTCGGCACTCTATTATAATATAATATATATTATAGTTAAAAGTAATGAAATCTGTTTCAACACTTTTGTTAAAAATCTCATAAGGAGATAAAATTAAGGAATGAGTTTGTTTAAAAGAAATAAACACTACGACGCGGGTCAAGGCCCGGGTAAGGCCGCGGCCTCGAATCTTGCGGGCAGCGGGGGCGGCGGCGGCGGCGGCGTGGGCGCGGCAAGATGTTTTGCGTATAATCAAATGGACCGACCCTCGAAAACAGCGGTGCGGCGGCGGTGTAGGAGCGGGTAACGAGCGGTGGTTGACAACGTCAAGCGGTGACCGCTCGCGCGTCGTGTGCGTCAGAATGGCGGGTCTACTCATATTTAACGTTGATGTAGATTTAGAAAAAAAAATCCTAAGTATATTCGAACACAAAAAGTTCTTTTATTTGTACCTTGTATAATCAAAATCACAGATCAGTTTCAATTAAAAAATTAAGACTTGATAATATCGACTACGATACTCTATAATACTCTATAGCGTACGCTCAATGTACTCGTATATAGGGTTATTTATATTATCGGATAATATTATAGCATAAAATTATAACATTGAAATCCCAAATGTTGGCACAATACAGAAATTAATGTCTGTCATTTATGTGCTTTAGCTTTAAAACCCAAATAGTATAGCACATTTGACATTGAGCACTAATTATATGTCCTAACTCCTACTCATATCCCTCTCCCTGCTACTTTCTTGCTAGCTTATTTTGGTGTATATATGTAATATTTATTTTATTTACTTCTTTCTTTTCTTTAAAACACTTAAACTTTAAAAATTATACCTGCACTAACATGAATTTCGAGCTTTAGATAAAGAAACACCTGTATAATTGTTAAATTTATATTTTTCAAGATTTTTAAAATTAATATATATATATAAGTATATTTTTATATTTTAGTACTGAATAATTCGTGAGTGTTTGAATTATTTGAATATAGTATTTGAATATTTTTATATATTCTTACTAATTTCAATTCAAATTCAATTCAATTCAAATTCTAAATTCTTAATTTGAATGTAGTTAGTTTTGAATAACTTTTTTCTTCTGCAATAATAAAATAGTAGGCGTTCAGAGTTTCGTAAACTGTTTTTGTTAATGACTACTAGGTTTTTAGGAAGCAATTAGGAAGCAATTAATAGTGAAAATAATATTTTAATTATAGCTATAATTATAATAATATTTTATTTTGATAGCTCATATCTCTCCCGCTGTTCTACTTTCTTGCTAGGGTAACGCACACGGTGACAGCCCGCGTGACTGCATTGTAGTGTTGTGCAATTTAATGTGGTGTTGTATACGTAATATTTATTTTATTTACTTCTTTACTCCTTGTCTGTCATCTTTATCCTCTTTATCTTCTTCCTTGTTCCCTTCCTTATATATCCTTCCCTTTCTTTATGACTTGTTCTTTTATGTTATTTTACTATTTTTAATACTTGTACTTTCTCTTTTAACTGAAATTGTAAATGATTTAAGATTATATTGACTACTTTGGAGTTAGGTATTTTGATAATTAATCTAATTATTACTTTGTTATTTATTTGTCGGGACATTGTCTCTGTTCTTCACAATTTCGATAAAACTCGCCTTTTATTTTTTTGTCCTATATTAGGTATTCACTTCTTCTTTTGCCCACAATAAATCAAGTGTAAGAAATAAATTTGAATCGAAAAGATGTTGTCTCCGTTGTTCAGATATTTCGTTCGCGAATAAAACAAATATCTCAGCGATACAACACTACGCCGCTATAGCGCCGCGCGAAATGTCAGATTGGTTTCGAGAACTAGCCTGCGTTGCCCGCGCCGCTGCCGCCGCCGCCTCGCTGCCCGCAAAATTCGAGGCCGCGGCCTGATAGTTAGTTTTAGATAAATTAATGTTTTTAAACATAAAGCTTAATTTATAAAGCCGTGTTATTGAGTTAACTTAGTCTTATCGACCGTATAGCAAAGAATAGAGCATTAGATATTCATGAGAATATCTTCAACAAGTTCTACGTCGATATAAAACCTTATTACCTAACTAATAATAATAAGTTGAGTCATTTAAAAGGACGTTATAATGTGGCTAGGTACCTACGGCATTCAGTCTTATTGAACTACAGACACTACAGTACGTCATTTGGGAATTGCGTCAAATATCAAAGTTATGTACTTTTAATGAGTATAAATAGGTACATAAATATATTGAAATTTCTAGATCACACGAAAGCCTCGTCATTTTAATAATATTGGTTTACCTTGTTGATAACCCGATGAATACCGTTTCTGTAACCACTATTCCTATTAGAAATTTGTGACGAAATAATGAGATCCAGGAATTTTAGGAATAGGTGATTTTTAAATAAGCATTAGGACTACCTTTAGACGATATTGCAATATAAACAGGGCTATTCTCATAAAATTAATATCTGATAGAATATCTTCATAAACGAAGTTAGACTCAGAAAGTGTAATCAAACAGAAAATAAACAAATTCAAAGAATATAATTAATGAGTACCTAGCGCTATTATCAACATTAACAGCCGTTTCCGCAAACTACATTATTATTATTAACCTACATGCCGTATCTAGTTAAAATTATATTAAAACGAAAGGCTTATTAATAAAGTCACATTCAACTACATAAATAACTTAATTTAAGTTTTTAGTTAGATTAGATTTTAAATGATTTTTGTGAACAACATAAAGTTTTTATTTAAAACAACATTTCATTGCTGCGCGTTTTGTAATAACAAGTTAGTAGTGAAAATATTCCACAAAAATTATTTAAAAGTATTGAATGCTGGTGATTTTGTTTGTGATAGAACAGTCTTTATTGTGTCGGAAACGTCCTTTATTTGAGTTTGAATTGTGTATTGATTTTTTCGTTTGTTGCCCGTCGTCCCACTGAGTACGGTCTTTTTTTTTTACTTAGACTAGTTGGAAATTAATTATTAAATAACTCAAAAAATGTCTTCAACGCATTGCTATTTGTCAATCTTAGGTGGTATAATACCAATAAAGGTAATTATAGTAATGTAATTAACTACCATTGATTTAATCCCAAACTAAGCAACGCTAACCGATGTAGCAATACAACAAACTAAAACAGCATAATTTCGTAACAGTACTTATAGAATAGCATTACGTATACTTATTGACTTATTGCAGCACTAAATTACAACAATTGAAATTGTAAAATCAAGGCTTCCAGTTATTTACACAAAACGTCACCTTTAACGTGAACTCAGCAGCGGAAAGTAGGCTAAACTAATTTAAATACATTTACTTGCCATTGAAAACGACTGATTTTGTTACATAATTCAATGAGTTAATTATTGAAATAGCACAATTTCAATTAAAATTCTAAAATGTTAGGATTAAAATATTTCAGGTTAAACTTAGCTGGGCTAATTCTTTCATCGTACACATAAACCAGAAAGAAGTTGCATAATCTACAACTACTAATGTTAATAATGACAATAAATAAATATTTGCTCAAGTAACATGTAATCTGTATGTAAATTATTATTCACCTCACCAGACATATTAAATAAGAGAAGACTAAAACAATAGATGCTTTTTATTTCAAACCTAAGCAATAGATACTTGATATCATCAATATCAAATTTTAGGCAACCAAAGGAGGATGGGCACAAATGTATGGAATCTGGTACCGGCACCAATCGAAGTAAATGATACGTCGCGTCGTTGGAAAGGTATTTTTATGTAGATTGTGAATATAAATGTCGCTAGTCCTGGTTCATTGTCCGATCGCAGTAATCCTGCTTGAAATTATATTTATTTTTAGTACTAAGTATACAACAAACTTTTTGCAATAACTCAACGAACGACTGAAAGTGAAAGTCATACATACGTGTATATAAATCACTCATAAAGGCTGATTTACATTGATATAATAGCTGGCGCCAGCGCCACTTGATTCCAGCGCTAGATAAGCACTGTATCAGTGTAAGCATATTACAATTCAGTCCGGCATCCAGTATCCAGCACTGGATCGAAACAGACCGTCTGCCTATTTTTCGATCCAGGGACAGCCCCGCCCACGCCGCGTAGTCAGTGGCACTGCATCCGTGTTAACACTACGCCCCGGTGATCGCCAGTGATCGCCAGTGATACAGTGCCAGTGCCAACACAGAGCCGGAATCCAGTGACGCTGGCGCCAGCTACTGTATCAATGTAAATCGGCCCTAACTCAAAAAATTGTAAACTGATTTTATTGTGTGTTTATTGTAACAGATTTTTATCTGTTAATTGAATATTAATAAGCTCAAAATCTGTGCAAACAATCTGCTCATATTTAACGTTGATGTAGATTTAGAAAAAAAAATCCTAAGTATATTCGAACACAAAAAGTTCTTTTATTTGTACCTTGTATAATCAAAATCACAGATCAGTTTCAATTTAAAAATTAAGACTTGATATCGACTACGATACTCTATAATACTCTATAGCGTACGCTCAATGTACTCGTATATAGGGTTATTTATATTATCGGATTATATTATAGCATAAAATTATAACATTGAAATCCCAAATGTTGGCACAATACAGAAATTAATGTCTGTCATTTATGTGCTTCAGCTTTAAAACCCAAATAGTATAGCACATTTGACATTTGACATTGAGCACTAATTATATGTCCTACTCATATCCCTCTCAGTGCTACTTTCTTGCTTGCTTATTTTGGTGTATATATGTAATATTTATTTTATTTACTTCTTTCTTTTCTTTAAAACACTTAAACTTTAAAAATTATACCTGCACTAACATGAATTTCGAGCTTTAGATAAAGAAACACCTGTATAATTGTTAAATTTATATTTTTCAAGATTTTTAAAAATAATATATATATAAGTATATTTTTATATATTCTTACTAATTTGAACGTAGTTAGTTTTGAATAACTTTTTTCTTCTGCAATGATAAAATAGTAGGCGTTCAGAGTTTCGTAAACTTTTTTTGTTAATGACTACTAGGTTTTTGGGAAGCATTTAGGTAGCAATTAATAGTGAAAATAATATTTTAATTATAGCTATAATTATAATAATATTTTATTTTGATAGCTCATATCCCTCTCGCTGTTCTATTTTCTTGCTAGGGTAACGCACACGGTGACAGCCCGCGCGACCGCATTGTAGTGTTGTGCAATTTATTTTGGTGTTGTATACGAATATTTATTTTATTTACTTCTTTACTTCTTGTCTGTCATCTTTATCCTCTTTATCTTCTTCCTTGTTCCGTTCCTTATACAACGTGTCCCAAAATTCAACGATAAGCGGGAACTGGAGGATGCACTTGTTCATGACTACTTCAGGAAAAATAAGAAAAAAAATCCAGCCCTTTTTGTTTTCATAAAAAAATAAATTTTCGAAAATTTACACCCTTTGTGTTATTTTGAGCTACCACGACCACAGTTTTTCAAATATTTCAGATTTCTTTTTTGTATCGGCAACCTAAGAAGTCCTACTATTCATCACAATTCTTAAAAATCCCAGAAGGCTTGCAGTTTTTCCACAAAACTCAAACAAACACCAAAATTCCCTTAAAATTTTGCAAGATTTTTACTTTCAGTTTACTTTGACTCAGCATTGTATAAAAAAAAGTATAAACACTACTGCGGCCAGTTTTTTTAAAAGTTGGCGCATCTAACCAAGATTACAAAATGGTATTATACTCTAAGAAATGTAGCCACAAAAAAAATTAGTACCATTTTTAAACAAGATCAAAATTTCTGGGAAGATGCAAATATGATATTTATGAAAACTTTATGATTAAAATGCTAAAAAAATATAAAAGAAGGACTACTTCAACGTTTTTATTTTATATTATGTTGATTTTTAACAATAATTACGAATTAAAATTACGTAAAACGAAACGCATTTCAAAACACTAATCAGCTTATAGTGACGTCACTCCTGCTATGTCAACTTTTTAGAGGTTAACTTTGCGTGTAAAATTGATTATTAGGAGTGAATATTATTTACGTTTTTAATAAAAATGGAAGCTGGTTTTATCAAAGCAGACTCCAGGAATTTACCACGAGTTAGTGTCGACGTAGTAGTAACTTTTTTTGCCGAGAGTCTAGAGTTTTCAAGTGTAGAAATGAAAGGGACTAAATTACTACGGTATGCCTGAATCATAGTTTTAATACCGTGTTTCCTATTTTTGTTGCAATACCTGAAGGGCTTACTGAAAATTACATAATAGAAGTGAAATGTCCTTCAACCGAAGCTGAAAGAAAGAAAATAAAATAAATATGTGAAAGACAATAAAATAATACCAAAATGTTGGACACAAGTACAACTGCAAATGTTTTTCAGCAAAAGGAAAATAGCAATTTTCTGTATATTAGCACACTCAAATTTTGAAATATCAAAAGAAGAAGATATTTAACATGTGCCATATGATAACAGCCTTAGACCATAGCTTATTGGTCTGAGATAACAGCATTGTATCTGCTATGAATATTGCAAAGAAATTCTGGAGAGATGCTGTACTTCCAAAATTAAAAGATAATAATATATAATATTTAAGCATATTTTTTGTCTAAAACTTTTGTAAATTGATTAAATAAAACTATGCTTTGAAATATTGCTTTTTATTCAATTTTAATTAAAGGTGATTGTAAGTTCACAAGCGCACAACAAATGATTACCTATACTATAGTCTAAATGGGGAATTAGAAAATGATCAACACAGGTATGTGGCTGTAGAAAAGCAAATTCCCGAAGTCTTCTAATTACTCTTTCAATGTGGATTCGAAGTTGTTGTATTTTTTTGCCAACACTTCTTCGATGTACTTGAAGCCTCTGTCTGCCATGATACAAGCTCCAGGTGGTAAAATATCCATAAATCCAGATTCTTCAAAGATTTTTAAAGCATAAGTAATAATAGTCATTCCTCTTTGCAGCTTGAAACCACTTTATTCTCAGATTTCTCTCAGAAGGTCCAGTCAAAAACAATTTATTTGGTTGAAGTAGATGGACACATCGGCACAAAACATGAGTCAACACGACTTTTTTTCGGTATTTTACGGGTATTATTGTGATCACCTGATGTTGATAGATAGTTCATTTTAAATTATTACAAAAGTATTTAAAGAAAGTCGAGAAAATTTGCAATTTATGACAGCCAACGACGGCAAGCACGACCAGTGACAGACAGGAGTGACGTCATCGGAACTATAGGTCCGTTTAGGCGCGAAAATTTAAACGGTTCGTTTATAACTGCATTTTTTGCGATAAATTAGACTGTTTTAAATTTTTTATATGTTTGTGACCTATTTTACATGGAATTCTTTAAGATGAAAACAAAACTAAAATATTGCATGTTCCCTATTGTTCAAGTTCAAAGTAATCACTTGGCTTTTCAAAGGGATATGACATGCTATTTTGTTTACTGTGCACCTTATCGTTTTCAATTGGCGTGGATCTCGTACTGACGACTTTTGGCTTCGCTTTTTGCACTGGATTAATATTGATCTGCAAACTACTGACTTGGCATATCTTTAGACTGTGATTGTGTTTTATGAATTGTACTTTTGGTGTTTTTGGACTGTTTGGCGTTTATTATGCCGTTACTAAACGGTAAATCGGGTATTTATGAATGTACATTCGCCAGCTAAATGCATGGTGTGTATGGTAACGGCATAATAAACGCCAAACAGTCCAAAAACACCAAAAGTACAATTCACAAAACACAATCATAGTCCAAAGATATGCCAAGTCAGTAGTTTGCAGATCAATAATTAATCCAGTGCAAAAAGGCGAAGCCAAAAGCCGTCAGTATGAGAGCCACGTCAATTGAAAACGATAAGGTGCACAGTAAATAAAGTAGCATGTCATGTCCCTTTGAAATTCCAAGTGATTACTTTGAACTTGAACAATTAAGAAATTTTGGTCTTGTTTAAAAATTGTACTAATTTTTGAAGTTATACTTCTTTTGGCGCGATGGAGAAAAATGATGAGAGTGAATTTTTACGATGCGCGCGCACACCGACACCTAAATTTAACAGCATGAAGTTAGGCGCTTGAAATTTTACGATGCGCGCGCAGCAGTATGAAGTTGCCGGCTAACCACTCATACTCATTGGCCTTTGTCAATGTAAAGTTGCAACGTGCACACCGATAGATGGCGTTAGGAACCTAATTTTTTTTATTTATAACCAGCCAGGTTTGTTTTGACTTGTTTGTGACACATTGACATGACATAATATGCACAGACTAGCTAAAGATTAATGCCATAACACTATCAAAGTTATCGCTAAATACCTACTCGACTAAATAAAATTTCTCTAAACCGAACGATACCAGCGACGTTGAGACTGAAAGATTCAGAGTTGCAACGTGCACACCGATAGATGGCGTTAGGAGCCTAAAAATTTTTAGTATAATTAATACTAAATATTATGAAATTATTAACGTTGAATATTTATTATTTAATGATGCCAAAGAAGTACGCGCGTACATGTACACGCAATTTAATTTTTTTTTGTGGCTACATTTCTTAGAGTATAATACCATTTTGTAATCTTGGTTAGATGCGCCAACTTTTAAAAAAACTGGCCGCAGTAATAGTGTTCATACTTTTTTTTACACAATGATGAGTCAAATTAGACTGAAAGTAAAAATCTTGCAAAAATTTAAGGGAATTTTGGTGTTTGTTTGAATTTTGTGGAAAAACTGCAGGCTTTCTGGAATTTTTAAGAATTGTGATGAATAGTAGGACTTCTTAGGTTGCCGATACCAAAAACAAATCTGAAATATTTGAAAAACTGTGGTCATGGTAGCTCAAAATAACACAAAGGGTATAAATTTTCGAAAATTTATTTTTTTATGAAAACAAAAAGGGCTGGATTTTTTTTCTTATTTTTTCTGAAGTAGTCATGAGTAAGTGCACCCTCCAGTTCTCGCTTATCGTTGAATTTTGGGACACGTTGTATATCCTTGCCTTTCTTTATGACTTGTTCTTTTATGTTATTTTACTATTTTTAATACTTGTACTTTCTCTTTTAACTGAAATTGTAAATGATTTAAGATTATATTGACTACTTTGGAGTTAAGTATTTTGATAATTAATCTAATTATTACTTTGTTATTTATTTGTCGGGACATTGTCTCTGTTCTTCACAATTTCGATAAAACTCGCCTTTTATTTTTCTTGTCCTATAGTAGGTATTCACTTCTTCTTTTACCCACAATAAATCAAGTGTAAGAAATAAATTTGAATCGAAAAGATGTTGTCTCCGTTGTTCAGACATTTCGTTCGCGAATAAAACAAATATCTCAGCGACACAACACTACGCCGCTATAGCGCCGCGCGAAATGTCAGATTGGTTTCGAGAACTAGCCTGCGTTGCCCGCGCCGCCGCCGCCGCCGCCCCGCTGCCCGCAAAATTCGAGGCCGCGGCCTTATGGATATCCCACAATAACATTTTTTGTCATTTACTTTTTACGACAAATAATGGCAAAATTTCGAAGCGATTTTAACCAATACAGCATTAATCCTTATCCAATTAAATAGCTTAAATACATTTTTGATTTAATATAGATCTATATGGTCCTTTACAGCACAAGATTTAAATGAATATTTTTGAAGATATTACAGATTTAAAATTGCAGGACGTAGCGAAGTAAATAAGTAATGTAGGTATGAATTTAGATATTCCAAAGATAGCAGGAAATCTTCATGGTATAGGGAAAGGGGAATTGTTTTACTTTTTGTTTTTAACGCGTGCGGGCCACGGGCAGTAATGAATAAATCAAAACTACTGGATCGATTTTAATCATTTTTTCAGTGAGTGACATAGGCTATATATGTTACTAGCGACCCGCCCCGGCTTCGCACGGGTGCAATAACTATTTAATGGATGTTAATAAACATATTATAAACCTTCCTCTTGAATCACTCTATCTATTAAAAATTCCACGAGAACAACTGCCGACAAACTGTTGCACAGTTTGGCAGATGTTGATTTTTGCTATCATTGTGTACTTAATTATTGAATAAATAAATAAAAAAAAAACCGCATCAAAATCCGTTGCGTAGTTTTAAAGATTTAAGGACACAAAGGGACAGAGAAAGCGACTTTGTTTTATACTATGTAGTGATACCCGTGCGAAGCCAGATCGGGCCGCTATGTTTTTATATACAACGTTCACAGTTTTTCTGTAGTGTATTTAGTATCAGCATTGCACCCGTGCGAAGCCGGGGCGGGTCGCTAGTTTAATTATAAAATTGGAAACATACCATCTGACAAAACTTCATAAGCTTCCGATATTTCTTTGAATCTTCTGTTTGCCTCGTCGGCGTTGTCGGGATTCTTGTCGGGGTGCCATTTTAACGCTAACTTTCGGTATCTGAAACATTTAAATTACGCATAAATTGAGAATTATTGTTAAGTATTGTGTTCAAGTACTGTATCAGTACGTATGTAACTAACTTTTTACAAAAAAATAACAGACTTCAAAATCGAGATGACTCAAAAATACCTCGCCAGACGTCGCTCAAATTTATAAGGGACTACCCGACAAGCACTACTTTTCGATCAAAAAAGAATCATCAAACCCAGTCAAAAGTAATGAGGTCACGAACATGAATTAAGTTCATATTATCAAGAAAAACTCAAAAACTAACCGTCAGATGTCGCTTAGTATGTGTGATGAAATAAAATGTAAATTTTTATACTTTTATTGTGATGGACATCATTTTTCTAATAATCGCATTCTATACTGTATTGGAACACTATAAAATAATACAAATAAACAAGTGTAGTGCATTTTAGGTTACTAAATAAACTCCTAGAAACTGTTTCACTTTTTTGTCTTGAAATAGATTACTCTTTGAGTTACAACATTTTGCTTTCTAATTTTGCTCCTGGTCGATCCTTTATGCTCATAATACAGAGTATAATAATTGTAATTAGAATAATAATTGTAAATAGAATATGTGACGTAAGTGTGTTGATTGTTGTGTGTGTGTTGATGACTTTTTCATCTATAGGTAAATTTCGCAAAGAAGCTTTAACAAACTACCAGCAACAAAAAAATTTTAGTAGACATATAGGTATAGTACTTAGAAACTTACGATTTTTTTATTTCAGCCTCGGTAGCTGTCCGCGTAACACCAAGAATCCTGTAGTAGTCCACCATCGCTAGCTCCCGCGAGGGGTACAATTAACCCTGTAAAAATTAAACCTGATATGTTATATTTTTTATACAAATTATTACATAATTATGTACCTATTTGATACAGTCCTCCAAATGTTTTAGAAATGGAGAGGCACAAATAGAACGTTTACACTGCTAATGACTGCAATAAAAATGAATATTATTGTATGTTTATGTTAAGAAACGCAAACTCAAATTAACTAGTCAATTTATCTGATGTAGATTCATCATACTTTAGAAACTGGTCATGTTTTCTCTTTCATGTGTATTTGTGAAGTCGTTAAGAAAATTTGATACAGCTTTCACTATCGTCAAAAACTTTTACTACCAAACTTTGGTTCTTCAATTCACAAGTCTATGTATTACTAAAATTGCCTGCGGTCCGGCTATTGGGTACGATTTCCGCTCAGCCATTTATCTTATTAATCTAACGGAATGGGTGTAACGCAACGGTCAATGAGACTATAGCACGAATGTCGATACTCTTTTTATGGACCGGTCATCTGTACTCATTGCTCCACTAACACGCAAAACGTTAACGATCATTATGTTTTGCTGCCAAATAACCCGCCCTCGCATCGGGTCCTGAGAAATTATACGAAATTTTATTAACAGAATCTACCTAGGAACCTATGATAATTATATTAGGGTCCGTTCACACAGACCGGCTCGGAGAGAAGATCAGATTGTTATCACGATGGAAACAGTTTTGAGTAATTGTATTAAGATTTATTTTTGTATGTGCACTTCTTTTGTCATTCGGAATGCTTGAACGCGTTTCGTGTGAAATAATAAGTGGAGCCAATCGGCTCTGATTGCGTGATCTTTCTCGGTCTATGTGAAAGAGTTGGCTCCTTCGCTTCGGCCAATTCCAAGCAAAGAAAAATGCGAGCCGATGGTCTCCGAGACGGTCTGTGTGAACGGACCCTTAGGAGGAGAAAGATAGTAAAATCGCTTTTGATTTAAAATTCAATCATCGTGGACACTAAACTTTTTAAATACAAATGACTACTCACGATTTTGAATTGTTCAATTATATAATAAAATTCAGAAGATCAATTTACAAACTACTGAAGTTTGTGCCTGAGGCTCAGGCAAACATACAGACAGACAACATTTTTAAAAGCGATATTTTCGGCTCTATTATCTCATCTGTCGGTGTGGTGGACCATAGACAACAGATATACAAGACGAAGTGCCAACCTTACATTAAAAAATGATAATTCGAGTGTTGCCAGTAAAAACCTGTAAGAAAAAATCGACCCATAAATCCTAGATTAAAAATGGATCAAATGGAATGTATGGAAGGGCTACTGACCAAACTCGATGAAAAGTTATTTCAACAGTCTATTACAATAACTAATAATGCCACCACTAATGTAATGCAAGTAATAGATGAAAAGTTAAAAGATCTACTAGAAGAACATAATGCGTTAATAAGGAGAATAACAGACATCGAATAAAAGATAGAAAGCATGGAAAAAAGAGGAAAAATTTGATACATAGAGATCTGATAGACATTCCGCGGAAGGACGCGGAATGTCTATCAGAGTCTAAAGCAACAAAAAACAAAAAAACGCCTCACAACTTAAAACCGGATAAGACAAGGACAGTCAAACAGAAAAACATCAATCAAACCCCCAAGCCGGCTGGTCACCGTATGGAAAAAAGACCATAACCCCCCGCAAAACAAATCGGAAACATACAATCATACAAAATGTAAAAATATTAATTATGAACCAGAAGAACTACAGAACTTGAAAATATGCACCTATAATGTGCGATCACTATCAACAACGGCATAACTGCTAGAACTGAACAATACAATAGAAGAAATAAACTGGGATATTATAGGACTCGCCGAATTTAAAAGAAAAGGATATAAAATAGAAGAACATGAAAAGTACATTATTTGTTACATAGGCCATAGGCGAGACTTTTGGACGTCATGGAGTAGGCTTCTTAATAAAAAACATGGAAGGCTAACATAGTCAGCTTCATAGGCATAATATCAGAGAGAATCGGTCTCCTAAAGATGAGAAACAATACCTACTGTCTCATTGTCGATTATTCAAGTGTACGCACCTACTGAAAGTTCAAGTGATGAAGAAATCGATACATTCTACCTGAATGTACAAAAAGCGGTAGAACAAGCAGATAAGACCCTACTAGTCATAGGCGACTGTAACGCAAAAATCGGACAAGCAAAACACGAAGAACATACAATAATGGAGGATATGGGTACGAGCAGCGAAACACACGAGGAGAACTACTGATTCAATGTGCTTACGAAAATAAATTATTATTATCAATAATGAACACAAACTTTGACCTGGACGACAAAAATGGACCTGGGTATCTCCAGACCAAAACACTATAAAGCTAAAAACGAGATCGACTTCATACGGAGTTACAACCCAAAAGTAACTACAAACTTAGAGATATTGAAACAAATAAACTTCCCATCTAGGGTTGCCAGATCCCCAAATCTAAAAGCTGGACAGACCAGCCAGTTTGGCCGGACATTTGGGTAATAAACCCAGACACCCATTATTATTAAAAATGTAGAGTCGTCACTTTAAGTAGGGGAAATATTCGTATCCGAGCAACTAGTGTGGTCAATATGTCATTGTAGAGTACGCGAAACAAAGCAATTTCTTAAAACCTTTTTTAGGGTAACACTAGCTGTTGCCCGTGGCTTGGGCTGCGTGGAAGTATTTTTGGGTGATTCCTCGTGGTCCAACTATTTAGTCCAACTATGACGTCACAGTTGGACTGCCAAATTAATGTGGTTTGACAGTTGGACCACGAGGACGACCTTATTCCTCGTGGTCCAACTGCGAAATTAATGTGATTTGACAGTTGGACCACGAGGACGACCTATTCATCGTGGTCCAACTGCAAAATAATTTTATGCAATTATAATATATTGTATGCGATGGTTATGTAGATAACTGTTCCATACACCGGTAGTATTATAAAAACTGGAACTGGAAACTTATCTGCTGTAAAGATTAGATAAAATTATATCTGTGACCTAAAACTTATACTGCATATTGAAACAGTGAGAGGAAAATGGGATGATATCAAACCAGTGTAAAACAAATGTTTATATTCCTTCATGTTCAATATACTTAATAAGTTATCCAACCACACTAATTTTGCATGAAACTGAGAAGTCCACTAGGACCAACAGCAACCAACCATTTAGAAAAAAATAATGGCATCCCATTGAGATACTATGTACTAAAGTACTATAGAGAAGACACCGCAAAGCAATCTTATGTTCCAGTCAGTTGCGGTGAATGCACCGCAACGCAACTCTCTCAGTCTCTCAGTACGGTTGCTAGCTCGCATGCGCGACGCACGTGTCTTACGTCTAGGAATTTCAGTAAATTTCAAGCGACCATCATAAAAAACGCCTTAGGATATTGCGATAATAATTCGAGGAACTCGAAAAAATGCACAGGAATAACTTTACATCACTAAGTAAGCAGATTTCACAATTTTAAAAATAATTACCAAAAATTATTTATCGTCCGCCATTCGCCCGCCATGTTACTGAATGAATATTGAATACAACGACCTTTAGTCCTACAAGCATCTTTTGGGGCGTGTGCGACAGAGACAACGTGTTACAGTTTACCTTACCTGTAGGGCGCTGTCTCTGTCACCCACACGCCAAAAGATCCTTGTTCGACTATTTGTATCTTATCAAGCGCTGCGGCTTAAAATGATAGATTAGACAGTAAGTTTTTTCAGCGCTGTAGCGACGGATATCTTTAAACCGGGAAATGGAACACGACTTTTGTTTGGCGTAGCTTCTCTAGTTAAAATAGTACCTCAATGTGGCATCCTAGGAAACTCACACACTTTTCTTAGTTGTTTTCATTGTTTCTAACTTCTTCTTTACTTAAAAATAATGAAAGACAAGCACCAAGTAAAACTAGTAGTGTTTCTATAGTCCGTTTTTTTTCGCTACGGACTAAATTGACACCATTGATGTATAAGTATCTAGATGGATAATCGAATCCGCGAAGACGTGTCAAAAAAGCTGCGCCAACTATTGGCGCAGAAGTACTTTCCCGCCAATTAGTGCCGATCGCGCCGCTTTCGTGTCACTACGTATTACGCGCGCAATTTAAATAAACAAATAAGAGGGATAACATGACGAAATGTGCTATTAAACTGTGCCGGAATTATAAAGGAAGGGTAAAAAGCTCAAAAAACATCACATATCATAGGCAAGTAACCAATAAACATATTTTTAATTAAATTTCAATTTTGATTTTTATTGTAACCAAATTACGTCATTTTTTTGTCAGTGTTGCTAGTTTCTATTTTTATGCTCCCGACTTAACATCATTTTTGTGGGTATATAAATTGGTTTATGGTTACGTGTATATTATTTAGTTCATGTACTTTTATAAATCGATTAAAAAAAGGTGGTGTTTACCAATACGTTTGTGTTTATTTATAATAATATAACATTAATATTCGTATGTTTATGAGCCCATTTTAATGATTATTTTTGCATTGGGTCGAATAAATCACTTTTAAAGGTACAAGAGTAATGTGAAAAGGAAACGATCCAAAATTGTATGTAGTCTGGGCCTGGTTTTGTACCAGTGATAAAATAAGATAAAAAAGAAAAATAAACCATTTTTGACTAATCAAATCCACGAACTCATCTTTATTTCATTGCAAAAAATATTTATTAACTCCACGTGACGAAATTATTCTACATAATGGCGGGCAGCAGACCAGAGGATTCATAATTTTTGACGTATGACGTTAGCTGTCAATATGCCTTCTCTATGCTTGAATGATGCTTGAACAATGGCTCGAACTCAGAGTGAAGGACGCCATCTTGCAAGTGTTGCAAGTAGTACCTACCGAATAACTCGAAATTAATTTTATTTTAGCAATTCATTTATTGCGATTTGTGAATTTATTATATTTTTAATGAACTTTCTGTATTTTTTGGTTTTTCATGGTTTAGTGTACAAGATCAGGCCCAAAATGGACCATCTCCTTTTCTAAAATTGTAAAGTTACCGTCTCAGATTAAGGTGAAAATTTGAAGGGAGGACGGGTTCTACACTCTCATTCGTCCCCCCAAATTAAATATTGCTCTCATAAAGTACTTACTTTTTTAAAATTATTTTTCTAAATCTCTAAAAATTTTAAGGTTATGTGGTCTCATTGGTTAATGTGTAAGCGCTCGAAGTCTTAAGTGTATGTATATGTGTGTGTGGACGTGTGTGTGTGTGTGTGTGTGTGTTTTAAACTACATTATAAAAAATAAATAACTTAAGTAGATCTAGGTGACATCTCCGGCGCTGCGGAAGATGCAGCCAAACAGGCAAACAGGACTAACAATAGCGAAAAAGTAGTTTCGAACTAACCTTATTATATTGGTAGCACTGTCAAACTAAGCCAAGAGTCAGTAATCCATCCGCAAATCGCATGTTTAAAAAACACCTCAAAGAATAAAACAAGTCGACGCACTATGGATTGGTAGGTATAGGTTAGTTTGGATTGTATAATAACCAAGCGGAAAAAGGGACGCCCGAAGGGGGTCCCTTCGACATTTATTTACAACACTTCCTGCCTTAAAAGGTAGCAATTATCTAAATAATTTAGATAAGATAAAAGAACCTTGTACAGTATTTTAGTTCCGTCATAACCTTAAAAATTTTGAAACTTAAAAGAATAATTCAAAAAAAAGTATGCACTTCTTTACAGCCATATTTGGGGGGAAAGTTGGGGGAGTCACCAACCTCTCCTCCAAAAAATTTCAGCTTAATTTGAGGTAGTCACTTTATAATTTTTGGAAACTTGATTTTTTTATAATAAAAAAAGTATGCATTTCCTAGATTCAAAAATGGTGGGGGGAAGATGTGAGCGTCAGCCCCCTCCCCCCTCAAATTTTTAGCCTAATTTGAGGTGGTAACTTAATTAAAGAAGAGCCAATTATTTACGTTACCTAGCTAATTTAATAAAAAAAATTACTTGGAAAGTTAATTACATGCATATCATTAAAAAATACTTCAATAAATAAAGGAGATGGTCCATTTTGGGCCTGATCTTGTACACTAAACCATGAAAAACCAAAAAATACAGAAAGTTCATTAAAAATATAATAAATTCACAAATCGCAATAAATGACTTGCTAAAATAAAATTAATTTCGAGTTATTCGGTAGGTACTACTTGCAACACTTGCAAGATGGCGTCCTTCACTCTGAGTTCGAGCCATTGTTCAAGCATAGAGAAGGCATATTGACAGCTAACGTCATACGTCAAAAATTATGAATCCTCTGGTCTGCTGCCCGCCATTATGTAGAATAATTGCGTCACGTGGAGTTAATAAATAATTTTTGCACTGAAATATAGATGAGTTCGTGGATATGATTAGTCAAAAATGGTTTATTTTTCTTTTTTATTTTATTTTATCACTGGTACAAAACCAGGCCCAGACTCCATACAATTTTGGACCGTCTCCTTTCCAACTACAAACTGCGTAAAAAAATATTAATTTAATTAACTTAGCTGGTTTATTACAACATTAACATAAACAACTGTAATTAAATTAAGTAGGGTTTTTTATTTATTCATGAAAATAACCACTCCATAAATTAAGTTTAATGTGTGATTTATGGGAAAATTTTAGTAACTGGTATCATTGATCACGCAATATAGACAATAGACGAACGTGTAAAACATCGCCTGCACGCACACATGCTTGATATTGTTGCCTTGTTTTTTTTTGTCTTCATTGTAGGGCGACGCTCAATCTAGGTATTTATACATCAATGATTGACACATACAAATGTCAATTTTCGAAATAATGATACCAGCTTTTTAATAGTAGTGTTGTTCTACGATACCGGTTTTATGAATCGTAACTTTTTACTTTTATCAGATAATTTTATTTTTATTTGATAATAGACGAATCTTTTACAAATTATGATAACTATGGAGTATCACAGATAAAAAATATATTTATTAATTTTTATTACGTATTACACTAAGTAAATACGAAAATTATTGACTTCTTGTTGATGAATACGCAATAACAAGGTTAAGGTACATTATATAGGTATGCCTGTCGGTCATATTATTTTAAAGACACATTTTTTATTATTACCGAAAAACGATACTAGATTGTAAATTACGTAAAGTTACGGTAGAGGCACATCACTATTAATGATTCGCAAAAAAGTGGCAACACAGCTAATGTCAATTATCAAGGTAAAGAAAGTTAAGATTATTCATAATATCAAGGTTGTTGTTGTTGTTAAAACCTGTCACCTGTGTGCTGTCACTAAAAACCAAGACAGCGCTTCATAAAGTTGTGAGTGAATCATGAAGCAAATATAGAGAGGAGACGGCCTAAGCAACTGTGCACTGTGACTCAACTAGGTCCTGACGTCATCACAGTAGGCGTGGCCTAAAGTCAGTCTACCGTCGGCGCCCGTCCTGTGCACAGCGTTATGGACATTCACATTTTCAAAGAAAAGGATGAAGTGCTGTCTACTCGACATTAGATGGCGACACTATTCTTATATTTTGAGTACGTCCCTGTTATACCTTACACTTATTGACATGTGAGATAGTTAAACTACATAGTAAAATCGATATAGAACGAAACAAGTAGTTTTGCTATTGACCGTTAGATGGAAAATAAAGAAGTGGACGGGATCTTGTTAGATCCCGCTTCTTGTTCCCCCTCGCCCCGCAAAGTGTCACGCGTTCTTTCTTAGGGAAATCTACATACAATGTCTCCTCTCTATATTTGCTTCATGGAGTGAATAAGTAGAAACAAACCCCAAACAAAAATGTACAAAATTGATGCCAAGATTACAGTAAGGTCATTATAACTCGGCTGATGTGAACATAGCAACGAGTGCCTGCGAAGATGTCGATTTTAAGGCCAATTTGGTGGTAGGAGGCACGGAGTGCGGACGGTAGGATAGTTAGTCAATACACTGTCATGGCCGCCGTGTTTTGATTTGTCGGTTACTGTACCTGCGCAAACATCTTGGAAAACGAAGTTCACATCTGCAGAGTTGTAATGACCTTACTGTACTCTGACCTACAATAGTATAACTATTTTTGCATAAGCCATTGTCATTGTTCACTAATTAATGTAATTGTTCGTTTGTGGTTACCAAATAAGAAGCTACAGTCGCTATCCATTTCTATAATTATGCATCTATTGGACATCTGATGACAATTTAATACAAATAATACACTCAAGATTATAATATAATATGAGTTCTTTAAAAAGAAATAAATAACACTACTAATTCATTGTTTATATTGGTTTAATATTTAATGGTATTTCAACCATACCTCATTTAACTGAAAGTCAGCATGATAACAACATAAGGAAACTAAAAACCATTATTTTTGTAATCAGCTGAAAAATCTCTTACAACTCCAACCAGTTTCACACACAAAATCCTACTACCACATTTCAAATCCAAAATCCGCTTCATGTTCACTATAATGATTACAGAACAGAACTACAAAAGAAAAAATTATTTCTTAAAACAACCTATTATAATTAGTAGATATTTAATCTAAGGCACTTTGCCCACGGAGCAACTATTGCAGCAACTGGCAACTAGCTGTTTACATAAATTTCAGTTGGACTGCGCACACACAGCAACTCGAGTTTCAAGTTTCGGAAATCGTCAACAGTTTTCAGTTGCCGCAACTAGCAACTGTTAAATATTATACCGGTTTTTAAAGTTGCCGGTTTCCGCAACTGTCAATCGCAAATCAATCAATCAAGTTGCTCACAAATTGCTATAAAATCGCCGCAACCGTAAACGTTGTAGCAACTATCAACTTTTACAGGAAACTTTTAAAAAGTTGATAGTTGCCTCAATTTGAGTTGCTCCGTGGGGAAAACACCTTAGGTAGTCCTAATCCTAACCTAACATTATGAATACAGCTTTTATTTCATTCTAGGATAAAACCAGGGAGTATTTATCACAAATAACTGATTTCCTTTGTTATTAAGGTGCAACCTAATTTATAGCATGGAAATGTCACTAAAAAAGTTGATTTTCTTGTTATAAGGAAACATGTTGTTTGTTTTTACTATTACTATAAACACATAGGTAATCTTAGGTTGAAAAGAGAGAAGATTTTGTAAAACATTAATTTGTTTAAAACACAAAAACACACATAAAAAAAAACAGAATATAAATCTTTTTAATTCACCTGTTGAGTAGATTTCAGAAATTTGCATGAATAGTTTACCAAGGTCTTAAAACCAACATCATTATGTATGCAATGTCAATTATGAAAACATAACTTCACTGTATTCTCAAAACTCTTAAAAATATATTACAAAAATTAGGGTCTCCATTATGCTACTAAGTCACACCAATGCATTATCAATCTATAACTTTAGAAACATAAACTACAATGCAAAGCATTTACAGACAGTTAATTAGTCAGTCATGGAACACTGCGAAAGGTCCATAAAAATGTGAAGTAATATCTCACACCTACACAAAGTAGGTATGATGCAGACTGAAATGACACGATCACTCGACGTCGAACGGCATTGCTTGGAAAAGCCGATGTCGTTTCGTAAAAAGCAAAAAATTAAATGTATTTATATAATTTAATATTATTTGATTTGATTACTTAAAACATTATACCAACCTTATTAAAACATTTGTCCTTCCGGTGAATTTTTACGATAGGTGTTATTCACGGCTCGCCAATCGACGTTTTCTTATGGAACTTCACGAATGACACAATACAACTTTGAAAACACTTTATCACTTTTCAATTTCAGTAGGCCAGTTACAATTTAACAATTAACTCACTTTTCACAGATTAAAGTTCGATTGATTTGTGTGAAATACACATGCACGTAACGAATGATCAGAATGATAGTCTTGCTCATAGATCATACACTATATGGTCTTGCTTGTGCTTCTGCTTGTCTGCTGCTTGTTTGTCCAATCCAATGACAGTTGTGATTGTGATCAAATCGAATCGAAGGACCGAACCGACCGACCTTTAATACAGAATAACAACACTGTCTAATCACTGCTGAAAAAAAGCAAGTGGAAAATTGTAGCGAATAAAATCAATAGACTTAGTACATATTGCAAGTCCTAAGGGCGGCCACATACAGTCGGAATTCCGAAACGGAATCCCGAATAGGGTTGCAACCTTGCAACGATATATCGGAAAACCGATAATATTATAAGAAAACCGATAATATTATATTGTAAGAAAAAGCTAATGTTCAAAGCCCATACAGCCTTATCTAAGGTCGTGAATTATCGATTTTTTTCTTCGGATATGATATCGATATTATCATATCGTTATAACGCAAATATCGATGTGTCCTCTTCGATATTATCGGTTTTCCGATATATCGTTACAACCCTATTCGGGATTCCGTTTCGGAATTCCGCATGTATGTGGCCGCCCTTATTCAAAACCACGATAGGTATTTAGATGTTTTTTTTTCTTCTATGGACAGAAGTGACAGAACTACCTATACTTACATTTTCATTTCTCAGAGTTGGGGCGGCCACATACATGCGGAATTCCGAAACGGAATCCCGAATAGGGTTGTAACGATATATCGGAAAACCGATAATATCGAAGAGGACACATCGATATTTTTATCGATATTTGCGTTATAATGATATGATAATATCGATATCATATCCGAAGAAAAAAATCGATAATTATGGGCTTTGAACATTAGCTTTTTCTTACAATATAATATTATCGGTTTTCTTATAATATTATCGGTTTTCCGATATATCGTTGCAAGGTTGCAACCCTATTCGGGATTCCGTTTCGGAATTCCGACTGTATGTGGCCGCCCTTATAAACAATAACAACAATTTGTATGTCAAATCGCAAAATAGGTACAATAAAAGTACCTACTTGTTTTAAATCTACAATTACAATGAACACGCATCAATTATTAACGAGTCAAAAAATATCAAATGCCTGGGCAGAGTAAGCTGAATAGTGATAGATAGGTACTTTGTGTTGAGTTGATCAACTCAGCAACAACCAACCATGAAACCACCCACAAAGCAAACCTTTTCTCTATGAATGAAGCAAACTAATTTAAACAGAAGCAACTAACTAACAAAACAAACTATAATTACCTACTGTATAGTAATAGGGCGGCCACATACATGCGGAATCCCGAAACCGAATCCCGAAACGGAATTTCGATTCGGGATTCCTGACGCAGTGAAATCTATACAAATGTATGGCGCTGCCACACACAAACGGTAGGACATTCCGTTCGGAATTCCGGACGCAACTGCTCCATACATTTAGTACGAGTCGCCACACACATTCGGAAATTTCCGTACGGAATGACAGTCAAGGACCAGTGTTACCAACTCTATAAAATATTTATGCCTAAACCAATGTCAAAACTCCTTAACCGATTCAGTGCGGATGGCACCATAGTGGTGCCATGGATATCTTTTGTGTATGGCGGGTGGCACCCGAGAGGTGCCAAATTTTAAACACATAAAACTCCATTAAATTGGCATTTATCGAAGGTGTTCTCTTAACAAAAGTGTCGTTATTTGTCACGTAGGTCCTTCCTAGGGTGTCAGTTTCAGGATTTAGCGTGATTTCGCACACTTCAGGGATTGAAAACATTTTCAAAATAAAATAATTATGTTGTTTTGCATTTTTTTGGCCCACTAGCTTAGTAAAGTTTAGTAATCATGTGACTTCTATAAAATAGTAAAGAATCTGTGACAATTATCAGACTTTATCGGAATTTTTTAAATTTTAGTAAAAATGTGATGATATGACTTTTTACGTGTTTTATTGTTGCCTGTTACGGTCAAAGTCAGTCATAAAACATGCGTGCGAGCTTTTCTAACGTTCGACAGGAAAATTAAAACAATAAATATTTTAAAACTATGTGCAACAAAAACTATACTTGAAAGAGCGCTACCTATCAATAGGGTACTTTCGGTAGTGAAAAATAAACTTGATTTTTGTAATAAAAAGCACCAAAATCCCTGGCGTTAGACACCACAGTGGTGCCATGAAACATTTGTTCGCCGCCAGGCGGAAAAGTTTGTCCAAAAGACCGCCGCATTGAATCGGTTAAAATTGCCTCAAATATTTAGAAATCTCCCTAAAAATTACATTTAACAAAATTTATATATATTAAGTAATGTGCAGTAATATTTAATAATGCTCTTATTTATTATATTATTTCAGTTTCCTCAAAGTGTCAGAATTTTTAAAACCATACATGAAATGAAAAGACTAGGATGGGATGCTTATAATAATATAATGACACCACAAATTAGATAACACAGATGTTAAGCTTCATACAAAGTGTCCAAAAACAACGCACACATAGAGACACGGTTCAAATACACCAAAAATCGGAACATATCGGACCACTCGGACCCCGGTTGTTATTTCCAGCAATATGACATTTACAATACACAAACATACTTTTCCTAAAAAATGGATAAGAAACGGAGTTATTATAATTATTATCTTAGAGTTTTTTTTATTCGACGTTAAATTGCACATTATATTTTTTTTGACATCCTGTTGCTATAGAGAGGTACAATAAGTCCTTACGTGCTTGTAATTCAATGATTCGTTACTTATTACAAATCAACGTAGGATGTAGGAAGTTGTTTGTACGTTTAAAGTGTATACCTTCAAATTGTAATAAATATATTAAATGAAAGGATTATTATTAACTGAGTGTTAATGATTTTTATATATTATTGCGGAGTCGTTAACCCTAAAGCTAACGCATACATGCGTAACCTAAATCGAGGTACATACATGAGCTTAAATCTGTAATATCTTTATTTTGTGGTTCAAGTGACTCAGTTACTAATCTATAGTTATATACCAAATCTATGGTCGACAGTAAAAATAAAAAAGACGTGTGGCACTCGGAGACTGCCGCGGTAAAGCTATTGCATAGCATTATATATAAATTAACAAAACAAAAAATAATACTGCATTTGTGATAATAATAATTAATAAAATGAATGTATATAGAGTAATAACTCATTTTCTTTCACAATTTTTTCGTGACTTTCTTCATTAATAAATGCACTTTGTTTATTCATATTTAAAACACTTTGTAGGTACACAAATTATACGAGTACAGATATTCACTGTTTTACAGTGGGCCAAGAAAGTGGTGTACCAGTTTTCATTTAGTTGCCTAGTTATCAAAAGTTACATCAAAGTTCATAGGCAACTATGATAGGCAATATCACTGAAAGAGACGCATAATAATGACGTAAGCCTAATTGTTAAGAATACGTACATCATAACGTCACATTATAGGTGCAAGACATTTTAATCTTTATTAGAAACGGATAATGCATTAATTTGTGCAAAGAAGATTTAAATATTCTGAACAAAAGCTTAAGAACTATTTCAGTTCACAAAATAATTATTTTTAAAAAGAAAATTGACATTTGACATTTAAGTCCTACAACGATCTTTTGGCGCGTGAATGACTTGTGGGTGACAGAGACAGTGCCTTACAGTTTGCCTTGCCTGTATGGCACTGTCTCTATCACCCTCAAGTCATTAATATAGTGTCATTATTTTATGTCATGTTATTTTGTATGTTTTAAATCTAAATACGCGATAATTCGACTATTATGAATACATGTTGTCGATTCCAACGCCTTATTTAATCCAGATCTACATGTAATTATTCTTAAAACACCGAACCGACGGGGCGAAAATCAAATGTTTGACAGGTAAGATTTGTATGGGAAATTAAAATTTTCATTTTTAGTATTTTCCTCGCAATTTTTCCATATTTTCTCATCGCTGCAACCTTCCCTGAACTTCCACGAATATTTCAAGACTAAAATTAGCCAAATCGGTTTAGCCGTTATAAAGTAAAAGTTAGTTAACTCAGTTAAAAGTTCTGGTATTTATCGATGTGTGGGTGCACAGACATAGTAACTATGTCTGTGTGTGGGTGATGGGGGTGTAATAATTTTTTCGTTACGAAGTTTTTGCATTCGGTCCCCGCGCCCAAGGCCCGCGATAAAAGCTATGCAATAGCTTAAAATGTACTTACTCTGTGGTCTACATGCGCCGTTGTCTATGTCATTCCGAACGGAAAAACCACGTATGTGTGTGGTGCATTTACGCAGTTCCAAATCGAAATTCCTTTTCGGGATTCCGTTTCGGAATTTCGATTCGGGATTCCTGATTCATGACGCAGTGAAATGTATACAAATGCAAACGGTACCTAGGGATCTTTCGATACAAGTAAATACGAGTAAGTACTCGATCGATACTTTTGTTTCGATACCAAGTACTTTTGGTATCGAATGAATCTTGCGATACTTACTCAGAATCGGAAAATAACTACTTGGTATCGAATCGAATTATATTATCGAATAGTTATAGAGTACTATCCAGAATGAATGAATGGAATGATTGGTAATTCGAACGTATCCTAATGAACTAATCCAATAAAATGTACTCTCTCTCTTGGTCATGTGCCAAAAATAAACTTTTCTCGCTCTCACTCACTCACTCACTCACTCACTCACTCACTCACTCACTCAGAAGCGAGAGCAACGACCCGCCGGCAGTGTTGCCAACCGTACGATTTAAATCGTATTTGTACGACTTTTTTACCACAAATGCTGTGTACGATCGTGACCTGAAATCGTATCGTACGCTCCATTTACGATCTTTTTAGTCATACATAGAGTTGTAATGAACTCGAGTCTTTGAGTCCTATGAACTCGGTGACAGTTTTCACGACTCGAGTCTTAACCGTAAGACTCTTAAGACTAGAGAACTCAAGTCTATATGAGCTCTTGAACTCGAGACTCGAGATCGAGTCTTCTTTAGCGCTCGAGTCCTTTTTACGCGGCGAGTCGCGCTCGAGTTCTTTTCCGCTTGGAGTCTTTCTGTTTAAAGCAGCCAATAAAAGGTTACTTTTGTGAGATATAATTATGTGTAACCAGAACGCGATGTCGAAAATATTATTATATTGGTATAGAAGTATAGATATAAATTCTAAATAAATCACTGTCAGCATTTCGAAGAACAGTTTGAAGAAGACTCGAGCTCTTTTAAGACTCGAGCTCTTTTTAAGACTCGAGCTCTTTTTAGGACTCGAGTTCAATTTTGGCGCTCGAGTCTTCATGATAGGACTGAAGCTCGACTTGACTCGAGACTCCGAGTTCTGTTAGTTCACTGAGTCCTAGAAAATTGAGCCGAGTCTATCGAATTAAGACTAAAAGACTCGAGTCCTTTACAACACTAGTCATACATGCTTCATATAATCTGTGAAATAATTTTATCGATTTTTAAGTTTAATAACGTCATTGCAACATTTTTTTTCATGAACGCATCCTTACTTACTTTTCTTTAAAAATACCGGAACGCACTTTTTCCTAGGGACAACACTCTAATATAATGGGTGCGTTCCAATGAGCGACCAAATCACTCAAAACGCAACTTTTTTCTATGGAAAATTGAATGATTTGAGAGTTTGCATGCTAAAGTGGAACATACTGAATAATACACACAAAACACACTGAATAATACGAATAATATCAAACTTTTTAAATTTCTTTTAAAATTTTTATTACTTTATGGGTACTCATATGAGTAGTATCGAAAATCGATTTGAATACTACTCATATGAATAGGTATCGATACTTTGGGGGTATCGAAACATCCCTAACGGTACCTAGTTTTTCCTGACGGAATTGTCCGTTCGGAATTCCGGACGCAACTGCTCCATACCTACATTTAGTACGAGTCGCAACACATTCGGAAATTTCCTTACGGAATGACAGTCAAGGACCAGTGTTACCAACTCTATAAAATATTTATGCCTAAACCAATGTCAAAACTCCTTAAAATTGCCTCAAATATTTAGAAATCTCCCTAAAAATTAAATTTAACAATATTTATATACATTAAGTAATATGCAGTAATATTTAATAATGCTCTTATTTATTATATTATTTCAGTTTCCTCAAAGTGTCAGAATTTTTAAAATCATACATGCAATGAAAAGACTAGGATGGGATGCTTATAATAATATAATGACACCACAAATTAGATAATACAGATGTTAAGCTTCATACAAAGTGCCCAAAAACAACGCACACATAGACACGGTTCAAATACACCAAAAATCGGAACATATCGGACCACTCGGACCGCGGTTGTTATTTCCAGCAATATGCAGCAGTATTTACAATACACAAATAAGATACTTTTCCTAAAAAATGGATAAGAAACGGAGTTATTATAGGTAATTATTATCTTAGAGTTTTTTTTATTCGACGTTAAAATTGCACATTATAATTTTTTTGACATCCTGTTGCTATAGAGAGGTACAATAAGTCCTTACGTGCTTGTAATTCAATGATTCGTTACTTATTACAAGTCAACGTAGGATGTAGGAAGTTCTTTGTACGTTTAAAGTGTATACCTTCAAATTGTAATAAATATATTAAATGAAAGGATTATTATTTACTGAGTGTTAATAATTTTTATATATTATTGCGGAGTCGTTAATCCTAAAGCTAACGTGTGGGTGACAGAAACTCCCTTACAGTGCCACCCACCAACATATCTCTGAAATGGCAAAAATTGGAACTAATGCCGCCATGTTGAAAAATAAGTACAGCGCCACAAACTTATCTGACCCGGTAAGAGAGGCTCTACTGTCTTTGTCTTTGTCTTTGTCTGACAACAGTATAAGTCGTTTTTCCGGAAATAAAAAAGAATTAATATTTTATTTTATTTTAAGGCGAGAAAGCGTGTTTATTTTGCTGAAATATATTTTTTGTTGCTTTTTATTACGAAAATCAAGTTTATTTTTCTCTACCGAAAGTACCCTATTGTTATTTTATTTCAAGTAAGTACAAACGATGCGATTTCTGGAAAGTAATTAGCTAATTAGTTCCTTATTTATTTCAGTAGAAATTCAGACGGCAAGTAAATTATCCATGTCGCTTGAAAACGGTATCGACAATTGATGGATTCGAATAATAAAAACACCCGTATTACTCAAATAAATAATTTCTCATAGTTATATTTTATACTATGTAAACTCCCTGAGAGCTGCTCCAAAGAGTTTATAACCACACAGGCTATCAATTTATCATATTATTCATAGTTAACGATGATCATAACGATCGATGATCATAGTTTACAAATATTGCAAAATGTACTCTGTACCACAAAATAAGGATAGTACAGAAGTTAAGCTCATGTATGTACCTCGATTCTGGTTATGCATGTTTGCGTAAGCCTTAGGGTTAACGACTCCGCAATGGTCTTGGATTGGATCTAGTTATTTAATTTATTGTTAAGGATTAAACGGGAAAATAAAAATAAAAGTGTTTGATTAGAATCATTCAAATTTAATGTAAGTTAGTAACCTTTATTCATATTAATTTTATTATCATTGTAAACTAAAATCGCGGGAGTCCTTAGATGACAAATTCAATAACACTGGTAATTCATTATTTAGGTTATCTATAGTAATATAATTTTTATACGAAATGATAGTACTAACGTGCAATCTACGTTACTTGTGGAGAGAAGGGACTTGAAGAGATAGAGGTACTCTTTATAAAAATAAAATTGTTCGGTTTTGCGTAAAATGAATATTAAATCATTTAAATAATTTTTTTTAAATCATTTAACTAATTTATTTTTGTATCTCTATTAGGTACTTGAAACAAAATAATAATCCTAATATGTAAATTAACACTCAAATAAATAATTTTACAAATTGTCCAACAATCCTTTTATTTAATATTTATTAAATATCGAAGGATACACTTTAAACATACGAAGAACTTCCTACGTCCTACATTGACCTGTGTTTAGTAATGAATCATTGAATTTTGTACCTTTCTGTAGCAACTGGATGTCAAAAAAATTATAATGCGCAATTTAACGTCGAATAAAATCAACCAATAAGATAATAACTCCATTAAATTTCTTATCCATTTCTCAGAAAAAGTATTTTATTTGTGTATTATAAAAATATCATATTGCTGGAAATAACAACCGTGGTCCGATATGTTCCGATTTTTGGTGTATGTGAACCGTGTCTATGTGTGCGTTGGTTTTCGGCACTTTGTATCACAAAATATGGTCTGTACAATTCAGGGAACTGATATTGGTAGACTCATAAGGGTTGGCGCACATTTATCAACTTTGAATGGATTAAGCATCGCTTTGTCTCGAGCCGTTACGAATTTAATCTTAGTATCGAATCGATTCAACAACTTACACCTGCGTTAAATCGCTCCGAAATCAAAAATTGAATCTTTTCAGAGTTGATTTTTCAGCTAACCACAATGTTTACAGTCCAGTGACCTAATGTGGGTCATTGTGGGCACACGATACTAAAGTATTATCAGTGTAGCTTATGAAGCATATAATAAAATCTAGGCGCTTAGATATATACAATAAAAAAAGAAAAAACCAACATCGAAAAGCAAAATGGGTATTAAGAAAGTAATAAATTCTTAGTGTTAGGGATAACTCAAAAATTTGTCATCAGATGTCGCTCTAAATGGGACTACACTACAAGCATCAGCTTCTGAATATAAAAATATTCATCAAAATAGGTATTTATAGGAAGTATAAAAATAGATTTTTGGAGAAATGGGTAATGGGAGTCAGCGGGTAATCGTGGTCACTACACTAACTCGCAAACTAAAATACCTAGCGTCTCAAACGCTTCGAAGCCAAGGTCACTGCATGCCCCTAACACCCCGCGCGCACCCCCGCTCAGTTCGCCTCAAGCGCTTAGAAAATAATTATGGTTGCGACACTTTTTTCCACCATTTCCGTATAATCTTTCGGGTGCAAATAATAAATGGTAATTGGATTTCTGCAATATATTTTGGTCATTTTTGTATTTAATTCCATAATTTGGTTGTTTGAGACTAGGTTAGCGAAATATTTAAAGTGATAAATATTTAAATATAATGTCCAATAATCTTTTTTTTGTAAATGGTCATATTAGGTTAATGAGAGTCAGGATGACTCTCATCCCAGGGTAACGAGAAAAGGCGCAATTAAACTGCATACAACAATATTAACGTTAACAACATTGAAATAATTACATAAAGAGAAAGAAAATAAGAGAAAAGGGACTTCTGAGTCAGATTCGACTCTCATTGACATTTGTGGCGATGATAAGAATGATGACCCGGAAAATACTGCTGATATAGGTACTAACATTTGATTTATTTGTTGCGCATTTGGCATCAACGGTCTTGTGGGTTATGGGCGCACGCAGATTGCACCGAATGGGATTCTGCGGAAGGCTATGTGTGTGACAACAGCTAATATTATGCTGACTCCCATTACCCAGCATGTTGTCGACAATTACCCACACGTGCGGGCTTTTTTTTAACTTTTATTATTAATTTAGTTCGTTCCCAAAGCTAATAAAATTCGTCAGACTGATAGTCGATTAATTAAATTACTTAAAAATATATAATTATAAACATAACTCGAAAAACTTGCGTTTCAGTACCAATATTGCTTAAGTGATTCCAATTACCCATTTCTCCCCTAAGTACCTTCAATAAAAAATAAGCACTATAGGTTGACCAGAAATATAAAAAACCTCGCCATATTGCGGTAAACTCATGGAACTAATTTGTTTTACTGGCAACGCTTAGTTTCTAAACGTCAATCGTAAATAACTTGTCAGTGGGTTTGAATGTCAAAGTTTCTCTCATGTTTGTCTTTTTACTTTGAGGGTCTTTTTTGTGCTAAAATGACAAAAACTGTTTATATTCGTGAAAGAAAAGTGGCTTTCCATGTGCTAAAATAACATTTCGTGTAAAATAACATTAATTTATTTCCTTAAATAGCATTTCGTACATAGTTGTTAAAATGACATTAATAACATGAGCGTTATGACATTAATAATATAGCTATAGTTCTATAGTTAGAGTTACGCTAGGTTCACATTATTGTGTCGTGGTGTGTCGTGGCGCGCCAGAAGGCAATCGCTTACATACATTTACTATGACTAGATTCACATTAGTAGGTTGTGTTGTGTTGTGTTGCGTTGTGTCGCTGTCAAATCGCTCGACGCTCGATTGCGACAGAGAGGTGGTGGGGGATCTGTCGCGCCACACTAGTGTGAACGTGATCAATTATGTCATTACGACGCCTTATTGAATGAATATTTTTGTTTATTATTTAAAATGTTAGATGAACTTATTGAATTAGTACGACAATTCAAAGTGTGTATTGTAATTGTGTTATTGCTCAAACTGTATTTTAGTAAATCTGAAATATCGCTGGAATCTTTCATCATCACTTTTTAATTCTTGAACAAGACAATGAAATGCACCTCTAGTCTCCCTGGTTCTATTAAAGGATGAACCCAATATCTCTTTTTCTTTTTCTTTAGAAGATTCATCATTAGAAGAAACTGAATATCTTCATCGAAATCGCTGTCAGAGTCAGACGATTCCATTTTATATACCTACGTGTTCACTCCACAACTCTTGAAATACGAATGATCTAAAAATGCGCCATATTGCAACACAACACACCACATTAGTATGAACACTCTGCGACACAACAGACGGCGCCACACCACACCCCGACACAATAATGTGAACCTAGCTTTACTGTTGTCAGTTGGTTGTCAGTGCTGTTGCCATATAAAAGGAAACTTTAGCGCCCTCATGACAGGTTTTCTATTTTTCTGGTCAAGCAATAAATATTAATAACGAACACCTTTAATTTTTTATCGGTAACATAAACAAGCGACTTGCGTAAACTAATGCGGGCTACAGATGTTCAGTTTTAACTGCGCAGTTTTAACTGTACAGTCGAACTGTACAGTTAAAACTGACGTGTGTAGGCAAAACTGAAAACTGTACAGTTGAACTGACGATCTAATCGAAATATCATTAGATAAAACTGCGCAGTTAAAACTGTACAGTTAAAACTGAAGGTGTGTAGCAAAAAAACTGTACAGTTTGTCAGTTTTACCCAAGCATCGTTGGAGTGAGCACACGTTTCTGTTGCGTTCTGGATTAAAATTATTAATCTATATTTTTAACCGACTTCAAAAAAGAAGGAGGTTCTCAATTCGACCGTATATATGCTTTTTTTTATGTACGTTCAGCGATTATTTCGTCGTTTATGGGCCGATTTTGATAATTCTTTTTTTGTTGTAAAGTATATATGCGCAGTGGGGTCCCCTGATAAGGATACCAGGATCTGATGATGGCATCTCAGAGAAATCGAGGGGAACTTTCGAAAATTGTATGGAAAACTAGTGTGTTTGTTCATGTTATCATAAGTACATTATAGCGCTACCATTTCATGAAGATCTGGAGTCGATCTGATGAAGCCGAAAGACAGTCGAGGGAACTCCTCAACGATTTACTGCAGTTATCTAGTGTTTGGGCTTGATTAATTTGTAGTGACGAGAACTTTACACTTAGATGTTGAATTAAGCGCCATCTGGCGAGTAGTTTTTGAGTTATCTCTACTTATCAAGATTGAAGTCGGTTTTTTTTTTGTAAAAAGCAATTATTGGTATACAGATTAATACCAACTATATCAAAAATGAATATATATGATGTAAGTATAGGGTCTTTCATTAAGTGCGCGTAGATTTTAAAATTGAATAAAACAAGTTCTACATGAGATATCAATAAGATTTTATGTTTACTTGAGAGCCTCATCAATGCCATTTTGAGTGAAATAAAATATGATATGATAATATGGACAGCGAAGACGCCACACAGCTCAAGACACAATCGACATTCTGCACGAGCGGTTTCATGGCTTGGTTATCTCGTGCCGAGGCGACGTGAATTGGCCACCAAGATCTTGTGACCCCTTTAGACGTGGCGATATAGCACTTCTCATAACAGTATTTTGTTTCATTATTTTAGGTGTGACTAAATCAAGCAGATGCAAGTACGTTTTTTCATCCATTCTTAAATAGTTATTATAGTCTTTTGGAGTAATCCTGAGCTCTTCCAGTAAATTATTATGCGTATATTGTTTTCTTTTTAATAACCAATGTTTACACCACATTTTCTTTGTTCTTTGTCTTCTTTTTTTCAAAATGCATAATAGTCCAACAATTGCCACAGCGTCATCCGGTGAAGCCATTTCAACGTGTTACTTCGAGTGGAAAGAGATCACAACTGATAAAACTGAACGTGTGTAGACACTAGGAACGTCAGTTAAAACTGTACAGTTCGACTGTACAGTTAAAACTGTGCAGTTAAAACTGAAGGTCTGTAGCCCGCATAACAATTACACATAAATTTATTCATACTAAGTTTATTTCTGGGCTTATTTAAGTATATACCTACTTACTTTATTGTGAAAAAACGCTAAAAGTATGTGAGATTCTTGGTAAGATACCTCGTTATTTCGTAGGAGTTGAAAAGAATTAAAATAATTGTGTATACATATTCAACAACAAAAGACAGTATGACTTCAATTTAACAGTTTTATAGATCTATTAACTGTTGCCCGTTGATTGATCCGCTCACGCGGATTAATCAAACTTTGATCCCTCACTTATTTTACCTTTTTCTGTTTTTGAAGTAAGTACGTAAGAGGATAGATAGATCAACATAGTAAATAAAAGATAGTCGGACCTTACATGGCTTTGTAAAGCGGTCAAACAACTGTATTCGATTGAGCACAACAATACAAAGAGGTCACTGGAGGGCGTGGCGTGGCGTGGTGCATTTGAACCTGAAAATCCGCGTACTACTTATTTCTATATTGTGATGTTTGTCGCTAACATCGGTCAACTACCTACCTATTTTGTGGGTTGTTATAATGAAACCAGGTCAACAGGAAGATAACAAAATAGATGTATGAAATAGGGTATGTGTATTAGGATTTTATTGATTTTTCATCTCAAAGGAGATCACCCAAAAAAGCCCAAGCTCCAGCACAAAAGTAAGGTATCTCAGTTTTTTGTATATTTTATTTGTAAAAAAAAGTTATGTCTGTCATTGTCGCAAAAAGTGGCTTAAGTACAAAAATGCTATTTTATAATTTTCAGGCGTACCTAAGAATTTTAATTTTAATTACTTTTATGAAATGCTATCACTAAACATACAAAAACTCGTAAAATACTTACTTTTTCCTTTTAAGAATAAAGATACTTACTACACATCGTCGGTACAAAAGTCAATTCGCCAATCTGTAAATGTCAAAATGTTCAGGAAGGTAGGATTTTAATAAAAAAAAGTATGTATCGTTGTAAATCAGGGATTTCTTAAAATCAATTCAAGTTAATGAATTTGTATAGTATTGCCACAGATACAATATTTTGCCACAATATGGGTTGTGTAATAGTAGATTGTATGACAAGGGTGCAAAGTAATATTTTTTCGGCGAGGGCGTTTTTTGAATCCAGAGCGAAGTGAGGGATTCTAGAGTAGAATCCCGAGCGTAGCGAGGGATTCTTTAGTAGAATCCCGAACGTAGCGAGGGATTCAAAGTACGTCGCCCGAGCCAAAAATATACTTGCACCCGAGTGATACACTCTACTTTTCATCACCCACTATGAGAAAATAATATATATATATAATAGAAAATAATACGTAAAAATGCACGAAAACTTAATTTTAATTTGAAAACGAAATCTTAATTTGATTTCTTTTTTTATTATTCAGCTATTTAAAACACTATGGCTATATTTTACTATAATAGTCCACTCCACCATATACATAGTTACTTACTTTTACGGCAAGAAAGATTTCGTCGGGTGCCTCATTAAGAAAAGTCTCCACATTTTTGACTGTGAACACTTTGGATTTTTTAGGTTTAAATCCATCAGACATCCTCTTCAGATATGCTATTAATTTCGAATATGTGTCCAGTTTTATATCGTTATTAGAACTGACTTGATTTAAGCATTGAGTAGATACTCCAAAGGGTGGAAGGTTTTTTAGTTTTGGCTAAGTTCTGGAAGTACGCCAATAACACAGTTTCTGAAAAATTCTTGGCGCCTCTTGCATTTCTCCATTCCAAAAAATTATCATAGGCTTTCAAATATTTTTCCCGGGATTTCGCAGGTAATAAACTATTCATCACATTACTCGCTTCAGTTTTTATACTATCAGGAGGATACTTTCACTATCGTTGGAAGAACTCATTTTTTCAAAACAAAACAAAATTTCTAACAATACGTAAAAATGCACGAAAACGCGGGAAATAGTTCGAGCGATCTTAATTTGATTTCTTTTTTTATTATTCAGCTGGCGGGGCCCTCTCGTCGAACCAGACATTCTTTATTCAAACAATATTTGCGTTCGATTTCTTTAGCGCAAAATACTAAAATGTTCTAAATTCAAAATAGGACGGAAAAGATCTAGCCGGCAGGAAAAGTTGTATGACAATTCATTCCGGCCCGCTGAATAGAAAACAGCAACTTTGGAACCCCTTATGTCCGAACCAAGTCGTCTTTTTCGAATAGGGGTGATGAAAAAAATATTGATGTCCAATGTATGTATGTCAAAACTGCCAAAATTACACTTTGGCTAGTTGACTTTTGTACCGACGACATTCTGTCTATTAAAAGTAATTCTCAATTAAAGTATTTTAGACGAATTATTGATAGATATCGAGTTGTAACCAAATAAATGATTAATGTTAAAAAAATAATAGTTTTATTTTTTAATCATAAAATATTAAAAAAATATTAAAAATAAAAACATTAAATATTAAAAAATAAAAATATTAAAAAATTAATTAATTAAAATAAAAAATTATAAAATATTTTAAACTATAGAAAAAGGCCATCGCCATGCACTTTTGTTTTCGACTGTGCGTCTTGAATTTAATTTAAAGAAGAATTTAAAGAATTTTTATTGGTCCAAAAAAGTCTAAACAGAAAGTAGTTTTACGAAACACACTTTTATAAACTTATTTTCACTAAGTCTTGTCATTCTGTTTATTTTCTCTATGTATATAAAAAAGATCGGTATAATTATTATAGAAACATAATTCATTACCATTTCATAACATTTTGGAGTCGATATGTTCAACGAAATGTAATTTTCAATTAGAGCTTGAAAAAATCTAAATAGTACATTATGATACAAGTGCGCGAAGTTGGTCATTACAGTCGAGGCGGTATTGCACAGCCCGAGCCGCAAGGCGAGGGCTGTAATAGAGCCAAGACTGTAATGAACAAAGCACACGCGTATCATACGACGTTTTTCAACACACTTGCGAGGAAAAAAACAATTAGGTATCGACATTTTTCAGTCACAAATCAGCAAATTATAAACGAACAAATGTTTGCACAAAATGGCGCGGAGGTTTATTTTTTTGCGCGCCGTATCTTTGGTTGAATAACTATGCGCGCGCAGGCGCGCAGGTTAAGTCCAGAGGCAAAGAACACCGCCATTCAGCCACAATATATTAAACTAAATAATTATATTTAAAATGTTGTATTTTTTAAATGCTTTAATAGATAATTAGATGAAGTATAATCTTATCTTATCAGATTTTGACTAAGTACAACAAGTTTATTTATTTACAAAATAATAAATCTTTCGGTAACAACTTCTTTACGGATATTAAAAAAAAAGTGGAATAAGAAAAACACTAGTGCGGCAATGAAAAGTAAAACGCACTAGTGTGTAATAAACCGCATTCCGGGCGTAAGACTAAAGAAAAAATAGCAACTTTACGAGCAAGTGTGTTGAAAAGCATTTTTTTCTATCTTAGCCACATCCAAAAAATGTTACACTTAAAATACACAAATAACTGAGATACATCTCTTCTGCGCCGGGCCTTGGGTAATTTTCTATGGAGTTTGGGTGTTCTCCTTTCTTGTGACTAGATCATCGCGTTCCTAAATAAATTAACGCAATTGTATCTACTTAGGAGGATTATATAACACAAATTAAAAGTTTTTACATATATGTAATTATGTACCTACAAAAATGAACATAATTTGTAACGTAGTTAACACTGAGTTAACAAGCATGCATTGCTAGAACATCCGAGTTTGCACTGGAATTGGATATGTCAGACTGTTCATTCACACAAGGTGACAGTCAATTCAACATAAAATAACGTTAACGACCTCTACCACAAGACATCAAGGAAGTACCTACCCGTCTACCCGTGGCATTTTGATTCGATCTTATTGATTCACAGACGGACGCTTTTTTAATAACTTCTCACCTTTTAATTTTGAATATCTACCTATCTAATTTGTAAATTACCTATTAGTTTGGACGTTTGTGTCACATTATACCTTTCCGTCTCACATTACGACAAGTCAGCGTCAAGTGTGACCGAAACCTATTACAATATGTAGGTCATTGATGTATAAATACCGTAGGTATACCAAAATTTCCACACGGAATTCATATTATCTGTTCCGTTGATCTTTGAATTCCAGCGAAGTGAACGTACTATGAAATCATGACAGCGGCTGTCGTTGGAAGTTAATAGATTAGGTACAACTACAATGGAAAGATCCAGGACCTTTTCTTTTAGGCATTAGGGAATTTTAAAGTCTTATACTCGTAGATGAATGGTTTATATTACTTATCTGATTGAAATCACTAAGTATAATCATAATATTAGTACGAAAAGAAACTAGTGTGTGTAAATTTGTAAAGAAGCAATAAAATTAGTCGTGTAATATATGAGTAATGTTAATGTACATAAATGTTACACAATGAAGTAGCACTAACAGTAAACAGCGGAGCAAAGCAATATATAATTATATATAGCAAAGCAAATATTCGGCCCGTTCCTATTTATAAATCGTGAAAGTTATAATAAGAACGTTTAAATTTAGAGAAATACACAAAATTAAATATAGGTATGTACCTATTACGTATTACCGAATATCTTCTCATCGACGTTCTTATTTTAGAAGTCAAATTAGCGAGTGAAACGTAACACTTGGAAATCTTTGTATCTAGTTTTTTTATAGTTTTAAAGCAGAACGTGGATCTTTCTAAAGCAAAACTTAAATAGTAACGTGTTTTGAAGAAATAAGATGATATTATTAAATAGTGTTAAGAACATATTATTTTCGCGACGTTACTAATTTGAACATGACGATCAGATGTGAAACATTAAGATTTACCCATTCCTTTGGCTTATTCATGAACTTTTCTTTATCGCCGTCGTCATTTCATCATCACAAACGCCACATATGGAAGTACCAACGCCACCAACACACGCCAACACAAATGGGACCGAACACCAACACTGAAAACTTGTACACAAATTTTTTTGTTAACATTACATTAAAGTATAGTCATTCGGGGTAACTTTGATACATCATCGGCGTATTTTCTTAAAAAACTTTTACTACGTCGAATATGAGATAAAAGTTATGAGTTAATCAGTGCCCTCTTGCTGGTTTTCATACTGTCAAATTGTAAAGTCTTTAAAAACGACAACATAATATAGGTATTAAAAATTAAAAAAACTAAAAAACACGCTTTTTATAGAATACTGAACTAAAAAAATAGAAAATAAGTTTCAATAAATTTAAATTAAGAATAGTGTTAAAAATTTCAACAAACATGAATTAATAATAGTGTAAATAAAGAAAATATTTTATTTAAAAAAAGCGTGGGGTGCTTTTTAAGATATTATCAAAATGACACCATGCACCCCACGCTTTTTTTTAAATAAAATATTTTCTTTATTTACACTATTATTAATTCATGTTTGTTGAAATTTTTAACACTATTCTTAATTTAAATTTATTGAAACTTATTTTCTATTTTTTTAGTTCAGTATTCTATAAAAAGCGTGTTTTTTAGTTTTTTTTTAAACTATTATTTATTTTCGACTTTTTAGTTTTGTTTATTTATAATAGCTTGTTTTTATAATTTTAAACTATTATTTGGTCTCTATCGATCTATCTACTGTGATAACTTAGAATTCAAATAAACAGAAGAACAACGCCATCTAGTAAAACGTAATGTACGCAGTCAAACTGAATACGCAGTTACAGCTAGTTGCCCGTAAATATGGGTAGATGGCAGTAGCAAATGGATAGATGGCAGTAGTGTGAGAGTAAAAAAATTAAAATCTTATTTTGCATATTGAAAATTGGAATAATTTTATCAAAATAGTGTAATGTCATCGGAACTCGATAAATCTACAAAGTTTGAACGAAATCTGGCCATTTAAAGTGGGTCAAAATCGCGTCCAAAGAAGTCGGTTACAAACAAATATACAAACATACAAACATACAAGTGAAGCTAATATAAAGCGTGTAATAATATCATTATGGTAGTCTCTTTATGCGAAGGAGAGTTACATACAAACATACATACAAACATACAGGTGAAGTTATAGGCTAGGGAAGGTGGAAATTAAAGAAGTTAGGAAAAACGCCTATTTTTAGGAAAATCCGCGATAGATTTGCGTGGAAAGGGTCTAGAAAATTAGGGACCAACTGTTTATAGGTGCGTTATGAATTTGAAGCAAAACGCCTGAGGGGCACGGAAGATATTAACAGAAATGTAGGTTTAAAATGAACGAATTTAGTATAAATCAAGGAAAAACAGTTGTAACTCGGAAAATTCGCGATGGATTTTCGTGGAAAAGGTATAGGAAGTTAGGGATCAGTTAGCTTTAAGTTAGTTATGAGTTTGAAGCACAACGGTTGAGGGGCACGGAAGATATTAAAGGAAGTATAGGTATAAAATTAAGAAAAAAATGAGGAAAAACAGCTATTTCTCGGAAAATTGTGGTCGGATTTTCGTGAAAATGGTATAGAAAGTTAGGGAATAATTAGTTGCAGATGCTATATAAGTTTGAAGCAAGAAGACCTTTGGGCACCGGAGATATTAAAGAAAATGGAGTAAAGTTACATACAAACATACAGGTGAAGTTAATAAAAGCGTGTTAATTAGCAATTTTGTTGTGTGTCAAAGTTACCACCCCTATATGGGTAACTTTGACACCGATGATATTTATCAAAAAATCTTCTAAACTACCTTACTTATAACTTTGATGTAACCTATATTAATAAGGTGATAGCCTGTTTTATGATAAGACAACAAAAAAAAGTATTTTGACGGGTTAGTTTTCATGTAAAAGGCACTAAACTAAGAAAATTCAATGAAAAAATATTGAATTTTGTTTTTTAAATCCTTTTTTGGTCTTCTATGAAAAAGATATTAAATGAAATGTATCATCAATTGATTACCTACATTGTTAGCTTTGAAATGAGACATATTTCGGCTTCCTAGGACGTCTACATCGATAGCAATGATTAAAACAGTACAGGCGCCCGAGCAGCTTCGAGGTTGAAAAAACAAAATGGCTGCAATTTTTTCATTTTATTTCTGGGAAAATAAAGAAGTCCCGGGGGCCCTGGGATGTTTGACTAACACTAAAATTGGTAAATCGCAAAAGTCAGGATACATCTAAGGGATAGGTACATACATTGATACTGTCAAAGTTACCCAGAATTTGTTCAAAATCTGACTTACCGGTATTATTTGTAATTTTAACGAAGATGCAATTGAAAATACACTTTTGTTTTCGACTGTGCGTCTTGAATTTAATTTAAAGAAGAATTTAAAGAATTTTTATTGGTCCAAAAAAGTCTAAACAGAAAGTAGTTTTACGAAACACACTTTTATAAACTTATTTTCACTAAGTCTTGTCATTCTGTTTATTTTCTCTATGTATATAAAAAAGATCGGTATAATTATTATAGAAACATAATTCATTACCATTTCATAACATTTTGGAGTCGATATGTTCAACGAAATGTAATTTTCAATTAGAGCTTGAAAAAATCTAAATAGTACATTATGATACAAGTGCGCGAAGTTGGTCATTACAGTCGAGGCGGTATTGCACAGCCCGAGCCGCAAGGCGAGGGCTGTAATAGAGCCAAGACTGTAATGAACAAAGCACACGCGTATCATACGACGTTTTTCAACACACTTGCGAGGAAAAAAACAATTAGGTATCGACATTTTTCAGTCACAAATCAGCAAATTATAAACGAACAAATGTTTGCACAAAATGGCGCGGAGGTTTATTTTTTTGCGCGCCGTATCTTTGGTTGAATAACTATGCGCGCGCAGGCGCGCAGGTTAAGTCCAGAGGCAAAGAACACCGCCATTCAGCCACAATATATTAAACTAAATAATTATATTTAAAATGTTGTATTTTTTAAATGCTTTAATAGATAATTAGATGAAGTATAATCTTATCTTATCAGATTTTGACTAAGTACAACAAGTTTATTTATTTACAAAATAATAAATCTTTCGGTAACAACTTCTTTACGGATATTAAAAAAAAAGTGGAATAAGAAAAACACTAGTGCGGCAATGAAAAGTAAAACGCACTAGTGTGTAATAAACCGCATTCCGGGCGTAAGACTAAAGAAAAAATAGCAACTTTACGAGCAAGTGTGTTGAAAAGCATTTTTTTCTATCTTAGCCACATCCAAAAAATGTTACACTTAAAATACACAAATAACTGAGATACATCTCTTCTGCGCCGGGCCTTGGGTAATTTTCTATGGAGTTTGGGTGTTCTCCTTTCTTGTGACTAGATCATCGCGTTCCTAAATAAATTAACGCAATTGTATCTACTTAGGAGGATTATATAACACAAATTAAAAGTTTTTACATATATGTAATTATGTACCTACAAAAATGAACATAATTTGTAACGTAGTTAACACTGAGTTAACAAGCATGCATTGCTAGAACATCCGAGTTTGCACTGGAATTGGATATGTCAGACTGTTCATTCACACAAGGTGACAGTCAATTCAACATAAAATAACGTTAACGACCTCTACCACAAGACATCAAGGAAGTACCTACCCGTCTACCCGTGGCATTTTGATTCGATCTTATTGATTCACAGACGGACGCTTTTTTAATAACTTCTCACCTTTTAATTTTGAATATCTACCTATCTAATTTGTAAATTACCTATTAGTTTGGACGTTTGTGTCACATTATACCTTTCCGTCTCACATTACGACAAGTCAGCGTCAAGTGTGACCGAAACCTATTACAATATGTAGGTCATTGATGTATAAATACCGTAGGTATACCAAAATTTCCACACGGAATTCATATTATCTGTTCCGTTGATCTTTGAATTCCAGCGAAGTGAACGTACTATGAAATCATGACAGCGGCTGTCGTTGGAAGTTAATAGATTAGGTACAACTACAATGGAAAGATCCAGGACCTTTTCTTTTAGGCATTAGGGAATTTTAAAGTCTTATACTCGTAGATGAATGGTTTATATTACTTATCTGATTGAAATCACTAAGTATAATCATAATATTAGTACGAAAAGAAACTAGTGTGTGTAAATTTGTAAAGAAGCAATAAAATTAGTCGTGTAATATATGAGTAATGTTAATGTACATAAATGTTACACAATGAAGTAGCACTAACAGTAAACAGCGGAGCAAAGCAATATATAATTATATATAGCAAAGCAAATATTCGGCCCGTTCCTATTTATAAATCGTGAAAGTTATAATAAGAACGTTTAAATTTAGAGAAATACACAAAATTAAATATAGGTATGTACCTATTACGTATTACCGAATATCTTCTCATCGACGTTCTTATTTTAGAAGTCAAATTAGCGAGTGAAACGTAACACTTGGAAATCTTTGTATCTAGTTTTTTTATAGTTTTAAAGCAGAACGTGGATCTTTCTAAAGCAAAACTTAAATAGTAACGTGTTTTGAAGAAATAAGATGATATTATTAAATAGTGTTAAGAACATATTATTTTCGCGACGTTACTAATTTGAACATGACGATCAGATGTGAAACATTAAGATTTACCCATTCCTTTGGCTTATTCATGAACTTTTCTTTATCGCCGTCGTCATTTCATCATCACAAACGCCACATATGGAAGTACCAACGCCACCAACACACGCCAACACAAATGGGACCGAACACCAACACTGAAAACTTGTACACAAATTTTTTTGTTAACATTACATTAAAGTATAGTCATTCGGGGTAACTTTGATACATCATCGGCGTATTTTCTTAAAAAACTTTTACTACGTCGAATATGAGATAAAAGTTATGAGTTAATCAGTGCCCTCTTGCTGGTTTTCATACTGTCAAATTGTAAAGTCTTTAAAAACGACAACATAATATAGGTATTAAAAATTAAAAAAACTAAAAAACACGCTTTTTATAGAATACTGAACTAAAAAAATAGAAAATAAGTTTCAATAAATTTAAATTAAGAATAGTGTTAAAAATTTCAACAAACATGAATTAATAATAGTGTAAATAAAGAAAATATTTTATTTAAAAAAAGCGTGGGGTGCTTTTTAAGATATTATCAAAATGACACCATGCACCCCACGCTTTTTTTTAAATAAAATATTTTCTTTATTTACACTATTATTAATTCATGTTTGTTGAAATTTTTAACACTATTCTTAATTTAAATTTATTGAAACTTATTTTCTATTTTTTTAGTTCAGTATTCTATAAAAAGCGTGTTTTTTAGTTTTTTTAAACTATTATTTATTTTCGACTTTTTAGTTTTGTTTATTTATAATAGCTTGTTTTTATAATTTTAAACTATTATTTGGTCTCTATCGATCTATCTACTGTGATAACTTAGAATTCAAATAAACAGAAGAACAACGCCATCTAGTAAAACGTAATGTACGCAGTCAAACTGAATACGCAGTTACAGCTAGTTGCCCGTAAATATGGGTAGATGGCAGTAGCAAATGGATAGATGGCAGTAGTGTGAGAGTAAAAAAATTAAAATCTTATTTTGCATATTGAAAATTGGAATAATTTTATCAAAATAGTGTAATGTCATCGGAACTCGATAAATCTACAAAGTTTGAACGAAATCTGGCCATTTAAAGTGGGTCAAAATCGCGTCCAAAGAAGTCGGTTACAAACAAATATACAAACATACAAACATACAAGTGAAGCTAATATAAAGCGTGTAATAATATCATTATGGTAGTCTCTTTATGCGAAGGAGAGTTACATACAAACATACATACAAACATACAGGTGAAGTTATAGGCTAGGGAAGGTGGAAATTAAAGAAGTTAGGAAAAACGCCTATTTTTAGGAAAATCCGCGATAGATTTGCGTGAAAAGGGTCTAGAAAATTAGGGACCAACTGTTTATAGGTGCGTTATGAATTTGAAGCAAAACGCCTGAGGGGCACGGAAGATATTAACAGAAATGTAGGTTTAAAATGAACGAATTTAGTATAAATCAAGGAAAAACAGTTGTAACTCGGAAAATTCGCGATGGATTTTCGTGGAAAAGGTATAGGAAGTTAGGGATCAGTTAGCTTTAAGTTAGTTATGAGTTTGAAGCACAACGGTTGAGGGGCACGGAAGATATTAAAGGAAGTATAGGTATAAAATTAAGAAAAAAATGAGGAAAAACAGCTATTTCTCGGAAAATTGTGGTCGGATTTTCGTGAAAATGGTATAGAAAGTTAGGGAATAATTAGTTGCAGATGCTATATAAGTTTGAAGCAAGAAGACCTTTGGGCACCGGAGATATTAAAGAAAATGGAGTAAAGTTACATACAAACATACAGGTGAAGTTAATAAAAGCGTGTTAATTAGCAATTTTGTTGTGTGTCAAAGTTACCACCCCTATATGGGTAACTTTGACACCGATGATATTTATCAAAAAATCTTCTAAACTACCTTACTTATAACTTTGATGTAACCTATATTAATAAGGTGATAGCCTGTTTTATGATAAGACAACAAAAAAAAGTATTTTGACGGGTTAGTTTTCATGTAAAAGGCACTAAACTAAGAAAATTCAATGAAAAAATATTGAATTTTGTTTTTTAAATCCTTTTTTGGTCTTCTATGAAAAAGATATTAAATGAAATGTATCATCAATTGATTACCTACATTGTTAGCTTTGAAATGAGACATATTTCGGCTTCCTAGGACGTCTACATCGATAGCAATGATTAAAACAGTACAGGCGCCCGAGCAGCTTCGAGGTTGAAAAAACAAAATGGCTGCAATTTTTTCATTTTATTTCTGGGAAAATAAAGAAGTCCCGGGGGCCCTGGGATGTTTGACTAACACTAAAATTGGTAAATCGCAAAAGTCAGGATACATCTAAGGGATAGGTACATACATTGATACTGTCAAAGTTACCCAGAATTTGTTCAAAATCTGACTTACCGGTATTATTTGTAATTTTAACGAAGATGCAATTGAAAATTAATAAAAATTGTTTATGTACTTATCGAAAGTAGACATGTAAAAGATTGTATTATATTATAACACACCTTGATAGCATTAAAGTTTTGAGAAATATCTAAAAAGTTTTACGTCGGAAAAACACACGAATAGAATTTATTAGAAATTTATAACGGAAGGTCATGGGTTCGGTTTCATACCAATACATGCAACCACTTACTATTTTTTTATATTTCGAACCCATAAAGCAGAGGTAAGTTGTTATAGAGGATGAAAAATGGTGATAAATTTTCATTCGAAAGTAAACACAATTTGGCACATCTGGCAATTCGGCCTCTGTTGATGCCAGAAATAGTATAAGTGAGAGCCTATCTCTATGAGTAAACCCAACTTAATGGTATAAACAGACGATCGAACTTGGTCCGGGCCGAACCAGTGTTGCCAACTATATTTTAAAGATCGTATCATGAGAGTTAAAAATCATTAATATTATAGTATTATCATTTAATATATTAACATTAATATCACAAAAACGACATGAAAAATAAGGTAATATAATATATTTAGTTACTACCTAATTCGGTACTCATTGCCGAAGTATTAATTGTTTCATACAACATTAACATCACAGAATCCTCACAAAGAAGAAGCAGAAGAAATTCCAACTTCCGCCACTTTTTTAACACGTAAAAAAAGTTCAGACACTTTTATAACTGTAGGCTACATTCTGTAGCAATATTCCTTACTATTATTTAGTGTATTCCAGTTTAGCATGCAAAACGCTTAAAACATGCAATTTTCCATAGAAAAAGGTTGCGTTTTGAATTTGGTCGCTCATTGGAACGCACCCATTATACGGATTAAGGATATGTTCATGAAAAAAATGTTGCAATGACGCTATTTAACTTTAGATCCATATACATATGTATGACTAAAAAGATCGTATATAGGGCGTACGATTTCAGGTCATGATCGTACACAGCATTTGTGGTAAAAAAGTCGTACAAATACGATTTAAATCGTACGGTTGACAACACTGGGCCGAACCACGAACTAGGGTTGCCAACTTTTTTGACAAGAAAAAACGTATACAATTGATTGAATGAGAAAAAAATAAAGTATTTGGAAGAAAAAAGTATTTATCAATTTTTTTGTTTTTATTATCTTAATAATTCATATTAATCCTTTTTACAAAAAAATAGCCGACTTCAACATCGACAACCAGAGGTAACTCAAAAACTACTCGACAGATGGCGCTCAATTCAACCCATCTAGGTGTAAAATTCTCGTAACTACAAATTAAAGTGGCCAATTGCGGATTGGCGGACTTCACACACCTTTGAGTTTTGCGAACTCTCCGGCATGCAGGTTTCCTCACACGATGTTTTCCTTCACCGTTTGTAGCAATTGACATTTAAATGCTTAAAACGCACATAACTCCGAAAAGTCAGAGGTGCGTGCCTTGGGATTCGAACCCGGAACCTCCGAATAGAAGGCGGAATTCTTAACTACTAGGCTTTACTGTTATATAGGTAGGTACTATTATATTTATCGTGGATTCTTAAATTATAAACAAAACAACAGATAATTTTCATAGAATTTCGTCGATAGTGAAATTATGTCATCAGCTGGCACTTCACATTCTCATCTGATATGACATCTAACATTTCGTTCAGTAAGCAGGTACCTATACATAATGAGCCTGTGCCTATTTGAGTCAATGATTTGAGTTTGTTCTAAGTCGGTCACAGTCACATGACAATGGGGGGCAGCAGATGGTGCTAGGCTGATCAAAGAAAGGTTGAAAATAAAGTATTTTCACATACTTTCTTTGTATGCAAAAGTATAAAGTATAATTACTAAAAATAACGTAGGATACTTTATAATAAAGTATGGTTGGCAACCCTACCACGAACTGTACGGTGCGCTCTGACAGTTCGTGGTTCGGCCCGGACCAAGTTCGATCGTCTATTTAGGCTATTAGACTGAAACGAAAGAGGCGCTGTCGGACGCATTTGACATTCATTTAACCAATCATTGCACACTAGTAACTGACAGATGAATGACCACAACGTACTTATGAATGACTTTTCGTTAGTTCCAGTTTTTGCCATTTCAGAGATAAGTTGGGCGAACTGTACTGACCACTCCAATACGATTTCTTCAATAGTTAAGCCCATACAAACTGTTTAGTCACTGGGAATTCACTGTTATAACTAGTTATTCCTATTTCCACGTATTTATGCATGTTTGCATAGTTTGGAGAAACATCGCTGTCGCATGTATCTACTTACTTTTTTATATTAAATCTGAATGTTATGACGAGATATTTTGAACCGGCATACGTATTATTTTGTTCTTGCTTATCGGGCCAATTTAAATAAAACAATTAAGTAGATACTTAACACAGGATAAAACATTTTAAAATCATGGGTTTGTATCATAAAAATAGCGATCAATTACTTAAAGTTTTTTTTTGTAATATACAAAAAAAAAACTTTAATTGATTTTGATTGAATTTTACTTTATTCCTATTAAGTAGAGGGAATTAAATAAAAAATGCATTGATCGACAATTTAATAATATATTGGAAGACATAGTTGAGGCATAACAGTTACAACAATCATACCTACTCTATTGATATTGGTTGCAATTGTAAATATTCGATTTCATAATTTAAAAAAGCATTTTTACCGCTAGTGTGTAATCAGTTTACTTGTATGAACGTAAATATTTAATTGAATAATTGGAAGACATTGGTGAGGCACGTGACGTAATTAAAACTTAAATACTAAAAGATAGACAATAAAAATTGCACTATTTTTATACGTATGATAACACTATTTAGATCATTAAAAAAGAATAAATAAAATACTATCACATAATACTAAACAGGAATACAAAATCAAGCATGGCGCCTAATTATAAATAAATACTGTATTTCAAACTGACTTAAAGTTCTTTAAGAGTTTTCCTCAAAGCATCCAAGTAAATTTCAGCATGTTTTGGTTGGAAGATCAAAGCTGGCCGCAGACGTATGGCATTTTCTCCGCATACTCCTCCCAAGATACCTGCAAAGAATTCACAATCGTATATCACAGAAAATGACGTCACAAGAGAGACGTCACGAGTCATGTATAAATAGGGCAAAGACGCATTCCAGAGTTGACCATCGTACACTTTATACTAAAATATAAATGATAATTATTTTCATAGAAATCACCAAATCACAAATCTTTCAAGGAAAATATACGTTTACTTTATTTAGATACGCTTAAAAATAAACGTGTCAAAGGTAAATGGGCATTTTGTTCGGACCGGTGACCCACCAGCGTTCAGTAATGAAACTAGTCAGAGTTTGTAAACGACCATGAATACTACCCAATGAAATGAGTCGCAAGTCGCAATGCTCAAAAGCATGGGAGAGATGTTTTATAAGCAAAGGAAGATTTGCTTTTAAATGTAATTTAAAATGTAAAATGCTGTTAATTAATGTTGTTTGTTGTTCAATGAGAAGTAAAACACTTTTTATTTAACAGATTCAAACGAATTCAAAAAAAGGAGGTTTTCAATTCGTCCTTTTTTCGTTTTTTTTTTTCTTCTTATGTTTGTTACCTCATAACTTCGTACTGGGTGAACCGATTTCAATAATTCTTTCGACATTCGAAAGCTAATGACTGCCGCGTGGTCCCATTTTAATTGAAACATTTGAATTAAAAATCAATCATTATGAAAAATATACATTTGCGTAGAAACGCATAACTTTTTTCCCCCATGCATTTGTATCAAAATAAAAACATTGCGTGAAATGCTAATATTAAACCTTTAAAAAAAACATTTTTCATCACTGAATGCGACTGGGTCAAAAACGCCCAATGACCTTTTCTGGCTTTCTACAGAAAGACTGTAAATTTAAAAGAATTATTTATAGGCGAAAAAAAATCTGTGCTGGGAATAATTGTCAATCATTACAGATTACCTACAACACTCACCGTTTGGCTTCAGATCGTTGTTTATTTTGTCCCGGAGTTGCGTAGAGGCCGCATTAAAAGACAAGAACGTCCCGCGTCCTCTGACGCTGTTTATAATGTTAGGGAATTCTTTCTCCAACTGAAGAAGCCCATCCTTGAGGACTTTTCCCGACTGTTTTACAACAGATAACAAGTTCTCATTTTTAATAACTTTCAATACTTTCTCCAAGAGAACCAGTTTACCCGGATCGCCCATCCAGGTATTGAAGACTCTGTACGCATGTGGAGGCCTGGGAATTAAATTTCATAAATTTAACTACTTACTTATTATTTCGCAAATTAAGTCAAATTTCTATAACCCGACTACCCTACTAATATTAAATAACAACTTTTGTAGATTTCGGGATAAGAAAACCTATAGAATTAGACTTAGGGCGCTTTCAATTTACGTGGGTGTTGTACGGCTGCAGTGCGGAATGAGGGTAACCGCGTGTGAATTTTCCGCTAGAGGCGCTAGTGAGAAGGGAGGTCTGTCTGTCACTTTTCGCTTGTCTGAATGGTCTGAATTTCATTTATCACTGTTTATGTATGGGCGGGCTTTGACAGCAAGACCTCACCTCGACGGTGGCGCCAGCTGGTGAGCACAAAAACGGCGACCCTCATTGGTACGTTTGTCGTACGGCACACGGACGGTCGTTTATTTTCATACAAAGTGCACGGTGCAGCAGCGCGGTGCGATCGTGAGCGTCAGAATGGCCGGTGAACAGTCGTATTTAGCTCTCAAACAGTGTCGAAAAATTGCTTCCAAATTGCTTCCTATTGCTCCTTCCAACGTCGAGAGAATTGCTTCCTTCATAATTTAGAATAAAAACAACATTTTAGGTTCACCGGCTATTCAGACATCAGGATCGCCGGTGAACAGAGCGTAGCGTAATAAATATGCAGAATAGCTGAAATTTTCAAATACCAAAGATTGCTTCTCAGTTGCTTCCTACGTTATTCGTAAACTTATACTATACATACATTTAGTACATACATACATCCCCGTTAACGCAAACGTACGACAACCTCATTCTCTATGCCCTTAGGTATTTACCATAAATATAATTTTTGTTACTTGTAATATCATCTTCCCTGAATTTAGTGCTAGAAGTATAGAATGCAAAAGGAATGCTTGAGGCTTGAGTACACATGAACGACTTCTGAAAAATATTACTAATGTAATTGGGTGTCTGCGTATGGCTACAATAATAATTATTTATATCATAGTTGCTCAGTAACTAGGGATTACTATGGTGGAAAGTCTCCTTGTAAGTTGGTGTTTGCAATTCAAGGCAACATTACGTCGCACTATGCTTGAATTGTAATGTTCACATTACAGTTCAAGCTATGCAAAACTCCTTGGTAAACAATCTCTTTTCTTATAAAATGGTAAGAAAACTTTTTACTGAAAAAAAAAACACTGAACATGGCGGCATTTAATTTCCATACATTTCAAACTATGCAAAACTCCTTGGAACTCAGAGCCGTAAACAAAAAATAGAAAACTATTTACGAAAAAAAATGGAAATGGCGGCATTTCATTTGATCTGAAATTAAAATTTCATTTTGCATTACCAATGTTTTATTTACCTCACAAGAATGATATAAAGTAGAATGCTTACCTCGGTTGCAAGTAGCTATTACACCCTCGAACTATATTCACCCTCGCTCGCTGCGCTCGCTCGTGTGACTAAATATCTCGGGTGCACGCGATCCATTAGCGCCCTATGCGAGCTGCGCTCGCACTGGCGCCAAATTGGATCTTGTTCTGTAATAGCTTACTTACGTCCCTTGTGTAACAATCTACTATTAAATGAGTGTACTGCGTGGTAGTAATCGACTGTTCTCATACCAAATCAATATATAAATATTTTTACCATATACCTGAACTCTGGTTTAGAGTAGAATCCGCCGGTCAACATCTTCTTGCTGAAGGTGACCACATCGGGCGGCGACGGTAGGTCGAAATGCTCGTGGCACCACATCTTGCCCGTCGGCCCGCAGCCCGTTTGAACTTCATCGATTATTAGAGCGACTCCATTCTACGAGGAAGAGGTATATTGTGAAAGTTAAAAGAAAAAAAACCTGAAAAAACTGATGTGCATGGTACATCGATAATGAAATGCATGGTCTGTCTAGTCATCCGATAGATACTAAGAGGATAAATAAGATTTTTAGTTTTCTTTATCATTGATGCATTTGAGTTTAGACACTACAACTACGTAAAAATAGTTTACGTTAGATTTTGGCATGAGTACCGACAGTCTCAGTGATCCACTCATTTGTAAGCGAAAGTTGCGTGCGTCATAGCCTCGTCAGTAGGTAATTCAACACGGTGAGCCGAGACCAGGCGATTTTTAGCACTTTGACTTTGGTTCCAATTCCAAGATGCGGAACTTACGAATTTATCGTTTTTTCGTTATCAACTAAATCGTCTTTTGCTACTTTAATGTGCAAAGAAAAATTAGCAAATAAATTTCAACCGATCATAACAATAAATATTAACGAGACTTTACGAGCAAAGTATTACGCTTACAGAGCGTCTGTCAATTGGCTAAAGAGGCCGGGTCGTTCAGACTATTATTAGGGTACAACAATCTGTAGTTTCCTGTGAAGGCAAGGGACTGTATCATTGACCGACAATGTCGCAAAATTATATCGAATACTTATGTACGAGTAGAGATGTGGATAGAATCAAGCTGAAAGGGCTATTGTCTTTAAAATCCTGAGATATCCAAAATTTAAAATTTTATTCGATATTCAAATTTGTTGTATATTTTTTTGTGAATAACCGAGAAACGAGCAGAAGAATTACGTGATTGTAAATGGTCACCGTCGCCCGTAAATTTCAGTGATACCACAGGGTGTAAATTATGAGATGGACTAATTTACTACAATTTTACTTCTGCATGTAAGAAATATTTATAACTTAAACTTAAATGTACCTTTTTGCAGACTTTTTGAAGACCTTGGAAGAACTCTGGCGAAGCTTCATGGTCGCCACCTTCCGACTGAATCGGCTCTACTATAACTCCAGCTACAGGCCTTCCTTTCTTTTTGTACGCTTCTATCATCTCAGAGACTCCCGCGAGACATCTTAAAAGAAGAGTCGTTTTTCAGTTATGGTCATGTTACTCGAGATCTACCTACTAGCTATACGAGCGTCTCGGAGTGAACTCATACTAACGCAGAGCCAAAGAGCAGCGAAACGAACTGTTAAATGAAGATTCACTCTAATTTCCACAACGTATATTCATTCGGTAACATTCGGAATTTGCGCGTATTCTTTATCTTGATGCTTGATAGAAATAGGCATGGGCGTACGTAGCTCGTGATCTAGGTGGGGGCGAGAGAAATGGTCCTGAATTCCCTGATCTAGGGCGGGAAATAGGGAGGGTGTCAAATCGGATTTTCGAGGCAGACTTTGTGAAGGATAAAACAACCGTACTTTATCAGCAGCGACCCCATGCCCTGTGCAACTGTGCATCTACGTACGCCCAAGGATGTATGTCGTGGAAATAAAGGTAAATCCACTATCAGCTTCCTTCGCTGTGCTTTGTCTCTACGCCATGTATTGTAAATCCATCCTGTGGAATTAAAAGCCTAATATTGTCTATATCTACCTCCCACACCTAGTGCAAGGAAATACGATATATTTTCATGGTTAGTTTAGTTCTAGCCCAAAACGATCCAACTTATAGCATAAGTACCGTGTTAAAAGACAAGATCACACAAGGATTAGTTAAGCTAGTGTTGGCTACATCTCTTAAATTTTTTCTATATTAATTTGTTCAAATTTCCCGCTTTATTCTCGGAACTTTGAATCTTTCGATTACCTTTGGACGATTATTTTATTCCGGTATTACCAAAAATATTTGACAATAACAAAACTTTTCTGAATACATGACGTATAAAACCGTATTTCTGATATAATCGTAATAAGAATTAAAATTAATCGATTAAAATATTATAGTAGATTATACACCAAGGGGATAAAGCACTGTTTTATGTCACGGGCGCTATATTGAATCCTGAACGTAACGAAGGACTCCAAATTTAACTCCCGAGCGCAGCGAGGGTGTTTTTGCTCGGGAATTAAGATTGAGTCCTGAGTGCAGTGAGGGATTCAAGCGCCCAAGAAAAAAACAGTTTTATTCCGGTGGTGTATACCTACTCTACTTTTCTCACTTTATGCGAGACAATAAAAAACCAGGCTTAGTAGATAGTGTTTTTTGACAAACAAATGAAGTTCGTCTCAGTGCGAATCTAGTGGGCCACGGCTTCGGTCTTCGAAAATCGAGTTGGCCGCGCCCGCTGAGGGCACATTCTGTTTAGCGAAATTAAACTTTATGCACATAGCAATAACAGTTATGAAAGTGAAAATCACATTATTGACCAGCGGGTTATAATGAAATTCAATAGAACATTATAACCCGGCTAAAGCCAAGAGGTATAATGTCTTGCTTTCGGTAAGGTTTACATGACATATAATTCGGCATTGTCGAGCATGTAGTGTGAAAAATTAATTACATGAGCACCTTAGGAATAATACCAATTTGTTATTCTTATCGCTTCATAAATACAAAGCAATAAGAATTTTACAATTCTGTTATGATAACGGATATTTATGTACTATTTACAATTTTACATGCAGAACTAAAAGCAACTAAAAGAGTATTAATGATGGTATTAAATTACAATTAAGTATTATTCATTTATGATGCGACAATCAAGTTGAACATTATTTTTACACACAAGAAAACGCAAGCTTCCATAAAAGCCAGTTCTATTAGATAAATTGTTAACATTGTCTAGTCATAATGAACATTTTTAAGGACGAGGTATGAGCCATAAAAGCATTGGAGAGTGTGAAAGCAAAAGAACACATTCACTAAGCGAAAGAGCGAATCATTTTACCATCCAAAATTTAAGAATTTGAATTTTGTTATACCTACTAGAAGTACCTACTGAACCAAAACCCAATCCAAACTATACAGCCAATATTTCTCTCACAAATCATTCAGTCGCTCAGTGAAAAGAAAAAAAAATCATAACATAATAATGCATACGTAAGAAAGAAGATTAATTGGTAACTGCTGAAAGGCCTTGTAAAGAAAAATGAACAGTTTTTTCTTCTGTCCACATCTTGGCTTCCCGTCAGACTGCATTGTAAACATTGCCAATCCGGGGCATTCTGTTTAACGAACGATAAATAATTAAACAAAGACTGATAAAAGAAAAAGATTAAAACTATAGTATTTAAATAGATTTAAATAATACTTCTCGTCTTCCTTTTTGTTCTCCCTTTCATGTTGATTTAAAGGATACTTGTATCTGGGAAACGGTGCGACTGGCCAATCGAACGACGGACAGTCCAATTTGTGGATCGGTTTTGATCTAGTGGTAGATAGAGCTCCGAAGGTTCGGCCATGGAAACTACCCTGTAATGACATTAATGATATGTTACGATTATTAAATTTAATTATGTACTAATAACTCTTAGGTTCTATGAATATTATGACGAACCATAGGACACAACAGTTTTTGATTTAGACCTCTACCAACAAAAACCGCATCAAATTTCATTCAGTACATACTTAGTTTTTGCGTGATGTCAGTATATACTTGTCTTCTATTTTTATGAAGATTTTTGGGAACCAAATTCATAAGGACTTTCGTCAATAGGGCTCAATAAATTTCAGCGTCAATCATATTTAACTTAAATAGATACGCTAAAATCCACATCAATTATTTATTTATCTGGCCTACACTGGGGCTCCATAGTAATAATAGATAGGGGCCATGTTCTAGGTAAATAAAAAGGTATGAGAAATATTTATTTGCACGTCGCCGGTATCCACGCAATAATCATGTTTTTAAGCGTAGGTAACATTGGAAAGATAACGAAGGTCGTTTATTATTATCAAAGGACAAATTACAATTTGCACACACGTCCTTTGCATAGTAACAAATATTACTTAAGCCGGATTCCCACGGCCTGTCTTTTCGCAGGCCAGATCGCGCCTGGGCAGGCCTACAGGCCGTGGGAACAGTCGCATCCGATGAGGCCTGTGGTCGCCTGACGTCGAATGGCTCGGCACGAGACGCAACAGGCCTGCACAGGCATCCACAGGCGTGGCGCGATCCGGCCTGGCCTGTAATAACACGGGCCGTGGGAAACCGGCTTTATACATATAGGAAATAAAACTGTACATGGAACTGTACATCGTTGTATATGTAAGATTGTGAAAAACAATTTTTTAAATGTTTTATACGAAACTTGGCGTAAAATTTAGTACGTACTTATTCGGGCAATTTTAATTGGTTCAATAGGTAATTATCAAAAAATTACCGTCAATTTATGATTTCCCGTCTGAAAATATCCCGTATCTAAGCGAAGGTAGTTTGTTTTTAGTTCAAATTTGGACGCAGTTCTTGAAAAACGTTTCAATCCACAAACATAGAATTTTAAGAAAACCGAGATTATTCATCGTTCTATTGTTGGGAAACTAAACACATGGTATTTAATTATTTATAGTGGCAGTAGTGTTGTCAATTTGGTATTATTTCACTAAATTTGGACTCAAGTTTGGCTCAAAATATTTTTCAGAAACGATTGACGTCCAATTTTAATGTAAATTTTTCGATTAATAATTATTTAAGTCATTATTTAAGTATATAGTTTTAAATCATCATCATCTTCCTGTCCATTTCCCAATGTCATTTGGGATTTGCGCAATATGTTCTTCTCGTCCATTGTTCCCTATTAGCCGTCACTTCCACACTGACTCCCTAATCAATCATATCTTCTTTCACACAGTCCACCTAAGTATCTTTTCTTTGGCCGTCTTCGTCCCCTCCATCTATCCACTTTCATATAAAGCACTATTCTCGTCACATGCGTATCCTCTCGTCTCATGACGTGCCCATACCACGACATTCTTCCCCCTTTCAATAAAATATTCCCCTTTAATACAATATTTAATTAGTATACACAGATTTATTAAACGATTTTATTATTATACACACCTCGAACGATAAAATGGAGAGGTTTGGCGCGCCCGGAGGTTGGTTCATCATGCACGAGCTCATTTCTTCCGGGGTAAATTCAATGTGCCCACCGCGTTCCTTCGTGCGGTACCACATAAAAACAGACTTGTATGCATTTTCATTTGAGCAAGAACCACACATCATAGTAGCAATATTGGTAACTCCCGCAGGAGCGACCGACATCAAGACATTCTTCAATCTATTAGGCCAATCCTCTGATGGAAACACACCAAGAGCGGGTCGATTTACAAGTGCTTTCTAAAACAGAAACACATACTGTAAAATTTTTGATATTCATTTGACAAATTATCTCACACAAATAATATAGATATAAATTGTAATATAACTACTCACGAGATTGTGCGCATCTTGAAAAGCACTTAGCAACTCTGGATGGTTATATCCAATAGGGACTGAGGATATCTGAGTAAAGGCGTCCAAAAATTCGTTACCATCGGCGTCCACAAAATAATTGCCAATACTTTTATCGTAATCCGCAAATAATTGAACGGATCCGGCTTGCTAAAACATAAGATGAGTAGTCGTAATTATAAATATTTATGATAGGTGATAAAGTGGGGTGCAATACATCAACAGCAGTTAACATTTGAATTGTAAACAACTTTGGGGTGTCACTGTGTTGATTGATAAACACTTATCTAATTTCCAATGAGAATATGTGATGACATATATTATAAGAATGATGATTCTTATCCATAAAAACTGCGATGCCAAATAGTTTGTAACAACAAGACCACGCGTCATTGATTTTTTTTTTTTTATTTCTTATAAGTTAGTGCTTGACAACGATCCCACCTGATACAATGATAAAATTGAAATGATTAAAAATTGTATTTGGAACGTCGCGTCGCGTCGTAATGTTTCGTTCATGCGCCACTATGGGGAATGCAAATCTATATTTCTATACTTTGATAATATAAAGCCAACAAGATCTACAACTTCCAACAGCAGGGACCTGAGAATAATAAAAATAATAATATTTATTTATTTATCCAACAATAGGAACAGAGATGGTTTACACATTCACTTATTATACTGTGACAACCCTGGCGCATCTAATGGCGAAATCAGTGTCGACCGGGTAGCACCGGGTCGACACCCAGGAGCCGTTAAACTAAGAGGCACCAGCGCCGCGGGGGGGCACTGGCTGGACTTCGTCGAGCCCCTACTGTATTAGTTTCACAAGCTTGTGATGGGAACAGCCTTGTACTGGTGAGATAAATGGCATACCCTGTCGCTTTACTATTGACACGGGAGCATCGAAATCCATCGTTCGACCGGAACTACTCAAGCGGACAATAATGTGGGAAAATGGACGACCATCATGCAATCTGCAGACAGCGACAGGCCAGCCAGTGACCGTCCTGGGAGTTACGGAAGCAAGACTGAAACTCGGAAGTGACATTTATACGCAGTCTGTGTTAGTAGCGAATATAACTGACGACTGCATTATCGGACTGGACTTCCTACGAACACATCACTGTATAGTTGACATAGCGAAAGGAGTGTTGAGCTTCCAGGATCAAGAAGTCTTCTTGGAGGGTTCATCTTCAGGAGCAGTGTACTGTTTGAGGACAGTGAAGCTGGCACCCAGATCGGAAACCTTGGTCAAGATTAGATTTCCCGAAGAGATACAGCTGGATCGATGTGTCGTAGTGGAAGACTATGGAGATCATCCCAGTTGGATCACGGCAAGAACACTGCTCATGACCAAACGTGACGCTAAGTTAAAGGTCATCAATCTTAGTAGCACGCCGATACATCTCACGAAGAATACGGTCATAGGCCGATGTGAAGCCGTGGACAGCTTGAGGAAGGTCCAAGAATACTCGGACAAACCTGGATCAACGGATCACATGACATCTTTGCTGGAGGTGACCAGGAGGAATTTGAGCTCTGAAGAATATACTCAGGCAGCAAAGTTGTTGATGGACTACAAGGACATCTTTACCAGAGGAGATAGCGACCTTGGAAGAATAAATCTTGTCACTCACCCAATAGATACCGGCAATACTTCACCGATCAAGCAAAGACCGAGACGAGTACCATTGGCAAAGGAACACGAAGTTGCAGAAATGATCGAGGACATGGTGCGCAGCAAGGTGATCGAGCCGTCAACTAGCCCTTGGTGTTCACCTGTGGTACTCGTGAAGAAGATGGCAGTACTAGATTCTATGTCGACTACAGGATGCTTAAGGCGGCCCCTAGACGGTCAATTATATTGTACAATATTGCAAATTGTGCAATATAATTGACCGTTTAGGGTTAATATTGAGGATTGCGCAATTATTGTTCGAAAGTTTGAGCGAGTTTAATTTTTATTGCACCATATTTTTCCATTGCATCGTGTAGGGTCAGTATTGCACAATATTTTGCCATGGACATGTTGCCGCACGGTGCACACGGGATCAATACTATCAATACTATTCTCCGACTGAACACGAAAACATTGTGCAGTTCGTATTATTGTGCAATATAATTGCTCGTTTGGATTCAGAGCGCCTTTCAATCTTATTGTACAATAAAAGTATTGTACAATGTTATTGTAGGTCTAGGGGCCGCCAAACACTGTTACCAAGAAGGACAGCTACCCTCTGCCTCGGATTGACGACACGTTGGATCTGCTTGGTGGCATGAAGTGGTTTTCGACGGTCGACCTGAAGAGTGGCTACTGGCAGGTAGAAATACGACCAGAAGACTAGGAGAAGACTGCCTTTACCACCTGAACCGGAAATGGCTTGTGACAGTTTCGCGTAATGCCTTTTGGGTTATGTAACGCTCCTGCCACTTTTGAGCGTCTCATGGAGCGAGTGTTGGTGGGACTGTTTGGAGACGCTTGTCTGGTGTACCTTGATGACGTCATAGTCATGGGACGAAACTTCGTGGAACACAAACGAAATCTGGAGAAGGTATTCAAACGATTCCGTGAGTCCAACCTAACCAATCCAAAGAAATGTGACTTCTTCAAGAAGGAAGTATCATTCTTGGGACACATAATATCGGACGAAGGTGTTCGAACTGATCCAGACAAGATAAAAGCGGTTCAAGAATGGCCGACACCAAAGAACAAGACCGATGTTAGAGCTTTCTTGGGGCTATGCGCCTATTACCGCCGGTTTGTGAAGAACTTCTCAGAGATAGCCAAGCCATTACATCGTCTCACGGAGGACAAGAGAATCTTCAGTTGGGATTCCGATTGCGAAGATGCGTTTGTTAGCTTAAAGGAACGTCTGTGCTCGGCTCCGATTCTTGGCTATCCCAGAAGGGAAGGGAGATTCATAGTAGACACGGACGCTAACAATACTGGCATCGGAGGAGTATTATCCCAAGACCAGGACGGCCAGCAGGTGGTCATTGCGTACTTTAGCAAGACCCTTTCGAAACCGGAAAGGAATTATTGTGTGACTCGGCGAGAATTACTGGCTGTGGTGAAGACCCTTCAGCACTTCAACAAGTATTTGCTGGGACGCGAGTTCACAATAAGAACGGACCATGCCGCTCTGAGGTGGCTTCTGCAGTTTAAGAACCCAGAAGGCCAGGTTGCGAGGTGGATCGAACAGCTTCAAGAATTTAACTTCGTAATAGAGCATCGTAACGGAAGAGCTCATTCGAATGCCGACGCCCATGCTCTGGAGAGTGTCGACATTGCATCAAGCATGAGGCTAAAGAAGAGGTAAGGGTGATAATTGATTATATTAGATGTGATGATTGTATTAGAGAATGGCGTGCTTTACCGGAGCTGGGAATCACTGAACGGAAAGGAAAAAAACCCTGCAAATGGTTATTCCTAGGAGCAAAGTGGCTGATTTGCTGAAGCTTGTACACGATGGCACTTCTGGTGGGCACCTCGGCATCAAGAAAACCCTCGTAAAGAACGCTTTTATTGGGTGCGGTGTCGAGAGGACGTCGAAGATTGGTGCAGGAAGTGTACAGTGTGTAAAAGGGCCCCGCACTAGATCCAAGGGGAAACTACAGCTGTATAACGTCGGAGCCCCTTGGGAAAGAATCGCCATAGACGTTGCTGGGCCATTTCCTCAGTCTGAAGACGGGAATAGATTCATCATCGTGGTTCAAGACTACTTCAGCAAATGGCCGGAAGCGTTTGCAACTCCGAACCAAGAGGCGAAGACCGTGGTCAAGAAACTTGTCCAGGAGGTAGTATGCCGCTTTGGTGTACCATTAGAGTTACACAGCGACCAAGGCAGGAACTTCGAGTCGACGTTATTCCAGGAGATGTGTGATCTTTTGGGAATAAATAAGACACGTACCACACCGGCGCATCCTCAATCTGACGGCATGGTGGAGAGATTCAACCAAACGTTGGAACATCACTTGGCCAAGGTCGTCGAGGAACATCAGCGAGACTGGGATCGGTACATTCCTCTGTTCCTGATGTCATATCGCTCTGCCATACACGAGTCCACGGGATTTACACCCGCTAAAGTTAACTTCGGAAGAGAAATGCGTCTGCCGTTGGATTTGCTTACCGGAACACCGCCAGATGCCCCGAAACCAACCGTTGAATACATCGCGGACTTACGGAAACAATTGGACGAGACACATGACCTTGTAAGGGAGCAATGTTTGAAGACCAGCGAAAAGATGAAAACCCGCTACGATCGCGATGCTCGGAAACATGGTTTCAAGGAGGGAGATTCTGTATGGTTGCACAATCCACTGCGGAAGAAAGGGAAGTCTCCGAAGCTACAAGCACGATGGAAAGGCCCTTACACAGTTGTCACGAGGATTAATGACGTGACCTACCGGATCAGACAGGGGGACAGAAGAAAGCCGAAGATCGTGCACGTGGACAGATTGGCACCATTTCATGGATCGAATAATGCTCGGGACGAGCATGACTAAGAGGGGGGCAATGTGACAACCCTGGCGCATCTACTTCGCTACACCGGAAACAATAAACAATAGGGGCCATAAACATGTCGAGCAAACAATAGGAACAATGGAGCGCGGCCGTCTCGAAACTACGCGCACGATGCTTCGCCATTACGGCAATAGTCATAAGGGCGAAAGTCGGTTGCAAGGAACATACTCGAATCTTATTCGAATTGGGTCCGGAATTAGCGGGAATATTCTGGATTGGCATGAATGGTGCGTGAGTGGTATAAAAAGAAGCACTCGGTCAAGTGCGGGCATTCTAGTTTCGGAAGCGAAACCAGGAAGATACCAGCGATACCTACGAGCGATACCAGTGAGAAGTGAAGTGATTTCTACGAGCGATACAGTGTTCGACGAGTGTGTTTACGAGTACCTACGTGCAGAGTGTTTTGGTGTGTACTGTGTACATAGTGTAATTGTGTTTCTACGAGTACAATAAAGTCTTTGTGGTACATTTTGGCATTTTCTCGAACCCAGTACTCCTGATATGTAACAATACAATATAGTTTTTAGTTAATAGATTATGAATCTTGTATTGTACTAAACTTGTATTGTATCTGGTTTAGTATAGATAAGGTAACATGATCGGAATATTGTGTAAACAAACATAACATAAATGACACACTTATAAGATAAGGCTGTTTTACTAAATAGGGATAAAGACAACAATCAAAATAGAATATAAAGACGTATTAAATCTGCAACTTTACAATATGTGTGTGTGTGTGTGAGAGAGAGAGAGAGTGTGAGTGTGTGCGTATAGGTATGTGAATTCATTTGATAATTAAAAGGAGGTTTTCAGTCTCATCATAGGTTAATTTATTTAGAGTTAAACTGACTGTTTTTTTAAGTTATATGAATTGAGGTGATAAATCTGTATAATTTTAGAAATTTTGTTATATAGAAAAGACCCTAGAAAGCAGGGAAATCTCTGCGAAAAGGCGGATCTAAATTTTTCTAAATCATATACTTTATCCGTCCTGCGCTTGGATGGAGCAGTTACAAGTTAGAATACAAGCTGAAACATTTTGTTTCAGCTACAAGGCTTCAGATTCAGTGGCTTCTCCTTTTTCTTCTTACTTAGCAGACAGCCAGACAGAAAAATTGTGGAGATTTGATTTACTAAAGTCCATAATTCACTTTGTTGTGATTTCTTGTTGATATAGAATAGTGAAATTTCCTCCTATGTCAATGTACAAAATTATTATACTTTATTAAATCTTCTATTCTAGCTAATTTTTGCATGAATAGAAACATCCTGTGACCTACAATCAATTCTAAATGTCGGGATGACCTTACTACAATGCAGGTCAATGATCAATTTCAATGTACATATGTCATGTTATATAACATGTTCAGTTCTGAATAAACACTTACACTTTTATATTAAAACTTTTAGACTTTAGTGCTAATGTTAATAGGTTTAGCATATTTATTGTATGAATTTTCGTTCTTGATACTTAAAGAATTTTAGAATTTATTGACTAAAAATCCCTTAAATGTAATAATTTCATTTATTCAAAATAGTTAATTGACTGATAAAGTACATATTTTTTGTATTACACAACACAACCAAGATCAAACAAGCAATATTATTGGGGACTATATAATTCTTATTCTACTTAAAGAACAATCACTTACACGGTTTTACACCAGAAGATTGCAATACGGTAAAAGCAATGTTAAACATAACATCTCTTTGTAAGTACTAAATAGTTTTCTAAAAATATTCAGGAAAGAAAGTCTAGAATTTCTTAACTTTCTCCAAGACTAACCTGCAAGGCATTAAGTTCTTGAAGCAACTGCTTTGTCTTCGGCCCAGGAACAGATGTTTTTATAGATGGCTTAGAGGGTTCACCCTTTACACTGGTAGATAAAGGACTGATTTGCAATTCTAAAAAATGGTATCGATAATTAAATTAAATATTTAATAATTTATGACCCTCACAACCACAACATACTTTATTGAATAAGGGTATCCTCATAGCAATATGCTATATAAAAAAAACCTTTTTACCGGAGTACCCTGTATACTACTTTTTTAAAGAAAACTGCAGTGCAGATTTTGCAAATTTAATTAAGATTAAAAATTTGCAAGGTGTAAAAAACCACTAGAGGCAAAAATTGGCAAGCATGAGATTTATAGCATCTGATTTCTGTTGGACAAAAAATATAAACTTGAAACATTAGTGGGCCCAGATTACGCAAGTGAGGAAATGCGACTATATATGCGACACTCCTTCACGCCGCACCCTCGAAGCCAAGATCCATTCTTTCGAAAATATGCAGCTTTTTAGTTACATAAAACATTGTTTTATCATTTTAAAACTTAACATTTAAAAAGAAGAAATACACATTCAATTTTTTTTTTTAAATTTTGCCCTACCTCAATCTGTAAAAATGTACTGTTTTAAAAATACCTGCATTTAAAAAGTAAAAACTTACGTGAGACGCTCGTAAATCTAATTTTCTTGATGAAATATGTAAATCCATTGTGAATACGAAACATATCGTATGAATATCGAACTGAAATCAAATTTTAGTCACGTCACGACTGAAAACAATTAAATTATTTAGATACGGGGCGTTGACGCATAGTATAAAATTATTAAATAATAAAATAAATTACATATTACTCCTTCAATTGTTATTACTGGAAAAGCGGATAAGTTCTCAGAAAATAAATATGAATAATTCAACGAGGAAAAATCTTTTCCTTTTCACTCCCGCCCGCCTTCACTTCACTAGGGTTGCAACGATATATCGGAAAATCGATAATATCGATAATATCGAAGGGGACATATCGATATTTGCGCTATACCGATACGATAATATCGATATCATATCCGAAGAAAAAAATCGATAATTCACGACCTTAGATAAGGCTGTTTGGGCTTCGAACATTAGCCTTTTAAACAAATTAAAAACAACCTCTACTTGTTTTATTTCTCTATTTTCTCTGGCTGTATGGGCTTAGCCCCTTTGCCTGTCCGTAAGGACTAATGAAACAAAAAAATCTCTATGAATTTCATATTTTTTATTTAAATTCAAATAAATTCGATATTATCGACCAAAATATCGATATTATCAACTATCGATAATTTCATTGCCTCGATATAATTATCGATATTTTTATCGATATTACAACAACCTTGCATTCCTACACTTCAAACCTTCACCACCACAGCATCACAGCGCCGCACAGTGTAGTGCAGTGCAGTGAACACCAGTGCAGTGAACCACAGTGAACACAGACCATTGATTGATCTATAGGACTAATAGGACTATGGATTAGACGACACTAGAGAAAAAATAGCGTGCCTGACGGTGCCTGTCAAAATTTAAGTGAAAGAAAACATGGCTGCTTCTACTAGTGTTGTGCGCACTACGTGTACGGAAACAGTATCGATATTTAGTTTAATTACTTACGTTACAACAGCAAAAATACATGTCGTTCGTTTTTTTTTTAATTCCTTTAAAAACTGACTCTGAATTTTGGACAATTTGGGTTTTGTAGGAATGTCTATAGGAAGAATTAAAAATTAAATTGTTACAAACACAATAACTTCTGCTGTGTGCTCTCTAAACAAAATGGCTGCCATTTTATCATGGAGGGGGTAAGAGAAAATTTGGATAGTGATTTGTCGATAAAAATACCATATTTTATAATCTTTAAGTCTCCGACACCGGTGACCAGACACATTGTATATTAATGATATACAAACTTTTAATTCGTTCTTACTTATCATGACTACAAAATGGTATTCATGCGATTCGCACTTGACCATATTTTTATCGGTACTAAATAATCATATTTCACGTCACTACTGTAACGTTTGACTCGAGATGACATGTACTTGTGCGGTATAGAAAATGGCCAGCCTGCCATACTTTTGCCAGCTAATTTTATATGACGTTTAGGATTAGGGCGTGAGTCTCTATCTAAGTATATTCCATTGATCTATAAGGACTATGGATTAGACACTAAAGCAAAAATAGCGAGCCTGACAATGCCTGTCAAAATTTTAGTGAAAGAAAACATGGCTGCTTCTACTAGTGTTGTGCGCACTACGTGTACGGAATCAGTATCGATATTTAGTTTAATGACTTACGTTACAACAGCAAAAATACATGTCGTTCGTCTTTTTTTGACGTGACAACGTCTTATAAATTGGTTTGCCGGGTGGCACTTCAAGAAACTGCGTTAGTAGCTCCGCTCACGTTATGCGCTTACAATGAGAGCGAGTGAGAGGCACGCGTCCCTTCCACTCCGGCATGGTTAGCCCGCCTAAGAGCGAGAGAGACAGACATAAAAAGTGAAAGGCACGCGTCCCTTCCTCCTTAACATTACTTAAGGTAGCTACGGCGTACACACGTTGGCGTGTTTCAGAAAATGGTACAGCGCCATCTCTGGAGAAGTAAAGTAATCTCGTTTGTTACCTCACTTAGTTGTGACTAATGGTTAATGGTCTAACGGTTAGCAGCGCTAGATGGCGGATGGTGTTACAATGTTTTAAATATAATTCTTTGTATAAATAAATGTTTTAAATTGTTACTATTATTTCATCCTTCTTCCTACTATACGAATGAATATTCACATTAAAATTATTTTACCACTCAAAGTCGTTGTCACGTAAAACTTTCGCCCGTATACCGACTTTACAGGCAACCAATTTTTTTAATTTCTTTAAAAACTGACACTGAATTTTGGATGTAACAATTTGGGTTTTGTAGGAATGTCTTTAGGAAGAATTAAAAATTAAATTGTTACAAACACAATAACTTCCGGTGTGTAATAATCTCTCTAAACAAAATGGCTGCCATTTTATCATGGAGGGGATAAGAGAAAATTTGGATAGTGATTTGTCGATAAAAAATACCATATTTTATCACCCTTAAGTCTCCGACACCGGTGACCAGACACATTGTATATTAATGATATACAAACTTTTAATTCGTTCTTACTTATCATGACTACAAAAAGGTATTCATGCGATTCGCACTTGACCATATTTTTATCGATACTAAATAAACATATTTCACGTCACTACTGTAATGTTTGACACGAGATGACATGTATTTGAGCGGGAGAGAAAATAGCCGGCCTGCCACACTTTTGCCAGCTAATTTTATATGACGTTTAGGATTAGGGCGTCTCTAAGTATATTCCTATCTCTATGGTATATTCCTATCTTTATGACACAGCAAAGTCATGACAAAGTAGGTGTCAATACTGTCATTGTCAGTGTCACAGACAAGGTGTACTAGTGCATAGATTAATATGAGCCGCGTTCCGTACTGTTCCAATGGACTAAGGGCTGATTCACACATATCAGTGAAGTCACCGTTCCGTCACAGTTCCGCCAAATCTTTCATACATTCTCGGCATTGTCAGTGCAGTCAGTGCTTCTTCACTGATATGTGTGAATCGTCCGTTAATAATTAAGTCCATTACTGTTCCGTACAGTTGCCACAAACAACGTGACCAATTTTAATCAATTTAACCGATTTTAATCAAATTTGCACACTGTGTGTGGTTTGATCCAACTTTAAAGATAGAATAGCGTATATCTCAATTTATAGTCGCAATAATTTATATGGCACAACAACGTTTGCCCGGTCAGCTAGTTATACAAGGTTACTGGTAATTCGACCTTTTCCCGCTAAGGGGTTGTAGAGCAGGTCATTTGCGATGGATTTGACCAAATAATACCCTGTCCGAAACTTAACCATTTTTGAGATATTTTGAATTTTCTATTTTTGATTAAAACTACAGATTAACAACTTTAGACCCAAATTATGAAAAAAGTACTCAAGTTATAATTTTTTCTTTTATTCCCCTAATTAGTGGACATATTGGTAGTTAATATCCAGGTCATAAATTCAGCGTAGCTGAATGTGTTTAAAAATAGGAGCTGCAAACACCAAACAAAACGTTGATTTCCTTCACGTATTTCGTCACAAAATGTAAGATTACTAAAAAAAATCACTAGTAATCATTTTGTGCAAATTATCAAAAAAACATCTGCAACTCAATAGCTATCCCCCAAGGTATAAAAGTTTATGATAAGTCATAAATCTCTGTTACAATACGTAAATGAAGTGGTCGCCGACGAATTCCCGAAAAGCGGCTACCTGTGTTGCGGCTGTATCAATGGCTATAAAGGATTGGTAGATAATGAGTTATTTGAGACTGCTGCTGCTCGTCGAGAATATCTGGCTCAAATTCATTCAACGCCGTGAACCGGACGTTTCTGTTTCAGGGGAGTATATCGGTGTGTTACCGTCTCCGTCGCAATATCCATAGCGGTAAAGGATATCGGCATATTCTTCGCTCGTAAAAGCCATAACTAACGCCAAGTCGTCGGGTAAACAATCAATCAGAGTCCAGTATCCGAGCCGAGTCACAGAAAAAGAAAGCAGTATACAGTAGTCCAGTAAAAAGCCAAGTCGAAAGATAAATCCAAATAAAAGTACACCTGAACATTACGAAATGCACGAGGAGACTAACCAGTAAGTACCAAATGAACCTCTAAGAATAAAAAAATTACAAATAACTCATTATCTACCAATCCTTTATAGCCATTGATACAGCCGCAACACAGGTAGCCGCTTTTCGGGAATTCGTCGGCGACCACTTCATTTACGTATTGTAACAGAGATTTATGACTTATCATAAACTTTTATACCTTGGGGGATAGCTATTGAGTTGCAGATGTTTTTTTGATAATTTGCACAAAATGATTACTAGTGATTTTTTTTAGTAATCTTACATTTTGTGACGAAATACGTGAAGGAAATCAACGTTTTGCTTGGTGTTTGCAGCTCCTATTTTTAAACACATTCAGCTACGCTGAATTTATGACCTGGATATTAACTACCAATATGTCCACTAATTAGGGGAATAAAAGAAAAAATGATAGCTTGAGTACTTTTTTCATAATTCGGGTCTAAAGTTGTTAATCTGTAGTTTAAATCCAAAATAGAAAATTCAAAATATCTCAAAAATGGTTAAGTTTCGGACCGGGTATTATTAGGTCAAATCCATCGCAAACGACCTGCTCTACAACCCCCTAGCGGGAAAAGGTCGAATTACCAGTAACCCTGTATATGTATATAAATTACATGGAAATAAAGTGACACTGAGCTAGTGGGATTTTTTCCCATTAGTACTATCAACAGGACTACTCAACAGGACAAGTGGTAATAAACGGGATATTTGAGCGTTATGATCACTTACTGGAACGCGCCCTCTGTAGTCTGTTTTGTTAATTCTGTTTCTGTATGGTTATATTTTTTTTATAAGTCTGTGATTTGGACATCGATCACTGACCTATGACTTGACCTTGACCATCAGTTGACTTGACACTTGACAGTGTTGACACCTCGCTGCGTTCCGTAACTCGACCAAAACGCCCAAAATGACACTTTATACAAATTTGAACGTTTTGGTCGAGTTACGGAACGCAGCCGTATGAACAGACAAGTATCAGCTGTATTGTATCAGTATCAGTGTATCTGACATTCACATTTGTAATTTTGTATTTGATTTGTAAAAATCAAGCAGAACATTAAAACCAAAAGTAACTTTGTTTACCTATAATTTGTAAATAATACATACACTAAGTTTTTATTAAGTTGATGAACACAATCATTTTTTATCATAATCGTTACAGACATGCTGCACAAAGTTTGGCTATCAACAGATGTCACTCTCGTTTGTTGTCAACATGCATTATCGAACGAAAAAGAAGAAATTATGGGTTTACTAATTGGAGAAGTAAATAATTATAACATGCTTTCAACTTACTTTGGCCACACCTATTATTGTTTGGGGGATATGAGCGAAAGGCCGTCAAATCTTCAGCCACAACCACGTCCTACTTCCGTCCATTCCTCAAACTCTGATCGAGGCTTTCCGACTATTAGATCATCCTAAAATAATTTGTAGATTTCTAAGAAATTATATATTTTGTATATTTTTAGTATTATTAAGAAAAATATTTATCAAGTGTACACACTAAACATATGTAGCATATTTTTTGGTTTATCAGGTACACAATGAAAGTACACTTGTATCTATAGTATCGTCTGTCATATTACGACGGCTGGATAAGAAACCTGATCGAGTAGAAATTTCAGAGGAGCAATTAGTACAAGCTACTATGAGAGCAGAAGAACTAGCTGCAGAAGTGGGTAGGCCTTTGAGAGTTGTGGGTTGGTACCACTCACATCCCCATATAACTGTTTGGCCATCACATGTTGGTAAGTATCTAACAAATACAATTAAGATACAAATATTCCAAAGTTGAACTTTTTTGACGTGGGCAGAAAAGTTAACACTAATTACGGTATAAAAATAAAATATGAAGATAAAACTGATTGAATATTAAACACTAATATAATAATGTAGATGTTTTATTAAATAAGTTGTTCTTTTTTAAAATTACAGATCTTGCAACACAATCAATGTACCAAAGAATGGACTCAAGCTTTGTAGGATTAATATTCGCTGTATTTCTAAAAGACCAAAATACAAAAGCACCACAAGTAAGTGATCATTAATGAAGTTTGAAAAGATGCCCAATTACAAGAGATTCAAAAAACTTATTGAAACCTATGTAAAGAAATATTGCAATGAGCTCAAATTTTATGTTATGACAGTATCACACGCACTGTGATGGATTGGAATGAATTTTTCAAGTCATTGTGTATGGCATGGGAATCATCAAGTGGAGAGTGAATAGTTTTCCAAGAGTTAGTTGTTCAATAACTTAGATGTCCTCGCCCTTTATTGTCAGGTGGAATTGTGGTCAAGGATTAACTTAATTTATGTAAAAATCTTTGATGCAAAACCAGATCAAAATCAAATCTTAGCAAGACAATCCCTCGGTGACATAAGCAGACATGTTAACCTTATAATGCAAATATTTTTACATTTTGGGTTTAAACTTGACATGAGCAAATAAGTGCATTTATACTACAAAATTGTGTTAATGTTTTCAGATTCAAGTCACATGCTTCCAATCAGTTAATGACGGTTCTAATCAAAGTAGAAGGGAAATTGATCTGAAAATAACTAGCAACAATGATTTGCTCATACAACATAACTTTCAGGCAAGGAAACATTTAATACTTTGTAAAGAATATATTTTACCTCTGCTGATATTTTTTTTTATGTTCAAGTTGATCCACAAATTATATGTATATTCAAAAAAACATTATGTCACTGAAATTATTTAAACACAGATATTGGCTAAACTACCTGAGATTTTGAAAGAAGAAGAAGATGAAGCTTTTCGAATTGAAACAGGCCAAGATGATGCAGAGGACATTCTCACCAATCAACATAATACAGCTGTCCGAACTATTGCCATAGGGCACATTGTGGAGAAGGTAATGCCATGTTTTAAAAACACAAAGACTATACATTCTTTTAGATTTGCTGCTGCTGCCCTTATAACTGTGATTGACTTGAATAGGGACTAGGATGGCTAATATAGTTAGTAGATGATAGAAATGCATAGGTACTTCTATACTGTAATTTGAGATAACATCTCCACTTACGTTTCCTTTACTGCATCCTTAGTCACTTAACCTAAACCGAGAAGACTGCAATTATTATGATAATTTCTTGTATAATGGAGAGATGACTAAGTTATGGATCTATCTTTGTGATACTGTTTAACATGATGACACTAAAATTTACTGATGAATGACCAAATTTGCAAAAAAATGGATTTTCACTTGTTCAATACTTCATGTTTTGAAATTATTTAATGCTAAGAAAGGGTTATACGATAACTAGAAAAGAATGCTTGTAGCATCCGCAGTCTACCATTGTTTTTTGTTGTACAAATATGATCCTAAAGTTATGAATAAAAAAATACGTAAATGCATAATTGCACATTAATAACATAATAATATATATTCTATAATTTAATAATTTTCTTATTACAGATATCCCGACCGATGTTAGAAGCACTTGTGGCATGTAATGCATTAAATTCATTCAGATTGAAAGCTTTAAAGAAGCACCATCAAGAATTAATGAAGAAGCTAGAAAAATAAATATGATGTATGTTTAACTATTAATTAAGTGTATCTTACATTGATGTTCTAGATGGGAAACATTTACCACTAACAGTTTATGTTATGTCAAGTTATGTCAAGTTTATAAACAAAACTTAATTGCTAATTGCTTTTTATTATATGTAGTTTCTACATTACATCATTCTTATCAATCATTTCAAAACCATCTGAAGAATCAACACTTGATACTCGCTGCCTCTTTTTGTCCTCTCTTGTATACACCATATTTACAACTGCTCCACTAAAATTTGATAAAACATTATAAGCAGTATCACTCCACGTGTTGACTGGCTGAACTTCCAATGACGATTGGAACTGCTCATTTTGTTGCACTGTAAAAATAGAATTATGTAAGCATTATTTCAATGAGGGTTATAGTGTGAGAATTCACCGCTAGAGGCCTTAGTGGAATGTGGTCTCTGAAATGTCACTTTTTATGTATGGGTGGGCTGCTTGGTTATATTTCTTTTTATTTTATTTCTCAGGGATTAGAAAATATTTCATTTAGAATGGCAAATATGAGTTACGGGTCAATGAATATCAGTGGTTTAAAAGTAGAATTTAAAAAAGAGGTGCAAAATTAAGCTGACTGAAAGAACAGCTAATAGGGAACATGCAATATTTTAGTTATGTTTTCATTTTAAAGATTTCCATGTAAAATAGGTCATAAACATATTTAAAAATGAAAACAATCTAATTTATCGTAAAAAAACCGGTTATAAACGGACCGTTTAAATTTTCGCGCCTAAACGGACCTATAGTTCCGATGACGTCATTCGTGTCTGTCACTGGTAGTGATGCTGAACTATCGATAGTTGACCTTGAAAATCAGTTAGGATATCGATAGGACTATCGATAGTATTGCTAAAATCAATACTATCGATAGTATTATACTATTGACATATAATAGTATCGATAGTATTATACCATCGATACTATTACAGAATACATAACTATCGATAGTATCGATACTATTGCAGATAACCAATAGTATTACCATAATTTATACTATCGATACTATCGATAGTATTGATTTTTTCAAAACTATCGATAGTACTATCGATAGTCTCACTATTGCCACACTATCGATAGACTATCTTTTATATTTTGTTTTATTTTATATTTTCCTTTTGCTGAAAAACATTTGCGGTTGTACATGTGTCCAACATTTTGGTGTTATTGTCTTTCACATAGGAAAGTATGGCAGCTTTGGTTGAAGGATATTTCACTTCTACTGTGTAATGTCCAGTAACCACGTCAGGTGTTGCACCAAAAATAGATCCACTATCGATACTATTGATAGTATGATGTACGGCAATAGTATTGTTATACAAAAATAGTATCGATATTATCGAATACCTTTAAGAGTAATACTATCGATAGTATTGATAGTATCAATAGTTCACACTATTTATTGTTTACTGAACTGCAATAATAGTTTACATACTATCGATAGTGTCGATACTATTGTATCCCGTCAATAGTATTGGTTAGTTTGTGATATTGATAGTATCGATAGTATCAGTAATATCGATAGTATCGAAAGTACTATCGATATTGTTACTTGTTCTCAAGGTCAACTATCGATAGTTGGGCAACTCTAGTTGTCATAGCAGGAGTGACGTCACTGGGTGTTTTGAAATGCGTTTCGTTTTACGTAATTTTAATTCGTAATTATTGTTAAAAATCAACATAATATAAAATAAAAACGTTGAAGTAGTCATTCTTTTATATTTTTTTAACATTTTAATCATAAAATTTTCATAAATATCATATTTGCATCTTCCCTATTCAGAGGCTACTGTTTACAAGCACATTTTTTGTCAAAATTAAACTTTTTTACTGAGTTATAATGTCATATTGTTTATTATTAAATCGTAAACTATGTTGTGCCGGCCAGAGATTAACAAATTTGAACAAAATATTTCAAATCACTTCAGGACCTAACTCGCCAGTCCAACTGGTGAGCACAAAATCCGTAGCCCTCATTGTATAAAATGCTACATAAAAATCAGTATTTCTTATAATACTATACCTTGTGGTACATATTCATCTTCACTAGAATCTGAAGTCTCTACATCTTTATCTAATGAATGCATTTTATCTACAGACAAATTAGTTACTAAAGAACTACTGTTATCGGAACTATCACTGGCTTCTTCGAGTGGTTCATCTATAGGTTTCCAATAATCTGAAAGAAACAGTTTTCCATCTTTAAATTAGACAGCAATATCAAATGTTATATGAAAAAAAATTGCAATTACCTAAACTTTGCTTCTCATCCAGCACTTGCCTATGTTCCGGTTCTATTGACAACAAATCCATATTAGCATCTGATATCTCAGGAATTAGGCCTTCCAATTCAGCATCTGATTCTTTAGAAAAGAGATTGTTCATTAATTTTTTTCTTATCAATAAGTACCCAACCCGAAAGTTACATGCCACGAAATATAAAATACCTGCATTCTGTTGAATTTTCCTGAGCAATTTTGCAATTTGAGGTATTATTTTATGCATAAAGCAAATAAACATAAATAACACATAAGTGATTGTGTATCCACTGGTGTACTTCCCTGTGAAAAATATTATGCCCAGAAATATTTGAATTAATAGAAATGCCTGAAATTAAAAACAATCTTTCAATGAGATTACTCATCGGTGTGTTTAAATTTTATTTAACCCATTCATTGCCTTAGCCAATACTATGAATTTATACCGAATGCCTTGTCCTAAACGCAGTAACGATACTTGGACTCGATATCGCGTCCACGGCACCTCCAATAAAGTTTTTTGGACGCGAATTCGGCACATTGAACTAAAATTCCATCGAAAATTGCTATTTTCTTCTCAAATGGCTTCAGTAACATTTGAAAAAATCAGGGGTTGTAAACATTTTTGATAGTTTGTAGATATTATTATGATTTATTTGTATTTTTATTTGTAGATGATCAGCAAGGAGACGATAATATTTCTGAATCTAGCCAGGGATTTTTAACTAATTTCCATGAACATTATCAGCAAGATATTTGCAAAGAAAATGAAAGTTTACATGAATGTAGTCAATCAATTTTGCAAAATTTTCCTAAAAAGCGAAAGTTTACAGGTTCTTACAGTCGTAATGTAATTAATAATAACAGTTCAGACACTAGTACTGGAGAAATTATGGATTCTGAAGATGAAAATGTATTAAAAAAATCGAAGTTGATCCGCATACCTAATGATGAATCTAAGGTGCCTATTAGAAATGATTCAGACACTAGTACTGAAGGAATTATGGATTCTGAAGATGAAAGTGTATTAAAAAAATCGAAGTTAATCCGCATACCTAATGATGAACCTAAGGTGCCTATTAGAAATGATTCAGACAATAATTGTTGTGCAGCTAAAAAATATTTTAAAACATTGTTCTCAAAAGATTTGGGTGCAGAACTGAACACACAAGACGAATTGCCTCCAATTTATGCCCAGTTTGAGCATGATTTGGGTATGATGCTGGCATTTAGGTTACGAAATGTGCCAGCTGATAAACGTTTAGAGAGCTATGAAAAATTAATTCACACGGTTAGACAGTATGAAGAGTGAAACAAAAAATACATATAATTAGAGACGGCGCGGCGTTACAATATAAAAGAATCGGTTAGTTTGGAGAACAAAAGATTTTTATCTGTTTGGACGCATATATGTTTTCACAACCACGATCCTTTTTTATTATTATAATTACAGTACCATCGCCAAACTTTAATATTGAGTATTTTATTTCAATTTTATATACAAAATAAATCGTGTTGAAAGGTTTGTCACCCCTGTTTTATTTTATCTTACCGGACGCAATTATGCGTCCAAGGCATGGTGCGTGAAAATCAACGATTTAAATAATTTTAAAATTTCATGTTATATTCAGGAGCCACTTTGAGATTATTAACTTTGAATTTAGATATATGCATACTTTTAATTTCAAATTATTTACTCTTGAAATGAGGAAAAACAAGACAAGTCACATAGGGACGCGAATGTGCGTGCATGGCACCAGAAAAAAGTTTGCTAGGACGCGAACTCGCGTCTAAGGCACTGAATGGGTTAACTGTAAGTTCAAGGTACCTTAGTGGGATTAATGTCCCTCAGATAAATCAGATTATTGACTTTCTTATTCAACCAAATAAAAAAATCATTTGAGGCTGATGATATAATACTCATTTCATCTCGAGATATGCGCTTCAAGCAATTTATTCTGTGTTTATATTTCAACCATGCTTCAAATGCATCAACACTCGTAATTATTGCTGCAGTCACAAACATTGACTGCAACAAGTTTACTTGTCGATAAACACAAAGGCTGAAAAAATAAAAAAGAATATTGTATAATACTTTTTATGCAAAGAAGTAGATGAGCCAATAATAATTGATGGTAAGTGCTCACCATCAATTAGTTAATATGAAGATATTATACTATAACATTATTTTAAATTATAATATTACATCAATTTATGGTAGGTGTAGTATGCTTAATTTTGTTTTGCCCCTGAATGATATCTGAATGAAATGCTTTGCCAACTTCCACATATCCTCAGGACAAAAATGGTGGCCTTAGGTTCGTCAGTTGTCTTGCAAAGGGCACGAGTAGGGGAAGTAAGCTTGATGGATGTAACCCTTAACACTAAAACCTACGTAATTACCGCAAAATATAGGTAATTAAAAAAAAATTATAATAAAATGCTATCCACATCTACATGTGCCTTATTAAATAATAATACATACGTGAATAAAACGTGAAACAGACAAATAAACAGCAAAGATAGCCATAATTTCTTCCAAAATAAAATATCTTCCAGTAAACAGACAAAGGTGGTAATTAACAAAGAACTTGAAGAATTCTTTTTCTTTTCAGGAGATTTCAGAGTACTCCGTTTAAACATATTCTTGAAAGCAGCGAGCATTGTTTCTTTCACAATTCACACCATTTCTACGTAATAATATATTTAAAAATTTATTGACATCCAAATTTACGAATGGTGATTGTGCTGAACTGCTGAACGAAGTTGAAATCATTTTTCATTTTCCATTTCCATAGGTAGGTAGGTATAGGTAATGCATTTCAAAGCAAAATAAATAATATCACAGATAACGCAGAATTCTAGATAATAGATAATGTTATGATAAGAACAAAAAGGGTCCGTCAGACACCGGCTCGGAGACGGAGAGCAGAGCAGATTTTTATCACGATGGAAATAGAGTTTTGCGAGATAGTATTAAAGTTTACTTTTGTATGTGCACCTATTTTGTAATCAGGGTGCTTGAGGAATGCTTGAACGCGTTTAGAGTAGGCTGAGTAGGGTTGCAACGATATTTATCGGAAAATCGATAATATCGAAGGGGACACATCGATATTTTTATCGATATTTGTGCTATAACGATACGATAATATCCGAAGATATAACGATACGATAATATCGATATCATATCCGAAGAAAAAAATCGATAATTCACGACCTTAGATAAGGCTGTTTGGGCTTCCAACATTAGCCTTTTCTTACAATATAAACAAATAAAAAACATCCTCTACTTGTTTTATTTCTCTATTTTCTCTGACTGTATGAGCTTAGCCCCTTTGCCTGTCCATAAGGACTAATGAAATAAAAAAATCTCTATGAACTTCATATTTTTTATTTAAGTTTAAATAAATTCGATATTATCGACCAAAATATCGATATTATCAACTATCGATAATTTCATTGTCTCGATATAATTATCGATATTTTTAACGATATTACAACAACCTTGCATCCCTAGTTTAGAGTGAAATAATAAGGGCTGCAGTAGATGTCCGAATCCGATCAGATCCGATAGCCTGATCAGACAATCGGAAGGCAAAGGCACTCGTGCCATACCTACATTTTGTTTTGTTTACATACACGTCCGATTCGAGTGGTGAGCTGTGTGCTTAGTACGAGTTGCATCGAAAAGTTCACCTACACGTCATCCGTCAAAACGTGAGTGACGGTGACTATCGAAAAGTTGCGAGTACGAGTGTCAAACGTCGTAACCAATTCGATCGCGTATCAGCACGTTTATTCACACGTTCATTCGCAGAAACCATTTATTGTTATGTTGGCAACAAAACGTCGTGACAGAATCCTACCAAATAAAGAAGGTTATTCCTTTCTTACTAAAGTATTAATGAAAAGTTACTATTCAAACTGTAATGCTTATATCGCCATTTTTAATAGATAAACGTTTGTTATAATAATGCCATAGAGAAAAGCTAATGTTTTAATTTTAATAGGAACATAGATAAATGTGATTAGTGAATAAAAATTTCATTAAATAAAATAAGGAGCCCGGCTTCATTTGTTTGCCGCGCCGGTGCAATTCTTTGCACAAAAATTAAAAAACTCTTAAGATGACTATTTATTTCTTTAATTATGGCGATAGCGCTAGATTATAATCCCGCTCATCTTGAGCAGCAGCCATAAACAATTTCTAAGGAAAAAGATTGAAACATTTCTGTCCAAATACAATGCAATACTTACTTTATTAATAATAATAAATACATCTTATGTATGTACAGTTTTAAATAGTGAGGCTGGCAACTGGTAGGATAAAAGAAGAATAAGTTTTTGTATTAAACTGTCTGAAAAAATGGTGATTTTGTTCTATGTCGTTTATATTACATTGTGTAAAACGGAATAATAAAACCACGTTATAGCTATAAACTAGACTTTTAATACAACATTCCAACAATTTCAGCCATTAAAGCACAATAATTTTAACTATTTTAAGTCAATAATGTACCTATATCTATGATGATATAGAAAAAATAATTTATAAATATTGTAATATGTACATTATTGTCTTTGTTTTAAGTATTTCTTGATTAGATGTTTTTGTAGGTTAGTAAATGTAAATATTCATTTTATCCCACATTTCACTTGTTTTTGGCTGAGTGTAAATACACCAACGCCATATCCAAAAAAAAAATATATTGTCTATCATAAAAAGTATTCACCGGAACGCGAACAACACAAATACCACTTTTCTATAATTTCATTCACTTTGAGATTTGTGGCCGTAATTATGCTCCCAGCAAATACAAATATCCAGACAGAATTTTCAACAAACAAAACGAAAGTGTAATTAAAATAATAGACCATCTTTTTTATGATTTCACTAGTAAATTACACGTGAAAACTTTTCGATAACACGTTCCCTGAGTTTTCGTAAGTTAAGTATACGAACTGTCAAATATGCCACTTGTACTCGCGCAATGTTCGAGAAACCATACGTAAACGTGACGTTTACCACTGACAGTTGACTTTACTTTCGTAAACGTGATCGCGTAAACTCGTACTCGCTATTTTGATTCCTTCACGTTTCCGCTAGATGTCTCTGCTTCGATCCCATACAAATTTTAGTTTACGTAGTGAGCACGTTATGTCAAATAAAACTCGTACTAAGCACACTGTGTGCTTAGTACGAGTTTTATTTGAGTTAAATAAAACTCGTACTAAGCACACTGTGTGCTTAGTACGAGTTTTATTTGACATAACGTGCTCGCTACGTAAACTAAAATTTGTATGGGATCGAAGCAGAGACATCTAGCGGAAACGTGAAGGAATCAAAATAGCGAGTACGAGTTTACGCGATCACGTTTACGAAAGTAAAGTTAACTGTCAGTGATTAACGTCACGTTTACGTATGGTTTCTCGAACATTGCGCGAGTACGAGTGGCATATTTGACAGTTCGAATACTTAACTTGCGAAAACTCAGAAAACACGTTATCGAAAAGTTTTCACGTGTAATTTACTAGTGAAATCATTAAAAAGATGGTCTATTATTTTAATAACACGTTTGTTTTATTTGTTGAAAATTATGTCTGGATATTTATATTTGCTGGGAGAATAATTACGGCCACAAATCTCAAAGTGAATGAAATTATAGAAAAGTGGTATTTGTGTTGTTCGCGTTCCGGTGAATACTTTTTATGATAGACAATATATTTTTTTCTGGATATGGCGTTGGTGTATTTACACTCAGCCAAAAACAAGTGAAATATGGGATAAAATAAATATTTACATTTACTAACCTACAAAAAACATCTAATCAAGAAATACTTAAAACAAAGACAATAATGTACATATTACGATATTTATGAATTATTTTTTCTATATCATCATAGATATAGGTACATTATAATGTGAGATTGACTTAAAATAGTTAAAATTATTGTGCTTTAATGGCTGAAATTGTTGGAATGTTGTATTAAAAGTCTAGTTTATAATTATAACGTGGTTTTATTATTCCGTTTTACACAATGTAATATAAACGACATAGAACAAAATCACCATTTTTTCAGACAGTTTAATACAAATTCTTTTTTTATCCTACCAGTTGACAGTCTCACTATTTAAAACTTTACATACGTAAGTATTTATTATTATTAATAAAGTATGTATTTCATTGTATTTGGACAGAAATGATTCAATCTTTTTCCTTAGAAATTGTTTATGGCTGTTGCTCAAGATGAGCGGGATTATAATCTGGCGATATCGCTATAATTAAAGAAATAAATAGTCATCTTAAGAGATTTTTAATTTTTGTGCAAAGAATTGCACCGGCGCGGCAATCAAATGAAGCCGGGCTCCTTATTTTATTTAATGAAATTTTTATGAATTCACTAATCACATTTATCTATGTTCCTATTAAAATTAAAACATTAGCTTTTCTCTATGGCATTATTATAACAAACGTTTATCTATTAAAAATGGCGATATAAGCATTACAGTTTGAATAGTAACTTTTCATTAATACTTTATTAAGAAAAGAAATACCTTCTTTATTTGGTAGGATTCTCTCACGACGTTTTGTTGCCAACATAACAATAAATGGTTTCTGCGAATGAACGTGTGAATAAACGTGCCGATACGCGATCGACTTGGTTATGACGTTTGACACTCGTACTCGCAACTTTTCGATAGTCACCGTCACTCACGTTTTGACGGATGACGTGTAGGTGAAGTTTTCGAAGCAACTCGCACTAAGCACACTGGTGAGTTTAGAAAGTGACCGTTGCCAGTAAAACAAATATATTCCATGCATAGAGATATTACACTAGAGTGGGTGAGCCATACGGCTGCCCATACATTGCAATCGCCCCCGGTTATAAAGAGAAAAAAGAGAAACAACGATAACGGTAATTATCTATCTCTCTCCGATCCCGAGGAGCGAGAAAGAGAAAGGTGATTACTAAAGATTTCGTCTCTTTTTATCCTAGGTACGCTCTGAAGCCTCGCCAGAAAGAGAAAGGTGATTACTAAAGATTTCGTCTCTTTTTATCCGATGTACGCTCTGAAGCCTGGCTTCTGCCTTCTAGTGTAATATATCTATGGTTCCATGAGCCTACCGCAATATGGCGAGTCGAGGTTTTTCATATTCATATTCCTGGTCAACCTACACACAAAATATGGGTTTTTTCATGTGCAGTTAGTTAGTGTTATTTAAATGTCAAATGTTTTTAACTATTGAGTAATGGGGGCTTTACATAATACAATTTGCAGAGCGCTAACTGAGCTAGCGTGCTAAAATCGCATAGTTTGTGCGCATAGTGTAAAGCACGTGTAAAGGCAGTTAGACAGTAACTAGTGCAGCGTAATGTATGAAAACACTAATTAGTGAACTGAGTTAGCGCTCTGCTAATTTTATAATGTAAAGCCACATAGGTACCACACATGATACACTGCATATCACAGCAACGATGACGTTGTCAAGTGTCAAGTGTCAAATAATATGACAATTTCAGTTATGAGTTAGATTTCGATTCGACTTGGTCACTGTTTTGTCCATTTATTTTATTTCTAGTTCAATACAATTATTTACATTAGATAAAAATCATAAAATTACGTTGTTTCTACTTTCTAATTTATGCTATTTGTGTAAATATTTATTGCATTCTACGTTATTGCTGTGCGTAAAACACTGAGTTTTTGTGAAAAACTATTTATTAAAAATAACAGTATGTGCCAGAAGTGATATGATTTTATAATAATGTTTTTTTGCATTCGTTCTGAAGTTACATTCATAGAATGATGATAGTAATATGAAATGACTTAAGCATATTGAAGACAACATGTCTTCGAATATCTACGACAAGTTTATAAGCAAAGAAGGCTCAAGGCCCTATAAATGTCTTGAACTCGCCACAAAGGTCTCTTTGAATTTAAACCATTTTAGAAGAGATGGTCGGTTTTGTGACATAGATTTAATATCTGGAAAAACGAAAGTTCGGGTAAGAATATTTGAAGCTTATTTAATTTTTCTTCATGAAAACTGGCGTTTTAGTGCTACCTAGTGTATTACAATACATATCATTAATCATTAAAATTTTGGTTAAAGTTTAGTATGTGGACCGTCGAATTTAGGGGTGTGGGGGTGGGGATGGGGTAGGGGGGGATGAGGGGAAGTTCCACCGCGAAGCCTGAGACGCGGAGCCTTATAGTTTTTTTTTTATCGAATTTTGAAATCTTTACCTAAACAGTACTAAAACGACTAAAACACGAAAACTAGGTCCTCGAAATACAAGAAAAGGGTAAGGGGATGTAGGAGGTTGATTCCCGGTTACATCGATGCCACCCACAAAGCTCTGCGACGCACAGTTTATGAGAAAAACAAAAAAAAAAGATTCTAACCTCAAAGTGCTAACATTAACACTGTACACTACAGCTACATACATGGGGTCAGTTTTCTAATACGGTCTAAGTTTAAACTAGCTAATCCCCACCTATTAGGGCAGAGAGTGTTGTAAAAATATGTCGACGGGACCCCCTTTCGGGGGTCCCTTTTTTCTGCGTGGTTCTATTACAGTCGAACCTAACCTATACCCAACTAGAGTGTGGTTGGCTTTTTGTTATTTTTTTTATGGCGGGGGGCTTCGCCCCCCGACCCCCCCTTTACGGGGGGCCTACGGCCCCCCCGTCCCCCCGCTACCCCCATTCTTACCGCTATTTTTTCGTCATCCTACTCTATTGACCTAGTAGGTAATTGCAAGTATGTGTGAGTAATTGTGCCGCACACACACACACACCCGCACGCACACACACACACTCGAGCGCACAATCACACACATCCTACGAAGCGGGGTTCTGTCGACATATTATGTGACAAAGTCATTTAATTGTGACATACCTACTTGCTCTTGGATCGTCGTAACTGACCCTATGTACTTAGCTGTAGTGTTAGGTTAGAATGATTTTTTTTATTTTTCTCAAAAACTGTGCGTCGCAGATTGTTGAGGGTGGCATTTTTATAACCGGAATTCAACCCCCTACATCCCCACACCCTTTTCTTGTGTTTTGAGGGGGTATTTTTCGTGTTTTAGTACTGTTTAGGTGAAGACTTTAAAATTCGATAAAAAAAAAACTACTGATTTCCGCAGTCTGAAATTTTGCGTAAATATTCCTTATACTAAACTCTTTTAGATATAAAAATATGGTTACCCAATTCAACGGTCCACATACTAAACTTTATCCAAAATTTTTGCTAACAATATTATATTCCGTGACTATCTTTTAAATTATGTGGTTTACGACTATAAAAAGTTTTGTATCATAGAAATAATAAAACATTGCTCGTAAATATCTGGCTGCCATAAATACATCAGTTCTATCAACAAGCCCTCTATTATTTGGATCACCACCATGATTGTACTGAACAGCAAGGAACAAACATGAGACCTGTACTTTCCACGCAGTTGTCTTACTATTAATTAAACATAATGGTTTTTATAGAATTTAAAATTAATGTTTCTTATATGTTGTCTTATGACTTAAATATGATAAAGTGAATATTTGTATTTACCACATTAAAGTATTTTAAAATAATTTTATGTAGTAACAAGAAAGTAATAAATTATTATTGTTATTACTAGTTGTAACTCTAAAGTATGTCTATTTAAAATAGCAATATTTTTAGTTAGGGAAGGATTTCGGACTTAATTTAAAACCTGATTGCAGGCACATCGGGTGGTGTTGGCTGCTAGTTGTGAATATTTTGATGCAATGTTTAGTGTTGGTTTGGAGGAGAGTCAAAAGAGCCATGTCGCCCTACCAAGTGTTCCACCTGGCATACTACCTATGATAATTGATTTTATTTACACAGGTAATTAAATTAATTAGAAATTTGCAAAGGACAGTGATCTCATCAAATAATGTTTATTAGCTTATAAAGCAAATAGCTTCAAAATATTGTTTGCTATATTTTTGATTGCATAGCATTTTTAGTTTAATTGATCATTAATCAAACCAGTTCATCATATCAATGATAAAATAACAGACAGTAATTGTAGTAGTAGATTAATAATAATAACTATATAATTAATACTGTCAGATAAGACCAGGTACATTTTCTATGAAATTGTTTCCAGTCCATCCTTCCTTTCAGGTGAAATAATAATTGATAAGACCACAGTTCAGCATTTGCTGATAGCTGCGGACATGTTGCAATTACAGGAACTGGTTACAGTTTGTGGTGAATACCTGAAACGAGAGTTACATCCTTCAAACGCTCTTGGCATTTATAGGTGAGGTTTCTAAAAGAATTCCATGAATGTTAAAATTAAAAAAGTCTATTTTTAATCTTAGGAAGATACATACAAACTGGACCTATCATATCAATAACAAATGCACAATCCACAATGATTTAATAAATTGTGAATGTATAATGTTTTAGGTCAGTAAGTTAAAATACAGCTATCAATGCAAGGCCATTTATTATGTATTTTGGTTGAATAGCATGAGTCATAGTTTTGTACATGCAGTGTGTAGTGTATGTGTAATATGAGGAAATGAGACAAAAGAAAGTTCAAAGAATTAAAAAACAAGTCTATATTTTATTCTGTGCAGTCTACATGTATTGTATATCATGTTACTTGTACCAATTCACATGGTACCAATTCATAGGGTCATATTCATAGGCATGGGACAAGGGAAGACTTTCCACATCATACACCATATATTTTACTATACTGCTGAATGTTGCACCATAATAAATAGTGAACAATGAAAATTAATCATAATGTGCTTCAAATCATCAACAGGTTTGCAGAAACACATAATTGTACTGAACTGGCAGAGGAAGCGTTGTCACACGCACAAGCAAACTGGAATGTAGTTGCCAATGGAGAGGAATTAGTAGAATTACCTTTACAACAACTTGTAACACTGTTGTCTTCGGAACAGCTTAAAGTTGATAATGAGGCACAGGTATAGTCTTAAATATTGAATAAAAACTGTAATGGATATATCCCCCCAATATATAGATACCATACCCATGAGATTCAGACAAGGCCAGAAGTTGTAATAGATTGAAAAGAACTAAATTTTATATTGTGATAGCATAAAAATAAGGGATCCCATGAGTGGACATAAAAAAAATGTAAAATGTTAGAAAACATTCTTAACCTGTTGTTGTTATATATTAACTATCATACCCACAGTTAGTTTCAGTCCCAATTTAGAGCAATATTTGTAGCTTTTTGTGTAGGTAATACTTTGTAAGGAACATGGGTAACAATATTTTTCAATATTCTTTTCTCATAGGTCTTATACCCAACTATTAAATGGTTAGAACACGATCCAGCGTGTCGGAGACGACATTGTTTTGAAGTTTTGAGGCATGTGCGATTGCCACTCATCTCACCAGAAGTTTTGGACGATGCGATAAAAACTGTGCAAGATCCATCCATTCAAGTTGCTTTGAAAACTGTTACTGTTGACATGGTAAGATTCATACTTACATTTTTGTTTTGTTATAACAGCCATATATAGCCAGAAAGAAAGGAAGTGAGTATGGCGAGTCATCTAATAGTAAGTAAGTCACCATCGCCCAGCCATCAGTCCATGTAATCACACCATAAGCATCAACATTGAGTAAGCAGCAGGAAAAAGAAAAGACAAGAAAATTCTTTGAAAATTAGAAAATAAAATGAGTCGTTTTGCAGCTCACAAAGAAGGATGGCATCTTGACAGGCACACTTCATGTAAAGATGTCAGTATAATAATAATAAATAACGTGTAGTTAAAAAATTGGACAATGCCAAGGACATGAAGACAATAAATAGACCGAGAATAGTTAAAAATCATCATGTCCACATCTTGTGGTTCCTTCAACCGGTCGACCAATCATCACAAATACTGCGCCATCGAGTCTCCAATAACGATAAGATTATTAATAAAACAATAATAGGGTACTTTCCGTAATGAAAAATAAACTATGAAATTTGATAAATATTAAAATTTATGTAGAAATATACTTTAATATTCTGATTTTGAGTCAAAAAGCACATAATTATTTTAATATATGACGGGGGCACTTGTCAGGATATCAAATAAAACAAGAGTTCAATAATTAAATTTAATCATCCGCTTAGCGGACGACTAGCCACCGCCTTAAAATTAATAAGGAACTTTTTACAAGCACAACAGCACAAAATTCCGATCGCATGCGTGATGCGATATTAATTTTATTTTTATATTTCTCCATTAATGACAGTTCTCCCGCGCGCCACAGAGTATCCATTCACCATCGACCACCTCGTCTACCACAGATAAAATAGCATCAAACAAGTATCCTATCTCCGACATATATAATATTAAAATTCGAAAAGGAGATGTTTCAAATCCGGCCCACAATATGTACAGTACCTCGAAAAATCAAGAAAAATTCATGGAATTTGGGAAAAATAAAGATAAATTGCCTAAATGCATACTTTTCTGGTACAAATTTTGTATTTATAATTCATTTTTATCAATTTTCAACATGGCGTCTTGCCAAGTTGTCATTGATCATAGATCGCGAACTGTCTACTGTCACTTTAAATGACAGAATTGTAGGTACATATGTCAAACTTCTATCAAATTAACCAACATGACGTGTGATGACAGCTTACCGCCATGACAGACTTTTGTTTTTGTGTTGCAATTTTAAGTGTACATTTTTGTGTTATACCACAAAACTAAAGCAATTTAAAGGAATTGGATGATTGAAAACTGTTTTAATTGTGTTTCTCCATTTTTGAGTATGGTGTACAAAGTGGTGGCCGGGGCTCCATACATTTTGAAACATCTCCTTTTAATCTGTATGTCACGTGACCTAAAACACGAGAAGCATTGGTGTGACGTCATTAAGGCAAAACCAAAAACCTACCAACCAAACTGTCAGTTTATAGCTGTTTACGTTGAATGAATGCCGATCATACATAATAGTTCTGAGGACTCTGGATGGAGGATGGATTTCTGAGGATGATAGGTTATAGACTGGACTGTTCATTTTTGTCGCATTGTTGTAGATTACATATAGGTACCCTGACATAGTAATGAATGACCTGAATGAATGTAAAGGACATGTAAAATTGTAATTTCTAATATTTATTTCATTTAATTTGATGTGAATTAGTGCAATTTAATTTAATATTATTTAATGTGAATCTAATTTAATGAAATATAATATAATGTTTAATATAAATTATTGTAATGTAATACTAACATAGGATAAGATATACTAACAAATTTATATGAGATTTATTTCTTGAAATAAAATTATTATTATTATTATAATAGTGCCACAAACTTATCTGACCCGGTAAGGGGGGCGTTACTGTCTTCGTCTTTGTCTGACAACAATATAACATTTGCATTAGGCCATTAGCTCCAATTTTGGCCACCGGGTCTGATAGTTTGTGGCACTGTACACGCGACTGTTGCTCTTATCATTATGTCGTCATCAAAATGGCTGACAAGTGCTGACAGCGTTTTTCCGGAAATAAAAAAGAATTAATATTTTATTTTATTTTAAGGCGAGAAAGCGTGTTTATTTTGCCGAAATATATTTTTTGTTGCTTTTTATTAGGAAAATCAAGTTTATTTTTCACTAGCTAAAGTACCCTATTGTGTTTAGAAAAGCGGTCGCGGTGCGCTGGTGTCGCTGCTGGCGGAGCCGCGGGCGCGCGCGCGCCGCGTGCTGCTGGTGGCGGGCGGCTCGTGCCACGACTCCGGGCTGCACCCGCCGCTCTCCAGCGACCACACGCTCGCCTCCGTGCTCAAGTTCGATCTGCATAAACGGTGCGCATCACTTTGTACTCTCTATTAAGCATGTATAGTTCGTTTTTTTAGACTTGGGTTAACTACAAAACAAATATGGCCAACAATTATTGTCAAAGTCATAGTAGTCAATAAGACACTGACATTACACGTGTACAGTAAAACCAAGTTAACCTTGAAATGAAGAGAGGCGCTGTCTGACGCATTGGACCGGTCATCGAGAGGTAGACTTTTTAACATGGCGGCGTTAGTTCCAATATTTGCCATTTCAGAGATAAGTTGCTGGCACTTGTATCGAAAAAAATGTCAAACATGTTAAGTTCTTGTTCAAATGATTAATATGTGAAAAGTGAAGTTGTCATGGATTTGCACAATGTATGAAATTATGCATTATAATTTTAAATTCAAAGCAGTTTTTGGTGTAAAACAAAGTGCGATATACCGAGTGAACCGATCATAGATGTAGCATACACTGACGTTTAGATAAATCTATGGAACCGATCGAACTGTTTATAAGTTGTTTAACCCGTGTAACATTGTGGAAATGTGATATTTCGGAAACCCAGTGATTTGTTTTGTAGTTAACTCTATTCTAAAAAACCGGTCTGTATGTGTATGCATCATATGACAGCATTTAGCAGCTCGAGGTTCAGTACAGTAGAACCAAAGATAGAATGCGCGTACAAATCTTCGCCAGTGGTCGCGTTTCCGGAAACAACCGAATTATTGAATCGTAAGAGCCCTAACCAATGCTCTTGCATTTAGCATCTTGTGCGATAGAAATAGGAGTCAATATCAATCGATAACAAGTTCGAACGGTCGGCGGCGGTCGACGGGCGCCGCCGGTGAGCTGAACGTCAGTCAGTTGTCATAATATATAGAGAATATATAGAGCTGATATTACACACCCTCCTTGGTTTTGTTTTCAGAGGTAAGTTTAAACATACATACATACAGGGTACATATAATATATTTTTAACTCGTCATTTTAATAAAATTCAAATAGAATACACATAAAAAATAAAACACATAAAAAGCTTACATAAATTTGATAGAATGTTACAACTCCGCCCATTACATCTTCTTTCAGATCGAATCCTTCCAGAATGGATAAATTTAAACGTGGGAAGCCGCTTAACTCACAAGCACGGCAAATGGTATTTAATGTGTACCTTTATTTCTTAAATGAAGCTAATGTATTCAAAAACGACCATGACGGTTATTTTAAAAAAGTTCAGGAGCTTGTGACAAAATCTACAGGAATTTCACGCCGAACTTTGACTAATATATTGAACGAAAAAAGGCAAAATCAATCAATGAAATTTTCCACACCGAAAAAAGGAAAACCTAAAAGTAGGTTTCGGATGGGACTTGATGATTTCGACTATTGTGTAATTCGAAATATGATATACAATTTTCAGTTGACGCTCAAAGAACTCCCAACTGTAAATAATTTGAGAAAAAAGTTAATCGAAGCTATTAATTTCAAAGGCTGTGTAGAGGCTCATCTTGAAAGACATGGGGTTTAGGTTTCTGAAAACTGATACCAACCGACGGTTACTTATGGAAAAGCCAGATATACGTTTAAAAAGGATCAAATATCTCCGAGAAATACAACAGCTGAGAAATGCTGGTAGAAACATAGTATTTATGGACGAGTCATACGTGCATACATCGCATACTAAAGGTAAAACTTGGCAAGACAGCAGCAAAAAAGGTATTAAACAACCCATTTCTAAAGGAGAGCGAATTATTATTGTACATGCAGGCAATGAAAAAGGCTTCGTCTCAGGGGCTTTAATGTTACATAAATGTGTCGACTCAGAAGGTGACTATCATAAAGAAATAAACGCCGAACGTTATCAAACTTGGCTACGCAATCAGTTGATTCCCAACTTGCCTCCTAATAGTGTGTTGGTAATTGATAACGCCCCATATCATAATAAGCTGTCTGTAAAACCACCAAACTCAAATACACCCAAACCACAAATGATTGCGTGGTTACAACAACACAATGTTCCTCATGACCCAAATAAACTCAAACCTGAATTGTACGAAATTATAAAAAGACACAAAGAACAATAAACAGAATTTGCCATTGACCGTATAATGGAGGAGCATGGGCATAAAATTGTACGATTGCCACCATATCATTTGGGCGCAAATAAAACAACACGTTGCCAAAAGAAATATTGCAATGAACGTTACGTTCAGTTAAAGAAGCTATTTTAGAAAAAATCAACAATATAGGTTCGGAAGAATGGAAAAAAGTTCGTGATCATGCCCTTAAATGCGAAGATGAGTATAGGAAATATGAGTCAAGAATCGATAGTTATTCAGATGAAATGATTATTTACCTAAATCTTCTTTTCATTTAAACCTTCTTTTTTCCATCGTTAAATCGTCGTCGTCGCTTTCCTATGTGGGTCATGCGTGAAATCTCGTTACTGATAAATCAATATTAATTTATCTCTTTTACCACAAAAAAAATATATATTAAATTATGCATGAAGTAAATGTACTTTCCACTCTATATAGATATCATCTGACAACGCTTCGGAAATACGACCGATCCCGAACAATTGCGAAGAATCCTACGCGCATTATTATTTTGGTTCTACTGTAGTGTCTCTAGTCTCTATAAATAATCTCTATATTCTCTCTATGTTCATGTATGTGTATACGAACATTCGGTTCGGTATGACGGCAGTTAAAGAGCTCGATGTTTGGTGAAATGTACAGATTTTCGGACAGATCTAAGTTCTAAATGTTTTTACTACATAAAAGTAAGAAATACACAGAACATACGACTTAACAATGTGTTTAATTTAGGATGCAACTATTAATAACAATTTACATTTTATATTGTCGTAAGTATGCTAGGTATCATTATTTTAAAATCTTCTCATTTTGCTAAGAGTTTAGTTGATAATGATAATGATGACCAGTATTTTCCCCAAATTAAAAAACTGTTAGTTGACCTTCATATATCAATTTGTCAGGGAATGGGAGGAGATGTCGCCGATGCGGATCGCGCGCATCCAGCCGGGCGTGGCCACGCTGAGCGGCCGCGTGTTCGCCGTGGGCGGCGAGCAGGGCAGCCAGATCCTCGCCAACGGAGAAGTTTATGATCCATCGGTAAACTTTTTTTTTTACTTATTTTCAAGGATAAACAAACAATAACAATGTATATCAAATCTATATCGCTACACACAAACTATTCATAATATGGTATGTTTTAAAACGATTTAAATACACTTCATTTTAATATTTTTTTCTTGAAGTAAATTCTTACATTCTATCCCGCCAAATCCATCGCACTAACTTCAATACAGCATATCTAGAGCTATTTTTTATACATCATTGACACAAATAAGAAAACTATCAAACTAAATATTCCACATTGATTCCTAAAATTTATATGTATCCAATAACAATATTTTTGCTTTGTACATTCTAGACGGACAAATGGTCGAACATAGCGCCGATGAAGGAGGCGCGCTGCGAGTTCGGGCTGACGGGTCTTAACGGGAACCTGTACGCGTTCGGCGGCTGGGTGGGCTCCGACATGGGCTCGTCCGTCGAGGTGTACGACCCCACCACCGACGAGTGGATGGTCACCGGACAGATGCCCGAGCCGCGCTTCGGCATGGGCGTCGTCACTTTTGAAGGTGTGATATACGTAATAAGCTATTGACTATCGTAGTTGACTATTTCTCTATTCTCTTTTCTCCTCAGTATTTAAAGGATAACTTCCAGTATCGTTCTGACACACATGATAGAACGCTTCGGTCGTGTACAAATCTGAGAGTCAACATTCCCCGACATAATAGTGGTTTTTTTCACTACTCTTTCACAGTGCAAGCTACACTGCTCTGGAACTCCTTGAACTGAGACAAGCTTCCAGCATGCTTTCGTTTAAATTTCGTCTTCGTGAGCATCTTTTAAAACAACCTGACTCGTAGTTTTCTTCATACCAGGTTACTTTAAGGATAAATTGTGCAACCTATTTATGTACGTCGATACTATAATATATTACATAATATATATTTAATGTATGTATAAAATTATTATTGTTATGTATATACATATAGTATATTAATAATTTGTATTTATTGTAAGCATATAATTATTTGTATTCATGTTTGTATTATAATATTATGCTCTCCTCTGAGCATTATTCTCAATTTGGAAATTTTTTTTTTTTCTGTTGTTGATGATTAGCACCTACCATCATTATCATTATCTCCACATCCACCCAGGATTGACTGGTGGACAATGCCATTGGGCATTAAGTTGTACCCTATGTTTCTCTGTTTAGAGGTGACATAAATGTAAATAAATAAATAAAATAAATATTTTTGTTAAGTAGCTGTAGGCGACGCACTACATAATAATTATATTAAAGGTGAAATGTTATAAGACCTATTTTTAAGTTCAATCTGTTCTACTATTTAAATAAGTAAGAAATAAAATAACTTTGACAGACGCTGCCAACAACGGCCTTCTCACGCGCTCCAATACCGAATTTTCTCGTGTTTTATTTCCATCGCCTATAATTCTGGTCCTTCGAGCCGGATCTGAACCAGCGACCTATGGATCTACAGTCCACGTTATAATTTGAGGTATCTTAAAACCTTAATTAACCTATAATTCTGGTCCTTCGTTCCAAATCTTACCGGCACTATGTTTACTACGCCGCCACGTTATAATTTGAGGTATCTTAAAACCCGAGAAGAACATAAACAGTTAGAGAGTGTGACCGATAACGTACACGCAGATGATGTTAAACAAGAGAAAGCCGCGTCGGTGACGGCGGGGTCTTCCGTGTCGACGACATCATCACACGTCAGGCGTAAGAAGCTTGAGTTGGAGGCTGCCCAAGCCAAGGCAAAAATCCAACTAGAGCTAATCGAGAAGAAGCTAGAATACGATTTAGCTATGGATGAAGCGGAAGTTGATGGCAAACGTACATCAAGGTGTCCTTCAAACAGTAGTAAAACTCACAGTCAGAGGAGTAAATCTGTTGTGAACGATTGGATGGAGCAGAACGAGATGCAGCAGCCACCGATACCAGCGGCGGCAGCGACGACGGAGGCAGCGCAGGTACCTTATGATAACCCGACCAGCGCACTGGCCCAGGGCCCCCCTGTCGACAGCATCCTACAGCTCGCACACACTCTGAAGGATATCATGGTGACCTCATCGACTCAGCAAGAAGAACGCTTGCTCACAAGACTGTCAACACCGCGTGAATTACCTAGTTTCAGTGGAGACTGTATCGAGTGGCTGCATTTTAAAAATGCCTACGAAGAATCCACTCACATATGTAATTTCAGTGACTCTGAGAACTTGTGGAGGCTACGACGAGCCCTCAGAGGTGAGGCTAAGGAGGCAGTGACGGACTTGCTCATCGGTAACACTGCGCCAGCTGTGGTCATTGAGGCACTGGAACTGAGGTTTGGCAATTCTGATTTAATTATTCAAATTTTGACATCACAGATTAAAAAGCTATCTCCGCTACCAAATAATTATCAACATGAGTTAATTGCATTTTCTATGAAAATAAATAATTGTGTTGCCGCATTACATTCACTGAATCAACATGATTACTTACGCAGTCCTGAATTATCAGCAGCTGTCACCTCCAAATTGCCCTGTATACTGTTGGCAAAGTGGACTGACTATGCGTATACCAGGCTATCCACAGACATACCGAAGCTGACACTGCTGGCTGAATTTTTAAAGAGAGAGGCAGAAATGGTTTCTGTTGTGGGTGTTGCGCATGCTCGAGAATACAAAAAACTGGAACCATTACAACCACAACCAAGTCGGAAGTTTGGTGATAGGCCTCGTCCCAGTAGTTGCAATCAACATGTGTACGCTACAACTGCACAGCCTTCTTCTGAGCGATGTCAATTTTGTAAAAAGTCAGCCCATATATTGCCGGAATGTCGACTTTTCAAGCGAGCCATGCGAAAAGATAGATGGAGATTTGTTAAATCTACTAATTTATGTTATTGTTGTTTGCAAGAAAAGCACGAGCGCAACGACTGCCCGGCACCCGTGTGCGATATAGATAACTGTGGACTTGCGCATCATCGCTTGTTACATTATTACAAGCCCCGCACGACGCAAACAATGTTAACCGATGGTTGTGTAGTGCAGCAGACTCCGGCATCCGAGAGCCAGCCCGGTGAGCCCGCGTCCGCGGGCCGCGAGACCGTGGCCCACTCCCTGGCAACGAGCGAGGCGCAGCAGCGCGGGAGCACCTCGGACTCCGCCCGCGCCTCCCCCGCCCCCGGTGCAGTGCTACTTAAAGTGGTAAAAGTGAATCTTTGTGGACCTAAAGGTATGGTGACTTGTTATGCTTTATTAGACGATGGTGCTTCTATTTCTATGATTGATAAAGATTTATTACATGAGTTAGGTCTTAAGCCGTCGAAGCGCGACCCTATTAAATTTATTGACGCCTTCGGCTTAGAAATATTTCAATCTGATGCTCCTAAAGTATGTGCTAGCATTAGTTAGCAGTTTTCATGAAAATAAATTTTATGATATATCTTTACGGCAAGTTGATGAATTAAAGTTACCGAAACAAAATTTGTCATCGATAAATTATGTAAATTGTAAGCATTTGATACCTATTAAAGATAATGTGTGTAAAGAATGTGTAGTGCCTCGCTTGCTAATCGGTGAAGATAATTATTATCTCATTGCACCTTTGCAAATTCTGCACGGTAATAAGCAGGAACCATATGCTACGCAATGCCGGTTAGGGTGGTCCATTCATGGTTGCTACGGTCTCACTCACTCTTCCGTGGATGCACACACGTTCCATCTCGCTCACACCGAGGCGCACGAAGAATTATCTGTTATCAATGAACTTATTAACTTAGTTAAAAATTCCTTTGAATTAGATTCCATTGGAGTTTCGACTTTACGGCGTGACAATACGGCGCATACTAGAGCGGTACGTATCCTAGACGAAACTGCACGTCAAATAGGAAACCAATGGGAAGTCGGTTTGCCCTTCGTGAAGGACGACTTCTGCATGCCTGAAACCTTCGAGTACGCACGTTCCAGATTAACAGGTATTGTCAAAAAATTTCATACTGATAATAATTACGCGGACAGATACAGGAAGGAAATGCAGAAGTTATTTGACAATGGATATGCTTGGGAGCTTAGCGAATCTGAACTCTCAGCCAGTCACGTATGGTATCTTTCTCACTTTGGGGTTAAAAACCCAAACAAACCCGATAAATTACGTGTTGTTTTTGATTGTGCGGGAAAAGTGAGAGGTGTTTGTTTGAATGATTTCCTACTGACGGGTCCTGATTTATATAATTCCTTATTAGGAATTATGTTACGAATTCGTCAACATAAAATAGTTTTGATGGGAGACATTAAAGATTTTTTTCTTCAAATAAAAATTCGTGAGGAAGATCAGCACATTTTTCGCTTTCTCTGGCAAGAAAGTCCTGAGGAACCCGTAAAAAAATGTGTCATGCAAAGTCTATTGTTCGGTGCAACCTGTTCGCCTTTCGTGGCACAATATATTAGAAATAAAAACGGTCTCAAGTACCAAGACTTACACCCCGAAGCCGTCGATGTAATAATAAACAATCATTACATGGACGACTGTCTTCATTCGTGTAACGATGAGGCTAAAGCTATACAATTAGTGCGGGATATAACCGCTATTCATAAGTCCGGGGGCTTTGAAATAACGCGCTGGACGAGTAACAGTAGGAATGTGTTGCAGTCTATCCCGTACGGAGGCACTCGCGCCTACTGCCATAGAATTTAAACATGGAGCTACGAATACAACTGAGCGCACTCTCGGTTTGATGTGGCATCCTAATGAGGATTCGTTCGGCTTTAAAATTACTATGGATCGAATTTCGCCTAGTATTATGAATGGATTAGAACCTCCAACAAAGGCTCAAATGTTGAGTATAATAATGTCAGTTTATGATTTACACGGTTTCCTTTCTCCGTTCATGATAAAAGGTAAAATTCTTTTTCAACTTGTACATCGTAGCGGTGTCGAGTGGAATTGCCGCATCCATCCCGAGGAACACGCTTTGTTCGTAACTTGAAGATTTACAGTCTTTAAGTTCGCTGCGTATTCCACGATATTATTTAGATGCACACGAATGGGTCGAATATTACTCGGACTTTCCAAAGTCAATGTCGCATAACACCGATTATAATAATATAATTGACACACAAATGCATATTTTTTGTGATGCTTCGTCGAAAGCTTACGCGGCGGTTATTTATTGGCGTTTTATACGTTCCGATGGACGTGTACTTATTTGTTTTGTGACCAGTAAGAGCCGCGTGAGTCCATTACGTCCTATATCGATTCCCAGGCTCGAATTCCAAGGCTCGGTCTTGGCCGCTCGGCTCGCAGCTACCGTTCAGCGCGAGCACAAAGACATGCAACCTAGTAAAAGGTATTTTTGGACGGACTCAAGCACCGTGCTGCAGTGGATCCGAAGTGACCCACGCAATTATAAACCTTACGTTGCTCATCGCTTAGGCGAAATTGATGAGCTCACAAAGGCATGCGAGTGGCGTCATATACCTACCGGCCTTAACGTGGCAGACATAGCTACGCGAGAAGATGCTCCTCGGCTGGTTTACGGTAGTGATTGGTTTCAGGGTCCCTCCTTTCTGCGTCGCACTGAAGATCAATGGCCTAAGGATCTCCAACGTAATCGATCTCTACCGGAAGCAATGTGTGAGGAACGAACCGTTCATGTTGTGATTGAACATGACTCCGGGTCATCATTGCCTAGTGAACACAACATCTCAAGTTGGATCACACTTGTGTCAGCGGAGGCAGCTCAGCTTAGACATTGTTCTAATGAAGGAGGCAGAGGACCTACTGATCAAAAAATGTCAATATGACAGCTTTAGTACCGAACTGTCATATTTAAAACAAAATAAGCAGTTACCGAGTAGCAGCCGCTTGCTACAATTATCGCCGTATATTGATAGCTCAGGCTTGTTAAGGGTTGGCGGCCGCATAGACAAGGTGGTAGGTGTGGACCATCACGCTCGGCGCCCAGCCATTTTAGACGGTAACCATAAAATAACACGGTTGTTAGTGGAGTACCATCATAAGCAGGCAATGCATGGCGCTAACGAACTTGTTGTTAATAATCTGCGGCAGCAATATTGGATTTTGCGGCTCAGGCCGACAGTCCGTACTGTTGCGTCTCGTTGTTTATTTTGCCGCTACAGACGTGCCATGCCTCGACCTCAACGCATGGCCGATCTGCCCGCTGCTAGGTTACAGCATAATAGGCGTCCCTTCAGTTTTTCGGGTGTGGATTTTTTCGGTCCATTAGAGGTCACAGTCTGTCGCAGACGACACAAACGATACGGTATGTTATTTACGTGCCTCACCGTTCGTGCCATTCATATAGAGCTGACCGAAGATCTCTCAGCCGACTCCACGATAATGGCCCTCCGCAGAATGGCAGCGCGACGTGGCATGCCTCAAGTGATTATTTCAGACAACGGCACGAACCTTCGAGGCGCCGATGTGGAGCTGAGGCGAAGCATCGCCCAAATAAACACGGAGGCGATTCGAGAGGCTGGCGCTATTCGCGGAGTTGAGTGGCGTTTCATCCCACCGGGTGCTCCAGAGATGGGAGGCAGCTGGGAGCGGATGATCCGTACGGTAAAGTCTTCGTTGAAGGTTATTCTAAAAGAACGCGCTCCTCATCCAGATACCTTGGCTACGTTGTTAGCTGAAGTCGAGGCGCTGGTCAACAGCCGCCCTATCACTCACGTATCGGATGATCCTAGCTACCCTGAGGCACTTACGCCCAATCATTTTTTAATTGGTACATCCTCGACTGGCCCACAATTTGGTATGTATGACGATTCTGATCTCTGTTTAAGAAAAAGATGGCGAGTAGCACAGAGGCTGACAGACATGTTCTGGACGCGCTGGCTGAAAGAATACTTACCAACGTTGCTGCCGCGGCAGAAATGGTCACAGGAAGCGAGGTCTCTCGAGGTAGGTGATTATGTCATCCTTGTAGACCCTAATCAAGAAAGGGGCTGCTGGCGACACGGAGTAGTGAATGCAACCCATGCGGCTAGGGATGGTCGCGTCCGCATCGTTGATGTGCGCACACGTACGGGTGTGTTGCGACGTCCAGTTACGCGCGTCGCTCTACTGTCACCACGGGACTGTAGTGCTAACTATCCTACTTAGGCAAATAGTAAATAAAACTTTGCTAAATGTTTTACCTTTCATATAGCGGTATTATTTTATTAGTTGTATGAACGAAGCGCATTTATAATTTTAAGTTTTTTGTTCCAACTTTATGTTTGTTCGAACATAAAATGTTTACTGCATTATTTTATGTACCTAATTAATGTCACATAGGGTCGAACCAACTTTGGTATAGTTAGCACTAAGGAGGCAGATATTGTAGGCGACGCACTACATAATAAATATATTAAAGGTGAAATGTTATAAGACCTATTTTTAAGTTCAATCTGTTCTACTATTTAAATAAGTAAGAAATAAAATAACTTTGACAGACGCTGCCAACAACGGCCTTATCACGCGCTCCAATACCGAATTTTCTCGTGTTTTATTTCCATCGCCTATAGTAGCCAACATTTTATAATTACTTGAAATAGTCAATCGAGTTTGTGTGGAATCGTAAGCACATTTATTTTATGAAAATTAAAAACTTCCGCTCAGGGAACCTCCTCAGAAACAAAGTTATTAAACATGTTACGAGTAAGTCGCCGCATTTTATTTTAATGAGAAAAATCGATTAATTATCAAAATGCAGTCGATAAATGTATTAATCATCAAAATCGACATACATAGTATATAGACTGATAAATAAATTACCCTCCCTTGCGTCGCCGCCGTTAAAAAGCCGTTGGAATAGATTTCCGATTGTACATCAAACATACACACAATACACCTTACCCCTTAGGCCTGATCTACGTGGTGGGCGGGTGCACGCACACGTGGCGGCACACGCGCGACCTGCTGTGCTACCACCCGGCGTCGCGCGCGTGGCAGTCGCTCACGCCCATGCGGCACGCGCGCTCGCAGGCCGCCGCCGTAGTGTTGGATAACCACCTGTATGTGGTGGGGGGCAACGCGCCGCGACGCACCGTGCTGTCGTCTGTCGAGAGATATAACTTTGATGATGTGAGTATTTGTCGAATTGAGTACAAGTTTTGTTGAATTTAATATGCGCGCGACCTGCTGTGCTACCACCCGGCGTCGCGCGCGTGTCAGTCGCTTACGCCCATGCGGCACGCGCGCTCGCAGGCCGCCGCCGTAGTGTTGGATAACCACCTGTATGTGGTGGGGGGCAACGCGCCGCGACGCACCGTGCTGTCGTCTGTCGAGAGATATAACTTTGATGATGTGAGTATTTGTCGAATTGAGTACAAGTTTAGTTGAATTTAATATGCGCGCGACCTGCTGTGCTACCACCCGGCGTCGCGCGCGTGGCAGTCGCTCACGCCCATGCGGCACGCGCGCTCGCAGGCCGCCGCCGTAGTGTTGGATAACCACCTGTATGTGGTGGGGGGCAACGCGTCGCGACGCACCGTGCTATCGTCCGTCGAGAGATATAACATAATTATATGATGTGAGTATTTGTCGAATTGAGTACAAGTTTAGTTGAATTTAATTTGCGCGCGACCTGCTGTGATACCACCCGGCGTCGCGCGCGTGGCAGTCGCTCACGCCCATGCGGCACGCGCGCTCGCAGGCCGCCGCCGTAGTGTTGGATAACCACCTGTATGTGGTGGGGGGCAACGCGCCGCGACGCACCGTGCGTCCGTCCGTCGCGAGATATAACTTTGATGATGTGAGTGGCTCTGGTTGTACGGGGTTTTTTAGTTGTTCGGGAGAATTTTTGCAGCTTCGAAATATTCTGATTTTGCGAGTTTTCTAGTTACCTAATGTACCTAGTAGATGTAGTTTTCAGTAATAGTATTTTTAATTATAAATATTTTTTGCAATTGACCTGAGGATCAACGTGCGATTGAAGAAGCTACGAGCGACCCCGATCATATTTTATACAATTTTATAAAAGGGCAAAATAATACGACTCGTGTTACAACTTCAGTTACAATTTAATGAATGCTGCAAGTATTGATAACAACAAATCTTCCTTTGCTGTCGTCGTTCCATTTTCAAATAGGTACCGGCCAGGTCGCTGGCCAGTAACATTTCAATAGAAAACCTGAAAAGAAAGATCTGACTCCTCTCCTCTCCACTAAAACACTACTCTGCTCAAAAGCACCGCTCCTCTCAATAGCACCTCTTCACTTCACATCTGGCAACACCAGTATGCCAAAACCGCCCTCGCTTCAGCACATCTTATATCACCACCTCCTGCAGTCATTGCTCCTCACAGCTGTTGTTATAACACAGGCATAAAAATCCTCCGTTACAATTTATTTTTTAAGTTGAATTGAATTTTATGTTCTCAGATCTTGACTGTAGTATAAAGTAAAACATCATTGATTATGAGCAGATCTTTGTACTCTTTTTATTGCTTAAGCAGTTTCTGTCTCCTTTTATTATTTTATAACAGTTGTTAGGCAACCAACTTAAAAATAAAACGTCAGTAAGGCCATATATATTGTATCAGGATTCATGGGAAGAAGTGGAGAGCTTGAAGGAGGCGCGCGCGGGGTGCGCGGCGGGCGCGGCGGAGGGCGCGCTGGTGGTGGCGGGCGGCGACAGCGAGAGCGGGTTGGAGCGCGGCTTCTACCGCGCGCGCACCACGCTCGCCTCCACCGAGATCTACGAGCCGCGCGACGGCCACTGGCGCGCCGGCCCGCCGCTGCCGCACTCACGCGCCGAGGCGGGCGCCGCGCTGCTCTGACGGTGCGACCGGCTCGCGCTGCGCGTGCGCACCGCGCTGCGCCGCCTCTACCCCGCGCCGAGGCGTCGACGGTGATCGCAGATTTACACTTCGGAGGGAGACTATGGCATCCTTTTCTCGATACGTAGCGACCTAGCAACCACAGCCCAGAATGCCGACAGCATTGATTGAAAACATCTTTATGTGTTCTCCTGCTGCCGTACGCATACGGCGGAACGAGACACACAAATAGAAGCCTCGGTTTGTACTGTTGTACTTTTTTAAATATACTTTGCGTTGATCGACGGGCCTCACAGGTATGTTTCCTATGTTTATAACTAAAGGCCGTTACAAAAATAATCTAACCCAAATCTCATAAATTAGTAAGTAACGTAATAATAACTAGCACTTTAATTTTGTAACATTTCTACAGTTGCTATGCAACTGACAGGATAATTGATAGGTAAAATAATGTAAAATATTGAAAAGATCTTAGAACTTAGTATAAGTTCATCTGTTTTGCAATGAAATAATAATTATTTTTACAGAAAAGGACAATATTGTAGATTTCTCTTTATGACATAAATATGTTGGCATTCTAACTGTATCTAAATATGAGGGTATACTCAGTTCGCTTTCGATTTGGAATTCGTTATAATTTCATGGCACACAAATGCCAGTTTTCCGCCTATGCGATTAAGGTGCATTTTGGATTGACGGCGGGAACTATAAATGCGCTTAATAAAATTTGTTTGCAAGCTAAATTGAACTGTGAGAGCAGTTTATAAGTTTCGTTTTGGCGGTAACTGGCAATTTACGTTTATTCTTCATATTTATTGAGATATATGATTGATTGATAATTATTTTAAACTGGAAAATAAAAAAGCAGTATTCTGAACTTCAAATCTGAAATTTTGAAACAGAATTTTATGTTATACAGTGAACTGAAATTCAAGTAGCTCCAACGTATTTCCTATTTGGAGTAAATAAAATAGACGCCCTTGCTTCGCTTCATGGGAAACTTGTTGCTCCGCTCCTATTGGTATGTACTTACTAACTTTCTTTTTTGGGCTCCCTTACCGCATCCCCACCACTCTTGCCGTGTAATTTGACAAAGCTGGGTGTAGAGAGTTCTTTGGATATGACGAGACATAGACATTGTAGTTTATTATAGTAGTTACAATAGCTATAGTAATAAAGTGTAGTTTAAGTTTATACTGTCGTAATTAAATGCTGTTGCTTTTGGTCAAATGTACAAATAATGCATAAGCTTATATATTATTTAACAGTTTGCTAATTGTGTTTGAACTATATCAATACATTTATAAGTGCAGTAAAGTATATTTATGCAAAGACTAGTGATTACCTGCAGCTGCTATTAAACGTACTTTAGTTAGTGTCGAGCTTAATTTAAATGTAAAGTAAAAATAGGAATGGTTTAAAAACTAATGCAATGGTCATATTAAAAAAATCTGTGCAATCTACAAAGTAAAATACTTTACAAATTGTTATTTAAATAGTTCCTTACATTGTTTATTGTTCTGTTTTAATTTTTTCTTACATAATAAAGTCGCGCAGAACAAATATGGTAAATTGGCTACTGTAAAATTAAGCATGGGCAAGATGTTATGGCGATATCTGAGATTGTACCAACCTACTCTTTGCCAAGTTGGGGTGATTGATGGATGTATTGGGGAAAAACGTACAAATTCATGTCAAATTTTACTTCTCGTTCGCTATTAAAGCGATTGATATTTAAAAATTCTTTAACATTTTTCAAAGAAAAGGTGCGTGCCTTATATTCAATTTGATTCGGAAGATATGACGGAAAAATCTTTTGTAACTGATCTTATTTATACGACTCTTTATGTAATATTTATTAGCCTATATCTTTAAATACAGAATTAGGCTGTGGGAATTTGCATTAAAATCAAAAATGTTAAATGTATTGTAAATGTAAAAGCTTTTATTTTGGTTCGCCAATCTCGTTTATTATACTCGTACTAAGTGCATAATTATATTGTTGCATTTACCGTCTATTATATTAATAATTATTTATGTTTAGGTATAATTGATTGCGATATAAAATTAGTAACTAATTTCTATACCAATAAAAGAATAGAACATTTATTATATTAAAATATAATTAAGAATTAAATTTTACGGCGATGTCCATATGGATTAACTGTACGCTATATTTATGTAGATGCTTTAGGTGTAAACACAACATGTAAAGACAAGACTTAATCAGATAATGTAATGAATAAGTTAGCTATAATGTAAAAGTAATAATAAGCGTCAATATATCATACTAAAACTTGGGTAGATATTAAGGTGTTAAATATGGGACTGTTGTATCGCTATATTCAAGGAACAGAATTTTGAGAAGAAAGGTATGATTCGGATTTATTGAGTGGGTGGAATTGTAAGTGGCCCATATCATTTAGGTCAGCTAACAACCGGAAATGTTTTCATAATTGATAAATGTACGTTTTTTTGTGTCTGTTTGCTTACTGCTGAAAATAATTTCGAATATAATGTGGCTTAAAGTTTATGTAGGTCAAATTCGTACAAAAATATGTGTGTAATCATGTACATGCTAAAGCATATCAATTGGAGCCATTCGATTTCGACCCTTTGGTATTGGAGTGTTTGGAAAAAAGTAAGTAAATGAAGCCAAATTTTGATTATAAGATTGTATTTTAAAAACACAAATCATATTCGATAATAGTATTTAACAATGTAATGATTAGCTAATATAATATAAGACTTACCATAAAAACGTATGTGAAATGAAATGAAATGAAATGATTTTATTTCGAACTTGGTTTTTACAAACACTTTTCGAATGTCATCTACGCCATCGCTTCCACAAATCCCTACGATGAGTGGCCTTGGTAGAAGAAGCAGCAAGAAACTCCCAAGGAGTTTCTTTTTTCTTCCCCACTCACAGTTACAGAGAAGAGAGATGTGGTAACCTGTTTAGGATGATGGTCATTGATAGGGAATAAACTTTATTGTATAGAATCCTATATTATTCAATGAGAAATATAATTTAAAATTTGGTCATAATCAAAACAACATTTTTAGTAACTTGTAAGATTAAAACCTGTTGAAACAAGGCCACCACCAAATGTTCAATAAAATAGAGGAATTGTATAAAGTACCCAAGTCTATAAGTATATTCAAATTTCTGTAACTTAGTTTTGTCAGAAAAAAATTAGTTGTTTTGCTAAAATGTTAGTAAAAAAAATTAGGAGTAAATGTTTTTCTAAATCAACATCACCTTCATGTATAATTTTTCTTTGAGTTAATAGACCACTGACCAATTTACAATGTAATGCAAAATATCAACTTTCATTTTGCCAAATTATCTTAACTGTCTATTTCACTTGATATTTTTATACCTCGTTTATATTATTTACCAATATATAAATGATGGGAAAATAAAATGGTATTATTTTTCTACTTGAGTATCACATTCAAAAAACTTTAAAAAAATGTTTTAATACATTTAAATAGACACATCAAAGTTGTAATTAGATGTGAATCTCATAATGAAATACATGTATCATGAATGCATCATGCAGTCTTTAAGAATAAACATAAAAAATCTGGTTTGAAGCATTGAATTCACTCGGCTGGTTTGCCCAAAAAGAATATTGTATATGAATTTCTACACATTTTTTTACTGCCAATAAATAGTTAATACTTTATACAAGTTAATATTTTATACAAGTCAAACAGAACATTATTTTCTCTCACTGTCAGTATAATTTGTTAAATTCTTGCTTAATGACTCAAATAAAATCACGTTTTTTCCATAAGGATTTAACAATGAAACAATAACTTAAGATTTTGCTCATAAATCATGTACAAACCGTTAACAATAATAACTTTATCTCTTGCCACGTAATCAGTCAGTCTACCGGTTTCATTAAACATGCTGTCATTAAATTACAAAGAAAAGGCAGGGAATCTGGCCTCAAGGGGTCTAATGATTTGCTCGGCGAGGTATATTCGACCTAAGGTGCCCTCGAACAAGGAGGCCGGGCGGTCGGGGCGATGCAGCTCCGTGCCGCGCCGCTCCAGCGCGCACCACTCCATGAAGCAACATGCCCGGTACAAGTGAACTGGTTTCTGTAACGGAACAGCGTACTAGAGTAGAGGGTCCAGGGCCCTTATTCTGCTAATTTATAAATGCTTCAATTACAGTTGGATTGTATAATTTGACACATTTTTGACACATACCCCATACAAAATATGTCAAACAATTCAATTGAGACCCAATTTATCTGTTTATAAATTTGCAGAATCGGGGGGCAGGACACATGCAAGGTTAGGTTCATCCTACAAAAAATCCATTTATTACCCTATTTGATACAGGATATGGGTCGACAAAATGGGTAGCGCGACTTCGCGAGGCCATCCGAAACTTGTAATTATAACTATCAACGCTCTATACAATTCTTTTCTCTTTTTTCTCTTCTTTTAGTGTGAATTAATATCTTCACTTGAAATTAATCATAATTAACTTTAGTACTTTTACTACGACTATCGAAGTTTTGTTTGAATATCTACAAGGGTTGGCTTGGGTTGATTTGAGGTCGAAAAATCGATTATTTGGACCAAAAAGAGCGATTATTTTAATCGATCCTGTGACTCCATATTACGAGGTTCATAAAAAGATAAAATAGTAGATAGGAGCGGCTAAAAAAAAGGTCTTCAACACCAGCGAAGTCAGGGGGGCGGCGGAAAATTGAAATACCGAAGCGGAAAAAAACGAAAATCGAATTTTGGTAGATCGATCCCTCGATTTTTTTGTGAATCAATTTATCACATTTCGATTAAAATCAACCTAAGAATCTATCCTTTTCGGATCCATACCAAATTGGTGATGAATAATTTTACTATATACCTAGTATAAATATAAATTAGTCTATAGATGGTGAATACACTGACTATTAACTTTGCCTATCTACAAAATGAAAACATTTTTGGAACAATACATACCTTTGTGATTTGGTATAACTCCAGAAACGAATAAGCGTTGCCGCTCACGCCATGACAGATGCTGTAGCCCTTTGTACATAGCCCTCGTTGCCAAATAACGTCCCCACATGATAAAGCTATTTTTAGGTATTTCTCTTCCTCAAATACCTAAAAAAGAAAGGTTAATGGCTATTTTATTAATTTCTGTACAGAAATAGGTATAAAAAAGCCTTGTGTAATTAATAGCAAGTCACACTAAACAGTACATCATACCCTAATTTCTGCCAAACTTGCTTCTTGTCTTTACTATTGTCTGGAAGAAATTGCTTGTAAGCGATAAGGCCACCCATTGTATTGTGCCTTTGATTGCCTTTGATTTTAAAAAAACATAATTTTTGATATGGTGTGCAATCAAAAGAGTTTAAAATAAGCAAAGATTAAAGAAAAGACTATTAAACTTACTTGATAGGCCAAAACGCAGAGGGACACAAAACCAGGAGCCCCGTGGCACCATTGAACCAATCTATCACCTGAGCTACTGTTCAAAGAAGATGGGAAATTGCCACTTGGAAACTTTTGATTCAATAGCCAGTCCAGAGTAGGTTTTACAAAACTGCGTATCTCATTACCATTGATAAATGCGCGTGCCTAAAATATAAGATTGATTTACTTAAACAATCAGAAACCATTTCAATACTATAGATATACCTAGCTAGATTTGGTACTTTAGTGGCTAATTCGATCCAATAAATTGCTACAGTAAAGTTATGTATCTACATTACAATTTTAACCTCATAATCCTATCAAATCTTTCTTCATAAAATACTTCTCACCTCACCTCACCAGCAATCAATTGACAGGTTGTCTCACAATGTTCTCTATTCATTGTAGGTAAAGCCAAGGTCTATCTCATAGTTAATGAGATAGTCCTTGGCTTTACCTACAATGAATAGAGAACAATAAGTACAATAACAAGAATGAATAGGTAGCTATGTTTAAATAATATTATGTACATATATACCTGTAACAACATGTACAAAATACCAGCTACACCATGAGCAGCACCAAGGTATATTTTTCCATGCCACTGCCATAAAAGTGGACTCTCTGATTTCATCTCTCTGGAAAATTGTTTTCCTGATCGAATTATAGAGGAAACCACCTGGAAAATAAATATCAATAACTTAATACAATTTTTTACATAAGCTAAATAAATTGGTTATCATATTTTTTTTTCTTTCATTCCTGAGTGACTGACAGACAATGCAAAGCCAAAACTACTGTATGCAAGAAGCTGAAATTTGCTATGTATGTTTCTTCGGTAGTTGTAGGGGTAAGGGAGCAAAATAGAGGATTTTTGGATATGAAATGGATAAAAACAGGATAAAATGAAACTTTTTATTTCATTAATGTATATTGTACACTTGAAACTATGCATATAGGTTCCTCAAGTGACAGAAGTGAACACACGAAAAGGATCTTCAAAATGAACCTCCCTTTTCTCCTTTATCAGGGGCGATATGAACTAGGTCCATGCGGGCAAAGCCGTAGACCGAAATCTAGAAAAACCTTAGGAATTTATTCAATAAAGTCAATAAGTACCTTTTCAATGTGATTTGCAGGAATAATATCTTTTCCATTTACATATTTGTTTACAAAGAGCAATGCATATAGGTATCCAGATTTCCCATACAATAGTTCATCAGGTGAGTCTTCCAGTATAGAAATTAGATCCATTAACCTGAAGTAAGGAAATATTATAACCATTACAGTAATTGTGACTTTGATTCATACTACCATTGCTAAGTTCTGGTTGAGACCTGATTATTAATGACAGTAGAACAATACAATACAATACAAATCCTATTTATTGTACACCATAAAATTTCACAGTAATATAAAATAATTGTATATAAGTACAACAGGCGGTCTTATCACTAATTAGCGATCTCTTGCAGACAACCTTTGAAAAGTGATAAAAGCTAAACACAGGAAAAAGGTAGGGGTGCACAAAAAATTTATTAAAACAATATGTCAGCAGTAGCTTCAATAATTGCAATCCATATTTAAAGGTAAAAGTACACGAAATAAAGTAATAAATGATGTGTCATTTAAAACAGGAATAAGTTTGTAGGATATTACCTGGTTGATAAAGTCCTGTAGTCAGGTAAAATATTTCCAGATCTAGAAGCAAGTTTGTATGATATAACCGTTGCAATTGCAAGTGGGCCAGCATCTCCACATAAAAAGCTGATTCTACGCCCTTTTAAATGATCTAAATTGACATACTGAAGTGCGTTCTAAAACAGATGCACATTATTAACACTAAAATATCCACATTGAACTATGTCTATAAATGTGCCAATAAACAATATGATTACATTCATAAAGAGCTTCAGAGCAGTACACTGCCTATGTTAACATTATATAAATATTACATAAAATAACATAAATAAAAAACTATTATACAGTAAGATGAAAAACTTACTTGTAACATTTCATGTGATCCTTCCTTTTTTTCTAAGGAGCTTATTAAATAAAATAATGCCCAGCCTGCAGATCCTGTATAAACAGTTCCATCATAAAAAATATCTTTCTCCATTTTTGTGGTCATGAGTTCTAGTTTACTCTCTTTAAAACTTTGCAATTTTTTAAAGAATAAGTCCGATACCTAAAAATGTTATGATTCAATGTAATATACAGATTAATTAGAAATTATGATTACAAAGGATATACCATTACAAACTCAGCGATTTAATTTATATTTTGTGAATCGAGAAAGAAATAGTTAATAAAGTATGTAGTAAAGATAACTTTATTTATTAATTTGAATTTGTATTATGGATGAGTAGTAAGCGCAAGATTTAATAAAGATAACAGACAATAAACTAAAATTTAGTAAATTTAAATACTTGAGCTTACTACTCATCCATAACTAAATAATGCTTTGATAAAGGAAATTCTACAGAAACAGAAATACTGAAATACGTTCTGTTTTTAAACTTTTATAAAATAAAACCAGAATTTTAGTTATAGAGAAAGGTCTTTCACATTTTGTATGCATACCCCTTCTTTAGACTCATTGAGGATATTTGAAGAACTATCAGCGTTGTATGCATTAAATTGATTTTCAAATGAACTTTTTGATGCCATTGTTTGTTTAGTTTATCAATGTTTTTGGAAATTTAATTCAAATTGAAAATAAAAATAATGTTATTGACATAACTGATGTGACAGTTGACACTTGACATGATTAGACATAGACAGATCTGACAGATATAGTAAAGTACCACAGATTACTCAGATGCTACATTCCACTGTGATTCCACTTGACGATCATAACGATCATGCTCTATAGACTTCTACTTTCTTTCGTGTTCCACTAGCTTTTTACGTTACAATTTTGTACTCTACTGAAACGAATTTTAGCGTTGATATAAAACATCACAATATGGCGGGCTTGAAAAAGTAAGACGGAAAGTTAAAGAGGCTTGGGTTTAGTATCCGGTAGCAGGGGGGGAGGGGGGAGAGTGGGGGTGGGGGGTAGGGGCTTCGATGCTGATTACAACGATACCACTCGCAGCTCTCGGCGACGCACCGTTTTCGAGAAAATTGAGAAAAACTATTCTAACCTCAAAATACCAAATACGCCATATCGCACCCCGGCAAGAAAAGTGTCACAATACAAAAAATCCTGTTTCGAGAAAATGTTACTTTTATAGTTTTTTGTTCATTTAGACGTCAATCATTTCAAAACTGTAATAGTCAGATTACTGAAATTTTATGTGTAAATAGGTTATTTATATTTTTATTAAAAGGCTTTAAAATGAACGGCAAAATCGTAATTTTTTTTAAACTAAATTTTAAGAAACTTTTAAAAAGATGTATATTATGATTCTTTTTTCGATTGAAATATCTGTAGTTTTAAAAATAATACACTTTTTATGTATGTATCACCAATACTTTTATTATTAAAAGTATTCCATGTTAATTAAACATAAAGAAAACCTAACGACATTATAATTTTTTTATTAAAATAGAATAAAAAATTAAAATTAGATTCACACAAAGTTTTAAAATCTCTATAGACATCACTGATTGACCTTCCTCCATCAATGTATTCCCTTGACGAATTTTTTCTTATGTAGTGAGATTCCATTCGTGGTATTAAATTGATGTGATCTCTCACACTCTGGCGAATAGATTCTGCAACTTTGCTATGGTTGCCATGTTTGCCCCTCATGTCTTGTTCAACAAAACCGTCTTTAGATTTTTCAATAACTGTTCTTATGACGCGATCATTAATATCTAGAGTTGCCCTGAAGAAAGTTATGCATACTCGAAGGGGCTCTTCATTACTTTGGAAATAAAAGCTATGGTTGAGTCTTCTTTGTTGAGTTTTACCGGTAAATCTAAATGCTTGAATAATCGCTTTCATTCTCTTATCAATAAAATTACGTTGAGCAGCCAGGTCTCCTAATTGCTAATAATTTTCAAATCATCAAAGCATCCTGATTACAAATATTTTGTGTATTACATCTTTCGCTGGCCAGTTGTACTATTAATGCTGCTCGACTATTTTTATTCATGTTGAACCTATAAAAAAAATACATGTTTTGTAAAAAATGGTACTACTTAATTCTAAAAAATCTAATCTTAACTCTAATAAATATAAAATGTAAAAAATGTGACTTAATTCTAACAAAGATTAATCACAATAATGTCTGTATAAAAAACCAGTCATAAAAAAGTATAATTCAGTCATAAGATTGTTTAGTTCAATTTTATACAGAAAAAAAGACCGAAAACAACATTATAATTCGTGATTAATAAAATATTTTAGAATAAAAACACATTACATGTTGTATTGCGTCTTTATAATTTTCCATAAATCGGTCAGAAACAGTCGAAAAAAGAGAGCGTTTACAGGTTATGTCTGTTTTTTTTATACATGGTGATAGTAATATTTGCAATGCTTTTTCGTCAACAACACAGTCATAACACAGATTGTGTCGCCTTTCTCTTAACACATTGAATGCCAACTACGCAATATTGCGTAGGTACTAGTGATGCTAGGGGCCAACTACGTAATACAACGTAGCACTTTCTTACGGCTTAAATGGGTGTTTGTGTTATTTGGCCTCCCGGAAAGAATGTTTTTAGGTTCGTTGGCATCTCAAATAAGACATGACATGGAAAAAAAGTAACTTTATTATTTATAAACTTTTCAAATCACAAGATTTCTTAGGCACTTTGAGTCAAAAAAGTACAGTTTTATAATGAGATCAAAAATTAGTTTTACAACTAATGAGATCGATAACTATATAAAAAATATAGGAACTTATCAGGACAACATTATAATTTTTAGATAAAATTATGCAAAACGAGGATCAGTGTAAAAACAATTCACAACACACAAGGCAGGCCTTTCCGGGCAAGTGGCACATACGAAAGATGATTCCTTTCGTTTTTTATTTTTGGTGCAGACACGACAAGGTTTCGCTGGCACAGCCTTCTTGGCAGTAGGTGGAAGCTTTTCTAAATAGTGAAAATTTCTCAACGGGACACGACTTTCATGAACAGCTGGCGATGCAGGTGATACAGATGGCCCAGGCAGGAACGGCGATGGGTCTGCTTGATCTTGTTCAGGCTGTACTGGCGGTATTTGTGGTCCAAGTGCTTCTGCAGCTGCGGGAGTAATATCGCCACAGTTCAGTCCCAGGAGATATTTGACGAAATCTTCCCGAAACTTCAAGAGCCGTATTTTGGATGTGCGATCTTTCAAACGTAGCAACCTATGCGCGTTTCGTATGTAAACCTCAAAGATGTGCAGTGCTATTTTTTTGTGCCATCTGAGTGTCTTCCGGAGGCAAGAGTAATACGAGACCATCTGGTCTCCTCTGTCAATACCAGACATGCCTAGATTATAGTCCGCAACAATGTTAGGTTTCAGTGAGACTTTTCCGTTTCTGTTCCTTACGCTCACAAGCTGAAGTTGGTGTTTATTTGAAATCACCAGAACGTCTCGTTTGTCCTTCCATTTGCAAACAGTGATATCATTGCAACTTCGATCTATGTGGAAAAGGGACGAAAGATGAAATAGTGTGGCGCCTACTACACAATATTACGCATACGCAATATTGCGTAGGATGGGCGTCCAGAATAAATAAATTATCATGGGTGCCAATCTACGCAATGTTGCGTATACGAAATATTGCGTAGTAGGCACCACACATACCACTTTTAAACGGGGAGCCGAGTACGTAGTATTACGTAGAAGACCATTTGTATGGTGGGAACCAATTATGACCTGATCATTTATTTGGCATTCAATGTGTTAAAAAAAAGTAATATTTTAACGTGAAACTTACCGATAGAAAGTCACATCACACGATGAAACGCTTTTCTGGCGACACAATACACGTCTATTCCGTACTACCTAACACAAATGTGACACTCTTCATCTTCAATGAAGAGTCTTGAGAGAAAGATAGAGAAAGAGAGAGATGAAGAGTCTTCATGCCGGTGATCGGAGCGAAACGGCTCCGTGAAAAAGAGTATTTAGTGCCATCTAGCGGTAACCATGCGCCACATAACTCAACTCATGGCTGTCAGAACTTGTCAGCCATTTTGATGACGTAATAATGGCAAATTCTACAGTGCCACAAACTTATCTGACCTGGTGGCCAAAATTGGAACTAATGCAAATGTTATACTGTTGTCAGAAAAATATCAAGACAGTAGCGCCACCCTTACCGGGTCAAATAAGTTTGTGGCACTGTATGTAAGACCCATGTAAGACCGGCATTCATTCAAGTTGATAAGCACGAAACTGAACTGACAGTTTGGTTCTTGGAGGAATAGGTTTGCCTTCATGACGTCACACCAATGCCTCTCGTGTTTTAGTTCACGTGACATACCGATTAAAAATTTCGAATTTTAATATTGTTTATTAAACTAATTATGTGCTTTTATGACTCAAAATCAGAATATTAAATTATATTTCTACATAAATTTTTATTTTTATCAAATTTCATAGTTTATTGTATTCTATTGTAGCGCTTTAATAATTATATTATGTGATATGTGGGATGTTTTGAGCGTTATGATCATAGAGATATTACACTAGAGGGCAGAAGCCAGGCTTCAGAGCGTACCTCGGATAAAAAGAGACGAAATCTTTAGTAATCACCTTTCTCTTTCTGGCTCGTCGGGATCGGAGAGAGATAGGTAATAGGGAATATGCATGATTTTTTTTATTGATTTTATAGCTCATTTATGTTAATATAATACCGTAAAAAAATATACGAGTCATGGGAAAGTCCAAATTTATTTAAAATTAATTAATGAAAATTTCAATGACATAAGGCCGATTCAAACGCCGCCATTTTGGCGCGTTCTATGGTGACGTCATCGTTCGTCAGATTGGAGTTGTTTACTAACAAGTGGTTATGAGCGAGGTTGAGAAAGAGTATTTTATAGTATTAAATTTACGTTTTCTAGTTTAATTTCATAAACGGAAGTATGGATGGAAACCGAAGACCTTATTTTAAGTACTGTATTGTACCTATGTGCAAGAATACGAGATGGAACGCACCGGATATAGTACATTATGATACAAGTGTGCGAAGTTGGTCATTACAGTCGAGGCGGTATTGAGCCCGAGCCGCAAGGCGAGGGCTGTAATAGAGCCAAGACTGTAATGAACAAAGCACACGCGTATCATACGACGTTTTTCAACACACTTGCGAGGAAAAAAACAATTAGGTATCGACATTTTTCAGTCACAAATCAGCAAATTATAAACGAACAAATGTTTGCACAAAATGGCGCGGTTTATTTTTTCGCGCGCCGTATCTTTGGTTGAATAACTATGCGCGCGCAGGTTAAGTCCAAGGCACCGAACATTCAGCCACAATATATTAAACTAAATAATTATGTATTTCTAATAAGAATTTACGGTAATTAATGATTTAAAATATTGTATTTTTTAAATGCTTTAATAGATAATTAGATGAAGTATAATCTTATCTTATCAGATTTTGACTAAGTACAACAAGTTTATTTATTTACAAAATAACAAATCTTTTGGTAACAACCTCTTTACGGATATTAAAAAAAGTGGAATAAGAAAAACACTAGTGTGGCAATGAAAAGTAAAACTCACTAGTGCGTAATAAACCGCATTCCGGGCGTAAGACTAAAGAAAAAATATCAACTTTACGAGCAAGTGTGTTGAAAAAGTATTTTTTCATGTTCCACGGGACGCTTATATAAGAAAAAAGTGGTATAAAATTGTGAAAAGAGATATTATATCTACAAAAAGCACTGCATACTGTTGCGAAGATCATTTTAACGTAAGAAGAAAATAATTATTTCTACCAAATATTAATAGTTTTGGTTTAATTTGGCTTACAAAAGTACAAACCCTGAAAAGTTGTTGTAAGATTCTCATTCAGATCTGGGATAAAAACAGATTTAATTATAAAATATTCCCAAACACGGATTTATTTATTAACAACCATTTATTCCTAAAATGTGATATGAAGGATATAGTTTAATTTGTATGTAGAAGGTAAATGGCTAAATCTTTACAGGTTATGTTAAAGACTTTTATGAATTACATAGAAAAACTGTACGAGAACCATGTACCTAAATTAAATATCTATCACTTCCTCACCTTGCAGCTTTGACTTCCCTGATTTCAGCTGATGTAAAATCATTATTTGAGGCGAAGTACGAACGTATCATGAAAGCATAAATTTTCGGAAGATTATCCGACTGCGCCTTTTGAAATTCACTTTCAGACATTGTTAGTCATTCAACACACAACTAACAAACAAAAATCACGCAAGAAGTATACGATAAACTCTGAAAGCAATCAAATTAACTGAAATATAAATGAAAACAGCTAGTTCTAGTATGTTTTTGACATGTCCATCGCGAAGGATGACGTCACGCCGATGTCTAATCAATAGCGTTGCGTTTCGACATTTTAAATTTGCCTCGTAAAATTTGCACTTTTTATAAATTTATTTTAGTGATTTTAAAAAGATTAAATAGAAAATAATGTGACAGATATCATTATTTTAGCGATAACGACTGTACAAAAAATATTTACTTAAATTTGAATGACATGCATATTCCCTATTACCGTTATCGTTGTTTCTCTTTCTAACCGGGGGCGATTCCAATGTATGGGCAGCCGTATGGCTCACCCACTCTAGTGTAATATCTCTATGGTTATGATCTTGTACTGGAATGCGCCCATAGAGATGTTCATAACTTATGTCAAACTCAAACGGAAATCTGAAATTGATGCAATAATATTATCTATGGTTTAAAACGGCATTGCGTTGTTTTCTCTATTTTTCTGAATAGTTTCCATTTTATAGCTGTTTATTCACTTACAAACTTGAATTTGAACTTAAAAACTTCATATTTGAAGGCACAGAAAAGTCAGTCATTGGAAATGTTTACCTACTTGTTCAACTAATTAAAGCTGAGTGTGATATAATCTGTGCTTCTCATTGACTATGGTTAGAGCAAAGTATACTTTTTGACCTCAGATTTTGACATATCCACTTCCTATTACTATTGTCAAGTCAAATGATAAGGATCGAGGGAAGAGTCGAGAGCGCATGCGTCTGACAATTTTCGGCCATATTGTTATGACGCATACAAGATCATAGGTCTCCGCCAGTGACGACTCTTCACGCAGTTGACGTGGCTACTACGTACCGTCCCGTTCGCCCACTCCGGACGCAGCATATACGGTGACGAGGAATACGTAACTGGTGAGTGCTCGAACTGAAGACATCTTGCGGTCTGTCACGGTCGCTTAAATTTGAGTTCATTATTATGAACATTACATGCGATAAAGACTTCAACAACTAATTCTTACAACCTTTAGAGCTCTTAAATATGTTGCGTATGAGCTAATAGACGCAATAGGAAAATTTCCTTAGTATGACGCGATGATTCAGTTTTAGATTTTCTCTATCAACAATGGGGTCGTAGGAAAACACGATTACCGAGGAATAATTTTACAAGTTATATGTGTATGAAGTCCAAGGATTACACAGAATGGTGACCTTGAATATTTTAGGTGACCTTAGTGGGCATGGACGGAATAGTGGAAGAGAATGGCACCTCTGGCGGAGCAGGCGTCGCGGACCCTCTGGCGCTGACGAGTGCGGGCTCGTCTACCACGGCGGCGGCGCATGTGGTGGCCACCAGCATCGTCCAGCTGACGCTCCCCGCCCAGGCGCCCTCCGCACAGGTGTTTGTTTTGATATTTATCGTGCATAGTGAACAGTGAACGTCAACTGCGTGTGTGTAGCTGTCAAACTAATTGTTTCTTATCAGTAACAGTTGAGTGGATTGGTGCTTAGCTATGACTAGTTTTGAATATAGTTTACATTACAATTGCAATTGAACATGTTTCAGGTCCAATCAGTTATACAACCAAACCAACAATCTGTCATTCAAACAGCTTCAAACATACAGCCTGTACAGTTACCCAAAGGAAATGTAATACTTGTAAGCAAGCCAAGTTCAGTCATACACACTACTCAGGCCACCCTACAGACTCTGCAGGTATGTAATACTAAAACTTAATATAATTTCATCATTGTTATTATTTTATGGGCAATCTGTTGCAAGAAATATTGTTGTTCATTGTAGATAAAACCTGAACCTAACTCAGTGGTGAATACACAGGGTCAGTCTTGTAGTGATGAAAGCTGTAGTGATGATGAAAGTCCAAAGCGGAAATATAGAGAAATGTTAACCAGAAGGCCTTCTTACCGCAAAATTCTTAATGACCTTGGAGGAGCAGAGATTGCTGGTGAGTTTTTTACTTCATTTTGGTTAATGTTTAGTTACTTCCTAATATCTCAAACATGTCTGATTCTAGTAAGTATGCTACATAGTTTTATAATAACCAGAGTGTATTTGTTTTTATATGACGTGAACATTATTATATTCACATATGTGTTATATAGTTTGTAAAGAGGATCTTAAGTATGTTGCTCTGGGTACTATAATATTGTGAATATTAGTTTATATATTCAATTGCAAGTGACCAAAATTTGTTTATAGTACATTATGATACAAGTGCGCGAAGTTGGTCATTACAGTCGAGGCGGTATTGCACAGCCCGAGCCGTAAGGCGAGGGCTGTAATAGAGCCAAGACTGTAATGAACAAAGCACACGCGTATCATACGACGTTTTTCAACACACTTGCGAGGAAAAAAACATTTTTCAGTCACAAATCAGCAAATTATAAACAAACAAATGTTTGCACAAAATGGCGCGGAGGTTTATTTTTTCGCGCGCCGTATCTTTGTTTGAATAACTATGCGCGCGCAGGTTAAGTCCAGAGGCACCGAACACCCCCATTCAGCCACAATATATTAAACTAAATAATTATGTATTTCTAATAAGAATTTACGGTAATTAATGATTTAAAATATTGTATTTTTAAAATGCTTTAATAGATAATTAGATGAAGTATAATCTTATCTTATCAGATTTTGACTACAAGTTTATTTATTTACAAAATAATAAATCTTTTGGTAACAACCTCTTTACGGATATTAAAAAAAAGTGAAATAAGAAAAACACTAGTGTGGCAATGAAAAGTAAAACGCACTAGTGTGTAATAAACCGCATTCCGGGCGTAAGACTAAAGAAAAAATAGCAACTTTACGAGCAAGTGTGTTGAAAAGCATATTAGCATATAAGTTTACAGGTGATGCAAGATATAAAGATTGTGCTAGTTTTAATCTATTATGAACTAAGTACAATATTTGTCACAAATAATGGACACATTTGATTAATCTTACATGTAGTTTATGTATAGAATAGAAATTAATCAATAGAATAAATATAAGCATTAATTACCAAATATCCTAAAAATATAATTATGAGAAATTAAAGGTGGAGATTGAACAGCTGAAAATGATCGAAAAATTGCCTAATGTCAATGAGTACAAGAACATGGTCATAATTACAGAAAATCGTATGGGATGTAGACCTGGATGCGAGAATGAAGTGCCGCTGTCATCTCCTTTATCATTTGCACCAGGTCAGTTAAATGTACTGCCGCTGACACTTTGTTTCTGTGTGCAATATGTGTCACTAACCTGTTACAATCCATCGTAACTTTACTGTATGGGTCATAACCATCAGCTTCTGGAGTATTCCATCATTTTTGATTCATATCACATCTTGGCTCAGTCTTGTTTTAAATGCAATATATCTGTACTATTCACTGAGTTTTCATTTCTGAATAAATTTCATTTCCAGTTGTTCATTTAGACATAATCATAACCTGCTGTTCAAGCACTTAAGTAAAAAGGCTAAGCAAGCTGCCCTTCTGTCATAGTGTATGAGCTAATAATTACATTTATTTGCTTTTATTTTTATACAAAAGGTGGTGAGATAATCATAATATGCGGGACAAAGTATGTATTGTATATTCATGAATACAAATATGAATAGTATTAGTGTTATTAGGTGAATATTCACTTCTCGTGTATATCACTTTGGCCTAATGGTTAGCTGGTAGAGAATGCTTTAAGCATTAAGCTCACCATATGTACCCTATTTGTTTTTTGTGGTCATTAAAGCTTAAATAAATAATAAATATTTCCTGAAGCAATATCAAAATTAAAAGTACAATTAAATTTAAAATTGTACTTTTTATTATTTTTTATGTTCATAATAGAAAAAAATCCATATACAAATATCAATATTTTTAAAGTATTAGGTATGTAGGTGCAGTAACCTAAATGTATGTTCTCACTGGTTTTGGGAAAATATAAATGCAGTATGTGGTGTGCAATATTTTATATTATTATTTATACCTGGAGTCTACATTGAAATAAAAAACCGGCCAAGTGCGAATAGGCCTCGCGCACGAAGGGTACCATTATCTATGAAAACGCCAAAAAAATCTGGTCTGATGTATGAAAGCCTCACTTAAATATTTAATTGTTCTATTGTAGCCACATATTACCCACAACGCCATCTCTTGGACCGAAAGGTAACTAAACTCGCTGACGCGTCGATTGTATGGGGGGCCACTACATTTATTTTATTCTGTTTTTTAGTATTTGTTGTTGTAGCGGCAACAGAAATACATCATCTGTGAAAATTTCAACTGTGTAACTATTACGGTTCATGAGATACAGCCTGGTGACAGACGGACGGACGGACAGCGAAGTCTCAGTAATAGGGTCCCGTTTTACCCTTTGGGTACGGAACCCTAAAAAAGGGTACCTCATACTAATTGGTTAATAAGACTAGTTCTTCGCCGCAAGATTGTATCATGTACAAACAACTATATTTTGTAGCTTCCAATATTATTGGATTGGATTCCATTCAAGTTCTGGTTTTATAGAAAAAGTTGTTTGACTATAAGTGTCAAGTAATTCAGACCGTATTGGGTCAACCTAAAAACTAACCCCAATTCCATATTTCCAGACCAGGGTGTTTTAAACGGCTCCAAAAGCCCGCTCTACTATTAAAATTGTCTTGTTCTACCTAAGAACTTAGTCATTAGTTTCCTTTTTTATCTCTTTCTAGTTTCTTCGCCGTCAACGCATCTGTGATGCGTTAGATATTATGAATGTGGTCGGTTGTGATTGTGACCACAAATGCGAGTTTAAAAATACAGACATCGTTTTTTTAAGTCGAACGTTATAGCTCCAATAGCTTAATTAATAAGTACGAGTATATTATTTTACTTTTAAATGAAATGTAGGCAACACAAAAGTATACATAAACAGTTAATTTACAATTTATGGAGTCTCAGTTACATGTTACATATCCAATTATGAAATAGAATGCGCTTTTATAATAAAGCGGAATAAAACGGTTAGCCATTTAATACAATTTAACTAAGCTTTGTTGTTTTCCTCGTTATATTTTTATAAGAACATGCTGTCATCCAGTTTGAGGTCGATCTTAGTCGGATGACGTAATGCGGCGTGAAGTCATGGGCATGACGTCATGCCGCTCGGAATTTGTGAGTGGCTCATTGCTTTACTGTTTAAATTATGATTGTTATTATTATTAACTATTTTACAATCACGCTTATTCCGAAAAAACATTTAGCGTTTTTTGAAAAAATAAATTACACATACGCGACAATTTAATCAATTAAAACAATGGCTTATAAAATAATATACTTATTCAGAACTTTCAGTAACTTAAAATTCCAAAGTTCGGATTGGAATCAAAATAACACTCGCTTTATTAATCAGATTGCATGAGTTTTGTTTTAAACCAAAATAAAAAGAGTATTCTGGTGTTATAAATTAGTTTGAACATAAATTTACATAATACCATACCCCATACCAAAAATAATTATACCTATATAAAATAAATTATAATTTGGCTAAATACCAATACATACAATAAGTTAACCGATTCCTGGCCTGTGACGCACCTAGCGCGTCATGAAGAAACCTTCAGGGAGGCCCATGACGCGATAAGCGCGTCATTAGAAAATTATTAAATACACATTTTTATTCAAGTTAAACAAAAAATCCTTATATTTTATATAAAAATGAACACATTAGAGAAAGTAATAACTGTGGCCACTAGATTTTTTTGGAAAATTAAATTGTCAGGAGTCGACAACTATATGGTATAATTGTAATTATATAATTTATTAATTCATACACTAAAATATAAAAAAAAAGTCCAATGTAAGTATCATTTACACAACTCTTTAATTATGGTAATGTTTATTTTGATTCAAAATGCAATATGATCATTATGGGAAAGTTAGAAAATATAACACATACGAAAATCTGTTCTTAGGACCATGTTATCGATTTTCAAATCAATGTAAGGTACATTAAAAGATTTTTGAAAGTCGCTTATCACAGCCGGGAATCGAACCTACCAAAACTATGAAATTAATCATTTATATGTCACCAATCAATAGATTTGATATAAAAATGAAGATTTTTTGATTTGCGATTAAATACTACCCAAAGGTTTACAATTCCTGGTGGAAATATGAAACTTACCTTCCATCTCCTATAAAACACGTAGACAATCATTTTAAAAACACATAACGAATTAATTAAAACAAAACACACAGTAACCGGTCTCAACTCGTATTATTATATTTGAAACTGCTTGAAATAGCTTAATAACATTACTGGGGGCCAACGACGCGCTAGGCGCGTCATCACTTAGGAGGGCCAATGACGCGTCTGGCACGTCATTTAATTTTGTATGAGGCCGGCGCGTAAAAGAGCTCTAGAAATGTAGGTGGCAAGGAATATGTTAAAGTGGTTAATACAAGGTATCATAAATTAAATCTAATAAAATGAATTTTTTTTTAATCGATTCCTCGAGATTATTTATCCACGAGAAGTGGATGAAAATTTCGAGGCTGAAGGTATTGGTCAGGGCCTCATCATCATATTTAATTTTATTGATAACATCATTCTGGTGGTATGGTAATGTACTATGATCTATATATTTTAAAAAAAAATGCACTGCACTGCGCCATGAATCACGTCCTTGTCAAGATAGGAAATAAAATTTGGAGATTTTTTCAAACATGACTACTTACAGTTCTCCAAGAACCTACGACTTCTTATTGGACTTTAGTTTGAGCAAAAACCCAAAGACTGTTTTAGATAATTTTAATATGATTATAATGAATTTTTACGAAAGAGCGAAATGCAAAAGTTCCTTTGTTACACATGGTATTAAATGTAAATATAGGTTACAGGTGATGGAGCAATTTAACGATATAGAATATTAATACAAATTAAATTAGTGTATTCTATTTACATTTACAGTGTTCGTATTCACTTCGTATACTTACAATCATGTATATTTTATTTTTAAGTAACATGCAACATCCGCCCTACAAATGTTTCAGTGAGATCACTGGCTATGACGCCATTATTTTCTTAAGTCTCGATAAATGGTCTTAGGCCCCTCCTTCGCATTCACACGAATCTCTGTACATTGCACGAATGAGGGTCGCCGTTTTTGTACTCACCAGTTGGCGTCACCGGCGAGTGAGGTCTTCTGTCAAAGCCCGCCCATACATAAACAGTGACAAGTGATATTCAGACAAGTGAGAAGCGACAGTGCCATAAACTTATCTGACCCGGTGGCCAAAATTGGAACTAATGCAAATGTTATACTGTTGTCAGACCAAGACAAAGACAGTAGCGCCCCTCTTACCGGGTCAGATAAGTTTGTGGCACTGACAGCCAGACCTCACTCTACACTAGCGCCTCTAGCGGCGAATTCACACGCCTTTACCCTCATTGGCACTTCTTTGACATCTATTTAATACCACGAAATTGTCAAAAACTTCGCATAGTCATTTACGAAGGTTCGTCCAACACATGCGAAGTCGCGTATTCGTGCGAATGTGAAGGAGCGCCATTACGAGTATAGTCAGCTACAACCTTATAAATAGAGGTTTAAAATTTATCAATTGTTATCTATTTATGTTTTAGCACAATCTTTATATCTACTACACCTATAAATAATAAACCGCCCATAAAATATTCTAGTTCGGGAATATTACTTATTTGTTTTTAATATAATATGTAAAAAATATCTAGGATAATATATTAATTAATTGTAAATGAATGAAAGAGTTCATTCTCTCTTGCTTGTATCTAAATAGGCTCAAATACCTATAAAAATTGGAAGGAAAATACAAATAGAACAACAATTAAAATAAAATGAAAATCATAATTGCTAGAGGTGTCGTTGCTAAAAGCATTTATTTCTTTTTTTCTCATTACCTTTCACGTTTGTACTTAACAATAAACTTCCTTACCATATAACTTAGCTTGTAGGCTTGACGCGATTTTCTTTTTTTTACCACTACTGATGATGGATCACATTTCATCATTAGGCAGGCTTAGAGAACAGAGGAATAACATCATTATAATGACATAATATGTGGAACAACGCAGTTGGTTACTTAAAAGAGTCAAAATTGGAAGCCTAGGAAAGTACCTACTACTTATTCCGCCCTGGCATTAAGCAGCGAGTTTCAAGCCCTAGTCTGTCACCGTCAGTGGGCCATGCGTGCCACTTAACATAACTAAACATAAAGCAAATGTTTTCTATAACAAAATTAGTGAGATGGATACATTAATGTGGCATGGGATTTGATCAGTGATTCCAGCGGGAGCGCTGCAGACGGACAGCGGGCTGCACACGCTGGCCGTGTCGGGCGCGCCCGGCGGCGGCGCCATCGTGCAGTACGCCAACCAGGACGGACAGTTCTACGTACCGGGTGCGTCATCTCTTCTAAGCGGAACATTCAATTTTATTTTCGTAAAAATTCCATAGACGAAATGAACAAATCGTACTTATATTTACAGGTCCTATGCTAGAAGACCAAACTCGCAAACGGGAGCTTCGATTACTGAAAAATCGAGAAGCCGCGAGAGAGTGCCGCCGTAAGAAGAAAGAATACATCAAATGCCTCGAAAACAGAGTTGCAGTGCTGGAGAATCAGAACAAGGCCCTCATTGAGGAACTGAAATCCCTCAAAGAACTATATTGTCAGCAGAAAACTGAATGAGGTCCAGCCGGCTAACCAGGTGTGCCGCTGTTCTGCTGGTATGAGCCTCCAGGCACGCGTTGTCAGTTTCCGTACTACATTAAAGTACCTACTCGATTCCGTCCGGCGTTTAGAGCCGCGATGAATCGTAGTGTCATATTTATCCGTTTTGGAGAATGTTGACTTAATTGAAAAAATATGGACTTGTACATAGATTGTGAAAATTTAAGGGTCAAACCCTATACGTGCACAGACCTCAATTCGCTCTATCAATGCTTTTTGGTCTCAATTTTATACAAAATGTAATACATAGGTCAGCCCTAGTTACAGCAGATGTGTTTTAAAGATTGTAGTCTATTATACAGGGTAACCTTGTTAGGGGCCAGGGCTGTTGGTGTATGTAAATATTTAAATCCATTGCATTAAACATTTTAGTATTTTGGCCATACAAAGTCTGTTCTCGAATAGAGTTTGGCTGAGAGTTGAATTTTCTATAAGTATTGTTAGATAATGATATTTGAAATATTTTTAAAATTATTTTGTCATTAATAAATTGTTATTGTTTTTCTTATCGGTTGATTTATTTTTCACCATGTTAAGTAATGAATTACTGATTTAAATATACATACCATTATTACGAAATACAAAATGTATTGTTTGTTTTTTATTAATGCTATTGTATGATTGCACAAGCACCATTACTGACGTTATGTTATTCATAGTTAATATGTAAATTCATTCCGAAATTGTTTTACTTATGATGTCAAGTGATTAGTAAAGCATATTGTTCTTACGTTTGTGCCATTTTCTAAGTCGGACAGTTTCTTTAATTTATACCTAACAAACAGATCCTTCAGTTGACAAAACAGGTGTTCACATCTACATGTTGTTGTATAAAGTGTGTTTAATAATTTTGGCCATTATTCTTTTGTATTACTTAAATATTTCTTAAAGAATATTATGTTTGTGTACCAAAACAAAAAATGCGCTGGACATTAAAAACAGAAATTCTGTATCATGCTTTTCACATTGACACTTTACGGTTGATACCAGAAAAGTACCCTTTGATTGTTAAGTACTAATGTCATACTCACTGTGATGAAGAATGGTGGCGTGATAATATCCATTTTGATAAGCATAAGTTGCTGAAGTATTTTTAACATCTTTTTATAGATGTTTTAATGGATAAGCCAAAGTTAATGTTTAGTTGTTTATGTGCAATACTAATTGCAATGTACAGTTTTAGCAGTCTACCATTTTTCTCTTCTTACAAAGAAATATAGTTACAAGATGGGAATTATGTACATTATGTAAAGATAGCATAGAATGTATAGGGTATTTATAAAGTTGGAATTGTTTTGTATATACTATATACATAATATTATGTATGTATATGTCTCGATGGAAACGGCTGGTGTTGCATATCACCATAAACATTATAACACATCGCTGGTTAATGATAAGAAAGCCAATATTATTTTGTAAAAAAGCTATTCTCGGATACCATTATGTATATCATTTTGTCAGTCTTAAAATTTTATGTTTTGTAAAAGGGTAATTTTAATTGACTATCAGATTTAAGATTTTATAAGAAATCGTTTGCCATGATTGAGGTGTAAACTATTTTAGAATAATGTAAACATAAATACTTTTATTTACTAATATTTTTTTGTAACATATTACTGTTGAATAACATAATAGTTGTATATTATGTTATGCCACTTCAATCATGCCAAGTGGTTGAAAGTTAATTATAGAAATGTGGAAAGTGCCTTTGAATTTAGAATGAATAAAGTTTATACCAACATAGCTTTTTATGTTAACTTATGCTATTTATAAATATTAATAATATTAACTGTTTGATGTACTGTTGTCTTGTTTATTTAACATTCTAATAACGAAGTCATCAAAAAGTCTAAAGTCTACATTAAAAGTATGATAATTAAGTGAACTGAGGGGCCAATTATTTCCGTCCTCTCGCACAGATCTGTAGATGTTATCTACATCAGTAGGGAGTTAGCCATTTATTATGAGTAACTGATTAAATTCTAAGAATTGTTTTTAAATTAATTACCGACAATAAACTTTAACCATACATTACAAATCTTATAATTTTTTTCGGTTAATTAACGCGACTACATCCTATATCCAATAAAGTAAAAATTTAACTCTCGAAGGAAACAAGTAATAGTTTGTTCTTTATTTTTATTGGACAGAAGGTAATTTGGTTTCTTGTTACAACTATCATTATAGTAAATAATTCAAATGAATTCTATTTAATACTTATACTTATTTTAATGTACACCTATCGTCAATTTTAAGATTTTTTCTTCTTTATTGGAACCAAAGATCACTTGTTTTTATTGCTAATTGATTCTTTGAATTACTCTTTAAAAAGGTCCCGTAATATGTATGTTGCCTTGAACCATGATATGCTGAATGGAACACTTCAACGAAAACCTATATTTCTGTGATGTCTCGATCCTTTTTCTTGTTATTAAGATTTAAATAATATAGCAGTAAAGTTATTTTGTGAGTTTCTTTAATAATGCTAGAGCCTCAATTTTGAAATTAGTTAATTACAACTCAATCCATAAATAGTTAAAGGTTGCTAAACTTTTTACGAAAAATAACAGGCCGGAAAAGTATGGAAATTTGAGAGAGTGGAGAAGCAAGTATTTTTATACAAGAGTACATTAATTTAAAAAATGAAACATTTTATATATATGTCGGCGCCAGGGTCAGAGCGGTCGTTATACTTTTGGGTTATACGTTGCTGGTGGTCAGAAATAATAGTCAGTAATTTAGATTTAACTTGGAAACGCGGCAAGTTTGGTATAGCAGCGAGCTCGTCGCTTCTGCTCGGTCTCAGAGCTCCTAGAGCAAGAGCCCGTGGAACCCAGACCTTCGTTATTTTATAAAAGCTGAAAGTTTGTCAGCGCACACTGCCAACACAGGTAAGAACGATAGAGCACTGAAATTCAGACTATAGTGGCTTCGGCAGGTAAACGGTACTAAAGGTGAGAAAAACACCGATTAAAATTCGTCAAATAATTAAGACTGATATTTTAGTAATACCTTTAGAATATTATTAAAAATCACGTCATTCATTGCTAGACACTTGACACCGTGGCAACCCCTTGCCGGACACCCTTAATGTTTAAAAAAATTTAACCTTACTTACGTTATAGTATAAAAGCTGATTTCTATTCATAATACTTACATAATAATTAGATGATGTTTTCTCATCAGCTAGACACTTTTGATAGTTCTAACCCCTTGCCGGACAATAATATAGGGTAGCTGTAGGATTGAGCGCAAGGTACGGTACACGTATAAGTGCGAGTGAGATAGTCAGATGATTCGCTTATTTGGATGCTGATAGGCACTGGGAATAACTTATGATACGTAGACCTCACAAAGATTTATGTGAAGTTAGGAGAATCTTTTTGCAAGAGCTTGCCAGGATTCCATGCGATCACAGGTTGTGATTATAACCCTGCATTTTTCCGGAAAGGAAAGTTGAAACCGTTTAAAATATTAAAAAAAAATGAAGACTATCAAAAAGCTTTCATTAAGTTCGGTACACACGAATTATTTGACGATTATAATTAACAACAAAGTACTTTTGATATTATTCAACAATTTATATGTGAAGTATCTAATGTTGGTTCGATAATTGATGTAGATGCAGCACGACTTCAACTATTCATCAAGTCTCAGATGTTAATGAAGCATTTAGCCGTAAAAAACTACGAACTTTTGATGCTAGTAGTCTGCCTCCGTATAAATCCGAGCTGCTACAACAATTTCTGCGGGCCAACTATATGTAACATTTGGAACAATGCAAGTCAACAAATTCCGACCATTTATGTACCCGAGAATAATGGCTGGGTTCTTGAAAATAATCAATATCATTTTAAATGGTTCGAAGGTGATCAGTTGCCAAATTTCGTCCGAGATTCACTGAAAACTGTCTCAGGTATAAATACTATTTCAAACCATTATACATTATTTTTTAATTATTTCAATCTAATCTAACTTTTCACATTTTTACAGAGCCTGACGAAGAAGAAGAAGACCACGATATTGATTGGAGTAATAGTGACGAAGAAACTGATGACTTCGACTATAATGATAAAAATAATTAAAATTACGTTGTCTTATACAATTACTTGTAATTCATTTATCTATTTTTAATAACATTTTTGTGTCATCTTATTTGACAGAATAAATTTAAATTTATAACAATTTAAGGGAAGTTGGATAATAGAATTTCTTTTCTTAGTTTTATTAAAATTAATACTATTGAAATTAACATAGATTATTAGTTAATAATAAGTGTGCAGTAGAAATAAGGATTGCGCAGAGAGGGATCGCAAGGGGTTGCCACGGCGTCAAGTGTCTAGCAATGAATGACGTGATTTTTAATAATATTCTAAAGGTATTACCAAAATATCAGACTTAATTACTTATTTGACGAATTTTAATCGGTGTTTTTCTCACCTTTAGCACCGTTTACCTGCCGAAGCCACTATAGTCTGAATTTCATAGTGCTGTATCGTTCTTACCTGTGTTGGCAGTGTGCGCTGACAAACTTTCAGCTTTTATAAAATAACGAAGGTCTGGGGTCCACGGGCTCTTAGACTATCCATCCCCAAAGGTGCCCATGGTAGATCTCCTTCAATGTAGTTCTAGCGATTCTCCATAGATGGCGTTGAAAAATCAGCGCAGGTCTTGAATGCGCTGCGACATATTATTATGCACACTACCATGCGTTTGACCAACGTGACATGTCGTTTGAAATGTTGACGTTCATGGTGTCAATGTAAAGATATCCTTTGACAGAAAGAAATACGGTTGAAGTTCGAACCATGGAGGATAGATAGTAGTTCTATCCTCCATGGTTCGAACGCAGAACGGGTCTATTGATGTAAGTAAATGTGTTACGTATTTTGCGTATAAGTACCTACGTGAAGTTTATTATTATACAAGATGGATACCACCATACAACAATAAATATGAAACCACGAGCCCTGCTTCATGCAAGGAACATATTACATTTAGTAAAAAACGCCTAACATCTTATTTACAAAAATGTTTTTTTCAAACAAACTAAATAGCACAAAATACAGGAAAAAATAGAACAGCCTATCTAAACGTCAGTCACATAATAATTTAGTTGTTGCTTTCTAATATATTATGTATTATGCAATGATGTTTTAAATATCTAGATTGAGCGTCGCCCTACAATGAACACAAAAAAAACAAGGCAACATTCTCAAGCATGTGTTCATTTATTGTCTATGTGTGCGTTATTTGTGCGTAATGATACAAAAGTTGTGGCCAACAGTTGGCCACAACTTTTTGACACGTTTTCGCGGATTCGATGTTCCATCTAGATATTTAATACATCTTTGGTATTATGATTGAATAGCTAATAGTTTAAATAGGCTGTAAAGATAAGACTATACTAGACTATTCATATAATCGGTTCATAAACGAAAAATGTGACACTTTAAAACAATCACACCTCATAAATTATCTTGAATATGGTATCGTTGTTACTGGTTTTCAATACATCCCACAAATATTTGAATTTTTTTCTGTAGTTTCTTGTAGTTTTCTCACAATTAAATTACAGAATGGCTATGTATACCTAATAGTATAAGATCCCAGGGCCCCCAGACGTTACTTATTTTTGAAGTAACGAATTTTACGGTATAGACACTCTTCTATGTGTTTAAGAGTATGTGTGTACTAACTAGTTTGACTAGGCGGCCCGTTCACGGGTAGCAGGTAGAAAAGGTAGACAAAAACATAACTTACTTTTGTTAAATTCGAAGTGCTGATTTTTATATATGTCACATAGAATGTTATTAAAAATAAATATTTCATATTGACAGACCGCTTCTGTGGGCGGTAATTCCTCCCAGACGCTTGAAACCTCATAAAAAAATTACCGAACTTTTGTTATATTCGAAGTCTTCTGCTTTATATATGATGTTTGGGGGGCTATTTTAATACCTTTTGTGTACAGCCAGACCAATCCGAAGGGCCAAACATTGTCCCAGACACAATCAAAGTTCCGCTGTAAGTGCGATTGTAGGGGCATTATGCAAGCGCCTGAGCGTGACCGAGAGCAATATTATTATGTTTTCAGAACTACTCTAGTAGTTATGTGTTTAGTAATTTAGTAGTTCAGTGCAAGGTTGCTAAACCTACCGATTTTTGGGTTTTGTCAAATCTCGAATTTATTCGAATAAACTAGAAACGATTCCTGAGCTCAAATCAGAGATCTAACGCGTCATCGGTGAGATACAGCCAGATCTGTGTAAAAACATGGAAAATTTCATGAAAAAAGTAATGGCCTTTCATCAGAGCCATGGGGGCCATTTGCCGAATATTTTATTCCATACTTAATCGGAACATGTTGTCTTTACAATACAATACTAATATCGCAACTCTCATAAAAAACGTGTTTTTATTTTAAAATGAAAAAGGCAACTCTTACTGAGACACCCATTATATACCTAATGCTTTTTGAGCTATAGTCCTATAATTGCCTCCATTAAGAGGCGGTTGCGAGTTTTGGTTTTTATTAAATGAACTAGTGGACATCGTCCTGCAACATTATGATATTATTATTTGATTTATTAACACTTGTTGCTCCGCTACTTTTGGTTGTAGCGTGATATTATAGCCTATAGCCTTCCTCAATAAATGAACTATTCAAAACAAAAAGATTTTTTTAAATCGGAACAGTAGTACTTCCTCAGATTAGCGCGTTCAAACGAACAATCAAAAACCCGCTTTATATTATTAGTAGAAGTACAAATTTTTAAATTAATTTCGGAGAAAATTCTTTCTACATTAATTGCGGATAAATGACGCAATGATAGAATTTTAAACACGAATGAAGTCTTCAATTTCAAGTTTGTCTTCAAACGTAATTTACAAAATAAAAACGATCTTATCACTGTGCAATAAAATTCAAACTACAATAATTCATTACACACTATTAAATAAAACCTAACGGGGAAATCCCTAATACTCAGTACTGCCAACGCATGTTACGATCAAACAAAAATTGCACTTTTCTAAAAATCGGGAGATATTACTTCAAAATCGGTATTTCGGTAGAAGGTAGTCATTTTCGGTAGATCTACCGAAAAATCGGTAGGTATTGCAACCCTGCACTGAACAACTAAATTACTAAACACCTCATAACTACTAGAGTAGTTCTGAAAACATAATATATTGCTCTCGGTCACGCTCAGGCGCTTGCATAATGCCCCTACAATCGCACTTACAGCGGAACATTGATTGTGTCTGGGACAATGTTTGGCCCTTCGGATTGGTCTGGCTGTACACAAAAGGTATTAAAATAGCCCCCCAAACATTATAATATAAAGCAGAAGACTTCGAATATAACAAAAGTTCGGTACTTTTTTTATGAGGTTTCAAGCGTCTGGGAGAAATTACCGCCCACAGAAACGGTCTGTCAATATGAAATATTTATTTTTAATAAAATTCTATGTGACATATATAAAAATCAGCACTTCGAATTTAACAAAAGTAAGTTATGTTTTTGTCTACCTTTTCTACCTGCTACCCGTGAACGGGCCGCCTAGTCAAACTAGTTAGTACACACATACTCTTAAACACATAGAAGAGTATCTATACCGTAAAATTCGTTACTTCAAAAATAAGTAACGTCTGGGGGCCCTGGGATCTTACTCTATAACACTAGTAATAAAACTATAAAAATAGTGACAAAGACGTATTGTATATTAATATTGCACAAAATAGGTATTCTTAGCTTCTCTGTTTACGCAGACTCCTGGATAAAAACATGATAGTAGGCAGAGATGATAAGGTGTATTTTATCAACATTATATAATTTATATTATTCATCTATTCTGGAAAAAAGAGGTTCAGATGAATTGTTATCATTTCCACGATCGCTCGTGGTATGGTTTTGTCTCCCTACCGGGCTCTGATTGTGACTTCTCAATCTCTGTATTAAGTGCGGATGGATCTACAAAAAGTCCACACATAATCATCTCAAACATGGACGTAGCCAGCCATGGGCTCAGGGTGGGGCAACTTTCTGGAATAATAGGTATGTAGCAAACTATACCCGCGGTGACGTGAAAGCGGACGAGCCACATGGTGGTAAATGGTCATCGTCGCCTATTGACACGAGCAACACCTGAAGGAGAACTCTTTGTACACGTTACTTGAAGAACCTCATGTCAAAGCGCTCCGGGAATACCCCAGAAGGAATCTCATTCTACAGGCCTACAGGTTCGCGGCAAAAACGATCGTGAAAAACGGACCGTTCTCGTTTGCCACGAATCCAAGTGATGTGGATGATACTTCAATCCACTTCAATCTTCGGCGAGTGGTGTGATGATGGAAGGGTGAACTTTGTTGGCACCAAATTGAACAGTGCCTAGAAGAACTCATCGATGTAAGTCATAGAACACGCAGAGACATCCTAAGTCTCTCTTAAAACCTAGGTGTTCCGTGTTACTCAACCCATCATCGCCTACTATTGAGCACGATTCTGTTGATCAGAATGAGAAGGTAAGGCTACGACCCTGACTAAGTGCGGATTGGTAGACTTCACACCTTTGAGTTTTGCAAATTCGGTCATGCAAGTTTCCTCACGATGTTTAGCTTCACAGTTAAAAGGACTTAGGTACATTTACTCATGGATGCATTTACTCCTAAATGCATAAAAGGAAGTCAGAAATTCGTGTTCTGGGATTCGAACCCGGAACCTTATAATATAGGAGGTGGAATTCTTATTTAAACCACTAAGCTATCACCGATTAACAAGCAGGCTACAGACCACCTATTGAGAAAATTGTGGTTTTCCTTTCCTTTAGGATAACGACGCGCGCAACGTTTGGTAAGTTAATGGTGATATTTACATTATTTACTCATTATAGGTTGTGTTATTTTTCAACACGAGTAAATAAGTATTTTTTTATAGAATTAAGATAGCAAACGAGAATGCAGCACCACTCCTAAGTTGCCGCTCATGAAAACTATGACCGACCTATAGTCCGTTTTTTTTCGCTGCGGACTAAATTGACATTAGCTGTGTTGCCACTTTTTTGCGAATCATTAATAGTGATGTGCCACTACCGTAACTTTACGTAATTTACAATCTAGTATCGTTTTTCGGTAATAATAAAAAATGTGTCTTTAAAATAATATGACCGACAGGCATACCTATATAATGTACCTTAACCTTGTTATTGCGTATTCTTCAACAAGAAGTCAATAATTTTCGTATTTACTTAGTGTAATACGTAATTAAAATTAATAAATATATTTTTTATCTGTGATACTCCATAGTTACCATGATTTGTAAAAGATTCGTCTATTATCAAATAAAAATAAAATTATCTGATAAAAGTAAAAAGTTACGATTCATAAAACCGGTATCGTAGAACAACACTACTATTAAAAAACTGGTATCATTATTTCGAAAATTGACATTTGCATGTGTCAATTTAGTCCGTAGCGAAAAAAAACGGACTAGGTATAGAAAGATTCAATTTAGGGCTTAGGGATTGGGGTGGTAAGTAGGTAAGTCTAGTGAGCAGATGGTGTTAGAATATTATTTGATTAGTTTGATTATAAGTGTAAGGACATCGACTGTTAGTGATAGTTAGTCTCGTTCGCTCGTTCAATTTGTTCACAGGTGTGTTGGTACTTGGTACCCCTGTATTATAGGAAGATTATCATATTATTTTGGTAGCTAGCGAGCATATAGCACCACTTTTCCGTTGTCGCTCATGGAAACTGACCGACACACAACAAGACTCGTATGGGGACTAAGATAATTAGCCCAATGTGGGGACTGGAACAGGATGACAGGACTGTCTGTCATTAATGTTAATTAACTATGAAATCTTAAAGTTACCGTATTAATTAATTAATAATAAGGGTTTCGTTATATTTCGGTCGGAGATGCATTGTTACCCTTGAGGACTGATCTATCCAGTACACAATTGCAGTACACAACATTGAATAGAGGTGAATTGAGAAAAAAAACCGGCCAAATGCGAGTCGGACTCGCGCACGAAGGGTTCCGTACCATTATGTATAAAAACGCCAAAAAAATCTGGTCTGTTGTATGAAAGCCTATATTTAATTCTTTTATTGTAGCCACATATTTCGCACAGCGCCATCTCTTGGACCGAAAGGTAACTAAACTATTGCTGCGGCGTCGAATGTATGGGAGCCCACTTAAATATTTATTTTATTCTGTTTTTTAGTATTTGTTGTTGTAGCGGCAACAGAAATACATCATCTGTGAAAATTTCAACTGTGTAACTATTACGGTTCATGACATACAGCCTTGTGACAGACGGACGGACGGATGGGCGGACGGACAGCGAAGTCTGAGTAATAGGGAATCTATGGTAATATGGTCCCGTTTTACCCTTTGGGTACGGAACCCTAATGATGGATGAGATAGGTACATATGTCGTGGCCACATCGTAGATTTGCTCACATCATGAAATGATCGACTGTCTATTGGCCACATCATGATGTGGTTTGAGTTGAGCAGATCAATGATAAGAAATCGTTTCTCGATATGGGCAACTTTCAATTGTCATGAAATGGTCAAGATTATTTTGATCATATCGTAAAGTAGTTACATTAATTACCGGTAGAGGCGCTGCAAGCGCTTTGTTTATGTGTAAAGATGGCGTCCGTTTGCGTAAATGTTGTTTCTCTTGTCAATTCGGCCTAGAGTAAGAGAGTTGCAACAAAAATTGCTAATTGCAGAATACAATTCACGTCAATTGTTAAAAACGAGTAACATTGAACGGAAGCATAAAAATTGAGTTGATTTTGATATAAAACAAAGAATACTCATTTCCATTACTACTCAGTCAAATTCTTCAAGGTGTAGGTAGGTCGAATCGGTTACATAACCGAATTAGCCTACCCCTACTCCACGTGGTCTTGTATGCCCTACCCCTAGTGTTTTTTAGAACCCGGAGGCTCGGAGGGAGGGCAGCCCCCGACCGCTGTAACAAAACGCAGACACCCGGTCGAGCCGGAGCGGCTGAGGCTGGTCGCCGAAGGCGTCACGGAGACGTCACGGTTCGAAATTAAGCCCTATATTCCGCGTTTTTACGATCCGGCCAAACGTTGTAAGACCAAATCGTGGCCACGACATATCCAAAATCAACTCAATTTTTATGCTTCCGTTCAATGTTACTCGTTTTTAACAATTGACGTAAATTGTATTCTGCAATTCGCAATTTTTGTTGCTACTCTTTTACTCTAGGCCGAATTGACAAGAGAAACAACATTAACGTCAACGGACGCCATCTTTACACATAAACAAAGCGCTTGCAGCGCCTCTACCGGTAATTAATGTAACTACTTTATGATATGATCAAAATAATCTTGACCATTTCATGACAATTGAAAGTTGCCCATATCGAGAAACGATTTCTTATCATTGATCTGCTCAAACCACATCATGATGTGGCCAATAAACAGTTGACCATATCATGAAATGGTCGCATTTCATGATATGGTCGATCATTTCATGATGTGAGCAAATCTACGATGTGGCCACGACACATACATAACAAATTGCAACAATTAAAATGCCTGACTGCCTGTTATTTGATATTATGATAGCGATTTAGATCGTAAGTAACTATTTCTAATAGTGAAGTTATTAGATTGGCAGGTAATAGAGAAAAAAATCTATTGGTACAAAAAAGTCAGTTTCGACCACAAGCTGAGATATTCATTTTGCTAATTAAGACAACTACATACTACACTACAAGTTAAAAAACATTATTTATTTTTGTCATTTTACAGAAATCATAATATGGCAACACAATCTCTTTCTGTCATACCATACCGACTGAAGGTACAGAAACCGAGGGAAAAATTGGGAAAAATTAAGATATCAATATGACAATTAAGATTAAGATATAATATGACATAAATTGGCCCCCCTAGCAACCTTCTTACGAATGAATATGATTGGTGGATGGCAAACACATCCTTAGCAACGTAGCATAGCACATCTCTGGTGGAAAAGCAGCCTCAAACTAGGAAATGGCATACATATTATACAAAACAAGCAAAATAATTGGATAAAAACAAAGTATTATATTGTGGATATCGAAGTTTTATTGCTTTATAATCTACTCTTTTACACAATATTTCATGAAAATGACATTTGAGCAACAAATGCTCATAAATGCACAACAATACAATAAAGTATACAAGTAGCAATTTTGTGCATTCTGCTGTGATATTTTTTGGCACTTCACATGTTAAATATATCCTCTCATTTTTTTCAAACATGTGAAAATGGCGCAGTGTTATATAGCTATTTTTTATATCAACTATTCATATTTTATCAGCTATAAAATATTATAATCATAAAAATGTTGATTCCAAATTAAACATAAATAACATTTCTCAATTAATGAAAGATGTATGTGGCCCTGCATATAAAAAACTATGAGTAAGTGAGCGATACAAACAAGATATTTATTAGACATTGAGTGAATCATGAAAAAGGTTCAATTCTGTGCATTGAACAAATGGATACAAATACAAATACAAAGCAGATAAATTATTAGGCTTTTGACATTAATAAGTATTGTTAGATATTATAATAATTTGTAAACTCCATTTCCACTTTAACAAGTTGTCTATGCCAAAAAAAATTGGATTAGTCATCAAAATTTTGAGACAATAAAAAGTTTGCTGCCAAATTTTCATTCTTTTCACAAGCAAAATAAGCCTGTATAACCATATGTTCTGGAAATCCCAAAGCCTTTAATCTTTCAATTGCTTCTTTGTCCTGTGGTGAAACCTGAATAACATTCTGAGGTTGCTGAGCGGGCTGATTGTCAGCAGCACTGTCATCTGCAACAGCAACATTAGCACCAGCAGCAGTCGGGTTTACAGGCTCGTTCAGCATTCTAACAAAGGCCTGCTGATGTTGACTGATTGCTTGCAGCAAAGCAGGATTTGTTTGACCAATTTGTTGCAACACTGTGTTCAATAGATTGGGATTTTGCTGAATCACTGCACGCATTTGTTGAAATTGAGGCTGATCACGCAGGAAGGCCAATGGGTCATCATCAGAACTCTCTTCAGCTTCCTGTTCTTGTAATAATTCTTCAGGTATTCCAGTTATTAAATATTCCACAGCCCTTTCTCTATTGTTGAATGAAGCACGCAATGCTTGTTCTACTTGCTGTCGATTGTAACCCATGTCCATAATACTCTGAACAGTAGATTCAAAATCGAGTTCATTAGAGGAAGCCGGTGCATCGGCGGCACTTTCCGTATCAGCAACTGGAGGTGGCTTCTCTACTTCTTCGGTAGTATTTTTGTTCTTACCATCGCCGCTTTCTGTAGACGCACTTTCTCCTGCCTCGGGAGCGGATGTAGATGACGCTTGTGGCTCAGAGGCTTTTGGCTTTGTCACCATAATAACAATGAATTTCTTTTCATCTATATTATATGTATTTAATTTATTGTCGTCCAATAATATTTTCCCTGCATATATAAGCCTCTGATTATCCGCTACATAGTCTTTACCTTTTTCAACTTCAATTTTGAGCTTCAAAGCCTTGACAGTTTCCTCTGGATCTATCTCAATTTGAAAAGTTTGTTGTTGTAATGTTTTAAGAGTCACCAACATTTTTACTTTTACGTGAAAACAGTTGATAAACGGATTATTACGAGTCTATTTTATATCAGATATCTGCTCTGCTCGAATCTGACTCGACAAAATTATCCAGTAAACATAACCTCCCTCCTAAAATCACATTTTTTTTAAATGTCATCACTGATCGCAGACCACAGATTAAAATTATATGCACAGCTGCACAGACGAGCACAAGACGAGGTAGGATTTAGGATTATAGTATAGGAGTCTCTGCACGAGTCTCTGAGACCACAGACGAGGTAGTCTGAGACAGACATTGGTTTAGAGGCTACCATAGCCAACTCTAATACCTAGTAGGTAGGTACATTACGATACGGTGCGTAAAGTTGCCCATTTTTGAACGGCGTGAAGTTAGCGCATGATCGAAGCGAGTGCGATATAGGTACGCCGTTCAAAAATGCAACTACACATACAACAGCTGTACACTCTACAACATAAAACTGTATTTAGGAGAATCTCTAACCTATGTAAATTCTTGCATAACCCGTATTAAGCACTAGTTTAGTATACAGAACTAACAATTTGAGAAGATAAGATAACTTTATGAAATATTTTTTCGTTGATTTCACCTAACAGTGTCCTTTACCCTTTGTGTACTTATCCATACTATGTTAAGTAAGTAGTTTATTTGTTTGCTCAATCATATTTCCCATTAAAAATATGATAAAGTAACAGTTTTCACCAACAATTTCACACATAGGTTCCTACCTACAATACACAAAACATACTTCAACTGAATTAGTTTAAAAAGCAGTAAAGATAAACATGACTAAAGCACAGTATAGATAATTATATGTGCAGGCATACATGGTGACTATTTTCTAAACTGTGGTGCGGGTTTAAACCCTCATGTTATATATTTTTTAATTTCTACCTTCGCAATTTTCAATAATTCATTTTTAAACGGCGTGAAGTTGGCTTCATTTGCCATGTAAAAATGAACTACTTACGCCACCGAAAACTGTGACTTACAGTCCGCCCAACTTATCAATGGCAAAAATTGGAACTAACGAAAAGTCATTCATAAGTACGTTGTGTTCATTCATCTGTCAAGTACTAGTGTGCAATGATTGGTCAAATGAATGTCAAATGCGTCCGACAGCGCCTCTTTCGTTTCAGTCTTAAGTTGGGTTTACTATAAGTGCGGGTTAAGGCCACGCTGTGCTATAAAAAATATTTATTGTCTATAGTAGGGCCATTTTATAGTAAACCCAACTTATAGTGCGCCCAACTTATCTCTGAAATGGCAAAAATTGGAACTAATGCCGCCATGTTAAAAAGTCATTCATAAGTACGTTGTGGTCATTCCCCTGTCAGTTTCTACCTCTCGATGATTGGTCCAATGCGTCCGTCAGCTCCTCTCTTCATTTCAAGGTTAAGTTGGGTTGAAGAAGGAAGAAGAAGAAGAAGAAGTTAAGTTGGATTGAAATGAAGAGAGGCGCTGTTGGACGCATTTGATCAATCATTGCACACTAGTAACTGATACATGAATGACCACAAAGTACTTATGAATGACTTTTTAACATGGCGGCATTAGTTCCAATTTTTGCCATTTCAGAGATAAGTTGGGCGCACTATAATCAAAATTTTGATATGACAACATCTGTTAAGTAGGTGATACACGTATGAACTTAAAGTAGGTACGCGGTTTTTAAAATCGCGAATACTCGGCTCGCCGCATTGATCTATAAGGACTATGGATTAGACACTAAAGCAAAAATAGCGAGCCTGACAATGCCTGTCAAAATTTTAGTGAAAGAAAACATGGCTGCTTCTACTAGTGTTGTGCGCACTACGTATACGGAAACAGTATCGATATTTAGTTCAATGACTTACGTTACAACAGCAAAAATACCATGTCGTTCGTCTTTTTTTTAATTTCTTTAAAAACTGACTCTGAATTTTGGATGTAACAATTTGGGTTTTGTAGGAATGTCTTTAGGAAGAATTAAAAATTAAATTGTTACAAACACAATAACTTCTGCTGTGTAATGATCTCTCTAAACAAAATGGCTGCCATTTTATCATGGAGGGGATAAGAGAAAATTTGGATAGTGATTTGTCGATAAAAAAAATTGGTTGTCTGTAAAGTCGGTTTACTGACGATAGTTGAACGTGACAACGTCTTAAGAAAATACTGATGGAATGGTAGCATAATCACTAATAGTCATCCTAAACTATCTTTGAATACTTAGTTATAATTTATTTACTGTTATATTGCAGTTAAAAACCTTTATTAAATATTTTACCAAAAAGACTAGTCGTTGCATACCGTATAACGAAACATTAATCTTTAGCTAGTCTGTGCATATTATGTCATGTCAATGTGCCACAAACAAGTCAAAACAAACCTGGCTGGTTATAAATAATTTCGATAAAAACTAAATTGTTTTGTTGATTGTGCTTCTTTGTCGCTCGTTCCGCGCTCTCGCTTCATGGGACGCCTCATCACGCCTCATGACGTCAGATAACGACGCATAGACGTCATGTTTTTCGTGCGTGCAGCCGGGTATATCGATTTATAAAACGTAACGTTGTCACGTCAAAAATACCATATTTTATCACCCTTAAGTCTCCGACACCGGTGACCAGACACATTGTATATTAATGATATACAAACTTTTAATTCGTTCTTACTTATCATGACTACAAAAAGGTATTCATGCGATTCGCACTTGACCATATTTTTATCGATACTAAATAAACATATTTCACGTCACTACTGTAATGTTTGACACGAGATGACATGTATTTGAGCGGTAGAGAAAATGGCCGGCCTGCCACACTCTGTGGCCACACTATTGCCAGCTCAGAGTAATGATAATGAGATTGCCAGCTAATTTTATATGACGTTTAGGATTAGGGCGTCTCTATCTAAGTATGTTCCTATCTCTATGGCTCGCCGTCAGTAACACACGAGGAGTTGACTCATATTATCAAAAACAAAGTTTTGTTCATTTACCAAAGATTTATAACTTTTAGGCCGTTTCACCACTTCCTGATAAAGTCCCTGATAGTTTAACAGAAACTTATCTGAGAGATAAACTACAACTTTTGGTTTCACAGTTATCTGCCGTTTCAAGATTAAAATTAATTGCTTAATTAATTGAATTAAGTAAGTTGAATAAGGAGATATTTTTGCCCCAGCACTATTTTTATTTCATTAAAAAGTGTCAACACTCGAAATGTCAATTTACTCCATTTAATTAAAAAACAGAGTAGGTAGGTACAGTCCGCCCAACTTATCTCTGAAATGGCAAAAATTGGAACTAACGAAAAGTCATTCATAAGTATAGTAAACCCAACTTAAGACTGAAACGAAAGAGGCGCTGTCGGAAACATTTGACATTCATTTGACCAATCATCGCACACTAGTAACTGACAGATGAATGAACACAACGTACTTATGAATGACTTTTCGTTAGTTCCAATTTTTGCCATTTCAGAGTTAAGTTGGGCGGACTGTACGTTGTGTTCATTCATGTGTCAGTTACTAGTGTGCAATGATTGGTCAAATGAATGTCAAATGCGTCCGACAGCGCCTCTTTCGTTTCACCGTTTCAGTCTTAAGTTGGGTTTACTATAAGTACATAAGTATAGTGCGTTTCACCTATGAGTTCCCTTCGCTGAGTTCGCTATATTGCAAAGAGTAATATAATACATCGGAAAATTGTTGGCAGCCCTGTCTGTCAAAACGCAAACAGTCAAGATCCGAAACTTACAGTTCCGCTAACCGCTTTATTTTTCCCATTATTTGTTGTTTTCGAGTTTTAATCATGCCTAGAACACTGAAAAGTGGTGAAAGAGAGTTGGTGTTAAAAGTAAAAAGCTTTTGTGAACATGAAAAACGCAAAAAGGAACCACTAATTCCGCTGGAATGTGTTCGACGCGGTGTTGCCGCCATGACAGGTTGGTTATTGAAAATTTCCCCAAATGTTTGACAGCGATTACTATATTTTATTACTCAGCATAACTTAATTATAAAATACCACTGTTACAATTAAGATAGTCACCATATGGTAACCACAGTAAATAGGTATTATTATTTTGCAAGAAGGCGCTGCTACCCCCTACTACGCTATTTATTTGTACATGAAGTTATTTCTTTTTTATATTAAACTAATTAATAAATTTTCCTTTTAAGGTATTTCGGAAAAGACGGTTTCAAAAATTACTCGTGAAGGTGAGATGGAAGCCAGTACGTCAACCAAAATTTCTACTCCGGGCAAAAAACGTCATCGAGAAAAAGAAGTAAAATTGGATGACTTTGACTATTCAGATAATAGTAATATTTCGGGTGTGGGTCCGTGAGACGATCATTCTTATTGTAAAAAAAATATAATAAAATGTTACACATAAATATTCTGCTTGTTTTCTTTTCCTTTGTTTGGTTCCTTAGGCAGGCGTCCCACCGCCTCCGAGTCAGCGAGTGCAACTCGGCTATTTTCTTGCTCAAGATACGTTCGAAAGACAGTAAGATGGCCGGCAGCGCTGAAGAGTCAGCAGGTACTCGCTGGCATCTCTTTTGTTTAGAATAGAATAGAAATCATTTATTTCGTCTTAAAAACACCGTGACAATACAAAATACAAGAAAAATAAAATTATTACAAGAGAAAAAAAAAATTATACAAAATGAAAAAAAAAAACAATAATAAAATAAAGAATCCAAAAACTGGATGCCACAGTCATTTCGCAGACGAAAAAGGATCGCACTCAGCATGAGGTCGTGGAAATGAAGAAAAACCACGACCGCTGGTTTTCAGGGCGACCCTTAATTTCGAATACACGGAATATCATCTTTTGTTTGTCTTGAGCGAGTAGTAGACCTTTTCGTAATATTAATATCGTATAATTATGTACTGTATTTTTTCAATATTGCGTTGGTGAATGTATGCTCAGCCAAAAAAAAATATATTTTGTAACATTAATATTTATAGCTTCGGAAGAACACAATAAGTCATCTTTATTTTCTCCCTAGTTAAAGGGAATATTTTTTTGTTTTAATTTGGTAACACTCATTTCATCGCTACCAACATTTTAGTAGATGTGACAAACGGCTTAAAACTGTCAACGCGTTTAAACGTTTTGCTTAAAATTTTAAGCGTGCTTAAAAAAACGCTTTTCGTTGAAACGCTTATTTGAATAAAATTTGTTAATCTCTACATCTTCACTACACTAATTATTTACAAGCACAACACTAAATAAAAGATAAAAGCTTACAACACTATTTTTAAATTTTGAATCAGTTTATTCTATAATCAATAGGTATATTAGTTCTTTTACTATGTACTATTTACAATTATTATTTACTTTCGACAATAAATCCAATGAACTCAACACATGAAATTACACAACACACAATTAATAGTCCGTAAGTCGCAAAGTAAATTAAACTAATTAAGCGCGTCTAGTTTTTTCCAATGCGAATTTCGTACTGGCCATAAAAAGCGTGTTTACATTTCGTTGTAAACAGCGTTGTAACCAACCAAAAACGAAGCGTTGTTCTTCCGAACGGAAATATTACGTAAGATAAGCAGACTTTATTTAGCCGCTTTCTTAGAATAATAACGCCTAGAAACCTATTGTAAGCTCGAAAAACGCGCAACTAAAACTTAGCCATATCCGGCTAAGTTCGTTCCGCGCGCTGTCAGTGCTCAACGTCACGTTAAGTCGAACGCAGCTCCCGAGAAATAATTAAAAATGACTGTCTGCACTATAAAGAAGTGTTTTAGTACATCAGACAAACAAAATAAAAGTGATAATATTTCATTTCACAGGTAAGTACTGCTTTTTATACATTTTCTGTACAAATATGACGAATTATAAATCATTTGAAATACATTACGTAATCACTAAACAGTGTTGCCAGTTGCAGGGAAAAAAGTGCCAACATGGTTTAAGTTGGTTGTTAATGTTAAAAATTAAATATAATATTTACCATATCTGTTTAACTTTTAAAGTTAGTTACTTTAACGTTAAAAGTTAAACTGTTAAACTTTTTAGACTAAATGTTGGTGTTATAAGTTCTATGAAAATAATTTACTTAGCATTTATTTTACTCGATCGTTTATTCGTTTTTTCTCTTTCATTTCATATTAAAGTCTACTAACTAGTTAGTTGTTTTGATAGCGTCTCATATTCTTTTTTTAGCTTTCCAGTTGACCCTGTCATAGCCAATCGATGGATTGAAATAGTTAGACGTAACCGCAAAGAAAATTGGTATAAGCCTACTAAAAATACAAAGATCTGTTCAATGCATTTTCACAAAAAGGATATTTATACCACAAAAAAAGTGTTTTTTGTGGGTAAACGCATGATAATGGTATTACTGAAGCCGTATCTCTGTGCGTGAAAAGATCGTAGATACATACCGCTCACGCACACAAGGATAATGAAGATGGCACGCGGTTGTGCCTATGTTTTGGTTCAGACGCGGCTTCTAGGCGTTATTAGTCTAAGGCCGCTTTCTAACACGCTCTTTACAACGACACATCCAAATTGATATCGATTCTTAACCTTAAGGCAATAGAAATAAAGTTGTATTCTTAAAAGAACAGGAGTAAGGTCGTTTATCCAACAAAATCAAACATCTTTATTGGGCATCGAAATAAGGTTCCTTTTAAGGATTCCTTATTAACATTTTATTTTGAGCTTTAAAATTATCACAGTAAGGTTGCTTATCTTGAATCATTATAATATAGTAATGACATTTTTGGATCTCAACCATAAGCGTTTAAACGAAATCAGCTTAAATCTTTAAGCACGCTTGGGCGCTTATTTTGATAAGCAGACTTAATTAAGTGCTTATCGTTTAAACGTCCACCTCTAAGTCTGAGATTCTCTTACGTGAAACGCACTCTACCTATAGTGAGTGCATCACTGTGGCATCACGTTTGTTGCCATATAAAGTGCGACATCTGACGGGTAATTTTTGAGTTATTCATAATGATGCGTTTTTAATTTATGGTCTAACCTCATAAACTTTTGACTTAGCTAATACCACAAATTAGATAATACAGATGTTAAGCTTCATACAAAGTGCCCAAAAACAACTCGCACATAGACACTGTTCACATACACCAAAAATCGGAACAATCGGACCACTTGGATCGCGGTTGTTATTTCCAGCAATATGACATTTATAATACACAAATAAGATAATTTTCCTTAAAAATGGATAAGAAATGGAATTATTATAACTATTATCGAAATGATTTTTATTATTCGACGTTAAATTGCAAATTAAAATTTTTTTAGACATCTAGTGGTCTAAGATCCCATAACACTTTTGCTTCACCCATCGAGTATTTGATTAAAATCATTTTTTTATGTACAATTAGGCAACGAACAATATGTTTTTCCTGGTGTGCCTGTCGAAAAATGGCCGCTAGTATGTTTAATTAACGAAAGAAAAATGACTTTCTGGGGCGAATTTACATGCATCTGTTATTTATATAAAAATATATACTCCAAGGTCAAGATATACACCTAGAGGTCCTGAAAAGTCGGGTGTGCCATTAGGCACATGGCCGCAACCTGTTGGCAGCCAGGCATAAAGAGGTGCTATTCTGGTGAAAGTTTACACCCATCTGTTATTTGGATCATTTATAGCTCAAATTAAAGCTATTTTTTTCTGTACATGATAAACTATGTGTGCCTACGCAAAAATGGCCGCAACTTAGGTGTGCCAGCAGTTGAAGTCTGTTATAAAACTTATATTTATATTTGTGAAATTTATACTCCTTGACGTATTTTCTTCATTTATAGATCAAATTAAAGCTATTTTTTTTCTGCACATGATAATCTATCACCATACCCCATGTATATGTCGGTCGCCCAAGATATCGCTGGATTGATGAAGTCGAGGCGGATCTCCGGGAACTTAAAGTCAATAACTGGCAAGAGAAATCCGGGGATCGTGTCAAATGGCGATCTCTCGTGTCGGAGGCCAAGACCCACTTTGGGTCGCTGAGCCAACGGAGTTAGTTTTTATACCCCATTAAGTACCACCGCTCGCCAGGGTACTAAGTACCATTCCTACCGTGTAATAATTGTTTTAAGAACAATTGAGATCCGGATAGAAAAGTGTGGAGCCGGTTACATATTTTAGACGCGACCATCTCATTCCTCAAGGGTAGCAGCACTTCTGTGACCGAATTAAAAAAAGACTCATACTAACAATTACTAACCGGACTAACAACGACTGGCAGGACTATTTTTATCACTATCAGTCGCTATCCAAGTTCTCATGCTTATTAACAAACTAAGCAACTAATGTTCCAACATCGTCTACTACCTGGACCAATCACCTTAGTTCCTATTTGAGTCTTTTTCTGACTCGGTCACAGTTGTCACGGGCGGCAGCGGTTGGTGGTGCTGCATGCTAAATAAATGATAATTAACGATCGAGTAATAAATCACTATTTAAGAATTATTACCTAGTTAAATTACCATTGCTGCTGTTAAAGTAAGGCAAAGCAAATAAGGCTTGTTTGTTGCAAAGCAAATTGTACATAAAAAAATGATTTTAATCAAATACTCGATGGGTGAAGCAAAAGTGTTATGGGATCTTAGTATATAGTTGCTACAGAAAGGTACAATAAGTCCTTACTTGCTTGTAATTCAATGATCCGTTACTAAACACAAGTCAATGTAGGACTTCGATTTTTAATATACAGGGTGTTCCGTTATGAATGGATAATACGGCACCTGCGTGTAGAGGGCATCATGCCGGTTCAGATAAATAAATGTTATGTTCAGCAAAAGTCCTTCCGTTTCCGAGATATTCGACATTTTCAACATTTTCAAAATTGTTCCACCCTTCGCCATTCTTTTTGGCGCCAGGACTATAAATGAAGACATTTTTTGAATCTGTTTTTTGTATCGTACTCCTGGATAGATGTGCTATCGAATATCATCAATTATTTTTATATCAAAAGCACAGATTCTTTTTAAATTAAGATTTAACACCAATTTAACGTTTTTTCATATTCCATTCCTGGCTTTTACTCTGCCGTGGTTCAAAAAAAATGTAAGGTGGCTTGAATGCCAAATTAAAAAAAAACTAGCCCATTTCACCCAGATTCCGAAATGGTATGTTACAGGGTATGGTTCACCTTTAGATTTTAAATTATTTCCTTTTAAAATAAGGTAGACCCCATTTTTATGTTATTACAAATTAATTCCAAAATTTGGTTTGTTACCTTAAACCGTTTTAAAACCATCCAAATTCTCTTGACTGTCCCTTATTTGTTAAGAGAGCTAAATTTGTGCCCTAATTTAAGAGATTTAAGTCAAAAATACTTCACTACCTACTGAATACGTAAATCCCTTAAAATGTTAGTTTCAGTAACCAAATAAAACAATCAAATGATAATTTCCATTGATAAGTATTTTTATCGACTTCAAAAAGGAGGAGGTTTTCAATTTGTATCAGGTGTTTTTTCCTATGTGTGTTACCTCAGAACTTCGAACTGGGTGAACCGATGTCGATAATTCTTTCGCCATTCGAAAGGTAGAGACTGCTGTCTGGTCCCATAAAGGTACCTAGTACCTATCATTTAGTCGGTTATAAATTTGAGCGCCACCTGGCGAGTGGTTTTTGTGTTATATCGATTTTGAAGTCGGTATTTTTTTTTGTTAAAAGTTAGTTATTTCGAATAAGTTTTCAAAGAGGCTATTTGCTCTCTTTAATCTGGTGGTACCAGACTAACCAGATTTAGTCTTATTCTAGTGGTATCAGGCTTAAAAATTATTGTATTTACTAATAATGGTGAATCAAGAGAATTTGGATGGTTTTGAAGCTAATTAAGGTAACAAACCAAATTTTGGAATTAACTTGTAATATCATAAAAATGGGGTCGACCTCGTTTTAAAAGGAAATAATTTAAAATCGATAGGTGGACCATACCCTGTAACATACCACTTCGGAATCTGGGTGAAATGGGCTAGTTTTTTTTTAATTTGGCATTCAAGCCACCATACCTTTTTTTTTAACCAGGGCAGAGTAAAAGCCAAGAATGAAATATGAAAAAACGTTAAATTGGTGTTAAATCTTAATTTAAAAAGAATCTGTGCTTTTGTTATAAAAATAATTGATGACATTCGATAGCACATCTATCCAGGAGTACTATACAAAAAACAGATATAAAAAATGTCTTCATTTGTAGTCCTGGCACCAAAAAGAATGGCGAAGGGTGGAACATTTTTGAAAATGTTGAAAATGTCGAATATCTCGGAAACGGAAGGACTTTTACTGAACATAATATTTATTCATCTGAACCGGCATGATGCCCTCTACACGTAGGTTCCGTATTATCCATTCGTTACGGGACACCCTGTATACATTAAATGAAGGATTATATTATTGGACATGTAAAATTATTTTCTTAGTGTTAATTTATGTAATAGGATTTTATTTTGTTTCCAGTACCTAATATAGATACAAAAATATTATATAATACAAATAATATGAAATAAACGGATCATATGAGATCCCATAAATAAATATCATTATGATATTATTACATAAGTATTACCGGAACTGCTGCAGAACGCAGAACGCGCTGGGTTTAGTTGCAAATATTGAGTTTACATTCACTATACGCAAAACGAAACAATTTTATTTCTATTATGCGTACCTATGTCTCCAAGTACCTCCTCTCCACAAGTACGTGCAATCATAATATTATTGCACGTACTTGTGATTATCATTTCGTATAAAAAACATATTATTACAAATAACCTGAATTACCTGCTTTATTGAATTTTTCATCTAAGGACTCCCGTAATCTTAATTTACAATGATAGCATTATTATTGTAAATTAATTGTATAATTACGTAATATGACTAACGCTTACTAAATTGCATTACATTTTAATGATTCTAAACGTATACCTTTATTTTAATTTTCCCGTTTAATCCATACCAATAACTTAAATAACAAATCCAATCCACGACCTTTGCGGAGTTGTTAACCCTTAGGCTAACGCACACATGCATAACCAAAATCGAGGTACATACATGAGCTTAACTTCTGTACTATCCATATTCTGTGGCTAATACTAAGCCAACGAGACAAGCCAGCGAAACTAACAGCCAGTGTTAGCTTTTTTAACACACATACGACTTTGAAGGGAAAGTAATTAAAATCACACAGTCATCATCAAGATGTATATTATTAAAAATTTATTTCTTACGCATACAATATGGTTTACTTATTACTAAGAACTAGTAAGTTAACTAAAGATGCTAGGTCAGCTAACATAATAATTTCTAACAAAACTGTATACATAATAATAATAATTCATCTTTAGCCAAGACTTTAGTTTCTAAGGAGTGTCGTCAGCTTTGAAGTGGGATAAAAAATGTAAAGCATCAATAAATACAATAAATACTTAAGATGAGAACGAAACTGACTCTCTCAATAGATATCTGCAGTGACACTATACAGATTCTCGCAAATTCATCACATTGTTTACAATTTACAGTTGATACAGATCAAACAAAAGTTATTTGAGTTAACATAATTACTGCGATAAACTGTCTTTTGCTCAATAGTCCACACTAATCACATCATAGTTAGTTTTATCACTTACACTGCCATTGTTATCATTGAGTTGTTTCAAAAAGTTTTTCACGAAAGTATTTTATTTTTTGTGCAAAGTATGCTTCTAAACCTTCTGCACAACGATAAAACTCAGAGTCTTTTGGATTGAAGTATCTGCAGTTATCAAATATCTTAGTCATATCACCAATAAATTCACTTAATGTACTGTATGTCTGTTCATTCACTTTTCTTTCCACTGTTTGCAAATCTGAAACAGAAAATAACAATTTGTAAATTCTAGTTACCTTCAGTGTATTACTTTTTGGAAAGAAAGAAAGTATACCTACCCATTGGTTCCTTAATTACTTTGTAATAAGTGGGAGCCTCTCTTGGATCCACAGGTTCCATAAAAGGCCAAGCATTTTTATGTAGTTGTATCTGTTTAACAAGCCTCTTTAAGTGTTCGAATTCTTTAGCAGTCAATTCCTTCATATTTGCATAATTGACAGAGTTATTTTTCTGACAATTAGGACATATATATTCGTCAATATTATCAGCTTCGGACTGCAAAATACCCACGCATCTGCCATGGAACCAATCTTGGCATCGATCGCAGCATATATAAAATCTGAAACATGACATTTATGTTAAAATTAATTATTTATTTACCCAATGGTGGATGGTGTTGCTATATAATATTACTAGGTGCCCGGCAGAAGTTGTCCTGCAACATATATTTTATGCATTTATGCTCTTGCTTCGCTTCGGGAAACTTGTTCCTCCGCTCCTATTGATTTTTTAATTCGGACCAGTAGTTCGTGAGATTAGCGCGTTCAAACAAACTCTTCCGCTTTATATTATTAGTAAGTATAGATAGATTAGTATAGATTAACGTCGTAATAACTACTTATTACAGGTGAAGTAAAAAACATACTGTGAATTATCATAGGGCTGTCTGCATAAACAATAAAGTTCTTGTGTCTCCTCAGCTCGACGACAATCCGAACATACGTATTCTTCCATTGTTTTACTCATTTCTTCTGTTACGCCTACGCAATCTCCATGGAACCAATTGCTACAGTGTTCACAACCAACATAAAACCTGAAACAGATCAAATAACTCATACAATCATGTATTCAAAACAACCCACAATTAGCCCATTGAGGCTAAATTTTAACCTAGACAAAAGGGGTTAGGCAGCACGTCTGGGATAACAGTCCAAGAAAGTTAACTTTAAGTTAGTATACTATGAAGGTATCCAAATAATAAATCATAATAATTGTTTTTAAGAGCTATTGTGTTCCGGATAGGAAGGTTTGTGGAGCCGGTTTCACTTTTTTGGAGGCGACCATCTCAGACCTCAGGGGTAGCAACACATCTGTGACCGAATTGGAACAAGACTCATACTAACAATAACTAACTGGACTATTACTAACATTAACTAACAGGACTAATTATCACTAACATACCCTGTCCTCGCACTTATTAACAAACTAACCAACTAATATTCTAACACCATCTACTAACTGGACTAACCATCCTAGTCCCTTTGAGTCTAGTTCTAGGTCGGTCACAGTTGTTATGGGCGGCAGGGTAAGGGTGGTACTGCATGCTCGTTTGCTATCTTAATTCCATAAAAAAAAAGCAAAAATTTCACCCTAGAATATGTATATGATGGAATAAGAGTATACGAAGAAACTAGAGGCAAGGAGAATAATAATAAATTAATGGATGAATTTCTTACGCATATAATTTTGTAAATTATCGCTGTATTTAAGGGATTCGAACTTGGATTAACCGAGTTCATTAAATATGTCCCTTGTCGTACTAACACAACTGGTCAATGTCAAATGTAATTGGATAGAAACAAAGCAATTTACAAACGAACAAGCTTAGTTTCAGGGACTTACTTGGTGTTATCATAGGGAGTGCGGCAAACACACAGTAGTTTCTCCTTTTTGCCAGTTTTCCTGTTGGTACGGTGTGCGGATGGCGCTGGTGTGGCTGGGGTGAGGGGCGTGGGCGGGGCCTGTCCGCCGCGGCGCTTGCCGCCTCGCACCTCCTCTTGCTTATTTCGCTCCGCACGCGTGCGTAACGCCAGCTCAGCAGATAGCTCCTTCTACGATCAACAAACATGACATATTGCAACATTCGAAACAAAATTTTTGAGTTCAAAATATTCGACGTTATATTAATTTCTCTATATTCTGTTGTCTATTACTAGTTCTCGCGTTAAGTAGGTACAGAAGAAGATTGAATTTATCATCATGATGTAAAAATGAGACTTATGTTAAGCAATAGACTAAAACTGGTGCTGAAAATCCATATTAATTTCATAATAATGTCATTTGATCTTGATACTTATAACCGCAAATAAAATAATTTAAGGAATGAATTAGTTTTAGTTAAAAAAGTCCATAATTCGAAATAGATAATATACATTACTAAATTTCAAACCTGTATCTCCACTCCAAGCTCCTTTTCTAGTAAACCACGTTTTTTAATGATGTCTTTCTTCAGCATTTCCTTATGCTTGAAAAGCAGCATCTGTAGTCGAGCGTGGTTGGAGGCAGCGCGTCGGCGGTCTTCAGGGGGCGCGACGGGGGTACTAGAGGCCACGGGAGCGGGCGTCGGGGGCGGCGCGGGGGGGCGCAGCGGGGGCCGCGGGGCGGGAGGTGTTGCGGGGGGCGGGGAAGCTTGGCCTGCTCTGGGCGGACGCGAACGCTTCCGAGGACTACTGTCGATCCATTCGTCGTCGTCATCGTGGCGGGAGACAGCGCGTCGCCGCGGTGGGGGGGAGGGCGAGGGGGAGCGCGCCGGCACCGCCACCACGCGAACCTCCTTCTCTACGTGGGCGTCGGCGGGCTTCATCTGCTTTTCCTGGTACCTCTGCAGTTGCAGAAGCTTCTCTTCTATTTCAGGATTTAAATTCTCCTGCTTGAGGGCGCTTTTGATAGCTGCAAACGTAATATAAATTGTAGTTATATAAAACCTAACTAATCATTAAAAAAATATTGCATCATTTACGCACTTTGCTGTATGTAATCGGGGGTCAAAATAAACTTGTTGCCTTGTTGAACCCCTTCGTGACCTGCATTCACTATGTCCGTCTTAGTATTATTGTCCTTTATATCTTCCGGTTTAGAAGGGGTGGCTTCCTTATGACTAGCAGCTTCGGCGACATGATCCTCGCCATTTACTAAAGTTTGGCGCTTTCTTTTGTCTTCTTCGGAATCATCCTATAAATGAAAAAGTAAACAAATCGTAAGCATTATCGTATACAAATTACATAACAACTCAATGTCCAAATATATCTCAGTAAATGCTTACGTAAAACCTCCATGATGACAAATATTTATATGGAAACTTAAATACTACATTATAAAAAAGGCTCGAAAATGTTTACTTTCCATAATTCCTCGGAGCATCCTGTATCATTTTAATCAAGAGCTTTAAGTCATAACACTTTTTATGTTTATGATTAAAAACTGGTTATTGTATCTTATAATACTTTGGCGAAACAAACCGAACATTTTTGGTGTCTTAAATAAATTGCTGTTTATTGAGTTGATGTCTAGAAATCAATAATAGCCAGTTGTAAAGGAAGCTAAGCAAAGCATTGAATCCATGGCGACATGATAATATATTATGTACGTTTACAACTCAGTTTTCATTAAATCAAGTGTTGTTTCTTATTGAGTTTTGTTATTAAGATTTACTTAGGTGCAGCTATATATTCTATTTTGATAAGATAATTTCGTACTTTGAGCAACTAGGTACTTAAATATTGTATACACTGTATATAGTGTAGTTAAAAAAATGTATGAAAGTATTGATGCTGAGACAATTTAATGAAGTGATTTTCTTTCACATGTAAAAAAAAACAATTGATAATAATGGCAAAAAGGAAAAAGTTATACCCTATTTAAAATAATAATCTGATCTTGAGATACAAAATAGAAAAATTATACAACAAAAACATTGACATACCAAATTGTGTAATTTGGTATATAATTTCATCATCTTTACTGATATCAAATTATAAAACAATAAAAAAACAAAATAAAGAAACAATATATAAAAATCCGTTTTTGTGGGAATATATTAGTACAAATGAATATCGATTAATGACTTACAAGACTCGATATGGTAATCTACAATGTGTGTACATCATTATATTTTGTTGATGTTTTGTGAACTAACTTAATAGATAATTGCCCATACACCCCCACAAAACGACTTGAATAACTGAAGTAAACCAGAAAATAAACTTGTATAAATAAAAAAGGACTTGATTAAATAAAAGTCGATGCTGATAGTAATGTTTTATTCAATTTATATATTGCACTAGCCATTTATTTCAAAGATACGAAATGTTTATATCTAAGGGTACACATTGACAGGTGGTGTATGAGCAATTTCTGATACCAGCAGCAATTACTATTCGACTACAAAATTAGAAGACAGATCAATTTAACTTAATAATTAGTTTTAATGTAATGTCTCGTATCACTGTTAAGGCCTTGTATTTATTTTTATTTTTGGTATGATTGTAAAAATTTATACAAACTGTAAAGACTGTCCAATGGCAAGTGTCCTGTCAGGGTGGGAGTCGGTACTTACTTACAATATGTACTTACGCTCAATAAACAGGTACTGAAAAAAAGCTCTGAAGTAAATATAATAGTAATCATTAAGTCCGCTCTTACTTTATGCGTTTCGGACCGCTGCAGTGCCGAAGCGATACGTTTGTCGTACGGCACACGGACAGTCGTTCGTTTTCATACAAAATGCACGGTGCGGCAGCGTACGTTCGCGGTACCGACCGCGACCCCGCACTGCTGCCGCACCGTGCACTTTGTATGAAAACAAACGACCGTCCGTGCGCCGTACGACAAACGCACCGCTGGTTAACTGGTTATGTTGGGCACGGTACTGTAAGATTACCGTGGTTTGGGTATCAGATCAAAATTCATGAGCATTTCTATGCTTACGACTTACGAGGTTACTTATAGTAGTACCTTCATGCTGATACTATTTATACGTCACTTCCATGTAATCATTGGTTGACTCAAAATTGTAAATTATGGCAATCAGAAACAGGTTCTTTGCAAACAGGACCGTTTATACAACTACACACTTAGAATCTGAAACGATTTTCTCGGTACATTTCTCGCCGATTGATAGCACAATATTATACTGGCTACAATTGGCATGATCAAGACCTAATTTAAATAAAAATTCAATCAAATAATAATTTTAAATAATCGCTGAGGAATAAATACATAGGCCTTTACAGTAATAATATATGTTTCAATTCTTTGGCAAAATACATACTTCGACATTTATTCATCTTAAAAGTTAGGTGAAAATTTGCTATATTTACATGCCGTAAAGACAAATGTTTTTACAATTACTATAGTGAACATGACCTAACTAAATCTAAACGACTTGTACATGACTTAAATATTATTATTAATTATAAAAACTGGGGGGATAAATCAAGACTTATATTGATTAAAAAGGTTCAATCAAACCCAGATAGAATATCCATTAAAGAAACTACTTACTAATCAGGTAAGAATAAGACGCATTTTAAATATTGACTATGTCCTATCAGAGTATATAATATGATGTTTTGAGTCATTAATTAATACTACACTGAAAATATAATTACCTATTACAATACCCGAAACATAATATTGTAAACCCTAATAGAATATAAGTCAATTTTTAAACTATTTTGTTGAGTAATACAATGAACTGATTACACCATACAATATACTGAATAATAAACCAGAAATTGTATTTTTATTCAAAATAATGTTGATAAATAATATATAAATATTTTGTATTATATATTTCTATATAAAATATACAAAGAATTCTTTGGTATATAATATTGACAGTATTGTGACGTAATGATATATAATTGCGGCACAAGAAATAATTATACTAATGCATATTAAAATATATGAACGGGGAATACGAATTGTATTTACATGTATCCAGTCTTACATTTTCAATCCAATGACAGTTTAATCTTCTCCTGCTATATAGTAATCTTATTAAGATGTCTGCAATAGATTTTCATATCACAAGAACATTCTTTCCATAAAAATATAATTGCATTTAAGAAACTGAACACAATTTACACTATAAAATGTTTGTAAATGTGTTTAATACAATAATAGTTTATATTAGATCAATAATACTAATTTCCTTTATAACCACAGATCACAAGCACAAGAATAAACAAGTATTTCAATCTGGGGTATATCATCCACACAGATCGCATTAATTTTCCTAATTTGTACCTAATATATAAAACAATCTAAACAACTCACAACTAAAGAACAATTTTTCAGTCATTCATTAAACCTTATCGACGTTAAACTTTGCTATATGCACAAGTTTTAAATGTAGACAAGTATTTTACTTGATAAATCCTGAAAGTGAATGGTTGATTTGTTGTGACACAGATGAGTAATGATTGTCAATATACTTAAACAAGTCTTGTTTTTATGATCTGTGTGTATAACATAGGGAATGTTTTAAATCTATTGTAATTATGGGACAAATGATAAAACGTGAAGAAAAGATTGGTAGTCCCTTTATTGTATTTGTTGTTAAATAATAGTTTAGCTGAACCTGGGCATCATAAATTCAACCTTGAAATCATTTGGCCCATAAAATTATAATTATAATTGCTTGTAATGCAAATGAACATAAACTTCTTTAAAACAATTTGAGAACGGAATACACAATCAATTAACATGCAGTAGTGTTGAGTAACTCCTGACGTTACACTTGTACTTTTACATTAGGTCTATTTAAATGGTGATAGATTTACATTCCACAGCATGAAAATTATTTTAAAGTAGTATAAAATCGCGGAATTTACATATTAAAATTGCAAATATTTGTTTTAATCGGTGTTTTATATATTGTTTTAATATTCAATTTGATCTGCTTATACTTTGGATTTCAAGTTACCTCAGATATTTTAATATCAACATTTCTCCAGTTAAGAAGAGCAAATATAAAGTAATTTTAAAATAAAATAATGCTATACACACTTTAGGACCCTATGGTCCAGGTGGAGAATATCTGACGCGAAATTTAGAACGAATATTATACCTTTACCGATTTGAATCTAGTAGAGAAATAAATTGAAATAAATTCATCTAAGTATATTTTAGAAATTAAAATGTGCAAATCGAAGGCCTCTATTTAAAATATACTTTTTATGTCTAATATGGAATGTATGGGCGCTAATTCCTCGACCGAAAGTAGGTATGGTGTGAGTATTTATACACTTTTTTCACAAAATAAGGAAGCCACTAGACTGTTGTCTAAAGTTTCTCTAATACCAAGGATCAACAACTGCACGAAGCTCATACTAAAGTCAAAGCGGCATAGATATAACATGGCGTCTCTTATTTAGTACTATCCATATCACCCATCCGTTGACAGAATACTATAGACGTATATTTCGATATGTCCTTTCACTGGCGTACAAAAGAAATGGAACCTTTTTTTGCTATTTTGCATGTGAATTACTATTAAATCAACAAAGTTTACCAACTTGTAACTACACCCCAGGGCCAATATCTCAAATCACAAAACTTTATTCATTGAGTCAACTTTTTAAACGATAATTTTAGCATAAATATCGGATTTTCTGTCTCACTAGTGAAACTACGTCAAAGTATTATCTATAGTATTCTCATTTCCTGCACCGACTTCGGCGTCTGCAATGACGGGCGAGTTAGTAAAAGTATATTACCTGTTGCGGGGGCAGCGACAGCGGCTGCAACGGTTGCAGCGGTTGCAGCGGCTGCAGCGTCTGCACGGGCACGGAGCCCGCGGGCGCCAGCGGGGGCGCAGTCCCCGGCGGGGGGTGCACCGCTAGCCACATTTTCCGCGGACCCAACATACCCTGCTTTCCGGTTGATTCTTGTGCTGAAATATGATCACACTAGTGTTAAGTACCCAGTTAAATTTTTCTGTCTCATTTATGGCAATGGATATCTGCAAATATTTTTTATATTGTATTAGGTACTTACTACAATTTTATTTGTTCCAGATTACTGAGTACGCAAAAAAAGGATAAACATAAGCATAACCGAAAATTATACAAACCTTTCAAAAGCTGCTGTTTTACTTGATGTTGCACTAGAGCTAATTGCTGTGGGGTCAACGAGTATCCATGTAGACCCTGCAAGACGATGCTTGGACCCGTGCTCGTTTGCATAACCTGCAATGGTCATTCAAGAGGTATTTCAATAGATAGTGGCCTACAATAAAGAATAGATACACGAGGAAAGCCTTAATACTACTTTACAAGAAAACAACTGTAATTACCTGAGCAGTGACAGTTTTGATAACGGTGCCGGGCGGCTGGCCCGCGAGCAGACGCTTCTCCATAATTTGGTCTTCGGTGAGCGGCGCGGGCGTGACGGGCGCGGCGGGCGGCGGCGGCGGCGCGGGCGCGGGGGGCGGAGCGGCGGGCGCCAGCGCGAGCGACGGCGCGGGGATGCGCGGCGCGGGCGCGGGGCTCTGGCCGATGTGCGCCACGATCTGCGCCTGGTTGTTGCCGGTCGGCCGGATCAGCACCTGCTGGCCGTTGACCGTGGCCAGCTGGATCTTGCCGGCTGCGAGCTGCTGCACCAGCACGGGGTTGTTGACGACGATCTGCTGCGTGGCGGCGGCGCGCACGCGCGGGGCGGCCGCGCGCGCCGGGCTCGCCGCGCGCTGCAGCAGCTGCCCCTGCACGAGCACCGTTTGCAGGTTCGCAGCGCGCGGCTGCAGGGTCGGTCGCGCCCCCGCTTGCACTACCACCTAATATAAATGTAACGAATAGCATGTAATTTGATAATTTTAGACCATAAACCAACGGACAGCAACCCAGTTTATTTTATCGACATGTTACTTCATTTTAATAATTCAAAGCAACAGTACTAAACTACGGAAGTAAATGAGCATTATTTCTTTTATGTCCGTCGTAATAAGTATTAACATATTATTATTACCTGCTGAGTAACTGTTTGAGTGGGAGTGGCCACAGAGGCAGGCTGTGACGCGGGCTGCACGACGAGCTGGCGCGCCGGCGCGATGGTCTGTTGGGCGGGTTGCGCAATAACGCGCGTCGCGGCCACGGTCTTGCTCTCCTCCCCTACATTCTTCGAGGCAATGCCCACTTTTTCGATACCCTCTCCCGATGCTTCTTGGGTAACCGACTTGGCGGGCGACGCCGCCACCAGCTGCCCGGCCACTCCCTGTTGCCCCGCCATCACGATGTGCAACTTTCCATCGGGCATCTGTATCAACTGCTGCCCTGTCAGTAGACCCCTCACTGTGATCTTGCCGTCTGGCGCCCGAATTATTTGTACCTTTTGAGGACCCTCTTTTTGCGGCGTAGATTTCGGAGTGGTATCTGCTGACGTAACAGTCTTTGTGACCGGTTGACTGATTACCCTTGTGGAGCCATCAGACCCTTTTGTCATGATTATTCGTCTCGTTCCTATTATAGTTTTTTGACCGGTGGGTGTTGTGGCATTAGTTGTTAACAACGAAGTCAAAGTACTCTTTCCGGTATTCGTGTTAGACTTGCTTTTATCTAAAAATAAAAAAATAAATACATTATTTCATATTCAATAATTTGCATTATGTAACACGTCCATGACAAGACAATATAATGGTATTGACCTTGCGACATCTCCAGTGCCCTTTTCTGTTGATGAGCAACTCTCTGTTCACGCAGCTGTTGTTCCATTTTATCTTTGAGGTCAGCATTAGGCGGTGTGGGAGCATTATTACGCTGCGGCAATTTTCCAGTAGAAGTCCGCGTTACTGGTGTTACTCGCTCAGCCCGTTCACCATACTGGCGGACTTCCCATAATTCCAATTTATCTTCATCAACCCATTCTTCAGACACCTGCAATGAAAATTTTAAAATATACATTTTATCCCACTATAACACTTTCGCCGTAATTTATCTCCATTCACGAAAGCATGTGCTCTAATAAAGCAGGATATCCTTTATAACCCACCTGTGGTTCTGTATTTTGAGGAGATTCAGCTCGTTTTCTCTTTCTGAGACCACTTCGGATAGATGTAACTTCACGCACCGTTTTTGGTAATTCCAAAGGTATAACCACACGGCGACGTAAATATTGAGTACGTTCCGAAAATTGACCGACATGTCGGTGCTTCAACAATTCCAGAGACACAATTTCTGTATCAGTAGTTAATTGATGTTTTCCATCTGCAGTAGCCGGTTTTGCAGCCATGTCGTCCCATCGCAAGCATGCCCACATAATACGTAACTGTAATGCTGCACTGGCCAGCCACTGAAGATTGACAGTGCGGTACAACCAACAGGTCTTAAAAAGTGGTCTCGGACAGGGATATGGCCAAACAAGTTGGTTAGGTTTTGCACTATGGCTAAATCCAGTAACAGTACTTAACCCAGCTTGTCTGGATAATTTCTTTAATTCATGAGACGGCAAAACCATTATGGTCTTGGCTTTACTTTTAGTATGAAATGATGAACAAAGAGGATATTTAACAGGTGTTCTTTTCTTTTTCTTTTCCACAACCGACGTCTGAACCCTTTTAAGGTAGACTTTTCCAAAAGGCTTCTCGGAAGAATATACTCGTACAATCCCTCCTTCGGCAATTTCCTCCTTTACAGGTTTTTCCTCTCGTTTTATAGACCTCGTGAGTCCAAACCTTCTATTTATCGGTGCGCGGTATTTAGGAGGCTCATTCTTTTTCGATTGTGTTACAGAACATTCATATGATTCTTTTGAATTGTCAGTATTGCTAATATTGGCGTTGTTGGGTTTAGAGTTTCTACCTCTTGTTATTTTAAGTTTGGGTATGGGTGGTCGCATACCTTCAGTCTTTTGCTCTTGTTGTTCATTATCAGTTAGTTCTTTTAGAGGACCTATCTCAACATCATTATCATCATTGCTGTTAGACGTTATGTCAATATCCATTTCATTACCTACAGCTGGAACTGCAGATTCTTCGAGAGTACTTTCTGATTTTAATAGACCCATTGTACCGTCCTCATCATACTGTTCAGTTTTAATGTCACATTCGCCAGAAGATTTTCTTTTGACAAATCCATCAGCATTTTTATTATCGCATTCCTGAGCACATGCTACAGCTGATAAAAGATCGTTAAGAATATTTTCACTTGAATTCGAACTTTTCCCTAATAAACATTGTTCCAGTATTGATATTCTATTTTCTTTTGAATTAAGAAAATTGGTTGAATTCACTGCACCTTTCTTTAATAAACCAAGTAATTTATTCAACAACTTTCCTTTCTCAATACACAAAGGAGAATAGCAGACAATGTTTTGACCGGACTGAAGTAATGACGATAATTCTACCTTATTGCACCTTGCAGAGTAACATTTGTAATGTTTTGTAAGTAGAGAAAGTTTTTGATATTTCTCTTTTAGATTGTCTATATTATTAGTTCCAGAGTTTAGAGTTTTAGGTTGGGAGTCAAAAGTTGCATCACAAATAGATGTAACATCAGGCTCCTCATTTTCTATATCAATATTCTTTTCATCTTCATTTTTAACATCAATCTCTTCTTTTTTGACACTACTTAATATGTTACCAATTTTTTTCTCTTCCATAAATTTTAAATACGTCCTACGAGCAAGAAAATCGTCGAGTTTTGATTTCCTAGCTATTTTAGGATAATACCTTCTCATGGAAGAACTTAAAGCTTTTTCTACATCAATCTCATCAAAATCTTCATCATCTTTTTCCAATTGCATATTTCGCATAGAAGGTGGTACTAAAATAAATAAAAAGAATTGATTATAAAATGCACTACCAACTAACATCATAAAAATTAAATTAATAAGACTTACATTTATCCATAACATCTCTATCGGCAGTATCATTAGATGTTAAATATTCATAAGTTTTAGGTTCTACTGCCAAGACCTTGATAGTATTTCCTTCTTTAACTCTCACAGCTATTTTTGCAGGGCCATCGTACAAGCTAGCCTTAGAGTTATTGTTATGCTTCTTGAACTTCCTGGTTGTGGAATTCCACAGCCAACCCCACTGCCCATGGACTCTGTATTCTTCCCCTTTTTGTTTCCAAACCTATTTGAAAAGTTAGTTAGTTTCAGATTATACAGTTTTAGATTATAAAGTTATTTCAGATTATATAGAAAGCCTCACATTTATTAATTTATTAATACAGTATAAAGCTATTGATCCTACAAATATTATAAATGTGAAAGTTTGTATGTTTGTATGTTTGATCCTCAATCACACAAAAACGGATGAATGGATTTAGATGAAATTTGGTACACGGGTAGTTTATAACCCAGAATAACACATAGGATACTTTTTATCTCGATAATCCCGCGGGATCGGGACTTTATCCCGAGATTCCTACCGGAGCGGGACCTACGCGACTGATACTTACGGGTCCCTAAGCGAAGCGAGGGCGGTTCGCTAGTAAAAATATAAGTATTGCTGTAAAGTAGGCAGTCTATTTTCAAATACACCCTAAGTGTTACCTGATGTCGAAGGCCCAAAGAGTATTTAACAAAATTATATGCCGTCCGATATCGTTCTTCTTCCTCATCTCTCTCTTTCTTTTCTCTTTTATCTAATTTTTTCCTCTCCTCTCGCTCTGCAGCTGTTGTACGCATAAGTTTGACATAACCTAGTTGTTCATGCCATGCTGGTACCCAGACAACACTTTTAATGCATGCCTGAAAATAAAAACATATAAAGTTTTATTACACTATGGAGGTTTAAAAAAATATATTTACTTTCTTTTCAAATATTACCTGTAGCACACATAAAGCTCTCGCAAAGTCACGGGGTGCTTGACAAAGCTGTACAGCTTGAACCCACGGCTTACGCAATAACGACCAATTTGGATGCATAAATTGCAAAACTATGTTTGACTCCAGATGCAAAAGAGTTTGCCTTAAAGTTGCAGTTAACAAAGGCTTAGTCGCTGAAATGAAATTAAGTATATGTATTGAGCAATACTTAAACAATACATTTATTGTGGTACATTAATATTACGAGCGGAAGCAGCGAGTCCGATTGGAGAAGACTGGGGTCGACGCGGAAATTAATCAATTCCCTGAGCAGCAAACGACACATTGTAAGCGAAACAGATCTGTACAAACGTCTATCCCATTTTAGTGTAGATCTTCGTTTATTTTGTAAATAAATAATAAAGCAAATATAAAAACCAATTTTATTATAGTTATAATTTTTAATCATGATATTAAAACATATCAGAATAACTTTAACATGCAAGCATAATATTTTCATTTTCTATAAAATGTGATGAAACTCACCATTAAGAAGTCCTATCCATTTAAACTCTTGTGCTGATGACAAAGAGAATTTATGTGATATGTAACGTTTTTTATCTCTTTCTTCATTTCTTTGCGGTTTATTTAATGCCAGAGGATTTGATACATATTGATTGACATAATTTTTGAAACTATTTTCATTACCCAGCTTAAATAAAGAATTTCCGTTCAACATTTGATTGGACTTTAATCGAGTAACTCTTTCAGTAACTGAAACAATAAATAGAACAATTGCAAATACAGGTTGATATTAACAATAAACTTGAAAGAAATAATTTTATCAATTCATAAGAATACTTACTTTCTTCACTTTTCTTTTGAGTTGAGTTTCTTAATTTATTAACATAATTTTTTGTTCGTTTTGGATCATCCTCATCAGTGAGACCTTGATCATCATTATCTTCATGAGCATCATCACTAGCAACATCATTACCTACATCCCTGTCCACAAGAGCAGACATGTTACTATCATTTTTATTACCACCACACTTGGAATCTTTAGACTGTCTCTTTGTTATTAAATTAGCATTCTCTGCTTCCAAATAGGATTTTCGATTGCCTTTAGCTTGATTGGTCAATTTCTCTGTAATATCCATCTGTCGAAGTATTTCCTCCTTCATTTCTAATAGTTCTCTAACCAACGGAGCTTCCATATCATCACCATCTAATACATGAAGTAGTTCTTGTAACTGGGTGCCAGTGGTGTAATACCACACTTCACCATTTTCTGCCTCTCTATAAAAAAAAATCTAATATGATAAACTTGGTTTTACTGATAGATCAACATTGAACAATACCCCTATAATAATAATATATTGAATCTTTAACCGTAAATCACTCGTTTTATATAAAAATATTATGTATTTAAAAATTTCAACTCACATGAAAATACGTCGTGCAATAAACCAATATTTCCTGCCATGTCTATCAAAACCTAAATGTTCATGACGACAAAGCAAGCCTTGCTTTTCAGCATCTGGTAGACAATCAGTGACCCCCATAACTTTGTGTTGCTTACATAAAGCACATTGCCAATCTTCTGATGGAACATTCACAAGGGGCGGATCCACACACTCTAAATGAAATACAGCAGGACAAGTCTCACAGCACAAAAGATCTCCCAAGCGGTGGCAAACACGACAGTGGTCATCATAATGGATGGGATCTGGAATTGTTAAAGATTTGTTACTATATAGCTACAGTTCCCAGTGAAAAGTAATGCACATCGGACGTTAGAAACAGAAAATGGCTAGTTCCGGCTAGGTAGAGCGTTTTCTCTCTCGCACATTGCACTAATAGTGCAATATCTATTAAGAACTAATAAAACACCCTATTAAGTACTTATAATCATAATAATATTATATTCTGTTGGAGGTTTAAACAACTCTTTATATTTATTTATGGGTGAACGCGACCATCTTCTACCAAATTCGAAAAGAAAAGTGAAAAGTCAGCGATAAGGACTGTGTAGTAAGGACAACGCTGTACAAAGCCGAAACTAACCGATTATCACTTTCTGAATACCGATGTGCATTATTTGTTGCCGGGTACTGTATTTGTTATAATAGTAAATTTAACAGTCATAATTAATCTTCTGATCAACAAACAGGTACATAAATTATAAAATTATAGTTCAGTATAGATTATTATTATTAATATAAGTATCCCGTCACACAAATATAAATGAACTCCACGCGGGCGAAGCTGCGGGCAGAAGCTAGTACTTTATAAAATAAACTCTTAAATAGAAAAAGTTAGTTAGATTGTTACTAAGTATGAATACTTAGGCAATGACTGTCATTGATTGATTTATTATTTTTGAGAAATGGGCTGAGGTGTAGTGATGCCGCTCGATAGGCTACTATCGATAGTCCTATCGATATCCTGATTTTCAAGGTCAACAATCGATAGCGAAACTATCGATAGTTCGGCATCATTACTGAGGTGACATTTCTAAAGAACACTACAACCACTGTTGATCTGTAGTAGCCAGACTGTCACAATGAGTTGTTGTTACTAACAATCCAGTTAGTCAATGTCAGCTAAAGTCTTATTCTAATTCTGTCACAGATATGTATGTTGTTATCCTTGAGGACTTTGATGATTACCTATAAAAAGTGTGACCAAGATGGTCAGTCTTTTTAGGTAGATATAGAACATGTTTCTAACAGCAACACAATTGCTATTAAACAATTGATCCTCAGAAGAAACGGTACCTACGAAATACCAGGGTCCGAAAATATCAAATATTTATTATAAATAACGAAGTATCACATATATTTTTATAAAATCCATTTTTTATGAAATATATTTATTTTATTGTATTAATTATGTATACTACTGGCATAATTATGTGTTGCATAAATATATTGAAAATTGAAATATTCATATAAAATCTCAAATCTTCATGTAAACTGGTTTTTTCAACACATCATAATTATCCTCTAAATAATTTTTTTTAATGATTCTTATATACTCAATAATGAAGTAAAATAGTTTCTGCACTTTGTCATTTACTTTCTTTGTTTATAATTGCATTAAAAAAACCTACATCAACATCGAAAAGCAGAGATAATTCTAACTGAGTAGTTAGTAGTAATGGCACTCAATTCAATCCATCTAGGTGTAAAGTTCTCGTCACTACAAATTAATCAAGCCCAAACCAAAGATAACTGCTATAAACAGCTGATGAGTTCCCTCTACTGTTTTTCAGCTTTATCAGATCAACTCTAGACCTTCATGAAATTGGACATAGTTATGCAAAAAATATCCATCCATTTTACAAATTACCATGACACATGGTCCCTTTTAAGTCTATAAATTGCTTAATTTTTGGTTGGTATCACCGATATCTGTTGAAATATACAGATAGGAAGAGGAAAAATGTACCATGCAGCTTGAATATTTTTTGTCTACACGAAAGTTGATGTGAAGATGCCATTAATTGTAACGGTAACTAAAAAAATGGTTTTTGTGGGTTGGATCCATCCATACTAATATTATAAATGTGAAAGTGTGTTTGTTTGTTTGTTTGTGACTCTTTCATGTTGCAACATGGCTATTATATGGTATGGTTTATGTGTGTGGGGATAGTTAGGAGGGTGGAGAGTGACGTAGGCTACTTTTTACCGCGGAAAAACATCTCATTCTCATGGGAAGATCGATGTTTTGTTAGTTGCTAGATATTTAGTTCCGGATGTTTTTAGTAGATGGCGTTAGTAAAATTCATTTGCAAGTTCTGAATCACGTTATTAAATACTACATGTAATTTACTTATGTCATAGGCAAATAATCTGATGTTTCAGTATATCATATAATAGGCTACTGTTTAGTCGAGATTCCTACGGGAGCGGGACCTACGCGACTGTTACCTACGGGTCCCGAAGCGAAGCGCGGGCGGTTCTCTAGTTTTGCATAACTAGGTCCAATAGGGTACTTTCGGTAGTGAAAAATAAACTTGATTTTCCTAATAAAAAGCAACAAAAAATATATTTCGGCAAAATAAACACGCTTTCTCGACTTAAAATAAAAGAAAATATTAATTCTTTTTTTATTTCCGGAAAAACGCTTTCAGAACTTGTCAGCCATTTCGATGACGTAATAATGGCAAATTGTACAGTGCCACAAACTTATCTGACCCGGTGGCCAAAATTGGAACTAATGCAAATGTTATACTGTTGTCAGAAAAATACCAAGACAGTAGCGCCACCCTTACCAGGTCAAATAAGTTTGTGGCACTGTATGTAAGACCGGCATTCATTCAAGTTGGTATGCACGAAACTGAACTGACAGTTTGGTTCTTGGAGGAATAGGTTTGCCTTTATGACGTCACACCAATGCTGCCGTGCTAACAATAAGAGCAGTAAGTCGATTGTACCCTATTGTAGCGCTTTAATATAGTTAATGAAAACATTAACAAACACACTAGTCATCCCTACAATTTTCGAAACTTATGCTCGATTTCTCAGAGATGCCATAATCAGATCCTGCTGTCCTTATCAGAGGATCAGGAAATATCTACTTTCCAACAAAAAAAAGAATTATCATAATCAGCTCATAAACGATGAAAAACTCGCTGAACAAACATAATAAAAAAAGCATATACAGGGTGTTCCGTTATGAATGGATAATACAGCACCTGCGTGTAGAGGGCATCATGCCGGTTCAGATAAATAAATGTTATGTTCAGTAAAAGTCTTTCCGTTTCTGAGATATTCGACATTTTCGAAATTTTAAAATTATTCCACCCTTCGCCATTCTTTTTGACGCCAGGACTACAAATGAAGACATTTTTTGTATCTGTTTTTTGGATAGTATTCCTGTTCCTGGATAGATGTGCTATCGAATGTTATCAATTATTTTTATAACGAAAGCACGGATTCTTTTTAAATTAAGATTTAATACCAACTTAAGGTTTTTTCATATTTCATTCTTGACTTTTACTCTGCCGTGGTTAAAAAAAAATGTATGGTGGCTTGAATGCCAATTTCAAAAAAAACTTGCCCATTTCACCCAGATTCTGAAATGGTATGTTACAGGGTATAATCCACCTTTAGATTTTAAATTATTTTCTTTTAAAACGAGATAGATCCCATTTTTATGATACTACAAGTTAATACCAAAATTTGGTTTGTTAGCATAATAAGCTTCAAAACTATCAAAATTCTCTTGATTCACCATTATTTGTCAAGAGAACAAAACATGTGCTCTAATTTAAGAGATTTGAGCTTAATTTACTTCATTACCTACTTAATACTTAAACCCCTTAAAAATGTTAGTTTCAGCAACCAAACAAAGCAATCAAATGATCATTTGCGTTGATAAGTATTTTTAACTGACTTCAAAAAAAGGAGGAGGTTTTCAATTCGTATCATGTGTTTTTTCTTAAGTGTGTTGTTACCTCAGAGCTTCATACTGGGAGAACCGATTTCGATAATTCTTTCGCCATTCGAAAAATAGAGACTGCTGTCTGGTCCCTGGTACCTAGTGCCTGTCATGTGGTCCGTTATAAATTTGAGCGCCACCTGGCGAGTGGTTTTTGAGTTATCTCGATTTTGAATTATTTCGGTTATTTTTTAGTTAATAGTTAGTTATTTTTAATGAGTGTTCAAAGGTTATTTGCTCTCTTCGCTATTAGAGGGTAAGAGACTATTTGCTCTCTTTATTCTGGTGCTACCAGAGTAACCAGACTTAGTCATATTCTAGTGGTATAAGGCTTCAAAATTATTGTTTTGACCAATAATAGTGAATCAAGAGAATTGGGATGGTTTTGAAGCTTATTAAGCTAACAAACCAAATTTTGGTATTAACTTGTAGTATCATAAAAATGGGATCTATCTCGTTTTAAAAGAAAATAATTTAAAATCTAAAGGTGGATTATACCCTGTAACATACCATTTCAGAATCTGGGTGAAATGGGCAAGTTTTTTTTGAAATTGGCATTCAAGCCACCATACATTTTTTTTTAACCATGGCAGAGTAAAAGTCAAGAATGAAATATGAAAAAACCTTAAGTTGGTATTAAATCTTAATTTAAAAAGAATCCGTGCTTTTGTTATAAAAATAATTGATAACATTCGATAGCACATCTATCCAGGAATACTATCCAAAAAACAGAAACAAAAAATGTCTTCATTTGTAGTCCTGGCGTCAAAAAAATTGGCGAAGGGTGGAATAATTTTAAAATTTCGAAAATGTCGAATATCTCAGAAACGGAAAGACTTTTACTGAACATAACATTTATTGATCTGAACCGGCATGATGCCCTCTACACGCAGGTGCTGTATTATCCATTCATAACGGAACACACTGTATATACGGTCAAATTGAGAACCTCCCTCTTTTTTGAAGTAGGTTAACCGATTCGTTGCGGCGCCCATTTTCGAACACACTTCGCCATGGCTATGAACAAATATTCTGTGACACGCCTGGCGTGTCATCAGCCATAGAAATTGATGACACACCTGTCGTGCCATCAGCCATGTATAAATAACCACATGCTTTTCTTGCTTTTTTATGGGTTTTGACTTGATTTAATTTTAATTTGCATCAAAATAGGGGAGTGCAAAGAACGATACATTAATGAAATTGGGTTTAAAGAGTAAACTACCTGTTTTTCCTGAAATGGAAGGTCAGTGACTTTACTTTTTCAGATGTCTCAAACCTTTTGTGACATTGTTTAATTTTTTTTAAGTTTTGTTGTATTCAAAGAATTGTCAAGAAAAACTAGTTTCTAGAAATAAATGTTCGATCTGGGTGTTATTAATTTATTAGGGCAATTTGTAAATGGCAATTTGTGGGTTTGGAAGTCACATGGTGAATGAGGTATATTTATTATTACTTACAAACTTATTATAATACCTGAAGGTACTCCCTTTTTTAAGTGATTTAAGGACATATTTAATCATATTGACTACCTAGCTATTATGTAATATTCTTAAAAACTTGGATTAAGTATTAAATAATAATAAAAACATTTATTGACTTTTTTCTCAAATAAATAGATAAAATTACATAGACAGTTTGATAATCTGGTACACTAAATAAATACATGCAACAAATAAGTGCAAGCAACGGCCAAGATTATGAGTGCTATTCTATGTTCATGTATTAGATTATTTTTTGTAAACCATCTAGAGAAATATTTGAAAAAGCATAAAATTACGATTTTTTTATTTTATGCACCGACATACAATAGTAAAAAAATCATCAGCAACGAATCTGTTTTGAACGTAATTTATAAAATTTGTCAAACCCCTGAAAATTTTTAATTCACACAATCTCCAGAAGCTAACACAACAAGCTAAATCTACGTGGAATATCATGATAGTTTTGTTCTAGGTAGACCCTTCCAAAACTTAATTTCAGGGTGTTACAATCGACTTAAAAAATGACACTCCTAGCGTGTCACAAGCCACAAGTAAAAGATATTTGATGACACGCCTGTCGTGCCATCAGCAACGAATCGGTTAAAAACAGTTTTACATTGATTGGAGCCTCAATTTTATTAATTTTGTTGTGTCATATTTTAGATTTCATATTAATGCTGTCAATATCGAGGTCTATCGATTTGGTAAGGCATTTATTTCAAAAATTTAATTTAATTAATTAACCCTACGATTTTAAAGTTTTTTGATGTGATGAACCATTCATAGCAGCTTATTAATAAGCTTAGAATAAGCTTTCAATGTAATGAAATTTCGATTTAATGAGCTATCAATGTTACATGTTTGTTGTCATTAATTTCAATGTAGTTGTAATTTGATGTGGTGGAACCCATTTTCAAAGATTTGTAAAACATATTCATATTTTATGGTAAAGTAAAATTTTGGACCTTGAACTTTTGTTATGAAATTTATTTTTTGGGAACAAGTGACAGTCACTCCCTAGTATACTTTACAAACTGTTTTTAAGCAAACATAATAAATAAGAATACCAGGAACTTACTCTCACTTATAAGGTCGTCTCGGACAGGGTTTGTTATAAGAAACTGATTGCACAAGAATTGCAGCACGGCCAGGCGGTTCTCTGGTGATGTAAATGGATATTCGCAAGAATTCAAAATTTTTGCGATATTCTGATCAAAGCACTTATCACTCTCAACATAAACTCTAAGAACTTCAGGCCATGTCATAACATCTAGTAGAAACAGAGTGATATTTACACTATCCTTATGGTCCAAGGGTCCAAAATGAGTCTGTTGGGCATCTTCCTCTCGTAATAAGGCTTTCAGTAACATCACATGCACTTCAGTCAGTAAACTACTTTGTTCCTCACAGCTCACAGCTGCACACAAATCCTCTAACCGAAAAGGAGACAATCTGACCAAGTGCCTAAAGTGACGTAATACCTCATACACTCCAACTACTTGCAAAACTAGATTCTGAGGAACTAGCAAGTCTTCCGATGAAGGTGGAAGATCCAGTTGAGGAATTTGACGTTCTTGTTGCAGCCATAGGGGGTCTGGGCTTGGAGGACGAATTGTGCTGGTAGTTTTTCTTAGTGCTCCACCGGTGGAACTGTAACTGCTCACTGAAAAGTCACTATCACTGGCTGCCCCATCACCTACACTACCTTCCGAGCTCTCACTGCCGCGATCATCCTCGACTTCGGATCTATCGCTATACTCATCGCCAAAATCTGATCCATAATGATATTCCGATTCATGGTAGTCAGCAGCATGTGGATTATATCCTCTCCGGGAATAAGCGTTTGATAATCCTCCCTTCTTACTTTTGTGTGATTTTCCACCTCGTTGTTTTCGAGTGCTCCGCTTGCTTATATCACTTCCTTGGGGTGAAGACGCTCTAGACGCCGATGGTGTGCTAGCAAGAGAACTTGAACCGATATTTTGGGCTTGTAAATATTTAGGTTTTTTCATTAAATGGTATTGAAATTTCCGTGTTTTCTCAATACTTCCCGATTTCGGGGGCCTCCCGCGTTTTTTCGTCCCCCTTCCAGACATCATCTTGCACTAATGTCAATTATATACAATTCTACACGTGTGTCGAAAACACATTCTTGTTTACAATAACAAAACTTTGTTGTACATAGATAATTGTATTTAGGTTCATCCTAAATCTAAAGTATTCATGATCACAGTATGTAGCTCGTGAGCCCTCACAAAAAGCAATTGTCACAATTTTCAAACACTGTCCACGGTTTTTTGCAATAAATTGTATTTATTTGTCAGTTCACTGATAAGAGACAAGTATGAAATTTTTATTTATGAAAGAAGGCACCAAAAACGCAATGACGCGAAATGTGAATAGGTACATGCAATTCTGAAACGCTTGATGCTGGCTTCTCATTGGTCGATTGTCAGGCCGCCATGTCGTTTTTGAGCCTAGGGGGTTATTGAATTTTCTTCAAATTGGGATTCAGGAGAAAACCAAAGTCCAGCGTCTTTAGTTGCAAAAAAATAATAAACAACGTTGAAAAAAGCATACATTATCTCAACGTACTAAAACTATTTAATTGTCACACAGAACACTGCATCACGTATAAACTGGTAGCAAGCTATATGGCGGCCATTTTCTTCCTTTAGTGACGGTGTCAAGACACCGACTTTTAAATCATTCTTTGGTTCCAAATTAATCACTATAACAATTATTCCCTTTTCTAATTTCTTATCTTGTATATATAAGATATTTTCACCGAGCAAGAAAATTGGAAAACGATTATGATTTCATCATGTTACCGGATGATATTTTTTAAGTGGCAACATTTTTAGCTAAAACGCTAAATTGCATTTTTTCACGTCAAGAAATAAAGCCTAGGTAGTTATGTTGTTATAATTAAATTTAAAATACATATAAAAAATTCCAACATACCAATCAAAACCTATGACCCAAAAGGAAAAATATTTAAAGAAAGTAAACATTACTAATTATAGTCAAATTTTAATTTGTTTAAAACAGACTTATAAAAAAATAAGCAGACCTAACATAATATTATGGAAGGAAAAAGCATACCAGTTCATAGAGATATTACACTAGAGTGGGTGAGCCATACGGCTGCCCATACATTGCAATCGCCCCCGGTTAGAAAGAGAAACAACGATAACGGTAATTAACTATCTCTCTCCGATCCCGATGAGCCAGAAAGAGAAAGGTGATTACTAAAGATTTCGTCTCTTTTTATCCTAGGTATGCTCTGAAGCCTGGCTTCTGCGCTCTATGTATAATACAAGAAGCTCACTTTTTGTATCAGAACCATAGACAACATTTGTAGACAACGAATGTTTTGTAGGAATTGTCAATGTGTACAGTATGTCTATAGTCCTACAACGATCTTTTGGCGCATGGATGACGTGTGGGTAACAGAGACAGCGTCTTACAGGGAAGGCAAACTGTAAGGCGCTGTTTCTGTCACCCTCACGTCAGCCACGCGACAAAAGATCCTTGTAGGATATGTAGTTGTACAATTATTTTTCAATCAAAATAAAGTACAATTTATTTTTCTTTATTATTATATTTAAAAACATATTTTTATTGCTTTTTGCAGTTTGTATCAAATTAGGATCTCGACTAAACAATTGCACAGCATCTTTACAATCTATATTTCAATTAAAATTAATAAGTAATTCATTTTTTATTACAAAGAAATCAAATCATGCGAAATAAAGTATTTTCGTGTACTTTATTGTTCTCATAAAGTATAGAGTACAATTGCCTGAAATAACTAAACCCAACTTAAGACTGAAACGAAAGAGGCGCTGTCGGACGCATTAGACATTCATTTGACCAATCACCACAAATGACCACAAAGTACTTATGAATGACTTTTCGTTAGTTCCAATTTTAGCCATTTCAGAGATAAGTTGGGCGCACTGTACAATACTTTATTATAATGTACGGGCACTGGTACGCGGGTGGCAAGCCTAATGAGGGTAAAAGCGTGTGAATTCGCCGCCAGAGGCGCTAGTGTAGAGTGACGTCTGGCTGTCAGTGCCACAAACTTATCTGAACCGGTAAGAAGGGCGCTACTGTCTTTGCCTTTCGTCGCCTCAGTGCTTGTTTGTTCTATCTACCATTGGTTAAATTTTACAGTACACGAATTTTTAGCTGTATTTCTTTTAAAAAGCTGTAGTTTTTTGATTTTAAGGTTTTTCTTAATACAAGAGTTAACTATGTATTGATAGTGATAAGTTTTATATAAGATCGTAATTAATTTTACCTTATTTTAAAGGTTTTATGTGGAGATAGAACAAACATGCACAAATATAATTATGAATGTGGACTTAGAACACGAGATAGGGCAAAGTGACTGATTTATTTATTCGTGCTTGTTTGTTCTATGTTTCAGATATTATATACAGGATGTTTTTATGAACGATTTCTTTCAATTTATGATTTGAGTTTTATAAAGACTATGATTAAAAATTAAATTAAAAATTTAAAAAACCCCCGAGACAAGAAATTTCATTTAAAAAGTAAAAAATAATAAAAGAAACTCAATCTTGAAGTACGTAAGTGTGTATTAATTAATTCTAAAAAAACACATCGCGTTGGGGGAACGCTCCTAACTATTCATTATCTCCGATTTTTTTTCATAAATGTCACATGCTCACCTATTAAGTATTTTACCGAAGATTTTTTTAATATTTTAATAATAACGCTTCACACTCAAAGCCCCACACTAGGATTCCCTAGGTGCCATGGACAACACACAAGACAAGGACACACACACCCAGACCGAGAACGGAAATTTAAACTCATCATTCAAATTGCCGCTTCGCTGGGAATCGAACCCAAGGCCCTCGGAACAGCGTGCCGGCGTGTTAACCATTGCGCCATCCGAGTTATCAAAACGGCTCAACGGTTTAAACGGCTCAACCAACTCGGTTATGAGGTTACGTTAGTTACTATTCGTAATTAAATTGTTAAGGTTGGAGCGGTCCCCCAACGCGACATATTTTTTTAGAAATATCAATACACACTTACGTATTTCAAGATTGAGTTTCTTTTATTATTTTTTATGTTTTAACAAAACGCACAACAAAAAATTACCCTTACTTAATTAACTCACTTCATTGACACCCAACACGGAATCATTACAAAATATTTATTTTTTAACTCAAAATCTAATTTTACTATCATGCGTAAATTGCGTAACAGTACGTTAATTCGGTCTCAAAATAAGGGAGCGAGAATCTTTGGAGCGTATTAACGCGCTCTTGGGATGTTCAAAATCATTAAAAAGCAACACCCTATTGCAAATTCATAACGAGATCAAGTTGAAACTAAAAAGTACTTATTGTTCAATTTGCGGCTGCGTCTGCTCATGTTCACTTTTATTAAATGTTCTAGACATGTTTTATTAATGTCTAGATTTATCTAAACACCAAAAACACTATAATTTACATAGTTTTACGATTATTTTATGGATTCTTCGGTGTCTCCCGCCAAAGTAACAAATCAAACAAAATGGCGGAGAATATTGCGCCGCGGGCTGTGATTGGTCGATTGAGTGGACATAGAGCACTCAAGCACTCAAAGTCTCTTACGATGTGGGATTTAAAACAAAATCTGGAGATACAACAAACAAGCACGAAATTTTCATTACGATGTCGTGTCACTAATAAAATTTAAATAACATTTTTTGGAGAAAAAGTTAGCAACCTGTCTTAACCAAAAAGATTGAAATTTAAGTCTTAATAAAACTGCATTTAAAGTTAATTTTCGAAAAATTTGGTAGATAGGCCAAACAAGCACTGAGGCGACGCGACGCTTTGTCTGGCAACAGTTTAACATTTGCATTAGTAACAATTTTGGCCACCGGGTCAGATAAGTTTGTGGCACTTTCACTTCTCACTTGTCTGAATGTAACTTGTCACTGTTTATGTATGGGCGGGCTTTGACAGCAGTGTGCTTATAGTCGGACTTTTAATTCGATTCAGTAAAATGACATTTCCAGTGGTATAGTCTGGCCGGGCTATTATTCCTATCTCTATGGGCCGGGCTAAGAATGCGTCCCTGACATCTGTCATTCGACTGAGCGATGTAACTTTGAACTGGCGCACAATTAATTGACAATTTTTTAATATCTTTTAATTGCCTTATTAACGAGTGATAACATTAAAATCGAACATTAAATCGAATAATTATGCCAACTTACAATAATTGTATTAGTCTTGGGCTAAAATTATTACAATTACTTAAATAACAAATATAAAAACAATACCTTTTAAAAGAAAACCACGTCAAACGGCGCTCGTTCAAGGTTATATCCATGTCATATCAACTTTTTGTTTTTATCATTTATCATTTATTCCTTGCATACCATGATTTACAACAATGTCTCAGTCATGGACCCGGTAGGGCACAGCAGCTAATGGTAGAAGAGAGGAAGACGCTGTAGTGGTTAATTGCTATGTTAAAAGAGAAAAAAAATAATAAAATTCATTAGGCGCGTTGTCTTCGCGCGTTTTTGTAGTGATGTGACATAATAACAAGGCAATTGTAATCGAATATTTTTGTAATCTTTAATATATTATATAATTTTATAATATATTATATAATGTACTAAGTATTCAATAAAGTTAATAATATTATTATAATAAAGGTACGCCCAAACATAGCTTAGGAAAATTTGTGTTATAATATCACTCAGATGAATCAAATGAAAATAAAATAAATAAATAAAACATTTTTATTTTTTTCTCTTGATTACATTCAGAAATTATGATTTAATTCAATTAATTGATTCCTTAAAATTTTATTTACATAACGTATATTTATTGAATATATTGAAATATAATGCCTATAAGAAATAACAACATATAAATTGAATAAATATTATGCATAATGAATACATGTTGTTATTGTTACAATGCATAATGTTATATATTGTACATCACTAGTCATGACGAATTGACATGTGTCAGGAACGCATTCTTAGCCCGGCCAGACTATAGGTACCGCTTTTTATTATTACAAAAATAGTGATGTAACCTAGACGCAAATTATTCGATTAGATGAAAATATTAATTCGATTATAATCGTTTCGCATATTTTAGCAAATCGCTAAAATACTGTATGAAGTTATTACAGGATCAATAACTACATATAAAAATACGATTAATATCAGTAATCCCCTAGATTTTTAATTGTTAAGCGCTTTTAGTGCATGTGTGTACTAAAAGCGTACGTGCACCAGTGTTTATTATTTTTCGTTTACTATATAATCTACTAATTGGACTAACCACCCTAGTCCCTAAATTGGGTCTTGTTCTAAGTCGGTCACAATTGCCATGGGCGGCAGCGGAAGGGTGGTGCTGCATGCTCGTTTGCTACCTTAATTCAATAAAAAAAAATATATAATTTTAATAAATTAATAACCTTTCCGTATTGTTTTCTGAATTTTAATTATATTTCATTAACAGACATTATAATATAGTCCGTTTTTTTCGCTGCGGACTAAATTGACATTAGCTGTGTTGCCACTTTTTTGCGAATCATTAATAGTGATGTGCCTCTACCGTAACTTTACGTAATTTACAATCTATACTCCGACTTTTAATTCGATGCAGTAAAATGACATTTCCAGTGTTACCGTTTTTTATTATCACCAAAATAGTGAAGTAACCTGGACACAAATTATTCGATTTGATGAAAATATTAATCGGATTATAATCGTTTCGCATAATTTAGCAAACTGCTAAACTACTGTATGAACTTATTACAGGATCAATAACTACATATAAAAATACGATTGATATCAATAATCTCCTAGATTTTTAATTATTAAGCGCTTTTAGTGCATGTATGTACTAAAAGCATGCATGCATCGGTGTTTATTATTTTTCGTTTACTATATAATTCAAAAGTAATAACCTTTCCGTATTGTTTTCTGAATTTGAATTTTATTTTATTAACACACATTATAATAGACATATTGAGAAAAGAATAATTAAAACATCGTTCGTTAATCGTGTAAGTTATCACTATTATTGAAAATCTGGCAACATTATTTCAAAAAGTGACATTAGCAAACGTCATTTTACTGCATCGAATTAAAAGTCGGAGTATAGTATCGTTTTTCGGTAATAATAAAAAATGTGTCTTTAAAATAATATGACCGACAGGCATACCTATATAATGTACCTTAACCTTGTTATTGCGTATTCTTCAACAAGAAGTCAATAATTTTCGTATTTACTTAGTGTAATACGTAATTAAAATTAATAAATATATTTTTTATCTGTGATACTCCATAGTTACCATGATTTGTAAAAGATTCGTCTATTATCAAATAAAAATAAAATTATCTGATAAAAGTAAAAAGTTACGATTCATAAAACCGGTATCGTAGAACAACACTACTATTAAAAAGCTGGTATCATTATTTCGAAAATTGACATTTGCATGTGTCAATTTAGTCCGTAGCGAAAAAAAACGGACTATAGACATATTGAAAAAAGAATAATCGAATAATCAAAACATCGTTCGCTAATCGTGTGAGTAATCACTATTATTGAAAATCTGGCAACATTATTTCGAAAAGTGACATTAGCATACGTCATTTTACTGAATCGAATTAAAACCATAGAGATATTACACTAGAGGGCAGAAGCCAGGCTTCAGAGCGTACCTCGGATAAAAAGAGACGAAATCTTTAGTAATAACCTTCCTCTTTCTGGCGAGGCTTCAGAGCGAACCTAGGATAAAAAGAGACGAAATCTTTAGTAATCACCTTTCTCTTTCTGGCTCATCGGGATCGGAGAGAGATAGGTAATTACCGTTATCGTTGTTTCTCTTTCTAACCGGGAGCGATTGCAATGTATGGGCAGCCGTATGGCTCACCTACTCTAGTATAATATCTCTATGATTAAAACTCGGGGTATAGTACGAGTTGCATCGAAAACTTCACCTTCACGTCATCCGTCAAAACGTGAATGAATGACGGTGACTATCGAAAAGTTGCGAGTACGAGTGTCAAACGTCATAACCAAGTCGATCGCGTATCGGCACGTTTATTCACACGTTCATTCGCAGAAACCATTTATTGTTATGTTGGTAACGAAACGTCGTGAGATAATCCTACCAAATAAAGAAGGTTATTCCTTTCTTACTAAAGTATTGTGACAACCCTGGCGCATCGACTTCGCTACGCCGAAAACAATAAACAATAGGGGCCATAAACATGTCGCGCAACAATAGAAACAATAGGAGCGCGGCTCTCTCGAAACTACGCGCACGACGCTTCGCCTTACGGCAATAGTCAAACGGGCGAAAGTCGGTTGCAAGGAACATACGCGAAGCTTGTTCGGAGCGGGTCCGCGGAATTAGCGGGAATGTTCTCGATGGGCATGAATGGTGCGTGAGTGGTATAAAAAGGGGCGATCGGCCAACCACGGACATTCTAGTTTCGGAAGCGAAACCAGGAAGATACCAGCGATACCTACGAGCGATACCAGTGCGAAGTGAAGTGATTTCTACGAGCGATACAGTGTTCGACGAGTGTGTTTACGAGTACCTACGTGCATAGTGTTGTGGTGTGTACTGTGTACAGTGTGTAATTGTGTATCTACGAGTACAATAAAGTCTTTGTGGTACATTTTGGCATTTTCTCGAACCCCATACTCCTGACACGTAACAGTATTAATGAAAAGTTACTATTCAAACTGTAATGCTTATATCGCCATTTTTTATAGATAAACGTTTGTTATAATAATGCCATAGAGAAAAGCTAATGTTTTAATTTTAATAGGAACATAGATAAATGTGATTAGTAAATAAAAATTTCATTAAATAAAATAAGGAGCCCGGCTTCATTTGATTGCCGCGCGCGTGCAATTCTTTGCACAAAAATTAAAAAACTCATAAGATGACTATTTATTTCTTTAATTATGGCGATATCGCCAGATTATAATCCCGCTCATCTTGAGCAGCAGCAATACATAGAAAAAATAATTCATAAATATTGTAATGTGTACATTATTTTCTTTGTTTTAAGTATTTCTTGATTAGATGTTTTTTTGTAGGTTACTTAATATAAATATTTATTTTATCCCATATTTCACTTGTTTTTGGCTGAGTGTAAATACACCAACGCCATATCCAGAAAAAAATATATTGTCTATCATAAAAAGTATTCACCGGAACGCGAACAACACAAATACCACTTTTCAATAATTTCATTCACTTTGAGATTTGTGGCCGTAATTATGCTCCCAGCAAATATAAATATCCAGACATAATTTTCAACAAACAAAACGAAAGTGTAATTAAAATAATAGACCATCTTTTTTATGATTTCACTAGTAAATTACACGTGAAAACTTTTCGATAACGTGGTCCCTGAGTTTTCGCAAGTTAAGTATTCGAATTGTCAAATATGCCACTCGTACTCGCTTCAGAGCGTACCTAGGATAAAAAGAGACGAAATCTTTAGTAATCACCTTTCTCTTTCTGGCTCCTCGGGATCGGAGAGAGATAGGTAATTACCGTTATCGTTGTTTCTCTTTCTAACCGGGGGCGATTGCAATGTATGGGAAGCCGTATGGCTCACCCACTCTAGTGTAATATCTCTATGCTCGTACTCGCGCAATGTTCGAGAAACCATAGGTACCTACCTACCTACGTAAACGTGACGTTAACCACTGACAGTTAACTTTACTTTCGTAAACGTGATCGCGTAAACTCGTAGGTACTCGCTATTTTGATTCCTTGACGTTTCCGCTAGATGCCTCTGCTCTGCTTCGATCCCATACAAATTTTAGTTTACGTTTACGTAGCGAGCACGGTATGTCAAATAAAACTCGTATTAAGTAAAAGTAAGCCCAGTCCGCTAGGAGTATATTGTTCTATGAGTAAGCCGCTAGGAGTACATAAATATTGTTCTATGAGTAAGCCACAGAACACCATAGACGTGAACACAACAAAAAAACAGCGAGTCGCTGGTTCTGGAAGTTCTGGAAGCATGTTTCATTAATCAAAAAAGGAGGCCAGTCTCCAATGTTCCCTCTGCTATGTCAATTCATAAGAAAATTACTGGCACTTCCTCATAGTAGTGCCAATGTTGAGAAACTGTTTTCCTCTATTAATAATATGAAAACCTGCCAAAGAAATAAACTTTGCACAGACACTCTAGAGGGTTTGTTACATACTAAAAGGTTTATCACAAAGAATAATGGGCAGCCTAGTAGTAATCATTTAAAACTTTTTAATAAGAATATGTATAAACACAAACAATAAATAAAATTATTATTATTTATGTATTTTAAATTAAAAAAAACCTATTAAATTAAGGTGGTAGATCTACCTATTTTTAATCTTGGATTCTACCAACTTCTACCGATTTTCGGCACATATTCTACTAATTTTCTAAAATTAGGGTTGGCAACACTGTCAGCGACAGCGACCCTCATTGCCTCATTGTGTGGTTCCGTGCATAGTTCCATGTTTCCATGCATCAGTTTGTAATTATTTTTTAATTACAAAGTTAAAATGTATCATATGAGGAATATAGTTTCATTTGACAATGAAGTAACTTTGCCGAAATGTATGTATAGTGTAAAAAAAATTACCGAGCCCGTCGTTACGGATGATATGCAGATCAATATCAGTAACCAGGTTATCACGTTTCTTAAGGTTTATTTCAATATTCTTCTACCTTATCACCTTTGATAATAATATTCAAATGGCTTTATAGATTACCGATTTTGTTACAAAGTAGATATTTTGCTTTATTGGTATTAAATTTTACTCAAAACTGCTGCTCAATCGGACATGTAATTTTTTGGGTTTTGATTTTCATTTTACATTTTATTTTAATTGTGTGACAGTAGGCAAAAAAGGCAGTGTTGTCACCAACCCAGCCAATAAGTTATTTTGTTGGGATATTGTAATTTCATTATCATTTATGTTATTATTAAATGACTTAAATTCATGGGCGTAAGTACCCAATTCCTAATTTAGGAGGTAGGAAATCTGATTTACGAGGCAGATGTTTTGAAGGGTATAACAACCTTAAGTACTTCTCATACAAGGTAGTGGGGTGGGCAACTGTTCCCCTGCCCTGACTTTTTTATTAATTTTATGTTTTTACAGAAGGCACCAGCTACAAAAATGACTGAACTAGAAGAAAGGCAGGATCTGCTCCTTAAAAAATTAGATATTCTATATGATAGAATAAAAACCATAAGGTCTTATTGTCAATTTGATAACACCTATTGTAATTCAAGTTCAGTACAAACACCAAAAAGGGACAACAACATTGTATCAAATGTAAGTAGTAATTTTTTATTTACATTTGGTATTAGAATGGCTTTGTAGTAAGTGGTTTGTTGAATTTTCTTTTGTTATAAGACACCTTGGTTTGTCTTCATTTTATATTCTTGCTAATATGGTATCACAGAACCTTTGGGAGTTGACAAAAAAATGCAATTTTTTTAAGCAAATTTCATAAGAAAGTTTGAGTCCAAAAAAATTACATGGATGCAAATGAATCTATTACAAAGGAATAATAATTAACAATAATTATATCACAATAAATAAAGGAACAATAATTCCCTAATGATAATAAGTTTTTTTACAGATTACCATGGAAGAAATTGTTGTAGTCCTTAGTCCTAACAACTTACCTTGGTTTCTCAACATCTTCCTGAAACAAGCCAAGGACCTCAATATTTCATGGCACATTCACTCTTCTGTGCCAAATGAAAAGAAATCTAAAATACTAGCATTCTTTAAAAAGTTTGCAGATTTGTACCCTGCAATGAGTAGCAAGATTAATTTACGGTTAATATTCAAATGTGGTAAGTGAAAATAAAATATGTTTCCTGAAACAAGTGCACAATTTTACTATATTTTAACAAAGAGTACCTAGTCACAACATTTTCATAATAGGTGCTTTCTTCTAAAAACCATTTAGGTTGTAAATGTATATATAAGAAGTTTTGTATTGTTGTCTTCTTTGTTAACTTTATGTACGCCGCTACCCCTAAATATTATCTGTTTTTCCTATCTTTTGGTGGGTTGCCTGGAAGAAATTGCTTAGCGATAAGGCCGCCTAATGGATTGAGCTTTTTTGTTCCATTGTTTCATATTCCTGGTGTACAAACAATAAAGAGTTTATCTATCTATCTAACCATTAATAAAATTAATAGAAAGTTTAAGGGTCTGTTATTTTAATATTCATATTTTTTTTCAGTTCCGGGAGACTCTGAACTAAAGATATCATCTTTAGATATACCAATTGTTGGAATTGTAAATGTCTTGAGGTATCTAGCTCTGGTATATCCGAATATTATCTCCTATGACTACAATGATTACCGAGTAGATTCTCATTTGGATATCTGCTGCCTACTAGAAAGAGCTTCAGAGAAAAATAAGGAATCTCTCATTAAGAAGCTATTTTTACAACAAAAAAATTGGATTTATGGAGATAGTTTTTCAATTATTGACCTTGCTGTTTATAATATTGTAAAACAGTGGCAAAACAGTACTAAATATGTCCCAAAAATATGGTTTGAAAATTGTGAAAAGTTGGTTATTTAAGCATTATTTTTATAATGATTCACGAATGAAAAATTGCTGAAAAATAAATTTGCTTTTTAGAATTGCAGGTTTGTTTCTTCATTATACTCATTATGTATTATATATATATGTATAATGTATTGTCTTCAAATATTTAATTATATTGTTTTAAAATAAAATATATTTGTTCTTTAATACATTTGTTGTTTTGAAAAGCCACAGAAGTAAAGAAAAAAACAGTTGATGTAATGGGTGATTTTCGGTGGTCATACTGGGTTGTCCTACTGGTATGGCCAGTGAGACTTGATTGTCTCACTGGTCATACTACCTATTAACACTAGAAATGTAGCATTTTCTTTCATCCTGTATATATCTGCAGTGGTACAGTCAAGCTAAAAGTCAGCTATACAAGTCTATAAGGACAATATACATAAAAATGCACAATCAACAACACGAAAACTAGTCATACTGATAAGTATGTAGGTTAGGTACTCGAAAAGTTTTGAGACACGAAAAAAGTTTAGAATAAATTAACAATATTTTATTTTAATTTTTGTGGCCAAACTCTCTCTTACTCTCTATGCAAAGTTCTATTCGCCTAAAGGCCTAAACCAACTATAAAAATATTTTTGCCGATCTTGATAGGTACTCTATTCTCAATCTACTGCAAAATAATTATAACGCTCCCCGAAGTGACGCCAATAATCTTCCCAGTCAGTAATTCGTGGGTCTACTTGCATGACTTGCATCATCAAATCAGTAATCCGTACATTTCCTAGAGTGTACAGCTGTTTGTGGACTTCTATGGTCTTCTTCGAGGTCAGTTTTAACCCCTATTTATTCACTAAATCATCTAAAAACTCTTTCTATAGGTAAATGGGACAGACTCCTCTGACACCGATTGTAATTGCATAGTGCTAACTAAAAAAAGCCGTTTCAAAGATATACACGGTTATTTTTCAAACTAGCAGCAACTTGGCTACTAGGGTTCTATTTCTAATTAAATTTGTTTAAAATATATAGGTAATACAGATGTGTTCCATTTTTTAAATTAAGAGCATCTCAAAACTTATCGAGTGCCTTACGTACCGTATTAACCCTTTAACGCACACCTATACGATTTTTTTAATTCAGTTTATTTTTAGGTGAATATATTATATTTGAAGCGCTCATAGCCCGGCGGCTTGCGTCGATCCTAAGCGATCGACAAAGTTAAGCAACAGCGGGCGCGGTCGGTAGTCAGATGGGTGACCGCTAGTGGCAAAAATTTCTTGAGCGCTTCCGTGCTTCGGAGGGTACGTAAAGCTGTCGGTCCCGGTTGTTATCGATTGATAGCAGTCGTTAAGCCATGTCGGAGGCCTTCGGGCGGCTTGAAAACTTTCGACACAGGGTTGGCCACTAACCCCTCCACCAATCCGCATTGGAGCAGCGTGGTGGAATATGCTCTAGGCCTCCTTAATGGAGAGACCCGTACTCAGTAGTGGTAGTGGGCCATTAGTGGGTTGTAGCTTAGCTTAGCTTATATTATATTCTAAAGTGTTATTTATAATAACTTGTATCAATGTTTTTTCAGAAACTTATTATTCTTCCAGAAAAAACTAGTGGCCTGTATACTGGCCACTGGCCATTCTGCATCAATAACTATCCCCGTCTAATCAATGGCCTGTTAACTGGAGACGTCATATAAAAACTATTATTTTTGATGAAAATAACACAGTAGGTAAAATAAAAGATTGTGTATTTCGTAATCAGTCTTTTATCAGTTTTACAAAATTATAATGGATCTGTTTCTTAGCCTAAAATCAAAATGTCATCTTCTTTGAATTTGAAAAAAAGTAACGAAATTGTGGTGGCAATTTATTTAAATTTTCGTACCTACACATCCTGAGTTAGGCTAACAAAAGCAAAGGCGGCGAGAGCAAAGGCGGTGGTGAATGCGGTAGCTGATGTGAGTGGTGGTGAAAGCTAAAAAAGCTAAAATAGAAGTGGTGGTGGAGGAATTTGTGCTGGCATCTGTGGGGCTTGAAGCAGATGACACTATAGTGACTGCAAAAACAGGTTCTCAGGTTGCGGGTATTTGAAAAAATGTTGGCAAAACCGTCATTAGCGTCGGAATTACCCACCAATATCAGACTGAATGGCCTGGTCATCAGTAATGGCCATAAAATCTGCCCATTCCTCTTCAGTCATCATTTCTAGTTATTCGCAACGATTTTTTTTCTAAATCAATGAAAAATCGAAGAATGAAAATTCAATAGACTCAGACCAACTCAGACTTACTACAGGGACCTACAAATTGACATATTAAAATTCAACATGAAAAATACATAAACAATTACGATATTGGGTTATAACCTTATAACTACCGAACCCCAATATTTGTAACAATGAGGGTCGCCGTTTTTGTAATCACTAGTTGGCGTCACCGGCGAGTGAGGTCCTGCTGTCAAAGCCCACCCATACATAAACAGTGACAAGTGAGAAGCGACAGTGCCACAAACTTATCTGACCCGGTGGCCAAAATTGGAACTAATGCAAATGTTATACTGTTGTCAGACAAAGACAAAGACCTTCTTACCGGGTCAGATAAGTTTGTGGCTCTGACAGCCAGACCTCACTCTACACTAGCGCCTCTAGCGGCGAATTCACACGCCTTTACCCTCATTGTGATTTTAAGATTTGTGATTTAAGATAATTATCCGAGAAATAGACTATATTCTTCGTGTAAAATGATATAGGGTTTATTGGGGTAAAGGCGAAAAGGCGGCCACAGTCTTGAAGAAATGACAACCTGGAGGAACGTTTGTTAAAGAAGTCTTTTGCCGTTACGATAGGGCCCAAGGAATTAACAAATCCGGAGCTTCCATAAATAAGTAAGCCTATGCCTATTGTCCCTAAGAAGGTAGTTTGTTTTTGACATGCAATAAGACACAAACTAAATATAACCTCCATAATCTTACAGAGTAGCGAGGTAATTGAAATTGGCCAATAATTACTAAGATATAGCTACGAGTACCTTATTTGAAGACATGCGGCACGCTAGCAAGCTTCCAAGATTTTGATAATAATCCAGTTTTGAAAGTAACGCGGAATAGACGTGTCAAGTACATTCATTGGAATACCATCAAGACCACTGGCTTTTTTCACGTCTAAACACTGTAAGGATTTAAGAATCTTTAACAGTCCCTGTCCAAGCCCTCACACTTATAAACAAACTAACCGACTACCATCATTTCTAACTGGACTTACCATCCTAGTCCCTAAATTTAGTCTTTTTTCGGTCACAATTGTCATGGTTGACAGCGTGAGGGTGGTGCTGTTCGCTCGTTTGCTACCCTTGATTCCATTATTCTCTTTCTTAATAAACCGAATCTCTCAGAGATATCATAATGAGGTATTAGTTGAGGTAAATACGTTATTTCTAGCATCCACACATGGACCTGTGGCAATAGACACGCGGTTGATTAAGGTAAAGGGCCACAACTTCGTGCTAGTACATTACTTCGTTAGTTTTGCTTCAGGCGCAAGAAATAAGCTACGTACATAATATACATTAAAATTATACATCAGAATAAAATATCTATCTCCTAACCTGTCTAAAAAACCAAGTTCCAACATTCTACCTACTAAACTCAATGAAATAAAACGCTTGGAAGTCCCATCGGCCGCAAACGTCGGTGAGAGGTGAATATGCTTCCCTATACCGTAAGGCAGGCGCTCAAAGTTCTTAAGCTCATAGAGAAGAAACGGTAAGTCCATTCAAATAAAAACTTAAACAGTGCTTTTATATGTCCCTTAACAATTGATTTGACTCATGAAAAAGTTCCATGCAGCTTGAAATGCTTTTAAAATAGCAATAAACCGACTGACGAAATAGCGGTCATTTTATATTTTGGGTGTCTCCTATTTCGTGACATTCACGAATTAGGGGTTTTATAGATACATTTTCGTTGTTCGTGTTCATATATTAAAATTGAAAAAATTGAAATATAAATGAAAAAAAACGAATAAGGTATTTAATTTCAGTACTTGCGAGCTAAATTCGGTATATGTTTTGTTTACTAGGAAATCCATAATACGAGCTTAAAGATGACCCAATTCTACAATTTTAAACTAAATTCGCATAGGTACTAGCAGCATAATTTCGTTTGTTATTCGATTTGTTTTGTCAATATTCGTATATTTTATTATATAAATAGTGTACTGAATAGTCAATTTATATAATCTAGAAAGAATCTCATTACTTGAGTGTGGTAATTTCGAAAAATCAATAACACGAAACAAAGGACTTATCTTTTGTTCCTTGTCCGTTAGTTCGTTACAAATAATTTTAAAGTAGTTCCAGTCACTTTAGCATAATAAATAGTTTTTTTTATTTAATCATCACTTTAACAATTTATAAACAATTTGGTATTGATTAGCAATAGGAAACCACAGAGGTTTATATATGATCTCATATCATTAATTTATATGAGATGCTATCATTAAACAACCTCGGATGAAAAATACCTAAAAAGCTGATTTTTCGTATAGGTGTTTTTGTATAGGTATAAATTTTGGCAGTCATGTTAGATCTCGGAAGTCTTATAAAAGACGCACAGGACCTAATAGTAACTCAACATCAAATGTGAAAAAGTCTGCTTTTGCGATTATATTGGTTTCTTTTTTGTAGAAATAAGGTAGCAATCGAGCAGGCAGCACCACCTACCTATACTTCTATACTAATAATAATAATATAATAATTAATAATTTAATAATTTTAATAATATAAATATAAAGCGGAAGAGTTTGTTTGTTTGAACGCGCTAATCTCAGGAACAACTGGTCCGATTTAAAAAATTCTTTTTGCTTTGAATAGTCCAATTATTGAGGAAGGCTATAGGATATATAACATCACGCCACTACGGAAAGGAGCGGAGCAACAAGTTTCCCGAAGCGAGGGAGTCTACTTAATAATATTGTCTAAGCGTGATGTTATTATAGCCTTCCTCAATCAATACACTATTCAACACAAAAATATTTTTTGAATTCGAACCAAGTACTTCTTGACATTAGCGCATTAAAACAACCCTTCCCCTTTATATTATTACAAGCGGATGTCGTCCTGCAACCTGCAACATACATAATATAGTATATTATTAAGTAAGTAGACGCCCTCGTTTCGCTTTCGGAGACTTGTTTCTCCGCTCCTTTTGGTCTTAGCGTAATGTTATGTAAGTAATAACCTTCCTCAAAACAAAAAGAATATTTCACATCGGACCAGTAGTTCCTGAGATTAGCGTGTTCAAACGAACGAACAAACAAACTCTTACGCTTTATATTATTAGTATAGATATAGTATAAACATTAATTATCAAAATATAGTATTTAAATATATATATTTTTAGAAATTACCAAAAAAACTAACAAACGTTGTCACGAAATAGGGGACACGAATTCACGAACTTAGGAACAGAGCCAAATTTTGTCACGAAATAGGGTTCAAACAAGGGGTCCACAAATAAATTAATAAAAAATTCAATTCTAACTAAAACTGCATAATTCATACCTTAAATTACTAACAAAAGACCATATTCATTACAGAAAAACTTTCAGACTGATATCTTATGTAGTAAAATTTAAAAAAAATCTTAAAGTCGGCGGAGGCTTAACATACCGAAATATGGGACACTTACGTCACAAAATTTCGCACCAAGATTTTTGGATGTTACGGTGAAATTAAAGGCTTTCTGCTTCGCACTTATATTTTTTGCTTGCTTCGCACTTTGCAAACTCATGCATCAACCCGGAAAAAAATATGACACGAAGTCTCGCAGTTATGTTTAAAAACAGTTTCAATTATTTTAGTTTTTTAAGATTAACCGATGTTTAAGTAGGTACCTACTTTGCGGATTTGAGAGATTATAGAACTAAACGTTATAGTATATTGGAAGTTATTTGACATAAACATAATTTTAACAATTTTTTATTTGCCATCAACCACAATTCAATTGGTCAAGCCATCAAAAAATTATGAGAGGTTCACCTACATTAGACCATCGCGGGGATAGATATTCATAGGATCCCAAAACGTGGATATCTGATGAAAACTCGATTTTTGGAAGTTGAAGTGAGACAAATAACTTCCAATTTTCGATAATTTTGAATTTTCTTAAGAGGAAGTCAAAAATATGTAAAGGTTTATGATTCGTTACACTATACTTAGTTAACAAATAAAGTAAAATTAATACATACTACGGTTAATTTTTTTAGAAAAACATTGATTATCCATATTATCCGTTTTATCCGGATAATATCCGGATAGTAAAATCAACTATCCGTTTTATCCGGATAGTAAATTCGGGCGGATAATTGAATGCCCTAGTCGGGGGTTAATAAAATATACCTATACTTATAACAGCGGTCGGCAACCTTTTGTCAGGCAAGGGCCAATCGGTGGCAAAATAAACTAAAGGCGGGCCCGCACTTGTGAATATTGTGATATAAACCCCAGAAGCCGAATACATAGAAAAAATTTACTCCTATCCGAATATACCTGTATAATTCATCAAATCCCATAGAAAAAATGAAAATGCCATTGAATTTGTTAGAACATACAGAATTTAATTAGTAGGTACACGTAATTACATTACGTTTATAGCTAAAAAATTACTGAATTAAAATAGAAATGAAAACTACAAAATTACTACTACACTTTCAGTGTGATGTCTGAGGCTGTATTTGGGAGGCAATTTCTTGTATGTTAGCTGTCATATTTGTAGTTGCACAATTCGTAGAATAGCTCTCAAATGCTCATCTGTGAGACGAGATGCATATTTATTTTTTCTGTAATTGACGATATTGAAAAAGCTTGTTCGCATAAATAAATGCTATCAAAAATTTTAATGAACTGCTGAGCAAACTTTTTAAATTCATCAAATTCAGAAGGCAAGCTACCATAAAACTTAACAAGGTCATTGAGTTCATAGAAAGTGTTTTTAAGGAAATCATTAGATTGGAGCTCAATCATGTTCATTTGTAAATTACTCGGTACTTCCTCAATATGACATGAAAAAGGGTTTGCAAACACCTTCAGTTTGCTTGAAACTTTTATTTTGATATTATTAGGACTTAATTATTTACAAAACATTAACGGGCCGCAAGCAAGACGCGCGTTGCCGACCGCTGCAATAACACAATCGTTTTAATATTTGGTACGAAGAAATGTTTTTACTTTAAAGTGTAGGTACTTACAAATATGTGAAGTCCGCTTGTAAAGACAGCAAATACTAGCGCGGGTATGCGCAGTCGCAGGCCAGTAATCTGTTAACGGGCCACCGTAAAAATTGGCGCGAACATGGGCGTAGCCAGCCCTGGGTTCAGGGTGGTGCAACATTCTGAAATAATAGGTATGGCCTTAACTAGCAGCCCACGGTCTTTTTTTATAGCGTAAAGGGCTGACGTGAAAGCGGACGAGCCATCTAATGGTAAGTGGTCATCGTCACTCATGGACACGAGCAACACCAGGGGAGTCACTAGTGCAACGCCGGTCCTGAAGGAGAACTCTTTTTACACCTTTCTTGAAGAACCCCATATTAAAGCGCTCCGGGCGTACCTCAGAAGGAAGCTCATTACACAGCCTGCAAGTTCGCGGCAAAAATGATCGTGAAAATCGGAGCGTCCTTGTTCGTCACGAATCCAAGGGATGATGAGAATAGTACTTCAATCTTTAGCGAGTGGTGCGGTGATGCCGGTGATGGAAAATGAAGTTGGCAGTTGGCACCTAATCGCGCAATTTCTCGGTGCACTCACCCTTGTAAAGTCGTTGGAACACGCAGAGACATCCTATTTCTCTCCTAAAACCTAGGTGTTCTAGCCTGTTAGTGACTCGTGGATCGTTGACAACTCGAACTGCGCGCATTTGCACGGCATCAATCGCGAAATATTTTATAAATAAAAATATTAAATGTTTCAGAACGCTGGCTAGTCAAAAGGCTAGTGTGCTTTATTGGGAACCGTTTATGAGCAAAAGATTCAACATTTCTATAAAAATCTTTGAATTATCGACCTTAAAGTGACTGTCCAGTTTACTGTCCACTTTGTATGGGCCGTCCTATAAAGGACGTGTGGTAAGCCACTGTATAAACTATAATCTTTATTGCTGCATATTATACACTAGTGGACAGCCCGGCAGACGTCGTCCTGCATCTGCAACATATAAAGTAGACTCCCTCGCTTCTCTTTCGGAGACTTGTTGCTCCGCTTCTTTTGGTCGTAGCGTGATGTTATATAGCCTATAGCTTTCCTCAATAAATGGACTTTTCAAAACAAAAAGATTTTTTCACATCGGACCAGTAAAGTAGTTCCTGAGATTACCGCGTTCAAACTAACAAACAAACTTCTTTATATTATTAGTATAGAAGTATAGATTTGTACATGCCGGCTGTGGGTCGCCGAGCGGCCATTATTCAGCCATGACAACTGAAGTGACCTACCACCACTATAAGACCTCACGCCAGCCAAACAGACCGAGGGTCAACCAGCGTGATAACGTATCATAAAGTCATTTTGGACCTTACGCAGGAGTTCTATAAATTGTCTCATCAACGTTCGTCCACATATGGCAAGCATCCACCACTTCTTCGTGAACATCACGAAAATACAAGGTTTACATCGTCAGTCATGGACAAATAAATAAATAACCACCATTAAGGTCTGCGCACATTACAACGACTCCACGCCAACGCGGTTACGGAGCCACTCAAATGTAAGCATTCAATAAAGATCCTTATATCTTGGACGTTACGGTTGAATTTCGAGTGTGAACGGCGTCGGTGAGCAGAGGGTGGGGAGTAGTCCACGTTTTTCAAGTGTACACTCGAAATTCAACCGTAATGTCCAAGATATAAGGATCTTTATTGAAAGTGGAGTCGTTGTAATGTGCGCAGTCCTTTAATGTGGAATCCTCAAGCATTAACTTAAGGCAGGTGCCCCACTGCCGGCAAGTATTAAGCAGCTATGGGCTATTTTCTTGCTCAAGAAAGGGGCATAAATGACATTCCGTGTAAACAAGAGATTTTTAGCGAATGAGTTCTTGCTGGCGGTGTGAACAGTTAGCGAGTACTCGCTGGTATATCTTTAGTACGTGTCTTGTTGAGTGATTAAACAGCCGGGATTTACTCGCCGGCGGTGGGACAACTGCCTAATATATTTAAAAATAATACAAAGTACCCTGGCACTGAGCTTGTGCTTTGCGGGTGGCATAAACAAAGCCAATAAAACATTACCTAAGGTCTGCGCACAACTCCGAACCGACACGAAGCATAGAATCGTAACTCAACCATAACGACTAAGACATAAAGATCAAAATATAATCCTTTCATTTAAGTTTGTCGGTTAACGAATTTTTACATGTTCGCACTCCTTTATACTTACGACTCGAGAATAAACATCTCAACTGTGTGCCCCAGCTGGTAATCACACTCTAGACCCCTATCTCTTCGCAGGAAGAATCACTACAAATTACATAGGCCACCCCGCTACGGCGTAGCTATAAACAAATTAAAAAAAATAAGGGATGATAGCCAAATGTTTAAGAATTTCAAGATTATGTGGGGGTTCAGAGCACGTTAGTAGGCAAATCTGCACCAGCCAGCATGGTGGACCTACAGTCTCCTCATTCTGTAGGGACCTGTGCCCAGTGCCCAGTAGTGGAACAGTTATAGGTAAATAAAAATAATCAACGAATGAAATATTATTATCGCTTTATTGATTTTATGGATTCGTAAAACAAAATATGTCAAAAGCAAATTATTACAAAACAACGTGTCTCCATTGGAATGGCACTAGTATATTATAACAAACAATGTCAACTTTCCATTCATATTTAAAGCAACAATTGGACTTTCGATTCTTCAGATTAAGTGGCATTGGAGTCCAACATGCAGCATGTGGTACGTTCAAATATGATTTTAGTCCAATCTGAAGAAAACCTCATCAATAATAAAAATTACTGTTTAAAGTAATTTCAAAATACACCTATCAACTGGGGTGTGGTGATTTTATCTAATTCATAGTAAATTTCTACTATAAAGTTAAAATATACATTATTAAGTAGGTACGTTATATACTCTTACTAATATTAGGAAGAGTGCTTATTAATACTATTATTATCCAAACGTAGTTTAAATATCTTTCATCATAGACTGTATTAACTTAACTAGTGTCTAACATGATGAAATACCTAGCTTATCTATTGATATGATCGTAAAGAACCATTTTGAAATTTATTACAAATCACAGTTATTTTTATTGTGCTAAATATAAATATATTACGTAAGAGCACAATGTCATATAAATATGTGCTTGACAAAATTAACATGAACACGAATATGCTGATGGTGCGATATACCATTATTTATACAAATACACCAATTAACAGACTTATAAATCTACATCTATCAGTCAAATTGCCTTAAAAGTTAAAGTCTTGAGACACAGATTACTGTAGGTGACTAATTGGCATGGCCACAAATGAGACAAAAAATGATACATATTTCATTTTTATTACTTGATTTATAATTTCAACAAAAAAATAGGTGATTATTTTTTTATATTCTGGTGAAATTTCAACCTTAAAAGCTTGATGTAACAATTCTGAAATGAATTTCAGACATGTATCTTTAAATAAATTGTAAGGATAATTGCAGATAGGGATTAGATGTTTCTTGTGAATGAGTAAAAACATTAAAACTTATAAACAATAATCGCCTATAGTATTCTGGTCTACAAAAATATAAAACACCAAACTCAAATTTTAAATGTAACTCTGTAATAAAACCGATTATTCATATCTAAAAATAGCTTAACTTAAATAAATTGGAAAATTATCACTTATCACTACATAGTATAAAACAAAGTCGCTATTTTTGTCCGTCTGTTTGTTTGTTTGTCTGTTTGTCTGTTTGTCTGTATGCTTAAATCTTTAAAATTACGCAACGGATTTTGATGCGGTTTTTTGTAATAGGTAGAGTGATTCAAGAGGAAGGTTTTTATGTATAATACATGCATATATTCCCACGAGAACGGGATCCACGCGGGTGAAACCGCGGGCGGTCCGCTAGTACAATATAAGCTACAACACACATATTGTTTTATGCCTCGACAATCTTCGTTTTCCCGTAAACAATTAGAAAAAAAATACGGAAACAACGAATATTGCAGCTTTAATAAAAATTAAATCACTGTAGTAATATGGCTTTTATGTACAAAACTATATTAAATTTTATTATTTAAATAGTGATTGGTATTGCCTCATTTTTTGCACTTTTTTAATGGGAAAGGCTGGACCGTAAAAATAAACGTTGGGAACTTTAATAGTTTTCATTTTTGAAGGCGAAAGAGCACGTAAATTAAATTAAAACTTATTTTTGCTGTTTGTAATATGTATTTCTGTTTCAATAGTTCATTCTAACTTTATGAAAAATCTATTTTAACTAAAGTTGTTATTTATTAGGCGCATACTAATCGAAATATAAGTATATTTTGAAAGAATACATAATGGAAAATAGCCGCAATTAGTATTTTCAAAGGGTAAAAATCCTACTTAGGGAAATAAGAGAATCTTAAAGAATAGTTTATAAAAAACGACCATATAAATATTATACAGAATTACATTATGATTATAAATGCATTTTGCTTTTACAATATTCCATTAACTGTAATTTAATACTGATTACATAATTACGTAAGCTTAGCGACCATTTAACACATTTCATGCGTATTTAAGATTCACAACAATTCATTTTTAAACAATTTCTTACTAAAAGACACATTAAACTCTATTACTTTTTAAGTTTAAAATGTTTGAATTGCATACAACTGCTTGTGCCCAATTGATAGAGATTTTTTATCTTATAATATATTCGAATATGTTCGTCTCAATTTCGTTAGAATGAGATCATAAACATCGAGTGAAATTGAGCTGCAAGTAATATTGAGTGCATGAAAGGCTTCTATAATAATAATCGATACCTGTGTTAGATTTATAAAAATGCTTAACTACATTTCAATAAGTGATACAGGATAAACTACGTGAAATGTGGTGAATACTAATCCGCCTGACACTATAGTTCGCACTGAAAATCGGCTATTCCACGCCGAGTGTGACCTAATTTTCCACATATGGCACTGCCATCCCACATTCTGATAATGCGTTTGTTAATGCTTATATATTATGTCACTGTATTATAAATTGTATACTTACATAATTTTTGTAAACTGTGCCATTTATAGTGGGAAATAAAAGGATTTTCTTTCTTTCTTTCTTTCAAATGTGATATTAAATTTAACTTCAATAATTGTCATTCGTCTATGTATAAATTGAATTTTTAAGTCAAATATTATGTAACATTTTGATATGTACAAAGTAATAAATATCGTAAAACTATTCACAAGTTACACTAACTCATTTTACAATATTAGAAGATAGTGCTAAAAAATCATCACTAATATGATCACTAGGTCCACATAAGTTGGCAGTGTTCGTTACATGTGCACGGCTCGCGCGGGCGGCGGCGCCGTGTCGGCGGGCTCGTGTCATACGAAGGAGGAGAAGCCGGGCAGCGGCGCGCGCGACCGCGCCATGTTGTTCATGACGATCTGGCCGCCGTTGAGGGAGACTACCGCGCTACCCTCGGGCTCCGAGTCCGTGTAGCTGGAGTAGTTGCGCACCGGCCGCTGCCGCTTCCACGACTGCCGCAGCGTGTCGTTCACGTTCGCGTAGTGGTTCACGAACGAGTGAGGCTCAGATCGCACGCTCTCGTTCTCGCTCTCCGAATTCTGAACAAAATTCCACAAATGAAATTCCATGTAACGTTATTCATAATTACGCATGCTAGTTGTAAAGATGAACTTTGGTGTATTTATTATTCGTGGTGATATGTCTACAATAGAGGATTTCTAACTAAGATTCATCAAAGATATTTACAATGCAACAAATTAGCAGAAGATAGAAACCGCTTTAAAACTCGAATCAGGTATGTATCAGAGAACTAGAACTAGTAGAGAAACCTATTTTAACACAGGGTACAATGGCTTTCGCTAGACAACACCGCAAATTCTAACAGGAAGATACACTAAAGAGAGCAAAATCGAATGGACGGCTCAACTAAACATAAAATGCGCACCTACACGAACAGTGCTGATGGATTCGAAAGCGTGATCGAGAACATAACTGGATAGCGGAACTGATTGGTCATATTTACCGTCGCGGTTGGGTCCGGTCGAGTAGGAAAAAGAAAATTCGAGATTTAGTTGCGGGTTGGACTTAGACGACGCTGATTTTGATGGTTATCACCTGGGAGTCGGAGGAGCTCATCTCGGAGGGTTTCTCGGTGAGGGAGGAGTCGTCGGGGTTCTCGTCGTAGGCGCGGAGGCTCTCCTCGTCGCTGTGGTAGGCGACGGAGGCGGGGGAGGGGCGCGGGGGGCACTTGGCGAGCGCGGGCGGCTTGCGGCGCGCGGTGCCCGCGGCGCTGGCGCTGGCCGCCGAGTTCTGCCGCGAGCGGTACAGCTCCAGCGCTAGAGACCCGCGCTCGTCCGTCTCGCCCGCCAGCGACTCCTCCAAACTCTTTTGGGCCTCTTCTGTTGACAAATCTTTTTAATATAGATCGACCTCCTTCCATTCAACAGATGCTTCTAACCATTACGTTGTAAGTTTAAAACATTATCGTTAGAACCGAATTGGGATTCTATTGAAGGATCTTATCATTTATTTTTCATTTATTTAGGAAAACAAATATTAAAATTAAAATACCTAACATCAAAATTATAACGAGAATTTTAATCTACAATAATATTTTATGAACGTCGGTTATTTATCAAAATCAAAACAGCGTTTCTTTTCTCGGCTAAATCAGTACAGTACTAAGAAGATTTTTGATCTTAAGTCATCAGATCTTTATTAACTCAAACCGAAATAAACAATAGCACAAAATAAACTTACTTTTATACTTATAACTCTTGCTCTTGACGCACAGAATCGCAATAACCATGATGATGATCACGACGGAGGCGGCGGCGAGGGCGACCATGAACCAGGTGCGGCGGTAGAACGGCCGGTACTGCAGGTATCCATACTCCAGGTACAGTTTGGACGGCGTCACGATCACCTTGTCGCTGTACGCCGGGTTGCTGATGCCGTATGTATTGTAGGCGATCACGCGGAACGAGTACGCCGTCGATGGCAGTAGGCTCTGGTACGATATCGTGAACTCTTCCAACATCCCATTGCTCGTTCGCGTTATTGTCTCCCAGCGCGTGTCATCTGTTTTAGTCGATGATTGGCATAATTAGTGCACTAAGTGGTGCAATAGTTTAAGTAGCGTTGTTTCTCTTTGTTTTCTAAATACAATAAACTGAAAATCTACTATAATAATCGGGTAAGCATACTTCAATTATGATACTGAGTACATAAGTACTCATTTACAGTTCTAGAGTTGTGTGAAGATAAAATTTTGCACTGAATAAGTTATGGTGACAACTTTTTGGATGGATATAGTATTATCAACTTATATATTATTAACTTACAGGCTTGCCATGTTTCCTTTGCTGCGTTAACAATACAATATACATATATTAAATAAAGGGATTCTTATACCATTTGATTATATAGTCAACTATTGCCATGATTTTTAAGTTAAAACCACTGCTTATAATGATAAACGATATGATGATGATATGAATTGAAGAGATGTCAATAAGATTATTTCTCTTTCACTATTCGTTAAGCTTGACCGGCGACGCAATATTATGCATAAAATTTTAATAACCAGCAATTACCGTCTGTTCGTTGTTCCGCTATTTACTTAAAAAGCAAGCTATATATAAAATATAGTCTTAGTATCTGAACCGAAGTACACGACCATATTTCAGAGCCACATAAGAGTCTACCTAAAACTAACTACCAGAGCCAACAAATCTACCGAACCAACCTTTCTTCCTCGCCTCGAAGTAATACCCGAGCAACGGCCCGCGTCCGGAGGCCGAGTTGGTCCACCTGAGATGCAGCGCAGCGGGGTCGGCCCGCAGAGCGAGCGCGCGCGGCGCGGCGGGCGAGCCGGGCTGCGGGCCGGTGCGCACGGCCGCCTCGCCCGCGCCGCCCGGGCCCAGCGTCACCGCGCGCACCACGAACCGGTACTCCGCCTCCTCCTCCAGCCCGCCCACGGCCAGCCGACGCTCGGTTACCTTCTGCTTCACTTGCTTGCTGAAGCCTGGTTGGAAACAATTCAACTTGGCAACTAAAGAAGGCTTTATTATGCAAGACTAACATTAGTGCTCGGGCGTAATCATCAAGGAGAGTAAACAGAACGGCGTGATACAGCACATCGACTTTGTTTATTAGAGGAATCACAGTTCAAGATCTCGCACGATCTAGGCTACGGCTAAAAATGCAAAGCTTAATAAGCCCAAGCGCGACTGTAGAAGTCTTTAGACTTTTCTAGTTCAATGAGTTACATGATAACAATATCACATTTCAATCATTTCAAATAAACCATACAAGTTCCCAGGCCGAAAATTTTAATTATTTATCGATATGAAAGTAATTCTAAAAATAACAAGCATCTATGTCATTTGTTGGGATTATGATAAAAACAAGAATCACGTGTCCAGCAAATCTTATCTTTATGATTTATCTTTTTTTTTATGGAATTAAGATAGCAAACGAGCATGCAGCACCACCTTCCGCTGCGGCCCATGACAACTGTGACCGACCCAGAACTAGACTCAATGAGTCTCGTTCTAATTTGGTCACAGATGCGTTGCTACCCCTGAGGACTGAGATGGTCGCCTCTAAAAAAGTGTTACCGGCTCCAGACCTTCCTATCCGGAACGCAATTGTTCTTAAAACAATTATTACACGGTAGGAATGGTACTAAGTACCGTGGCGGGCGGTGGTACTTCCCCGGGTGAGCTCTACCTACCACCTCTAACCACCTGCAACGAAACCAACAGAAACATAACAGACACAAACAAAAGTTAACATAAAATCCGTCCGACACAAAACAACGAACTCACGTTCATCCTGCTCGATGGTCTCGTACGTCACGAGGTACGACTGCACGAGCCCGTTGCGGCGGCGCGGCGGCTCCCACGACACCACGAGGCTGTTCATGGTGATGTCGCTGAACGTGATGTTGCGCGGCGCCGACGGCAGCCCCTGGTGCGTGCGGACCAGCACCGCGCTCGACCGCGGCCCGTCGCCCGCCGGGTTGAATGCTAGCACCTGGTATACAATGTTTCACAATTATTATATTTCAAAGGAGATGGACAGATTTCGACCTGAATGAACATCGTGTATTGTACACAAATATATAAGCCCAAGTGTTACAGCTATACTATGCAGCTTCAGACTTTACTAGTTTAATGAGTTACATGATTGTTACATTACATTTAAATCATTTCAAAGAAATCATGCAAGGCCCCAGACGAAAATATATGTTTAGAAAAAAAATGAATTTCGTCCAAAAGTTCATTATTAAAGTTAGAACAATGTATCAAGAACGAAGCGAAATGTTTTATACTTTTACTTTTCCCAGTGGAGCAACAATATGCGGTAATTATTTCGCGCTCACTTTACATGGATGAATTTGATTATTTGTGGCGCGATTGAATTTAAATGGAATCAATGAATTCAATCTCAATAACTTTTATAGGTCGTAATCAGTGTAGAAAACCAGTTTGATCAAATTTACAAAAGAATAGCAGCAATTACTTACAAAACACAAATATTTCGTTATTTGATCAATTTTAATTCTCTAATAGACAAAGCTAAATTTCTTTTACTCTATTAATGCTACGTACCTGAATTCGGTACTGCGTGAATTTATCGAGAAAGACGAGTGAATGCGAGGTGGCGGTAGCCGGCACTACTTCGATCTCTTCCTCTATACGACGTCCGGGCTCCGGGTCTTCTGGAGATTCGGTCATTAGGTAGAAGATCTAAAAAAAGACATAGTGGTAATAAAAACCTGTTTTGAAACGTTCTAGTACTTACATAAAAATATAAACCTAATAATAGACCTAAGAATAGTAATTTTTTTAACTAACTGACTTCATAAAAGGAAGAGGTCGCATAACTTTAAAACGAGTAGACCATTTTCGATAATTCATGGACACGCTATACTCTTAAGTTGGCCCTGTATAAATTTGAGCGACATCTGACGGGTACTTCTTGACTTATCTCAATTTCGAAGTCGTTTATTTTTTCAGTAATTTCACACCAGCTCACCTTATATCCAAGTAAATCTCCATTCTGCTGCGCCTGCAGCGGCGGCTGCCAGGTGAGCGTGACCTCGGTGGGCGACACGGGCTCGGCCGTGACGTCACGCGGCGGCGCCGTGGGCACCGCCTCGCCCACCCACACCACCACCGGCGTGCCCGCGGGGCCCGCGCCCTGCGAGTTCACCGCGCACACGCTGATCTCGTAGTTGCGGTCCACCGCCAGCTCCTTCAGGATTACTTCTTCGCTCTGTGTAAGACAAAATTGGTAAAATTGGGATTAATGATTTGAGAATATTTTTGAATGTTATTCTTGTATTTGCTTTAGCTTTGTGTGCATATGTTTATCATTTACCTAAATCCATTTATTGCCTAAGAATCCTTCTTTACGCGTTGTGCTTTCATATATTTTTGAACTATTAGATTCCATTGTTTTTAAATACTTTAAAACTCTACAGTGTTAACAATAAATACAAATAATAGTATTAATAAAATTTGTAATTTATTATGGCATTTATTTTTTCTAGTGTTGTACTTTTTCCATTCCATTAGCCCCACATTACATTACAATATAATACAATACTCTTTATTGTACACCAGAGCAAGAAAATAACAGATAATGAAAACAACTTTGAGTTTGTACAAAGGCAGCCTTCGTTAAAGAGCGATCTCTTTTACCTTGATCCCGGGCACCTCCTGCGTCATGGTGTGCTGCAACGAGGCAGGGAAGTCGGTGAGCGGCTGGTAGAGCACGCGGTAGCCGCCGGTGGCGGTGTCGCCGCTCCAGTGCGCGTCGCCCAGCGGCGCCCACTGCACGCGCACGCTGCTCGGCGTGATCGGCACCACGTGGAGATTTTCTACCGCCTTGCTCGGCGCTGGAGTACGTAGGTTGATATAGCGTCAACTTTGCTTAGTAACTTATCGAGTCATAAAGAATGTTGACATCAATGTGCTTTTAATATCTACATTAATGATTATTCGTCCACATTTAATCGTTTTTCAATTTATCTAAACTAAAGTGTATCAACTCATAAAACAATAAAGATTTGTGCCGAGTAACGTAAGTAATCATGTTAGTAGTAACCATACAATGTTTTAATGGTAACGGGTACTCATGATATTCATTATTTATACCGATATTTCAACCCGACTGGATGAGTTATAGTCTCACGAGACTGCGGTGAACTGTGGTGGTGGTAAGTATCGTGAGTACCCATCACAGTTAATTATTCAATTCGCCATCGATTACCTCTTAGTATTCTAGGCCGCCCCCATACTACCCGAATTAAGACAATTATAAGAGCTTACCCGCGGGTAATGTGCGGACAGTTTCTGTGGCATTGCTGTATCGACTGGGTCCGATGTCGTTGGTGGCTCTGATGCGGAATTGGTACGCGGTATAGGGCTTCAACCCTTCCACTGTGTAGGACGTGGCGAACGGATCCACGCGCTCAGGGAGTGTTTGCCAAGTGCCTCCGTCTTCTTTTTGTTGAACAGTGTAGTATCTGTAAGCAATATACGCATTACGTATCCTTTGTTCCTTTATGTTTTTACTTTTTAATACTAATTAAAGTAAGTTTCACCTAGTACCACTCATTGTGTATTTCTGCTTGGCCTAATGGTTAGCTGGTAGAGAAGCATTCGTATTTAGCATTAAGCTCGCCATTTGAACCGTAATATACAGTAGAACCAAAGTGATAATGCGCATACAAATCTTCGCCAGTGGTCGCGTTTCCGGAAACAACCGAATTATTGAATCGTAAGAGCCCTAACCAATGCTCTTGCATTTAGCATCTTGTGCGATAGAAATAGGAGTCAATATCAATCGATAACAAGTTCGAACGATCGGCGGCGGTCGACGGGCGCCGCCGGTGAGTTGAACGTCAGTCAGTTGTCATATATAGAGAATATATAGAGCTGATATTACACACCCTTTTTGGTTTTGTTTTCAGAGGTAAGTTTAAACATACATACATACAGGGTACATATAATATATTTTTAACTCGTCATTTTAATAAAATTCAAATAGAATACACATAAAAAATAAAACACATAAAAAGCTTACATAAATTTGATAGAATGTTACAACTCCGCCCATTTCATCTTCTTTCAGATCGAATCCTTCCAGAATGGATAAATTTAAACGTGGGAAGCCGCTTAACTCACAAGCACGGCAAATGGTATTTAATGTGTACCTTTATTTCTTAAATGAAGCTAATGTATTCAAAAACGACCATGACGGTTATTATAAAAAGGTTCAGGAGCGTGTGACAAAATCTACAGGAATTTCACGCCGAACTTTGACTAATATATTGAACGAAAAAAGGCAAAATCAATCAATGAAATTTTCCACACCGAAAAAAGGAAAACCTAAAAGTAGGTTTCGGATGGGACATGATGATTTCGACTATTGTGTAATTCGAAATATGATATACAATTTTCAGTTGACGCTCAAAGAACTCCCAACTGTAAATAATTTGAGAAAAAAGTTAATCGAAGCTATTCATTTCAAAGGCTGTGTAGAGACTTTAAGGCTCATCTTGAAAGACATGGGGTTTAGGTTTCTGAAAACTGATACCAACCGACGGTTACTTATGGAAAAGCCAGATATACGTTTAAAAAGGATCAAATATCTCCGAGAAATACAACAGCTGAGAAATGCTGGTAGAAACATAGTATTTATGGACGAGTCATACGTGCATACATCGCATACTAAAGGTAAAACTTGGCAAGACAGCAGCAAAAAAGGTATTAAACAACCCATTTCTAAAGGAGAGCGAATTATTATTGTACATGCAGGCAATGAAAAAGGCTTCGTCTCAGGGGCTCTAATGTTACATAAATGTGTCGACTCAGAAGGTGACTATCATAAAGAAATAAACGCCGAACGTTATCAAACTTGGCTACGCAATCAGTTGATTCCCAACTTGCCTCCTAATAGTGTGTTGGTAATTGATAACGCCCCATATAATACTAAGCTGTCTGTAAAACCACCAAACTCAAATACACCCAAACCACAAATGATTGCGTGGTTACAACAACACAATGTTCCTCATGACCCAAATAAACTCAAACCTGAATTATAAAAAGACACAAAGAACAATACACAGAATTTGCCATTGACCTATAATGGAGGAGCATGGGCATAAAATTGTACGATTGCCACCATATCATCCAGATTTCAACCCCATCGAAAACATTTGGGCGCAAATAAAACAACACGTTGCCAAAAGAAATATTGCAATGAACGTTACGTCAGTTAAAGAAGCTATTTTAGAAAAAATCAACAATATAGGTTCGGAAGAATGGAAAAAAGTTCGTGATCATGCCCTTAAATGCGAAGATGAGTATAGGAAATATGAGTCAAGAATCGATAGTTATTCAGATGAAATGATTATTTACACAGGAGATAGCAGTGATATAAGTGAAATTGGAGACCTTGATGAAAATTCCGATGACTCTATGATGTCAGGAATAGAGAATCTCCCTGATTCTGATTAAATATTAACCTATGTTCTGTTATACGATTCTGATTAAATAAAAATTTTTTTTCCTAATACTTATACCTAAATCTTCTTTTCATTTAAACCTTCTTTTTTCCATCGTTAAATCGTCGTCGTCGCTTTCCTATGTGGGTCATGCGTTTACCACAAAAAAAATATATATTAAATTATGCATGAAGTAAATGTACTTTCCACTCTATATAGATATCATCTGACAACGCTTCGGAAATACGACCGATCCCGAACAATGGCGAAGATCGCTATGCGCATTATCACTTTGGTTCTACTGTAAATCGTGGTTAATAAGGTTAAATAAAAGACACGATAAGGATGTTATTGTCACTGGGCAATGTTCTTAATAGTAGAAGATCCGAATCTATATCGACATTCACCGGGTTGATAATAGAATCAAACTTATTTTATAATAAACTAGCGAACCGCCCTCGCTTCGCTTCGGGACCCGTAAGTATCAACCGCGTAGGTCCCGCTCCCGTAGGAATTTCGGGAAGATAATAAACTATCACCAAAATTAATTCAGGTTAAATTAAATTAAACTTAGAAATAAAGCTTATGACAAAATAATAGCAAAGTAGCAAAGGATTGCTGTGCAAGATTAATTCAGATTAAACTTGGAAACGCGGCAAGTTTGGTATGGCAGTGGGTTCGACCAAATTTGATTACCATAAAAACGGTTCTAGTGTGTTAATCTTAAAAGATAGACATATACTGTCGTGGACATTTTTTTAGATCAATTCAAGAGGAATAATTCTTTCATACATATATTTTTGGTATCTTGAATCGTTTTCGCAACGCATGCAACGAAAGCCATCGAGAATGAATAATTTTCCCCGTTTTTTCCACATTTTCCATTATTTCTTCGCTCCTAATTTTTGCAGCGTGATGTTATATAGCCTAAAGCCTTCCTCGATAAAAGGTCTATTCAACACAAAAAAAAAATTTCAATTCGAACCAGTAGTTCCTGAGATTAGCGCGTTCAACCAAACAAACAAACAAACTCTTCAGCTTTATAATATTAGTATAGATTTCGTATATTAGAAAATAATATATATTAAAAATGGGTTGACAACAAAAATCCTGGACAGAATATTTTTAATTATTTTTAAAAAAAATATTTTTCATAAAAAATGTTGCATGATGAAGATAATAATAAAATTTTATACTGGACTTAAAGTATAGAACATATAGAATGTGTAGACGTAGGGTAGACTATTATTTACCTGGACGAACTACTGGGTAGACAGGTATAAACAGGTATGTCAATACTAGTTACTTTTCACTCGATTTGATAATAGTCTGCACATTCTATATGTTCTATATCTATACTTTAAGTCCAGTATAAAATTTTATTATTATCTTCATCATGCAATATTTTTGAAAAATTATTTTTTAAAAAATAATTAAAAATATTCTGTCCAGGATTTTTGTTGTCAACCCATTTTTAATATATTTTCTAAGATACGAAATTTATTATAAAATAAGTTTGATTCTATTATCAAGCCGGTGAATGTCGGTCGATTCGGATCTTAGACCTTATTTTGAATGTTAGTTAAACGACCGGTTGAAAATTTTGTTCAAGTTATGACTGCCCAGAAAGAGCTTTCATTGTCCTCAAATTCAGGATTGACCGACATGCCAATAAGTTCAAATTTTATTTTTTTATTTTTTATTTATAATAAAAAATATGTTAACAAAGAGCACTGCAAAAACCTTTCACGGTTTGTCCGCAACGCTAGTTAGTCTAACTTGATTGAAAACAATGATTACCTAAGCGGCGCATAACCGTCGTTCCCGGGCGTCCAGGAGAACGTGATGTGGTGCGGCTGCAGCAGCGAGCGCGCGACGAGCGGGCGCGCGGGCGGTGCGGGCGGCGCGCGGTTCGTCGTCGTGAGCACCAGCGCGCGCGCAGTCCCGCCCCACCCCATGCGCGTCTGCGCCGTCACCGAGAATAAGTAGTAGCGCTCCGATGCCAGCTCCATTGCTCTGTGTACATACATAATATATGCGTCATGAAGGCAGCAATTATCGATCTCGTCACATAGTTTTGTGTGATACAGACAGGACAGTGTAGAACTGTAGACGCTTTGGGTGAAATGAGTTGTCATGGAAAACATTCGTGAGAATGGTGATATCAAAAAATATTTTTTCGAAACAGCGATAAAAAAAAAATTACGTGCATAGGTGTACCTATAAGTGTTACTTAGAACAGATGAGTTATGATTTTCTTATTGATAGATACGATACTCTATTGTACGGTAGGTATACATGTGAATAAATGTTTTTACTACATTTGAATTTGAAGAAAACGTTTTACTTTAAAATCAATGAATTAAACATTATTTACCTAAATGTCCGATCCGCGGGTGGGAATTCCCTAGAAAAGGTATGCTGTGTTGAGCTGTTTAAATGGTATGTGACTTTATAAGCCAAAATTTCGCCATTTGGATCTTCGGGAACATCCCATATTATTCTCGCCGTTGAAGACGTCACATCCGGGAACGAGACATTTGATGGAGGTCCAGGAGCTAAAGTCAATATATAAAGTGTATTAAAAATCGATCCAAAGTAGAATATACCAATCCAAAGTAGACCCAAATAAGAACGTAATTTAACCACAGATGTAGACTATTAAGAGGTTAAACTTACTATAAAAAATATGGGTTCAAAACTTTGTACTTAAGCTATGAACAATAACTTACTGTCTTCGAATGTTCTGACCGTGACGGGGGGGTCGCTGAGCGCCCCGTCTCCGAGCCGAGTATACCCCAGCACTTGTATCTGATATACGACGTACTTTCTGAGCTCAGTCAACGTGATGGTATGAGTGAGGTTCGACGTGATGGCCTGGCACTGAACCTTCTGTTGATCGGGTCTCGGCGGCGGGATCACCGCGGCGTAACACACTTTGTAACCCTCGATAAGGCCGTTCTGATCGCTCGCTGGTATGTCGCCCCATAGCACTACCACTGTTGTAGACGATGTCGTATTCGCCGATACGTTCATTGGACCGCTAGATGGCACTAAAAATTACAAATAGTTATGAACGTTAGGAAATGTTGATGTAACATTATGTAATTGGAATTTATGTGGCCTGAGAAGTCATTATAATCATTATGTAATCTTATATGGTCAAGAAATAAACAATTAAACACTGTTTAAATTTTAATGTATGTAGTTTACGTAAAAAGTAATCATATACATGTCCTGAAAAAGAATATAGACTTTAGTGCTCTAAATATAAGCATATTCCTTGACAAATGTAATAAAAAATAGAGAAACATATTACCAGATTCTCTCGTCCTCTCAGTGGCGACAGGACTCTCTTCAGAAGTCCCAACCTCATTGATAGCCGTCATCCGAATCTCATACACGGACCACTCCTCGAGGTTGGCCAGTACGTGCGAGTTGGCCGTGTGGTCCTCAATAACGGTGTACAGAGTTTCGTTGGCGCCACTCCTTTTGTAAGTTATATTGTACCCTTTGGGGTTCCCGTACCATTCGCTTTGTTGGAGAGGCTACAATGAATATATCAAGATATATAACTGGTAAGTAGATTTAAGAATGTAATTTAAGAAGTGCTTTATGATGAAATAAATGTTTCTATGTCTATGTCTAAATTTCAATAATATCATTTTTAAATCGTATTCCCAAATAGTAAATTTTGCACGTTATTAGTTATTAAATTGTAAAAACATGCTAGTTATTGTGTAATATCATTCAGCTAGAATTTAAACTAATCACTTCATAAGTTGAAGAGATATGATGTTAAGAAATACCCTTTCGGGCCCATAGCACCACCGGCTTGCACCACCGGTAGTGTAATGGGTACTTTTTTGTACCCATGGCACTACCAAGGTGATGTGCTGCCATTAAATGTAAATAGTTCTATAATAATAAAATATACTTAGATATGTTAAAAACAATTTTATTAAGTCAATACAAGTGAACTAAATAGTAAACAAAAAAGTAAAACAAACGTAAATACACACTTCTAAACTTACGCGTTCCTAAACATTTTTTTTCTTACGTTTCTTAACTAAATTAACTAACATAGGTACGGGATTAAACAAGTGAACTAAATAGTAAACAAAAAGTAAAACAAACGTAAATACACACTTCGAACACCGCCATATACTGGAACCGTTTTTATATACTTTGTGTCTATGATACTTATATTTTTCATGTAATAATAACACTCCTCCATGACTTTTAATAAAAGTTATTCCTTCTGCGTCTTTTTCCATTTTAGTTTATTTTGCTATTTGCACAAAAATGTTAAAACGTCAAATATTGTTTTTTATAATTTTGCTTTTATTTTAAAATAAAATGTGGACCAAAAAGCTTCAGTTAAATACTAAATGCACATATTAAATGCACTACAAAGTTTCAACAATAATTGCAGGATGATGATTAATTGTAATAATATACCTACTAACATACATATCTCCTTAATACTTCCTTATGGATATTTTTAGAAGTGTGTATTTATGTTTGTTTTACTTTTTTGTTTACTACCTATTTAGTTCACTTGTATTGACTTAATAAAATTGTTTTTAACATACTTAAGTATATTTTATTATTATAGAATTATTTACATTTATGGCAGCACATCACTATTTCTTGGTAGTGCCATGGGTATAGAAAAGTACCCATTACACTACCGGTGGTGCAAGCCGGTGGTGCTATGGGCCCGAAAGGAGAAATACGAGTAACCGAGTGTACTCACAATCCATCTGACACGTAAGTTGTTCGCGCTGACGGCTCGTACGGTGACGTTCCGCGGCGGGTGTCGCGGCGGCGCCTGGATGGTCTGGAACTCCTTGCACGGCTCGGACGGCGGCGACGACCCCACGATGTTGGTGGCGATCAGCCGCAACCGGTACGTCGTGAACGGCACCAGCCCCGTCACTAATATTGATTGGGCGTCCGGCGCGTTCACCTCGTAGATTGTCACCCATGACGAGTTCCGGGCAGTTTGGGCCTATTCAAATTGAACATCGATTTTTAATTCTAAATTTATTCTGCATACATTCCATACCGCAAAAAAAGGCGGAACCTATTTTATGATCAATGCTATGGGACTAGATAGTTATAAGGACAGAACTTGTTATTATTTGTTTTAACCGGCATATTATGTCGTCTTGCAACATATTTTATTAAGTAGACGCCCTAGCTTCACTTTGGGAGACTTGTTGCTCCGCTTCTTTTGGGTGTAGCGTGATTTTATATAGCTTATAGCCTTCCTCAATAAATGGAATATTCAAAATAAAAATAATTTTCCAAATCAGACCAGTAGTTCCTGCGATTAGCGCGTTCAAACGAACAAACAAACTCTTCCGCTTTATATTATTAGCATAGAAGTAATAGATACATAGCGCTAACATACACTTAGGTCAACACATATAGAGTCTCCACACACCTGAACAGTCCACAGCGATATAGACGAGTTGCCGTCGAAGCCGGGCGTGAACTGCAGCAGCACAGAGGCGGCGGCGATGTTGGAGAGCGCCAGGTTGCGCGGCGCGGCCGGCAGCACCGGCTCCACGCCCGACTGCATGCTCGCCGCGCGCGCCGCGCCCTCGCCCGCGCCGCCCAGCGCGCTCACCCAGAACGTGTACACTGTGCTCGCCTGGGGACGGTACATTTGTGTTATAGTAAGCTGTTACAACGCTCTTCCATAGAAAATGGAATGTTTTGGACGTTGAGTGGAATAGTGGACGGCTTATGACAATGGTGACTGCTACCTTATTCTATTTAAGCAACTTGGTGCGGGCGCGGAAGATTGTGGATATTATTACGCCACAATAGGTCAGTGTTCTACAAAGTGTGTACCGCAGCACACTGGTGTACCGTGGTCATAACTTAGTGTGCCTCGGAAAAATAAATATGGTTTCGTTGATTATGATTATTAATAAATGTTCGTTAATATGTAGGTCACACTAAAAGTTTTGCATAACTTAAAAAAACAACATGTTATTACCTAAATATTATGTTTATTGCTTTTCAAAATACTCTTCTTTGCATTTTAAAAATTTTTTCATGCGATCGAACCATTTTTTAAAACAGGAGGGCCACAGATCTGAAGGCATGTTATCTACGTGCTGATTGGACGCTATCACTGCCTCTTCGGAGTTGGTAAAAGTGAAACCTCTCATCAAATCTTTGATTTTGGGGAAATACAGAAATCACAGGGTGCTTAGTCGGGGCTATGTGCAGGATGGGTAACGACTTTACTTTTTTGGAGACTAAAAATGACTTTGATTGGTTGGCCGTCTGTGAAGAAGCGTTGTCATGCTGTAAGAGTACGCGGCTTTTTGGTCGTCTTTCACGATCTTTTTGTAACATCCTGGGTACACAAATGGTAGAATACCACTCGGCGTTAACACTCTTTTGATCTTCAAGTGGAATTGTGCAAATGGGATCCGTGGCTGAGACGAAAAATGCGATCATTTTTTTACCAAAGTTTCTCGCCTGCCTCACTTTTGTTGGCCTGTTCTCATTTTCAAACAACCATTCATAAGATTGCTGTTTTTTCTCGGGTTCAAAACAATAAATCCACGTTTCTTCTCCTGTGACAATATCATAAACAGTATTAGAATGTCCGTGGTCGTACTTCAGTAGCATCTGTGAGCACCATTCCACGCGAGCCCGCTTCTGCTCCGCTGTCAGTTTATGAGAAATCCAATCCAACGACAACAAAGTTTCCGAACTTTTAATTCTTTGTGTAAAATTTTCTGAATTTGGCTCATACCAATCCTCAATAGCCCTCGAATTGTCTCATAGGTAATCCGCGGGTTTTCTTCAATTAGCCGCTTAACAGTAGCCACATTATTTTCGTTGACGGCAGTTGAAGCCTTGAAGGCCGCCCTTCACGAAATTAGTCATGTAAAGAAACCCGACCTCTATCAAATTCAGCAAACTATCGCCTCACGGTGCTCAAACAAGGTGCTTCTCTCCCAAAAGCATTTTGAAGACGAGCTGCACAGTCTGGCGCGGAGAGAGAACTTTTAAAATCATGAAAAATCATCGCTCTAAAATCTTTACGACTTAATTCCATTTTCTTTGCATACGTAGAACTTTGATGTGTGATAAAAAACAATTGACAAATGATTTCCCGCCAATTTTTTATTTTTATTACCAAGAAGGTTGCAACGGTTTAAAAAATATAACATTCGAAATTCAAATACCTACGATTGGCTAGAAGTGCAAAACTTTTAGTGTGCCCCATGTATTACTTAAAAACTGTATTTTAAGTTGAGGTGCACTTTGAACACAAAAAGTTTGCGGAACACTGCAATAGGCAATAGTAGTGGTTTCGGTTGTTAATGCCATATTTAAATTAAACATGGAGCAGTATAAAAAAATATTAAAACATTATCTATATACTTATTTCTTACTCACTTGTAAATGTTCCACTCTGATGCTTGTGACATTTGGTGGCAGGATTTCTTCTTTGAAAGTTTCGGGATTATCCTTCATTTGATATGTCAACTTGTACCCAATCAAGATACCATTCGCTTTTTTCGGAGGAGCCCATGACACCCTCACGGCGCGGTCTGATATATCGTCGAATTGGAGATTCATAACTTCGTCTGGTACTGGTAAAGTAACAAAATGTGATGGTTAAGCGTATTAATATATTTTTTGAGTATCATAATTTAAAGCTTGGCTACAATGTCCTCTGACTATAAGCTGTAAGTGGTGATGTGATGTATTTTTATGATTCTCAATGATGTGAAAATAGTGGTACTTGTATGTCGCAAAGCAACGGGAGTATAAAACGAAAATTTGGATCCATAACATCCAGGTCGTAACATACTTATTTAAAAAATTCATTACATCTAGTTAGTCTAAGCATCACCACTACCTCACACACAGTCAATGACATCACAACTTACTGTCCTCCTTCGTCCGGACGAGCACAAACTCGCTGCGCGGCCCGTCACCCGGCTCAGTAAAGCACAGCACGGATACGTTATACTCGGTGAACTTGTCGAGCCCGCCGACCACCGCCGTCTGCTCCGTCAGCGGGTTCAGCAGGTTCGGGGGAACACTCACTAGCTTCTGCTCTACGTTGTCCTTGACGGTTTCGTCCCAACGCCACGCCTGGATTTTGTAACCCTGAAACGATGTTGTAAGTTTGAAATTAAAGTACGAGGATGTAAGTGCGCGTACATGTAAACTTGGTGAGTATGTTCAAAGATTGTAATTATGGATGTTTTTTAGATTTGTAAGTACAAATTCGCAGATTACAATTTGTTACTTTGTACAACATATATATTCATTCATGAAATACTCCACATCTGTAACGGCACTTCCAAATGCACTTAATGCACCTTTAAACTTGTTTAGATATTGATAACACATTCATCTTTTTCATATAACTCGACAACCTTTAATTAATCTTAATAACCGGTAACATTAATATTAATATTCTATGGATATTTTTCATAGTGCCTATTGCACAATGTTATTAAAATCCCATTCGTGTGTCAGTACGAACCTGATTGATGCCATTAATTTTCTGTGGATTCGGGGGCGTCCACCAAACATTAATTGCTGTAGAATTAGCGGGCTCGCAGTGCACAGTGTCGGGCGCCGCTTCCGGCACGCCCTCTTTCGTCTTTATCGTATAACTGTCCGAGAACACTCCCACCCCCTTATCGTTGTACGCCGCTATTTGCACGTTGTAATCCTTCCACGTAATCAGATCTTGTATCAAGTAGTTTCTTTGTGCTTCGTTGGTTATATTTTGATACGTCCACGGGCTGTTATCGTACCCTCGTAACCTATATCGGATAACGAACCCCAGTATGTGACCGTTTCTGTGCTCCTCTAGCGGCGGTTGCCATTGTGTTATTATTTCGGACGAGGACCGCGCCGAGCCCATGAAACCCAACGGTGGTCCGGACGGAGCTGAAATATTATATCTTATACTTAAATACTTTGTATAACTGAGGTAAAAAGTTTGCGAAATGGAGGGAAATGGATAGGGGTAGCGATATTAATTAGAACCCCATTAAGGGTAACATTAAAGCCCCATTAGGTTATTACATTACGAGTAATTGGAATGAATCTTTATGAATCAGTCAGTTTGATATGTACTTAAATCGTTCTCACTCCTATCCTTACCCTCCTTTTTCGTGAAATTTTAAACTTAGCATCGTATAAGTGGTGTATAGATTCGTCTATTATATATTACTTATTATAATAATAAAAATATACGTATAATAAATAATTTAGTGGCACGTGAATAAATTGAAAAGTCGATACCTACGCGGTCAACTCGAGGTTACAACTTATAACAAATGAGTGTCTCAGCTGTATAATTTTTAAGACTCGATGTGACTACATAAAAAGTAAAAATAAATTATTCTCATATAATACCACTATTGAAATGGCTCTATCCATATGTAACATTACAACTTATTCACGTAACAATAATATACCCATTAGAGGCGAGATAAGGAATCTTAGATCGTGCATGCAACGTAACGTAACGTAACGAGCATTTGTGCATGCGTTGACATGCGCATAAAAAAGTAACATAATATTTGTAATTACTTAGTATACATCGTATGTGACTCATGCAAAATATTTTTTAGACGTAAAATTTACAAAATATAAGTAAGTATTAAAACTTAAATAGAATTCAATAAAAGTCTACTTTTACTGGTACATGGTAATTTATTAACGAAGGGGGGTACAATTTTACAGTACGTATTTCCCATACCTTGGCAGCATATTATGTCACTGGCTGCTTGGTTACAAAAAGAATATGTTTGTAATAGTATTATGAACAATACAGGATAAATAAATACATTTTTTAATATAGTGCATACATTTATAGCAAGTGACAAAAAAAATTCTCCACACACAATAAATAAAATCTACGTAATATTTTAAACGTTTTCAACCCAATTGGCCATTGGCCCAGCCTATCGGGCCTATGCTCAGGACTTTTCCTGAGATCGATTCCTAATCGGAACCAATATTTACATGACAGACGAATGTTTTATTAGGGTGCTTCAATGAATTATAATGTATCTATATAGGTATATATCTGGTCATGTGTTTAATACAAACTTTATAATTACCTTCTTGCGGCAAAGTCAAAACATCAGTTGGATCAGAGGGAGGTCCTTCCCCGACGGTGTTTACTGCAGACACCCTGAACTGATACGAGGTGGCGGCCTTCAAGCTCGTCAACAGAACCCAGCGTTGAGACGCAGATACATTAATGGGTTCAGTGACCCAATTCAACAGTGGGTCTGGTGTTGGTCCTGCAATTATAATACGGACATGAATTCGGCCAATTAACTATGACGAATCTATCACGCAATGTCTAATGCTTGTCGAATGAGATTTGAATATTGATTTCTCATAGAACTCTTAGCGTTTCGTTTGGTAAATGAATTTTTGTATTTCTCAGAATATGCCAGAAGTAGACCTACAATGTCCTTGAATTAGTTCAAACTGAGATTTATAACAAAGGATCCAATATGGATTAAAATGATTTATTAGTTTGAAGAAAAGACTTACAGTGATAAAGTTAATATCATTATAGTGTAATAAAGGTACGGGCAAATGTCTCTGAATGTTTGTTTAGTTAACATTTCAAAAAACTGCAGAGGTTTCGCTGAGACAATAATTATGATAACCCATGATAATATTACTAAAAATACTGATAATATTTTAACTGAGAAAGTGGGACGATCAAAGTTTGCTAAATGTCCTACTTTTCATGTGGCTATCTCTTTTCTATCTCACGCGTCCCGTAATTATCTGTCACATCCATAGCGATAGTAATATATCGAAACAGTCCCAAAAGCGCAACTTGTATGAACATAACGTACATCTACTGTTATCTACTGTTTGATATGTAGATATTTATTTCTTAATCACTGAAACACTCACCAAACTCAGGCACAACCCGTCTCTGGACTATAAACTTCTGTATGGGCGAGTTGCCGTCGAAGCCGGGCGTCCAGGAGACGTTGACGGCGCGCTGCGGGGTCGCATCCAGACGCTCGGCCCTCACATTGGTCGGGGAGAACGGCAGCTCGATGACGGACAGCACGGCGCGCCGCGTGTGGTTCCCGCCCGGTGACGTCACCACGCACGTGTACTCGCCCGCGTCGCTCGCGCGCACCGCCTGCACTTGCAACGCACCCTCCGCCGATATCCACACCCGGGAACCGGCAGTCATTGGTCTGCAAATATTTTTGTGTCTGTGCTGTGCCCACTACTGAGCATACACCACCACGTTGCTCTAGTACGGATCGGTGTGGAACGGGTTACTGGTCAATCCAAATAACGGAAGTTTTCATGCCGGATTTTCTAACAAAAAATAAAAAATTCCAGACGCAAGATGCAAGAATCGTGTCATCACCGCGTTACCTTAACCTTCACCTTAATTTATAAAGACAATTATTTGGATTATCGTACAGTGTTTAAATACTCAAAATATATTATGTCAGCACTTTTTCTTGTTTTATTCAAATCAAAATTATAGAGTTTAAGAGCAAATAAAAGGTTCAAATAAAAGCAAGCTTTGATTCTGGTCTCCTGGAATTATTAGAATCCTGGAATTATTAATAATACAGTAATATGTGTTAGCATTATTTCATTAAATTTACTAACTAATCTGTCGGAAGCAAAGTTATAATATTGCTAGGTGCAAGGTAGTACGGAATTCATGAGCCGACTTGCAAGGCTGCTGAATTATAGAGACCCAATTCCGTGCGAATGACACTCACTGTTTGTTATGGAACCAGTCGATGTTGTACTTGACGTTGGGGTCATTCGAAACTTTGCACTGCAGCGTCGCCGTGTGACCCAGCAGCACCCGCGTGTCTACTGGTGGCGCGATTATTTGAGTCCTCACTAAAAAGGAAACGATAAGCATTATAAAACATTTATTTTGCTACTTTTCACAACGAATTGTATTTGATTTTTTTCTCATAGCAACTCATATCTAAGAGTCGAGTCCGGTTTCTCCTCTACAGTTACGGAAGTACAAGCCATAGACCACCGTGCTGGCGAAATGTAAATTGTAATGTGCTCATATCTTAATGTTTTCCTTTACCAAAATGAGTAAGTAATAATTGATTTGATACGAACAAATTAAAAAATAAATGGTTTGGATCTCGGTCACGTAAGTCCAATATTCAGACTGCTTGAATTAGGATACCGCACACTTACAAGTGGCGACAATCTAGTAAATTCTAGTACATTTTATTCATTCCATGGTTACTGTATAGAAATAGATCAATGATACCCTTCTCGCTATCCGTACAGACGAAACCTTTGATGACGTCAAACATTTTTAACGAAGCCACACAGATGTCCCAACCCAACATACCCAAAACGGTGAGATACGCCTCTCCAGAAACATTCCCAGCGTCGTTCGCCCGAATGCATGTGTACTTGCCGCTGTCGGTTGTCGTCGTGCTTGTGATTAGTATATCTCCTTCCTCCAACGCTTGAAGTCTTCCCGATAAGTTTATTATGAGAGAATCTGCAAAGCGTTTTAGCATGTCAATTAAGAGACTAGGTTTACCTTCGAAGGAACTGTGCGATGAAGCGTGTATTCACAATTACTTACGTATAATACATGTAGGTATATACACACAATTTATAATTAAGATACTTATTAATATATTTAACTTTACAATGTATTTATGTTACATGCAAGTTATGACTGAGTGAATGTGTGTATAGAGAAGACGAATACCTATCATTTGACTAATTGAACTCAAATAAAAACAAAGGTAATTATAAATTATATAAAGAGAGTGAAAATAACCTTTTAATTTAAATAGTAAGACTACAAACGTCCCTTAAAAATAAAATACATCATGGATGCCAAACATTTTGGGGTGATAATTGCTATGCTATGTATGTTTTTATGTTAAATATTGTTCAATCAACTGATTTAGTCACTGGAATTATAAATAAATCAAACGTGAAGTAGGTACTGCAACGTTGCCGTGTTGTGGTTAAAGTACATGTGGCGTTACCATCACATACATACAGGATGTTCGGCCACAGACGATGTATCAGAGTGAATTATTATTTTGTATCACATAACACGATGATAATTTCTGCGGTTATCTCATAAAATATCTAATGTCAATTATAGTTGCATTGCAGGACACTTACAGGACGCTTTATTTATACATAAACGTACTGTCATCCACGCCCGGGCGCCCGTAGAGGGTAGTATAATTGCTTTTTACAAAAAAAATAACCGACTTCAATCTTGATAAGTAGAGATAACTCAAAAACTATTCGCCAGATGGCGCTCAATTCAACATGTAAGTGTAAAGTTCTCGTCACTACAAATTAATCAAGCCCAAACACTAGATAACTAAAGTAAATCGTTGAGGAGTTCCCTCGACTGTCTTTCGGCTTCATCAGATCGACTCCAGATCTTCATGAAATGGTAGCACTTTAATGTACTTATGATAATATGAACAAACACACTAGTTGTCCATACAATTTTCGAAAGTTCCTCTCGATTTCTCTGAGATGCCATCATCAGATCCTGGTGTCCTTATCAGGGGACCCCACTGCGCATATCTACTTTACAACAAAAAAAGAACTATCAAAATCGGCCCATAAACGACGAAATAATCGCTGAACGTACATAAAAAAAAGCATATATACGGTCGAATTGAGAACCTCCTTCTTTTTTGAAGTCGGTTAAAAATTACAACAAAGTCTGAATAGTCTTTTGATCCTAATACAGTGAAAGTATAATTATATTGTTTAGTGGCGTTATAATAACGAACTTTCACTGACAACTCTACCAATCGGATCATGTTACGTAAGAAATATTAACACCTGACAGCGTAGCATTAAACCCTTTAATCAGAACTCAAGATAGCAATTTACATCAGATCAGTATTCTTTTATCGCTATGGGAAGACACTCAATACCATTGCAAAGGCTTTGTTGAAACTTGAAAACTACGCATTATAAGATTACTTTATACTTGTTTACGTGATTATTAAAATGTGACACAGGACTTTATCATTTATCACACGAACCCGCCATTCTGTTTAGATGAATGTATTCCTAGATTTCCTAGGTATTTTCTGGGCGATACTTCTAAAAGTGTTTTTTCCGGGAAATTTAGCCTTATTCGCGACCGACGTATGTAAAAAAACACTAAAGAAAAACAAAAACTTTCGCGGAGTAGCCTAGATACAGTGTTGCCAACTACATATAATTTCGAAATTCCGTTAAACCTGTTGGTAAATTCCGTCAAAAATCCGTCAAATTTTTTTTGTGTCCGTCAAAAATTCCGTTAAATAAAAAATACGTTTTATAAATGCGAAAGTTTGTAAGGATGTATTTGTATATGTGTTTGTTACACTTTCACGCAAAAACTTTTGAACGGATTTTCATGAAACTTTGCAATAAAATAGCTTAGACCTCGGAATAACATAATAAGTTAAAATTTATAGAGATTTTTTTATCATTTGTTCATACTACAATTATAACTGTAAAGTCGAAACCAGTCAAAACAAAATCCACCTTCTGAGAGCTATCTTCTACTAAGTGGCTGGCTCCCTGAAGCGAAACGAGAGCGGGTTTACTAGTCAATATATAAAAAAAAGTTTTAAAAAAACAATCCCAATCGTCATCAGACACAGAAAACATAAAAATAACTTTATAACAAAAAATCACAATCATCATCATCATTTCCAGTTGATGTTATTATACTCGCTATGGGAGCAGCTGTTAAGGTGGATGGCTGATTTTAATTTTATGTTTAGCAATAGCATAGCAATAAGAGGTAAATCAAAAGCGTAACATGTCTTGCCATTTCTTTTTAATGCAGAACGAATATTGAAAATTGCGTTGATCATTTTTTCATTCATTTTATTTCTCAATTTTGATTTTACTCCATTTAAAACACTAAAAACTCTTACTACCTCCGCGTTTGAACAAGGTAGCAATAACATTGTAAAAGCAAAATCACAATATAAGTGTTGGAATGGAATGGATTAATTTTTGTTGCACCTTCAGATTTCTTACCTCTGACCAAAATTCTGTGGAGGAAAAGGGGAGATCTCCCGCCAGGCGATGTCACTGCCTGGGGACCGCGGCCCAAATGTTAACTCGGACCATTTGTATATATAGTTTGTATATCTTGAAATCTTGATAGCGCGGTTGAGGATGCGTCTTCTGATTGGCCAGTTCAGTATGACGCGTATGACGTAGTCTATTGTTTCACTGCACTCGTCGCTCGTGGTTGCGTGGTCAGCATTATGTGCGGCGCGCGCTCATATTACTTTTAGGTATTGCGCCGCTACATCACTCCCCCTCCACTGTTGGGAGATGTCGTCACTCTCGTATGCCAGTGTTTTCCATCGGCCATGTGTGCCGGAACGATGCGATGCGTGCGCAGTCACGGGAGGGAAACCGTCAAACCTCGGCTGCGTGCTGCGGATCGCTGAACTTGAGCCGGATGAAGGAACCAAGGCACTTATTTGGAGGCTGCTCGTGGAACCTGGTCATTATGCTCGTTGCTGCTGGCTGGAACCCCATGACGCCTTGTACTTGCTGAAGGACGTCAGATACTTCGAGAGGATTACCAAATCACGTTGGTTGATCATAATTACGTCGCTCGATCAAATCATTTCGGCTGAATCACGTCGGTTGATACATCATGTCGCTTGATCACGTCGACAGATCACGTCGGCTGAATCACGTCGACAAATCACGTCGGGGTCACCAATTGTGGAGGAAAAGGGGAGATCTCCCGCCAGGCGATGTCACTGCCTGGGGACCGCGGCCCTAATGTTAACTCCGGACCATTTGTATATATAGTTTGTATATCTTGAAATCTTGATAGCGCGGTTGAGGATGCGTCTTCTGATTGGCCAGTTCAGTATGACGCGTATGACGTAGTCTATTGTTTCACTGTACTCGTCGCTCGTGGTTGCGTGGTCAGCATTATGTGCGGCGCGCGCTCATATTACTTTTAGGTATTGCGCCGCTACAATTCTACAGTTCGTTACTAGAACACTAGAACTAAATTCTTGATTTTTTTTTCAACTATTTTTCCCGTCAAAAAATCCGTTAACCGTTAAAATATATATTTTCTCCCGTTAATACCTGACCCTAATCCGTTAAATCTAACGGGAAATCCGTTAAGTTGGCAACACTGCCTAGGTAGCCTTTGTGTAATGTTGACGTTTGAAGCTCAATATACCGGAGTTCCTATATTTCGAAATTTTAACGCTTTAAAGGCCTTGACGGTAATTTATTAATGAGCTTATTAATGTACTTTAGTTTAGTAAAAAAGTAATTAGAAATTTCATGTCTTCTCGCTTCTCAAGGATGAAATAGAAACTTCAGCTTTGCTTATAGGGTCATTGTCAAAGATTGTAGCAAACAGTTCGACCCAGAAAATGATCAATATTACTTTGTGATAAATATAAGTACAGTCCATGGGTTTATTCCACAATATTGTATTCTCTTTTTAATATTACAAAACTATCATACATTCCACTTACCATTGAAGTACCACGTGACGTTAGGGGTGGGGGCGCCGACCGCGCGGCAGGCGATGGTAGCGTCCTTACCGTCGAGCACGGTCAGGTTGGCGGGTGGCGTCTGCATTATGGGCGGGGAGGCTACGAGCCACACATCGAGTTAGTATGAGCACTACCACATCACTATCAATACACTATGCTGTCAAACAAACCGCGCGAACCGCGCTTAACTATTTGTTAGTACACTCGACACTCGTAATTAAGTGATGTGATCCTCATTTCCCTGTTCTATGTCAATCATTAGTCAATCACACGCATGCATTAACAACTGACATTACAATGACGTATTATAGTGTACCTACCTAGGTACTTACGAATTTTTATTAAAAATGTGAAATAAAAAAATCGGAATTACAGTCGCATTCAGAAAGGGGTTTTCCCGTTGGCTCCCATTCTCATTCTCACCCGTCCCACTATACCCCGAATTCCGATTTTTCAGATAACGTCAAATAAAAATAAACATTGCTTAAAAGTACAGTTATAAGAAAAAGTCTTAAAGTAAAAATTTAACCATGCCGGACTTGATTGGATAACTTGAACTGCCCTTTTAAGTAACCTGGGTTTGGTCTGGGTGTTATATTGCCCATGGAAGCAAGGAGACGGAATCCTAGAGAATGAGGCTAAATAAAGGTATTATTATAAGGTACTTATTCAATAAACAAATAAGTGGTATAAAAACATGTAATAAAAATTAAAATGCAAAATCAGTCTTATTTTCATATACCTTCTTAATAATTTGCTAAATTGACAACAACAAAAGTAATGAAGTCATAGACAAATAGACAAAAATTCATGATAGCGGCTACAGACTCACGCCGAGAACCCCCGAGAACACCCGAGAAGCGTGAATGTGATCGGTTTCTCGCAGTCTCGTTCTCGGGCTCGCCTGTTCTCGGATCGGTGTCGGTATTTTTGCCCGCTTCAAAGGGTTTCTCGGGCGAGAAAAGAGAACCGTATTCACATTCTCGTTCGGTCTCAGTGCGACCGTTGTGTGTTTTTGTATTTAAAATTTACATTTCTAGTTAAAACAATCTACTGTCTGTGGTTACCAATTATTATTATTATTTTAGTACTTATATTAATTTATTTCTTATTTTAGTATTCACAAGATTATAGTTTATAGTATATTAATGCACACAAAACCAAAGCCGCTGCATTGACGTCCATTCCGGATGACAATCGAGAATGCGAATGAGAAGGTCGCATGAGTGTAGATGTAGATGCCTTCTCGGTTCTCGCGCAATTTCTTGGCAAGATTTCACGGCGAGACTTCTCGCGTGAGTCTGTTGGGGCTATGAAGATCATTGTTTTAGGTTATTTTGCGTTAATAAAGAAATTATAATTAGTATTGATGTTTTTTCCCCGGGAACTACGAGTTTAAATGACATTGTGGAATTTGAGGATAACATTTTACTAATTTTTGCTTACACACGTTGGGGGCCCCTGTATCCCGGGGACTACGTATCATTGATACGGCTGATACGACGGTAGCTACTGCCCTGCTAAAAACATTATCTTACTTTAAAGAACTTTTTCTATAGACTGTACATGTTGAAAAAAGAAGGCAAAAGTACTCACAAACTATAAATCAAATTAATCGTTTTCGGGGTCTAGTGGGACGGGTGAGAACGGGAATGGGAGCCAACGGGAAAAACCCTTCAGAAAATAAATAGTACTTTACGAACAAATATCGTATATTATTTTATAGCACGAGTGACATAAACCCGCTTAATTGTAGTTATATTATAATAAATAATAGTTATGATTTGATGCTTTAATTTCATATAGATATATTGCTAGTTACTAGTTACACTTTCTAAGTTGCGACTAATGTTTTTGTAATTTTATTGTGCGAAAGAGAATAATTACAAAGATTTCGAAACATGAAGAGATAGATAAAAAATACGACGACGAATAAGCCTCCAGAAAGGAATTATTACGAATTTATTAATGTTTGAATTAAGTTTTCTACAACATAAAACTGTATTTAGGAAAATCGCTAACCTATCAGAATTCTTGACTAACAAGCATAACGCACTGGTTTAAATTACTGAACCATCAATTTGAGAAGAGAAGATAACTACAAGAAACATTTTTACTGATTTTACCACCAACAATTTAACTACCTGCAAGCCGGCAACACACAGAACATACTTCAATTGAATTCATATAAATAGTTGTTTGCGTCACTCAATGTCATAAAGTACCCTCATGTACATGTAAGTATTTTTTGAAGTTATACTTCTTTTGTCGCGATGGAGAAAAATGATGAGAGTGAATTTGCGCACACCGACACCTAAATTTAACAGCATGAAGTTAGTTTTACGATGCGCGCGCAGCAGTATGAAGTTGCCGGCTAACCACTCATACTCATTGGCCTATTGGCCTTTGTCAATGTAAAGTTGCAATGTGCACACCGATAGATGGCGTTAGGAGCCTAAAAATTTTTGAAGTTATACTTCTTTTGGCGCGATGGAGAAAAATGATGAGAGTGAATTTTTACGATGCGCGCGCACACCGACACCTAAATTTAACAGCATGAAGTTAGGCGCGTGACGATGCGCGCGCAGCAGTATGAAGTATTGTATGGGCATGTGACAACTGACAACTAGCGACCTCTATTTGTTATGTATGGCCCTATCTCGGCAAATCGAACTATTGTTAACAGTATAGCCGGAGATAGTTTCTGAAAATGACACTAGATGGCTATATTGATCTTAGGGTGCTATGCGGCGGTCTTGCTTGCGTACTTCGTATGATGTAACAATAGATGTCGTTGTCAGTCTGAACTTGAGGAAAAAGTTAATGAATCATCACTCTGATGCGTTATAATTGAGGTTATTTAAAAATTTAGCTTTGGATTTATGCACTTTATACTGTTTTGTTTTGGTTCTGTTGATTTGTCCACTCTTTAAACACTTTTGTTTGCACTGATTTTAACTTTTTTAGTATAATTAATACTAAATATTATTAAATTATTAACGTTGAATATTTATTATTAATGATGCCAAAGAAGTATAACTTCTTACGTGCGTACATAAGTACACGCAATTCTTTTTTTTTTAATTTGTACCTGCGCAATAGGCAATAATTCATTTTTGAATGGTGTGAAGTTAGCGTCATTTGCCATGTAATAAGGAGCTACTTAAGTCACGGATAACTGTGGCATAAGTGCGGGTTTAGGTCACGCTGTGCTATAAACTAATTTAAGTATAAAGATGATTTATCCACAAAGAGAAGGACTTAAAGTAAAAGCTTCAAATTACGAAAGATATGGATTACTTAGTAAGTTATTCGCATGCAGATATTTGATATATGAATACTACTACCATTGCATTGTCCACATAGACCTACTGTTGCAAAAATGGTCTACTTTCTTAAACATACCTATTTATTATGAAAATAATATGCATAATGATGAAACATTGCATTTTAATCGAATCGAAAGCAATCAATGATAAAACTTGTAATTCATAAATTAGCATTAGCATTGTAAATCGTAACGTGGAGAAATACTACATTTTTTATCATTATCGTTAATTCATACATCATAAATTAAGTATAACGACATACCTTAGTAGACAATTTTGGTCCTCTTTATCTACATCGGTAAAAATATAACAAAATCAACATAAGAATAGGAACATGCTTCATAAAAGGAACAATCACACAGTTTAATCTAAATCAGTGATCACTGTCTACAAAATTGCAAATCATTCGTGTTTAGGTGTAAAATATTAAAGTATATTAAAAATTATAATGATCTAATACCACCCTCGCATTGGGTCTCTCTCGGTGAAGGCAAAGTGAATTACCATAATAAAACAATGGTAAAGCAATCAAGTACTAAGAGGTAAAAACATGTGCAATACTATACACAAATAAATTCTCTTACTGCCGGTATCGAACTTGAACGTTTTTGCCTTTTTATCTGCGGTCCTCATTCTTATTAACTTCATGTGACTGCGTGGGAAGCGCCTATTGTCCTTCACTGTACCGATATTAACGATTATTAAACTGCATTTACATATTTTGTCTTATAAACTAATAACCAGTTTTGCAGACGGATAGTGTTTACTTACTTTTTATCTTCAGCCACGTGTAGATAGAAGATTCACCGGCTTCGTTGCTTGCGATACATTGGTATATTCCCATATCTTCCATCTTTAAGTTACTGATGACGAGTGACCGGTCTACTTCCACCCTGTACCGGCCTTCGCCGTCGTCCACGTCAGCGTTATCAGGCTCCCCGGCATCTGCTCCTACACTTGCAATTTTCCTCGCGTCCTTATACCACGAGATTCCTGGCAAGGGTATTCCTTGCACGTTGCATTCTAAAGTTATCGACGAGCCGAATTCCCCGTATGTTTCATATTTCAAATTTGTTAGCATAACGGGCTTTTCATATACAGTGATCTTCGCCGAAGCAGTGACTGTTGCAAAGCCACCGGTCTTTAACCTAGCCTGACACGCGTACTCCCCGGTGTGGTTTAAATTGGCCGAAATCAAGCTTAAAGTTCTATTCCACTGGTCGTTCAAGTCGTATGTGATCCCGGCCAAATCGATCAAAACTCCGTCCTTAAACCACAGAGTTTCAAGTTCATGAAGAGGTCTAGCGTTGGCTATACAATATAAGTTAGTGGATTCCTGACCCTTTATTATTTTTGTATTTTCCGGCTTTATGATTATTTCTGGGGCTATTTCTTTGTTATCATCTCCATAAACAGTAAGTCTTACATAGGGGCTATTTTCTACTTTACCGGATTGTGTATTTATCGCACGAGCCCTAAAAATATTGTACAACATTAATTAAGTTAAGATTACAACAGTTATGAAAAGCATTATGTTTTGCTTCATGAATTACGAACCTGTAGGCTCTCTCATCTTCCTGAGAAGCGCACAATATGACTAGTTGATGTTTGTCTGTGATTGCATATTTTTGGTCATATCTCAAGACACCATTGACTCCGTTCTCGTCCTGCCACACCACTGATGGCGGGGGTTCAGATTCTATATGAGGAAATTCTAGTATAGCAGCTTTACCCGACTCTACCGTGACTACTTTTTCTACGGTTTTCTCAAATACGCCCATATCTAAAAAAATACAACAGAATGGAGAAAACTTATTTTTTGTACGATAAGTAATCTTAATCGCTCATAGCCCGACGGCTTGCGTCGATCCCAAGCGATCGACAAAGTTAAGCAACAGCGGGCGCGGTCGATAGTCGGATGGGTGACCGCTAGTGGCAAAATTTCTTGAGCACTTCCGTGCTTCGGAGGGTACGTAAAGCCGTCGGTCCCGGTTGTTATCGATTTATAGCAGTCGTTAAGCCGTGTCGGAGGCCTTCGGGCGGCTTGAAAACATTCGACTGTCGGTTGGCCACTAACCCCTCCACCAATACGCATTGGAGCAGCGTGGTGGAGTATGCTCTAGGCCTCCTCAGTAATGAGGAGAGACCCGTGCTCAGTAGTGGGCCTTTAATGGGTTGTAGCCAAGTAATCTTAATACTGTGTAAATAACATAATGCTTATTATTATGTTACATTACAAATGGATTAGGTAATAACTAAACAGCGACTTTGAATTTTTTTCAATAAGAACAGAATCGTCAGTAAAAGACCGTAGAATTAACATCAAAACTGAAATATCGCGAAAATACTTAACTTTCGTAAAAAAGTTTTATATTAGTTTCAGTGGTGGCGTAGACACAAGTAGATCGAATTCCGTAGGTACTCCAAAATATTTTATATTTGCCATAAAAATGCAGCTGTCTTGTCTTTATTCTAACATAATTAAAAAAATTATAAAGGGATTTTCATAGAGGCAGTAGAAGCCAAAAATTCATTTTTAGAAATGAAAGTCTTCAGTAGTAGGTATGTATGGTAGTTACGTAAACTTGTGAGATCATCGCGCAAAAACCCAGGTTTTACCTAAACCCTGCTGTAAGTTTCATCTTAATACGCTGCTTTGAATTTGAGATATAAATAATATAGGTATAGCGGCTATAGCGCAGGACACCATGATTAATAAAAAATAAAAAAAATAGTAGGTAGTTAGTACATATTTGCACGTCCGGTAGTTAGGACCTTAAAAGCCTTAATATAGTTGCACTAGTCTCCATTAAATTATTAACTTGTGTTGTGACCTGTTTTCCCGGGTAATATAGCTTAGACATAGTTTAATGTAAACTTCTACTCAAATGGTTCATTAATATATTTTACTAGCTTTTGCCAGCGGCTTCGCCCGCGTGAATTTCGTTTAAACTTCACCCCTTTATTTCACCCACATAAGTGTCATAAACGTAAGAGTAGATAAAATATAGGTATACTTAATCAGAAAGCTTCGAACTGCTAAGCTATCGGGAGTTACACGTGTTATTGTGAGTCAACCATAAAAGATAGACATATGCTGTCGTGGAATATTTTTTATATAATTTTAAGGAGAACATTTCCGTCATACATGATTTCTGTGTAGCTTTAACCATTAAGGTTGCACACGCGACGGAAGCTTAAAAAATGGAGTAACTTCTCCCGTTTCCCCAACATTTCCCTTCACTGCTCTGCTCCTATTGATTGTAGCGTGATGAAAAGTATACTATAACCAGCGCGGGAGTATGAAAAATAATTGTACCAAGTTTCGTTAAAATCCGTCGAGTAGTTTTTGTTTCTATAACGGTTATACATCAGACAGACAGACAGACAGACAGACAGACAGACAAAAATTTTACTGATTGCATTTTTGGCATCAGTATCGATCCCTAATCACCCCCTGATAGTTATTTTGGAAATATATTTAATAGATTTATTATAAGTATAGATATAGATAGAAGATGATGGCAGACTTTGGTGCCACGTTTTACTTACAAGCAACGACAATGTTGATCTTTTCGCTATAAATAGCTCCAACGTCATTTTTAGCGATGCACTGGTAGGCCCCAGCGTCTTGTCGTTGTGTGTTATGGATCTTGAAAAACAGCTCTGAAGAGTAGTCACCAAGAGGAACACCATTTTTAAGCCACCTATACATAGGCTGAGGAATACCTGAAATATAATAAAGTTTTGAAATAACCACGTTTATTTCATATTTATCCGATACGGGTATAAATCGGTGGAATAACCTTTGTTTGTAGAATTACGTCTTGTAGTTAAAATAATCTTCATAGCTAATCTTTTACCTTAATAAGGCCTTGAGCGTTGTTGTACAGGCTTCGTTTACTGTTTCTGAATCTGACCACTCAGTGAAATTGGACCAAGTAACTATACAGAGTGTCTTACCTATAGCTGAACACTGTAGGATCTTAGTTGTGCCTTCTCTGACTATGCTGTTTGAAGATGATGGCTGCATACTAAATCTCGGAGGCTGCATTTGAACTGAAACAATATAACGCATACATTATAAATACGGTACATTAAATATTTCTTGAGTAATTATTGTGTGTCGGAGATCAAGCCCAAAGTCATAAAAAAGATTTTCACGAAAATGGTCGTGTTCCCACGAAACATAAAAAGCTATAATGAAAGTTCCGTCCTTAAGTTTTTTAAATACTTTGAAAAATGTAGATCCCTAAAATGTTTAAATTGCCTAAATAAACACCTGACGAAGAAGGACCGAGGTCGTGCTATTTACGAAGATAATGCGGGGACGCGTAGTTAGGTAGGTAAATTATAACTTTCATTTACGCGCCACGAGTAGAAAAAGCTTTTCAGTTATGTATTCTCCTGTAGGTTGGTACCAGCAACATAACCGTCATTAAAACATTGAGTCATGGCTTTAAAAATAAAAAAACAGTTAATTAAGAAGTCTGCCCATTCAATTGAGATGAATCAGCCTCTAACACCAATGCGACTCGGAGGCTCGTTGACCGACTTAAACTTCATATCGAAGCGGTGGCCATTCGCTCGGAATCCGCCGAGATACAAATCGTTTAGAGCAGAGGCTGCTCAAATGACCCCAAAAAGTAAAAGACCACTTCATATTAACGTCCGGCTAAGAAATGTTAAAACGGTTTCATTACATTAGCATTCTCTGAAAAAAACAAAGAAAAACAAATATTAATTAACTTCGTCAGATTTTCGTCAGATTCGTCAGATTGCAATGCACTGCAAATAGGCTTCGTAATGAAGTACAAATTATTGACTTGACGAGAAACGAGTCAATGTTTTTAATTTTTATAGTTTTTGGAGTTTACTCCTTAAGAAACGATTTGAGTTATAAGGCCCGGTACGGAAATTTTATGAGGAGTAAAATCAAGTGTAACACGAAAAGTTGAGGCGTTACGTAGAAAGAGACAAACATATATATCTGTAGGATTGAACGTGTAAAAGAATGAGATGGAATACATTACACAGCGTATCTCATTCTCGGGGTCTCCTCTTTGCGCGATACTTCGTAGTCTCACTGTATAGTTCACTACCTCCAGTCTGAGAGTTGAATGTGTGCGTATGTTTGTACGTGTGTGTTGCGCGCCTGCGTATTACGAAGTTCTGCCACAACTTGTATACTGCTGCCGAGTACAGGGTATGCATGCTGTATAATAAATGCATATAGTAGCATTTATTATTATTATTTATATTATTTTGTAACATACTTTATGTAATACGCTTTATTGAAGTAATATAAATAATCCGAATCATTACAGATATATGTATGTTTGTTTCTCTTATCATTTTAGCAGATGCGTTCATTTACCCTTTTTTTAGGGTTCCGTACCCAAAGGGTAAAACGGGACCCTATTACTGAGACTTCGCTGTCCGTCCGTCCGTCCGTCTGTCACCAGGCTGTATCTCATGAACCGTAATAGTTACACAGTTGAAATTTTCACAGATGATGTATTTCTGTTGCCGCTACAACAACAAATACTAAAAAACAGAATAAAATAAATATTTAAGTGGGCGTCCATACAAGTATATAGTTTGGTCACCTTTCGGTCCAAGAGATGGCGTTGTGGGTAATATGTGGCTTAATTAAACAATTAAATATTTAAGTGAGGTTTTTATACAACAGACCAGATTTTTTGGCGTTTTTCTACATATGGTACGGAACCCTTCGTGCGCGAGTTCAACTCGCACTTGGCCGGTTTTATATTCGATATATATCATAATTATCGTTCGTAAGGAGTAAACTCCAATCGTACGTCGTAGCTGACACACTTTTTTTTATCGGTTTGCATAGTTTTATTAACGTGTGAAGAAAAATAATGTGCATTAAGAAGAAATCGTGGTCGTAGATAGATTTAAAATTAAACTTAGAAAAGTTTTATGCAAAAAACTTAACTGTATAAAAAATATTATTATTCTTTCACATCGTAAATGTAAAGGGATTCTTTAAAAACTGATAACTGGGAGAATCAATATTTTGTTCAGAGACCAAGTTTATTAAGGTAGGAATTAAAAAAAAATCTATCTATGATGTAATAAAAAGTTCCAAAAATTTAATAAAAAATAAACTTTTAGCATTTTGGCAGCCAGTTAAACTAGTTAATTGCGATACCTACTGAAAACACACCATGTAATACATAGTAGGATTCAAGTTAGTATTTGCCAACACTACTGGCTTGTTCGTGGCAGTGTTGTCCTTTGTTTAGCCAATGCAAAGCTTTAATGCCCGAGTGCACCTCAGCATTTTAGAATAGCATGACCATGAGTCACGCCTTCGGTCATAGGTTTGGTTGGGCGGACAACGTTAGTATTTTTGTTTCAATGCAAATACAAATAAGAATCGGTGATATAAGTATTAAGAAGTTTGATAATAATTGGAACGAAATTCCTTACGGCAGGCTTGGAGGAGATAGGGATTTTGCTGCGCGACCGAACTGAAAAACACGTGATAGTAAAACCGTAACAAAAAATGCGTGGAATAAAACCGTTAAATGAGACGTGCCCAGGCGCGACAGTCGTATACACAAGCGAGTAGTTTATAATACCTTTCTCTTTCTCCCTCTTTCTTTTCGTTATTTTTTTATTGTTATTGTGTTTTTGTTATTTTAGTTAATAATTTGAATTACGATTTTTTTGAAGTGAAACTTCTTTATCGGCGTTGGAAAATAATTTTCGTCACATTTTTCGGTTACGCTTTGACAGGTTACGCTTTGACGCGTTACGCTTTGACGCGTTACGCTTTTGACGCGCGCCATGTCAAGATTATGTTGATTACTTTGGAGGTAGATATTTTGGTAATGTATACAATTATTACTTTGTTATTGACTTCTGGGACTATTTATAAATTTTAAATGTTACCTTTTTTAATGTTTCCTGTATTCCTTCTTTATTTTTATTGATACATTTCTGTAACTTTAAATACGATTTCTTTTGATTGTTTACTTTGATGACATTATTTGTCAATGTAACTCTGACTTCTCTTTAGTTTGTTTTTTATCCAAATTATTTATAACCAGCCAGGTATGTTTTGACTTGTTTGTGGCACTATAACGGTACCTAATTTTGGGATCTTATTATTGGACTCAAGACGGCGACTATTGGACAATAAACGGCGTAATGTTTGTATTTAGTTTTTAAGTGTATTTTTATTTTTATTGTTATTATATTATTTACTAGCGAACCGTCCTCGCTTCGCTTCGGGACCCGTAAGTATCAACCGCGTAGGTCCCGCTCCCGTAGGAATTTCGGGAAGATAATAAACTATCACCAAAATTAATTGAGGTTAAATTAAATTAAACTTACAAATAAAGCTTACGACAAAATAATAGCAAAGTAGCAAAGGATCACAGCAAGATTAATTCAGATTAAACTTGGAAACGCGGCAAGTTTGGTATGGCAGTGGGTTCGACCAAATTTGATTACCATAAAAACGGTTCTAGTGTGTTAATCTTAAAAGATAGACATATACTGTCGTGGACATTTTTTTAGATCATTTCAAGAGGAATAATTCTTTCATACATATATTTTTGGTATCTTGAATCGTTTTCGCAACGCATGCAACGAAAGCCCTCGAGAATGAATAATTTTCCCCGTTTTTTCCACATTTTCCATTATTTCTTCGCTCCTAATTGTTGCAGCGTGATGTTATATAGCCTATAGCCTTCCTCGATAAAAGGTCTATTCAACACAAAAAAAAAATTTCAATTCGAACTAGTAGTTCCTGAGATTAGCGCGTTCAACCAAACAAACAAACAAACAAACAAATTTATTAGAATACAATCAAAACAAAATATTCGCTTGACATTGACATGACATAATATGCACAGACTAGCTAAAGATTAATGTTTCGTTATACGGTATGCAACGACTAGTCTTTTTGGTAAAATATTTAAGAAGTTTCACTTCATACGTGTGTACACTAGTACACGCACACATTTTTTTTATTTTACGTAATTTATTATTTCCTAAGATACTGAATTTCCTAAATACTTTCCTGTACTTAAATAAAAAGTAATCAGCAAAATTTAAGAAAATAATCAAGAAAACCTACATAAAATTGAGCACGATTTTTTTTGCAAATTGTGTCGATTCTACATTAGCCGAAGGAACTTCGTTCCTACCTGGTGTCCCACGGCACCACATCTTTTTTTTTATTGATTCAATACGAAATAGTATTTTGTAGATACGGAGTGCTATTTTACGGCATAATTATGAGTATTGGTATCAGATGTTACAATGCAATTCACCACAACAATAATTTCACATTATTAAAGTAGAGTGATTAGATGGGTACCTAGTCTGCTAGCGATATCAATATTGTTTTGTCAAACTCGGTGCCGCTGCAGTTCAGCTATGAGTCTATGAGCACGATCCATGCAACTGGGTAAATGTCAGCGTACAAAATACAAATCGTGAGTACCCGAGTGATAATAGAACAATGTCTTAATAAGCATAAATTACAATCATGTACCTACAAATTCAAATTCAAATATTTATTTCTTCGAAGTAGGTTTTTACAAACGCATTTCGAAAGTCAAGTTACGCAATCGCTTCAACAAATCCCTACGGTGAATGGAGTTGGAAGAAGAAGCGGCAAGAAACTTCCAAGGAGTCTTTTTTTTCTCTTTCTCCACTCACAGTACAGGTTGCACTTAGTACTAATTACGGCTAAACTTAAAGAAAAACTTATTCTAGTCTAAGCGGAACTGGTCGCGGCATTATCACTCCCAGGCACCCTTATCATTAACATAGTCATCTATACCATAATATCCTTTACTAACAAGTAGTGATTTTACACGTCGCTTAAACATTCCAATTGGTAAATCACGTATCGTCTTATGTAACTTATTGTAAAATTTAACACCAAGCCCCATAAAAGATCGTTGCACCTTACGTAGGCGAAATGCAGGCGTAACTAAATTATGTCTATTTCTTGTAAGGTGATTGTGTGTATCACTATTCATTTTGAACATACCCAAATTTTTTCTTATGAATATTAAGTTACTATAGATGTATTGAGAGGCTACTGTTAAAATACCTATTTCTTTGAACTTTTCACGCAAAGAATCGCGCGTCTTTAATCTATAGATAGCCCTAACAGCTCGTTTTTGCAGCACAAATATGGCATTTATGTCAGCTGCTTTGCCCCATAATAAAATGCCATAAGACAAAAGGCTATGAAAGTAGGCAAAGTAAACGAGTCTAGCAGTTTCAACGTCGGCAAATTGCCTTATCTTTCTAATTGCGTATACCGCTCTACTTAATTTAGATGCTAGTGCCGATATATGAAAGCCCCACTGAAGTTTGGAGTCCAAAGTGACTCCCAGAAAAACTGAGGTCTGTTCCATAATTAAAGTTTCGTTATTTAATTTGAGAATTTTGTCTATTTTTTGTACATTTGGAAGCATAAATTCTACGCACTTGGTTTTTTAGTATTTAAAAGTAGATTATTTGCAGTAAACCAATGAGATACGCGAGACAGAGCACTGTTTACGTCGTCATAATTTGATTTATTTCTATTCGTCTTAAATACTAGTGATGTATCATCAGCAAACAGCACAATATCCGCATATTTTTTAATATAATACGGCAAATCGTTTATGTAAACAAGAAAAAGAAAAGGCCCTAGAATTGAGCCTTGAGGAACACCCAGAATGCATTTTGACCCCGTAGATTGGGAATCGTTAACGCTAACACATTGACGTCTATCCCTTAAATACGATGCAATCAAGTTAAGTGAAGTATTCCTGATGCCATAGTGTTTAAGCTTTAATAGTAGGGTTTCGTGCTCTACACAATCAAACGCTTTAGACAAATCACAAAACACACTTATGGCGTTCTGAGAAGTCTCCCAGGCTTCAAATATGTATTTTAGAAGCCTGGCACCCGCATCAGTTGTACTACGGCCCTTAGTGAAGCCATATTGTTCCGGGTGAAGCAAATTATGGGCGTTGAAGTGGTTAATCATTTGATTTAATAAAATCTTTTCAAAAACCTTACTTAGAGTTGGTAAAATGGAGACAGGTCTGTAATTATTAAGATCTGTTTTATCACCAGATTTGAAAACTGGGATGATTTTACTATATTTCAAGAGATCTGGAAATATGCCCGTATCTATACAATTATTAAATATATTAGCCAAATATGGGGCTATAATATCTATTATCTCATTTATGATTTTAACTGACATTCCCCATAAATCACCTGTATTTTTAATATTCAGGGATCTATAAATTTTAATGATTTCATTTGGTGTGGTATATTTAAATTTAAATAAAACACTACATTCATCAACAGTTTCTCTTAATAGAGTATAAGCTGCAGTTGGCGATGAATCGAGGGAATGAGTAAGCGTAATTGGAATATTTTGAAAGAATGATTCGAATGCGTTTGCTACTCTTTTATCGCAGGTGATTTTATTGTTATCAATTATCAGCTCGAATTTACTGTCCCGGGGTTTTTTCCTACCAGTCTCATTACTAATGATATTCCATGTGGTATTTACTTTATTATCTGATTTCAGGATTTTATTCCTAATATACATTGCACGACAATACAATTACACGTTATTTACATTGTCGTAACACCACAGCAGTCTATTTTCAGTAACACCACAGTTAGTGACGCGTTACCGGCCCATAGGAAAACGGCGAACCCACTTGTCGTATGAATACATAAAGGTCGATAGCCTCCATGAAATCATAAATGACATTATATAGGTTATGTCAGATTAGATCAGTGCGTCGCGTGTTCCACTATTGCTTTGAACCTGGCGTTGTTGCATTTTAATCCAATTACGCCAAGCCAATTGTATTAAGTTGGCGCAATATTTTTATATTGCTTTAATATTTTTATATAGATCGCGTTATCAACCAACTTGATCGGGGCATTTCTCAATGGCAACGTATAAAGATTATCCTTTCGCAGCATGGGTCTGATTGTAACATATTATGGTGAGTTTACGGAAGATTTACTAACATACCTTTTTACGTGTCTCCGAGGGGATCGTTAAGGCTTCGCATGTCCAACTAAATCTATCAGAATTTTCGCAGTTCTATTTCTTTTTACTAGGCAATCTCATAAATTTAATATCGACACATTCGCTTTATACCGCAGTGCTAAAAAATGTTATTAAAACTGATAAGTTGTAGCGGCATCATTTAACATGAAAATAGTCGAAGACCCAGAGACACACATAGGCTACTTTTTCCCAGGAAGATAGTTGATGACGTACCCCCTTCCCCACTTCCCCGGTTCGCGATATAAACGAATTCCACGTGGGCGAAGCCGCGGGCAAAAGCTAGTATCTGATAACTGCAAAATATATTTGACAGAAATCCTTATGTCTTTTGTATTAACTATATACAAGTTTTTCCCGCGGCTTACCAGCTTAGCAAAAAAATACCGTTAAAGTTATTCCATAGGAATTTATTTAGAGGAGTAAAATATCCTTTGTTTTTTTCCAGAATCTCAAACCTCCTCCATATAATTTCAATAAATTCAGCATTCAGTCGTTTCAACAGATTCAGCAGTTTAAGTGTGAAAAGCCAATAGACGAACAAAGTTACTTTCACTTTTAAATAATTTTATTTATCAGAAATCGTTTTTGCAGATTTGAATATCTTTACTTCATGATGGACAGACAATGTGTTTAATGTTTATGTTGATTATTGTATAATATAATATATCAAAGTATTCAGAAACACAAATCTCGAAATATAAATAACTAGCTTTTGCCAGCGGCTTCGCCCGCGTGAATTTCGTTTAAACTTCACCCCTTTATTTCACCCACTTAAGTGTCATAAACGTAAGAGTAGGTAAAATATAGGTATACTTAATCAGAAAGCTTCGAACTGCTAAGCTATCGGGAGTTACACGTGTTATTGTGAGTCAACCATAAAAGATAGACATAATGCTGTCGTGGAATATTTTTTATATAATTTTAAGGAGAACATTTCCGTCATACATGATTTCAGTGTAGCTTTAACCATTAAGGTTGCACACGCGACGGAAGCTTAAAAAATGGAGTAACTTCTCCCGTTTCCCCAACATTTCCCTTCACTGCTCTGCTCCTATTGATTGTAGCGTGATGAAAAGTATACTATAACCAGCGCGGGAGTATGAAAAATAATTGTACCAAGTTTCGTTAAAATCCGTCGAGTAGTTTTTGTTTCTATAACGGTTATACATCAGACAGACAGACAGACAGACAGACAGACAAAAATTTTACTGATTGCATTTTTGGCATCAGTATCGATCCCTAATCACCCCCTGACAGTTATTTTGGAAATATATTTAATGTACAGAATTGACCTCTCTACAGATTTATTATAAGTTTAGTATAGAAGATATGTATGTTGCAGGACGACATCCGCTTGTAATAATATAAAGGGGAAGGGTTGTTTTAATGCGCTAATGTCAAGAAGTACTTGGTTCGAATTCAAAAAATATTTTTGTGTTGAATAGTGTATTGATTGAGGAAGGCTATAATAACATCACGCTTAGACAATATTATTAAGTAGACTCCCTCGCTTCGGGAAACTTGTTGCTCCGCTCCTTTCGGTAGTGGAGTGATGTTATATATCCTATAGCCTTCCTCAATAATTGGACTATTCAAAACAAAAAGATTTTTTTAAATCGGACCAGTTGTTCCTGAGATTAGCGCGTTCAAACAAACAAACTCTTCCGCTTTATATTATTAGTATAGATGTATTGTCAATGTCATGTAGAGTATTAACAGGTTTGTTTTCAAGGCAACGAATATTTAAACGAATTTCGACTTAATTGCACTTGATGTGTTATGAGAAAATGAGCTGAAGGTGGGGTACGAATCAATTTGGCCGATAGTACATAACCTAGGACTAATAAATACTATAGATGTACAATATTATATACAATTACATATAATAGACTTGTCCATCATTAATTTGATGATCCAAATGCTGAAAATCCTACTAATATTATAAATGCGAAAGTTTGTAAGGATGTATGTGAGTGAGTGTGTGTGTGCGTTTGTTACTCTTTCACGCAAAAACTACTGAACGGATTTTCATGAAACTTTGCAGTAATATAGCTTAGACATGGGAATAATTTAATTTGTTAAAATTTATAGAGATTTTTGAAGGGACTGGTTCCCCGAAGCGAAGCGAGGGCGGGTTTACTAGTATTTCTATAAAATTTCTTTTATATTACATTTTATTCATACATACATAGGACCTACTTTCAAATTTCAGGATTTTACAATACTGAATTATTTGGCGATATCCCGAAAAATTTTAATTAGGTATGTGTCTTTATTCAATTACTTTACTAGAATTACAATGTATTAACTATTTAAGCTGACACAAAAATTTATCGTTATTATGGCTTAGTCGCCATCTCGTGAGGTAAGCGTGCACAAACATTTTTGAAATTTTGCCACGTACTGACGGCGATCAGTTACAGTTTTATTATATGTGTCGAATCCGAAGATTGATTCTTAATCTGTAACTATCAATCGGTGTTATTATTATCTGTGACGAAACGTCAAGCCGTTGCTTGGGTAAGTTTGACAGGACCGGCGATCGCGATGACCGATGACGGGAGGAAACGTCAGTCGTGAGCGTGACAGTCATAGATAAAAGAAGTAAAAGGATATGCCCTAAGGTCACGTGACGTGAAGCCAAGTATTACCCTAATATGGCGCCGACTCCGCCCACAAAACAGGGATGTTATTTTATAGTACAAAATATCGACATCGATTTAACGTTCAAAGATAAAATCCATACTACCTTTCTAATTTTTAGTGACCAACCGTCGGTTCCGATTTGTTTTTTCCGATCCGTTTTGTTTTTTTCCGTAGTATTTGTATCTTATGTCTAAATAACACAAAATCACTGATTTGACCAATAGTAATTTATGTGAACTGTCATGTTCGCTGTTGCCACTACAAAAAACTCAATAAACTTAAAAATTTACGCGAAAATAAAAGATAATTACAACTAACCTGAAGAATGATAATGCTTCGTCTTTTTTCAGAGAACTTGAAGTCTCTCCCTCTAATACAACACTTCACCATGTTAGTTTTTGATAAATATGTTAATTAATAATAAAACAGAAAGTTTTTTTAGTCACAAGTCTCACTGTTTTTTGAATATATATTTGTTTACGTTACAGATGACAGATCATCACTTTATCTGTATGGTCATTGTCAAAACTGTCAACCTAAGCGACCCCAAAATGGCGTCCCTTGCTTCAAGGCGGGGCTTCGGAGATATTTCTAAAAATGTTACCAGTTGAATGAAACGTGCGACATATATTGTACTTTTTCTTCAAACGCAAATTGTAATGTGTAAGAACGAGACAAATATATATTTGGTATTGTGGACCATATTTACATGATATTTGTATAACGTAAAATTATATAGGTAAATAAGGGCATATCCTCTTTTTTTCTTTAATCATTGGTGACAGTGGAGCGAGGCGTTCGGCGCGAAAAGTGGCAGTTAGCAAAAAGGCCGGGTCTTGTCCAATTTGCCGCGTTTCGAAAATAGATTACTTATATGTGCTCATTGTGATTCATAAAACAGCAATGAATAATCTCTCTTCTTTATATGTATAGTTTAAGCAAATCTAACTTTCCGATACTAAAAAACTCAACGTATACCTATCAGCTGACTCGGTTTGGAGAGTAGATAAATTTTGTTGATTCAATTGTCAAACTAACCTTTGTAGTTTTATTCAATACCCAACTAACTGAACAAAATAAATATTTGAAAAGTTTCCCGGGAAGTATAATTTGTTTATTTTTATGCACTAATAATAAATTACAGAAGTTTATTATATGGTGCTTAAGCTAACCAAAGAATAGCCATCGTGACACAATTATAACTTACTAGTAAACCGCCCTCGCTTCGCTTCGGGAAACCAGTCCCTTCAAAAATCTCTATAAATTTTAACAAATTATGTTATTCCGATGTCTAAGCTATATTACTGCAAAGTTTCATGAAAATCCGTTCAGTAGTTTTTGCGTGAAAGAGCAATAAACACACACACACACTCACTCACATACATCCTTACAAACTTTCGCATTTATAATATTAGTAGGATAGTAGGAAGTAGGATAGGATAGTAGGATTTACTGAGTCATTTCATTATTTAAATGTTGAAAAAAAAAAAAACTATAGTTACGCGTCATATAAATCGAGCATCAGCTTTTTGTAAACCGCATGCATGGCACCACATTTAAGTAATGTTCATTGTTGCAGGCGGAAACAATACGCAAGTAACTAAAGCACTTTACCTACATATGTAAGTCTCACGCAAGAAAGCGATGTACATAAAATTCTTTACTCTCTTCATAATTATGTACTACCTACTAGGTAAAACATGTACTAAGTATGAATATACGTCATACCGTAAATTATTGCCGTTCATTGTCTTCTTTGATGTTGTAGGTTTCTGTTGAAATCAACATTGATGGTGCTCAAAGAAACGTTTCAGGAAAATAGTAATTAGTTTCTGATTTTTACTGGAAGTGTTTCCATTAAAATATCATGCCGATAGAATACTTTTGTCTACGAATATATACACATTAGTACCTAAGTACTTAGTATTAGTACTTTATAGTTGAAAAGTAAAATGTGTGAGATTGGTCATGCAATGCGAATTATCCTGTTTTAATAAATAAGTGGTTATCTTAACAAAATGTGTTTTTATGGAATGCGAATTGAAAATGTTATATTATTATATACCTACCTTCCAATTATATTTAACCAGTTCTATTCAGTTTTCTGATTAAATGAAGCAAGCGACCTAACGATGTGACACGACACGCCACAAAAAACCAGGCGAAGCGTTCCACCCTCTGCTGTTATTTACGTCACTTGTATCGTTAATCACACAAGTTCTCTTATAAGCCGGAAACATAGCAATTCAGGAAGCTGCATACAATACGGCTATGGAAGCAGCAGACACGAAACATGTCGCATAGTATCATCATACCAAACTATACTCCGTTCGTGTTCGATATGGAGTTCGTATAAAAGGCAACCGACACAAATGTCAGCTTTTTGTCTTTGTCATTAAGGTTCATTTCATTGTAGACTGACGGCGAGAATATAAAGTGCCTTTAGTAAATTTTGCTCGGCGATTCAAGTACTTATAGTAAGTATCATCCTCTGTTCTTTATTATAAACAAGTTTGTAGAGATAGAGACTCCTGGGCCAGTATTTTGGAAATGTTTTACTGAATTTTAAGTTTCAGCTAGTTCTGAGAGTTCTTATCAAACATGACGTAAATATAAATTTTGTAAATACAAATTTTGTAAATATCTTGTATTGCTACATAAAAAATATCTAGTGGCTACACAATACATCATGTCCTTTTTATCCTATGATATAATTATGTTAGGTATGGAATATCAGTACATGGTGTTGAATGTGTTTTCAAAACAAAAGATATCAGCAAATAAATCTACTATTCTGTATCTGTACCAGTTGAAAAAGTCAACGAGTACAAGGTTTTAACTGCCAAGCGGACCATGTTAGGTTCGGTACATGCAAACATGTTTCTATGACTGACATACACATACGATGATGCCACCACTGGAATGAATAAATGCCGCAATGAACTGAGATAAGTGTGATAAGATTAAATCCACACATACGCACACAACCATAACATAGAGGAAGAGGAAAATTCGCAACAAAATAGCATTATGCATAATATTTTTATTATGTTAACTGCTAAATGAACTAAAGAAATATTCCTTAGTCCTGGATACATTTTTTGCTATGGTATTCTTTTTGTAGATTTTCTTAGAAAATTTTCAAAAAAATCTAATGAAACATAATTAGGCCGAGACGCCTGAGAGGATCAATATCAAGGCGTGGTATGATAATGTTTCATTCTTTCTTCACTTTTTTCCTTGTTGGCCAGTTATTCTTTTGGTTTTACTGGTGTCCATGGACAACGTTCGGTTCAAGTTGTTAACTGTTTACAAAATGAGATATTAATCCAAATTATGCTTAGGTACTGTTCTTTTCTGTTTGATTTTGGTTTTTTGCAATGTCAGATATGTATTTATCTGTGTCCATCATTTGGATGAAATGAAAATATGCTACTCATCATAGTTGCAATTTTTCAGTTATACATAAAAATATTAGTTTTAATAACATACCAATTACAAACGGTCTACTTGCAGCATAGTAGCTGTGATAGTAGCTTCCAAGTTCCAACCTTACACGCCTTTTATTTTTCAACGAGTTTTACGATACTGTTTTGAACGACATACCGAAGTAAAAAATAAAAGGCGAATCTAATCTTAGTGATAACGTCACGATTTTTTAAATTTATTTCCTACATTTAGCTGGTAAATGTTCTTGGTTTACTACGGCACGAAGGACTGTTTTTCCTTGACTGCAGCCACAAAGTCCATCTTCATCAATTGACCAATGATTAAGAAGTGGTTAGTATGCTTTAAAGCATTGGCATAATAAGGAGTGTCAACGTCCGAATGTGAACTCACGTCCTGTATTAGAGCCCACGAGGTAAATTTACCCTTAATGTAATTATTGCATGCTTGCATAACTGCAATGCCTCGTTATTAATATTATATAGATTTTAAATTTTATAACCACAACAATCTTGTTTTGTGTATCACCTGACCTATTGAACCATTTGGTATGGCAACAATGGAAGGTTTGTCCAGGAATTTAAAGACCGAAGGTTTATTTACATATTAAGTCTTATTGCTTTTGATGACACTAGCTCTTTCCCTTCACCGCCTCGGTACCAAGTTACCATAAGTACCGTTAGCAACATTTATTCCATCACATTACTTACAAACAATACTAGTAGGTACCACAGCTAGAACTAAATACTTATTTTGTAGTAGTAAAAATCGGCATTTGTCCGTGATTTCACGTTTGACAATCGAGTAAGCTTGATCGAATAGTATCTAGATTTTAGTCGCGGTTACAAATGTATTTATGTAACGGCGCAGCTAAATGATCATGTACATTCAAGGCAAAAGAGTTTTAGAGCATAGAACAATATTTGTGTACCTAACTACCTAATATAATTGTTTCAATCGGAACGTTATAGGATTTATAAAACTTACTGGTCAAGTCGTTAAGTGTACGGTATAAAGCTTGCGTTTAGTTTAGATCGCGTGTTTTCGTGTTTGAATGGTATTTAAGTGGTCGCGTAATCGTTCGTCAAATCACTGTCTTAGAACTGTTTCTTATTATTGTTAGAGTGATGTAAAAAGTTAAGTGTGTATTATGTAAAAATGTTTTTTGGTTAATAAAGAAGTTATTATTATTATTATTCGAACTGCTAAAAGGCAAAGTAGGCATATAAATATACAATTTTTAATTTTCTCAAAAATCGCCAAGTCCAAGGTATAAGTGTGAGTGCTGTAGTTAGTGTACCTACATAATTATTTTATGTAAAAGTAGGGGAGAGGTGCTATGAATGGGACAATTTTTCATACTGAACGATTTTGAGCAAGATATCAGGCAGAATAAAAAAGTTTATATCTGTACCGTAATAATACTTAATCATCTTTGATATTATGAACGAAAAACATGACCTTCTTTAAACATTTGTGCATAAAACTCAAATAAAAAAATCTTAAGAAATGTCCCATTCATGACGAAGTCTTCAATGGGACAACCTCAGATTATAGAACCTTTTGGTTCTATAATCTGAGGGGACAACGTTCTTCATGAAAGGGACATGTTAAAATATAACCAAATTTTTTGTATTACCTACATACTAATCATTTTAGCTGATTTTCTAACTTCAACAGTTGTAAACTCTAAACATATTTTAGTTGATATCATCAAATACTCTAATAACATATTTTCCTCTTTTACACTAAAAATTCTACGATTTCCGATTTGGGTCGGTAATTAAAATCATCTTACGTTGCCTTAGCTTTTATTACAAGTCGACCTAAGTGAGATGTGCTGATATTATAGGCACTTGCACAAGATCGTACAGACATTTTTTTCTCTCTCACTTCCTTTATTTTCTTCTTCTATTTTCGTAGGCTGAACTTTATCTCGTTTTTTAGGAGGCATATTAAATAATATTCGACAACTTGTCCTGGATCAAATTGTATAATAAAGCGATAAGCAACAAATATCACCACCAAAAATCCTAGTCATGAATGGGACAACCATGAAAGGGACGTCCCCTCCAAGACGTATGTAGTTGTCCCAAACAAGACTTTCATGTATTTTTAAATATGACCTCACCGCAAAAAAATCAAATAACTTTATTCTAATTGTGCACTCACCTTTTAGGTAGTTAAATTGTAGTTCGATTTGCAATACTACAACATTCAAATATTATTAAAACAACCTATGGAACGAGCGTTTAAAACAGTAAATAATTTACTTATGAGCACGAAATAATTTAACCACGTTTTGCCACTTTGTTTATTTTGACAATCAAATGTTGTTATCGTCAATATAGTCTATGGGTCAGTGTTCCCAAATTGCAAAAACCGAAAATCATCTCGATCGCTCATAAGGCGGGAAATTCAATTTGTCCCATTCAAAACGTGTCCCATTCATAGCACTTTACCCCTACATAAGTAGCTATAATTATCATAATGTAACTATAAATAAAAACCAGATGCGATAAATTGTGGTAACAGTAGTAATCTGAATGAGATCTGTATAAATTTTATTTATCTAACCTCTTTTCAGTTCTGACCTAATTTACTTTCAAAAGTAGGTTCTTATAAATCGAAAGGTAAGCGTTTAATTTAAATATCAGTTAATAAAATCCGCGTTGACATAAACATTCTAATGTATTTACCTATAAGCGATTTGATAGTGATTCAACAGTAGACGGATACCTGATTGCGGAACTCTGACAGATTCTGGAAACTTGCCAACATTTGTATCTGAACACAGCGATAAACCGTTAATGTATAATATTAAAGTTGCAACTTATGGCGTGGATTGCTATCACTATTAATTTATGATTCAAATAGAAAAACATTTTTTTTCGCAGTCTCATTGCTGCAGCTGAACACAGACAACGTATACAACGACAAATAATAGAAGTAAACGTAACATAAATATAAAATAAACTAAATAAAAAGCTAAATAGCATGAGAATAAACAAATTACGCCGTATCAAACCTAAAAATAACCCAATAAAGTTACAATTTGATGACCCTTAGTCTTAAAAACAGTAGGTAAGTAGGTATCTGTTTCTCCCAAGCAAAGGATGCCGGTTCGGTTTCTGGCCGCAGTAGACATTTATGTGACAGAAGCAAGCGAAAGCTGAAGCTAGAAATCTGATACAATGAGGGTCGCCGTTTTTGTACTCACCAGTTGGCGTCACCGTCGAGTGAGGTCCTGCTGTCAAAGCCCACCCATACATAAACAGTGACAAGTGATATTCAGAAAAGTGAGAAGCGACAGTGCCACAAACTTATCTGACCCAGTGGCCAAAATTGTAAAAAATGCAAATGTTATACTGTTGTCAGACAAAGACAAAGACAGTAGCGCCCTCCTTACCGGGTCAGATAAGTTTGTGGCACTGACAGCCAGACCTCACTTTACACTAGCCGCTAGTGTGACTAGCGCCTCTAGTGGCGAATTCACACGCCTTTACCCTCATTAACTACTAACACACACATGTTAAGTATCTTGAAAGGTTGTAAAACATGACAATTCCAGACCTCCTGTTTGGGATTCCAACATTCAAATTGAAACACTATCACTTCTACTATTTAGTTTTATACGTAGTTACAAAAACGGTTTCTTATTTCAGTAGGACACGAAATAAATGGGTAACTGAAGGTCGGTTGCATATTGGACTAAGTATTTTTTGTGTAAGTTATACAAACGACTTCTAAAAGTCTGTAAAAAGTTATTCTTTAAGTAGTATTTATTGCTAAATGTTATACAAGTGTTAGTATAAAAGTTTGACAAAACGCTGTTTTTCCTTTTCTAAGGACAAATAACTTAAGTAACATTTAATTAAAATGCCGGAGATACAACATTCAATTTATCCAATTTAGAAAAAAGATATATTTTCTCACAAAGAACAGAAAGAAGTCTCATAACCAAGTTTTATTTACAAGATGTTCTGGTACGCAGATGTTTTACGATAAAATGCTTAATAAACATGCATAAAAAGTTATCAATAAATATAAAGAAACTTGATGTGTAAAAGTAGGTACCAATTGGGGAGTGACATGAACTATTATTTACTAAATACAAGAGGCAGGAATTTTAAATCTATTGTCCCGTGCTTTAAGACATGTTACGGCCTTTTGAGTGCTTACATACATAAAAACCTTATAAGAATATTATTTCAAAACGTCAATGTATTCAAAGTGAAGTATACTAAAGTGGAATGCATCAAGCACAGACATTAATTTCGAAGTAAGCAACGTATCCGTTACGTGACTCACACCTATGGCACGTCCAATCGGCCCGATGCCGGAGACCACTAACATACTAATAGAGAGCCTTAGCAGGCTATTTCATTTTTTATTTCTGAGAAATCCTTAGCATCGACATCGTTTGAATTATATAACAATTATATAACACAATAGTATAGACTGGTATTAAATTTTTTAAATATGAATTCATTACGCCACCAACTACGATAATAAGACAAGTTGCCGCGGATATTTTAATTGTAAATTAGAATCAAATTTTTGATATCCGCTAAAATAATTTATGACCGTTAAAAAATTAAAAGCATCCTTTTGCAGTTGCTAAACATTATTTCCAGAAATGTCTATGAAAGGACTAAATGTTATTTCTTATTCTAGCGGGCATTCATTACGATTTTACGAGCATAACACTAGAAATTATTATGAATTTATTTTGTTGCCAGTGTTTCCTATTAATGTACTTCATAAAACGTTTGCATCATTTTATAATTTCTCCATTTAGAAATAGGTGAAAAAAAAAACTTTTCTATTAATTATTGTATACAAAGATACCTACAGGTCAAACGAATACATAATATAGCATATAAAAAATTTAAGAAGTAGTCTATTTATAGTAACACAGACGTTAGACGTAGACTAGTACTCAACTACCCTCTTATTCGTTTCCGTCAGCATTGTGTGACATGGAGCTCGCAGCTCGACGTAGGGGCAGCTGGCCTGTAACCCGATCCTCACCACACCCACCGCGTATTGCTGCACTCAATGGTCAGGGAAGCCTTTCGTCTCGGACGTTATTTTCATTTCACAGTGAAACCTTGTAAGTTCTAGCGCACAAGGGCGACATCTTAAAAAGCTCCAAACTGGTTAATTTACTTGACTCAGTTTTATTCACGATCATGAAGCGATTAACACGATGTTTCATACGTAAAACTGGGTCAAACTTATCGCTTAGATATAATAAATCCTATTAATATTATAAATGTGAAAGTTTGTGTATTTTTTTTTTTTTTTTTTTTTTATGGAATAAGATAGCAAACGAGCATGCAGTACCACCCTTCCCCTGCCGCCCATAACAACTGTGACCGACCTAGAACTAGACTCAAAGGGACTAGGATGGTTAGTCCAGTTAGTAGATGGTGTTAGAATATTAGTTGGTTAGTTTGTTAATAAGTGTGAGGACAGGGACTGTTAGTGATAATTAGTCCTGTTAGTTAATGTTAGTAATAGTCCAATTAGTTATTGTTAGTATGAGTCTTGTTCCAATTCGGTCACAGATGCGTTGCTACCCCTGAGGTCTGAGATGGTCGCCTCTAAAAAAGTGAAACCGGCTCCACCGGCTATTTGTTTGTTTGTTTGTTTGTTACTCCTTCACGCAAAAACTACTGAACCGATTTTCATGAAATTTGGCACACACATAGAGGGCAACTTAGATTAACATATAGGATATTTTTTATCCCAGAAATCCCGCGGGATCGGAATTTACGCGGGAAAACCTTCTTCACGTATGGGGTATAAATAGCTTTGTTACTCCTTCACGCAAAAACTACTGAACCGATTTTCATGAAATTTGGCACACACATAGAGGGCAACTTAGATTAACATATAGGATATTTTTTATCCCAGAAATCCCGCGGGATCGGAATTTACGCGGGAAAACCTTCTTCACGTATGGGGTATAAATAGCTTCTAAACAAACATTAATATAAAACTAACAAACATTAATATAAAACTAACAAGTCTGTCTTCCCGGAAATCCCGCGGGATCTGGAGTTACGCGGAATAAACTCCTGCGCGTACGAAGTAGCGGGCACACGCATAGAGGGCAACTTAGATTAACATATAGGATATTTTTTATCCCAGAAATCCCGCGGGATCGGAATTTACGCGGGAAAACCTTCTTCGCGTATGGGCGTATAAATAGCTTCTAAACAAACATTAATATAAAACTAACAAACATTAATATAAAACTAACAAGTCTGTCTTCCCGGAAATCCCGCGGGATCTGGAGTTACGCGGAATAAACTCCTGCGCGTACGAAGTAGCGGGCACACACAAAGAGGGCAACTTAGATTAACATATAGGATATTTTCAGAAATCCCGCGGGATCGGAATTTACGCGGGAAAACCTTCGCGTATGGGGTATAAATAGCTTCTAAACAAACATTAATATAAAACTAACAAGTCTGTCTTCCTGGAAATCCCGCGGGATCTGGAGTTACGCGGAATAAACTCCTGCGCGTACGAAGTAGCGGGCACACACATATAGTATTATAAATGCGAAAGTCTGTCAGTGACGTTTTCACGACTAAACCACCAGTCCGATTTGGATGAAATTCGGAATGAAAATATTTGAAGACCCAGAGTCACACATAGGCTAATTTTTTTTTAAAAATCAACCCCTAAAGGCTTGAAATAGGGGATGAAAGTTTGTATGAAAACAACGATTTTGATGAATTTTCCCAGGAAGATAGTTGATGACGTACTTTCTCCCCCACTTCCCCGGTTCGCGATATAAACGAATTCCACGCGGGCGAAGCCGCGGGCAAAAGCTAGTGTATAATAAAATTAATGTTGCCACACGCCTAATACCTATCAGCACCCCAATTCTGCTATTTTATTTTAAGCCGAAACGGATCTGAAACGCATTGGAAACTACTTTTGGTATTCTACTAACAATTGGTGATAACGAAACCGTAACGCATTGGTTACGCAGCCGAAGCGGTTTGGTTGTTGTATTCTGGTAAAGGACACGTAGCGTTTCGTTAGCGGTTCAGCTTTGATTTCGTATTCTGATAAGTTTTTGACAGTTGGTACGGCCGAAACGCTACGGTTCTGCGTTGGTTGAAATGTCAAAAATAGCGGTTTTGCATCGGTAGCAAATGAGTAGCTTTTGATAATATTGAGATTAAGTTGTGATCGAATATACTTCCTTGATTAGATTTAAATTCCTTTTCGTGTGTTGATTGTGAGATAAAACTTTTTGGTAAGTTAAAATTCATTGTATTTTCATTGTTTTACAACAGTTATCATTTAAGTTTTTTTCTGTTTTTTTAAATCCTAGTAGTCATAGTCATACGTTCTTACGTAGGTACTTTATTCTTGCAGAAATAATGAGCTCTTATTTAGCTTGGGATATGATGTTGAGGGCGCAGCTTCGAGACATTGCCCGAACCAGAGACTCTCATAGTCGTAACCGTAATTCGCTACCATCAAGAGGAAAGGCCTTTGATATGACCAATAGGGAATTTATAAAAACCTATAGGTTATCAAAGACCCTCGCACGTAACCTCATCAACGAATTACGGCCCTTTTTACACCGGACTCGCCGCAGCGATGCCATAAGCCCAGAAGATAAGGCACTAAACCAATTACCCATACACCTACAGTGATACCAATACAAATTATTTATTGAACTATAAAAACTACAACACGCAGTAACAATCAATCATTACAATCTTTCTACTTGGTAGTAGCTGACATAAATTTTAAAATTATTTATTTGATTGTACACTATTATAAACTTTTAACTTTAATTCTCACTTCTAGGTCCTAATAGCATTAGCATTTTTTGCAACTGGATCATACCAGACAATAACTGGCCAATGCAGGGTCCATGCAGTTTCACAGCCAACTGTGTCACGGGCTATCAAGGAGGTGGTAGGGGCTTTAAATATGCCGGACATTTTCAATAAATATATTGTGTTCCCTTTGACTCAAGCTGGCCGGGAACAAATAAAGACCCAGTAAGTATATTTTATTATTATTAAATATGTATGTAAGTATATCAAAATAATGTGTTAGGTGGACCCTGGACCCCGGGCTGGAGTCTTGGAAGATGTCATGGCTTGGGATGTAATTGGCATAATGCTAAAATGAAGGGTGTTATTAAATTGTTTATTTTGTTGCAGGTTTTATTCAAAATTCAACATCCCCGGAGTTGTGGGATGCATAGATGGGACCCATATCTCAATAGTAAAGCCCATTGAAAATGAGGAAAGATTTGTAAATAGGAAGGGTTATCACTCCTTGAATGTACAAATTGTAAGCATGGTCTCTTCCTACTCTTAAATATTTGTGCTCTTTTATTGAGATGATGAGAATGAAATGAAGTTTTTGAATTTGAAATTTGCTAGTAAAAAAAAAATTTTTTTCAGATTTGTGATGTGAATCTTAATATTTTGAGTGTGGATGCCAGCCACCCTGGCTCAACACATGATAGTGTTATCTGGGGTGAACATCCCCTGAACAATTATTTACAGAGGCAATTGGCCTTGGGTGAAAATCTGTATTTACTAGGTTGGTATATTTTGTCACACATATTTAAATATAAAGGAGCTGGCCTAATAGAAGTATGGATGACTGCCCCGGCAATGTAGTATTAAGAGTACTAAGAGTTAGTATGAAGTTCTTATACATGTCTGGGGCAGTCATTTAGCAATCTCCTTTAAAACTAAATAATAAAATGCATTATTTTATTTGTTAGGAGATTCAGGCTATGCTTTAAGACCAAACACGATGACGCCAATATTAAGTGCTCTACCTGGCACACCCGAAGAACATTACTATAACCTCCATGTCACTGCAAGAAATACTGTAGAGCGATGTATTGGAGTACTAATAGCTCGTTTCAGGTATGCATGCTTAAATAGTTGTTTAATTTCTTGTAAATTCAATTAATGAAATAAAAATACAATTATTTTTGTAAAGTTGTATAATAATTAATTTATAATCATTTTAACTATTTAACTTTTTGGCTCTTCTATTATAATCTTTTATTTTTATCACATTTAAATTACTTCAATCAGTCTTATTACTTATAGACATTTAAAACAATAACAACAAACATTTAAAAGTGAAAAATATTTTAACATAACTAAATTTAATATTATCTATATTATCTTATTACTAATTTATCTCTTATTCTTCGTACTTACATGTATTTTTATTGAAATCACATATAAATTACTTCAATCAGTCTTATTACTTATATAAATTTAAAATAATAACAAGCTTTTAAAAGTAAAAAACATATTAACATAACTAAATTAAATATTGCTTTTTGAAACCTCTATTTTTATTGAAATCAATTTTATTTCCTGAATCAGTCTTTTTGTTATAAAGCTATGTTATATTATTTTTTGGCTCTTCTATTATCTTAATCTTTTAATTAATCACATTTAAATTACTTCAATCAGTCTTATTACTTATAGAAATTTAAAACAATAACAAGTTTTTACTTATATATAAATAAAAACAATAACAAGCTTTTAAAAGAGAAAATTATTTTAACATAACAATTAACATAAATATTACTTTTTACTACCTCTATTTTTATTGAAATCAGTTTTATTTCCTGAATCAGTCTTATTTAAAGAAACTTTATCAATAATTTGTTATAAAGCTATGTATGTATGTAATACTTTAATATAGCTTTAATTATTACTATGTGACATACTTTGATTATATCTAATTGCTTCTTTGAAATCACAGTTTAATTACTAAAATCAGTCCTGTATCAATAAATTCTCATACTTAATATTTTATTGTAGATGTCTGTTGTCTGCTCGTCAACTGCACTATGATCCCTTGTCAGCCGCGCGCATAGTGAATGCATGCTGTATTTTACACAACATAGCAAATAAGGCAAGCATGGATGTCCCTCCATTGACTTCAAACGAAATGACAGCAGAACTAGCTTTTGAGGTGCACAGTATTGAGTCAGGGAGGATTAACAGCAACAGGCGTCAAAATCAGGAACTTCAAGATGGCAGGGCTGTCCAACAATCGCTTGTAAACAGGCTGTGGGAAGAAAGACAACGACGTGATTAAGTGCGAGGGGAGGTGAAAAAGTCTAAGTAGGCATTAGTAATTAAATATTCGTGATTTATTAAATTTGATAATGATCATAATATGTACCTTTTATTACGCCCTCTAGTCATCACTATTAGTAGTGATATGTACTGATATTAGTAGTGACCATTAGTGGTCACTCTCATCACTTGAAGAAATTCTTCTATGTCTCTAAAAAAATAAAGTTAAGATTAGAAACTGGGAACATGGTCAAGATGATATAATATTATAATTATGATATAATTTGAGTGTATGGAAAGAGAGTAAGGAAGAATCCTATATATTTGTAATGATACAAAAAAACTTGCTTTTCTAATATTTTGCACATGTTGTGAAGACGAGCCCGGATTAAATATATTTATCACAGCATCTGCTACCTTGTTGATAGCTTGAGCTATGTGTTCTAATGCCTCTACCTTTTTAAGGTCTACTTCCATTTGTTTGGCTTGGGCTGCAATCTTTGCTTCCTCAAGCCGAAGAAATGCAGCCCGTGTCTCATCCATAGACTCTTCTACTTGTTGCGCTAAAATAAATATAAAAATAATATTTTAATGGTTGAGCTTATAAGAAAAAGTTGCTACATAAAATATAATGATGGTTACTTACACAACAAGGATTTACGTTGTGCTTGAACTCTACGCCTGCGTTCAGAACGTTGGGGCCTGCGCTCTGCTGGAGAACCTGTTGTAGATTCTGGTTCGGGTCTGGTTCGGTTTTGTGGTGATACATAATCACTGAAAGTAATGTTATGCTCTGTGGTAGGAATGTCTGTTACTATATTTTCAGAGACAGAAGGCTCCGAGACCAGAATTTGCTCAAATTTTGTCATATCCTGCTCGCATCTGTAGAAAACAAATTGAATGAGTTTCTATGTCTAGTCTTATAATACATTGTACAATATCCATGCAACTGACAGTGTTCACTTACTCATTTTGTGTATTCCATGTATAAGTCAATGGCTCTTGGAGCTGTTGAGGATTCGATATTTCAACATCAGTAGTATTCTACAGTAGAAATCAAAACATGAAAAAATTAATACTCAAACTCAACATAGGAAATCAGCATAATATATATACATAAAATTAATTTACCTGAAAAAAAAAGGGATTTTGTTGAACACCCTGCAACGGAGTGACAACATCTCTGCCTAATATAGCTGCCACTCTATCTTCAATAGGTGACAGACATAGATCCGTTGCGGGTCCTCCTCCAGTCCCACCCACACTTTGGGTAATGGCACGCAATTTTGCTTTAACTCTGCCTTTAAAATCATTCCAGTACTGAAATTATAATAATAATAAAATATTTTATTTCGGACTTTCATCCATATGCAAGGTTAGTCACATTTCATTACTTAAATCTAATGTTAGTAGAAGCTAAGAATAGTAGAAAAATAATAAAATCAGCTCAAAAACACACAATCACAAAATAACAAAATAATAATCACATTTATCCAAAACAAAAAAGAAACCATAAAGACAGAATAATAAATTATGCGCAAAAATTAATTTATCTTAACCAGTTCAGGGGGTTGGCTACGCAAGTTGCCCTTAAATGAATTGTTTTTAATGGAGTTAGGTAGGTACTTACTCGGCCCCATTCTCTAGGTGTTCGGAATGTGCCTTCTGCATTGCAAATGACGGCACACTCGTTCCACAGTCGTGCAGCAAGTGCTCTTGCCTCTTTACTGTGGACACGACCAAGTGCCAAATCTTTATGACGCTCCATAAAATCCACCAGCAACTCTAACTGCCGAACAGAAGTTATCCTCCTGCTATTCGGTTGTGACATTTTATCTACGACAGAAAATTGAACTTAAGATGAGTAAAAGAAATTTGTACAATATAAAATTCAAATTTGAATAATTTTAATGTATACCTACTTATTGACGGTGGACTAGCCCGAACCTCTTCGTCTTAGCACTACGATGATATCACAAATTAGATATCCTTATTTTGTGTTATAACGATAATTTTTTTATTGCACTGTGAAACGGGAAACTGAAATTTTTTGCCCGAAAACAAAATAAGAGCCTCAAACAGACAAACAGCAAACTTGTCATAACACTCATCATTCATAAAATGTCAACTGTCAAATCGAAAGTTGCACTTCATAGCGTAAACTTTTTTGACTCTGAGCAAAGACACATGTCATACAGCCAAAAATCTTTGAAATGTCAATACAAAAGCAGCAATGTACGCGTAACTGATTTTTTTTGTAGTTGCAACACCATAACCCTTCCAAATGCGGCTCTAAAACCAACCGTTTCCGTTTCGTTTGCGTTTCAGCTGCCAACGTAAAGTTAGTGGAATACCATTTGCCATTACAAACGCAACTGTAACGAAGCCGAAACGCAGCCGATCCGTATCGGTTAACAAATAGCAGAATTGGGGGGCAGGTTCGGTTATAGTCGTAATGCTAACCGCGCTTACTTAACATAAATGTAAAAAATTGGTGGTGGAGCCAATATGGATGATATTTGGTACCATTTAAACTGTGTTATTATTAGCATTTTCGGCTGGAAAGATGTGTATCCGTTTACACAATTTTTAGAGACAACCATATTCCTTAATGGTAGCAACACACTTGTGACCGAATAAGACAGATGCGTACTAGCAATCACTAACTGGATTATAACGAACACCAACTAACAGGATTCTAACAGTGTCCGTCACATTATCACATAACCTTAGGAGCTGATTAACGTTCAACACCGTCTGCTTACTGGACTACTCACCCTAGTCTTGATGTGAGTCTTGATCTATGTCGGTCACAGTTGTCTTGAGCGGTAGTGAAAGGGTGCACCACGCTCTTCAGCTATCTTAAAACCATTAAAACGACATAAGCATCACAGGCAAGCAAGCAATTTAAATAAACTGTCGAGTAGATAACAACAATGTCGTCTGACCCGCAGTCAATCAGCATTCAGCGTTTTTCTCTCGTTTTCATATTAAACGAGTCAGTCGGTTCTTCTTTTTGTATACCAATGTAATTTCTTCTTTATAGTTGATTCCTCATGACCGAGGGCCGTAGTCGTTCATGACAATCTCAGGTAAAAAATTTTCAACCTCGCTTCTATTGTCGGAAAGTCTGATGGAATCATGCTGGCTATGTTGCACTTAGGTACATGGTTTATTGAGTAAGCGTGGGGCCGAACGACTTCTGGTTCACCTAATTTTAAAACATTAAGTTCTTAAATATGTTAGGGCCCTTAGGGCACTGTGATCGACTGACTTTCTAATAATGCGACCGAAAATATGCAAACTTTGTACCCAGCGTTGGAAAATGGAAGGTTTTTTTATTCTTATTTTAACAGTTCTTCGTAGTAACTTTTTGAAGATAAACTTGTATATCGACATATTGGTAATTTTTAATATAAAGCTTTTTTGGTTCTTTTATTTTTTAAGCAGTCGTATCGTACGTAGGTAATTTGTTTTATTAAACAAGTATTAGTGTAGGTTAGAAACCTACTCAGTGTATGTATTTGTTATTTTAATTCACGCGGCCTGAAGAATTTCCTACACCAACAACATTACAGAGGTGCAAACTGCAGTGAAGTTGGAGCTAAAGTTAAAGTTAAGCCACATGAAGTTAAGCGCTGGCTAGGGTTGAACAGAGAATTTGACCCTGTACAGTATTTATTTGCACTTATAAGTATTGCTAATCATGAAATATATTTCTTGATTAATTATGCAGATATTAATCAAACTGAAATATCCATAACATCTAACGAAACAACCGCAAAATACTGTAGAAGTTTTTTAATAGCGAATGAAACAAGCATTAGCATATAACATATATTATTAAAAACAGTAACAAATATTTGTATAGAAAAATTACATCGATTTTGCTGCGAGCGTGCGATCTTGCAAAATCCTTTATATTAAAAAAGTTTCGCTCATTAGGAAGTTATAAAAATGTTCCATTAGTTATTTCATTTACCTATTTATATTTACGTTATATCGGCACTCCGTTAAGTTATAGAAGCGAAACAAAGCCATTGTTGTGGCCTTTAATGTGCGTAACCCTCCATAAACTACAATTCCCGTAGGTAACCTTTGCCATTTCTGTGATTAACCCGCGAAAAGAATACTGATGTTAGTTTCAAAACTGTGAAATAAATTTTACAATGAAAGTTAAATAAACTGTAGTACCTACCTCACTACGCAATGAAGATAAAACGTTTTGTTAGGCTAAACAATAAATAATACCTGTAGCCAGGTAGTCAGACACATTTACATTTCCAGCGGTCGATTACCCCGAATACGATTTACTAACAACTGCTGCAATGTGTGGAATTGGCGTCATTACAGCACAGCATACCATAAACTGACCCGTTTAAGAATCGTGCAAGTGCCATGGAAATTAGCACAAAAGTAAGAAACCTCGAAATAACGTTTGCGTATACATTCGATCGTGCGCCGTTCTTACAGTTTATTTACACCTATATAAATTTTGCTTCTAAAGTTCAAACTGGTAACACGAATTTGTATCGAAGCAAATGTTTGTCTATTCTCGATTTGCCACTTGATTATCTATTTTGGTAAATACTGTATAATTGGAGTTCCATAAATATACTTAAAATATTGCCCACTTGTAGATCATCACCCGTAGTAGTAAGTAGGTATTACGCATAGTTAATGATATAAAATCATATTCGTACATTTACATCGCTTTCCTTCAATTTCAACATAATTAATTCATCGAAGGAAATGGGAAAAATAAAAGTTTCAGCTATATTTTAGAAGTCTTAATTTATTTAGGTGGGTTCAAGCTAGTTCCCTTGGCGACTCGGTTTTATGTGAAAGTGATTCCGTGAAGTCCCGTAACGAAGATGAGGTTGGAGGACCGCTGAATTTAGTGGGTATACGGTATACCGGAAGTCCCAAATATCCAGCAAGGGACGGGTAAATACGTTTCTCAGTGGCCATAAGCAAAACATGGTCTTGCATGGAGAATACGCCATAGTTTTCGGTTGTGAACCTAGATAGTTTATGTTAAACTTCTGCATTCTCTGCAATAAACTGTTGATTTTTAATGGTTTTGAATTACTTTTTTTATCGGTAGTCACATTTTAGTCAACATGCCAAGTCGCGCGGCACGAGCAAGGGTAAAAATAGAAACTAATCGATCCTTTTATTCGTGTCACTTGTTTGTAACCTCATCAGGAGCCACTCGGCAGGAACCTTGCTTGCATTGAGCAAGAAAATAAGAATGCTTTCACATTACTATGGGATTAATAGCTAACTTGAGTAACGTATTTATGTCAAGCACAAGATAAGTACGTAAGTACCTAATGGCTTATGATGGTATCTTAAAATAAATTCATTGAAGGAACGCCTAAGGAAGGAAGCCTTTCAATATCTTTGTTAATAGCGAAAATGAAAATCACGCAGTGGTAGTGGTAGGTATGCTTCTCAATTGTGTAGGTATGTGTTGTGGTTTATGCTTCCTTGCTTTATTAACTTGCTGTAATAAAGCAGTGTCCGGTCCAGGAATTAAATAATATTTAGATAATTTATATAATTTGTATGTTGATGAAATATCCATCATAATTTGAACTAAATAAAAAGAAACATACGTAATGAAAATAAATAATAGTCAATCCGCAATTAGCATTGCTCTATAACTTGTTAGGTACTAATTGATAGCCGACTGCATAATTATCTCCTTTTTAACTCATTAACGATTAACAATTAACTCAAATTTTATTTCTTCCATAACGACACGAAGACGGTTCTTGCGTAGTCATAAATACAATGAAGAGTTAATTGTAACACTTGTTTCTTAATATCTTGTTATGATTTATTTGGCAAACATGTTTGTTTGGATTTTAGTTTGGTGGCCGTTATTTGAAATAAACTGAACAATTATAAAAGAAATATTATGAGTAAACACACAATGACGTATTGTATAAACCGGTATGTAGTATTGTCCCAGTGAAAGACGACTTTACCCCTTTGTGAGGGAACAGTTTGCTTGCCGCCAATTTGTAAAGAAATCGCTCGTAACATCTATAAATTGCACGGTAAACCAGGTTATGTGTAGTGCGCTATTTTCCGCAACGACATTATTTACATATATATCGTTGAAATTGTTTGAATGGAACATTTGTAGAAAAAAATTAATATAACTAAGCAAAACAAAGCAAACATAATAATCCTACCATAATATTATATGAACTAAGTAAAAGAATTCCATCACTAAAATAGAAGTTTTTAATTTCCTGCACGTCTGATTATCATCACTGGAGTAGAATTTATATTAATCGTTGGTATTACTCCAGCACTGAATAAGTTATGGGCAAAGAGAATACGGGCATTACTTTAATTGCCCGCGCAATATGAATAACGATCGATCGGGCTATATAAATGATAATCATTTCATCTTCATTATTTCTTACATTGTCTAGATAATAAGAGTCTGTACCTACCTATTGCCATTACATATTGGCAAGTTTGATGATATTCATATATATATACTGAATATGAAGCTCGAAAGATAAACAAGCAAAACTTAAAAAAATCTAATAAACCTGTACAACTGTTCTAAAATAATATAAGGAAAGAAAATTAAAAAGTATTTTTCATTCATTATTTATGAACATATGACGACCCTGTAGCCTAGTTGGTAGCGACCCTGCCTGCGACGCGAGGGGTCCCGGGTTCGATTCCCGGCCGGGGCAGATATTTATGTGGCAGATAAATATTTGTATGTACTCGGGTCATGGATATAATTGTAATGTGTTATATCAGTTATATGTGTAGTCTATGCCACCCGCGACACAGGTACCTACCTAGTAACTAGTAACCTACTGCGGGGGTATGAGTGTGTTAGCGTTTATTTATTTATTTTTATATAATGCGGTACTTTTATGCAACTTTTAAGCGTTATGAAAGATTCGAATAAATGTTGTAAATTGCAAATACATAATATGACAAGTACCCGGAATTTGTGTATTTAACGATATAAATACTTACGTAATGAATAAACTTAATTAAAGATGAGCACAATTCAAAAGTTCATCACATCTCAATAATCATTAAATTAAACGCGTTCTTTTAATAAGGACTAACTGTGATCATTAAAAAGACAATTTGAAGCGGCGCTGAAAGTTGTACCGATACCAGATTCCTAGAGAACGGGCATAAAGCGTTTAGCTCGCAAAGGATAAAAGTTCGTGCTTAACTAGTACATAACTATGCAGTCAGTCCGCGTTCTTTCCTTACTGACTGGAATGAAACCCTAGCCAGTACAAGAATATGGCTACGCCTACAGTAAATCCATTTTTTGTTGTCTACTCCGTTAGGTCAGTGTTCATTGAATATATTGAACGATACAGACGAGATAATTTAAATCGTAGTAATTGAATTTTAATAAATATGATGGTATAAAAAACCTTATTTCGAACCTACGCCCTAGAATGAAGTACCTACTCCGAGTGCTATGCTATCAAAAAAAAATTGGTTGTCTGTAAAGTCGGTTTACTGACGATAGTTGAACGTGACAACGTCTTAAGAAAATACTGATGGAATGGTAGCATAATCACTAATAGTCATCCTAAACTATCTTTGAATACTTAGTTATAATTTATTTACTGTTATATTGCAGTTAAAAACCTTTATTAAATATTTTACCAAAAAGACTAGTCGTTGCATACCGTATAACGAAACATTAATCTTTAGCTAGTCTGTGCATATTATGTCATGTCAATGTGCCACAAACGTAACGTTGTCACGTCAAAAAAATATTTATCAAGACGCGATAAACGGGATTCGAACGGGCGATTCCTCGTGGTCCAACTATTTAGTCCAACTATGACGTCACAGTTGGACCACGAGGAATAGGTCGTCCCCTGCTCGTTGTTCGGCAGACAGAGTCATCTACAAAGCTATAGGGCTGAAGTACAAGAGTTCAATAGGAGTACATATTTGGTAATTATACGGTAATTGTTTTAGTAACATTCGTACTCGCAAGGAATTTGTCCAAACTGCCGTAAAATCTCGATAAACGTATGCACGTGCGACCCGCTTCCGATCGTAGAAACAGCTTTCCCGAATCACAAATTCAGAAATGGTACTTATAAAAATTAAGCGCTATTAGAGATATGGTCTGGTTCTCTCAGGTGTAAATAATTTAGTATCGCACCTCGACTTTCTTCAGAAAACTTAAAACAGTTGCCGTGATTAATGAGTTTAATATTCTTTATCTTTGCACGAAGTAATAATTTTATTTAGGTTTTCGAGCTAAAAATTATCGTTTCTATATTGTAATGTGGAATAGCAACTTGTGTATTTATTGTAAAAAGGTTTTTGTCGATTCTGGAAAGGTTTGTCGATTTGCATCTACGGTAAGATTGGGTTGGATGAGACATGAATAATATAAAGGGTATCTAACATGTTGTTTCCGTACATCACTCTTGATATGTCACTTCCGTTTTCCGCATCTGCCAATACAAGATTTCACGACCGTCCCCATCACATTATAAAATCTTGTTGATCAAGAAAGACATAGTTTAGAATGTTTAGATACAATCACGTTGCGATGAGTATTTGTATACAAGTTTTTTATTGTTTCCCAAATGCATCACATAAGTTAGCAAAGTATTACATAATTTATTGCAGTACTCAGCGAATGACTCCAATAACGTAAGCTAAGCTACAACCCACTAATGGCCCACAACTGAGCACGGGTCTCTCCTCATTACTGAGGAGGCCTAGAGCATACTCCACCACGCTGCTCCAATGCGGGTTGGTGGAGGGGTTAGTGGCCAACCCAGTGTCGAAAGTTTTCAAGCCGCCCGAAGGCCTCCGACATGGCTTAACGACTGCTATCAATCGATAACAACCGAGACCGACAGCTTTACGTGCCCTCCGAAGCACGGAATAACGTAAATAAACAAAAAACCAACTATGTGGTACCTACGGCTACTTATCTAATTAGAGCATTCGTCAACTTTTATTATCGCTGTATCGTAATAAATATCGTACCTACGTATAATAAATTAAAAGTTACTTGAGAAGGTTATCGTAGAGCTCCAAATTTTTCATAGAAATTTATTAAGGGCCTATTTCGTGGTTTCACAATAAGTGATAAGAGCGGAGACAAAGTCTGTCAACACGCAACAGGAGTAACGGTAGTAGTTTAGTACCTACTGCGACGCCTCATCGCCGGTATCGTCCATTACCAGGGTAGCCACATAATATCTGTGTTAAACAGGGCATTTTAAGCTTAACATTATTTTATCATGTCTTGAATTGAAATCAATATCACTCGCAGTTATTTTAAATATTTAAACCCGTAGTGCACTAAGAAGAACTGTGAAATGAAACTTTATTAGCACTGCCTAATTTAGCATAGTTTGCCAATAGAATTTGGCGTTTTCTTACATCAAAAAAAAGAAAATTTACAAAAACCTGCAATTTAAACTAAACGACACAATACATGTTAACCACCATTACATTGCATTAAATTAGAAAAATACTCTTAGCAATTTTTGAGAACATTTCCTCGTCGCGTCCTGTACTAACCCGCAACCCGTTATAATATTAATAACCGCTTAAGGCAGGGTTCTCGCAGCTGCTTCCTAGCCAGCGTGTTCGGCGCTCCAGCCGACTCGACTCGCGCCTTTATGACGATGTTTACCGCCGTCGTCTCCACCTCGCTTGCGCCCTAAAAATGCACTTTCTTTCCAACATCTTAAATTATTCTATTGCCGTCCAGTTTCATTGACGTTCATTTTACCAGTTCCAACAGAGATTTAGGGCGACTTTTACCAAGCGGTTAAACATGTTTAAAATTTTATTTAAGCACAAAATTCTGTTTAACTACACAAATTGTCTTGCACCACAAGTTAAACATGATTATCGATCTGTCAAATTTAAACAGCCAAAAATCGCTGTTTAAGCTGCTAAACGTATTTAGCAGTTGTATTTGAGGTTAGATTTTGGTCGTGAATAATTTTCGAAGAATTTGAGTGTGAAAAGAATAATGAGTTGTTTGAGTTCCTATTTGATGAGATTGATGACGACGATGAAGAAATTGTCAACTAAGTATATGAACAGGCCTCGAGATATCAGGGTTAAGGACTGCGCACATTACAACAACGCCACGCCAACGCGGCAAACGGAGCAACTCAAATGTGAGCATTGAATAAAGATCCTTAATCTTCAACGTTACGGTTGAATTTCGAGTGTACACTTGAAAAACGTGGACTACTCCTCACCCACTGCTCACCGACGCCGTTCCGACTCCAGCGAGTGGGCCACGCGTTGGCCGTGCGCTTACGGTTAGCGGTCGACTCGCCGACCACCCGTGGACCGCTAAAACACAATGCCCGAAGCGGCATTCGGTTTGGGAGTCGGCGCGTTAACGGCCACCCACCCGCGCCTCTTTTTACTATTGTTATTACATTTGCGAGACATGACACCTATATAAATTTATTCTAAATCTATATTGTAAATAATAGGAATGGTTATAAAATTATTAGTAGGTACATAATATTATAATATGTCATATCATAATATAGTAATACAATTTTTTAAATATATGTATATGGTAATTAAATAAGTAGGCATCATTTATCTGTACAATATTATGACAATACTTACATGTATTCGGATTAATATTTTCATTTTAATTAGGTATTGGAAATGGAAATTGGAAATGGAATTTAATTAGGTACATAGCTAATATAGATTATTAATGAAAGTAATATAAATGTGAGTTAAGTAAACAAAATTATTTTTATTTTATTCGCGCTGACACATTGGCGCGAAATCAAGGTCGCTGGCCAGCAGCAGCACGAGGCGCGCGTCCTTGGAAGGAACGTTTTATAAAGGTTGCGTTTACACCGGCGCAAAATTGCTCGTTATGCATGCATATTCATAAAATTAATTATTATCTATTTTTTGATACAATCAAATTAATATTTTGAAATAAACCAAAAGTAAAAATACACAGAGTAGGTAATTTATAAAAATCAGTCACTTTAATAATGAAAATTGTTTAATTAATGATTTTAAACTAAAACCATCACGGACATTAAATTTTTTAACTCGCGATTGTACATTACAGTTGTATCTATTTCTAAAAATAATTATGACCTGTACTGGTTCTTCAATATGATTTTATTCTTATGCCATCTTGGACACTAAATATTCTATATGCAAACGGGGTACTATTTACGAATGCCAGCGCGCCCCTGTTCGCAACATAATAATTATGATTTTAAGCTTAGGTATATCATCGCGGATATTAAACATTTTAAATCCAAAGGGGTACTTACGATTTTCAACTGTTTTATCTTTTTACTAATTCCGGCCCGTACTAGTTCATAATATATGATTTTAAACTTATATCATCGAGGGCAGAAAACATTTTAAATGCAAACGGGATCTCACGATTTTGAATTATAATGTAATCGGAAACATTTAAACATTTTAAGGTATCCGACTTATCACTATACCGCTTAAAATTCGATAATGAAGTTACTAAGCTAACGTTACAAGACTCGACTCGACAGTGAGCATTCGTTAAGTAAAAACCAACGAGTGGGTCGATCAACGTCGACGAGTTGACCACGCGTGGTCGACTCGTCGACGGTGAACAAAACGGTCGGAGTGGGAACGGAGTGGAGTTGGCGTGGAGTGGGTGTGGCGTTGTTATAATGTGCGCAGTCCTTTATTGAGGCAAGATCAAAGTTTGAAACCCTGGCGGAGAAAAAGTTCTTTCGAAGATTTCGTCTATCCAAGACGACGATGATTTTGCTAGAAATAATTTAATCTAGATAAGTGTTTAAAACGGAAAAGTAATTATGTACCTAGTACTTTGTTTACTTATTATAGACTTGTAAGATACGTACGATGAGTACGTACCATGGAGCAAATATAGAGAGACGTTATATGAATATTTTTATATGAAAGATCGCGTGACGATTTGCGGGGAAATCTTGTTAGATCCCGCCCATTTCATCGAACATATCGACTTTACTACGTAGTTCAACTATCTCACACTAGATGGATTCTAAATACGGCCCTGTGTTTTTGTTGTTGTAAGTAGTTGTCGATAGATGGCGCTGTTTACAAAATGATTATAAAAACTAGAAAAATAATATTTTGGTGGTAAAAATTCTTTAGGAATTAATGTAGGACGAATTTCAGTACGTATGATTATCAAGATATAATAATTGTTAGCTCTACGCACCTATGCATTTTTATTTCCCCTGATACAAAGTGTCGCCATCTAACGTCAAGTAGAAATTTATTTGGCGAGCGCCGTCAGTAGACTGACTTAAGGCCACGCCCACTGTGATGACGTCAGGACCTAGTTGAGTTACAGTGCACAGTTGCTTAGGGCGTCTCCTCTCTATATTTGCTCCATGGTACGTACCTACCTACAAAATTCTTACCTAGTACTTAAGTAAGGTATAAAGATTACATAAAGAATTTTTATTTTATATCAGTCCAATATGAAGCTACATCATAGGTTACCTTATTTATTTGCCTAGGTTACATTGACAGAAAACTCGTTTTACGCAAAAAAAAACAAATAGTAGAAGATCCGAATCTATATCGACATTCACCGGGTTGATAATAGAATCAAACTTATTTTATAATAAATTTCGTATATTAGAAAATATATTAAAAATGGGTTGACAACAAAAATCCTGGACAGAATATTTTTAATTATTTTTTAAAAAATGATTTTCATAAAATGTTGTACTTATGATGAAGATAATAATAAAATTTTATACTGGACTTAAAGTATAGAACATATAGAATGTGCAGACGTAGGGTAGACTATTATTTACCTGGACGAACTACTGGGTAGACAGGTATAAACAGGTCTGTCAATACTAGTTACTTTTCACTCGATTTGATAATAATCTGCACATTCTATATATTCTATATTTTAAGTCCAGTATAAAATTTTATTATTATCTTCATCATGCAATATCTTCATCCTTACTATCCTTACTAATATTATAAATGTGAAAGTGTGTTTGTTTGTTTGTTTGTTTGTTTGTGACGCTTTCACGTCGCAACAAAGCTATTATATGGTAAGGTTTATGTGTGTGGGGATAGTTAGGAGGGTGGAGAGTGACGTAGGCTACTTTTTACCGCGGAAAAACATCCCATTCCCATGGGAAGTTCGATGTTTTGTTAGTTGCTAGATATTCATTTTCGGAGTTGTTAATAGATGGCGGTAATAAAATTCATTTGCAAGTTCTGAATTACGCTGTCAAATACTACATGTAATTTACTTAAGTCATAGGCAAATGTAATAGGCTACTCCCCGCTCCGGGTGTATTCAGTGTACCGCCCGCCCGCTGGCACTATCCTGTTGACTGATGTCCGCAAGTTGCTCAGCCAACCAACAGGATAGTGCCAGCGGACCAGAGGGACCTTGGAGTCGAGAGCCTGAACGACTTCATCGAGAGATTGGCACGCAACATGTTCGGGCGTGTCGACGCGTTGCGGTTCCCGCATCTGCAGGACCTGGCGCCGCTCCACACCCGTCCACCGGACCGCTGGGCCTTCCCGCGCGACTTGCTGGTTGCGCGGGACGGGGCTAGCACTGACTGATACTGGGGCTTCGTAAGTCGTCGCCCGGCGCTGATCGGCTCCTGCTGGGTTTCCCACCAGCGGGATTCACCCGGTAGGGCCTCGATCGCCTGGGCGGCGCGAAGATGAACCCCATCCCGTTTAAGACTCTGTGGCCTGTAAAAAGGCCACCACTCAACGGACTTCACCTATTGGTTAACCACAGATGGACAACCAAGGGCCTTAGGGCCCAGCCCAAGAACCGGCCCGTTTTAACGGGCCGCGAGAGACACCCCCAAAGGGGAACTAACTGTCCCGAGGGCTCCACACACCTCAGACAGGGTGGAGTGAAGAGAGCGAGTAGTAGGCTACTTTTTAGCCTAAATTCCTACGGGAGCGGGACCTACGCGGCTGTTACCTACGGGTCCCGAAGCGAAGCGCGGGCGGTTCTCTAGTCATGCAATATTTTTGAAAAATTATTAAAAAAAAAAATAAAAAAAATTCTGTCCAGGATTTTTGTTGTCAACCCATTTTTAATATATTTTCTAAGATACGAAATTTATTATAAAATAAGTTTGATTCTATTATCAACCCGGTGAATGTCGACTTAGATTCGGATCTTAGACTAAAAGCAAATTTCGTCAAAAACCGCGAAATAACGTTATTTGTAACGATACTGCTCAAATCGTGAAATGGAACGCACAAGACATAGCAGCAACACCACGCAACACTCTAAAATGCGTTTAGTTAACTTCAAGCTTCAACATCGTGGCCGTGCAAGACAAACTTAAATAAGTTTAAATTAATCGTGTTTACAAATGAAAACATATTTAACTAAATGCGTTTAAACTTATTTTAAATAAGATTTGGTAAAAGCCGCCCTTAATGTTAAATAAATTTTAATGTTAAAAAAATTATGTATTTAATACAAAATTTTTGACGGGCTCGATGGCGCAATTAGTAGTGACCCTACCATGCACGCCAAGAGTCGTGGGTTCGATTCCCGCTCAGGACAAACATTTATGTGATGAACATTTGTGTTTGTTCTGTGTCTGGGTGTAATATATGTATTTAAGTATTATATTTGTGTTTCCTCTGTTGCCTGACATCCGTAACACAAGTGCTTATCTACTTACCACGGGTCAGGTCAATGTATGAGGTGGTGTGTGAATTTATAAAAAAAAATACAATTCAATTTGAAGCTATTTGTCAAAATCCATATTGAAAAGATTTTATTGCAATGTACTTACCTAGAAAGGTTCGTGCGAATGTGAGTGAGCGCGGTAAGAATAATTTATAAAAACAGTCTAACTTTAAAAATAACTTTAATGCAAAGATGAGAACAGAAGTCCTTTGAGAAACTTGAAACAGAAGTTTTTATCAAAGGCTTTGCTTGTTGCTAAGATGTAGGATAGACACGCTGTACTCGTCAGCGTCACAATTCCTCCTGGATTTCTGTATTTTTCAGTGTGTAAAAAGCAGTAAGCAGTCGGTATACGTTCTATAGGTACATACAGTACAGATTTATTCTAAACTAATATTATAAAGAGGTAATATTTTTTTGTTTGTTTGTTTGTATTGAATAGGCTCAATAACTACTGGACCGATTTCAAAAATTCTTTCACCATTATGAATGTACATCTTTTCGAAGTAACATAGGCTATATTTTATTTTGAAAAAAATTAGGGATCCTTGCGAAAACTTCAATAACTCGATAAAAATCACTATTGAAATACCTTAAATCGCGTGCGCTGCAATAACTATTGATGATGGAGCAAAATAATGTACCTACTACGATTTTGTAGACCACATTATTATCTACAGAAAAGTCCGCGGTAGGGTATATCTAAGTATTATAGTTGCGCCAATATAAAGACTTTTATAGTTTAACAAACTATTTAAATCGGCAACGAAAATAAGATGTCGATATTCATACCATGGTATTTATACTTATCTAAATAACTTTTTATTTATCAGTAGTTCAATACCTTTACATTGCTGTTTAAATTATTTTAATCGGACACTCCATTCAAAAGATATAGCGAGTTTAAAAATTTGGGTAAATTTGCTTAAAAATAACTAAGCGCTTCGCCGCATCGCGTCGCGATGTTGATTGAGCGTAGCTGAAGAGCGGCATGCAATATTATAATATAGTGAAAATACATTATATCTAAATATCGGAGATACCTATAGATAGTAAGCTTTAAAAATAATCTTAGATCTAAAACTACCATATTTCGGATGTAGCCCCTTAAGTCATAGGGAAATGTTATAGCTTAAGTTCCAGTATAACATAATATAGGCTAATTTTTATCTCGAGAATCCTACGGGAGCGGGACCTACGCGGCTGTTACCTACGGGTCCCGAAGCGAAGCGAGGGCGGTTCTCTAGTACCTATATAAAACTGTATAATCTATACTTATAATAAATCTGTAGAGAGGTCAATTCTGTACATTAAATATATTTCCAAAATAACTATCAGGGGGTGATTAGGGATCGATACTGATGCCAAAAATGCAATCAGTAAATTTTTTGTCTGTCTGTCTGTCTGTCTTATAACCGTTATAGAAACAAAAACTACTCGACGGATTTTAACGAAACTTGGTACAATTATTTTTCATACTCCCGCGCTGGTTATAGTATACTTTTCATCACGCTACAATCAATAGGAGCAGAGCAGTGAAGGGAAATGTTGGGGAAACGGGAGAAGTTACTCCATTTTTAAGCTTCCGTCGCGTGTGCAACCTTAATGGTTAAAGCTACACAGAAATCATGTATGACGGAAATGTTCTCCTTAAAATTATATAAAAAATATTCCACGACAGCATATGTCTATCTTTTATGGTTGACTCACAATAACACGTGTAACTCCCGATAGCTTAGCAGTTCGAAGCTTTCTGATTAAGTATACCTATATTTTATCTACTCTTACGTTTATGACACTTAAGTGGGTGAAATAAAGGGGTGAAGTTTAAACGAAATTCACGCGGGCGAAGCCGCTGGCAAAAGCTAGTTAGGTTATATTTTCATTGAAACGCTTAATCAACGTACCTACTAACTGCTTCGTTAACTACTAAGCTCGGAGAGTATTCATCAACGCCTAATAAGATGCAAACAGATTTAATAACTTGGATCCTGACTTTAATGGATAAATCCAACATAGGTATTTTTTTTTGCACACAGTCTTCATATTTCAAAATAAGCAAAAACTGTTAGGGAATATCTAATCATTTATCACGCGACGGACATCACCGGGGAACCTAACGGTTGGAATTTATGTATATGTTACCGTTAAAATGCATAATTAGTTAATGTGCACATTAACTAGGTAATCTGCAGATACCTACACTGATACGATACGTTAAAGTGTAAAAAAAGGTCTTATTTGCACTTTACCCAGTTAGTCTGCACAGTAACGAATGGTACATCGTTAAATTGCGGAAGAATGGCTACCTGAGTACCAATTTGTGTTGATGTTGATCATGAAATTATCTATCTGGCCTATCGATCGAGATTTGGTCGAATCGTAAAAACGCGGAAAATAGGGCATAACTTCGAACCGTGACGTCTCCGGCGCTGCGGAAGGTGCAGCCCCTTCGCCCTTGCGTAACAAAGCACAGACACCCACGCTCGCCCGGGTGTCTGCGTTTTGTTACAGCGGGCGGGGGCTGCCCTCCCTCCGCGCCTCCGGGTTCTAAAAAACACTCTAGGGGTAGGGCATACAAGACTACGTGGAGTTGGGGTAGGCTAATTCGGTTCTGTAACCAATTCGACCTACCTACCTTGAAGAATTTGACTGAGTAGTAATGGAAATGAGTATTCATTGTTTTATATCCAAAATCAACTCAATTTTTATGTTTCCGTTCAATGTTAATCGTTTTTAACAATTGACGTTCAAACAAGAACCTATTTTATAGACTTTACCGTATGCATGGTCGTTAGTCTGCAGATTAGCTAGGAAGTCTGCAGATTAACTAGTTAATGTAGGAACTCAATTATAGTTTTTCCACTTTAACTGACTCAGCCAGGTAATCTGCAGAATACCTCGTTAATCTGCGCTGTATCTGATTTACGCAAATTAACGGTAACATATACATCAAAACACGAATAAACAATTTATTTATATTATGTATCTATATGCATTGGGAATTGGTAATCACTGAAAATGTAATTGACAATCACAGAAATACATTTTGTATTGTGAATCTAGGCCAATTACACATACTATACCTAATATAACACTTTAAAGTAATTGTTCGACTCACAAAGGATTTTTTGTGACAGAAAAACTGCAGTAATACAAAATATAAATGCAGTTTTGGTAATAATAATTAGGTACAAAAATTACGTGTGTGTACAAACGAATAATTCCACGACAGCACGGCTGGACATTCTGGACAATTGGTTTGGCGGAGCCGTGCTGCCGTGCTGTGACTCAAACAATGCAATTACTATTATTAAACTGTTTAAGTGTTTCAAGGTAAGTAGCATAAAATAACAGTGAAATAACTGTATAAAAGTAATCCATCAAGCCTTTACTAGGGTATAATAGATAATGAAGAATTTCTGATATCGTTTTTAGGGTTACCCTTGTTTCGTAAAAAACTTTTGATATAATTTTAATAAATCGAACGACGTTTAAGATAATAATCAGTTTGTATAATATCATTTGACATAATTTTCATTTGATCGAATATTCATTTTGTGTAATATTGATTGACATAATGTTCATTTGATCGAATATTATTTTATACAATGTTCATTTCATGAAATGTTCAGGTTATAAACGCCCTAAAGTCGGTTCTGGCACTCGCCGGCCGCTGCCGCGGCACGCTCGCTTCGCTCGCTCGGCTCGTGCGATGGTTCCTGTTAACCTAACACGCTCGTCGCTTCGCTTCTCGCTAACCTAATTACTTTAATTAAAATTAGCGCATTTGAACATTCGATAAAAAGATATTATTCGAAACAAATGATGATAAGAAATAAAATTATGGCAATCAAATATTCGATCAAATGAATAATTATGTGAAATGACTTTATTCCAACTAAAATTAGTCGAAGCCATTTTCGACGAAAAGTTGTTATACCAAACAAGAGGCACCCATCGTTTTTACTATACAGCGTCATGTTAAACGACTTAGTCTCATCAACGTAAGTGGTTATTCATTTCTGGAATAGGTATACCAGCTAGTATGTGTTGGTATGTTGGTAACTCGTTAGGAAACAACTATACTCATGTACTAGCTTATGCCCGCAGCTTCGCCCGCGTGGAATTCGTTTAAGCTTCACCCCCTATTTCACTCCTTTAGGGGATGAATTTTGAAAAATCCTTTCTTAGCGGATGTCTACATCGTAGTGGCTATCTGCATGCCAAATTTCAGCCCGATCCGTTCAGTGGTTTGGGCTGTGCGTTGATAGATCACTATATAAGTCAGTCAGTCACCTTTGAGTTTTATAGATATAGATATATTTAGATAGCTATCTTTACTGTGTACAAAAGTGGTCGAAACATTTAGATTACTTAGGTATAACTCTACAAAAAGTGCCTGAGCTAATTCTCTAAAGTTACTTCGTTACGCCCGCGTGGAATTCGTTTAAACTTCACCCCCCCTATTTAACCCCTCTAGGAGATGAATTTTGAAAAATCCTTAGCGAATGTCTACATCATGGTGGCTATCTGCATGCCAATTTTCAGCCCGATCCGTCCAGTGGTTTGGGCTGTGCGTTCAGTTCAATCAGTCGAAAATCACAAACTTTCATCCCTTATTTTATCCCCTTAGGGGTTGAATTGATCAAAATCCTTTCTTAGCGGATGTCTACGTCATAACATCTACCTGCATGCCAAATTTCAGCCCGATCCGTCCAGTGGTTTGGGCTGTACATTCAGTTCAATCAGTCGAAAATCATAAACTTTCATCCCCTATTTTATCCCCTTGGGGGTAGAATTGATCAAAATCCTTTCTTAGCGGTTGTCTACGTCATAATATCTACCTGAATGCCAAATTTCAGCCCGATCCGTCCCGTGGTTTGGGCTGTACATTCAGTTCAATCAGTCGAAAATCATAAACTTTCATCCCCTATTTTATCCCCTTGGGGGTAGAATTGATCAAAATCCTTTCTTAGCGGTTGTCTACGTCATAATATCTACCTGCATGCCAAATTTCAGCCCGATCCGTTCAGTGGTTTGGGCTGTGCGTTGATAGATCACTATATAAGTCAGTCAGTCAGTCACCTTTGAGTTTTATAGATATACTCATGTATAGACTACAGGCCCATGTCGAAAATGGATGGGTCATACGAACCACCAGGTGATGTATATAGGACGATATAAGAGCACAAAATAATAAGATTCAGCACTATGCCGTCACTTGTAAGCTGTCCAACTGAGTGCTGGTGAGAATTCAAAAGTGCAGGTAGAGGGAGTACATTTTGGTCATATGATTTTGTACGGCATTTTCACCATCGATAGATCCATGAAAAATAATAAGAAAGCGCGCAGTCCCGTAAAAAAATGGTGCGCCACAAAGTCGGTAAATTTTTTTGATTTTTTGTCAATTCCAGGGTAAATTTGGTCATTTGACTCTGTACGGCATCAGTTTCATACTGTTTCAATACAGCTTCTAATCCATTATTCCGCAACGCCGTACAAAAATCATGCGACAAGGGGAAAAAATCGAGAGTTGCAACCCCCTCTATTTCCGTGGTCCGGGGGGTGATTTGAAAAAGTACGGCTTCGGTTCCAAAACATTATCTAGCACTCAAAAGTACTATTAAAAATAATGCCGTCAAAAAGTTATTGTTCATTTGAATGTATATTAATAATTACCTTAATTTCATGGTATACTTCACTACATAGTATAAAACAAAGTCGCTATTTTTGTCCGTCTGTTTGTTTGTTTGTCTGTTTGTCTGTTTGTCTGTATGCTTAAATCTTTAAAATTACGCAACGGATTTTGATGCGGTTTTTTGTAATAGGTAGAGTGATTCAAAAGGAAGGTTTTTATGTATAATACATGCATATATTCCCACGAGAACGGGATCCACGCGGGTGAAACCGCGGGCTGGCCGCTAGTGATTTATAAAACTGTAAAGTCATTTGACACTGTACGGCAACTTTTTTACATGTATATGTTGAATGTGTTGCTATTCCTGAGCTTCAAGGCTTTTGAAACACTTAGTATTTTTGGGTTTATTAGGTATACTTAAACTTAACGGAAGTTACAAAATGCTTGGATACTTCAAGTTTGGAACAATATTCATAAAAAAGTTATTCTAAGGTAAATAATGAAATATTTCACAAGTAGCATTTTTTATTATTTTTAAGTTTTGCTTTTAATTTTCAACTTAAACGTAAAACTTGGAAACTTAAAAGCTTTTAATGTTTTCCTTGCTTTTAAATTTAAAAGCAAAACTCATTTCCGATGTACGCGTTAATGCAGAGACATAGTTAAATTGGACTTGTAAGCAAATAAGTAGTTTATTATACATATTAACTAACATAACAAGCATTTGTAATTACTATTATGTATTTTCAAATATTTAGTAGGTACTTTAAGAATTTCAGAGATATAAGTATTGTGGTAAGCATTACTTTAAATGCATAGTTTATTTTATTTTAAAAATTATTTACAATTAAAGAAATGTATCTCAACCATCCATCAAACTAAGACATTAGGTTTCCCAAAGCTAAGGGCGGGCGGGTTAACTCGTTTATAAATAGGTTTATTTCAGAATATTACACAGGATTTTATTAAAATTCTTGATAAATGAAAGAAACTGATGATGCCGTATGTATGATAGCTTTACAATAAAATATTTTAATCATATCAATATTTTAATCATGTTATGATAAGGTATAATGTGGTTAGGTTTGTATTTTTATTATTTCTTAAGTTTAATAATAGTACATTATGATACAAGTGCGCGAAGTTGGTCATTACAGTCGAGGCGGAATTGAGCCCGAGCCGCAAGGCGAGGGCTGTAATAGAGCCAAGACTGTAATGAACAAAGCACACGCGTATCATACGACGTTTTTCAACACACTTGCGAGGAAAAAAACAATTAGGTATCGACATTTTTCAGTCACAAATCAGCAAATTATAAACGAACAAATGTTTGCACAAAATGGCGCGGTTTATTTTTTCGCGCGCCGTATCTTTGGTTGAAACTATGCGCGCGCAGGTTAAGTCCAGAGGCACCGAACATTCAGCCACAATATATTAAACTAAATAATTATGTATTTCTAATAAGAATTTACGGTAATTAATGATTTAAAATATTGTATTTTTTAAATGCTTTAATAGATAATTAGATGAAGTATAATCTTATCTTATCAGATTTTGACTAAGTACAACAAGTTTATTTATTTACAAAATAACAAATCTTTTGGTAACAACCTCTTTACGGATATTAAAAAAAAAGCGGAATAAGAAAAACACTAGTGCGGCAATGAAAAGTAAAACGCACTAGTGTGTAATAAACCACATTCCGGGCGTAAGACTAAAGAAAAAATAGCAACTTTACGAGCAAGTGTGTTGAAATAGTACATTATGATACAAGTGCGCGAAGTTGGTCATTACAGTCGAGGCGGTTGCACAGCCCGAGCCGCAAGGCGAGGGCTGTAATAGAGCCAAGACTGTAATGAACAAAGCACACGCGTATCATACGACGTTTTTCAACACACTTGCGAGGAAAAAAACAATTAGGTATCGACATTTTTCAGTCACAAATCAGCAAATTATAAACGAACAAATGTTTGCACAAAATGGCGCGGAGGTTTATTTTATTTTTTCGCGCGCCGTATCTTTGGTTGAATAACTATGCGCGCGCAGGCGCGCAGGTTAACTCCAGAGGCAAAGAACACCATTCCATTCAGCCACAATATATTAAACTAAATAATTATGTATTTCTAATAGGAATTTACGGTAATTAATGATTTAAAATATTGTATTTTTTAAATGCTTTAATAGATAATTAGATGAAGTATAATCTTATCTTATCAGATTTTGACTAAGTACAACAAGTTTATTTATTTACAAAATAATAAATCTTTTGGTAACAACCTCTTTACGGATATTAAAAAAAAAGTGGAATAAGAAAAACACTAGTGCGGTAATGAAAAGTAAAACGCACTAGTGTGTAATAAACCGCATTCCGGGCGTAAGACTAAAGAAAAAATAGCAACTTTACGAGCAAGTGTGTTGAAAAAATTATTATCGCACAATACATATAAAACAAGTGCGTGTTTAACTATAAATTAGTGGATATCGAACGTAAACGTGCATGTGTATAGTAAAAGTGCATTCAATCTGAGCCTACTGCCACTTTTCCGTGCGTGCTCGTGAATGCATTTCTGTAAGGCGGCTTGTGTTCACGTCCTCGAAGTCTCTGAAAGACTTATTCAGACACTAGGTTTGCCTCCGGCTCTGCATGCATTATATGGGTTTCATGACCTTTTGCGGCAAGGAAGATAAGACATAGACGTGTCTGTGTAACAATAAACCGCAAAGAGACTGTGGAAAGTGTACGTTTAAAAAATTGTTTCCAGTTAAAATGTGTTACGTTAGGAGCAGTTCTTTACAAGCTTTTATAAGGTTTATTTGTACTTACATTAGTTTGTTTATAATCAAATCTGGTTAGCTGCATTAAACTAGGGATTTGTACATAAGATGACCTAATACTACGCTACACATTGCCTCCAAAAGTTTACCGTTCATAAATGACAGGACATGAAATTTTATAGACACATGAAATTATGATAGCTCGTTCTAAACTCCATCATACCTGGCTGCCACGTCGACAATGGCTGCATAAATGAGAAATCTCAGCGGCCAGAATAGATGCTTTTAATATAGCACATTAAATTTAAAGATTGCCCTTTCTAAAGTTTATCATGATCTGGCTGCTTCTCATGGGGTTTGTTTCAGACAGGGTCATTTCTCTTAGTAAATAGTAGGTACATTGTTTACTTATTATTTATTGGTGTATTTTATGAATCTGTTTCGCACCCTTTTTAGGGATCCGTACCCAAAGGGTAAAACGGGACCCTATTACTGAGACTTCGCTGTCCGTCCGTCCGTCTGTCACCAGGCTGTATCTCATGAACCATAATAGTTACACAGTTGAAATTTTCACAGATGATGTAGTTCTGTTGCCGCTACAACAACAAATACTAAAAAACAGAATAGAATAAATATTTAAGTGGGCGCCCATACTTTCGACGCCTCAGCGATAATTTAGTGACCTTTCGGTCCAAGAGATGGCGTTGTGGGTAATATGTGGCTACAATAAAATTAAATATTTAAGTGAGGCTTTCATACAAAACATACCAGATTTTTTTGGCGTTTTATACATAATGGTACGGAACCCTTCGTGCGCGAGTCCGACTCGCACTTGGCCGGTTTTTGATATATTTATTTCACATTTTATTTATTTCAGACTTTTACATTAATGTGAACATTTTTCAAGAAAATAATCCATGTGCAACAGTACTCTTTTATAAATCGTGATAAGAGACGTTAATAGACCTCCGTATTTAGAAGTTAGTGGTTTTACCCGATTTTTTTTTATTTACTGACAAAATTTCTTGAGCGCTTTCGGGCCTCGGAGAGTACAAAAAGTCAATCTCGTTATTGTTACATAACAAATGGTTAAGTATTGCGAAAGACTCCAGGCTTTCGAGAATTGCGTTGGCCACTAACACTTGACTGCCTAGACGTAATCAGTTATCACGAAACCTGTGTCCCATAGTGTATCCTTACTAATATTATAAATGTGAAAGTGTGTTTGTTTGTTTGTTCCTCTTTCACGTCGCAACAAAGCTATTATATGGTAAGGTTTATGTGTGTGGGGATAGTTAGGAGGGTGGAGAGTGACGTAGGGTACTTTTTACCGCGGAAAAACATCCCATTCCCATGGGAAGATCGATGTTTTGTTAGTTGCTAGATATTTATTTTCGGAGTTGTTAATAGATGGCGTTAGTAAAATTCATTTGCAAGTTCTGAATCACGCTATCAAATACTACATGTAATTTACTTAAGTCATAGGCAAATGTAATAGGCTACTTTAGCTCTGCCTCGAGAACTCCCCGCTCCGGCTGTATTCAGTGTACCGCTCGCCCGCTGGCACTATCCTGTTGGCTGATGTCCGCAAGTTGCTGGACTCGCCGACACCGGTGGTGGGCGCGGGCGACTGGAACTGCACGCATCCGGGGTTGAATAGCCTATTAGCTGCCAACAGAAGTGGAAGGCTACTTTTTGATGCCGCTGAACAGCACGGCTACACCGTCTGTGGTCTGGATTCCCCGACGCACTTCCCAGATTACGCGGGACACTCGTCGGACGTTCTGGACATAGCGGTGTACCAAGGCCTCCATTGCCAGCCACGATTGGAGACGCTACAGGACAGCATGGGGTCCGACCATGTTCCTGTCCGGGTGCCTCTTGTTTGGTATAACAACTTTTCGTCGAAAATGGCTTCGACTAATTTTAGTTGGAATAAAGTCATTTCACATAATTATTCATTTGATCGAATATTTGATTGCCATAATTTTATTTCTTATCATCATTTGTTTCGAATAATATCGTTTGATCGAATGTTCAAATGCGCTAATTTTAATTAAAGTAATTAGGTTAGCGAGGAGCGAAGCGACGAGCGTGTTAGGTTAACAGGAACCATCGCACGAGCCGAGCGAGCGAAGCGAGCGTGCCGCGGCAGCGGCCGGCGAGTGCCAGAACCGACTTTAGGGCATTTATAACCTGAACATTTCATGAAATGAACATTGTATAAAATAATATTCGATCAAATGAACATTATGTCAATCAATATTACACAAAACGAATATTCGATCAAATGAAAATTATGTCAAACGATATTATACAAACTGATTATTATCTTAAACGTTGTTCGATTTATTAAAATTATATCAAAAGTTTTTTACGAAACAAGGGTAACCCGTTCCTGTCCTGTTAGTCCTGGCCGAAGGAACCCAGCAGAGTCTTGCCAAGGCCCCGTTGCCAAAGGCCAAGTCGCTGAATAAAACCCACGCCATCGTCAAGATGCAGCGTGCGTTTGATACCCTCCCCGAATGGCTCGCCGCGTGGAGACTGTCGGTGAATGTCGGGAAGACGCAGGCCGTGAACATAGGAGGATACTTCAACAAGCGGGACCCTACTCTGGAGCTTCACGGACAAGATATCCAATGGGCCCCACAGGCCAAATACCTGGGGGCAAAATCGACGGAAGACTCTCGATGAAGCCACAGGTTACGAAAGCCATCGCGAATTCCAGGAGCGCGATGGCAGAAACCAGTGCTCTCCTCGAGCCTCCCTCTCGGACTGAAGCTCGGGGTCTACAAGACCTACATCAGATCCCGCCTCACGTACGCGGCACCGGTGTGGTACGCGCTCGCCAGCGAACCGCAGCGGAAGAGGATGCGCGCGGTTCAGGCGATTGTGCTCCGCCGGCTGACTGGTGCGCTGAGGTACGTGAGGAACGCCGTCATCCTGAGGGACCTTCGAGTCGAGAGTCTGGACGACTTCATTGAGAGATTGGCACGCAACATGTTCGGGCGTGTCAACGCGTCGCGGTTCCCGCATCTGCAGGACCCAGCGCCGCTCCACGCCCGTCCACCGCCACCGGACCGCTGGGCCTTCCCGCGCGACTTGCTGGTTGCGCGGGACGGCCCTAGCACTGACTGATACTGGGTCTTCGTAAGTCGTCGCCCGGCGCTGATCGGCTCCTGCTGGGCTCCCCACCAACGGGATTCACCCGGTAGGGCCTCGATCGCCTGGGCGGCGCGAAGATGAACCCCATCCCGTTTAAGACTCTGTGGCCTGTAAAAGGCCGCCACTCACCGGACTTGACCTATTGGTTAACCACAGATGGACAACCAAGGGCCTTAGGGCCCAACCCAAGGACCGGCCCGTTTTAACGGGCCGCGAGAGACACCCCCAAAGGGGAACTAAGTGTCCCGAGGGCTCCACACACCTCAGACAGGGTGGAGTGAAGAGAGCGAGTAATAGGCTACTTTTTAGCCTAAATTCCTACGGGAGCGGGACCTACGCGGCTGTGACCTACGGGTCCCGAAGCGAAGCGCGGGCGGTTCTCTAGTCTACCATAATTTATTGAGGTTGTACACAAAGTTCAAGATTTAACGTACATAGAATCGGTTTTAAATTGGGTTGCCCAGTTATTTTACTAGTATACTTTATTGGCTCCACGGCACGTGCGAGACACCCCTAACCCTAACCTATCAGTACTGCAACCTCATGGATATTTTAGATGAACTAAACGAGGTGAGCTATTTTACTTGTTTAGCGTACGTTCTACATAGAAATTCCACTTCAAAACTTTCGCCTGCACGTGTTTCTCATATTACAACCTGATATCCGCTTTAAGTATAATATTAAGAACTAGTAACTGCCCTCGCATCGCTTCAGGCAATCAATGCCTTGTATTATATTAACACTCGAAAATTTATTTAAATCTACATTTATTTCTTTGCGAACAGATTGAAATAAAAACTTTAACCCATAATCTTACTATAATGCATCAGTGATGACTGCATGTTTTTAAGATAAGATGATAACTAATAGTTTGTTCATTCTGTTTAGCCTTTAGGTACTTTAAGATCATTACCTACACTTTCCACTACTGCCAAACAATAGACTTAACATTCTATTATAACGCAACCAATACTAACATACCAGAGCATTGATTTATTAGAGACTTGTAAAGGGTGGACATTGCGGGTTGTTGGAAACAGCCTATTCATGAAAATCAAACAATAGCATTAATAGAGTCCTATATGAATTAATAAAAAAGTACAGACACGCATCATTCTGTGTACGAGATATTTTTTAACCTTTTAACCCTCGACAGGTTATAAGTTTGATCTGTCTGTCTGTGGCACCGTAGCTCTCAAACGGATGGACCGATTTCGATGCGGTTTGTCTCTTTTTTCATTCGAAAGCTGTTCCTTCGTTTGAACGCGCTAATCTCAGGAACTACTGGTCCGATTTGAAAAATTATTTTTGGTTTCAATAGCCAATTTATTGAGGAAGGCTATTTAATATCACGCTACGACCAAAAGGAGCGGTGTAACAATTTTCAAAATCGAAGTGAGGGCGTCTACTAAATAATGAGACAGGACGACGTCTGCCGGGTCTACTAGTAGTATGATAATTGTACTTCCGATTCAATTGTAAAGTGGGGTTGAGAGTAGGATATAAATATTGCAAGCTAAGGTAGTGCTGTACATTATTGTTGTAACAGTTGTAAGGGGAAGTTCTGCCAGAGCGTATACTTGTAGGTAATTAAGTGTGATAAAGTATAAAGTGTAGAGAATAAATTGTATGTGTGTTAATAAACTCTGTGGAAAGATGCTGTTGGAGATTATTTTTATGAAATGACTTATTGATAGGGAAGGTCTTCGTCTTTGCTGCAGCTAGTGTGATAGCTATCATCACAGTACCTTTATTCTGATAGTGCACAAGTTTCGTCTACTTCGTAGGTATAGTGTTCGAAGGGCTTTATTCCAGAAGTTTTAAATCTGATGCAATTAAAGGTTGCATGCATTTTATATAAAATAAATAAATACATTTAATATTTAAGATGCAAATTAATGTATAGAATTAGTACGCAGCCGCCGTAAAATTTAAGAGCATGCTCGAGATCCTAAAATATTGAGTTCCGAGCCACCTGCCTGTCTCTATGCATGAGCAAATTGTGTGGAGTCTGACGTTAATTAGTTATTGAATATTTTAGACTCGCTCTAACTTGGCCAAGTTTGTTCAAGTCTTTGATTGAGTTGCGACTCAGGAGCGAATTTATTATCCTATAATTATGAGAATATTCCTACTCTATTTCGAAGACTTATTCGCTTATTCCATTAGTACCTACCATATTATATCATACCAATACAACAAAGTGTTTACAAACAATTAGCAAAAAGACACATGTAGGTATTTTGTTAAAAATAAACATAAGTATACAACTACACACTACAACACTACTATGCTACGCTACGAAACATCTGACAATACCTCACCTTACAGCTGTTATACGTAACCAGACCTGCGATGTTATTACTTTATTAGCTGCATTTGACCAGTATAAATTGATTGACAAATAAGGGTGCACCTATGACTGGACACAGCCGATAGCATTCATTAAAAAATCTTACACATTTTATGTTCTAGTTTCCGTGCGTGCCGTGTGCTGATAAGGAACTTTGTTCCAAAATATCCCTACTGTACTGTATACTGATTCTAACGCCCGTAGCCAAAATACGATCAGTCAGTTGGTGGCTGACTCAAGCGAGAGGGTGGTAGCTAGCCAGCCGTGTGTCCGCCCTACCATCAATAGGGAGCGGTTTCTGTCGCCGCTTCCAACTCCCTAATCTGCCGGCATGGGATCGGGACGTTCATTCTAGGTTCTTCAAGGCATAACGAAAACGGACAACGGAAATTGTAACGGAAGATAATTTTTACTACTTTTATTTAAACTATCGGCACTTATACTCCGGACAAGCTAAACCGATTTGTTGAAGTCTGGTGAATGCTAAGACTGACCAAAGAGTTCTTGTATGACCTCAATTATATTATATTATGGCTTAAACCTATTAATGGTTCACAACTAAGCATGGGTCTCTTTTCATAATTGAGTAGGCCTAGCTCTAGAACATGCTTCTCCATGCTGCTCCAGTGCTGATTGGTGACGGGTTTAGTTGCCAACCCAAGTATGTATCTGAAGATCTCATGCAGCCCGAAGGCCTCCGACACGTAATAACGACTGCTACATAAATCAGCCTTTTAACTACCGATACCGACCGCCCCCATAGCTGCTTAACTATGTATGTCGATCACTTAATGTCGACGCAACCGGCTATGAGCGCTTCAAGCTGTAACGCTCATAGCCAGTTATTATAATGTATATTGCTAATAAAATCTGGACATAAATTATTATGACCAGGGTTCGCTAACTCGTCAGACACCAGGAAACTTAGCAATCTATAAACAGCAGTTACTTGCATTCTTGTAAAAATTATGTGTATGTTACATCAACTAAATAATAATAACGCTACACACTCATAGCCCGACACTAGGATTCCCTGTGTCATGGGTGCCATGAACAACACACAAGACAAGGACACACACCCAGACCGAGAACAGAAAGTTAAACTCATCATTCAAATTTCCACCTCGCTGGGAATCAAACCCAGCATCCTCGGAACAGCGATCCGGCTTTTTAACCATTGCGCCATCCGGGTTGTCTTTTTTAACTTTCTTTAACATTTATTGTTAATGGTCAGTCAAGAATACAATGATTTCATGTTCTATTGCTGCCTATTTTATAAGTGTGGCTGTACCAATTCTAATGATAAAATTAGCTTCAGGGTCATTCTTCATAATCAACAACTTAAGATACCATTACCTACCGCAAAGTCAGACAATCATATACAAGTGTGACGAACAACCCAATCAACATAAAATAAATAAAGTCAACTTTTTATGATGTGAAACAAAAAATTTTTTGATGTCCAAAAGCTTCACGCCATATTGCTTCATGTTGATTAATATACGCTAATACAAATCTAATAAAAGTTTAATTTTTATGAACAGACTATACTAGATAACTATACTAGACTAATCTTAGGAAGTACTGAGTGAATTGAATTTTTTTTTGTGTTGGATAGTCCATTTATTGAGCAAGGCTTTTTGCTATATCTTTATAACATCAAACTATGACCAATGAAGCTATGATAAAACAAATGGGAAAATAGTTAAAGTTCTTGAAGTGAAACGAGGGCATTCACTATTTTTTACATAAGGTAGAATTAACATTGTGCTTCTGTTTATACGCACTCCGTTGTATGTGTACTGCAGGGCATGGGTCTCTTCCTAGACTGAGAAGGTTAAGGCCATTATTATTATAATTTAGGTGTCAGGGCATGGGGAACTGGTATCCCCATGAGGCTACCGCGACCATAGGTTAAAGCCATGGTCCACCATGTTGGCTCAGTGCAGAGTTGTGGACTTCATTCACCTTTGAGTTTTGCAAACCCTCCGGCATACGGGTTTCCTCACAATGTTTTCCTTCGCCGTTATAGTGAGCCACCTTAATTACAGAGCATAAAATTCCCTATGGTTATGGTTTAAAAATGATGTTGTTAACTTTCTAGATATACATATTATTATTTGATTGTATGTAGTTCTAGGAAGCACGATCTTGTTAGAGTCTGCCACCATAGGATCACTATCACTTGTGCTCCGGCTAAGGACTAATTAGTTAGTATATTTTTCTTCTTCTTCTTTTACCACATACCATCAGATGGCTTTTCTGCTGATATGTGGTTATCAACATAAAATTCATACTCATACATAATTTTAGAAAAACGCATAAATACCTACACTTAATAATATGTATTTTCCATAATTATTAGAAATGAAGTTTCTTTTGTTTAGCACAATAAGAGCTAAATATAAAATTGGGTTGCAATTACTCTATTACAATACTTATCTTTAAAATATTATTTTTAAAAGGCTTACCTGTCGTGTCTGCTGTATTTGAAAACTGAATGAAGATAAGTAGCACTAAGCAAGTTGTGTAAATTCTTTTTCGATACATTTCAAACATTCTTTCGCTTTCTTCCATTTCACGGGTAAAGTATTTGTTCATGTCAGTATTTTAGAATACTTAAATTCGAACCATATTCTTAGCAATAGTAATCCGCATAACTTTTGCTTCATTATCACTTTTAAACTTTAACTTCATTTTGAGTCGGTTGCTAGGATTTAGTTACCACAACAATAGGGGAACAATAACACCTGTGGGATTTGCCTGACTCCAAGCGAACCGAACAAGGTACGAAAGTTCACTCAACTTTAACTGTCCTATAAAATATAATTTCTTGCTTATTTTTTACATTTTTTAACTGATTTACACACTAAATCCTCCATATCACCGGTAAAAATGATTACTGTATCACATGATTCGAGATTTCCAACTTGTATGAACTTTCAAAGTTTCAAAAACTTATTTCACAATCACATACTATTTGAAGGACGCGAACAAGTACAATAGGAAACGAAGCAAACGCGCGTGTGCAGCGCTCAGCGCTGATGACGGATACATCAAATTCATTCAATTCTAACTCAGTCATTCTTCGACTGACTATAGACTACAGAGCAAATGATAACCACAGACCATGATTATAAGAGTTCATTCATTCGTTTATATAATTATTCTATGTTCCTATTATAGCGGCTACAGACTCACGCCGAGAACCCCCGAGAACACCCGAGAAGCGTGAATGTGATCGGTTTCTCGCAGTCTCGTTCTCGGGCTCGCCTGTGTGCTTAGTACGAGTTTTATTTGACATAACGTGCTCACTACGTAAACTAAAATTTGTATGGGATCGAAGCAGAGACATCTAGCGGAAACGTGAAGGAATCAAAATAGCGAGTACGAGTTCACGCGATCACGTTTACGAAAGTAAACTGTCAGTGGTAAACGTCACGTATGGTTTCTCGAACATTGCGCGAGTACAAGTGGCATATTTGACAGTTCGTATACTTAACTTGCGAAAACTCAGGGAACGTGTTATCGAAAAGTTTTCACGTGTAATTTACTAGTGAAATCATAAAAAAGATGGTCTATTATTTTAATTACACTTTTGTTTTGTTTGTTGAAAATTCTGTCTGGATATTTGTATTTGCTGGGAGCATAATTACGGCCACAAATCTCAAAGTGAATGAAATTATAGAAAAGTGGTATTTGTGTTGTTCGCGTTCCGGTGAATACTTTTTATGATAGACAATATATTTTTTTCTGGATATGGCGTTGGTGTATTTACACTCAGCCAAAAACAAGTGAAATATGGGATAAAATAAATATTTACATTTACTAACCTACAAAAAACATCTAATCAAGAAATACTTAAAACAAAGACAATAATGTACATATTACGATATTTATGAATTATTTTTTCTATATCATCATAGATATAGGTACATTATAATGTGAGATTGACTTAAAATAGTTAAAATTATTGTGCATTAATGGGTGAAATTGTTGGAATGTTGTATTAAAAGTCTAGTTTATAATTATAACGTGGTTTTATTATTCCGTTTTACACAATGTAATATAAACGACATAGAACAAAATCACCATTTTTTCAGACAGTTTAATACAAAAACTTATTCTTTTTTTATCCTACCAGTTGACAGTCTCACTATTTAAAACTGTACATACGTAAGTATTTATTATTATTAATAAAGTATGTATTTCATTGGATTTGGACAGAAATGATTCATTTTCCTTAGAAATTATTTATGGCTGTTGCTCAAGATGAGCGGGATTATAATCTGGCGATATCGCTATAATTAAAGAAATAAATAGTCATCTTAAGAGATTTTTAATTTTTGTGCAAAGAATTGCACCGGCGCGGCAATCAAATGAAGCCGGGCTCCTTATTTTATTTAATGAAATTTAAACATTAGCTTTTCTCTATGGCATTATTATAACAAACGTTTATCTATTAAAAATGGCGATATAAGCATTACAGTTTGAATAGTAACTTTTCATTAATACTTTATTAAGAAAAGAAATACCTTCTTTATTTGGTAGGATTCTCTCACGACGTTTTGTTGCCAACATAACAATAAATGGTTTCTGCGAATGAACGTGTGAATAAACGTGCCGATACGCGATCGACTTGGTTATGACGTTTGACACTCGTACTCGCAACTTTTCGATAGTCACCGTCACTCACGTTTTGACGGATGACGTGTAGGTGAAGTTTTCGAAGCAACTCGCACTAAGCACACTGTTCTCGGATCGGTGTCGGTATTTTTGCCCGCTTCAAAGGGTTTCTCGGGCGAGAAAAGAGAACCGTATTCACATTCTCGTTCGGTCTCAGTGGGACCTATGTGTGTTTTTGTATTTAAAATTTACATTTCTAGTTAAAATAATCTACTGTCTGTGGCATGAAGCTAATATAGAGAGGAGACGGCCTAAGCAAGTGTGCACTGTAACTCAACTAGGTCCTGACGTCATCACGTGGGCGTGGCCTTAAGTCAGTCTACTGACGGCGTTCACCAAATAAATTTCTACTTGACGTTAGATGGCGACACTTTGTATGTTGTGTGGCGACATTTTGTAAACAGCGCCATCTATCGACAACTACTTAAAACAACAAAAACACAGGGCCGTATTTAGAATCCAATTATTTTTCCGACTGTCCCATTGAATTAAACTACTGCCTATATGTAGGTACTCTGTTCATTATAGTGTGACAACTTACCTACCTGGTGTAATTAATAACAGTTTTATTCAACTTCCATTACATTAGCCTTATCATGAAATTGGTTGCAATGACGTGCTTCTTTAAATTATCAAAATTAAAATTCTGACGATTTGGTCGAAATATAGCCTTATATTGGCTGAATGATCTCTCCACGTCACATGACGTGATGGGTGCATACTTAAACATGCTTAATTCAGTAATTGTGTAATCCATGTCTATATTGCCCTCGAAACTTCCGCACAGGATTTTGTTAATCAAGATGGTTCACAAAATTTATGTTAAAAAAAAACAGAATGAAATGATGTGGTATGATTATGAAAATTCTGAGTACGTCCCTGTTATATCCTACATTTATTGACATCTAGTGTGAGATAGTTGAACTACGTAGTAAAGTCGATATAGAACGAAGCGAGTAGTTTTGCTATTGACCGTTAGATGAATGGGCGGGATCTAATAAGATCCCGCCCGTTTCTTTATCCCCCTCGCCCCGCAAATCCTCACGCGATCTTTCATAGAGAAACATACATACAACGTCTCCTCTCTATATTAGCTTCATGGTCTGTGGTTACCAATTATTATTATTATTTTAGTACTTATATTAATTTATTTCTTATTTTAGTATTCACAAGATTATAGTATATTAATGCACACAAAACCAAAGCCGCTGCACTGACGTCCATTCCGGATGACGATCGAGAATGCGAATGAGAAGGTCGCATGAGTGTAGATGCCTTCTCGGTTCTCGCGCAATTTCTCGGCAAGATTTCATGGCGAGACTTCTCGCGTGAGTCTGTTGGGGCTATATAGATCAATGGATAGAATATTATTATTTGGCATAGACCTTGGGAGAATGATAGACACAAGATAGCATAAAGATAATACACTAGAGCGCAGAAGCCCATAGAGATATTATACTAGAGGGCAGAAGCCAGGCGTCATCGTCAGAGCGTACTTTGGATAAAAAGAGACGAAGTCTTTAGTAATCACCTTTCTCTTTCTGGCGAGGCTTCAGAGCGTACCTAGGATAAAAAGAGACGAAATCTTTAGTAATCACCTTTCTCTTTCTGGCTCGTCGGGATCGGAGAGAGATAGGTAATTACCGTTATCGTTGTGTCTCTTTCTAACCGGGGGCGATTGCAATGTATGGGCAGCCGTATGGCTCACCCACTCTAGTGTAATATCTCTATGCAGAAGCCAGGCTTCAGACCATAGAGATAATACACAAGAGAGCAGAAGCCAGGCTTCAGAGCGTACCTCGGATAAAAAAAGACGAAATCTTTAGTATAGTAAACCCAACTTAAGACTGAAACGAAAGAGGCGCTGTCGGACGCATTTGACATTCATTTGACCAATCATTGCACACTAGTAACTAACAGATGAATGACCACAACGTACTTATGAATGACTTTTCGTTAGTTCCAATTTTTGCCATTTCAGAGATAAGTTGGGCGCACTGTAATCAGCTATCACTTTCTGGCGAGGCTTCAGAGCGTACCTAGGATAAAAAGAGAAGAAATCTTTAGTAATCACCTTTCTCTTTCTGGCTCAGCGGGATCGGAGAGAGATAGGTAATTATCGTTATCGTTGTTTCTCTTTCTAACCGGGGGCGATTGCAATGTATGGACAGCCGTATGGCTCGCCCACTCTAGTGTAATATCTCTATGGTGTCACGTAAAACTCGTACCCAAGATGAAACATAATTTCTACCACTACAAAGACGTATGTACAGTGCCACAAACTTATCTGGCCCGGTGGCCAAAATTTGAATTAATGCAAATGTTATACTGTTATCAGACAGTAGCGCCCCTCTTACCGGGTCAGATAAGTTTGTGGCACTGTAAGCAATAGTTTCATCTTCTCTCCCACGACACGTAAAAAGTCGTCTCTCGTTTTATTTTTGTTAATGCAACACTCACGCACACATAGACAAAATGGGGTTGAAGCACTCCCACCATTTTGATAAGCTGAGGGAAGCTCAGTTTTTGTAAGAGGACCATAGAAAACATTTTGTAGACCACGAATGTTTTGTATGGCGATTGCCAATGGCCACATTCCGTAACTAGCCCATAACATAACGTCTCAAAAAAGCATTCCATTACTGATAATGGGCATTAAATGGTCATGGCATTTGGTGTTCGTTTGAGCGGTTGTGACGTAATGGATTGCGTCATCACTTTCGATCACCACGACCCACCTAGATTGGTGGGGCGTTGTGGGCGCTGTCAAACGCTCAAATCCTTTACATTAGGGAATAACACTCTGAACATCAAAGAATAATGACAAACTGCCTTAAGTACTTAGTTTTATTTCATTTTCAACTTTAGCGTCTTGGAATGAAAAATATTCTAAAAAATCCACCATTAATTTCTGAGCCCAAATATATAAGAATTTTTCACAAGCTTACTCCAGAACCAGAGTATTTTGATATTTAATTTCCAATAATTTCTATTATAAGGCAATGAAGGCAAATGAAGACATGGCTGCTTGTACGCGGAAGTGTCCGATGGTTAGAAAGAGAAAACGAGAGCAAAACACAAACGTCAACGACAATAATAACATAGAGATATTACACTTGAGTGGGTGAGCCATACTGCTGCCCATACATTGCAATCGCCCCCGGTTAGAAAGGGAAACAACGATAACGGTAATTACCTATCTCTTTCCGATCCCGAGGAGCCAGAAAGAGAAAGGTGATTACTAAAGATTTCGTCTCTTTTTATCCGAGGTACGCTCTGATGCCAGTACTTTTCATACTTATTTCTACTATGATTAAATGACATTTGTATGAGTAACGAAAACATGTTTTTAAAAATATCTAAACTTAAGCTTTCAAGCAAAATGTTAATTATTCATTAATGATTGCCCAAACCATGGATGTAGAAAGTAAAGATGCGCCCGTAACATACATAAGGCGCACGACGAGTGGTCAACATTAGGTTGTGTGATTGAGTGATTGATCAAGTCAGTCTGTTGTAGACAGCAGCGAGTTACACATCTTCCTTAAGCAAAATTGATTTCAGTAATTACGTCCGCAAATGTAATGTAGAAAATGTGGCTTCCTGTGCCTTCAAAAATATTCTAACAATTCAAGAAACACAAATAAAGTCCAAAGGAATCACATTTCATTATGTAAACATTGAATTGTAAATTATTTTCACTATTTCTAAAATAATAACTTTAGTAAAATGGCGCGTGACATATGTAAGAGTGACAGAGACAGCACGACTAAAACTTCCAAACGCGGAAGCGAGTTATCACTATGTAATCTGTTCGTTTTCAAATATAGTAACAAATTTCCATTGCGCCAACTTCACGCACAAACCGATTCAATTCAAAATTGGATTGTTACAACTTGACACACATTCGAACGTGCAAGGCAGGTCTATATTATGTATGTCTATGGCCCAAACTACTTACTTTATAAAAAAATAAGTATAATGCCACCAACTTATCTGTTCAGTAGAAAAAAAACGGAACTAAAAAAAGACAACGTCAATTTTGAAATTTTATGTCCGCTGTCAAGTCTTTGAAGTGCGTGTATGTGTTTTAATTCGATTTTAATTGCAAAAAGTGATTAAAAATGCCTGAGCCTCTTAGAAGTGATGCAACATTAGTTATTTTAAAAGTTTTAGATTGTACGAGGGAAGAAAATCGCCTGCTAACTCCGAAAATAACGTTTGAATAAAGTTGGGTCATTTTAATAGGCCACATTTGACACTCTTTGCTTCATAGTGAGGATAACCTGCTGAAAAACATCGATTAAATTGAATAAATCGATAAGGACTTCAAACATCTGTAAATTGAATGCGATTTTTATAAAAAGTATTAATAAGCGCACAGTTCACACAACGACTAAAAAAATGAGAAAAATAATGCGTCAAATAATGGCGCGAAATGAAATCATGATTTTTTTTTAACATTTCACGTTTCTAGATACTGACTTTTGAGCCAGACGTTATTATATAAATGAATAATTACATATTTTTTGCCCTAAAATGTAATAAAATTAATTTTGTTTGTATTAAAATACATTTTATTTTGTAATCGTGAAATACTTTTTGACGATTAGTTCGACTTCTCGAATTCAACTTATCTACTCATCTGTTTCTTTCGGTACCATCCCTGATACCTATTTAAAAAGAAAAAGAGTTCACTGACGTAACTTTGTAACGACGTCAGTTCCTTACTTTTAAGTGTTATAGAGTTTAACAATATCTAGTATGGAATGTATTAGATACTATGGGGTGCCTCCCTTACAAGGTTACTTTGGAAAATTTTGACGAACTGTCAAATGTGACCTATTAAAATGGCCCAACTATACTTTATTTCACATAGGATGGGTACGGTGACACATTTCAAATTAACTCTGTAGTGAGGTGACCATGCATAATTAATTTATGTGATTCGATTATCGAGTACAGTTGCGGTTAACCTATAATCGATTGGAATTAAAAATATTCATATAATCTATATCTCAAGTCAATCAGTTGACGCGATTCACAAGATGGCCGTTACGATTATTCGTTTTTGCCGATTACCTACTACGTGTCCAGTCCCTAACACATTTCGTTTCATGCATAGGTTTCATGCCTCTAATTTTAGGTTATTATTTTTTCTGTACCTTTTTTAATTTGTTTAAAATGTAAAAACGCATATTTAAATACAATTTCATTACCATTTATCTAATCAAGCATTATTGTTAACTTTGGAAATTAATTGGTGATAAAAAAATATATATTTATCTGATTTGTTGAAAATAGTGAGCGTGTATTGGAACATAAATCAAATGTCACCGTACCCATCCTATATGAAATGGAGTATATAAGTGGCAGAATACATCGCAATTGCAACATGTTAGTGTTGCTATTGCAAGTTAATTAATTGTCCGATAAAATTCAAATAAATATTTCAGTTATTTTATATTCCTCACTTATGTTTGCATAATCGATTAAAGTGTCACTGAATTTATTAGGTATCCAATTTTTTTATACTTCATAATATATAATATTATATCTTTGTTACAGGAGTTAGTGAACAATTTGTTTACAAGCTAATGAGTGAAAAGAAAAAAGCTGAAGAAAGGAGTTGTTTCAAAATGTATGGAGCCCCGGCCACCACTTTGTACACCATACTAAAATATGGAGAATCGCAATTCAAACAGTTTTTAACTATCCAATCACTTCAAATTGGTTTAGTTTTTTGGTACAACACAAAAATATACAATTGAAATTGCAACACAAAAACAAAAATCCGTCATGGCGGTAAGCTGTCATCACATGTCACGTTGGTTGATTTGATTGAAGTTTGACATATGTACGTACATTTCTGTCATATTAAAGTGACAGTAGACAGTTCGTGATCTGTGATCAATGACAAATTGGTAAGACGCCATGTTGAAACTTGATAAAATTAAATGATAGATACAATTTTTGTACCAGAAAAGTATGCATTTAGGTAATTTATCTTTATTTTTCCCGAATTCCATGGATTTTTCTCGATTTTTCGAGGTACTGTACATATTGTGGGCCGGATTTGAAACATCTCCTTTCTCTGGCGTATCGCCATCATTTTCTACAGGAATTTCTCGTGTTGAACCCCTCAAACTTAGAAATCACGATGACAATTATTTTAATAAAATATATAAAAATATAAATAATTATAGTCCATAACAATGGATTTTTTATTTCTCTTGTCCTGAAATTTTAATTTTTATATGAAAAAGTAAAATTTGACTGTGTTGGCCTACGTAATTCTTTTATTTTTGGATGTTTCCGTTTTTTTAAAGTTATGTGCGTTTTAAGCATTTAAATGTCACTTGCTATAACGGTAAAGGAAAACATTGCCAAACCGCACTTGTTCAGCATGGTGAACTATGGTCTTAACCTTCTCAATATGAGAAGAGACCTATGTTTAATAGTGGGCCCTGATGGATTGAGATAATGTTAACATCCTATGTTACTGCTCTCATTGCATGGTAGTTTAAGTTAGTATCCACAGCCCAAGTTGTGTACCTATATTCGTCGGAAAGGCTTTGTCATCATTTACCATCGAATTATGTGCAACATCTGGTAAAAATCATAGGTCTCAAAGTTGTTGAGCTCCCTTGACAGTCGCCAAATTTTATTATATGGTAACATTGAACGCTGCACTAGCGATATCCGTTTACTGTGGGCTGAGTGCGAGTTTTATGTGACAAAACGCGCTCGCTACGTAACTGCGAGTTAGCTAAAATTTGTATGGGATCAAGCTGAGCCATTTACGTCCCGCTAGGTGGCTCTGCTCCGATTCCATACAAATTTTAGCTAACTCGCAGCTACGTAGCGAGCGCGTTATGTCACGTAAAACTCGCACTAAGCCCCCTGAACAGATAAGTTGGAAAAAATTACGAAATGATTACGTCTGTCAAAATACATTTTCTACCATTAAAATATAAAATAATTAAATGGTAACATTTTTCACCCAATGGAAAGGATATTATCTTTGTTATTTCTCAATTCACTGCTTATTTAATAATATTATTTAACGTTGACCAAGAAGTGTACATACAATATTGATAAAATATGCAGAAAAAATATTAAATTAGTTTGGTATAAATGACGTTTTAAGACGCTACAAAAAGTACTGAGGGCGGGATTTTTATGGGCTAGTTACGGAACGCGGCCACGGCCAACGTGTACGCAGTATGACTGTCTAGTCTGTGCTATTTTCATTGTGTAACATAAAATTTTTGTCTGCAGAAAGGAGATGACCAGTTTTCGGCCAAGACTTGACACGTGTCAATTACGTACCAAAAAAATTGTCTTATTTCCTTGATTAACTTAAATAAATATTAGCTTTTTTGGCAATGGCCAAAAGGAGATATTCTTGTTTATTTTTTAGTATTTATAACTGTTTTCGTAAACATCTGACACATGACATTATAGTTTATTACTATCTCTGTAAATGTTTATCATAGAGTAATAAATTGGCACGCCCGTAGACAATCCTACTCGTAGCCACTCGTAGCATTACAACATTTTAAGTATCGATTCAATAATCGATTGATGGTAGGCGTTCTCACGGTAAAAGATGTTTACCTAAATGAATTTAGTATGTTTAAATCTATGATGATATTGTCTTTTAAACAAAATAAACTACTATAATTTAATTGAGGTGGTTTGATGACTAGGAAAAAAACAAATAATCGATACTGAATACTTCAATGAATCGATATAAAAATGTCGTCCATTTTGACAAATGTCAATGACTATAGTGAAAATGTCAATGTCAAAAATGTATGTTCTATTCGCTTTCGTACTCTTGCGCTAGTGAATGTGTCCTCCGTTATTCTTGCGATTTTCGTTGTTTTTGCGATTTATATATCTCTACGACAACTTTGGCTTGAATATTGGACTCCGAGATCGACTGCTTCGTTACTGACCTTTGCCTGCACACTGGATTACGTACCCTGCAATACCTATCGACATTGGCTAGAACACCGGATAAACTGATTCTTGATTTCTCGTTTAACCTTTAACAGGTTTACTTGAAATCAACATGAATTTGTGTATTAATTGTGGAATTGCAATGAATCGCTGTCATGCTGTTGGAAGAAGATCATTAGACGATGACGCGATACTTGGCATTATACGGGAATGGATCGCGCCTCGAATTGTAAGTAGTAACTATTTCTTAGATATACTATAATCTCTGCACTGCTACTGCTGCTGCTGCCAATAGATTTGTATACGTACACATGTAATTCATTTCAGACCTTTATTAGCATACCTAAGAGTAAATGAAATAAATGTTGTTGCAGGTCCATTCAAATGATTTAGTCTGCCAAGCTTGTTGGAATGTCGCCAATAGTGAATTAAATGAAGAAAACAGACCAGAGGTGTCATCTTTGGGACACCGTCGAGTTTGTATCCTGTGTGGACGTTCTCTCTTGAGAAGAATACGGTGTCACCAGTTATGTACTTCCTCCGAGCAAGAACGCAGAATCAGGGATGTTATTAAAGAATGGATTTTACCAAGAACGGTGAGCATTTGTCTATACATATAATAAAACTAAAAAAGTTACACAAATAGAATATTATGTGTTTTGAATTATTCACCTAGGTCACTGTGCAGTTCTGGGCTATCACCACAACAAAGCTAGTTAAGTCTGTTCTAAAGCCTAGAATGAAAAGCGAGCATTCTCTTGTTTGATTCCCAGTGGGGCAAATATTTAGTTAATCATGGGTGCTAGTGATATTATTTGTATTATCTATGCCACCTGCAGTTCAGGATATCCGACTGTGAGGGTATGAGTTTACAAGCATCAATCACTAAACAATAAAAATCTTTAAAAAACTTATTTAAATTATTAAAGTATTTGTAGCATTATTAAACTTGTTATTTATTTTTAGGTGGGTGCTTCAAGTGTAGTATGTCATTCTTGTTGGCAACGAGCAAAGACAGCAACTCGACACTTCCATTCTGGTCCCTCAACATCAGCTGCATCATCTGCTTCATCGACAATCAATGAACCTGTTTCATCTGTAGAAGATCACAATTGGCAAGAACCATTACAACTAACTCACCAAGTTCAACAGGATGAAAGGGTAGATTCTACTGGGCCTGAAGCCACCATTATATTGCCGAATTACCTAAGACCAGGTGCCACAGAAAGCAGATGCTTTATTGAAGGGTGTCAGAGAAGAGAACGAAATAGTATTCCCCTTAATAAGCGACAGTTTCTGTTAAAAATGTACAATTATTACGTACCACCAAATAATAGATTATGTGATTTTCATTTGTCATGCACATCATGGGATTTCCTTAATGGAATTACTGAAAATGTAAATAACACATTTACAGCAAATCAAATTCAAGACATGTTGGCCCTAAAAGATGTGGAATCGAAATTACTGGACTTCGAAAACATTCAAAGCATTGATGATCATATGTTTTACCACTGGATAGGTTTTAATAAAGATCAGTTTGAACAAATCCTGAACATGTTACCTCAGTTATTAATGCATAAAAGGGGCTCCACTGCATTAGCTGCTTATTTAATAAAGCTGAGAACTGGGGACTCCGATGAACGATTGTCATCTCTCTTGAAGATACCGAAAAGTACTCTTAGTACACTTATAAATAAAGCTAGAAATAATGTGATGGATAACTTTGTGCCTCATCATATGGGAATAAATAGTATAACCAGAGAACAAATAATACAAAGAAATCTTATAATCCCCAATGGATTGTTTGGTAACTTCAATGGTGACATAAAACCAATAATCATTTTAGATGGCACATATATTTATGTGCAAAAAAGCAGTAATTATAGCTATCAAAAAAAAACTTACAGCCTCCATAAGTACCAAAATCTGGTAAAACCTTTTTTGATGGTGTGTACAGATGGATATATAATAGAAGTGCTGGGTCCCTATCCCGCTACTACCACTGATGCAGAAATAATGAAAAATGAATTTAAAGATAACTCTCCGTTAAGAGAATACTTTCAGCCTGGTGACGCATTTATTTTAGATAGGGGGTTTCGCGATGCCCTGCCTTATCTTAGTGATTATGGTTACAGAACATATGTTCCAGGTTCATTACAGACTGGTGAAACCCAACTATCCACCTTAACAGCTAACAAATCAAGAGCTGTTACAATATGTAGGTGGGTAGTAGAGGTAGTAAACGGGCGTTTTAAGCGCGACTTTAAACTCCTTAGACAAGAGTACTTTAATACAGCATCCAAAAGTCTAATGACTGATTTTGTAGTAGCTGCTGCTCTCATTAATGCATTTCATCCCCCCATAACAAACAGAGATGATGCTCAGGAAATTCTCCAAAAGATAAATGAATATATGTATGTAGAAAACAGATTAAGTGATTACATCATTAGTAACAATATAAATAGACGTAGGGCTGAATATCAGCCCATTGATGTTGACCGAAACAATGTAAGAGAATTTCCTGAGATATCGTTTAATCAACTTATACTAATCTCACTCGGTACATACCAATTAAAACAGGCTCGGTCATATTATGGGGAGCATATAAGAGCAAATGGTAGATATATAATTGAAGTATGCAGAGAGGTTGACAGCAATTTACTACAAGATCTGTCATTATCGGATGCCACGTGGTTGCTAAGAGGTAGAATACAATCAAGGCACATAAGTGCAAAAACTTATTTTGTATATGTTTTAATCGATGGTACAAAAAGTGGCAGAGATGCTATTGTTCAATATTATTGCAACTGCGTGGTAGGAAAAAGGACTGTTGGTTGCTGTGCTCATACTATGAGCATTATATGGTACCTTGGTTGGGCAAGGTACCAAGAGAATATAGTGCCTCCTGCAAAGAGTCTAGACTGTATATTAATAAACTATGAAGATGATACTGATTAAATGCATTAAAAAAACTGGTTTTTTATTTGAATTCTCCGATAGGTCATAAAATTAGTTCATCTCTATAATAGTAATAGCAGCGTCAACTTAACTATCTTTTACTACTATTCTAGCTACAACTGCGTGAACTCGCTATGTGTGCAATAGGTTTATGTATCTAATCCATCGCAATAAATTAATAGACACCTAATGATATTAAGTGTTATGCACGTAGTAAGTACGGGTGTAAATACCCGTTCGTAAAAAGTACATGTAAAAGAAGGGAAATAATACGACTATTTTTACTTTAGGATTTTATAATTTTCTGCTCAATGACAATACATCGAATAGAATACCATATCAAAATTCGTCAACGTCACATCTTTCTTTTTCCAATAACATCAGTTCATGCAAAAAGTATCGTCAATGGCTACAGATAAGGCTAAGGTTATGGCTTTGGCGTATATTGACACCTTCCGCTCCACCGTCTGGCTGTGACGGCTGCCTGGCTGTGGCTGGAGGGAATCATCAATATGGCGGGCGGTGGCTTTGGCTTGGCTTTGGCTCTAACTAAGGCTAAGGCTACGTGATGCGTTGGCAGGCGTCTCCTTTAGGCACAATTTAGCTGGCGGTGCACTAGCTTACGCCACGTCCGTTACAATCGGCCATCCTGCAACAATTGCGTCCCGCAATTGGAACGCACACAAAGGGTTATTAATTTAACAAAATCAGCAACAACTTGTACTTGTACTGGCACAGCATGATGACAGCGACATGAAATGGCATACATCACCTTTTATGCTGAGATATACTCCTCCACGTAATGATCATTTTTATAAAACTGATAAGCATTCACTGATTTCTCTTTACATTTTGACAAGGCTCTTCTCTTCATTCAGACTGGTTATGGATCCTTATTGAGGGCTTTCACAAATTTTATCTGACAGATTAGACAGTTCTTCCTTTCCAAGTAAATATGGAGTTGCATCTTCAAAACTATTTTATGTCCATATCGTAGTAGGTATATCAGTTCGTCATTGGCATAAAATTTAACCCTGTTCAGCTGTTCCACGAGATCCATCTTCAACATTTCTCTACTAGCGGCAATACGCACTTGGAATTGAACATCACCTGTAACAACAAAATACAAACGCGAGTATCTCTCCACGATCGACCCTTCCCGACCTACCATGAGACATTTCCAAAAGGAAATCCTGTCTCTGCCCAACTTGATCAATGTTTGTATCCAAAAAATCAACGGCTTTCTCAAACTGTCATCTCCGTCTGACCCGATTTATATTTAGTTTCAAACTATCAAAATCTACTCAAAGAACTTTCAAATCTTGAATTCATTAAAATTTTAGTCTCGAAGCCATGTACTACTGATATTATTTCTCCAGTTGATAATTTATTCTGTCTTAACCACATCCCTTTTAGATATGCAGACGAATTATAGCATTCAAGTCCCATTTTTAAGTTCTCGTAATACCTTATCTGGCTAAACATTAAAGTAAAAACAATACAGAGGTCACCTAATGTCCAGAAGCGCTGATCCACATCCAAAGCATTACAAGTACACGTCCAAGTCTCCCCTCCTTTAATACTTTTATCGCTTTCAATTTCGACCATTGATTTTAATTCTCTCCAGTATCAGGACGTAGGTATATTGTTTTTTAACATTATTATCCCACTTCTGAATGTAAAAGAAGGGAAATAATACGACTATTTTTACTTTAGGATTTTATAATTTTCTGCTCAATGACAATACATCGAATAGAATACCATATCAAAATTCGTCAACGTCACATCTTTCTTTTTCCAATAACATCAGTTCATGCAAAAAGTATCGTCAATGGCTACAGATAAGGCTAAGGTTATGGCTTTGGCGTATATTGACACCTTCCGCTCCACCGTCTGGCTGTGACGGCTGCCTGGCTGTGGCTGGAGGGAATCATCAATATGGCGGGCGGTGGCTTTGGCTTGGCTTTGGCTCTAACTAAGGCTAAGGCTACGTGATGCGTTGGCAGGCGTCTCCTTTAGGCACAATTTAGCTGGCGGTGCACTAGCTTACGCCACGTCCGTTACATACATTAAAAAATTATGTACAATGAAGATAATTATCCAAGTGGATACCATACCATATACTGTACCATAATTATTTAATGATATTTTCTTCATTAAACACGTAACCAGTGACACTCCAAGTACCTAGTTTGCGACAAGTATAACCTAAAAATCTCGAAGTTTATCAAAGATTACTTTTAATGGCCATTGCAGATTGTTGTGAAAATTGGGCAACATAAAATTAATATTATGTTGTAATTTATGGCAAATTTTCAGTTCTGTAACGGTTTGGCCTGAGTTTGTATGGGAATTGGGTTTGTCCTTTAAATTAGTGCACAAAAAACATATATTATATGTTTATAAAGAATGCTTAAAAATATACCAAATAGTAAATTGAAATTCATGCCTTTTTGGGAAAATATATATTATTAAAAGTTTACTCTATGACAATAGGACTATAAAGTTATTTTCATATATCTGTGGACTGTGGACAGGACTAATCAGTCAACGAATCATAACGAATGCCTGTGCCTGACTTTTCTTTCTCTTTTGGGCTAACCTGTCATTCTGGATCGGTGAAGCGGGTTTTAAATCCTAGGTAATCTCCGTTTTTGTGTATGATCGGAATAAAGTAATAGTATTTATATTGGTTTTTGTTTATGTGTACGCAATAGCAAAAATTATTTTGCGGTCATCGGTAAATTTTCAGTGAATATGTGATTGATAACCTATCCTGTTGTAATGTTTTGACATGACAACCTCTCGTGCGATGTGAACAAACTACTTTATCCATACTTTAAAATTCTATTTCAGCCATGGTGCGTATGAACGTATTGAGTGATGCTCTCAAATCGATTCACAATGCTGAGAAACGGGGTAAACGGCAAGTGTTAATTCGGCCGTGTTCCAAAGTTATTGTCAAGTTCCTCACAGTGATGATGAAGCACGGTTACATTGGTGAATTTGAAATCGTAGATGACCACAGAGCTGGAAAAATTGTCGTCAACCTTACTGGCAGATTAAACAAGTGTGGAGTTATTTCACCTCGGTTTGATGTACCAATTAATGACATAGAAAGGTGGACTAACCTGCTACCGTCTCGACAGTTTGGGTGAGTAAAGGTTAATTTAATAAACCTCAGTTTAGTTCGACCATGTTATTGTTTTCATGTATATTTATTTAGTTATGAAATGAAGTAGAGTTTTTCCATAAGATACATTTTGTCCCATTCAATTGATTTTAGACATTATCTTTAACATAAAGGTGTTGATTTTAACATAACATATAACTTAAAATAATTAAAAATTAATCCACATCATAAGTGATCTCAACAAATATTTATATAGTAATGATAATCCTACAATGTATATAATTTTTTTTAAACTTAAGTTTTTTGCACAACTACCGCGAATCGCCAATAGTTCTTGTTGGTTGTCATCTGATACGTTGTGCTAAAATAATTACAGCGGTACATTTTGATGTTGCCTACTTGGCAGTGTTGTGGCTGCAGCTGTAAACATTTTTTATTTGGCTAAACACCAGACTTCCCCAGAAATGGTAGCAGTGGCTTAATCGGATTATTGGTTTTTCATGCTCAGTTACACAAACAATATTAATAAAAACACCAGATTGTTATTTTATATCTATACTTTTTTATACTAATATTAAAAAATGGAAGTTTGTTTATTTGTTTGTTTGTTTGAACATGCTAATCTCGGGAAGTACTGGTCCATTAAAAAAAATCTTTTTGCTTTGAATAGCCCATTTTTTGAGAAAGGCACAGTATATAAAGAACAGAGTGATATAACCAACAGAGTGAGTTGATGTAAACAACAGAGCAACATGTCTCCGAAAGTGAAGCAAGTGCGTCTACTTAATAATAACTTTGTATGTGTTATATTTTCTAACTATCCCATAATGATCATATTGCATTTTTAATCAAAATAAACATTACCATAAAAGAGTTGTGTAAATGATACTTACATTGGACATTTTTTTATATTTTAGTGTATGTATTAATAAATTATACAATTACAATTATACCATATGGTTGTAGACTCCTGATAATTTAATTTTCCAAAAAAATCTAGTTGCCACCTAGCTATTACCATCTCTAATGTGCTCATTTGTGTGGTGACGTCCTTCTTGTGAAAGAGCGAAATACATGTACTACAAGAGATGTGTAGATTATATGTAGAATTAGGTAGATAATAGGTACAAAATATATAATAGGGGTGGCAGTTTTTTGGAATCAAAATATATAAACTTATTTTGATTTCAAGTTCATTATATTATATTTGTGTAAAATGTAGCATAGGTTCAAGTAACACCTCGTCATGTTGAAGTTATCATAATAACAAGAGAGACTCATTTGCCAAAATGATTTTTTTCCACATTTCAGATATCTAGTACTCACCACAAGTGGCGGTATCATGGACCACGAAGAAGCTAGAAGGAAACACCTTGGAGGGAAAATCCTGGGCTTCTTTTTCTAAGTTAACGCAATATACATGAAAACATAAGATTTTGTTTTATTTATGCTTCATGGAAAAATTTAATAGTCTTGATTTTAGTCTCAGAAATTGTAATCCATAGAAAATAGATTAATAATATTTGTATACTTTGTAAGCTACAGAGCTAACTTGATAACATTATAATATTTAGAAGCTGTCAGAGGGGAGTTGGTAAGGGCCGCTATTTGCCTATCAGAAAATCGAGAAAAAAATGTTTTTGGACTATTACTGAATGCTTTTGTATACTTAAATGTGTATTTTTGTATTAAATTAGATTAACATCCATACTAATATTATAAATGCTTAAGTCTGTCTGTCTGGTTTTATGGCTGAACCACTGGCTGGATTTAGATGGAATTCTGAATGAAAATAGTTGAAGACCCAGGATCACTTGGACGTTTTTAAAAATTTACCACAAAAGTTAATATAGGGAATAAAAGTTTGTATAAAAATTCTAAACCGCTTGACCGATTTCAATGAATTTTCGACGACGCAAGGTCAAACAGGTTACTTATACGGTGTTTTCAAAAACCAACCCCTAAGGTACTGAAATTGGGGATCAGCTCTACCAAAATCATGACAGGCATTTTTGGAATAAAATTATTCGTAGTCTGAGGGATTTTTTAAATTTTCAGTTGTTATATACATTAGTTCATATTATATACCATACTTTCTGTGTACGATCAAACTGACGCTTAATGTTTTTACTCAAAATCTTGACAGTTTTTTTTTTGGTTAAGATTTGATTCGTAAAGTAGAAATGGTACATTTTCTAGATTATAAGTAAAATCTTTAAATATACGAGTAATCGGAAATCATAACTGTTTACGAGTGTGATTTTTCATACAATTTTCATTATGGATGCATCTTGATTATTTCATTCTACAAAATCATTTGCTATGAATGCATAAGGCATATACTATCAGTTACACATTTCACAATATCATGGAATGAATGGTATCTTGTAGTGTTCAAATGGAAAAAATATAGGACCTCCCCTATAATAAAAATCTAAAAACTGGCCAGGTACGAGGCTAGCTCTCACACAAAGAATAATGACTCAATACTGACTTGCAATATTAAATAATTATGCTAGTAAACATATTTATATTTATTGTTAAAAATCATTTAAAAGCTCCAATAAAATAGGTTTTGATAGGGACTTTGTTTTGACGACCCGCTTGGTGTGCGTGCGTTACCCTAGCAAGAAAGTAGTAAGTATGCCGGATCACAGTTCGGAGGTCGAAGGGTCTAGGTTTGATTCCCAGTAAAGTGGAAAATTTCAATTCTGAGTTTAAATTTCTAATCTTGGTGTGGGTAATTATATCGATGTGTGGATAATTATAATGTTTTGTGTTGTGCATTTTCCATGGCGCTGGCGCCCTAGTATGGGGTTATCCAATTTGCCAAGCCTCCCTAGCTTTGCTTCGGGAAACCAGTCCCTTAGCCACATTGGGGAATTGTTCTTGAGATCGAACCGATTTATATAAAACATACACTATTTGTTAACTAAAACACTAAACTCCTCAAAAGCACCGCCCCTCTCAATAGCACCCCTCAACTCCACATCTGGCATCACCAGTATGCCAAAACTGCCCTCGCTTCAGCACATCTCATATCACCACCTCCTGCAGTCATTGCTCCGCACAGTTGGTATAGCACAGGCATAAAATTCCTCCGTTACATATTATTTTGCCCTTTTATAATCCTACTTCGATCACCTATGGTCTTGAAATTATTTTTTAATAATGCCATACTTAATGATACAGGGCCATAATGATATAATGCCATGTGGAAATGCTCCTCAATGCATGAATAGCAATCCTCCAGAGCAGATTCGCTATTCTGAAGGTACAAAATTTTGATGCGGTTTTACCTTGTCCAAAAATAAGTATAATCTTTGTATGTGAATCAACTTCCATTAAGTAGATATATTCTAACCAATCTGATGTTGCATACTAAGGAGTGAAAATGAAAACGTAACAATCAGTCTTAGATTTAATTCAAGTTACCATTTCGATAAGACGCCAAAATAAAAAGAAGAAGAAAAGGCGAAAGAAACTCCTCAGAAGACATTTTCAAAACGATACCCACACTAGTTTCAAACTTATTTCGTATTTATATAACTGGAGAGAAATCGAGTGTATGTATGAGGATTTGTTTTTCCAAGCGTCTTTGTTTTACTGACAGGTAAGTATCTGCCACATAATCACAATTGTTAACTTTTATAGCGTACATTTTTGTAGTTTGTCCCATTTCAGTTAACTTGTAAGTTACGAGGTTTAAAATTAAAACTACTTGCCTAACCAAAATATTTTTACTAAAATAGTTTTCATGTTATTCTATTTAATATTTTAAGAGTACCTACTATATGTAACATACATAGTTTGGGAGAACTTTGCTACTGCTACAAATAAATACTACGAAATTGGGGGATTTGTACAACACTATAGGAAAAGTAAAAAACCTTATACTACGTTCATTGTGGCGTAGACCGTAGACGAGGAGAAAATGTAACCAAAAAATCCAAAGGCAGACGAGTTTTTTTGAATTATTTCCTACTAGTAGGTAGATACCTAAATATTTCGACTAGTTGGAGGTGACGTGATTAAATTTTAAGCATTTATGGCTTATGCTGAGTTATGCTTCCGTGTTTGTTTTTATATGCCATTCTTAGCTTATTAAGTTACAATTGTAACAAGTATTAAAATTGTTATAAGAACCGCAATGCTTCACGTTTCAACAGCAGCAAAGTCAGAAGGTTAGATAAAAGATACATGTACCTATTTGCGGTATTCGTTCACTGTGTTCAAGATTTTTAGAACCGCTTTAATGTTAATATATAATGTATAGTACCTAAGTAAACCTATAGAAAAAAATATGTATATTGATTTTATAAACAGCGTATTATAGACAGCCAATAGACAGCTAGGTTTTAGAGAGCGTCGAATAAGTAAAGGTATTTTGACATTTTGTTGATGTTGATATTAAAAAAGACGTTTGCTCATTATGAGAAAGTACAAGATCTCATCGCTACATAATACCATCACGTATTATTACAGAGTTGAGATTGTGGTTAAGCATTAAATATTAAATAACGCTACACACAAAAAGCCCAACACTAGGATTCCCTGTGTCTCAGGTGCCATGGACAACATAAGACAAGAACACACGCAGACCGAGAACGGAAATTTAAACGCATCAAGTAATCTAATATCTTTAAACGAGCAATTCTTGTATATTTATTTATTTATATATAATCACGATCTCGGAAACGGCTGCAAAGATTTTCATGAAAGTTACAGATTAGGGGGTTTTCGGCTCAAGGAATCGATTTATCAAGGTCCCAGGTTCGAGAAAAGCTCGGTTCCCGAGATAAAGAGATTTTAAAAACATCATACTGACGTCATCTATGAAACATTAGGATAACTTCTATGAGGTACTGTTTGTAACGTGTTGAACTGACGCCATCTATGAAACATTAGGATAACTTCTATGAGATACGGTTTGTTTGTTTCAGTAGTATGAAACTAGATGGCGCTCGAATATATTTTTGTTCGGCTAATACTAATATTAATATTCATTCTTACGTTGAAGCGCTATTTTTGCGTTATACCTACCTATTTTCTGTTTGAATAAAATTAAAAATCAGTGCGATTATCTCGCTTGACCTCGCAGGACGCGTAGTGATAGTTTAACGTGCGTTTGTGATATTTACGAGAATATTTGTAAATAAATGTTAGTTTTGTTATTATCGATTTAATAATATATTTTAATAAAGTTTTAAATAAATAATGGTCAGATCGATGAAATTACTATTGTTGTAAATAGAATCAATAAAATTTTAAGTACGCCTAACAACTTGCTCATTAAACTAAAAGTATATTTATTTATGTTGTTTAATTATCATAAACATTCAATACATTTTATCGCAAATAAAAATTTCAGTCGGGGACTGCCTAAGCCTGCGAAAAGTACGAAGGAAAGTTCAATGAATTTATCTAATTAAGTATGTACCTATTTAAAATGCAATTAATTCGCTCACACAGTTAACTTCTATGAGGTACTGTTTGTAACGTGTTGAAATTTCAGTAGTATGAAACTAGATGGCGCTGTACAACTTTGTGAAACACGCTGTTGAGATCCTTTGGCCGTAACATAAGTAAAATGAATTTTGTGCTCAGTGAACAGTTGTATGATTTGACTCCTGAATAGATGGCGGAATTCCTCGTATTTCTTGCGATTCATACTAAATATAATTTTCAACCGAGCAAAGCTCGGTCAACCAGGTACTGAAAAATAAACTATGAAATTTGATAAAAATAAAAATATATGTAGAAATATACTTTAATATTCTGATTTTGAGTCATAAAAGTACATAATTATTTATAATAAACAATATTAAAATTCGAAATTTTGACGTGACAACGTCTTATAAATTGGTTTGCCGGGTGGCACTTCAAGAAACTGCGTTAGTAGCTCCGCTCACGTTATGCGCTTACAATGAGAGCGAGTGAGAGGCACGCGTCCCTTCCACTCGGGCATGGTTAGCCCGCCTAAGAGCGAGAGAGACAGACATAAAAAGTGAAAGGCACGCGTCCCTTCCTCCTTAACATTACTTATGGTAGCTACGGCGTACACACGTTGGCGTGTTTCAGAAAATGGTACAGCGCCATCTCTGGAGAAGTAGAGTAATCTCGTTTGTTACCTCACTTAGTTGTGACTAATGGTTAATGGTCTAACGGTTAGCAGCGCTAGATGGCGGATGGTGTTACAATGTTTTAAATATAATTCTTTGTATAAATAAATGTTTTAAATTGTTACTATTATTTCATCCTTCTTCCTACTATACGAATGAATATTCACATTAAAATTATTTTACCACTCAAAGTCGTTGTCACGTAAAACTTTCGCCCGTATACCGACTTTTTAATCGGTATGTCACGTGACCTAAAACACGAGAGGCATTGGTGTGACGTCATAAAGGCAAACCTATTCCTCCAAGAACCAAACTGTCAGTTCAGTTTCGTTCATAACAACTTGAATGAATGCCGGTTTTACATACATACAGTGCCACAAACTTATTTGACCCGGTAAGGGGCGCTACTGTCTTGGTATTTTTCTGACAACAGTATAAAATTTGCATTAGTTCCAATTTTGGCCACCGGGTCAGACAAGTTTGTGGCACTGTACAATTTACCATTATTACGTCATCAAAATGGCTGACAAGTTCTGACAGCATTTTTCCGGAAATAAAAAAGAATTTATATTTTCTTTTATTTTAAGGCGAGAAAGTGTGTTTATTTTGCCGAAATATATTTTTTGTTGCTTTTTATTAGGACAATCAAGTTTATTTTTCACTACCGAAAGTACCCTATTAGCACAAATTAGATAATATGACGGTTTTACAAAACAATAAAACCGATATTATGTGCCGAAAAGGAAAACACGATACGTTGATTGAAGAAGCAGTTGTATACTTATCTGTGGCCGCTGGATAGTCTGTGCTTGCATGAAGGAGTTCTCCTTTGGTTTAACTTTTTCACTTAGTAGGCTCCCAGATAGAACGCGGATTTTTTGAAAGTTTCCGCTGTCTTTTGTTTTCATAGTCTTCACCAGGAAGGACTTCCTGCAACGTATCGTGTTTTCCTTTTCGGCACATAATATCGGTTTTATTGTTTTGTAAAACCGTCATATTATATGCCTCCAGAAAACACGATACGTTGATTGAAGACGTGTTTGTTATCTGCTGGTGCTAATGTAGACACAACGCTATGATGATTACAGAAGAAAAGGTTAATTATTACCTTACCTTACATAATGTAATAAAATCGTGATAAGAAATCTCATTCACGTTTTGAAAGTAAATTAAATAAAAACCTGAAAATTCAGTATAATTAGTTCTCATTAATAGTATCAGTTTACAATAAACTTAAAACTAAAATTATTTTTCTGCTTGCTACTGTTGGAGCATACTTATATAATATGTATAGTATTTCTTGATTTCCTAACCAAGAACCACCTATAGAGTAAGAATAATCTCTCGACAACTTTACTGTATGACAATAGTAATACGAGAGTTTATACATATTATGATTTCCAATTGCCCTTAGGAAGTATTTTATCAGTTACCTTTTGAGCGTATTATTATTATTATTATTTTCTATTAGCTGGTTATCTAAGCAACCCAGTGAAACCACTGATGATCTGTAGCTTCATACTGCTGAATGAATGACATTATCTTGTAAGAATAAACAGTATTTATATAGTTTGCTATGGCAGTACGAGAACCTCGCAAGCAGCAATTTCCTCCTGATCTGGGAGGAGGCGGAAGCAAATCGGATCTCCGAGGCAGATTTAAGGTGTTCACCAACTGTAGTCACACCATTCAAGGAGGCACTTGTCTCTCCATCCCTCTATCCGTACCTGGTTACCCCTATGTTGCTAGGTAAGATATCGTAACCAAGATGCAAAATCTATTTAATTCGTTAAGTTCCGACTTTCTCTACCAAAGAAAGAAAGGCACTGGCATATATTATCGTGTACTGAAAGCATCAATGCAGAATGGCAATCATGTAGACATAATAATTATGTTTATTTTAAATTCAGAATCGAATGATAGAATAGGGGAAAAAATTGTTGGCCAGTATCGGAATAACCAAAATGTTGCATTTAGCAACAACTTACAATACAAAACAGTAAAATTATTAAAAAATATCTTTAAGCAAGCAATTGCTGACTTTCGAGCTATTTTGTAAACAGATATATGAGGTACTTAGATTGGATAAAAGCGTTCGCAAAATTATACATATCCCTTATTAGTGAGGATTGTATGAAACATTGTATCAATATTGTCATTATGTTTATTACTATGTATTACCAGTTTGCGTCATTTGCTATAAATATGTGATAAAGGGTATACGATATACGCTCTATATTTTATTGATCCACAAACAGATATTAAATAGGTCCAGGGGACCGAATGTTATATCCATAGGGCTGGCTGCTAAAAAAAATTAGCAATGGCTACGGCTCAATGGCCGTTGGTAACGCCAACCATGCCCAATTTCCACCTATTAATAATAGAAGTGGCATCACGACATTTTGGAATTTATCTCCGAATGGTTGCACATGTCAAATCAAATAAGTGTTATAGTAAGTTGTTAGGTTACATCTTAATGTCTTTAAAATTATTTTTTCTGAGTACTTCAGATTTCCAACATAACTCTGGAGAGTTGATCAGGCAAGGGTTTACCCCAGTTAAGCGTGTCCTTGGTCGGCTGAGCGCATCTCTGAATTTCTCTGACGGATCTCTGCTGTCTCTCGCAACCGTCCAACCGTTCGCACTTTTGAATACGTCCGTAGTGATTTGGGGCCAGAAATTCCATTCTGTTGGATACCCCATTATTCTGTCCGCTATTAAGGTGCATCTCCTTGGGAGGTAATATGCCCATAGAACATAGTTGAATCAGTCAATGACATTTAGCAATCGTAATGACCAAACCAGTAACTCCAAATACTTTGTGCTCCCTCCTTTTTATAAAATTAGGGACCAATTTATTGAATTTTATAAAACTAAAACATTAGTCTTTTAGTATGTTTCAGATCCAAATGATGGCTACTAGGACTGTCGAAATATCCTTGTTAATTTTTTAAGATTTTGTTTCAAATCCAATCTTTATAATTATTATTGCTAGTGCCATCATTATAGTAAAAAAGGACCATATCCCTGACACTAGAATTACATCTAGTTGTGCCCCCCAACCGGCATATATTGTTATAAAAGATTGTATGACAGTTTTAAACTATGTAATATGTGGCTCTGCGCCACATCACCGAACCTGTAGAGGTGTACACGGTGGACCGGTTGAGGGATGGGCTGGGATGGTGGAAATACGTTCCAAACGTACGTAAATAACATCTTATACTATGTCGACAACCTTCTCATTGGTATTTTGGAATTGACAAGATGTAGTATATTAACTAACAAATTGTGTAACTGGCGAAAACATCATGTAGGTATTGTGATGAACTGTTCAGTTTGTTCACCCCTTTTGTTGGTACTTTATGCTATTATTTGCAAACAAATCTCTGATTATAGTTAGACTTTCACTTCCGCCAATTGACTTCCCAGCCCATATGGTCCAAGAGCCTCACAGTTTCCGCAACTTGAGAACTTAACTTGGACGGGTCCCAACGGACCACTGGAATGTCGTCTGGGATAGACCGCAGAACCCGACATTCCTTCACATGCAAGGTCTCCGCGACTTCACATTTTCACATTAAAGGTCTCCGCGACCCGAATGTTTACTTGCAAGGTCTCCATGACCCAAAAGTTTCACTTGCAAGGTCTCCGCGACCCAACGTTTTTACATTAAAGGTCTCCGCGACCCAAATGTTTACTTGCAAGTTCGTCGCGACATCGCGACTAAATTTTTTTTTTTACATGCAAGATCTCGGTGACTCAACCTGTACCTTACGGGTGAGGAGCTATAGCCAAACCGTTTTGTAGAGATGTTATCTCAAGCCAATACTTGTAAACGTAAGGAAATCTTATATGCATTTGTCACAGGGATATGGAAATATGCCTTCAAAATATCTATTCAGGTTGAAAATTTGTTAGAAATGTTTCATTCTCGCGATCTTAGTCTTCGCAGGTCAAACTTGAAAGCATAGAAGTTACATCATACTACTTTCACAGAGTGTACATAATTACACAAAACAGCTTGTAATTATGACATGCTATTGTTATATTTCATGGATCACTGGAGGTATGTGGAGAATTCTATCACTACCTTTCCGGCAGGTATCATCAAAGAAGGTAAGGTCAATTGCAAAATTGCGGACATTATCAAGTAGGTGGCACCAAGTTGGTAGCCCACCAGCGATGCCTGTATCGTATCTTGAATAATTATTCCTACTTGTTAAACCGAGAGGTAGGTAATTATGACAAGAAACTTTTTTTTTTTTCTTTACTTCTATGATTGTATATTTTTTTTTTACTGTTTTCTTTTTTTTTTAAATACAGAAAAGACCCACGATTGATGCATAAATGGAATAAATGATGTCCGAGCCGATCAATCAAATTAAAGTTTCTTAGTGAGTAAGACACTTGGATATTTATTATCTGTGTCCTAATTTATATCATAATTTTTGAAACATAATTAGTGATATATTTGTACTGATTAATCAGCCATTTTATCATTAAATACCTAATTGTAACTTTCCTTCAAAATATTTGTAAGTAGGTATCTCGGAAACAAATTTAGTATATGGTTTCAGAATGATAAAAATACACCATCCCGATTTTCAATTTAAAAATGCTTTACAAGTAAATTTCCTCTGTTGAAGCAGTGAATTTCCAAGAGACAACACGATTTCATGTTTATCTTTTAATCGCAGAAAACCAGACAGTTGAAATATTTAATAAGTGGTCACTTATTTACTTTTTTATAACTAAGTAGGTATATACTCAAATCGGTAGAATCAAAAACCGACCTTCCAAAGTGTATTTTTAATACCCAAGTGAATCAAATAATATATTGATTTTGATATACTTGTAATTACAATATACCTACTAGTTGTATAAATGTGAAAACTTTGAGAAAGCTTGATAGTTTGATAAATTTTAAATTGTCAAAATCTATCACACAAAATCACCATTAAGGCGTGATTTATTAATGTAAGAGATGTAAGAAATTTCAACTGGCCTTTCATTTTCTATGATTTTTACTGACATTTACTAGATGCCATAATTATAAATATTATTATCCAGGATCAGGTACTTACAATCAATGGTTGATGCATACATTTGTAATTTATAATAGGTAGTAAGTATTCGAAAAGACACTGACCTGGTAAGGCATTGATACTACCTTTTATCCTGATTCGTGTTTTACTTAGCTCTTTTTTCATATTCCAATATAATAATCGAGTTGTCCTCTTCACGATTCCTTTTCGGCGTAGTCGAATTGTTACTGCAGTCTTAGTTAATATTATCACAGACATTTAGTGCGGGATTAATATTAAAACTTTGTTAAATTTATTGAGCAACGTTATTTAAATGTAATAACGACTAAACATCAAAAAATTTAACGATTTGATCTAAATATTTTAGTGTTCGACCGCTCTTGTCGGGAGTACACAACGCTATGAAAACAAAAGACAGCGGAAACTTTCAAAAAATCCGCGTTCTATCTGGGAGCCTACTAAGTGAAAAAGTTAAACCAAAGGAGAACTCCTTCATGCAAGCACAGACTATCCAGCGGCCACAGATAAGTATACAACTGCTTCTTCAATCAACGTATCGTGTTTTCTGGAGGCATATAATACAGATGTTAAGCTTCATACAAAGTGCCCAAAACGAACTCACACATAGACACTGTGCACATACACTAAAAATCGGAACGCACCGGACCACTTGGATCGCGGTTGTTATTTCCAGCAATATGACATTTATAATACACAAATAAGATAATTTTCCTTAAAAATGGATAAGTAATGGAATTATTATAACTATTATCGAAGTGATTTTTTTTATTCAACGTTAAATTGCAAATTAAAATTTTTTAGACATCTAGTTGCTACAGAAAGGTACAATAGTCCTTACTTGCTTGTAATTCAATGATCCGTTACTAAACACAAGTCAATGTAGGACGTAGGAAGTTCTTTGTCCGTTAGAGTGTACAACAAGTGTGTGTATATACCTTCGATTTTTAATAAATACATTAAATGAAGGATTATATTATTGGACATGTAAAATTATTTTCTTAGTGTTAATTTATGTAATAGGATTTTTATTTTGTTTCCAGTAAGTACCTAATATAGATACAAAAATATTATATAATACAAATTACAATATGAAATAAACGGATCATATGAGATCCTATAAATAAATATCATTATGATATTATTACATAAGTATTACCGGAACTGCCGCAGAACGCAGAACGCGCTGGGTTTAGTTGCAAATATTGAGTTTACATTCACTATACGCAAAACGAAATAATTTTATTTCTATTAGTAACCTGTCTCCAAGTACCTCCTCTCCAAAAGTCAGGCCCGGATCTAGGGGGGGGGGGGGGCAAGCCGGGGCCTATGCCCCGGGCGGCAAATTCAGGGGGCGGCCAAATTCACACTTCACGGACCAATGGACAACTCTTCATTTATTTAACTTTGACCACGGAATAACTAATAGTACAAGTACAGGAATTTCATGGCCATTACAACTTGACCGACACCCTGAGCGCGGAATGAGACGTGCTGCACGAACATTTTATTATTCGCGACGCGCGTAGGCATAGTTCATAACTTTTAACAATATGCCTAAATCCATCCATCCATCAGCGTTTTTGCGTCCACTGCTGGACATAGCCCTCCCCTAATTTGCGCCACTCTAACCGGTCCTGCGCCTTCTGAAGCCAGCGGATGCCCGCTGTCCTCTTCAGGTCGTCAGACCACCTGGTCGGGGGGCGTCCTACGCTCCTTTTTCCGAGACAGGGCCTCCACTCGAGGACCTTTCTTCCCCAACGGTTATCGGTCCTTCCAGCTATATGGCCGGCCCATTGCCACTTCAGCCGGCTAATTATTTGAGCTATGTGGTTACCCTCGTTCGTCTACGGATCTCCCCATTTCTGATTCGATCACGTAGAGAAATACCAAGCATAACTCTCACCATAGCCCGCTGCGCGACTTTGAGCTTGTGGATTAGACCAATCGTAAAGCACCACGTCACGGAGCTGTAATATGTCATCACTGGCAACACACACTGCTCGAACATCTTCGACTTCAGGCACTGAGGTATTTTGGACGACAAGATGTGACGTAATTTCCCGAACGCAGCCCATCCGAGTTGGATTCTACGAGTGACTTCTTTCTCGAAGTTGGACTTACCCATTTGGATCACTTGTCCCAGGTACCTAAATATATTCGTCTACATCTACAACTTTGAGTGCAGCGCCATCAACAACGACCGGTACGGGCGTGACATGGACATTCGACATGATTTTCGTCTTGTCCATGTTCATCTTAAGACCCACCCGTTGTGAGGCGCTGTTCAAGTCCCCGAGCATTGTACTAAGTTCTTCCATGAATCTCGCCAAAATTACTATATCGTCGGCATACCGCAGGTGTGTGATGTATTCGCCATTGATATTAATGCCACGTCGTTTCCACTCCATCAGCTTGAACATGTCTTCCAGCGCAGTGGTGAACAGTTTTGGGGATATAATGTCCCCTTGTCTGACACCTCTCTGCAGCTGAATGGGGTTCGTTGCTGTGTCGTGTACTCTGACGGATATGGTGGCTGATGTGTATAAATACTTCAACACCTCGATATACCGGTAGTCGATTCGGCACCACTGGAGAGAATTTAGTACCGCCCAGGTCTAGATAGAATCGAAGGCTTTCTCATAGTCCACATAAGCAACACATAGCGGCTGATTATAATCCTCGGTCTTCTGTATCATTAGGTATTTTTGTTTACAGGTTGTAATTATGAGTGTCGAAGAAAAAATCTATAAGGAGCGGAATATAGGAAAAATGCTAAATATAAGGAGTTGCAGGGAAAACAATGTGCAGATAATATGAAAAATTGGCTTCGCAGAGGGGTAATCCGTCAGTATCTGCTGCAACTTCCGAAGTTGATATTGAGTTAGAGGATGTTTCTGGCACTTTACTCGATCAAATGGAACAAGATTTTACAGTGCCAACTTCACCATCTTTATCGATGTGCGAAGAGCAACCTGAGCAACTTGAAAAAACGAAGCCAGAATACGAAGGATCTATATCCCTGAACGCAGAATTGGATCAACTGCAAAAAACCGGATTTGATTTGGCGGACCCAGGCAATTGACCAGCGGTGGAAAAAATTACTGACCAACAACGATCTTTCTTTAGCAATCAGGCTGTATTATTAGCAGAAAATCACCCGGAAAACATTGAATTTAGATATACTGAACGCAATGGCAGACGTTTAACATCTTCTATGTGGTACAGGACGTTGGCTAATTGCGAAAGGGTTAAAAGATCTTGGCTTTTATTTTCTAAGACAAAAAATGCAATTTTTTGTGCGTGCTCCAAGATTTATCAGAAATTATGAACAATGATGGATGCATTGTTTTAGGCTTTGTCCAAATTTCAAACAATTTGTGGACATGTGATAGCTGGAATTATAATATGGATGATAAAGATTAAAATAAACATAAGTAGGCGGGGCGGCATTTTTCAGTTTTTGCCCCGCCTAAAAAAAATGAAGATCCGGGGCTGCCAAAAGTACGTGCAATCACATTATTGCACGTACTTGTGATTATCATTTCGTATAAAAAACATATTATTACAGATAACCTTGAATTACTTACCTGCTTTATTGAATTTTTCATCTAAGGACTCCCGTAATCTTAATTTACAATGATAGCATTATTATTGTAAATTAATTGTATAATTAGGTAATATGACTAACGCTTACTAAATTACATTACATTTTATTGATTCTAAACGTATACCTTTATTTTAATTTTCCCGTTTAATCCATACCAATAACTTAAATAACAAATCCAACCCACGACCTTTGCGGAGTCGTTAACCCTTAAGCTAACGCACACATGCATAACCAAAATCGAGGTACATACATGAGCTTAACTTCTGTACTATCCATATTTTGTGCAATTATACATAAAATCAGTAGTAGGTATAGATCCTCGGAAAAACAATCTTAATAATTAATGAATGGGTAAGTTTAGTTACCAATGTGGACGAAGGGTTTAGGTACGAAAATGGAAAAATAATTCTCCTTTCACAACTAGTTACCAAATAGCGAAAGAAAATTCCTCTCTTGTAACTGGTTACGTAACTTTAGTTACCAAAGTGGACGAAGCGGTTGTTCCTAGTAAGCTGGGTCACAGATTAGAAAATAGTTACGCTGGGTTCAAAACCGTATCACTAGCCTTACTATGACATCCCTTAAATCCTACTAATATTATAAATGTGGAAGTTTGTATGTATGTAATGTATGTATGTTTGTAAGTTTGTATGTTTGGTCCTCAATCACGCAAAAACGGATGAATGGATTTAGATGTTTGGTACACGGATAGTTTATAACCCCGAATAACACATAGGCTACTTTTTATCCCGAGATTCCTACGGGAGCTGGACCTACACGGCTGATTCCTACGGATCCCGAAGCTAAGCGAGGAGGGCTTTTCTCTAGTAGGTATACTTAATAGGTAATAATTGGTATCACGTAATTTATTTCAACTACCTGCATAGTGGACGGGTCGCGGCCCCATATTACCACGGTAATATATTACGTACCTACTTTCTGTGGTTTAGTTTTGGTTTTGACACATAATCAATTGTTCTCTTATCACGAGGTAAATATACGTTAATTTCTCGATAACCTGATAAAATGTGGGAGGGAAAGTAGATAACGACTTGTTCTAAATGTTTTGACAATATTCAATAGCAACGATACTGAACTGATATCCTGGTGGTAAGTGAATTCCATAGACATCGACTAATTAAAATATTTTTCCTAATCTTATTTCGATGATCAGACAGGATAATGTGTATGTATAAATATTTAACGTTTCATCATCGACCGAGTAGCGAGCGGTGTCGTCACTGTGGTCGCACGTTCGTACCGCGAGCCGCGACCGAGCGACGGCGACGGTCGCCCAGGTCGCCACTCATTCTGCTCCCCGCCATCCGCCACGCCATCCAGTTGCGTTGCGTTGCGCGTCGCAAGAACTCAACAACGCTCGCTGGCGTCGGCCGAAAATGTATCACGCGTCTTTAGTGTATTGAAGATTTAAGTGTCAGTGTTCGTGTAACTATTAGAGGACTTTTTTACGCTTAAGTATAAATTAAAAGGATGATGGCTCCCGAGACGGTAGTGACCGTTGACCACAACAAACCCAGCCCGCAGCAGGCGCCGCCGCAGCAGCAAGGCGGTGCTCTGGACTGGATTAAAATCAACGTAGAATATTTCAAATCGCCGCCTGGCATACTCAAAGTAATACAATTGGTAAGTATCACACCATTGTTTAGAGTAAGCGCTAATTTTGTGGACGAGTATAATATGCTTTGAATTTATTTACGTAAATACCGCTACCCGCTGTCGTGTGTTCTTGCACAAGATAAATATTATTTTATTTAAATTATGACGTTCCCATCGCGTTTTCCTTACAAACTTTGTTTTAAAGTTTATGAAATGTCAACAGTTTAAATGTAGGTAGTCTAAAACTAAAGCGACGTCTCTATATTCCTAAGTGGCAATAGATAGTTAAGATATTTTGTTACGTTCGTATTCTATTACCAACACAGGTTGTGTAAACCTTTAGTTCGATGTCTACCGTACGTTCCGAGGCTATGTTTGTGCATTAAAGATATCGAGGTCACATGAGTTGCATGTAGTTGCTGAGAAAGCTTTTTTAATGCCATGGAGGTCAGTAGGCGTTGGTGTAGAGACTCCGGGTGTAGGAGCGGTGGGGGTCATCAAAGCACCTTGACGAGGAAGCAGAAACAGAGATTTATAGTTGACTTTAGAGCCATCAAATGCGGAGGCGCACATCACTCCTTCGTTCATATACCAACAACCTTATAACACAGCCTTATACGGAATGCTTCTAAAATTTAGTCCACTATGAAGGCGTTATTACGTATTGTCTCGTTTGCTTTAACGATCGCAGATTTCGCAAACAAGTTTGTTATGTTAACTATTCGAGCGACAGATTAAGAGGCTTAACGTTGCGCTTGGTATTTGTACAGTGTTGATTCTATGTTTTCCGTTGCGTTTGGAATGTGCTTTTGAAGGTTAAATGTAATAGCCAGAGCCACTAATCATAAATAGGTAAAATAGTCAATTTAAGATTGTAGCGTACCTGACTATAATTTTATTGTTTCGGAACCATACAGGTAAAATGTCAAAAGCCTAGAGTAATCTTTTTACGTTCAATGCATGAGTTGTATTGTAATAGGTACTTGTAATTGCATGATGATGTAATAAGTCCATATTACGAACCTATAGCTGTAATTTAAGAATAAGAAATGAATAACATTACATATAGCTATTTATTTTTATTTATTTACTACTTCATGCACACGTGAATAGAGCTACAGTGTAAGAATTGAAATTAAGTAAGGGTAGTATTATTTTGAGATTATTTAATAAGTATGCTTGTTGCCAACAAGTTGTTGGGGTCACCAGTTTTTACCCGAATGCGTCAGAAGGAGGGTTATGTTTTTCGAGTGTATGTATGTATGTGTGTATGTACTTATGTCCATTTATTTGTCACGCCCCATAGCCCAAACGGTTGAACGGATTTCGAGATTTCGACATATGAGGTATCGTTGAATTCGTCAGAACTGTGTTAGTGTCATAGGCTATATGAATTTTCAAAATGGCGCCCGAAAGTGGAAGAAAAAGAGGGGATAATCTTGAGTTTTTTTCTTATCTTAGCAATATGGGTATCAAATGAAAGATTGTGAAAAGACCTTTTCAAAAATATATATGTCGTGGCCACATCGTACATTTGCTCACATCATGAAATAATCGACCATATCATGAAATGGTCGCATTTCATGATATGATCAACTGTCTATTGGCCACATCATGATGTGGTTTGAGCAGATCAATGATAAGAAAGCCCGTCACAGACTTAGCTATAATATATATTAATATACCGTACTATAATATATATTATAGCAAGCTACCACACACTGAGAAATATATATTTTGCCTTCATTAATTGATGGTCGTCCTAGTGTACGCACGTATTTTGTAATTAAGGGTGTTCTTATTTCAAAATACTAACAGTAATTATGAATTCAACAAGTACATTGTTAATGGACTTAATAGACAGTTCTTCAGAAGACGATTCCGCCGCTGCTTTCGATATGTTAGTTGCCCGGTCAGACACAAAAACTAGAACCAAATGGATCGAATCACATATAAGAAATAAACAAACTCGAGGCGAATTTAATTTATATCGCGAGTTATCCTCAAAAATGCTATACCATAATATATAGTAATATGCAATAATGTATATTACGGTATCGCTTGGTGACGTCACATAAATATATATTATAGCTGAGTGTGCGGTCACGCGAAAATTATATAGAAAATATATAGTAATATGCCTAGCTATAAAAATATTAATATATATTATAGCTAAGTCTGTGACGGGCTGAAATCGTTTCTCAATATGGGCAACTAAACGCGCGGCTTTTTCATGAAATGATCAAGATTATTTTGATCATATCGTAAAGTAGTTACATTAATTACCGGTAGAGGCGCTGCAAGCGCTTTGTTTATGTGTGAAGATGGCGGCCGTTGGCGTAAATGTTGTTTCTCTTGTCAATTTGGCCTAGAGTAATAGGGTAGCAACAAAAATTGCGAATTGCAGAAGAAAATTCACGTCAATTGTTAAAAACGAGTTACATTGAACGGAAGCATAAAATTTGAGTTGATTTTGGATATAAAACAATGAATATACATTTCCATTACTACTCAGTCAAATTCTTCAAGGTGTAGGTAGGTCTAATTGGTTACAGAACCGAATTAGCCTACCTCTACTCCACGTAGTCTTGTATGCCCTACCCCTAGAGTGTTTTTTAGAACCCGGAGGCGCGGAGGGAGGGCAGCCGAGCCTGCGCAGGCGAGCGTGGGTGTCTGTGCTTTGTTACGCAAGGGCAAAGGGGCTGCACCTTCCGCAGCGCCGGAGACGTCACGGTTCGAAATTATATTCCGCGTTTTTACGATCCGGCCAAACGTTGATGACCAAATCGTGAAACGTAGACGACTTTACGATCTGGCCAAACTGAGTTGACCATTTCATGAAATGCGACCATTTCATGATATGGTCGATCATTTCATGATGTGAGCAAATCTATGATATGGCCACGACATAAATATATCAAATAACGTTTAGGCACACGTTTTAACACAAATTGACAAAAACCATCCCAAAAAGTAGAATTTTTTGGCGAAAACACTAAAAAGTCTGAAATAAAAATATTATTATAAAAACAAAAAACCCGACTGCTTACAAAAGAACTCAAAAGAAAAAAACAAGTGTCACAATATCAACATAAAATACTTCATGGTGCTGCAGGCGGGGACAAACAATACTGTTACCTACGGGTAAAAAAAGATTTATCCCAAGTAGGTATACTACGTTTGTCCCCGCCTGCAGCACCATGAAGTATTTTATGTTGATAATGTTGATATTGTGACACTTGTTTTTTACTTTTGAGTTCTTTTTTAAGCAGTCGGGTTTTTGTTTTTTAGGTAATATTTTTTATAAGTTGGCACTTCTTTAGGAACACTACAATTTGTGAAATGGATTTTAACTAATTTAGACTTACCTGAACCTGATCCTGTGTATCTACATATGTAATGTAGTGTCTTATCGTATCCCGTAATAAAATGATGATCTCTTTTTTATTTAAACCTAATAGAAAGTCAAAAGTGTCAAAACGTTACAAAAAACCATGAATTAAAAACTTCATGAAATGAAAAGTAAGCCTAGATCTACGATGAGATGAATAACTTCTACTTGTTGCTCACAACGCGAACGTTAAAAGTTCAAATTAGGCATGATAACTTCGCCTACGCTTCAGTTGAATGCTGATATCATCATCACCTTGCCGCCGCGCCGCACCGTCGGCATTCGGCGTCGCTGGTTTGAATGTACCCTTGCATTTATTACGTAGGCATTCAGATATGCAGTTTGGTAAACGACAAACCTGCTTTAATATCTTTATTTATAATTATTACTTACAAACTATATTTTGTCAGCGAAGTACTCTGAGCTGAGGAATATTCACTGTCCTCCAGACTGTAGGTACCTACTACAAGAATGGACAGTACAGGGTACAGGATGACTAGGAATTGTCTTATTCATCAGATTTTAATGTAACATTTGTCATGTCATAAGTTGAACGGTGAAAGTGAAACAGTGAAAGCTTTCGATTAGAATTTGCATTAAAATCGGTTTAGTTGTTTTCGCGCGATGCTTGGGAGAATACATAATCGGGTAGGTATAATGTAGGTACAAGAGTATTTAGGTAGGTATATTATTAGGTACCTACATAACGTCTGGGACCCACGTGGTTACCTACCTACCTATCTATGGTCCATTGGCTATGAGTAGTGTGTAGTGTCAGTGTGTCATCGTGTTAAATGAATCATTTTTGTTTGTGTGTTATATCTACAGACAGGTACCTACTTGCGATATTTATCTCGTTTATAGTAGGGCCATTTTAATAGGCCACATTTGACAGTTCGTCAAAATTTTACAAAGTAACCTTGTAAGGGAGGCACCCCATAGTATCTAATATATTCCATACTAGATATTGTTAAACGTTTTACACTTAAAAGTAAGGAACTGACGTCGTTACAAAGTTACGTCAGTGAACTCTTTTTCTTTTTAAATATCAGGGATGGTACCGAAAGAAAATGATGAGTAGATAAGTTGAATTCGAGAAGTCGAACTAATCGTCAAAAAGTATTTTACGATTACAAAATAAAATGTATTTTAATACAAACAAAATTTACTTTATTACATTTTAGGCCAAAAAATATGTAATCATTCATTTATATAATAACGTCTGGCTCACAAGTCAGTATCTAGAAACGTGAAATGTTACAAAAAAGTCATGATTTCATTTCGCGCCATTATTTGACGCATTATTTTTGTCATTTTTTTTAGTCGTTGTGTGAACTGTGCACTTATTAATACTTTTTATAACAATCGCATTCAATTTACAGATGTTTGAACTCCTTATCGATTAATTAAATTAATCGATGTTTTTCAGCAGGTTACCCTCACTATAAAGCAAAGACAAACAGTTGTCAAATGTGGCCTATTAAAATGGCCCTACTTTAGTTATTGTTATGCATGAAAGATAAGTGTCGCCCGTTGAAAACTTCGTTGTCATTTTATATAGTTTACACCCTTTAAATGAGTAGTTTTATGTGGGTTGATTTGTATATCCCAACATATTACATTGACCAAGAAACTTAAAATAGCGCTAATCCCTTACATCCTCATTAATACAATTCGCGACTCTATGAGTCCCTATATATGAATCAATAGGTTTGTTCCGCGGCCCCCAATTTAGTCTCATCACTCTCATCATATTGTTCTTCATACAGATTCCTATATTTAATAAATTATTAGTTTTAAAAATTATAAACGGAAATTGACACTGCTAAATTAATTTACACTTTAATGCATTTATTTTCATTTATTTGTATACTTAGTACATACTACTGATACTGCTGTAAATATTCTTGTTATTTTCATTATAATTAAAAGTATAGGTAAGTTATTAATAAATTACAAGTACATACAAAGCATTAAAAGTCTTTATGTGTCTCTATGTTCACCGTTAAGGAATTCCCTTGTCTTGAATGAATCCTGAGCATTCTACATATTATATGAAAATAAGTAATAGACAATACTCACAAGTCTAATTTCTTCATAGAGATAGGAATCCTTATAGATCAATGAATTTCTTCTTAAACCGCGTCAAGACGCAGCTGTAGCCATAGAGTAAGATGATGTTTTTCAACGCGGCTGAGACAGATCTTTATGTACCTAAAGTAGGGCCATTTTAATAGGCCACATTTGACAACTGTTTGTCTTTGCTTTATAGTGAGGGTAACCTGCTGAAAAACATCGATTAATTTAATTAATCGATAAGGAGTTCAAACATCTGTAAATTGAATGCGATTGTTATAAAAAGTATTAATAAGTGCACAGTTCACACAACGACTAAAAAAAATGACAAAAATAATGCGTCAAATAATGGCGCGAAATGAAATCATGACTTTTTTGTAACATTTCACGTTTCTAGATACTGACTTGTGAGCCAGACGTTATTATATAAATGAATGATTACATATTTTTTGGCCTAAAATGTAATAAAGTAAATTTTGTTTGTATTAAAATACATTTTATTTTGTAATCGTAAAATACTTTTTGACGATTAGTTCGACTTCTCGAATTCAACTTATCTACTCATCATTTTCTTTCGGTACCATCCCTGATATTTAAAAAGAAAAAGAGTTCACTGACGTAACTTTGTAACGACGTCAGTTCCTTACTTTTAAGTGTAAAACGTTTAACAATATCTAGTATGGAATATATTAGATACTATGGGGTGCCTCCCTTACAAGGTTACTTTGTAAAATTTTGACGAACTGTCAAATGTGGCCTATTAAAATGGCCCTACTATACCTAAATAAAGCTAGAACTTGTGAAATATCAAATATAAAGATAGCTGATAGACAGTTGCCGTTTAGATGCATATTATGATGTTTAGGTAGCCTACCTATTTATTTACAGTTTATTACAAGTCTCTACAACTAACTAACGACTATAACTTCTAAGTATATCTGTTACCGTTAATTTGCGTAAATCAGATACAGCGCAGATTAACGAGGTATTCTGCAGATTACCTGGCTGAGTCAGTTAAAGTGGAAAAACTATAATTGAGTTCCTACATTAACTAGTTAATCTGCAGACTTCCTAGCTAATCTGCAGACTAACGACCATGCATACGGTAAAGTCTATAAAATAGGTTCTTGTTTGAACGTCAATTGTTAAAAACGATTAACATTGAACGGAAACATAAAAATTGAGTTGATTTTGGATATAAAACAATGAATACTCATTTCCATTACTACTCAGTCAAATTCTTCAAGGTAGGTAGGTCGAATTGGTTACAGAACCGAATTAGCCTACCCCAACTCCACGTAGTCTTGTATGCCCTACCCCTAGAGTGTTTTTTAGAACCCGGAGGCGCGGAGGGAGGGCAGCCCCCGCCCGCTGTAACAAAACGCAGACACCCGGGCGAGCCGGAGCGGCTGAGGCTGGTCGCCGAAGGCGACCAGCAAGCCGAAGCTGCGCAGGCGAGCGTAGCTGGTGTCTGTGCTTTGTTACGCAAGGGCGAAGGGGCTGCACCTTCCGCAGCGCCGGAGACGTTACGGTTCGAAGTTATGCCCTATTTTCCGCGTTTTTACGATTCGACCAAATCTCGATCGATCGGCCAGATCGATCATTTCATGATGTGAGCAAATCTACGATGTGGCCACGACATCAACACAAATTGGTACTCAGGTAGCCAGTCTTCCGCAATTTAACGATGTACCATCATAATAAATAATATTAACCATAATATTTAATCGAGTGTGACAGACTGATACGCGGGTGATAAAAGATGTATTTTATCGGATGTCTGATAGTCGAAACAGCTCTTAAACTGCAAGGCTAATAGGACGAATGGTCATTGGTTACGTCGTCATTATGTTTATGTGGTTTCATTGACGGAATCAAAGGTTACGTCATGGTTGTTTTGTGAACCGTAGTAGGTAAGTCACTCGGCCACTTCGCGGCATCGTGACTGTTGTAAATTTTCAGTACCCGTGTAAAGTTCATGTTACTACTATAGTGTAACGCATTGGGTGCTATAAAAATGGAGTAGAAAAATATAAGACGTCTTAAGGTTTCGTACAAAAATAAAACCCTCACATATTCATACAAATCGTGATTGCCCCTACATTTAAAGTAGATACATATAATTGGACAATCATCAATATTTACAAACTTTCGCGCATATGCTAGTACTTGCTTTGGCGTTTTGGCCCACTGCTTTTTACTCCAAGGCACATCATCACACCCCGAGATGTTCAATGACGGACTGGTTCTACAATGTTAATAATATTACCAACAACCATTTTTAATGTGGTTCGATTACTGCCATAGATTAAGGAGATCCGTTTTATATCTCTAGAACCCATCATGAAACCTTCACTTCACCTTATTTATGAATTTACTTCTTTATTAGTAGGTACATTACGATACGGTGCGTAAAGTTGGCCATTTTTGAACGGCGTGAAGTTAGCGCACGAGCGAAGCGAGTGCGATATACACCGTTCAAAAATGCAACTTTACGAACGAGTATCGTATATTATTTTATAGCACGAGTGACATAAACCCGCATAATTGTAGTTACAATAGATAATAGTTACTTATGTCATGATTTTCTAATTTAATTTATTAATTTTGATAAAAGTATCTGATTTTGTATGAAAGGAGGTATTGACATATGAGTAACTGGCAGGTTAGCAAGAAAAGAAGAAAAAGATGACATTAGGTAATGGCATGAATGTAAATTATTATAGCGATTGTAATGTTGGGAACACAGGTTGGGAAATAATAAATGTGTAATATGATTAAAGTATAAACAGGTTATTTTCATTATAGTTATGATTTAATACTTTAATTTCATATAGATAACATATCTTTTTAATTTGTTACAGAGTTAAAACACTTTTTAAGTTGCGATGATGTTATTGTTGTTTTATGGTGCAAAAGAGAATTATAAAGTGTAACATGAAGAGTCAGATAAAAAAATACGAAAGGAATTATCACGAATTTATTAATATTTAAATTTAAAGTTTTCTACAAGTTCACACAAAATTAGCAGTAAGCGCTAAGTTGGTAACACAGCAAACAGGTGTCAGTGACGTTTCGCTAGTGTCAAATATGGCGATTGCGATTTGTCTCTCAGAACAATTACAATTTAACATAACTGGACAATAAGAAGTTTGCAGATATATGTTGTCGACTCAAAATCTTTGTTTTTTTTATGTTTTATTATTCAGGTAAGAACTGCACGAAATTATGAATATAGATTCATTTTTGCATGGTGTGAAGTTAGCGTCATTTGCCATGTAATAAGGAGCTACTTACGCCACAGACGCCACAGCTAACCGTGGCATAAGTGCGGGTTTAAGTCACGCTGTGCTATAAAAAATATTGTCCCGAACAAAGAATGAGGGTAACCGCGTGTGGATTCGCCGCTAGAGGCCGCTAGTGTAGAGGGTGGTCTGCCTGTCACTTCTCTCTTGTCTATTCACTGAATAGTATTCAGACAAGTGTCACTTGTCAATGTTTATGTATGGGCGGGCTTTGACAGCATGACCGCCGTCTGCAGTGGCGCCAACTGGTGAGCACAAAAACGGTTACCCTCATTGGGTATCAAAATGTAGGTATGATATGCTTAATCTATGCAAAAGGTCAAAAGGTCAAGTTAATAAAAGTGGTGTGTTTTACCTTATCTGGCCCTGCTTAGAACCTGATGTATAAATATGGTATGTTATCCTGGTGTTTCCGGACAATGTCTGTCGGGTCAGATAGCACTGTAAAATATGTATAATAATAAGATAAGTTGGACAGGATAAGTGAATATTTTACTTTGTAGAAAGGAAGTACCACTCATGTGTACGTTTATTCCCACTTGTCCTGTTGAGTACCTAGTCCTATTGACAGTACTAGTGGGAAAAAAATTCCCACTAGTTCTAGACTACCGCGTAGTCTCTATGTAGAGACTAGACTGTAACGGAGGATTTTTATGCCTCTGCTATACCAACTGTGAGGAGCAATGACTGCAGGAGGTGGTGATATGAGATGTGCTGAAGCGAGGGCAGTTTTGGCATACTGGTGTTGCCAGATGTGGAGTGGAGAGGTGCTATTGAGAGGAGCGGTGCTTTTGAGCAGAGTAGTGTTTTAGTGGAGTGGAGAGGAGTGAGGAGAGGAGAGGAGTCAGATCTTTCTTTTCAGGTGTTCTATTAAAATGATACTGGCCAGCGACCTGGCCGGTACCTATTTGAAACTGGAACGACGACAGCAAAGGAAGATTTGTTGTTGTCAATACTTTCATCATTCAATAAATTGTAACTGAAGTTGTAACACGAGTCGTATTATTTTGCCCTTTTATAAGACAGTACCTGGTTGACCGAGCTTTGCTCGGTTGAAAATTATATTTAGTATGAATCGCAAGAAATACGAGGAATTCCGCCATCTATTCAGGAGTCAAATCATACAACTGTTCACTGAGCACAAAATTCATTTTACTTATGTTACGGCCAAAGGATCTGAACAGCGTGTTTCACAAAGTTGTACAGCGCCATCTAGTTTCATACTACTGAAATTTCAACACGTTACAAACAGTACCTCATAGAAGTTAACTGTGTGAGCGAATTAATTGCATTTTAAATAGGTACATACTTAATTAGATAAATTCATTGAACTTTCCTTCGTACTTTTCGCAGGCTTAGGCAGTCCCCGACTGAAATTTTTATTTGCGATAAAATGTATTGAATGTTTATGATAATTAAACAACATAAATAAATATACTTTTAGTTTAATGAGCAAGTTGTTAGGCGTACTTAAAATTTTATTGATTCTATTTACAACAATAGTAATTTCATCGATCTGACCATTATTTATTTAAAACTTTATTAAAATATATTATTAAATCGATAATAACAAAACTAACATTTATTTACAAATATTCTCGTAAATATCACAAACGCACGTTAAACTATCACTACGCGTCCTGCGAGGTCAAGCGAGATAATCGCACTGATTTTTAATTTTATTCAAACAGAAAATAGGTAGGTATAACGCAAAAATAGCGCTTCAACGTAAGAATGAATATTAATATTAGTATTAGCCGAACAAAAATATATTCGAGCGCCATCTAGTTTCATACTACTGAAACAAACAAACCGTATCTCATAGAAGTTATCCTAATGTTTCATAGATGGCGTCAGTTCAACACGTTACAAACAGTACCTCATAGAAGTTATCCTAATGTTTCATAGATGACGTCAGTATGATGTTTTTAAAATCTCTTTATCTCGGGAACCGAGCTTTTCTCGAACCTGGGACCTTGATAAATCGATTCCTTGAGCCGAAAACCCCCTAATCTGTAACTTTCATGAAAATCTTTGCAGCCGTTTCCGAGATCGTGATTATATATATAGGTATAAATAAATAAATAAATAAATATACAAGAATTGCTCGTTTAAAGATATTAGATTTTCGGATTATTCATATCGGATACTGTCGTCTATCGAAATTGATTAGCTGATAATAATCGGGAAAAGATTCCGCGATAGAAAAGTAGTGGCTGAGAGGTACTGAAATAGACGATGATGTAGTTGTGGCGTACCTATTGATAATCAGCTGCCAAAATAAAAACTTGCTTGAGACTGTAATACCTACTCGTAAACCCAATTAGCTGCTCAATTGGGATTGTTGATAGTAATTACTCAAGTGTTCTTAATTAAAATAGACTATAACAAATTAACAAGTAATTTCATTCAATTCTTTTGAGTTCGTTACTGACGTTAAACTGCATCAACGATCTAAATATTTGTTTCAAACTCAAACTCAAAATCGTTTATTTCACGTAGGTAGGTATTTACAAATACGCTTGTGAATGTGATTAATTGATTCTACCGCCATTTTTGCAAAGGTGCCTTATATTACTTTGTAATGGAGGAGAAAAAAAATGTTTAAATAACCAAGAAACTTAAAACCCGCCTTCGCCTCGCTTCGGGGAACCAGCCCCTTAGCAGAAAATAGCTCTCAGAAGGCTGATTTTTTTCCGAATTATTTGACAGTCATCGTTAAATTATAACCAAATTATAAAAACATCTCTATAAACTTTAAATCATTAGATATGTTATTCCGATATCTAAGCTATTACTGCAAATTTTCATGAAAATCCGTTCAGAGAGTCCGAAAGAGTAACAAACACACACACACATCCTTACAAACCTTCGCAAATTCGCACTTATAATATTATTAGTAGAAAAGGAAGTATTATGAACAATGAACATAAAAAAGTATGAAGACTATAATTATGAAGGTATTGTTTCGTGACGACAACATTTAATATCATGACATAGGCATAGGGTATGTTGAGAAAGGCTCTAAAAATATTTAATTTCTTCCTAAAACACGTACTTACCTATATTGTAAATTTAAAATACTTATTATATTTCTTTCTTAAAAATACGTAGGTATACCTGAATTTTTGGAATTTTAACATAGCTACATATAAATTGAAAAATCATTAACATTAATACCGGCAGGTAGTAACTGTAGGTATTGTTACATATTTTATGCCTATTTTAATTCCATCATAATATATATTATTTATAATATCAAAACTACAGTCACTGATCACGAAGAGGAAAAAACTCTTAAGGCAAGTATCTTCTATAGATAAGTACCTAGGTACTTATTGTAATGGTGATCGTATTTTGTGAAATAATAGTACATTATGATGTAAGTGCGCGAAGTTGGTCATTACAGTCGAGGCGGTATTGCACAGCCCGAGCCGCTAGGCGAGGGCTGTAATAGAGCCAAGACTGTAGTGAACAAAGCGCACGCGTATCATACGACGTTTTTCAACACACTTGCGAGGAAAAAAACAATTAGGTATCGACATTTTTCAGTCACAAATCAGCAAATTATAAACGAACAAATGTTTGCACAAAATGGCGCCGAGGTTTATTTTATTTTTTCGCGCGCCGTATCTTTGGTTGAATAACTATGCGCGCGCAGGCGCGCAGGTTAAGTCCAGAGGCAAAGAGCACCGCTATTCAGCCACAATATATTAAACTAAATAATTATGTATTTCTAATAGGAATTTACGGTAATTAATGATTTAAAATATTGTATTTTTTAAATGCTTTAATAGATAATTACATGAAGTATAATCTTATCTTATCAGATTTTGACTAAGTACAACAAGTTTATTTATTTACAAAATAATAAATCTTTTGGTAACAACCTCTTTACGGATATTAAAAAAAAAGTGGAATAAGAAAAACACTAGTGCGGCAATGAAAAGTAAAACGCACTACTGGTGTAATAAACCGCATTCCGGGCGTAAGACTAAAGAAAAAATAGCAACTTTACGAGCAAGTGTGTTGAAAATGAATTTTATGTGTCGAATCGAAGGGCCAGTTGATAAGCGGTTGCACGTCTTTTTCGGTCGTAAAGGAGTCAGTGATACTTTTTTTATGGAATTAAGATAGAAAACGAGCATGCAGCATGCAGCGCCACCCTTCCGCTGCCGCCCTTAACAACTGTGACCGACTTTTTATACCGTCTATTACGAGTATATGTATACAGATATACATCACCTACTTATTACATGATAGGTATTAGGTAAATAATAATTAATTACATTTGTCGAGATTATCACATATCTATGTATAGCCGGCATGTTCCTCGTCCTTGTTTCTAATATTACTTTTATATATCTACACTAGCGACCCGCCCCGGCTTCGCACGGGTGGAATGCTGATACTAAATACACTACAGAAAAACTGTGAACGTTGTATATAAAAACATAGCGGCCCGCTCTGGGTTCGCACGGGTATAACATTTAAGTATGGCCTATGTCACTCGCCCCGGCCGGCCAGTACCGCCGCAAGCGCTACGTCCCGCAATTTTAAATCTGTAATATCTTCGAAAATATTCGATTAAATCTTGTGCTGTAAAGGACCATATAGATCTATATTAAATCAACAATGTATTTAAGCTATTTAATTGGATAAGGATTAATGCTGTATTGGTTAAAATCGCTTCGAAAATTAGCCATTATTCGTCGTAAAAAGTAAATGACAAAAAAATGTTATTGTGGGATATCCATAAGAGATAGACATATACCATCGCGGACTTTTCTGTAGACCTTTTCAAGGTGTACAATACTTAGTACATTATTTTTATAAATCCTGTAAGGTTAAGCCTGCGTACGCAATGTAAGCGGCAAGAAATGTAAGAATTTACGTCACCACATTAGAAACCCTGAAAATAACAGTATTTTTCCATTATTTAATACATGTTATTATACATAAAAACCTTCCTCTTGAATCACTCTACCTATTACAAAAAACCGCATCAAAATCCGTTGCGTAATTTTAAAGATTTAAGCATACAGACAAACAAACAGACAAAAATAGCGACTTTGTTTTATACTATGTAGTGATATTTGTCTCAGAAATCACTGGAAACTTCGTTAGGAGGTATTAAAATCTTTATCTGGCGTGTAATTACTGACAAAGTCGCCCTGTTAGTGTTAGCTAATTACTTTGAAGTTGAACGTGCAAACGACAATAACATTTGCTGTAAGCGTGACCGTGTTGCGCCGTTGCGCGTCGTCCCATGAGAATTTTTGAGGTCACCATGGCGCAACTTCACGTTCGATAAATGCTTATTGATGGCTTAATAAATTAGTTAACAGTATGATCCATTAGAACCGTAAGTTCGTTGATATACTACAGATAATTCGTTTATGTAAGAATTCACATTGGCGCAAGTTACCGGAAGCAGGAGGTCTCTATCAGGGATGTTACGGATGTGGAGTTTCGGATCTGGATACGGATACGGATATAGGAATAAAATTATATCGGTTTCGGATTCGGTTACGGATATTAATTATTTCGGATTATCCGTAAGTTTCGGATAGTTTCGGTTACGGATATTACATTAAAGTAAAAAAAATAGTATGTAATAATTTGATTATATTTACTATCAAGTCTGGGTGTTATCATTTGGTAATACAATGAATAAGTCAGGTAAGGGAAACTGAGAATTATTGGGACACTTGAAATTACAATGCTTTTTATAATAAGAAGAAGTTTATCATGATCAAAAAATGTCCACATTAAACTTGATTTTGGACGCATTTTGCCCTTAATTATAACTTAATTTAGTATGCACTACAAAACTTTTCCTTCACTTTATTGGTGAAATACGGAATATTAACTAATGAATTGACTAGGTTGTTAATGCGGTTTTTAATATTATTATTATTTAGGTGTCTGGGCATGGGGAACTAGTATTCCCATGAGGCCAATTCGAGCATCTCTGTTAATGAGACCTACCTACCTACTTTTTAGATAAGGTGATAACAAAAAATATTGATCTGACTCATTACAACTAAAAATGACAAACAAATATGCAACATTTACATGGCGCGTGAGTGGTGAAACAAAAACCTGTCGTAACGTGTTTATTTTTAGACTCCGCCCTTATCCGAAATTATCCGAAACTTTTTTATCGGATACGGTTACGGTTACGGATATATTTTTATTTCGGATATCCGATAGTTTCGGTTTCGGTTACGGATATCCATAACATCCCTGGTCTCTATGAGTGGTATCAGGCGGATATCAGGAGGTATAGCTTAAAATTAAATTATTTTTTTCTGAATTTTACGATACCCATCTATTGTCTTAGGTTCATGATCACCTAGAACAGGTAATGTATTTTTTTTGTAATTAGAGCTACGGATACTTAAAGAATTTTATAGATTACATTATGATGAAAAGTAGACACTTTTACTGTTTAGTACGTTTAAAGCTGCTCCTTAGCTAATAAATACTCCAAGTATGAAACAAGTTACATAATAGTAGGTATAACAATTGTACTGTTACCCGTAGTTCAATGAGCGTTTGTAATAAAGCGTTTGTAGTTTTCAACTAATGAAAAGAAATATAGACAATAAAACCTATGAGTCATGATATCGTTTTAGCTCCTACGTTATTCTATTCTTCCGGCGTTTATAAAAATGTAATCTTGAAGGCCGTAACATCTACATATTATTCGTACACCTATGTATAAAACAATTTATTGAAGTTGGTTTGTTGCCGTGAACATTGAATTTGCGGATTAAATTACGTGAAAACGACACTAGAGTTGTATGTGTCTATGCATGTCACAAACCGCGCTACTTCTTTATACATCAAGGAAAAATGAATAATTTATTATCTATTGTCATGGGCGTTCGTTTCGTATCACATACCAACTGAGAACGATATCTGGCCGATTGTTCCAATTCAACCTAGCGGAGATATTGATAAAACCGGTAAAAGATTGAATTGAAATACACAAATTTCTCATTTCATCGATACGGAGTTTTAAGCATTGGTTGTGGCTTGTGGTACGCCGAGACATTACATTACGTACAGATATAGGTACTTACAATTTGGTAATGCTAATATATCGTTATAAAGGAATAACTGAACTTATAAAGCTTAGACATGTAATGGCCTTCTTAGTTTTCTTGCCTATTGATAGAGTCTTGTACTTAATACATTTTCTCTTGAAGATTATCCGAAAGGAAAAGTAATCAGTGGCGAAGCCAGGGCGGGCGGTTGGCCCCGTCAGCGGGGGCGGACCAGAAAAAGGTAATTCACCCACACAATAGTAGATTGTATGACAAGGGTGCAAAGTAATATTTTTTCGGCGAGGGCGTTTTTTGAATCCAGAGCGAAGTGAGGGATTCTAGAGTAGAATCCCGAGCGTAGCGAGGGATTCTTTAGTAGAATCCCGAACGTAGCGAGGGATTCAAAGTACGTCGCCCGAGCCAAAAATATACTTGCACCCGAGTGATACACTCTACTTTTCATCACCCACTATGAGAAAATAATATATATATAAAATAGAAAATAATAGAAAATAATACGTAAAAATGCACGAAAACTTAATTTTAATTTGAAAACGAAATCTTAATTTGATTTCTTTTTTTATTATTCAGCTGGCGGGGCCCTCGCGTCGTACCAGACATTCTTTATTCAAACAATATTTGCGTTCGATTTCTTTAGCGCAAAATACTAAAATGTTCTAAATTCAAAATAGGACGGAAAAGATCTAGCCGGCAGGAAAAGTTGTATGAAAATTCATTCCCGCCCGCTGAATAGAAAACAGCAACTTTGGAACCCCGTAAGTCCGAACCAAGTCGTCTTTTTCGAATAGGTGTGATGAAAATATAATTTTTGACTATAGGTACCTTATAACATGCTTGAGGTGATACCATTACGGTCACAACGTGTGATACAAAAGTTAACCACTGAAAGAAAATAGTAGATTGTATTACAAGGGTGCAAAGTAATATTTTTTCGGCGAGGGCGCTTTTTTGAATCCAGAGCGAAGTGAGGGATTCTTTAGTAGAATCCTGAATGTAGCGAGGGATTCAAAGTATGTCGCCCGAGCCAAAAATATTTGCTCCCGAGTGATACACTCTACTTTTCATCCCCCACTATGAGAAAATAAAAGGCGCCTCAAATTCAGGAATAATACTGTCACAGTCACTAAACTAACTGACTAAACCGACTAACCCGACTAACCCGACTAACCCGACTAACCCGACTAACCCGACTAACCCGACTAACCCGACTAACCCGACTAACCCGACTAACCCGACTAACCCGACTAACCCGACTTACCCGACTAAACTAATTAAACTAACTAAAGAACTCATTTTTCAAAACAAAACCATGAATTTCTAACAATCCGAACTGAATTTACTTTTCCTGCCCGTTATTTAAATAAGTTATATGAAAATTCATTCCCGCCCGCTAAATAGAAAACACCAACTTTGGGTCCCCATAAGACCGAACCAAGTCGTCTTTTTCGAATAGGTGGGATGAAAAATACTTTTAAGTAGTAAAAATCGATCAATCTTAACTCAGGCAGAAGGAGAAAAATGAGCAACTTCGAATTGTATTACTTATTTATAGAAATAGGTACATCACAGACAAAATATTTCTCACTCGTCTCAGACGTACTACGAATTGCATCATACTACACTTGCACGTAGGTATATAATAATAACGATGTTGCAATTTAAATCGGAATAGTATAATAGATACCAAATTTGCAGTCGGAGCTTTGAGACCAGCGTTAGGTGAAAGCTGGAAGCTGTTGTTGAAATGAAAGTAGTTTTGCCGATACATCTCGGTCCGGCGGGCCGAGCGAGTGCGGCCACCCGGCCACTGCTGCCTCACAAGAGCCGTACACACGTGACCAGTATAACAACCTGTCGTTTTCTCATCATTTCACTTATTTCTGGTAAATCCAGTGCTACGACTGACGTGTTTATGGGGTGTAAATAGGTGCTGATGTAAATATGACGCCTATAAAGGCGAATCATAGCTTTAGAGGTGTCGTCATTAGTATGAATTATGTCTACGAGGTAAGCTCAGAATAAGTATTCTATTTGATAAAAGAATAGACTACGTGGTCCATGGCCGGGCCGCCTTACTTCTGTACTTAGTTTCATTTAACAAGCACAAGATAACTATCGCGGCATCGATTACATACATGTTTAAGTGGGATAGCCCTCGTTCAGACCTTCTTCTTCAGCCCTCCTTCAGACCTTCAAATGTTTGTTTATTTGTTTGTTTGAAACGAGGTGATCTTAGGAACTAGGGCTCGATTCGAAAAATATTTGTACCTAGTCGTTTGCCGAGGAAGGCTTTAGTTTAGGCTATATACATAAATGAACAATATGAACGGAAAATCGATGAAAAATGTTGCAAAAATGAGATAACATCTCATATTTGTAAATGTAAAAAACATTTCTCCAAGCGAATCGAGGGCGTCCACTAGTAACTAATATTATAATTTATACCATAAAGGCGTAGGTAAATTATTGTTTTAACTTTTAAGGAATTACGTAAATTCTTTTGAAACTTACAAACTGTTCACACATTGTTGTATGGTTACAAGTTACAACATACGTATGGTTCTATTCCGTAGGTATGAGGAAAGTGAGATTTTGGGATAATAAGAAAATATTATGCTAGTTGGTAAGTCGCTTTCGCGTCGGTTTGGAAAAATGATTCTTTAAGTTTCAAAAAACATATACCAACAGCCAAAATAGTTTAACTGAAGTTTCAACCAAATCAAGATGACATGACACTAACGCTGGCTCACTATTACAAGGTTCTATGTTATGAATGTTGATGAAGTTTTGTAATAAGCCATAGAACTTCGTTATTTCTTTTAGTTGATAAAAACATCATAGGACCGTGTAATATATATTATGATATTTTGCAGTTTATTTTTGCAAAATAGTTAGCTAATAACTCATAGAACCTACTGGAATTCTTAACTAAATATGTGATACAATTTTAACATAGATAGAACCTTGTAATAGTGAGCCATCGATTATCTCTAACTTGAGATGAAAGAACAATGTCAGGTTTCAGCTTACCTACACAACTATTAGGTAATACGTACTAAATTCACACGGGCACTAACTTATTAACTACAAAAATTCATATAAGTACCTAATTAAAACTTATTAATAAATATTTAGTTCTTTTCCAGCACTCCTCAAAAAGAAAATCATTTTAATAAGTATTCCAATGTTATTGAATGTTCCGGTTCCAATTTTATTTTTAATTAAAATATTTTAGTGTGTAGGTAACACAGGTTCTGCCACTGTTATCGATTAATCCAATTAAACGATTTAATTGTAAGTTTTTGATTTATCACTAAGTAGTTAAATTGTGGTTAAAGACAGCACAATTGTCTTTTACTTAATAATTATTTCCACCTTAATAATAAGTTCATCGTATTTATTATAAACCAAACCAAAATAGTATTGAGTCCCCTGCATAGACATACAAAACAACTCGCTGCTGCCTACAAATCCTACAATAGACTGACTTGATCAATCACTCAATCACACGACCTAATGTTGACCACTCGTCGTGCGCCTTATGTAAGTATGTTACGGTCACATCTTTAGTTTCTACATCCATGGTCCCCTGCAACATTTCTTGATGATTTGTTGATAGATTTTGATTACGAAATTGATGAATCATCAATGATGATAATGATGGATAAGAATAAAACTATTTAATTACAGTATAACTTTTGTTTTACAGTATAATAATAATAATAACGCTTCACACTCAAAGCCCCACACTAGGATTCCCTGTGTCGTGGGTACCTTGGAAAACACACAAGACAAGGACACACACCCAGACCGAGAACGGAAATTTAAACTCATCATTCAAATTGCCGCCTCGCTGGGAATCGAACCCAGGACCCTCGGAACAGCGATCGGCGTGTTAACCATTGCGCCATTCGGGTCGTCAGTATAATTTTACAGTATAACAGTATTGTTTACAGTATAATTTTCTCTCCGTAAATAATCGATAACCTCCGTTTTAAAAGTCTGAATTTTTTTTTCTAGAAGTTCAACATAAAAGTGGAAAACACAGAATGGTTTTCGGCATTAAACTACACATTAATATGAAAGAATCTTCACTGTCCATGAAGAATAAATATTTGGCCAAACTTACTATGGACACTTGACATTGTCCTATAACTCAAACTAATATTTAACTAATTAAAGAGATACAAATTCAACAGCGAGAGTCAAATTTACTAAATAAAAGTATTATTTATTTTAAGTTCATAGGTACATTTAAGGTTAATTCTTAAGCTGATATAATATGTTTCATGGCACGCTTATTTTTAGTTTCAGCTGTATGTCTGTACCTATGTAACGAAAATTTTCAGCCTAATTTTCACCAACTTCAAGAAGTCTGATTAACTTGAAAATTTGCACGAAGGTCAAATGCCGATGACAATGCAATATTAAAAGAACCATATCCAAATAGAACGATCAGAAATGGGTCCAGACAAGGGAACTCCTCAACTGTTAATGGTTAATGACTGAATTTATTGCTTTGATTGATTTTGTACTTCAGTTAGCTTTACACAATGGAGTTTTTAGTTTTTCAAATTATTGCCTTATTATTAAGTTCATTATTATTACCTACATTCTTCCATGAATTGGAAAACGGATTACTGATTAGTGTCTATTATTAGACACCTTATCTTCGTGACGTCACTTAGCTGCAAACGATGCACGCCTTACTTAAGGCACTAGAAATGATAAAAGTGGCTGTTGCTCAGTAATTGCTGATCAGTTAGGTAGTACCTACACAAACTAACTTCAACACACTCCGCGAAATCATCATACACAATAGTGAATATCATGCGAAATTCTCGTACCAACTAGCTAAATTTAAATCAATGTCATTTATTTTAGCCGCTGGATGGAAATGAACAAATTGTGTTAATGAAAACTACAGGACGCACACTGTCGTGCGTTTTTATAACGTCGAGAGTATAACAACGGTACTATGTTTATTCGATGCTGGTATTGAACGCCGTTTTATTTTGGGAGGATGTTCTTGTTCTCTTGTTTTACTGGCTAAACGATGTTTGATCATAGAAGCGGGTCACGAACATAAGCAATACCACAGGCAATACGAAAATAATGTTTGATGAGTTAAATGGTAATGATAAATGTGGAATACTAAGTAAAATACAAACGCCCTAAAACAACACATGGGCTAGAATTCTTAGAATTTATAACAGTTGTAGCAGTTTCTATATTTTAGTTATGGTATATGGGGTAGCAATAGCAACGCGTCTGTGACCGAATTAGAACGAGACTCGTACTAACAATAATTTACTGGACTATTACTAACATTTACTAACAGGACTAATTATATCACTAACAGTCCCTGTCCTCACACTTATTAACAAACACCATCTACTAACTGGACTAACCATCCTAGTCCCTTCGAGTCTAGTTTAGGTCGGTCACAGTCGTTATGGGCGGCAGCGGCAGGGTGGTGCTGCATGCTCGTTTGCTGTCTTGATTCCATAAAAAAATTTACATCTGGCATCATTTATACCCTAGGTGATCAACGCATACCTATTCTATTCAATTTGGGAAACCTATTCCTATAATAAATTAAAAATCATTTGAATATTTCCTGAAATCCTGTATACGAAATAGAAAAAATACGATTTTAGCAGCAATTCAAGTCACTTTTGCTATGAAATACGTCTCGCAAATTTTCAAGACTACCTTATGGCAGCATTATCTCGTCTGTAATAGCATTTCTCGACAGAGTATGACCATCGTAGATGTAATTTAAAGTAATAATTAGGACAAATTAAATGACCTCGTGGTCGCGAAGGTTCATGACCCCCGTCTATGACCACTTATGGTAATGATTATTAAGCTACTTATCCTATTACAGAAGAAATAACTCATTCTACTTAGTAATTAAATGTAATTTCCATGTGAAGGTAGATTGTCTTACCTACTCAGTTTAAAAAAAATATGAAGTAAGTCAGGATAATACGTGTGGGTGGTACCTATTACTTGCTACGAAAATAGAAGTTGTAGGATAGGTAGGTATGTTCAGTTTTTCATACAATTTCATACAACCTACTGAAATTCCCAATTATTATTCTTATTGCCATCGTTAAAAAATTAACTTTCATACTTTTTATTTATCCAAATTAGGTAGGTATAGGTACAGTGATTTACATCAAACATTTACTGGGTTACGACTTCATTGCATCTTTGATTTATAAGTCGTCGTTATTGTTGTTGTATTTTTAAATGATTGTGTAGTTGATAAGCACTGATAATGCGTTTTTTGACAATGACCCCGACGTAACTAATCGCCTGTAACAATGCATTTACATAATTATTTGTGTTTGTCTTTCACTTATAGGAATTTTTTAGTGTTAATAATTATGTAGCATGTATATGATAATACATACGTTTTCCTCAATTCTTCCACTCAAGAGGTTGTCGGGCAGAGATCGCTATTATAGCGAAGGTAGGGTAGACTGGGTACGGTTGAAACGATTTGGCTTTAATTGTTCGTAATATTTTTGTTTATCAACAGAACGATGATGATGACATGTTAAATTGAAGAGTGGTTCGTTATCTACAAAAGGGCAATAGTATTTAGTTCTGGCGGGTGATATTTATAGATATATTCACCATTGAAAATAAAATCCGATTTGTTTCTACCGTCCCCATGTCAGGGGCGGTTGAAACAGTGACTGGGGTCAGTTGAAACGCACACGCAATATACATAAAAATATATTGCAACTTGCTATATTTTCCATTATTTCTAATTGTTTAATAATCGTATGACAATATTAATCGATGTTCAAAGTTTTAATAGCCCTATAATATACGTAATCAGTCTTCGACGAGTAATTTGTTGACAATGTATAGTTTATCTCCAACTTTTACCTCCGCATACGCGTATTTGTCTCAAGATAACTCAATCTGCCTTCTAAAAGTCTTTATTATGCGAACTCGGCATTGAGTAAACAAGACAAAATTATACGGTTTATTTTCACCTGTACCCACACGTATTGTTTCAACCGTCCCCAAATAGAATTTTGGTAAAAGAAAGTTTATAGTAATGGTAATATTAATAACTTATTAAAACTAGTCATCATTCCGTATTCTATAAACTTCACCTAAATCATAAATGAACACTCAATATTTGCTCTTGAACAGATTAACATAATAATAGCATAAAACTCGAGAGAAAAATACTTACTTTTGGGTATCAAAATACAATATGCCTATTTATAAAAATATATAGCACTCGGTGACCAATGTAACACTTAAATTCGGGTTTGGACCTGTTACCTGCTTCTTTTTCCCCTTGAAACCTTTACTGCAGGCTCAACCATTAGCGAGATATTCGACTTGTTTCAACCGTCCTGTGTTTCAAACGTACCCAGTTTACCCTACTTCTCATAGTTCTCATTGTGTATGTCCTGTGTTTTTCCTTAATTTATATTATAATATTTCGTAATATTTTAAGATGTAAGTGAAGTAAGCCTACGTCCAACAGTGGACATCGAAAGGCTGATGGATGGAAGTGAAGTAGGTATGGCACCTATTTTATTAAGTTATAGCTACATATAAAAGTTAAATGTAGGTATAGGTACTTAACTAATGAATAAAATTCCGTTGAAGAAAAAATGCAACTAGGTGCTTCCTCAAGACGCGGTTCGTTCTATTTGTAAGTTTTGTTATACCTACCTAGTGTAAAAACAACTGCATTCGTTGAAATGATACCACTTTCTGCTTTCGTTCAGTCCACTCCTTCTTGAATCTTGTTTGTATGTATTAATGTGGATTTGGTCAGTTTATGTACCTAAGTACATACTCTTAACATTCGTTCTTCCGTTCTAATACTTTCTCTATCATAAAAAATTTTTCGTTTTAGTTTTTTTACGATAAGGACTATTTAGAGAATTAATAAATTTTTTACGATTTTTGTGATAAAATATCGGCATATGAGACTGGAGTATCATAGTAAAATTTCTAATGTAGTTGAGTAAGTTATCATTGTAAGAAATTACTTTTTTATCTTTGCATGTTGATGCTTTAAACTGTGTTGTGTGTAGAGTTTTCCATCTTTTAATTTAAACCCATGGATTAAGTCATCGCATTGATGTGACGACGTAGGTACCTATAAGTAGACTCTGATCTCATCAATAAAATCTAAAGGCTTAGTTAATGTTACTTATACATTCTTGCATTTGATATATTAAATAACTAAGTACTTCTATTTAATATTAATTAACTTGCAGATTTTTCTATTTGTCAACAAAACCCTTTATATTATATGTAAGTATATAAATATGTAAGTATGTCAGGTTCGCCGCGTTTTGTGCTATTTTGTATCTGTATAATAAATTAAATTAAACGACTGTAATTATTATGCAGTAATGAAATTATTTTAAAAAATTCCACTGATATTAATTCGATCAACTCACGCAATTTGAAAAACGAGAACAAAAAAGAAAGTAACTCTTACCTCTTGTCGCAATTTACTGAACCAGTTTCCTAAATATTTTACGAATTAAATTCACAGTAGGTAAAAAAATAAATGAACCGTTTGAACGGATGTTTTTCGGATATCAATATTAACAGTAGATATAAAACCATAATGTAAATCCCAATATTTTATTTATTAGGAATCCATTACTTTTTAAGCATGTGTGCATTCAACAAAACCAACAATTTACCAATGTAAATTCTAATAATGTAGGTAAAACTGTTTGTAGCGTTCTCACAATGAGTTATTTTATTATTTATACATAATTTTGTATGTACTGGATATTGTCTATTGTTCTCAGCTTGTGTACCTACTCGAGTCATCGTGCTCATCTTATCTTACGCGATTGTAAATGATAGCAGAAGCAGAAGAGTCATTTTGCGAGTAAGAAAAAATAAAGTTAGTTAATCCACGGTACACCTTGTAAATATAAGTATAGTTATTCATTTAATATGTATACGTATGTCGGAGGACTCGGAGGACATTCGTCTTTTATTTCCGTTTCCGATATGTATTTGTTTTTTATTTACCTTAGTTGTTTTTTTTTTGTATTGCGGCTACAGTACCTATACTCGTATAGTACTTATACGAGTATAAATAAGTGCTATTTATTCATTTGGTCTTAAGAATTATATTCTAGTCACGCTTTAGCTACATTGGGGGCAATGAAAATGAAAAAACTTTCGCTGCATTGATTATTTTCTTTGTCACGAGTAGGTACTTATCGTCGAATACCTATCGCATGTTGACCTCACCAAGGTCAAGCTGTAGGGGCTAAAATCGATGTGAAGTAAGCGTATCCACAGGTAGACAAACATCAGGTAAATACGTAGGCGATTCAGTTGTAAAAACAGTAGGCGGTATAATAAAAGGTATAACATTTTTTCGCCGTGAGTGTGCGTTTGGCGACGGACGTACATATCTCACTGCGCGAACAAACATTTATTATTGTTTCGCGACTTGCGCGGCGAACGCCGCTGCACGCTATAATGGCTATGGGCTCCGATCAGCTCGTAGCCAATGAAGTTTTGGCGTTCTTACAGCACGCCATTGATACAATGGACGAGATCAGCATCGTTCAGATTTGCAAGACCAGTTTCACCCGTGAAGAGATCTGCGAAGCGAAGACGCTGCTGTACCAGTCGGTCGGGAAGATCGACCGAATGCCATCCCGCAGACAGGATGAAAAGGGGGAGAAGAGTCTCCAGGATATAATCAACCTACTTAAGGAGACTGATCCTGACGACGTGCCGTCGTTCGTGGCGAGAAACTTGAATAAGTTACCGCCCGTCACGTTCGATCACGTCGACGTCACGAGGCTGCTGAAGGATATCACCTCCCTGAAGACGAGCCTCGCGGAAGTGGTGCTGAAGCTGGAGGCCTCTCAAGATACCATTGGTGATCTACGGGCTGAAGTGGCGGCATTACGCAACACCTTAGCGGCTAGTAGGTCACCAGCCGAGGTCAACAACATCAACACGCGTCGCGGGGCATGTGTTGCGTCGTCAGCGAGTTTCGAGTCGGCGAAACTTGAGTCATCGCCGGCTACTGTCCCCGCACGAGGTAGCGATGACGTGCGCGTCGCCCGTCCCGCGCCTTCCCCCGCGAAGGTGTCGCCTAGCATAGTTACATCAACACCTCAATGTAACTATGCCGCAGCTGTAACCCGTCAGCAACCCGAAAATCGGATACAAAAGAGGGCAGAGAGGAATAGCGGAACCGACTGCAACGAAGTTCCTCGTAGTACGATGCCCATTGGCCAACTGGACAAAGACGGCTTCACTAAAGTGGAGAGGAAGAAGAAGAAGAAGCCTCTTTGTCGCAACCAATGTGGCACGGCACCGATAGGACAGAACAATCTCCTACGTCCCGCCGTTCCAGCGTCCTACGTGTACGTCTCCCGACTCCATCACACCACGAAAGAGTCTGATGTCGTGGAGTATTTGGAGAAGAAGACCAAGTACCGGTTGCTGGTAGAAAAGTTGGACTCGCGCAACGCAGTGAACTTCAACTCGTTTGTTGTGCGTGTTCCAACCGAGCACCTGCCTACGTTTTTGAAGGAGGAGCTGTGGCCAAAGGGGGTCGTCTTCAGGAAGTTCCGTGGACGTCGACGACCACCGGGAGTCACCGAAAGCGCGTCTCACTCCGCGACTAAGTGAACTAGTTTTAAGATAATATTATTATATGTATGTTAGTCTCTAAGGTATATATGTTATGGGTCTTTGTTACCTGAAGTAAATAAATAAATAAATAAAATAAATAAATAAATAAAATAATAAATTCGTAGAATTTTACACAGTGGGTAGATTGGTTGCCATATGAAATATTTTGGGCCCATTAGGAATATTGCGTCATGGCTACAAACGAGTGCTCTACTTCTAATCTAATCGACCATAAATTGCAACTTAACGCTTAACACGCATGACCAGTAATACCAACCCATTGCCCGTTGCAGCCACTTGTTGAAAGCTTAGCGCCGACTTCTAACATTTCAGTAGTACATAAATGTCATAAATAATAAATATTACCTACTTAATTTATAAATAGACATGTAAAATTTTAATACGAGTAACTTACAGTTTTTAATTCACTTTTTGTAAGGAACTTTATTCGGGTTGAGAACAACAATGTAACGCCAAAGTTGTGCGACTAAAAAGCTTAGTAATGACTTGTAGGTTGTAGGCTTGTAGGTAGGTATCTACTATTTATAACTGAACTGTAATTTTCACCTTCTGCTGTGTTGGGCTTAATCTAGTGACGGGCACGAGTGCGGAAGATGACAGGTGTGTTGTAATGTAACGGGAAATGCATTGTGGACGTCGTTGGGTCATTGACATGGGATATTTCTATTTATTATCTTTAGAGTAACGCGATGTCCATGCGTATTGTTAGAAAAAAATATAACACGTTTTCACGTGTCTCTTGTATGTATGCCCATTAGGGCCATTACATATTTATTTAGTTACATAATTATGTATACCTAGTTTATTTCCTTTCCTTTTCTCTATTAACGTCAATAAATATGATCACTCTTTGGTAACATGTTTTATTTCTCTATTGAGACCAAACTGTACCAAATGGCACCCTGAACTCTAAATGTTTATTTAAAAGATGCCCTCGAATTACTATTGTACCTACTTTTATTTTACAACCGTTTCAAAATCACTAAGTAGTTTCTATTAGCAAAATGGCTTCAACGCTAATATAAATTCAAACGTACTTTGAATGGAACTTTGCCTAGTTGTAAATGTACGGAAGTATGGTCGATGAACAGACAACGACGTTAGTTTGGGCGCGTCGTTCCAGTGGAGGTGTTCGCCTGACTGACCCCGATGTAACCAGCAGTTTCACTACTTTGCAACCATGATTGACACTGCATGCTAGCCGAACGATGTTTTCATTTGTTGCACTACACACTCAATGTTTTGAAGTGCACTCAACCATTTATTATTAATTAATATATTTTTTAACAGCTTATTAACCTTTTATTCAATTAAACGAAATGCAAAGGCATTCGTGTCGTGGATGGTGGATAAAAAAATATACAGGTAGTGATAATTATATGTACCTAAAGGGTATTATAATTATTATTGTTTTAACGTTTCTTTCTCTAGAAAGTGATATGCATTTTTTACCAGTTTTTTTAAAGACAATAAATAGGTACCTACTTGCTCATGCTATTTTAGCACAGTAGATAATAATACAGTAGGTATTCGTACGGTGGGTAGAATTGTTTTCGTCTGTTTTTATTTTTAGTTCTTAAGATTTGATGGCGTTTTTTACCACCATTTGAAGGTTAAATTACATTAAGTATTGTTAATAACAATGTAATTATTATTTGTGTAATTGTAATATTTATAAGAGTAATGTCTTATTTTATAAATGTCATTTTATATTGAACTCTACGTTATTGTGATTAAGTTCTCAATGAACGTAGCCTTCTTGAGAAAGGATAAGAATTAGCATACAAGTTAGCTGTCATTGTTGGTGATTAGTACCTACTCATTTACTTCAAGGTTACTCAACGTTCGCTGCATAGGTGTTGTGTTGGTATTTGGTATCGATGTGACGCCGCACATGACCGTAGGCTTGCTTACTCGTTTAGGTTTCAACGTGTCGATTGGGTATGTCACGTTGCTAAATAAGGCGCCTGAATGATATTAAAATGGAAAACTTAGCGCGACACTTAATGTTCGACAATATTCAAGTAGGTAGCCTAGTAGGTACCTACGATTTGTTTGGGCCAGCCTAATCAGCATGCCTGTCGTAGCAATATCGTCGGAAATCCGGCCACGTTTTGTTATTTAGAGCGAAACTTTGTCGTGTAAAAGCGTTGAACGTTGATGGTCTGCGATCCCATTGATAGAAGTCTCGGAATGGCGCCCTGCTCCATGCGTATGCACAGCGTGTCGACAACTGAATATTGTGTACGCACTTTCTCCAAGCGTTTTTACACTTCACACGTGAGTGTGACATCGATTTTCGGCCTCATTCTACGTCATCAATGCATTCGAACATGAAATTTCTACTTTTTAATGAACATCAATTCGTTACTTCAATACTTTCTACTTACCACATTATGTAGACGGCATTTTGTGTACTTATTCCTAATTAGAGGAATTAGTGCTTTCTTATCCAAATTATGGGACCCTGAGTGGGTCGTAAGTGCGTCTAGTCGCAACCTGAAACTAATTGTCGGTTAGTAAATACCCACCTGCCTGTCTATAAAAGTTACTGAAGAAGTTATCTTCTGTGGATACCTAATAATATAAGTTCATACCTGCCTAGGTTGTAAGTGTAATATTATGACTATTCTGATAAAACAATTCCTCATACGGTTCTAGTTCTTGTTATTTACCTACTCATTACTGTTATTGGATTAGATAGTTTCAATATGATATTTTCCGATGGGCCTTTAATATCAATACTTCAAAGTGCTTCATTACAAATAACAACTAAGAAATCGGTGTAAACATTATGTTTCGATATGTTTTTGTAAGTATTTGATACGAAAATGTAAGTCAATTAATAACCAATATAAAAATTATTACTCGATACATTGAGTGATTAGTTGATGATGCCTAATAATATCGATTGGTATTTCGACGAATAACACCTGTTTGCGAGTATTGCGACAGCTAGGTCGTTCCGTCGGCGCGGCGGCGGTGAGCCGGGCGATATGGAACCGGTCTGCGAGGGACGCGGGCGGCGGCGTGCCTACACCGTTGCCCTAGTGGTACTAGGATATTACCGCTAGCCTTACTATTCCTCTCGCCGTAATGTTATATCCTCCTGGTACCATTCCACATTTAGCTATGGTCAGCACTGAATCGCATTCTCACCGCTTTGTAGAGAAACCAGTCCTAATTTTAACACGCACTGGCTCTTTCATTCAATAGAATGTAATGTCATTATACGTTACGTATAAGCAATTCGACGTTAATAATTTTGTTGATCAGGCATTTAACCTTTGAAACGGAACTGATAGTTACTGTGATAAACAAGGTGGTAGGGCCTAGAGCTCACCCGGGGAAGTACCACCGCCCGCCACGGTACTTAGTAGGTACCATTCCTACCGTGTAATAATTGTTTTAAGAACAATTGTGTTCCGGATAGGAAGGTGTGGAGCCGGTTACACTTTTAGAGGCGACCATCCCAGTCCTCAGGGGTAGCAACGCATCTGTGACCGAATTAGAACGAGACTCATTGAGCCTAGTTCTGGGTCGGTCACAGTTGTCATGGGCGGCAGCGGAAGGTGGTGCTGCATGCTCGTTTGCTATCTTAATTCCATAAAAAAAATGGTGGGATATCACTTTTGTCCAAAAGTTTATTTTTACAATTTTCAAATGGCATGAGTGTTCGCCAATGAATCTAGTAAGTGGTTCGAATACTTACGTAGTAGCATCATTATTGATGATCATGACTTTAAGGGTATCGTATATGCATTGAAGGAGTTAGAAATAAGAGTTTGCGAGGCGTGATAAGTGCTCCAGGATCCCAAGCCTGCTTATTTATAAACGTTCGAATGGCGTCGTGTCGGAATAGTTTAGCGTTTACGTATAGATATCCAATAAGTCAAACAGCCTACTCCGGGACTATACACATCTATAAGATTACATACCTAGGCACTTACGTCTCTACAATGATAAGAATATTTTTCGTTTCAGTCGGCGTAGGGGTTACTATATCGGGGTTACTATCTGTTGTGCCCTGTAGTACGACAGATTATTATCCCATTTATTGACATCATACATTGTTATCTAAGGGCAACATTTCCCTTCTTTGCTTCGATAACGTGTTATCCTAAATTTTACAGTATAGCATTTTTTACTTTATAAAAATGTATTTTACTTATAATTATACGTTATTGAAGCAAAAGAGGGATTTGAGAGGAGGTCTGAGATATTTTTTAGGATAGATATTGATATTTTTCAGTAGGTACTCGAAATAATACGACTGACGATGGACTTAAAGCAATAAACATAGAAAATCTCCTATTGTAACTTTACTTAACACTATATAGTATTAACAAACTGCTGTTTCTGTTTTCTAGGTGCTGGGTATCTTGTGCATGGCGTTGGGTACTCCGTGGGCATCGACGTGGTACGTCTTCGTGGCAGTCACCGCCTTCATCACGACCCTCATGTGGAGCTTCGTCTACTTCCTCAGCATTCGAGAGGCCTTGAAGATACCCATCAATTGGGTCCTATCTGTAAGTATACGATAGTTTTAGTTACAAAATTGCAAATTCAAATGCTCTTAACTGTCTATATCGGGCTATCGCCCAGTATATTAGCCTGAATATTCGTTGACGTTCCATCATTTGGTAAGTACATATTATTTGGTAGGTAAGTAAAGTAGGTACTTAGCTATTTTAGGATTGCAAACATTAAGTACCTTTCTAGGTCTTCAGTTTCGCTATAATTCGCGTGTAAATGGATTACTCACAAATAAGTACATAGTTTATGACTTTATCACGCACGATAAAATTTTCAATGTATTGTACTTTAAAATGCAAATTATTTGCAACCTAAAGGGCAGCGACTAACGTGCCTTCGTATCATGAAATTCTATAAAAATATCCAAATGCACCAACTGACAGTGGGCACCAGCGTGCCCCCGCCCCGCCAAGACGAGCTAAGCGAAGAGGAAGGGCTCTGTCTACTTTCCTTAGAAGTGCTTCGCCGTATTTTTGAAACCTTATAACTTGAGTTCCGATTATTCCAGATAACCAAAATTCTCGGGACACGACGTCAATAGCTTAAATAAGCTACTTTAGATTTTATTGATGTTTAAGAACCCCAACTTCGTCACTGACTTATCTACTTAGGTATTCAGTGACTCACTGATGATTAATCAAAGTTCCTAAGGTACCTACGTCTTGTAGTCATAGAAAGATATAATTTAGTATCTACGCTCGTATCTTTTGGTATACAAAAAATCCCAAAACATGGAAATTTTACCACGAAAGCCTTAAAGCTTATCGCTAACTAGCGGACCGCCCGCGGTTTCACCCGCGTGGATCCCGTTCTCGTGGGAATATATGCATGTATTATACATAAAAACCTTCCTCTTGAATCACTCTACCTATTACAAAAAACCGCATCAAAATCCGTTGCGTAATTTTAAAGATTTAAGCATACAGACAAACAGACAAACAGACAAACAAACAGACGGACAAAAATAGCGACTTTGTTTTATACTATGTAGTGAAGAGCGACTTCTCCCAGTCAACCAAGGGCTGAGAAGTTATGACTATACTATTGTGACAACCCTGGCGTATGTACTTCGTTAAACCGGAAGCAATAAACAATAAGGGCCATAAACATGTCAAGCGAACAATAGAACAATAGAGCGCGGCCGTCTCGAAAGTACGCGCACGACGCTTCGACCTTACGACAATAGTCATAAGGTCGAAAGTCGATTGCACAGGAATATTCCTTGCAATCGACTCGAACTTTATTCTAACAACTACCGGAATAATCTGGATTGGCATGAATGGTGCGTGAGTGGTATAAAAGGGGCACTCGGTCGACTGGGTGGCATTCTAGTTTCGGAAGCGAAACCGGGAAGAACCAGCGATACCTACGAGCGATACCAGCGAGAAGTGAAGTGATTTCTACGGGCGATATCAGATCGACGAGTGTGTTTACGAGTGCGTGCATAGTGTTTTGGTGTGTACGGAGTATAATTGTGTTTCAACGATAACAATAAAGTCTTTGTGGTACATTTTGGCATTTTCTCGAACCCATTACTCCTGACTTCTAACACTATAATAGATAGTACCTATGCCAATTATGTAAGCCAATTATTTAATCAAAGGGCAATAAACAATTGTGTTTGTTTGTATATTTCCAGGAGCTGATCAGCACGAGTTTGGAGACATTGTTCTACTTCATCGCGTTCATAGTGATGTTCACATCCGCGTATGGGAACTTTGGACGCAACGTTGCAGCTGGGGTAAATATCTCCCTATTAGCCTCTTAATTTACCTACTTCGAAATGTTCAGATAATAATTAGAAAATAATAATGTGAAAACCTAACGATTTGTGTATCGAATTATTTTTACGAATCGTGGGCTTTAGGATTCAGGTGTTTTTTTAGATTGGCTATCGAATTTCAGAAAAAGCTTTTAAGTTCAGCTATCACAGAAAACACTCGGATCTCAATTTAATTATTTTTTTACGTTTCCCAGTATCATAATATTATTTTAGGGATTTTTTAATAATTGTATTAAATATGCAGGCTAATTAAAAAATAATTAACTTTTTTATTTCTAAATAAATCTTTTCAATTTTATAGTTGCCGGTTATATTAGGTATTGCATGTCCTTAAAAATATTGTGACAGCCCTGGCGTATCTGCCTCGCTAAACAATAAACAATAGGGGCCATAAACATGTCGCGCAAACAATAGGAGCGCGGCAATCTCGAAACTACGCGCACGACGCTTCGCCTTACGGCAATAGTCATAAGGGCGAACGTCGGTTGCAAGGAACATACTAGAATTTTAGACGAATCTGGTCCGTCCGGAATTAGCGAGAAAGTTCTGGATTGGCGTGAATGGTGCGTGAGTGGTATAAAAAGGGGCGATCGGTCAACCGCGGACATTCTAGTTTCGGAAGCGGAACCAGGAAGATACCAGCGATACCTACGAGCGATACCAGTGAGAAGTTAAGTGATTTCTACGAGTGATACAGTGTTCGTCGAGTGTGTTTACGAGTACCTACGCGCATAGTGTTGTGGTGTGTACTGTGTACAGTGTGTAATTGTGTTTCTACGAGTTCAATAAAGTCTTTGTGGTACATTTTGGCATTTTCTCGAACCCATTACTCCTGACACGTAACAATATCGTACGCTTCACATTCAAAATTCACAATAATTGAGAAAATGTTACAAACCAAATCAAAATTACTTGTACCTAGGTTTGCAATTCTAAGTAGGTACCTACGTTCTTATGCGTGTACTGTATGGCTATGTTCCATCTAAAAGTTTCGGAAAATCGATAGCTATAATTAATGATGACGAAGAAAATCACTCTGACTTTAGGAGATTAAAGAAAGCTTTTAATAAAACCTTTCAGTCAAATCGATAGATGTTTGTTATTTCTTCTTGAGTAGGTAAAAGGAGTTCTGGCCATAACATTGCATTATTAGTGTATACCTAATTTCTTTTTGGCTTTTGCGTGGTTAACAGCAATTAAAACTAGCCTAGGCACTCCTGCATCAGAAAATTCAGCTTGAGAACAGTTAATTTTAAAAGTTAATTTTAATTAGATATAAATTAAATACATAATAAGACTAATTCAAAAACTATCGGACGCCCGTTACTTAAGACTAGACGACAGGAACTACCTCTGTATGAAATTGTAGATTGTATAACAAGGGAGCAAAGTAATATTTTTATGGGGAGGGCGCTTTTTTGAATCCAGAGCGAAGTGAGGATTTCTAGAGTATAATCCTGAACGTAGCGAGGGATTCAAAGTACGTCGACGAGCCAAAAATATTTCCTCCGGAGTGATACTCTCTACTTTTCATCCCCCCCTATGAGAAAATTAAAGGCACCTCAAATTCAGGAATTATACTTTCACAGTCACTTAAAGAATTCATTTTTCAAAATAAAACCGTGAATTTCTAACAATTCGAACTGAATTCAAAAAGTGCGCGGAAAAGATAATAATTATTAAGTATTTACCTACTTCTGCTCGCGGTTAATTAATATAATGCATTATTTGTTCGATTGTAGTCTATTAATTAAAAACGCTATTATAATATTTAATGTTGCGTGAAAATGCAATTTAGAATGTGATAATTTTCTTTTTAATAGGTTAAAAAAAGGACTAGCTTCTCAATTAGACTGTTTTTCTCATACATTTTTATTGTTGTGTCCACCGATTTTGATTTTTTTTAAATATCTATATATTTTTTAACTTCTCGTCATTCCACTAAATTCAACTACTAGTAGAAGACATTCATCGGGTTGATAAGAGAATCAAACTTATTTTATAATAAACTACAGAACTTCCCCCCCCAGAACCCCCGCTTCGCTTCGGGACCCGTAGGTAACAGCCGCGTAGTTCCCGCTCCCGTAGGAATCTCAGCTAAAAAGTAGCCCATAACATTTGCCTATGACTTAAGTAAATTACATGTAGTATTTGATAGCATGATTCAGAACTTGCAAATGAATTTTACTAACGCCATCTATTAACAACTCCGGAACTAAATATCTAGCAACTAACAAAACATCGATCCTCCCATGGGAATGGGATGTTTTTCCGCGGTAAAAAGTAGCCTACGTCACTCTCCACCCTCCTATCTATCCCCACACACATAAACCATACCGTATAATAGCCATGTTGCGACGTGAAAGAGCCACAAACAAACAAACACACTTTCACATTTATAATATTAGTAAGGATTTCGTATATTAGAAAATATATTAAAAATGGGTAGACAACAAAAATCCTGGACAGAATATTTTTAATTATTTAAAAAAAATGATTTTTCATAAAATGTTGCATGATGAAGATAATAATAAAATTTTATACTGGACTTAAAGTATAGAACATATAGAATGTGCAGACGTAGGGTAGACTATTATTATTTACCTGGACGAACTACTGGGTAGACAGATATAAACAGGTATGGTCAATATTAGTTACTTTCACTAGATTTGATAACAGAAAAAAAATTATATCAGCATAAGCGCTGTTTTATTCTGAACACGATGATATAGGGTAGACTGCAAAAAATTCGGTCCTAATAGGGGTATACAAATATTAAAGATTTCAAATTCAACGCGTCCGGAAATGAGTGACAGAGAGATCCGAGGTAAGTATACCGTGTGATAATAAAGGACCGAACATTGCTGTTGGGTCTGTAAGGATCGTGAATATAAGAAAGTGCGCATGCTCGGTATGTAAACTATATGGAGAGTAGAGGTACACCTTCTACTAGGGATGCCCGATGTTTTGCTTTGAATCAATTTTTTGGATCGTAATAGATCGCAACCCTGTGAATCGATTTACGATCTGAATCGTATGGCATCGAATCGATCTCATTCGATTTCAAAAGATCGTATCGTATTACTAAAAATTTGTATACCCCTAAAAGGACCGAATTTTTTGCAGTCTACCATATAATAATATCATCATGTTCAGAATAAAACAGCGCTTATGCTGATATATTTTTTTTCTATTAGCAAATCTAGTGAAAGTAACTAGTATTGACATACCTGTTTATAACTGTCTACCCAGTAGTTCGTCCAGGTAAATCATAGTCTACCCTACGTCTGCACATTCTATATGTTCTATACTTTAATTCCAGTATAAAATTTTATTATTATCTTCATCATGCAACATTTTATGAAAAATCATTTTTTAAAGAATAATTAAAAATATTCTGTCCAGGATTTTTGTTGTCTACCCATTTTTAATATATTTTCTAATATACGAAATTTATTATAAAATCAGTTTGATTCTCTTATCAACCCGATGAATGTCGATTTAGATTCGGATCTTAGACTATACGTCAATGACGTTCTCATTTTTTTACTTGCCGACGTAGAATTCGATAATTATGTTGTTCATTAAAATTGTCTTCTAGATGTTCAAGTAAGTGTTTTTTGTTAACAGGTGTTCGGTTTGTTCAACACTGTTGCGTATGCGGCCAGTTCGTACCTGCTGTACCAGGAGCACAGGGGCAGCGTGGCGGCTGCGTCGGCGTGAGGAGCCGGCGACGCGGGCGCCATCTAGCCACCGCATTGGCTTGCGCATCACGAAAAACAAAATGTTGTTTTTAATTTTATTTTTTTATTGAAAAAATTGTACAGTTCTTATTTCTACCAAGAATTAATTTAATGTACGAAATAACCACATTAGAACGATATTATTATTACTTACCTACCTACAAAAAGTATGAAAGTAACCACCGGTTTTGTTGTAAAGTCGGCGTTAGAGTTATTGTTTAATAGCTATGTCATTGGAAACCGTTGTTTTTTTGGAATACTGCATTATTCATGGAAAGCATCTTTCGTTTTTTATTTTTAAGACGTGTAAGTCTGCAATTATTCCATTCTATTCGTGTTGATAAATTTTATAAAATAGTTTTATTCTATTCTATGAAATTATATAAATTACACATTTTAAACGTCACTTTTATCAATTTGTACAAACTTGACTGATTTTATACACATGTTTACAATTTTGGAGTATATTCACAAATGCACTATTTAACTTCTTTACTTTCATAACTTTATGAAGTGTACCTTAGGCTAGTCTTTTTAATATGGCATTCTTTGAGAAATAATACTAATGTATTATAATTTTATTACGATTATATTAAATAATATTATTATCATAATTTCGATTGTGACTATTTTAGTACCTAGTATTTATATATACTGGTCCTTCGAGACTTATGAGACTTTATTAAAGATTCCATATAACTTCGAAAACTGCAGATACTGACCCAAAGTGTTTTTAGTAAAAAAGAGAAGTTAAGTTTATTAATGAGACGTATACATGCAACTGTTGAATTTAAAGAGTTTACGCACCGTTGGACAAAGTTGTGAAGATACTTTATATAAATAAATCAGTTACGTTGCATTTGTTTAACGTGGTTGTGAACTATAATTACTTAAATGACTAAAGAAATATGATAACAATCATCTTTTTAAATTACTCTCAAAGTCCATAACGGGAAACTTCGGGAAATGGCACACAACACGAATGTTTTTGTTGTATTTTTTTAATATTTTAATTGTATAATATTGTTTATATCTCTATGACCATAGTTGTAGCGGCAGATATTGTTGTTGTAAGTATCTAGTGGAATTAATAGATACTGAAAATGGTACCTAATATAAAGGAAGGAAGACGGGATAAAATATTACACACGATAGTTAATTTACCTAATTTGTAAAAAGTAAATAAAATATGTTAACATGAGCAATGTTTGTTTTTTTATTTTAATGCAGCTTGACACTTAGCTTAGCAGTTACCTAAATGAAATTATTAGGATTTAATTAATAGTTTATAGGATATAGGAATAAGTACTAAAACTAGTAAGAAATAAAGTAACAAAAGCGTAGACAGAGTAGGTAAGGTAACGGTTTAACATCCAGTTAAGTACTATTTTAATTTATTTAAAATTATCTTACCTTTGTAATAATTATTATGAATGAAGGCAGTACTTAAAAAGACAAAAAAAAATAGAATGATCCTGGGCACTCCTGGGTTTGAATCCCAGGTTTGGAATTCAAGTAATTAATAAGTACGTTTTTATTTCAATGTTTGTTCTTGCCTTTGTGTGTTATCCATGGCATCACCAAGACATACAGAAAATTCTTGTGTGGAGCTGAGTGCATTCAGTCAGTCGTGACTCTACTATAGAGATGATAGAGAAGAAGGTGGTATTATGGCGTCTCTATATAAGTTACTAGTGTATATAATTAATAATAAGGTAATAGAAAATGTACCGACTCGGTATTTTAACTGACTTCAAAAAAGGAGGAGATTGTCAATTCGTCTGTACCTATGTTTTTTTTTCTGATGTGCGTTAACTCATAACTTCGTATGAACCGTGTGAACCGATTTCGATAATTCTTTCGACATTCGAAAGCTAATGACTGCTGTATGGTCGCATTATAATTTGAGCGACATCTGAGGGTTACTCTTAATAACGTCAATTTAATTTATGCAAACTTTTGTCTGAGTGTTCGGATTTTGATGTCTTTTTTGTTCGAAAGGTAGTGCTTTTTATGTGTTCCTTTATAAATTGGAGCGCCAACTGGTGGTTTTTGAGTCATGTCGACTTTGAAGTCGGTTATTTTTTTGTAAAAAGTTAGTTAGACAATTGTGGTCCGGATAGGAAGGTGTGGAGCCGGTTACACTTTTTAGAGGCGACCATCTCAGACCTCAGGGGTAGCAACGCATCTTTGACCGAATTAGAACAAGACTCATACTAACAATAACTAACTGGACTATTACTAACATTAACTAACAGGACTAATTATCACTAACATACCCTGTCCTCGCACTTATTAACAAACTAACCAACTAATATTCTAACACCGTCTACTAACTAGACTAACCATCCTAGTCCCTTTGAGTGTAGTTCTGGGTCGGTCACAGTTCTTATGGGCGGCAGCGGAAGGGTGGTGCTGCATGTTCGTTTGCTATCTCTATCTTAATTCCATAAAAAAAAGTTATTTTTGACTGCCATATCCAAAAATAAGACAAGCAAATGTACCTAATAAATACCTTTAAATTTTTCTTATTTACACCTTACTTTTCTTATTTACAACTTAATCTATACTAAGTAATATTACAAAGTTGATGAGTTTGTTTGAACGAGCTTATCTCAAAAACTACTAGGATAATACTTTGAGTAGTGTGATGTAGGAATTCATACGAGTATGAGGAGCGGAACATCAACGAAAAATGATGCAGAAACATATTTAATATTTTTATTTTATTCACATGAGTCTGTTCTTGCTCTTTGGGAGTTTAGGCAAGGTCATTATTATATATTTAAACAAAATTTAAACTTTGTGTCTCCTGAATAAATAAAAAAAACCGGCCAAGTGCGAGTCGAACTCGCGCACGAAGGGTTCCGTACCATTATGTATAAAAACCATAGACATACATACATAGACCGGCCTTGCACGTTCGAATGTGCGTCAAGTTGGAACAATCCAATTTTGAATTGAATCGGTTTGTGCGTGAAGTTGGCGCAATGGAATTTTGTTACTATATTTGAAAACGAACAGATTACATAGTGATATCTCGCTTCCGCGTTTGGAAGTTTTAGTCGTGCTGTCTCTGTCACTCTTACATATGTGACGCGCCATTTTACTAAAGTTATTATTTTAGAAATTGTGAAAATAATTTACAATTCAAAGTTTACATAATGAAATGTGATTCCTTTGGACTTTATTTGTGTTTCTTGAATTGTTAGAATATTTTTGAAGGCACAGGAAGCCATATTTTCTACATTTGCGGACGTAATTACTGAAATCAATTTTGCGTAAGGAAGATGTGTAACTCGCTGCTGTCTACAACAGACTGACTTGATCAATCACTCAATCACACAACCTAATGTTGACCACTCGTCGTGCGCCTTATGTATGTTACGGGCGTTTACTTTCTACATCCATGACAAAAACGCCAAAAAAATCTGATCTGTTGTATGAAAGCCTCACTTAAATATTTTATTGTTTTATTTTAGCCACATATTAGCCACAACGCCATCTCTTGGACCGAAAGGTAACTAAACTCGCTGAGGCTTGAAAGTATGAACGCCCACTTAAATATTTATTTTATTCTGTTTTTTAGTATTTGTTGTTGTAGCGGCAACAGAAATACAGTAATACCCCGGACTTACGCGATAGGTGGGTCCGAGCGATTGCCGTGTAAGTCGAATTCGCGTAAGTCGGGGTTCAACTTTGCATATAAATATATGTAAAGTTTGTTTAATCGGGACCAGAGTTTAAAGAAAACAATAATCTAGAAGAAAATGTATAATAAAGTGTGGGATAATAAAAAAATTACATTGTTATGAATAAAGTAACCTAAACCGAAGTAATTTTGATGTCGAAGGCTTCATAATATAATATTGTAACATTAATTTTTTTATTCCTCGTTCTGTAGTAGAAACGAATCAATTTTTTTTTAAATTTGTAACCCCTTTTGCAATTGAATTGAGTCCTTCTGTTAAGTTTGCAATTATTGTCATTTGATTTACCGATTCAACTGGGTCTAGCGAATCAGTTTGTTCAACGTCTTGTTCATACTTACGCATTTCTATAACCTCGTGAGGGTCGCCGTTTTTGTGCTCACCAGTTGGCGCCACCGTCGAGGTGAGGTCTTGCTGTCAAAGCCCGCCCATACATAAACAGTGACAAATGAAATTCAGACAAGCGAAAAGTGACAGACAGACCTCCCTTTTCACTAGCGCCTCTAGCGGAAAATTCACACGCGGTTACCCTCATTGTTAGCTCTTGATTGTGTGAACCTAGCAATTCTTGAACGTCATCATTATCGACCCCTAAATTTAATTGCTTGGTGATATCGACCACTTCTTATATTATGCTATCGATTTGTTCAAAATGAAAAACCGCGTATCTCCGAATTCGCGTAAAACGGGGTAGCGTAAGTTGGGGTATTACTGTACATCATTTGTGAAAATTTCAACTGTAACTATTACGGTTCATGAGATACAGCCTTTTTTTTCCGAGGGGGAATTCTTCTAAAGATACCATGGTGGGTTATGTAGGATTTCTACCTAATAAAACCCCCTCGTCTGCATTCCGCCGCATATTTGGTGAGGCTCCGGGATCTCACAAGAACGCACCGGTGCCTCCCCTGCGTGTAGTTTCCTCCTTTGAGATCCGCTACGCGTATGGCAGTTATCGCCGACGCCTTCTACGAGCAGGATCGGCCCTCTCCCGATCCCGCTCGGCGGACTCCTTCCTAACCATGACAGTTTCGCAGAAGGAGACCACAGCTTTCCAGGCTGCTTTCTTCGCCAGCATAGCTGCTACTACTGCTGGCAGAGAGAGATCTTCCCCGATCTGCTCGACCAAGGAGCACCGCTCATTTGCCCACGCTGGACAAATCTCAAGCGTGTGCTGAGCGTCATCCCGGTGGTCTCCACAGTGGTGACATTGTGCCGTTGCCTCGCGACCAATACGGTGCAGATACTCCCCGAAGCAGCCGTGGCCGGTGAGAATCTGTGTCATCCTATAGGTGATGTTGCCTTCGCTTTTGTCAATCCAGGCTTCAAAGTTGGCTAGGATCGCACCAACTACACGTTGGCGCGCTGCCCTCTCCTCCAGACGGACGCGCCACTCAACAAGTGATTGTCGGTGCGCTCTTCGCCTAAGCACTCCGAGCTCATTGGCTGTTACGTTTCCGCCCCTTTGACGAATGGAGCGGACTCGGGTATATACCCTCGCATCCATGTCAGCCAGTATGTCTAAAGGCGGAAAACGTGCCAGGATAGTAGCCGCCTCGTAGGATATAGTGCGATAACCTCGCGCGACCCGGATGGCCATTCTCCGCTGTACGCCGTGCAGTTTGGCTTTGGAACGCTGTACTCCGGACAGTCTATGTGACCATACCGGGGCGCCGTAAAGGGCCATAGATCGCACGACCCCTGCATAGAGGCGACGAACGCCCTCCTGAGGGCCCCCGAGATTAGGTAGCAACCGGTGCAGTGACCCCACTACCTTCTCTATACGAGGGACCAACCGCTCGAAGTGCTCTTCAAAGCTCCAACGACCGTCCAATATGAGTCCGAGGTATTTAAGATACCGACCCACTTGGACGTCAACGTCACCCACGCGTATCGTCGAACTGGGTGGTTCCATTAGCCTGGGTAGACTATGGAACCATAGCGCCTCCGTTTTGGAAGGTGCTACCTTTAGGCCCAGTTCGAGAATTTTGGCAACAACACAAGCAACTCCAAGTTCGGCAAGCCTTGCCGTACTTTCGAAGGTCTCCCCTTCCGCCAGTACCATCGTATCATCTGCATAACAAACGATGCTGACACCGAGTGAGATACAGCCTGGTGACAGACGGACGGACACCGAACCGAAGTCTCAGTAATAGGGTCCCGTTTTACCCTTTGGGTACGGAACCCTAAAAAGTCATCAAAATGGTTACAAAAACAAAAGCACATTATAGCGCACGCCTTTATATTTTGGCATTTAAATCATAACTGTAACGTATGAAGTCACTCTAGATGACGCGTTTTTCAATTACTTAAATGATGGAAGGGTGCTACTACGAGTATACCCGTAGGGGTTCTTATCATCATAATATCGGTTTTAAAATTATTCATTCCTACCAACTAAAACGGTAGTCGTTTTTAAGTTTAATAAAGGAAAGTTTGTGTTGGTATTCCGTCTGGTATGGTTGGTTGCCGTATTGAACATTAGCAGTAGGTATATTTTCTATACGTAGATGTGTATCCCTTACTTGCATCGGATCAACGTATACTTGACATGTTATTTGTCATAAGTCGTAACTACCAATACAATTTAATTGAATGATATCATAAGGAATGAATAGTGTGTATTTGTGTGGGTCTGGGAGTAAAGACAGCTTAGCCTTACGCATGCGTGGAACAACAAGTGAGTCAGACGGAGGCACTGGCCGTCTCGTATGCACAGCGCGCGCGGGCCGCGGAGGTAGTCGATTCGATATTGCTCCGCAGAGCTAACGCGCGCTTTTTGCGTTTTTCCTCTCATCTGAAATTCTAAACGTAGTTTAAATCGATAGAAAAACAAACGTGAGTAGAAGTCTACGTTCAAATTGAAGCCGCACTAACATTCACCAAATAGTTTAATAGTAATAAAAATAAAACTGTAATTTTTTTACACTTCAATCGTGCTGTCGCAAAAGGGTTCAATAATATTTGATATTAATATTAACATTGCGCACGCGACGCTTTTCTGCTCTTGGAATTGAACAGTCTCATACGTATGTACGTACCTACCTCAGAGAGCTTCATTTCAAATGCAAGTAAGTATCTACTTGAAATGAGTCACCGGTTCAGTTTCAGTCAGACATGCTTATTTTAGCTCGCATTCTGATAAATGTACATGGTGCTGCGACCTTGCTTACAATTTCCTTCCTTAATAGTCCTATAATTGCAGTTGACATGACGATTAATCAATACCCTGTAATTTAATGGAGTTGTTAACAAATTAACAAACATCTATTAGCTCCGCCTATCTAAATAGATAAATGAAACTTCATTGCTTGTGTTAATTATTGCATTGGGTTCAAGTCGTTGATAAGAAAGATGTTATGACGAATGCACCAACCTCGAAGTAGATATTATACCTCGAACAGGCTGACTTGCAAGGTTCGTTTTCTCTTCTAAAAATAATTACAGTAAGAGTATAAAAACAAATCGGTTGAGTTCATTCATAATGACAACAAACAAAGATTGTAGGTAGGTGATACCTCGAGTTGCTCTAGATTCTGGCCGTATTTTTTTTACATGATTGGAATAATCATTTATTTTTAATACAAATCGTTTACATAAAAAGTTTGAATGCAGATGAACCTTAAAGTAAGTAAAGTTTTTGTTGTAAGGTCAACATTTAAGTATAAAAGTTTTAAAATGCAGTACCTAAAACCATGGCATGTGACGGCAAAGGGTTGCCTTGGCCTACAAACGCCGTCACGGTCCCGCCAACACGTTGACCTAGCCATCCGTATTGGGCGATGACTTAATAGGTTAATAGGGCCTCAATTTCAGGATTTTAAGCTTTCCTCACTGTGGCAATTTTTACGAAAGTTATAAGTAATGCGATTTAAATGCCAAAATGTTTAATTGTAATACCAAGCATTACAATGAAATCATTTCAACGGTAGACGTGAATGGGGTATGAAAGGTGTCACTATTGATAACTTATCAATTGAATCGTTTATTAATTATGTGTCTGTTAACTCTAAAATACCTTGAATTAGACACTCAGCAGCGGCTGTTATTTATGAAGCAGACCAATAGATTGGTTTAGGTATTTGAATTTCTATTTGGCTGTTCAGGCTTTTTGATGATGTCATTGTGTACCACCTACGAGACAAGGAATCATTATGCGGGTTTTTTGAATAGCGTTTATTTATTTATTATTCGATTGCAATTTCAGCATTCAGCCAACATGTCGCACACGGTGACGATTACGAGGACCACCACCACCTCTGCCGGGAATGCGTTCTTCATGAACACGGGCTACCTCGGAACTCTACCTGGCCTATTGAAGCTTGCGCAGTTGGTAAGTTTACTAATGCTAGTTGGATGTTTAGTATCTAGTGTAGTTGTTGTAGTAGTTTATGTGTAGGTATATTTTTTAAGCAGGTAAGTAAACAAACTCAATTGCGATCATTTTGATCAAACACGTGACATGAACTCTTCCTTTCATTAAATGTTGGTACGAACTCTGTTGATAAGTACCTACTTTTCTTCACTGTTTGCGGAAAAACGTATTGATATTTTAATTTTACTGAGTGAAAATTTTTTTCTTCTACCTTCAACCCATTTTGTGGAAGTATTGTAACTTGTAACTGAGCAAATCCGATCTCGTAATGATTGACTACCCTCATTGCCACTTTTGTCTAGTTCTCGAGCAGTGAATTAATTGATTTTTATTGTAACGTAATGCAAAACTACCCACACCGAGTATAGAATGTATTTCTAAGTAATGTTCTCATGTAAGTGATAAATGTATCTCAATGAGAAATAAAGATCTTTAAACCGATGTAACGTTTTGATGCTGTGCATGTGCATGGCTTAGGTAAGCTAAATCTGTCTTTAAACCCAAAAAAGTAGAGCCCTAAAAATTGTTTAAATGAAAAATTACTTTCTAAAGTAGGTACCTACATATACGTATATTATGTTTTTCAAGAATTATTATCTCCCTGTTTCGTAATCGAGTGGAATTAGCTAACATCATCACTTTCCTTGTGCAATTTGAGGTTAAAGTTAATTCCAGCATCGTCGAATGACCTATTTTTGTGTTGCGTAAGTAATCGGTTATACTCGGAATATCTGGAGAACGCATTACTACGTTAAAAAGACTCATCCGATTTTTATATGTACCTATTTACATGCATAACTTGTATTAATTTGCGAATTTTTCATACATTGATGGTTTCACAAAATATAGAAGAAGGAAAAAAATCCGAATAGTTCGGACGTCGACATATTTCAAATGTGGAAAATATTGTGACAACCCTGGCGTATGTACTTCGCTAAACCGGAAGCAATAAACAATAAGGACCATAAACATGTCAAGTGAACAATATAACAACAGAGCGCGGCCGTCTCGAAAGTACGCGCACGACGCTTCGACCTTACGGCAATAGTCATAAGCACTATAAGGCACTCGGTCAACTGCGGGCATTCTAGTTTCGGAAGCGAAACCGGGAAGAACAAGCGATACCTACGAGCGATACCAGTGAGAAGTGAAGTGATTTCTACGGGCGATACAGTGATCGACAATGTGTTTACGAGTACCTGCGTGCATAGTGTTTTGGTGTGTACTGTGTACATAGTGTAATTGTGTATCCGCGATTACAATAAAAGTCTTTGTGGTACATTTTGGCATTTTCTCGAACCCAGTACTCCTGACACGCAACAATATTTTCAACACACTTGCTCGTAAAGTTGCTATTTTTTCTTTAGTCTTACGCCCGGAATGCGGTTTATTACACACTAGTGCATTTTACTTTTCATTGCCGCACTAGTGTTTTTCTTATTCCACTTTTTTTTTAATATCCGTAAAGAGGTTGTTACCAAAAGATTTGTTATTTTGTAAATAAATAAACTTGTTGTACTTAGTCAAAATCTGATAAGATAAGATTATACTTCATCTAATTATCTATTAAAGCATTTAAAAAATACAATATTTTAAATCATTAATTACCGTAAATTCTTATTAGAAATACATAATTATTTAGTTTAATATATTGTGGCTGAATGTTCGGTGCCTCTGGACTTAACCTGCGCGCGCATAGTTATTCAACCAAAGATACGGCGCGCGAAAAAATAAACCGCGCCATTTTGTGCAAACATTTGTTCGTTTATAATTTGCTGATTTGTGACTGAAAAATGTCGATACCTAATTGTTTTTTTCCTCGCAAGTGTGTTGAAAAACGTCGTATGATACGCGTGTGCTTTGTTCATTACATCTTGGCTCTATTACAGCCCTCGCCTTGCGGCTCGGGCTCAATACCGCCTCGACTGTAATGACCAACTTCGCGCACTTGTATCATAATGTACTATTATGGCGCAAATTTTGGATTCTGCAATAATGCGAATTACCTATGCGTGTGGGATAAAAATCAAAATTTAAGGTTTGATTGGATTCTAACCACTTAAGCTGTCTGTTCTCTATGGATGAGTTGAATTGATGTAGTAATAGTAACGTCCAAGATATTTTAATTGATAAGACATTTTACAAAAACTTACACTATTTCTTATTTTTTATTAGGTACCTATCGTTCATTATAATCGACAACTTTAAAATTTGAATTATTAGGGTATTTAGGTAATATTCACGGATAATTAAGTTTTTCAAGCTTCGCTTAGTGATATTTAATAAATTATTTGCTTTCATTATGCTCCATTGAAAAATCTTGTAGAGTCACGTGCAATGAAAAGTAACAAGGGCAGATTTCACAAACAAAACAATTCATACTAGATACTAAACCCCAGAGTTTCTCACAACAATGTAGATAACTAACTTTTTACAAAAGAAACTTGTAGCTATTCTATTATTAGATATCTACTAGTAAATCCGCCCTCGCTTCGCTTCGGGGAACCAGTCCCTTCAAAAATCCCTATAAATTTTAACAAATTGTGTTATTCCGATATCTTAGCTATATTACTGCAAAGGTTCATGAAAATCCGTTCAGTAGTTTTTGCGTGAAAGAGTAACAAACCCACACACACACACTCACATACATCCTTACAAACTTTCGCATTTATAATATTAGAAGGATAGTAGGATAGGATTATCGAGCGGGAAGAGTCTCCGGCCTAAAAAGTTTCTTCGATTATGGGAGTACCTACTTACGTAGGTACCTATATCTTATCCTACTTAGTCCCTCCAATACAAATAAATATCGGTCACCTCACGTCACCTTAAATTCCTCACAGAGTTAGTGAAGGCCATAAGTAGCAGTTTTTACTGCAAACGGTGAAATAAAGGATCACTTCACGTATTTGTGAAGTGTCCTTTTAACAGGTAAACAAAACAGAAAATGTTTTCTGCGAAACCTTGAATGATATGGCCTTACAAACTTACGTCATCTCCATGCGAACGTTGCTATCATAAATTATACTGAAACATCATTGGCATTAAAAAAGTTTTGAAAGAAAATATTATGCCAGGCAGTGTGTGTAAGTAAGTATCTGTTTTTTCTTAAAACCATTCTGTGCACTTTTGGCCTTGTTCTCAAACAATATTGTGAACTAAATGATATTATCGTTACACTCGGTTTGTTTATGGATTGACCCCAAAATTTGGATTATCTGAGCTGCTCTGATCAATTCAAATATCGATTCATAAAAAATATTCATGATTATGACGTTAGGTGCTATTGGACTTCACTGGGTTCTGTACCACGCAGTTTATTCCTAATGGCACATAGGTATTCGTCGATACCTAAAACCTCCTTTCTAAAATTGGCCCAGAATTTTTTTATACGAATTTTTATGATCATCAATGTTCATCTAAAACTAAGCTAACCTATTTATGGGTTGGTACAATAACTTACAACGTAGCGTGAGCACCGTTGAGTTTAGCTGACTCCAAACAATTGATTTATGATTAGACGAACATGAAGGAGCCCCCAGGGACCAGTCACTTTAGAGAGACCTCCCAACTAGCAAAATTTAGTCTTACGGATATCTTAAGACCATATTTTTTTTACTCTTATTGTACACTTACAAAAGTCTGTAAGTGTCGATTTGGGCGCACTTTATAAGGGTGTTTGCCCTTACTGTTATTGCATAAAGGTCTTGTGTTTCAATCTTACAGCTATCTGCATAATGCTTCTCTGCCAAATACTCTTACGAGTGCTTTATACTGGCATAGGTTAAGGGCAAAAAGTCATTGTGAAGACTTACTAATGTCGTTCTAAGTGTGATTCCCCTTGTTTGTCTCTTCGTAGTGCTCCTTTAAGAGTATTTTTATCCGTTACCGAAAATATTTGTTGTGCGCACTTTTATTTTTATAATCTTTAAAAAATGTAAGTATTAAGAACATTTATTATTTTATTTTATTGTTGACATATTATATTTGTGCTTGTGTATTAATATTATAGTGCTGAACTACTTGTGACGTACATTTATTCGAAGGAATTTTAAAATAAATAACATTACAAACTCGGGCCATTTCTCAGATGAGTTTTGAATAATCTTTTAATGATTATTTATAAGCAAAATATGACAAAATCTCGCCATTTTTCCATAATTGCCAATGTAACTTACAGTGTGTTTTATCAGGATGTTTAAAAGCTCAATAGCTCTTAGTTTAGTGCGAATAAAGCTCGATGTTTCTTACTTGACTCTAGTTAAATAAGGTTTAAGAACCATATCTCTTAATTCACACTTGCTTATAGAATTTTCGACGGCCATTGTTCGATGTAATAGGGTTCCTTAGTCAAATGTTATGAAAATCTGCCTGCAACGTCTGCAATGTTGTTTGAATGTTAATTGCTTGTTCTAGAGTAGCCAGCAGTACCACAATGGTTATTATAATGGATATCGATTGTTTTTAAATAAGAAAAAAATCAGAAAGCTCAAGCACGAAAAATGGCCTTGGACCTTATCGCACTTTATAATGTCTTAAAATAGATTTGATTTTACTATAATCACAGAGTTTATGTAGTACAAATATTTGGATTAAAATAAAAAAGTGAATAAATAATCTGTTGTATTCTTTATTTCACAAAGTGTGTAACAAGATTTGCCCAGATTTTAATATCTTCACGCAACTGTAGATTACTTTCATAATTTACAAAGTTTTTGTAATCAGACTCATGTTCACTGTCATCACTAGACGTATTAGAACAGTTTTCTTCTTGCACGGAACCACCACAAATATCGCTGACTCTAACTTATTCTGTTTTTTGTACGGATTCGATTCGGAGGGCTCGCTTGTCAGTTCGGAGTATTGTTTATGTACTCTTCTGCGGTATCCTCCACTTCTTTTAAAGCGTTTCCATTTCTTTAAATCCATATTTTACGTCCACAGCAGCCAAGACAAAAACGAATTTTGCAAACGAATAAAGATCAGCAATCTTCTTAGAAAAGCATGCGTATGACGTTTGTAAGTTCAAATAATCTTATAAACATCTTCCGACTTGCTACTCTTCTTTAAAATGACTTAGCTAATACAACTCACGCTTCTAAGTTTTTAGTTATTTATGAGTTGTATGTCATGCTTTAGTAAGAGCAGTACTCTAATATCATACTTCTCAAAGACGCTTTAAAGAACAAACACCCTTATAAAGTGCCCTTTTAAGTATAGAATTATATGAAGAGTAAATAGTCTTCCAACGTGCGCTTATATGACTTTAATACTTATAAATATTTTATAAGGCTATCTTAAATATACCTATAAGAGTTCCTAATAAGCTTACATGTCCTTTAAGTTCGAAACGTCTCTATGCATGCCTTAATAAGAAGTTTGTTCTTAATCAAGATACTTATAAACTACTTATAATGCTATCACTCTTATAATTATGTTACTTAACCCAAGACAATTTTGCTAGTTGGGCTCTGTTGACATATTTTGTTCTCTAGAGTTAGATAATTATTAGAATTAATAGGATTGTTGAAATCGAGCGTCGATCGATTGATAAAAACACTGAACGAGTTCTTTACGGAGCTGCGTTGACTTTTAGCTCGCGAGTTATTTTGGAAGCGTGCGTGCAACAGCCAATAGGTATTTTTGTTTACACGTTGCTGAAATAATGACGTCAAGTACTGAACCACTAAGGCTACATGAATCATTTTCATAAATAAATACGCTTTACTTACGACTTAAAGTTGTTAAATCCGAAGGCCCTTGCTTGGAAGTAGGTACTTGGCGCCGAAGCCCAGCTGGCTAGCTACTAACCACTACTGCTAACTAGCTAACCCTACTGTATTTTCTGTGGAAAAATAATTCTCTTTTCACAACTCCTAGTTACCAAACAGCGAAAGAAAATTCCTCTTTTGTAACTGGTTACGAAACTTTAGTTACCAAAGTGGACGAAGCGATCGATTTTGTGTTACTAATGTCCATAGGTGACGATCATCAATAATGACAAGGTTGATAGTCTGCCAATTTGACGGCCATTAAATTCAAAAAGACCACTCTAACCATTATTTTATACGGCAATAGTTAAATGATTAAGAGTCAAAAATATAATTATGTTTACAAACCATCCAATTAACAGCGACTGTCCTCTACACAGTTTATAAATTATATAATAAGATCTATTATTTTTACCCGACTTCAAAAAAGAAGGAGGTTCTCAATTCGACCGTATATATGCTTTTTTTTATGTACGTTCAGCGATTATTTCGTCGTTTATGGGCCGATTTTGATAATTCTTTTTTTGTTGTAAAGTAGATATGCGCAGTGGGGTCCCCTGATAAGGATACCAGGATCTGATGATGGCATCTCAGAGAAATCGAGGGGAACTTTCGAAAATTGTATGGACAACTAGTGTGTTTGTTCATATTATCATAATAAGTACATTATAGCGCTACCATTTCATGAAGATCTGGAGTCGATCTGATGAAGCCGAAAGACAGTCGAGAGAACTCCTCAACTATTTACTGCAGTTATCTAGTGTTTGGGCTTGATTAATTTGTATTGACGAGAACTTTACACTTAATGTTGAATTGAGCGCCATCTGGCGAGTAGTTTTTGAGTTATCTCTACTTATCAAGATTGAAGTCGGTTATTTTTTTTGTAATTCTGCAATGATCTCATGTCTTATCTTTTGTATTTTTTAGTTGCTGGGTGCGGCGTGTGTGGGTGTCGTGGGGTACTATTTGAATCCCGGCTACATGCGGTATAACGGCCAGAAGCCAGAACTCTTCTATCTGCTGGTGTCCGTGTCCTTCCTCATAGGCACTTTTTGTCTGCTAACATCGTGTCTTATATCATTCTCAACGGCATCGATGATATCAAAAACAATTTACGTAAGTTCATTTACTTATACATAGTTATTAATGTAAGTTGTGTCACTATGGGTACCCACAACATCAATTTAATTTACTGAATATTACGCAGCTTTTGATATTTCGTGTTCGCTGTTAGGTATAGGTAGGTAGGTATACAAAGATTGTGGGAAATAAAAATGCTTCTGCTTCAAACGATATCTCATTTTTTGAATCATGAATATTTATAGTTAATTTAAAACATGGAATAATAATACTGATTTTGGCTCTTTCGTACTCGGGTAGAATGAGAAACTAAAAACCTATATTGTACCTACCTACTTACCGGTAGGAATAATAATGAACAATATTAAGTTGCCTTGCAATTTTTTTATTTAGGTCTATTTATTTAGGTCCTAGAAAAACTGAATCGGTATTTTGATGATCTTTTACAGATATAGGGCAAAAGTGATGCACGTTCAGTCTATTTATAGGCATGATCTATGGTAAACTGTCACTTCATAGTTTCTTCTGTGATTCTGTTGATTGATTTAAATTTCTTATTTGTATTTCAGGAGGTGATTTACCACGGAGTGGCTTTCGTCTTATATCTGGCAGCCGGACTCACACTAATAATAGAAGTCAATCACAAGAATAGCGGTTACCGAAACGACTATGACCCTTTCTTAGCTGCATCGGTATGTGATCGTATTGATTACTCAACTCATACGTACCCAATAAGTTCTAAATCATTTACGTTAATGGGTTGCCCACAAAACATACGATGCGCTAGAAAACTTTATCATCCTCATCGTCATCGCAACCAATAAATGTCCTACTGCTGGGCTCCGGTCTCTTCTCAGAGTGACAAGGTTAAGGCCGTAGTCACCCACGCTGCCCAAGTGCAGATTGGCGGACTTCATAGACTTTTGTGTTTTGTGATTTTTCCGGCATGCAGGTCCTTCACCTTTATAACGAGTGACATTGAAATATTTAAAACATCAGTCACATGTAGGTTCCCTAGGAGTCGAACTCGGACGCGCTGAGTAGGAGGCCGATAGAGTTTCACCGCTTTATCTATGACAACTTTGTGCCTTTAAAAACCGGAATAATATTAACAGTTGCTAGTTGCGGCAATTAGGAACTAACTTAGTCATCGATTACAGCAACTGAAAACTGTTGACGATTGCTGGAACTCGAAACTCGAATTGCTGTGTGTGCGCAGTCTAATTGAAATATATGTAAACAGCTAGTTAACAGTTAGTTGTCAGTTGCCAGTTGCCGCAATAGTTGCTCCGTGGGCAAAGCGCCTTAATGTGCATTGAAGTGAAGTGGTTAAGACAAATGGGATTCATTTGTTTTTTTTATTCTCTACCATAAAAGTGCCGAGAGCATTTGAAAGGAAAATTAAGTATATCATGGCACGTTGAAAATGTACAATTCTTGAAGAAGAACGCTATCAGCCTTATGGCACGATTTAACTCTAGTTAGGTAAAGTCAGATGTTAGGTAGATATCAGAGTTATCGAGTTAAATTGCAATACTTATTACCTAATTTCAACCTACTGTATACGACGCTCATGCATATTTTATTTATTAACTTAACCTTAAAGATCGATACTAAATTTTATTGTGAAGCTCACCATAATACATAAATTAGTAGGTAAATATCGTTAGGAGCTATTTCTGAGAGCGCGTTCCTACTTGCAAAACCCCAAAAAAACCCACAACTAAACAGACTAAAAATTCTGAAATTCATTATTTTACGTTCTAAATTGATAATAAAGGCTCCCAATAATAGTTTTATTTGCATATCCGCCGTGATCATATAATAATCGAAAGAATGTTGTATCTAAATGAAATGACGGTAGGTACTTATCTTAATCTTGACTATGCCAGTTTTTCTTCTGACTGATTGGTATTAATAGAATTAGAACGAAAATATATCTATTCTGTTCCTACTTCTAACTATTTACTCGTATATACTCGTAACTAGTCTTTTTTATTTTCAGATTATGGGTCTCGTTATGGCTGTACTTTACCTGCTAAGTACGTTTCTGGCAAATAGGTCTTACCGCGGCATATAAACTAATCTAGATTTTATTATTAAAGTAGGTTTAAAAACTGCATTTTTATGTGACTGTATTTATCAATGTGCCTGAAAATTAATGTTTCTAGTACTTAGTTTAGTATTTTTGTAAGATTATTAAGTGCTTGTGAACTAATTTATAATGATACTCTTATAATGATAAATGAGCTTCCGTCAATTCAGATATTTTGATATAAATAATTATATATTTTACTAAGATTATACAATAAAGAATGTAGGGAGACCGAGGGGATTTGAAATAGGTGTGATTTGAAACAGTACCAATTTTTCGGAAATTTAAACCCTTAGCGAGTTGGCAATATTGCTTTTGAACCACTACCCTCCACCCGCCGACGTATCAATTCGAGTCGGTGGCGTAAGTCGCGCGGTTGTGGAGTTCTGCGTTCCATGTGAAAAAAATCGTTAAAAGTAAGTTTTTAACGTTTTTTTATTGCCTATATTTTATATGCCTATATTTTGATAAAGGGTTTGATTTATGGTTTAAGTTATATATGCTTCGATAGCTCATTAACTATAGATTTATTATATACGTTGTATATTTGGTAGAATCGATTTCTGTGTATTTATTTGTTGATTGCGGATTAAATAAAAATTGAGAGGTGTTTTCTTCCTGAGGAGATTTGAAACAGACTGTTTCAACTCTTTTTCAAATTTTCAATAATAAATCACGGGCACAGAAAAAATTTTTTTTGTTGTTGATTTAATACGTTTATTTTGCTTTAGCATGCCTAGTGATAATAAAAGAAAGACTGTCAGGGGTATGGCGAGCCGCGAAATATATTATTAATAAAAAAAAATATTGTTTCGTACTTGAAAAGTTATATTTTAATGAAACCTTTTTAATTATATCGTATTTTTATTTTACAGCTCTTAATACTTCTCAAAAGCCATAAGTTTTAGTTAAAACTCCTCGCCCCCTGTTTCATCTAACCTCGGTGTGAGGAAAGTTGAAACAAGTTCACTTTGTTGCGGTTAAGTCGATTTTTCACTGCAGTATTTAACACTTACAGATTCTTTATCATAGTCATTTGTAAGTGTAAAGAACGACCTATTGATTGGTACTAATCATAATCATCAAATCAATCAAATGATTTCTGTACATAGTTTTTGGTGTATCAAAAAAAATGTAAAAATTGTTTCAACTCCCCTCGGTCTCCCCTACATACCAAATGGAAATACGCACAAAAAAGCCACAATTTATAATATGAGTGATAGATATTTACAAAATCAAAATTTCGTTCGAGTATTATTTGAGCAATAACTAAAATAACGATAACCTTTTCATGTTTTTACTTTGTTGTTCTTAGTCGTTTTATTGAAAAATATATAATAATATTAATATATATTATGTACTTTGATGTTTTAAATATCTAGACTGAGCGTCGCCCTACAATGAAAACAAAAAAAAAAACAAGGCAACAATATCAAGCATGTGTGCGTGCAGGCGATGTTTTACACCTTCGTCTATTGTCTGTGTGTGCGTAATGTGTGCGTAATGATATAAAAATTGTGGCTAACGGTTAGCCACAATTTTTTGACACGTTTGCGCGGATTCGATGTTCCATCTAGACATTAGATCATCAAAGCGTACTGACCTCTATAGCTCTATACGTATTATAATAAACGACCCTTGATTTTCATTTCAGTCAGTAAGGCTATTCGGTAACTTAGCGATTTGATTTTAATAGGCAAGAGCAAAACAACCAGTACAAATCCAATTGTTTCGTAGCTCAGAGTTACAGAGACAGGAAATTGTGAAACATTAAATTTGACAACGTCCATTTTTGTAACATTTTTTAACCAATTACGTCGATACGTATTTATAATAAACTTTTAACGGATAGGTACACAATGTTCGAAATATATACCTACACATGCTGTTTGATATCTTTGTATGTACAGGTGTTTACGAATAAATTAATTTAAGATACCAGTATTTTATAAAAAAAATATAGTGATGGCTAGTCTTTTTTATCGCTCAGTTTAAGTGAAATAATTTAATTTTTGCATAGAAGTCATCCAAAAAATAGTGTAACGAATGTGCTGATTTTTACATTTCCCCCCTTCCATGGCCAAATTTTGTAACTTTAAATTAATTATGATTATTCACTTAGATTTCAAATTGTTACATCGCTGTAGCCATTTTGAATTTTTGTTTTATATTGTGTCTTTACCATACCTATCTCTTATTTATTTCTCAAACTTTCCACAAAGATTTTCTATCTAACATTAAAAAATTATTATAAAAACAAAAATCCCGACTGCTTACAAGAGAACTCAAAAGAAAAAAACAAGTGTCACAATATCAACATAAAATACTTCATGTTGCGGCAGGCGGGGACAAACGTAGTATCCTACCTACTTGTGATAAATCTTTTTTACCCGTAGGTAACAGCATTGTTTGTCCCCGCCTGCAGCACCATGAAGTATTTTATGTTCATACTAGCGAACCGCCCTCGCTTCGCTTCGGGACCCGTAAGTATCAACCGCGTAGGTCCCGCTCCCGTAGGAATTTCGGGAAGATAATAAACTATCACCAAAATTAATTGAGGTTAAATTAAATTAAACTTAGAAATAAAGCTTACGACAAAATAATAGCAAAGTAGCAAAGGATCACAGCAAGATTAATTCAGATTAAACTTGGAAACGCGGCAAGTTTGGTATGGCAGTGGGTTCGACCAAATTTGATTACCATAAAAACGGTTCTAGTGTGTTAATCTTAAAAGATAGACATATACTGTCTTGGACATTTTTTTAGATCATTTCAAGAGGAATAATTCTTTCATACATATATTTTTGGTATCTTGAATCGTTTTCGCAACGCATGCAACGAAAGCCCTCGAGAATGAATAATTTTCCCCGTTTTTTCCACATTTTCCATTATTTCTTCGCTCCTAATTGTTGCAGCGTGATGTTATATAGCCTATAGCCTTCCTCGATAAAAGGTCTATTCAACACAAAAAAAAAATTTCAATTCGAACCAGTAGTTCCTGAGATTAGCGCGTTCAACCAAACAAACTCTTCAGCTTTATAATATTAGTATAGATTGTGACACTTGTGTTTTTCTTTTGAGTTCTTTTGTAAGCAGTCGGGTTTTTTGTTTTTATAATAATATTTTTATAACATAACCCTCCTTCTGACGCAGTCGGGTAAAAATCTAACAAAAATTCAAAATGGCGACAGCGATGTAACAATATGAAAGTAAATAGTACCTAAATATCATTCATTATATTATTTGGGATGTCCATTTATTCAAGATTTCAAATAATCAATTATGAAGAATTGAGAAACATAAAATTTTGCGTTGTAATTAATTTAAACATTTCACATTTATGCATTTGACGGTATCATGGTTACTTTTACTTTCATTTTCATATTATTGACCTGCGCTCTTCACCATAACGTTTACCTACATTAAGTTGATCACAAAAGGGAAAAAAGAATTTAGTATAAATATTATGTACAAGTATGTAATATCTATGTATAACAATAAACTAAGTCCTTTAAACGATTCATTTAACGAACTTTTAAACGGTTCATTTAATGAACCTCATCTCGTATTTACCACATTCGGTGCATTTGTTAAGTTTGTAAAACTTAAGCATTGCATTATTTTTTGTACTATTATGGTACCTATGTATGTCTTTGGAAATACCGTTTTGTGTAACATCATTACATAATGTATCTAAGTGGCAAGTTTACCTTTATGGGCCCGGGCATAATATGAGGCTGTTTGCATTCGTGAAATAATTTAATTAAATAATTATTTTGAACTGAAAATTTAATTTAAATGATATTTTTATGCGCCACTGAATAGTTGTGCGTTGGATTTGCATAACAACGCAATCACGATCAGTAAAGTATTAAATTGTTTCTAAATAACGGGATTTTTTTATTAAAACTTTTGTAAAATTTACGTGTAACGTTATATAAACTGTTTGATCATTGTCTGTAATCATATTAAATGATTTTACCTAATTTACGTCAGATTCATAGTTCTGACTAATCATTGCGATTCGATCCAATCCAAGCTAACGATAACATTTCATTTGAAGCTTTTGGTAAGCTTTTGATGTTTTTATCTTTTTACAAGTATACTTCGAAAAATAAAGATGTTGAAAATATGATAGATTTCTACATCAATAATAAAGGATAAAAATAACTAAGTATGAAATTTGTTATTGCGTAATTACCTATTTTTTGGATAGTGAAAGCTAAATGCAATCAAGACGAGTTCTATGAAGTTAAGTTAAATCTTTACATATTGTGATAGTAGGTAGGTACTATAGATAGTACTATATTTGAATGTAGAGGGTAAAAAGCTAAAACAGCAATAAAAAAAACTCGACAACGCTATTCAACATTATGTCTTTTTACCCTGCGTAAAGGATTAAAATTCGGCTATAACTTGGATGCCCTTCTCGCTGTAGGTGACATAAAGTAAACATTTTACCCAAAAATAGATAACGCCCTCCACGACGGCTCGTGCGCGGGTTATTTTTAAACCCGTATTCTCCCTGACAATTGCGGCACATTTTAATTAATAAGGAACTTTCGAGTGGACGTATTCTTTTGTATATATAAGCACATGAAGTGAAGAACCGAGTTCTTGGCAGCGCAAAATAATTTAGCATTAACCCGCCCGTGATCTGGGTTACGGGGTAGTTCAGTGAACTTTTATTAGATGCGCGTACGCAAAACGTCTAAAAATATTGTTAGTGACTAACACTGTGCGTGTACTAAATGGTGAAATATTTCAACTCTTCAGAATTTCCTGTCGGGGCAAGTTACTGGTTAGTGGTGAAACGAGCGAAGCGAAATTTGTGATATTTTCAATTAAAATTTCAGGCGAATAAATCTGCGGGTTTTTGGACTCGATTAAAACCGCGTTGAGATTTATACTGTGAAGCTGTAGTGCTGTTTGTTGAAGTTCTTTGTGTGGTACTGTAACAATGACCCGTGGCCCCACGATCGTGCGGGTGGCGCCGGGGGGCGGGGGGCGCGGCATCAAGTGCTGCTGCTGCCGTTGCTGCGAGTGTTTGAACCTCGGATACCTTACGTCGCAGCATGGTATCATCAAGCTGTCTGAAGCTGTAAGTATACGTGGAGTTTCATCAGATTAAATTTTACTTAAATTTAATAAACGTTATTGGTACTTACATAGTAGGTAAGTATCTACCGTTTTTGTCAGTATTGTTTTAATTTTATCAGTGGAAAGATAGTCATATTCGCCAGCATAGCAAAACTGTAGCAGTTTATTAAAGCTCATAAAGAAGTAGAATTAAAATCTTAAATTTAAGAAAGAATTTAAGACAGATTAAATTCGCCCTGTACAGTTTGTACCATTGATGCAGCTGTTAATGCTGTAGATGAGACTAAACGAGTTACCCACTTACATTGCATTTGGATAATCATCATTCAATACGATGAATCGACAATCTCAATTTCTTATCAAAATTTTAATCGTATTCAAAGACTAGCGAACCGCCCTCGCTTCGCTTCGGGACCCGTAAGTATCAACCGCGTAGGTCCCGCTCCCGTAGGAATTTCGGGAAGATAATAAACTATCACCAAAATTAATTCAGGTTAAATTAAATTAAACTTAGAAATAAAGCTTACGACAAAATAATAGCAAAGTAGCAAAGGATCACAGCAAAATTAATTCAGATTAAACTTGGAAACGCGGCAAGTTTGGTATGGTGGGTTCGACCAAATTTGATTACCATAAAAACGGTTCTAGTGTGTTAATCTTAAAAGATAGACATATACTGTCGTGGACATTTTTTTAGATCATTTCAAGAGGAATAATTCTTTCATACATATATTTTTGGTATCTTGAATCGTTTTCGCAACGCATGCAACGAAAGCCCTCGAGAATGAATAATTTTCCCCGTTTTTTCCACATTTTCCATTATTTCTTCGCTCCTAATTGTTGCAGCGTGATGTTATATAGCCTAAAGCCTTCCTCGATAAAAGGTCTATTCAACACAAAAAAAAAAATTTCAATTCGAACCAGTAGTTCCTGAGATTAGCGCGTTCAACCAACCAAACAAACAAACAAACAAACTCTTCAGCTTTATAATATTAGTATAGATTTAGAAATAACGGACACCAGAATGATGCTACTGAATGTGTTGCTTCTTGCTACTGTACATTTTTATGTCCTGATATTCACATAAATTTGAATAGAATTCCAAAACGAAAAAGAAATCTTAAATTAATTTACCGAACTAAGTAGGTAATAAAAGGATGGAAGACATGGAATGCTGCGCCACAGGTTCTGATGAAATGTTGTAGATACATTTATAGTTAATTTTTTTGCTTTCTCATAGATCAGCATCGCTTTTAGTCCTTTATGTATTGGCACAAGAAGGAAAAACTACCAACACAAAGATTAAAAATATTGTTGTAATGTTCAGATGTTGGGCGGCCTCTGTCAGAGTCTGTTGGTGAAGTACGGACTATCTGAGGCAAGCAGCATGGGATCTGCATTCCACGGTTTCCTCACAACGGCCTCTGCGTGTCTTCTCACCACCATGCTTCTCATAGCCTGCTACATTTTGTCTTCCAATTCTCAGAGCTTAATTCGACAATCGATATTCGTAAGTATCAATTAACTTTATTGGTTATTACCTTAATCATTTCATGTCAATTCTCGTTAAATGCATTAGTAGTCCCTTACCTTTATCGTACATGTGGAAATAAATCGTTTTTCTATTCTGATTGTTATGGATTGTTATACATTTTTAGTTATTTTGTTATATTAAGTTTACCCAAAACACTTGCCTACTCATGAGCCAAATACGTGTAGACGGTTCATCTGACGGTAACTCACTTACGTATTGCCGACCAAGAAGAATGCGAGGATCTGCATGTAACCGGCTTCTCGACAACTAAAATTTTCAACTTCCTGCAACCAAAACACATAGAACACATTTTGTTCATTCAACAAGAGATTGGCAGCAAGCCAATTGGATAAAACTATAGATATACTATAGATATATTGGATATACTATAGGTACTTACCGTCAATGTTTATGAGGCGGTGGGTCTGTACCTACTTAAATCTGTATTCCAGTGGATACAAAAGGAGGAAACTGCGCTTTACCATCTAAAGGTAGGTATACCTTCATCTATCTTATTATCCTATCTTATCAGATGGGATTGAAGTCGTCAAAGTCAAGCGCTAATTAATACGAAGCAAAAAAATTGTCTATTTTAATTCATATTTTAGGAATGGGTGTTCAACGCAGTTGCATGCTTCATGTACCTGTCTGCATCGTCATACATGGGAGTTGCTGTCAACATCTACTTGTACCCACGGTACGCGCTCGTCAACATGTACGCTGCCTATCCTGCCATGACTGCAGTTTATGTAAGTTACCATTTTACTACTACTATACCTACTATTTAATTAAAGAACAAAAAGTAGGTATCAACTTATTATCCGTCATCGTTCGTTAATACTGTTACGTGTCAGGAGTAATGGGTTCGAGAAAATGCCAAAATGTACCACAAAGACTTTATTGAACTCGTAGAAACACAATTACACACTGTACACAGTACACACCACAACACTATACACGTAGGTACTCGTAAACACACTCGTCGAACACTGTATCGCTCGTAGAAATCACTTCACTTCGCACTGGTATCGCTCGTAGGTATCGCTGGTATCTTCCTGGTTTCGCTTCCGAAACTAGAATGTCTGCGGTTGGCCGATCGCTCCTTTTTATACCCCTCACGCACCATTCACGCCAATCCAGAACTTTCTCGCTAATTCCGCGGACCCGCTCCGAACAAGATTCGAGAACGTTCCTTGCAACCGACTTTCGCCCGTATGACTATTGCCGTAATGGTCGAAGCGTCGTGCGCGTGCGTACTTTCGAGACGGCCGTCCATTGTTCTATTGTTTCGCCTGGCATATTTATGGCCCCTATTGTTTATTGTTTAGCGAGGTACGCCAGGGCTGTCACATTGCCCCCCTCTTAGTCATGCTCGTCCCGAGCATTATTCGATCCATGAAATGGTGCCAATCTGTCCACGTGCACGATCTTCGGCTTTCTTCTGTCCCCCTGTCTGATTCGGTAGGTCACGTCGTTAATCCTCGTGACAACTGTGTAAGGGCCTTCCCATCGTGCTTGTAGCTTCGGAGACTTCCCTTTTTTCCGCAGTGGATTGTGCAACCATACAGAATCTCCCTCCTTGAAACCATGTTTCCGAGCATCGCGATCGTACCGGGTTTTCATCTTTTCGCTGGTCTTCAAACATTGCTCCCTTACAAGATCATGTGTCTCGTCCAATTGTTTCCGTAAGTCCGCGATGTATTCAACTGTTGGTTTCGGGGCATCTGGCGGTGTTCCGGTAAGCAAATCCAATGGCAGACGCATTTCTCTTCCGAAGTTAACTTTAGCCGGTGTAAACCCTGTAGATTCGTGTATGGCAGAGCGATATGACATCAGGAACAGAGGAATGTACCGATCCCAGTCTCGCTGATGTTCCTCGACGACCTTGGCCAAGTGATTTTCCAACGTTTGGTTGAATCTCTCCACCATGCCGTCAGATTGAGGATGCGCCGGTGTGGTACGTGTCTTATTTATTCCCAAAAGATCACACATCTCCTGGAATAACGTTGACTCGAAGTTCCTGCCTTGGTCGCTGTGTAACTCCAATGGTACACCAAAGCGGCAAACTACCTCTTGGACAAGTTTCTTGGCCACGGTTTTCGCCTCTTGGTTCGGTGTTGCAAACGCTTCCGGCCATTTGCTGAAGTAGTCTTGAACCACGATAATGAATCTATTCCCGTCTTCAGACTGAGGGAATGGCCCAGCAACGTCTATGGCGATTCTTTCCCACGGGGCTCCGACGTTGTACAGCTGTAGTTTCCCTTTGGATCTAGTGCGGGGCCCTTTTACTGAAGCGCACACTGTACACTTTCTGCACCAATCTTCAACGTCCTCTCGACATCGCACCCAATAAAAGCGTTCTCGTATCTTCACGAGGGTCTTCTTGATGCCGAGGTGCCCGCCGGAAGTGCCATCGTGTACGAGCTTCAGCAAATCAGCCACTTTACTCCTAGGAATAACCATTTGCAGCGTTTTTTCCTTTCCGTTGAGTGATTCCCAGCTCCGGTAAAGCACGCCATTCTCTAATACCAGGCTGTCCCACTGAGCCCAGTATGCCTTAGTTGTTGCGCTTGAGGCTGATACATCACTCCACAGGGGCCTCTGTCCTTTGGCTTTCCATTCCATGATCAGGCTGAGGTCTTTGTCTTCCTTCTGAGCTTGGCTTACTTGCTCCGTTCCCCAAGACTCGTCTAGGTTCTGCATCCTTATCACCCTGACCTCTTCTTTAGCCTCATGCTTGATGCAATGTCGACATTCGTCGGAGCATGGGCGTCGTGACAGGGCGTCGGCATTCGAATGAGCTCTTCCGTTACGATGCTCTATTACGAAGTTGAACTCTTGAAGCTGTTCGATCCACCTTGCAACCTGGCCTTCCGGGTTCTTGAATTGCAGAAGCCATCTCAGAGCGGCGTGGTCCGTCCTTATTGTGAACTCGCGTCCCAGCAAATACTTGTTGAAGTGCTGAAGGGTCTTCACCACAGCCAGTAATTCTCGCCGAGTCACACAATAATTCCTTTCCGGTTTCGAAAGGGTCTTGCTAAAGTACGCAATGACCACCTGCTGGCGGTCCTGTTCTTGCGATAACACCCCTCCGATGCCAGTATTGCTAGCGTCCGTGTCTACTGTGAATCTCCCTTCTCTTCTGGGGTAGCCAAGAATCGGAGCCGAGCACAGACGTTCCTTTAAGCGAACAAACGCATCTTCGCAATCGGAATCCCAACTGAAGATTCTCTTGTCCTCCGTGAGACGATGTAACGGCTTGGCTATCTCGGAAAAGTTCTTCACAAACCGACGGTAATAGGCGCATAGTCCCAAGAACGCTCTTACATCGGTCTTGTTCTTTGGGGTCGGCCATTCTTGAACAGCTCTTATCTTATCTGGATCAGTGCGAACACCTTCGTCCGATATGATGTGTCCCAAGAATGATACTTCCTTCTTGAAGAAGTCACATTTCTTCGGATTGAGCTTTAGGTTGGACTCACGGAATCGTCTGAATACCTTCTCTAGGTTTCGCTTGTGTTCCACAAAGCTTCGTCCCATGACTATGACGTCATCGAGGTAAACCAGACAAGCGTCCCCCAAAAGTCCAACTAACACTCGCTCCATGAGACGCTCAAAAGTGGCAGGAGCGTTACATAGCCCAAAAGGCATTACGCGAAACTGCCACAAGCCATTTCCGGTTCCGGTGGTAAAGGCAGTCTTCTCCTTGTCTTCTGGCCGTACTTCTACCTGCCAGTAACCACTCTTCAGGTCGACCGTCGAAAACCACTTCATGCCACCAAGCATATCCAACGTGTCGTCAATCCGGGGCAGAGGGTAGCTGTCCTTCTTGGTAACGGTGTTAAGCATCCTGTAGTCAACACAGAATCTAGTACTGCCATCCTTCTTCTTCACGAGTACCACAGGTGAACACCAAGGGCTAGTTGACGGCTCGATCACCTTGCTGCGCACCATGTCCTCGATCATTTCTGCAACTTCGTGCTCCTTTGCCAATGGTACTCGTCTCGGTCTTTGCTTGATCGGTGAAGTATTGCCGGTATCTATTGGGTGAGTGACAAGATTTGTTCTTCCAAGGTCGCTATCTCCTCTGGTAAAGATGTCCTTGTAGTCCAGCAACAACTTTGCTGCCTGAGTGTATTCTTCAGTGCTCAAATTCCTCCTTGTCGCCTCCAGCAAAGATGTCATGTGATCCGTTGATCGAGGTTTGTCTGAGTTTTCTTGGACCTTCCTCAAGCTGTCCACGGCTTCACATCGGCCAATAACGGTATCCTTAGCGAGATGTATCGGTGTGCTGCTAAGATTGATGACCTTTAACTTGGCGTCACGTTTGGTCATGAGCAGTGTCCTTGCCGTGATCCAACTAGGATGATCTCCGTAGTCTTCTACTACGACACATCGATCCAGCTTCATCTCTTCTGGAAACCTAATCTGGACCAAGGTTTCCGATCTGGGTGCCAGCTTCACTGTCTTCAAACAGTACACTGCTCCTGAAGATGAACCTTCCAAGAAGACTTCTTGATCCTGGAAGCTTAACACTCCTTTCGCTATGTCAACTATACAGTGATGTGTTCGTAGGAAGTCCAGTCCGATAATGCAGTCGTCAGTTATATTCGCTACCAACACAGACTGCGTATAAATGTCACTTCCGAGTTTCAGTCTTGCTTCCGTAACTCCTAGGATGGTCACTGGCTGGCCTGTCGCTGTCTGCAGATTGCATGATGGTCGTCCACTTTCCCACATGATAGTCCTCTTGAGTAGTTCCGGTCGAACGATGGATTTCGATGCTCCCGTGTCAATCGTAAAGCGACAGGGTATGCCATTTATTTCTCCAGAAGTTACGAGGCTGTTCCCGTCACAAGCTTGTGATACCAAGACAGTAGGGGCTCGACGAAGTCCAGCCAGTGCCCGCCCCGCGGCGCTGGCGCCTCTTAGTTTAACGGCTCCTGGGTGTCGACTTGGGTGGCCGTCGACACCGATTTCGGTTGCTTCCGCGTCCGGCAGTTAATCCTTATATGGCCTCGTTCACCGCACCCGTAGCAGATAGGCCCAGTACGAGGTTGGATCGCCGCTACAACTTCGCGCACCTTACAACTTTTGTAGTCGCTTCGTACCGCTTCCACTTCAAGGGCATGCGCTAAAGCTGCTTCCAATGTTGCGTGATGCCCCAAGCGCACCGTTGCTCTCACCTCGGGATCCCGTATTCCGCTGACAAACGCCTCTAGAACTTTGTCTTCGACGGGTGTGGAACTCGACGCATAGGCTCGACGTACGAGGCGCTCGATCTCCGTAGCCCATTGCTGCAGTCCTTCGCTCGACTTCTGTACTCGGTCTTTAAGTTGCGCGCGGTACACGTGCTCCAGGTGCTTTTCCCCGTATCGAGCTTCCAAGGCCTTAAATAGCGACTCCAAGGTGCGTCGCTCGGCGGGCAGGTTCTCAAGCACCAGCAGTGCCTCCCCTCGAAGAGCTAGAGTGAGTGCCGCCAACGAGTGTTCGTCCTCCCAGCCATTCCCGCTTGCAACAACCTCGAACTGATGCCTAAAAGCTGTCCACGAGGTCGTGCCGTCGAAACTTGGGACCTTAAACTTCGGGGCCCCAGAGCATGTACTGGTTGCTGCCGTGCCCATAACCCTTATTTTTTGCAGCTTATGGTCCAAATCCACAAGCCTAGTTTCGTGGGAGTTTAGTAACGTGTCATGGTTTTTGAGGGCTTGGTCGTGCTCGGATGTACGCACCTTCACCAATTCTAGCTCCTCCTTCACGACGTTCAAATCCCCCTGGAAACTGTCCAGCTTTGCATCGATTGCCCCTAGGCCCGCCTCCATGGTTTTGCGCTGGCTCTGCATGGTTTCGCGCTGGCTCTTTAAGTCTTCGCGCAGGCTCTCCATTGCTTCGCGCTGGCTCTCCATCGCTTCGCGCTGGCTTCCCAATAGTTTATTTTCCAGGCGCTCCATTGCTTCGCACTGGCTCCGCTGTATGGCGGCTAATAAGGAGGCCATATCGAATGCACTCGGTGTCGGTACTGCTGCGGCTGATGTAGTCGGTGGTCCAGCGGTGGTCTCCGTTTCCATGCGGTCACGACCCGGCGACTCCATCCGCGCGGCATCTAATGCCGTCTGCCGTCGCGTACGAATCCCTTCTTCACTCTGCGGTACTACAGGCATTCCGCTTCTGTCACCAATTGTTACGTGTCAGGAGTAATGGGTTCGAGAAAATGCCAAAATGTACCACAAAGACTTTATTGAACTCGTAGAAACACAATTACACACTGTACACAGTACACACCACAACACTATACACGTAGGTACTCGTAAACACACTCGTCGAACACTGTATCGCTCGTAGAAATCACTTCACTTCGCACTGGTATCGCTCGTAGGTATCGCTGGTATCTTCCTGGTTTCGCTTCCGAAACTAGAATGTCTGCGGTTGGCCGATCGCTCCTTTTTATACCCCTCACGCACCATTCACGCCAATCCAGAACTTTCTCGCTAATTCCGCGGACCCGCTCCGAACAAGATTCGAGAACGTTCCTTGCAACCGACTTTCGCCCGTATGACTATTGCCGTAATGGTCGAAGCGTCGTGCGCGTGCGTACTTTCGAGACGGCCGTCCATTGTTCTATTGTTTCGCCTGGCATATTTATGGCCCCTATTGTTTATTGTTTAGCGAGGTACGCCAGGGCTGTCACAATACATATGTGTTTCTGGACTGGACTTTCATTGGCGACCACTATCAGATGGTCTGTCTCCTAGTTGTAATGTACAAGATAATTGATTGCTTAATTGATTTCAAATGGATTGGCATTGATATCTGTGTCAAATCTGTGCTGTAAATAAATATGTAATTCGTATAGGTATATCACATATTTGTGGAAAAAATCTTTACGTTTTTTTAATGTAAGTACCTATATTTCAATGCCTAATACTTTCATAGCTTTCTGTATCGAAACAAAACCTTATAGGTAACTACTCATTTCGGTACTAATAATAAAATTGTAATTGGATTAAATATGTGCGTACCTACTTCAGACACCATTGTTATCGAATTTAAGTGAAAAACATTTTATTTTGGATTTTTTTCCTGTCAGGAAGCCTATCCGACTATCAGTCTCTTCGAGTAACGCTCGGTAACAGTGGTATAGGATAGGATAGGTATAGGATAGGATAGGACACTATTCCAGGTGATATCTTTCGTGGGATCTTGTTAAAGCTTTTTGTCCCTGTCTGTATATCATGTGGGCGAAGCCTAGTTAAATATACATATTTAGATGACACTTCACAGGTCTGTCTGTAGGATAATTTTCATTCCGGAAAACGGATTTGTTATGCGTAAGTAATAAGTAACAACATCCTTTACAAAAATTGTTTTTTTTGAACAAAGTAGATAATTTTTTTACTTATGAATCTCTTCCATGTATTGATGTCTCCGTGGATATAATAGTATATTACGATACGGTGCGTAAAGTTGGCCATTTTTGAACGGCGTGAAGTTAGCGCACGAGCGAAGCGAGTGCGATCATAGTGCGATATGCACGCCGTTCAAAAATGCAACTTTTACGAACGAGTATCGTATATTATTAAATTATTTTATAGCACGAGTGACATAAACCCGCTTAATTGTAGTTATAATAGACATTAATCTGTTTTGTTTCAGTACATTGGAGTAGTCGTGGGCATCGTTCACGGGTTCGACGCATACGTATCGTACAAATATTTTCGAGGGATACGATAAGAGTTGTTTTATAACATATTATTATTATTAATTATAAGTAACTCAACTTACCTGTAATTGATTACCATTATTTGTAAAATATTATTTTACATTTCATTCCATTGTACTTTTAACCTTAACAGTGAGCAAAATTTTAAATTATTATTTTAAGTAGAGCATAATTTGGCACCTTATTAGTATACAAACATAATTAACTAAATTATTATTGTATTATTATATTACATATATTGATGTTAATAATAAACAGTAAATTGCAAAGATACTTAGAACTGTTTACAAAGTAGGTAGTAGTGTGTTATTAAGAAACGCGTCTTAGAGTTACTCCAGGTCTAAATTTTTTTGGCCCTGTCATGTGATTCTCTAAAGTCAAAGGTTAGAAAAAGACTAAAACATATGGAATTGGACTAACTTGAAGCCGTGTTTATTAATAAGCCCCTAGTGCTTAATAACATATCTTACATTTAGTTATCTATCTGTACATATCGATTTTGAAGTCGTTTACTTTTTGTTATTAGTCGGTCTCTCCTTTTGATTGTTGGAAGACCATAGATATTCCTATTTAACATAAAACACATCATATCAGTTAGGGACGATTGTAAGACGAAAAGTTTAACTGATCCTATCCTAAATACCTAATTGTTATTTTGCTTGTTTTATGAACGTCGCTTATAAATTACTTTTATAAAAAATAACAGACTTCAACCTCGACAAGTTTTTGAATACAAAAAAATCATCAAAATCTGATCAGTCGAAAGTTCAGAGGAACTTAACAAACATAAAAATAATACAGTTGAATTGAGAATGTTCCTACTTTTTTGAAGCATGTAAAAAACGAGCATTAATCGCTCCTTTTTGGACCAACAAAAGCGGTGGTGCTTGGTGAAATAGTCACAAAATGTTTTTTACTTAATTTTTTGGGAGAATTGTATTTCAATTAATAAATTGCTTTCTATGCAAATAACACTCGTCATATCTCAATTGGTAACGATAACACGTATCTCATGATAAAAATAAAAATGATGATCCGAAATGTAAGTATTGTATTGTACCCTTATCAGTTTTAATAATAGGGTAGGTACTTAAATCATGGATGTAGAAAGTCAAGATGCGCCCGTAACATACATAAGGCGCACGACGAGTGGTCAACATTAGGTTGTGTGATTGAGTGATTGATCAAGTCAGTCTGTTGTAGACAGCAGCGAGTTACACATCTTCCTTACGCAAAATTGATTTCAGTAATTACGTCCGCAAATGTAGAAAATATGGCTTCCTGTGCCTTCAAAAATATTCTAACAATTCAAGAAACACAAATAAAGTCCAAAGGAATCACATTTCATTATGTAAACATTGAATTGTAAATTATTTTCACTATTTCTAAAATAATAACTTTAGTAAAATGGCGCGTGACATATGTAAGAGTGACAGAGACAGCACGACTAAAACTTTCAAACGCGGAAGCGAGATATCACTATGTAATCTGTTAGTTTTCAAATATATGTAGTAACAAATTTCCATTGCGCCAACTTCACGCACAAACCGATTCAATTCAAAATTGGATTGTTACAACTTGACACAAATTCGAACGTGCAAGGCAGGTCTATATTATGTATGTCTATGACTTAAATGCAATAATTTTTAGCGCACTAATTTAAACAGTATAAAAGCCAAAATAAATATTAAAAGCCAAAATAAGCATTCACTTATAAGTACAATGACATGCTTTTATTTGTTTATACACTGAATTAATGAAGATAACAGATGTTACGTTGTCATAAAAATGTGTGGCGTTTAATAAAGTGTACAATTCGAAAAGACGACTACTTACTTATATCTATTGGTATTCACCTACCTACTTACATTCGCAAACACGTACAATGAGGGTAACCGCGTGTGAATTTTCCGCTAGAGGCGCTAGTGAAAAGTGAGGTCTGTCTGTCACTTTTCGCTTGTCTGAATGTCATTTGTCACTGTTTATGTATGGGCGGGCTTTGACAGCAAGACCTCACCTCGCCGGTGGCGCCAACTGGTGAGCACAAAAACGGCGACCCTCATTATATCGATTACGAGACGTGATACTACCACTGCGGTTTCGGTTCACTTAGCTCGTTAGAATGGTACTACATATAAACTCAGAGTGCAAGATTTTTGTTAGGTATTAAACAATACGCAACTTGTCATTTAGAAGTAGTGACCTGTGAATTCAGATAATAAGCCAATAATTTAAAGGTGTATTTTTAAATATATATTCCTTATCTTACAATGCTTGTTAACAAATTAATAAGTACTTTTAGCTTCATGGTTTACATAAAATTTTAGCTTTCTATTCACATAGCCAAATACATAGCTACTTCGGGTTATTCTCAGAGTACTCCGTTCTTTTGTTCTGAAAAATAAGAATCTCTAACATTAATTCTCAAAATACTCCGAAAAATTGTTAATAAAATTAAATATATACCTTTTCTTAATTCTCATCCTCCTCCGCAAGGTGTGACGTTTATTCTCAATATCCTCCGACGATAAAATTTTCGTCAATTCTCATTCTCCTCCGCGCGTTAAAAATACAGTCAGATGAAAAATAACTACTTCTCATTAAGATTAAATTATTTTATTATTTTCTATGGGCATTTACCTAAATATACAATCATTCCATTATAAGTCATTATTGTTGTAAAAAATGTAGCGGTTATAGCCTAGTGATAAAGATCCCCGGCCTTCCTATTCGGAGGGTCCGGGTTCGAATCCCAGGCTTTCGGAGTTATGTGCGTTTTGAGCATTTAAATGTCACTTGCTACAAACGGTGAAGGAAAAAATTCGTGAAGGAACCTGCGTGCCAGAAAGTTCGCAAAACTCAAAGTCGTGTGAAGTCCGCCAATCCGCACTTGGCCAGCGTGGTGGACTATGGCTTTAACCTTCTCATTCTGAGAAGAGACCCGTGCTCAATAGTTAAGCCTATCTATTTACTTCTTAAAAATGCAATACAGCCTATTGTTGCGACTGGCGAAGGTCGAAGTAGATAAGATATTAAATGACCTTAAATGACCTTATAAAGTAGCTTTAAATTCTTCTTTGTAGTGCGTCCTGTAGGTATTTCGATGGAATAGACTATGTGAGTAAGTCGTTCTTGTTCACTTGGAGCATTGATTGATATGTTTGGGGGACACAACATGATTTTGCCAGGTAACTTGCCTACTCTTCAAAGGAGGAGACCTTCGGGGAGACTAGCGGAGCAAGGGCTTGTACCTACTGAAGTTGGCTGGGTTCTGTATAAATCAACCAGTGATATCTCGACACGATTCTCGTGTGAAATGGTTGTTTTACTGCCAAGTTAGCAGTCAACCTTCTCCCGGAATCAAAGGCGAGCAAGTAAAAGGCAGACTTTTGTAATTTTCTTCAATGTCAATAAGTTCACCGATGATATCTACTAATCATTTAAATTCGGGTGATTCACCTGCCTGTTTATCGGCTGCTTAATCAGTCCAAAAGAGACTGCCTGCACTCTTCAGGCGTAAATTTTATCCTGTTGACAGAGGCTTCGTTTATAAGTTTCATCAGATTACAAGATTACCTACTAACCAAAAAATCCTTTTGACAATCTATGTACCTATTATAGGTACATGGCGATGATCAGTAATGATTTTATACTTTTCTTATGCCGTACCTATATCTCGAAAGGGTCTCCTATAGGGAGAGAACTTTCGTACAGATCCTACTTTCGCCATTGAGATACTATGTGCTAAAGTACTCAATGACTTTCGCGACAATAACTTAGTATAAAAAGCCTTTTTGTGATTATCGTAGTCTCTTTATGGATTAATTATAATCGGTTTTGAACATTATTTTGATAATCTTTTTTGTAGATGTTACAAATGTAAATCCAGTGCGGAAGTACTTAGGTACATAAGAAAAGAACACGTTAATATTTATTTATATTAAAATAATTAATTGGCAATATTAATTTAAGTATAATCTGAAAAGATTAAACAATATAATCCATATATCAATTTAGTTAATAATTGTTGGCCGACAACAAGTTGTTTGTAGCGACAAGCTTACTTTCAATTCAAGTCAATATCCGCCGTGAAAGTGGGACAGCGTGGAAACCCGCAGCAATGGTAGGTAAACAAGTGACAGATAACAGGTCAAACAAACCATACCTAGTACATTGTCTCCTTGAGCAAATACGTCTGTATTATTGTATGAAATATTTACTATTTAATACACGAGCCAAAATTGTTGTAGATGCACATTTTTATGCACGCGCTTAGGCATGTATTTTGGTACACATAGAAATTAAATTAATTAATAGAGATAAAAAAAATTGACATAATTACTTAAGTAAATAATTAGTTAATAGTCATTGTACTTTTGTTTATTAGCGAAAATGTTCATGTTTTTAGTGTCAATGTAAAGTAACGCTCCTAGTAACAGTTGGGACAGATTTTCATGCGATTTTCATCAGTATTAGGTAGATAAGTAGGTACGAGAGAGTGGTCACAAGGCACGTTTAGGCGTAGATATTATATAATTTTGTTAAGTATTTTATTATAATTTACAAGGTAAAGTTATACAACATATTTAGAAATAAAAAAGTAATTTTGTACCTACTTATAGCAGAAATCTGCTATGAGAACCGCGTAAAATACTTCAAATATCATTCGGTAGTTTTTGCGTGATGCGAGGAAAAATATACCATTTTTGGCTTCTATTGAATCTACATTCCCTTCATGCATTGTTTTCTTAGGTATCTCCTTTATCAGAGACATAATCCAGTTACATTTTTATTATAATAATTAATTTATTGAGATGAGATTTATAAGGTGGGATGCGTTCTCGTTCTCGTCGTTCTTTCGCGCAAATCTCTGAAACGATTTCATGGAACTTTCAGTATATAGTAAGAATAAAAAATTTCAAAGTCATATAATATAAATATTTTTATTTTATTTTCCAATATAAGATTTATTTATTTGCGGTTCAGTCGTTCGCCAGTTTCCGCTTCCGAACAATTGCAAACAATACATTAAAAACAAATTGCAACATTATTATTTTACTTAACATCAAAATTCATCTGTCAAATCTCTTTTGATTTATGTTGTGGTAGGTAATATGAATCATCCTATATTTAATTGATCTTATATTCGAACGGAAACGACGATGGGCCCTGATAGTTTAAAAATTCCAGTGTTTATGAAGGCGTTTTAAAGTAGATATTATTTAGCGATACAAAGAATGAATATAGCATGTAGCGAACACAAGCACAACTGTTATTCAAAACGTGTTATGGGACTAATGTCTAATGTCGTTCGCCTCGGCAAATTACGTATTTTGTTATACTTAGAAATAGTTATAATTGTTATACCTACTTAGAAATTTTGCAATGGAAAATCATGTTCGTTATGGCAAGCAGTTATGTAGAGTTATGTAGAGTATTTTGGTACTATAGTTTTATTGTAAAAAAATAGAATATATAGTAGTAAATATTATTGGTATGTATTGTCTAGTCTACACTAATCCATTAATAGTTTCTGTTCGTACCTACCGTTATCCGAACTCTACATTGTCGCTGTACACTTACTCATCTGCATCTGAATAAATGCAATGAGTACTCGGAAGTGACGTAATGTGACTTATGTGACTCAAGTTTTATGACCGAAACGCAAAACGAAAACTAAAATGCTTCACTCAACATGTGGGGTTCAAATTCCTTATTTTATTGCTCTTTGTATATTAAAAATATTTGGTTTGGTTTTGCTTATGTAGATAGCGTTATTAAAATTGGATTGTTAATATTTTGTGTCCTCTCTATAACTCAACATTGAATAATATTTTACTTGTATTATATGCAGTTATATGTAATTAAAAAATCAATAATGTGAGCCGGATAGCTCTGAATGACGCGAAATGATTAATATTTCATTACGTAATGCTTGTTATTACTTTACTATATGTATAATACACTTTATGAACAATAAACTCCCGTACTCCCGAAACTCGTCTTTTTAATTGACAAACATGAAAGTGTTCTCGTTTATAAACATTCCGTTATTTTCCACCAACACTCGCGATGATTCACGCTCCAGTGTGTGATCGGCGACATCCGCGTCTATGCAATTGTTTTTTTAAACACGGAAAGGATAACATAATTTGGCTTCAATATTTACTGTAGTCATCACCTCAACCCATCAAGGCCCACTATTGAGCATGCGGCTCATCTCCGAATGAGAAGGTTAAGGCCATAGTCCACCACGCTGGCCAATTGCAGATTGGCGGACTTCACACGCCTCTTAGTTTTGCGAACTCTTGCGATTTAGATGATGATGATGATGATTTACTGTAGTTGAAAAGATACCATGAATGTGGTGGAAGAATTTTGGTTGTAGCAAGGAGAGCATCAGTGAGTGATCGCAGTTGAAAATAATTATTTCTTGAGTGGTATTTCCTGTACTTCTGAGGATGCATTAGTGATCAGTAATGGTTCTCAGTTATGGTTCAGAGTAATAGACAAACACCATTGGCATTGCGAAACCATTCATTGTGAAGCTACTTTTATAGAAGAATATTATTATGTCTATCGACGTCATAGTTTGCACAGTAATATTAGTAATATTATAAATATATTAAATATAATTACACAGGTGATTCTTTTATTCTTCGTCATTTTCAAATACTTATAGATAAGTGCAGGTGAAACTTTTATGAATCGTGGTCATGAAAAATACATAATAACTAACTACTAGTAATCAGCCATCAATTTGCTTGTAAGGAAGCAGTCTTGAGGCGATGGGGTTGCCAGGTTGCCACTAATCCATTCTGTCTGGAGCAGTTTGGTAAAGTATGCTCTATTTTTAGATATGAATAGAGGCCTGAGGCCAGTAGTAGTAAATGTGCTGAAACCATTGAGATACCTACTATGAACTAAAGTGAAACACAGACACGTTGAGGCACGCTTATTTTATTTTCGTTTTACTTACAAACAATAACTTATTCAAAGCATACCTATTATTTCCTATCTACGATTTGTTCAGAGTTAATGTTACACAACCGGTAAATTGTTACGTAAATTGACCGAGGTCTAATTTTTGCCTTTGATTTCGTTTTAGTAAGGAAAGTGTACCCGATGATATTTCTTTAGAGACGTGCTTTTAAATTAAAAGTTTTACCTCAACCATACTCATTTTTAAATACTTATTATTTAGAAACATAAATTATCATTTAATTGATTAGTTTTGTTTTGTATTCACTAGGAACAACAATACAATATCTCTAAGTATTTTTACGAGTTTAAAAGGTGATCTTATCTGGTAAAATTTCCTATCCATAATCCTTTCAACCGTAACAAAGTAATTACCCATATTACAACATCTCGCCGTTGTAATCGTCTAGAGTTCTAGACAATGTTCTCACGTGACGGCTGCGATTCTACCTTCTTTGCACCGTCTTCCACAGATGAGTCTAGCTATGTATTTTTGGGTTATTCCCACTGGTCAGATTGATAGTCAGATTAGTCTGACCAACGGGATTTTTCTTCCCGTTGGTTACTATCCATTCCTCAAATATTCTATGTAAACTAAAAGTAGAATTTGTTTTCTTTTGGTATTGATTGACAGAATACCATGTCGTGCTATGTACTCAGAATAGTTGAAATTCGAACTTTACGATAATAAAATTATCTAATTATTGTGTGACGTAAAATCCTAGGGGGCGTTTCCTGGACGTGATATATCATGCTGATACGTAGTATTATGATTCAATCGTGGTTGTTTGTAAACGCCATCGCCATAATGAGCTATTCGTGATCATCGACGCTTCAGTGTCATTTATGATCTGCGTGCAAAACTACCTACCCAGTAAAACGTTTTTGTTGAAAAATTCAGGTTGCTCAAATGATAACAAAGTAAGGTTTATTTAGTTTCACAGTAAGTTGATTCAGTTGATCTCGTGGTTTGCAGAAACAGTAAGAGTCGCGCCGTGGAAGGTTGTGCATGCGCCACTCGTTGGTAAACGGTAGTTTGGCGCCACATTTACGTGGTAAATACGACGATGGTTATGTGGTTTTAACTAGTTAACGACTCCAAAATTGTGCCAAAGTACTTAGTGCGTAGAAAATCCAGTTTATATACCTACTTATAACGAGTTTGACTAGTGAAAGGAGCGGTCAAGAGAATAGTCTACAACACTTTATGTAAGTTTTTAAAAGGCTTGGCTGTGTGTGTGACTGTGAATTTAATTGATTTTCCTTCCATTCCATTACCTTGCAATGATAGTTGTTGCGAGATACATCTATAATAATTTTATCAAGATTAATGTTATACCAAGAATATAAAAACATGTAGTAAGGTAAGGAAGTGTTTATCAAATGATAATTTTAGATTTGCTTTTAATAACACTGTCAATAATCTTCTTAGAAAAATGTGAATTCATTGGCATGTCCGTCGATATAATTATGCGCATATTTTTATCACTTTCTGCTAATACTGCTAATCAGTACTATCTTTGACGGTCGTTTACAATCTGTCCGTTCATTGTCGTTTTCCGGATACACATAATTAGGTATGCCTTGGTATTGACCTACTTTGCAATGAACTTGATGGTAATCCTACCGTTTAATGATCCCTGCTTGAAGTTTTATTTCTACGTTATTATCTGTTCTACGTGTAAGTATAGGTATCCATAATAAAACTGTAACTTGTATGTGCATGTAAGATAACGATATGTACCTACCTATAAAGTTATAATCGGATAGTCATGAAAGAATAATAATGTTTTTTTTAAATAATTGTTGTTGTTTTAAAGATATTATGTCAATTTACATAGATAATCCTAATCCTACGAAAACAAGAAAAATGTCTAACGACCATTTGAATTTCTATTGAAGCCGAGAGAAATAGCCACAACAGGGGTCCCTGTGTCTCTTTCTTTCATATTGCCAGCTTAAAAATATTATTGAACAAAAATTTTGTTTTTCAAAACTTGGTTGAAAGTTGAAACACTTGTGTATTATTGTTACTTTAACAAGCTTAAGTCACCGTATTATAATTGCATTAATTTCGCCGTAGGTATATAAATTCCAAAAAGAAAATCATATCCTACTACTTAATCCTACTAATATTATAAATGCGAAAGTTTGTAAGGATGTATGTGTGTGTGTGTTTTTTGCTCTTTCACGCAAAAACTACTGAACGGATTTTCATGAAACTTTGCAGTAATATAGCTTAGACATCGGAATAACTTAATTTGTTAAAATTTATAGAGATTTTTGAAGGGACTGGCAACCAAGATCCCACGATGATATAATGGGATAAGTGTAAGTCAGTTCTTGTATAGGCATATAGGCATGGGCGTATCTACCCAGCTCCTGAACCGGAGGGGGGGGGGGGGGGGGGCAAGGGTGCTGATTTTTGATTAGATTGGAAGAAATGTTAATTTTGAATTTGATTTGCTAGGCAGATTTTTAGAGGGTCCTTTATCCTATGCAGGCTGTCAGCTGTCACCTGCGTGCCATGTATTACAATAGGGTTATTGAGTAATTTTAGAATTTCTATTTATTTATTTTATTCGTAATATTATTTCTTTCGTTTCATTTTATAACAACGTCTATCGGAATCTCATATTGTTTTATTGTCCAAGTGACAACGGCTACCGGATCATTATGTCATGTATCTAGTAATACCTCCAATACCTCATATCATATCTCATAATATGAGAAAAACAACTGCAAAACAACTGCAATTGTTTTGCGTCATAATGTTAACAATTTTAAATTAATGTCCTTTAATTTACCATGTTTCAATATGTAAAAAGAATAATATTTTAGGTTTTCTCTAGCGACTATGATATTACGAGTATATTATTTATACCTACTTTCTAAAGATCTAAAAGATGAACTACATATGTTTTAAGTTAGATCTCCAGCAATACAACTGCGAAAACCGCATCTTTAATTCCGAAGTGTTTGCGTTAACAGACAGACAAAAAAATAGTTATGTACCTAATTAATTCCATGTAACTTGTTTTGTCGTTGTTAAATAAAACCAGTAGGTGCCTAGTAACTCTATAAGGGAAGCGTAGTGATATTTGTTAAATGTATTGTTAACATAATAAGAAATACACTTTTAACTTTATAACAACTCAAATAATTTCTAGATTTGAGGTACCTACCTTTTTAACACAGTTGGACATTCGGTCATTCCGCAATCCGCAATTTAAAACTTGTGCGTTTCAGTCGATTAAATCGGAAAGAATACTTTTTAGAAATCGCTATCAATGTTTGAATACAATATTATACTTCAGTAGGAATTATTTTGAAATCAAACGCCTTTCGTCATCTGTTGCTGGCTTGGTGGATAGTTATTTATTTTACCTTGTAAAATGAGTTCAGTCGTCATTATGTTGACAGCCAGTGAATGCTAAATTACATCGAAAATAATTTTAATTTTAAATTAAGGCTATTGCGCTCAATTGTAAATTATGTTAGTGTGGTCATTAGAAAATAATTACTTCGTGTATGGTCTACAAATTCTACTAACTAACTTCTAAACTACCAACAGTATAAACTTTGACTTACATGTCAATATTTTGTACCTACTAACAGCTGAGCTGCACACCGTCAGCTGTAGATACAATACAACGCATAAATGAGTAGATAATTTAGTAATGATTTATTAAGATATAATTACGGGTTTTCCCGTTGGCTCCCATTCCCGTTCTCACCCGTCCCACTAGACCCCTAAAACGATTAATTTGATTTATAGTTTGTTATTACTTTTACCTTCTTTTTTCAACGTGTACAGTCGATAAAAAAAGTGCTTTAAAGTATGATAATGATTTTTCAGGAGCGTAGCTACTGTTGTTTCAGCAGTATCAATGATAAGGGGCCCCCGAGTTACAGGGGCCCCAAACGTTTGTAAGCAAAAAATAGTATAATGTTATCCAAAATGTCACTTAAACTCGTAGTTCCCGAGAAAAAACATCAATATGTACTAATAATAAATCTGTAGCTGGTCGCTGTCTGCATTTAGAAGATAGGTGTATGAGTTTTTTTTTACTGGGGGTGTTTATTAACGCAAGAGAACCTAAAACAATGATTTTTTAGAATTTTTGTCTGCTTGTCTGTCACTTTATTACTTTCATTGTTGTAAATTTAGCAAATTTTTAGTTTTAAATTGTAGGTATTTCAAATAAGGATAATTCTGCTCTTGAAAGATAATTTTATTAATGTATGTTTTGTACATATTTTTTATTATGTTAATTCCTTTCACTCTCGTTAATTTAGCAAATGTATGTTTATGAAAATAAAACAGATTTTTACATGTTTTTATACTAGGCACTTATTTGTTTATTAAAGTAAATTACCTTTATTGCTGTTAACTACTTATATTTTACTGAATAATATTTAATTTTATTTGACGTTATCTGTAAGATCGGAATTGGGGCTGTAGTGGGACGGGTGAGAATGGGAACGGGAGCCAACGGGAAAAACCCATAATTACTTCTCATAACGCAAATGTAGGTATTATCCTTATCGCTTATTTGTACTCCACGACTTCTGTTGTTATAATAAAATTTTATTTACATACAACAACTGGCAAACAATAATATCGGGACGTGTATCACAGTAATAATAAAATATGGGGACGCTTTTTAAACAATGCATGTATCATATTATGATATCGAAAGAATCGCGGGGTGTTTTGTAGAATGACAGGAAAAATATATTATAATGGAAGTCAGTATGTCACGTGCAAGCTGGTTTCATGAAGATATATTTTGCCCTTGAATACCTATGGTAATCAGCGAAATGAATAAGTATAGGTATCTTCGAGATGAATTTCTAACAAAAGACTTTAGTAGAAGATATTGTTCCAAAAAATACATGGGAAATCAGAAAAAGTGGGTATGTGAGTAGGTGTTATTTGGGAGACGGGGAACTGACGTGAATGTGTTTTTTGTTAATGGTGATGTATTTGGACTCCCATGTTTCCTCCCGCTGAACAATGGACGAGGCTATGTATAGTATATAGTATAATAGTAGGTATAGTACCTACTGATAGAATATATTATGTTAGTACATAATCGTTATTATCATCATTTCAAACTACCACTGTTCCACGAGGAGGCCCAAGTCTCCTCTCCTAATGGGAGGGTAAAGGCCCACAGTTCACAATGCTGGAAGCAGCCCCGAATCTACGATTTTTTCGAACCGGGGCAAAACCTAGATAGTGGCGCCCCCTCTCTTCAGTGTCGGAAAAAACTTTTAAAACTACCAATGAGATACAGAGGCGCCGTAAGATGAGTTGACGCCAGCGTGCAAAACCGATTTCCATCCTCCCCCCTCCCTATGCCGCCTCAGTCGTGGTCCATTTGCCGCCCCCTCACGTGTGCGGCGCACGCCTTACAGGCCCGCTTACGGCGCCCCTGATGAGATAATCAGAAAACAGAGTAAAGAAACAGAAAAAATATATCACCTAAAAAGACTTCCTCATACCGTGAAGGGCTAACGAAAAAGCGGACGAGCGGATACTAATTCGATTTCGGATACTAATCAGTCGATAGTAATCAATCGGTCATCGTCGCCTATGGACACGAGCAACACCAGGGGAGTCGCCAGTGCAACGCAGACCCTGAAGTTGAGTTCTTTCGGGAATACCCAGAAGGAAGCTCATTTGCACGCTCCAGCATGTCATTGATATGCAGACAGAATGAACAGGGTAGGAACAGCCTTTGGATTTGGCGCCCCCATAAAACTGCCGCCTGGGGCACGCGCCCCGGTTTGCCCCCCTTAGATCCGGGGCTGCTGGTAGCCTTCACACACCTTTGAGAACATTAGGGTAATCTTTCAGATGTACTACAGTGTGCAGGTTTCCCTAAGATTTTTTTATTCACAAGCAAGTGACAATTTAGTTCTAATACCTACTTACGCACAAATTTTTGAAAATTAGAGATGCATTTAGGATTCGAATCCAGGCTTCCGCTCGAGAGTCCAACATACCTACTAACACTTGGCTATCGTTGATAACACAATGTGTTTATTATCAGAGTATTACCTATTCTTTATTGTTTTGTTTAGCGTTCCAGTTGGCTACATTGTATTATTTCATGCTTATTATAAATTACTGTAACGAAGTAAAGTTCCGTTTACACAGGTTTGTAACGCGATATTTATATACATATTCTAGAACAAATCGTTCGTCATCTAAGTATCTACCTGAAATAACAAACGCTGCAAGTTGGCTTTAAGGCGCTACAACCGAAATACCTTGAACCGAAATGGGCGTGGTCTTTTTTACGCGCGCCACCAAGTGCCACTAAATGGAACTAAAATTTTAATGTAAATGGAACAGATAGAACTTGGAGTAGATAATGTAGATATTCGATATATTTCATGTGAATAAAGAGGATACGCGAAAAAAATCGGTGTTTGAGAAACGTGGTCTCACTGGTGACGATATTCGATTTTTTTTGATTTAATAAAATGTTTGATAATGTTATCAAGAATTTCTAAATAAAATTTAACGATGAGATGTTGACCCAACAATAGTATTTACAATAATAAATTCACATTCACAATTATAGTACCTAATGTTTATAAGGTATCGAAAGTATGAAACCTATAATGTACTGTAGATATACATTAGATAATACTGTAGATGTACGCGACAAACAGACATAGGTATATTATAATATGTAGACATACGCGATAAATGATTGATACGAAAGTGATTGATAATTTGAGACCAGTTTCATTACGAGCTGTGGTGTAGTGGTTTAGGTCTAGGTCATTTCGTTGTAAAAAATCGACGTGCGTTCGAGCCTGGCCAACAATATGACTTTTTTAATTGCTTTTTTTAATTGGAATTTTATTTTTACAGTTAAAATAACAAATAAAAAAAATATAATTTTGTTTATAATAATGTTAATCTTTTGTTGTTACAATTTATTCCTTAAAAATAAATTTCATTTTGATTTCTATTCTCTGTAAAATTATAAAATCACAATAAAAAAAACAATTATTTACGAAAAAACCTTTATGGAAATAATAATGTATATTTATTTATTTCTAAGGTTGTCTCGCATGTTTGCGAACTTCGGCGCCGCGCCATACAGGAATAAAAGGAAAAATTATTAACATTATTATAAATAAAATTATAATATTTTAGTTTTATTTCTTATTATAACTGTAAAAATAAAATTTCTATAAAAAAATTGCATTAAAAAAATGATTTCCAAAATATAAGCTGCAGCAAGTTTTGAACCTGCGAAATTCCTTCGGAGTTGGACGAGATTATAACCCCTAGACCACGGCTCTTAATGCAACAGCGTTAAATTTTATCAATCAATATCTTATTGAACCAGATTGAACTAATATTTATAAAATATTATGTTTATATCTTTCCCATAGATAATGACAATTTATGTAAAATATAAAAAATGAGTGATTTCGGTAATATTACGTGTTGTTATTTTAATTATTATTTGTATATAGATTATTTTATTCAATGTTTAAATATTTAATATTTTAATTCTGTTATCTTAGAAAAGAGATAGGATGTTTCATTCTAATTGCATTCATTCTTTGATGATATAAATGTCGAGATGGAATATCGAATCCGCGAAAACGTGCCAAAAAATTGTGGCTAACTGTTAGCCACAATTTTTATATCATTGAATCATTGATCACGCACACATAGACAATAGACGAACGTGTAAAATATGTATGTTCCGTGGTGTAAAACATCGCCTGCACGCACACATGCTTGATATTGTTGCCTTGTTTTTTTTTGTTTTCATTGTAGGGCGACGCTCAACCTAGACATATAAGATCATCAGGCATTAGTTATTAGAGCGAGATAGAGAATAGCGCCACCAAAGATGACTACTATAATTCATTCATGTGGCCGCGCCGCGTTGCGCTGCGCTGTAGGTACCTACTAATGTTTTCCGACTAGGTAGGGTTCCTACTTCCGTAGATACTAATGTTTGTTCAGCGATTTTTTCGTCGTTTATGGGCCGATTTTGATAATTCTTTTTTTGTTGTAAAGTAGATATGCGCAATGGGGTCCTTTAAAAAGAATCACCAGGATCTGATGATGGCATCGCAGAGAAATGGAGGGCAACTTTCGAAAATTTTAGGGACGACTAGTGTGTTTGTTAATGTTTTCATAAGTACATGAAAGCGCTACAATTTCATGAAGGTCTGGAGTCGATCTGATGAAGCCGAAAGACAGTCAAGGGAACTTCTCAAAGATTTACTGTAGTTATCTAGTGTTTGGGCTTGATTAATTTGTAGTGACGAGAACTTTACACAGTTTTTGAGTTATCTCTGCTTATCGAGGTTGAAGTCGGTTATTTTTTTTTTGTAAAAATCAATAATAAATAAATTGTATGTTCATATTGAATTATGTTATACATTCGATTTATGTATTTTAGTGGAGTGCCATTAGACATAAAAATGGCAAAACCTTGGAATCCAGGGACTATGAATGAATTTTCATAAAAATTGTTGGACTGTATTTCAAAATGCACAAATAGAAAAGATAAAAAAAAAGTTCACCGATCTTTTTTTTATTTTTTGTTATCTTTGTTCGTAAGTTTGTGACCCCATAACTTCGTGTTGGGTAAACCGATTTTGATGATTCTTTATTTTCTTGACAGTTGGTGCTCTTGGTATGGTACCATATAAATTTGAGCGACATCTGACGAGTAGTTTTGAATTAACTTGAATAATGTGTAAGAATGTTTAGCTGTGTGTGTTTATGGTTTTTTCCTAATAACTTTTTACTGAGTGTTTAGATTTTTATGATTCTTTTTTTATTTGAAAGCTGGTACTTGCATTGTAGTCTCATATAAACTAGAACGGCATCTGACCAGTAGTTTCCGAATTATCCTCAATAATTTTTTTGTATGTATGTTACCTCATATTTTACTATTTAGAGGTCCGATTTTGATCATTCTTTTTTTTATCGAAAGCTGTGGCTTTAGGTGAGGTCCCGTAAAAATTTCAGTTGCGTCAGACGAGTAGTTTTTGAGTTACTCTTAATAATGTGTATTTAATTTACAATGGTACGGAACCCTTATGTCAATCAATTTAGTCCGTAGCGAAAAAAACAGACTGTAGTTATTTATACTTTAGTATTCATTACGCCATATTAATGTAAAATATTATTAATAATAAAACGTTGTAGTGATGGGGGCTTTAATGAGACGTTCTTACTTTGCGAAAATTTAAGTAATTACACTTGTGACGATTCATGAAAAAAAGGAAGAAATATTTGTTAACAAAGAACTGGGGATTGATCCTTGGTACTTTAGATATTATGACCCAATATTCTCCCGCAGAGCTATGGCAGCTGATACGTGCAATATTGAAATTTGTTGCAATATGTGGCTACGCGACATTAGATAGGTATATTATTGCCTGTAGCCTCCCTCAATAAATAAACTATTCAATGCAAGATTTATTCAATTTCAACCTGTAATTCCTGAGATTAGCGTGTTCAAATAAACAAACAAAACAAATTCAGCTTTATATTTTAAGTACATACATAATATATATGTACTTAAAATATAAATATTATAATATTGTATAGGTTATATAATAATATATTGAATAAACTGACAACATTGCGAATTAAAAATATGTATTTAGTTTGTACACAGACGTGATCATAATTTTTATACTGATCAACACCGATTCCACGTAGCTACTAGAGCGATGCCCGCGTAAATCAAACTTAGTTTAGTAATAACCTAAATTAACAAAATTACTGTTTCATCGAGGCCTACACCCATTATTAATACTACTTTACTCCATAACATAGTTAAACAGGTCCATAAGCCGAATAAGGAAGCTAGTATAGAATTTTTTACACAAGATAATTACGTGCGAAATTAAAAATTTTAACGCATTTTACTGCGAGACGTGACGCGTCCACGCTTCCTAAAGTCCGAAGACGAATGAGCTCCGCCCTCAAAAAACAGAGATGGAATGATTTCATATAGGCAAATAGTGAGAAAGCAATGTTTTACGTTGGCTTTAATATTATTGACGTAAACGCCAATTGCATTTTATTTTTTTCTTTCAAAACTGATTCGGTTTTTGAGATTTCCATTCTTATGAAAACTTAGCTTTCATTGTTTACTATGTTTTAAAAATATTATCATCAACTAATTGTTAAAACTTTCGTGGTAAACTTAAAAACCAAAACTGTTTGGACCTAACTTTACGATTTTTTTCTATCGAGAAAACTTCACATTTTACTGTTTTTGCTCTTATGAGATTCTTTATTTTATAGTGAAGATACATATATCTAAATATCGAAGATATAGACAGTAAGCTTTAAATATAAATCTTAGATCTAAAACTACAATATTTCGGTTGTAGCGCCTTTTTATTCTAATATGACTTGGACACTGGTCTCTACCCATATTTCAGGGACACTTGAGGATTAATGGAGGGGTTAATGGAAAATCTCCTAACTGTAAATTTATACTAATATTTTAAAGCTGAATTTTGTTTGTTTGAACGGGCATGGTCCAAATTTAAAGAACGTTGGATGGTTCAATAATTATTGAGGAATTTGTTTTATGGTACCTGATATGAGCTAACTGGTCATGTGATGATGATTAGTTGGTTAGACAGGTTACCGCACAAAAAGCGGTAACTCAGCTTAATACTGGCCCTCTGGTACTTACTACAAATACCAACAAGTAAACAATTGCAATACGTCCAAACATTTCGCACCGATCCAGAAAAGTGCGTGCAACGTGATTATAGAACTCTATATTAAAGCCTCATGCCTCGGCGGCTTAGATCGACAAAGTTAAAAGCAGCTTTGGCCGCGGTCGGTGGATGGCCACTCTAACGGCAAAAATTTCTTTCGCGCTTGTGTCCTTCAGAGGGCACGCAAAGCCGTCGGTCTCGGTTGCTATCAATAGATAACAGTCGTTAGGTCAAGACGGAGGCCTTCGGGCTGTATGAAAACTTCCAATATTTGAAATGGCCACTAACACCTTGGCCAATCCGCATTGTAGGAGCATGGTGGAGTACCTATACTCTAGGCCTCCTCAATTATGGGGAGAGATCTGCGTCCATTAGTGGGCCATGAATGCCATGATGCCAAGCCCACAGGCACAGGCAGCGATAAAAGATACCTACTACATTACTACAAAGGATCAAGCTTGAGGATGTTTATTAGTAAAAGTATTCGACTGAGTTGCGGCAACTTGGCAGTGACTGGGTTTGGTGACTACTCTACTCATGGTTTTTCTTAAGCGCTTTTGTGCTACGGAGGGTAGTAAGTCGCTGTTCCCGGTTCTTCTTTGTAAATAGCAGTGGTATTCCAGTTCGGACCGGATGACTTCCTACGGTATGAACTTCCGACACTTATTGATATTATAATTGCAATGAGATAAAATTTTGTTATTAAATACATCCATTCGTCAGGGATTTATGTTTATTTTCGAGTATATTATACCTACGTGTGTACCTAATGCTATTTACATACAAAGAACTATACTTTCACCAAATGTACATGGATGGTATCGCACATCTACTGCAATACTTATCAGTTCATTAAGTTCACATTACAATTATTTCTCTTTAAACTGTTACCGAAACTGATAGGTATGAAAGTTAACAATTAAAATGCATTTAGATAGTTATCACTTGAGTGTATTTAAATGTTGCAATTTTAACAGCTAAAAGTATGAAAGTAATCATGTGAAGAATCCGAAATGCACCTTTTCTGATACTTGTAATAGACAACACGTTAATATAATAATACCTAGTCTTGTCTTATCCCTATCTAGCTATATTACCTGTCTTGCGGTGTATGTTATTGAAGTGACACATACTTATTGTTTTGATCACTGAACTAAAAATTATAACACTCAAATCGGTGTTACTATAATTGCTTTTTACAAAAGAAATAACCAACTTCAACATCGACAAGCAGAGATAACTCTAGGTAACTATCCTGATGGCACTCAATTCAATCCACCTAGGTGTTAAGTTCTCGTTACTACAAATTAATCAAGCCCAAATAAAAGGTTCTTTATAAATCAAGTATACCATGAAATTAAGGTAATTATTAATATACATTCAAATGAACAATAACTTTTTGACGGCATTATTTTTAATAGTACTTTTGAGTGCTAGATAATGTTTTGGAACCGAAGCCGTACTTTTTCAAATCACCCCCCAGACCACGGAAATAGAGGGGGTTGCAACCCTCGATTTTTTCCCCTTGTCGCATGATTTTTGTACGGCGTTGCGGAATAATGGATTAGAAGCTGTATTGAAACAGTATGAAACTGATGCCGTACAGGATCAAATGACCAAATTTACCCTGGAATTTTCAAAAAATCAAAAAAAATTACCGACTTTGTGGCTCACCATTTTTTTACGGGACTGCGCGCTTTCTTATTATTTTTCATGGATCTATCGATGGTGAAAATGCCGTACAGAATCATATGACCAAAATGTACTCCCTCTACCTGCACTTTTGAATTCTCACCAGCACTCAGTTGGACAGCTTACAAGTGACGGCATAGTGCTGAATCTTATTATTTTGTGCTCTTATATCGTCCTATATACATCACCTGGTGGTTCGTATGACCCACCCATTTTCGACATGGGCCTGTAGTCTAGGAGTGCTTGTGGTAACTAATTTGTACGGTTCATGTTACAGTCAATATTTATTTAGGTACATCTTAACACGTTCCCTGCGGCACAGATTTTTCTGTACTTTCCATAACTGCGTTACGAGGCGTTTTAAACCTCGTCCTAAACCAGACATTGTGGCGGCACGAGGCATATTAAACCCCACCGCCCGTAGGAGACAAAAATCCTTTTTTTGGCGCCAAATAAAACAAATTGTACGGTTTTTGTCGCGATTATTATTAACAATGAATTGATGAACCTAAATCTGCCGCCGCCCGTGGTTACATAAGTTAGTTTAGATTCTATAGGTAAAATAAAACGTGGGATCTGATGTACCTCGTACCGCACTGAAAAATGGCAGTTTTTCATATTATTTAGTGATGGGAAAATAAATATCGATTTTATATATTGGTATTTTATTTTTAAAATTTATGTGTGTTTCTCATTGAAACAGTTCAAACAATAATATTTTTTGCAACCAGTGCATTCTGTGAAAATTTTCTTTACTTTTTTGTCTGCCTCACGACTTGTTAGGTGCGGAGTTTTTCGTAACATCCTACACATCTCCTCTTCTTTGATCCCTTTTCGAGATGATGTACCTACTTTGTTTGCAGTGGGTTCTGAAAAGTAGGGTCGAGCTTAGTAGATTAATTTAAGAGTAAGGAAATGGTGGGTAGACTTGAGTAAAGTTGGTTAGATTAGAATAGAGAAGAGTTGGGTAACGCTAGGTTCACATTATTGTGTCGTGGTGTGTCGTGGCGCGCCAGAAGGCAATCGCTTACGTACATTTACTATGACTAGATTCACATTAGTAGGTTGTGTTGTGTTGTGTAGCGTTGTGTCGCTGTCAAATCGCTCGACGCTCGATTGCGACAGAGAGGTGGTGGGGGATCTGTCGCGCCACACTAGTGTGAACGTGATCAATTATGTCATTACGACGCCTTATTGCGAGCGAGGCAACTTCAAGCAATGAATATTTTTGTTTATTATTTAAAATGTTAGATGAACTTATTGAATTAGTACGACAATTCAAAGTGTGCATTGTAATTGTGTAATTGCTCAAACTGTATTTTAGTAAATCTGAAATATCGCTGGAATATTTCATCATCACTTTTTAATTCTTGAACAAGACAATGAAATGCACCTCTAGTCTCCCTGGTTCTATTTAAAGGATGAACCCAATATCTCCTTTTCTTTTTCTTTAGAAGATTCATCAAAACTGAATATCTTCATCGAAATCGCTGTCAGAGTCAGACGATTCCATTTTATATACCTACGTGTTCAATCCACAACTCTTGAAATACGAATGATCTAAAAATGCGCCATATTGCAACACAACACACCACAGTAGTATGAATACTCTGCGACACAACAGACGGCGCCACACCACACCCCGACACAATAATGTGAACCTAGCTTAAAGTTGGTTAGAGTACTGAAGAGTTGAGTACAATTGGGCAAAAGCATTAAATTTTGATGAGCAAAACACCGTTTGCCGGGTCCGCTAGATAACTCAATAAACAAACATACCATAATTTATCATGATTAACAACCTATTTGAAGAAAGTTACTCAACAAGTCACATTCACGTTTCTATTAACGATATAACAAGTAGTTAGGATGTTTGAAGATTACCTGTATCCACATCCAAGTCGTTCTCTGTAAAAGCTTCGAATGCGTTGCACAACACTAACCGCATGAAGCTAGCGTAGGGTGCGGTACGAGGTGCGCGGAGGTACGAGGCGTTTGCAACCTCGTTCCGCACAGCGTTAGAATTTTATTAGTTCAGTGCGGCACGAGGTCTAAGAAACCCGGTATTAAGGTGGATATACCATAGAACTAGGAATTAATAGCACATCTCAGATATATAGTTATCTTTTTCCTACACTGAACCAGATGGAAGTTATGCCTCCCGCACGAACGAGAAGTTTAAGTTTTTTCTTACCGCTATAACGTCGAGACACGGACGAGGTGTTTTAAGCCTCGTTTCGCACTCATCGTGTTAAGCTATGATTTTAATGGAGTGAAACATCAAAAAACAATTAACTAGTTAAATCACTACACGTATTTTTTAATAATTCCCGCTTATTCTTACATTTTTATCACTTTTAAACTTCGCTTAGAAAAACCTATCAAAAAGATAGTCTAATAGACATTTTATTGTATGGCGTTAATAAGGCACCCATTTACATTGTGCCCCAATAATAGTTTTTGTCAAATAATCATTTTACATAAGCTAAGCTAAGCTAAGCTACAACCCACTAATGGCCCACTATTGAGCACGGGTCTCTCCTCATTACTGAGGAGGCCCAGAGCATACTCCACCACGCTGCTCCAATGCGGGTTGGTGGAGGGGTTAGTGGCCAACCCTGTGTCGAAAGTTTTCAAGCCGCCCAAAGGCCTCCGACATGGCTTAACGACTGCTATCAATCGATAACAACCGGGACCGACGGCTTTACGTGCCCTCCGAAGCACGGAAGCGCTCAAGATATTTTGCCACTAGCGGTCACCCATCCGAGTACCGACCGCGCCCGCTGTTGCTTAACTTTGTCGATCGCTTAGGATCGACGCAAGCCGCCGGGCTATGAGCGCTTCATATTCATTTTACATATTTCATTTCAAATTGTTCTGAAACCAATAATAAAGAATCAATAATCATGCAAATTTAAAATTAATACTTATAAATATTTATATAACACGCTTAAGTATTTAATTAAATGTGTGAGTGACCAGCCTTAGCCAGGTCTTAGCCATGTCTTAGCCAGGCTTTTGTGTACCCGGCGCCACGTACCGGGAGGCGGCCCTATTGGCGACGGCCGGAGTGGCCCAAGTGGTGGCCCGCATCCGCCGGCTGGGGCTGGAGGTGGCGCTGGAGAAGTCGGAGGCTCTGTGTTTCCACGGAGCCCGACGCGCCCCTCCCGCAGGATCCCGGCTGGTGGTCGGCGGCGTCTCCATCGCTGTCGAGTCGACGATGCGGTACCTGGGCGTCGTCCTCGACAGTCGGTGGAACTTCCGGGAGCACTTCCGACGGTTGGTCCCCAGGTTGTTGCGCGCGGCCGGAGCACTGAGCTGGCTGCTGCCGAACCTGGGTGGACCGTCGGTCGCATGCCGGCGGCTGTACGCCGGGGTGGTGCGGTCGATGGCCCTCTACGGGGCCCCGATCTGGGCGGACACCCTGATCGCCCAGAACAGGACCCTCCTGCGCCAAGCGCAACGGGTCATGGCGATCAGGGTGGTGAGAGGTTATCGCACCATCTCGTGCGAGGCGGCATGCGTCCTGGCCGGGACCCCACCGTGGGACCTGGACGCGGAGGTGCTCTCGGCAGCGTACTGGCGCCGCAGCGCAGCAGCACGAGCCGATGAGGTGGATCCAGAGCCGGAGGAGGCCGGGCGGCAGGGGCGACTCGACCGCCAGGTCCTCCTCCGGAAATGGAAGGAAAGGCTGGCGGAGCCGACCGCCGGCAGAAGAACGGTGGAGGCGATTCGGCCCGTCCTGGAAAGGTGGGTCGATCGCCGACACGGGGCCCTCACCTTCCGCGCTGTGCAGGTCCTGACGGGGCACGGTTGCTTCGGCAGGTACCTGTGCAGCGTGGCGGGTCGAGAGCCGACCAGCGTGTGCCACGCTTGTGGGTGTCCGGAGGACACAGCGGAGCACACGCTGGCGGAGTGCCCGGAGTGGGCGGAGCCGCGGGCGAGCCTCGCGGCGGTTATTGGGGACGACCTGTCGCTGCCGGGCGTCGTGAGAGCCATGGTCGGCAGCGACAGAGCGTGGAAGGCGGCGCTCCGGTTTTGTGAGTGCGTCATGGCGCAAAAGGAGGCGGCGGAGCGGGCGAGGGAGGACGACCCTCTTTCTAACCCGATCCGCCGAAAGAGAGTTGGGCGGAGGCGCCTGGCGCACGAGCGCCGTCTTCCCCCATAACCGGGGTCTCCGGGCGGTGGAACCGGGGGGTACCATCGCCCAGTTGGAGAGACCCCCGAGGCGGCTGGCGTGTCCCGTGTTCCGGCACGCCAGTTTGAATGGTGAGTGGCGCCAAAGATGAGCGCCCCACAAGTTGGGCCCGAGTCCCGGGCAACCGTCGGCGGAGCAGCGGAAGTGTGCGAATGCGTCCCCGCAGCTCCGCCGGAAGACGGTGAGGAGGAACACCGCTGGTTTTTAGCCGGTAAGAGTCCGGCATAACCCGACAGCGCCCCCCCGCGCCTGTCGGGTATCCATGAGGATTTTCCAGCGTCAACAAAAAAAAAAAAAAGGCTTTTGTGTACCCACATGATAATAATTGATTGTTTAATTTGCAAGGTCAACTTCCGTTATTATTTTTAACTTGTATTCAAAATTATTATATTATGTAGAGTCATTGCGTGGAAAATGCAAATAAAATAATAAATAAATAACGCTACACATTCATAGCCCCACACTAGGATTCCCTGTGTCGTGGGTGCCATGGACAACACACAAGGCAAGAACACACACCCAGATCGAGAACGGAAATCCAAACTCTTCATTCAAATTTTCCGCCTCGCTGGAAATCGAACCCAGGAACCTCGAAACAGCGATCCGGCGTGTTAACCATTGCGCAATCCGGGTCGTCATAAAAAAAATCGTTAAAGTCGTTTTAAAATGAATACCGATTGTTGATTTCTATTTTCTAATATCAAATATTTTTTAAAGGAATAATTTAGGATGCTAGTATAAAATAATTAAAAACACGTACTATTTTCCATGTAGGAACCATGTGCATGATTTGAATAATATCTATCTATATCTATCTACTCATAATAAAACTGTATCTGATCGTATGTTTGTGCACGCAAATCTCAGCAACAGCCGAACGGATTTTTATGGGACTTTCATTAGGAGATAGACGAGGTTGTGGAGCAATATATATACATTTTATCCCGGAGTTCCCGCGGGATTTTGATTTACGCGAGAAAAACTCCTATGCACGAACGAAGTCGCGGGCAACAGCTAGTAAGATTATGTACTTACTCTTTCTGGTTTTCTATTTACTTATTTTAAATTCCATATGAACGAAATCAACAAACAGCCTATCAAATAATCAGATAATATCTATAGTTAGTATTATCACTTTTTATAGCAGGTGAGCTTGATCAAGATGCAAGCTATGATCGACTTAATACCTACTTATTAGAAATGCGGAAAATAAAATTATTCCTAATCTGTATATTTAAAAGTCTGTAGGTGATCGCTGTCTGTACATGGAAGATAGGTATATGAGAAAAACTTTTATTGCAGGTCTTTAATAACGCGATACAGCCCAAAACAATTATTCTTTGAATTTCTGTCTGTTTGTCTGTAGCCATAAGAAAAAAAGGCTAAACTGATGTGGATGCAATTCTCGCTAATATTTTTATTGTAGTAATTTACATTTATAACATAGTGTTTGTTTTACGCTATGTTTTACACTAATTATTTTACAGGTGTAAAAGTTACGTTGACTTAAAAATAATGCCTAACAATTTTCGGGTATGTCATAACAGGGACAGATTTCCCGATAGCGAAATCGAAAAGAGGGCTTGTTTACTAGTGCATCCATATGAACGTCCGACGTCATTTAACACGTAATTCGCTGCGTTACGAGATCTATCAGATCTCTTACAGGTTTTCGGAATTGTGCGTCGACTAAAATCGTGTTCTTTCACTCCGTGCGGGTGGCTCTAACTTGTAAAGTTCTTTAAGTATGAGAAAGACAAATATACATATTTGCTTCCTACTTAATGGTGAATTCCAGGACATAAAAAAAGAATAAGAGATGGTTTAGGTCCCTAACGCACAGTATTATAATTATTTTAATTCCTTGCGTTAGGAGACATGTCGATACTCGTAGAATCGTAAGCCTCGTAGACGCAAGAGAGGGAAGGTGGGCGCGGGCGCTGCGTGACTCGATTTAGTGTTGTCCAAGTATCGATGTGAGCATAGAGAGAGATAGAGAAAAATTATATTGTCTTTCGCCATAGAAAATACCTACAGTAGCCCAATCACTGAATTTACAATTCTTGTTTTTATTTATGTACCTACACTTAAATATTCGATTAAATTCGTCGTTGATATTTTTATGTAATTTATTATAAAGATTAATAGGATCATTATGTTCAATAGTAGTCGGTTTAGTCATTTTAGAGTAAATGTTATCTTTAAAAATTGACAATTTATGTTTTGTTATAGGCCTACATTTAATTAAATGCTTTTTGTTTGCGACCATAGTTTATAAATAAACTTTAATAAAACTTTTTCAATCGACAACTGAGATATTATTTTATTCCCATCACTATTTACTACACATATTGAACTATCTTCGGTTGCGATACGAGATACAATCGATACCTAATTTTATTTTGGTATTTGTAGTTTATTCGTATGTCATAACTGCGTCCGAATCTAGCAAAATATACAGCAATAGGTTATTTTTGACCCATAAAAATTTCAAAAATATATCATTGGTTTTTTGGAAGATATAAATTATTTTCAAAACTGTATTTTTAGGAGACTGATTAGGTCTCTAACGCACCACAGGCCAGGTTAGTTTGGAGATCTTTTAGGTTAAATGAAGACGCAGCGAAGGTGTTAAACTAAACTATTGTCCTTTGCTATTGTCCTTATCGGATGGAGGAATCGGATAATGTCCCGGTACAGTTCAACTACAATAGTAGATTATATGCAGTAGCTACTTAGATTACGATCAGAATGATACGAAAGTTTTATCAACAAATTTTAATTAACATCCATTACGTCACTAATCATGCTTTCCGAGAATTGTTTTTATAACTGTTGTTGTATCATCATTCCAATCATTAGTGTGACGTTATTAAAGGCTGTTCATTGTATCCAGTTTCTGTTATTCTACACTAAAATAATGGGAAAAGTATTATTAGGAAGTGTACTTACTAAGACAGATTTAATTTTTATAATGTAATAGTAGATTGTATAACAAGAGAGCAAAGAAATATTTTTCCGGCAAGGGCGCTTTTTTGAATCCAGAGCGAAGTGACGGTTCTCTCGGGATTCTTTAGTAAAATCCTGAACGTAGCGAAGGATTCAAAGTACTTCGCCCGAGCCAAAAATATTTGCTCCCAAGTGATACACTCTACTTTTCATCCCCCGCTATGAGAAAATAAAAGGCGCCTCATATTCAGGAATTACACTTTCACTGTCACTCCACTCATTATTCAAAACAAAACCATGAATTTCTAACAATCCGAACACTAGATGTTAAAAAATTCAAAAAGTGCGCGGAAAAGATAATTGCGGCGCACTTATTAAATAAAGAGGATTAAAAACTCATTACTGCCCGCTAAAAGTTTCTTATAGAGAACATCAACATTGGGCGCAGTTAAAGGTTCGCCTTTAACTGCGCCCAAAGTTGTCTTTTTCGAATAGGTGGGATGAAAACTCATTAGTACCTATACAGGGTGATTTGTAACTCGACGTATTCCTCTTGGGATGTGGTAATACAACCAATTTCCAACAAAATTAACCATAATGTCCCTAATACCAAGTCAGCTGGTTATCGAGATATTCCTTATTTTTGGTTTTGGTCAAAGAACACCGAATTTGACTACAAAAAAATTAATAAATAAAAAAGTAGTGGTTTGAATTGAGTTTTGTGCATTTCTGTCAGTGACCAATACATCAACAATCATTTATTAATACTACTGCAGGCACAAGTGTTACACATTTTATAATAACAAGTGAATTCTTGTAAAAAAAATATTTTCTTACGAATGTGGTCGATAGAAAAGTAGATTTATTTAAAAAAATCTAGTATACATCAAGCGTACAAACTACATGAAAAACATCCTTGTTTTATAAGCTATCCAAACAAGTAAAAATATTAAGACACAAACAAAACATTTCAGAAAAAAACGTATGTAGAGCATGTGCGACGTAAAACCCTTTGTTATCGTACCGCGGATTAAGTTCCTGAGTTGCAAACTTTTTAGTTGTTATTGTCGTTTGTCGTTTGTCTATTAGACCCACTTGATCATTTAAAATGAAAATTAAATAGCAGCAGTGTTTTGTTTCTGGCTACCAACGCGATCTCCCAAATTCACGTTGATTTTGATCAATAAATAAGTATGACGGCTTACTCTAGTTCCGAGTATGCCGATATTATTTATTGTTATGCCTTTTATAATGATAACGCGACTGAAACTCGTTGACGATCCTACTACTGCGTCAACTACCTGCTGGATAACAACTTCTTCATCTTCAGCAGTGTAAAGGCGTGGTCAACCGCCATCATTTTGTTGACGTTGAAATTGTCCAGTTTCCAATTGAACTGAAGACCGTAATGTAAGGCGCTCGTCGTTGAGGGTAACGACGAATGTACTCTCGACGAGCTTCATCCGCGTTTCCATCACAAAAGACATAACAATAAATAATATCGTCATACTCGGAATTAGAGTAAGCCGTCATACTTATTTAGTGATCAAAATCAACGTAAATTTGGGAGATCGCGTTGGTAGCCGGAAACAAAACACTGCTGCTGTTTAATTTTCATTTTAAATGATCAAGTGGGTCTAATAGACAAACGACAATAACAACTAAAAAGTTTACAACTCAGGAACTTATACCGCGGTACGATAACAAAGGGTTTTACGTCGCACGGGCTCTACATACGTTTTTTTCTGGATTTTTTTGTTTGTGTCTTAATAATTTTACTTGTTTGGATAGCTTATAAAACAAGGATGTTTTTCATGTAGTTTGTACGCTTGATGTATACTAGATTTTTTAAAATAAATCTACTTTTCTATCGACCACATTCGTAAGAAAATATTTTTTTACAAGAATTCACTTGTTATTTTAAAATGTGTAACACTTGTGCCTGCATTAGTATTAATAAATGATTGTTGATGTATTGGTCACTGATAGAAATGCACACAACTCAATTCAAACCACTACTTTTTTATTTATTGATTTTTTTGTAGTCAAATTCGGTGTTCTTTGACCAAAACCAAAAATAAGGAATATCTCGATAACCAGCTCACTTGGTATTAGGGACATTATGGTTAATTTTGTTGGAAATTGGTTGTATTACCACATCCCAAGAGGAATACGTCGAGTTACAAATCACCCTGTATAAATATGCAGGGTAATCGCAGGTATTAGTGTATTACCGCGGTAATCAAAAATAATTACTGAGGTGTATAATAATTTAATGGTAGCTTTAAGCCATTACAAGTATACATATTTTACTGAGAAAGTCAAACTTTTATGAAAGATCAATTTAAAACCTTTTGAATGGATCCATGGCACGCTGTACTCGTACATATACAACAAAGCAGGAAAATGCGTTATCTCAAAAATACATTTTTACATAAGAGCATTTTCAAACTTACAAAAATTTTTTTCCGAAATGAATAATTTTAAAAATATGCGATATGTTTGCTGCAAGCCAGAGGAGCACGACGTTCATATAAACGCGAGTCACCCACAGTGCTTTCCAATAAAGTTCTGCGCACATTAAAAGGACTCCGCTCCAACACGGTCTAAAACATAACACAGGTCAAAATCTCGAAAACGATGACACTTTTACCAAAACGATTTTTTGACATCTGGTAGGTCCCACTTCAAGCTATCTCCCATTTCAATTTGGCGTACCTACAACTTATGGGACACCCTGTATACCACCTTATCATTATCGTGACCTACTAGCAATAATTGTTGAACGTATAAAATGATAGTTATTTTTTAACGTTTTGAATTATTACTGATCGAATATACAATTAACATTTTTATTTTTGTGATCCACAGGTCTCCAGAGTCTCGAGGTCTTTAGAAAATAGGTGCTAGATAAAGCTACAATATGGATAATTTGATACAGAAAAGTACGACGTGGGAAGACGGAGGTAATCAATAATATTATAATTTAAATAAGTAAAGTCATTATTAGCTATTCTTCTTATTATAATATTATAATTTAAATAAGTAAAGTCATTATTAGCTATTCTTCCCAGTTCAGGAAATGACATTATTAGTAAAAAAAATGTATCCAGAATTCCAGACATTGAAATCTACTTTTCTAGATCTAATCCAGACGGCTTAGTCGCCATCTCGCACGACAAAATCTCGCACGATCGTGCGACTTGGCACCTTTCGAATTTACCTAATAATTCAGTCATCAACTCGCACGCTCGTACAAAGTACAGTCAGGTAAAAAATATTTAAACTATTTTTTTAAAAAGACTTCAATAAAACTACCTTATATGTAATAAATCTTAAAATAAAGCTACTGACTAATTATTGTTTGCGTTATATTCGATATATATTTATATATCTATACACATAAAATGCATATAAGTATACACATAAAAATACAAAAAAAAATATTTTTGGCCGTGAGAACAGCGCTCTTCTACACTACCGAGCTAAGCAGGTTCATTCATACTCAAAAAAGGATAGCGCTATCTCTTTCTTTTTATCTAACCCTTTATCTCCATCGAAATAGTCCCGCATGGTGACGTCAGTCAGTCTTCCCTTAAACGTACTTTACTGTGCCCGCGCATATTTAGCTGCGACATGAATTAATTCTTTTATTAAAATGTGGGTGTTTTTATTGTTTTTTGTGTACGCTGGAGGTAAGTTTATTTAATTTAATTTTATAGTGTTAGTATGTCTTAATGAAATATAAAATGTCGAAAAGAAGTGCCAAATTTTTCTCATCTGCCTATTTTCATATTAATTAGTCAAAGTAAAGTAAATAATTATCATTATATGAAGTACCTTTACATTTATTTATACTAGTTTTATTTTAGAACTGTCCTAATAGAGCAGGATTAAAATAAAAATATGGCTTTTGTAGCCGCCATCTTGTTTTATCCTGTATTGACTGGCATTGGAATAAACTATGAGACAAATGAAATATTATAAATTATTTTAAGATTTTTTATGACTATAAGTAATAATATAATGCGAAATTTATAAAAAAATGGTTTGCTTTGCCTACGATTTTATTGAAAAAACCGGTTTCAATCATAACATTTTTTTTAGGAGCTGAATCACAATTTGGTCCAACTAATTCTGAAAGTGATGTGAATACAATTATTTCACAATGAGAAAAGTTCTTCGAACGGGCCATAAATTAAATTACAAAGAAAAAATAAAGGTTCCTGTATTTGGTTTGAGATGCTCCAAACGCAGTATATGTAATGGAAAGCTGGTTAAAATACTGAAACCAGCCATGTGCTTTTGAGAATAATTATATTTTATTATTACTTTTGACTTTGATTATTATTTGGGTTAACATGCTTTTATATTGTTGAGATGTAGATTTGTGAAATATATCTAAAATTATGATATAATAACATTTCGTTATATTTTAAAGTCCAACCATAAAACATTAAACGTTTTTAAAAAGGATTTTTGTAGTTGACTGTACAAATTTACCTTATATTTTTATGGTCGTGCGAGTTGATGACTGAATTATTAGGTAAATTCGAAAGGTGCCAAGTTGTACGATCGTGCGAGATTTTGTCGTGCGAGATGGCGACTAAGCCATCCAGACCTATTAAGTAAATCTATGTATATAATAAGAGCGTAGAAAAGTCGTGTCTGTTTTTTTACGAAATTGGCAAAACAAATTATACAGGGGGGTTAAGAAACATTAGGTACTAGAACATGAATCCAAAAATAAAATAAAAAATAATTAAAAAAAAGTTTGTCTGTTTGTCTGTTTGCGCGCGGTAATCTCCAGATCGGCTGAACGGATTTTTATGAGACTTTCACTGGAAGATAGCGGAGATTCCAGAGCAACATTTATGCTATTTTTATCCCGAAATCCCCACGGAATCAGGGATCCCGTAGGGATTTCGGGTTTCCGTAGGCGTATATCCTGATTTACGCGGGAAAAACTCTTATGCGCGAAGTCGCGAGCTTAAATTTTTATGGAACTTGCACTGGGAGATAGAGGAGGTTCTGGAGCAACACATAGGCTACTTTTTATCCCGGAATCCCGGTGGGATCAGGATTCACGCGGGAAAAACTCCTATGCGCGAAGTGGCGGGCTTAAATTTTTATGGGACTTTTATTGGGAGATAGAGGATATTCTGGAGCAACATACAGGCTACTTTTTGTTCCGGACTTCCCGCTAGATCATGATTCGCTCGGGAAAAACTCCTATGCGCCAAGTCGCGGGCTTAGATTTTTATGAAATTTTTCACTTAAGAGAGATACCTAGAGAAAGTTGTGGAGCAACATATAGGCTACTGTTTATCCCGGAATTCCCGCGGTATCAAGATTCACGTGGGAAAAACTCCTATACGCGAAGGCGCGGGCTTAAACTTTTATGGGACTTTGACTGGGTGATAGAGGAGGTTCTGGAGCAACACATAAATGTAGGCTACTTATTATCACGGAATTCCAGCAGAATTAGGATTCTTCTTTTCTCGAGTGGTTTTCCCTACGAACAAATATAATATTCAAGATAAATTTTCTAACGATCCTAATAATAGCATAAATTAAGCATAACTTCTGATTTTTCTTTAAAATAAGTTAATCACCGTAAATCCGCATATCCTAGGTAGTTTGTATTCTTTCAATCCAGGAAAGAAATAATTAGCGCATTTACCTACTATCATTAATTATGAAGATAACCATTTTATCCGATTATAAATATTTATTATATCAAAATTACGTTTTATTAATTGCTTACTAATTATAGCAATATATCTATTTTTTTAAATTATTTGTGATAACAATGATATTTCTGAGAATACCTAATAAATAATTACTGAATCTACTGCTGATATGCACTAAAAATACAAAAGCATTGGTGCATTGCACTAAGAATTTTAATCAGATACACATACCTATACTTAGGTCGAAAGACGGGGTTATTCCGAGTTATTCCGGTTTGATACTTGAAAATAGATCCCGAGAGTGGATCGATATACTTTTAATTATTTTTTATTCCGGTTTGATACCTAACGAGTAATACCTACGTGGATCATAATATTTTAAATTATTTTCTATTCCGGTCTGGTCCATTGACTATCTGTTATCACATTTTAGTACAGTCAGCAAGAAATATGCATAGAGGTTTTATTATTCATTTATTATTTATTATTCATTGATTTAAGGGCCAAATAGTATTATTGTTATTGTTGTCATAATTTGATGTTCTAAACTAGGGCCATTTTAATAGGCCACATTTGACAACTGTTTGTCTTTGCTTCATAGTGAGGATAACCTGCTAAAAACATCGATTAAATTGAATAAATCGATAAGGACTTCAAACATCTGTAAATTGAATGCGATTGTTATTAAAAGTATTGTTGGGGTCAACCCAAATACAAACACCTTTTCCTTTGTTACTCCTTTTTATTTTCCTTCTCTTAATTCCAATAATCAATTCCTCATCTATTATAATATTTTATGCAACTAATACAGCGTAAATAATACAAATATTGTTTTATGGCATAGTTCAATAGTTCCCTCAAAACCTCATGTACCCATACTGTCGCTCCTCTTTTCTTTCCCGCCATTATTCACTTGTTTTTTTTTATGAAAACACAAGGCAAAGATGGCGCCGGATGCAAGTCATTCCAGGCACTGCATGATATTAAATTACTTGTATCACAATAAATTAATTATTAAAGTTAAACCTAATCATATATTAAAAAAACAAATATTCTTTGATACGATTTTACAATCTTAGATACATATTATTTTTATTCAATCAAACAGGAACAATTCATATAAACATGGCTATAATATTCTTAAAAGAGAATAATCAATTAAATAACGCTAACAGTATTAATAATATGCGCACAGTCGGCACAGTTCACACAACGACTAAAAAAATTACAAAAATAATGCGTCAAATAATGGCGCGAAATGAAATTATGTCTTTTTTGTAACATTTCACGTTTCTAGATACTAACTTTTGAGCCAGACGTTATTATATAAATGAATGATTACATATTTTTTGGCGTAAAATGTAATAAAATTAATTTTGTTTGTATTAAAATACATTTTATTTTGTAATCGTTCCTTACTTTTAAGTGTAAAAAGTTTAACAATATCTAGTATGGAATGTATTAGATACTATGGGGTGCCTCCCTTACAAGGTTACTTTGGAAAATTTTGACGAACTGTCAAATGTGACCTATTAAAATGGCCCAACTATATTTTAAGGTTTATTTTTATAATAATATGATTTATCTGTGGTTAAATATCTAAATATTTTTTTTATTATTTATTAATCTAAGGACCAAGCATAAATCAGTATGATTGTTTTACTGTGATAATTTGACATTGTAATTTTAGTTTTTTTTTGTTATTTGAATAATTATCTTCAGTCACTTATTTACAAATTTAATTGTTTCTTTCATACTTAATTAAGATTTTTCCAAATCCAAGGAGCAAATTTAATATAACTCAATGTAATTGTGAATACTATGACAATTTTAAAATTGTGTTTTAAATTTTATTTTCATAATTTCATTAATCTTTAGTCTCTTACAAATTGTTGTTTTTATTATTTAGATTTATCCAAATCCAAGGACTAAATATAATTTAACATAACTATGAAAATATGATTTCAAATGACTTAGGTAGCGTAACATAAGTATGTGATGATTCTTATACGAATAAAAAGTACATATTTTTATTTCATCAACTGTTTTTTGTTTAACTGTACTTACCCATTATAAACAGGAAATGGATCGATCCGGAATGGTCAAATTACAATGGATCTAACCGGACAAAATACCTATCATGGATCTTGTAGTGTGGATCATACCGGAATAACCCGTTATTCCGGTATAGACGAGGCCAAAGTTAATGAATGCAAGGATAATTTTAATTTAATGATATTGTTAAACAATGCATTCTTCTGTCCTGATAATAACGTATAGATACGTTCTATACCATTGCACGTTTGCAACTAAAAGTAACATAGGTAAACTACTCGCAAGCATAGACATACATAATATAGACCTGCTTTGCACGTTCGAATGTGTGTCAAGTTGTAACAATCCAATTTTGAATTGAATCGGTTTGTGCGTGAAGTTGGCGCAATGGAAATTTGTTACTATATTTGAAAACGAACAGATTACATAGTGATATCTCGCTTCCGCGTTTGGAAGTTTTAGTCGTGCTGTCTCTGTCACTCTTACATATGTCACGCGCCATTTTACTAAAGTTATTATTTTAGAAATAGTGAAAATAATTTACAATTCAATGTTTACATAATGAAATGTGATTCCTTTGGACTTTATTTGTGTTTCTTGAATTGTTAGAATATTTTTGAAAGCACAGGAAGCCATATTTTCTACGTTTGCGGACGTAATTACTGAAATCAATTTTGCGTAAGGAAGATGTGTAACTCGCTGCTGTCTACAACAGACTGACTTGATCAATCACTCAATCACACAACCAAATGTTGACCACTCGTCGTGCGCCTTATGTATGTTACGGGCGCATCTTTACTTTCTACATCCATGCTCGCAAGCAGTTATCATACTATATTCAGGTCACCTTGAGTTATGAGTGCTTCTATAATACCTCACAATACAACAAAAATAAATAAAGAAACAACAATAAATAAATAAATAAATAACGCTTCACACTCAAAGCCCCACACTAGGGATTCCCTGTGTCGTGGGTGCCTTGGACAACACACAAGACAAGGACAATGTTAATAAATAATACTATTAACATTAACGCACTCCACTTAGTAGGTTACTTTTTGATTTTATTAGATAAAGTAAAAGATCTTTATCTGAACTTCCAGATTTTTTAGAAGAAACGTCCGATCCTAGTATATCAATGATGGCTGAAGATGTTCCAACAATGACGGTGGCTGCAATCCTGGGAGTAACTGTGGTGGTCCTCATTGCAATAGCTGCAGTTTTTATTCTGGGAGTTCTAATTGATTGCCGACAACAGTAAGTAAATTTTTAAATGAAATAATAAAGTTAATAATAAAGTTGAAATAGACGTTACAAAAATATGGCAATTTCAGTGTATTTTAGACCTGTCAACAATATTTTCAATGACATAAAACATTACTGAAGCTACTCTAATCTAGGTACAATCAAAATATTCTTACCTATTCACTGAAGTAAAAAGGATAGACAAATAACTAAGCCATTTATAAATTCGAAAAACTAAGTATGAAGAAGAATTTATCATGTATACCGATGAGTAAATGCCCTAGATTCTAAAAGTTTAAACATTCTAAATACCTTGAAATAAGTTACTCAATTTCGACATTAAATGCGTTCTACTTATAAATATGGAAGGCAATAAATTCATTGAGAATATTATTTTTGCAGGCGTTTACTAGCCAAGAAATTAGGGGAGGTGAGAAGAATGAAAAATCACAAGCGAGGAAACACCCATCCTGTGGACATTGTGAGCATAGCACATCATATGGAGGAGCCGGAACTTACCAGCGCACCGGCAGCCGTACATGTTTTGCGAAATATACCGTAGTCGATAGTAGTTACCTATCAATTAATTAAAAAATCTCTTTAATTGTAATGGAATAATTGTTAATCGGGGCCATACTAAAACTTTTAAGTAAAAACTCATAAAGGTTTTGTTACTTATAAGTGTGTAAGAAAAAATATAGGTAATTGTACACTATACACGACCCGCGCGTGTCAGGCGGTAGTGTATGAGAATTATAAAAAAATATGGTATTTTTGATTGGAACATGAAATAATCATGGGTGAATTAAATGTATATAGGTATTAGATATTTGAATAATTATCAGATTTCCAGAGTTTTACATGTAGATATGTCTGATATTTTACAGATTTTATAGGTATCTACGTGACAAGATTTATTTTTATATTTTCCATATTGGTATACCTACCTGTATTATTTTTATTTAGCTAATTAATTATATTATTTACTTCACGAAGTACTATTAAGGTAGACTTAAGGCCTAACATTCCTAATAAAATATAGGTACCTATATTATAGACTAAAGTTCTAAGGGAAAAAGTAAATTAATTTCTTATTTTCTATTGTTATTTCCAGAATGGTTTGCTCAGAGTAAGATATTTTTATACATTAATAACGTGCGATGCATTAGGATATATAAAAATATGTAGGTTATTGTTACATTATATCTGTTATATTCTGAATATAATTTGTTTGACAAATTTCTTGGCGTTATTAAATCCCCTCAGTTTCCTTCCGTTACGTAATTAATATCATGGAGTACCTATTAGGTATTTAGCATCTACTAAATGCTATTTCACTCAAGAAGAGATTGCGTCTCTTTTTTGTGAGAATAGATAACCTGTAAGGGATATTTTTGTTCACCTTACGTTATACTTTAAACAAAATATCATTTTTGTTGACATTAGTTAGATAGCTATAGGCAAAATAATCCTCTCTGGGGCAGCTAATTTCCGAATGTCCTTTCTTCGGGCTCACTTTCGTCACCTAAACAATCTACAGACAAATTTTTAAGAGCATTTATTGAAGTCACTCAGTAACGGAAGACTTTTAAATGTAATAAATATTATATAACATTTATTATATGTTGATAGTCTTAACAAAGGGAAGTTACGTATGCTTTGCTTGAAATATACATATGTGTAGTTTTTAGACAGAATATGGAAGTAGGTATGTAATTCGTATTCGAGATTAGTCTTTAAGTCCAAGCCATCCTCCGTTTTGGGTAACAGTGTTAAAAACAGACAAGGGTATTGCGCTGCGTCCCATCTATTGGAACTTTAAGGTGCTGGCCCTTTTTCGGCGGACAAAACATCGGTGTTGCTTCTGGGGTACCGACTGTAGTGCACGGAAAGTGGTGATTACCTACGCTAACCGCTTAATGCATGCCTACGTGATTTAAAACATATTATTTTATCAAATTTTCAAGATTTTAACTTTGGCGATTCGATCTTTTTTCATTTATAGATAAACTTAGGTTCTTTACGCAAATTTGATAATATCGGACAACACGTAACAAGAAGTCAACATAAGGAATGTTGGCCGTACTTAACGTATGACTAGTCACAGGTATACCTACCTATTATATTACTCATTGAGCGGGAACAGTTAGATATGCATTATGAACACTTTCCTGAAAGAGTTTTCACAACAACTTCGATTGTTGAGCACAAAGCAGTCCAACTGCGCGATCATAAAAGATTATCAATATTATTAATCATCAATTTTGATAAGTGTAATCAGTGTGAATTGTATTAGCACTCACAAGTATGTAGTTCTTTATAATTTATCAGCGGGGTTGCACGTACTCAATTAAAGACAATAAATATTTTTTCAATAATGTTGATTTAAAATTTACCTTTGTTATTTTTAACTGCCTCAAACGTGATTCTTTTACAATGGTGTTTTGAAGTTTTGGATATATTGTGTACCGTGATGGGAAATACGAAATCAAAAAAAGTACAAAAGGAACCGGATCGGTTTTTTCTTCGAGAAAAATGGAAGGAGCAGAGAAAGGAAGAATTGAAAAAGAGGGCACCAGGCAATAAAAGAGCAGCATTAAAGGAAGCACCACTTTCTCAAGTGCCGATCGCTCCGACAACCTCTTCAGCGCCTTCGCTCGCCCGCTCCTACGACGAAGACGCTATACAACGTATGCGCGAGGAGTTGTACAACGATTCGGATGCTTTCTTATTGAATAATATTCTTTTATCTGTACAGTTCTTCGAAAATTATGAAAGGTGAGAAGATATTTCGTGTTGTAAAAAAAGTTTGTGTTTTGCCAAAAACATTATTTCACATTTTGTTACACTACACAGATTTTGATTCACTCTTTTTATGATATCTTTTTATTTCATATTTTATTTCTGTTTTTTTTTTTAATATTAATGATTCAGATTCTGCCTTACCTACATTTAAGTAAAAAATCTAAGGCCTATAATAAAATTAATATTTATTTGATAGGCTAATGATTAGGATAAATGGATTTAAAGCTAATATATTAATATGTTCTGTATACCTTACAGTGTCTGATAGCAGCGTTATGCCCATTTCTTAGGAGGTTGATAGACTTTGTAGTACTACTGAGTTTACCTTCGACGGTACTTACCACTCTTGCCCTGAACTTAACCATAATAATAATCTTCTGTTTTGGTTGCAAAATTGCAATAGGTATAAGCCCTATACCAAGCAACTACAATACCTTATTATACGCATCGACGATGTGGTGTGTCAGCAAAAAAACGTTGTTTAATTTTATGTCTCAGTATTTATAACTTACCTACTTTCAACTTAGTTAGGGAATCCTAAAAACGTTTCATGTAAGAAACGACCTCTGTCCTCGATGGTAGTGACTGCCTCCGAAGAGCGGAGTGCTGGGTTCGATTCTGAAATAACTTTTCTCGGGTCGTAGGTCTTCATTCACCTACCTATTATTTGTATTGTCCATGCCATCTGCACCTCAGGGTAGCCAAAATGACTACATTATAATTAGAAACAGGCTAGAGGTTATTATTGCAAAAAATAACCATGATCAATTGATAATATATTAGGAAAGATAGCGCATATAATCTAACGTATCAACTGTGTACCTATTAAATGCAATACCGCTTAAAAAGGGCTTTCAGCGTTCAATTATTTAATAACATTAAATGGTTAATCAGTTTTGTCATCCATAAAATTTATTGATGAGGAGTACTTTACGCAACAATTCAAATCATTTGATTGATATTTTTCTTATTAATTAATCATTTAATTCATCCCTGAAACACGAGAACTTAAAAACACTTACCAACTTCTTTGATATTTTGTAGTTAATGTGTTTCGAGAGGGAGTAATGTTGTACTTATGATAAATTTACCGCTCGATATTCAAGTCTTTAAACATTCCGACAGATATTATGTGGCAATCAATGTGTACGATATTGAAATAAAGGCATTAACTCTGATAACATTTATTTAGATAAAATGTTATCGCTCAAACGTCCCTAGCGGTGATTTCTTTTTGATTGCATAAATCACTTATTTACCTACATGTTCTTAAAAGCTTATTAATTTCGTCATGATTTTAAGCTTGATTGCCTTGAATTCTGTTGTTTGTGAACAATACAAAATAGAATATTTTATTAAGTAGGTAATTTAGTACTTAACAATTATTACTTAAGTTTATAAACATAGGTTATTATTGATTGAGAAACTAAGCTGAAAGTAAATTCTTAATTGAACTGAATATTTATTAGTAGTTAATGTATGTTTGTTTTGTTTAGGGAAACCAATCACATCAAGACTAACCCCTTAAGCGAGCGGGAACATACTATGGATGATGCCATGGTGCGACGCCATAAGCATGTTTTCTTTGCGGATAGATTGCAAGAGTGCGTGCAGGAACATGTTTACTATCAACGCAACCGCGACCTCAGGGAACCATTGATTGCTCCAAGACTGTACATCATTTATGACAACGTGGAAGCAAGCGAACCCGGTGATACGTCAGACTATTGTACTGTTCTTGATGCACCATTTTATAAACTGCGTATAGAGGACTGCAAAGAGTCAGGTTTGTATTCATATTTTAATGTTAATTTTTAATGTTTTATTTCGATTATAGGGTACCGGCTCCAGTATTCAGCCAGACACTAGCCTTCGCTTTTTTAAGTTAAACCTCTAATAATAACGCCAAAATATTATAATTGAAATTATACTATAGGTATCTATCGGTTCTTTGACTCCTCCATCATACATCTTGTATTGTGTGACTTATCTGTTAACATGCCAGCGTATATTTTGTTGGTCATCATATCAAAATAAAAAGGAGTCATTAAAAATTAATTTACAAGTTAACTCACATTTACAGACAGGTAGGTAACTAAAGAGAAATGGAATCTGTAAATAAAGTAAAATATTAATTTACGATTCAAATGCCTCCCTATAAAAGTAACCTAGATAAAGTTAACTGATGCATTGAGACCATTTCAATGAGCTTCTGTGGTTTGGTGAGGAGTTTGGCCTTCTGATGTCAGAGGATACTCCAACACAAAAATAGTCAATTTTTAATCGATCAGAGTAATAGAAGTAATTCTTGTTCCTTCAAGAAGTATAAAATGGTTATTGATTTTCTCGATCATATAAAACAATCTTTAATCAATATATTTACGGAGTTAATGTTCGTAAATAAATAGATTAGGTAAGAATAATATTACATGATGTTGATCATTGGACTCATTTAATTAAGAAGTAGTCGACTACTGTTAGATACCATAGAGATAGGAATATTTAGATACCTTAAGCTGTGACTGACAAATTAATGACATTTAGAGGCTGAGTAAATTTCGTTTAAATTGTAATTCCTTAGTTAAAATTATGATTAAACTAAAAAATTAAGCTATTACGATTAAACTAGAAATTTAAATAAATAATATAACAAAATCAAAGAACAGCTTTTGCTTAATCCTTTACCTACGTCTACGATGTGCCATGATAATATTTTAACAGGTTCGGTTAAACGGCTGACTATAATTGGAGAGTCTACCATATGCCAACGTATTTTAGCTATAAAGCTGTGATTCATGGTCATTGTGTAATAATTCAATAAAGACTATCGGCCTGATAGTATCAGATGACTTGTTTGAAATCCGTGTGTTAATATTTTACATTTTTTTCTAGGTTTCATAAAATTGAAGAAAACTGAAGTATTAGAAAGTACGTTATCCAAGAACAGTGAGTTGAATAATTTTACAAAACCTGATTCTGATGATAGTTTATATACTGATTCAGAAAAAGAATCAAATGACTCTGATGAATGCACTGGTAAAGGAGACAATTTTTCTAACAAGATAAAAATTAAACTTAATCAATCACTTCACGATCAACCATCAAGTCATTCAGGTAGGAAAAGAAATATTCACATAAAACAGGACAATGTAAAAGAACAAAACATCAATACTACAGAAAACCATAAAGAAGAAGATATTTCCTCTGATGTCGTTAAGGATAATCTAAACAACGACAATGATTCCAAGCCACGAAAATCTATTCTAAAGAATACAGGAAAGGTAGTTGGACCCATAAAGCAAATTGAAAGCAAAACGAGCGTTAATGGTCATCTACATATCCCAGTCGATATTAAAGCTGAGGATACTGAAACTTCTGGATACAGATCAAATTCAAGTAGTCGTCAAGCCGAATCTAGTGAGACAGAGTCAGATTATGGCTATTCGACAATCACTGAGTTAACCACACCAAAAAAGATTCAGTTACAGTCGAACTGTTTTGTTTCCTCTGGCGTCATACCCGATGAATGTTGGACTCCAGTTGAAGTTCGAGTTATTGATTGGAGTGACGATGAAGATGAAAATGCTGATACAGTATCGAAACAGTCTATATCGAGAAATCTGTTTGAGACTCATCATTATCTCAGTTCTATAAAATTTATGCACAATTTCGTCGACAATTTTATCATAAACTTAGGGTCTGGATTAGGGTTTTCACATGATTCTGTAAACAATGCATTAACTCAAGGTGCGAGTATTTATTGCGATTCAACGAAAAATGGATTAAAACTATCTTATGAAGTTTTCCCAGCTTTAATAGCTGCTTGGCCCAATGCGGCAAATCCGTGGATAATACGGGAAAGGAAAATTATACAAAATCCTAGGACTAACTTTAGTTACCAATGGCCGACTAAGTATATGGTTCATAAAGCTATCGGTTTTGGATGTCTTTTAATTCCCATCGGCTTTAGACCCAAACGAGGCGTGAACCCCAACCAAGAGTTACAATGGAAAATTGTTTTCCCTGCCGCAGAACGTTACTTGGAAAGTTGTTTGGCACATTCTCACATGAGATGTTATTTGTTTGCCCTTATATTACATAAAGCTTTTATGGAAAATGATTCATCTAAGATTGGAATAGATGCGAGTCATATTAAAAATCATCTATTTTGGCAGTGTGAAGATAACTACGCAAAATGGCCTGAAGACCGACTTGGAGAAACATTAAGAATTTTTTTGAGTAGATTTTATCTTCACTTTAGTCAGTCTAGACTACCCAATTATTTTATAGAACAATGCAATGATTTTAAAAGTATACCACAGCCGATTCTACTAAAATTACAAAGACAATTAGCGGATATATTAGAAGCGCCTGTCATGCATTTACTTCATGCTATTGATAAGTTGAAATATACAAAGAAAGATTTTTACCCCACATTTAACTGCCAACGACTTTACGAAATTCTGACCTGCAAAAATCCATTACGCATATTAAACCCAAATCTACCAATTTATCCAAATTATGCAAGTTCTGATAGTGATGAAGGCGAACATAAAAATAAAAACAATGTTTGGGGTAGAGCAAAAGCTCATGACAAAAATTATCAATGGAAAAAAGAAAGATTACGGCAAATGGAAGAACGTAGAAGAGCTAACAAAAAACAACGGAAATCACCGGAAGATCGAGAGATTAATAAAAATGTAAGTAACGTAACCCATCGCCAACTGAGCGGCCATTTATGGCTTTTAAAGCTTATCTACACATTAAATTGTCATTTCATATCAATAATCGTGTTATATTACTTTATCAATCCATTTAGTTCACATGTGTATTCATTATTATTGAAATGAAACATACTTACTACATAATTTATGGTATTCCTAATTATGTTATTATACGAGTAGGGTCAAGTGGGGTAAGAGAAACATACTTTACTGGTATTTTCATATTTTGGCCTTCAGCTATCAAAATTATACATTTACTTTGATAATAATAGAAACAAATCTTCTGTTTTGAAATATACTTACATATTTTTTGACACAGAACTAAATTCTTCGTGTAATTACGGCACAATTTAGCAACAAACATAGGTCTTATAAATGTTCCTCTTTCCCGAGATTTGGAGTAAGAGGAACACTCGATATTTTTAAGTAATAACTTATGTTTTTAAGTGTATAACATAGCATGTTTTAAACATTTTTTTGAGTAAAAGGAATTAAACCTCGCCTCGTTTTAAATAAGGTCTTCTTTAGGATGACAGCAAACAAAAACGAAATTTGGGGTAAGAGGAACATATAAGTAAGGTCAGAGGTACTAAACTCTTTGTGCTATTAAATGATTGTATTAATAAAAAGAAGAACCGCCATTTTTTTAAGTCGGTAAAGCTACCAAAAACCTTTTCCTAATTCTAAAAATTACTGTGCTGAAATCCACTTTAAGATCGGTTCAGCCAAATGCGAACTTATGGCGGACAATACGTAAAACACGTTTTAAAGTGCAAAACTCCATTTTTTAAGTCGTCTAATATACCTAAAACCTTCTCCTAAGTCTGAAAAATACTATGCTGAAAACTGCATCAAAATCATACACATACATACATACAGATCAAACTCAGAACCTCCTTTTTTTTGAAGTCGGTTAAAAATAGAAATGAATGGCGCCACTTTTAACGGCCCTAACTGCTTCTAATAGTTTTTCTTTCGGGTGAGAACTTCTATCGGTCTTTCTTACGTAAGCTCGAGGCATTTTGCTTTTTTTCTGTAACAAATAAATAGTAAAGCAAATCATGGCTATTTTCGGAACGTATTATATTTTAGCGGATTTTAAATATGTTTGTTACCCCTGAAATAGGAAAAGAGGAACATATGTTTCTCTTAACCTGGTATAGCCGTTCCTCTTTCCCAGCTTGCCATTTTGAAGGTTATGTTATTATTGACATCGAAAAAGCACTAAAAACACACGTTACAAACAATGTAATACGTAGAAAATAAAGATTAAACGTAATATATACACTTGCCATAGCAATAAACCGCAACACTGATGTTTTTAATACTAAAATTAACTTAAACAAGGAACGCCGCTAGGTCTTGTTTTTTTAGCTTGACATCTGATATTTTTTTTTCTCTTTTGCTCGCTTACTTGCTGTGTTCCAGCGCAATCTATCCAAGAATATTTGAACTACGCCTAATATTGTTTTATCCACGTAGTCACCATAGAGCTGGGCATTATAGTTTTCTTTTTACGAGTTACTGTTACTCTTCCCCCAGCGTCCCTCTTACCCCACCTGACCCTATATACTGCTTGGGGGAGTGGTGGTTAGAGAGAGTGTGTGTGTAGAATAAAATTAATTATGTAATTAAATGTCGTAATTATTTATTAAATTTTAAATGTATTTTGTAGATCATTTTGCCACAAAGAATGGAAATGGAGCGCAGGCGGTTAGTGTTAGAATTTTTCATACCTCACTTCATTGCGATGGCACGTTCCAGTGAAAAATTTGAAGCAATAAGACAAGCTGTTATTTACTTAGAACATTCTCAGCGACTTTGCATGATATTACGCGAAGAACCTGCCGGCGATACGACAGCCAATGAATATCTTAGTGTAATAAGAGATAAATTAGCTGATTGTCATCGAAAATTAGTAAACCAGGGTGGTTTTAAGTTACCAACTCGTGGAGAGAAAACTGCCAGTCAAAATTTGCAGACTAAACCATTTCAGAAACATCGACCCAAATACGAGCACATTATAAATCAGGATTCTCCGACAGAAAATTCTGGAATACCACCGTTTACTTTCGTAGAAGTTCACGTTGAAAAAACATCGAAGCAAGAAGTCAAAAAGACACAGGAAACAGTACACGAAGAATCTAAATTATAACGTAAAATACCACCTGCTCAAAGCCCTGCATGCAAAGTTTCTACACTGTACTGTGTATTGTCCACGTTTGCAGGGTTGATATATTATGTATGATCTGTGGCAGCGGGTCTTGCAAGTCTACAAGATTTGGCAGGGCTTTGTGTTTGCTTTAAAGCTGCCTAGTTTTAGATTAGAGATCAGGATAGTATGTAATGTATGTCTGAAATGTAATTTTACTTTTAAGGGTAGGGATTATATTAATTCTTTCATTTGCTGAAAATACGTTTGTGGAGAATTTACTACATATCATCTGTCGTTTATCCCTATTTCTTCATTGCTTTATTCGCGTTTTGCACTTTGTCGTATTTTGATATTATTGTATACATTTCCACAAAATTAGTTTTAGAGATCTAGAGAAGCAAAGTTTTGTGAAACTAAAAATACTTAATAAATTTGCGAAATCGCTATAAAATATTAATAACTAATTATTGACAAAAATGAGAATCTCTGGTTTGTTTATAAATGGATTTTAATGATATTATTTAGTTTGGCTTTGGAGGTTTTAACTGTATAGTAGATAAGTGAAATAAGATAATTTTCTACTATATTTTGGTCTAAGATCCGAATCTAAGTCGACTTTCACCGGCTTGATAATAGAATCAAACTTATTTTATAATAAATTTCGTATCTTAGAAAATATATTAAAAATGGGTTGACAACAAAAATCCTGGACAGAATATTTTTTATTATTTTTTAAAAAATAATTTTTCAAAAATATTGCATGATGAAGATAATAATAAAATTTTATACTGGACTTAAAGTATAGAACATATAGAATGTGCAGACTATTATCAAATCGAGTGAAAAGTAACTAGTATTGACATACCTGTTTATACCTGTCTACCCAGTAGTTCGTCCAGGTAAATAATAGTCTACCCTACGTCTGCACATTCTATATGTTCTATACTTTAAGTCCAGTATAAAATTTTATTATTATCTTCATCATGCAATATTTTTTATGAAAAATATTTTTTTTAAAAATAATAAAAAATATTCTGTCCAGGATTTTTGTTGTCAACCCATTTTTAATATATTTTCTAATATACGAAATTTATTATAAAATAAGTTTGATTCTATTATCAACCCGGTGAATGTCGATATAGATTCGGATCTTCTACTATTTGTCTTTTTATTAATTTGAATTTTAAAGAAATAAGTTATATTCAAAACACCGTCATTTAAATTATAACTTTTTTCACAGACAATAATTAAATTTTTTCTCTGTGGTATTTGTAAATTAAGACTAATTTACAAATTTTTATTATTATGTAACGCTCAAATAAAATAAATGTAAAAATATTGATTTTTTTTATTTCGGTAAATAAAAATCCGAATATGAGCTCAATAATATTTGAAGGTTTTTACACTAACGGATTGACTCCAGCCACCATAGACAGTAGAGCCATGCGGACATACATGCCATATTCGGCCTGCCTAAAGTAGGCCGCGCGGGGATCGGAATCAAATTCTGCAGAAATTTCGTCGACACGTGGTAATGGGTGCATCACTATCATGCGGCGTCGAGCTCGAGTCATTAATTGAGGGGTTACTACCAACAAGCCTCGCATCTGTAAAAAAAATGTTTTTTAACTCCACAACATGTTTACCGAGTCTAGTTTTTTATGTTGATTTATTATAGACGACCTATGTAATGGTAAGTGGTTACCAATGCCCAATGATAAACATAAAAATAGAATACTACCTACTAGTAATAAAGAAGAGGAAATAAAATCTCAAGATGAATGAATAAAGAAAGCTCAAGAGCTTAGCTGGAAGTTGTTTGGCGGTTGACTCAAGCAAGAGGGTTAATTTAATCGGATTAAGAGCTAACCGAATTCAAAACAGTGCCAAATAAATTCAGTTTGTGTAATAACTTTTTGCGCGGTATTAACATGATAACGAAAGGATGTTTAAGAATTCATACCTTTTCATATTCTGCTTGATTCTCAAATCTCTCTCGCTGGATTCTTGTCATGTATAAAACATGAGTGTCGGCAAGAACATCCTCGAGTCGCTCGAATACTTTTTGTGGTATGCCTTTGTACGCTACATATTCCATAATATGTTTCGGCATGCCGAGTCCTGGTGGGCTTACATACTGTAACTGTACTTGGTATAAGGTCAGAAGCCGAGCAAGAGAGTGAACGGTGCGTCCGTTTTTCAAGTCACCAACCATTGTTATAGTAAGACCATTCACAGTACCAATCTCCTCTCTTATCGTAAAAACATCCAGTAACGCTTGAGTAGGGTGTTCACCGACTCCATCACCAGCATTTATTACTGGCTTACGGCAATTACGCGAAGCACGCTGAAAAGATAAACATATAATTGCTTTTTACAAAAAAATTACCGACTTCAATCTTGATAAGTAGAGATAACTCAAAAACTTCTCGCCAGATGGCGCTTAATTCAACATGTAAGTGTAAAGTTCTCGTCACTACAAATTAATCAAGCCCAAACACTAGATAACTGCAGTAAATCGTTGAGGAGTTCCCTCGACTGTCTTTCGGCTTCATCAGATCGACTCCAGATCTTCATGAAATGGTAGCGCGCTCCATAATTTTAGCTACACAGTGAACGTGTTACTGTACTTATGATAACACGAACAAACACACTAGTTGTCGATACAATTTTCGAAAGTTCCCCTCGATTTCTCTGAGATGCCATCATCAGATCCTGGTGTCCTTATCAGGGGACCCCACTGCGCATATCTACTTTACAACAAAAAAAGAATTATCAAAATCGGCCTATAAACGACGAAATAATCGCTGAACGTACATAAAAAAGCATATATACGGTCGATTTGAAAACCTCCTTTTTTGAAGTCAGTTAAAAATTAAAACATAAATACCTATTTATGTTTTGCTGATTACTATATTTCGTCACATGGAAGCTTTTACTGACGTACTGCTGGCTTAGAATGAAGTGACCAACACATCATGCATAAGCACTATCAGGAAAATTTTGGTATTAAAGAGACACCTCTGACGGAATGTTGGCTTAAACTCTAGAATTTGCATTTAGTACATTAAGTTAAATTGATACGTACTTTTACAGCTCCTGGTTCTGGGTGCCTTAAGACAACTACATCTGAATAGCTTGCCATCACAGCCACACTGTCTTCTAATGTCTCGCCTTTTTTAGCTGATGAACTTGTTGCATCAGTATGTATAACGGATCCACCTAATCTTTGCATGGCTGCTGCAAAACTACAGCTAGTTCGTGTGCTCACTTCATAAAATATTGACGCCATTACTTTTCCTCTTAGTATATCATCTAGAAATCGGCCTTTACTAACACTCGTTTTCATGAATTGAGCTAAATTGAAAATATCATTCAGAGTTTCTTTACTAAACGAGTCAACTGTCAATATACTTTTACCAAAAAGATCGCTACGCTGGCGCTGTGATACCGAAGCCTGTTGTGGATTATAGTATGAGGAACTGTCATGTCTTTGCCGAGTAGTACTTTGAAGAGGCAGTGGAGAAGTGCTCCTTATTCCCGTTATATCACTGAAGTGAACATTGAGTTTACTTTGCCCCTCAGGTTTGTTCAATTCCATTTGATCTAAATCAATATCACTAGACCTAGAAATTTCTAAAGAATTATGCAAATCAAGAGCTGAATTTGGTCGACTCGTTTCTTTGTCGATTTTCTCAATATCATATACTGGGAACGTTTGTTTTTTAGCAGGTGGCCAATCTCGCACGTTCTGACCAAATCCAGGTGGCACAAGAATTTGACCTTCTACGTAGGCTATTTCACCTCGAAGCGTTACGCGATGCACTGCTCCACATACTTGCATTCCAGCAAAGGGAGTCCATTTTGATTTAGAAAATGGCATGGCATGAGGAATTGTCCATTCATAATCCATATCGACCTCTACGTATGTGTTGGGTTGCTCAGGTAAATTAAATATCTTTCGAGGATTTTTATGAAACTTATTAATGATATCTTCCAAAGAAAGACGTCCTTGGTGCACTGCATTTAAGAGGAGAGGCAATATTGTTTCTACACCTGGAAAACCCGGGGGTGGTTTATCAGAATTTTTCTCTTCACATGAATGAGGTGCGTGATCGGTAGCGAATATGTCAATAACATCCAAATTTTTCCATAATTCCGCTTGATCTTCAGGACTACACAGTACAGGACGAACCTCAGCTCTGCCTTTGCCAATATCGTCTATATTAGCTGTACTTAAAAATAAATGATGTGGGCATACTTCACACGTAACTTTTAAGCCACGTTCCTTCGCGGATTTAATTATTAATATCTCTTCTTTTCGAGCAACATGGCATATGTGTATAGGACGATCAAGAAGAGATGCCATAAGTATTACGGCTCCAGTTTTTTCTCGTTCTGCATGCGCACAAATTGGCACTTTTTTAGGCCAATTCTGAAGATGTTTTTGCCATACCGTCATGTCATCCAACTTAAGTGTCGTAAAAGTTTCATTAAGATACATTTTCAAAGCCGCAGCTTGAGGTGCTAATTCTGTCGCTGTATCACAATTTGTAGTAGATGCCCCCACATATAAGGCATAGTCGCAGCGTGCACTTACTCGTGCTAATGTTGAAACATAATCATAGGATGTACGATCAATAAGTGGCGGATTGGTATTGGGCATTGCACAAATCATTGTAATACCACCAGCAAGAGCTGCCGCAGTACAAGAATTAAAATCTTCTTTATAAGTTGCTCCAGGTTCGCGGACGTGAACGTGTACATCGATGAAGCCTGGCAATTTGATAATGTTACGTGAAGTCATGCAATCTGTATGGGTTTTCATATGAGGTGCACCTCCACACTGAAGCATCGCCTAAAATAATAACATTTTATTTTTGAATATGAGTATTAAACACGAATATAAGATTAACAAACATACGAGTAGATATATTTAATACAAACCTTGACTAAAAGTTTTGCACACTTTACATCTGTAACTAAAGGAACTGCGTAATCTACAGCTAAACGTCGAGTTCGATAACCGTGTGTGCTGAAAGAAGAGACCCTACGCGCGCCTCCTCGCATTGGTAAATTTATAACAAGATCTAACTGTCTTCTGGCCATGAAATCGGCCAAATGCATCAATTCTCCGTCTGATCTTGCGTCGTCGGGATCACCAATATGATCGAAAGTCCATTGTACACTTTCAACCTAAAATAGGGTTTATTTAATTATCATGTTAAAAGTTGTAGAAAATTTTATATTTTTCCATATTATGCAAACTAATACCTCCACTCCATGCTCCGTATAAAAGTCACCAGTACCCATACTTGCGTATAATTTGTAACCCATTCTATGAAGTATTCGTACACTGGGCAGTAACTCCATTTTATGCTGAAATAATTGAAAATACAATTTTAGAATACGCATATTAGGAGAAAATTCAAGTTAATAATATATTTTAATAAAACTCACAACAGTTCGTTGAAAAATACCTTAAAAGTTCCTACTGATAGTAAAATGGCCTTTTTCGGTATTCTGAACCCCGTGCTCATCAAAGATTTTAAGTAAGCCTCGTAGCGGTTTTCACCAAAACAAGCAACTTCTCCAGTTGACGCCATTTCCACGCCTAAAGTTACGTCAGCACCGGATAATCTTGAAAATGAAAACTGTGGCACTTTTACTCCTACTTTGCCACATCCAGCCATAACATTCACTGTTTCTACCGGAATGCCCAATATTACTTTAGTTGCCATTGCAACGAAATCATGATCCAAAGTTTTAGACACAAACGGGAATGATCTAGACACCCGAACATTACATTCTATTACTTTTAACTCATTATCTTTTGCAATTAACTGCATATTAAACGGTCCAGTAACATCAAGTGTTTCAGAAATTATTCTTGCAATTTCTTTTATTTTGTCCAATGTTTCATCGTTTATATCCTGGGGTGGAGTTACTAAGGTTGCATCTCCAGAGTGAACACCGGCGTTCTCTACATGTTCTGATACAGCCATGCATAAGATTATCCCGTCTACAGCTACAGCATCCACATCTATCTCTTTAGCATCCATAATATATTTAGATATAACTACAGGATGTTCTTTGCTAACTAAACTAGCTGACTTCAAATATGCTTCTAAATCTTGATTGGAATAAGCCACGTTCATAGCAGCTCCACTTAAAACATATGAAGGCCGAACTAGACATGGATAGCCCACTTCTTCGCAAAATCCAATAGCAGACTCTAAATTAGTAAGTTCTTTCCATCTTGGTTGTAATATACCTTTCCGATCCAGCATACGAGAAAATTTGAATCTATTTTCTGCATTATCAATCATATCTGGTGAAGTACCAAGTATCACAGCTTGCTGTCTATGCAAATCCATTGCTATATTATTTGGCAATTGACCCCCCATACATAATATCACGCCGTCAGGATGTTCGATATTATATATATCCATCACGACCTCAAAAGATATTTCTTCAAAGTACAATCTATCACTCATGTCATAATCAGTACTAACTGTTTCGGGATTATAATTTATCATAATTGTTTTTTTGCCTTGATTCTTCAGTTCTCTTAAGCATCCAACAGCACACCAATCAAATTCTACAGAACTGCCGATTCTATATACACCAGAACCTAATACCATCACTAACTCCCCTGGGAATTCTAAGTCATGTGCACTACCATTATAGGTAAGGTATAAATAATTTGTAGATGCAGGCCATTCCGCAGCGACTGTATCAATCTGTTTCACAAAAGGAGTTATGTTGTGCTCTTCTCTGAGTTTTCTTACACCTAATTCTGTGCTTTTGATTGCAGCGGCAATTTGTTTATCTGAAAATCCTATTCGCTTAGCATTTTTTAAAATATCGTATGTAATAGAGCCAGAACTGACTGCTTCGAGGTTAGAGTAATAATCAATTATATTTTTAAATTTGTGTAAAAACCAGCGATCTATTTTAGTAAGATCGTATAATTTATCTACACTGTAACCCATTTTTAATGCTGCAGCTAAAACAAACATGCGTTTGTCCGTTGGTTCTCGTAATTCATCTTCATTAACTTTTTTAATGTAGGGATCGAATCCATTTACATTTTCATCTACCATTCTTAAGGCCTTTTGAAAAGCTTCTTCAAAACTTCTGCCGATAGCCATTACTTCTCCGACGCTTTTCATTGAACTACCAATTTTTGTACTAACTCTGTTAAATTTCGCCAAATCCCATCTTGGAATTTTCACGACACAATAATCTAAGCTAGGTTCGAAGCAAGCTGTAGTTACTCGCGTCACAGAGTTTTTGATTTGTGGTAATGGAATACCCAAAGCCAATTTTGCCGCTACATACGCCAGGGGATACCCAGTAGCTTTGCTCGCTAATGCAGAACTTCTTGACAGTCTGGCGTTTACTTCAATAATGTATAATTCTTCTGAATTTGGATTCAGAGCGTACTGAATATTACATTCACCTACGATGCCAAAATGTCTTATAACTTTTATTGCAGTATTACGCAACATGTAATATTCCCTATTAGATAGTGTTTGACTAGGTGCAACGACAATAGATTCACCAGTATGAATACCTAAAGGGTCCACATTTTCCATATTACACACAGTTATGCAGTTATCATATGCATCTCTTACAACTTCATATTCTACTTCTTTCCAACCTTTTAATGATTTGTCAATAATGAGCTGTTCAGAATGTGATAATGCTTGATGAGCTAATGCTCTAAGCTCTTCTTCATTATTTGCAAATCCTGAACCTAAGCCACCTAGTGAAAAAGCAGAGCGGGCCATCACAGGATACCCAATTTGTAAAGCTGCAGCTAAAGCTTCTTCTACAGTTGAAACAGCGGCACTAGGTGCAACTTTTTCACCAATGGCATTAATTTTTTCAGCAAATATTTTTCGATCCTCGGTATCCACAATTGATTGAATTGGTGTTCCAAGTACAGCTACATTGTATTTTTCAAACACTTTTGACTTCTGCAGTTCTACTCCACAATTTAATGCTGTCTGGCCACCAAATGTCAGTAATACTCCCGTGGGACGCTCTGCTTTTATAACTTGTTCTACATATTCAGGTGTAATAGGTAAAAAATACACTTTATCAGCTAAACCTTTAGATGTTTGAACTGTTGCAATGTTAGGGTTGATAAGGACTGTTTGAATTTTTTCTTCCTGCAAAGCCTTCACACCCTGAGATCCAGAGTAATCAAATTCTCCTGCTTGTCCAATAGATAAACCACCTGAACCCAGAATAAGAACTTTTTTAGGTCTATCTTGTAAAGTTGGGATAAATGTGAGGCTTTCTGTTATCATTTTATCTATGACACATTGCTCTTTTCTTTTATAAACTCTTGTTGCATCTACAAAGATGTCAAAAAGATTTTCAAGGTCTGTAGGTCCTGCAGTATGTTCAGGGTGAAACTGTACACTGAAAAAAGGAAGGCTTTCATGAATGATTCCTTCGTTGGTTTTGTCATTTTCATTCGTGAATAAAACTTTCCAATTTTTAGGTAAAGTACTTGCTTCAACTGCAAAGCCATGATTTTGTGACGTCATAAAACATCTTCCAGTTCCACTGTGGGTGCATGGTAAATTGTGTCCACGATTTCCGTAGCTGAAATAATAATGTAAGTTCAAATTAATATATACATAGGTAGTTCGAATATGACAATATAATTAGATATTTATTGACCAACTATAAAAGCACTTACCTTGTTTTGTAAGTTTTACATCCAATTGCTGTTGATAAAAGTTGATGTCCAAGACAAATTCCAAAAACTGGTTTAATATTATTGGTGTCATTGACTACTTTCTTAATATTTTCTACAACCTGTTTGCACATAATTGGGTCACCTGGACCATTACTGATGAATAAACCATCATAATCTTTTGTATCCAAGTTATGATTCCATGGAACTAAAATTACTTTAGCATTTCTTTTAATGAGACATCTGATTTGATTGTATTTTAAGCCGCAATCTACAGCCATGATTGTGATATCTCCATTAGGATTGAATATTTTCGTCTCCTGAAAACGAAAAAATATTATGCTTGACAAACAATAATTATTAACATTTTACTTTGTATCTCACCGATCTATCTACCGATTAAGTAAATTAATAGAATTTACCTAAGAGGTGAAGATAAAACTTTGCACCTCTGTTTACCAAAATAATATAGGCTACTCTGTGCAATTATACCATGCGTTTGACACGACGTCACATTAATTTTAAAATGTTTTAAGAAATTTGTTAAAAAAGTCCCTTCAAAAATCTCTATAAATTTTAACAAATTATGTTATTCCGATATCTAAGCTATATTACTGCAAAGTTTCAAGAAAATCCGTTCAGTAGTTTTTGCGTGAAAGAGTAACAAACTCACACACACACTCACTCACTCACTCACATACATCCTTACAAACTTTCGCATTTATAATATTAGTAGGAGTAGGAAGTAGGATGGTCGAACTTCCACCGCATATCTACTACTTTTTACGACTTCTCTAAAATTATTCTGTAAATTAAGTTCGTTAAGAATATTTAGTAAATTAGATACCACTTGTTTTAATTTACTAAATATTCTAAACGACTTACACTTACTTATCATACACACCTTAACGGATACTTCTGCAACCAAGTTCCTCGTGTTCGGGTCAGACAGCGCCGGCAAGGGTCCGAATGGGGGTGAGCCCTGTACTATCCTGCCCAGCATTACGCCCTCACGGAGCCGGTAGGTAAGAGACCTGGTGTCGATGCCACAGAGACCCGGCACACCATGCGACGCCAGCCAGGCTCCCAATGAAGAGCGAGCTCGCCAATGACATGCATGCGTGCTTATTTCTCCCACTATCAATCCGGCTGCCCAGATGCGGTTTGATTCGAACCACCTGGATAAAGAAATGAGATATTTTTAAAACTTTTGACAAAATTATTAGTTTGCACGAAGCTTTGTCGTAAGTCTTTCGGACAATAAAGTTACGTAATTAATATCATACTGTCACCCTGATCCAGGGGTGCCGTAAGCTTTATCAGTGCCTGCGTGCAAAATTTGCATACCACAACCCCCTCCCTCCAATCTGACACACGCTAACTTTTATGCCATCCCACCCTGGTCTATTTGCAACCCCCAAATGCTTGGACTTGCAGTGCCCCTGCCATGTCCATTTTTATTCCCGTGATTAAATGTATGGGTGATCCTAAACAATTGGTTCTTTGGATAAAAGTAGCCAATTGTACCTATATCTACTCCATATTTTTGATTGCTGTTTTTTGTGTAGGTTCATTAAAGCAAAGTAAATCAAACCTTGGAAGACCATGCTCATCTTTTTCTTGTTCATCAGGTACTCCATAGTTACCCACCAGAGGATACGTCAGAACCAGTAGCTGTGCGTGATAAGATGGATCGGTCAGGGACTCCGGGTATCCCACCATGCCAGTTTGGAAGACTGCAAATTTTTTTAAAGGTTATTTTATGGATATACAACTTTTAACGAATAATTCGTATAACGACAACTTAAAAGTAGGTATTCAAGTAATGAAGTAGATAATTAATTAGAACGCTAAATTTTAAGATTAAAAAGAAGATAAGTTTTAAGATTTCATTAGTTTATCTAAATAACTATAACCAAAAATTACGGGAATCAAAAATTTCATACTCCATTTTATGTTTACGATACTACATTAGCATAAATAACTAATTAACAAGACATTACACGCCTTAAAATAAGTTACTTTGTGCACTACCGTGTGTTCATCACAACATGACATGACGTAAGAAACTCATCAGATCATAGTAGCAATTTGGAGCAGAATGTTTAACAATAGAATTTCGAGCGCAGGCTCTAATTATTTTTGTTAATCTTCGTTAAACTTTACAAGGTTCTGATAGTGGGATAAGTGTTATCTTTACATATTTTAGTAGTAGCATTCTAACATATTTTATTATATATAAAAAAAATTGTTTAATTAACTAACCCACTTCACCCTCGACGGACAGGGGCGCTCCAAAATTCCGGCCCTGGAATATGGTGCCATCTGACAAAATCAAGCAACATGGGGGCCCAACTTCACTACTCAATTGACTTTCCTCCATTATTTCTGGAAATTACAAAACACGCGTTATAGTAAATGTGTTAGCGAGATTAACATCGGATCAACCTGTTATAAATATGTTATCGATCACTAATCACTAATCAACGCCATAAAGCTGGACAAATTGATCATTCATCATGAGTTTTGCATTCGAATTCTGAATTTGAAAAAAAATCCACAATATATAGTAACATACATGGCTTACAGTTTTCCATCGCTTTTGCCACGTTATTGCAAAGAAAATTCAGTAACAATACAATTAATAACAATGTCGACTGTCGTCTACGAAGAATGAATGAAGAAGATGAAATTAAGCTCAGTGCCTCTAGCTAGATTCATAGTTAAGAATAAGAGGACCAAAGCTCTGAGATATATAGAGCAGAATATTTTTTAAATACATAATTTCAAACATTTGGAAGTAAGGAAGGTAATGAAATACAGCGTCTTACGGGTGTATGAAAAACGTTCTAATTTTTTTTTATTTACTATCTGGAGAGTAAGGGTCCCAATCCAGTTTAAGAGTCCCAGCCGACCTCCATTGCTCGAGATGCATTGTATCGACTATCGAATAAGTGACGGGGTTACAGCACCCGCTTCCTTATTTTAGAGGTAGCTGAACTTGTGCAATTCAATTGATGAATTTTTAGAGATGCCCTTCTAGGCTTGGTAGAGCTGTAGTCCTGCTTGCTAATTTTCTGACTTGAAAGCCAGTATTTCCTTTCTTTCCTCTTCTGTATTTATAAGTCCACTTGCGACGTCATTAACTTAACATTACGAGTACATGGGCTAGTCTGCTCATTTAAGGACAAAAAACCTGTTTATGTCCATCGAAGCCAACCATATTCTAGTAATTTGAAAAATCAATTGAATTTGCTTCTAAGAAGCATCACTACTTTTCACGTTTTCATGGCATACAAATTGAATTATTAAGTAGTATTAGGATGCAAGAAAAATTCTCCTAGGACTGGGCAATATTAATTCTTATAATAACAAGGAGAGATCTATTTTTAGTTTATCTTTAGATATTCTATCAACTAAGGCTTTGCGCAATCCAGGTATCTATTATTATGTATTTGAATACAGTTAACATGTGTTATTAATGTTACCTAATAAAGTTGATTTCCATGGTGTGGATGAGGTTTACGACCGCAAACAAGGTTTTATTGAATTACACGCTTCGTGAATAGTTGTTAGGTATGGTAAAAAGGCATAATATAAGTAATTTTTGGGTAAATAAAAGGATATCTCTATAATATAATTACTCAAAAATTGAAAATTAAGTTAAGTATTTTTTAATGATTTTTTATTTAATGTTCCCAAGCATAGTAAACATGTAGCAACAACAAAATAATCTTATAATCTTACCAAATATTTCATGAAATCTGACTACGCATTTACAAAATTCTTCAACAGGCATTTTTCTAAGACCGGTGATTTTAAGAAAATAATTACTTACAATACTGTGAACTTAAAAATACATAGGTAAACATAACGCGAATACCCACCCATCTATGTGCATGCAAACAAAACACAAAAAAATACCACGAACATCATTATGTTTGCAAACGCAACTCCTTAGGTACAACAAATTCAATTGAGTACTTATCATCATAATATGGCCAGATGGACGGTCGAAGAATAATGTCCCAGAATCGGTCAAGTTTCTTAACCTTAAACTGTCTCGGTTGTTTTGCGTGTTATCGTAACATACTCACATTTTTTAGGTTCAAGTTGCCGGCCACGTGGTAGATAGTTGGCACCGCGAAGGACGGTCCTACGCTGTCGCGGGCTGCGCAACGACAGACCGAGGACCGAGGCCGAGGTCGCTTCAAACTCAAACCCGGCTCTTATCACGTTCCGTCATACTTCCTTGATTAACCATCCCTATCACACGCGTGCTAACGCATGGTTCCATCTCACTCGTACACTGGTTGACGAGGGTTAACGATGTGAACAATGGTAACAGTTAGAACTCTGAAGTTAGGAGCATTTTAAATTGTGTAGTTGAACTACTTGAATGCAGAATGAATGAATACTTATACCCACTTGTAACATCAAGATTTATCAAGGTTGAGGCAAAGTAGCAACTAAGTACATATCTAATTATTATATTACATTTCTTTTAATGTTCCCTCTCGTTTGCCACGGAATCCCATTTCATTATTTTCCCAAAAAACATTTCGATCTTAAAAATAAAGTAAGTAAAATCTTAAAAATACTGTAAACATGTTTTAAGTTTCTCATTTGGATTTTACATATATTAATTTTAATTTTGTCTTTGTTAGTGTAGTACAATTTCATCACCCCTTTTTTTCCATTGCTATTGTTATCGTACTGTTTAGTCTGTTTTTGCATGCTGTAACTGCCTTTAAGTGAGATTATATGTTTTCTAGCTACCTATGGACTGAAATGTTATTCATGTTTTACATATATTTTTGTTGGCGGTTCTGTTTAAATAAAATAAAATAAAATAATAATATCAGCTTCCTTTAACCACAACCGACATGCTTGCTTATAAACCTATTCGAGACTTATTTTACTTAAAAAAACAGAGCAAATAAAAAAAGCAAACTGTCAGTCAAGGACGTCAAGGTCAAGCCTACTCCATCAATTTCTAACTTTTTATTCTGCAATGTAAAATTGTGAAAGGAATGGTACTTATTCACTTAGATACACATTGATGAAATCTCTAAATGTAGGTACGTACCTACTTGATCCATCCAAGAAGTTTGAAAAAATCTGGCAATCTGGTGAGAAAGAAATCTTTGAAGAAAAAATAAAAGATGAAAGAGTGTTTGAAAATCAGTGAAAAATAAATTCGTGGCGGTTATTGATAAAATTGTTAAACCTGAGGTTAAAACAATGTTAACTGGTAGCCTGCCACATAAAAAAAAACCTTACATCAAATACCTGGGGGATTAATTTGGGTGATATGTGCAATTGTGCATAGTCCACGACTTCCAAAAGGAAGGATCTTGTGCCCTAGCCTCAACTCTTCAGGACGACCAAGTTACGGATATTTGTTTGGCTATAGAATAGATAGAAGAATCCTTACACAAAAACCGATACAATTATAGCAACAAAATTTAAAACATTTTTTTAGAAAATATGGGTTTACCATGGGTTTACCATAAAATCCTTCCTTATTTATTTTGTTGATTTTTGCGTTTTAACGTTAGTTTAATATTTTACGTCAATTTATAATTTTGCTGACTCCTAGAAAAAATTTTAAGCAGTTTCATAACAAATCAACCTTGGTTATATTAATAATACTTTTTTAAGATCGGCATGAAACGTTAATATTTTAACGTGGCTTCGTTTAAGTAATAATATAAACTGAATCTGAATGAATTTCTAAATCACGTTTAGGTACAGCGTATCATAGACATACATAATATAGACCTGCTTTGCACGTTCGAATGTGTGTCAAGTTGTAACAATCCAATTTTGAATTGAATCGGTTTGTGCGTGAAGTTGGCGCAATGGAAATTTGTTACTATATTTGAAAACGAACAGATTACATAGTGATATCTCGCTTCCGCGTTTGGAAGTTTTAGTCGTGCTGTCTCTGTCACTCTTACATATGTCACGCGCCATTTTACTAAAGTTATTATTTTAGAAATAGTGAAAATAATTTACAATTCAATGTTTACATAATGAAATGTGATTCCTTTGGACTTTATTTATGTTTCTTGAATTGTCAGAATATTTTTGAAAGCACAGGAAGCCATATTTTCTACATTTGTGGACGTAATTACTGAAATCAATTTTGCGTAAGGAAGATGTGTAACTCGCTGCTGTCTACAACAGACTGACTTGATCAATCACTCAATCACAACCAAATGTTGACCACTCGTCGTGCGCCTTAGTATGTATGTTACGGGCGCATCTTTACTTTCTACATCCATGCAGCGTATGCGCATACCCAGACCCAGGGGGCGTCATATCGATTTACGAGGACGTTTTCTTAAAGTTTGCAACAACTGTGAGTTGAGTTGCTACTTTATCCGAGGTCCTGCCACTACCTGCGCCCATTTTACCGACAGTGGTAAGTCATCCCAACTAGATAATAATTATGGTCTCAGATAAAATACTTATTTGAAGTATTGAGGCATATAACTATTTTTGATAAAATTATGGCTTCGTTTTTGTTCCGATCTTGTACCTACTGCGATTGATAGTAAAAGTCGGTCACGAGTTATTCAAAATTTGATATATGAATAGGTAATTCTGGTAATTTATTCTCAGATAATGAGGGTAACCGCGTGTGAATTTTCCGCTAGAGGCGCTAGTGAGAAGGGAGGTCTGTCTGTCACTTTTCGCTTGTCTGAATTTCATTTGTCACTGTTTATGTATGGGCGGGCTTTGACAGCAAGACCTCACCTCGACGGTGGCACCAGCTGGTGAGCACAAAAACGGCGACCCTCATTGGGTATACGGCGTCATTGACAAAAAATATGAAGACGAGCACGAGTGGTTGTACTAGGTAACCCATATTTATCATGACAGACATAAATCATTAATCAATTCGGAGAGATCAATCAAACTACAGTTAGCGAAATATAACCTCATATATTAATTTTATAAACCGTGTTTAACATACGATTGTACATTTAATAACTCTTAATAATAATAATAACGCTACACACTCAGCCACACACTAGGATTCCTGTGTCGTGGTCGTGGGTGCCATGGACAACACAGACAAGGACACACACCCAGACCGAGAACGGAAATAATTTAAAGTCATCATTCAAATTACCGCCTCGTTGGGAAGCGAACCCAGGACCCTCGGAACCGCGATCCAAATGTCAACGATTGCGCAATTACCTAAGTATAATAATCGAAATTTTTCAGGCACCTATCGAAGAAAGTTATGTTGTGTACGTATCAAAAATTTTCTGCTCTTTGGGTCACAGTTATTATGGGGGTAGCGAAAGGGTAGTTTTGCTCATGCAGCAAGCAGTGGCCTTGTTTATAATATTTAATAGTCTGTCAATCCATATCTGATCGGCGTAGTGTAGGTACGTACTATTAGTTTGTTGAGTGACAGAAGGTCGGCCCCATGGTCGGCCCAGTGGAACAGTTATGAATTTCTAAGAAGAAATATGACTTGTGTTTTCCTAAATAAAATTCTTTACTAATAAAAGTGATATTAAAACATGCAAAGATTAAATTTAATTGTACTTAGTGTTAGTACCTACATAGGTCAAGTCAGTCTTATTAATGACTAGTTCGGTTGAGGATGGGATAGTCTATAAAATCTACGGTGGGAACAAGAGGCGCTGTCTCCAATTCTAAAATTTGTATGCAGTTTTCCGCAGGAGCTGCTTTCAACCACACTCCAGGCACATACAAGGTCACTTGAGGACCTACACCAGGCCAGTAACGCCCGAGGTTTCGTCCATTGATCCATATGTATCCCTGAAATTGTTTATTGTTTTTAATTAATTATTGCTTTCATAAATTGTATAGTGATTATGATCACGCCACCGGATGAAAATAATAATTCATAAATTGAAATAAAATTAGAAAATCTACGGCTACAATCTATTTGATTCAAGTTTCTTTACTCGATTTAAATAGACAGGGACAATGGAATACCCAAGTTTAACTTTTATTGTGAAACCATTGATCATGCCTTTTCTAATCACGCTCTTTTTTGTAAATTAGCCAGGTATTTTATTTTGCTTTATTTTGATTTACATAACAGTGATATAATATTGTTACGCTTCAGGAGTACTGGGTTCGAGAAAATGCCAAAATGTAGGTACCACAAAGACTACCTTTAGCTTCAGACGACATGAATTCATGTTATGATTCAATAGTACGTTCACTTCGCTGGAATCCAAGGGGACTTGCAATCGTCGAAACACAATTACACTCCGTACAAACTAAAACACTATTATGCACGCACTCGTAAACACACTCGTCGATCTTATATCGCCCGTAGAAATCACTTCACTTCTCGCTGGTATCGCTCGTAGGTATCGCTGGTTCTTCCCGTTTTCGCTTCCGAAACTAGAATGCCACCCACTCGACCGAGTGCCCCTTTTATACCACTCACGCACCATTCATGCCAATCCAGAATATTCCGGTAGTTGTTAGAATAAAGTTCGAGTATATTCCTTGCAATCGACTTTCGACCGTATGACTATTGTCGTAAGGTCGAAGCGTCGTGCGCGTACTTTCGAGACGGCCGCGCTCTATTGTTCTATTGTTCGCTTGACATATTGTTTATTGTTTCCGGTTTAGCGAAGTAGATACGCCAGGGTTATCACAATATGTATCTATGTACGATAGAATACAGCTGTATGGACCATTGACTAGTTTCTTTATTAAATTAGGTAGGCCCACTATTTTAGAATTTATTGTAGGCAGATATTATTATTATGTTTTTAAACTACTGATTAGATAAGGTTACAAAGCTGTCAATTTGAATTGGGTATGTAAAAACATAAATAACACGAGTTCCATGTTTACCTTTCCCCATCCTGTGGGATCTAAAAAGGTGTCCAGGGGCCGCAGTTTAGACGGCAAAACAAAGCAATTCCCGAATAAAACCGGTCCGCTGTTGAGGCGGTTCAAGGACGCACTTCCTTCAGGAACCGGTTCCCTCTCCGCTATTGACGAAGCACTTAAAGGAAATCCTGTTATTGACCATACTCCGCTCAAAGTTTTGTTGTTATAAGCGATCGTGCCAAGAATTCCCTGTAACAACATACCAATCTTAAATAATAAGTAAGTATAATAATAATTAATCTTTTTGTTAATCTACCTATGAAAACTGCAGAAACTACAAGTATTTTATCTCGAGCTGGTAGTCTGTAACTAAGCGTGTCAGTAATTACCATTTTCTTTATTAAAAATAATTGCATAAAACTATGCATGAACCTCGTTAAAGAATCGCAAACCGTGACTTTCTCTGTTAATTTAGCATAGGTAAAACATTACGCCGTGAAAAAAGTAGACGATATTACGACTTTATGTCCAAAGTCCAGTCTGCTATTATAAAAAAAGCTAGTTTTCACCGGGGATTAGCTCGCATGGAATTCGCTTAAACTTCACCCCTAGGGCAGTTAAATTTCTAAAAATCCTTTCTTATTGTTCACTTACGTCATGAAAGGAACTCCTGTATAAAATTTCAAGTTTTTAAGTACCTACAGTAGTGTCGGCTGTGTGTTGATATGCCTTGAATTTGATATGCGTTGTTGCTTTTTATATATTTATTTATATTATAATAAATGTATAGTTCATTTATTAGTTAATATCTTAGAATTTTTACCTTAAAATCATGTATTTTGTTTCCGTAGTTAATCCTGCCTTGATTTTCCACGAGAAGGGATAAAACTGAACCCGCGCTCGCGTTAAGAGTCACAGAATATACTCGATTCATCCTATTAATGGCTCCCTGATATTGCTGCAAATTCAAAAATAAAAATAATTATTTTCATTACACTAAAGAATTATTGTACCTATTACAGAAACGCAGTAAGACAGACAAACAAAGCAGACACGATTTGTTATGCTTTCTAATTTGTACCTTATAATTTTCCATATATTCATGAGATGAGACATGCATGGTGCTGTAAAGATACTAATAAAAATGTGTGTTGTATAAAAGTTTCCCATTTCACTTACTCCATTCAAATAGACGTATATCCAATCTCGAGGTTTTTTAATATCAAGTACGCCGCCTGATTCTTGCAATATGATTTCGTACAGTACTAGGCCACCACGCTGTCGAAGTTCTTCGAATGTTGGTAAAATTGAACCATTAACGTCTTCATACTTAACCCCGAGAGTAGTTCGCCCAGCAGTAGACAAGAGCTCGATCCGTGGTGTAACGGATGTGATACCGTAAGCACCTTTCTTTGACGGCAACGGTACAGTAGTGTCTGGTAAATTCAAATGCTAAAAACAAATGACTTCCCAATATAATTATATTTTTTGAATTCAGAAATATAATTCACCTTTTTGCAACATGAAACCAACAAACGTGTTTAAATTTTAAATTTAAACAAAGTTTAAATGTTCTAAGATCCCATAACACTTTTATTACATGCATCTAGTATTTTGATTAAAATATTTTTTTATGTAGGTACAATTAGGCAACGAACAATTTGGTTTGCCTGGTGTGCCTATCGAAAAATTTTAATCAAATACTCGATGCATGTAATAAAAGTGTTACGGGATCTTAGGATAAAAGAAAGGCTTAAAAATGCTTTTTCAGAAGTATGCCAATGTAATAATTTCTGATGATAAATGATAAAGATGCATTTTTGAAAACAAAGAATAAATACGTATACATTCAATTTGCAATATTACCTTGATCATTGTATCGCGTATTGCGTAATATTTAGAGGTTGGATCTCCAGCCTCAGTAAGTGGAGCATCGTAGTCGTACGATGTTATATCAGGCAAGTAGGTGACAAAATGATTTGCACCTAAAATATAAACGTGATAATTAATGATAAGTATGTTGTTACTGTTAAAATAAAAAGTAGTTGCTTAATAGCAAAAACCAAAGAGAAAATCGCAAAATCACTGTATGGATTTTTATCCAGGTTTTACCAACATATAGAGTTATTAATAGAGAAGAGATATTATAGTAGATACGTGAGCAACATGAAAAAATTATAAAGCGATTGAAGATGAAGTTATAAAGTAAAACTATTATATATGCAGTAGTATAATTTCTGTGGTAACGAATAGAAAATACAACCCAATTACGAGTACCTACATCTGAAGGAAAAAAAATCAGGGATACAGAAGCTACAAAGAAACTTACGCACGTTGTTTTTGGTATTATAATCATACTTAGTCAAATACTAACCAGCTGTAAACTCAAAGTTTGTTCCTCCAAAGAACATGTAGAAATTGAAGTTCATGTTATTCTGAAGCATGTCGCGTAAGGTCCGAATAACAACCTCGGTGGACACCTGTTGTATATCTTCGCCCCAGTGTGTGAGCCACCCGGGATAAAACTCGGAATTCATTAATGGTCCAGTTGGCATATATTTTCTCAATGGTTTGATTGTATCATTTACACTGCTAACTGTTGAGAATATATTTTTCATTGAATACACACATAGAAGGTATATATAAATTTATATAACAGATAATATATGTTACATTATACCATAATTTCCTTTAAACATATTGTATTCAATAAAAACACTAATTTGTTAAAAAAAAAATTGGTAGGTGGCAAAAAAGCAATGGGTGAAAGCGTTGACTATTACCAACTCACCAGCTCCAAAGTTGATAGTAGTAAGGGCCCCAGAAATGGCTCCATCGTAAATCATTGACCTATAGGTACCATCTGCTGTGTATAGAAGAGCATTATCGCCAACATGTTCTTTGATCATGTCACGAATTTTTCCCATATACAGTTTGTCGCTGCCATAGCTTCCATATTCATTTTCGACCTGAAAACTGGAGTAGATTAGTATAACAAGACTATTTTTTGTGTAAAAATATCATTCGTATGTATGGTTTACCTGCACTAAAATAATCGGCCCACCATTTCCAATTAACAAAGGTTCGACTTGCCCAAATAATTTTCTAAGCCAAATTTTTGATTCCCGTATAAAGTCTATAAACAACAAACAAAGGAATGATAATATCAATTAAATTTATAGCATTTTATTTTTTATTTTTGCTATGAACGACATGTTACATTAGGTATTACCTTCGTCAGTAGTGCGTAGTCTAATGTTAGGATATTTGCTCAAGAGCCAGTACGGGAATCCACCCTGAAACACATTATTTTTTAACAGAATTCAATTTAACAAACTTTTCCAAAATTTATTTTCTATATTCCATATCTATGTTTTGCATACCAAATCTCTTTCAGCACAAATATACGGACCGGGCCGTAACAAAACGTACAAGCCTTCGTCAGCTGCGATTTGAATGAATCTTTTCAAATCTTGGTCTCCTTCGAAGAACAGACTGGCTTCTTCCGGCTGGTGAAAACTCCATTCTACATATCTAACAAAAAAAGAATATTTTTCAGTAACTTTTTTTGAACAATCAATTATTAGAAGAAACAAAAAGATGTTAATTATTTATAAATCAATCAATAAATCTTTGTAAGTAAGTAGTAATATACATATATTATGTTAAGGTACAAACGTGGAGACAGCGTTGAGCCCTGCTGCTTTGAGTTTCTGTAAGCGATCTCTCCAGTATTCCGACGGAAGTCTGAAGTAGTGTAGCGATCCAGAGTGAATTTTCAGCGGCTTACCATCAAGTATGAAGTCGTCTCCTTCTATACTAATATTTCGCTGTAACAAATACAATCACAAATTATGTTAAATGAAATCGCTTTACTGTAGGTAAGTGTATTTTGTTACAATCCTCATTCAGGATATTGATTTGTAGTTGTTGTATTAAAATACATGTACAAAATATTATTATATTTCTTGCAGTTAAAAATAACAAAGAGTAGGTAGAATGAAAAAACTACACGTCAATTACGTCTAATTAAAGGTAATAATTGACGTCTCGTTCGTTTTCAATGAGGGTCGCCGTTTTTGCGCTCACCTGTTGGCGCCACTGGCGAGTGAGGTCCTGCTGTCAAAGCCCGCCCATACATAAACAGTGACAAGTGACATTCAGACAAGTGAGAAGTGATAGTGCCACAAATTTATCTGACCCGGTGGCCAAAATTGGATCTAATGCAAATGTTAAACTGTTGTCAGACAAAGACAAAGACAGTAGCGCCTCTTACCGGGTCAGATAAGTTTGTGGCACTGACAGATAGACCTCACTCTCCACTAGCGCCTCTAGCGGCGAATTCACACGCTTTTACCCTCATTGATTCAGATCGGATCGAATCGATGAAGTTCCAGTACAGAGTAGTGTCAGTTAATATCGTTAATTTGAACCACTAAAAGTCGCATAATATGTTGATTGCAAAGGACCGCTAGCACCTTCGTCGTTGTGCGAAATTTTCTCGTTACATTACAAAATAAACAAATTGAACTACAGTCTCTCATTGTAATACGTACTTTAACTGTTACCTGGGGGTTTTTATCTGCTAATTGACTAGTCCATTCCGTTTCTATTATTTGGATGACAAGTGGTTCAGTGATGCTGGAATTTGCTTCACCAAGAACTAGTATGGTTTGTGTCACCAAACATAACCAAATAAGCAAATGCCCTCTTCGCTTAAACATCGTAAACCCTGAAACGTAATATTTTTTTATGAACAAAATAATATTTACATTTCCTCTTGTTGTTTTACCTAATAACTTGTTGTCTAGCTATGAATTGACTTTAAATTAAACCCTCAACCCTCAAAATATAAATGATCAATAACTTTTTCTGTCGTCGATGCGGATAAAATAGGTACAACTGGACTTTGGGTGATGCAAGGTTCTTCCATACTTAACAGAAAGGCTCGCTCTCACCGAAAACATTCGTCTGTGATTTGAGTTTGAGCATTAGGTACGTTACAATAACTCTAAATCATAATTGAAACAGCAGGTGTCCATCCAATATCTGCATTGTAATTTAAAACCAAACTATGGAAATTATAATCACAATATTAATGATTACAAATACGCCCACTAGTGACGATAGTAAAACCAATAATGTAATCTGCTTGGAACCTATACGCTGAAGAATTTTCGAGTGTATAAGAAATTAAAAGTAAAAAAACCGGCCAAGTGCGAGTCGGACTCGCGCACGAAGGGTTCCGTACCATTATGTATAAAAACGCCAAAAATCTGGTCTGTTGTATGAAAGCCTCACTTAAATATTTAATTATTTTATTGTAGCCACATACTACGCACAACGCCATCTCTTGGACCGAAAGGTAACTAAACTATCGCATATCGTATGGGCGCCCACTTAAACATTTATTTTATTTTGTTTTTTAGTATTTGTTGTTGTAGCGGCAACAGAAATACATCATCTGTGAAAATTTCAACTGTGTAACTATTACGGTTCATGAGATACAGCCTAGTGACAGACGGACGGACGGACGGACGGACAGCGAAGTCTCAGTAATAGGGTCCCGTTTTACCCTTTGGGTACGGAACCCTAAAAAAGTAAACAAATTAGGCTTTCAAATCTTGACCTGGTCATACCGAAAAGCATAATTCAAATAATTGATTGTAAAAAAAGGTTAAAAACTAATGGTACTCACAATACAAGAAATGTATTTTGTCTAAATACTATCCACGTCGTACCTACCTACTTGACCGATTTTTTCCATTATACTAACACCACCAATAATTTAAAATGGTGTGTCAGCATTGATGTGATCATGTGACGATCTTCAGCTTTAGATTAATTATATTCTTTTGATATGAATAATACTGGGGCTAATGAATAGTACTTAGATATAGTTAAGATCTCAATATGACAGACTTCTAAATATGATGATAACTAGAGAACCGCCCGCGCTTCGCTTCGGGACCCGTAGGTAACAGCCGCGTAGGTCCCGCTCCCGTAGGAATCTCGTCCAAAGATAAGCCTATAATATGTTATATGACATACTGGAACATCAACATCAGAATCCGTCCTGTCTTCACTCACGGCTAACATAGCCGTGGGGATTCAGTTTCGGGGCCGGTGGCCCCCTGACTGAGGTGTCTGCCGCGGTCCGTAACAACGGACCGGTCGTTGGGTTGGGACCCTGTATGGGTCCTCGAAGATTGTCCAGATGGTGATGTGGAGTATGGGTGTCTAGTCCGGGGAGTCATGATGATTTTCACGCCGCCCGGGCGATCAGGCCCTACCAGGTGAGACCCGCTGGTGGGAAGCCCAGCAGGAGCCGATCTGCGACCGGACGGCGGCTTGCGGTCTTGTCCGAGGTGGTTCATGTCGGGCTGCTCCCGCGCAGTAGGTCGCGCGGGAGTGCCCAACGGTCCGGGGGGCGGGCGTGGAGCGGCACCAGGTTCCGCAGGTGCAGAAACCGCGCCGCGTCCGCGCGCGCAAACATCCGTTGCGCTAGGTCCTCCACGTGGGCATCCAGGCTCTCAACTCTGAGGTCCCGCTGGATGGTGGCGTTCCTCATGCATCACGGCGCCCCTGCCAGCCGGCGCAGCGTCTTCGATTGAACCACGCGTAGACGCCTGCGTTGTGGTTCACTCGGGAGCGCGTACCAGGCTGGGGCCGCGTACGTGAGTCTGGGGCGGATGTAGGTCTTCCAGATGGTGATTTGACCCTCAACGGGAGACTCGAGGAGAGCGCTGGACGTAGCGCTACATCTGCTGCCTTGGCGTGATTTACGACGTTGTTCACGTGGGGCTTCATAGTCAGGGAACAGTCCAGGGTTACCGTTACCCCATGGTACTTGGCTTGTCTTGTCCAGGCAATGTCTTGGTTGAGGAGCTTTAGAGTGGGGTCGCGCATCGTGGTTCCTCCGAATTGGATGGCCTGCATCTTCCCTATGTTGATCGCCATCCTCCACTCGTGTAGCCACTTGGGGAGGGCGTCGAGGCATCTTTGCATTTTAACGGCGGCGTGACCTGACTTAATCGAGGTGGTCAGGTACGCCGCGTCGTCCGCGTGGAGGGCGAGCATGGCGCCCCCCTCCGCTGGAATATCGTTCGTGTAGCACGAGTAGAGGGTAGGCGAGTGGCAGCTTCCTCAACATCAGATATAACATTTGCCTATGATTTAAGTAAATTACATCTACTATTTGATAGCGTGATTCAGAACTTGCAAATGAAATTAACAGCATCCGGAACTAAATTATCTAGCAACTAACAAAACATCGATCTTCCCATAGGAATGAGATGTTTTTCCGCGGTAAAAAGTAGCCTACGTCACTCTCCACCCTCCTAACTATCCCCATACACATAAACCATACCATATAATAGCCATGTTGCGACGTGAAAGAGTCACAAACAAACAAACAAACACACTTTCACATTTATAATATTAGTAAGGATTTACTAACCTAACCCAATAAAAACTCTAGTAATAGGTACTTATTTTAACTTTGTATTCACGGGCCGCGCAATATTAGCGTAAAATTATGCGGATTTAATAGTTGATGACCTACTAGCTGCTAAATGGGCTCCGGATTCGATTTCCGACTGGGGCATACATTTATGTAAGAGAAAAAAATATGGTTCCCTAATGGGAGGTAATATATTTGTAATGGCTCCCTGTGTCGCACGCAACGGAGGGTTTGTAGTATGTTCCCTTTATGCTTCTTTATATTAAATTATTGTTTTTAATTAGATAGGTACGAGCGTAATTGAAAAATTTACATAAAAATATATCTTAACATGTTCGTCGATGACTAGTAATGACCAGTGAATCGCTTTCCAAAACTCTTTATGTCATCCAGGTCTAACACGTTTATATAAGAAATCAAAATTTACCTTACTTCATTTAATTTTAATAAATCAACGAATGAGTACCTAGATAAATAACCTTGGATTATATTTTAAATCCCTGGATTTTATTATCTTATCGAGTTAGATATTTTCTTCCGATATTTAAATCAGGTCAAGGTTTTGTCAAGGTCTAGTAAAATAGTCTATAGTCATGCTAACAATAATATTTTAATGACTAGTCCTGGCTTTGCTCGTAGGTCCAAATTATTTCTCATACCCACCTATTTTTTAAAATTGTGAATCCATTAACAAAGTGAACAAACGCACAAACTATGTTTGTAACATACAAAAAAAGAACCACTGTTATGCTGATAAACAGCCCCAAAAATATTTTACCTATTTATTATTCCATGTTCAATTGTAAATACATACAAGATCCGTTATTTTTCTTCTACCTACTTATGTATGGATAAACAGCTAGGTCCAATTTAACTATTTTCAACCCAAATTAACTATTAGAATGTCGAATTTTAGATTGGTAAGTACATTAGAATGTTACTGTTAAATTTACAATAAAATAAAGAATACGATGTGTTTCACGAACTGTTTATGTTTTTTCAACAATTCATTGAACAATAAAATACAAGTCATGTAGATAAATTGGGCAATTAAAGAGCCATGTAGGAAAAATATGCGTTGTCTGAATACTTGGACTTAAATTCTTAAACGAATTGAATGAATGAACAGTGTTTGTCTTTGGTATTTGTTGTTAAAATGAAGGTGGTAAAACCAGTTCATCATTGACCACCTCAAAACCCGATGACATAGGGGTACTTGAAGAGTAAATTTCTAACTACTGGAAGGACAAGAATAATAATTATTGAAGCGTGTCTAAAATAAATATCATTATATGACTTGAGCATCCCAATATTCCCAATCCACGTCGTATGGAGAATAGAACAATGGATTGAACTTACCTAAATCTCTTTTAGGAAAAGCATCGATAATAAATTATAGTCCATAAAACAGTTTTTGCAATACGCATTGCAAATGTATTAAGGATAGATTTGCTCCAAATACGTTGAGTTGACACGATATGATATATTATATTTTAATTTTATTTGACTTTAATTGTATTTAATTTTAATTTTATTTGACTTTAATTGTATTTAATTTTAATTTTATTTTTATTTTAATTTTAATTTTATTTTGTGTAAACTTTTGTTTTAATTTTAAATTGTAAAGTCTATTTCATGTTGATTGTACGATTTTAATATTTAATTCAATGATAATATAAGCTGTTTATCCTTACGTTGCAACGCCCTTTCAGGGTCCATGCCGTTCTGTATCAGTCTATAGGTACTTGTAACACCTCATGTAACGCATGACGCAATAAAGAATATATGAATATGAATATGAATATGCCGTACCACACAGACGTCTAAACTTTCACAAGTTTTAACCCCTGACGCAAAAAGAGGGGTACTTTACATTGAGATACTATGTACTAATGGTGCTATAAGTTTGACCTCTCTCTCTGTGTGTCTGTGTTCATGTGTGTCTATTTCCGAGTGGAACCGTAACTCTCAAACGCATTGACCGTTTTCAATGCGGGTTTTTTTCTTCGAAAGCGTTTCCTTGCAGCGGCTTGGCTGGCTGCGTTTGATAGAAATTGGTTCAGTAATTTGAAGATAATCGGCTCTTTTCTAAAATTAATATCATAATTTTTATAAATCTAATTGACATTAATTAAATACACACTTCAAGTATCATTGATACGTTGCTGGCCAAGAATAGAAGGTAGAAAGAAGCACTAAGTCAAAGCTAGGAAAGATGTAAGTACCTACGTGTAGTTGTAGGGCTTAATTGGAGGTTTGAGATACATGTTATAATACGACTGCCATAAATGTCTTTGTATGTTGAGCTATTAACCTAATGACACACTATCTAATGACAATCACGTCTATTTTGGTACAATTATGCTGTACCTTGCTGAAATAAAGGGCAGACGTACCTACTATATCTGCAATATTTATTTATTTTATTTATTTATTCCATAGTTTACAACTAAAATTACAGGCAGCATCCCAATACGTTAGCAATAGATTTCTACTGTTGCATTTTGGCCTAAATATACTCGCGATTACGAATTATCACCTCTCTAGGTAAGGCTATATACCTACCTGGAGGCACGGAAATGCCTCCTACTAAAAAGTTAAAATTACATTTTTTATAGCGTTATACACTCATAACCCCTCAATAAGATTCCCTGTGTCGTCCGTGCCATGGACAACACACAAGACAAATTATACAGTACACACACTCAAACCGAGAACCGAAATTGAAACTCATCATTCAACCGCCTCGCTGGGAATCGAATTCAGAACCCTTGGAACAGCGATCCGGCATCATTTGGGTCGTCATTGTTGTCAAACAGTGTCTCGAATGACACTCCTGAAGGCACAGCCTGAAGGTATTTCGGTGCCTATAAACGTACCTAATTTAGTCTGGAGTCATTATTAGGTAGGTACATCTCTGTACCTGCACCTACGAAATGAAAATGCACTTAACTAATTTATTTTCATTACTTTTTCAAATTATTTTTCTTACTTATTATACGTTTGTTATCTGTGTTAACGGTTTCTTACAGACCCACGCTAATAATAATTATATTATTATACTAATTTCATTCATTATTGCTTTTTTGTTATTAAACCCTCTCAAACATTATTGACTAGTGGACTCTACAGATCATAGGTACTATGTTTTTTCAAAATTATTTTTTCTTCAAGATCCGATTTGTACTGAAAGTGTAAATGATTAAGTTATTGTGCCATCACCAAAACATTGTAAATAATGCTCACACAACTCGAACAACTACTGGGTAAAAATAATATTGAAAATTTTCCTTACACACATTACCTAAATAGATAGAGGTCTAGCTAAAAATAGCGTGTTAAAACCCAAAACCACGAATACAATAAAATATCATAACGTTAAGTAAGGTTCGCGACATAACCCTCACAATTTTTCTTTAATTTTAAAATTAAATTACAGTCACTAGTCACTACGCTTACAAGAACCGATATAATGAAGTGGTAAAGTTCTAAGAAAACCTTTTAAATCGATAACGAAATTGGACACCTTGTCCTACCTTTTGAGCGGGCGATTGCCATTTACAGGTGCAGTTTAGCGAGTAGATAAAATTTTATTATTGTTCTACAGAACCTTGTTGTTGTTGTTTGACGGAAAGGAACTAGGCCGGTTTTTAATACTGTAATCTAGTCACGCAACTAACAGAAGAGGCGACCCGAGTAGGTGAGAGGTGACACGAATGTTAGACAAAATAGCGGCAAGTTTCTATGACTCTATACAGCATAGTAGGTACTTACCATTTCAAACCACAATTTACGACATGTAATAAAGAATATCGCGGATTCATAGGTTGTTATAAATTGTGATGTAGAAAGTCTCAAGTACTTGAAAACTTCAAGGCGTTCATGGGAATTTATTAAGCTATTGCATAGCTTCTATCGCGGGCCTTGGGCGCGGGGACCGAATGCAAAAATTTCGTAACGAAAAAATTATTACACCCCCATCACCCACACACAGACATAGTTACTATGTCTGTGCACCCACACATCGATAAATACCAGAACTTTTAACTGAGTTAACTAACTTTTACTTTATAACGGCTAAACCGATTTGGCTAATTTTAGTCTTGAAATATTCGTGGAAGTTCAGGGAAGGTTGCAGCGATGAGAAAATATGGAAAAATTGCGAGGAAAATACTAAAAATGAAAATTTAATTTCCCATACAAATCTTACCTGTCAAACATTTGATTTTCGCCCCGTCGCGTCGGTTCGATGTTTTAAGAATAATTACATGTAGGTAGATCTGGATTAAATAAGGCGTTGGAATCGACAACATGTATTCATAATAGTCGAATTATCGCGTATTTAGATTTAAAACATGCAAAATAACATAGACATGACATAAAATAATGGCACTATAATGACTTGCAAGGCGAGGGCTGTAATAGAGCCAAGACTGTAATGAACAAAGCACACGCGTATCATACGACGTTTTTCAACACACTTGCGAGGAAAAAAACAATTAGGTAGGTATAAAATCAGCAAATTATAAACGAACAAATTAATGTTTGCACAAAATGGCGCGGAGGTTTATTTTTTCGCGCGCCGTATCTTTGGTTGAATAACTATGCGCGCGCAGGTTAAGTCCAGAGGCAAAGAACACCGCCATTCAGCCACAATATATTTAAACTAAATAATTATGTATTTCTAATAAGAATTTACGGTAATTAATGATTTAAAATAATGTATTTTTTAAATGCTTTAATAGATAATTAGATGAATTATAATCTTATCTTATCAGATATTGACTACAACAAGTTTATTTATTTACTAAATAATAAATCTTTTGGTAACAACCTCTTTACGGATATTAAAAAAAAGTGGAATAAGAAAAACACTAGTGCGGCAATGAAAAGTAAAACGCACTAGTGTGTAATAAACCGCATTCCGGGCGTAAGACTAAAGAAAAAATAGCAACTTTACGAGCAAGTGTGTTGAAAACAAACTTATCTGACCCGGTAAGGGAAGCGCTACTGTCCTAAACGTCAGTGTAATGCTACATCTATGTGTCTTTGTATTTGTCTGGTCTGACTACAGTATGACATTTGCATTAGTTCCAATTTTGGCCACCGGGTCAGATAACTTTGTGGCACTTGTATATGGGACTAGCGAACCGCCCTCGCTTCGCTTCGGGACCCGTAAGTATCAACCGCGTAGGTCCCGCTCCCGTAGAAATTTCGGGAAGATAATAAACTATCACCAAAATTAATTCAGGTTAAATTAAATTAAACTTAGAAATAAAGCTTACGACAAAATAATAGCAAAGTAGCAAAGGATCACAGCAAGATTAATTCAGATTAAACTTGGAAACGCGGCAAGTTTGGTATGGCAGTGGGTTCGATCAAATTTGATTACCATAAAAACGGTTCTAGTGTGTTAATCTTAAAAGATAGACATATACTGTCGTGGACATTTTTTTAGATCATTTCAAGAGGAATAATTCTTTCATACATATATTTTTGGTATCTTGAATCGTTTTCGCAACGCATGCAACGAAAGCCCTCGAGAATGAATAATTTTCCCCGTTTTTTCCACATTTTCCATTATTTCTTCGCTCCTAATTGTTGCAGCGTGATGTTATATAGCCTAAAGCCTTCCTCGATAAAAGGTCTATTCAACACAAAAAAAAATTTCAATTCGAACCAGTAGTTCCTGAGATTAGCGCGTTCAACCAAACAAACAAACAAACAAACTCTTCAGCTTTATAATATTAGTATAGATTAGGGCCGTCATATTGAGATGCAATGCACCTGCACAAATGCTAGATAACATTATAATAGACGACAATATGTAATTGTTAGTATATTAAAGAGCTTATGTTTGTGGAAAAAAAAGATTTTTGTTTAAAGATAAATGCATTTTTGCCGAAAAGTTTTTTTTATAATAAATAAACCCCATTGCTTCTGCATATAAGATAGATAGATACTTTAGGCTTTTTTGGGTCTCAATGAATAAATTGACATGCATTCCATGACTGTTGTAGGGTGGGGACGGGGTTCATACAAAATCCCCCATACCCTTTAATATCCTATTATAATATGTTGCTGTTTCGACCTTTACATTGTCCTACGCTATTAAAACAGAGTTGTATCACCTGAACATTGTTTACAAGCACAGGTGGTGGTGTCCATTGGTGTAATTAAAATTTACCTATAAATTATAGTATGTAGTAGCAATACCTACTTAGTATTTAACAAAGTGATCGCGTCACCTCATAACTTTTAATTAGTTTTTCACTGTTCAGAATATTAATACCTAATACCTATTTTTTTCAAAAGCTGGCACTTTATGTCCCAAAAACATTTCAGCGACATCTGGCGGGTAGATTGTACTCTACTTAACGATTTTCAAGTTTGTTATATATTATTCGTGTTAACTTATTTATTTGTAATTGTCTGCCTATTTTATCCAATTACCTTTAATTGACCGATGGGCTAAGACAATGTTTGGTTTCATTATATTTTTTATGATATTAAGTAGGTCTTTAAAATACAACTTAATTCATTTGAAATTTTATGGAAAATCTCAAAAAAAAATTAAATACTTTTGACTGATTTTTATACCTATTGCATTGAATTGCTGTACTTGCATTTTAATTAGTGAAAATAGAAACTTGAATAGGTAGGCACCTTAAAATAAATACATATTATTATATAATTTAAAAACACAATACTAATATAGATACTAAAATCGATAGTAAAATATGAATTATTTCTACTTTGAGAATTAAACTAATGTGTATATAATTATAACATAATAATTGTATTTGGTTTCACATCATTTTCTACGTAAACACATAAAGACGGTAGGTACCTATTCATTAATGTTACATCGCATTTGTAATTCAACGAAGCTGCATTCGTGCTCACATCGTAAGACATAAATAGGGTCTTGCTAGCACGTGTTGTAATCATATCAGTTTTATTAGATAGGTAGATGTTTAGGTCGACGGATTACCTTACGGCGATGACAATGACCCGCTAGACAGTGCCAGTGAACCCCAGGCCGGCTTGGCAGTCACGGGCGGTGTGAAGTCGCAAGTCGCACTCGTAGACGAGTGGGTTATTGGAGAGAGCGAATACCCCCAGGAACGCGAGTCGCCGCACACGACCGTCCAGTTTGCCACTCCCTCGGATACTTACTCGCACTCGGTCCGCTCAATGTATCGGATCATTTTGTTTGGTACCTTGAAACAACACTACATATTTATGGCACTGGCTGATTCGCCCGTCATTACCTAACCTCATATTTTATACCTACATGTCAATTAGGTACACTCCATTGTATTCTAATTTGGAAAATTACACCAATTTAATTAAAATTGACGAAATTATAATATAAACAAGAATTAGGTACCTATCGACCTAATAACATTACGTCGGCTTAGAGTGTAAACCTGCTAACTCTATATTAGGAAAATTTTCAGGAGAGACAAAAAACATTCCTAAAAAAATATGAATATAATATATGAAAAGACTTTTATATTTTCAAACTTGAATTTGTATACCATAAAATTTGAAATAAAAAAAAGAGAATTTACTTCAGCATTTATTTAATTAACACCACTTTTGTGACTTAGCAGGTTTTCGTAATCAAATATTTATTTTAAAAAACAACTTAACAGGTTTTCATAAACCAAAACAAAATGTACTTATAAAAATACAAGATAGCATTCATAAAATAAAAACTCTAAAATAAAATCTCTAAAAGTTAACAAAAATTACGATCTGTCTTTATGTCCCTAAATTAAAAACATAACTACCAATCCCAAGAGTATTCAAAAACTGTGTTCTGCAGACTTTGATTGGCTCATCATCCTTTTTTAAATGATACAATAAAGATTGTCCTCTTTTTGATTCCTCATTAATAGTTTTTCTTCCCCTTGGTCTCTTGACAGGCAAAGCTGTCACAAGATTGTCAACAAAAATTTCTTTTTCTGCCCAACTCATTGTCCAAAATTCTTTGAAAATATTCTGCCTATCTCTCTGTGTAAACATTGTACATTTTAAAGATCCTTTTTGAGTTTCTTTACATGAGCATCTATTCTTAATACTTCTAGGCTGCCTTGGAACTTCATAATTCCACTTTTCTTCTTTTTGTCTTCTGTAGTAGTTTTTTTCCAGATTCTCCAACTTTCTGTTACTTTCAGCATACCAGTTTGATTTTTGAATGTGAATCCTTTTTCTTCTTTTATTGCTTTTCTTTGGATAGTTTTCGCAGTTAGACTCAGAGTCAGAATTAATTTTGTATGGTACCAGACCTTCTTGCATACTTTCATCTGATATCATATCATCTATTTGGGTGGATGGGCTTGACATAACAGAATGGTCGATAGTACCTGTAGAAGAATTTCTAGGACTATTTTCAATTTGTTGCAAGTGCTCTGCTCGAAGGTATTTTCACAAATCAGACTATTGGACCACTGGTGGTCATCAGTCATTAATTCAAGCAAAGGGGATTCATTTAAAGGGGAAATCATATTGATACCTTCGATTTCCACTTCTTGTTCTGTATTTTGAGGTTCAATATGACTTGTTATTTACATCCTGGTTCAGAGTTACATAATCATCTTTAGTGGCATTATTTTGTGGTGGGAGTATACTAGAAATATCTCCTACAAGTACATTATTTAAATCGGTAGGTGAGAAGGAGTCGCAATGTGTACTTGAGCTTAAGTCATCAGATATTTCTATCTGATATTTATATTATCAGATATTTATATTTAGATAATTATAATCATTTCAATTTCGACATTTTCAACTACAGACCATTCTTTGGGAAAGATGTTTGAGATGATTCCGGCGTTGTTTGTCGATTTATATCTTCTTTGCTTGCACACAAGTCCAGGATTTTTCGGCCACGCCAATGCTTACTCGATGACATCTGCAAATAAAGAATTAATACATTCTGATAACAAATTGTAGGAATAAAGCGAAATAAAATTAAAATTATACTATACGTTTAAACTCTAAAATTACGTCCCAATCTAAACGTATAGTTCCTAATCTGTCACTTAGATTTTGAAACTTGAATAAATGCATTAAATACTTGACTATAACCCATTTACAGAAAGCTTATTAAGCAAGATATTAATTAAAACGTAATTAAAAGTTAATTTATGATGATACATAATACCTGCTAAGTACAATAAAAATAAGATTGATTGTAAGGAAAAACTGCTAAATCCCACAAGTTTGGGATAGGTTATCTGAAGATTTATAATACCTAAATATTACTTAATTTATCATTACAAACAAATAATAAGATAACAGTATAAACACATACCTTTCAGTCCTTTAAATTTCAACCTTTATTTACACTGTTATCACAGAAAACATCAATTATTTTTACGAGCACATTTGCCGGCATCGGAATCTCGGTACAAAATGGCGGCTTACACGGAGTTAGCAGGACACTTTTGAGGTTACGAATTTGACAGTTTTACTCAGCACGCGTTTTTGTTAATTTTAAAGGACAACGGACTTTGGCTGTTTTTCTAGATTATGTATTTCTTTTTACACTTTCGAATGGTATGAATAACGTCATATAGTCAAAAAATGGATTTGGCAGGTTTACACTCTAAGCCGACGATTATTGAATTTGAAGACTGGAAAGGTAAATGAATGCAAGTTTAAATTAAATTTTCATAATTATTTTGAAGTAAAAAGGTGATTGAACATTGGAAATGACAGCATGCACTCAAGGTCTAATATTTATTGACGTATTCGCACAATGCAAGAAAATTACCGCAATTAACCTTCATACTCCCAACTCCCAATTAGTTGCTACACTACGTTTGTTATTGTTAATAGTGTGTACATTTTCAGTGATTACAGATTACATTAAGGCAATTAGTCAAAATTTCAACATAGATACTTGACAATTACTATTGTCTGAAAGTCTGAAAGGTTAATAGGTATGACAAACAAAACTTACCGTTACACCTTACAAATTACATCAATTAAACACATTAAATTCGCATTATCAATCCGAACTGACTTGGTAGATAGGTATAGGTAGGTAAGTACATTTTATTAGTTATGTGATAGTTGCAAGTGCATTGCAAGTTTGAACTTTATCGTAATGAAAAAAATTACTTAATATTTTTATAATTTTGTTTTTTTTATAACTGTTAAAGTAAAAATAATCTATACTTATAATAAATCTGTAGAGAGGTCAATTCTGTACATTAAATATATTTCCAAAATAACTATCAGGGGGTGATTAGGGATCGATACTGATGCCAAAAATGCAATCAGTAAAATTTTTGTCTGTCTGTCTGTCTGATGTATAACCGTTATAGAAACAAAAACTACTCGACGGATTTTAACGAAACTTGGTACAATTATTTTTCATACTCCCGCGCTGGTTATAGTATACTTTTCATCACGCTACAATCAATAGCAGCAGAGCAGTGAAGGGAAATGTTGGGGAAACGGGAGAAGTTACTCCATTTTTTAAGCTTCCGTCGCGTGTGCAACCTTAATGGTTAAAGCTACACAGAAATCATGTATGACAGAAATGTTCTCCTTAAAATTATATAAAAAATATTCCACGACAGCATAGGTATGTCTATCTTTTATGGTTGACTCACAATAACACGTGTAACTCCCGATAGCTTAGCAGTTCGAAGCTTTCTGATTAAGTATACCTATATTTTATCTACTCTTACGTTTATGACACTTAAGTGGGTGAAATAAAGGGGTGAAGTTTAAACGAAATTCACGCGGGCGAAGCCGCTGGCAAAAGCTAGTCATAAATAAATCCATAACTTGTTTTAATCAGGTAGCGTAATATAATATTACCTAGCTGTTATAAAATCAATCGTTTATTCTATTCAGGTAGGTAATTTTAAATTCAGATAAGAAAATGTATAAAAAGTACTAACCTCCTTATTTAACCACTAGAGAACCGCCCGCGCTTCGCTTCGGGACCCGGCCGCGTAGGTCCCGCTCCCGTAGGAATCTAGGCCAAAGATAAGCCTATAATATGACATACTGGAACATCAAAATCAGAATCCGTCCTGTCTTCACTCACGGCTAACATAGCCGTGGGGATTCAGTTTCGGGGCCGGTGGCCCCCTGACTGAGGTGTCTGCCGCGGTCCGTAACAACGGACCGGTCGTTGGGTTGGGACCCTGTATGGGTCCTCGAAGATTGTCCAGATGGTGATGTGGAGTATGGGTGTCTAGTCCGGGGAGTCATGATGATTTTCACGCCGCCCGGGCGATCAGGCCCTACCAGGTGAGACCCGCTGGTGGGAAGCCCAGCAGAAGCCGATCTGCGACCGGACGGCGGCTTGCGGTCTTGTCCGAGGTGGTTCATGTCGGGCTGCTCCCGCGCAGTAGGTCGCGCGGGAGTGCCCAACGGTCCGGGGGGCGGGCGTGGAGCGGCACCAGGTTCCGCAGGTGCAGAAACCGCGCCGAGTCCGCGCGCGCAAACATCCGTTGCGCTAGGTCCTCCACGTGGGCGTGCAGGCTCTCAACTCTGAGGTCCCGATGGATGGTGGCGTTCCTCACGCACCACGGCGCCCCTGCCAGCCGGTGCAGCGTCTTCGATTGAACCACGCGTAGACGCCTGCGTTGTGGTTCACTCGGGAGCGCGTGCCAGGCTGGGGCCGCGTACGTGAGTCTGGGGCGGATGTAGGTCTTCCAGATGGTGGTTTGACCCTCAACGGGAGACTCGAGGAGAGCGCTGGACGTAGCGCTACAGCTGCTGCCTTGGCGTGATTTACGACGTTGGTCACGTGGGGCTTCATAGTCAGGGAACAGTCCAGGGTTACCGTTACCCCATAGTACTTGGCCTGTCTTGTCCAGGCAATGTCTTGGTTGAGGAGCTTTAGAGTGGGGTCGCGCATCGTGGTTCCTCCGAATTGGATGGCCTGCATCTTCCCTACGTTGATCGCCATCCTCCACTCGTGTAGCCACTTGGGGAGGGCGTCGAGGCATCTTTGCATTTTAACGGCGGCGTGACCTGACTTAATCGAGGTGGTCGCGTCGTCCGCGTAGAGGGCGAGCATGGCGCCCCCCTCCGCTGGAATATCGTTCGTGTAGCACGAGTAGAGGGTAGGCGAGAGGCAGCTTCCTCAACATCTGCAGATATAACATTTGCCTATGATTTAAGTAAATTACATCTACTATTTGACTATTTGATAGCGTGATTCAGAACTTGCTAATGAATTTTACTAACGGCATCTATTAACAACATCCGGAACTAAATATCTAGCAACTAACAAAGCATCGATCTTCCCATAGGAATGAGATGTTTTTCCGCGGTAAAAAGTAGCCTACGTCACTCTCCACCCTCCTAACTATCCCCATACACATAAACCATACCATATAATAGCCATGTTGCGACGTGAAAGAGTCACAAACAAACAAACAAACAAACACACTTTCACATTTATAATATTAGTAAGAATTTTAGGTGTAAATGCTATACATTTTTATAATGTGTAATGCTGGTGTAATGGTTATTATGTTCTTAGTTTATGCGTTTAATGACTAGGTACTAGCTGGCCCCGAAAACGTCCTAAAACATATGTAATAATAATAAGTATAATTATGTTATCAGTTTTTTTTCATCCTAGAGTTCCAATACAATCGAGAAATTTTGCGCGATGTATAGACAAAGATGCAGACAAAAATCCTATAGGTATAATTATATCAAAAAGTAAATGTTGCCTTCTATTGACAACATGAAAATCCCTTCCCTTCTTTCTCAGATATGCACAAACATAAATTTCGATATATTTAAACATTTTGAGCAATGTTTGACATATTTGAGTCTCCACCGTTGTAGATTTTTTCGATATCGAGAAGATATAAACGCACAAAAAAATACGACTGTTGTCGAACCAGTCATGTGATCATGTCCGATTTATTATTAGATTCCTGATTAGTCTGATTGTTATAAATAATGATGCTTATCCATCTTTCGCCAATTTCAAATCAAATGATATATTTATATTCAACTTACTTATACGCTTTCTTTAAAAATATATATATAATGTTCTCTGACAGTAGGTCCTACTTGCTTACCTACGTACTGTTACGTGTCAGGAGTACTGGGTTCGAGAAAATGCCAAAACACTCTGCACGTAGGTACCTACTCGTAAACACACTCGTCGACCACTGTATCGCTCGTAGAAATCACTTCACTTCTCACTGGTATCGCTCGTAGAAATCACTTCACTTCTCACTGGTATCGCTCGTAGGTATCGCTGGTATCTTCCTGGTTTCGCTTCCGAAACTAGAATGCCCGCACTTGACCGAGTGCCCCTTTTTATACCACTCACGCACCATTCATGCCAATCCAGAATATTCGAGCTAATTCCGGACCCGATTCGAATAAGATTCGAGTATGTTCCTTGCAACCGACCTTCGCCCTTATGACTATTGCCGTAATGGCGAAGCGTCGTGCGCGTAGTTTCGAGACGGCCGCGCTCTATTGTTCCTATTGTTTGCTCGACATGTTTATGGCCCCTATTGTTTATTGTTTCTGATGTAGCGAAGTAGATGCGCCAGGGTTGTCACAGTACTTAAGACGGACAAATTGAAAACAATCTTTAGACAGTACGTTTAGTGCTCCTTTTCTTGTATGTATTTGATAAAATGACGACATCTTTTCTTCCTACATCTTTGCGTCTCTCCTAACTCGATAAGTTCGTCATTTGTTTGCAATCCCATATTTAAAAAAACAGAATTGAATCAATATCAACATTTAACATGTTACGTAAAAGATATTTAAAAAACTATGATTTTGTTATTATTTAGCATTACATATTTATCTAATGCAATAGATCCCTTATCTACATTTTTATAAGCTTTGACCGAGTTAGGTATGTCAAAAACAGCTTAACAGATTTGGATGCTGTTTTATTTTACTTTAGCTAGGATATGGTATATTTTGTTACATTTCATTGCCATGTCAATTTAAACATTCCCATGTAAAACATACGTGGGTACTAGGTACCTACTACCAATAAATATATCTAATAAGGTACCTGAGGGTAAGTAGAGCCGGGGTTTAACAAGGGCCACTACAGCAAAAACTCAGTTATAACAAGTTTATTAGATCGTGCTTACGCATACATTTACAGGACTAATAGGAAGACTAATATTCGAGATCACGTGATCGTACTATCCGCCATCTTGCCAGTAACCCCAAGACCTTCTACGTAGTTGGTCTGCGTCACGCTGTTGTAAAAATCCTTCTACAAAAAAAATGTTCATAGTTATAATGAATGAATTGTGAATATTAATCAAGGCAAGTTTAATTGTTATATCAATATGTATTTAACAATTTATATAGAAATTTTAATAATGTGTCTCTTATATAATAAGGGCCACTTACATGGCGGGTAAAAAGGACCCTATAATATTAAGCTTTTTTTCAGAATACCAACTAATTATGGAATCTTCTGCTAAAAACTCCAAGGGCTTTGGTTTCTGCAGTAGTTAAAACTCGCAATGGATCCTGTTCAAGGAAGATTGATGTCACAACGTACATCAGATCTCATTAGGCTAATAAGGGCCACCAAATTTATTGCATATTTTTTTTATTTCATTTTCTATTATTTTTTTAAGATTTTAATAGTGTTTCGAAGAAATTGTTCAAAAATATTAACATTTTATGAGTATTTGATTTAACCCTCGATCCGTCGCGTGGGGTCTTTCAAAGCCCAGGGTTTAAAAAATTGCCAAATACTTAATGTTAGAATACGTTTATCGATCTTTTACTTTGGGTAGCCTCCTAAAAAGGATTACACTTCATGATCATGCAGTCAAAACTAAAATTATGCACGCTTTTTGTGAGATATAGACATGTGTTTCTACACAAGGCTCTGAAGGACCCCACGCGACGACTGGCGTAAGTAAATTTTTAGTAGTGACTTATTTGGTTTAATTTCTATATTTTTGTTTTTTTGTTCCATAATAATTGTTACTTGAGTAAAATTGATAAAAGATAAACTTAAGTATTCTTATATGGTAGGAAGAAGAAGATAAGCTTATAGATAGTGATAAAGACGGTAATGAAGAAAACATGCAGTTAGAACAACAATACTCAAACGATATGTTCTAGATATAGTCATGGGCGCAAAAGGTAGGGATCAAGGTGGAAGGAGGGAGGTTAGCTGCTACTGCTGACCTTGGAGGAAGTACCTACGGAGTCTGTACCCTTTACAAAATTTGCCTCAAAAATCTGAGTTTCCCCACCCCCTGGATCTAGACCTTTGCCCCCCTGGAACAGGCGCTGGGTACGCCCATGAATATAGTCAACATGTATACAAGCTCCAGCAGAAAGTTTTCTTGATAAAAATTATCACTTGAACTGTGTAGACGATAATTCATGATTCGAAACAATATATTCAACGATTTATAATTCCTCTTCAGAAGATGTCTTCTGATGATGGTCAGTTGGCACCTGCGATATAGATTTCACTGTCCAAAACGTACAGATGGTAAATTTAAGTCCATTTGTGACTTTTGCAAAGGTAACATTTGTTACAACTGTATCAAATCCGTTTGCGCTGTTTTTGTCCAAAGAAATAATTAGGGATACTTGGACATAGAAAGTATATATATTTTTTAATGTATTTTAGTCAATTTACATTTCGTTTTCATCTCTTGTTCATTGAGCTCAAATTATTATATAAAAAGAAGAAGTTGTCCTTTATTTTTCATTTTTAAGTTAACTTTAAGATGACCGGGTAAAAATATAATTAAAATGCGACTCCTTTTACTTTTTGATTTTTTTTTAATATAAATAAATATCTGATTTAAAATATCTTTTCCGTTTTTTATCAATGTAGCCATATCCTAATGCGACATATCAAAATAATGACGAAAATGTAAGTTATAATACGAATTGATTGCTATTTAATTTTAGGGTCTCTGAAGACCCCACGCGACGGGACACGTAATTTATTTCGCGCGACGGACGGAGGGTTAATTAATATTATTAATGCAAATTTTCGATACGTTAGTCTAATATGGCTCAATAATGTTTTCATTCGTGATTATGACTTGTCCAATGTGTCATTCTTCAAAAAATTATAACTGAAGTTAGTGGAAAAAAGAAAATATTGTGTTTGTTATCATAAAACTTAAAAAAGTGTTCGTTTTGATGCGGTCCTTATTAAACTACCTAGTTTTAATAAGGGCCACAAAGAGGGTTTTAAAAAATCTTAAATTTGGTATCAAATAATTGAGGAAACCTAAAAAAAATTACTTATTCGAAAAAATAATAAAGGAAACCTTTGCCTTATGTCCTATTTTTTATTCATATTTTCAAAATACGTAAAATATTCAGTTTTAAAATAAGGTGGCCCTTGTTTGCCGCAGGTACCTTAGACGACGACTACCGTCTTAATGCAATAATAAGCACGCATTGAATAGTGTGACAGCCCTGGCGTATCACCTCGCAAAACAATAAACAATAGGGGCCATAAACATGTCGAGTCAACAATAGAACAATAGCGCGCTTGCCCGTACGCACGACGCTTCGACCATTACGGCAATAGTCATACGGGCGAAACTCGGTTGCAAGGAACGTTCTCGAATTTTATACGAATCGGGTCCGTCCGGAATTAGCGAGAAAGTTCTGGATTGGCGTGAATGGTGCGTGAGTGGTATAAAAAGGGGCGATCGATCAAGTGCGGACATTCTAGTTTCGGAAGCGGAACCAGGAAGATACCAGCGATACCTACGAGCGATACCAGTGCGAAGTGAAGTGATTTCTACGGGCGATACAGTGTTCGACGAGTGTGTTTACCAGTACCTACGTGCAGAGTGTTTTAGTGTGTACTGTGTACATCGTGTAATTAATTGTGTGTCTACGAGTACAATAAAGTCTTTGTGGTACATTTTGGCATTTTCTCGAACCCCATACTCCTGACACGTAACAATTGGTGACAGAAGCGGAATGCCTGTAGTACCGCAGAGTGAAGAAGGGATTCGTACGCGACGGCAGACGGCATTGGATGCCGCGCGGATGGAGTCGCCGGGTCGTGACCGCATGGAAACGGAGACCATCGCTGGACCACCGACTACATCAGCCGCAGCAGTACCGACACCGAGTGCATTCGATATGGCCTCCTTGTTAACAGTCTTACAGCGCATGGAAAGTAAAATGGAGAACCTGCGCGAAGACATGAAGAGCCAGCGCGAAGCCATGGAAAGCTCGATACGGGGAAAAGCATCTCGAGCACGTGTACCGCGCACAACTTAAAGACCGAGTACAGAAGTCGAGCGAAGGACTGCAGCAATGGGCTACGGAGATCGAGCGCCTCGTACGCCGAGCCTATGCGTCGAGTTCCACACCGGTCGAAGACAGAGTTTTAGAGGCGTTCGTCAGCGGAATACGGGATCCCGAGGTGAGAGCAACGGTGCGCTTGGGGCATCACGCAACATTGGAAGCAGCTTTGGCGCATGCCCTTGAAGTGGAAGCGGTACGAAGCGACTATAAAAGTTGTAAGGTGCGCGAAGTCGTAGCGGCAATTCAACCTCGTACTGGGCCTATCTGCTATGGATGCGGGGAACGAGGTCATATTAGGCTTAGCTGCCGGACACGGAAACAACCGAAATCGGTGTGGAGGGCTACGCAAGTGCAAGAGCTAGAAGCCGCCGCCGCCGCTAAGAAGACTGCCAAGCCTCCTACGAAGACCTCGACGGCTACCCAAGTTGACACCCAGGAGCTGCTAAAATTAAAAGGCGTCAGCGCCACGGGACGGGCAGCGGCTGGACTTCGTCGAGCCCCTACTGTTATAGTGTCACAAGCTTGTGACGGGAACAGCCTGGTAGCTGTAACTGGTGAGATAAATGGCATACCTTGTCGATTTACGATTGACACAGGAGCATCGAAGTCCATCGTTCGACCGGAACTACTCAAGAGGACTATCATGTGGGAAAATGGACGACCATCATGCAATCTACAGACAGCGACAGGCCAGCAAGTGACCGTCCTAGGAGTTACGGAAGCAAGACTGAAACTCGGAAGTGACATTTACACGCAGTCTGTTTTGGTAGCAAATATAACTGACGACTGCATTATCGGATTGGACTTCCTACAGACATATCGCTGTATAGTCGACGTAGCGAAAGGAGTATTAAGCTTCCAGGATCAAGAAGTCTTCTTGGAGGGTTCATCTTCAGGAGCAGTGTACTGTTTGAGGACAGTGAAGCTGGCACCCAGATCGGAAACCTTGGTCAAGGTTAGGTTTCCCGAAAAGATACAGCTGAATCGATGTGTCGTAGTGGAAGACTATGGAGATCATCCCAGTTGGATCACGGCAAGGACACTGCTCATGACCAAACGCGACGCTAAGTTAAAGGTCATCAATCTTAGCAACGTGCCGATACATCTCGCAAAGAATACGGTCATTGGCCGATGTGAAGCCGTGGACAGCTTAAGGAAGGTACAAGAAAACTCGGACAAACCTCGATCAACGGATCACATGACATCTTTGCTGGAGGCGACAAGGAGGAATTTGAGCACTGAAGAATATACTCAGGCAGCAAAGTTGTTAATGGACTACAAGGACATCTTTACCAGAGGAGATAGCGACCTGGGAAGAACAAATCTTGTCACTCACCCAATAGATACCGGCAATACTTCACCGATCAAGCAAAGACCGAGACGAGTACCATTGGCAAAGGAACACGAAGTTGCAGAAATGATCGAGGACATGGTGCGCAGCAAGGTGATCGAGCCGTCAACTAGCCCTTGGTGTTCACCTGTGGTACTCGTGAAGAAGAAGGATGGCAGTACTAGATTCTGTGTCGACTACAGGATGCTTAACACCGTTACCAATAAGGACAGCTACCCTCTGCCTCGGATTGACGACACATTGGATATGCTCGGTGGAATGAAGTGGTTTTCGACGGTCGACCTGAAGAGTGGTTACTGGCAGGTAGAAGTACGGCCAGAAGACAAGGAGAAGACTGCCTTTACCACCGGAACCGGAAATGGCTTGTGGCAGTTTCGCGTAATGCCTTTTGGATTATGTAACGCTCCTGCCACTTTTGAGCGTCTCATGGAGCGAGTGTTAGTTGGACTTTTGGGGGACGCTTGTCTGGTTTACCTCGATGACGTCATAGTCATGGGACGAAGCTTTGTAGAACACAAGCGAAACCTAGAGAAGGTATTCAGACGATTCCGTGAGTCCAACCTAAAGCTCAATCCGAAGAAATGTGACTTCTTCAAGAAGGAAGTATCATTCTTGGGACACATCATATCGGACGAAGGTGTTCGCACTGATCCAGATAAGATAAGAGCTGTTCAAGAATGGCCGACACCAAAGAACAAGACCGATGTTAGAGCTTTCTTGGGACTATGCGCCTATTACCGCCGGTTTGTGAAGAACTTCTCCGAGATAGCCAAGCCATTACATCGTCTCACGGAGGACAAGAGAATCTTCAGTTGGGATTCCGATTGCGAAGATGCGTTTGTTCGCTTAAAGGAACGTCTGTGCTCGGCTCCGATTCTTGGCTATCCCAGAAGGGAAGGGAAATTCATAGTAGACACGGACGCTAGCAATACTGGCATCGGAGGAGTATTATCCCAAGATCAGGACGGCCAGCAGGTGGTCATTGCGTACTTTAGCAAGACCCTTTCGAAACCGGAAAGGAATTATTGTGTGACTCGGCGAGAATTACTAGCTGTGGTGAAGACCCTTCAGCACTTCAACAAGTATTTGCTGGGACGCGAGTTCACAATAAGGACGGACCACGCCGCTCTGAGGTGGCTTCTGCAATTCAAGAACCCGGAAGGCCAGGTTGCGAGATGGATCGAACAGCTTCAAGAGTTCAACTTCGTAATAGAGCATCGCAATGGAAGAGCTCATTCGAATGCCGACGCCCTATCACGACGCCCATGCTCCGAAGAATGTCGACATTGCATCAAGCATGAGGCTAAAGAAGAGGTCAGGGTGATAAGGATGCAGGACCTAGACGAGTCTTGGGGAACGGAGCTAGTAAGCCAAGCTCAGAAGGAAGACAAAGACCTCAGCCTGATCATGGAATGGAAAGCCAAAGGACAGAGGCCCCTGTGGAGTGATGTGTCAGCATCGAGCGCGACGACTAAGGCATACTGGGCTCAGTGGGACAGCCTTATATTGGAGAATGGCGTGCTGTATCGGAGCTGGGAATCACTCAACGGAAAGGAAAAAACGCTGCAAATGGTTATTCCTAGGAGTAAAGTGGCTGATTTGCTGAAGCTGGTACATGATGGCACTTCCGGTGGGCACCTCGGCATCAAGAAGACCCTCGTAAAGATACGAGAACGCTTTTATTGGGTGCGATGTCGAGAGGACGTTGAAGATTGGTGCAGAAAGTGTACAGTGTGCGCTTCAGTGAAAGGGCCCCGCACTAGATCCAAAGGGAAACTACAGCTGTACAACGTCGGAGCCCCTTGGGAGAGAATCGCCATAGACGTTGCTGGGCCATTCCCTCAGACGGAAGACGGGAATAGATTCATCATAGTGGTTCAAGACTACTTCAGTAAATGGCCGGAAGCGTTTGCAACTCCGAACCAAGAGGCGAAGACCGTGGCCAAGAAACTTGTCCAGGAGGTACTATGCCGCTTTGGTGTACCTGGAGTTACACAGCGACCAAGGCAGGAACTTCGAGTCGACGTTATTCCAGGAGATGTGTGAACTTTTGGGAATAAATAAGACACGTACCACACCGGCGCATCCTCAATCTGACGGCATGGTGGAGAGATTCAACCAAACGTTGGAAAATCACTTGGCCAAGGTCGTCGAGGAACATCAGCGAGACTGGGATCGGTACATTCCTCTGTTCCTGATGTCATATCGGTCTGCCATACACGAGTCTACGGGATTTACACCCGCTAAAGTTAACTTCGGAAGAGAAATGCGTCTGCCATTGGATTTGCTTACCGGAACACCGCCAGATGCCCCGAAACCAACCGTTGAATACATCGCGGACTTACGGAAACAATTGGACGAGACACATGATCTTGTAAGGGAGCAATGTTTGAAGACCAGCGAAAAGATGAAAACCCGGTACGATCGCGATGCTCGGAAACATGGTTTCAAGGAGGGAGATTCTGTATGGTTGCACAATCCACTGCGGAGGAAAGGGAAGTCTCCGAAGCTACAAGCACGATGGGAAGGCCCTTACACAGTTGTCACGAAGATTAACGACGTGACCTACCGGATCAGACAGGGGGACAGAAGAAAGCCGAAGATCGTGCACGTGGACAGATTGGCACCATTTCATGGATCGAATAATGCTCGGGACGAGCATGTCTAAGAGGGGGGCAATGTGACAGCCCTGGCGTATCACCTCGCAAAACAATAAACAATAGGGGCCATAAACATGTCGAGTCAACAATAGAACAATAGCGCGCTTGCCCGTACGCACGACGCTTCGACCATTACGGCAATAGTCATACGGGCGAAACTCGGTTGCAAGGAACGTTCTCGAATTTTATACGAATCGGGTCCGTCCGGAATTAGCGAGAAAGTTCTGGATTGGCGTGAATGGTGCGTGAGTGGTATAAAAAGGGGCGATCGATCAAGTGCGGACATTCTAGTTTCGGAAGCGGAACCAGGAAGATACCAGCGATACCTACGAGCGATACCAGTGCGAAGTGAAGTGATTTCTACGGGCGATACAGTGTTCGACGAGTGTGTTTACCAGTACCTACGTGCAGAGTGTTTTAGTGTGTACTGTGTACATCGTGTAATTTGTGTGTCTACGAGTACAATAAAGTCTTTGTGGTACATTTTGGCATTTTCTCGAACCCCATACTCCTGACACGTAACAATAGGTTCAATAGGTCACCACCGTAATGATCTCTACAAATATTAATTAGATAAACAGTGTATTTTATAAATTGTAAATTGTAAGAATAGATCTATAGTTTCTTATATCTCCTTCTACTAATCTTCTGTCCAGAAACTTCGGTCTCTCGATGTCAGGCAACCAACAAAGTAATTGTTATAAAATACAAAGCTTGGATACCTGAGAAAACAGAAAATCCGTGAACGCTTATACACGCAACGGGAACGGATGATACCTATATTCTCTTGTTCATTATAATGTTCACACTCCAACAGTATAATAGAAATCTATTGATATACTTAATAAACAAAAACTTGGGGTTTTTAACTATACGCAATACCAACGACCGGAAACAAAAGGAAAAATAGTTCCCATTACGTCGGTTGCTCAGAAGTGTCTGTTTTCACGGATTTCTTTAAGTGATCTACTTACTCCAACTTGTGGTACTCGAGAAAGCTTGTCTATTGAAATATATATGTATCGTAAGAGGTATGAAATTACATTAATAAAGTGCAACAGTAACTTTTCGCTTAAGCATAATGCAATCTGAACTGTAGGAGGGTACGCAAACCACTGAACTGGTACAATTGAACCATATTTTCCGCATCGATGTTTTACTAAATTGTGTTTGGTTTTCCAAGTAAAAGCAATAGAAATGTAGGTATGGACTAATTCCTTTAAGTACCTACTTATTTAAAAAGAAAATTTTAGAAAAGTAGGTTTTCTGTAAACAATTTACTTTTTTAAACTTAATCATCCTATATGGAAACTATTAGCAACGATAAAATAGAAAACGGCTGAAGAAATGGAAGAAACCTGAAAAAAACGAGAAAATAGAAGTCCGTAAACAACTTTAATCGAATAAATTACGTTCCAGATATACCTACATCTACATATTAAATGAAGTAGCGAATAGTTAAATGTCTATACCTAGTTGCGGACTAACCTAATGATGGGTTCCGTTCTGCCTAAGTAGATACAAAACTCAATACATTGATGTATAAATACCTAGATTGAGCGTCGCCCTACAATGAAGACAAAAAAACAAGGCAACAATATCAAGCATTTGTGCGTGCAGGCGATGTTTTACACGTTCGTCTATTGTCTATATTGCGTGATCAATGATACCAGTTACTAAAATTTTCCCATAAATCACACATTAAACTTAATTTATGGAGTGGTTATTTTCATTAATAAATAAAAAACCCTACTTAATTTAATTACAGTCGTTTATGTTAATGTTGTAATAAACCAGTTAAATTAAATTAATATTTTTTTACGCAGTTTGTAGTTGGAAAGGAGACGGTCCAAAATTGTATGGAGTCTGGGCCTGGTTTTGTACCAGTGATAAAATAAAATAAAAAAGAAAAATAAACCATTTTTGACTAATCAAATCCACGAACTCATCTATATTTCAGTGCAAAAATTATTTATTAACTCCACGTGACGCAATTATTCTACATAATGGCGGGCAGCAGACCAGAGGATTCATAATTTTTGACGTATGACGTTAGCTGTCAATATGCCTTCTCTATGCTTGAACAATGGCTCGAACTCAGAGTGAAGGACGCCATCTTGCAAGTGTTGCAAGTAGTACCTACCGAATAACTCGAAATTAATTTTATTTTAGCAAGTCATTTATTGCGATTTGTGAATTTATTATATTTTTAATGAACTTTCTGTATTTTTTGGTTTTTCATGGTTTAGTGTACAAGATCAGGCCCAAAATGGACCATCTCCTTTATTTATTGAAGTTTTTTTTAATGATATGCATGTAATTAACTTTCCAAGTAATTTTTTTTATTAAATTAGCTAGGTAACGTAAATAATTGGCTCTTCTTTAATTAAGTTACCACCTCAAATTAAGCTAAAAATTTGAGGGGGGAGGGGGCTGACGCTCACATCTTCCCCCCACCATTTTTGAATCTAGGAAATGCATACTTTTTTTATTATAAAAAAATCAAGTTTCCAAAAATTATAAAGTGACTACCTCAAATTAAGCTGAAATTTTTTGGAGGAGAGGTTGGTGACTCCCCCAACTTTCCCCCCAAATATGGCTGTAAAGAAGTGCATACTTTTTTTTTAATTATTCTTTTAAGTTTCCAAATTTTTAAGGTTATGACGGAACTAAAATACTGTACAAGGTTCTTTTATCTTATCTAAATTATTTAGATAATTGCTACCTTTTAAGGCAGGAAGTGTTGTAAATAAATGTCGAAGGGACCCCCTTCGGGCGTCCCTTTTTCCGCTTGGTTATTATACAATCCAAACTAACCTATACCTACCAATCCATAGTGCGTCGACTTGTTTTATTCTTTGAGGTGTTTTTTAAACACGCGATTTGCGGATGGATTACTGACTCTTGGCTTAGTTTGACAGTGCTACCAATATAATAAGGTTAGTTCGAAACTACTTTTTCGCTATTGTTAGTCCTGTTTGCCTGTTTGGCTGCATCTTCCGCAGCGCCGGAGATGTCACGATTCAAAATTAGGCCCAAAAATCAAATTAGATCTACTTAAGTTATTTATTTTTTATAATGTAGTTTAAAACACACACACACACACACACGTCCACACACAAATATACATACACTTAAGACTTCGAGCGCTTACACATTAACCAATGAGACCACATAACCTTAAAATTTTTAGAGATTTAGAAAAATAATTTTAAAAAAGTAAGTACTTTATGAGAGCAATATTTAATTTGGGGGGACGAATGAGAGTGTAGAACCCGTCCTCCCTTCAAATTTTCACCTTAATCTGAGACGGTAACTTTACAATTTTAGAAAAGGAGATGGTCCATTTTGGGCCTGATCTTGTACACTAAACCATGAAAAACCAAAAAATACAGAAAGTTCATTAAAAATATAATAACTTCACAAATCGCAATAAATGAATTGCTAAAATAAAATTAATTTCGAGTTATTCGGTAGGTACTACTTGCAACACTTGCAAGATGGCGTCCTTCACTCTGAGTTCGAGCCATTGTTCAAGCATCATTCAAGCATAGAGAAGGCATATTGACAGCTAACGTCATACGTCAAAAATTATGAATCCTCTGGTCTGCTGCCCGCCATTATGTAGAATAATTTCGTCACGTGGAGTTAATAAATATTTTTTGCAATGAAATAAAGATGAGTTCGTGGATTTGATTAGTCAAAAATGGTTTATTTTTCTTTTTTATCTTATTTTATCACTGGTACAAAACCAGGCCCAGACTACATACAATTTTGGATCGTCTCCTTTTCACATTACTCTTGTACCTTTAAAAGTGGTTTATTCGACCCAATGCAAAAATAATCATTAAAATGGGCTCATAAACATACGAATATTAATGTTATATTTTTATAAATAAACACAAACGTATTGGTAAACACCACCTTTTTTTAATCGATTTATAAAAGTACATGAACTAAATAATATACACGTAACCATAAACCAATTTATATACCCACAAAAATGATGTTAAGTCGGGAGCATAAAAATAGAAACTAGCAACACTGACAAAAAAATGACGTAATTTGGTTACAATAAAAATCAAAATTGAAATTTAATTAAAAATATGTTTATTGGTTACTTGCCTATGATATAGTGATGTTTTTTGAGTTTTTTACCCTTCCTTTATAATTCCGGCACAGTTTAATAGCACATTTCGTCATGTTATCCCTCTTATTTGTTTATTTTAATTGCGCGCGTAATACGTAGTGACACGAAAGCGGCGCGATCGGCACTAATTGGCGGGAAAGTACTTCTGCGCCAATAGTTGGCGCAGCTTTTTTGACACGTCTTCGCGGATTCGATTATCCATCTAGATACTTATACATCAATGACTCAATATTAAATAAATATTTTATGGGGCAGGACATCGTCTGTCGGGTCAGCTAGTAAGCTATAAGGCTATAACCGATCGCTATAAGTACATCTATACTAATAATATAAAGCGGAAGTTTGTTTGTTTGTTTGTTTGTTCGTTTGAACGCGCTAATCTCAGGAAGTACTGGTCCGATTTGAAAAATTCTTTTTGTTTTTAATTGTCCATAGAAGAAGGCTATAGGCTATACAACATCACGCTGTGGCCAAAAGGAGCAAAGCTACAAGTTTCCGTGTCCGTTCAAACGAAGCGTGGGCATCTACTTAAAAATATAATAAATTATATGTTGCAGAACGACGTATGCCGGGTTAGCTAGTAAAAGATATAGTATAAAAAAGTACGGTCTTTATTGTCGCAATACTCGCAATAGAACCCAAAACAATGATTGTCGATTTGAATGCTTGTCTGTGGTTTTGTACGCGCTAAGGAATCTTAGAAAAGGCTTTTTTACCGATTTCAGCGCACTTTTCACTGGTGTATTATAGTAAGTTCCTTCTCTTATTTCAATTCGTCCATTTATAAAAAAACTTAAGTAGGTATATTAGTTTGGAGATTCAACCCTAACAATTTTCGATTGTTAGTACCTAGTATCTACTTAGGGACAGGTTTGGCTAAGAGAAGCGAGGACAGGTTTACTAGTAATTATGTCATAATGATAGTTGTATTCTCAGTACGATACAGACACGTTATTTGAAATACGAATCAGGAGTACCTACTGTTAATAAAATAACAGGTAACAGACAATTTTCGCTATTATACATATAAGTTGATTTGATTGTCATTTATAACTAGGTAGTAGGTACTAAATACTATTCATAGTCCAATAACATCAACACTGGCAGATATTTAGTTTCAATCTCAACAGGGGTAAAATATTCCGTTGTCTTCTAATAAATATTTATGTTAAATAGGACCATTTTAAAACAAGATGCAGTTCACATAGAAAATTAACAAGCACTAAGCGTAGGCACCATTTATCTGGATAGCTGGAGGTATAATTCGAGCGGGCGGGTTGACCTAGTGGTGGCGGCTCGTTGAAAGCGACATCGGTGCATAATGACGGTGGCAGGGAAGGTGGTGGCGTCGCCAGCAAGTGGGCACAGCGAGTACTGTGCGCGCGCACCTCGCCATGCGAAGACGTTCACCACATGGCGCGTCGTCTGACGCTGCTCGCGCTAATCGCGTGCGTTGCCGCGCGACGACCGCTTCCACCCACCTCCGATGTCTCCGACTCGGAATCCTTAGACCCTTTCGCTTTGTGGGAAGATTACGAGGACACATACGAAACACCCATCTCGACGACCACGAAACCAAGTGTCAAAGTGCTATTGAAGGCTAAGCCCGATTTTATTGTGAGCATGAAAAACAAAAGTGAACTTAAGAGTAATGGTGAAGATAAAAGTAAAATAATTAAAACTACTATTAATATACAAAGTCATACTAACATTATTGTGACGAAACGCCCAGTGCCGGTTAAATTGCCTGTTAGGGTAACGCGGATTCCTTTACAGTCTGGTATCGACCTCAGTGATCATCAAGTGTGGATAGAAGATGTAGTAAATGTGTCGGAACGTGTTACAAAGAAGCCGACGACTCCTCGGCCGAACAGCACGCGTAAACAAACAACAACGACGCGTCGTCCTACGACAACTACGCGTCGACGACCAAAATCTACCACCACTCGTCGGAGTACGACGCGGAAGCAGCCCAAACAGAAAACCACAAAAAAGCCAGTGAAGAATAAAACTACTTGTCCACCTAACAGCAGTTGGTGGTTGTCTTCCTTCTTTCAAGATACCAATAACCAGAAATCGCCAAAGAAGCAAGTAAAATCAGGTTGGTTTGAGATAATTTTGCCTTTTATGATTAGGAACTTATACATAGTTTGTAATTTTTTTTTAACTTTAGGAAAATATTGCCTGAGAACTGACGTCAAATTGGTGATGTCAGAAAGGAAACCTAGACAAGACAAGATATTTTTATTTCGTAACTAGAAATCGCTGCGCTTCGGGAACTTAAATATTTCCCTTATTTCAGGCTTTGTGTTGGTTGGTTTTTGAAAAAAAAAATTGGTTAGGTACCTAGCCTGTTTGATTTGACCTTGCGTCATGAACTATAATCTTGAAAAAAATCATCGAAATCGGTCAAGTGGTATAAATTTTACATGCACCTTTTTGGGATTGATTTAATAAAAAGTATCCATGGTCACACGTCTTCAACTACATACATATTTCATTCCGAAACGGCCGAAACCCATCCAAATCGGGCCAGTAGCCGTGAAAGCGTCCATAGACAGACAGTACGGAATATGGAAGTAAAGTTTAATATCCTATCCTACTATCCTACTTCCTACTAATATTATAAATGCGAATGTTTGTAAGGATGTATGTGAGTGAGTGAGTGTGTGTGTGTGTGTGTGTGTGTGTGTGTGTGTGTGTTTGTTGCTCTTTCACGCAAAAACTACTAAACGGATTTTCATGAAACTTTGCAGTAATATAGATTAGACATTGGAATAACATAATTTGTTAAAATTTATAGAGATTTTTGAAGGGACTGGTTTCCCGAAGCGAAGCGAGGGCGGATTTACTAGTAATTAAATATAAAATTATACTTTTGTCGTTTGCAAAAATAACTTCAAGAAAAATTCGTGAAAGTCTCTCGGCAAGTAGGTACTCGTCGAGTAGATACGTTAGAGAAAAATAACATACAGAAAGTAACTGGTTGGTTAAGTTGCTACAATTTTTCGCTTTGGATTTTGAAGTCAGGCTTTTTACATGCCTGACTATCTCCCAACTTCCATCTAAAAAAGCCAAACGTGAAATGTTAATGACGTGTGTGTATGTTTATTTGCATTATTTTTAGAGATCCAGTTAAACAAATTTACCGTTTCCATTTAATTATTGCTTAACTGTTGCCCAATAAAATCATCAAGTGGCATCATTACCGTCGGGGTTGTTATATTATGTATATGCTCAGCGACTCCGGTCCGATACCTGTACGTTTTTAATTACTTATTTTGCAAATAGATATTATGTAGAAGTAAAAAGATACTCTTTGTATTACAATAATCACGTGTTACTTTGTCCATATTACACCAATTTTAGAAATCATTAAATTGCCTAATCAATTTCATTGAAATTTGGTGGATGTAATACATTCATACGTGTGGATGTGGATGGTTCAACTTGAAAGTTAGTATGGTAGCAGCTCCGATAGCTGACTTTGCTGTCATAATTCGCTAAAGAATCAGCCTAACTATAAAATAGAATGAACTCCTACAACTTATTTTAAATTCAACATTCAATTCAATTTTTTATGGAATTTTGTGCAGCAATCGAGCTGCAGCACTAATAACACCCGTAACCCAATAACTCTTAAAAGGGGACTAGGATTTAGTCAGATTAGTAGGCAATGTTCAAACATTAGTTGGTTAGGTATTTGTTAGTAATTGTGAATAGGTACTGGGACAGGAGCTGTTAGTGGCAATTAATCCATCCTAAGGGTGGTATTCCACTCATCCATTTTCTTTGATCCAACTTGTATTGGACAAAGGAATTGGATGACTTTGTCCAATTTACGAATAACAGTGATATTTGATCAAAGATTTTGATGTTGTGGTAAAACTCCATTTCCATTCCTTTAAACGAAGTATAATTCGATCCCACTGTATACAATATTTTATTTTCTTCTTATTATCTACATAGGTATCACTTAGATTTTTTTACATCCTACTTTGTAGCGTTACCGCCATAATGCCCCCACTCGCCGTATCTACTCAGTACAAACTTTTTTCGTCCAGTGTTTTGCTAAAAACCTTGCAAAGCCGCTTATAATACATAATTCCTACATTTTCTCAAACTAAAAGAAATATTGGGCAAAGATAATGGATGAGTGGAATTAGCACTCGTCAAAGAAATTTGATTAAATATTGGATATAAAAATTGGACAAAGAAAGAGTTAGTATTTGTCCAGTTAGTATTTTTTGTTACAGGTCGCATTCTAGTTTAGTATGTTGCTACGTTTAAGGACTGAAATGGTCGATTCTAAAAAAGTGTAACCAGGGCGGCTATTCTGTAAGAAACAAATTCGATATCGAAGCTCACTCAGGTGAGTTCTGTCACTTCGATTGCGGGCTTGATTGGCGCTGCCGTCGGTTTTAATTTTAACAGAACGCAATGTACGTCAAACGTCAAAATCTCACCGCGGATTCAGCTATCGAGATGTCAAAGATATCCTTACAGAATACTGCCGCAGCTCTGCGCCTTTCTATCCAAAACTCACTTGCTGTAACAATTATTACAATTAACATTGTTTTGGGGCCCCCCGTCCAGACTTAATTAGTAAAATTACATAAATGATTGGTTCCCAACCATTATAAATTTTAACCAAAAACTATTTTCGGACGAATATTTGATTTTGAATTACGATTTTATGTAACAATGATACAAATGGTACAAAATAACGTGGCGGGCGGAGTACCTACCCAAGCGAATTCTATCTAGGCTGTACCAACTTTTTGAGTTGGTCATTTTTATGGTTACTCTACGAGGTAAAAACTGTACCACAGATGTTTGTTCTGTAAGGACCTAGTTTGTGTTAAAAGTCTAATGTGCACACTTGTCACAAATTTAAAATGTCGTGTTTAAAATGTATCTTGAAGTCATACTAGGTACATAGGTGAAAAAAATATTCAACTGGTGAAAAAATATTCAACTTTTCAAAACCCCTTTTCTAAAGACGTACGAGGTCATCAACGTTCGACAGGTTAATGGTTCTATGACACTGCAACCAACACGTAAAACCATTCCGCATTCGATACAAACACCTTGATCTGGCACGTCTCTATTCGTGAAAATCTTCATTAAGTATGATGATCATCGCAACAATCCCACACTACTGGGCTCAGGTTTACTCTGATAATATGGATACACACCGCATTTCACCAACCACCACCACGCTGACCAAGTGTAGATTAACGGACTTCACACACCTTTGAGAAATTAACGGAGAACTCTCATTGATGCAATTGTTAACTAAACAATGTTAAATTTTTCCCTTTTATCGAAATAACAACAAATAAGTATTCCTACTAATAATATCGACCTATAAATACGAGAGTCTCTCATTGTCTGTCTATACGTTTTTATCACTAAACCAGGGGCCCGATTTGGACAAAATTCGGAATGTAAATAGTTGAAGGCCCAGTGTTACACACAGACTTTTTGTTTTTCAAAAAGAAAATCTAAAGGTTACAAAGGGAAGAAAGTTTAACATAATCTAAACCGTTTTCTCTCAGGGTGATAGTAGATGACGGAAGGTCGAATATTAATAGGCTACTTATTTTTTATAAAACCCACCTCTAAGGGGCTGAAATACGGGATGAAAATAAAAAAAAACTTTTCCACGCGGGCGAAGTCGCTTGCGGATAGCTAGTTGAACATAATTTAGCAAACACCTTGGCTCATTAGGTACTATAACTTGACTTAATTTTAGGAAAGTTAAGTTAGCAAAAAGAAGCAGCAGAGCGCCTGTAAAATTGTTATTATTACAATGTAACGCAGACGCGGCAAACTTCTATGGACGATGCAAGATAAATACACAACAAACTACTATTTCCGACAATTTTCTCAAGTAGTGCACTTAAAAGAAATCAATTGCCCTATTTGCGCGAAGTCGTGTATTAAGTTGACTTTCTTTGCTATTCAAAACTTCTATACAGAATACCGTAGGAATAAAAAGCACATTTAACGGTCCTTTAGGTATCTACCTAGTTAGCATAATAAGGTTTTCCCAGCTTCTTTCCTAGCATAATCACATAAAAGTCGCGTTACATTCTCTTCATATGCCACACGGAACCATTGTATACCTACGTGCTAACTGTGTCATGTTTAAATTATTCGTGGTTTGAGATACAAAAAACTTATAAAGCAACGCTACATAATATAATTTCTAAGTTATTGTGTCCACGTTCATATTTCTCATACGATTTTAATCATTACTAGACAACGTTAAAGTACGGATCTTATCTTTTTTTAGAAAGTCTAGACTGTAGAATGTACTCATAATGCTGCTCTGTTGAGGATCAATGAAATAATAAATATTATATTATAATATTATATATTATAATATTATGTCAAAATCCTGATAAAAACCCGAAACCATTAAGATTACATCTAACAAACTTAAAAGTCAACTTGCTACTACTTCCTTCCAGCGTCACCAATGTCGACCGACCCGTAGCGTAGATGGAATGGAAGTGACTTTTCCTATAAAGTGCAGGATCCTAGCTTAAATCCTTGGCCGCGGCAGATATTTACGTGACAAATAAAATCCTAGTGCCGTCGAAGACAGTGATGGCGCTTATTTTGTATTTTGCAGACATCTTATTAATTGGGTTTTCTAGTTGTTTTATTTGTGTTGTCCGAATGTCTCATTTGGAGTGTATTGTGTTATTAGACTACAGGCCCATGTCGAAAATGGATGGGTCATATGAACCACCAGGTGATGTATATAGGACGATATAAGAGCACAAAATAATAAGATTCAGCACTATGACACCACTTGTAAGCTGTCCAACTGAGTGCTGGTGAGAATTCAAAAGTTTAACCCTCGATTTTTTCCCCTTGTCGCATGATTTTTGTACGGCGTTGCGGAATAATGGATTAGAAGCTGTATTGAAACAGTATGAAACTGATGCCGTACAGAATCAAATGACCAAATTTACCCTGGAATTGGCAAAAAATCAAAAAAAATTACCGACGCTGTGGCGCACCATTTTTTACGGGATTGCGCGCTTTCTTATTATTTTTCATGGATCTATTGATGGTGAAAATGCCGTACAAAAATCATGCGACAAGGGGAAAAAATCGAGGGTTAAACTTTTGAATTCTCACCAGCACTCAGTTGGACAGCTTACAAGTGGCGTCATAGTGCTGAATCTTATTATTTTGTGCTCTTTTATCGTCCTATATACATCACCTGGTGGTTCATATGACCCATCCATTTTCGACATGGGCCTGTACTCTATATATTTAGGGAGCCCTGATGGGGAATATGTAAGCGTTTATTTAAAGGTTTTTATCAATGAACAAGTAGTCAGGTTCGACCCTGTATTTACAGCTGTCTGTAGATGACACACAAAATGCCCGGACCTAAGAATATATAATCTGTGGAAGATTCCACCGTCGAAATCATCAAAGACTGTTCGCGGTTAGCGACCCCATTCACATTATACAAATACCTGAGATTATTTTTTGTCTTTTTGTATAATGGTTCCAATACTATGGATGTGCACTGAACGAAAAAAGATTTAAGACAAAGGAAAAGATTAAGATTGGATTTTTAAACGTCGAATACGTTTGCAGGGTTTTTCAGAAAAGTCTACAACTGGTTCATGAATTCGAAATCGTCGTGGTTTGGCGACAGCTGGTTTGAAGACCCTGAACCTAAAACGACTACCACCACTACCACGACCACACCGATCCCACCTACAACTTCCACCAACAATTGGTTTCAAGTCTTCCTTGAATCCGAAGAGAATGACGTCACCGACTCAACGAGTACTCCAAGTTAGTAATTTTTTAGATAATTATGCTGCTTTATCTTATTGTAGCTTTATAAAGTTGATAGAATAATTCCAAAATATTTTGTTTTCTATTACGAGTAGGTAGGAATTTTTATATCCCTGTATTATTTCATCTTGATTAATTTATGCAAACCTTACATTCCTTAATAAATTAATGGATTAAAGTATATAAGTAAAAGGGAGTATTTTTTCTATTTTAGATAAGAAAACGCCGAAAAAGATGGCAAGAAAAAATTATAAAAGTTATCAGCTTTTGAGGGCGTACCCTGATGGGCAGTGGAAAGTTCGTGCTTTACTAGAACTCCAAGAAGACGGGGATGGTTCCGGTTTGATGTGGTGGACTCCTCCTTCCTTGAACGGCTCCACAGATATTCTAGTCCCGCCTGATCTCTTAGTAGACGTTAAAGAACATTTGAAATCGTACAAGATAGATTTCGATGTAATTATCTGGGACTTGCAAGTAAGCCTTATGAATGCAGCTTATTCGCTTTTTGATAGGTTTAGGATAGCAAACCTGCATGCAGCACCACCCTTCCGCTGCCATCCACACAACTATGACTGACAAAACATGACATAATGGTACTACCCTGGACGAACTCTATAGGCTTTGCCACCTATTTACTTGATAGGTTTAAATAAAAGGAATTTCAAATATAATTTAAATCTTTTAATTAAACTCTTTTATGACGTTTTTTTGTAGAAAGCAATATCGTACGAGAATCCCCGGCTTTCAAAGAAACAAAGACTGGAGCTGGAGCAATTACGTGGCCACCCGATGACGTGGCGACGGTATCATCGTTATGCGGATATTTTGCGATATTTAGAATACTTGCAACATTCATACTCTGATGTTGTTGAATTGCTGCCACTTGGTCGTTCTTCTGAAGGACTTCCATTAGTAGCTGTGAAGGTAATTTTAAGATCATAATGAGTTTAGTTTGGACCCATTTGGTACCCTATATTGCAGGCTGGTGTGTTCTGTATCATCCAATTTTATCCTAATGACATTATTTTCTTTGCCTTCTAAGATCAGGCGCATAATTTTGGTATTAATTTCACAGGTGTCATTGCCAACAAACGAAACGCAATTGGTCAGTATTAACAAAGGTCCAAAGAAGAAGTGGAAGCTGAAAAGCTACGCCAAACCCGCCGTGTGGCTTGAAGGAGGAATACATGCGCGGGAGTGGATATCCCCTGCTGTCGCGTCCTGGATTTTGCATACGCTCGTTGAAAGTAAGTGGAATACTTAAATCAAGTTAGACATCTTTAGATAAACCGGTTAATACATAATATATTAATCCTGTATGCATTTTAATAAATCGTATTTTTTATTAAAATGAATAGGTAATTTTGCTATTTTAATCATAACACTAAATATCCTGCAACAATAATTAATACATCTTCCCACTTTCTACATTTCATTTTACCCATAAAATGATTAAAAAAGTTGTACCTATTGAAAATACAAACATAATATTGTTTGTTTTAGTGTGCAAACAAGAGTTTTAAGTATAAGTGGTAAGGAACAAAAACATTTATGTGCAATAGGTATTAAACGCATTAGATAGATGGTTCATGGTTAGGGTTACCACCTTTTTTTTGCAAATAAAGTACTTAGTATGAGTATAGGTAAGAAAAAAAAGTACATAGTATCAAAATAAAGTACAATTTATTTTTCTTCATTATTATATTTAAAAACATATTTTTTATTGCTTTTTGCAGTTTGTATCAAATTAGGATCTCGACTAAACAATTGCACAGCATCTTTACAATCTATCTATACTTATAATAAATCTGTAGAGAGGTCAATTCTGTACATTAAATATATTTCCAAAATAACTATCAGGGGGTGATTAGGTATCGATACTGATGCAATCAGTAAAATTTTTGTCTGTCTGTCTGTCTGTCAAAAACTACTCGACGGATTTTAACGAAACTTGGTACAATTATTTTTCATACTCCCGCGCTGGTTATAGTATACTTTTCATCACGCTACAATCAATAGGAGCAGAGCAGTGAAGGGAAATGTTGGGGAAACGGGAGAAGTTACTCCATTTTTTAAGCTTCCGTCGCGTGTGCAACCTTAATGGTTAAAGCTACAAAGAAATCATGTATGACGGAAATGTTCTCCTTAAAATTATATAAAAAATATTCCACGACAGCATATGTCTATCTTTTATGGTTGACTCACAATAACACGTGTAACTCCCGATAGCTTAGCAGTTCGAAGCTTTCTGATTAAGTATACCTATATTTTATCTACTCTTACGTTTATGACACTTATGTGGGTGAAATAAAGGGGTGAAGTTTAAACGAAAATCATGCGGGCGAAGCCGCTGGCAAAAGCTAGTATTTAAATAAAAATTAATAAGTGATTCATTTTTATTACAAAGAAATCAAATCATGCGAAATAAAGTATCTTCGTGTACTTTATTGTTCTCATAAAGTATAGAGTACAATAGGGAATATGCATGATTTTTTTTTATTGTTTTTATAGCACATTTATGTTAATATAATACCGTAAAAAAATATACGAGTCATGGGAAAGTCCAAATTTATTTTAAATTAATTAATGAAAATTGCAGTGACATAAAGCCGATTCAAACGCCGCCCTTTTGGCGCGTTCTATGGTGACGTCATCGTTCATCGGGTTGGAGTTGTTTACTAACAAGTGGTTATGAGCGAGGTTGAGAAAGAGTATTTTATAGTATTAAATTTACGTTTTCTAGTTTAATTTCATAAACGGAAGTATGGATGGAAACCGAAGACCTTATTTTAAGTACTGTATTGTACCTATGTGCAAGAATACGAGATGGAACGCGCCGGACAAAGTATTTTTTCATGTTCCATGGGATGCTTATATAAGAAAAATTGTTGTAAAATTGTAAAAAGAGATAAATTATATCTACAAAAAGCACTGCATACTGTTGCGAAGATCATTTTAACGTAAGAAGAAAATAATTATTTCTACCAAATATTAATAGTTTTGGTTTAATTTGGCTAACAAAAGTACAAACCCTAAAAAGTTGTTGTAAGATTCTCGTTCAGATCTGGGATAAAAACAGATTTGATTATAAAGTATTCCCAAACACGGATTTATTTATTAACAACCATTTATTCCTAAAATGTGATATGAAGGATATAATATAATTTGTATGTAGAAGGTAAACGTCTAAATCTTTACAGGTAATGTTAAAAACTTTTATGAATTATTTAGAAAAACTGTACGAGAACCATGTACCTAAATTAAATATCTATCACTTCCTCACCTTGCAGCTTTGACTCCCCTGATTTCAGCTGATGTAAAATCATTATTTGAGGCGAAGTACGAACTCATCATGAAAGCATCTATGTACAGTAGTACACTGGAGCTTGGTGCTCAATAAAAGATGATGTGATGATGAACAATGGGTTTAATTCTGGACTTTGCAAATACAATTATCATCTAATTTAATTTAATACGTGAGAAAGCTTATTCACTGTGCGCTCCGTTAATAGAATGTTCGAGTCCGAATGTACGTAAGTCGCGGGTAAAATATAATTTTCACCACACAAACTACCGACATTATTGCGAGCGCCTGCACAAGTTTTCAAAGCAATTTGACGTCAGTGAATGTAACTGTAGGCGCAAACAATCAATTATCGGAAGATTATCCGATTGCGCCTTTTGAGATCCACTTTCAGACATTGTTAGTCATTCAACACATCACTAACAAACAAAAATCACGCAAGAAGTATACGATAAACTCTGAAAGCAATCAAATTAACTGAAATATAAATGAAAACAGCTAGTTCTAGTATGTTTTTGACATGTCCAACGCGAAGGATGACGTCACGCCGATGTCTAACCAATGGCGTTGCGTTTCGACATTTTAAATTTGCCTCGTAAAATTTGCACTTTTTATAAATTTATTTTAGTGATTTTAAAAAGATTAAATAGAAAATAATGTGACAGATATCATTATTTTAGCGATAACGACTGTACAAAAAATATTTACTTAAATTTGAATGACATGCATATTCCCTATTGCCTGAAATAACGTACAATACTTTATTATAAAGTACGGGTGGCAACCCTATTCATGGTATACAGACCTACTTATATCTTACTTCAGAACAACCCGGCTCTCTTATTTGAATGAGAAAGTTAAGACCATAGCATAGTCCACCACGCTGGCCAAGTGCGGATTGGCGGACTTCAGACACCTTTAAACTCTCCTGCATGCAGGTTTCTTCACGATATTTTCCTTCAGGGCGCGTGCCCTAGGATTAGAACCCGGACCCGAACTTGCTCATAATGTAGACAGACATAATGTAGTAGGCAGGTACTTTACAGAGTAATATGAAAAATGCTAAGATATTATGTTATCTAGGGATCTACTATTTATACTATATATTATACTAGTCCAAGCATATTAAGTAATACTTCATAATCATCATCTCAACCCATCGTGGATTTGATCTTCTTCATCTTCTTGACCGTCGGTTTACACATAAATGTGTTCAACGAGGTGTGGTTCAACAACCAGTTTTGCTATTTATTTTATAAATAATTATTATTAAATATTTTTTGGTTTATATGTAATGGGTTTATAACGACTAGTCATAACGTTATCATTAAATTTACATAATTCAGCACGCTCTGCCGGTGCAGATAATGTCTCCTTAGAAACTATACCGGTGCCACTACGAAAGTATTTAATCTTTTTATGTGTACCAAGACAAAGGTTATCTGCTTTCTTCCATAGCATCTCGAATGTAATTATTTCGAGCATGTTCAGTTGTTCAGGGGCAATAAATGTCACACATAGAAATGACAATGAAATATTCCTAACCTATAGAGGTACCTATTCGAATGATAATATTTAATTAGCCTTAGTATTAACACGTTCGCTGCGTCTTCATTTTCAAAGAACTTTCCGCTAGTAGCTTTGGAGACCTAAAATATCTCCTAACTAACCTGGCCTGTGGTGCGTTAGAGACCTAATCAGTCTCCTAAAAATACAGTTTTGAAAATAATTTATATCTTCCAAAAAACCAATGATATATTTTTGAAATTTTTATGGGTCAAAAATAACCTATTGCTGTATATTTTGCTAGCTGCGGACGCAGTTATGACATACGAATAAACTACAAATAATAAAATAAAATTAGGTATCGATTGTATCTCGTACCGCAACCGAAGATAGTTCAATATGTGTAGTAAATAGTGATGGGAATAAAATAATATCTCAGTTGTCGATTGAAAAAGTTTTATTAAAGTTTATTTATAAACTATGGTCGCAAACAAAAAGCATTTAATTAAATGTAGGCCTATAACAAAACATAAATTGTCAATTTTTAAAGATAACATTTACTCTAAAATGACTAAACCGGCTACTATTGAACATAATGATCCTATTAATCTTTATAATAAATTACATAAAAATATCAACGACGAATTTAATCGAATATTTAAGTGTAGGTACATAAATAAAAACACAAGAATTGTAAATTCAGTGATTGGGCTACTGTAGGTATTTTCTATGGCGAAAGACAATATAATTTTTCTCTATCTCTCTCTATGCTCACATCGATACTAGGACAACACTAAATCGAGTTACGCAGCGCCCGCGCCGCCCACCTTCCCTCTCTTGCGTCTACGAGGCTTACGATTTTACGAGTATCAACATGCCTCGTAACGCAAGGAATTAAAATAATTATAATACTGTGCGTTAGGGACCTAAACCATCTCTTATTCTTTTTTTTATGTCCTGGAATTCACCATTAAGTAGGAAGCAAATATGTATATTTGTCTTTCTCATACTTAAAGAACTTTACAAGTTAGAGCCACCCGCACGGAGTGAAAGAACACGATTTTAGTCGACGCACAGTTCCGAAAACCTGTAAGAGATCTGATAGATCTCGTAACGCAGCGAACGTGTTAACTTAGTATTATTTAGGCGTTAGCGTTACCCTACTATTGAGAGCGTTCACCGTAGGTAGTACTTTGACATAAAACTGTAGTTTTCATGTGAATGAGAAACACAATGTTTGGACTTTGCTTTTTAACATTTTGTTTTTTAATGTCTTTAAAGTAAATTAATTAAAAATCAAAATCGAATTAAATCAAAACATAACTGTTTTTGTCATATTTTTCTTCATGTAACGTTTCTAGAGCTGAAACATATTTAGTTTATCAATGTAAAGGAACATGCAAATTCGTTATTTTTCCAAAGTACCTATATACTCGGTATGAGGTTAAAGTTGATATTTACCGTTTATGGATGAGTTTCTATCGACGCTAGACAGATTGCTCATGAGATAACCGTTCCACTATAACTGAGCCCGAGTTTTCCATAATTATTATCTCTAACAATACGAAGCGAAAGGACAGACTACTCTTATTAACAGACTAGGGGATTATAGGTAGAAAATTAATTAAGCATTTATCTTGAAATTTAATTGAGCACGCGTAATCGTAATTGTTCCTAATTTCATTATTTGTTTAGTGTTTACTAGCTTTTTCTAACAGAGGACTGCTAGAAAAAGCTATTATTTCGCTTTGTGTTTAAATTCACTTACCTCGTTTTTTAAATCTTAGCCGTACCTATCTCGATTCGCCTATTAAGTGCTGGTTGGAGAAATGTAAAGCATAAATATTATTTACTTATATATTTTATTGCCAATATATTATGCCATTATATTATTGCCAATGCTCGTCAGGTCCGGACCTCGAAATGCTCAAAATGGCCGACTTCTACATTCTACCTGTTCTGAACCCGGACGGCTACGAACATTCGCACACACATGACCGTCTATGGCGGAAAACTCGTTCCCGTCCTTCCGATAACTCCGATGATTATTATACGGGCTGGTAAGTTATACAAATTCTAAGAAGTAACAGTGTTTCCATGAACTTCCTAACCAAGTTGGTTTTATTATTCATGTTTAAAAAAATTATGGGCCTACACAAAGCGATTTTTAGTACCCACTAGGTAGGTGGTACCAATCGTAAGCTCTTTTATAAGTGAGGGTGAAGAATTAGAAGGATGATCAAATTGACGTGATGAAATTAAAACATCAAGCCTTATGTGACTGCAAGAATTATATCGATGTTTTTTTTAAATTTTTCGTCTAACATTATCAAAGGGTGTGAAAAAAAATACTAATTTTAGAGATCCATTTTAGTGATAGATATCCATACTTAGGTTTCATCACTGTCTGTCAATATGAGGAACGCTTTAGCAGAACATCAATTAACTTTAAACTGTGCATTTTAGGTATATATCTTATTTATTTATTATTTATGAATACGGTAAATTTTGTAATATAAGCACTTACAAGTGAACAATACAACTTAGAGAAATCTTTGACATAGGTATGTAGATGTTTTTAGGTTTGTAATATTGTACATATTTAACTGTTTAAACCGGATGCTTTTTATCTTGCCGTAAATGTACCTACCGAGAAAGTCCAAAATACCTTTAATATTTGCACAAAAATATAGTTTTCTTTTATTAACACTAAATAGATAGATATGTAGTTAGGTTTTCGAAACATTCATAGGAACTGCATATCATTAATATTAAATTTTTGATACCTAATGGAATAATCATTGAATAAAATTAAAAGACGAAAATAAGTTAATAAGACAATTATAGGTACCTATTGTAATATATATATCATTGGGTACCTACTTATTTTATTATAATATTGGCGACATCGCACACATCAGATCCTCACCATGTAGGTACGTCACCTCTTGTTTGTTTCTTGGGACAATCTACTGCTCTGTATTGCTTACAAAATAATGATCATATAGAAACCCACCATAAATCTGAAAATGCATTATATGCAGCATGATACTCGTAGCATTCAAAAAGTCACCTAAAATAACAAAAGTTTGCTGAAATCGGTATGTTATGACTTATGACAGTTCCACAATCAGATTCAAAACTTTCAGGTTACCTTGGAACTGGGGTCAAACGGATTGTGTGGGAGTAGATGCGGATCGCAACTGGGATTATCATTGGGGTGAGAAGGACTCCTCGCGCGACCCCTGCTCGGAGAACTATGCTGGACCCCACCCCTTCAGTGAACCGGAGACAAGAGCTGTTTCTAACTTCTTATCTGAACGCCAAGGACAGATAAAGGTAGAGAGGTAGATTTATTATCCATCATATTATTATTATTATGGGTGAACAAAGGAGCACAAAGGGTAAGTGATGGCCAGCCTAAACGGAGACACGAGCTCTCCGTTACTTATGATTTATGATAAATTCGTTTAAAGCCTATTTATAATGCTATTTATAATGCTATCGTTAGACATTTACAAGTTATCACCAGGCGAGAACCATTAGGATTGATTTAGGTAATGGTGTAATCTAGATCGTACTGACTGTGAATCTGAGGCTATGAGTGTGTAGTGTTATTTATTTCTACTGCATTTTATATGTACTATACGTGTCACGTATCTAGAAAGAACTTCGCTTTATCGGTTTAAGGTTAAATTTGAGAGTTTATTGAGGCTTACAAACCAATAAAATTTATCTTCATACCTACGTAGCCACAAGCTTTCTCGCATTAGAATCTCTGAGTTATTTATTTACAATTATACAGTTATAAGTGTAACTTACGATTATAAGTGTAAAACTTAATAGTCTGTCAGTGATGACTTTATCACATAATCATACGGCCTGTCTCAAATAAGAGTACCTACATAGACATGAACATGACTCATATTAATTGTCGGTCGGTGTTTAAAACTTTGAACGTCGCGGGTTAACGCTTTGACGTCACATCCTTTAAGAGAAACGCTAGTTCAAATAGTTTCACGGTAGAAATATCCACGGCGAAACTGCCTTCTAGGAAAACCATTTTACACTTTGTTACCTACTTTTCAACCGCGCAGTGCGTCTTGGTGTAGTGTAAAATATTAATAATAAGATAAGGGAATAACAATAAATTCCGATCCGACGAAGAGCATACCTTTGTTAAGTATTTTACGTTTCTTAAAACGTTATTTTACCATAATTAGAACAGCAAATAAAGGTTTGCCATATACTATGAACTACTTAAAAAAATGAAATGGTAGGCTTATAAAATTTAGAATTTCAAATGAGCGTTAATTTCTTCATTTCGTATGGTAGGTATATAACATTAATAATCTCGTCAACGTTATTAAACCGAATTATTATAAGTTTACGGTGTTGAGCTAGTAGCCCGGCAATGAGCGATGCTACGGAGCACGTGCTGTGATCAACGCCTAGTTATACGTTCTAATTACCGCAGCATTTACTGTACTCTACACCATTTGAGTAATGCAACTATATGTCTACAGTCTATATCATAAAGCTGTCTGACGGGATTTAATTTCACTTGAGATTTACTGTACAGCAATATAATGCTGCTTATGACTCATGATTTTTCTAAAATCTTCTCTTTGATTACAACGAGGCAATATTAAGCCCGGTGCAGACGATATTATCATCAGTTCGAACAAGTCAGCTAAGCGCATAATGTAACTATTTACCCACCTTATTTTCTCAAACATGCTTTCTTTAATCGTAATGTCCTTCATATACCTAATTTCCCAAAAAGGTACTTTTCTCGTAAAGGTCATCGCTTCATCAAGGATAATTAGTTACTTATAGAACTCTCTCATAGGTGCCCTAGGCCTGCTTGATTACAAAGATGCTGTTAATGAATTGAGATAAAATTGTTGGATAGAAAATCGTAATCATCACCATGTTGAACGGCAGTTCGACGGGACCTGGGATCGATTTCGAGCAAAGTGGAAGTTTAAATGTAGAGTTTATTTTTTTTTGTTCCCGGTCTATGCATGGCCTTCCTTGTTTTCTTTCAGATAATGTAAAATCGATATTCTTATTTTAACAATTAAAATCGCTACGCAACGTCCTGTTTCTAAATAAACTATACCTACCCAGTAACAAAATACCTAATTGTAGCTTCATATTGTAGGTTGTAGGTATAGTTAAACGGCTTACTTAGCTTTTGCCAACAACAAATGTTGAGAAATACTGATGTTTACAAATAGATAAATTTTAATATGAAAATTTACTGAACGGATATATAAAAAATGAAAGACGTTTTATGGACGACATTTAAGTAATTTGTGACTCGTTCAAAACGGAGGTAAACCACACACCGCAATCGCTCGGGAAATTGTGGCGGAATACGGTATTAGTGCACTCGTCATTAGTCATTAGGTAGGTACTTTCGACGGATTTTCTACTTTCAAAGACGAAAACTCCCTTTAAAAGATGTATGAAATCCTACTAATATTATAAATACAAAAGTTTGTAAGGATGTATGTGTGTTTGTTGCTCTTTCAGGCAAAAACTACTGAACGGATTTTCATGAAACTTTGCAGTAGGTAATATAGCTTAGACATCGGAATAACATAATTTGTAAAAATTTATAGAGATTTTTGAAGTGGCTGGTTTCCCGAAGCGAAGCGAGGGCGGATTTACTAGTTACCTATAAAGCAATGAAAAATATTTTTTCTTAGCTGGGCAGATGTTTCAGCCTGAAACTAAAAAAATCAAAGTTTAAAAGTATGTCAAATACAATATGGATTGTAATTTTCAGTATAAACGTTGGAGTAGTTTTATGGCCATTTTCAGTTTCGTCCATAATGTTAGTTCACATTTGACCCAGGTTAGAAGGTTGTGACATAGGTAGGTACATAGTTGCATGTGCTACCATAGTCGTAGTTCGTATACACGTAGGTATTATTTTTAATACCATATGTATCTGTTAACGGAAATGTGTTAAATCCGTCATTGTATACAATTCCTAGGAAATGTATACAATTCCTAAAATCGCCAGGAAATGTGTGAAATAAATTATATTGGACACATTTCCTAGGAAATTTATACATTTCCTAAATAGCAATCGGAAATGTAGTACATTAAGGTTATAGATCAAGATTTTAATGGGTACGCGGGATAGATAATATGAAAATATTATATTTTACGTTATGATTTTTACCAGATTGTCTCACCGAGTGCCTTAATCAAAAATATTATTGTGTAAAACAATGAATACTCATTTCCATTACTACTTAGACAAATTCTTCAAGGTGTAGGTAGGTCGAATTGGTTACAGAACCGAATTAGCCTACCCCTACTCCACGTAGTCTTGTATGCCCTACCCCTAGAGTTTTTTTTAGAACCCGGAGGCGCGGAGGGAGGCCAGCCCCCGCCCGCTGTAACAAAACGCAGACACCCGGGCGAGCCGGAGCGGCTGAGGCTGGTCGCCGAAGGCGACCAGCAAGCCGAAGCTGCGCAGGCGAGCGTGGGTGTCTGTGCTTTGTTACGCAAGGGCGAAGGGGCTGCACCTTCCGCAGCGCCGGAGACGTCACGGTTTGAAATTATGCCCTATATTCTCTGCGTTTTTACGATTTGGCCAAACGTGGATAACCAAACGTAGACGATTTAACGGTCTGGACAAACTGAGTTGCCCATTTCATGAAATGCGACCATTTGAAGTTAACAAATCTACGATGTGGCCACGACATACACATTTCCTAATACGATATCGGAATTGTATACAATTCCTAGGAAATGTACACATTTCCTAGGAAATGTATGAATTAAATTATTTTTAAAGCAATATTTTACACATTTCCTAAAGAGCTTAGGAATTGTAGGTATACATTTCCTAGGAAATGTATACAATTCCTAGATTTCATACATTTCCGGTAACATATCCACGCCAGTTTTATGGCGTGGATACATATACCTACCTACTAAACTGATTTTGGCTAAATACAACTTGCACACCTACTTACATTTCATTTGAGTATTTTAGAATTCCAATTCTACAAGTTTTTTCATAAAATTCGGAGACTTTAAAATTCAATAGAAAATAACGGAACTCGGATTAAAATACGAAACCTTCCCATGAGATGAGAGTCCATGTATTTGTTCATGATGCGTGACGTAACAGGATATTTATAGGTACTTATATTCTGATAACCCTATGATGGTATGTATGAATGTCTGCTGCGTTCAAAGTACCATTATTGAATATAAAAAATGTCATCACGGAAATTAAACGAAAAATTCATGAACCAATTACTACTCGATAAGAAAGAGATTAAGTCACGTTCATAATTAATTATTGGGTATCGAGACCGGAAATCACCATGCTTCTTTACTATACCAAAAGGAGTGATCAGATAATCTTCATCTATGAACATACTTAATGTTTAATTTTTTTCAGGTATACATATCGCTACACGCATATTCTCAGGCATGGTTGATGCCTAGCTCACACGCAGCTGCACCATTCTCTGACGACGGCGTGCTCCTCGAAATGGGAAAACTAGCCACTGCAGCTCTAGCTGATCTCTATGGAACTAAGTATCAGGTAACTTTACTGAAAATATAGTCGATTTACTGTTTCAAATTCGGTGTATTGGTATTCAAATTCGGTTTGATTAAATGGAGGAGGAAACTCCTCACGAGCAGACGAGTTGTGGTAAACGATTACCCTCACGTATCACCAGCCATAAAAGAATGCCCAGAAATGTTGGTACCTACTACCAATGTCTTCGTATTTTCCTTGCAGGTTGGAACAGCCGCAGAGATTCGGCAACCAGCTTCAGGGATGTCTCATGATTGGGCGAAAGCAAGAGCTGGGGTCAAATTTTCCTACCACGTAGATTTGCGGGACAGCTTCGGACCGTACGGGTTTCTGCTGCCGGGTTCGCAAATCGTCCCCATCGCTCGAGAAACTTGGCAAGCTATTAAAGCTATCGTAGACAATTTAACGCCTGGATTATAATGTAAAATTGTTAGACAATAAATACAATTTCCAAACTAAGTCCATACATGAAGATGATTCATGAAATTTAATGACATTGCAGTTTCGAAAAATGCACGCCATCACAATTTAATGCTTTTTAATATTGCATTCTATTGCAACTTTCACCGAGGTGTCTATTAACAGATTTGTCTAAATGAGCATCTAGCTGAAACTGCACGTCATGGTCATTGCAAATTTTACAAAATCAATAAAACGCATTAAAAATGTTATTAGAACATTGTTTGCAAGTGCAAAGTGTAATTTTAAGTTAATATTAGTTGCTCAATATAGTGTACGTAGAAAGTAATTTATTATAAATATGGGAAATAAATATCATTATTTATAAGAACAGTTTATACGACTTTTTAATTTGATTTGGAAAAAGTAAAGAGACCGCGCCAGACGCCGTAAGCGGGTGTGTAAAGCGTGCACCGCACACGAGCGACACATGAATCCACGGAGGGGCGGCATTAAATTTTATTTAGATACACAAAATCACGATGACATACAATAGGAGCGTTGGCAATTTTTAGGGGGCGAAAAAATTTCAATGATGCTTCCAGAAAATTACTTTGGCGCCGACGATCATTGTGTGCGCCGAGGGACCGTCGTACCTACTTCTTTTGGAGAAAACTCTTTGACAAGGTCCCATGCAGTCGCCTTTGGTCTTCGGTAACTCTTAGGCAAAAATTGTTATTGTCTATGTGTTTGTGCGCACTAATCTTAAAAACTGTAGGTGCTTCCAGAGAATTAGGTACTACCATTTCTGCAGTCATAATAATTGCTTTAACAGCAATCGTGTTCCGGATGGAAAGTTTTAAGGCCGCTTACACTTTTTTAGAGGTGACCATCTCAGTACTCAAGGGAAGCAACGCGTCTGTGGCCGAATTAGAACAAGACTCTTACCTACAAAAATAACTTACTGGACTAACAATCCCAGTCACTATATTGAATCTCGTTTTAGGTCGACCACAGTTGTCAAAAAATATGAAAAATAAAAAATGACCCGATTTAGGCATATTAATTTGTCTATACTAATATTATAAAGAGGAGATTTGATTGTTTGTCAATAAAACTGCGATAATGTAGCCCAAAGTATAAAAAACTGAAGAGTTTGTTTGTTTGAATCGCGCTAATCTCAGGAACTTCTGGTCCAATTTGAAAAATTATTTCAGTGCTAGATAGCTCATTTAACGAGAAAGACTATAGGCTGATTTTTATCTGAAGTACCTACGCGAAGTAGTTCCCATGGGACGCGGGTGAAACCGCTGGCAGAAGCTAGTCACTAATAATCATACCTAATGCTCGTTTTGTGAGCTTAACTTAAAGTTTAATGTTAGTTAATTCCAATAAGTTCATAAACACACAATTACATTATTATGTCATGGAAGGAACCCATGTAAAACAATTATCTACCAACTTAAACTTCTACTTAGGTACCTACCTAATATGAAGCGGAAGAAATTGTTTGTTTTTTCGTTTGAATCCGCTAATCTCAGGAACTACCTACTGGATCAATTTGAAAAATCCTTTTTTTAATAGTCAATTTATTGAAGAAAGCTATAAATAGGTATATATGTATATACACCATCACGCTGGGACCAAAAGGAGTGGAGCTACAAGTTAACTAAAGCGAAGCGAGAGCGTCTACTTAATACGTTACAGGAGGACGTCTGCCAGGTCAGCTAGTTTTAGATAATATGATAATAATGCCTGATAAAAAATTAAAGCTTTTCATATTAAACAGCTTATGGCAAGTAAGGTAAGTAAGGCTTTGATTATATAAAAGGTTTGCACTGGTTGGCTCAGATGTAAAAAAAATATAAAGTTATTTTAACAGAATTCTATCCGAACATTTTATCTCGTGCAAATTCTATGGCAGAATAAGTTTCGAATGCACGGCAAGAACCTGAATCATGAAGTAGAGGGCTCGTCTTCCATTGTACAAACTGGCATGGTATTGGAACATATCAAAAATGACCATTAATACCATGTCGGAAGCCTTTGGGCAGAATGAAAACTTTCGACACTTTTTTTGTTGGCCGCTAACCCCTCTACGAATCCGCACTGAAGTAGTCTTGTTGAGTATGCTCTAAACCTCCTCATTGAGGAGTCCTCAATATTGAGGTGAGAGAAACCCATAAAATATCCAATGATGTTTTAAATAAGTATCTAGATTGAGCGTCGCCCTACAATGAAAACAAAAAAACAAGGCAACATTTTCAAGCATGCATGCAGGTTTGTTTTGACTTGTTTGTGGCACATTGACATGACATACCTAAGTAATATGCACAGACTAGCTAAAGATTAATGTTTCGTTATACGGTATGCAACGACTAGTCTTTTTGGTAAAATATTTAATAAAGGTTTTTGACTGCAATATAACAGTAAATAAATTATAACTAAGTATTCAAAGATAGTTTAGGATGACTATTAGTGATTATGCTACCATTCCATCAGTATTTTCTTAAGACGTTGTCACGTTCAACTATCGTCAGTAAACCGACTTTACAGACAACCAATTTTTTTGACACGTTTTCGCGGATTCGATGTTCCATCTAGATATTTAAAACATCATTGAAAATATCATACTATTCATACTGGAGAAACGCGTGCTCAGAAGTGGACAATTAAAAAAAATCTGTGATACACAACAGGCATAGACATCACGAAGAAGAAAAAGACTTTTCTTTAGTCATTGGATTAGTCCTATAGATCAATGCATTGGATCATAGAGATAGGAATCATTCGATATAGGTATATTCCTATCTCTATGCATTCGATAGACTAGACAACGAATGACAGCACGAGTGTCAGAATGAGCGAATGAAGCAAAATGAAGTTGAAGTCGTCAGTTGAAATGTCACTATGTTATGACAGCTTTGGCTTTGTGTCAGCGTGACAGTGACATTGATAGTCAATAGTTTAATAATTTTTATACCCCGACTTTTAATAGGGTACTTTCGGTAGTGAAAAATAAACTTGATTTTCCTAATAAAAAGCAACAATAGTAGATTGTATGACAAGGGTGCAAAGTAATATTTTTTCGGCGAGGGCGTTTTTTGAATCCAGAGCGAAGTGAGGGATTCTAGAGTAGAATCCCGAGCGTAGCGAGGGATTCTTTAGTAGAATCCCGAACGTAGCGAGGGATTCAAAGTACGTCGCCCGAGCCAAAAATATACTTGCACCCGAGTGATACACTCTACTTTTCATCACCCACTATGAGAAAATAATATATATATAAAATAGAAAATAATAGAAAATAATACGTAAAAATGCACGAAAACTTAATTTTAATTTGAAAACGAAATCTTAATTTGATTTCTTTTTTTATTATTCAGCTGGCGGGGCCCTCGCGTCGTACCAGACATTCTTTATTCAAACAATATTTGCGTTCGATTTCTTTAGCGCAAAATACTAAAATGTTCTAAATTCAAAATAGGACGGAAAAGATCTAGCCGGCAGGAAAAGTTGTATGAAAATTCATTCCCGCCCGCTGAATAGAAAACAGCAACTTTGGAACCCCGTAAGTCCGAACCAAGTCGTCTTTTTCGAATAGGTGTGATGAAAAAAATATATTTCGATAAAATAAACACGCTTTCTCGCCTTAAAATAAAATAAAATATTAATTCTTTTTTTATTTCCGGAAAAACGCTGTCAGAACTTGTCAGCCATTTTGATGACGTAATAATGGCAAATTGTACAGTGCCACAAACTTATCTGACCCGGTGGCCAAAATTGGAATAATGCAAATGTTAGTACTGTTGTCAGAAAAATACCAAGACAGTAGCGCCACCCTTACCGGGTCAAATAAGTTTGTGGCACTGTATGTAAGACCGGCATTCATTCAAGTTGATAAGCACGAAACTGAACTGACATGACAGGTGGTTTGGTTCTTGGAGGAATAGGTTTGCCTTCATGACGTCACACCAATGCCTCTCGTGTCGTGTTTTAGGTCACGTGACATACCGATTAAAAATTTCGAATTTTAATATTGTTTATTAAAATAATTATATGCTTTTATGACTCAAAATCTGAATATTAAAGTATATTTCTACATAATTTTTTATTTTTATCAAATTTCATAGTTTATTTTGACGTGACAACGTCTTATAAATTGGTTTGCCGGGTGGCACTTCAAGAAACTGCGTTAGTAGCTCCGCTCACGTTATGCGCTTACAATGAGAGCGAGTGAGAGGCACGCGTCCCTTCCACTCGGGCATGGTTAGCCCGCCTAAGAGCGAGAGAGACAGACATAAAAAGTGAAAGGCACGCGTCCCTTCCTCCTTAACATTACTTACGGTAGCTACGGCGTACACACGTTGGCGTGTTTCAGAAAATGGTACAGCGCCATCTCTGGAGAAGTAGAGTAATCTCGTTTGTTACCTCACTTAGTTGTGACTAATGGTTAATGGTCTAACGGTTAGCAGCGCTAGATGGCGGATGGTGTTACAATGTTTTAAATATAATTCTTTGTATAAATAAATGTTTTAAATTGTTACTATTATTTCATCCTTCTTCCTACTATACGAATGAATATTCACATTAAAATTATTTTACCACTCAAAGTCGTTGTCACGTAAAACTTTCGCCCGTATACCGACTTTACAGGCAACCAATTTTTTTCATTACGGAAAGTACCCTATTCCATTCAGTAAATTGACCATAGAGATATTACACTAGAGTGGGTGAGCCATACGGCTGCCCATAAATTGCAATCGCCCCCGGTTAGAAAGAGAAAAAACGATAACGGTAATTACCTATCTCTCTCCGATCCCGATGAGCCAGAAAGAGAAAGGTGATTACTAAAGATTTCGTCTCTTTTTATCCGAGGTACGCTCTGAAGCCTGGCTTCTGCCCTCTAGTGTAATATCTCTATGAAATTGACGTATCCTAATGTCACTTTTCGAAATAATGTTGCCAGATTTGCAATAATAGTGGTTACTCACACCACAAAATATGGATAGTACAGAAGTTAAGCTCATGTATGTGTCGTGGCCACATCGTAGATTTGCTCACATCATGAAATGATCGACCATAACATGAAATGGTCGCATTTCATGAAATGGTCAACTCAGTTTGGCCAGATCGTAAAATCGTCTACGTTTCACGATTTGATCATCAACGTTTGGCCGGATCGTAAAAACGCGGAATATAGGGCATAATTTCGAACCGTGACGTCTCCGGCGCTGCGGAAGGTGCAGCCCCTTCGCCCTTGCGTAACAAAGCACAGACACCCACGCTCGCCTGCGCAGCTGCTCGCCTCCCTCCGCGCCTCCGGATTCTAAAAACACTTTAGGGGTAGGGCATACAAGACCACGTGAAGTAGGGGTAGCCTAATTCGGTTCTGTAACCAATTCGACCTACCTACACCTTGAAGAATTTGACTGAGTAGTAATGGAAATGAGTATTCTTTGTTTTATATCCAAAATCAACTCAATTTTTATGCTTCCGTTCAATGTTACTCGTTTATAACAATTGACGTGAATTGTATTCTGCAATTAGCAATTTTTGTTGCTACTCTTTTACTCTAGGCCGAATTGACAAGAGAAACAACATTTACGCCAACGGCCGCCATCTTTACACATAAACAAAGCGCTTGCAGCGCCTCTACCGGTAATTAATGTAACTACTTTACGATATGATCAAAATAATCTCGACCATTTCTTATCAATGATCTGCTCAAACCACATCATGATGTGGCCAATAGACAGTTGACCATATCATGAAATGCGACCATTTCATGATATGGTCGATCATTTCATGATGTGAGCAAATCTACGATGTGGCCACGGCATATGTACCTCGATTTTGGTTATGCATGTGTGCGTTAGCCTAAGGGTTAACGACTCCGCAAAGGTCGTGGATTGGATTTGTTATTTAAAGTTACCTGTTGGTAATGGTACCTATGGATTAAACGGGAAAATTAAAATAAAGGTATACGTTTAGAATCATTAAAATGTAATGTAATTTAGTAAGCGTTAGTCATATTACCTAATTATACAATTAATTTACAATAATAATGTTATCATTGTAAATTAAGATTACGGGAGTCCTTAGATGAAAAATTCAATAAAGCAGGTAATTCAAGGTTATCTGTAATAATATTTTTTTTTATACGAAATGATAATCACAAGTACAGTAAAACGGGGTGAATAGAGATTGCGGGTTGAATAGAGACAAAACTGAAAACGTAATTCAATGCGTGATATTCAAAAGGAAACGTTACTAAAGGGTATATTTTGTTTTTTAATTTGTAGACTCTAATAATATACACTTTAATAACGTTTCCTTTTGAATATCACGCATTGAATTACGTTTTCAGTTTTGTCTCTATTCAACCCGCAATCTCTATTCACCCCGTTTTACGGTAAGTACGTGCAATAATTTGATTGCACGTACTTGTGGAGAGGAGGTAGGTACTTACTTGGATACATAGGTACTCATAATAGAAATAAAATTGTTTCGTTTTGCGTATAGTGAATGTAAACTCAATATTTGCAACTAAACCCAGCGCGTTCTGCGGCAGTTCCGATAATACTTAGGTATGTAATAATATCATAATGATATTTATTTATGGGATCTCACATGATCCGTTTATTTCATATTATTTGTATTATATAATATTTTTGTATCTATATTAGGTACTGGAAACAAAATAAAAATCCTATTACATAAATTAACACTAAGAAAATAATTTTACATGTCCAATAATATAATCCTTCATTTAATGTATTTATTAAAAATCGAAGGTCGAAGGTATTTATACTCTAACGTATAGTAAACCCAACTTAAGATTGAAACGAAAGAGGCGCTGTCGGACGCATTTGACATTCATTTGACCAATCATTGCACACTAGTAACTGACAGATGAATGACCACAACGTACTTATGAATGACTTTTCGTTAGTTACAATTTTTGCCATTTCAGAGATAAGTTGGGCGCACTGTATAACGTTGCGGTCATTCATCTGTCAGTTACTAGTGTGCAATGATTGGTCAAATGAATGTCAAATGCGTCCGACAGCGCCTCTTTAGTTTAAATCTTTCACTATATTTGCTCCATGATCTTTCAATTTCAATATTTTTCAATCTTATGTTGGGTTTACTATAAACTATTGACTATTGATATTGATATTAAGTTTATTGATTTTCAAGTTAAACACAAATCGGTATAATATTATCAATACAACCAACTAATTCTTATACGAACGACTATATGTTGCGCAGTAATATTGTCGTTCGTTAATATTGTCTTTAAAGCTCAGGGGACATCGAAAGAACAGCCCACCACCATGGCTATGTCGCCTTCGCCCTCGTACACTGGCTCACTAAACATCGATCCTAGTTCCTTCGATGCATCTGTCTATTCATTGCTAATATGTTTGGATGGCGAAAAGTACATCGATATATTTAGGTAAGTTTTTTAACATACTTAAAATCAGGGATTATCCTGGTTAACATAATTATGAAAAGCCGGTTAGATTGCTGACTTTTGCAATTCTAATCATACCTTGTAACGCGTAATTTAAGCAGGTGTTTCATAAAATATGACTTCAATGAATTTCAGGAGTCGCAACATTTCTCAAGAAACATTAATGGAGTTAACTGATGATGATCTTAGAAGACTTGGTATAGATGATGCTAATGTCAGAGCTGGTTTGATCAAAGAAGTAAAGAACTTTCCTATGTATGAAGAACTGTTGAATAGGTAAATAAATTAGCAACTTCTGATGGTATATTTTCTAATCATTGAAAGCCATATCCATTATATAATATTATTTTACAGGAGAAAACTTACTTCAGACCTAGATCTCACAGAAATAGCTAATATGCTTCGAGATTCAAATCAACATATACATAGAGTTCACTTGAGTATGATTTCTATAAACTTAGCGCTGAGACGGAGATGTTACCCCGATGTTATTATTGGCAACAAACCTGTAACAAGCATTTTAATGACAACACTTGATGAAATCTCAAATACACTCACCAAAATGGAAAATGCTCTACAAACAAAATTTCAGGTAATTATATCATTTATTAATATAATATGCAGTTTGAAAGTCACATTTTGAAATTATTGAGCTATTCTTATTTTGGGGAGTCAATAAGGACTTCTATTAGTAAATATTACTAAAACAATCTTTTTCAACAATAATAATCTTTACCTACAGAAAAGTTCTGGTTAAGGCACATAGAAACTGTTTAAAATTTATTGAGAAATGATTATTTATTAACAAGTTTAATATTTCCAGTGTCTTGATGAGAATTATGAAAGCATGAGGAGGAAGAAAATCTTGGTTGGCACCATGGGGAGTGCTGTCATCGCAGTACTGGGAGTTTATTTTATGAGATCATTAAAAAATGCTGGCTTATTGGTCAAGTAAACGAGAAATATGTATTACTTGGTATGCAACCATGATCTCAATCAGCTAGCATTTACTAATATAACTATATATTTTATCTGATTCCGGGTACATATTTAATAATGATATTTTATGTGTAAAGTCTAGTTGAAATATCATAATATAAAATGTTATAACTTAGTCACAGTTTTTGTAAAATACAACTCATATACAGAGATTCAATTTCAAAGGTATTTAAATAAAGCTTGTGTTTTTTATCATAAACAATATCAATTCTAAGTATTATACTGGTGGCTTGGTGGCTTTATGAAAGTTGTAGTGACAATCCATGTTTTTTATAAACCTATTTTAAGTACTCTATTTGCATAATCTTTATTCTTTACTAGCGACCCGCCCGGCTTCGCACGGGTGCAATAACTATTTAATGGATGCAATAACTATTTAATACATATAAACCTTCCTCTTGAATCACTCTATCTATTAAAAAAAACCGCATCAAAATCCGTTGCGTAGTTTTAATGATTTAAGGACACACAGGGACAGAGAAAGCGACTTTGTTTTATACTATGTAGTAATGTTATTAGGAGTGTCAAACTTTATGCTTACATTATAATACAAATCTATCATGCCAATCAATCAGTCTACAGTTGTTAAGTTTTACTATCAGATCATGAAAATTAGAGACAAGAAGAACCATCTCTGTTTATTAGAGAGTGTCAATAGAACAGTGTCAAATAAAAGGATGGCAACATGTATTTGGGTAAGTTTTGTACTAAATAATTTTAGACAATACACAAACACTTTATTAGAAATATTATTTATTACAAATATAACAAAAACACTTCAATGTCTCAACTCTTCCCGCTTTACTGCATCAGCAACTGCTAGGTTTATTTCATACCCTCTAGCAACTCAATTGCTGTAGTGGAGAGCTTTTGAACTGTTTTTACTGCTTACAGTTGGATACTTTTCATCTTTTCCCCTTGTGCAACAGCTCTTCTTGTCTCTAACCTCCATGTACCAGGTATTCGCTGTTTGGTTAAGTTTTTTGTATGTAGGTAATCTGTCATGATTTTGTTTTTGTTGCATTTCTACATTCCTAGATTTTATAACTCTTGAAACCCGAAGTTTCCTCATTATCATTATCATTATCATAGTGATGGTTATAAGTAGGTAGGATAGAATTGTATCCAGCATTTAAAGTATGTAGATTATTTACATTAAATGTAATAAATTGTCAGTAATACTACTGTCGTAATTAGTCATTTCTGATAGTGTATGTCCAAATGTTAAACATCCCTGTACTTATAAATATCCCTGAAAATAAAACAATATAGAACTTCTGAATAAACTCCACTACTTTATTAAATTTGTGCTTGAAATACTCTATACTAGAACAAAAGTTTTTTTTTATTGACTTTGAAACATTAAATGTTTTAGATGTTTATAACTACTAAAATAACAGCAAAGAGTATGATCAGCCAGCAGGTAGTTGTGATATTTGGTGTGATGAGAATGGGTCTCCAAAAACTAACAAAATGTTATTGACTGATGTCTACGTTAATATCAGGAATATAAGTACATGCGTTACTTACAAGCTAAGAAAACCAAACCGGTACAGTCATTCTGGGTAACTTTGATACATCATCGGCGTATTTTCTTAAAAAACTTTTACTACGTCGCATATGAGATAAAAGTTATGAGTTAATCAGTGCCCATTTGCTGGTTTTCATACTGTCAAATTGTAAAAAGTCTTTAAAAACGACAAAATATATTAAAAATTAGCAATTTTGTTGTGTGTCAAAGTTACCACCCCTATATGGGTAACTTTGACACCGATGATATTTATCAAAAAATCTTCTAAACTACGTTACTTATAACTTTGATGTAACATTTATTAATAAGGTGATAGCCTGTTTTATGATAAGACAACAAAAAAAAGTAGTTTGACGGGTTAGTTTTCATGTAAAAGGCACTAAACTAAGAAAATTCAATGAAAAAATATTGAATTTTGTTTTTTAAATCCTTTTTTGGTCTTCTATGAAAAAGATATTAAATGAAATGTATCATCAATTGATTACCTACATTGTTAGCTTTAAAATGAGATATATTTCGGCTCCCTAGGACGTCTACATCGATAGCAATGATTAAAACAGTACAGGCGCCCGAGCAGCTTCGAGGTTGAAAAAACAAAATGGCTGCAATTTTTTCATTTTATTTCTGGGAAAATAAAGAAGTCCCGGGGGCCCTGGGATGTTTGACTAACACTAAAATTGGTAAATCGCAAAAGTCAGGATACATCTGAGGGATAGGTACATACATTGATACTGTCAAAGTTACCCAGAATTTGTTCAAAATCTGACTTACCGGTATCTATTATTTGTAATTTCAACGAAGATGCAATTGAAAATTAATAAAAATTTGTTTATGTATCGAAAGTAGACATGTAAAAGATTGTATTATATTATAACACACCTTGATAGCATTAAAGTTTTGAGAAATATCTAAAAAGTTTTACGTCGGAAAAAAAACACGAATAGTTACGCACGTTTTTGAAAGAAAGTTTTTTATATTAGCTTTGTTTGAAAACCACTTTTTATTTAAGATTTCGTTAACGACGTTCATTATGTACATAAAATGTAATAAATAAATTTTATACGCCAAATGCTTTTCACGTAAAAAATTAAAAACTAGTTTGGGAGCGGACTGTCAAAGTTACCCTAAAGAATCAAAGTTACTCCGATTGACTGTACTTGTCATTTGATAATACTTATTTGGTTGAAATCTCCCGCCACAAAAAGCAGGCCATCCTGGGACTCCTGACGTTACGCCACTCCTGAAGGAAAATCCCTTTATCCTTGTTACGTCCCCATTACTTAAAAAAAATATATTTAAATGTATTTAATTCTCCTAATTTTGGTAGATACCTATGAAAATCGCATATTTTAAATAATTTTTATATTTGTTTATTTTGTGACAATTTTTCACTAGGTACTTGAAAAGTACCAATGCGTAAAGTTCAAATTAACGTTTCTGTAAATATTGTTCAAATTGCAGACAGTTGAAATGCCGAGCACTGGCAAAATAAATAAAAAAATATAAAATATAAAAGCTTAGTTAGCTATCGTTGTTCAATTTGCACAACAAGTAAATCCTGCCAAAGTGACCCAATTGTTTCGACCTCACCAATTAAAAAGTGTAAGGTAAGCGTTGACCTGGCGGGCAGTGTTTGAACGGCGGGCGGGCTACGTCACTCGCGGGCTGTCCTCGCCTGCGCTCCGGAAGTGGCCGGGAGTAGCGCTCGCCGGTAGCGGAGTCCCGTGCTCCCTGGACCGACGACACCGCTTATTGCATCCAAACGTGCCAATTGAAACGCGTGTCCGCTACTCGCCCACTCGAGCCATGCGCGCGCCGAATCCCGACATTTTCGGCTCCCAATAATGTGCACTTCTTCAAAATATACATTAAAATAATCGGTTATATTATAGTAGTGTTAATGATGTATGGTTACGTTTTATTTATTGTGACGGTACTTTTACTTAAATATTCGGATACGCAAGATATTGAGACCAGTAAGTTATTTTTTGTTTACACTTTCGGAATTTTATAAAAATGCTACATTCAAAAATTAAAGTAGGTAATGTAAAATTATGCATCAATAATACTGTGGCCATTCAGGTTAGGATATGTTTATTGAAACTTAAGTATAAATAGACGAATATATGTATAAGGTGCTCCCTCTTCCTTAGTTAGGTATCGAATTTTAATTACATACAACGAAAGATTTGATTAAAATTTTAGTATCGAATGTAGGTAGGTACTGACGAAGACGTTTATCTTTGAGTCTATTAGAAAATCTATTTGCTCTTATAAGACTATCTACATAGCTACTTAACCCTCTACTGCATGAATTATGAAGGAGATGATTAAAAAATATTTAACTATGTAAAACTCTTTATTTATATACTAATAAATATATAAGTATGTCGAGAAATAAAAAATCTAAATCATTTAGTTTAGATCTTAATTTTCAAAACCATATATGGATTCTTATGCATTCACGTAAAAAATCACTCGGTCATATATGTCTCCGTATGCATTGAGTCCAATAAGAAAGTAATAAAATAAATAATAAAAAATAACTGAAAAAATATTATTGTCTAAAATGAAGTCGAAAGTGATTCCAGCTCTTGGTAATTAAACATCTACAGCAAATGTAGATAACATACAGCCAAATCATGTGCATAAACTCATGTTTTTCATGTGAAGACTTATTTACTAAATTGAGGGTATACTGACTTCTTTTTCTCGTTAAGTGTATCTAGTCGTTATATTGTGTACTCAGTACTGTCATTATTTGTATTTGGCATAACTGAATATCTTCAAATTGCCACAATCATTGCCAGATTTTCATCTTCGGAATATTGTCTCCGTGGGAAGGGGATATTCAATATTTACCATAAAATTCACCATGAAAGTGACGAGGGTTCATTTAGTCAAAAAGGCATTAAAAACTACGTTCTACAGAAACAAAATAACAAGTATATAGCAGTTTTAATATAAAATATAGTCATATCTTTTATGTGATAGTCAGTGTAAAATTTTTATTATTGCATATTGAACCATATTTGTCCAAACCAAAAATTGACTCAATGCATACGAAACCATATCTGGTGCCAGGTGAAAATCGTGTGAAAACAGTGGAAAACGGTTTAAATCAGGAAAATTTGTTATTGATTAACTTAGTGGAGGTTGTGTTAATTATGAAAATATTTTTATTAAACGAACTCATGTCTAAGTATAGACAACGTACTATTTTGTACAGTTTTTTTTAACTCCTGCAAATCTATAATAATATACTTTTTATCTTGCTATTTAAGTACAACGATCACTATAAAACAAAGTGAAGTTAGGGTATACTTAAGGTACAACCTACCTTAATTTCCGTAGGTATAATTTATCATAATCGACGTATGTACATAGGTAGATACCTAAGTTACAATTTCACTCATTACACTAGCGGCACGCTATGATGGCCGGTTTGACACATTACAACAGTGATGTGGAATGTCAATTTATTCTCGAACAAAAAACAATTAAGTTTTGTTTTTGTACCTGATTAAATAGGTTTAATAAAACAAAAATGTAAATGTTTATTTAATTTATTTGAACGAACTGAATATTTGAATGAAAATGAATATACATACTTTATATGCACACAAGAAACATATGAATACAAAAGATACCAAAAAAGGTGCCACAAAAGGCCATAATTAATCAGATTCGTCCATACTACTATTTTCACTGTCGTCACTGCTATCATCACCTACATTAATAATTATATGTTCGTTTTCTATAATATTATCTATTTTCACATCTCTTTCATAATCTTCCCTTATTAATTTAACAGTTCTATTCACAACCTTTTCCCAGTCTCCTTTAGTCACATGTTCACAAGCTTCTTCTAATAATATTAGCATTTTTTTTGTGGTAAATGGGGGTTCTGTATTGTGTCTTGCAGCATATCCCTTAATTTGAGCCCACTTTTACTGATTTTTCTACACTTGTATTACATTTTAGAAATCAATTTAATAAATAAATTTTGAGTCCTAAACCTAAAACTACATTCGATAAAATTTATGAATCTCTGCACATCACTATCGTCAATAAAGTAATACAATTATTTCCTTCAAAGTCGTTATCAATTAATACGGAACTTCATGAGCGGACAAACGTCAAACCGGCCATCATAGCGTGCCGCTAGTTTAGATATATGAGTATCTTAGATGTAAAATGTTTAATTATAGTCAATAATTCAGTTAATAAATATATTTCTTAGATTCTCTGAAAGAGTTGATTAGTAGAGAGTGCTCAAAACATCAGTTTACCTTTGTTGCCTTTTGTGAGGGTGAAAAAAATTAACCTACGATAGACACCTATAACGGCAGAGTTTACTAACAAACCAAAGTCCCTCAGGTACTTACGAATACAGGTACGTACATCTAAAGTAGGACAACAGTACTAGATCAATGCTTATCAAGGTAAAGGTCATAATCGAGTCCTAAATACGTACCGAAGTAAGCAGGGAACTCACGTAATTGATTAATTCGTTAGGGCAAACGCGGCTACTATGTCAATATAGTCATCCATAAACTCGTAGTAGGGTAAGTGCTCCAGTGAATGAACACTTAAGCATCTAGTGAACTTTAAAAAATAATTACTATATGTTCCCTCTAATGCATACAGCCCATAGCTAGTTTTTGGTGTAAAGAATACATTCAAAAATAAGATTTAGGTTCGTTTTACCATATGTGATTAACAGTCTTTTAGATATTTAGCGATAAACAGAAAAATCCCCAAAAACCCAGTGAATGAACGAAATTTTCTAGTGAATGAACACAAAGAAATCCAGTGAATGAACATATTTTTTCTTTATTAATTAAGTCACAAAAAGCTTCCAGCAGACTACCGAGTGGTGGTTGAGACTCCTCTTGGATCTTCTGACCACTGCTTGGTAAGGACAACTGTGCCCTTGATGCGTAAAAAGGGCTCTCGTCCGTCTGGAACGCATCAAGTCTGGCACTATAACTCAGCAGATTGAGATGGACTCAGGGAATTCCTGGGTTCGTACCGATGGAGGCAGCTCTGCTTCGCTTCAGGGGACCCGAATATGTGCGCTGATTTAGCAGCCGATGTGATCCGACAGGGTATGGAATGTTTTACTCCTAACTCTGTCGTATCTGTTGGTGGTTAAAACCGGCCCTGGTACAGTGGTTCATACATTGCGGCATTTCACCGCAAGCGTGCCGCATACCAGGCCTGGGCATCAGCGTACCTACTCTTCGAAGAATCCATCTGCCTCCGAGCTTAAGAGAAGGCTCGACGCTGCCTCCCGGTCGGCTAAGAAGCAAATGTTCAGGGCGAAGGCCCAATTCATCGTCAGAATTGGCGAGCGACTAGTCGGGACCTACGGGAGTCGAGAATTCTGGTCAATGGCTAAGGCTGTCGAGGGCAACTTCTGTCGGTCTTCTCTTCCGCCACTGCTATTTTCAGATAAATCTGTTGTCCATACGGCAAAGGGGAAAGCCGAACTTCTTGATACCCTCTTTGCCGCCAACTTGACCTTGGATGATGGAGGGACCATAGTGCCTAACATCCCGCGGTGTGAGAGCTCGTTGAACGATAAAAGATATACTTTTTACTTAAAAATCGGTCAGACGAGCTCTACTGTCCCTCGATACCAAGAAGTCGAGTGGACCAGATGGCATTCCTGCAGTGGTGCTTAAGGCGTGTGCTCCTGAATTGACTCCAGCCTTAACGCGCCTATATATTCACGCTATCCTACACCACTGGAATAGTGCCGTCTTCGTGGAAAGTAGCCCTAGTTCATCCTATCCCCAAAAAGGGCGATCTTATTAAGCCGGCCAATTACAGGCCTATACCGATAACTTCCGTGCTTGCTGAGGTAATGGAGCGTCTTATAAATGCAGGTCCTAGGATATCTAGAGGATCGCCAGCTGATCAGTGACCGGCAGAACAGGTTTCATCACGGCCGTTCAGCTAGCGATCTTTTAGCATATCTTACTCGCTGGTGGGCTCAGGCCCTTGATACCAGCGGGGAAGCATTGGCGGTCAGCCTGGATATCGCCAAGGTCTTCAACCGGGTCTGGCAAAGTGCTCTTCTCGCGAAGCTTCCATCTTACGGTCTCCATGAGAGGTTATGCAATTGGGTAGCCAGCTTTCTATCCGAGCGATATATAAAGGTCGTAGTTGACGGTAGTTGCTCAGATATGAAACCTATAAACGCTGGTTTTCTCCAAGGGTCTGTACTGTCTCCTACTCTGTTCATTCTGCATATTAATGATATGCTGGAGCATGTGAACGGCATTCATTGCTATGCGGATGACAGCACGGGAGATGTATGTTACACAGGCCGTAAAAACTCCTCTCAGTCTCATGTGGAGGATTGCAGAATTAAACTTGTGTCTGAAGTCGAGAACTTTCTGGAGCAAGTCTCGGAATGGGGACGACTCAATTTATTTATTTATTTAACACTTTGTTGTTTGTACACCAAAATTTAGTTGAGTTCAACCCCACGAAGACAAAAAATTAGCGCGTTTTCCCCTAAGAAAACCTCATTTGTCATGGCGGCTCAATTCCAGGGTACCGCGCTCACCATTAGTAAAAGTGTTGGGATTCTGGTTGTTGACATTTCGAGTGACGTGCAGTATCGGTGTCACCTGGAAGCTAAAGTCAAAAATTGACCCCAAAAAGCTTGGCGTCCTGAACCGGGCGAAGCAGTACTTTACTGCGAAGGATCCACTGATGCTTTATAAAGCTCAGGTCAGGCTTCACTTAGCTCGTCTGCTTTAACGTCATTCCTTCAGGCTATAAAAAAAACGAAAACTATTACTTGGATATAATGAAAAATGTTTGTTCATTCACTGGATTTCAAAAACCAATAAATGAACATGCCTGTCCCAATACTAGCCCAAGGGTCAGAAATCCATTCATAAAGTAACTCCCAAAAGACAGGCCTTATAGCATTAAAATATATTATATTATTTAATAAAAACTGAATTTGACGATGACCCAGTGAATGAACGGCCGTTCATTCATTGGGTTTCAGACGATTTTTAGTTCCAATGCTGGGACACGTAATAATTTAGTATAATTGGCTAAAATCTCAACTTAATCGATTTGAAATACAATATTAAACAATTCTATTTTATCATTACACAACGAACTTCACGAAAATACTGCAGTTATTGTTACAATCTCAAATCAAACTCGAGTCATCATAACTGACTCGTAAATTCTGGCTCGAACAAATTCTCAGTTTCTTATAACCGACCACTTTAGACGCTCGTCATTTTGAAATGAACAATGTCATTAGGATTGAATGTTGCTATTAGTGTAGGAGATAGAGTTGCAACAATGAAAAAAAATACTCCGTTTCGTAGAAACGCCCTAATTTCTTATTTTTTGGGAAAAACTGCGTTTTGTTCATTCACTGGGGGGTGTTCATTCACTGGAGCACTTACCCTACCTGTGTTACACAATTATTGCACTCAAGGTATGCCCTTACTTCATAAATAGTACCTACCTATAGGTAAGTATTATTGTCGTGAAAACTTAGCTACTGCAACACGTCTACCATTGTTCCGCTATACCTACCTCCCTCATTATCTTGAAGAAGGCGGCACTTGCCCTGAGGCGTACCCTGTGTTCCGTGGGTGTACCCATTCGGTAAACTGAACTGGGTCTTGATAAGTAGGTACCAAGGTAAAACTTTAACTTATTATAGATGAATAAGAATCTACTTGTAAGTTTATCCTGATTCATCGATTTATTAATAGAATTTCATTAATTACCTACAATTCCTGAATTAAAGTTTTTTTTTGTCATCATAGTCGCAAGTCATAACTGTCCCACTGCTGGGCACGGGTCTCTTCTCAGACTGAGAAGGCCGAAATCCCCCATGCTGGCCAAGTACGAATTGGCAGACTTCAAACGCCTTTGAATTTTAACCTAAACGAGCTCTTAACCGAGTCTAGATATAAAGGTGAATCCATAATATAAATAGTAAAAAGAAAATGTCATAGAAAGTTACCTTGATGTTCATTTTTTTAACTTTTATATAAGATGTAGCCCTAAAATATTTTGATTTTTAGTAGAAGCAGTGGTGGGAGAAACAGCGGAACTACCCTGCAACGTGACAGCTGAAACAGAAGGCTCTGAACTTACCGTACTCGCTTGGTACAGAAACGGGTCAGCGACCGCTTTCTACAGGTGATAGGCTTTTTTAATTAAGGATAATATATGATATTCATTACTACACATCACTACCACACTGTTTATGCATTAACGCAACGCAAGTGGTAATCTTTATACGCTTGCATGCTAATCGTGTAGGTAATTTCAAGCGAAGCATTAAGTATTTATGTAGATATTAATTAAGTACATCATGTCACAAATAAAAGTGAGACATAGAAGGAGTAGGCAAACCGTAAACTAGAACTAGAGTAGATATAAATCCGAACTTCATCCATCTTACCCTCTCCTGTGCCCCTTTAACCTTACCATACCATGTTCCTATCAATGATGTTATCCATCATTGATACTGTGAGGATTCGTTGGTTGACCAAAGGGTCATTGTATCCTGGGATTAAATTAAATTTGCCTAACTCATATGAATGATTCAAAGTCATTGACGCCGTAGTTAGACATCCGCCTCATACAAGAACAAGCTACCGTCCATATATGCCTGATTCATTCGCTCATACGAAGTTATTGTCGTACTTACCTTATGACCTCTGAATATAAATTGACATTGAGTGAAATACTTAATCAATGTATGTCGATTATTAAAACTTAAATAATTAAAAAAGACGTTTGAATCTTTGTCATCAGAAACAAAACCAACAGTAGGTTGTAGGGCATGCAGGTAGGTATTTGTCCGTTATCGCAATCCATGACTGGCCCACTACCTCCTACTAAGTATGTAGGTAACTATTCCACTACTCAACTCTCTTCTAACTATGAGAGAAAAGCAGCGGCTGACTCCCTTTACAAATGATGATGAATGGAATGGCAAGTGGCAACAAAGCAACAATTCCTCTTTATTGCTTTATTTCTCGTTATTTATTTTATTAAAAGTCCTACAAGCGACATTCAATTACTCGGCTATAAAAGTATCTTTAAATACAACACAGGATGCATGGTTATTTATTGCTTCCATTTCATTAAAACGATTTGCTGTATATTGGAGCTGCGCGCAATGTAAATTTTCATATTTTTTCTTTCACGTGTATTTTTTATTGACGTGACAACGTCTTATAAATTGGTTTGCCGGGTGGCACTTCAAGAAACTGCGTTAGTAGCTCCGCTCACGTTACTTATAGTAGCTACGGCGTACACACGTTGGCGTGTTTCAGAAAATGGTACAGCGCCATCTCTGGAGAAGTAGAGTAACTAGTTTGTTACCTCACTTAGTTGTGACTAATGGTTAATGGTCTAACGGTTAGCAGCGCTAGATGGCGGATGGTGTTACAATGTTTTAAATATAATTCTTTGTATATGTTTACCCCATGAAGATACGGGAACGCAGGGTCAACTTCACAAATAACCACAACTGCTTCCAAACCCAAAATAGCAGTTTATTATAAAACCAAAGAAGTCGACACATTGCCCTTTACAAATTTTTCTCTTATATAAACTCCACGTTACACTCGTTAGCGCGTTTCACAAATTGGTACAATGCCATCTTGTTTACAAGTGAGGAACTATTTAACAAAAATAAAACATTAAACTTAAATTGCTTCCGCCTTCACATGACGGTTAGACAGTATAAATAAATGTTTTAAATTGTTACTATTATTTCATCCTTCTTCCTACTATACGAATGAATATTCACATTAAAATTATTTTACCACTCAAAGTCGTTGTCACGTAAAACTTTCGCCCGTATACCGACTTTACAGGCAACCAATTTTTTTTTTGACAGAGAATATGAAGAGCTAAGTAATAATCAAAATTTGTTAACATTCTTCATTATCTTGGTTTGCACCAGCAGTGGCGATCTACGCGGCGAGTCCAGCAAGGTGGTGGGCAGCGAGCGGTACCGGCTGGTGGAAGCGGAGGACGATGGGCTGCAGAAGCTGCAGATCTTGTCTGTGCGCCCGGCCGACGCGGGCTACTACCGCTGCCTCGCCGACTTCTCTGCAAGCCCTGCTCTACATACGTATATCAAGCTCATTGTTATTGGTATGGATTTTTTTTGTTAATTTGCCGATACTACACCGTGATTGAGGGTGATATTTTTGACCAATTTGCCAATGTCCCAGTACATACATACTAATTTGAAAAGATGTTGCAGTCGGATTACCAATAAATTTTAAATTAAACCGAATAGAAATAGTTCCAAGGTAAATTTTTAATTTATAGGTAAATATCGTTTTAGTAGGTAGGTATTGTGTTATTGCGTTAGGTTGGCGACGTTATGGCGCTAAGAGATCTCATTGCCGGATTGCGGTATAAAAAGACCTGGGTTCGTTTCTCAGCAAAGCGAAAATTGAAGTTAAATGAGTTAGTTTTCTCGATTTTAGCGGAGCAACAAATTACCGATTGGAAGCGAGGGCTTCTCCTAGTTATAGGTATAGTACCTATATTGATAGACAAATTGAGTATCTCGGTATTTATTTACTTACCACCAGCTAATGGTCTAAGATCCCATAACACTTTTGCTTCATGCATCGAGTATTTGATTAAAATCATTTTTTTATGTACAATTAGGCAACGAACAATATGGTTTGCCTGGTGTGCCTATCGAAAAATAGCCGCTAGTATGTTTAATTAACGAAAGAAAAATGACTTTCTGGGGAGAACTTACATGCATCTGTTATTTATATAACATATACTCCAAGGTCAAGATATACACCTAGAGGTCCTGAAACCTAGAAATCCTGTTAGTAGACGATGTTGGAACATTAGTTGCTTAGCAGCTGAGATAGCTGCAGAAAAAAATAGCTTTAATTTGAGCTATAAATGATGCAAATAACAGATGGGTGTAAACTTTCACCAGAATAGCACCTCTTTATGCCTGGCTGCCAATAGGTTGCGGCCATGTGCCTAATGGCACACCTGACTTTTCAGGATCTCTAGGTGTATATCTTGACTTTGGAGAATATATATAAATAACAGATGCATGTAAGTTCTCCCCAGAAAGTCATTTTTCTTTCGTTAATTAAACATACTAGCGGCCATTTTTCGATAGGCACACCAGGCAAACCATATTGTTCGTTGCCTAATTGTACATAAAAAAATGATTTTAATCAAATACTCGATGCATGAAGCAAAAGTGTTACGGGATCTTAGTAGGTATATAATTTATAACTGCTAGCGCTAGCGATTATGAATAATAAGCTCTATCAGTCCAAATGGTAATGATGTACGTAACGCAAATTAAAGTTGGAAAAAGTAAAAGATTTTTAGGTGAAAGACGTCACGCTCATTAAGTTTCGCATCAACATTTGTAACGCTAAATGCTAAGCTACACCATTAGTGCTAGAAAATGATCAAAATGTACCTATAAAAGAGCGAAGTTAAAAATTATACGGCAACTGGATTATTAAATTTCTTAATTTCGCTTTTTATTCTTACACATGCCCATACTTTATACTTGGCTGGCCCACTACTGAGCACGGGTCTCTCTCCATTATTGAGGAGGCCTAGAGCATTATCCGCCACGCTGCTCCTGTGCAGATTGGCGGAGTCATACTTACTTCATACTTACTAATTAATAATTAATTACTTAGTTCTATATGCAAGTGTGTTTTTCGTTATTTTTCCTTGTTTCATGTAAAACCAGAGCTATCGATATGATTTTCGGTATGAATATAGAAGGACCGGAAAGTAACAAAGAGTGCTTTGTAAAGGAAAATTCTATATGTGGCGTTTCAGCGTAATAACGACTTAAATCTTTGCTAACGTAATCAGCAAAACGAGAATGCGTTTACAGGTTTAGGTACTGTTGAAAAGTCAGCATGATGAAAAATTAAAAAAAAAACAATAAGTACTTAGGTGTCAAGAACGGAATGCGGACTGTGTAATAATATATTGAATGTTGAATAAGTAATAAAATATTTTGGATAAAAAGATTTAACATAAAAATTATTTCACATAAGAATGTTAAAAATGATTTCCTGAAAGAATGAAGTAGGTAGGTAGGTAGATACTCATTTCCGCTTACTGCATTGCATTAATGATATTCTTCAATTTTATTTTATTCTAGAGACATGCCTAAGACTCGTATGCACAGTATAAATTACATTTTAATTTAGACACATCACTTTGTTTTTGGCAAAAGATTACACGTGTTTTGGCAATGCAAATACCAAAGTTCTCAGAATCAACAAGCCAACAAAAAGAGTACAACGGCCATTTACTTTTCTGTGGTCGAAATAGCACTATTTCGATTAATTGGCCCGCTTAATGAGGAAGCTCACAACGCCGGAACAATTCACTCCATTTACCAACAATTATGCGACGTAAATATTGCGTCATTAGTACATACTTAACAAGCCTTTATGTTGTTCTATTTTTGTATTTCCAGCTAATGCAACCATTTTTAATTATTTGGGATGAACGGGGTTGAACCCTTGATTGACACAAAGCCAAACCTTCCCTAAGAACGATGCTTACCACCTCTTGAAGGTTATGGTCCCTGTTCTACCCAGTAATATTCTCATAGCACTCATCCACGGTCGTAGGAAATTCAAGCCGTGTTACTAGCTAGCTACCATTGATCTTTTAAATTCGAACGTGAAAAGCTTAGGTACCTACATAAGTAGGTATAATCACAGGATTCTGGCCCGTATTTAAATTGCTCGCTTAAGCCAACCATGAGTTGGCAAAAAATTAAGCGAGATTCCTTTGGTTATCGATTATCTTATGGTAGCTCCGCAGCTCATTTGTAGGTGACAAATTGATTTTAAAATAAGTGAGAACAAATTGAGATCTATTGGATTTTTACCCAAGTCTGATAAATTCATAAATGCCTCAACGGTGTCGTGTTGGGTCGGGTATACTTAACGAAACATTTTGGTATGGTAGGTACGAAATTAGCCAACTTCTCCTGCTTTTTAAAATGAAACTTTCAATAAAATTCACGAAATAAATTGAATTTCATTACAATTTGTCTTAGAACCGCCGCAGCGGCTGTGGGTGATCTACGAGAACGGCACGCGCGTGACGAGCGCCAGCGCCGGCTCCAACACCAGCCGCAACATCGGCCCCTACTACGTCGGCGACGTGCTGCATCTCTTCTGTGTTGCTTACGGGGGTAGGTCTTGTTGTGTATGGATTGACTTCTTCTCGGCTTCGCACGGTCACACGTTTTTTTTATTGTGATTTTTTTTTGTTCTTTCATCAAGAGTTTCTGTAGCGCTTGCGATGTAAGACATTTTATGGGTTATACCTAATCGTTTTACACATTGGGACTACGGTATAGAAGTTTTAGTAGGAAAAACTCATTTTTCTAGCAATAAGTACCTACCTATAGCTTAATAATATGTTAACTGAGAGATTTAGTTGCATTTTAATGATGAAAGACTTTACAGAATCTATTGAAGACTGATCCCATAACAACGATATTTAGAATTTTAGTCTTTAGTAGCTATTCATTGCAGCCTTTTTCTGTTCTGTTGGTCGCATGATTGTCATAATACCAAGATGATATTCGCCAGGTAAGCCCCAGCCACTGTTGTCATGGGCGGCGGAGGGGCGGGTCCTGAAGGAGTCGTGCACGCCGCTGTCGGAGCAGCGCGTGCGCAGCGACCTCACGTACGGCCCGCTGCGGCGCGAGGACCACGGCCGCGTCATCACGTGCTTCGCCAACAACAACGACAGGATCCCGCCGCTCTCTATAGATATCGTTGTTGAAATGTACTGTGAGTATATAAATATGTACGTATACGTACGTGGGCGTAACGACAATGTATATTATACACTCGGATGAAGTAGTTACGGTTCTTGTCCCCTTCCTTGTGGATCAGAAACTGGGTACGCCCATGAGTATTATTTTATAATTGTGCTGTTTTTATTCACAACGTTAATATTTAACCCATTATTTGATCCATACTTAGCACGAGTCTCCCCTCATTACTAAGCAGGCATAGGGCCATACTCCACCACTCTGTTCCAGTAGGGTTCGGTTGAGGGGTTAGTGGCCCATGTGTTGGAAGATTTTTGTCTCTTAATAGTCTCGACTATTGTCTAACGATAAAAGCCGGAACCGATGCGACGGCTTTATGTGCTCTCCAAAGCATGAAAACGCTCAAATTGTTATGCTATTAGCAGTCACCCGTCCACCTAACGACCGCGATATAAGTTGACGAGGTATGAGCGACCCCCTTTTACTTTAGATACACTTGAAGATTGTTTATAACCCACTGCTTAACAAATTTATAGATTTAGATATAGGTACTATCAAGTTTCTCAGCAGTCTCTTCAGGTGTGACAGGGCCTAGCCTAGGGCGTTATTGCTATGGTTATGACTATGGATATGGTATGGTTATAATTGAAAGTTGAAATACATATTGGTAATTGATATAAGTAAATAAGTTTTTTCTAAGTTAGCACGTTTTACCATCTTATGGCTACTTTTCTTGTAAGTGGGATCGTAGTCAAGGGCTAAATACAAGATAAAAAAGATGGGTGAAAAAAAACGATAGGTAGGTAGTGCACGCGGGCACTCATTCACCTGACGGCCTGACGAGGCACAATCCAGACACAGATCACATCTATCCCCTTAGAAAATTATAGTACCTATAGAATGACAGTAACTGTAGTCATACAAGCGCTCGGTTTAAAATGAAGCACTAATCGATTTTTTTATAAGGTGTTGGCGCCAAAACGTGTGGAGTCGGCCATACTATGAAATGAAATATTGAAAGCTAACCTGTGAAAAGTGATGTTATTACATTTCTTTTGCTTTTCGGAAGTGTTGTGACAAAATTTAACGGCACATTTCGTCATATTTATTTTTTCGCGAGACACGTTTGGCGCGCATTGACATTGAATACTACGGTGACGCGATGACGGAGCGAAACGGCGGGAACGGTGTTTGGAGCCTGGCTCCAAATGAAGGTACTACAAAATGGCCGCGCTGACTCGGTTTCTATACTATAAAATTATTCTAAGTCAATCCATTTGTCCGCAGTACCACCGGAGCTAATAGCGATCCGGGTGTCGGGCGAGCGCGCTGACCGGATGTCAGAGGCGCGCGTGGTAGCGGGCGAGCCGCTGGCGCTGCAGTGCCGCGTGCTGGGCGCGCGCCCGCTGCCCGCCGTCGTCTGGCGGCTGGATGACGCGCAGCTCGCTAACTTGGAGCAGAATGTTACTGTGAGTTGGAGTTGCAGCTTTACTAATGGGTGTGCGAAGGTGTTCATCCAGATGGGGAGGGAAGGTCTTGAATTGCTGGTCCAGGTTTGGGTAATCGGATTTTCGAGGCAGATGTTAAAAACAGTACAACAACCATAGGTTATCCAAAGTCCATGGAGGCAGCTGCCCCCTCCCCCCATAAACTGCCCCCACCTGCGTACGCCTATGGTTTTATACTTTTGAGTATGAATTATATCTAAAGCAGAGATGAAATCTGAGAAAGACCTAAATTACCTACCTCAGTTTTTAGGCCATCGAAAAATTTACATTAGATACGTTCATTTGCTGCAATAACATTTTATTTCGTAATGATATACGAACAGAACTAGTGTCAAAAATGTACATTATTCATTGATTCTTCAGAGAGAGCCATCGCAACGGTTAATAGTGAGCGAGATCTACTTGAGCATTACCCCGGAGTTTGACGAGTCGCGGCTCACATGCTGCGTGCCCGCGTACCAGCGAGACGAGACACAGTACAACTGTGCTACCAGCCTGCCGCTTTCCGTCTTATGTGAGTACGTTTAATGTTCTTTAAACAGAAATATTTATTTATTTATCTCTTTATTGTACGCCAAAAATAGAACATTACACATAGAAAACAATAGAGTACAAAAGGCGGTCTTATCGCTACATAGCGATCTCTTTCAGACAACCTTATGATATGGAGGGAGAGACAGCGTTAGAAAGGTTGGTAGAATACCAAAATACTAAATAAAAAATGCCTTTGTTTACAAGTACCAAAATGATACAACAAATACATAAAAAATACAGAATACAAAACATTTTTTTTATTTGGTTCACAAAACTGGACATTTCACTTAACAAACTTATTACTAACATAAATGTATCCGTAAACTATGTATAGTGAACATCCTTCTAGATGTGAACACTGCATGCATAAAAAATTAGAAACACATGTAAAAATTAATTAAATTAAACTTAAGCTACCTTGACAGGCAGATCCTGATTGGTAACCATAACATTGTCGATCAGGATTTGTCTGAGAAATAATTATCGCATATAGACAAAATATATATAGACAAAATTTGATTTTATACGGCGTTATTCATGTTTTAAGACATGTCACATAGTATCATCAAATTTAATATTATGGTGACAATATATTATTTTTCATTCTAGATCCGCCGATTGTGCAGATTATTGTAAAGGAACATCTAGACAACGAGACGCTTTCCGTCGTTAAGGGTTCAAACTTAACGTTAAAGTGCAGCTATAAAGCAAATCCCGAAGTCCACCAGATACTTTGGTACCACGGGGTTGGTAACTTGTAGACAAACAATTTTACTTTTACTTTCTTGACTATTGTATGCTAAGTAGGTACCTACCTTAAAATTTGTCTTGTGGAAATAACCTACTTTGATCCCTGCATGTAGATATGGATAACTCAACAAAAAAGTGTGAGCTAGGGGTCAGTCACTGTTCATATTGTGTGAATCAGAGTTTTGAACTTTACAATGGTACGCAAACTTGATAAGTCATTATGAGGTTTAGTAATATTTAAAAATAATTAACTAGAGAAAGTACCTACATACTTTTATAATGGCCATTATAAATCATTTGAATCATACGAAGGTATAAAGAAGAGTTCGCAGACGAAGAGAAACTTCTTTTCAACTCATATACCTACTTACATGTATTTTTCAGTAGGTATTAATTGAAGCCTGATTTATTTTAATTTTTATCCTTGACTCCGATGACTCCGTTTCTGACACACCGACCCGATTCAGGCTCTTTAACTTTACTTTAATTGTATATTTCCACTGAAGCTGTAAATTGAAATTCAAATTCAACCTTATCCGAACAGCGATCAAACCGAGTGCCCTTGTTGCAGACAAATGACTCCAAATAGACAACTGTAGGTAATAAATAATTAATCTAATAAGAATGCAATCCAGTTATCATTTCCATTTATTATAGGATGAAGAAATGAATGAGAACGTTGAGAACGGAGACTTGCGTGTGGAAGTTAGTGCTACTAGACAGCTTGTCGCGGTGACGGAAAATGACGCGGGGGAGTACACGTGCCTCGCCGTCAACGAACAGGGATCTACTTACAGCGAACCGCTAATTATTGATGTCACTTGTGAGTACTTTACTTTATCATGCTCGTACTTCACTATAACACTAGGGCGACATCGCCGTACTTATCCCAGCGAAGTTATTTGTATTGAAATGTTCGGTGAGTCACTTACCTATATTTAAAATATTTGGCTAAGTAGCCGGAACTTCAATTTCACTATATTTAATTTTTAGTGCTAGATTGATGATCTTAAAAATATAAAATGCATCTTTGGCTACCGAAATATACTTACAGCAATTTCACAACTCTTAGATACTCAGAACAGCCGAATCATGTAATATTATTAAAACGAAAGTTGAAGACTTTCTTTCGCAGTCTGGATCTATATTTGTATAAGTAGGTACATACTTAATTTTCTTACAAATATGAACCGTTAGGTGTGCCATTGATCGAAAATATATCTAAACTAACAACGCAAATTCAGTTGAATGTAAAATCAAAACTGAAAGTTCACTTAGAATGTTACTTTCACAGATCCTGCGTATTGTGAAGACGAGAGTACTGTAGAGTACGGCGTGGGGTCAAGTGAGTCTATCAACTTGACTTGCAAAGTGAAAGCCAATCCGGCGCCGACCTCTTACCGCTGGATGTTCATTAGCGAGACGAACAACAGCAAGATACGGACCAACGAGACACACACTGTGGACACTGATGGTCCGACGTACACGTATGAAAGGCCCAATGACACGACTTACAGTAAGCGGAAATTTAATTTGAAATTAATAATATGATAGGTGACAACATAAGAGATTCAAAATTCATGACTTAGTACCTACTTACGTATAGTATACGTATAATAATATTTGGTGTATGTGAACGGTGTCTATGTGTGAGTTGTTTTTGGGCACTTTGTATGAAGCTTTACATCTGTATTATCTAATTTGTGCTATAACGGTGAAGCAAAACATCGTGAGGAAACCTGCATGCCGGAGAGTTCGCAAAACTCAAAGGCTTCCTGTACATGACGCCGCAACCGGACCGGTGCCGGACCGCAAGTTTATGTATATGAATGAAAATCGTTCCTGAGCCGCACCGGCGCCGCACCGGAGCCGCGAAGGCGCCGGACCGCCATAGCGCCAGCGTTGTTCACACGTGTGTCATTTCACCATATTTCAACATGGAAGAGTTCGATTATGAGTTATTGATTAATTTAGACGCATGTTGGTATTCTGAAGTTGAAGTTTAGCTCGTAAAATGTTCAGCAGTGCATCAAAAGTTCTTACACTCATTCTAAGATATTCAAAAAATTTATCTTCATAATTTCTCAATTCTTCAAAAAGAACATGAAATTCTCCCTTGTTTTCCCTACAGGATAAAACAGGGTGTACCCAAAATCTTCTTCTACGTTTGTTAATTTGTTCCAGCCTTCATGGTTCCAGGCACTGTTTCTAGATTAGATAAGTCAGTAACACTTTCTTTTTTTTTGCTTAATATTAACTTTTGAATAGATACGAAATATCAAGACAGTGAAGTCTGTACGGTTATACTGACAGAGCTATACCGAATTGTGATCGCTGCTTTATTATTTACCGCGGAGACAATACGGTTTCTACGCGGCGCCGGTGCGGCTGCGGTGCGGCGCCGGTGCGTATCAGGCGTCATGTACAGGAAGCCAAAGGCGTGTGAAGTCCGCCAATCCGCGCTGGGCCAACGTGGTGGACTATGACCTTAACCTTCTCATTCAGAGAAGAGACCCGTGCCCAGCAGCGGGACAATTATGGGTTGCGTTGATGATAATCATGACTTAGTACTTTAAATGCCAATTATACAACAGCGTTAAAAACCCCCTGTGAATAAACAATCGCCTAACAAACAGCGCTAATCTACTGCTGGGGCCACAACGGCGTGGTGAGCGTGGCGCAGCCGCAGACGCGCTGCTCGTTCGCGGTGACGGACGAGACGGCGCCGCAGCCGCCGGCCGCGTGCCTCGCCGTGCGCGACGCCGCCGGCATCACCGTGTCCTGCGTCGAGGGACACGATGGGGGACTGCCGCAGGTGTGTGCCGGGACCATGGGGACGCCGCGCCGGTGGTTGTATGAACGCCCGCGTGCCTGTTTTATACCACAATCACTACACCAAGCTGATGTTGGTTTTGTATGAAAAAATATATTTTTGTAAGAACTATAAACCAGGGCGTTCTTCGCTTCGGGAAACCTTCTCGTCCCTTAGGTACCTACTACTCATAATTTTTTGTCGTGATTCTTTACACTTACATTTGTTTTGTAATTAATTGACATAATGTAGTAAAATTAAGACTAAATATTAACTGAAGCTTACCTACTTCAATGCATTAGTAAAAACCTCTGAAAAGTTCACGTTATTACCTAATGAACGTCCTTCAATGGCTTAACATTGATGACTTTGTTGCTCAGGGCGTAAATAAGTTGCTGGTTTTTAAAACCGTCAAAAGGAGTTTCGATATTTTGTGAAAATATCTTGGTAATAACGTGCGATGAGGATATTAATAAAAACATATTTTCTTACAGAAATTCAAATTCAGCGTACAAGCGTTAGATACACACGACGAGATAACGTCATCTATAAACCAAGAACCAAAGTTCATTATTCCAGAACCAAAGCAAGAAAGTTACACGTTTGTTATAAAAGCTTTCAACGATAAGGGAGACAGCAAACCGGTGGAGATCGACAAGGACAGCATAATAGATGAAACAGAAGGTAAGAAAATATCAAGGTTCCCTATCGTCGCCTTATAGTGAAAACATCGGGAATGCAATTTGCTCAATTTTTTTTATTGCGTTAACAGGAAGAAAACCTCGTAACGCACACCCTTATCCAGGGGCGCCGTAAGCTGCATTGGCGCCCCCCCCCCCTAGATTTTTCAATGCCAATCTCATACAGGCTTAAGTTTATGCCGCCCAATTTTGGTCCATTTGCCGCCCCCTAATGCGTGGCGCCCGCGTGCGACGCACGCCTTGCACGCCCGGTTACGGCGCTCCTGCCCTTATCTATCTAATTTGTCCATTTGATACTTATAGCCCCAACCCAACTATAACAGTAATTGAGAACCTCGTAAACGCATTTGACAGTTCGGTGTGAATACGAGTCCTTGTAGTACGAATACCTCGTAAGTAGCATTCTATGCATTTCGATCAATCTTACAGAATTTAACAGTTCTGTATATAAAAGCAGATGAAATTGTTACATAAATTAATAAAATAACATAAACAATCCCATACATAAATTTTGCAACACGCAGTTTTCTCGTCCTCTTGAAAAGTTACTTGTTTTACACTTACGAGGTTTTCACTATAAGTCTTTATGACGTAAAAATTTTGCAGCACGCAGATTTTTCGTCCTCCTGAAAAGTTACTTGTTTTACGCTTACGAGGTTTTCACTATAAGGCGTCGCTATTTACCTATGGGTAATATTTGTATAAGAGCAAGCCTTCTTTTCAGTGATAGTTTATTACTATACTCCGATTTTTAATTAGATTCCTAAATTGACGTAAGCTAATGTCACTTTTCGAAATAATGTTGCCAGCTTTGAAATAATAGTGATTACTCACACGATTAACGAATGATTATTGACGGTAAATTTTAACACGACAGAAATGATTTGTAACTGTAAAAATATTTCCACCCAATTTTATGGTAACGTGATCAGAGCGAGACTAATAAGTTAAACGTAGTATGTACTTCCTCCACAACCAAATGTTTCCGTATTCCGTAATGATAAACGTTTAGCATCGAATTACTGATTAGCATTTGAACAACATACATTACTCTTCCAACAAAACTAATTACTAGAGACCGGATAATATGCATTTGCATATTTGCATATGCATTTGCATATTTAAGCCATTTTCAGCTCTAATAGCATATTTTTCCTAAGATCTAGTGATGATGCATATTATCGCTACAATTTACAGTATTTTGCGAGCGCAGCGCACTCAGCAGCCGCAAACTTAAAGAAAAGTTTGAAACCATTTTGAACAATAATCCAGGCTTTGAATATCTGTGTGAAATTGATAGTTTTATTAATGGGTCGGGGGAAAATTTGCCAGAAAATATAAGCGCTTACATAGCACCCAAGTTCAAATTCTGCCCAGTTACCTCAGTAGATGTGGAGCGATCATTTTCAACCTATAAAAATATTTTGAATGATCGAAGAAATAATCTTACCACTGAACATTTAGAACAATACTTGATTGTTAATGTTTACAAAAATATTAAATAATGTAACATGTTACTGTATCGATTATCGTCTATCATGGATAGTTTACTAAGATTTTGTAATAAAAAATCTAAAACTTATTAGTTTTTTATTTTATTAAATAACAATAAATTATAAAGATACATCTATCTTCTATATCTATACTTATAATAAATCTGTAGAGAGGTCAATTCTGTACATTAAATATATTTCCAAAATAACTATCAGGGGGTGATTAGGGATCGATACTGATGCCAAAAATGCAATCAGTAAAATTTTTGTCTGTCTGTCTGTCTGATGTATAACCGTTATAGAAACAAAAACTACTCGACGGATTTTAACGAAACTTGGTACAATTATTTTTCATACTCCCGCGCTGGTTATAGTATACTTTTCATCACGCTACAATCAATAGGAGCAGAGCAGTGAAGGGAAATTTTGGGGAAACGGGAGAAGTTACTCCATTTTTTAAGCTTCCGTCGCGTGTGCAACCTTAATGGTTAAAGCTACACAGAAATCATGTATGACGGAAATGTTCTCCTTAAAATTATATAAAAAATGGGAGAAAGGTAGGTCCTTTCTCCCGGCTGTTTCAACCGTTAACTAAGGCATTTGGCATGCTCATCGTAGATTGTACACTACTTACAATACATAACATCACGCTTAGGTAATAATTGGGTTTTTGTGATAAAACGCTATAACAATGCGAAGGGAATATCATAGGAATATGTAGAATTCGACAGCCGTTCAATTTTGATCAATTTGAGCGAGAAAAAAAGATCGATCGCTTGTTTCATTTCATACAACTACATACCTAATGATGCAAAACTTTAAAAGCGATTTCCCAACATTTTGACTTTTTGAGTTATTAGGTACTCTTTATTGTGCGATATATTTTGTAGGTATACTGATATTTATAAAGACATGTATGACATATTTTGCACACCGATAGGTATAGTAGGGCCATTTTAATAGGCCACATTTGACAGTTCGTCAAAATTTTACAAAGTAACCTTGTAAGGGAGGCACCCCATAGTATCTAATACATTCCATACTAGATATTGTTAAACTTTTTACACTTAAAAGTAAGGAACTGACGTCGTTACAAAGTTACGTCACTGAACTCTTTTTCTTTTTAAATATCAGGGATGGTAGCGAAAGAAAATGATGAGTAGATAAGTTGAATTCGAGAAGTCGAACTAATCGTCAAAAAGTATTTTACGATTACAAAATAAAATGTATTTTAATACAAACAAAATTTATTTTATTACATTTTAGGCCAAAAAATATGTAATCATTCATTTATATAATAACGTCTGGCTCACAAGTCAGTATCTAGAAGCGTGAAATGTTACAAAAAAGTTATGATTTCATTTCGCCCCATTATTTGACGCATTATTTTTGTCATTTTTTTTAGTCGTTGTGTGAACTGTGCGCTTATTAATACTTTTTATAACAATCGCATTCAATTTACAGATGTTTGAAGTCCTTATCGATTAATTAAATTAATCGATGTTTTTCAGCAGGTTACCCTCACTATAAAGCAAAGACAAACAGTTGTCAAATGTGGCCTATTAAAATGGCCCTACTTTATTTATAAACATGTATACGTTCATAACAGAAGCAGAAGAGACGATAAGCGCGGTGACGAACATCACGACGCTGGCGCTGTCGCTGTGCGGCGGCGTGGCGCTGCTGGCGCTGGCGGCGTGCGGGCTCGTGCTGTGCGCGCACGAGCGCTCCGAGCGCGCCGACCTGCCGCTCGACCGCTCTGACCCGCCACTGTGCGCGTATAATACTGAGGGTGAGGTCTGCTTCAATGGTTCAATTGGGTTTTCCGGTATGTTAAGGAGGCTGAGTATTATTTCTCGTGATTGTGGCGTGACAACCGGTCCTATGAGCGTACTAGTGCTTTGAACGTACATACAGTCTTAATCCTCGACCGTTCTGCACAATATACCGAGTATAGTACTTGTTGCTCGTCCACTAAATTACATACTGTGATGATCTAAACACATTCCACTATGAATTCGCATTAAAATGTAAAATCGTAACTTTCAACACCTTTCAGAATCCAACTGCGACACATTCCATGACAGCGATGACGGGAGCGAATGCAACATCCGGCGCACGGACTCCTTCCGGCGGGCGATGGGGAAGTACCCGTCGAAGAACTACGACGTGAAGAGAACCAGCTCGTTCCATTCGGCGCGATACATGGCGGACACTGTTGACCACGACATGGGGAAATCCCCCCGCCACACCTCTAGCTGTAGGGTACATTCGCTGCAAAACATCAGCAGGAAGAGAGACATGGATGTGCTGTGCGATCATCTAGTTATGCATCTACCCCCCGAGACTAATTACAACGTGGCTAAACCGGTAAGTGTTGATTTGTTACTTATACCGTAACCTACAAATATTGTGATGGCAAATGAGGGTTAGATTTAATTATATCCGGTTATTATTATTGTTTTAGTAATTAAAGGACATCGAAAAACTGACAGATGAAATAAATCAATATTGCTAGCGACAAATCCTTTCTCCAATCGCACCACTAGTACACCAATATTTTGTAATAATTTGACTTTAGTAAATAAGGCTGATTCTTCGTGGTCCTACTAGTTTGTCCTACTGTGACGTCATAGTAGGACAAAATAAGTAGTAGGACCACGAGGAATCAGCCATAACTAAACCTTCTGAATAACTTCCGCAACGATTCCGCATGTTCCGTAAAAATGTATCTCTTATTTATTACATCGATGTTTCATGTTTTCAGATGAACACGTTTTACACGATGCCAAGAAAAATGCGCCATAAAGCTGCAAAGGAGATCAGCGACGAGACGTCGGAAATAACTCAAACCTCAGACGGGTTCTCGTTGCCGCCGCCGCCGGACGAATTCGGAACATACCGGGCCGCTTCTAGGATCAAAGACGTGCCTCCCAAAGCTACGCCGACCTACTCTACCATTACAAGAAAGAATTCCAGCGGAAAGGATCCTAATAAATACAGTAATGTTATAATATCCCCAATGAACACGGTAGGGTTACCGACTATTAGTGGACATACGAGCGTGTATACTTACCCAGACGACGATCACCACGGGCATCAAGCCACCACGAATCCTTTTGATGAATGATGAAGCTCACTTAATACCTAGTTTTATATTTTGCCCACAATTTTAATATATTTTAATATGAGGCTAGTTTTAATATTTATAGAATTGGAATTTATGATTTGCGTATAAGGCAGGCGTTACTTCTTGGTGAACTGTGCCAATTTTTCCGGTGAGGTTGATAATTATGATGATGATGTACACCTACTAAAACGAAATTAAGAAACTTGTCTCAGTAGATTTATATAATAATCGATAACAAAGTCTGAGTACTCGTATAAAACGTAGAACCTTGCATTTTACTGTAGAATATAAATAGTTTTATAACGATGTTACTTAGAGTACAATAAATAGATTAATAAATAAAAAGAGCACAATAAAACCGAACTAGGAACCTAATTTAACCAACCAATTACATTCCAAGCCTCTGTAGAATTAACTAACCTGTGCCTTGGCATTGCGGGCTAAAATAAAACCACGAAATAGAGATAGTAATTTATATACAAAAATAGAAATTAGTTCTGATGTAAAAACTACTTTTACATTCACTGCACATAATTACAAAGTTATTAGATTTTAACAGAATGTAGTCGAAGAGCTTACACTTTATAAAATGTATATATGTATAACATTACATTTTGTAGGCAATATTTAAGATTACTTTAGTACCTAATGAACCACTGCCGTTCGAAAATAACAACTATTAGTATAAAAGACTTCTATGGATTCTTTTCACCTCAACTTTTATATTAAAGAAATGATATATTGTAATAATTTTACCGAATAAAACATTATTTATCAAATTTATTGTCTAATAATTCATAATTTAAATAACCAATTGTCTTTATAATGTACAATTTAAAAAATGTATGTCAAAAAAGCCAAATAAACACGAATTACTTAGTGAAAATGTAACATCAGAACTTAATTAACCACATAACAATCTTACCATTACACATTATCTACGATACTAGTTTTAATCCATTCGATCTAAATGAGCCTGCGCTATATTAAGTTTGTCGATTAGATACTGGGTGTTGGGCCGGGACTGTAACAGAAGAAAAATATAATTGTTAAGAAGAGAGCTAAATACTTTTGTGGAAATACTAAGCTAGAATACTGTAATGGTAATTCTATTCCAGATATATTATTGACTCCAAAGTAAGGGAGCGCCTTAATATAATTATGAGACAATCTACAACACGATCTATGAAACAATTGACAAGTGGTCTTCATAAACGCGATAGAATTTTTGCTTGTTTGTCTGTTTTTTTTTTATGGAATTAAGATAACAAACAAGCATACAGCACCACCCTTCCGCTGCCGCCCATAACTACTGTGACCGACCTAGAACTAGACTCAAAGGGGCTAGGATGGTTATGGTTAGTCCAGTAAGTACTCGTAGATGGTGTTAGAATATTAGTTGGTTAGTTTGTTAATAAGTGTGAGGGCAGGGACTGTTAGTGACAATTAGTCCTGTTAATTAGTGTTAATAATAGTCCAGTTAGTTATTGTTCGTATGAGTCTCGTTCTAATTCGGTCACAGATGCGTTGCGACCCCTGAGGACTGAGATGGTCGCCTCTAAAAAAGTGTAACCGGCGGTCTGTGGCTTTAAGCACGTTAATCTGATACAAGGCTTAACCGATTTTGATGGGGATTTTACTAATATACTATGGCAAGTTACACTATATAAACACAAACACCTCTTTCGTTCACGCGGAACGTATCTACTATACATTTCTTAAGCGAGTAAATACCCTATCGTTAGTCGCTTGCTCACTGACGATGGAACAAGTACCTTAGTCTACGAGATCATGTCAGTATGCCTTGTGGCGATATCGCACACACGTCACCCTGTGACGTCACCGAAGCCTGAATCACTATTGAAGACTTGTGCATCGCTGGCAAATATACCACGCCAAAACATTCATTCGGGGCCACGGCCGCTCCCCAGGCATGTCGTCTCGTCTGGCGGGAGATCTCCCTTTGCCAAAAGATTATGTTAGTTTGCCATAAGCTGTGAGATCGTGTTAGTACACCCTAGTCTACGTCACGTACCTGCAACGGAGACACAGCCGCGTCGTGCCGGTCGCGCGCGCGCGCGCTCTCGCCCACAGTAGTTCGCTCAGAACAAGCTGACTAGACAAAAGTCATTGTCGAATTACCTGGAATTTACTACCTGGTCCCCTAGCCAGATACCTATATGTCCCAATAAAGTGTCAGTGATGGATTTCCAAGTCAAAGGTATGTACTATTTAATTCTAATTAGAACATGGATATACTTTCACCCCTCTTTCCGTAAATAGCTCGAGTTTTAAAAAGTTATGTCAGTTTTTGAGGATTTTCTGAATTCAATCGAGTAGAAAGTACGTTACCTATTTTGTACCCAGGCTAGAAATTATATATTTTGTAGCTACATCTGTCGACTTTGAAATTTTAGCTATTAAAAAAATCGCACTTTTTTGCAACTTTGTCATTTTGCCTGTTTTTCAGAACACGAATTCTCAGTCTCGAAAATGGAGTTTATCGATGAATGGCAAAAACATCCCAAAGAAAATCGTAATTCGTCTTGTCGATATCACGGAAGCATCTGAACGGGAATCCAAAGTGAAAATTGGAAGATTCTCAGCCCAGATTGCAGAAAAATGGAAAAGTTGTGGAAGTCGTCGCGATCGCTTCCTAGCTAAAAACTGAGTGGTTGTCTGGGGATCTTGAGTTCAAAGTCACCATCCACCACTCAAGACCATCCACATCCAGTAAGGCTTCGATTCCTGGGCGTCCATCAGTAGATTTTAATGAAGCTAGTGAAAAAAACGAAGAGAAGGCGCGTAGAAGATCTTCTTCAAACACGGGACGTAAACCAGTTAGTAGTGGCTGCTGAACTATCGGCGCGATCATCTGGACAACGAAACTTGGCTTCAGTAATTAAAGAAGCAAGTCAAAGTCCGGAAAAGTGCAAAGTTATGAAAAAAAGTTTGGATGTACCCGAGAAACCGAGATGTCTATCGAAGGAGGAGGCTTTGGCGTATTACGATGTTAAATCTACTAGCCACTTCTATAAACAAACAAGGAAGTGAAGCATCAAAGCAGGACGTCAGGTATTCCCATCATATTATAGTGTTAGGCAGGCAAAAATTGAATGTTACCCATCCGAGGAACAGATTTTTATATTATCGCGTGCAGAGATTAAACTTCAGGCGGTTTTGAATAAAACTGCTGAACGTTTAATTAGTGCACAATTTGAAGTTTTAAATTAAAATGAAGTTATAAGCAAATGAGGGTGCGATGGAAGTTCCGGTCATAGCACTTACAAACAAAAATGTACAAACAGTGAAGATACAGATGAGTTTTTATTTATGTTCTCATTCGTACCACTTCAATTACGTGACAATAGTGGTAACGTTTGTTATTTAAGTAATAATAAGTATTGTTAATGAGTTGTAATAATGTTCCATTATGTAATTAGTAGATAGGTTATTAGTAGATTAGTTATGACTGTTGTTAACATTATTATTGTTGTTTTTTAACTGTCAGTCAATATGATGTCAAAGATGTGCGGAGGAGTTTATTTCCCCTTTCTTCTCCTCCATGACAAAGCACCAAAACGGGGTAGATTAAAAAATTTAACTTTGAAATTTGAGTTTATATAAAATATCCTTAGTCATTTTTAGTTTAGTTGGTACACGTGACCCGACCTTCCTGGTTGGCCACCCTATTTAGGTGTTATGTGCTAAAATGGCATCAAAACATCATAATAAAGTAGTACGAAGCCAAAAACCCCCATAAATAATTTTGTCTAGCTAGCTTGTTCTACTCGAACCATTGGCGGCGGCGCGGCGTGGCGGGCAGCGCGGCGAGCTCGGCCCGCGCGCCGGCTAGCAGCAGCGCGGCCGCCGCGCACACCTGCGACTCGTCGCCGCAGCTCAGCCACGCGCTGGTTCACACTCACCGTCTTAGTACACGTCTACTCTCCGTCCCTAGTCTACGTCACGTACCTGCAGCGCAGACACAGCCGCGTCGTGCAGGTCGCGCGCGCGCGCTCTCGCCCGGCGGCGCGGCGTGGCGGGCAGCGCGGCGAGCTCGGTCCGCGCGCCGGCTAACAGCAGCGCGGCCGCCGCGCACACGTGCGACTCATCGCCGCAGCCCAGCCACACGCGCTCGTTCACGCTCACTAGCCTGGTGGGGTGGGGTGCACTTTGTTACTCTACTGTGTCCAATTATCCACGTTACCCATTTTTTTAATGAAAGAGGATGTGTTACCTAGCGTGCGAAAACTGGGATAGTCAAATTTTACTAATTTTCTCAGTTTTCATGCAGTTATCCTCCTTAGTTACTTTTACTTTTTAAGTAAGCCCTGCCCTGACCATATCTCAATAAAATAAAACACCATATTTTTAATGTCTAGAGTCTAGACATTGAAAATAGACTAGATTCTAGACGTTACAAATTACAAAAATTCGTTAAAATAAATAGATAATACTCACTTGATATAAATATCTAACACTTGTTCTAAGGACACTCCGATGCTCAATATCGCCCTGAATACCATGCTCTTATCCGCTTGCAATTTGCAGCTCATGATTTCTAGTTGCCGCACAATAAAATCTGTAAGAAATTTAACCAAATGTTATGAAAAAAACTTGCCAAAGCCATTTCTAATTTTATATAATATCTAATTTTATATACCTAGTTAATTTAAATTACATATTTTTAAATTTATAGCATTTCTCCACTGACCCTGTTTTACATACAGTAAAAAAAGCACCTAATGACCTCACTACATGATGATATAAACACTCACACAAGGGGAAGCAGTGTCCAGTATTGACATATTCCCGTCCGAGCGTGGTAAGCTTGCCGAGCACGGCGGCGAGCCGTTCGTCGGCGGTGGGCAGCGCGCGCGCCGCCGCCTCCGCCTCCGATAGGATGTTGCTCCAGATGTTCTCCACTAGGAGTGCGTCGTTGTGACCAGAGCACTGCACTATGGCCAGCTTGCACTCCCACAGGTTGTAGCGGTCCGCGTACTCTTCGTATAGCTGTTGGATAGTGATGATTGTTGATGTAGAAAGGTTTAGGTCGGAATCCCAATATTTTAAATCAAAAATTCAGGAAATTAAGGAAATTAAAAAATTAATAAAAACTGTGTTGAATTATGAAGTTGTATCACAATATTTTTCGTCAATCTACGACCGCAAATATATGATCGACCTTTCAAATTGCACTGTACACTTACATCAAACTGTAAATGTTATATTATATCTAATTTTTAATCTTTTTGAATTACGGCTGAAGGTGAAACTAGCGGTGAATATCTCGTGTGCTTTTGCCACTAACCACCACATTTGCCACACCTTAAATTACAAGAACGTCACCCAAGTTGTCATAAACCTTAGCACGATTGCCCTAGGTATCAATCCATTTGTTTTTTTTTTTAATTGCGAAGTAAAAAGAATCGGAGGATCCTGAGAATACACAGTTGACAATAGGCAAAAACTAAACAAATTTGCCAACCTACCAATTACACATACAAACGTGTCACCAACCTGCGTAACTTCAAGCAGCTCGTCGTCCAGCCGGCGCAGCAGCTGCGCGTGCAGCGGCGGGCGGCGCTGCACGGCGGCCTGCACGCGCGCTACCTCGCCCGCCTCCTCCAGCCGGCGCACTATCACAGTGGCCAATAACCGAACTAAAGCCAACCTATCTCATAGGCAAACAATCTCGTCACCCACCTGCGTAACCTCAAGCAGCTCGTCGTCCAACCGGCGCAGCAGCTGCGCGTGCAGCGGCGGGCGGCGCTGCAGCGCGGCGGCGCGCACGGCGGCCTGCACGCGCGCCACCTCGCCCGCCTCCTCCAGCCGGCGCAGCAGCTCGCCGCCGCGCGCGCCGCCGCCGCCCGCGCCGCGCACGCACACCACTCCCGCCGACAGCCACGCAGTGCGCTGCGCTAGGGTTGCGCCCGTACTGGTGGGGTTAAGATATATAAGTGGGTTGCACACGGTGAGTAGCGTTATGTTTTGCCAGGGTCTTTGATCAGTTCACACGGAACTCACCGTGTGAACACTTTGGTTTTACTATGAATAATAATGAAATCATAACGCTCGTATTAACAAAACTTTGACACAACACGCCGTGTGTGGACGTTCACGTATGTACAAACACGTCATAACACTATCTACTTGCCGCAAAACGCGATAATTTCTATCTCATTCAATCAAAGATTTATAGTATAGCCTTTGCCTTTATAATAGGTCTTAATAGTATGTCTTAGTCCTTAGTGCAGCGTTGTAGCCCTACATGGTGTATGTCATTGGTTAAATCACCACTTTTATAAAATAAAATGTTACGCAGCAAATGAGGGATTTGTACTATGTGATGTGTATGATTTAAGCTACTAAGCTATAAGTGCTATAACAGCGTATAAAACCAACCCGGGCCTAGTAGCGAGTCCCTCGAGCACGTTAGCGGCAGCGAGATGGTCGCCGGACTTCTCGAGCACCTTCCACAGCAGGTCGAGCAGGTGCAGCGCGGCGGGCGCGGGCGCCGCGCGCGCCGCCGCCTGCAGGTACGTGCGGAGCGATGCGGGCGGCGCCGCGCCTAGGCACAGCAGCTCTGGCGGACAATACGTTAGTTTACTCAGGGCAGGAATGGCGAGGCTTCTTTGATCATACAATACGTCACCTAGCTAACACTTAGGACAGGGATGGCGACAGTAGTGCGATAGCGAAAAAAGTGATGTAACCTGAACGGAAACGATTCTATTCGTAAGATATATTAATCGGATTATAATCGTTTTGTATAACAATTGAAAAATGGCGACAGAGACTGGAGAGTGTTGGCCTAAAAGTGAGCAGAACCAAGACTGAACACATGTTTTGCGACTTTGGTGGTCTCAATAGTCTTGAGCCTATAATGCTTGATGGTAAGACTTTACCAGTCTGCTCTGATTTCCGGTACCTGGGGTCACTTGTGCAGAAGGAGGGGGACATTGACCGGGAGGTTACACATCGGATCAACGCAGGTTGGATGAAATGGCGGCAGGTCACAGGTACGATTTGTGACCCACGGATGCCCCTCAAATTGAAGGGGAAAATTTACAAATCCGTGATAAGACCTGTCGTAATGTATGGATCGGAATGCTGGGCTACAAAGAAGACGGATGAAAGACGATTGCATGTTGCGGAGATGAGAATGTTGAGGTGGATGTGTGGAGTAACGAGAATGGATAAAGTAAGAAATGAGTATGTTAGAGGAAGTCTGAAAATAGCACCAATAACAGAGAAATTGAAAGGGGGCCGAATGTCGTGGTATGGGCATGTGATGAGGCGAGAGGAAACGCATGTGACAAGAAGAATGATGGACATGAATGTGAATGGACGAAGAGGAAGAGGACGACCAAAGAAAAGATGGATGGATTGTGTGAAAGATGACATGAAAGATAAAGGAGTGAGCGTGGAAGTGACAGCTAATAGGGAAGAATGGAAGAGAAAAACATATTGTGCCGACCCCAAATAAAATTGGGAAATGGGCAGGAGGATGATGTATAACAATTGTGTAGGGTAGAGTACTAAAATAGTCATTCAAAAATAAAGAAACAAATAGACATAGCACCATACCAGAACAATATCACTTACCCGATCCAAGGTTTTTCGACACGAGCCACTCATATACTGCTACATGTAATAATTCGTCGTCACGAGAGAGGCACTCCCAAACCAATTTCCTTCCCTAAAACGAAACCATAACTATCTTATATGAAGATACTAAACTTTTTTTACACACAGATAATAAATGTATAAAAGAAACAAAAGTAATTGGAATTCAATCAGGACTAACATGATATTTTGTAGATCACCTATTTTACTGGATAAAACATCAATGATCAAAATCAACAATAAACAATATGTTATATAAGTGCAAACAAAGAAAAATAAAAGAAAGAAAGTTCCTAGATATTAAACTTAAGACATCGCAATACATACTTAATACTAAGTACCTGATTGTTAGTATCTGGAGAGAGCTCAGAATGTGACGTGTCGTCGGCGCTGCGCTCGTACAGCCGCTCCAAAGCAACGCAAACTTCGCGGTATATCTCCATTCTGAGAACAAGGTGTGTATGTACTTAATAATTATGATGTTATTGTATTAAAGTGTTATTTGTTTTAACGTTATGAACCTGCCGTCTGACTATGTGCCGGACAAATCAATATGTGACAGCTATTATGTAACTATCAATATAATTACCATATTTAGAATCTACCCACTATTATAATAAATGTGAACATAATATTTAAATATATACCTTCTATAGTAAGCTAGATGTCCATCTCTGTCCTGTGATGGTTGATCGCTCTTGTAATAATGCAGTGCTTTGTCCTGGGGATCTAACTTGCTGGCGCACGTCACACACAGTTCAACGACACCAGACACAAAGCCGACTGCTAATAACTTGGAACACACTATCGGTAGATTCACATTGGGTGCGACATCCTAAAACATATTTACCAAATCAATTTTGAATAATGAACACGCAAAGGTATTCAAAAAGTAATATGTACTTTTCAATTAATGACTTACCTTGCAAAGTTTTAAAGCATGTTGCAGCATTTCATCTCGTTCTGCCGGATTCTTTTGTTGTTTTGCAAATATTAGTAATTCATTGGCCTAAAACAAAATGGTTAAGTGGTTTAAGTAATTAGTGAAATAGAGCTCCAATTAATATGAATATAGTCGTAATGACATTATAAAACATGGAAATTTTAATGGGATATGAAAAGAAATATAGTTTCTGATATCAGCTATCAGGACTTACTTTGGAACAGGTAGCATCCTCTTGTCTATATAGAGTGGGACAAAGCTGTCTCAACTTCTGCGATATTCCGTCGACAGAGGCGTTGTCTCGAAGATAGCCCGCCACTAGAGACCCGAGCAGCAAACAAGCCACTTCCTGACCTCCCACTAACAATTCCCTGTAAAAATTATTAAACGATTATTTACTGTTACAGTTTCTAAATTACTGATATCATTGTTATTAGTCTTTGCGTTATCATTTCCGTTTTCAAGAACATTAAGCAACTCAGGTCGCGGTCGGGTCCGTAAAGTCGACCGAGGCAAGGCAAAATCTAAGTCTTTATTTCTACTTCCTATACTAAGATTCAGTGTGGTGAGTGTCATGGACAACACACGAGACACACCCCAACACACACCTAACCAAACACGGAAACTCAAACTCATCCTTAAAATTTCTGCCTCACTGGAATTCAAACCCAGGACCCTTGAAACGGCGATGTCACGCCGCATGAGTCGTCAAATTATTAAAAGTCTACATTCTCGTCTTAGCAAAACTTTGCGCGTATAAATAAATGCAGCAATAACCTGAAGCTAGCGGCCTGCAGCGCGCTCTGCTGCTCGGGCGGCAGGCTGGCGGCGATCACGTGGAACTGGTGCTCGCACAGCACCTTCCACAGGCTCAGCATCTCGATCGCCATCGCTGGAAGATATTATACACCGATATACATACATATTGAAATATAATCGTACATACACTATATAGCTACCTTAAAGGGTAGTCCTAATAGGGAATATGCATGTCATTCAAATTTAAGTAAATATTTTTTGTACAGTCGTTATCGCTAAAATAATGATATCTGTCACATTATTTTCTATTTAATCTTTTTAAAATCACTAAAATAAATTTATAAAAAGTGCAAATTTTACGAGGCAAATTTAAAATGTCGAAACGCAACGCCATTGGTTAGACATCGGCGTGACGTCTTCCTTCGCGATGGACATGTCAAAAACATACTAGAACTAGCTGTTTTCATTTATATTTCAGTTAATTTGATTGCTTTCAGAGTTTATCGTATACTTCTTGCGTGATTTTTGTTTGTTAGTGATGTGTTGAATGACTAACAATGTCTGAAAGTGGATCTCAAAAGGCGCAATCGGTTAATCTTCCGATAATTGATTGTTTGCGCCTACAGTTACATTCACTGACGTCAAATTGCTTTGAAAACTTGTGCAGGCGCTCGCAATAATGTCGGTAGTTTGTGTGGTGAAAATTATATTTTACCCGCGACTTACGTACATTCGGACTCGAACATTCTATTAACGGAGCGCACAGTGAATAAACTGTCTCACGTATTAAATTAAATTAGATGATAATTGTATTTGCAAAGTCCAGAATTAAGCCCATTGTTCATCATCACATCATCTTTTATTGAGCACCAAGCTCCAGTGTACTACTGTACATAGATGCTTTCATGATGAGTTCGTACTTCGCCTCAAATAATGATTTTACATCAGCTGAAATCAGGGGAGTCAAAGCTGCAAGGTGAGGAAGTGATAGATATTTAATTTAGGTACATGGTTCTCGTACAGTTTTTCTAAGTAATTCATAAAAGTCTTTAACATAACCTGTAAAGATTTAGACGTTTACCTTATATTATATTATATCCTTAATATCACATTTTAGGAATAAATGGTTGTTAATAAATAAAACCGTGTTTGGGAATACTTTATAATCAAATCTGTTTTTATCCCAGATCTGAACGAGAATCTTACAACAACTTTTTAGGGTTTGTACTTTTGTTAGCCAAATTAAACCAAAACTATTAATATTTGGTAGAAATAATTATTTTCTTCTTACGCTAAAATGATCTTCGCAACAGTATGCAGTGCTTTTTGTACTTAGATATAATATCTCTTTTCACAATTTTACACCAATTTTTCTTATATAAGCATCCCATGGAACATGAAAAAATACTTTGTCCGGCGCGTTCCATCTCGTATTCTTGCACATAGGTACAATACAGTACTTAAAATAAGGTCTTCGGTTTCCATCCATACTTCCGTTTATGAAATTAAACTAGAAAACGTAAATTTAATACTATAAAATACTCTTTCTCAACCTCGCTCATAACCACTTGTTAGTAAACAACTCCAACCTGACGAACGATGACGTCACCATAGAACGCGCCAAAAGGGCGGCGTTTGAATCGGCTTTATGTCACTGCAATTTTCATTAATTAATTTAAAATAAATTTGGACTTTCCCATGACTCGTATATTTTTTTACGGTATTATATTAACATAAATGAGCTATAAAAACAATAAAAAAAAATCATGCATATTCCCTACTGCTGTGAGTAACATTCGATAAAGAACAAACAATCTAACATTGTTTAACTAACATAATCAGTTCAAGTAAATTGTTGACTATTACAAAAGAAAAGAAGGAAAAGATTGAAGATAAATGATAAGAAAAATATAACAAAAATAATTTAAATGTAAGCTTTATATTTAATTTATATACAATATTGTAACGGAGGAATTTTATGCCTGTGCTATGACAACTGTGAGGAGCAATGACTGCAGGAGGTGGTGATAATTATGAGATGTGCTGAGCGAGGGCAGTTTTGGCATACTGGTGTTGCCAGATGTGGAGTGGAGAGGTGCTATTGAGAGGAGCGGTGCTTTTGAGCAGAGTAGTGTTTTAGTGGATTTGAGAGAAGAGGAGAGGAGTCAAATTTCTTTTTCAGGTTTTCTATTAAAATGTTACTGGCCAGCGACCTGGCCGGTACCTATTTGAAAATGGAACGACGACAGCAAAGGAAGATTTGTTGTTGTCAATACTTTGATCATTCAATAAATTGTAACTGAAGTTGTAACACGAGTCGTATTATTTTGCCCTTTTATAATATACATAATACATAGTAATACCACTTACTTATAAACAGCTTCAGAGCATGTAGCGATGCCTTCTCGTCGCTGTGAGGAGGAGCCACTACACGTTGAATAAATGATGAAACGCGTTGTAACTTTCCTACTATATACGCACAATCTTCACCCGTAACTTTGCTACTCATCTGTAATCAAACAAATATTGTTAACGAGATAAAAACAATTAGACAAATAAGTCAACTAAGTTTGCATTACTTACAAACTCCTTATTGTCTGGGGTTTGCGACATCGACACGCATTTTAAATTCCATATAGGAGAAAGGACCCTTCCAACATAGATATAAAGTCCATTGTGCTTTGCGCTATATTCAATTGGCACGGGGAAGTTCATATCCCTTTGTTGTTGCGTGACGTTCCCGACGAACGATGACTGATTGAAGGGGGATGTGGGATTCATCATGTTTTGCTGGAAAGGCGACTGTGGCATCATAGTTTGATTGGGACCAACACCAATAGATTGATTCCCTCCACTTTGATAGGATTGGTTTAACTGTCCCGGTCTAATTTGATCTTGCTGACCTCTCATAGTCATAGGTGTGGAAACTTGACGAGGTGAGAACTTTGGAGAGCCTGAAAACATATTTTGTTACTAAAAAATGCGTGAGTGTTGTGGAGCACTCGGGTGGAACGAAGTTATATTGTTACTCTTATATACCATCGTATGCATAGCTATGTGACTATTAGCTGCAATCGGCCAAATATAAAGACTCTAGAATAGCAATAAATGTTTGGTGTTTTGCCATGTGGATCCCTCATAAGAAGATATCCTAAAGACAACGTTTACACCGCAATCCATAATCGTCCCCGTACTTTTTCGAACATTAGGAGACCTTGAACACATTCATACATTTCCAGCACCAATTCATATAGTGGACGGAGGGTCTTACCTATACTCGAGGCCATTTGCGACGGTTGTTGTTGGTACATGGGGGTGGGCGACAGCTGGCTACCGTAGAGCAGGAAGGCGCGCGTGGCCCACTCGCTGATAGAGAGGTCGGCACTGGTCGTGTCTTCGCAGGCTAAGTAAATTGCGCAAGCGCATGCCTGATCCACACCTTGAAGCTGCACACAATAACAATAATAACATGATTATTTACATTAAGCTTGTGTCTATTCCATTTGCATGAATACCCGGTCGGAATAATGGCGACTAGACACTAAATACTAATTTTATCATGTCATAACAACCCTGTCATTGCCATTCACAGCAGTCTCATACAAAAAAGCAATGTCCTGCAGATATTTGATTCCAAAGTAACTTTAACGACTAAAGAAAGTAGCAAAATGTACAAAGACCTGGAATAAATCCTTGACAGGCGGTGCCTCAGGGCCGCGGCAGTCCCGCAGCAGGGCCCGCATGAGGTCGGGCGCCGCCCCCGCCCCGACCAGCGCTGCACCCGCTGCACTCACCACTGCCCAACGGGATGACGTCCATACTTCTATTGAAGACAAAAGTTATACGAATATTAATGTATAATTTAAATATTTTTAATTTAAATCTATCCCATAACAAGAAAAACATTTTAGTGACTAATGAATAAGTTAAAATAGTATGTTAATATGTGAAATGCTTCATTTGCTTGTATATTACATTGTACTTATCATTTATTTAAAAAATAGTCCCTATCTCTATGTAACTAGGTAATTTCCTGAAAAGTTTTAATCGTCCATTAAAAAATAGCAAATGAAACACATTACTGTCAATATAGACGATTCTTTAGTTAACAAATGGACGCAGCCTTTTAAACTCTTGAATAACTTCACAGTAAATAAATAAGTAATAGGGTACAAAACATACCTCGTTTAGCGAGCAGCGGCGGCGAGAGATACTTGGCGTGTTGCGTGGGCAGCGCGGTGAGCGCCCAGGCGGGCGCGTCGAGCGCGAGCGACGAGTGCGCCTCGCTGAACGCCGCGCCCGCCAGCACGCGCGACGCGCACCACAGCGACTCCGCCTCGCCGCCGCCCGCCGAACACACCATCACTAATGTGCCTAGGGTAACACAGATATCATATGAATCCACATTTATTTATTTATTTCACACACATTCAAAATTAATAAATAATATTTCGTGCTCGTAGACCCACACTAGGATTCCTTGTGTCGTAGGTTCCGTGGACAACAGCTATGCTATTTAAAACAGTGAATTATATATGCAAAGGTGCGTGAATTTTTGTGCAATTTGATTTTATTCGAATTTCTTTTTTATTTTAAATTCGATTTGGAAAGGCTCTTAAGGTTGAGAAGAAAAAAAATCCGTAACAGCAACTGTTACTTATTAACATAATTTTATGCAAATCTTTTTTGTCCCCTGCGATCTTATGTATAAAAAAATACATACCATTATCATAAACTGCACTGTGCACTTGTTTCGGTTTGAGTACGGAAGCATTCGGCGTGAAGCCGGGCGGCAGTCTTACATGAAGCAGTGACAAATACTGGGGGCGAGTCGGGCCATCTTGACTTGAAATTAAAACATTTAATTAGTTTATATTCAGGTTTAGATTTAGGAAGTGACCATTTAAGATTTAAATATCTCATCCCATTATTTTCACAATACATTGAAAAGTGACGCCCAATAAAGGATGTTTTGCATCTCTTTCTTATTGTATTACATTATGTTATGACAACAAATTACCTGTATGTATAGGTTAGTTTACTTACTTTTCAGTGCCAGCACAAAAGTAAAACCTTGTGCCTGCTTGTGTCACAGCTACAAGATTCAGGTGTTCTGACTCAGAACTCTCAACAGCTGATATTGCAATTACAGGTTTAAAATTTGTTGGTTCAACAGTCCTAGAAAAACAATTTCAAATCAGTTTCAATTCAGTAACTCTTGGGTAATTTACTAACTCATACAAATATAATATCAAGAACATAATTTTTTTTTTCGCCATTTTTTTTCTCCTCCATCATAAAGAATAAAAAGCACTTTGCAAAATGGCGGTAGATTCAAAAAACGACCTTCAGGGTGCGGTTCCACTGAGGCGGAGCGGATCTGTGCGCTATTCACCAATCACATGGCTTGAAATCCCAGCTCATTGTGCCTCATGTGGATTTCAAGCCATGTGATCGGTGAATCGCGCACAGCTCCGCTCCGCTCCGCCCCAGTGGAACCGCACCCTCACAAGCGTATCGGTGATACCCAAGTGAATAAAATATTTTGATTTTAAATTCAATGAAACTTACTTCACAATATCTACAGCTAATGACACAATTCTCGATTGTGGCAATCTTACTATTCGACTCAAGTCATCCCCTTCATATCCCAAATCAAAAACTTCTATGCAACCTTTTTCACTAAGCGTATATAAGATGTGACGTGAGTTGTCCACATCTATTTTAACTATAGGATCCTCATCATATAAAGCCGCATTTAGAAATGATGGCACCAAGAATGACAGTGCACTGGTGGAGTGATTAACTTTTTTGCAATGTTTACCAAACCAGCCTAATTGGGCCTGAAATAGATAAGAAATTGTGTAATCAGTATAAACTAGTATCTGTGCAAACTAAATAATACATCTTTACAGTATACTACTGTGATTACATTGCCTCACTGTCAGAAAGGTCATCTCTCTATTGTTATTGTAAGATACAATACATTAAGAATCACATTCAAATAATAGTATTCTACTACTACTTCCTTATGAATGATATAAATGTGCCCTAAAAAATTGTACTAAACATTTCTATGTTTATCAAGATTGATAAAATTTAGGCTGAAATTTCACCAAGTTAAGGTACCAAGGCATAAGTTAACACTTTGTGGCGACACCACGCACACGTCACACGGTGACGTCACCGAAGCCTGAAACGCGCTATCGAAGGATTGTCGATCGCCGGCATATATACAACGCCTCGAGTACATTCACTCGGGGCCCGGCCGCCCCCCAGGCATGTCGTCTCGCCTGGCGGGAGATCTCCCTATTGCCAAACTGGTGACCTCCGGACAAGAACACGTCCCCTCTGGTACCGGTAGCCAGCGTTACCGAACCTCCCGATTTTACGGGAGATCTCCTGATTTTGTACCTCATTTCCCGATCTCCCGATATGCAATCATTTTCTCCCGATATTTGTGTAGCGTTGAACGCAACGCAACCCTGGTAAAATTAACCCACCCTAATCGCCTCATTGAGAAATCTTGGTCGGCGATTTCCCTGTAACTATGGAAACGTTAACAAGCAGTAAGAATGTGAATCCATAAGTCAACTCTGTCTAACAATTTGTTTAAATCACCTTTAATTTTTTGTAGATAAGGTAAGTTTTTATTTGGCATTCGCTACTCTTCTCGTGCCTCGGTTCAAACTGGTTTATCTGTGTTAATCTATCCAAGTCTTCTTTGTTTGCTTACGTGATTTTTAAGTGTTTTGCTAATATTTTAAAAACATAACATTTACAGTCCGCCCAACTTAACTCTGAAATGGCAAAAATTGGAACTAACGAAAAGTCATTCATAAGTACGTTGTGTTCATTCATCTGTCAGTTACTAGTGTGCAATGATTGGTCAAATGAATGTCAAATGCGTCCGACAGCGCCTCTTTCGTTTCAGTCTTAAGTTGGGTTTACTATAAGGCTTGTTTCACCACTTCCTGATAAAGTGTGAGATATCTGTCAAATAGTTCTATTCGACACCTGTGAAACCAAAAGTTGTAGTTTATATGGCAAATAAGTTCTTGATAAGCTATTAGGGACTTTATCAAGAAATGGTGAAAAAGACTGTGAATATGATGTCTTTTTTTATCTCCCGTATTCTCCCGATTTTCGAAGCGTAGTTCTACCGTATTTTAAATTTTTCGTTTGGTAACACTGCCGGTAGCGCTTCAGGCCTCACCTCCCACCTCACCTCACCGCTCACGCCTGACGGACAACTGCAGCGCGTCCCCTCGACTCACAACCAAGCTCGCCGGGTTCATCGCCGCGTGTGTCGACGCTTCCTGATCTCGGCCGGCTGCCCTGACGACGACTCCACGGACGGCTGGAGTGCACCACTCGCCCTCCGCATCTGTCGTCTCACCCTCCCATCCCGACTCACCGCGGATAGAGGGTATCTTCAGGGCACAAGAACCAAGGGTGTCACCAACATCGAGGAGCACGGCTGCAACATCGGTGTATCGACCTCCGGTCTGAGCAGGGGGGTGATGTGGCGACACCACGCACACGTCAAACGGTGACGTCACCGAAGCCTGAAACGCGCTATCGAAGGATTGTCGATCGCCGGCATATATACAACGCCTCGAGTACATTCACTCGGGGCCCGGCCGCCGGGGCCCGGCCGCCCCCCAGGCATGTCGTCTCGCCTGGCGGGAGATCTCCCTATTGCCAAAACTTTAACAGCCAATAACGTCCTGAGTGCGTCACGCGTTGATTAACTCAGGACGCTGATCACGTCTTCAGTACGTGTCTGACTTTCATAATTTTTATTTTAAAATGACGTCCTTGGTCCGTGTTCCGCGTGTATCCCCGACGGAGTGTAATGCTTTAGCTACGCACACATGCTCGATTCACCGAGGTGGGTCACTTGGTGTGAGTGAAACAAGCGATCGAGTGGCGCGCTGCATCAGTGCTCCCACGCCGCTATCGCGAGGACGTAAGGAAGAACGTGTTTGACTTTCTTTTTTTTTTCATTTAAGCACCTTTTTTAAACTTCATTTTATATTAAAAAAAAACTAATTTATAGTAAACCCAACTTAAGACTGAAACGAAAGAGGCGCTGTCGGACGCATTTGACATTCATTTGACCAATCATCGCACACTAGTAACTGACAGATGAATGAACACAACGTACTTATGAATGACTTTTCGTTAGTTCCAATTTTTGCCATTTCAGAGTTAAGTTGGGCGGACTGTACATATGTTTTTTATTTTTATCCTAAAAATAGACAAGTCAAATAGATAAATAAAAAAGAATTATAGATTCATCACAGACAGTTTTCATTTTATACATTTTGCAATATCGGCGAAAATCGCCGGCGTACCAGGCAAGGCGCGTTTTAAAACGCTCGGCTGTTAAAGTGTTAAGATAATAATAATGATGTCACACTATAATATTTTCACACAACATATCTAAGACTTGTACAGTACAGGTATTAATTTAAAATAAGATGTGTATTCAAACCAAACCTGATATGTGATTTCGTATAGGCAGCCATCTTTGCCTCCCATGAATATTCTTCCCTTGGCAGTGGATTTAACACACATCATTGATATACCATCCGTAGGCAACACAAACACTGGTTCAGGAACCAAATGGATTTCTTCAAACTCGCCTGGTCCTTCAGTCTTACTGCTAGAAAATGTTACACCTACAACATTTAATTTACATAAATTCAAATTTATATATTATGCACCTTACACTTATGAAATAATTTATATGTAATTATAGGCAATGTTAATTTTTAGCCTCCTCAATCATTTGTTATACTTATATAACACCAATTTATTACAATGACTACAAATCAATTCACTTTTTACCATTGAACTTACCTAAAACTACAATTTCTACAGTAGTGGTGAGAATTAATAAATATTTAACAAAACTTTGAAATACTCCTGGCTTGGGTTTGACAAGGCCCACACTAACTATGGTTTCCCCCAGACCATCAAAATATGCCACATCACTCCCATGTTCAAATGCCCACACATATATATTACTGTCTATAGCCAACCACACTCGGCTGATCTCTGGAAATACTCCCATCAAACAATTGCATTGCATATCTGATTAAAGGTCAAGGAATTATGAAAAAAACTTTACTACATACATTAGAAGTACTAACTAAAGCAAATATTAGATATTGTATGTACAGGTATCACAAAATATAATTTAGAGTACCAAATCTGCTATCAGAGTTGATGTTAGCAAGTATTAAGGTAATAGATAAAGATTTTACTTCTCTTATTAACTTTAAAACATAATTTGAAAAATTTGCCCGAATGCCACCATCACCAACAAATCATGAGTCACTCAATAACAGACTCATTTATTATGTTTACAAAGGATACGAGCAAAATGTTCCATTATTTCTGGTGGCAATGGCACCTTGTTTAGTATCTTCAGTTGAGACAGCGTGGGGTGGTTGAGCAATGCTGCCAGGTTCCGGTAGTCTCCAGCATTCAATCCACTGCATGTTGGGCTTCTTTGAGTTGCTATACCAGTTATCTACAATATAAATATATAGTAGTAAACACTCAATATCACTGCTGGCAGCTATTTGCTATGCATAAAGTTCAAACTTCTGCAGATGCCATTGTTAGCAGTGTAATTATTTTAACTTCTAACACTGCAAAGATCTCAAAAGAAACTACATCTGCATAACATAAATTTAAAAAACGAAAATTTATAAAAAATAATACGAACCTCTAAAAACGAAGGGCGGGAATTATCAACATTTATGTACCGGTCGAGTGTACACCCTGCCAGCTCTAAGCACTCGAGCTGCATCTTGCTGCCCTCTGGTTGCCGGGTCCCGTCAATATTGCTGACCACGCTGGGCATCTAAAACATCACAATCGTCTTGCACTTCACTATTTGTACACGAATTACATTCAATTTGTAGGTTATCGTATTCGGTATTCAGTATTGTCAGTGCTCAGTATGTCAAATTATTTGAAATTGTCAAAAAAAGACAAATAGGTACACGACACATACCGCTTCTAATTTTGAATTTACATTCAGTTCTAAATATTTTATTACTAGCTTTCGCCTCGGAAGCCTGAAAGTTCAATATTTATGTTATAATATGGATTGATTATATTTCATAATTTTGCGGGACCCAGCAACGCAAAAATAATGAGGAAAAAAAATAATAGGTAATAGGTAAATAAGAAGAACTCGAATCTCGAATGTGCGACGCGACTCACGCGACTGCTGGCTGCTGCTATTTCATAGGTAAAAAAAATAGCTGAGTTTCTTTACAATCAAATCAACATCAACCGCTTGTAGACCAATCAAGTAATTCAGGTTCCGCAAGGAGAATAAATGAATAAAAATAAAAAGCCAAAGTCTATTGGCTATTGATTTAAATTTGACAGATTTCAGAAACGGTTAAACAAAGTTGCCAGGTCGAGATTGTGTCGAGATCTAGTTTGTTCCTACACTGTGGTAGATAAAGATATAGATAGTTCAAATCGATATTTCAAATCGATTCCTTCGTATTACTATCCTACCGTTCGCATTTAGTCCCTCTAAATCTAAACCATATTCCGGTTTCCAACTTTTGATTAAATGCAGTAAAGTAACGTTTCCACATCGATAATAAGAAATAAGGTTTAATATAATTGCCTATTGAAACAGATGTGATTACGTATAATTATCGAATTCCGAATAAAAGTATATAATTTCATTCATAATGTTAAACTTGATTTATATTTACCTAATTATATGTACACAGAAAGAATTAATTTATTATGACCGAAATTGCTGCTATTACAAATTCTACGTAATAAGAAAGAAAATAAGAAAATAAGTAGAATAAAATTTATAAAGCATAAATCCCTTAATTACGTGAGATAAGATTATGCTCGGAACGTCGGAACATTCAAATGTTACATTACAGTATAGAAATGTTGAATTATACTCCAACTTTTAAATTCGATTCAGTAAATTGCATAGAGATAGGAATGTAGTGATTACTCACACGATTAACGAACGATGTTTTGATTGTTCGATTTTTCTTTTCTCAATATTTCTATTATGATGTGTGTTAATAAAAATCAGAAAACAATACGGAAATGTTATTAATTTAAAATTACAGTAGAAGCTCCTTATTCACGGCTTCCTTAATCGCGGCTGAAAACATTGTGACCGATTCTACGTATTCGCGGGTTTTAATTTCGTTACTCGCGGATGTAGTCGGTAAAAATATAAAGATTCGGTGTCTTCTGTTTGCGCGTCGGCTTTCTTTGAGTGCCGCTAGTACTAATTAATCGTATCAATTTGAAGAATTGTTATGGTTAAAAACCTTAAGTAAAGGTTTAAGTACGCATGGCAAATGTGCGGTGTGATCATTTAATGAAAATTATTTAGTCTGTAGAACTTTTAAAATCAGTAAAACAAGTTAAATTTAGACAAAACCAAACCCCCGCGAATAAGGAGGTTCTACTGTATATAGTAAACGAAAAATATTAAACACCGGTGCATGCATGTTTTTAGTACATATGTACATGCACTAAAAGCGCAAAACAATTAAAAATCTAGTGGAAATTTTATAAGAACTATTTTTTATGTGTATTTATTTATTTATTTGTTTCACACTTTATTGACAACCTATGACTAGGTATTACAATGGGCGGACTTAATGCCTAATGGCATTCTCTACCAGTCAACCCTTGGAGATGGTGAGAAGTTGAGGTAGGCGTTCAATAAATTAATTACGTAACAATAATAAAATAATAATACAACACATAAAAATATAATATATAATTATTAACTTATATTATACAATAATATATATTTATAAACATAATATATTTATATAATAAACTATAATTTATATAATAAATTTATAATTATATAATATATTTATATATATATATATATATTATATATCTATATATTATATTAATATACATAAAATAAATGGAAGATGTAATAGTAGTGACAGTGTAGTTATTGATCCTGTAATAACTTCATACAGTATTCTAACGACTTGCTAAATTATGCGAAACAATTATAATCAGATTAATATTTTTACCAAATCGAATCATTTGAGAGATATATCTCTTATGCTTTAAACTCTTTTGGTGAGGACATTTTTGAGCACCCGATTGCATAGACATACACATACATAGACCGGCCTTGCACGTTCGAATGTGCGTCAAGTTGGAACAATCCAATTTTGAATCGAATCGGTTTGTGCGTGAAGTTGGCGCGATGGAATTTTGTTACTATATTTGAAAACGAACAGATTACATAGTGATATCTCGCTTCCGCGTTTCGAAGTTTTAGTCGTGCTGTCTTTGTTACTCTTACATATGTCACGCGCCATTTTACTAAAGTTATTATTTTAGAAATAGTGAAGTTAATTTACAATTCAATGTTTACATAATGAAATGTGATTCCTTTGGACTTTATTTGTGTTTCTTGAATTATTAGAATATTTTTGAAGGCACAGGAAGCCATATTTTCTACATTTGCGGACGTAATTACTGAAATCAATTTTGCGTAAGGAAGTTGTGTAACTCACTGCTGTCTACAACAGACTGACTTGATCAATCACTCAATCACACAACCTAATGTTGACCACTCGTCGTGCGCCTTATGTATGTTACGGGCGCATCTTTACTTTCTACATCCATGCCCGATTGTTTGTAATAGGTCGAAGAGAATTTTTTTTTGTTTATTATCTTAAAAATAGTGATGTGACCCGGGAGTAAATGATTTGATTGATAAGAAAGAAAAATCGCATTTTTATTAAAAAAAATTTAAAGATTTCTAAAATAAAGCAAAAATCCTTATGAATTGTATCATAAATATAACAGAATGATCTATTTTCCTCTACAATACTCTACATTTTTAAATATAGAACGTCTTCATTTACTTTCAATATTTATATTTATAGTGTGACAACCCTGGCGCATCGACTTCGCTACGCCGAAAACAATAAACAATAGGGGCCATAAACATGTCGCGCAACAATGGAAACAATAGGAGCGCGGCTCTCTCAAAAGGATGCACGACGCTTCGACCATTACGGCAATAGTGATACGGGCGAAAGTCGGTTGCAAGGAACGTTCTAGAACTTTATTTCGACGCGGGTCCGGACTTCGCGGGAATGTTCTCGATTGCCATGAATGGTGCGTGAGGGGTATAAAAAGGAGCGATCGGCCAACCGCAGACATTCTAGTTTCGGAAGCGGAACCAGGAAGATACCAGCGATACCTACGAGCGATACCAGTGAGAAGTTAAGTGATTTCTACGAGTGATACATTGTTCGTCGAGTGTGTTTACGAGTACCTACGTGCATAGTGTTGTGGTGTGTACTGTGTACAGTGTGTAATTGTGTTTCTACGAGTTCAATAAAGTCTTTGTGGTACATTTTGGCATTTTCTCGAACCCATTACTCCTGACACGTAACAATTGGTGACAGAAGCGGAATGCCTGTAGTACCGCAGAGTGAAGAAGGGATTCGTACGCGACGGCAAACGGCATTGGATGCCGCACGAATGGAGTCACCTGGGCGTGACCGCACGGAGACCACCTCTGAACCTTCGACTACATCAGCTGCGTCAGCACCGACACCGAGTGCACTGGATATGGGCTCCTTATTAGCCGCCTTACAGAAGAGCCAGCGCGAAGCCTTGGAAAGCATACAGCGGAGCCAGCAGAAAGCAATGGAGAGCCTGGAAAGTAAACTGGGGACAATCGATGCAAAGCTGGATGGTTTCCAGGGAGAACTGAACGTCGTGAAGGAAGACCTGGAACTAGTAAAGTCGCGTACATCCGAGCACGACCAAGCCCTTAACAGCCTCAGTGCGACAGTAAACTTCTACGAAACTAGGTTCATGGAGTTGGACAATAAGCTGCAAAAAATAAGGGTTTTGGGCACGGCAGCAACCAGCCCATGTCCTGGGGCCCCGAAATTTAAGGTCCCAAGTTTCGACGGCACGACCTCGTGGACGGCGTTCAAGCACCAGTTCGAGGTAGTTGCAAGTGGAAATGGCTGGGAGGACGAGCACTCGTTGGCGGCACTCACACTAGCTCTACGAGGAGAGGCACTGCTGGTGCTTGAGAACCTGCCCGCCGAGCGACGCACCTTGGAGTCGCTATTTAAGGCCTTGGAAGCTCGATACGGGGAAAAGCACCTGGAGCACGTGTACCGCGCGCAACTTAAAGATCGAGTACAGAAGTCGAGCGAAGGACTGCAGCAATGGGCTACGGAGATCGAGCGCCTCGTACGTCGAGCCTATGCTTCGAGTTCCACACCGGTAGAAGACAAAGTATTAGAGGCGTTTGTCAGCGGTATACGGGATCCCGAAGTGAGAGCAACGGTGCGCTTGGGTCATCACGCCACATTGGAAGCAGCTTTAGCGCATGCCCTTGAAGTGGAAGCGGTACGAAGCGACTACAAAGGTTGTAAGGTGCGTGAAGTCGTAGCAGCGATTCAACCTCGTACTGGGCCTATCTGCTACGGATGCGGCGAACGAGGCCATATAAGGATCAACTGCCGGACTCGGAAGCAACCGAAATCGGTGTCGACCGCTACCCAAGTCGACACCCAGGAGCCGTTAAACTAAGAGGCGCCAGCGCCGCGGGGCGGGCACTGGCTGGACTTCGTCGAGCCCCTACTGTATTGGTATCACAAGCTTGTGACGGGAACAGCCTCGTAACTACTGGAGAAATAAATGGCATACCCTGTCGCTTTACTATTGACACGGGAGCATCGAAATCCATCGTTCGACCGGAACTACTGAAGCGGACTATCATGTGGGAAAATGGACGACCATCATGCAATCTGCAGACAGCGACAGGCCAGCCAGTGACCGTCCTAGGAGTTACGGAAGCAAGACTGAAACTCGGAAGTGACATTTACATGCAGTCTGTTTTAGTAGCGAATATAACTGACGACTGCATTATCGGACTGGACTTTCTACGGGCACATCACTGTATAGTTGACATAGCGAAAGGAGTGTTAAGCTTCCCGGATCAAGAAGTCTTCTTGGAGGGTTCATCTTCAGGAGCAGTGTACTGTTTGAGGTCAGTGAAGCTGGCACCCAGATCGGAAACCTTGGTCCAGATTAGGTTTCCAGAAGGGATAAAGCTGGATCGATGTGTCATAGTAGAAGACTACGGAGATCATCCTAGTTGGATCACGGCAAGGACACTGCTCATGACCAAACGTGACGCCAAGTTAAAGGTCATCAATCTTAGCAGCACGCCGATACATCTCGCAAAGAATACCGTTATCGGCCGATGTGAAGCCGTGGACAGCTTGAGGAAGGTCCAAGAAAACTCGGACAAACTTGGATCAACGGATCACATGACATCTTTGCTGGAGGCGACCAGGAGGAATTTGAGCTCTGAAGAATATACTCAGGCAGCAAAGTTGTTGATGGACTACAAGGACATCTTTACCAGAGGAGATAGCGACCTTGGAAGAACAAATCTTGTCACTCATCCAATAGATACCGGCAATACTTCACCGATCAAGCAAAGACCGAGACGAGTACCACTGGCAAAGGAACACGAAGTTGCAGAAATGATCGAGGACATGGTGCGCAGCAAGGTGATCGAGCCGTCAACTAGCCCTTGGTGTTCACCTGTGGTACTCGTGAAGAAGAAGGATGGCAGTACTAGATTCTGTGTCGACTACAGGATGCTTAACACCATTACCAAGAAGGACAGCTACCCTCTGCCTCGGATTGACGACACGTTGGATATGCTTGGTGGCATGAAGTGGTTTTCGACGGTCGACCTAAAGAGTGGTTACTGGCAAGTAGAAGTCCGGCCAGAAGACAAAGAGAAGACCGCCTTTACCACCGGAACCGGAAATGGCTTGTGGCAGTTTCGCGTAATGCCTTTTGGATTATGTAACGCTCCTGCCACTTTTGAGCGTCTCATGGAGCGAGTGTTGGTGGGACTTTTGGGGGACGCTAGTCTGGTTTACCTCGATGACGTCATAGTCATGGGACGAAGCTTTGTGGAACACAAGCGAAACCTAGAGAAGGTATTCAGACGATTCCGTGAGTCCAACCTAAAGCTCAATCCGAAGAAATGTGACTTCTTCAAGAAGGAAGTATCATTCTTGGGACACATCATATCGGACGAAGGTGTTCGCACTGATCCAGATAAGATAAGAGCTGTTCAAGAATGGCCGACCCCAAAGAACAAGACCGATGTAAGAGCGTTCTTGGGACTATGCGCCTATTACCGTCGGTTTGTGAAGAACTTCTCCGAGATAGCCAAGCCGTTACATCGTCTCACGGAGGACAAGAGAATCTTCAGTTGGGATTCCGATTGCGAAGATGCGTTTGTTCGCTTAAAGGAACGTCTGTGCTCGGCTCCGATTCTTGGCTACCCCAGAAGAGAAGGGAGATTCACAGTAGACACGGACGCTAGCAATACTGGCATCGGAGGGGTGTTATCGCAAGAACAGGACGGCCAGCAGGTGGTCATTGCGTACTTTAGCAAGACCCTTTCGAAACCGGAAAGGAATTATTGTGTGACTCGGCGAGAATTACTGGCTGTGGTGAAGACCCTTCAGCACTTCAACAAGTATTTGCTGGGACGCGAGTTCACAATAAGGACGGACCACGCCGCTCTGAGGTGGCTTCTGCAATTCAAGAACCCAGAAGGCCAGGTTGCGAGGTGGATCGAACAGCTTCAAGAGTTCAACTTCGTAATAGAGCATCGTAACGGAAGAGCTCACTCGAATGCCGACGCCCTATCACGACGCCCATGCTCCGAAGAATGTCGACATTGCATTAAGCATGAGGCTAAAGAAGAGGTCAGGGTGATAAGGATGCAGGACCTAGACGAGTCTTGGGGAACGGAGCAAGTAAGCCAAGCTCAGAAGGAAGACAAAGACCTCAGCCTGATCATGGAATGGAAAGCCAAAGGACAGAGGCCCCTGTGGAGCGATGTGTCAGCCTCGAGCGCAACGACTAAGGCATACTGGGCTCAGTGGGACAGCCTTATATTGGAGAATGGCGTGCTTTACCGGAGCTGGGAATCACTCAACGGAAAGAAAAAAACCCTGCAAATGGTTATTCCCAGGAGTAAAGTGGCTGATTTGCTGAAGCTCGTACATGATGGCACTTCTGGTGGGCATCTCGGCATCAAGAAGACCCTCGTAAAGATACGAGAACGCTTTTATTGGGTGCGGTGTCGAGAGGACGTTGAGGATTGGTGCAGAAAATGTAGTGTGCGCTTCAGTGAAAGGGCCCCGCACTAGATCCAAAGGGAAACTACAGCTGTACAACGTCGGAGCCCCTTGGGAGAGAATCGCCATAGACGTTGCTGGGCCATTCCCTCAGACGGAAGACGGGAATAGATTCATCATAGTGGTTCAAGACTACTTCAGTAAATGGCCGGAAGCGTTTGCAACTCCGAACCAAGAGGCGAAGACCGTGGCCAAGAAACTTGTCCAGGAGGTAGTATGCCGCTTTGGTGTACCATTGGAGTTACACAGCGACCAAGGCAGGAACTTCGAGTCGACGTTATTCCAGGAGATGTGTGATCTTTTGGGAATAAATAAGACACGTACCACACCGGCGCATCCTCAATCTGACGGCATGGTGGAGAGATTCAACCAAACGTTGGAAAATCACTTGGCCAAGGTCGTCGAGGAACATCAGCGAGACTGGGATCGGCACATTCCTCTGTTCCTGATGTCATATCGGTCTGCCATACACGAGTCCACGGGATTTACACCCGCTAAAGTTAACTTCGGAAGAGAAATGCGCCTGCCGTTGGATTTGCTTACCGGAACTCCGCCAGATGCCCCGAAACCAACAGTTGAATACATCGCGGACTTACGGAAACAATTGGACGAGACACATGATCTTGTAAGGGAGCAGTGTTTGAAGACAAGCGAAAAAATGAAAACCCGGTACGATCGCGATGCCCGGAAACATGGTTTCAAGGAGGGAGATTCCGTATGGTTGCACAATCCACTGCGGAAGAAAGGGAAGTCTCCGAAGCTACAAGCACGATGGGAAGGCCCTTACACAGTTGTCACGAGGATTAATGACGTGACCTACCGAATCAGACAGGGGGACAGAAGAAAGCCGAAGATCGTGCACGTGGACAGATTGGCACCATTTCATGGATCGAATAATGCTCGGGACGAGCATGACTAAGAGGGGGGCAATGTGACAACCCTGGCGCATCGACTTCGCTACGCCGAAAACAATAAACAATAGGGGCCATAAACATGTCGCGCAACAATGGAAACAATAGGAGCGCGGCTCTCTCAAAAGGACGCACGACGCTTCGACCATTACGGCAATAGTGATACGGGCGAAAGTCGGTTGCAAGGAACGTTCTAGAACTTTATTTCGACGCGGGTCCGGACTTCGCGGGAATGTTCTCGATTGCCATGAATGGTGCGTGAGGGGTATAAAAAGGAGCGATCGGCCAACCGCAGACATTCTAGTTTCGGAAGCGGAACCAGGAAGATACCAGCGATACCTACGAGCGATACCAATGAGAAGTTAAGTGATTTCTACGAGTGATACATTGTTCGTCGAGTGTGTTTACGAGTACCTACGTGCATAGTGTTGTGGTGTGTACTGTGTACAGTGTGTAATTGTGTTTCTACGAGTTCAATAAAGTCTTTGTGGTACATTTTGGCATTTTCTCGAACCCATTACTCCTGACACGTAACAATAGGATAATAAATTTATACTTGCCCCAGTGTTGATTATTTTTCGTATACTAGGTATATAATTCTAAATTTAATTCCTTTCCGTATTGTTGTACCTATTATATTTTTTTCATGCCTTAAACATTCAACTACAACATATAAAAATCTCATAGGTATTGCCTCAAATACAGTTTTATGAAAGAAAAAATATTGTGGTCGGTTTAAACACGCTACTGATCAGCCAGCCAGGTCTGCACTAGTTTTGGAGTGTAGAGAGCTATGTGACAAGTTTTCAGCTTGCCTCAAATACCTACCCAAAATTGCTGCCACCTCTCGAACTACTTTATCCCTTCATCCTATAGACCTAGTGATGAACTAAAATTCTGGGAAGGAACCATGATTTTATTATGTTTGGTTTTAAGTTATTTTAATCCAGATGTGACTCATCTGCTTATTTTCAGGTATTACAAAAAGATATTTAAAAAAAACAATTACCTATGTAAATATTCGTTTTAATTGTTATTCCTTAATTCTAAAATTCTATTACATATAATTCCAAGTACTAATTTCTTTCAACCATCCTTTTTCCTTTTTTTGGGGGTTCTTGCATTTGCTTCAACATCTGTATCCGAATTTGATAATTTGTGTTTTTTGCTTTTGCTTTTACTTTGTACAGCTACTTCATTTTCAACCTTAGTTTCTCCATTAGTAGAATCATTATCAATGGTTGCCTTGACTTTAGGTTTCTTTGTGCTGTTGCTCTGCTTGGCCGGTTTATGATTTGGCTTAATTTTGTCAAAGTCAACGTAAGATACTTCTATTGATTTATTATGACTTATTTCAAATGTTTCTTCATCGTTATTTGCCAGTTTGAGCCAACTAGGAATATGGAAAAAATAAGGTAAATAAATATGACATTTTAAAATTTTACTGTTTCTCTTACAAATTATTTCCAAAAACCATTTATTTAACAAACCATAAATATTAAATTAAATATTATTAAAAAATATACACATTATTCTCCATTGTTCCACAATTTTTATAGTATTAAAAGCTACATCCCTAAAATATGTAAATGTATATATAATATAATATATAAGATTCAAAAAAAAAATTTCATATTTTTATACCTTTCATCTAGTTCTCCTCTTATGTAAGGTAAAGCACCAAAGAGGTCTAAAACCACTACTTTGAATACTACTTCTTGATTTTCTTGAATGCTTGTCCCAACCCATGTAGTACCAGGTTCATCAGTTGGTCTTGGTATTACTACATTGAACACCCTGTAATAAGATCCAAAACTTAGTTACCTGGCATGAATTGCAAAAATAAATGATAAATCTTAAAAAAAATTCATCTACAAATATGAAATAAAATCAAATTTTCCCTGAGTGTAATGTTTTATTTTATTTTTTATACATTTTGTTATACATAATTATGTATGGAAGTATGGACCATCAATATAGGTACTTCCCATCCTTATGAATACACAAGGAATGATGTGCCTATTTATAAAGTTTCAGTCAATTGCAGCATTCCTCAAGAAAAATACATGTGACATGATGGTAAATATGGATGAAAGGAATCGTCTTTGGTCTCAGAACAGCAATAACAAACCTGTGCACAAGTATTCCCAAATGTGTGTCACTTTTTTTATTAACTATGCCCTTCAACGTAGCTCCTACATAGGGTTTGAATATATAATAGTCTGCTTGTACTGGAAAGTAAACAGCATTATCGTTGCTAATTGTTCCTACATTTTGTAGGATTCGCAGATTTTTGTAACTCAAAAGAATTCCATCAAACCTGAAAAACATAAACATTATTAATAATAATAATAATATTTCTATGTAAATTATTTGTTTTTGATATGTATGTACACTAGAGCTCTCTTTGCGCAGGTTGATACAATAAGAATATTAATAATAATAAATAGCGAGTAGACAAGCCAACTGGTGGTATGTGGTTATTGTCACCCATATGGACATCAGAAACAACATGAAAGAAAGTGGCAGAAAACTGTCTCTTCTATACTGGGACTGAATCATACAAAAAAATTTGTAGTAAATTATTGCAGCACCCTGCGATAATTTACTGCAAATTAAAACTATCCAGGCAGACACAAATTCTATTATATATATTATATAATATAGAATAAGTATTATCGGGACTTAACTTGGTGGTAGTCAGCCCAACATCCATAAACAAGGGAGGTTGGGACAAAGGAGCTTGGGTTTGAGGTTGATAGAGTACCTACCTAGGCTGATAGGGTACACACCAAAAAACACACTTGGTGTTATCTCAGGATTTGCTTTAATCACTATATTTATCATTAAAACACGTAAAAGATTATGACACTTCCAACTGCTTAGCCCACCAGTGTTTTTCACTAATATTAGCTATATTATAAGCGATAATAGCAGCACAAAAATACAGATAAATAAGAGTTAAAGATAATGTTATCCAAAGTACCAGACTATCAAATTCATAAAATGTCTTACTCTTTCACATATTTCCATATTTTGTAATCCAATATTGTTTTTATTGATTCCTCAATATTTCCGAGACACCACGGCTGCAAGGCAAGGTTTTGTGCAACAGTTTTTTCCACAACACAAGAGTTCTTATCGTTAACCAGTTGTTTTAACTCCTTCAATTTAAAGTTAATTACTGTCGACATGGTGTTGTTCACTTAACATGTAGTCGTCCTATAATCGGACGACTAAATTTAATATTAAAAAACTCATAGATACAAAACTGTAAGGTCTGTTCCTAACTTCCTATTTCCAGGAATATAACACGTTGTGTTTATTTGTTTTGTAGTTTATTCAGTTTTGTGGTTATTTATTATAAAGTACTCTGTGGGTTTATTAATAAAATTTTGGAAATTCAATACAATTAGTCAATTACAATTTTGGTAGAACAAAAACGAGGACGCAATCGTCATGTCAATGTCAGTATCATTTACGACAAACTTTGACACTGACACTGACAAACTATGATGACAGATTATATAAGGAAACAGATTATTAGTGGGGTTTCTGTCTAGTGTACATACACCCGCTGAGCGCGTTCCAGTAACCGATCACAACGCTTGAAACATATCACAAACTATTCCACTAGGACATTATGATCGTTGCTGAGGTTTGGATGTTAGCGATGATGATTGATGACATCATCATTTTCGATCACAAGTTATGGGTGCTGTCATATTTTCTTTCAAACGCTCTTTTCAAACATGTCTGAGGGCATCGCAAATCATATCCTAATTCCTACTAATATTATAAATGCGAAAGTTTGTAAGGATGTGATTGAGTGTGTGTTTGTTACTCTTTTACGCAAAAACTACTGAACGGATTTGCATGAAACTTTGCAGTAATATAGCTTAGACATCGGAATAACATAATTTGTTAAAATTTTTGAAATTTTTGAACGCCTGGTTCCCTAAATGATAAATTTCTGTTATTTTAATTGAAAAATATTACACGGGCATGTTGTACGCAATTGTATGCAATATGAACATAGTTGACTTATACTATACTATACATATTTGAAATGGTCGTCCCTACATAGCTTAGCACATGGCAAATTAAATTAAACCACCGTCTTTGTGTCTATTAGATTTTATTAATTTTATTATACATCATTTATAAGTAGTTTTCCTTGTGGTCCTCCAATAAATTGGCCATTTGAATAAATTAGTCGACCTCTTAAATATGTTTGAATTACTTTTCCCGTCAGCACGCGGTCCATGTAGGGGCTTATCTAAAAAAAATGTAATAATAATACAAGTTATAAAAATAATGTTAAAATCACTTACCTATGATATTTAAATGACAATCAATCGAAAAAGAGGAGCAGTGTATTGAACGATGAACACTAAAAGTTGATAATGGAATACATTGAGAAATAATAAAAGTTTTTTTTAAGTTCTGGTTTGCAACTAAACCGCGGTTATTTGCATTTCAACATCGTTAACAAATTATTTTATTATACTTTAACGTAACCGTTACCTTGTTTTTGTAGTGAATTATTTCAGGCGTGACGATAAACGATGCGTTTGGATCGAAAAATATAAGGTCGGCATCAAGGCCTTTTCTAATAGCACCTTTTTGTTTATTTAGGCCAGCTAGTTGGGCAGGCCCAGCCGATATGTAATGAGTCAATGTTTCTAGACCGAATCCTCGGGCTTTTGCTTCCGTCCAGAATAATGAGATCCCTGGAAGTTACAGAATGAATGAGACAACCAAGCCAAGAGTTGTGATGAAGATTTTATATTAACTAATATAGTTTAGGCTCTCAACTGTCTCTAAAATTCAGATAGGATAAGATATTGCTGGCGGCAACAACTATCTTGTTGTCGTAGTGCTGATATCTGCTCAAACAGATCTACGCAGATTGTTGAACGTGTATGTCAAGTAGCTTGCTTTATGTACCTTTCTGTCGTAGCCACATCGTAGATTTGCTCACTTCATGAAATGGTCAACTCAGTTTGGCCGAATCGTAAAAATTCGGAATATAGGGCATAATTTCAAACCGTGACGTCTCCGGAGCGCTGCGGAAGGTGCAGCCCCTTCGTCCTTGCGTAACAAAGCACAGACACCCACGCTCGCTTAAGCAGCTTCGGCTTCGGGGGCTGCTCTTCCCTCCGCGCCTCCGGGTTCTAAAAAACACTCTAGGGGTAGGGCATACAAGAGTACGTGGAGTAGGGCTAGGGATAGGCTAATTCGGTTTTGTAACCAATTCGACCTACCTACACCTTGAAGAATTTGACTGAGTAGTAATGGAAATGAGTACATATTCATTGTTTTATATCCAAAACCAACTCAATTTTTATGCTTCCGTTCAATGTTACTCGTTTTTAACAATTGACGTGAATTGTCTTCTGCAATTCGTAATTTTTGTTGCTACCCTTTTACTCTAGGCCAAATTGACAAGGGAAACAATAATTTACCAAGGAGTTCAAAAGTAGAGGGCAGAAGCCAGGCTTCAGAGCGTACCTCGGATAAAAAGAGACGAAATCTTTGGTGATCGCCTTTTTCTTTCTGGCTCAGCGGGATCGGAGAGAGAAAAGTATCTAATTACCATTATCGTTGTTTCTCTTTCTAACCGGGGGCGATTGCAATGTATGGGCAGCCGTATACTCTACTTTATAAACTCTTTGATATTTACGCCAACGGCCGCCACACATAAACAAAGCGCTTGGAGCGCCTCTACCGGTAATTAATGTAACTACTTTACGATATGATTAAAATAATCTTGACCATTTCAAGAAAAAACCGCGCGTTTAGTTGCCCATAAATCGAGAAACGATTTCGTATCATTGATCTGCTCAAACCACATCATGATGTAGCCAATAGACAGTTGACCATTTCATGATATGGTCGATCATAATTTGATGTGAGCAAATCTACGATGTGGCCACGACATATCTAGGTACTAGTTTGTATTCCGAGTACCTATTCATTTTAAAACAATATTCATTTTTACTTCATTTTTAGAATAAAAACATTTTTTTCAGTTTCCATCAATCACCACTCGTTTTGTAGGTAGGTAGGTACAAATATATTTAATAATCTAAATAGTAAATCACGAAAAAAGACCATAAACATCTTTTATAATTTAATTGATTATACTAACTAGTTAATTACAATACCTACGTACCGAATTGGACTGAAGATATTCCACCCCAAGCAGTTAAAAAGTTGTCTCCCTTTAATGAGGCAACAGAGGGAGAGTGATCAGACGCAATTAAATCTAAACGCTTTTCTTGTATATATTGCCATAATTTTTGCTGAAAGAGTAAATTATTTTAGTATAAAGTATATAAAATAATAAAAGCAATTAGGTATAGCCCAGTGGTTTGAACGTTTCTCCCAAACCGGGAAGCCCGGGTTTAAATCTTGCACGCACCAAGGCATTTAATTATGCCTTGCTCAGCATTAGAATCCATCACAATGTTAACAAAGGTGTATGAATTCCGCAATTCCACATTTAGGCAGCATGATCTGTATTCCTAACATTGCGAGAAGAAATCTTTCCTAGCAGTGGGGCAACATAGCGTGGCTGATCTGCTCATTCATCGATGTCATTAAAGGGGTTCCTCTTGTTTGGTATAACAACTTTTCGTCGAAAATCGCTTCGACTAATTTTAGTTGGAATAAGGTCATTTCACATAATTATTCATTTCATCGAATATTTGATTGCCATAATTTTATTTCTTATCATCATTTGTTTCGAATAATATCTTTTTATCGAATGTTCAAATGCGCTAATTTTAATTAAAGTAATGTAAACTAGACTAATAATGACTAGTATTCAACTAAATAGGTTAGCGAGGAGCGAAGCGACGAGCGTGTTAGGTTAACAGGAACCATCGCCAGAACCGACTTTAGGGCGTTTATAACCACCTGAACATTTCAAGAAATGAACATTGTATAAAATAAATATTCGATCAAATGAACATTATGTCAATCAATAAGTATTACACAAAATGAATATTCGATCAAATGAAAATTATGTCAAACGATATTATACAAACTGATTATTATCACGTTGTTCGATTTATTAAAATTATATCAAAAGTTGTTATACGAAACAAGGGTAACCCGTCATAAAGGCAGTGACATAAAATAAATATATTACCTACCCTGTTAGCATTATTTCGTATAGGTGGCGAGCATTTGTACGCAGTGTTGCCTGGTGGGATTTGTTCGGAGCTGAATGTGAGGTAGTGGTGGCAGGTTTCGGCCGTCACCCCGCCTCGCCATCGAGTGTTGCCAGCAGCTAGGCGCTTCTGCCTGGCTCCCTCTAGGATAGGAACTACACCTTCGGCGGACACGTGAACTACATGAACATGAACGCTGAAATTAAATAAATACGAGTCGATATTTATTTAAGTAAGTAGGTACACTTACAATAATTAATTGTAAATTTTTTGAAAATTTGTGTATCGTTGGATTACATTTATTAAATAGTTGCCCATATTATTTAAATAATTGTTTGTGCTATCTGGCTAACTTTGATTATGTCAGCACCCAAAAATATTGAACAAAATTAAATAAGGTGAAAATTGGCATTTTAATAGACTTGCTTAAAATTTAATAATACTAGCGACCCGCCCTCGCTTCGCTGATCGTTTAATGGGGAATTTAGGTATACCTAACATAACAAAGGGTAGATACTTAGGATTAGGTAGCTCATGTTTTTACTTACTCGTATTTTGGAATGTAATTAGCCAATAATGTGACGGCATCAAGTTCCATTTTGTCTGGCTTTGATGAGAGATACGTCGAGTACATTTGAGGAACTGAAACACGATAGATGCCGGCTTATTTTATCAGATTCCTCAGTTAATTTATTTTTATAATAGGTATAATTATGACGTTGTAAGCCCGCCCTTCGCGTCGTTTCAGGAAATTCTACATTTGGAAATTGTTAGGTGTGCGCGTGAAGCCGTTCATGAGATTAGCGTAAACAACATCATAGACAAATATTCTAAAAATCATCAGTCTGGGTCCTATTGCGTTAATATTTACTCCCTGTTTTGGCAGGTGTCCCACCGGCAACGAGCAGCGAGTAAAGCTCGGCTGTTTTCTCGCATTGCTCGCCCAAGAGAGGGAAGATAATATGACATTTCTTGTAATCAAAAGAGGTGCACATACGTCAGCGAGTACTCGCCGGCGGTTTGAACAGGCAGCGAGTATTCGCTGACATATGCATCTCTTTTGATTACACGGAATGTCATTATCTTCTGTACGTGTTTTAATAGCCGGGAAGCACTCGCCGACTCGCTTAATGTACCTACCTTCAGATCGGTTGCAGATTTAGGTATTTATGTAGTTAGGTATACGTACCTATGTATAACAGGCTTAAATCATTTAATGTTAATAACCTTCAAATTGAAGCAATCTATCTATACGAAGTAAGATACGCAAATGAGAAGCACTAAATTCACAGAATTGAGGAACTGATAACAGGGGAAGTAGGTACCTGCCAACCATATTAAAATTCAATGCTGATACGTTAACATACCGTCAACATGCGATGAATAGGTATACTTAGTAGTAAAAATTGGTTCCAGTTATTTGTACTTGTAAGAAGAAGTAAAAAAATTAATTTACTTATTTATTTGCAAATACGTGTCTTGTTTCATTACAAATTACAATACTAACCTTGACAACCGGTCTCATTAGACTCATTGCTCGTTGTATTATCTACCGGTAATTCAGCGTGAAACTGAAATCAGAAAACAATCACAGTTCCTAATGGCTCCATTTCAACAACTTTGTTTTTTGTATAGCGAGACTAAGTCGAATTTGTATTACTTACGATATACACAGCTTTAGTTCCATTGAGAACATTTAAAGCCTTTTCTACATCTTGAGGATCTACTTTTGGAAACTCTGGCACTCCACTGTCAATTAGAAATGACTTAAAGCCAACTACACCGGCCTTTATCAAATTCAACAATTCTTCCTAAAAACAAAGAAATTTTTAACATTTTTTAAACTTACGTACCTACTTTATTATCCTGGGTCCCATACGCCACATCGAATGCCACTAGGTACATCGAAGTCCATGATATCGAACATGTTATTGGATTGAATTGTGTAGCCTAATAATAATATTCCTAAGATGTAAAAAACGATTTACCTAATAATAGCTAAATAAGAATCAATTTTAACACAGGGTAACATAATTTATTGTAAAAATTATGCAATAGGTTAACTGAATACAAATTGTAGTGATCACGAAACAACCTGCAAATGATCAAGCTATCGCAAAATCTGTTGCAGGATTTTCATCGCAATCTTTTGTCAATCATGTATGTATGTGTAGTAAGTATCTCTAAGCCTTTATCGGTATTTTACATTTTGATCAATAATTTCTCACTTGATTGCCAGGAATCACTCCTCCCCAGAAACCGACATCTACATAAACTTCTTCTTTTGCCGCCGCTGTTTTTATCTTGAAATTTTCGATTGAAGTCGTCGGAGGAATAGAGTTTCTATAAGAGAAAAAAAACAACTGTACAAAAATAGGTAGATAATTGTGTTACCGGTTATTGAAGTTTCAGAGTCATTTTAACGTTTCTCTTACATTTAAATTACTTAGTTAGAAAGTATTTGAATACGTGATTCCCATACACTCACATGATGATGGCACAAAGTAGGTAGGTATACGTGTTTATCTTCTTTCAACATAGCACTTTGGATGTGGTGAAAAGGAGAACTGCCATGGGCATGGCCCATAGAAAATTTACCCAGGCCCGACAGTAATGAAAAGTACCTCAGTTTTTTTGTTATATTACATATAACAAAAATATTATTTAAATAAACAATATTTTAAATAACAATGGCTAACAACTATTTATAGCTATGTGACTTTACTCAGGCGAAATATTTGAAAACCAATTATTTTCCACTTAATAGCAATTGTATCCATTTAGAATGACCCATACTCAATAAAAATAGGAAATATAGACAGTCACAAAACCTTTATCTCCATTAAAGCAATTAGTATTTACCTACCTATATTCCACTATCAAGCTCCCAGATTTTAATGGTACCTTTGAAGATTAAATGAACCTTAACTCGATCGATATAAACTTACTTGAAGTTTAAAAATATATATTTATAATTAAAAATAAAAGCAAAGTAAAAACTCACGACGCGTTTTATCTCCGCGACGTGCGCCGTAGCGCAATTCGGTTTCCGCGGCGGACTCGGAAAAATTCCGCATCGTGAGTTCTGTTACGTATTATTATTTACTAGAACTTTAGGTCATCTGGATAATCCAACTATTATTTTATTTTACAAGTTTTTTGTGCAAATAAATATCAAACATTTCTTTTTAGTATGAAAAAATTCAAAAGTTTAAAGTGAAATATTTTGTTGTTAGCCACTTATTTCGAATATAACAATAATAGATATTTGTTAAAATCAACATAATAAAAAAACAGGGATATGTTTCTTTCATGTCGGGTCTGGGTCAAAAATGGCAGTTCTCCCAATAAAAGAATGTGATAAAAGCCTACCTAGTAGGTAATTAGTAATAGCACGTTTTCAGCTCATCATGATGATGAATAACTAGGTAGTCTATGGTATACTTACAAAGGCATATCAATAATGGTGGTGAAACCACCCCAAGCAGCCGCCTGCGTCGCCGTCTCGTACCCTTCCCATGAAGTTCTCCCTGGCTCATTCACGTGTACATGGGAGTCCACTCCACCGGGCAGCAGTGGTACATTACCGCCATCTATCACCTGTTGGGATAATAAAAAAGAAAAGAAGTAGGTTAAGGCTATTAAAATGTTACGTAAAAACAACAAGCGCCTCTGCGTGTGACGCAATGGTTACCATGCCCTACCGACGTCCTGGGTTCGATTCCCAGGAGGTAGGTTGGGAAATTTTAATGACGAATTTCTAATTCGAGTGTATAATACACATGTTAAACGCCGGCAAACGAGCAGGCAACCATTTTTAAGTGATCGTTATCGAGTTAATAATATGTACATAATATTAACAGCATACCAGCTAATCCTTACGGAAAGTCCTACCATCAAAGTAAGGGAACGGCTTAGGCACTTCTCACACAACTCTATTTGCAAGCGACTCGAATCTTGTCAATGTAGGTATGAAAGCGACGCGTCTACGATGCGTCTCCTGTCAGTGAGAAGTGTCAGATACAGCGAATTTTGGATTGCGTTGCAGTCGCGTAGCTAATAAATAGCGTAGTGTGAGAAGTGCCTTACGGTACCCTGTTTTGCTGACATGGTAATAAAAAGTAGTTACATTATAAGAAAAGCTGTTATTTTACGTCGCTTCCTAGAATCTATTTACCACGTGTATAACACATTGTTTGTATAATTTATTACATTGTCTCAGGTAAAACCAATCATAAAATGATAGCGTACCTATATAAGATCTCCACCAACCCGCATTGGAGCAGCGTGGTGGAGTATGCTGTAGGCCTCCTCAGTAATGAGGAGAGACCCGTGCTTAGTAGTGGGCCATTAGTGGGTTGTAGCTAGCTTTACCTATACATAATATAAGTATAGCTACTATGTGTTTGTAAGCATGTGTCCGAACTCCGAACAGAAGTGATGGGTTTAAAATAAAATCGATATATTATAAGTAAAGTAAACAAGTACATTTACATTGGTACATTTATTATCGCATCACAATCTAAATTAAGATTTGTAGATTTTTGTCTGTTTGTCTGTGTTTTTTAGGTAGGCTCGCGCTAATCTTAGCAACTGCTTATACGATACGAAGCTTTAATTAACATTAAGTTTTATTTTATTTCAATAATTTCGTAAATAGAAAAATATATCAGTAAAAAGAATGACATTTTACAATTTTCAAATGAAGGTAACTACTTACTAAGCGACCGGTTTCCCGTAGCGAACCGAAAATGAATTTACTAACAAATGTCTTTTTAATCTATTAAAAAAATACAATGGATTAAATCTGTATTCCGGAAATGCCGGGGGCACGGGTGCGCCTTGCGAGAAAAGTTGGTAGAGCCATTGAGATACTATGTACTAAAGTACCTCAATGGGTAGAGCGATCTTGGCCAGAGGCATTTCCGTGCCTGCAGATATTAGTAGGATAAACATATTTTTCTTCACATTTAATTATATAAAACCCATTTTCAAAAAATGTTTTAAGAACATGATTATTTATTTATCACAAAATGAAATATTCACATTTGACTTTTAGCTTGACGGTACCGCCACAGCTATATATAGGATTAAAGAAAATGCTACATTTCTAGTGTTAATAGGTAGTATGGCCAGTGAGACAAACAAGTCTCACTGGCCATACCAGTAGCACAACCCAGTATGACCACCGAGAAGCACCCAATCGTAAGACGTATCTAATCATTATTACCCTGTTGGCAAAATGCTGTAGATGAAATTGTAATCCGTAATCATGATAACATTTTGCCCATTTTTGCAATGTGCTCATAGATCGCCGCTAGTCTTTCATAATTCGACCAAGTTAAGCAATTGTGGACGCAGCCGCAGACGGTGTTGTTGTTATTTTGATGGGTGACTTCTGCGCTGGTGGCAAATGTCGTACTTCGAATTAGAATTCTGTCGGCCCCTCATTTTAAAATAATAAAATTAGGTAAGTATATCTGTTTAAATGATTTTAATTTTTTTTTTCTTTTTATCAGGGAATTACCCAATCTCGGGATAATCCATCGATTTCAGCCATCACATCTATGTAGGTACAGTAATAAAATTAAAAACTAATTGTGCTACCCACATACTTTGGGTTGAGCCCTTTGAGACTGTTATAGAGTCAAAAATAGGGGTCGAAATGACTCTACATGCGAAGTTGCGCAACTATGTAGAGTAGACACGCAAATGTAGGATTTCATGGGTTGAGTTTGTATATTAATTAGTGAAAATATGTACTGGCACACAGCTCTTACTTGTGTGTCCAGTGACGAGCAGTAACACCTACTTAGTTTAAAAACCTAAATGCGAATCCGAAGTGAGTAAACTTCAATGAACATTATTACTTAAAAGATAACAAAAAAGAACACTTTATTCATTATTATTATCTACTGCCATCATTTAGTTGGTTATACTCGTAAAAAGTCATTAATGATTCGTATCTATTGTATTGTCGACGAGTCAGAATATGTTTATTTGACCTATATAGTACTGGAAGCTACATAATATACTTCAATTTATTGTTGTTAAATCGATATGAAAATGAATATTTGAAGACTCAAAGAAGATATAGATATGTATTTTAAAAATATTTCTAAAATACCTTAATGCTGTCTCCATCCGTGACGAGAAGTTGATCAACGGCTGGTCGCGTGAGCAATTCTTCAATAATTCCATTTTCATCGACGAGCACGCCACCGTCAAATTCGCCTTCGTCCGCTACAACGCGACGACTGATAAATAGTTGTTTTTCCAATTTTTTATTCAAATCGAATCCTCTACACGAAATCCCAATCACTGAAACTTTGAATTATTATTTATTAATTAATTTATTAAATATAAATTAATATTTAGGTGAATTTTACTGACAAAAAATTATATCTTACAGAGAATTATCGCTCCAACGAGCAACGAAAAGCCTTTAGCCATCTTTACCACGTTGCTCCGGTGGAGCAGTCGAATGATCTGCGGTTTTACGACCTCACATCTCATAGTTCTTGTGATAATTATAATACATACTTACTAAGTTATATTAAAAAGTTAGCAGCGTTTGTCTACGTAAACGGTTTAAATTCAGAAAATAAAGACTGTAAAGTTATAAAAAGCCTGTATATTTCGTAAGGGTTTTCACGTACCATGTGTTTCGCAGATATTATAATATTCATTTTGGGTTTATATCGTAATGTGATGTGACAAAACTGTGTTACTAATATTATAAATGTGAAAGCATAAAGGTTGAAATTAGATGCCCAGATTTGTTTAAAATTCGCATATACTCAAGGTCACCGCGTACAATCTGATCATTATGGCCTTGTGTATAGAGCAGACAACATCTAGTTTTTGCATAATTTCAATAATTTGTGTTTTGATGAACAAAGTCGATATAACTTTGGGAAAGAGTTGGACGTGGCTTTTAAAATGTTTTTCTTATAGGTATTTTAGGGTATCAAGAAATCTAATGGCTTCTGCAGCCGGGGTAAAACTAATGTAAAAATGTCCATGTTCGTTGCTAACGTAAAAAATTATCAACTAAGTAGTATAATAAAACTCCTCCCTCTTCATCACAGAATATGGCTATTGACCAGCCTCTTAGATTTTTTATAATGCTACTTAATTCATGATTACGTTTCTAGATCTGTTTACCTACAGTATTAGCTGTTTGTCACAAATATTTTTTGTTTTTAAAATTATTGATAACATAAGATAATCATTTCAACGATATCTAAGTACATATCTTTGCCTCAAGCAAGGCAGATGAAAATATAAACTGATATACTACTAGAAAATCCGCCCTCGCTTCGCTTCGGGAAATAAGTCCCTTCAAAAATCTCTATAAATTTTAACAAATTATGTTATTCCGATGTCTAAGCTATATTACTGCAAAGTTTCATGAAAATCCGTTCAGTAGTTTTTGCGTGAAAGAGCAACAAACACACACACACACACATACATCCTTACAAACTTTCGCATTTATAATATTAGTAGGACTGCTGAGTAAAACAAATAATCGTGATATCATTCATTCATTCAATAGAGGTGATAGGAATTAGTTACTTTCTTTTCTTAGTCCCGATTTGAACCTTGTTCTGTGTCGGTCACAACACAATTGACATATCATTGACTGTGTGTGCGGTCGCATTGGAAGGCTGAAGGGTGGTGCTACTACCATCGCTTAGTATCTTTAGGTTAGCAATGTTAGCATAGGATTTTTTAAATCGCTGCATTCTCATAGCACCACAATAAGGTGCCACGGAGAAGACACAAGACAAGGACACACACCCAGACATAGAACAGGAATTAAAACTCATATTTATATTTACGCCTCGCTGGGCATCGAACCCTTGGAAGGGCCGATCCGGCGTATTAACCATTGCGCCATTCGGGAGGCCAAATAATGAAAAATGTGTAGCTCGTACCGAGTACGAGTAGGTACGTAAAATAGTAGTCAGTAATCAGTAGCGCAAACTGACTTAACGCTACATGTAACGTTAATCACAAAAACTGATTTAACGCTACATGTAACGCTAAATTAGTTTTACTGATTCACGCTACATGTAATGATAAATCAGAAACTGATTTGCCCATCTTGCCCATGATTGCAATTTGCCCATCTCTGATTGTAATCAGCACAGAAATTTTGCCGTTATAAGAAAAAATATTATAAAAATATATATAAGAGCAACTTGTCAACCCTGTGTATTCAAATCTGGTGTTAAGTACTTATTATACTACTTATACTTACCTACTTATTAAGTAAGTAAAGGGTGTTATAAATTTGACGTGTGTGTCTGTATCTCTGTTTGTATGTATATCAGTATCTATATGAGATGGTAGCTTTCAAGGGGCTGAACCAAATGTCATTTAGTTGTTTTTGGTTGAAACATTTCTTAGTCGAGAATTTTTAAACTATACCTAATTGAAAAAAATATAAGTACCTATTCATAAATAAATTATATATCTACTTATTAACTACTGATAGATTTTAATAAATGTTTGTACGTAGAATTTAAAAAGTAAAGTGTGTATCTATTAGGTACTTTTCGGTACATAAAAAATAAGAACTATAATAGCTTTCTTTTAAAGAGTGATGTTTACAATTTTATTATTACCTAGGTCCTACCTAGTCTAAAATAATTTTACCAAATTTCAGACCTAACATAATTACTTTTTACAAAAAAATAACCGACTTCAACATCGACAGAGATAACTCCAAAAAATAACTCGTCAGATCGCTCAATTCATTCCACCTGGGTGTAAAACTGTCGTCAGTCGTCACTAAAAATTAATGAAGCCCAAGCACAAGGTAGCTGCTGTAAATCGTTGAAGAGTTCCCTCAATTGTCGTGAGTCTTCATCAGTTCGACTCCAGACCTTCATTAAATTGTACTGCATTATTATACTTTGTGAAAACATTTACAAACGCACTAGTCGCTCCTGCAATTTTCGAAAGTTCCCCTCGATTTCATCATCAACATCATCAGATGCCATCATCAGATCCTGGTGTCACTGTCATGAGACCACCCTTGAAATATCTACTTTCCACCAAAAAAGAATTACCAAAACCAGCTCATAAACGACGAAAAAATCCCCGAACACACATAAAAAAAGGCACAATAAATAAGTACACGGTGGCATTGAGCACCTCCTTTTTGTTTGAAGTCGGTTAAAAACTAGTGCTTGGCTCATTTATGGGGGAATTTATAAAAAAATCAAACCTATAATAAAAAAATTTAAACTCACGTCAAAGAAATTCTTCTCACAAAAGGATATTACAAAGATGATTGTTTTATAGATAAAATAGCTTGGACATGAGTTTCAATTTTAGCCGTATAATTATACCTAGTAGTAAGTTCAGTCTGTAACTGTGGCCAGGAAAAGAAGCTCCTTCGAAGTAACTATACCTACTTGCGCGTTACTTTATTTGCGCAGTTTGACTTTCGTTCTCATAGAAAGATGTAGGTGTGGCGAATCCCTTTGCCAAATAAATAGGTATGCTTTTCGCAAATCTAACCCAAACCCTTGCGTTTCTGCTGTGTCAATATTAATGCTTAATAGGTTAAATTAGGCGATCAGCTGATCTCGGCTGCTCGCACGCGTCGCGGAGCGGACACGGCTGGAGTCACCGCGACCACCCCACCCCGTCGCTTCTACATCAATGAGCGGCTAACCTGGCTAAATCGGCAGCTTTTTCGTAAGGTCCGGCAAGAGGCCCGCGACAAGGGCTGGAAATATGTGTGGACCCGAGACGGCCGTATCTATACCAGGCGTGACACGGACTCATCTGCGATACGTGTGCGTTTCGATGCTGATGTACAACGAGTGTTCGGAAATTCCAACCAAATTAAGTAATGGAATAATTAAAACTTTTGCACTGTTTATTTTGTGTCTGCTTTTTAAATCTTGTAATTTTTTTAAATTTATTATTAATTCAATTTACGTTACCACAGTATTTAGGTTTTTTACACATTTCTTCTGGCACCGGAAGTCATATCCTACCATCCTTCTTTTATTAGGGACAACAAATAAAATTACCATATTTAGTTGTTTGAACCATTTCTTTATTATTATTATTTATTTATCTATCCATCCCGATTCAAATACTCAATGGAAACAGTACATAATATCAAAAAAACAATCATTCAAAACATTTAACAATGAAATTAACAGTATTATATTCTATAAACTTTATATTATTTCAAGGATTTATATTTTCTATACACGCATAAGTGGCGCTATATTTCATATTTTTATCTTACCATGCTGCTACTATTGGCAATTATCACACACATATAAAAAATTTATAACATTAAATCTGGAGTTAGTAAGTAATATTACAATATGCCTTATAATAATAATTTATGTGATGGTAAAAATTGAACATGTACTGTTACGTAATACATTAAATAACATGAATCAGTATTTAAGCTTCTTACATTTTCTTTATGGTTAGATCCGATAACATGAAGTTTGGATTATTAAATCCTGGGTCACTAGGAACACGTCACGATGAGTTTATAGCGGCCATGCTAGATCACGCCGTCGACGTGATGGCTATAAACGAAACCTGGCTCCGACCGGGAGAGGAAGCTCGCGCCCCCTCGGTACCGGGGTACCGGATGGTCCACACTCCCCGGCCCTCCTCAATAAGAGCAAGAGGTGGTGGCATCGGTTTTTATTTAAAAAATGGGTTACAAATCAGGGTCCTTCCTCATCCAATTACTAATCTCGTCGAACAAATGTGGTTTAGTATGACCGTTAACAAAGTACGTATACTTGTTGGAACCGCTTATCGGCCACCCTGGCTTTCCTTGGAAACATTTATAGACGCATTAACTGATTCTCTTGCTAGCTTCGCATGGCACAAGTATACAATCTTATTGGGAGATTTCAACAGTGATTTGCTCAACAACCAAAATGTAAACACGAAAATCATATTAGAATTTTTATCTTTCAAAAATTTGCAACAATTTGTTACAGAGCCTACTCATTTCACAGAGCACAGTGAGACGCTTTTGGATATCATATGCTCTGATGCCCCTATTTCGAATATCAGAGTCAATTATATTCCAGAATTAAGTCACCACGCTTTTATTACCTGTCAGATGAATGGTCTTAGCCATGTTGCTTCCCCTAGATTAATCACATACCGACCATTAAAAGATATTGACATGGACCACTTCCGCATTGATCTTCAAGCCATAGACTGGGAGAGTATTCAGCGACTTAATAATGTAAACGACATGATTTCTCAATTGACAAGTCAGTTATTGTTACTTTACAATACTCATGCGCCTATAAAGACTTTCTTTACCAAGGATCTTCCTCATCCGTGGATCACCTATACCATTCGGGTAATGATCAGGAAACGTAACGAAGCCCGCAACCGAGCGTCCAAAACAAACTCAGATTCACATAAAACTTATTATAAAGATCTCAAAAAGCTCGTGGTTACTGCAATGGTATCTGAGAAAAGAGCGTATTTTAACCATTTTATTAATTCCAACGTTACGTGCCCTCAATTAATGTGGAAGCACCTAAAGCGTCACGTCACTATGAAAACTAAAAGTGACCTTTATCTTCCTAAGGATTTAGCGGATGCAAATAGAATGAATGCATTTTTTCTTGAAGTCCCAGGTCCTAACATGGTATCCTTATCAACTCTCACCTATTACGAATTTCACAGGTTTTGTTCGGCGTCATTTAGTTTCCGTGAGATAACAGAGTCTGAGGTTGTCAAAGTTATAAAGTCACTTCACTCCAATGCAATAGGATCCGATGGATTATCTCTAGATATGATTCGGCTCACTTTATCCTGTACCCTCGACGTAATTAAAACATCCATTAATACATCTTTCGTTACTAACACGTTTCCTGATACCTGGCAGAAAGCATTAGTGAAGCCAATACCCAAGAGAGACAACCCAGGGGATTTGTCTGACCTCAGACCTATTAGTATACTCCCTAACATGTCTAAGATATTAGAGAAAATTGCGTGTAGCCAACTGACACAATACTTAGAAGAAAATAATATCTTACCTTCTACGCAGTCGGGCTTTAGGCGAAAAAGGAGCACTACTACTGCCTTAATGAACGTAGTTGATGATGTTCTCACGGCTCAAGATATGGGGGAGGGAACCATTCTTGTTTTACTTGATTACACCCGCGCATTTGACTGTATTAATATTAATTTACTCCTTTCTAAATTGTCATACTATGGGTTAACTCGAGAGGCTGTTGAATGGTTCCATAGCTATTTTAGGAATCGGTCTCAGTCTGTTGTATTGGAACAGGAGAAGGACTATTCATCTGACAGGCCAATAAAAAGAGGAGTTGCGCAGGGATCCATATTGGGCCCTTTGCTCTTCATTCTTTACAGCGCAGATGTTGTTAATCACATACAACACTGTAAATTCCATATCTATGCTGACGACCTTCAACTTTATATTTCTTTTGAACCTAATGAGACACAAGCGGCGGTGGCTAAATTAAATTCAGATTTAGAGCGTATATTCAATTGGTCAAACAACAACACTCTAGTTCTTAATCCACAAAAAACTAAATTTTTAATTATTGGTACTAAAAAGCAGGTCAAAAAAATTGCATCTAAGGATCCAAAAATCACTATTAATGGTAAACAGATAGAAAGAGTCTCTGAAGCGCGTAATTTAGGGGTTCTAATGGATGAAAATTTACGTTTCGAGAAACATGTAATTAATATCGCCCGTAATTGTTTTTATAGACTCAAAGTCATGTACAGAATTCGTCAATTCATCGGCCTGGACCTACGATTGAAGCTATGCGAGACCTTAGTTCTTTCCAAACTGAACTACGCCGACGCAGTAATTGGGCCTAGACTTCTGTCTCGCTCGCAAAACCTAATCCAGCGAGTTCAGAACGGTTGCGCCCGATATTGTTACAATATCCCACCACGCAGTCACGTGACGCCTTACATAAACAGCGGTAACATTTTAAAGATGAGGTACCGCAGACAACTACATTTTGCTTCGTTATTATTTGACATCGTGTTGCACAAGTCACCATCGTACCTCTTCGATAAGTTAGTTTGGTCCAAGGATCTTAATACTCTTCACCAAATAAGATCCTCCAGCTATAGCCTTAAGATACCGTCGCATAAGACTGCAGCATTTCGTGGTAGTTTTAAATATAATGCCACGAAGTGTTGGAATAATCTTCCGCCTCCTTTACGAAACCTGAAAACGGTTAATTCATTTAAATTAAAATATAAAATGTACCTATTAAATGTTCAGAAATCACTTTAGTGTCTACATAATAAACTGTTAAATGTCCCAAACACACACACACTCACACACACTCACTCACACTCACACACACGCACACACACACACACTTCATATTCAAACTTCTCTATTAATACCTATTTATTCAATTTTATTAAAAATACTTGCCTGAAAGTTATGGCCCAAGTTCGTAGCAGAAAAATATTCCATTACTTTGTTTGTCGTGGACCTAGCCTCATTGTGAACTGTACTTTATTTTCTTTTGCCTTCCTTGCGTAGTTATACGAGTATGTACCTACTGTTCTTCAAGTTTTCAAGTTTTCTATTTATGTACTGTAGTTATTAAGGTTCAACATCTTCGACCACTCTTTGCACTTTGTTATTATTATTATTATACTATTATTATTATTATTTATAATTTGTGATGTATTTTGTTTTGTTTTTTTTTGAGTTGCTTAGTTAATTTTATAAGTGTCGGTAAGTAAGCAAGCTCGCCATGTTCTGCACCTGCGTGTGTCCCGCACGACGCCACAGGTCACATTGAAAAACAGCGAACCTCGCTGAATGTGACCTATTTCATTTACCACCTGCATGGCACTGCGTTTTAGCTTGTAGGTATAAATTTAAGAAATAATTTTGTATGTTCATAATAATAATTGTCTGTTGCAGTGCCCTGTGCAAGAAATAAACGTATTTCTTTCTTCTTTCTTTCTTTCTTTCTAAATATAGCGCTTATAATCGTAATAGGTATATATTGTTACGTGTCAGGAGTATGGGGTTCGAGAAAATGCCAAAATGTACCACAAAGACTTTATTGTACTCGTAGATACACAATTACACCCTGTACACAGTACACACCACAACACTATGCACGTAGGTACTCGTAAACACACTCGTCGAACACTGTATCGCTCGTAGAAATCACTTCACTTCGCACTGGTATCGCTCGTAGGTATCGCTGGTATCTTCCTGGTTTTGCTTCCGAAACTAGAATGTCCGCACTTGACCGATCGCCCCTTTTTATACCACTCACGCACCATTCATGGCAATCCAGAACATTCCTGTTAAGTCCGGACCCGCTTCGAACAAGATTCGAGAACGTTCCTTGCAACCGACTTTCGCCCGTATGACTATTGCCGTAATGGTCGAAGCGTCGTGCGTACTTTTGAGACGGGCAAGCGCGCTATTGTTCTATTGTTGACTCGACATGTTTATGGCCCCTATTGTTTATTGTTTCCGAAGTAGCTGCGCTAGGGTTGTCACAATATGTTACCGTTAATTTGCGTAAATCAGATAGAATGCAGATTAACGAGGTATTCTGCAGATTATCTGGCTGAGTCAGTTAAAGTGGAAAAACTATAATTGAGTTCATACATTAACTAGTTAATCTGCAGACTTCCTAGCTAATCTGCAGACTAACGACCATGCATACGGTAAAGTCTATAAAATAGGATCTTGTTTGAACGTCAATTGTTAAAAACGAGTAACATATTGAACGGAAACATAAATTTGGATTTGGATATAAAACAATGAATACTCATTTCCATTACTACTCAGTCAAATTCTTCAAGGTCTTCTTCTCAGTCGATTCGTTCTTGACAGAACGGTCGTGGCCATCACGTAGTCACTTTCGGGGCTGATGTCACTCGCCTCACGATTTCGCGCCATCTCTCCCTGTTCGCTGTTAGTCTGGTGCACTCATGTACAGGGCCACCCACCGCAGACTTAATTTGATCGGTCCAACGCATAGGTGACCGCCCGCGAGGTCATTACACCTTCTACCTTGCCTTGCACAACAAGACGCTCTATAGAGTTATCATTTCTTCTCGAAACGTGGCCGAAGAACTTTAAAATGCGTCTTTGTGCGATAGATGATAATCGGTGTTTGATGTCAAGTTCTTTTAGAATGGATGTGTTGGTTCTGAATTCTGTCCATGACACCCCGAGCATTCTTCTCCAACACCACATTTCCAAAGCATCTATCTTTTTCTTCTCTTTCTCGCGCAAGGTCCACGTTTCGGAAGCGTAAAGAAAAATGGGGAATACCAGTGTTTGAACAAGTCTCAGTTTAGTACTTCTTGTTATGTGGCGATTCCTCCATATTTTCTTTAATTTGTCCATGGCATTCCTTGTCATAGACATGCGTCTTTTTAGTTCTTCCATGCAGCCGCCACTGTTACAGATCAATGCACCCAAGTAAATGTAGGATGAGACGACTTTGCAATTCGCTAATTCAGTCACATCAGGTGCATTATTATTGAGACGGTCCACAATCATCACTCTGGTTTTTTTGCGATTGATCCTCAGGCCGAACTCAAGACTTACACGCTCCATCTTCTTAAGCAATTCTTCCATGAGTTCAGCGCTGGTTGCAAATAAGGTCGTGTCATCTGCGTAGCGAAGATTTGCAATCTTGTAACCACCTATACTTATACCGTCATCCCAGTCTTCCAAGGTAATGCGCATCACCAATTCGGTGTATATGTTAAACAACAGCGGCGACAAGGTAGTCTTCAAGGTAGGTAGGTCGAATTGGTTACAGAACCGAATTAGCCTACCCCTACTCCACGTAGTCTTGTATGCCCTACCCCTAGAGTGTTTTTTAGAACCCGGAGGCGCGGAGGGAGGGCAGCCCCCGCCCGCTGTAACAAAACGCAGACACCCGGGCGAGCCGGAGCGGCTGAGGCTGGTCGCCGAAGGCGACCAGCAAGCCGAAGCTGCGCAGGCGAGCGTGGGTGTCTGTGCTTTGTTACGCAAGGGTGAAGGGGCTGCACCTTCCGCAGCGCCGGAGACGTCACGGTTCGAATTTATGCCCTATTTTCCGCGTTTTTACGATTCGACCAAATCTCGATCGATCGGCCAGATCGATCATTTCATGATGTGAGCAAATCTACGAAGTGGTCACCACATCAACACAAATTTGTACTCAGGTAGCCAGTCTTCCGCAATTTAACGATGTACCATCCGTTACTGTGCAGACTAACTGGGTAAAGTGCAAATAAGACCTTTTTTTACACTTTAACGTATCGTATCAGTGTATCTGCAGATTACCTAGTTAATGTGCACATTAACTTATTATGCATTTTAACGGTAACATATACATAGAGTCGAAAACAAAGACACTGAATTAGTTTATTTCTTTATTTCAGTTTTTACAGTTTATTTAGTATTACCCGTTAGCAATCTTTAGGGTGATGGGTGGAAATTTACAACGTTTGCAGGAAGTAATTACATAATAATTTTAATCTTATCGCTCAAAACAAGAATTATGTAAATTTACTTAGATTCGTCTGTAACGTCATACGCGCGTAGCACCTACATAATTACGTATCTAGTATTAAAATTCCTTTTGGTTCTCCCACTAATTCACCGTCGGCAAATACCAATTGACCTCGAATGTATGTTTTTATCACAACTCCTTTCAGCTTTTTTCCAATGTAAGGAGTCAGCTGAAACAAAAAACACACAATACATGTAGGTACTTACGACGAACGTACGCTTAGATCTTTTTGTGTCTTTTCAAAATGATGAGGCTCCGAATCTTATTTCTTCTACCGCTCACTTTGAAAGTTAATTTAATTTTCCAGCGCCTCCCAATTATTCACTTTAATAAAATTAAAAAGCTAAGTATGTACCTAATTTCCTTTTGGGCAAACGCCCTTCAGCCAAACTTTAAAACGTCACTTTAACACTGACTCTGGTGGAACTCAAAGGAAAATATTAAGAGATGTAAGTATGCTTTATACGTATTGCATGCATTGGAATCAAAATATAAGTACCTATTACTTCCTTATTTCTTATTCCTATTCTTTTCTTATTTATTCACACCTTCTTTTTGCTTGGGAACATGTTGTTAATCTTTATCTAGTTTACTCCTCCGAAACGGCTTTACCGAGTTTTACCAAATTTTATATGCATATTCAGTAAGTCTGAGAATCGGCTACTCTCTATTTTTCATACCCCTTAGTGAAAAGGGTTGTTCACCCTTAACATTTTTTTGGCAAAACAACGTTTTCCGGGTCAGCTAGTAGTATATAAATAATCCCAAAGTTTTGCGATGAAATGAAGAGAAATTAAATTTATCGTGGCGTTTACCTTATTTTTATGTCGAATAATATCAGCCGTGACAGTAAATGTAGCTTCTGGGTCAAAGAAAAACAGATCAGCGTCGAGGCCTGGCTTGATGGCACCCTTGCGATGCTGCAGGCCGCACAGTGTGGCAGGACCGTTGCACAAGTACTTGCAAATGGAAGTCAATTTCAACCCACGGGCACTTGCTTGAGTCCAGAAAAGAGATAGACCTAAAATAAAACAAGAATGCTCATACTTGGGCTTCCGCTTCCGCTTTCTCTTGCCGCAATTACATACCATGAATGTGAATATACCAAAAATTACTAATTCTGATGTTGTATTTGGCATCAACAAGTTAATAGCTAAAAGCTCCATTGGGCCGGATAACATCCCTCCAGATATACTTAAAAATGCTAAAAATAGTATCTGCAATCCGCTGTGTCACATCCTAAACTTATCACTTAGAACAGGAATTTACCCCCCACACTGGAAAATATCTGGTGACGCTAATACCTAAAACATCTAATAAGGCAAATGTTGAGGAGTATCTACCGACCTGTTGCCATTCTCTCAACTCCGGCTAAAGTATTTGAAAATACTTTACGCCGGCACATTTATGGGCAGGTGGAAAAGTATATCTCGGATGCGCAACATGGATTTAGACCTAAGAGATCAGTAAATACGAATCTTTTGACTGTTGTTGATTCTATTGCGGGAACACTAGATAGTGGACAACAGGTCGATGTACTGTACTTCGACTTCAGGAAAGCATTCGATACTGTCGACAATGACGTACTTATAGCAAAACTTAGCATAATTGGATTTGCGCCAGGACTGTTATGGCTTTTATTTTTAATTTTTTTTTTTATTTTATTTGGGATAACAACAGCTTTTATAACTAATACAATTACAATACAATATTTTACTGATAAGTCGAGACAATTACAGTTATCCACGTTTTACAAACTCATAACGAAAAAAAAATAACAAAAATTCCGAAAAACAATAGTTACCTATGAATACTCTATCTATAACAATTCTGTTTATACTATAAAATTAAGTGAATAAATAAACCACTATGTTTTATAATTACATTATAGGCAGATTATAGGTATATCATAATATACAAAATGTATAATTATATGGAAAATATAATATTATATTATAGATATATATATATTTAATAGATATGTATATTTAGTTAAAATAAATGTAGATTATATCTTAATGAAGTAGATAATTGGAGAAGCAGGTTTAAAAAGAAATTGCAAGATATAATATATGATATGGATACGTCTTATGGATGGGAAATATTTTTTTTATGTTTTGTTTAAACTTTACTTTAGTCCCTAAAAACAGATCTATATTATGAAATTTTTTGTTATAAGTAGTGGCCAGCCTAGTTAAAATACAATTTTTACCATACTGTGACTATATGTATGTGAAATAATGAGTTACTTGTGTGTCTGGTACGTTTAGTGGGTACATTAAATGTTATGCTGTTTAATAGATCAGGACAATCAATACCTCCACGAAGTATATCAAACAGCAATCCCATGTCTAAAAGTTCACGCCTTTCTTCAAGTGTATGAAGTTTAAAATGTCTACAATCATCTAAATATGATAAACCATGAGGACGCTTAGATTTATAGTTAAGATGGGAAACAAAACGCTGTATTCGTTCTATACTATTTATGTATATATTAAAGAAAGGTTACCATACTTGGCAGGCATATTCTAAAATAGATCTGACATAGGCAAAGTAAACCACTTTTAAACTGAGTAATTCAGTAAAAGGAAGACAGGTCCGGATGACAAATCCAAGATTAATTTAAGATTTTGTCAGATAAGGGTCAAATCACACCGAGACGAGACGCGACGCAACGCTGCGCGCAGTCTTTCAAAGAGCGGCTCAAAATAGAACTTTATTTTCTACACGAAAAGATACACATAATTCATTGTGAGAATTCAGAATACGTTGCTTCATGCAGCGCTGCGTCTCGTGACGCCTCGCGGCGTAGCGCGGTGCATCGCTACGCAGCCGTGCATCGTCGGTACGCGCGGCGTGCAAGATTGCCTACTTTTACGATGCACCTCGCGGCATTGAGATGCGTCTCGCGGCGACGCGCGGCGCAGCGCGAAATCACTGGCCTCTTCCAGTATCGTTGCGTCGCGTCGCGTCTCGGTGTGAGCTGACCCTTACTTGCGTGACCGGCAACAGTTCGTAAGAATGGGCATAGGTATCTATATGAATCTGCTCGCTATCATACGCGTTCGGGCGTGAGTCAAGGCTCAATACTGGGACCTTTGCTTTTCTTACTGATGATAAACGACCTCCCGGCGGTCCTTATGCATGCAGAGTGCCTTCTTTATGCGGATGACCTGAAACTGTATGCTAAAATACAATCAGAGGCGGATTGTTTGGCGCTCCAGGGGGATGTATGTGCGGTGCATGAGTGGAGCATCGCAAACAAAATAGAGTTCAACCTTTCTAAATGTTACATCAAGACTTTTGGTCGAAGGAGGCACAAAATTCTATTCGACTACAAAATCGGCGAAAGTGTGATGCCCCGAACTGTGATCATGAAGGATCTGGGTGTAACTTTCGATCAAAAACTTACATTCCATGAACACATATTAATTGTTGCTAAAGAAAGCTTTTAGCGGTTAGGATTTGTCCTGAGAAACGCACGTAATGGCCTGTAAGATCATCCGAGGCATTATCGATGCTCCTGGTCTTTTTAGCGAATTAACTCGATTTTTTGTTCCAAACAATTATCTCCGAGGTCGGAGACATAAGCTGCTTGCCGTACCCTCAAGCCGCACTGTTGCGCGTGCTTATTCTCCCATACCTCGTGCAATTTCGACTCTCAACAAACTTCTGGAAACCTATCCTTACTTTGATGTTTTTGCCGATAACTAGAATCAAGTTCTGAGAGTATGCCAGAGGTTCTCAGAGGATTGTTAATCTGTAGTACTTATATAATAATTTCCATTTGATACTCATTTGTTATGTACCTATATTATTTATTATTTTGTAATTTGTTAATGTTTTTATGTAATTTTTATGATTTAATTTAATTTAACTTTGACATCAACAATGCTAAAATATGACATGTTATATAATTAGTGTAAGTGGTTATGTATGTAGATAAATAAATAAATAAATACCAATATCATAATTATTCTTTTTTATTTTCACCGACGTTTAGGCAAGTTATGGGAGCTGGGCGTCGAGGATGTTTGAAAATAGTAAAATGGAGTCACGAGTACGTACAATTTATTAAAATTAATGAATTGTTACAAAATTTAAATTTCAATATTTTAAAATGGAAGGTTATACTATGGTCCAGGCAAATTAGGGTTTCACCTCGGAATGAGAGATAGTCGGCTATAAACTTGTATAAACCTTTATTTTAACACCCTAAAATTTGTCTCAAAACCTACTTATCGTAGGGTGTCTGCGTCTACAGATATTCCAAGGTCAAAGGTCAAAAAATCAATTTTTTACACATTTATTGCAAATATCTCGTTTCCTATGAGTTTTATGCTATTTGTATTTGTTATAAATATTGTAGAGGATTAAATTCTCTACAACTTTTGTTTAAACATTTTTTTCATACCTTGAACCATTTTCGAGATAGAGGGCAGAGCGCGCGCAGTGTGTATCTATATACAGTATCTTTCGAGGTCAACCTGTAGTCCCGATTAAAAACACGCCATAAAAACTTTTTAAATTATTGATAAATACTTATTTATAAATGATTCGCATTTTTTATTAACTATTACATTATCATTAATCATTTTTTTCAATAATTAATAGTAGTAGTTAAAAGTAGTTAAAAGTAGTTGCTACATCGTACAGGGCTGGCAAAAGGCTAATCTAGTACTATGGCTGTCTCAACACGTAACAGGCATCAAAATATTTATTTTGAAACCAAGACGTGGAATAAACTTGTATCAGTGATAGCCTAGTAGTTAAGAGTTAGGCCTCCTATTCGGAGGGTCTGGGTTCGAATTCGAGGGCACGCACCTCTGACTTTTCGGAGATATGTGAGTTTTAAGCATTTAAGTTTGCTACAAACTGTGAAGAAAACATCGTGAGGAATCCTGCATGTCGGAGAGCTCGCAAAACTCAAAGGTGTGTGACTGTGTGAATGTGAAGTCCGCACTTGGCCACCGTGGTGGACTACGGCCCTTCTCATGCTGAGAAGAGACTCGTGACCCCCAATAGTGGCTGGTGGATGATGATGGATGATGGATTGTTATGATGATGACGTAATATTGTACTCCGTCACAGTCTCGTAGTGATCATAAGTTTAAGTGGGTCGAAGTATTCGCATTTATAAATCGTGAGTGGGTTCTTGTTTAATTTGAAATTCTACAAAGATTTTTATTGTTACTTAGCAAACCGGAAAAAGTCTTACCAAACTGCACCGAAGAAATTCCACCCCATGCTTCTAAATTGTTTGAACTTTTAAGGTCCGGTGTGCATGGTGAATGATCAGAAACAACCAAATCCAATTTATTGTCCATTAAGTAATTCCACAGCTTTTCCTGCAATTAGTTACAAAATCTGTCAAAATACTTTTAAAACTCGAGTAGTTTTCTCTAACTTATTTTGTAACAAATAAACACTTGTTTTAAAAAAATCAAAATTATGGATTCAGGCATCATTATTCTGTACTGTACGTTATAATGTATACCTACCAACGACCAGACCGATATTGCCAATGTTGTTTTTGTTGCGGCTTTATACCTACCAGTTTTTCCCATATTTTTTTACTAAAATGCCTGCTTGCCTTAATGCGTTACTTAGGATTGGTATCATTAAGCCCTACAAAAAGATAACAGTCTACGAGAATGATGTAAAATAGGTATACCATAAAAATTTGTATTCTAACCTACTCTACAATCTTGAAATTTTTTGCATTTTCATTAACTGTCTGTTTCTATAGAACGAAATATAGAAGGTACCTTGTTCTCTTTCTCTCGAATAGGAGGTGCACATTTATATTCGCTGTGACCACGAGGGATCTCCTCCGCGCTGAGAGTCAGGTAGTGGTGACAAGTCTCCGCGGTGACCCCGCCGCGCCAGGCCGCGTGGCCGGCTGCTATCCGCCCTTCACGAGCCTCATTCAAAATCGGAACCACGCTTGCAGACGACACGTGAACAATGTGTACTCGAACACTAAAAATTTGTAATTACTAATATTATTTTGGTATCTTTTTGGTTCTGCTTACATGTATTTTATGCTATGTGTTTTGATGGAAAGTCAGTAAAAATCACAACAATACGACTTGCTTTTCTTTTAAAGATGTTAAGTTGAGAAATATTTATTGCTTTGCAAAAAAATAGAGCAGCCTAGAATGCCAGTCGTATGCTAACAGATCGGGATCTCAGGTGTAAGGTTCACGCAATTTAAATTATAAATTAGGTATCTTTATTGTTGTCAAAATATTAATGGTACTTATTGTTATCTTTCCGTGAAGCCTGCCTGGTAAACTGGCTAGTAGGTATCAGGTAAAGAGAAGCTGTCTTTCTTTCTTTTCTCTTGATGACTTTAGAGTTACTATATGTATTCATAAACCATAGCGACCACTTACCATCAGGCGGCTCGTCTGTTCTTTGTCGGTTATAAGCATAAAATAAGTAAACAAGAAACATACTCAGTCTTTTTAATAAAATCCTTTACAAGTGAAATTGCATTTAGCTCCATTTTAGGCGGCCGACTTTCTAGATATGTGGAGTACATTTCAGGATCTGTAAGAAAGAAAAAATACTGTCGAAATATACACACGCATAAAATATGGAAATCATTATAACTTCCGAGAATCTTACCTTTCTTCTTGTGTTTATTATTTTCAGGAGTAGTATCGTCATCTTCAAGTTCAGCGTGAAACTGAAATTAGAATTTTCAGTGATTTTAGTAGTACTGTAAATTGTTTCTAATTGCGCTAACTAAAATATCCTACTTATCCTACTAATATTATAAATGCGAAAGTTTGTAAGGATGTATGTGAGTGAGTGAGTCAGTGAGTGTCTGTGTGGGTTTGTTACTCTTTCACGCAAAAACTACTGAACGGATTTTCATGAAACTTTGCAGTAATATAGCTTAGACATCGGAATAACATAATTTGTAAAATTTATAGAGACTTTTGAAGGGACTGGTTTCCCGAAGCGAAGCGAAGGCGGATTTACTAGTTATACATATTTAGTCTTCTGTCATCATGGTTGGTTGTGTAGTACATACAGACAACATTGATAATTAATATTGTTGAAACAGTGTCTACCAGGAAAGTGTTTCAAATAAATTACAGAGTTGAATATGGACGAACTGACTGATGAAATAAATTATTAAACTGACGAACAAACTGACGGAGGTAGGTTGGATGTTTTTTTGAACTAAAAATTTTAAAACTAACAATAATCCCACCTAATGGTGAGCTGTGATCAAGTCGAAAATGTTGAACGCAGGGACAAGTTTTAAAGGCTAAGTTCACTTTCCTCTTGAATTGAAGACTCTCTTCACATATTTCAGACAATTTCTGCGCACACTCCACAAAATGTGGATACATTTTGTGGATACATTATAATTATCACGCATTGATATCTTAGTTATGTATTTAATAGGATTATTAGAGACTGGGTAGTAGCCAGTGGCTACCCTGCGCCTGACCTCATGACTTTGCGCTTGAATGACAAATAATATCAACTACCTAAGATTAAAACACAAATACTACTCGCCATAATAATAATAATAATACTCGCCAACAGATGTCACTACTTAGTCGTATGTAATGTTCCTGAAAGAGCATACTGTGAGATATTTGTAGTCCTAAATTATAAAATAACGAGAACATGAAAATTAAGTACCTACCTATCAGATTTTTAGCTATTATTTCTTGAATGAATGTTAAGGACAAAATTACAAGTAGAGCAAATGCTACATGAAACCGTGACAAATGCCAGAATTATTTAAATGAACAGCTCAAATGAACGTACCGCTAAAACAGAACCGGTTCCTTCGAGCGCATCAAATGCCAACTCCAAATCTTGAGGCCCGACGTTAGGGAATTCGTCAACACCGCTCGGACACAAGAAACATTTAAAGCCGACCACACCAGCCTTCACTAGATCCCGGAGAGAATCCTGAAAATTATGAAAAAATATTTTTATTTCATTGTGAAATTCTAACAAATAAGTAGATAGACATATTCGACAAATAGAGTACGCACCTCACTTGACTCACTTCGCTTCGGAAATAATAATTTGGACTCGCAAAAAGGTTTGGAAGGGTTTGTATAGATTGACAAATATAATTATTATCCTAAACTTATTCCAATACATCAGTGAAGATTCATCCAAATCGGCTTAACCATATCTGACATTAGCGGGAACCTGCGCAGAGACAAACGTGGTACGGATTCTAAAATCACTAGTCTAAAATCTAAGTTGTATTGCGTTGGTAAATTTTTCAAAAAATTTCCATGTACGGACATCGATCACCTACAGTTTTTTAAGTTATACGTAAGTATAAAATAAACTTCTATAGATATAGGTATATTATTAATGTTACAGATGATAATCTTCGTTTCATAATTTATATTTCGTGCGAATCCTTTTATTGCGTGTCGTTTATTATCATTTTCCCTAAAAGCAAAAGTTTAGAACCATGCCGTTTTATGAAACATCATTTTTTAGTTTTGTCAAGCTTCTCTTGTTACGTGGTGAAAAAATACAATACTATATTTTTAGTATCAAATAATATAAACTTAAAATGTGCACCACGAACGAATGAATCCTCCATATACCTATGGGTAGTACGAATAATGCCGTGTCAGAGATGGGCAAAATGTAACATGATGTCAGATATCACCGAGCGCATTTTGCCCAAAATCCTACCATGATAATAAATTAAAGTTAAATCTGGAAGCACGAAGTTGCTCCCACGAAGAATGAAAAGGCGGCTTTATATACTTACTAGATCATTTTTGGGCCTCCAGATGCAATTGTAATCTGTAATAATGATTACATTTTTCCCACCTTTGTTCTGTCTATATTCATTCATATCTCATGACATTTTAGTAAAGGGTAATTTTACCTGGTTACCTGGTATTACACCTCCCCAAAAACCAACATCTACAAAAACATTTCCTTTAGCTGATTCTGCCTTAGTTTTTAAATTGCTAAGTGTTGTTGTCGGTGGAATAGAATTCCTGAAATCACAGAGGATATTAAATTAATTACCAATCCTGAGCGTAATGTCTAATTGCATTGCGTTCAAATTCATTTATTGTTGTATATACTCGTACCTATTCATTGATTAGTGGTTATAGCTTACAAGATTTGATCCACATGCAATCGTACGAAGTTCAAATTAAAACTTGTAAACACCACGGTCATTATTGCATTACGGTGATAACAGCAACTGTTTTGATATTAGGTTAGGATGTTTTATTGTAGGTCACCTGGTTGGCGCAGCTGCAAGTAATTAATGCCTTTGCCAAAATTATCTGGTCAAACGTGCCTAAAAAATACATGTTTCATCATTTGTATGACACGCTCGTAGTACCTACCTATGTCATGTCTCTGCACGAGATTATCCACGATATCGATATGAAAATATAAAGATACAATAGTTTACAATTTTCCCTCTTTTCCACTTTTTTCTTAAAATGTTTTCCATACCTAAATAGTAGGTAATTACGTGGGTACGTAGGTATTTTCAAAAATTATCTTAAGTTCTTGATAGTAACTACATTTTGGTAAGTAAGTACGTATCTATGTGGGATCTGAGTTATATTGCCAAAACGTGGTTCTTTTATAATTTCCATGAAAGTGGGATGCGACATTTTACGTATTTAGGTCTTTTATCAATAAACGTAGGTACTCTTACCGTTTATTACTTACAGGGGCATATCAACGATGGTGGTAATACCACCAGCAGCGGCAGCGGCGGTAGCTGTGCGGAACCCCTCCCACGCGGTGCGCCCCGGCTCGTTCACATGAACGTGGGAATCCACCACACCTGCCATCAACGCTGCATTACCACCATCCACCACCTTAAATGATATGGCTTTGTATTAGTGTGAGTCGTCGGGTCGTTAACGAACGGACCTTCTACAGGCCAATTTATAAGACTGCTGTTTTCGACCCGTATTAAGTTCTCTACCTACTCTTAACCAACCTCATTTGCTGAGGATAGATCTTGAACTATTATCACATCATTCCTGTTGGAGCTCAGTCATTGGTTAAGTCATGTGTGATACTATTATACGGACCATCACCGCCTTCCTAAGTTGTGTAACTTATTTCGATGGTATTGTCGGTATCCAATTAACAATGGTGATCGTCGTTATGATGGGGTTAAAGTTTGACATAGTCTATTCGCTCCAGTTCCCAATAGACTAAAGATACCTAAGATATTCCTACCTAGTTAATAGATACTAAGATATTCTATTAACTAGGTACACCCTTTAGACTTTTACTTTTTGAAATTGTGTGCCAGATCTGTGGGTAGGTACTATCCTTACTAATATTATAAATGTGAATGTGTGTTTGTTTGTTTGTTTGTGACGCTTTCACGTCGCAACATGGCTATTATATGGTATGGTTTATGTATGTGGGAATAGTTAGGAGGGTGTAGAGTGACGTAGGCTACTTTTTACCGCGGAAAAATAAAACAACAAAATATTTATCCCAGTTCGATCAATTTACGTATCAATAAGTCGGCCGTAGCCCGTAGTCCATACCTGCGAGCGTAGACCTCTATGCCAACGAGTAAAAAATCGGAGCAGATATCCGAACCGACCTCTGAAGGTCGCAAGCGCATTCTGACGGACAGCGGCCGCTAAAATAAGAATAAACTGATATACATTACGTTTATTTTTCCTTTGCTTTCTGCCAGTAAATTATCAGCTTGTTTGCGTGTTAAAATTTCTTGAATAAGGCCATTTTCATTAACCAATACCGCTCCGTCGATGACCTCATTTTCTGTTACGAGTCTCTTGCTTAGAAACAACTGGTTCTGCGTAGTCATCTCTGCAGCGTTCAGCACACAACTGGTCTAGTTGACGCCGTCAACAACACTACGGACACACCGTTTGATAACGTAACAAATCAACAGTAAAATACTCTTTATTTAGAAACAGTTGAAACAAACAAATTGATAACTTATAAGAGGTATGAAATATGTACAAGATAAGAGGACAGATGATCGTTTTACAAGATCTATACACGGAAGGTATAAAATAAAAAAAATGTCTTAATGCGATAACTTCTAAAGAAAACGGCTTCGTATGGTGTAGGGTGACTTCTTTAGGCGGCCTCTAAACGGTCAATTATATTGCGCAATATTGCAAATTGTGCAATATAATTGACCGTTTAGGGTTAATATTGAGGATTGCGCAATTATTGGCCGAAAGTTTGAGCGAGTTTAATTTTTATTGCACCATATTTTTCTATTGCATCGTGTAGGGTCAGTATTGCGCAATATTTTTCAGTCTGTGAAAAGGTGGTATTGCTTCCCTCATGTTTGTATTTTTTCTCAATCAATAGCGTGACCTATCCTAGTAGCTTTTGAAACTGTTCAGAGTTCAGTCGTACAAAATTTTTGAAGTCTGCTTCCTCAGTTAACATCAAGTCTTTTAAAAGATTTTCGTGAGTATATTTCTGCCTTTTCTTGTACCAATCTTTCGACCAGCGACGTGTTCGTTTCCGTTTACGTTTAGCCACAAGCAACAACACTAAAGCTACAGCTAAATCTTGTTCGGATATGTTGCCGCACGGTGCACACGGGATCAATACTATTCTCCGACTGAACACGAAAACATTGTGCAGTTCGTATTATTGTGCAATATAATTGCTCGTTTGGATTCAGAGCGCCTTTCAATCTTATTGTACAATAAAAGTATTGTACAATGTTATTGTAGGTCTAGGGGCCGCCTTAGTGTTGATTTAATAAAAATTGTAACGATAGAAAATCTACAAATCGCCTGCTACCTTTTATGTCAAACTAGAATTTAATGACGCATAACTACATTCCCTTCTCTTCGGGAAACCTGTGGCTTGTTACCAATAATGAGAAGGTACTTAGTAACTACCCACATCCGAAAAATACATAATTTAAGCAAAAATCACATTCAAATTTAATGGATTGAGCCATTCTGAGATTACCGGAAACAAACAAATAAAAAGACCGATAAATAAGCAAACAAAAAGTCAATAACATTGTTAGATCTATTTCGTTATTAAGCCTATACCGTCCCGATAAACATTAAGATTTGTTAAGAACTGAGGAAATTCTAACTCGTATATTGTGGATATTAATAGAATTTCCAAATTTCAAATTTTCAAATTTGTCCGGGCACAGTTACATATTCCGCATTTTTCAAGTTAAGCAGAATAAATGTTTGTTATAAATTAATCTTTAATGCCCGGTTCCTATATTTAACCAATCGTTTGATTTGACCGATCATTTCGAGTTACCAATAACGAGTAGCTAAGTTGTTCTATGTATATAATCGTTTCACATAAGAAAACTTTTTAGTTACGCCTCACAAATAGTTCTGCCATCTGAAAGCAAAAGTCTAATTGTTTTTAGAATAAAGGACCGGGCATAAAGGTATTTGTGAAAACTAGTATTTGAGGCATTTATTAACGCAAAAGAACCGCGAAAAGTGAGATGGAGGGATTAGCAGCAGATAATAATTTTATTAGTCTATTTAATATTGGTCTATGCTAGTTATCGTAAAACTTTTTAATTTTTGGCAACATTCCGATATAGTCTGCCCAAATTTCCTTTTTTGTTAGTGATATTTTATGATACCTAACTACTTCAAACCTCCTCTAATTTTATTCATGTCTCTTAAACAGTCTTATTAATAGCCTTATACAAACTAAAATGCATACAATTAAATAAATATAAGAATCTAGAATAAAAACAAGCGTAACAAAGTATACCTACCTCTTCTAAAAATCAACGAGGAGCAAGGGCAATAGGAAGTGGTGAGACGAGTAAAGAGAGAGTGAGGTGGGGTAAAGAGAGAGAGGAGAGTATGATGAGGAGAGCGTCTCCCAAAAAATACTGGCTAACGAGCAGGCAATCTTTTTGAGAATTTATGATTATGATTAATAAAAAAAAGAAGAGGGCTTTTGTTGTCAATCAATACCAATTGAATTAAGTCTTGAGTATTCCATTCCAACCAATGCATGATGTTCATGTAGTAGTTGCTGTAGGCATTGGACTTCTCCGTGTTGCCCATGTTGTTTTCTCCATTTTGCCCATGAAAGTATGAAGTATACCTACCTATTTGTAAAAAAAATATGTTTTGCATCTTCGAGAGGAAGCAGTGATCCAATTTGATGATGAATCTGTCCATGTATCTATAAAATAAAAAGCAAAGTCAATATTACATATTTATAAAAACATTTTTGAATTAACATACCTACTACAAAATCCAAACATTTTAATCCCATTAACTTATAAACCAACATTTCAGGAAATTGATTTATATAGGTACTAAAATGCTTTATTGCAACCTTGCCTGATGTCATGTTCTTTACCAATATTTAAGTAGTAGGTACTATTTTAATTCTTAACTTCCTTCATGAATATTATGTAAGTAGGTATTGTGTTACTTCTACTGAGTTGTGCGTATAAAATAAAAATATTATAAATAATAATAATAATAAACTTGAAAGAAACTCTCTACATCACACTTCAAAAAGCTGCCATTTTAAACACTTGCAGAATTGTCAGGAAATTCTTACAAATAGACGCCGATGAAATAGACACGAATACAACATAAATTAGTTTTATTCATACTTTCTTCATTTACTCGGCTCTGGCCCGTAAATGTAGAAAAATACCAGCCTTAGAGCTGAGAAAAAAAAGAAAATCCAAATAATAATAATAATAACTGGAAGAAAAAAGCATTACACGGCAAATACCCTCATCAACTTGCACAAGAACACATAGATAGAACAGCTTCAACTGCTTGGCTAACAAACGGAAACATATTTTGTGAGACTGAAGGATTCCTAGTAGCAATACAGGATCAAATAATTAAAACCCGCAACTATTCCAAATATATCTTGAAAGAGGCAATAGAAACAGATAAATGCAGATTGTGCCACAGATACACCGAAACAATAGATCACATTACGGGTGGATGTAGCGCACTACACACACACACCGCCATGACAACGTCGCAAAATACATACATCAACAACTTGCACTGAAATATAACCTTACAGACACATACACAAGCTACTACAAGTATAAACCTAAAAACGTACTAGAAAATAGAAATGTAAAGCTCTACTGGGACCGAGATATTATTACCGACCGAACTATCCTTAGCAACAGACCTGATATAACACTAACAATAAAATCTTTGAAGACCGCTTACCTGATAGATATTTCCGTACCCAACACAAACAATCTGAAAGAAAAACATACAGAAAAAATACAAAAATACATACCTTTAGCAGACGAAATCAAACAGATGTGGCACCAAGAAACAATAAAAATTGTCCCAATTATTATTTCATCGACCGGTATAATACCAAAAACGCTCCACACTGCTTTAAAAACACTTCATTTACACTCAAAAACGTACATTCCACTACAAAAATCTATTATATTAGACACTTTGTTTCATAGTTCGCCGTTTCCTTAACCCAACCTCACTTATACTTCCACACACAGCAGATATAACAACCACACACCTACATACACACAAACACCCAACACACATAATGACACACATTCAATACACTACCATCACTCTACTTCATCACAATGACATCACACTAAAACACAAGAATCAGAATACTTGGCATAAGCCCGTACCTGATTCTAAATATCCGGCGTATTGTCGAGTTAAAAGAAATATCTTTAAATAATAATAATAACGCTTCACACTCAAAGCCCCACACTAGGATTCCCTGTGTCGTGGGTACCTTGGACAACACACAAGACAAGGACACACACCCAGACCGAAAACGGAAATTTAAACTCATCATTCAAATTGCTGCCTCGCTGGGAATCGAACCCAGGACCCTCGGAACAGCGATCGGCGTGTTAACCATTGCGCCATTCGGGTCGTCAAAATATATACCGTCATAAATACCTTTAAAGTTGGATAAAATCCTGGTTCTTCAATGATTTCTGACGCAAACCAACGCAAATTAACATAATCAAAGCAATATCAACATAAAATACTTCATGGTGCTGCAGGCGGGGACAAACAATACTGTTACCTACGGGTAAAAAAACGTTTGTCACCGCTCACCGCATGCGGCAGCATGAAGTATGTTGATATTGTGACACTTTTTTTTTCTTTTGAGTTCTTTTGTAAGCAGTCGGGTTTTTTGTTTTTATAATAATATTTTTATTTAAATAAGGATAGATATAAATTATTAAAGATTTTTATTTATTTTCACTAATTTAAAAATATTTACATTTTTTATTTAACATTTTCCCGCGGCCGCAATCGTGGAAACAGGGGTGCTATTAATGTTTTTTTCAACACACTTGCTCGTAAAGTTGCTATTTTTTCTTTAGTCTTACGCCCGGAATGCGGTTTATTACACACTAGTGCTTTTTACTTTTCATTACCGCACTAGTGTTTTTCTTATTCCACTTTTTTTTTTAATATCCGTAAAGAGGTTGTTACCAAAAGATTTGTTATTTTGTAAATAAATAAACTTGTTGTACTTAGTCAAAATCTGATAAGATAAGATTATACTTCATCTAATTATCTATTAAAGCATTTAAAAAATACAATATTTTAAATCATTAATTACCGTAAATTCTTATTAGAAATACATAATTATTTAGTTTAATATATTGTGGCTGAATGTTCGGTGTCTCTGGACTTAACCTGCGCGCGCATAGTTATTCAACCAAAGATACGGCGCGCGAAAAAATAAACCGCGCCATTTTGTGTTTTGTGCAAACATTTGTTCGTTTATAATTTGCTGATTTGTGACTGAAAAATGTCGATACCTAATTGTTTTTTTCCTCGCAAGTGTGTTGAAAAACGTCGTATGATACGCGTGTGCTTTGTTCATTACAGTCTTGGCTCTATTACAGCCCTCGCCTTGCGGCTCGGGCTCAATTCCGCCTCGACTGTAATGACCAACTTCGCGCACTTGTATCATAATGTACTATTATGGCATTATAGTATCATAGTTATTTAGAAAGAGCATCATTTTAACGATTTTTCTGGAATTTCTCATAATCTGCCAGGCTGTATATAATCATTTTTATAGAAAAAATATCGGCCAAGTGCGAGTTGGACTCGCGCACGAAGGGTTCCGTACCATTATGTATAAAAACGCCAAAAAAATCTAGTCTGTTGTATGAAAGCCTCACTTAAATATTTACTTTAGTTTTTTGTAGCCACAAGCAACCCCATCTCTTGGACCGAAAGGTAACTAATTTATCGCTGAGGCGTCGAAGCCATATTTCGACTTAAATGTTTATTTTATTCAGTGTTTTAGTATTTGTTGTTGTAGCGGCAACAGAAATACAAATCATCTGTGAAAATTTCAACTGTGTAACTATTACGGTTCATGAGATTCAGCCTGGTGACAGACGGACGGACGGACGGACGGATGGACAGCGAAATCTCAGTAATAGGGTCCCATTATACCCTTTGGGTACGGAACCCTAAAAAATTACAGCGCGGAGTTAATAAAAAGGAAAGTTAATTTATGAATATTAATCCACGTTATCTATCATGTTTTCAATTGTTATGCCATGTGGCGTCCTGTAGTGACGTTGTACCTACCTACGTTATCAAGTTTAGTGACCTTTAAGCAATATTGGACTCGTCAGGCTGAGGATTGGGCTCGTTCCTACTAGTTCAACCAATTAGTACCTACAGTGTGTATTAGAGATGTGCCGATCATGACTGGCCGACTAGCCGACTACCCGATTACAATACAATACAATACAAATATTCTTTATTGTGCACAAACAGGACATTACAACATACATACATATACTGGAAAGAAATTTCACAAAAGGCGGTCTTATCGCTTATTAATCGGCTGCAAAGACGCCGACTAGTCGGCCTAGCCGACCACAATCAAATTAATAATTTCTTTACTGTACATCATGTACATACAATATTGCAAATTCCTTCTCTTATATAAAATTTTATTTACGATAAGAAGATATAAGATAGGTATATTTTGTTTGTTAATTATGATACTTACTAATTTTATTTGATTAATGTCATAGAAGACATGTTTCTTTACTACCAAAGAATAGGTTGCTTTGATTCACATTTAAAAATAACTATGCAAGAGTGATTAAAATATAAAAATATAAAATACACCCATAAGTTTTTTAATTTACCTAAGTAATTCCCCCAACATACATTTTATTGAAAAATAATACAAACAAAATAAGAAGCCGGATAGTCGGCGCTCTTTGCCGATTATTTGCCGACTAGTCGCCGACTATGATAGTGGCCGAATAGTCGGCTTTACCGACTAGTCGGCGACTAGTCGGTACATCTCTAGTGTGTATGTTTAACATCGATATAATATTAGATCGATGATATTTAACTATATTTTATTATTTTGCGTGTATAATATTATAAAACGTTTGTTTTGTTACCTACACTTAATCATAATGAAAATAACTTCAAAATAAACATCATTGTCGATATTATATATTTGTGTAGGTACCTATTAGATAGGTAAATATCTAATAGGTACCTATTAAGGTATCTTTTGTTTTAGGTTCTTATTAATACACAGATAAGTCAACAGTCGCTTAGTCGAGTAACAACACAATAATGTAGAGGTACACATGCTTATAAGCGGTTTGTAAATAACGTTTAGGACTTTTGTTGAAAGTAAGTAAAGAAATCAACATATTTCACACGAGTCTGTTAATAGATTAGTACCTACCTACCTACTGAAACCGTTAAAAATCCGTTTTGTAGTCACTACGAGAGAACCATAATACTTCGTAAGTATATTATTGTTATGAGACACTACTTAGCTGACCTGGCAGACTTTGTACTGCAACGTTACTTATAGGTATAGGTATCTCCTAAAACATACAGACAAAAATATTTATTTTTGGCATTTGGCTGGCCCTCTGGCTATTGTTTTATTAATTACTCATAACAGAGTAATTAATAAAACAGTAGCTGTATAATTTAATATACAACATGCTTTATTCTTATTGCCCTAAGTTACCTACCTGTTTCCCATAAAATTTCTATACATATAAAATACTTTAAAATAATAAAAGTATAGATGTAAAATATCTTACTTACTGGTATGTTGCTTGTAGGTATACCTAAGGTAATGTCTGATGTGGCCACTGGCCGTTTGTACCTAAATTGTAATTTAACTTAAATGTAGTATGAGTAAAATTTTTACTTACACAAAATAATATATAATGTTTACATTAAAAACGCCAATATACCTACCTATGCAATATACACGTTAGGTACTATTTAAAATCAACGAAATTGTAGCGCTAACGCCTGGTAGTAATGACTGAGCTAAGTTTTTATAGTTCATTAATTGGTAAATTATTTATTTGGTGAAATTAATTCATCGTTATTAGAAGTAAATTGTTTTTCATTGTTTTTTGCATAGCCCTATTTTTTACTTCGTAATCTGCAAGCCTGTAGGTAGCTGTATCTCTCATGTACCTATATAGAATATAGATAATGTAAAAAACGCCTTATGAATAAAACTCATATTTAAATTCAGACACCTATGATTACGACATTGCCATTAGTTAATGGCAACATTCGTTAAATATCGTTTGCTTGGTCAGCCAATAATCATCACTACATAGTATAAAACAAAGTCGCTTTCTCTGTCCCTATGTCCCTTTGTGTCCTTAAATCTTTAAAACTACGCAACGAATTTTGATGCGGTTTTTTTTAATAGATAGAGTGATTCAAGAGGAAGGTTTATATGTATAATAACATCCATTAAATAGTGGAGAAATACTGTTATTTTTGAGGTTTCTAATGTGATGTCGTTAATTATCAATTTTTTTCCGCTTACATTGCAAACGCAGGCTGAACCCTACGAGATTTATCAAAATAATGTACTAATTATTTGTACACATTGAAAAGGTCTACAGAAAACTCCGCGATGGTATATGTCTATCTCTTATGGATATCCCACAATCACATTTTTTGTCATTTACTTTTTACGACAAATAATGGCTAATTTTCGAAGCGATTTAAACCAATACAGCATTAATCCTTATCCAATTAAATAGCTTAAATACATTGTTGACTTAATATAGATCTATATGGTCATTTACAGCACAAGATTTAAATGAATATTTTTGAAGATACATATTACAGATTTAAAATTGCGGGACGTAGCGAAGTGAATAAGTAATGTAGGTATGAATTTAGATATTCCAAAGATAGCAGGAAATCTTCATGGTATAGGGAAAGGGGAATTGTTTGGGCCACTGGCCACGGGCAGTAATGAATAAATCAAAACTACTGGATCGATTTTAATCATTTTTTCAGTGAGTGACATAGGCTATATATGTATGTTATACCCGTGCGAAGCCAGAGCGGGCCGCTATGTTTTTATATACAACGTTCACAGTTTTCTGTAGTGTATTTAGTATCAGCATTGCACCCGTGCGAAGCCGGAGCGGGTCGCTAGTACATAATATACCTAATGATTATATCGACTGATGAACACATTACCCTCCGTTGCGTAGCGCAGTCGGGTAAAAACGGCAACCTATTAGATTAGTATGCCTGCGCTATATGGCTGTCTGTTACTGAGCTCTATCTCTTGAATAGAAATAGATAAACTTGAAGTTTTCACAAAATGCCTGTTCCTTTACTTACTGTTATATTTCGACAAATATTAAAAATTTATAAAGGCTAGATTCCAAAGGACTGCCACGCAATTACCTATCCTAAAATGTTTTTTGTATATTCTATCTCGTGACTAAATAATTAGAAATGGCTTAGAGCGGTACTGAACCTTACGTATATCGATGTGTTGGAGATTGAGTGAGTATCATTCCACATTATAAAATGGCTAGCTATCCGCCCAGCCCTACCTTAGATAGTGGGCGGTTAATTCCTCAATTTAATAGTCGAAGACGACAAAGAAGCAGTCGTGACATATGGTCGTAATTGGACACCATTGTGCAAAAACATCAGTAATTTTACCAAAGTCATAGCCGACGTATTGCTAACCAATAAGAAATCGTGGCACTTGCATCATTATTCGTTTATTTCAACTTCGTGTGAAAAAATAACCGACTTCAAAGCCCAAGTAACTGAAAAAACACTCGCCAGATGTCGCTCAAAAGCACTAAGTACCTTTCGAACAAAAAAAGAATCAACAAAATCCAAACACCCAGTCAAAAGTTATTAGGTAATAGGGATTAATTAAATTCAGTGTTTGAGAATAACTCAAAAACTGACCGTTAGGTGTCACTCAAACTTAAAGGGACCACACGACGAGCACTACCTTTCGAAGAAAAAAGAATCATCAAAATCAGACCACGCAGCAGTCATTTACCTTTCGAATGGCGAAAGAATTATCGATTTCGGTTCACCCAGTACGAAGTTCTGAGGTAACACACATAAGAAAAAACCTACCTACAGACGAATTGAGAACCTCCCATGTTTTTGAAGTCGATTAAAAATGAGTTCCACGTAAGCGAGAGGTTTTACGACTAAGCAGGAAAAATCGCAAAGATAAATAAACAAAAATACTAATAAGTGAATTACGAGTACCTAATTGTTTTTTTACACTTACATAATAATTCTAATGTTATGTAATAAACAATATGTTTACATTACATTATTGTACAACTGCAACTCCTGTAAGATTAAAAAATATAATAAACCAAACGTAAAAGATGATCTGATTATTCTTTACTCTGTGGCAAAGTTGACGAATCGTCCAATAAATGCCAATGTCTCACCTTGAACTTGGCTTTTAACACGCGGGATCGTCCTGGGCGATACCCTCTGCACAGTAAATAAATAAATACAATACTGGCTTTACCTCTAAAGACCTAGTTAAACACATACCAGACCGGTTCCTGCTTGGATATTTTCGAAAGGGCAGATAGACTAGCATCTTCAACAACGAACTAATTTCATGGTCCTCTGAGAGCATAATTAGTGTCCTCCTACTCTAATTGAATAAAATCAGCAAACCACGAATGGATATTCGTAGGTATTTACCATATTTGTTTACCAGTCTAAGACAACTTGATTTAAGCTTCAGGAAAAGCGAATCTTTCAAAACAAAGTGCTTAGAAGGCCAGGTCATATCCTACATGTCCAGGTCAGCTCTGAGCAAAACAAGGGCAATGCCAATTTCAGGGTCCACTTAGTCAGTTTACTGTTAGCCGTTGCCACGATGCCGACTGCGTGTCGGCTAACAATGCGAGTGACATTGGCGGGAAGAAAGGAAGGAACGCCGACCGCATAATAATCGTGGAAGCGCCTTGTGTCTACCGCGGAACCATGCGCCTGCGCGCCCGAGTCTCATCAACCTACTCGTACAGTAAAAACTTAAGTCACAGTTATCCATGTACCTTGCAATTACTTGTTTTCTTTGTGTTTATACAATTGTTAATTTTGGCACACATGCCGAGACGATTGTTTCGAGTGCCGAGTTTCGTTTTCTGTAAAAGAACGAATTAAGCTATGTGAGTACCCTTCATTCTTCAGTTTTGCGAGGATTCTTTGAGTTTCATTGAAGTTTCCACTACCGCACTCAATTTACAGTGTATTTGAAAACATACAATGTGGTTCTTTATATGTCCCGATTTGCCTGAAAAAGTCTAAGCTGAGTTTTCTACATCAGTACAATATCTACAGATGTAGCTATACCAAGACTACTTAACTCAAATTATTTTATACCTAATAGTCCAGGCATATTAGGGGTTTCACCTCGGAATGAGAGATAGTCGGCTATAAACTTGTATAAACCTTTATTTTAACACCCTAAAAGTTGTCTCAAAACCTACTTATCGCAGGGTGTCTGCGACTACAGATATTCCAAGGTCAAAGGTCAAAAAATCGATTTTTTACACATTTATTGCAAATATCTCGTTTCCTATGAGTTTTATGCTATTTGTATTTATTATAAATATGGTAAAGGATTAAATTCTCTACAACTTTTGTTTAAAAATTTTTTCATATCTTGAACCATTTTCGAGATAGAGGGCAGAGCGCGCGCAGTGTTTATCTATATACAGTATATTTCGAGGTCAACCTGTAGTTCCGATTAAAAACACGCCGTATAAAGTTTTTAAATTATTGATAAATAAATAATTATAAATGATTCGCATTTCCATTTCGCATGATCCAAATTCGGAAGTTTCTCGAGTGTTTTTACAAAACTTTTTTTTCCTTTTCTGAAGAGCGCAGAAGTCGTGTCACAGCCACTCTCTACTTAAAATGTAATTAAAGTATTTCCTTTAATAATTTTATAATTACACGTACAGGTAAGTGTTATTAAATGAATAAACACTTAATTATTGAAAAAAAAATAATTAATGATAATAGATAAATAGAAAAATAATAATTAATGTTATAGTTAATAAAAAATGCGAATTCTCCTTCAGGGCCGGCGTTGCACTGGTGATTCCCCTGGTGTTGCTTGTGTTGATGGGCGACGATGACCACTTACCATCAGGTGGCTCGTCTGCTCTTACGTCTGCCCTTCAGGCTATAAAAAAAAATATCTGTAGTCGCAGACACCCTGCGATAAGTAGGTTTTGAGACAACTTTTAGGGTGTTAAAATAAAGGTTTGTACAAGTTTATAGTCGACTATCTCTCATTCCGAGATTCTTGCCCTCATATGACTAATATGCCTGGACTATAAGTAGTTATAGTAGTAGTATAGTTAGAAAAGCAATGAACAATGCAAACAGCATTAGGGACAAAACATTCAAAGAAAAAAATATCATAATATGGTAAGGACCTCACGATACCTACTAGAAATGTACGCGGCGTAATACTTTTTCACTTAAAAGCTTCGAGCTAGAAAATGATTTTTGAATAAAATATTATAAATCAATAGATATATGATACAATGTGTGAATATAATAAGTTTAACTGAGAGAGGCACGTAAATGGAAAATATTTTCTTGTTAATAAAACATTAACATTTTAGGATTAAACAACTCCCATAACAAATATTTTGAGAATTAAGTCTTATCTATTCGCCCGAGTTACTTCAATCTAATAGCTAATCTTACAAACGGCTTGACCGCTTTAGAGGAGGTATTGAAATGATAATGTCATATTAAAAAATCCCATTAAAACAAAATTGATTGTAAAGTAGTAATCCTTACTATCCTTATGTGAAAGTGTGTTTGTTTGTTTGTTTGTTTGTGACTCTTTCACGTCGCAACATGGCTATTATATGGTATGGTTTATGTGTATGGGGATAGTTAGGAGGTTGGAGAGTGACGTAGGCTACTTTTTACCGCGGAAAAACATCTCATTCCTATGGGAAGATCGATGTTTTGTTAGTTGCTAGATATTTAGTTCCGGATGTTGTTAATAGATGCCGTAGTAAAATTCATTTGCAAGTTCTGAATCACGCTATCAAATAGTAGATGTAATTTACTTAAATCATAGGCAAATGTTATATCTGATGTTGAGGAAGCTGCCTCTCGCCTACCCTCTACTCGCGCTACACGAACGATATTCCAGCGGAGGGGGGCGCCATGCTCGCCCTCTACGCGGACGACGCGGCGTACCTGACCACCTCGATTAAGTCATGTCACGCCGCCGTTAAAATAAAAAGATGCCTCGACGCCCTCCCCAAGTGGCTACACGAGTGGATGATGGCGATCAACGTAGGGAAGACGCAGGCCATCCAATTCGGAGGAACCACGATGCGCGACCCCACTCTAAAGCTCCTCAACCAAGACATTGCCTGGACAAGACAGGCCAAGTACCATGGGGTAACCCTGGACTGTTCCCTGACTATGAAGCCCCACGTGACCAACGTCGTAAATCACGCCAAGGCAGCAGCTGTAGCGGTACGTCCAGCGCTCTCCTCGAGTCTCCCGTTGAGGGTCAAACCAGCATCTGGAAGACCTACATCCGCCCCAGACTCACGTACGCGGCCCCAGCCTGGTACGCGCTCCCGAGTGAACCACAACGCAGGCGTCTACGCGTGGTTCAATCGAAGACGCTGCGCCGGCAGGCAGGGGCGCCGTGGTGCATGAGGAACGCCACCATCCAGCGGGACCTCAGAGTTGAGAGCCTGGACGCCCACGTGGAGGACCTAGCGCAACGGATGTTTGCGCGCGCGGACGCGGCGCGGTTTCTGCACCTGCGGAACCTGGCGCCGCTCCACGCCCGCCCCCGGACCGTTGGGCACTCCCGCGCGACCTACTGTGCGGGAGCAGCCCGACATGAACCACCTCGGACAAGACCGCAAGCCGCCGTCCGGTGGCAGATCGGCTCCTGCTGGGCTTCCCACCAGCGGGTCTCACCTGGTAGGGCCTGATCGCCCGGGCGGCGTGAAAATCATCATGACTCCCCAGACTAGACACCCATACTCCACATCACCATCTGGACAATCTTCGAGGACCCACACAGGGTCAGAACCCAACGACCGGTCCGTTGTTACGGACCGCGGAAGACACCTCAGTCAGGGGGCCACCGGCCCCGAAACTGAATCCCCACGGCTATGTTAGCCGTGAGTGAACACAGGACGGATTCTGATTTTGATGTTCCAGTATGTCATATTACAGGCTTATCTTTGGCCGAGATTCGAGGACCCGAAGCGAAGCGCGGGCGGTTCTCTAGTACGGTATATTTTTGTTTCTCAAACGGGTCCTAAATGGTAAACGAATATAGCGTTTTGTCAGAATTTAACCCTTTGTTTTAAAATTGTGATATCCAATAAAGAAGACAGTTCGCTAAATGAATTCTCTGGACACTGTGCCTTACAAAGAATTCAAAATTTCAGTGCTTTAAGGGTTAATTTTTTCTTAAAAGAATCTTTGATACCTTCTTATACCAAATCACTATAAATTTCAACCCAACATTTCGATGGGTCCTATGTATATGGGCCAAACTAGCAATTTGGCGATTTTGGCTTTTTTGTGGGTAACGCATCTTATCGATATAATGAATCATGTGAGCTATTAAAAAAAAAAGATTTCAGCATAGAAACACGATTTTTTATTACGGTATAACGGCATATGTAACATGAATTTAAACGTATAAGGTCCTAAGCGTAGTTAGAGATTTATACGCGGGGAGTTTCCCGCGCGTTTGTTTATAGTTTGGAACAATCAGCCAATTTGACACTTGTACGTTGAACGGAGCATCGGCCGCACTGTGATGAATAAAGACGAATACGAAATGTAATTGTTGTGTTTTTGGGTTACAATTTAGTTTAATAAGTAAAAATGACATCTAATTATCACGCTAAGATGTCTAGATGTCGGAATTTTGTGAATTTCGCTTTGGGAAATGAAAACAACAATTAAAACGAAGATTTTATATTATATTCTAATTAATGAATTATCAATTACTTCAATCGTTTATTGATTTTATAGATAAAAAATTAAAAAAATATATACATTATGCTAATTAGCGTAGGTAATACGCGTATAATGGCCAACATGGTATATCGGCCCTTTTAGGGTGTTTTAAAAAAAAATAATTTTAACAAAAACTAACGTAGAAGGGCCAATGTGACATTAAAAAAAACCAGATAAATGTATATTATATAAAATACTACAGTGTAAATGAGGGAAATAGTTTTCTTAGCAAATAAGCAAAGATTCGGGAACTTCGGTTTTATCAATTTAAAGTTATAGTAAATTGAAACTTTGGAAGCCTCTCCTGTAAAGTTTTAATTTTACATTTTGGCCCATATACATAGGACCCATCGATTTCTTGAAAGAATTCTGATAATTGCATTGGTGTATTGAAGAGCAGTATTCAAACTATGTTCCAAACTCTCGGACCAGGAGTGATCCGGAAGGGACAATGAATAGTTCTGACAAAAATTAATATATACTTAGAAAAACTAAAAACAATATACTTAACAAAGCAAAAAATATAGTTACTATGCCCTTAACCTTTGAGGAGTTCCCTTGTCTGGAGCCGATCCTTAGCGTACTATTTGGCCAATATAAAAATATTTGTCTTATCGTTGATGTGTCATCGGCTCTACCCTTCTGTGCAAATCAAGTTAATCAGACTTCTTATAGTTGGCGAAGATTAGACTTAAAAAATTCCGTTACCTACACGTAGGTACATAATATACCTACATTGATACATTGACTAAGCGCTACCAAATGAACACAGAAAAAAGTAACACGCAAATAAGTTTGCATTGCTAAGTATACCACTTTGTCAATTTCAAAATCTTCAATGAAACCGGAATGTCTTTCTTCCTCGCGACGCAGGGAGTTCTAGTGCAGGAATTTTCTGTTAATTAATGGAGTTTTGCTTATTTAACCCCGTGTGGAGCAATGGTCACGATGACGGATCTCTTTTTGAAGGGTCCTGGGTCCGAATTTAAACGATGAGCTTAAAGTTTTGTTCTTGATCTTGAAGTACATTCTTATTTTGTATGTTGTCCATAGCGCCCACAATACAGCGAAACCTAGTTTTGGACTATGAGTGTGTAAAGTTATATTTATTGAAAACAATTGTCTTCAATTCCATACGAAACATTTGATTTAACCTAGTTATAAACTTCACCTTGCTATAAGTTTAACCATCATTTGTCTAACGCCGATTGTTTGTGACTGCACTACAAAGACATTTATTTTTTATAATTTGATATTTTCTACCTTCCGTATGAAATGTTGAAATGTTTGTTGTAGGACTGGATCGGAAAACCTGTTATGATTAGACCTACGGGCTAATGCAAAGTTTTCGGATACAAAAAATAAAAGTTCGTGAATGTTAAACACTTTGGATCCAAATAAAGCTCTTTTACTTCTTCGTATTGATAAAAAATACAAACTTGTGCAACAATACCCACATCTACGTATTATAAACAAACGGTCAAATATAAATTTTTGGTTCGAAATTTTGAATACTGTACGCATCTACAGCCGTCATTGCTAAGTGCGTATTAGAAAAATAATATTCTCACTTGCTTCGGGGAAGGACAGCATCGTGTGAAAAGTTCTAATTTTTAAAGTTCTCTATTATGTTCTCAAAGGAGTGTGATATCTACCAATCTGCTTGGCATGCATGGCGGTCTATGGCCTGAATCCCTGACAAAATCTACCCAGCAGGCAGACAAATATGGGTTGCGATGATTTTAATAATCAATTGCAATTTGATTTTTTTCTGACAAAAGTGGTCAATTAAGCAGCAGACTAGCAGATGGTCAGTATCCAACTCCTGTATGGATATAGACATCCACCATAGACTTGTGTTTATGCCCGGTTCACATTTATTCCAGTCCAGTAATCCAGCGGGTAATCCAGTCCAGTGCTGGACTGGATCATGTCGTTCACATTTATTCCAGTCGTTCAAAAGCTGTAGATCGGTAACACTACAGTGACAATGCTTTCAAGAAAGGAGTTTGAAAATTGTTTTAAAACTGTTCAATTATTATTGTTAGAAGAAGTAGCTGATTTCTGATATTTGAGAAGAACCTTCTATTTGCATACCCTCACAAATATTTTGCAGGGCGGATTGGCGCATGTCTTTGTGTCTATGAAATTCCGAAGTAATGTCCCACAAACATACATGTTCTCTGTACAAAGAAACAAACTGAAGAGTTTGGTTTTCAGTTAACTTCATTATTAGGAATTAGTCACCACCTATTACCTATCCCAAAAAAACAACAATTCGTATTCACTGTTTAACGTGCAATCCAGCACTGGATTGGCCGTTCACACTATTCCAGTGGCGCTGGAATGGGCGCGCTGGAATGAAAAATAGACCGCCATTCCAATCGACTGGACTGGATTGATCACTGGAATGGTACATTCCAGTGCAGGTTCAGCCCGGTTCACATTATTCCAGTAGCATTCCAGCGCTGGACTGGAATGCTGGACTGGAGTGCTACTGGAATAATGTGAACCGGGCATTGGCTCAGGAAAACAATGATTGACGGTACTCTTGCAAAGATTAGGCATATTACTGTCTGAGTGGAGATCTGGCAGTCTGCAGCTGTTGCTCACCATTTTTTTCGAATCCTGCTTGAAACAACGCTGGTAACAACTTACCACCAGATAATTCGTCACTTCGTTAGCTTTTACCATAAACAAAACGTGTTATCTGACAAAAACGAAATATAGAAATCCCGAAACATAATTTATTTATGTCCCTAATTTAGGAGATATACGAGTAAAAGGTATAAAATTGTTATTAGGTATAATATTTGCTACCTTTAATCAAAGCGTTGCAAAAACTTTTTATGTGAGGGATGGACCTGTCCCCAAATTCCAATGATACATAACACACATGCGCGTAGGTGCGAGATGAGAAGCACGATGACACCGAGGTATTAACACCAGGTGACTCGCGCGTCCTCTGCTCAGTCCACGGCAAGCGCGACCAGCGCAGGGCCAATCTGCCGTAACGTCCATATAGCGGACCTTAAACCAAAAAAGTTATTTTCATTATTTAAACGGTAAGAAGAAAAAATACGGCCAAGTCAGGCTCTGGAGGGAAGAGCCCAAATTAATAAATTTAATTCGATTTTTAAAATTAAATCTTAAAATGTGTTTTTGTTTTCAGATAATCCCGAAATAAAAGTAAAAATTCCCCGTAATGGGGCACACATCAGTGTTGTGGGTGAGTTCATGAAAGCATTTTTATTTTTATTAAAATTAATATTTAATCGGAATATCAAGATAATATAATATTGTGCAAGTAAATAGGTACGTTTCTGGAATTAATTTTAATTAATAAAAAATGTCTAATTCGGAATTGTGAAAAATATAGGACCCTTCAAATTTCAAGTAAGTTAAACGTATATTTTTCCAAAAAAAATATAAAGTACCTACATGATTAAAAATTTTAATTATACTTTCCTAAAACTGAACTATTAACCTTGTAATTAAAAAAAATTCTACATTATGTACCAAATTTTAGGTCTTTATTTTATTTGCACATGCAATACATTATTATTAAAAATCTTAATTAAGATTTCAACGGAATAACTAATAGAAATTCCAATTAGCCATTAAGGTCATGTATCTAATGAAGATTATAAAGTTTAACACAAAACTAATTTTGATGCTGTCAAATGAGATCGTTAGATTTACAAACCACGTGTGACCCGGTCAAAATTTCACTTAGCGCCGAAAGTGCAACGAAATAAATAGTAGCCGGGTAGCCGGGTAGTATATATTATAACTACTGACTCATTTGAATGAAACCAATATCACATGCGTGCCATACGAGGAATAAAAAGTACCAAGAATTGAATCGCATTTATCGGACAGTAGAGTAGGGCCCAGTGACGACGTGAGGTCACACAACATTGTAAAAACAAACGAAACAAAACTGTTTTATGTTAAAATCTTTTTTTAAATCTCCGATACAAATGATAAATATCGGTACCCATTGGGAAATGTAATTGATGAAAATTCGGAGACGCTCAGAGGAGAAAAGTAATTTAATTTTAATTATTCCTATAAATTATTCAGAATACCATAATTATAAATTACATTGCATGACTCATTTTAGGTATTTGCATAAAAATTAATGTGTTTGTTTTCGATTTAAAATGCTTGTAAGCTTACAATGCATTTAAATTAATTCAGTGGGCGAATCCTCAACTAATATTGACAACATGTACAATTGTACATTGTAAACACATTAAGTCAATATCCTAAACTAAAATTGTTAGGCGGGTATAAGTTATATTTGTTAAAACAACAAAAACAAAATGCTGAGTAATTTCGTGCTTAATAGTAAAACAAGACCTATGTTTACCTACCGTTTTGTCGATAAATAATCGAAAACATATCAAGTTGAATAAATGCTAATTTAAAAATATATACCGATGTTAGCCTCCTTACCGTGTACCTACCTATTTAAAAGCCTACCAGGTTCTAAATTTTAAATAAGATCACGATGGAACCGGAAAGCACTGCGTTTACCTCGATCGTTCATGCGGGTGTAGACTCTCAGTCCTTTCTTGGCATTGAAAATCTTCCTTTTGCTTCTTGTAGCCTATATGAATCGAAAAGGTACCTACCTTATTTACCCATCTTGATGTCGGTTACACAATAGACCCTAGACCAAAATAGTTTTATGAGTACCTATGTTGTATATTAGATTGATAGCGTTATAATTTGCTGCACTAAAAATTACTACCCCTTCTTAATACATATTTATGCGTTCTTCATCCGCCGGAGTATATAATTTTATTTTTATTTTAACACAATATATTATCCTGAATAATTACCCAAAATCAAAGATGTAAATACGACATAAACCATAATAATCCAATCAGGTCGGCGTAAAATTATCACAGGTTGATTGGCCTCTTTAATCTTGATTATTTTCAAAAGTAATACATTGTTTTATGTTTATTTAACGCTACAATTACGTTGATGAACTAAAATACTAATTCTGAACAGGATCATTCTAAACCACCATAATAGTTTAGATCCCAATTGAAAAGAGAACTCTATCAATTTTTATTTTTGTGTTTTTACTTCCTACATAGAACATTTACCTGTATAAACCTATTCAAATTGACATTTGTATGCGGTGCAAGGAAAGGTCGAACAAATGACATTCCTAACGATTCCTTCTTCAATCACATAATCGATTGATTTGTAACTATATACGGATCTATGTATGCTTGTGGAGAAATATAGTGTTCTAAATTATAAACCTACGTAGGTATGAAGCTGTGCATATTCAATAGAAGAATCCTGGCAACGACTCTACATGCGTTTTAGAATAATATTAAGTTAATTTAGAAATGGAACGAACGAAATAAATAGAAAGGCAACGAACATGTCAAGAAGTGATATATTCGTATTTTCGTAAAAATATGTGCCTATTACATAATTATGACTTATCATTATCATAATCCTAACAGCTACCTCAAAAATCAAAATAACGGTTGAAGTAGATATAATTATAGAAGTTGAGAAAAATATACTTAAGTTGTACTAATAAAAATTAAGGTGACAGGCATATCATCATTACAACATATTTAAACAAATCAATGGACTTATAAATCACGCTGATAGATAACAAACAAAAGCAATAAAAGAAGAAGAACGTGGATGATAAAAATGGACCTATTTTAATGTGTTTGAATCGCGATAACTTAAAGCGCGCATTGTGGATGTTAGGCCCGTATAAAGCTCTGATTCCCGAGTTTTATCTTGAAATTAAATTAATGTCCTAAGGTTAGGCAAAATGTCATTCGGAATAGGCACCCAAGTCCTGTCGTACAATGATGACGATGACCCCAAAGCTGCGGCTACCTGCCTCTGTGCTTGTATGCAAATTGGTTGGTTTGGCGAACATGTAGAGTCAACGGACCAACAACCACTTATTTAAGAGCAATTTATTAGATCAATCCTCCGCATTTATAGTAATAAACTAAACCTATTAGATGTTTTATATGTTAATTATTCTTTGAATCAGGTTAGGTAAAAGAGCCGGCATTTATATATAACTGTTCTTTGTATTTTTTTAATGATATCATGGATATAAAATAATTAGAAATATAAAGCAATAATAGGAGATTTTTAAACGGAACATTAATATTGTTAAACGAAAACTTCAAATAAATATTGAAATAATGCTTGTGTACAATTTTATTGTAAAATTACAAACTGGTCTGTCTGTAACAGTTGAAATCTCCGTCGATGGCGCTTATCGATCCGTTGCAGTTTGATGAACATCTACGGTTCTAAAATTTAAAATTACCTATCTCTTTGAATTATAATTTTAATATTTCACAATTAACGGTAGTCACCTACGTTAGTTATTTATTATTTATACATATATCTACTATTAGTAAAAAGTGTATATTTAATAATAATCTGTTTAAAATGTTTACCTATTTATTTAACAGGTCGGCGCTTGTCGAAATAATTTTAAAAGTGAACGAAAACCTTGGTATTTATTTATTCTTTCTTCCTATAATTTGTAATCTCTGAAGAATTTAACGTGGTCATTGACTTACCTATGGTAATCGAAATTGGAATAAAAATAAACTTTTGTGAACCCATCTCGAGTGTTGTTCTTCGTCTTGACTCTGTCGAGTTATGTAAATTGCGCAAAGATGTAGTGCGATACTTGATCGATGGGTCACTGACCGCTGCCGCCCACACTTAGTTTTCAGTGCGGATATGTCACGCATGGGACATCAATAGAAAAACAATTAACTTTATAGGGTTCCGCATAACATGTTACGGTATTATGAAAACTGCTCTATCCGTGCAACTGGTTTAACGAACATTTAAAAGGTGACTCTTTCTACATTCCATCAGAGTAAAGGATTTTTTAGTATTTCGCAACTTATAACTCTGTTATCACGACAATGTGTCGATCGGTACTCGATTGGCGAAGGTGATACTAATAATGTTATATTTACCGAGTAATATCGCAAAACTATTTAACTTCCTTTTTTTCATGAAAAGTTTTAAATTTCCTAGAATCATCACTCAATATCGATAATTTTGGTGATAAGGTATAAATGGTAGAGTCGCGAATAACATGATAATAATGCAAATATAACATCACATATAAATTTTAATAATGTTTTAACCGGCTATAGTAAGTTATTAAAAATACAAAGCCCTTGCTGTAGGAATTCGTTTCGCACTTGGTATATTTTTTCATTATAGAGCTCTGTGGACATTCCAGAATGAACGTAGAGGAGGATCTTTATTTATTTCAACGAGCTTTTTGCGTCTTAAACTTGCTTTCAAAATAGTTCTAACGGGTCTATTATGCAGCTTTTAAATTGTCGTTAAATTGATACCTATTCGTATTGTTGTCTAATGTAAAACGTTTTTGTGAGATCATTGGCCGGCTAGCCTTTGTTAGGTATACTGATTTATTTAAACGAAACACGATATTTATAATCGGGTACCTACAGTCAATATCGAAGACATTCTGATCATCGAACGACCGATTTATCGCCGTATGCAAATTTATATTTGGACTACATTTATCACAAATCATAATATAATATTTAAATGCTAATACCTTTTTTGGGTGGAAGTTTTCCTCCATAACTGAATTTTGGGAGTACCTACATTCCAACAAGTTGTCATTACAATTTAACTTGAATTCAATAATTAAAAAAGCACAAATACTTATTATGCCCGAGAAATAATTTTTATACAGAGGAACAGCATAAATGATAAAATATTACCTATGTTATATTTACCTAATACCTATTTATTATCTTTTTCTTATTTTTTTATATTTTCATCTTTATCGTTTATAATGAATTAGGCAAGTTAAAGCCTATTTTGTAACATGTATTGTGTGCGTAAAGTACTTACTTGTCATAAGGGCTTATTTTTGTATCAAAACCAACTTCATTGTTCTCTCTACCAAATTATTTCTGGAATTGTGATCAATAAGTTTCCAGATCCTTAATCCATAATCGTTTATTATTATTAAATTAAGTCATATATAATTTTTTTATTTTACAGTGCGCTGTGCTATTTGTAAGTACAGTGGCATCACCCCATGTCCCGGACTCGGGTTCGTTCCCCAGAAGTGTAATAGAGACAGTCCCGCGTCACGCGCCACTAGCGACACCATTTCGTTCGTCGGTTGAAAGCATACCGTTAAGGTAACTAGTTCTATGTTAATTTTCTTTTTTTATCTTACAAAGCTAATTGGTATATTTGTGTTGACTAAGTGTTCTGTAACTGGTGAGTTTGGGTAACTAGAAATAATAATTGTCAGACAAATCTAACGGAAATGTAGCAAGTAAACACAATACCTTCTCAACCAAACAGATGTGTCATACGAGACTTCAAAACACCTCTCGAAAACCGCAAACCCGTTTCGTATTAAAACGAGTTTGATGTAAAAGAGAATATTTATTCAAACAGAAAGACTTTATTGCTGGTTTTAAAATTTTAACCTCTTTATATTTTAACCAGGAATTTCAGAGAGGAAGCAGAAGGAAGACTGCCTCTCAGGGACGCCGTTGAAAAACGGCCTATTCCTGTCTTAGACCGCGAAGCTTTGTACAAATTTGTAGAGGTAAGATATTTGAGAATCAGTTTTGTACATATTGTTCATTTCGGAAGGATTAAAAATAAAAAATATTTTTTTTTTCAGGATGCGGAACACATTGATATCAGTGAAGATCTGAAACTTTACTATGGAGCTGCGAATTATTTGAACAAGTAAGTTCTTCGCTATAATGCACGAAGTAAGTTGCTAGGTAATTTAAATGCTTGATAATTTAATAACTAATCATTGTTCTTATTTTCTTAGTGGTTCGCGTACAGATGAACGGTTACATTTGGGAAATGCCAACCTTCAAGGTACAAATATTTTTTTTACGCTTAGGTTAATTTTATGTCATTAATAAAACCCTTTTTTATCAGACTGAATACAAAAATGACAAGGATGAAAAGCTGACCAAAATGTTCTTGTTTTGTAATTTCTAACGAACAATGTCTCATGCAAAATCCATAGCAGGACACGGGCACCAGGGGCATCGTTCATTTCCACTCCCAATTAATAATGGAAATAAACAATGTGAAACTTATAATGACATATAAAGAACTTTTATTAATAATGATAAATTAATAAGAATATTATATGATCACTGAGCGGTACTATTTAATACCCTGAGCTTACGCCACAGGCTCTACCACCTAACAAGTGCGTCTGTTTGTTCGCGAGGTCTCTAAAACAGCTGAACCGATTTCAATGATATATTCACTAGATTATAGAGAAGATATATAAGTTAATTAAAAGTAAATGTTATGGAAGGCATAATAGTTCTTAACCCGAAATTACCACGCAATCAAAATTTACGACGGGAAGAATAAATGGGATTGTTATGGAAGGCATATAGTTCTTATCCCGGAATCACCAGGAAATCGAGATTTACTACGGGAAGAACTCCAGCCCGAACAAAATTGCAGACACAGATAGTATAGCTTTAAAGATTGTGAAACTTACAGAGATGCAGCAAACTGCGTCCCCATCGTACCGTCGACTGGTGGTGTGCTACATGCAGTCGTGGGCGGCGTACCGCGCGCCGCCGCTGGCGTTCACTGCTGGCCTGGTGCCTCGCTCTTGCACACATCTCCACTACGCGTATGCCGTCATGCATCCTCATACCTACGCCGTGATGCCGGCTAATGAAGACTATGACATCATCAAAGGTAAGATACAAAGCAAACCCACAATTCACAAAAATCTATATATTACTAGCTCACCCGGCAAACGTTATTTTGCCAAGAAAATGTTAAGGGTGAACAGCCCTAATCACTTGGGGATATGAAAAATAAATAGTAGCCGATTCTCAGACCTACTGAATATGCATATATTTGGTAAAATCAGTAAAGCCGTTTCGGAGGAGTAAGGTAACTAACACTGTGATACGAGAATTTTATAGATACGTGTAAAATATTAAGCCTTTAGTAAATGATCCATAATTACGTCGATAAACTTTTATACTGCTAAGGGTTCATTGAATACACCAACTTAATTGACTTGTTATCCATGTTAATGATAGGTCATATATGATGGAACAAGTCTCTCTTAACTGGCTCTTATATCTATCAACTGTAGAGAAGTACATAAGTAATATGAAAAGGGACATATTTGAAAGGGTTTTTCAGGGGTTTTAATTTTCTAGAAGGGGTTGTATTGCCTGCTCCAGAAACAGTTCATTTTTCTTAATAGAACAAAAACCGTTATTTACCAGGTGGATACCGCATAGCAACGGGGCTGAGAGGGCGCGTGCCTGGCCTGAAGGTGATCATCAGTGTTGGCGGCGACGGTACTAGCCGCTTGTTCAGCGAGATGGTTCAGGAGCCCTACCGCAGGAACTCATTCATCGATAGCGCTGTAACTTTCCTGAGGGAACATGACTTTGACGGGCTCGATCTGCATTGGGTTTACGCAGGTAATTTTGAGCAAATTTTCCAAGTCTTTTTTATTGAAAAACTTATTTCGAACACAAGTCAATCTTGTATGCGCAATAAGCTTGCTTGCGCGAAATAAATTAGGGATTTTAATATAATAGGATTGGAAAAAAATAATGACTCGATAAAAAACACGTTGTCATAAATTCCTTTGGCATCTTTATTAATTTCCAACCTTTTCCATCGCAGGTGATAAGGACGAAAAAGAAAAAGAACTCTTAACGACGCTTCTTTACGAGCTTCGGGAAAAATTCTCATCTTATGGGCTCCTATTATCAACAGTCCTCCCACCATTCAGGTAAGCAGGTTTTTATACTTTACGGTCAAATTAATTCTTTTAGAGACGTTTAATTTCACACCTTTTAACATTAATAACAATAATAAATATATGAAATGGGAAGTTATTAGGTAATGTTCAGACGTAATTTAAAGATAACCTTTACACGCCTTAAGTGATATTATTAAAAGAATATTGAGATTGTTTTGTCTTTTTGTAAAGATACCAAATTGAAGACGGCTATGACCTCGCCGCTGTCAGTGGAGTAACGGATTACACCATTCTTCAAGCATGGGACATGACACACGCGAAGAGCGATGAACCTCCTTCTAGAGCGGTGCAGCACAGCGCTCTACATCGCGACCCGGGAGCGGCCGCCAGGGATCAGCGATATGATAACATTGTAAGTATGTAAGAATTTTACAATAGCTCGGTATGCTGGACCGACGAAGTACAAAAATTATACTGTGAATTACTGTGTCTCTTTGTTCCTCGTGTGGATGAAATGATGTCACGAAACGATTTGTGACTGGAATTGTAATATTGCAACGTACAACGTACATATCTAATCGTTAAGGCACCTATTCTCAAGCTAAGTGAATCCTATCTCTTGGTAATTTGGATTTAAAATAAAAAAACTTGAATTACTTGGAAACCCACGAAGAAATAAATTACTTCATATTTAAAAATTGTGTAGGTACCTATTGTAAATTACCAAAATAGACCATAGCGAATTTGAATATTATAGAATTAAATGCCGGCGTAAGTCTCGACGCGATTATTATGGTAATGCAGTTTTATCTTCCAATGATGCGACATTGGGCCTTAAACACAAATTTAAATGCATAAATATGAAGTGGAGGACCCTTTTTTGTCAAATAACAAACAACTTATGATTCACATCTCTATCAAAACAATCCGTTTCGCAGGAATTTATGGTGAAGTATATCTTAAGGCACGGCATGGCGGCTGATAAGCTGGTTCTCGGGATACCGTTGTTTGGTCGTTCTTACACTCTCGCCGCTTCAACGCTACCGTCCCCTGGTGCAGCCGTCAGCGGCTGGGGAGATGAGGGAATGTACACGCAGACCAAGGGACTTTTGGCTTACTTTGAAGTAAGTAAAAATTTTAATCATTTACCTCACATAATTATTAAAATAGATTTACTTATATCATCAATTTAACAATTATTAATTTTTTAGTTTTATACGCATAGCTACAAGCTACAACAGAATTTTCTGAAATGTTTTTGGTGTTTCTAGATTTGTATGTCCGAGCGAGAAGGAAGAGGGGCAAGTGGAGTTGACGAGGCCGGAAATGCATTCGCTGTGTTCGACAACCAGTGGATTACATACGATACACCCGATACTGTCATGGAAAAGGTAACATGTAAACTAATAATATTTTCCGGGTTCGATTCCCAACTGGACCAAAATTTATGTGACAGATAAATATGTTCTCGGAACATGAGTATTAGGGATGTGTTTTTTGGCAATATCCATGAGTGACTTTATCCATGGATATTATCATGTTAACGTTTAGGTATTTATAATCAGAATTTCATTCAGAGCGCTGTAAGGTGTAAGTTTTTCCCGTATTCTACCAAGCAGGAATTTAACTCAATATGTAGTTTACTCAGAATATAGGTATTTTAAGTTCATTGAATATCATTCCTGCATAAAGTTTTCAATGACTCTAGTTTACTGTAGCTTTTTTGCCTAAATTATAATGTTTTTTTTAGATGAAGTTTGTCACTGAGTCGGGCCTAGCTGGAGCAGCCGCGTGGGCCATCGACATGGATGACTTCCGCGGTCTTTGCGGAAGACCTTTCCCAATCCTGAGCGCTATATCTGCAAGTCTTAACAGTCAGTATTATAACACCTTAAAATTAAATCTTTAACCTGAGAAATTTCTATTGCCCCCTGTTTCATTGAATGTTTGATTGCAGGAGAAGCAGTAACGACCGATCAATCGTCCCTTAAGATTGGGGCTTGTGAAGCAAACACCCCTTATTTGGCCTCCGATGAGGAATCTTGTGCCCATTTCCATTTCTGCTCTGGTGGCATCAATTACCGTATGATCTGTGAAGATGAACGCTTGTATGATCCTTCTACCGGATTTTGTGGGTAAGAATATAATTATTAATTTCAGTGGTAGTTACCTGTCGACTTTGGTTGCATTCCATTCGTTGATCTAGGTCCAAAGATTTTGAAATCCGATCATACTGCTTTTAAGACCGCTTATGATTTGAATCCAGTAAAACGAGTACTTAATTAAACTGTTATTGCAAACCATCTTTGTGTCATGAAATTCTTATTGTTCAAAGGCATCAAGATGTAGCAAAATGTGTACCAGGACAAAGTCTAAGAATAAGTGTCGAGGAGGCAGCCCGTTTCCTATCGCAAGCCTACGAAACTGACTTTGAGGTAAGAAAAAATAAATAAATAACTGAAATTAAATATTTTCAAGAATATTGTTGGTCTAAGATTCCATAACACTTTTGCTTCATGCATCGAGTATTTGATTAAAATCATTTTTTTATGTACAATTAGGCAACGAACAATATGGTTTGCCTGGTGTGCCTATCGAAAAATGGCCGCTAGTATGTTTAATTAACGAAAGAAAAATGACTTTCTGGGGAGAACTTACATGCATCTGTTATTTATATAAAATATTCTCCAAGGTCATTATATACACCTAGAGCAGTGGTGCCCAAACGGTCGATCGCGATCGACCGGTCGATCGCGAGAGGTTTCACGGTCGATCTTAGAAGTTAAGCCAGGACAAGATTTTATTTTCGAAAATTTATAAATTACCTACTTACTGAGCATGCATCTACATCTCGTTAATTTTCCGCCACAAGAAAAATATGCTTAACTTGACCTGTATTTATTTTCTTTTCTAATAATATTTTTTATGTACAAATGTGTGTACAGAGTAAGAAACTATGTAAAACTGTTTGATTATAATCATATTATAAATCTAATCATTAATAATTTCTTATTATTACAACATAAAATAATAGATAATAAAAAAAATACATAAAAATAAATCTGTCGATCTTAAACCCTTAACTTTTTCTCAAGTCGATCTTCACAGCAAAAAGTTTGGGCACCACTGACCTAGAGTGTCCTAGAGGTCCTGAAAAGTCAGGTGTGTCATTAGGCACATGGCCGCAACCTGTTGGCAGCCAGGCATAAAGAGGCGCTTTTCTGGTGAAAGTTTACACCCATCTGTTATTTGCATCATTTATAGCTCAAATTAAAGCTATTTTTTTCTGTACATGATAAACTATGTGTGCCTACGCAAAAATGGCCGCAACTTAGGTGTGCCCGCAGTTGAAGTATGTTGTAAAACTTATATTTATATTTGTGAAATTTATACTCCTTGACGTATTTTCTTCATTTACAAGACAGAGAAAAGTACTAAAACTCATTTTTGTTAATCTTTAGCGTTAATACTAAATAAAAGCCGTAATAGTTTTCTCATATATCTGCCATGTAGGTACAGACAACGAGCAGTAACATATTCTTTATAAAAAAAAATATCTACCTATAACACAATAAATGTGTTTGACAAAAATATCCTATCCTACTATATCCTACTAATAATAATATTATAAATGCGAAAGTTTGTAAGGATGTATGTGAGTGAGTGAGTGTGTGTGTGTGTGTTTGTTGCTCTTTCACGCAAAAACTACTGAACGGATTTTCATGAAACTTTGCAGTAATATAGCTTAGACATTGGAATAACATAATTTGTTAAAATTTATAGAGATTTTTGAAGGGACTGGTTCCCCAAAGCGAAGCGAGGGCGGATTTACTAGTAATACAATAAAATAATTGATGATCGATAAATGTATGAAAAACATAATACAATAAATAGTATGACTGATGTTGGAGATTAAAGAATATAATATATTATACATCGCCGTATGGCTTACGTCAACTTCATCGACAGTATTAGTAACCCTTATTTGCTTCGCCTTACTTTAACAGCAGCAATGGTAATTTAACTAATAATTCTTAAATAGTGATTTATTAATCGATCGTTAATTATCATTTATTTATTACATTATATTAGCATGCAGCACCAACAACCGCTGCCGCCCATGACAACTGTGACCGAGTCAGAAAAAGACTCAAACAGGGACTAAGATGATTAGTCCAGTTAGTAGACGATGTTGGGACATTAGTTGCTTAGTTTGTTAATAAGCATGAGAACTTGGATAACGACTGATAGTGATAAAAATAGTCCTGCCAGTCGTTGTTAGTCCGGTTAGTAATTGTTAGTAAGTCTTTTTTTAATTCGGTCACAGAAGTGCTGCTACCCTTGAGGAATGAGATGGTCGTGTCTAAAATATGTAATCGGCTCCACACTTTCCTATCCGGATCTCAATTGTTCAACAATTATTACACGGTAGGAATGGTACTTAGTACCCTGGCGAGCGGTGGTACTTAATGCGGTATGGTGATAGATTATCATGCGCAGAAAAAAAATAGCTTTAATTTGATCTATAAATGAAGAAAATACGTCAAGGAGTATAAATTTCACAAATATAAATATAAGTTTTACAACAGACTTCAACTGCGGGCACACCTAAGTTGCGGCCATTTTTGCATAGGCACACATAGTTTATCATGTACAAAAAAAAATAGCTTTAATTTGAGCTGTAAATGATGCAAATAACAGATGGGTGTAAACTTTCACCAGAATAGCACCTCTTTATGCCTGGCTGCCAACAAGTTGCGGCCATGTGCCTAATGGCACACCCGACTTTTCAGGACCTCTAGGTGTATCTTGACCTTGGAGTATATTTTATATAAATAACAGATGCATATAAGTTCTCCCCAGAAATTCATTATTCTTTCGTTATTTAAACATACTAGCGGCGTAGCGGCCATTTTTCGATAGGCACACCAGACAAACCATATTGTTCGTTGCCTAATCTTCTTAATATATATAAATCTCGTGTCACAATGTTGGTCCGCGATGGACTCCTAAACCACTTAACCGATTATAATAAAATTCGCACACCATGTGCAGTTCGATCCAACTTGAGAGATAGGATACTTTAAATCTCAAATTATAGTCGCAATTTTAATTTATTTCTAATTATTTGTCTCTTATTATTTGACAGTAAGTTTTGCAAGTAATGACAATTGACATGGCAGTCTTATTCACAGATGAACAGACACCTAGCGCCACACAAGAGAACTAAATTAAGAGTGTTATTATTTGACAGTCACAATTATATGTAACAGATGTCGATACCTTTCGACTGGGTTGAGTAAGTAATCAATAGATGGCGCTGCTATGGTAAATCTAACTTGCACCCGTGCGAAGCCGGGGCGGGTAGCTAGTTGTACATAAAAAAATGATTTTAATCAAATACTCGATGCATGAAGCAAAAGTGTTATGGGATCTTAGTATATGTATATTGAATAATTGTGACAGAATACATATTTTCCATTTTCAGTGGAGTTTTAGTCCAGCAAAAGACTCTGCGATTAGTAAAGACCCTGAACGACTTATTGCTACAGATATGGATACAGATATGACTGAAAAACGAGGTAACTATTGGAGAAATCTAGATTGTATGACTATCATACTATTAATGAAACCAAATCGATTAAAAATATTTATTTGTAGCGAAAGAAAATGACAACCGCGTGGTTTGCTACATGACAAGCTGGGCATTCTACCGACGAGCAGACGGCAAGTTTGTTCCGGAACAAATCGACACAAGACTGTGTACACACGTGGTCTATGCTTATGCATCGCTGTCTCCCGATGAACTGGTTGCGAAAGAATTCGATCCTTGGGCAGACATAACCAACAGTGAGTCTAAAATCTTATATTTTTTTTAATGGTAGGTATCAAAAGAGCATGCAGCACCACCCTTTGCTGCCGTCCAAGACAACTGAGACCGTCCTAAAGCAAGATAGTTAGCAGACGGCGTTTGTTAGAAATTATGAGGACTGGGGCGGGGACCTACTCCGACTCAAACCCTCCGATGTATATAAAACTGTCTTACTATTGTGTCTATTTTCCACAGATCTGTACGAAAGAGTCACATCTCTTAAGGACGTGAAAGTATTGTTAGGCTTGGGAGGGTGGACGGATTCAGCAGGCGACAAGTACTCCCGCTTAGTATCCTCCGGTGCAGCGCGGACTAAGTTTGCAGAGAAACTGGTCGCTTTTCTACGTCTCCACAATTTCAAGGGACTGCATTTGGACTGGAATTATCCAGTTTGTTGGCAGAGTAACTGTAAAAAGGGTGCTAGGTCAGACAAAGCGAACTTTGCTAAACTAATACAGGTATGTACAATTATTTTCATGCTTTGCATTCTTTTCGTACTTAATTTTATAGCATTTATTACGCAATCGAATATGATTACAGGAATTGTCTAAAATCCTGCATGGAGCCGGAATGGAGTTGGGCGTTGCTCTTTCTGGATACAAGGAAGTAATTGAATCGGCATATGACTTGCCAACAATATCCGCAGCCGTGGACTTCATGAGTGCCATGACTTACGATTACCACGGAGGATGGGAACGGACCACCGCGCATCACACGCCATTGGTTCCAACACAGAGGGATGCACTCTCATATTATTCAATTGTAAGTAAAACAACATTATTTTATCAACAAAACAATAATTTTTATGTATGGATTAAATAAAATTCTATAATAAGGTTCAATGTTCAAATTCAATCAAAAAGATATCAACGCGATACCTACCTTTCTATAAAAATCAAATGTACCTATTTTATTTTTAATTTATTGTTGAAAAAGTTGAACAACATGTACCTACCTATAATAAAATGAAGTCCGAATTATCATGATTATTTTGTATTCGGTTTATTTGAAGTATTACATAATCGGTACCTGATTGAACCAAACCAAAAATAGGACAAATATTAATTTTTAAAAGCCGTGCTTTTGACTAACCTACTGATCCTGAGGGTATTGATTTTTTTAGGAATACGCAATAAAAGCTATGATCAGTGGCGGAGCTGATCCAAAGAAACTGCTGCTCGGGTTAGCCTTCTATGGCCAGTCATACAGACTCGCCGATGTGGAGCGGTCCAGTGGACCAGGAACCCCGGCGGCCGGGCCGGGCGATTCTGGAGAGTTCACGAAACAACCTGGCATGTTAGCCTATTATGAAATTTGTTACCGAGGTAAGTGAAGAAAAGAAGACATTTTATGTTTGTTGTAAAATTATCCCTACAGTTTGTTTTTTTAATTTGGGCCGTAATTTTAAGGGCGCTTTTAGTGTCACGCGGATTTGCTCACGCACGTGGGATTGGCCCGCATGCGTAGCACCCGCAAAGAACAATTTCATATATGAATTTATTATAAAGCGTGATAAACGCACGCGGGACGCGGGGCGCTGTGCGGAGCGTCATCCCGGAGCGCGGCGTCCGCATGCGTGAGCGTCCCTACAACTTTACTGCCCATTTTAGTGTCGGACGGAGCGCACACACCGTATTGTACTAATCGTCTACGCCTCTACGCAACCCGTTACGCAACCCGCAGAAGACTGAAACTTAAACTGCGTATGATCCGCAGCGTGAAATTTCACGCATGCGGGCCAATCCCGCGTGCGTGAGCAAATCCGCGTGACACTAAAAGCGCCCTAAAAAAACTTTATGCGTGGTAATTTTAAAAAATTAAAAGTCAGATTTAATACCAATTTACTTATAGGGATAATAAAATTATCAGGGATAATCAAAATGATAGAAATGTTATGTATCATCACTACATAGTATAAAACAAAGTCGCTTTCTCTGTCCCTATGACCCTTTGGTTCGTTAAATCTTTAAAACTACGCAACGGATTTTGATGCGGTTTTTTTAATAGATAGAGTGATTCAAGAGGAAGGTTTATATGTATAATAACATCCATTAAATAGTGGAGAAATACTGTTGTTTTTGAGGTTTCTAATGTGATGTCGTTAAATTATCAATTTTTTTCCTCTTCCATTGCAAACGCAAGCTGAACCCTACGAGATTTATCAAAATAATGTACTAATTATTTGTACACATTGAAAAGGTCTACAGAAAACTCCGCGATGGAATATGTCTAGATCTCTGAGGTACGATTCAGACCAACCGGCTCGCATCGGCCCGCATCGGCCCGCATCGGAACGGAGCCGTACGGCTACCGCGACAGCCGTACGGCTCCGCGACGCGGAACGGAGCCGTACAGCTGTCGCGGTAGCCGTACGGCTGCCGCGTTCGCTGGAATCCGCACGCACGAACGGAGCCGGTCGGAACAGGTCGGTCGTCGCGACAGCCGTACGGAGCCGATCGGCCGTCGCGACAGCCGTACGGAGCCGGTCGGCCGTCGCGACGCGTCGCGCGACCGAGAAAACTATGCGTTGCACGCAAATATGAACTGTAATTACTGTTGATAGATTTCAATGTTCTTTACCGCATTTTAAAATGCCGCCCGGCCTGTCCGGTGCGGGCCGGTTGGTCTGAATCGTACCTTATGGATATCCCACAATAACATTTTTTGTCATTTACTTTTTAACCGACTTCAAAAAGAAGGAGGTTCTCAATTCGACCGTAATATATGCTTTTTTTTATGTACGTTCAGCGATTATTTCGTCGTTTATGGGCCGATTTTGATAATTCTTTTTTTGTTGTAAAGTAGATATGCGCAGTGGGGTCCCCTGATAAGGAAACCAGGATCTGATGATGGCATCTCAGAGAAATCGAGGGGAACTTTCGAAAATTGTATGGACAACTAGTGTGTTTGTTCATGTTATCATAAGTACATTAAAGCGCTACCATTTCATGAACATCTGGAGTCGATCTGAGGAAGCCGAAAGACAATCGAGGGAACTCCTCAACGATTTACTGCAGTTATCTAGTGTTTGGGCTTCATTAATTTGTAGTGACGAGAACTTTACACTTACATGTTGAATTGAGCGCCATCTGGCGAGTAGTTTTTGAGTTATCTCTACTTATCAAGATTGAAGTCGGTTATTTTTTTTGTAAAAAGCAATTATTACGACAAATAATAGCTAATTTTCGAAGCGATTTTAACCAATACAGCATTAATCCTTATCCAATTAAATAGCTTAAATACATTGTTGATTTAATATACCTAGATCTATATGGTCCTTTACAGTACAAGATTTAAATGAATATTTTCGAAGATATTACAGATTTAAAATTGCGGGACGTAGCGAAGTAAATAAGTAATGTAGGTATGAATTTAGATATTCCAAAGATAGCAGGAAATAATCTTCATGGTATAGGGAAAGGAGAATTGTTTTACTCCAAATACCACGGGGAGTAATAAATAAATCAAAACTACTGGATCGATTTTAATCATTTTTAGGGTTCCGTACCCAAAGGGTATTATTATTATTACTGAGACTTCGCTGTCCGTCCGTCCGTCCGTCCGTCCGTCTGTCACCAGGCTGTATCTCGTGAACCGTAATAGTTAAACAGTTGAAATTTTCACAGATGATGTATTTCTGTTGCCGCTACAACAACAAATACTAAAAAACAGAATAAAATAAATATTTAAGTGGGTGCCCATACATTCGACGTAAGTTTAGTTACCTACCCTTCGGTCCAAGAGATGGCGTTGGGCGTAGGTAATAATTATGTGGCTACAATAAAACAATTAAATATTTAAGTGAGGCTTTTATACAACAGACCAGATTTTTTTGGCGTTTTTATACATAATGGTACGGAACCCTTCGTGCGCGAGTCCGACTCGCATTTGGCCGGTTTTTTTCAGTTAGTGACATAGGCTATAATGTTATACCCGTGCGAAGCCAGAGCGGGCCGCTATGTTTTTATATAGGTACAACGTTCACAGTTTTCTGTAGATTATTTAGTATCAGCATTGCACCCGTGCGAAGCCGGGGCGGGTCGCTAGTTAAGTATAATGAAACTTTATACATTCCTGATAAAATATTCTGTATTGCAGTTAAAAATTTGAGATGGAAGACCGGTAGACAGGCCAACGCTGGACCGTACGCTTATTCTGACAACCAGTGGGTCGGATATGACGATCCCCAATCGATCACCGAAAAGGTATTGTTATTATTAAAATATATATTTTTAGCCAATTTTTGAGGATCACCTAAGTTAAGTTATTAAGTGCCCAAAAATACTCGAGAAATCTAAACCAGATATGTAGAAAGTTTAGTAGTTAAGTACCTACTTAAAATTACCAGCTGTAATGTCCGGGATCTGAAGATGACCTAACAATCTACTTATAACATACTTACCTCTCAACATTTCCGTTCAGGTGCAATGGGCCATGCGCCAAGGGTTGCGTGGAGTGACAGCGTGGGCGGTGGACCTAGACGACTTCAACAACCGCTGCTGCGCGGAACCCTCGCCGCTGCTGCGAGCGGCCGGCCGCGCGCTGGGCCGCTCCGTACCCGCGCCGCCCACCTCGCCCTGCGAGAGACCGCCCGAACCCATCACTCCGTCTCCGCCCACCACTACTCCTGCTGAGTCTGACGGTATAGTAAACCCAACTTAAGACTGAAACGAAAGAGGCGCTGTCGGACGCATTTGACATTCATTTGACCAATCATTGCACACTAGTAACTGAAAGATGAATGACCACAACGTACTTATGAATGACTTTTCGTTAGTTCCAATTTTTGCCATTTCAGAGATAAGTTGGGCGCACTGTAGGTCATTGATCTATAAAAGGACTATGGATTAGACACTAAAGCAAAAATAGCGAGCCTGTCAATGCCTGTCAAAATTTTAGTGAATAAAGTATGGCCGATTCTACTAGTGTTGTGCGCACTACGTGGACGGAAACACTATCGATATTTAGTTTAATGACTAACGATTTATCAGCAATAATACATGTCGTTCGTCTTCTCAGCGATATTAATATTAATTTTGATACCTACTGCGATGAACTTGTCATGTCATGTCAACCAAAAATATTTTGTGATATTATGCTACCTCTTGAGAAGTTAACAGAATCATTCTGTCATATTAATTTAAATTCCTTACTAAAAACATTGAAATTTCAAGTGTTCAATAATTAAGTACTAAACGGTACCGCGGTGGCCAACTTCCCCTCAGTTTAGGGTTCTTCTACTCTATTAACTTAGTTCAATTAAATAACATACAGACCTAATTTTAAACTTGTGTAAGACTCTCTTGTTCTATAAAAAGTAAGAAAAGCTCACCAAAATAGAAGGAACAGCGCCGTCGTGTAACCTTACCACATTAAGCGTTCTGTAGAAACTTGCTTCAACAAAATGTAATGAGCACACATACAAATAGTTAAGGCCAGGATTTATGTTTTCTGGCCCAATTATTTTTAGCCACTTCTTTCGTAATGATTTATTTGAAGGTAATCTATTGAATAAAAACAATTATTTCAACTTTCTTCAGCGTCATTTTAAATTATCGATATATCGATATTTTAACACTTTCTACCCTGAGTGTCATTGAAATGTAAACAAACCGGCTACTCAAATATATAAAATAATGATGTAAAACCCAACAAAACATTAACAGGCCTACGTAACCCTCGCACAGATCTTCATGCAGCAAAAACATATATCAATTTCATTCAGATATTCAACAAACAACGAAAACTGATAGGTACTAACTTATGTAAAGTTAATCTTGGGTGTAATTTGTTTTTCCGGGCTCCGCATTGTAGTATACAGCACTTCATTGTGTTTAAATGTGTTTTTCTATCTTTAAAGGACACCACAACACCTCGTATCAATGCCTTTTTTAATATATGGGTTTTTTACTATTTGTTTGACATAAGATGTCATTTGTAAGGGTGAATAACAAATGGCCGGCCTGCTACACACCAACCAGCTAATTTCATATGAGGTTAAGGATTAGGGCGTCTCTATCTAAAGTAGGTATATTCCTATCTCTATGCTGTAGGTTATGTTGCTTTTACACTGGCATTGGTTATTTATCTGTCATTTCACAACAGATTAAATCGAAATTTTCCTGATCCTTCGAAATAGGTTACAACCTAGTTTCTACCTACCTAGGTATATTAGACGTCCTACGACTATGCCTCAGTGCCGTTTTCAATTATTATTGATATATTTGTTTATAGATTTTTTTATAGAAATGAACAGAATATCTGAGTTGAACTAACCAATCGCTAAACCTTTACGTAGTCAATTAGAAATTTATAAAATAGGTACTAAACTGAACTTATTAGAATTGTATTGAGGTTGAACATTTCAGATTTTGGAGACAATTACAATCGCTGTATGTAAACATTGTAAACATAAATAATATGTTGTAGGCGCTATCGCCGGCGGCGACCACGGTAGTCACGGCCAGCACGATCACACCTCAACGACCTGGCCGAGCTGGAACCCCGCCACGTCCACCACCGCGCAGACATGGTGGCCACCAGCTACTACCACCCCGGCTCCTACCACCACGACAAGAAGAACTACCACTACTCGAACTACTACCACCAGCACCACCACTAAGAGACCGGCTGTGGATTCCGGTATGAAGTCTCCATACTCTTCATTTATTTATACCTAAAAATGAACAATATCCATACTTATAAAGCGTTGCCGTGTAGATTTTAAAACTACCGTACCATAAAATCTAGGCATTAAAAAGGATACATACTTACACAAACAAATAAAAGGATGATAAGATTATATCATTTAAATAAAAATCTTTAGGCACAGTTTCATATTAATCATCTCTATTCCTTTGTATGTAGGTGTTGAGGGCGATTCTTGTGTGGCGGGCGAATATAGGTCAGCGCCAGGAGACTGCGAGGCGTATCTGCAATGTGAAAGCGGCAATTGGCGCAAACATCGATGTGCCCCAGGCTTGCACTGGTCTGCAAACTCCAATAGATGTGACTGGCCAAGCTTTGCCAAATGTTCCGGTAAGTCAGATTGAATAAAAAATCCATAGAACGACATTATTTGTTGCCAAGCCGACAAACCATAAAATTTTCCATAAGTCTTTTTATTTCATATCACTATTAGTCCTTAAAGTTGGATTATTATAGCAGTATAATAAAGAACTTTTTAAATTTCAGAAACTTCAAACGAACAGGCTAGCACAACTACCACCACACTGGCTCCAATGACGTCAAGGCCACCACCTACCACTACCACTACAAGAAGATCTACCACTAGCTGGACCACGACTACTACCACTACACGCAGACCTATCACAACAAGACCAACAACTACTTCAGTTAGCTCAGGTAAATGTTTTGAGATGTGCGTTACCATGTTTGTAGATCATGTGAAGGTAACATTTATTGTTTTTTTTAAATAAAATAATTAAATTTGATAATTTCCGACACATAGGCATAGGTGAAGTGGAAGGCGGTCCATGTAATGGTCAGCAGTACCATGAGGTAGCCGGTGATTGCAACGCGTATCTGCACTGCGACGGAACGTCCTGGCGCCTGCAACATTGTGCCCCCGGCCTACACTGGAGTGCTTCCGAGAAGCATTGTGATTGGCCCAATTATGCTAAATGTGAAGGTAAATAATGATATCGTATTTCCTTCATATTTGTGCTAAAATCTATATAGGTAACCTGTGTAGTAAAACTTATGAACGGTAAGTATGTACTTATTTAGTTCTGAAAATAGAATGATAGGTCAAGAATTAGAATACGCGCTGTTTAACATGATATCAGAAACCATTAGCCAAATCTTATGGAACACCTTAAGGTGCTATTCGGTACCGTTATTCTATTGGTCAAATACTAAATTGGTAAATCCACCACCAGACTATTTTATACAAATATCCTGTGTTCGGGTTCTATTTTATTTTTCCTTGGTACTTCCGGGTGCTTCCGGAAGTTTTAGACATGATGGCAACACTGATCAATGTCAATGTCATTTTCAATAAATTGTCAGATTCAGCTGATTTGTCTGCTGATCAGCTGATTACTTTTTGTTGCTATATATAACGATTTACACTTTAATTTTACTGTGTTCACGCTCAATAAATTATCAATCAAAATATTAAAAATCTACATTTATAAAAACTCACTTGTTATTGCTCAAATCTTGTCATTTATATATTTTTTGAATAGTTTTCTGTTTAAATTTGGATAGCTATTATTGAAAATCTCTTGAATGTTACATAAAGAAGTACAAAAAAACAAAAAAAATTACCCGTGATCTGAAAATGAGGGGAACAATGTATACGGTAGTATTTAATTTTTCATGTACTATATACCTACACAGACATAGTAACATGTCTGTGTATACCTAATAATTTTGTAGTTTAAAAAACATTTTGTAGATCGTAATACTCTTTCGTAATAAATTCAATTTCATTTGTTTCTGACAGGCATCTGTATTTGTTTTCAGGTTCAACACCAAAAACTACTACAGTTTCACCAAAACCAACCAGGACACAGAGACCAACACGACCGGCTACATCAAGTAAGTTTATAGCATTGTACCACACTATAAATTGTCCAGTTAGCAGCATATAAAGCTGAACCGCAGCTGAACCGCATATAAACAACCTACCTCTCTGGATCAGGAGCTAGGTATTCACAAGTGTAGTGCAATATTATTTTTAAATATCATTATTTGTGATAATTCATTAGTGGAACAAACAATGTTATGAATTGTATTTAAATTTTTGTCTGGCCAAATCAAAAACTCATTGATGGTAATAAAATTAATTTTGTTTGTAAATTAAGGTATGAATATTTATATTGCAATTTATAGTAAGTATATTGGATAGGCACATTCAAGATTAAAAAGGCTAAATAGTAATTTATTAGGAAGAATGTTTTGATCATTTTTCTTTGTATTTAACAAACAGTGTTCTTTCTTTCTTTTTATACTAATTATTCTAATAAAATATTACTTTTTTCTTAGGTCCCATATCTAGTGGGCCGCTTGAAGGTGACACCTGTGGAGGAAATGATATGCACGCCCCGGCTTCTACTTGTGACGCCTACCTGCTCTGTGTCAGCGGGCGGTGGAAGAAGCAGCTATGTCCACCTGGCCTGCATTGGGATAAACGCACCAGTCGTTGCGACTGGGTTGACTTTGCCATGTGTGAAGGTATGCAGCGAATGATGAATATAATATTAACTTGTTACCATTTTATTTCTCCTTTCTTTCATCCTGTAGGATTCAGTTTCAATTTCATAGAAATTTGGATAATTCATTGTTTTTTATGGTACTGATGATTATATAAAATGCATTTTATAAAACTCAGAAATACTGTACAAACTGATATGTATTTTAGTCATAGCAATCTTTTTTTATAAATTAGTAGATTGTAGTTCACAATATGTTTGGTATCAAAATGATGACCTCTGATAGGAATCCAGGGGCCTACCACAACCTCTTAAAGCTAATTTATACAAATAATACCTATTAAATTTTCATGTTAATAATAAATAACTAAATAATTTTCACACCAAATTATTTACTTTAAATATTATTTCCTTTATTAATTTATTTCATAATCTTAGCATCCAAACCAGACAAGACCAGGCCTACAGCGTTTGCAAGTCCCACAACTACCAGTCGACCAACAACCACTCCTACCACTACCACCACCACCAGGAGACCCAGCAGTGATTATCAAAAACCATCAGTGAGTGTTACAATTTGGAACATTGTTAAAATTTATCCTTATTTTCTCATATTGAGGCGAGTAGCACATTTAGGTGCTTTTATCTTGAAAGGCACTTGAATTGAACTTAACGATAACTGCTCTAAAATTCTTTGAAAATCAAATTTGAAATAAAATAGATTTTTTCAATATCAACAGCGTAGTTATCAATGACTATATCAAAATGTACACTGATAATAATACGAATTTTCAGTACTCTGCTGTCTCTATAGTACCTAAGTATAATACTTACCGAAATGATAAGTTTTGTTTATAATGGAGGAGTATCGGCGTTTCCGTATTTACCATCGATCTATAATTTTATAATTTATTTATGGTATTTATAGAGAAACAAACTTCCCAGCACTCGACTCTTCAGTTCTGCTCTTAATAATAAACAATTCTTCCCCAGCGTTGCATCACCGGCACGTACCACTCGCACCCTCGCTGCGAGAAGTTCTACGTGTGCGTGAACAGCATGCTGGTGACGCAGAGCTGCGCGCCCGGGCTCGTGTGGCGGCAGGACCGCTCGCAGTGCGACTTCCCGAACGCCGCGTCCTGCACCGACCGGCGACAGGTCTCGTCTGCGATTACTGATGCTAGTAAACCTGGGAATATGATGCAGATCAGCGAACCTGTTACAAGTGAGTGTTTAAAGATTCATCATCACAATAAACTAAACCATAACTGTTCCATTGCTAGGCACGGGTCTCTTCTCACTATGAGAAGGTTAAAGCCATAGTCCAAGCTGGCCAAGTGCGGATTGACGATCCTGACATACATTTGAGCTTCTTTCAAGTCTTTTCAAAACGTAAAATATTATCTGTAAATTAGTAGTAAAAAAACCGCAAAAAAATTAAAAGCCGCAAGCGCAACCAATTGTTATTGTTACCGCTTTTATTGTTGTATTTTTATAGCTTTAAGTTTTTCTGTAATATTTATCATTAACCTTGTTTAACAGCCTACTGCGAGAGTGGCCAATATGCCATGGATCCAAAAGACTGCACGCGCTACCGACATTGTCTGTTCGGTAAATTTGAGGAGTTCGCCTGCACCGCCGGACTACACTGGAATCAGGTTAGCTCATGTTTAAAAAATTACATATAACTACTGTCATCCACCGTTATACAAGGAATGTAATGATTGACTTCAAGTATGGCGATTAATACTTTGTAGTGTGGTCAGGGGGAGATGAAGTCAAACGAATTTTAGGTTCCACTCAATAACACTTTATTGGGTTTTGATACATTGCAATACAGTACAACGTTCGGTCCCAGACTGCCTGCAAGGCACGCCTGCACCGATGCATCGCGTATGCGACGCGCTTAGTCAGCACCATTACACCTTCCATTTTTGGGAGAAAAAAAAAAAAAAAATGATTACATACATTTTTTTTTGTCAAAATTTAACTCATTAAATAAACCTGTGTTACAAAGAGTAATAAACATTACTTAGGTAAGTACTCAGAAACAGAAATACGATACACATGTTTAAAAGACGTTCTCATATAAAATGCTTACATATCTAAACATTGAAACGCTTAGTTCTGTTCTTGTGAACAGTGACATGTTTGCCTTTAACGTTTATAATTACATTCGGTGAATCATCACGTACTACAACATAAGGTCCATTATACACTGGTGACAATTTATTTCCTACTTCGTTTTTTAATAAAATCAAATCATTCTCTCTGTAAAAAATTTCATTTACCCTTTCATCATACTTTAATTTCCTTTTCTCCTTACTTACTACTAAGTTATTTCTAGCGTCTAAAGTAGCTTTTTGTAACCTATATTTTAGTTCCTTAGAATAATCATCGAAGTTATAAATTGGATCAACTATATTACTATCTAAATTACTTGGCAGTATGCACCTTCTACCAAACACTAACTCGTACGGTGTGTAACAAGTCTCAGAATGTACAGTATTATTATACGAAAAAGCCCAATAAGGTAGCCAACTACTCCAAGAATAAGGTTGATTGTCTGTCTGAATCCTTAGAAATGAATTTAATCCTTTGTGTGAATTTTCTAGAGCTCCTACGCTTTCGTGATGATACGCGGTAGTTATTAACTGTTTAATATTAAGTAATTTACAAACTTCACTTAAGACTTTTGATACAAATTCAGTACCCCTATCTGATGCAATTTCCCGGGGCACCCCATAGCGTAATATAAAATTTTCTGTGAATGTTCTTGCTACAGTGGCCGAATCTTTAGAACGTAACGGGTAAACTTCAACGAATTTAGTCAGTTCGCACTGAAGGGTTAAAATATAACAGAAGTCGTTATCATCTTTGTCCAACGGACCTACGATGTCTAAGTATAACTTATCGAAACCGGTATGTGCAGTGGTTGTTATTGTCATGGGCTGCCTCGTATGATGATTCGTATGTTTTTGTTTCTGACACTTATCACACCTCCGTATGTACTCTCTCACATCAGCTTCCATACCAGACCAATAAAAATACTTACGCATATTATTTACCATCCGACGAACACCTGCGTGTCCACTGGTGGGAAGTAAATGAAAATCATTAATTATAATACGTTTTTCATTATCGTCAATTATTTTTCTTACTCCACTTATAACATTAAAACGCGGTCCGGACCATTTATTATTCTTACATATAATTTCAGTAAAGGCCTTTAACAATATATTATTTTCTTGACACTTTAAAATCGATAACTCGCTTATATTTTTATCTTTACATAATTGTACCAAATCCTTCACTAGCTCGTCTCGCGATTCTAATGATAAGGCGTTTGGGTTTACATAAATAGTCTTTTTAGGTAAAACAAAAATTAAATTTTTGTACGTATTGTCCATTAAATGTTTAGGTGTTCTTTGCAATTCATTTAAAGTAGCTACTTTTAACTCGAAATCGTTTTTTCCCTTTTTTAATATTTCTACAATATTCGGTTGATCATGCCGATTATGTGTAGAAATATTTGTATTTTGCTTCGAATCGTTTGACTGTCCTTGCATTCTTCTCTTCATACCTCTCGTTAACACACACACAACTTTGTCATTCATCTCCTTAAGTTCATCACTAGACACAATAATGCGCGACAACGCGTCTGCAGCAACGTTATCACGTCCTCTCACATAAACAATACTGAAATCATACTCTTCTAAACACAGTCGAAATTTAGTCAAACGGCTAGAAGGGTTTGTCATACTAAATAGGTACACGAGTGGCTTGTGGTCCGTCTGTATGATAAAGCGACGGCCATACAAGTACGGACGAAAATACTTCACACTCCACACGATAGATAAAAGTTCCTTTTCAATTACGGGGTAATTTTTCTCGGCTTTATTCAGACCACGGCTTGCGAAAGCTACAGGTTTATTATTACTGTTACATAGTACCGAGCCTATGGCAAAAGATGATGCATCCGTTTTTAAAATAAATTGGTTATTAGGCGATAAGTCGGGATAATCTAAAATTGGCGGGTTTATTAAACTTTCTTTTAACTTATTAAATGAATTTTCACATTGCAAGGTCCACTTAAACTGAACGTTTTTTCGACATAACTCGTTTAATGGTGTAGCTATGCTAGCAAAATTAGGGATAAATTTTCGGTAGTAGTTAGAGAATGCTACAAACCTCTTAACCTCATCAGCTGTTTTGGGAACTGGGAAATTTTTAATTATTTTAGTTTTGTCGGGGTCCGGAAGAATACCGTGTTCTGATATGACGTGTCCTAAATATAATATTTGTTTTTTCAAAAATTCGCATTTGTCGGGGTTTAATTTTAAGTTACTAGTTCTCATACGCTCAAATACGCTTTGCAAATTTTTATTATGATTTTCGAGATTTCTGCCGAAGATAATGATGTCGTCCATATATATCAAACATGCCTCATAATTTAAACCAGATAAAGCTACCGTCATGAGCCTTGAAAAGCAACTAGCACTTATTTTTAGACCCATGGGAAGCCTCTTCATTTGGAATTGACCTTGACTCGTGGTGAAGGCTGTACACTCTCTACTGGTACCTGGTGAAAGATTTGCTTGGTAATAACTTTGTGCTAAATCGAGATGAGAAAAATACACGGCACCTGATAAGGAATCAAGGATATCCGTGATGTTGGGAAGCGGGAATTTATCATCATGAATTACTTGGTTTAACTTCCTATAGTCCACTACTAACCTCCATTTTTTATTACCACTATTATCGACCTTTTTTGGTACAAGTAAAACCGGGCTGGACCACTCACTGTTAGCTTTCTCAATAATATCATTTTTTAACATATTTTCAATCTGCTTCTCTACTTCCTTTTTTTGAGAAAAAGGTATACGATACTGTTTGACATATATGGGCGAAGCATCTTTCTTTATTTTTATACTAGGTTCATATACATTTGTTACTGTTAACTTATCACCGGGCAAGTGGAATATATCCGAGTATTTTGCGCATATGTTTTCGATAGATGTTTGTTCCTCTTTATTTAGATAAGTATGTAATTTTAAAGAATTAAATATTGTTTTGACTCTATTTACTGTAGTAGAATTATCCTGAAAAGAACATAATTGATATTCATTTAAATCCTTAGTATTAGGCTGAAACCGTTTTATTCGTATTTCATTCTCCGTTGTATTTAATATTCTTACTGGGATGACACCATGTGTGGGCGATGCTATGCAGCTACCGAGAAACACACCTGACTGGAGTTCATTTCCGATGACAACGCATTCCGTCTTTCGTTGCGTGGGCAAGTATGTAATAACTTCGCATCTAGGTGGTATAATTAACGAACTTGATACAACTATAGGAATTTGGACTTGTTTACCTCGGTTACAAATAGTTAGAAAATTATTTGCGAAATTTAAATTGGCTGAAAATGTCGATAAAAAGTTTTGTCCTAATATTCCATCGGTATTACATGGCAAATTTTTGAATGCATAAAACTTTTGACGAAAAATTACACCATTATAATTTAAGTTCAAGTAAACATAACCGCAAGTTTGAATCGAACCACCAATACCTTGAATCGTTATCTCAGATTGATGAACCTTAATACCATGACGTAATAAAAACAAATATTTAATTGCACAAATCGATGCACCTGTGTCAATCAGAAACCTTGTACTCGTACTATTTATAAGAAAATCGACATAATTAATTGTATCCATAGTAAAAATACGCTCAACGAAAAAAATGGTTCAAAGACTCACCTGTCTCCGTCGTGTCTCCTCCTACCTCTGGTTGCTCCTTCTCCACCTTCTCCGTCACAGCCTCGCTGTAAGCGAACGCTCTCCCCCGGCCACGACCTCGATCCGACGGCTGCCGGTAGTTCCGTTGGCCTCTGAAATTACTAGTCGGGCCTCTAAAATTGCGTCTAAAATAATTTCTTTGCGGACGATGGTGCAAATTATTTTGATAATAACCATTAAAATTATTATTATTTGCCTGATGACCACGACCATAATAATTAAAATAACTTCGGTTCCTGCCTCGATAGAAACCTCTCACTGGCTTATTATTTCTCGCTTGTCCTCTGCCTACATACGTCATCATACTCTCACCTCTTACACTCTCCTCATCCTTCGCCGCTCGAACTGCATCTTTCAGATTTGAGTAGTTTCTAGCAGAGATGATAGTGCCAAGTCTCTTATTCCTTAACCCGTCAGCAAACTTTTTAATCGCTAATGATTCATTAATAGGTCTTAAAATAGCATGCGCCTCGTCATTATAATCAGACTGAGACACTGTAAGATTTACAAAGAGATCCTCGATTTTAGTAGAGTATTCGTCCAAGGACATGTCATTTTGAGATACATTATTGAGTTGCATCAAGAGGGATGTTGCCGATTTCTTTGATAATAAATGGCGTTTAATATCGCAAATAAAAGAATTAATACTTTCATATTTACTAGCTAATTTTAGTTTCGCGGATTTGTTTAATCTAGTTTTAAGTACAAAAGAAATCAACATCATTTTACAATTTTGATCCGTCCACATACTGTCTAACAATTCTATTCCTTCAATTATTTTTTCCACCGTCTCCTCATTCCCGTCCATTACAGGAATCATATTACAAGCGCTTTTTAAATCAAATTTCGCCATTTCTACCATTTTACTTATACTACTATTCTTATTACTACAACTATCTTTCTGTTTTTCCATTGAAAAATAACCTAATATAGTACTATAACACTTATCTATCTTATCGCATAATATATCTAAAATATAGCTGTCCAAATTATAAGATTCCGAAGTTTCACTCAGAGAAGAAATACATTTTTTATAAGTAAAATATAAACTCTTGGCTGCTTTAAGTTTTTCTTGACCCAATTTCTCTGTTCTTCTCTTTCCTAACTTTCTAATATCTATTCTTATTTTCTCTAAACTATCAAATATTCTTGTTACTTCAATATCCATAAATTTGGAACGCTTAGCCCACTATATAACCTACCTAATTACTTAATAATAAAATGTACCTTATTAGTCCGCTTTACTACGCATCACAACACATCACAAATCACTTCACTCACATCACATAGCTTGGGTAATCGTAGCTGTAGCTCGTCACACCTCCGGCTCTGGCTCCCGGTCGCGAGTCTCGTGGCGCCTTCCTGACAGTCTGGCTCGAATGTTTTTCACCATGTCTCCTCTTATTTCTCGACGAATCCATCCCAGGTGCACCTGTTTATATTTCTTCCACAGCAGGGTAACGAGGGCAAGGGTCAGCAGGATTACCAATATCAGGAACAAAATATTATTCTGGCCCAAGTGCTCCATAAAATTTTGTAGATTTCCACCTCCTGCAGCGGCATTTTGGGCGACGATGACCTCTTCTTTTGAATAAGTCTTCCCCATTTTTCCGCTTTTTTACGCGCCGAATGTAGTATCACGCCCAAAACCTACAACTACTGGCAGGGTCGCCATGTAGTGTGGTCAGGGGGAGATGAAGTCAAACGAATTTTAGGTTCCACTCAATAACACTTTATTGGGTTTTGATACATTGCAATACAGTACAACGTTCGGTCCCAGACTGCCTGCAAGGCACGCCTGCACCGATGCATCGCGTATGCGACGCGCTTAGTCAGCACCATTACAACTTCTATAATAATTATGTACTAATTAAAACTAAAAATTGGAAGCAATAAACTAGATAAACTTAAATAGGCTTCCTGTTCTGTACCTCCAATTTAATACGAACTTTTTTAATTTGTGTACTGAACCTTCAGTAGGTATGCTCGGCAAATCGTACGTTTTCGTGCTGTCACCCATACAAATTGCAACCGTTCTGATCATTTTTTCGGTTAGTTAACAATACCCTAATAGGAATCTCATAAAAAGATCCAACAGATTTTTAAAACAAATATCTAATATATTTTGTTCCAATTCAATTACAGGAAAAACAAATTTGCGACTGGCCAAAGAGTGCGAAGTGTAAAATAAAGAAGGTGCCTACAACAACCACGACAACTTACTCGCCGCCCGTGGAAGTGGCGCCGCCCGCTAGCCCCGCCTTGGATCCTGACTCCGAGGATCTGGAGATCCATCGCCCGTCCAAACCTGCCACTCCGTCACCCATAGCCATCGCGCCTGGAACCAAACCTGCTCTTTTGAACAGTATGTTATGCTAAAACTTATTGCAATAAACGTGGTCCATTTGCCGCTCTTCAAACGTACTGCCCGCGTGCAATGCACGCCTTGCAGGCTTCAAAACGCTAAAAAAAATCAATTATCATTTATATACAAAAAGAGACGATTTGAGCGTTGTAATCGCCCCGGAACACTCTCTAAGTAAAGATTTTTTCTTGTTATCCTACACCCAGGTCCATACAAGTTAGTATGCTACTTCACGAACTGGGCGTGGTACCGGCCGGGGCTGGGTAAGTACGGGCCGGAGGACATCGACCCGTCGCTGTGCACGCACATCGTGTATGGGTTCGCCGTGCTCAAGGACGGCGTCATCACCGCGCACGACCCCTGGGCTGATTATGATAATCGTGAGTACCTAGTTGGCTTTTGTAACAAAAACTGTCGTACCTTCTTGTACTGTTGAATGTACAGGTAGTTATATTAAGGTCCAATTGAGAGGTCGTAAGATATTATTCTCGAAGAAGGAACTTACTGCCAGATGAGTCTTTTGAAGAATTCGATCCAATAGATGAAAACATATCTAGGATCTTTGCCATAGATGTTAATATTAAAATGGTATATTTTGACAGCAATGTCTTTTATTGCACGGGAATAGACACTACATGAAATTATTAGACACTACATGAAATTATTCTCCAAATAAATATGTAGTCTGATTAATAGAAATAGGAAATTGTAAGAAATTGTTGTTGTGTTATTTTATTCAATTTGAAAAGTATGCTAAACACATTTACGCAGGTTTCTATGAGCGTGTAGTCGAGTACAAGAAGTACGGAGCTAAAGTGTCCATCGGTCTGGGAGGATGGAAAGACTCTGTCGGCGACAAGTACTCGCGACTGGTGAACAGTCCCGGAGCGCGCGCCAACTTCGTGCGACACGCGGTGCAGTTTATAGAGAAACACGGATTTGATGGATTGGATCTCGACTGGGAATACCCTAAATGTTGGCAGGTAATGTAATAGCAGAATACATTGTATTTTTGTAGGACATTATTTTTTATTAACGTGCTATTAATTTTTCGAAAATGGTATATTGCATTTCTATGAAGCATGCAATAATCGGTATTCAATTTACTACTCTTTACTTTATTTTTTTTATAAACTAAAAACACTAAATTGTCGCAAAATATTCCAAAATATGCTTTTATATCCTATACCTATCATATTTATTACCTACCCATAATCTGCAAAGTTTGTCTACTGGTACTTTTTATGTTTCAATTAGTAGTCCTAAAAGCTGACTATAAATTAAAAAATATATTTCAGGTGGACTGTTCTAAAGGCCCCGATTCAGACAAGGAGGGCTTCGCAGACTTAGTCAGGGAGCTATCAGCAGTGTTTAAACCAAAAGGACTGTTGCTATCATCTGCCGTGTCGCCAAGCAAGATGGTGATAGACGCCGGGTACGATGTACCTATACTGGCCCGGCACCTCGACTGGATAGCGGTCATGACGTACGACTACCACGGACAGTGGGATAAGAAAACGGGGCATGTCGCGCCATTGTACTATCACCCTGAAGATGATTACACGTACTTTAATGCTGTGAGTATATTTTGAAATTTTCACAATTTTACCTCCTTTCATGGTAAATGGTCTGGGATGGCAAAAACATATGGATACTTTCCATCCATCATTTATATAACAAAATAATATCGGTGACTTCATTATGTTCGTTAGTCTATGATGAACATTTTTGCATATGATGTGAAGTCTTAAATTGTATCTTATTGTCAGTTGTTCGAATTCGAATTGTGTGTCCCAATTAAAACGTGTTAGGGTTTAAGGACACTATTTCGCAGACATATACATCACTACAACTTTATAGTGTAATCATCTAAATTGTATTACAGAACTACACAATGCACTACTGGATGGAGAAAGGCGCGCCGGCCTCTAAACTCGTCATGGGCATGCCTCTGTATGGTCAAACGTTTACCCTCAGTTCACGTTGGAATTCCGGTTCATATAGCGCACGGAACAAAGTGGGCTTGAACGTCCCCGCGGTGGCCGGAGGGGACGCCGGCGAGTACACGCGGGCTAACGGCTTCTTGGCTTATTATGAGGTAATTTTAAAAATTGTTATACAGACAATAGTATAAACGTAAATATTTAGTAAATTATTGCATAATATGTTTATAATGTGACAATTATGTAGTCAATTAAAAATATTCAAATGTATAATATTTACCAAAAAACAATAAAACAATAGCGTTTCGTGCGCCTAAAGTATGGTAAAGTCGTATCTGTTGTTTTTAAATCTATGCTATTTTTTACAATAATTTATATACCTACTAAGAAATGTTTACAGATACAAAATTAGCCATAAACATTATTATACTGCGATATTTAGACTTTAGACTCCTGGTTACAGTGAAAGGAACGGCCTACGGCACATCTTTAATAGAATATTTTGTGTTTATTATAGATATGTGAACGCATTAGAGAACGTAACTGGATGGTGGTGAAGGATCCCCTGCAACGGATGGGACCGTTCGCGTTCAAGGGCAACCAATGGGTGTCATTCGATGACGTAGATATTATCAAGAAGAAGGTTAATTTCATCAAATCTTTGAACCTAGCCGGTGGAATGGTGTGGGCGATAGATCTCGATGACTTTAAGAACAGGTACTTAGTTTTAATTATTAAGTGTTTTATTGTAAGTGTTAAAACTTCTCCAGTCTCAGGTTCTCAGTTCTCCAGTCGCAGGTCTGCTGGAAGAAATTCCTTAAGGAATAAGCAGTACCTTTGTACATCCTTACTTAAATGTAATTTCTATATTATTATCTGTTGTGTGTACATAAATAATAAATAAATAAATAAAACTTATTTCAGTGTAATACCACAATAATTTTATTATGTCCATAATTTTTTTCCTGTCGTATGTATAAATTCCATACTTTTCGTACGTACTTTAACAAATACTTACTTAATTTTCTTCACGAATCATATATTATTTTTATTTTCAAGGTGTAACCAAGGAAAATATCCGCTGATGAATGCGATCAAAGACACATTCTTAGACAGTAGGGTCACACAAGTAATTGAACCACAACCTGTAGCGCAACACCCCAATGACATAGACGACGAATTCGAAGACATTGAAATTAGGCCTGGACACAGACCTACCGCCAAGCCTCCCACTAGACCTACCAGGCCTGCGACCAGGCCTACCGCAAGGCCTACGACCAGGCCCACCGAGAGGCCTGCCGCTAGGCCTATCACCAGACCCACCAGACCAACCACCTCTTGGCCTACAACAGACACCGAAGCACCAGTTCTATCTGATCCTATTGAAGAGGAACGTTTTAAAGTGGTTTGTTATTACACAAACTGGGCGTGGTACAGGTAATTTATTTCAATATTTATTCTCCTTCTGTCTCTGTTTATTTTACTTCCTCATTCTTTCAAAGTCTGTCACACAAAAATTCGTGGTGTAACAGCAAACTATGAAAGAATTCGTGGTGTAACAGCAAACTATGAAAGTATTAATAATATGGGCCAATTTCCATCATCATACAATCTATAGTCCGTTTTTTTTCGCTACGGACTAAATTGACACATGCAAATGTCAATTTTCGAAATAATGATACCAGCTTTTTAATAGTAGTGTTGTTCTACGATACCGGTTTTATGAATCGTAACTTTTTACTTTTATCAGCTAATTTTATTTTTATTTGATAATAGACGAATCTTTTACAAATCATGGTAACTATGGAGTATCACAGATAAAAAATATATTAATTAATTTTAATTACGTATTACACTAAGTAAATACGATAATTATTGACTTCTTGTTGAAGAATACGCAATAACAAGGTTAAGGTACATTATATAGGTATGCCTGTCGGTCATATTATTTTAAAGACACATTTTTTATTATTACCGAAAAACGATACTAGATTGTAAATTACGTAAAGTTACGGTAGAGGCACATCACTATTAATGATTCGCAAAAAAGTAGCAACACAGCTAATGTCAATTTAGTCCGCAGCGAAAAAAAACGGACTATAGAAAAAGTTTTTATTTCTAACTTATTGAATGCCCTTTTAAATGTATATTTTTGATTTTTAATAAAACTGAAATGGAGCAAAATGGCCCTTATCAACCCTCCTCCTGTTATATACATACATAGAGTCCTTAGTCCTCGTTGCACATTTTGAGATTTGTACATTTTGCGCGTTGTGTTCATTTTGCGTTTTGTACATTGTGCATTTTGTACATTCTGCGATTTGTACATTTTGCGTGTTGTGTTCATTTTGCGTTTTGTACATTTTGCGCCGCAGGGAAAGCTACAACATATGAAATTTATTGATGTTTTTATAGACCAGGGTCCGGCAAGTACACCCCGGACGACATCGACCCGTCGCTGTGCACGCACATCGTGTACGCGTTCGCCGTGCTCGACAACGCCAAGCTCGTCATCAAGCCGCACGACAACTGGCTCGACGTTGAGAATAGTAAGACATGTCGTTGTATTTTCTGTGGTATCTCACTTGGCTATCACAATGATCATACATCATATTATTGCCCTCTTCTTTTCTGCCACTGTCTTGAGTTTAACTGGCAGACAATGCTTTTAACATTAAGGTTTGCCTTTTGTTCCATTCCTTATGTAAGGTTCAATAAAGTATAAATAAATAAAAAATTGTTGTACATTTGTATATATGTTATGATTAAATAGTATATGGATAGATGGGTCGTGACTGTTAACAGCCAGTGAATCAATCGATCGCAATGAGGGTCGCCGTTTTTGTACTCACCAGTTGGCGTCACCGGCGAGTGAGGTCCTGCTGTCAAAGCCCGCCCATACATAAACAGTGACAAGTGATATTCAGACAAGTGAGAAACGACAGTGCCACAAACTTATCTGACCCGGTGGCCAAAATTGGAACTAATGCAAATGTTATACTGTTGTCAGACAAAGACAAAGACAGTAGCGCCCTTCTTACCGGGTCAGATAAGTTTCTGGCACTGACAGCCAGACCTCACTCTACACTAGCGCCTCTAGCGGCGAATTCACACGCCTTTACCCTTATTGGTTAATGTGTGTGTGGTAATTTTGTGGATTTAAGTTCTGCATCCAAGGAATCGTTGAGTAGAAAAAGCGTACAAACTTATTGATTTTAAACCATCGAAATATTTTTTCTTTATTTGTATCAAACTATAGTAGGGCCATTTTAATAGGCCACATTTGACAGTTCGTCAAAATTTTACAAAGTAACCTTGTAAGGGAGGCACTGCATATTATTTAATATTCCCTACTAGATATTGTTAAAAATTTTACACTTTTAAGTAAAGAACTGACGTCGTTACAAAGTTACGTCAGTGAACTCTTTTTCTTTTTAAACATTAGGGATGGTACCAAAAGAAACAGATCAGTAGATAAGTTGAATTCGAGAAGTCGAACTAATCGTCAAAAAGTATTTCACGATTACAAAATAAAATATATTTTAATGGGAACAGAATTAATTTTCTTACATTTTAGGCCAAAAAATATATAATCATTCATTTAAATATATAACGTCTGGCTGAAAAGCCAGTATCCAGAAACGAGAAATGTTACAAAAAAGTCATGATTTCATTTCGCGCCATTATTAGACGCATTATTTTTGTCGTTTTTTAGTCATTGTTTGAACTGTGCGGTCATTAAAATAGTTTTTATAACAATCACATTCAATTTACAGATGTTTGAAGTCCTTATCGATTAATTAAATTAATCGATGTTTTTCAGCAGGTTACCCTCACTATAAAGCAAAGACAAACAGTTGTCAAATGTGTCCTATTAAAATGTCCCTACTTTAGTCTTTTTTTCGCTACGGACTAAATTGACACATGTAAATGTCAGTTTTAGAAATAATGATACCAGCTTTTTAATAGTAGTGTTGTTCTACGATACCGGTTTTATGAATCGTAACTTTTTACTTTTACAACATAATTTTATTATTATTTGACAATAGACGAATCTTTTGAAAATCATGGTAACTGTGGAGCATCACATATGAAAATCTCTCTTCTCAGTCGTGCACTCTTGGCAGAGTGGTCGTGGTCCTATAATGACGGTCGTGGTAGGTCGTCTTAGCTCTCCTTGAGGATTGCAGCTCTCGCAATGCGTCTCCATCTATCTCTGTTCGCGGCATTGCGACAACATTGGGTTATGGAACAATTAGTTGACGTTTTAATAATATCCGTCCAGCGCGCGGGTGATCTGCCTCTTGACCGCTTTCCCTCTACTTGACCCTGGACCACAAGACGCACCATTGAGCTTTCATCACGTACTATATGTCCGAAGTACTTGAGTACCTTCATCCTGACAGTAGATGATAATCTGTCTTTTATGTTTAGCTCGTTTAAGATGGAAATATTAGTACGGTGTGCAGTCCAAGGTATTCTAAGGAGTCGCCTCCAACACCACATCTCCAAAGCGTCAATTTTTTGCTGGTCTTGACGTTTAATCGTCCAGGTTTCCGCAGCGTACAGAAAAATGGGAAAAACAAGACTTCTCATTAACCTGACCTTTGTGTTTTTAGTGATGTTCTTGTTTCTCCAAATTTTTTCAAGCTTACCCACGGCGGATCTTGTTAAAGCGCATCTCCTACGGATCTCGTGTTCACATCCACCGGTATTGGAGATAGTGGACCCGAGGTATACATAGCTCTGAACTACTTCGCAGTTTGCTATAGAAGTGAGTTCAGGTTTGTTGAGTTCAGCTCTGTCTACTACCATCATCTTCGTCTTCTCTCTGTTAATAGCGAGACCGTAAGAGATGCTCACCGTCTCTAGGAGTTGCAGCAAACGTTCCATATCTTCCTGGGTATGTGTAAGAAGTGTCGTGTCATCAGCGTACCTTAAGTTGCTTATTTTTTGTCCTCCAATTGAAACACATATGAAAATAATATTAATTAAATTTACTTACGTATTACACTAAGTAAATACGACAATTATTAATTTTTTGTTGAAGAATACGCAATAACAAGTTTAAGGTACTTACATTAATTATTTTAAGGACACATTTTTTATTATTACTGAAAAACGATACTAGATTATAAATTACGTAAAGTTACGGTAGAGGTACATCACTATTAATGATTTCCAAAAACTGGCAACACAGCATATGTCAATATAGTCCGTAGCGAAAAAAAACAGACTGTACCTACCTACGTCAAAATGGCGTGTACAGTGCGCCCAACTTATCTCTGAAATAACAAAAATTGGAACTAACGCCGCCATGTTAAAAAGTCATTCTTAAATAAAGTCCTACAAGCATCTTTTGGCGCGTGGATGACGTATGGGTGACAGAGATAACGCTTTACAGGTTAAGCAAAGTGTAAGGCGCTATCTCTGTCATCCACACGCCACCCAGGCGCCAAAAGATCCTTGTACGTGTACACGTTGTGGTCATTCATCTGTCAGTTACTAGTGTGCAACGATTGGTCAAATGCGTCCGACAGCGCCTCTCTTCATTTCAATCTTAAGTTGGGTTTACTGTACCTGATGACGTCAGTATCTTTAAAAGAAGGAACCATTCACTCATCATTTATCATTGCAAACCATAACCCTACTGCAGGGCACGGATCACTCACAATGTGAGGGTCTCCTAATTCATTTACCATCCGGACTTCAACTTCGCTCTTAAGACGTCGTAAATACAACTAAAATGTAATATTTTCCAAACAGAATTCTACGAGAAGGTAGTGGCGCTGAAGAATCGCGGCGTCAAGGTGTTGCTCGGTCTGGGCGGGTGGAACGACTCGGCGGGCGACAAGTACTCGCGGCTCGTCAACAACCCCGGCGCGCGCAGGAAGTTTGTAGTACACGCGATCGACTTCATCGAACAGTTCGAGTTTGATGGACTGGATCTCGATTGGGAGTACCCTAGGTGTTGGCAGGTGTGTTAGGAGTTGGGTTGTATGTTGGTAGAGATTAGAAAGCTAAGTCGGACCTTCTTTGGATGGGTATGAAAAATTATGTGTTTTTATTTTATTTATGTTACCTGTTAATTTTGGAGATTGCACCAAAAAAGTAATCACTGTACAATAGGTTGTTATTATTGACATGAAGTACATTTAAAGTATTACATAAATTAAAAGGCAAAAGTTAAAATTGCAAATTGGCAAAGTAATAATATAACATGTAATTAAAATAATTACATGAAATTAATATGAGTAAAATTCAAATGAAATACTTAACATTGAAGTTCATTATATTTCACGAGTTTAACTTAATTGTTTATGAGTTATTTAAAGGCAATAAATAAAAGCGCACGAAATAATAACAATTATTATTAGTATAATCAACATTGATACACTCATCGTAATAAAACTGCAATAAAAATATTCAAACCCGCGTCTTCATCAATTGATTTCAGGTGGAATGTGAGAAGGGGCCAAGCTCTGATAAGCAAGGGTTTGCTGATCTCGTAAAGGAGCTCCATTCAGCGTTCGCTCCCCGCGGCCTGCTGCTGTCGGCCGCCGTGTCTGCCAGCAAACGAGTTGTTGATCTTGGTAAATAACTTTAGTATTCCAGACAATATTTATTATAAGTGACATAACGTCTCCAAAAAATGTTCCATTACTGATTATGGACATTATATGGTCGTGGCATTTGGTGTTCGTTCGAACGGTTGTGACGTAATGGATTGCGTCATCATTTTCGATCACAACGACCCACCTGGATCGGTGTGGCGTTGTGGCCGCTTTCAAACGCTCAAATCCGTTCCATTAGGGTACAACACTGAACGTCAAAACCTAATGGAACTCAAAATACAGGCATTGAGGGCGAAATTGTTATGGGCTAGTTAAGGAACGCGGCCTTAATGTTCAGCTTCTGTGCTTTGATAATCTGTATAATAGACATATTAGTTCATTTATTTTTTGCGAATAAAAAAAATGTAAAATACTAAAATGAAAGAATTAATATCCTTTCGTTTTGTTCGTATGCGTATGCACTAGGCGTTAGCATGTAATACTTGTAGCCAGTGCCGGATTTAAGCATAGGCAACATAGGCAGTTGCCTATGGGCCGCCACCACAAGGGGGCCGCCACCACACCACAAAAACATTAAATTAAATCGATAGAGGCTCAGAAGAGCGAGAGAGAAAAAAATACTGAGTTTTGTTACAAATAGACGAAAATCTTTTTTTAAGCGGGAAAAGTTGAACATTTAAAACCACAAACTATTTGAGGGCCTCCACCACACGCTCTGCCTATGGGCCGCCGAGGTCTAAATCCGGCGCTGCTTGTAGCTATGCTATTCTCGGTGGTAATTAATATTATAATTTACTGTTTATTTCTACTATAACTGTTTCCTAATAATCCATGTCCTATATTTTTTTAGCTTATGACGTGCCAGTGCTCGCTAAAAACCTCAACTGGATAGCTTTAATGACATACGACTACCACGGACAGTGGGACATGAAGACGGGCCATGTTGCTCCCATGTACGCTCAGGAAGTGGACGATGACCACACCTTGAATGTGGCAAGTATCTTTAAAGAATTTTGGCATTTTGTCACAAAAGTAGTTTTTAACCCGAAAATTAAACTACAACGACTCGATTGATAATATTTATATATTTTGTCATTGCAGAACTTCAGCGTAAACTACTGGATTAACAAGGGAGTTCCGCGCCAGAAGCTGATAATGGGCATGCCTTTCTACGGACAGTCGTTCTCGTTGATGGAGAACGCCGGCAATGGATTGGGAGCACCCACGTACGGTGGTGGAGAAGCGGGAGACGAGACTAGAGCGCGAGGATTCCTTGCTTTCTACGAGGTAATGTTTTAGGCGCCTTGGACTGTCCAGATTGTTTTTATGTTGTCCAAGAGGGACATTTATAGCTGTTAACGTCAACATAAACAGATTTTTAAGCTCATAAAAGTGCTTCCGTTCAAATTTTCCCAATAAAATTGTCGGTCTTTAAACAACATCCGTTCTACTAGATCACGCAAACTGAATTAATATTTCAACGCAGTAGCTTCTCTTTAGCATCTAGAATCTAGATGGATACAGAGATTCAGATGAGTTGTACGTGAATATTGGTATTGAGGCTGCATAAAGGGATCCAATTCCTAGTGAGAGAAAACCAAATTGCAATAATGGACTGGACCGATTTTTTGCAGTTGAAATCAATTATCCATGTTCTCTTTTTTATTTACGCGATTCATTTGGTTCGTCAGAGAGCCATTTTTGATCAACAAAAATTTGGCATTTTTTTATATCTCTAATGTATAGTTCGAGTCATTTTACGTCATTTACGGGTTATTGAAATAAAAAAACCCTATTCAACCAGATATGCGAGCGCATCCGCTCGCAAGGCTGGCGCGTGCAGCGCGACGCGGGCGGGCGCGCAGGCCCGTACGCAACGCGCGCCGACCAGTGGGTGTCGTTCGACGACGACCACATGGCGCGCCACAAGGCCCAGTACGTGCGGGCCAACGACCTCGGCGGCGCCATGGCTTGGGCCCTAGACTTGGATGATTTTACCGGACAGCGCTGCGGGTGTGGGAAGTACCCGCTGTTGGCTAATATCAATCATGTGCTGCGTGGAAGTGACGCGCCGCCGCCGTGTTCGCTTGAGGAAAGTGAGTCTATTGATTTTTGTTGAAATGAGGTTCGGTTACGCGGTTTGTGGTAGGAGTTGTGTGATGGAAATCGTTTTTCATATTTGTGAACGGTGTAAACGGTCTTTATACCCGGTAAAAGGAATTTTGTTCGTTTTTTTTTCAAAATTAACGTACATCGTCCAGATTCAAGACCAAGAAAAACCAGCTTATGAAATTCATTCAATATGTTTTTTAAATTGAGAGCTGCAAGAATTTTAGGAAACAATAGGGTACTTTCCGTAATGAAAAATGAACTATGAAATTTGATAAAAATAAAAATTTATGTAGAAATATACTGTAATATTCTGATTTTGAGTCATAAAAGCACATAATTATTTTAAAAACAATATTAAAATTCGAAATTTTTAATCGGTTTGTCACGTGACCTAAAACACGAGAGGCTCCAAGAACCAAACTGTCAGTTCAGTTTCGTGCTTATCAACTTGAATGAATGCCGGTCTTACATACAGTGCCACAAACTTATTTGACCCGGTAAGGGTGGCGCTACTGTCTTGGTATTTTTCTGACAACAGTATAACATTTGCATTAGTTCCAATTTTGGCCACCAGGTCAGATAAGTTTGTGGCACTGTACAATTTGCCATTATTACGTCATCAAAATGGCTGACAAGTTCTGACAGCGTTTTTCCGGAAATAAAAAAGAATGAATATTTTATTTTATTTTAAGGCGAGAAAGCGTGTTTATTTTGCCGAAATATATTTTTTATTGCTTTTTATTAGGAAAATCAAGTTTATTTTTCACTACCGAAAGTACCCTATTGTATGATACTCATAAAGTAACATTTTTTTGTTTATAACTTTTAACAAGTTGTTAAAATGTATTGCAGTTCAAAGTCCATCTGGAACTCCTGAAGTTGAGGAAGGTAACTCTCCATCGCAACAAGAGCCGCAAGAGAAACCGACGGGCGCGCTAGACGATGGCGACACTGATCCTAGTGTAAGACAATTATATCTTATAAACTAATTCACTATTTTTCTGATTAATGAATAGAAAATACATTTAGAACACATTTACATACATGAAACATATTTACACTAAAACAACATTTCAGGGTTCATCGCTGGAAGGCAAGTCATGTACGGGCAACGTGTTCAGAGAAGATGACTCGGATTGCAGGAAATATTACTTATGTATTAATGGAGAGTACATACAGCTTACATGCCCCTCGTCTCTATACTGGAATAAGGTAAAATATATTGATTTATATGTATTATACAAGTAAAACAGTCTGCAAACCGATATACATTAAACTTTAAATTAATTTAGATAAAAAGTGTAACGAAACAATGGCTGGTTGTGGCCCTTGTGGCCATCCGCTACCTAATTCCTACGATGAAAGTAAAAAGCTCTTGTAATTTGTAGAAAATAAATTGATGACTCATCATACTCAAGACTTGAGTACGATGTCATCATATCGCATCATATCTTGCATCACTGATTGTTACTGATTTATGTCCGTAAAACCTACTTATGACACAGCCTCAACCTATTTTTAGCAAAATCTGACCATATGGAAATAAGCTATGCTAATTTGTGACAATAGTTGATTAAAAATTTGGTTTAAGAATTTTCTGGCTTAAATAAAATTAAGTAGTAATGCAAAAATATATTAGTACCTACTTATACTTATTTAAACATAAACTTTGGACTGTCTAGACTGGATTTTACTATCATAAAAATCGATAGTAGCACTCATCAGAAGGCTGTTGGTCGATAAGTAATATGTTTAAAGTGCAGTTAGTTGTGGCAATAAATTTAGATAACACAATTGACTAGAGTAATATAAATAACAGATAAATTATCACCTTAGTAATTGAACGATACTTGCTCAGTCAATATTATATATTCATTAGAATTAGAGCAATAAAATGATAAGAATATGTTACATAGTAATTTATGATTATGATATCTGGAAGAGATTATGAATAAATATAACATAATATGTATGAAACATTATAATAATGTAGTACCTTCTCGTACATTTTAACTAACAAAAATTTTATCTCCCAAATATTATTTATTTATTTATTTGGATTGCCAACGCAAGACACAGCGCCACAAGCAAATATATAAATATAAATATGTATTGATTAAAACCTATTATTATAGCAGGGCCATTATAATAGGTCACATTTGACAATTCTTTGTCTTTACTTCATAGTGAGGGTAACCTGCTGGAAAACATCGATTAAATTTATAAGGCCTTCAAACATCTTTAAATTGAATGCGATTGTTATAAAAAGTATTAATAAGTGCACAGTTCGCACAACGACTAAAAAAACGATAAAAATAATGCGTCAAATAATGGCGCGAAATGAAATCATGACTTTTTTGTAACATTTCACGTTTCTGGATATTGGCTTTTGAGCCAGACGTTATTTATATTTAAATGAATGAATACATATTTTTTGGCCTAAAATGTAACAAAATTAATTTTGTTCGTATTAAAATATTTTTTATTTTGTAATGGTGAAATACTTTTTGACGATTAGTTCGACTTCTCGAATTCAACTTATCTACTGATCTGTTTCTTTGGTACCATCCCTAATGTTTAAAAAGAAAACGTAACTTTGTGACGACGTCAGTTCTTTACTTTTAAGTGCAAAAAGTTTAACAATATCTAGTAAGGAATATTAAATAATATGGAATGCCTCCCTTACAAGGTTACTTTCTAAAATTTTGACGAACTTTCAAATGTGACCTATTAAAATTGCCCTACTATAATGTATTGTATATCCATACATTTATTAATTTTGTTACTTCTTGCAGAACCACTGCGATTTACCGGAAAAATCTCGATGCAAGAGCAAAGCTAGCTTGAGGATAACGGCAGGAGAGGACGACAGCGCAGAGGTGGTCAAGGAGAAGCCCATAGTGGCCTGCTACTTCACCAATTGGGCATACTACAGGTTAATAATAATATTGATCACAGGATACTATTGATTGGATTACAATAAAAATTAATAGTATACGGCCTCAGACCAATAAACTATAGACTGCGCGCCGTGAACAAAAGCGTGAAGCCGCCAAAAAGTCAGCTTAGCCTTGTAATACACACGGCGGCACTCACACCAAAACGACTTGTATGTTCTAAATAATAAAAAATAAATGAAGCTTTGTGTTCCATAAAATAAAGTTTAAATTTGTTCTAGTTCAAACTGTTAACATAGGGCATTCTATTGGTTTCGATGTGTGCTTAAGCCGACTTTTTGCCGGCTTCACGCTTTTGTTCACGGCGCGCAGTCTATAGTTTATTGGTCTGAGGATACAGCGTTTTTGTAATATTTTCTTAATGGGCGGTGAAATTATTCAAAGTAATCGCTCTTTTTCTAGTAGAAAAATACCTTAGCACAGATACATCCAGTTATCACATCTATTCACATTATACGTAACTTATTTTAAAATAAACATTACTTAAACACACTGACACATTTATTTAATAATGTTTAATTTTTTACATCAAAGATATTTGAAAAAGCAATAAGCATCGACGATATTTGAAATTTACTTTCATGACCTTCAGATTTTTTGTTAGCTAATACTTTAAGTAGGTATTTCCACAAAACCTAATGTTTAAACAATTTATAACAATAAAGTAGGTATTTCCACAAAACCTAATGTTAAAAACAAATTTTGTTGCAGACCAAACAACGGCAGCTTCGGTCCAGACCAAGTGGACCCCACGCTGTGTACCCATATTATATACGCGTGGGCTCACCTCGACGACACTACGTACAAAGTCATGCCTGGAAACCCCGAACTGGACATTGCTAACGGTATATAATAATTATATGCAATACATAACATAACAATACATAAAAAATCATGAATGTATAATAATTCAAGATTTATAATATTTCGTACTTGTATTACGTAATTGTATTATGACTTTTTTTAATAACAAATTTGTATGTCACTCCCTAGATTTCTACGGAAAAATAACGGAATACAAGATTAGAGGTATCAAAGTGATCCTCGGAGTGGGCGGGGTGGAGGACTCGGAGGGAGACAAGTGGAGCACGATGGCCTCAGACAGCGACAGCAGAAACACGTTCGTGCGATCGCTGCTCAAATACTTGCGCAGATGGAAGTTCGATGGCGTGCAAATTGCGTGGCAGTATCCTGTTTGTAAACAGGTAAGTGTGGGTGTGGGTATGTGTGAGTGTGAGCGTGAGGGCGTGAATGCGTGCGTGTGTGCGTACGTATGTGCGTGTGTTTATGTAAATAAGTTTGTCATTATGTTTCTTTTTAATTAATATGAAGTGACCTAATAATAAGAAATAATTTTTAGATGATTTTTGATGCATCGTATTGAACATGATTTATCCATTTAGTATCACTTATGAAATTCTAAATATCTATAAAAGTATGCCTCGTTACCCTTGGCATAAAAGTAAAATATATAGTTTTAATTTTGTTGCTGTAATAAATATAATTATTTTTAGGCACCATGCACGGGAATAAAAGACACATCGGACAGGGATAACTTCAGCGTTTTATTGGCGGAACTGGCCAAGTCTATTCGGTACCACAACATGGAGTTATCCGCCATTGTGTCCCCGAATCCTGAAGTGGCAGCGGTGGCGTACGACACCGAAGTCTTGATAGGGACACTCGACTGGATGGCCATTGCTGCTAACGATTACTACGGAATCCCGAGCAGAAGAACGTCGTATATTCTCCCGTTGGAATCCAGCGATAATTATGAAAATAATCTCGTAAGCAAAATTTATTATGCAGATACCTATAATAAGTACATAATTAGAATAGTTTGATTCATTCACTTTATAATTAAGTATATTATTTATATTAAGTACACTGGCATTTAGAAAATTAATTAATAGCTTATTAATTTACGATTGGAATATTACATTTTACAATACTACTTTTCAAAATAAAAGACTTAATGAGTTACGGCGTTACGTATATTTTAAACCAATCCACGATTCAATTTACTCATTATTTATCAGATCAAGTTGCTGGGCTACTGGTCGCGTACGGCGCCCGCGCGGCTGCTGGTGATGAGCGTGCCAGCGTACGCGCGCGCGCACACGCTGCGCGGGCACGCGGCGGGCGCGGCCGCGGCGGTCGCAGCGCCCGGCGCGCCCGGCCCCTACACCGGTGTGCCTGGCTTCCTCGCGTACTATGAGGTAATTGGTTTATGTATACTATGCGTTTTTGTTTCCAAGGTATACTTGATTATGTGTTATGTTTTTACAAAAATGTGTTACATGAAATAATTCTTAAAAATGTTGGTTTGTTCACACTGTTGTCACTAACAGAGATTTATTATATTATGATAAAACAAAATAATATATGTTAAGAATATACAAGAATTTCAATATAAGCGCTACTGTTTTATAAGACACGTAACTGTTTGGTTACACCTAAACGAAGCTCTTCCGACAATAAAAACCGGCCAAGTGCGAGTCGGACTCGCGCAAGAAGGGTTCCTTACCATTATGTATAAAAACCCCAAAAAAATCTGGTCTGTTGTATGAAAGCCTCACTTAAATATGTATTTAATTGTTTTATTGTGACCACATATTACGCACAACGCCATCTCTTGGACCGAAATGTAACTAAACTATCGTCAAATGTATGGGCGCCCACTTAAATATTTATTTTATTCTGTTTTTTAGTATTTGTTGTTGTAGCGGCAACAGAAATACATCATCTGTGAAAATTTCAACTGTGTAGCTATTACGGTTCATGAGATACAGCCTGGTGACAGACGGACGGATGGACGGACGGACGGACGGACAGCGAAGTCTCAGTAATAGGGTCCCGTTTTACCCTTTGGGTACGGAACCCTAAAAACATACTGCGATAAAATGTAATATTGTTTTGTATTAACCGTTCACTGGTCGGTTATAACAACATTTTATTATTAAGTTAACTTCCAGCATATAATTAATCATAACCCAATTATTCCATCAACTATAGGTATGCAGCAACGTAATGTCGAACAACTGGAAAGAGGTCACAAGTGATGAAGGCACCTACGCGACCTACGAGTCACAGTGGACGTCATACTTGCGGCCAGAGGAAGTGTTCAGGATCGTGTCTGCGGCCTCCCAAGCAGGGTTCAGGGGTGCCGCGCTGTGGGCGCTAGACCTCGACGATTGGAGAGGAACTTGCTCGTGCCAGCCCTGGCCGCTGCTCACAGCGCTCCGACAGGGAGTCTATGACCCTAAGATACCACCATCCTTGTGTACTTAAAAAAATATACAAGTGGCCTTAACCTTCTTTCTCCAATTTTTGTAGATATCAGAATTTCTGTAGGTTATTTGAAACGGGAAGAAAATTTCCATCTTACGAAAATGGCTGATAGACATACCTTTTTTGGAAGCTGAAACCATTCCAAGGTTTTAAGGAAAATACATCATCTGTTAAATGCGGGATACTAAATGTGGCTTTACTTCTCGTTACAAAATCTCTTACCTAAATGTAAGGTGTTCTCAAAATACCTCCAGAGTATGACTCATTATTAGAATATAACGGGAATTAACTTAGTTAATTTAGATTTTAGACTACTACTTAGACGTCTTAGGTCACTTACCAGATAGTTTGTCGATACTCAGTTTATTAAGTACTTAGATTTTTATATTATAAATATGTAAGTAAGTTTTGCACAAACAAAGAGGATACGATTAACGATGGTTATAAATAGCCAATTTGAACCTTAATTACACTTACATCACCTTGTTGATGATGCGGTTAACTCTATGTGCGTCAATATTTCCCTTTGATTCAGCAAAAAATGGTGGTACATAAAATGGTGGTAATAATAAAATCTTAATACCACCATTAAGACTGACTTTAAATATTTTTTATAATTTTAAGATACGCAATGGTGTCTCCTAGGAGAAACGTGAATTACGGCACGTGCCACTTTGATTAACATTCTTGTTCTATTGAGTTGTGATATTTTGTAAATGTTTTATTTTCTAATTAAATACATGTTTAAGTATTTTTTGTTCGAAGTTGCGGTCCTAATCTCCTTACTACATAATTAAGTATAGTACCTACCTATATTAAATACTGCAACAACTTAATTGTGTTGTTTTTTTTTTTCAAAATAAATATTTCATCAGAAACACAAACTCATATAAACAACTATTTGATAACATTCATTTTGTACTTACCGCCGCACTCAGAGTCGTTAATGGTTACTTAACTCGTTCCTTAGTATAGATTTAAAAAAGTTCACTCTCACAGTCAGTTAACGGATCGTTAGTGTCCCTTAATGATCATTAAATTTAAGGAAAGTCAAACTCTTACTTAACTATGTAATGGATGATTTTGACATTTGCGTTTTGAGGTTACTGTGATAAATAAACCATAATTTTATCAGTGAATTAATGAAAATCAGTTGCATTGTAGCACTCATAGCCCGGCGGCTTGCGTCAATCCTAAGCGATCGGCAAAGTTAAGCAACAGCGGGCGCGGTCGGTAGTCGGATGGGTGACCGTTAGTGGCAATAATTTCTTGAGCGCTTCCGTGCTTCGGAGGGCACGTAAAGCCGTCGGTCCCGGTTGTTATCGATTGATAGCAGTCGTTAAGCTATGTCGGAGGCCTTCGGGCGGCTTGAAAACTTTCGACACTGGGTTGGCCACTAACCCCTCCACCAACCCGCATTGGAGCAGCGTGGTGGAGTATGCTCTAGGCCTCCTCAGTAATGAGGAGAGACCCGTGCTCAATAGTGGGCCATTAGTGGGTTGTAGCTTAGCTTTTTTTTAGTTGCATTGTGTTTAAATATTCAAAAAAGTCTGATATGAGTGACTTTATTGAGTTTGTGGAATATGCTAGAAGGTTTATTAGAGAAGTGGGACAGAGGAGGTATTTACGCGATTATTCAGATAACAGATAGATTATTTTAATTCAGGTAACAAAGACCCATAACATATATACCTTACAGACTAACATACATATAACAATATTAACTTAAAAACTAATTCACTTTGTCGCGAAGTGAGATGCGCTTTCGGTGGCTCCCGGTGGTCGTCGACGTCCACGGAACTTCCTGAAGACGACCCCCTTTGGCCACAGCTCCTCCTTCAAAAACGTCGGCAGGTGTTCGGTTGGACCACGCACAACAAAGGAGTTGAAGTTCACTGCGTTGCGCGAGTCCAACTTCTCTACCAGCAACCGGTACTTGGTCATCTTCTCCAAATACTCCACGACATCGGACACTTTCGTGGTGTGATGGAGTCGAGAGACGTACACGTAAGACGCGGGAACGGCGGGACGTAGGAGATGGTTCTGTCTTGTCGGTGCTGTGCCACATTGGTTGCGACAAAGAGGCTTTTTCCTCTTCTTCTTCTCCACTTTAGTGAAGCCGTCTTTGTCCAGCTGGCCAATTTATAATGTAATATAATTTATATTGCCTTTGCCCGGTTAAACAAGAAATGAAATACAAACAAACCTTGGAAATGCCTTGGAATTATTATTTACTATTATGACATTGACATTTGACAATGACAACATTGACAACAAGTCTACTGTCTAATTGACAACAGTAAGTGTTCCCATAGAAAAAAAGTGCAAATCATTCTATTTTTTGTTCAATTAAATAGCTATTTCTCATTGTATTTTAGTAAAAACTAACAGTAAAAGAACTGACTTTCAATCATATTCCAATTAATAATGAGTTTAATAGCTTTATACATATTTTTTCGTTGTGAAATACCAATTATTTTTAAGCGTGGCTACACCAATGCCTTATCGAATTGCAATCGATACGGATGCACCGCCCTACGGTTACTTAAATCTATCATTAGCAAATGAACCCTTAAATATTGTTTCTGGGATGAACTGTTCATTAACAGATTTAATGGCAATTAGTTAAGTAATCATTAGGTCTAATTTAATGAACCTTTCTGAGTGCGGCGGTAAGTGTATTAATTAGCATTAATTAGTCGTAAATAATTAAGTAAGTAGATTGAAGTTAATTTTTATTTTTGTATATAATTTTAAACGAATGATATTCTCTCACAATAAATCCAATTCGAATTGTGTATCTATTTTTTTTAATTTCATACCTCCATCCACACTTTAGATGATTAACCTCTATAGATATATACCTACTGTACCTCTCTATATATATACCTACTGTAGGTATATTATATTTTAAAAAATTAAACGGATTCAATTGGTTTAGCCATTGTTAACAAATACTTAATCGGTCAATTGCGTGTCCGACACGCGCACCGTGAGTTCTTAACTTATAGCTCACAGCTATAAGTATGGTCCGTTTGTAATAGCTTTTGTCTGTGAAATAACAATCCTAAATATATTTTTTTGGATTTTCTCCTTTTTATATAACTTGCATGATTCTAGGTCTATGTGAAGTGCCCTATAGATTTAAATTACCTCGCGAGGGTTAAAATATGCGCCATGCGGTGTTGCATGAACGGAGCAGATTCATACAGGGCCGCCGCTAACTGCATGAATGCCCGCGTGAAAACTCGTTTTTCACCCCCTCCACGTCGGCGTCGTTTCAATACCAACCTCACCTATGGCCACCACGGATTTATATCATCATGCGTTCCTGGGAAAAACGTCAAAGATGGACGAACAGACAAACAGATGGACAACAAAAAGATTCTACAACGATTCCTATTTTATTTTTAATTACTTAACCCAACAAATATAATGGTCAAATTAAATAGGGTCTACCTAGCTACCTTCATATGGGCTCACCTTGATTTTTAATACAGTGAGAATAGATGTGAGGAACTTCTACCAATATTCTATCTCATTAACTTTGGATAACTTAGTGCCTAGGTCAGGTGAGGGCAAGACTCATTTTTTTATGTGGCTTTTTGTCAAAGTAAGGACCATACTAAGAGTTATTCACGTTTTGGTCTATTACAGAAATTATGTACCTATTCTATTGGATATTTTTCATAAGGAAGGTAACGCGTTGGCGATGCTTTTATTGTTACAGATGTTCATTGGTACAAAGGTGCTGATGATTCAACTTCATAAATAACTGTGTTCAGGTGTAGGAGTGTTTGTTCAAATGTACTTGAACATTATTCGAAGGTGTAGGTCACTGCCCAATAGACTATTTCCTTACTACTATTTAGGTTATTTTACGAACATGACGTAGGTAGTTATTACATTAGAATTAGATACTGAGTTGAGTACCTACTGCCCTTGACGCAGTATTATTAGCGTTGCGTGAGCCGTCGAGTCGATTATTCTTCATTCCGCATTCCGCGTTAAAGCGCTGCTTCGCTTGGTTTACTTGGTTATCTCGTACTCGAATTTTAGGTTACAATAATGTCAAATGAACGAAATGTGTAAAATACTTAAATCTAAAATTTTAATTGACTCATTAAAACAATTTCTATATATCACAACTCAATCTATTATTCAGCCAGTGTTTTAAGTGTTATTAAATAACTAAACTAATAAATTATTGTAATTTATTAATTGTTGATAAGTCACTATGGGTAAAAGATTACTGTCTCCAATGATAATCAGCTCTAACCGTTTAGTCATAAGGTCCGCAATTAAATGTTTTGGGAATGTCCAGTTTAGTCATCTACATGATGAAGCGAAAAAGGTAAGCACCTATACTTATTCATACTATTAGTTTACTGTTATTATGATGGGCCGCGTGATCGTTAACGTTACCGTTGTAGTTCATATATATTTATTATTTTCATATTAGAAGTTTAGATCAAATGAATTGTAGGTGAACATTATTAATGTATCCATTTATTATTTACATTTTACTTTTTATCTGACTTAAATAGGCCACTATTTTTTAAATTTAATAACCTACTATTTTTTTGGTACATGTTAAAGAGAGGAGGTTGCATCACACTCGAAAATGTCTTTATATGCCACTTAAATTAAGTATAAAAGAACTTAAGTAGCAACGAGCAGAAAAAGCGCGTTGTTGGGTAACTACGTAGGTACCAGTGTTTTATCCGATTTATAAGATATTGGTTCTGACAGTAATCGAACCCGGGACGATTAGTCCGATGAGCAAGATATCATTAAGTTCTTAGTTTTTGACCTTACCTATCCCAATTCTTTACCTATCCCAATTCTTAAGTAAGTAGGTACTTCTATAATTTCTATAATCCAATAAAAGTAATGGACTTTCAGATACCAATAAAAGAAATACAGATTCCAGTCAAATGGGGTCACGTCTCAGCAAAATTATGGGGGAACGAAAATGAACAACCCATCCTGGCATTACATGGGTGGCAGGACAACGCAGGAACTTGGGACCCAATTGCACCGGTTATATCCGCTAAACGGCCAATATTAGCTATCGATTTTCCTGGACATGGTTTATCCTCGTGGATTCCACCAGGTAACGGAGTTTATTTTAGTCTTGTAATTTACATCCTAAGCTTACATTTAAACCCTTGCGCCCACGAACGCCACACCTATTAGCACCACGTAAGCCAAGTGTGATGGGAGCATGCAGTACCCCCAAACTTGCCAAAGTAGGTAGTAGGCAGGGCCCGATTTAGGGGGGGGCAACCCGGGCAATTGCCCGGAGCGGCGAAATTGAGGGGCGGCAAAATTGGGGGCGCGCGGCGCGTCGGCGCCAAAAATTTGAAAGATGGTTAAACAAAAAAAAACCACCACTACGCAAAAATTGTTAGAACACAATTTATTACTGTTGACATGACTGAAATTTCACATTATATTTTAGTACATTACAAAAATAAAACGTGGTCACACTGCGTCCTTCAGTCTGTGCATGTTTTGCACGATGGTGCACACAGCACGATTGGGCATGACCGCCGTACGCGTTTGCGCGGACGTGGACGGACAGCAAGATGGATGGTGCATAGTGTGCGTACAGGCCTTTAGTTTCGTGGGGTTTGGGGTTTCAAAGATACAAATACATTACTTTCACTCGCGCTACGCTAGTCAGTTGCAGTTTCTTTATTCCTCTGTTGTTTTCTATTCTATTAATTGAATTTAACGCGACCAATTTCGAAATCGCGAGAAAAAAATCAGCTGTTCCATATATTTTGGTCGACCGGATAGTCATTTTACTATGGAACAGCTGATTTTATTAGCTGATTTGATTTGAGTATACTTGTTCCCGCATATGAGTTTTTTCCGTGTGAATCCTGATCCTACGGGAATTCCGCGATAAAACGTAGCCTGTACATTGCTCCACAACTTCCTCTATCTCCAAGTGTAAGTCCCATAAAAATCTAAGCTCGCGACTTGGCGCGTAGGAGTTTTTCCCTCGTCAACCCTGATCCTGCGGGAATTCCAGGATAAAAAGTATCCTGTACATTGCTCCACAATTTCCTCTATCTACCAGTGAAAGTCCCGTAACAATCTAAGCTCGCGAATTGGCGCATAAGAGTTTTTCCTACGTGAATCCTGATTCCGCGGGTATTCCGAGATAAAAAATAGCCTATATGGTGCTCCAGAACCTCCTCTATCTCCCAGTGAAAGTCCCATAAAAGTTTAAGCCCATGCCTTCACGCATAGGAGATTTCCCCGCGTGAATCCTGAATCCCGCCGGAATTTCGGGATAATTAAGTAACCTATGTGTTGCTTCAGAACCTCCTCTAACTCCCAGTGAAAGTCCCATAAAAATCTAAGCCCGCAACTTCGCGCATAGGAGTTTTTCCCGCTTAAATTCCGATCCCGCGAGACTTCAGGAACCAAAGTAGCCTATATGATGCTCTATAGCCTCCTCTACCTCCCACTGAAAGTGCCATAAATATCTGCACCCGCGACCTCGTTCCCGCATTTGAGTTTTTCGCGTGTTATTCCTGATCCTGCGAAAATTCCGGGATAAAAAGTAGCTTGTATATTGCTCCACAACTTCCTCTATCTCCCAGTGAAAGTCCCGTAAAAATCTAAGCTCGCGACTTGGCGCGTCGGAGTTTTTCCCACGTTAACCCTGATCCTGCAAGAATTCCGGGATAAAAAGTAGCCTGTACATTGCTCCACAATTTCCTCTATCTCCCAGTGAAAGTCCATTAAAAATCTGAGCCCGCAACTACGTTCGCGAAGCTTTTCTCGCGTGAATCCCGATCCCGCGGGAATTGCGGGATAAAAATATAGGTTGCTCCATAACCTCCTCTATCGCGCGTTGGAGTATTTCACGCGTGAATTCTGATCTAGCGGGAATTCCGGGATAAAAAAGCCTATATATTGGTCCACAATCTCCTCTATCTCCCAGTGAAAGTCCCGTAATAATCCGTAGAGTTAAAAATTCATCTTTATACATCAAGCTGTTTTCGATTAAGTAAATAACCTTTCAACCCTTATTTTACCTATTTAGGGGTTGATTTTTAAAAACTTTGATACTTATGGGTTTTTCATTATTGCTTTTTATAATTCTAAATACCAATTTTCATATCTGGTCTACAATTGACGGATTTGCATGCAAACTTTGAACCCCTATTAGACCCCATTAGGAGTGGAATATCAAAAAATCCGTTCTTAGTGGATACCTTCTAACTATAAACTACCTCCCTGCCAAATTTCATATTAATAACTAGCGAACCGCCCTCGCTTTGCTTCGGGACCCGTAGGTATCAACCGCGTAGGTCCCGCTCCCGTAGGAATTTCGGGAAGATAATAAACTATCCCCAAAATTAATTTAGGTTAATTTAAATTAAACTTAGAAATAAAGCTTACGACAAAATAATAGCAAAGTAGCAAAGGATCACAGCAAGATTAATTCAGATTAAACTTGGAAACGCGGCAAGTTTGGTATGGCAGTGGGTTCGACCAAATTTGATTACCATAAAAACGGTTCTAGTGTGTTAATCTTAAAAGATAGACATATACTGTCGTGGACATTTTTTTAGATCATTTCAAGAGGAATAATTCTTTCATACATATATTTTTGGTATCTTGAATCGTTTTCGCAACGCATGCAACGAAAGCCCTCGAGAATGAATAATTTTCCCCGTTTTTTCCACATTTTCCATTATTTCTTCGCTCCTAATTGTTGCAGCGTGATGTTATATAGCCTAAAGCCTTCCTCGATAAAAGGTCTATTCAACACAAAAAAAAAAAATTCAATTCGAACCAGTAGTTCCTGAGATTAGCGCGTTCAACCAAACAAACAAACAAACTCTTCAGCTTTATAATATTAGTACCTATAGATTATGTTCAGCGGTTTCTGAGATTTCGTGATGAGTGAGTCAGTGACCTTTCGCTTATATACAATGTGTTATTTTACACTTGATCAAAAAAATGAACGGATATTACGTAGATAAAAAATTATCGATAAAAAATGGGAAGATTTTTTTATTTCAGCTATTTCGAAAATAGAGGCACCTTAATGTATGTAAATGTAAATGTGTAATTATAAAATTGTAAAATTATGGGTTATTGTTGCCTGACATAAATAAATAAATAAATAAATAAAATTAATATTTTTTTTAGGAAAATTCTCATCTTTTGGTTTTAATTTTTATTCTTCCATACTTTAAGAGAAAAAAAATTAAAACCGAAAAATGAGAATTTTCCTAAAACAAATATTAAAGTGCCAAATTTTCGAAATAGCTGACATAAAAAAAATCCATTTTTTATCGATATTTTTTTATCTAGTATCCGTACATTTTTATCAAGTGTAAAATTAACACATTGTATAGATAAATATCTTAAAATAAAACTTATTTTGTTTCAATAATATAGGTACGGAAAATTTGTATTTTTATAGGTTAAAATTACACCATAACGTAAGGGCGGCAAATATTGTTTTGCCCGGAGCGGCGAAACAGCTGGATCGGGCCCTGGTAGTAGGTACTTTATTAATGTCGACAATAATTGTTAGTACCTAATTGTGCCGTGAACTGTTAAGGAATTCTCCTGTTGTAGCCAATATCACCATGCTATGTTCATATTTGGCATACCTAACATTGCTTTTTCATCGGGCCTCAAGCTGTTTTTTTTTTTCAAATTAATTAGACTTATGGAATTTGGTGAAAATAAGCTGAAAATTTCCGTTACCGTTAAAAAAGCAGATAAATTAAATACCTTTTCTTTATTATTATGACACAATTGGCATCGTTGTGCTTACTATTTTTATTTGTTTTACAGGTTCACAGTACTACCCCTGGAACCTGCCACGCTTGATACTGTACATAAAAGATTATTTTAAGTGGAATAAAGTATCGTTGCTGAGTCATTCCATGGGATCCATAGCGAGCTTAAGGTTCGCAAGTGTTTTTCCCGATGACGTCGATTTTTACATTGCTATCGACAGCCTTGTTGCTGACGACTATGACTTGAATCAAGTCGTAGAAACTATGCCAAAGATATTGCGAAAAATACAACTTACCCATGCCAGATTGGCAGAAGAACCGCCATCTTACCCGCCCGAAGAGATAAAAAAGATATGGCATCTTGGTACTACGAAATCAGTGGCATTGCATAGTGTTCATCACCTAACAAACCGAGGCACTAAAGAGTCCAAGCTTAATCCTGGAAAATACTACTTCTCCAGGGACCCCAGATTAAAAACAACTTTATTTATTCCTGAGAGTAAAAAGTTTGTGGAGGCTCTAGTCAGGAGGCTAAAGTGTCCCACGTTATACATTAAAGCGATAGATTCTCCTTACTCATCTGATCAATTCGCTGTTGAAATGCGAGAAATAATAGAGAAAAATAATAATAACTTTGAATGTCATTTTGTCCCAGGAACACATCACGTTCATCTTAACGATCCTGATAAAGTAGCGCCTTTAATATTAAACTTTTTGCAAAAATATAATTTTTAACTTGTTTAGCACAATATTAATCTAGCCCCCCATAAGTAGGTACCTAACCAATTTATTCAAATAAAGAAGCGCAAATAAGTTGATAATCACAACATCACCATGGATGTAGTCACAACATAACTCTCAAATCGATTGTGATGAAAATTAATTATGTAAGTACGACATTACCTACTTATGTCTTCGTCTTATTAAAATTGCGTACTTACCAATATAAGGAAATATTTTTTTTTTAGTGTAGAAAATTATTTGTTTAAATTATTTTTTTATTTATTTAAGAAGGACTTAAGCTGTTTATTTTCTTTTTTTTACGGCTTTTAGTTAAATCCGAAAAGATTTAACTAAAGGTGAAACCTGGACTATAATTACCTTATTTTACATCCATTAGCTTCAGACGACATGAATTCATGTTAGGCGACAAATGTAATTTCCGGGCGCTCTGAAGTCAAAGGGTTTGATTATGAGACAGTCAACTGTGAGAATATTGTGTTGTGATATTATTATAGATACTTCCTGTATTGTTGTAGGTGTTTTTAAAAAGAGTATTCAGCCAAACATAAGAATGAAATTTTAAAATTTAATAGACGATCACTAACGATCGATAACGATTTAAACGATCACTAGAATTTTTTATGAAATAATTAAAGATTTAAATTATTTATTTAAATTAATGTTAAATGGATGAATTTCTCTTGGAGGATAAAAAGTACCTACACAATTTTTATTTATTTACGCCAATTACAAACGTATTACAATTTAATTAGCTAATTATTGTTGAACGTGTGGTTACAGTTATAAACGTAGATAACCTACACGTTTTACTGATAAAGTGTATAAGTTTATGAGTAAAGAAATATTTGTTCACACTCAAATGTCGTTAATTACTTAATTTTATTCATAATTTATATAGTTTGTCATTGTTATTTCCATATACAATGTGTCTGGCCACCAGTGTCGGAGACTTGAGGGGGATGAAATATGGTATTTTTTATAGACAAATCACTATCCTAATTTTTTCTTGCCCCCTCCATGATAAAATGGCAGCCATTTTGTTTTTTTAACTTCGAGGCTCGGATGCCTGTACAGTGCCTCTATTATGAGTTTTTAATACTATACACGCTAGCGACTATCGTATAGAATTTGTATGAGAATTTTAGTTCAGTATAGTAACCGCTAGAGGCGCTGTACGGATTCTCATACAAATTCTAAACGATAGTCGCTAGCGTCTATAGTAAACTATAGTATTAAAAACTCATAATAGAGGTACTGTTTTAAATCATTGCTCTCGATATAGACGTCCTAGGAGGCCGAAAGATATCTCATTTGAAAGCTAACTATGTAGGTAATCAACTGATGATACATTTTATGTAATATCTTTTTCATAGAAGAACAAAAAAAGATTTAAGAAACAAAATTCAATATTTTTTAATTGATTATTTTTAGTTTACTTTTACATGAAAACTAACCCATCAAACTACTTTTTTTTTTGTTGTCTTGTCATAATGCAGGGTATCATCTTAATAATAAATGTTACATCAAAGCCATAAGTAAGGTAGTTCAGAAGTTGTGAGAGTTTTTTGCTTCTTTTAATACCGAACAAACGAGCTACCTTAATATAGGTACATGATAGTACCACAAAATATCCATAAAGTACTTTCGCCCATGTTCAAAAGTTGCACCAATGTCAATTTGGATCAAGGAGCAGTTACCGATAAATTGCCAGCTTAGATAGAAGGAGAAAAGTATGTAATAAAGTAGATACCTACTGACTCAAATTAACAGTAGCCGGCACCATGATATTTTTTGGCGGATGACTCAACAAGTGGTTCGTAGCTAGCATCGCCAAGCGTCACCCCCACAAAAAGCACGAGCCTGCTTCTGTCGTCCGCTTCGAACCTGTAGTTCCTGAGATCCTAGTGACCCCGTCAGAAAGTATTAGTGTATCTTCAAAGTTAGGCAAACAAATCTATCATACGTAGGAGTCAGGTAGTGCGCACATAAACAAGCCTCCATGCTATGGACTTTTCAAAGTACCCCACGATTCTTTGGTTGCCCTGTGGACAGGAATCTGTGATGTTTCATATTATATGGTTGAATAGATAGGTAGGAAAATCATGATCATAATGTTGCAGAAAAAGTAACCATATTGATTCTTTAGTTTATTAACTTAAAAATACAATTTTATGTCGCCAAACGACTTTTTGAGCTTAAATAAATACGAGAATAATTACACTGTAATTTCACTTTGGTAAGACATATCTGCACTAGACACCGAGGAACTGTTTTCACACACCTTAGCCCCCTTGCGCACTGGTAAAACTTTAATCAGAGCTTCCTGCCAAGGTATTTTCTCGGACACTCGTATAACAATCTCGAATACTGAAAATAAAAATAGAGAATAATATATTAGCACGAAATGCACAATATTTCTTTATGTTAATTCTTTAAAGTTATGTCAAGATCGCACTAGTGCCCCAACTTCGTCTTACGCAAAAATACATAAAAATACTTACATAAAAATAAAAACTAGACAGTTATGTATATTTATTAGATAATAATCATTTACAGCAATAATAATCATGTGATGTATTAGAAAAGGTCTTGAAGGGTAAAATTATTAGGTAGTATAGCGTTCAAGCAACTTATACCTATAGTTATTAGTAGACTATATTAGGAGAGGCACAGCAAAAAATGGAGAAAATTTGTATCAGTATACTAAAGCAAAATTATCAGAAATCGGCTTCGCCTTAACGGTAGAGCAGATGTCCAATTTGCTAGATATGGTAGTTTAAGAATAATATTTTTTCTTCCTGTTCCTTTTTGTCCGTGAGCAACGGTGGCCACTTACCATCACATGGCTATTCTGCTTGACTATCCCCTTTCAACAAAAAAAAAAACAATTTAAGAAGATTTTTTCTTCACAGAATTATAAAAAATAGTTGGAGAAATGCTAGTCAATAGAATAATTTCCTTACCATGATCAATAGTCAAAACTTTCCTTGTTTGCATATTAATGTACTTGTCTAGAGGGAGTCGTGCATGTCTTATTCCTTGTTCTTCTGCAATTTTATGGCATAGTCCCTGAAATCGATGAAGGGTTAAGAGATCATAAAAACATTCATAACAATAATTTTGCTGACCACTTACAATTTTTTAATCTCAATGAAGCATATCACTTAATTAAGTTTGCCTCTAAACATTGTATTGCTGAATATGTAAATCTGGCAAAATTCAAAAAAGTAGACTGACAGTATTAATAATAAAATAGAATGACGAAACAATTTTTTTTTTATCTCTAACAAACAATATAATTCCCATAAACTCAGCAATGTCTTGCTTGTGATGTACTTTAATATTATGAATTGTCATAATATTATATAAATCGTCACTCAGTAATAAACAAGAATTTTAGTTACCTTATGTTGATTATGATCTACAAGTCCACCAATTATATAAAATGTATTATCTTCAAATGTCTCAATCACATTTTCAGATTCACTAGTTAAGTAGACAAGCTGGTCTTTTGGAAAGAGTTTCAAGTAAGGTTCTTCTCTATATTCTACCTGAAAAACACTACTTTTTTTGAACTTAAAACAATAAATAAGTCAAGACTTCCACAAAACTTTGCTATGCATGCCATGCAACGATCTAAAACTTGGTTACCACCTTGGTACAGAATATTATTTTTTATTTTTAAACATCAAAAGAAAATTTTTAAGAACAATGTCAGAAATAACATTATTTGAACCATGGAATTGTTACATAAAAACATTGTTGATGTCTTGAAAAAAATGATTCATATAATTAGGAACAAATTATTGTCTGTAGTCAATGGCTCATCGGTAACTTTTTTATTTAAATTATGCCTCATAAAAAATAAGGGGGTCTTTCAATAGCTGGTCACTAAACCTACACAGTGTGCAAAGAAGAAACCTTGTGTAAAGTATAACAAGTGTACAAAAAGTCAACAATCTGCTTACATCCCAATTTTCATAACCATTATGCCGAGATATGATTTCTTTAGATTTTTTTCCAAAACTAGTGAGGTAAAATTTAACAGGATCTGTGGATCTTCTGTTTATTGAATAACATCTGAGTATTTGTTTTATCATTTTGCACATATCTTTTTCAATCATTAGGTCGTCAAAGCTAAGATCTATAATAATTCCCATTTCTCTTTTAATTTTTTCTTGTTTCATTTTTTTCAATGCCTTTCTGGATATTCCTAAGTCTTCGTTAGCCATGCGAGCTTTTCTTAAATTCTCTTTTGCGCGTGCTCTCTCCTTGGCTCTCTTTTGAACCTTATTCTTTTCCCACCTAACTTTCTTAAGCCACTTTCTCATTTGGTTCTTTGTGAATGGTCTTGGCAATTCATTCCCATCATTATCCTTCAAGCCTGGGTCTACAGTGATATCAAATAATGTATATTGATGAAAAATATTTTTTTGTGCCTGTTCATTTTCCTCCTTACTGTTTGTGATTTGGACCTCCATTTCCATTATTGGCCAGTAAATTGCAGCAGGTAAATAAATATTTATATTGTAATCGTTATAATTTTTGCTACGCAAAGAGGTTCAATGACTAATTTTTGGAATAACAATCCATTTTCTGTTATTCACATTGTTATTCAAAAAGTTCTTCTGGTCTTCCGCTGCAAATGCAAATGATACTCATACACTTCTGACCTCATTATCATTTTAACAAACAGTATATTTTACTCCAGATTTCACTTGATTTAATATTTATTCAAAAATCCCAGTGTAACCTGACAGGAACACAAATTCCAGAACCTCATAAGAAGGGCAGGTATTATAAATTATAATACAACACATGCAGTGGGATAAAAGCAATGATGTATGAACTCCAACGCAACTGAGTATTCAGTTAAAATACTGAAAATTCCGACAGTATTTAGTATTTATGCAATTCAATTCGTACACACCAGCGACCAGCCGCTGCCATATGGATATTATACTCCGACTTTTAATTTAATTCGATGCAGTAAAATGACATTTCCAGTGTTACCGTTTTTTATTATCACCAAAATAGTGACGTAACCTGGACACAAATTATTCGATTTGATGAAAATATTAATCGGATTATAATCGTTTCGCATAATTTAGCAAACTGCTAAAATACTGTATGAAGTTATTACAGGATCAATAACTACATATAAAAATACGATTGATATCAATAATCTCATAGATTTTTAAGTTAAGCGCTTTTAGTGCATGTATGTACTAAAAGCATGCATGCACCGGTGTTTATTATTTTTCGTTTACTATATAATTTAAAAGTAATAACCTTTCCGTATTGTTTTCTGAATTTGAATTTTATTTTATTAACACACATTATAATAGACATATTGAGAAAAGAATAATCGAATAATCAAAATATCGTTCGTTAATCGTGTAAGTTGTAAGTTATCACTATTATTGAAAATCTGGCAACATTATTTCAAAAAGTGACATTAGCAAACGTCATTTTACTGCATCGAATTAAAAGTTCTATCCTCCATGATTAAAAGTCGGAGGGATGGATCAAAGGGGGCAGGGGGTAACAGTGACAGACACACGGATGATGACAGTGACAGTTTGTCGCTTGATGGCCGCGTTCCGTAACTAGCCCATAACACTCCTAACGTCTCAAAAAAGCGTTCCATTATTAAAAGCGTTCCATTATGGTCGTGGTCGTGGCATTTTGTGTCATTAAATTTGTGTTTGGGTCGGCTGTGACGTCATGGATTGCGTCATCACTTTCGAATCTTTCGATCACAATCACAACGACCCATCTTGATCGGTGGGGCGTTGTGGGCGCTGTCAAATTTTCCGTTCCATTAACGCGTTCCTTAACTAGCTCATAACAATCCCTCCCTCAACGACCGTATTTTGAGTTCCATTAGATTTTGACGTTCAGAGTGTTTAACCACAAAATATATTATCTAATTTGTGATTTAACCTAATCGAACGGATTTGAGCGTTGATGTTAACATCCATCGATCGCGATGGATCCTTGTAATCGAAAGTGATGACGTAATCCATTACTTCACAACCGCTTAAACGAACACAAAATGCCACGACCATAATGGAACGCTTTTAATCAGTTGAAACGCTTTTTTGAGACGTTATAAGTGTTATGGGCTAGTTACGCATAGTGTAAAGGCAGTTAGACAGTAACTAGTGCAGCGTAATGTATGATGACACTAGTTAGTGCACGGAGTTAGCGCTCTGCAAATTGTAAATGGAAAGCCCCCATTACGAACGGCTTCCGAAACGTAGACTTGGATTTGTCCATGGACTGTGTCAGACAAGCATTCTACGTCTATGATGTTTATCTTAAGCGGGCTTTACATTATCCAATTTGCAGAGCGCTAACTCAGTGCACTAACTCGTGCCCCTATACGACACAATACACTGCACTAGTTACTGTCTAATGGGGGCTTTACATTATATAATTTGCAGAGCGCTAACTCAGTGCACTAACTAGTGTTTTCATACATATAGCTGCTCTAGTTACTGTCTAACTGCCTTTACACAATGCGATTTTAGCACGCTAGCTCAGTTAGCGCTCTGCAAATTGTATAATGTAAAGCCCCCATTAGTGCTATTTTCATGGAAAAGATCTCTCCTCTGGTTAGTGTGCTCAATACGAGATAGCATGAGAAGATACAGTTACTGTTGGTAAGTAGGTATGTGACACAAGAACGATTTGCTCGGCAAAATCCTTTCCACTATAAAAAAACTGTCACGCAATGCGAAACAGAAGATACCATAATTTGGAGTCTGTTTTTCAGGTCAATATTCTTTATCCTTTGAATACATGTAACTTGCTCCGTTTCTTGTATGAGTGCGATAGATTTCAATTGAAGTTTTCTTTGTAAAAAGATAATAAATATTTTACCTATATTATGAAGGTAATACAATAATTACTTACCACCTACTTCAATAACAAAACGTAATCTGCACGTGACTGGTTTCTTTAACCTTGATTTTAACCTTTTAGATAAGGTTTTAATGTTGACGCTTTAAGTATATACAGGGTAGCTTTATTTTAATAAGTAGTATTTCAGATACCTATCTATATCCTAGAAAACGAAAACGGAAGAAGCATGAAAAACTATTCTTTCTCCTAATAATCATATTCTTTCTTAAAATATTTCACCACTACAAAGACTTATCTAAGGAATAGTTTTATCCCTTTGTCTTCGATGAAACGTACGTCTATCACGTTGTATTGTTGTTGTACTAACAGTTACGCACACAGACCTACCTACTTACTTACCTAGTCAAAATGGGGATGAAACAAGCCCTCCATTTTGCCATTTTCATAAGCTGCAAGAAGTCGAAGCTACGTCATCTTTGAGCCTAAGGACCTTAAGACATTTTGTAGACCATAAATGTCTTCTATGGTGATTGTCAATTGTGTACAGTAGGTATACGGTAGTTTTAACTGGTACGCTTTTTTCTCCCTTAATATAGTTATGTTTATTTTATATGTGTATGGTCGTAGCCAGTTCATAGCGTAAAGTAAGCCTTCTTTGTCAATATTATAATTGGACTATTCATCATACAGAAAATTTTGAATTCGAGCCAGTATTTTCTGTAATTAGCCCGTTCAAACAAACACATTATTAGGTATTAAGTACATTAAATGCATATTTGACTCCTTAATTAAAGAAAATGTCGAGATACCAGTACTTAACCCTATACTTAAATTTACAATCCACTTGTAATATTTTAATTATCATAAGAAAATTGATAGCAATTTGTGACAAACTCATCTCGCATCTCGCATTACGTTAAGTGGGTTAGAGTACCAACGACGTTTCTCAGTTTAAGATAACAGTATTTGTTTACGCTTTATTGAATATAATATATTATTTTGGGAAATGGTAAGATGTATAAAGTAGGCAGACACAACGGCATTATTAGAGGTAGAAAAAGCGCTAATGAGCTATGTTTCTTCTACCTCTAATAATGCATTAAAATACTGAGGCAGTTATATTCGCCTTATTGTTAAAAATATAATAAGTATTTTTTATTTCCGGTTTATTATAAAGTTTTATCATACTTAGTTTGTTGAATTACTCACGACTTTTTGCTTTCCGATTCTTAACTTTCTTTTTTATTCGAACTCTGAAACTTGTCATGTGTTCCATTTAAATTTAAGCGACATCTGACGAGTAGTTTTTGAATTATGTCGAATAATAAGTATAATAAATTAAGCATGGACTGCTTCGATGATGTTCTCATTTTGCCACTTGTAGTCGCTTTTTGTTATGTTATTCAAATTTCTTTTAGGACAATTACAAGTTATGGGGTGGATGTTTCGAAGAAGAACCATCAGCTATATTACGTCGGTTGAATGACTCCCTTGGCATAGACGTTCGTTTATATCGTGAGGATATTCGAGGCAGTCAGGCCTGGGCCCAAGAGTTACATCGTAGCGGGCATCTGTCCCACAGTGATCACCAACTTATACAAGAAGGCCTCATAAAGGTTTCAGCTTATTTGATGATATTAACCGTCCTTAAAAAAACGTATACATATAGGTTGTCATATACTCACTCTTTATCTTCGATATATGCCAAGAAAGCTTGGAAAGTAAAGGAGTTTCTAGGAATGCTTTCATTTATTTCACTTTGAAAAGCCTAAAGCTACGAATAACATGTAATTAAAGGACCATCCTTTCGCTAAGTCCTAAGTGCTGACTCACTCACATTTCAGGTCAAACAAGAAATAGAACAAGAGCTTTCTCAGAACAGCCGTCTCTGCGATGCTGAAGAAGACATTCATTCTGTGGTGGAGCGGAGACTGTGCAAACATGTCAAGGATGCTGCTTTCAGACTACACACTGCTAGGAGTCGGAATGACCAGTCTGCCACGGACACTAAGTTGTGGATGATAGTTTCGCTGCAAAAAATGCATGATGAAATTCTACGGCTCATTGCCGTAAGTAATTCCTAGACGCATACTTAGTCTTTTGTACTGAGAAGTATTACTATTACCAGTACCAGTTAATTAGTGGCGTGTTTTGGCTTGACGTGCCAACACCTTATCAGTTTTACTAAAATGAAATCTGTTTTAGATTCTCACCACGAGGGCAGATAAAGAAATAGACATCATCGTTCCAGGATACACTCATTTACAGCGAGCTCAGCCGATTCGTTGGAGCCATTTTCTGTTAAGGTATGCTGTATGACTCCTTGCGATACCTTAGACACAACTCACCGTACTTAAAGAACAACTAACCGTGATCAGGGGATTTCGTACCTATTGGTGTACCTAGCCGTGTGTACCGTTTTAATATATAAGTTTTCATATATTACTAAAATATTTACAGCTACGCGTGGATACTACGAGATGATGTGATACGCCTAACAGAGCAGAGAACTCGCCTATCGACGTGTCCCCTGGGTAGCGGAGCTATAGCAGGCTGCGCACTACCCATTGATAGAATTAAATTGGCCAACAGCCTTGGATTTTCAAATGTTACTCCAAATTCCATGTTTGGCGTGGGTTCTAGAGATCACATTGGTGAGACACAATAAAATTACCTAAGCCCAAGATCGATGTCTAAGCCCTAATTAGCTGGTTGGCTACAACCCATTAGTGGCCCACTGAGTGACTTAGCACAGGTCTCTCCTCATTGTTGAGGAGGCCTAGAGAAAACTCCACCACGCTGCTCAAATGCGGATTGGCGGAGGGGTTAGTGGCCAACCCAGTGTCGGAAGTTTTCAAGCCACCCGAAGGCCTTCCGACATGGCTTAACGACTGCTATCTGTCTGTTGATAACAACCGGGACTGACGGCTTTGCGTGTCCTCCGAAGCACGGAAGCGCTCAAAATTTTTTTGCCACGTCACCCATCCAACTACCGACCGTACCTGCTGTTGCTTAACTTTGTCGATCACTTGGGATCGACACAAGCCGCCGGGCTATGAGCGCTTCAATTAGCTGGTTATTTTGCATTTACTAAGTAATTACCTTTATACTATAAGTCTGTTTTTGTATTAAGTTAGTATCTTATATACTTACCTACTTTCCTTCTTGACTCTCTCTTTAGGTATTCTTGAATCAAATTTAGGCACCTACCTAACCCAAAAGTTGCGTGAAAGAATGAAGATATTTAAATAAAAATGTGTAACTCTTCGTAAGCAATAATAGAAACAAATACTTTTTAGTTGAATTTCTAAACTGGGCATCGCTGTGCGGAATACATCTAAGTAGATTGTCGGAGGATTTAATAATCTACAGCTCTCAAGAGTTTGGTATGATACAGTTCTCCGATCAGTTTTCAACCGGTTCCAGCTTGATGCCTCAGAAACGTAATCCAGATGGCTTGGAGCTGGTTCGTGGCGCTGCCGGATTGCTGCTCGGAGACGCATTTTCGTTTAGCTGCACTTTGAAAGGATTGCCCAGCACTTACAATAAGGACTTGCAGACAGATAAAGAAATTCTATTCAGGAGTTATGACAAACTACTCGATTGCATCAAAGTGACCAGTGGAACTATACAAACGATGACGGTTGGTCAATACGTAAAATATTTGAAGCCATATTTTAAAAGAGTTAAATTATGTGTATCTAAAAATAATAGGTGTTTTAGGTTAACGCAGAAAAGGGAGCAAGTTTACTGGATTCGGGTATGTTAGCTACGGATCTGGCCTACGTTCTGGTCCGGCGTGTAGTACCTTTCCGCCGTGCGCACCACTATGTCGGGGAAGCCCTGAAGCGTGCTAAATCCCTAAACGTAGATCTACAAAATATGCCGCACGAGGAATATCTCAATATATGGTAGGTACACGTAAACCCATTGAATCAAAAATTAAAGTTCGGGACAAATACACCTAGGTACCTACATAATTCTTTGCTGAGATAATTTTATAATGTCCCCAATCTCCCCAATTAGCAGTTTTCTTCCAATAAGAAATATCCGACGTTGAATTAGTAGGTCTTTGGAAGCCAGCTAATAAATTTCAATACCTAAGTACTTATTAGACAGTTATCCCTATTAGGTATACGGTTATCCCGTAAAGAGAAAAATCTGTATTATGAATTGCTGATAAGGTCTACAATATGTAGCTGTAATTATATTGTAGGTAATACATTATAATGTTACCAATTTGCAGCCCAGAATTTGGAAATATGGAAGATCGTCAAAAAGTGTTCTCTTGGGAAACCAGTGTAGAGCAATACACGAGTGTAGGTGGCACCGCTCATGCACCCGTTCGGCACCAGATTGACCAACTACGGGAATGGCTCAAAGAATACCCGAATATTTACCGAAATGTAGATCATTAACGATCAGTTATAAGTTCTGTGTTACAAAACTATTAAATCATATTTTTTTAACTACCTACCTCAACGAATATTAAAGGAATTTTGAAATATATAATATTGAAGGAAAGGAATGTTTTTATTTATCCATTGGCATGGTGGGAGCACTGTAGAAGAAAAACGTCTCGGGCATAATTATGCCTAAAATTCTAACTGACGATAATTTTGATCGCGGCGCCGCAAAGAAACTGGCAAATGCAGCACATTGTGGTTTGCAGGCGGATTGCGGTAGAAGTTCAGTAACTGGTATAAAACGTCTGTTGTAAATGCGCTATGAAAGATGGCAGTTGGCCTTAACATTTCTTTAGTGGGGTGCTGAGAGAGTTCCAGCCTGGAGCTTGTACCCTGGAGCCTCCAGGATACAAACACATGTCGCCATGTCTAAATCCTTTGTAGAATTGTGTTTTATTAATCCATTGCCGACATAAGGCCTGGCTTTACGTATCTAAACTAACGGTTGAACCCTCGTCTGTGAGTTGAACTACAAGTACCTACCTAAGTGTAGATTTCTACCCTAGATTTCGGGCTCACAAATTAACGCGGCGACAATGAAAAGCCAGTTTTATCTTGCTGATGAGTAGCCAATATCGCGCCTAAAACCTGTAGGGAAAGGTCAAGTACATAATATCTTTTTAACTACTCGTTATCTTGTGCTACCCATCACACTGAAGAGTATTTCTATGAGCAGACGAGTGCTGAACAACCATTGCTCTACCTACCACCGCGCATCGTACCGCTAACAGCTTTATATCAACATTTCTGCTCATTTCATCAAGTAACGTAAGTATCTATCCTGTACATAATTATTACATAGGTACATAGATAAATTATTTAATTTATCCTAATAAGATTTTTTTACTTTGTGTGGAATAATGGTTCAAAATATTATGTAAGTACCTACGTACAGTAAATAGTGACTATGAATGAGTAAGTACCTACTACAGTGACTACTGACTACTGTTTCATTACAGAATGATTGCAGTAAGACTCGCTATATTGTTAGCAGTATGCGTTCTGGTTCCTGCAGTTCTATCGGACGGATCCATCACAGACGTTGAAGACCAAATTCCCGCGTCACGTCCGTTAATTGCTGAGGTACCTACCTACTTATCTAAGAAATTTTAATTTCCGTTCCTTAAATAAGGTTTTCAGTGTTTTTGTTTAACACGTAAGACGTAAAATATCCAGTGCAACGCTGAAGTATTTGTTTGTAAGCGCTAAGCCCACAAAATGTAATTGGATGTATGTATATACCTACGTCATGGCGTCCATTTGGTATTAACCGACTACAAAAAAAGGAGGAGGTCTGTAAGTTTTTTTCATAAGTGTGTTACCTCAGAACTCCGTATGTACTTGGTGAACCGATTTCGATAATTCTTTCGCCATTTGAAAGGTTATGTCTGCCGCCTGGTCCCATAATGAGCGACATCAGACGGTCAGTTTTTGAGTTATTCTCAATAATGTGAATTTTATTTATAGTCATTACCTCATAATTTTTGACTAGGTGTTCCGATTTTGATATTTTTTTTTGTTCTAAAGTGCGTGTCGTGTGGTCATTTATAAACTTGAACGACATCTGGCGAGTGGTTTTCGAGTTATTTCGATTTTGAACTCTTGTAATTCTTTTTTGACAAAAGTTAGTTCGAAAACTCTTTCTGTGAATGGAGAATATTTGAGAAAGCTATATTTATTAAATAATCTGAGATATCTTCTGAAAGAATCATAAAATCCGCATTAAAATCTCAAGAGTTCTTGCAATGGCCTAACCGTACAGTGGATCGTACACCTGGAAAAGGACTTGCTTTTATAATTAGTTATCCATTATTTATAGATAAATGAGGTAGTTATTACCAAAAGCAAAGTGTAAGCTGATTAGCGGGATTAGCTGTAACTTATTGTAGGTATATGGTACTTGAATTTATATCGCAAATATATCGCATATCAGCATACATGGATCATTGATTCCTATGTAAGCAGCATAATTTTAATAAGCACGATATCAAGTGATCAATCGATTCTACTGTTCCCGACTATTGCGTTATGAAATTTTCCATAAAGGACCATTTATAAGGTTATCAAAAGCGATACTACATCCAAGACCAGAACTAATAATCATTTTTTTTTGTTTCAGGATGTAGGCTACTTCAACAATATTATGGACGAATATAGACGACACATTAACCCGCGAGTAAGCGCTGAACTGAACGCCCCGCCCCAAGACATGTACCAACATTACCAACTGTGGAAACGTAACGCTAACATCATTAATACGCTTCTCGGATTCCCCAGACGTATGATGATGGCAGGCCGTTAAAAACAACGGAATATATCGATATAAATAACAAACATTTTACTTTTAAATATATATTTTATTGTTATACTAAAACCAGGTTCAGTTATTTATCATTACTTCATAAAATAGATATTTACACTTGCGATTGACCAGTTACAAAAACCATACATTACAAAAAGTAAGATATTTCAAAAATATAGTTTATGGACTGTTTCAACACTCACAATGTTTAGTTTAGAATGAAATTAAGTAAATTGAACCAGTTTCAACACATCAAATTTGTTTTTTTTTTGTATATATTTGAAGGTTCACGCATTTGCGATTGATTTAATGCACCATTTTTCATAAACTGGTAATTTTATACAGCCAGTAATTATTACAGTACCATTTTTATTGCCTGTTTTATTTGGCTGTTGAAAACGAGTAAGCAATAAGTACAGATAAATACATCCTTATTTCAATATTTGAACTTAGTGGATTTTCGTGTTAAATAGCTAGGCAGAGTCAGCCTCAGGTATTATATTGTTATGCATTAGCCTTTTATGGAATTTATAGAACATTATTACAATCATCACAGTGATGCAATATATAGCACATGGCTATATGTTTGACCATACATTCTTTGGACATTAATGTTTTACTATTATTACTGTCAAAACATGTGAATTCCTACCGAAGCATTTACTTGGTGTTAGATTTCCTAGTAAAACTTACCTTCTAAATATACAGTGAATTTTACAAAATGAAACTATACAATGGGTTTTACACAATCACATCTCGGGTTAATAACATGGCAGTATTAAATTCCTTTTTGTCCATAGTCGATTTGCACCATTAAATTTAGGAGTAGATATACAAAATTAAAATTTACCACTATTTACATTTATCATTTAAATATAAATTGAAAATATCGATTTGTGTTCCTAAACATTCAGATTCTCTCAGTTCTCAAATAAAATAACGTCTCTAAGAGAAAGTCACAAATCGACCGAAATCGAAAGAAGATCGATCACTAAGGATGCTATTAGCCAAAAAATTTATGATATTCTTAAAAAAATAATTTATATCGATTAACTTACGATTATCGATTCGAATCGATTAAAACTTAAGTGAGAAGCCGGGCGCGACGTTGACGGAGCGCTGTTGGACGTGGAAGCCGAAGGACTCGACGGAGTCGCCGCGCGCGTATTGCGCGTAGGCGGCGCCGCCGGCGGGCGGGCGCGGGCTGTGCGTCGTGCGCCGGTTGCCCTCCGACTTGGCGGGCCACGTCGGGAACATCGCCGGGTCTATCGCCACCGGCTGCTCCTAAAACATCAAACAGCATTAGCTTAGTCGCGTTCTGTAGATATTGAATAAAACACAGAATAATAGTGAAGATCATGTAAATCGTTGTGCCTAACAGTATCAACGATCTTACATTCGAAACAATACCAAGATCTTGAACTGCGAAGTTTACTTCGAGGAGTGTCTTTTTTAAAGAATTTTTTTTCAATGTAAATAACAGAAAAACAAGCAAACGTTTCACCTGCTAGTAAGAAGACACTGTCGAACATTGGTAGCACCAATTACAAACTATAGTTGGTTTTTGGAAAAAAGAGAAGTAATGCGAACTTTAAATGTCTTCCTGCTGCTATAAACCCTTTGTAAATGAACATTGATCAGTGTACTAAAGCTTTTCTTATAGGGCCATGGAATGGCTTGGAATGTTGATAGAAAGTGCAATTAAATCGAAATTCTTTTATCAATCCTCATTTAACACCACCATACTCACTTTGAAGTAGGCATGTTCGAGAGCGGCATCCGCTGTAAGCCGTCGCTCCGGGTTGTAGGTGAGGAATCCCTGCAGCAACGAGAGCCCCGCCTCGGACAGCAAGTCGGAGCCTATCCGCTGCCGGAGCCCCCCGGGCGGGTGCTCCGCGAACGTCATCTTCTGAACGGCCGGCAGCTCGTTGTAACCTGGCCACAATGATTCTGATGGTGTGCCTAAATCCTGTAAAAAAAAAATACAAACAATTCAAATCAGTGACCAATTGAAGTCTGGTTTGTTGGCACGTATCGTACATATTGTCAATACATATTTACGTAAAATCTTAAACATTTCGTTCAACAATAAAAATACCCTCTAAGCTCTCCATATATTCATCTATAATTTATTGTTTAGACGATATACATATTTTAATCCCACCTGGTGAAAAGTGACGATGATGTCTAAAGATGGTAAACGCATTAAAAATTAAAAACCTATTCATATCATACATTTCATAAATACTGCCGAAACTTCCCAAAAATACGCAAGGCCCGTAGTACATAACTGATCAAAACACTTTTAAACCTACCTTAAATATCCGATTCAACTGATCCACTTCCGACTTCCCCGGAAACAGCGGGTTCATAGTGATGAACTCGGCGAAGATGCAGCCGACGCTCCACATGTCGATGGGCGTGGAGTACTCCTTGCAGCACAGCAGTAGCTCCGGCGCGCGGTACCACAGGGTCACCACTATCGGAGTATACTGACGGAGCGGCGACCCATACTCCCTGGCTAGACCAAAATCTCCCACCTGGTAATATGCAGATGTTACTTATTACCTTTAGCAGTGTTTCACAAACTGTTGTGAATAATTATTTAAGTTTGTATTGTGAATGAGCCAACCAGTAATGACAAGTGCTTGTCTAAATCAACGTAGAACTTCAAAGACAAACCCAACTTAAGATTGAAACGAAAGAGGCGCTGTCGGACGCATTTGACATTCATTTGACCAATCATTGCACACTAGAAACTGGCAGATGAATGACCACAACGTATTTATGAATGACTTTTCATTAGTTCCAATTTTTGCCATTTCAGAGTTAAGTTGGGCGCACTGTATGTCATTATGTCTATTTAATTTTTTAAGCGAAAGGGTATCGTTTCCTAAAGGGGCGTTGAGTTAAATAAGTTAGTTAATTATTTTTCAACACACTTGCTCGTAAAGTTGCTATTTTTTCTTTAGTCTTACGCCCGGAATGCGGTTTATTACACACTAGTGCGTTTTACTTTTCATTGCCGCACTAGTGTTTTTCTTATTCCACTTTTTTTTAATATCCGTAAAGAGGTTGTTACCAAAAGATTTATTATTTTGTAATAGTACATTATGATACAAGTGCGCGAAGTTGGTCATTATAGTCGAGGCCATGGATGTAGAAAGTAAAGATGCGCCCGTAACATACATAAGGCGCACGACGAGTGGTCAACATTAGGTTGTGTGATTGAGTGATTGATCAAGTCAGTCTATTGTAGGCAGCAGCGAGTTGTGTACGTCACTTACGCAAAATTGATTTCAGTAATTACGTCCGCAAATGTAGAAAATATGGCTTCCTGTGCTTTCAAAAATATTCTAACAATTCAAGAAACACAAATAAAGTCCAAAGGAATCACATTTCATTATGTAAACATTGAATTGTAAATTATTTTCACTATTTCTAAAATAATAACTTTAGTAAAATGGCGCGTGACATATGTAAGAGTGACAGAGACAGCACGACTAAAACTTCCAAACGCGGAAGCGAGATATCACTATGTAATCTGTTCGTTTTCAATTTTTTCTTTAGTCTTACGCCCGGAATGCGGTTTATTACACACTAATAGTGCGTTTTACTTTTCATTGCCGCACTAGTGTTTTTCTTATTCCACTTTTTTTTTAATATCCGTAAAGAGGTTGTTACCAAAAGATTTATTATTTAGTAAATAAATAAACTTGTTGTAGGTACTTAGTCAAAATCTGATAAGATTATACTTCATCTAATTATCTATTAAAGCATTTAAAAAATACAATATTTTAAATCATTAATTACCGTAAATTCTTATTAGAAATACATAATTATTTAGTTTAATATATTGTGGCTGAATGGCGGTGTTCGGTGCCTCTGGACTTAACCTGCGCGCGCATAGTTATTCAACCAAAGATACGGCGCGCGAAAAAATAAACCTCCGCGCCATTTTGTGCAAACATTTGTTCGTTTATAATTTGCTGATTTGTGACTGAAAAATGTCGATACCTAATTGTTTTTTTCCTCGCAAGTGTGTTGAAAAACGTCGTATGATACGCGTGTGCTTTGTTCATTACAGTCTTGGCTCTATTACAGCCCTCGCCTTCCGGCTCGGGCTGTGCAATACCGCCTCGACTGTAATGACCAACTTCGCGCACTTGTATCATAATGTACTAATCTGGCCGCGCTAACCATGCGTTCCTGAAGTCTGTCATTCGACTGGGCGATGTAACTTTGAACTGGCGTACAATTAATTGACAATTTTTTAATATCATTTAATTGCCTTATTAACGAGTCATAACATTAAAATCAAACATTAAATCGAGTAATTATGCTAACTTACAATAATTGTATTAATCTTGGGCTAAAATTATTACAATTACTTAAATAACAAATATAAAAACAATACCTTTTAAAAGAAAACCACGTCAAACGGCGCTCGTTCAAGGTTATATCCATGTCATATCAACTTTTTGTTTTTGTAGTGATGTGACATAATAACAAGGCAATTGTAATCGAATATTTTTGTAATCTTAATACAATGTCGGTAAAATATAAAATAAAACATTATATATAAGTATTCAATAAAGTTAATAATATTATTATAATAAAGGTACGCCCAAACATAGCTTAGGAGTGTTATAATATCACTCAGGTGAATCAAATGAAAATAAAATAAATAAATAAAACATTTTAATTTTTTTCTCTTGATTACATTCAGAAATTATGATTCAATTCAATTAATTGATTCCTTAAAATTTTATTTACATAACGAATATTTCCTATAAAAATAACAACATATTAACATATGAACATAATTCCTATAAAAATAACAACATATAAATTGAATAAATATTATGCATAATGAATGCATGTACATCACTAGTCATGACGAATTGACATGTGTCAGGAACGCATAGTTAGCGCGGCCACTCTATAACTTGCTTTTAATATAGCATATTTTAATAATATTCTTAAAGAAATTTAAATATTTACCTTTAAAATTCCTTTATGAGATAGTAGGAGGTTGCTGGTTTTCAAGTCCCTGTGCAATATCCAATTGTCGTGAAGATGGTGTACCGCTTTCAATAACTGCGTCATCAAACACTTTACCTCTCCTGTAAAATATCACACCAAATCAATTTATCGGTACGAAAATGTAGAAAAGGTGATCGCTACGGGTAATCGGTGGTGTATTCTACAGGTAATGGTTATCTAAGCTACACAAGTACATACCTATATTTAATTGAATTATTACGTTAAATTCAGCCTATAACAACCAAAACAAGATCTATACATTCCGTACACTGTAAACAACATACAAACTTAGTAAAAGCGAGACAAAGCTAGTACCTGGAAGGAACACCTGTTTCTTTCCCCGCATGGTCTCCATGAGGCTCTTGAGGTCGTGTTCGACGTAGTCCATGACGATGAAGATCTTATCCATGCTCGACCCCACGACTATCTCCCTCACCGTCACGATATTCGGATGCTGGCCCTGCAACAAACCAACACATCGTGCGACCCTGTAGTACTACGACGGGGTTCGCTGACAGGGCTATTATAATATATTCTGTTTATTATCATTATACAAAACTTTTAGGATCACACGTTTATTCATACAATAATACCTGGAAGCTACTATGCGCTATTTACATTAAATTAAAATGCTTAAGGTAGACTAATACATAATTATAAATTAAAACAATCACTTCTCACTTCAGCCAAATCCACGCGTGGTTGTATTTAGTTTCACATGGTACTTCTGAAATCTGTAGAAAACAAACATCGTAGTGCTGCAGTAACTTTTACGACATATAAAAAATTATGACAAAGTACAAAAATCAATATTCGAAAATTATTATATTCGCAGTGCTTGTCGCACTATTTTCTGTCGACATGTAACGGCAAACAAGAAACATCGTTTCCTCGACCTACAGAGTAAATATTTCTGTTTCCTTATAGTAGCAAAACATTTTTTTATTATGAGCGTTACTACAAAATACTACTTTATCCCAAAACGAAGGTCAAGCTGCAGATTTACAGAAAGATGAACAAAAACTCTAATAACATGTAGAAACAAAATTAAGAGAATTCCAAATGAACGCCATTGACAATAGTGAAACATTTCTTATTTTTAACCATTTAGGCTTTAGCCCATTTAAGTCAAACCTAATTCAATATATTTTCTCTTGTGTAATTTTATTAATATTAGGATTAGTTTAAATCTTCATAAAATTAATAATACTTTCTTTGTCATGGAGAATTCTATCATCATTTTTTAATAATTGACACAGTTGATTTTAAAACAGCAGATTTAAAACATTGGTCACTCGACATCAAATAGGGTCCGCACTATGGATGTAGAACGTGTAGTCTCAAAGACAATTTTCATTATTTACAAGTTTAACAGTTATTTCATGGGAATTTTGCGCACATAGAATACTCGTTTACGAAAATTTTAGAGGAGGAAGGAGGCTAAATTTATGAAAGATGGGTCAAAATAGTTATCTAACAAAAATAAATATTCCAGTTCCACGCTCGCCTGCGCAGCTTCGGCTTGCTGGTCGCCGAACGGCGACCAGCCTCAGCCGCTCCGGCTCGCCCGGATGTCTGCGTTTTATTACAGCGGGCGGGAGCTGCCCTCCCTCCGCACCTCCGGGTTCTAAAAAACACTCTAGGGCATAAAAGACCACGTGGAGTAGGGGTAGGCTAATTCGGTTCTGTAACCAATTCGACCTACCTACACCTTGAAGAATTTGACTGAGTAGTAATGGAAATGAGTAATTCTTTGTTTTATATCCAAAATCAACTCAATTTTTATGCTTCCGTTCAATGTTACTCGTTTTTAACAATTGTCGTGAATTGTATTCTGCAATTAGCAATTTTTGTTGCTATTCTTTTACTCCATTCTTTAATCCACGTAGCGAAAACATGTGATAATATAAAGACACTGCCATACTTAATAATAATACGACCCATGAGTTAGTTATATGACTCAAAATGTTATTTTTGTTTCAGCTGAAAATTACAAGTTACGATAGACAGGTTATATCGGGATAAAAAATCTAAATTCATGAAATTTTAACCAAAATTAACGAAAAAAGTATATTCGAAAGTCAAAAATGTCGTAAAGATCGCTTAGCAAAACCACATACATATATAACAAAAATCATGAAAAATACACAAAACTAAATAAATATTGCATTGAAATATCAGACAAAGGCAATATACTCTAGAGTCTAGAGGAACATAGATACCATATTTCTGTTATGGATAATTAAAACAAAACAAACCATAACTGACATAATAAACGCGGTTATCCAATAAACATTTTAATAAATTGAATTACACTTCTCAAACATATATTAAAAATATCTATAAAACATAACTTCAAATAAGGCAAAAGAATGCACTAAAAAATATTTTACGCAGGCCTTAAAAATCTGAGCTTAAAGCAAAACCACCCCAACTGTTTATAGATAGTTAGATATAATGTACAAAAATAAACTCCAGTAGATTTCCCACACTTTGATAAGTGGTTAAAAAAATGTGGAAAGTAGTGAAACCCCGAGAAAACTTATTTTATCTGCAGTATAAACGTGTGCCCCAGCCGGATATCCGGATCCAGATATTAAGTTAAGGGATTATTACTTAAACTACAGCGTAAAGAAGAATTAATCAACGCTCTATTACTTAATCTCATGCTGCTTTTAAGCACACTTTTACTTAGTTTTAGCTATATTCAGAACTAATAATACAGAAGCGTTAGAAGAGGCTAGTTAAAAAAATATTTTAACATGCAATACTTGTAACAAGTACAATAATCTTAAATTACAGCACACGTCTTAGTATGATTAGAGGACAAAAACGTTAGGGAGTTGACAAAACAAATGTACATGTAAAAAAAATATTTATGAGGTGTTCAAAAATTCGTTAGGCATTCCTACGCAAAATTGTGATACCGGTATACAAGGTTGTCTATTCACAGTGTCTGTCTATTTGTATGTCTATTCATAAGTGTCTGTTAAAAATTGGCGATATGCAGCCACCGTGTACATGGGAAAAGTATGGGTTCATACATTCCGATAATAATAAATAATGTAGTTTAATACTTTACCTTTTTTTCAGTTCGAGGGAGAAAATTGTATACGTTATATTATGTTTTCTACAGAATATTGACAAAACCACCCTTACGATTTCATCCTCTAGCAAGAGATAAATATGTAATTGTTTTTTAACAATGTCATCAAATCAACAAGAAAAATAAAATACATTTAACGTGAAAAATAATATTATCATTTACGCGGAAATAAATATTAGATTTTTTATAACAGGAAGAAACAAATTATATAAATCATAGTTAATTCTAATAGCAAATCTTTTGGCTATTCATAGTCACATTAAAATATTACAGACTGTGCCAGACTTTATACAAAATATACGCAGTCCAATTAATTTAATATGCGTAACTCATTCACCAATTTCATTAAAAAATAAGCTTTTTCATCTAAGCTTCGTCGAACTGACGATACGTTACCGACAGAACTATATTCACAAACTACCTCTCCACATAAACTGGATTTATGTGACAAATCAACATCCTGATTCGCACAAAAAATATTTTTTAGAGTATATTTTGTATAAAAATCTTGAACACTAATAAATATATAACTTTAAATAAGTAACTGTACATATTTCTCTTATAATTAATACACAAATTAAAAATAAATAAATAATATGTTTAATATAACAATAAAAATATCTTTTTAACTTAGGAGCTAAACACAGGTACAAAAAAACATAATTAGAAAACTACTTACTTAAAATTACGACATTCAGCACTGCAAATTGGCTCATACCTGAATGGCCAACTGAGACAGCACGTTTTATCGCCGTAATTCAGACTAGACAATAAAATGTATTCAGTCATATTGATGTCTTAGCTCTGTATACTTAGCTAAATGACCCACTGCTCATATTTCTAAATAGGTCTGCACAATCTACGACCTTATTAATATAGAATAACGATATGTTGTTTAACAGTCCAATATTTAAGAGATTGCTTCACAAAATAAACTGCTGTATGTGGGTAACATGAACAGATTTTTTTCGTATTTTGTATGATTAGTAATAAAATCGCACATAGTAGCTCTACCATGAATTATTGTATTTTACAATGGACCTTTTTTAATTATTTACGAAATTTATTCACATTATTATTTACATTAACCACGCCACACATGTCGCAAGTAAATCAATTTTTATTTGATTAAACAGAATAAATTGAAACTTTATCTTGAAAGCATCTTCCTTCATTCATATTATAGAGTCCAGTAGTAAACATATTATTAAGCAACGTCATTTATTTTATTCTTATAGATACGAACATTTGTATTGAGATGGGGATACAACATCGTTTTTTTTTTTCAAATATTCTTGTAAATCGCGTTATTTGTTTCTTCAACTAAAAAAAATATTACATACAAAGGTAAAGGAGCGGTGATAGAACCTCAGTAACATATTTAAACCCTGCCATTTAGATTTTTCATCGAAGTATCGGCGCAGGATGCGACTAGTCCATAGAACAGTTACATTTGGGGTGGAATTTGTCAGAGGAGGCAATTTGAAGTATGAAGTTAATAATTTCTGAATAACAATGTTGCAAGTTGAATAAAAATATTTCTATGTGAATAATATAATTGAATTTCTATCTATATCTATCTATACATGTAATAAAACTATACCTGATTGCTGTTTGTGCATGGTAATCTCAGAAATGGCTGAACGGATTTTTATGGGAGATAGCGATCACTGGGAGATAGAGGAGGCTGTGGTGCAACATTTAGGCTACTTTTTATCCTGGAGTTCCCGCAGGATCGGGATTCACACAGGAAAAACCCTATGGACGAACGAACTCGCGGGAAACAGCTAGTTTTAAATAAATTTGCAATCAATCTTCGTACAAATCACATGTGAGGTCAAAAGTTTGGAATATAAACCATAAAAACCATCAACATCCCTGTTTCCATCATAGTGGCTGTAGACTAAATGGGTTATGAACCCATAAATTGACACTAACCTACTGTTGACAGTACAAAAATATTGCGTCCTCACACAAATACCCGATAAGAAAAAAAATAACATTTCAATGGGCATACAATTAATATGTATTTCAGAATTGTCAAGGATATTACGAAATGTATACAAATCTTCAATATGTAGGTAATATAAAGAGTCATCAATTGTAAGCAGTAATTACATAAATCTTTAAATCAACTTAATGTGTCTGATTTAAATACAAAACGACACATATAAACAAGTAATTAAATGATAACTTCACATCCTCTACCCTTATATTATAGTAGATACAACCCGCGACGCTTTCCTTACAAAAATCCTAAATGGCACACACACGTATTCCAATTATTTTGTAATCATACTAAAACTCCTCTTCTTTCGTTTTATAAAATAATATTAAAACTGGAAAACAATAGTTTGTGTATTATATGTAAGCGTGTTCTTATATCAAGCATGGTCACAATTGTTACAATATTTACATACATAGTTTAAAAACGCACTTACTATCTGCACTTTAATAACGCACTTACTACTTCCCCATTGCAGCAGGTTGCCCCAAGCCAGAGATGGGCAAAATGTAACCATATAGTAGTTACACATAACGATAATATCTGTGCCTAAAATACAGATTACGATGATATCTGCTAATTTATAAGTGCATGAATGGGTCTTGTTTGAATAGTTTGACACATTTTGTAAAAAAAATGTCAAACTATTCAATCGAACCACAATGAGGGTAACCGCGTGTGAATTTTCCGCTAGAGGCGCTAGTGAAAAGGGAGGTCTGTCTGTCACTTTTCGCTTGTCTGAATTTCATTTGTCACTGTTTATGTATGGGCGGGCTTTGACAGCATGACCGCCCTCTGCAGTGGCGCCAACTGGTGAGCACAAAAACGGTTACCCTCTGAAGCATTTATTGCTTGACCAGAAAAATAGAAAACCTGTCATGAGGGCGCTAAAGTTTCCTTTTATTTGGCAACAGCACAGACAACAGTAACTATAGTAACACTCATGTTATTATTGTCATTTTGACAACTATGTCGGAATTGTTATTTAAGGAAATAAATGTTATTTTAAACAAAATGTTATTTTAGCACAGAGAAAACCACTTTTCTTTCACGAATATGAACAGTCTTAGTCATTTTAGCATAAAATAGACACATAAAGTTAAAAGACAAACATGAGACAAACATGTTTTAAACAGGTGGTAGAGCCTAGAGTTCGCCCGGGGTAGGACCACCGCCCGCCAAGGTACTCAGTACCATTCCTACCGTCATAATAATTGTTTTTAAGAGCAATTGTGTTCCGGATAGGAAGGTTTGTGGAGCCGGTTTCACTTTTTTAGAGGCGACCATCTCAGACCTCAGGGGTAGCAACGCATCTGTGACCGAATTGGAACAAGACTCATACTAACAATAACTAATTGGACTATTACTAACATTAACTAACAGGACTAATTATCACTAACATACCCTGTCCTCGCTCTTATTAACAAACTAACCAACTAATATTCTAACACCATCTACTAACTGGACTAACCATCCTAGTCCCTTTGAGTCTAGTTGTAGGTCGGTCACAGTTGTTATGGGCGGCAGGGGAAGGGTGGTACTGCATGCTCGTTTGCTATCTTAACTCCATAAAAAAAAAAAAAAAAAAAAATACTGTGACATTCAAACTCACTGACAAGCAATTTACGATTGACGTTAAGAAACTAAGCGTTGCCAGTATAAGAAATTAGTTCCATGAGTTAACCGCAATATGGCGAGCTTTTTAAATATTCCTGGTCAAGCAATACATTTAATTAAGCAGAATAGAGACCTTGGAAGTCCGGAAATTCCCCCGCCAATTAATATTTGCTCAATTTATATTTGCTCGACGCATTTTGGTTTTACCAACTGACTACTGAGAAGTTTAATTAGTCTAGATTAAATTTTGCCATCTCTGCCTCAAGCCAAAACGTTTTAGTAAGAAGGGTTGGTCTGTCTAGCTACACTTACAAAATGAATGTTGCATCATATTATTCAGGAGCCATTTTTACCCAAGCTCAAATAGAATTCTTAACGGCATCTCTACATAATAATTTTATTATGATACGGATATTGACCATAAACATGTATTTTGTACTCTGATATTTCGACCCGCCGAAATTCAGTTGCATGTATCCTGTTTATGGCTGCCTCAAGGCAGTTCAGCCGCATCATAATAAATTGCATAATAAGTTAAGAAATATATTATTCATTATCAATTCTTAGCATATTCAAGTAACGTGATACAAAATAAGTTAATTGAAAATGTTGTTCAGACTTCAGAAACTTATCTCAATCTTTATATCTTTATAATAAAAATAAATCGCAAAAATCGTTGCTAAGCGCAAAACTCAAAGACGTCTTGGCAAATTGACGATTAATCATGAATATTGACGAATATTTTTTTAAATCTACCAGAATTTAAGGGATTACCTTAATATATTAGAGATATTTAAATGTCGTCAAAAGTAAAAATATTGATGTGCATTTACTAAAATGACACAATGAATGAGTAAGTAAGCATTTATTCAGAGAACATCAAAATTTAAGGTCCGGAGTAACTCTTATGACAACATAAAGGATCACCCAAACTATTAGATATATGAACTGCCTCCATAGCAATCCGTATTCTCGATATGCTCCAAGTACGATAAAATTAACATTTTGTATTATTACGGCGGTTAGAAAACAAAAATAATAAATGAACAACGTCTGCCGAGTCAGCTAGTATATAATAAAAATGTAATTGAGAAAAAATATGCGAAGGTTCTTCATGGGGCCAAAAGAGGCCAAAATTTTTTTAACCCCCTACGCAAAAAGAGGGATGTTATAAGTTTGACGTATTTGTCTGTGGCATCATAGCTCCCGAACGGATGAATCGATATCAATTGAGTTTTTTTTGTATTAAAGGTGACTTATGTGCGAATGTTGAGCCGTTTAAAAGTTTTGGGGGTTGAAATTGGGGAAGATAATCAAATGTCTAAAAATATACTCGAGTGAGGCTCAAATGAAAGCGCACTGAGAGAATATTGATGACTTAATCTTAAGTAATAAGTGTGTATAGTCTTTTTTTTAGAATAGACTTAACTACAAAACAAATATGGCCAATTGTCAACGGTCAATAAGACACTGACATTACCGCGAATTTGTTGTATCGAGTCGTATCGATATCGATTGTACTCAACGATATTATTCGAATGTAATAAATATCTATTATTTAAATATGCTTACGTGAATTATTTTATGTTAAACTGGCACAGAAACTTGAATTATATTTTTTATTTCCTTGTACATTGCGACGTTTTTAATTTTATTAATCGATTAAATATCGATAAATGTCACTTAACGAATTATAAAAGCAATGGAACAAATCGATTCGTATTACCTATTCTGTCATCTGCAAATGTCAAACATGTCAAGTTCTTGTTGAAAAGATTTATCTGTGAAAATGAGTTCTAATGGATTTGACAATGTATGAAATTTATACAATAAAATTGTAAATTCAAAGCAGTTTTTGGTGTAAAACAAAATGCGATATACCGAGTGAACCGATTGAATTGTTTGTAAGTTGTTTAACGCGTGTAACATTGTGGAAATGTGATGTTTCGGAAACTCACTGATTGGTTTCCTTGTTAAGTCTATTCTAAAAAAACGGACTATAAGTACCTATAAAAATTATCAAATAAAAAATTGAATTTAAAAATTAAAAAACCCGGAAATAAAAACCTAACTTTCCCTTACAAAGTAAAAAATAATAAATGTATTAAAGAAAAAAAATACATCTGGTTGAGGGACCGCTCATTTTCTATATTAATTTAAATAAATGTTCACATACAACGCGGGAATTGTAAAGTAACCACTTATTATTTTCGACTTAAATACGTATACCTACTATAAATTAAGAGTTATCGCAAAAAAAAACTAACGCGCGCGAAAATTAATTCGAGAATTATTTGTCGCTTGCTGTTCCATCTCTCCTTGTGAAGCCGGGGCGAATCGCTAGTATATTATTATATTAAATTAGTGTGAAATGAACGTGTCGGATTTATTTACCTAACATATAGGGAATCTCAATTCTACCTTCACATTTGGAATCGTAAAACTAGGCAATGTTGACAGTTTACGGAAAACAGTTGGCTCTATGTTTCATATCTCAATTCCTTGTGAGAGAAAGACATAAATATAACTATTTATAGTAACAATTACGTGCTCTTTCTTCCCATGGGTTCAAAAGTCGCGATCATGTTTAAAGTGTATAATTAATTTTAAGGCCTCTTATAAAAACCCGGCGCATGATGCGAGGCGCAGTGTGTATAACGTGTGCACCTCTCGTGTCTGCAGTATAAGGCTTAGCGTAGCGGAATACACGACACATACCTTTTATTTGATTCAGTCGACATTGCGCTGCCTGTGTATATGCATCAAATAAAAAAGTGAAACATTCTGCAAATATTATGGAAGCTTCATACACATTCTCGTTATAACTCGACACATCGGCGTTGGGAGTATTGCTAGTAATATTAGCACGTATGGCGCCCCGCATCACACGACGGCTCTTTTTAAGACTTTAGAGGCGTCATTCACTTATCTCTCTGTTAGATAGCATAAACTTTAAAATTGAACTGAAAATATAAAGTGAAAACTTTAATTCTAGATATGACGCCAAGGGAACGTTAGAATCAAATCTATCTAGTCCCACAGCGATAAGAGAATGACGTTTGCAATGGGTGTAGCTTACGTCGGCCACTGCCGCCTGAAACAAAAAATGCGTCCTAAAGTAAATAACAAAATAAATAGTTCTTAAGTTTCGATAATGATTATATGTAGTTGAACTAAAAAAAGAGCTTTTGTTATCAGTCAAAGTTAAGAAAATCAATCTCATAAGAATAAAATAAGATATGAAAATTAATTTGAAAATCCGCCAGATTTCAAGCAAGCGCTATGAAAATTTGCGTTTTGAGAAAATTGAGTTCGGCATTCTGGTTACAAATGTTGAAGCATCTGTCTCAACATTTTCAAAAGTCAATGTCTAAAACATTGGAGTATAAAATTTTATTTAAAAAAAATATGCCCAATTTTAAAACAGCTGTATGAAAACTTGTGTTATAATTTCCGGTTAACTGATTTCTGGATAAATAATAATATGAAACCGAAACTGGGAAAGTAAATTAAAAATCAGTCAAAACTACTTCCGAGCAAAGACACAGGCAACAGCTAGTGATGATATAATCTCGCTGCCGAAAGAAACACAAAGTACGATGGCTTTTCAAAAAAAATACAAGCTATGGCTTGACCAGAAGTATAAAAAACCTCTCCATATTGTGGTAAGCTCATGGATGGAATTAATTTGTTTTACTGGCAACTCTTACTTTCTAAACGTCACTCGTAAATTGCTTGTCAGCGTGTCATTTTCATGGTTTTATTTTGAGTGTTTATTTTATGCTAAAATGCCAAAAACTATTCATTGTCGTGAAAGAAAAAGGTTTTCTATGTGCTAAAATAGCATTTAACATGTCCGACTTATAGTGCGCCCAACTTATCTCTGAAATGGCAAAAATTGGAACTAATGCCGCCATGATAAAAATGAAAAAATAAGTACGTTGTGGTCATTTATCTGTCAGTGACTAGTGTGCAATGATTGGTCAAATGCATCCGACAGCGCCTCTCTTCATTTCAAGGCTATAGTAAACCCAACTTAAGATTGAAACGAAAGAGGCGCTGTCGGACGCATTTGACATACATTTGACCAATCATTGCACACTAGTAACTGACAGATGAATGACCACAACGTACTTACAGTCCGCCCAACTTAACTCTGAAATGGCAAAAATTGGAACTAACGAAAAGTCATTCATAAGTACGTTGTGTTCATTCATCTGTCAGTTACTAGTGTGCAATGATTGGTCAAATGAATGTCAAATGCGTCCGACAGCGCCTCTTTCGTTTCAGTCTTAAGTTGGGTTTACTATATGAATGACTTTTCGTTAGTTCCAATTTTTGCCATTTCAGAGATAAGTTGGGCGCACTGTAAGATTGAAATGAAAGAGGCGCTGTCGGACGCATTTGACATTCATTTCACCAATCATTGCACACTAGTAACTGACAGATGAATGACCACAACGTACTTATAAATGACTCTTTAACATGGCGGCGTTAGTTCCAATTTTTGCCATTTTAGAGATAAGTTGGGCGCACTGTAAGTTGGGTTTACTATACAGTCCTACAAGGATCTTTTGGCGCATGGCTAACGTCAGGGTGACAGAGACAGCGACTTCCAGGGAACGCAAACTGTAAAGCTTTGGTTTCCTAGGAAAGCGGTGCCGTCATATAGCGGCCGTAATACAGCGGTGAATGACGTCACTAGAACGTTGTCTATGTAAACGAAATGGCGCGGTTTCCTGGAGAGCGGTAACTGACACCGTAACGTCAAAAAGCGGTACCGCCATTTGCATGACGGCCGTCTTGTCGGTGTCCGATGGTTTGGTCAACGTTTTATTGATAGCGGTGAAGCTATTTTTAATACGTATTTGTGTTTTTTTTCGGAACAACGTAAAAAATGAGTTCCAACTCTTGGAGCAGCGAGGACGACGAAATTTTAATAGATTTCGTTCGTAACCACGAAGCAATATATAATATAAAAAGTAAAGATTATAGAAAAAGTCTTCTGATGATAGTTCATCCTCCAAGTAAATTACTAAAGCTAAATCAAGGTCGTCCATTTTCTATCTTGGATACTTTTCGTTTCACGTTTATTTAAAAAAAATGACTGACGGTGTGTTAAAACGGCCGTGGAACTTTCCACATGTCATCACCGTAAAGACGGCCGTCTGTTTGCGTCCGTAATATTACGGCCGCTATATGACGGCACCGCTTTCCTAGGAAACCAAAGCTTAAGGCGCTGTCTCTGTCACCCACACGTCATCCACGTGCCAAAAGATCGTTGTAGGACTGTAATTTGACTTAGTTGTCGAAATGACAATAATGACAATACATGAGCGTTATCACAGTAACTGTTGCCTGTGCTGTTGCCATAAAAGGGGAACATTAGCACTCTCATGACAGGTTTTCTATATTCCTGATTAAATACAATACATGGACATTGGACAAGGAATATATTATCGTAAGGTGAGGGATTGAAATAATATTGATTCGCTTACTTTGAAAATCTAGAGTGAAGGTAAGATAAGAGCCGACTAACATTGGTATGTATTTTCTATAATTTATGAAAGCAAGTATATTCAATGTCTCTTTAACAATAACTTGTGATTATCTTTCAAAACAGATTGGCAACATTCTAATTCTACAACGAAAAATGATGGTTAAACATTTGTCGCGTAATATAAACACGTGGAAAATGTGATAGAAAAAAAGTTTGAATGAATGAAAGTGAAATCATAGAAAACTAATCCGATTTACAATACTTTGTAAATTGATATTTTTGTGCAAAACATAAGCTGTTTATAACATTGTTTGCAAATATGTATATGTATTTGTAAAGTTTAGGCTATAAAATAACCATGTCTTATAGAGTGAGGTTGATTGATAGAGTTGGCTCTCCATGAGATCGGTAACTTTCTATCAGTGAAAGCATTATGAGTTTTTGAGTCTTGGCAACCTATTTGACATTAATGTTTTTGGTGGGATTTTACTTCTATTTGTACAATGCTCTATAGCAAAGCCAACCAAACATGATATATAACATAAAAATGCGATAGAGGCACAAAACCTTTCTCAAATGAAAATCATCTGTAAATAAAATTAATTATCAACATCCATAAATAGATAAATTCAATGATTCTGAATTGTTCACATTTATTCCAATGATATTATTGATGATTTTACATTGATTTATATAAATATTTCCATCCTAGATTTGATGACTGAAACAACAATTATAACCGATTCTAAATATGATATGAGTAAATCTGAAATTTTTAGCTTCTGTGACTAATCTATTTTAATCTGGTAACAGCAGTGCATTAAGATAATTCGTCAATATACGTACGCCTAAGTTAACTTGACCCGCGGTACCGCTAATAAAAATGAATCATGTCATCACTCTACATGGCCACATGATAAGACACTCCTAATGTTAAGTATAAATTCTTGTAACACTTGCAAATCCATTTGAGCGGTATCTCGCAGTCACGTGAACTTAAGACTTAAATTAAAACTATCCATAAGTCATACCAAAAGAGGCTTGTTCACATTATTGCACTTTACTCAATATTTCAAGAACATATTATGTAATTTCCAACAATAAAATGTTCATCTTTTTATTGTGGAAGTGCTTAAATTATGTTATAAAAAGTATTTACTAAAGTTTGTGCCATGCTATTTATACTAAAGGTTTCCAGTTAATATTTTTTATAATCTCGTATTGTTTAATCTACATATAGTTACCTGGAGCGTGACGCGGTCAGGCGAGAGCGGACATCTCAGTAACCAGTCTTCTTCAGTGTTTCGACCGATTTTCCCTAATATTGTATCACCATCTCAATAACTCTCATGTTCGTAGTAACTACAGGAAATAGTTTGGAAATTACTTTTCAAGGACTATTAATTTTTGTTGAAGTGGAAATTTTAGGAGAACCGATCCCCTGGAATAAATTCCTTATAAGATACTTAGGCCCGCCCGTGTATCGAAGTTGTTAACCCTTGCTAATGGGTTACACCTCTTACCACGCTCTTGAGGAAAGAGGTGCCGGGCCTGTAGAAATAAAATAAATGGCATTAATTAAGTGAAATACACACATGAGCCATCTAGTGCTTCAAAGCACGAGGCTCAAGAAGCAGAACATTAAAACTAATTTTACGATTAACAAAATGACATTGAAAAAAGGCTCTGATGCATTAAGATGGCTCAAGTGAGCTAAGATAATAGACGAAATAAAGACTGTGAACCTACCTTGAGTAAGGTGTTGATTTCCCTTAATGAGGTTATAGGAAAGCCTTCCTTTTCCTTTTCCATTTTTAAACGTTTTAAGGCAACAATTTCTTCTGTTGTTTTATCACGAGCTCTGTAAACAACTCCATATGTGCCTTCCTCAATTCTATTGAGACATTGAAATTCCTCAACAGACCGACAGCCCTATAAGATAATGTTTATTAATAACCTTGGCATTTTTTATAAATAAATGGCAATGTGCCTTTTTTCATTTGCAAATACATACATTATTGTATACAATTGAAAAATAATCCATAACTTACATTTTCCTGTCATGTATAGACAGTCAAATGATGAACTTTAGCCATCATTGTTACACTTTTAGTCTAAATTCACACAGCATTACACTGCGCGTTTTTTACATACAAATAATAATAATCATGAATAATATAGAGTAAAATATGTTCAAATATTAAACCAATCACATAATATTTTATACTTCATGTATAAAACTCAGTGACTCACCCGATTTACCAAACCAAACAAATCATTGTGAAAACATGCAGTGTGTTGCTATGTGTAAGCTTTGTGGTTTGGCCATATCAAGTATAAAGTCATAGTGAATATAATTCAGTGTACCGTTCAAGAAGACCCATAGGTGAAATCATTATTGTGTGTCAATTAACAATGATATCAAAAAAATGTGACTTTGTGTTGCATAAATAATAAAAAAAAGATTACCTGTAAGGCTGGAAAGTATGGTGGCAAGGCATTTATGGCTTCCTCCCTCAATCTGGATTGCTCATCATCTTCATTGGGTTTTTCTTCTTCTGGTAACTTCCCATTTTCGCCCGGTGGAGGGGGCGAGAATGAGTGTGATCTACTTCTGCTTTTAGATCTTGATAGTGATCTGAAAATGAGGATGATAATTAATTGACAGATCTACAAAATAAATTAAATTAAAAAACAATATTATACTTAATCAAGGCATCAGATGGTTTATCTTAAAATAAAATACATTGGAGAATATAGAAATCACTACTATTGTCACACTATTGTTTGTTAATAAATGAAATTATTACCTTCTTGAATCACTGGATAGGGGGCTTTTATGTTCTAATCTTGGTGTAGGAGATTTTGACTTTGAATTAGGCCTTGATATTATTTTTTCAGTATTATGCTCTTTTCTTTCTTTCAATGGAGATTTTTCCACCTCACCATTCTCTTCGTCTGTCTTGGAATCAGCCTCAGAGTCTGAATCAGTTGAACTCTCCTCATCAGTTTCAGAGTTTGTATGTTCACCTTAAATAACAACACCATTTAATAAATGTCAATAAACATAATATGATATTGCATGGTATACATAACAAGGCATGAGATTTTAATGCATCAATTTTATAACATGACATTTTAATAGTAAGATTATTATCATCATAGGTTCAAAAGGTTTTGCATGTCAGTCAGTCAGGGGATACAAGTCCTAAAAGGTTTATAATCTAGTGTAAAGCAATTTTCTTCTCTCTTTATACATACCTTCTTCAGGTTCTGATTTAGGCGATTCGCTTTTCATTTCAACATCACTAGCATCTGACACAGTAACAATAGATTCTCCATAGTTTGGCGAATGATTGCTTTTGTTCTTCTTGTTAGCCGTTTCATCTGGTGTGACAGACCTCTTCTTCCCACGGCGGCGACGTTCCTCTCTTCGCGCCTCTAGTTCAGTTTTCGACTCTGTTTTTCTCTTTACCATTTCTCTCTCTAAAATATATATTTAAAGTCAAATTAAATATATTATTATATAATAGATCTTGTACTAGGTGTATATTAGGGTTCTTCACTAGGTATACATATTTTGGACAGTAGGTACTTACTTAACTTCTTTAATTGTGTCAGGTTTACTTATAGTTTACTTTTAGATAGGGTACAAATGTGTGAAAATCTGTGCATGCACCTTGCCAACAAACTGTTTTTACAGTTTGGCAAGATAATTATAATTTGTTATTATAATGTACCAAGTTCTTGAATAAATAAATAAAATAAAATAAATAAATTATGTATTACTGTACAACAAACAGAAAATAATTTATAAAAAGATCTCTCATTCTCGATTTCAAATTCCTGCATATGATGCACCCTACTGTCATGGTCACAATCACAAATAAAGGGCAGGAGTCATCACAAATTATTGCAAGCATTGAAATGTAAGTTTTATGTTGTGTTCTTTGTTGAAAAATGTTGGTTGTATTTAAAATAGCCCTTGATATATGACTAGTCAATTCAAGTGGGCCACTTCCTACTGAAGAAATTATGAAACCTCAATCATAAGAAACACACTATAAAGCTCATATTTCAATGCTTGCAGAGGCTTAGTTATATTGAAGTAGAAATGATCTGAAAAACTAAAACCATAAAATTCTTAATTTTTCTTTCATCCATGGCTAAAAGTGACTCATCAGTTTATATATTTACTATTGCATTATTATGGTTATATATGGCTCAGATGCCCATTTCCAAATTACTGAAATAAAAAAATATTAATTACATCCTTAAAAAGATTAAGAATATACTCACCAGCTTCAATCAAACGTTTCCTCCTCTCTTGTTGAGTCTTGTCTAGGGCAGAGTGTCGGTCTTGTTTGGCCTCCTTTTCTCCATAATCATGATTCTTTTTTGTGTCCTGAGCTAGTTCTTTTGAAATTCGTTTACTTAATAACCTACTTCTTAAATCTTCTAATTCTTTGTCACCTGACGTCTTATCCCTATTTTCTTTTTCACTATTATGATTTGAATGGTTTGTTCTACCCTCATCAGCTAATAACCGGAGCCTTGATTCAATTCTATCTGGCTCTAGACGTTTCCGCTCTGTGTCTGAATATTTGTATTGTCTGTCTCGACTGACATATGCCTCCCGTTCTCTCTGAACATCCTTGTCTTTATATGTTTCTTTTTCCCTATATACATCTCTCGACCGTGTAGCCTCCCTGAAAGAGGTATTTTCCCTGTACATTTCCCTTTCTCTATAGTGCTCTCTCTCTCTGTATGGATTTTCTCTGTATACATCCTTGTCCCTGACTTCCCTAACTTCCCTATCCCTATAAGCTTCTTTCTCTCTCATCTCCTTCTCCCGATAGGCTTCTTTTTCTCTGTAATATTGTTTCTCCCTATAATATTCTTTGGACATTTCTTCCCTCTCCAAAGGTTTGGTTAAGTCTCTTTTTGATTTTTCAGTTTTTTCACGCTCCCTGAAAACATTGGAAGTCATTTAGGACTATTGTGAAATGAAAAAAAATAATAATTTAATAGTAATACGAAAATGACAAAATTTCTACTGAAATGACTCATAGGAAATCTTCACAAGGTTTAGAATCAATGTTTAAGGTTAGCACAATCATGAGCTTATTATTGTTTTACTATAACCACTATATAATATGTATTGCAATATGTTTTATTTTTCACCTGTACATATTATGTTTCTTGTCCTTTCTAGCACTTTCCTTGTATCTTTCTTTCACAGATCGCTTGTGACCCCTTTTGTCACGATGTGACGTCCGAATCACAGCCTGCGGAGGCTTGATCACTAAAGAGTCGTGCGGCTCTCGGTCTTCATCAGACAAGCTAAAATTAAAATGGCTAAAATAGCAGTAATATCAAGTAAAGAAAATATGTGCTTTACAAAATCGTAACAAGGAAGACATCGACAAGTCATCGTGTTCGTCACAATGTAACGTGGATACTTATAATATAAGGGTATAAATACATAGCAGATTTTACGAACCTACAACAGGTTACGTTTGAAAAGAATAAATTACCTGAAATCCATTTCATCGTTAACTGGACTTCGCGCTATTTCTCCGTCTTCACTTTGATCATCTTCGTAATTACTCATGATATAATTTAACTTTACAAAAATAGCTTGGATAAAATAAAAAATACACTGACACTTAAAATAAAATAAAAAGAATGCTAAACCAATACAGTACTTGACATCAAATTTATGTAGTAGCCGTAAAACGCGAAAGAAATCTCAAAATTACAAACATCAATCTAACTTACAACGCCATTTTGTTAAAAAGCACAATTGTGAATTGCTGAAGGGATGTCGATCTGAGATCGATTAATCGGAGAATCGATTTCTCAGACCAAAAATATCGATTTTTTAAATCGATACGTAGTACTGAATCGATTCAGTGAATCGATATTTCACCCTAGAAAATCGTCGTTCGATTTTTCGGTTTTGGTAAAAACCATAAAATTATTTACAATTGAATGTAAAGCCGTCCTAGTAAGAAAATATACCTCGGGTTTTTTCGGATTATAACCCCCACTACCATGAAATACAAATACACAACTCAATAAAATTAACGCCGCCGACAGAAAAACGCGCTGTAAGGGAGTTGGTAGTATGAACTCCCTTACATGAACTTCATAGTGGAGAGGGAAATTTTCCGTAAAGCCCCGAGGTACACTCTCTTACTGGAACAATTTTATCCGTAATATTACGGTGTTTAAAGGGTTAATTACTCAAAAACTCGCGAGATGGCTGCGTGCTTAGTTTCATTATCCTCTCTTAAATAAAAAAAAGTTACTGATGCTTTGATATGGTAATCAAAATAATTGTAATTATCGAATTCCTTGAACTAAAAAAATCATTGATTTCACTGATAAGAGATTATTTATTATAGTATCTTTCTTGTTTTTCATAAAATGAATTTATATTTACATTATATGCAGACATGAACATTTACATTATATGCGGTCATCGGAGTGTAACAAGTGTGATACGTGTTTTATTCTGTCCTTTGTAAAATATTCTCAAACTCCCTAAACAATTGCCTTATACGTACAAAAACAGTGATACAATCAAAATTAACATCATATAAACAAAATAATCATCTATTATAAGTTCAATAATAGTTATTTGTTGTATTATAACAACTTTTAAAGAATAAAATCACAATCATTAAATCGTGAGTGTTCTTAACGGTGCAATTAAGTGAAACGCGTAAGTAACGCATTGTGCACGGCGCTTACGACCTATACATAAAGTGTTTTAAACTGGGCTACGTTTCTGCATCTTCCATCGGTACCGACTTTTATTTAAAATGCCTAATTCAAGTGAATGTTCTACAGTATGTGCCGGCTGCTTTAAAGCATTGAAAGATGTACCCACTATGCAATGTTCAAGTTGTACTGCAAGATACCACCATAATTGCTTAAACATATCACTTACGGAATACAATAATATGTCCTTCGAACTTAAGCACAACTGGTTATGTTTACTATGCCGTAGCCAAGTATGTAAAGGTGGATCTACCTCGTCTTCTCAGCCTACTAGTGAATCAGTCACCGGACGATCTAAACAACGCGAACGTAGCACTGTACGCTGTAAATGCTTATCTGCTAATGACATACGCGATATTATACGCGAAGAGCTTCAGAGTACGTTCAAAAATCAATTTGAGCCTCAACTTTTACAACTCGGTAGTGCAATTTCTGCAATTGAATCATCCATGTCCTTTTATAATGAAGAATTAGAAAAGATTAAAGCCTCACAAGTAGAGCAGTCTACAAAATTAGAGACCATTTTGGTGGAAAATGAAACTCTCAGGGCGACTACAAAAATGCTTTCCTCACGACTTGCACAAATAGACCAAAATTCGCGTGCGACTAATATTGAGATTCATTGCGTACCTGAAAATAAACAAGAAAATTTAATAAATACAGTGCAGCAATTAGGAAAGATAATAAAATACCCTGTCAAGGAAACCGATATCCATTACTGCGCTAGGTTGGCCAAGATGAACAACTCCAGTCCTCGACCACGGTCAATTTTGATCAAATTTAGCAGTCCACGGATGCGTGATGAGTTCCTCGCTGCTACGAGCAAATATAACAGGAATAATCAAGAAGACAAACTTAATACAAGTCACCTTGGTATTGGCGGAAATAAAAAGAACCCTATCTTTGTAGTTGAACACCTAACATCTGAGAACAAGGACTTGCATGCTGCTACTCGAAAGAAAGCAAAAGAGTTGGATTATAAATATGTATGGGTCAGAAATGGAAGAATATATATGCGTAAATCTGATAATACTAACTATATACACGTTAAAAATATTGACTTATTAAATCGTTTGTCATAAACTACGCTAAGGTTGCTTAAATTTTATTTTATTACTTAAGGGCTCTTTAAGCAATCTTAGTTTTTATTATCAGAATGTAAGAGGATTGCGAACAAAAACAACTGAGTTTTTCAAAAATGTTGTTTGTAATTATTTTGATGTCATAGTTTTAACAGAAACTTGGTTAAATGACAGCATTTCCGATAATGAATTATTCGATGACAGGTACGTGGTTTATAGGCGGGATCGTCATAGCAGTGGGTTTCACTCTAACAAAGAAGGAGGTGGCGTACTAATAGCTGTATCCAGACGCATAAAATCACAACGTCTTTTCGAACATGAGTCCAACTGTGAAGATCTGTGGGTTAAATTGGAGTTAGTTGACAATAAGGATATTGCGAATGACCTATACTTATGCGGTGTCTATATACCTCCACCCGTTCAAAAACATATATTGGAACACTTTGTTATCAATTCCAATAATTTGTTTGAAAAACACAACGGTAATATTATTATTTTAGGTGACTTCAATTTGAGTAGTTTGCAGTGGAACAAAACAAGTGACAATTCTTTAGTACCTGAGTCTTGTAATAGTTTGTTAAATAATATGTTAATTGATTTTATGTCTTTTTTGAATTTATCACAATATAATTTTAATTTGAATAATAAAAATAAAGTTTTAGATTTAATATTAAGCACAATAACTATTTTACAATTGGATGTATGCTTGAGTCCGTTATCATTGATTGACCCCCTGCATCCACCGTTGCAGTTTTATATTGAGTTAAATCATAATTTATGCATGTCCTCAAAATTTGATTCAAAATTTCTCTTTTATAAAGCAGATTATGAAAAAATCATGGACCACTTAAACAGTATTTCATGGCCACATGAATTTAAGAATTGTAATTCTGCAGAGGATATGGTCTCCGTCTTCTATAAATTATTAAAAATGACAATTATTAAATACGTGCCCAGATCACAACCCCGCAACTACAATAAGTACCCAATTTGGTGCACTGCCTCATTGATTAGAGTGTTAAAGGAAAAATATACTTACAGAATTAAATACCGCAAATACGGAAACCCCAGAGACTTACTTTCTTTTCAAATACTTCGTGAGAGAGCTGTAAAAATATACGACTCAGACTACAAAAAATACTTAGATCGGCTGGAATCATCGTTATTATCTAATCCAAAGTTAATTTGGTCTTTTGTAAAGCAAAAAAGAGGCGGTAGTAGCACTTACCCTGCCCAGATGTCCTTGGGAGATATAGTTGCTTCTACAGGTTCTGATATATGTGAACTATTCGCGAAACAATTCTCTTCGGTTTATAGCACTTCTAGTAAATCTATACATTTTATTAATAATGCAAATATGGTCAGTTCTTCACAAATATTAACCTCTATATCTGTTACACAAGCTCAAGTATACCGAGTGTTAAAAAGACTTGATCATAGGAAAGGAGCTGGGGCCGACGGTATACCGGCTGTTTTTATTGTAAAGTGTGCCAAGGCATTAGCTCTGCCGTTATGCATGATTATCAATAAATCTCTTAGTTCAGGTGTCTTTCCCTCGGCATGGAAGGACGCTCTTATTGTTCCTCTGTTTAAAAGCGGCAATTCTGCATTAGTCATAAACTATAGACCTATATCTATAATTAATGTTTTTGCTAAAGTGTTTGAAAGCATAATTTGCTCTAGGTTATCATGGCATATAAAACAAAATATTATCCCAGAGCAACATGGTTTTATTAAGGCCCGTTCTACTACAACTAATTTGACATCTTTTGTAGAAAACCTGGCTGAGGGCCTTGATAATGGACATTCATTCGATGGTATCTACACCGATTTTAGCAAAGCATTTGACAAAGTGGATCATGCAATCTTAATAAACAAGTTATCTTCGTTCGGAATATCAGGTAACTTGCTTGATTGGTGTAGGTCATATCTCTCTAACAGGAAATCAGTTGTGGTGGTAAGTGGTCATAAGTCTAGCCCCTTCGAGGCTAAATCCGGTGTCCCTCAAGGCTCACATCTCGGTCCGTTATTATTTACTTGTTTCATTAATGACATAGGCGAATGCTTTTCTAATTCTAAATTTCATATGTTTGCAGATGATTTAAAAGTATATAGGCAGGTTGATTCCCTTAAAGAAGGTCTATTATTGCAACAAGATCTAAATAATTTAGTGATGTGGTGTGATAATAATGGTATGAGTTTAAATATCAAGAAATGTATGGTGATACGTTTTACCAATAAAAATGCTCCAGACTTGCCTCATTCATCACCATAAATGGTACCCAGCTGAGTGTAGTGGACCATGTTCGTGATCTGGGCGTCATTCTTGATAGTAAACTTAGGTTCCATTTACATTATGATAACATAGTTAAAAAAGCTTTTAAGGCCTTGGGTTTTATTTTACGCACATGTAGGGATTTTAAAAAACCCAGCACTACAATTACAATATATTCTTCAATTGTTCGTAGTTGCCTGGAGTACTGCAGTGTGGTGTGGAACCCGCACTATGACATCTACATTAATCGTCTTGAAAGCGTGCAAAAGCGCTTCCTTTGGCACTTGGCTTACCGCTTTAATTTAGCAAAATCACTAAAAAGTTACAATGATAAATTACAATATTTTAAACTTAATTCACTCTCAGATCGTAGAAGAATGTTGGACCTCTTGTTTCTGTTCAAACTTATAAATGGTTATATAGATGGAGCCGATCTCTTAACGAAGGTTAGTATTTGTGTACCGAGAGGTATTCCAAGAGCTTTCAAATATAAACCGTTTGTGGAAAGACCTTCGCGGACAAATCTCGGTCACTATAGCCCTCTAAATAGAACTATGAGAAATTATAATTGTGCACATAATTCGAGTGACAGTATAGTCCAGACACGCAATCCTCATCATTCTGACAAAAAGCTGAACAAGAATGATTGTAATGTAATAGATATCTTTTCAAATAAATATTTTACATTCAAGCATAATATCCTCAAACTTAAAAAATAATTACTGTAATTTTATGCTCATTTTAATTTTTCAGTTTTTAATTAATTTTTTTAATATTTCAGTTTTTATTTATGTATAAAATTGTTCTAAATCATGTATTCTTTTTTTTCATTCAATTTATTCAATAATTTGTTTTTAAATTTAAATTTACTTTTGATTATTTATTTTATATACATTTTAATTCAATAAATTTTATAATCTTAATTTAATGCAATGTTTTAATCATGTTTTAATTGAATTGTTTTATCTAATTTAATGGCAATGATAATTATGAAATTTTGTAAATTCTGTTATTTGTATTGTATTTTTTTATCATGTTGTTTACACCTATAATTGAAGTGTCACTGGAAAATGTATTTTTATCTATTGTATTTTTAATTGTGATAGTGTTCACTTTGTTGGTGTGACTTAATAATAAATAAATAAATAAATAAATGAAGAAAAATCGATTTTTTAGAAATCGATCTTTTACACTTCGATTTTTTGTGAATCGATTCAGTAGGTTACGATTCGAATCGATTCAAAAATCGATCTTTTTCAGAAAGAATCGACATCCCTATGCTGAATTGCATGCATGCCACCACGCATGCCACCAACATAGATTAATATGTATATGTTAACGGAAATGTGTTAAATCCGTCATTGTATACAATTCCTAGGAAATGTATACAATTCCTAAAATCGCCAGGAAATGTGTGAAATAAATTATATTGGACACATTTCCTAGGAAATTTATACATTTCCTAAATAGCAATCGGAAATGTAGTACATTAAGATTATAGATCAAGATTTTAATGGGTACGCGGGATAGATAATATGAAGATATTATATTTTACGTTATGATTTTTACCAGATTGTCTCACCGAGTGCCTTAATCAAAAATATTATTGTGTAAAACAATGAATACTCATTTCCATTACTCCTCAGTCAAATTCTTCAAGGTGTAGGTAGGTCGAATTGGTTACAGAACCGAATTAGCCTACCCCTATTCCACGTAGTCTTGTATGCCCTACCCCTAGAGTTTTTTTTAGAACCCGGAGGCGCGGAGGGAGGGCAGCCCCCGCCCGCTGTAATAAAACGCAGACACCCGGGCGAGCCGGAGCGGCTGAGGCTGGTCGCCGAAGGCGACCAGCAAGCCGAAGCTGCGCAGGCGAGCGTGGGTGTCTGTGCTTTGTTACGCAAGGGCGAAGGGGCTGCACCTTCCGCAGCGCCGGAGACGTCACGGTTCGAAATTATGCCCTATATTCTGCGTTTTTCCGATTTGGCCAAACGTGGATAACCAAACGTAGACGATTTAACGGTCTGGACAAACTGAGTTGCCCATTTCATGAAATGCGACCATTTGAAGTTAACAAATCTACGATGTGGCCACGACATACACATTTCCTAATACGATATCGGAATTGTATACAATTCCTAGGAAATGTGTACATTTCCTAGGAAATGTATGAATTAGATAATTTTTAAAACAATATTTTACACATTTCCTAAAGAGCTTAGGAATTGTATACATTTCCTAGGAAATGTATACAATTCCTAGATTTCATACATTTCCGGTAACATATATACGGAAAGCCAGAAACATCACAGAACACTATACTGAGAAACATAGGCCACCACCACAGAGCAGCATTGTAGTAAGTATATTCCCTCAGTGTTGCCAACCATAATTTCGAAATTCCGTTAAGCCTTTTGGTAAATTCCGTCAAAAATCCGTCAAAACTTTTTTAAGTCCGTCAAAAAAATCCGTTAAATAAAAAAATCGTTTTATAAATGCGAAAGTTTGTAAGGATATATTTTGTATATGTGTTTGTTACACTTTCTCGCAAAAACTACTGAACGGATTTCCATGAAACTTTGCAGTAATATAGCTTAGACATCGGAATAACGTAATAGCCTAAAATGTGTGCAGATTTTTTTATCATTTGGTCATAATATAATGATAACTGTAAAGTCGGAACAAAATCCTCCTTCTGAGAGCTATCTTCTACTAAGTGGCTGGCTCCCTGAAGCGAAACGAGAGCTGGTTTACTAGTCTATACCTATAAAAAGAAGTTTTAAAGAAACAATCCCAATCTTCATCAGACACAGAAAACATAAAAATAACTTTATAACAAAAAAACAATCATCATCATCGCTTCCAGTACTTCATGTTATTATACTCGCTATGGGAGCAGCTGTTAAGGTGGATGGCTGATTTTAATTTTATAATTAGCATTGTTCCTAGCATAGCAATAAGAGGTAAATCAAAAGAGTAACATGTCTTGCCATTTCTTTTTAATCCAGAACGAATATTTAAAACTGCGTTGATCATTTTTTCATTCATTTTATTTCTCAGTTTTTATTTTACTCCATTTAATACACTAAAATCTCTTTCTACCTCCGCATTTGAATATGGTAACAATAAAATTGTAAAAGCTTAATCACAATTTATGTGTTGGAATGGATAATTAGTGTTTGTTGCACCTTCAGATTTCTTACCTCTGCCCAAAATTCTACAGTTCGTGTAACGAAAATTAAATCGTTACATATGTTAAATCAATTTGTTTCCTTAAATTTAAAACCATTTAGTAATAGCCGTAGTTTTGACGCTCGGGGCGAGACGCGCGGGGAGGGACGATCGGAGACCGGTATCGACGCGCGGCGCTCGCGCATAGGATCTAGCTAGCGGACGCTCAGTCGCTGCTAGGCTGAGCTGACGACTACTCCACGCCACTTTTACCTGCGCCTCGTACCGAGCGACCGTTACGTGGTTTTAAAATATTTTTCATCGGCATTAAGCCTTTAATTTTCTTTATTTAACAAGTGTGACCGTGTTCCCGCTCTAGGTTAAGTTTTAAATGGCACATTAAATTATGTAGTTTCCTTTTATATTGTCTGTTTTGCTTGTTTTATTTAATTTGTGTTCTAAGTGTTGTACTCTTTTAAGTCCTTTTAATTATTGAGGTTTAAAATCCGTTTCCTCGCGTAATCAGATGTGCAATTTGCGCTTGTAAATTTCCGTTGCGTTGCATCATCATATTTTTTTCCTACCTTAGTTTTTTTTTTTCAAAATTTAAATAACGGTTTTCTTCGTTAGGCACTTAAATTTATCTTTCTTTGTATTTGGCCTTCTGCTTATTTCTTTCGTATTTGTAAACTCCGTTCTGATAGTACCACCACGGCAAATCTTCTACGCTTATTCTTCTGTGTGTTGCCGATGGCGGTCTTCCAGAACGGAATGTAGTAACCAGGCTCTAATGGTTCCCCCCGTAACCATTTCCAGGAACGTGTTTCACTCTTGAACACTCTTTGTTCGCCGCCGTCCGCTATACTGGGCGCTACCAGCACGCGGACCACGGACGCTGGCCACTGCCTCCTCGCTGCGCGCGCTAGTGCCGAAGAGTTCCCTACGGGTCGCATCACGCCGTGCATTTCCTGGCTACATCTCCGTTCTCTGGGGCAGTCTACCATCCGTCGGCCGGATTCACCAGGAGAGTATTACGCTGCGGAGTGGAAACAGAGAGGCCGTACACCCACGACCCTATACATATAAATGTATGTGCCGCGCTGAGTTATATTTTTGTGGCTAACTATTGTAATTATTATTTATTTTGTAAATTATAAAATTTGAATTGCAATAGTTAGTTTTTCTAAGTCAGCACATCCCGCTGTGTGACTAACACACCCATAGGGGAGCGCGGGACATTCGTTAATAGAACACTAGAACTAAATTCTTGATTTTTTTCAACTATTTTTTCCGTCAAAAAATCCGTTAACCGTCAAAATATATTTTCTCCCGTTAATGACTGACCCTAATCCGTTAAATCTAACGGGAAATTCGTTAAGTTGGTTTAGATTTTTTTTAAATGTCTATGGTTATCAAATAGTGCTCTATATTCCAGAGCTGAGTGTAATATCCATAGAGATATTACAATAGAGGGGGTGAGCCATACGGCTGCCCATAAAGTAAACCCAACTTAAGATTGAAACGAAAGAGGCGCTATCGGACGCATTTGACATTCATTTGACCAATCATTGCACACTAGTAACTGACAGATGAATGACCACAACATACTTATGAATGACTTTTCGTTAGTTCCAATTTTTGCCATTTCAGAGATATTTTGGGGGGGTGGGTGTCAAACATATATTTTGTTCAAACGTCCAGGTTCTCACGTTCCTTGTCTGGGTTTACAGATTTTTGAAATGGCAGCCCTAAATGTGACACTTAACAAGATGGCGGTAGTACTATATACTCGGATTTTCATAGAGATAGGAATATTATAGATCAATGCGGATTTTTAATTAAACGGAGTAAACTGACACATCGAAATGTCATTTCTTTAAATAATATTGCCAATTTTCAAATCATAGTGATTGTCTTTAGTTTTAGTACTGAATGATTCGTGAGTGTTTGAATACATTTTACGTATATCACACGGCTTACCTCACGTTACTATTTTGTCGGATTCGCCCGACTAGTTTCGAACCAATTCCGAGGTTCGTCATACGACATCCGACAATTGTCATCCGACAAAATAGTAACGTGAGGTAAGCCGTGTGATATACGTAAATTGTCTTTAGTTCTTATAAACGATATAACTGATAATAATACCGGTAATAAACGATACCACAAAATGAAATTTAAAATTTTGTGGTCATTCGCCTTCTTAATTCCGATAGATTTTTTATTAATTTATCGGATAGTGAAGATGATTTTACCAATAGAGTACAAATTTCTACTAAAATATGTTGTTTCTTTATATTATAAATCTTACAATCTATTTACCGAATAGTAATATTATGTTTAGAGCGGTAACTACGAGTCTTTTGAAAATTTGTAATTAACAAAATAATTAATTATTTAACTGAATTAAATAAGTTGAATAACGAGATATTTTTGCCCCAGCACTATTTTTATTTCATTAAAAAGTGGCAACACTCGAAATGTCATTGTACTCCGTTTATAGTGCTACCAACTTATCTGTTCAGTAAACGGATGTCGCTAGTGCAGCGTTCAATGTTACCATACAATAAAATTTGGCGACTGTCAAGGGAGCTCAACAACTTTGAGACCTATGATTTTTACCAGATGTTGCACATAATTCGATGGTAAATGATGACAAAGCCTTTCCGACGAATATAGATACACAACTTGGGCTGTGGCTACTAACTTAAACTACCATGCAATGACAGCAGTAACATAGGATGTTAACATTATCTCAATCCATCAGGGCCCACTATTAAGCATAGGTCTCTTCTCATATTGAGAAGGTTAAGACCATGCTTACATTGTATGCATGCTTTAAGTTCACCATGCTGAATAAGTGCGGTTTGGCAATGTTTTCCTTTACCGTTATATCAAGTGACATTTCAATGCTTAAAACGCACATAACTTAAAAAAACGGAAACATCCTAAAATAAAAGAATTACGTAGGCCAACACAGTTAAATTTTACTTTTTCATATAAAAATTAAAATTTCAGGACAAGAGAAATAAAAAATCCATTGTTATTGACTATAATTATTTATATTTTTATATATTTTATTAAAATAATTGTCATCGTGATTTCTAAGTTTGAGGGGTTCAAGACGAGAAATCCCTGTGGAAAATGATGGCGATGCGCCAGAGAAATTTCTTCAGCTTTTTTTCACTCATTAGCTTGTAAACAAATTGTTCACTAACTCCTGTAACAAAGATATAATTAAGATATAATTATAATATAACTGTAATAAGATATAATTATATGAAGTATAAAAAAATTCGATACCTAATAAATTCAGTGACACTTTAATTGATTATGCAAACATAAGTGAGGAAAATAAAATAACTGAAATATTTATTTGAATTTTATCGGACAATTAATTAACTAGCAATAGCAACACTAACATGTTGTAACTGCGACGTATTCTGCCACATATTCAAACGTTATTTTCGGAGTTAGCAGGTGATTTTCTTCCCTCGTACAATCTAAAACTTTTAAAATAACTAATTTTGCATCACTTCTAAGAGGCTCGAGCATTTTTAATCACTTTTTGCAATTAAAATCGATATAAAACACATAGAGCATACGCACTTCAAAGACTTGACAGCGGACATAAAATTTCAAAATTGACGTTGTCTTTTTTTAGTTCCATTTTTTCTACTGAACAGATAAGTTGGTGGCATTATAATTAAAAATCCGAGTATAGTTCCGAATTTGGTCACGCGCCAAAAGATCCTTGTAGCACTCTACCTCCTCTACCTACTAACTGTACTCTTGGGTTGAACCAGTTGAACCATAGACGGAACTACCTAACTGATGTTAACGTTCGGAAACTAAGATAGCTGTTTAAAGGACTGCGCACATTACAACGACTCCACGCCAACGCGGTTACGGAGCAACTCAAATGTAAGCATTCAATTATGATCCTTATATCTTAGGCGTCACGGTTGAATTTCGAGTGTGAACGGCGTCGGTGAGCAGAGGGTGGGGAGTAGTCCACGTTTTCTAAGTGTACACTCGAAATTCAACCGTAACGCCTAAGATATAAGGATCATAATTGAATGCTTACATTTGAGTTGCTCCGTAACCGCGTTGGCGTGGAGTCGTTGTAATGTGCGAAGTCCTTTATTCGTACACCGTTTATGAACTTTAAAAGACTTGCCAAAAGTGTCAAAACTGACATGTAATAAAAGTGAAGTTGATTGAATTGAAATCATAGAGATTGAAATACTGAACTGAACTTGAAGACTTGAAGTCTGTTGTATATTTTGTAGTTTTGTATAATTATCGTATTGGAATAAAACCTACATTAAATAACTTTATCTTCAATATAAAAAGGGCAAGGGGTTGACAATAATCATTATGTTCATTTTATATTTATGATAAAATAGGATGATGGTAAGTTTACACTAAAAAGATATGAAAAACAAAGATCATGTTAATTGTAATTATATTATAATTTTCGTGATTCTATAGCGCTATTTTACGTGTATCTATAGGTGTATAAAGAACAACCAAGAAAAGGTAAACTAAGTGTTGTTATTAGTGTGTGTATCTTGTATTTCTAAAACCTTGAGTTTAGGAACTGGTTCAAACCTTGGGCACAAATTCATTGAGTCAATTTAGACCGCAACAGCTCAAAAGTCATTAATACTGGAGGAGTTCCAGAGTTTGTAATAAAATGCATAATATATTCTTTATAATATTTCAGAACAATAAGATTTTGCATACCCTAGCCAGTGCAATAGATAACAGAGAAGAAACCAAAAAACGAATTGAAAATGGGAAAATAGTCCTTCGGGAACTGTTAACTTGTGTGGAAAATTGTCAAAACCGTTTTGGTGGTCGGTCTGAATTAGCCACTGAAGATGATATAAGGTGAGCTAAAGTGTATTAAATTTTCCTGATGCAATTAACTCTCTGGATTCTTCACACATCATTTAATGTGATTTTCTTATACAGTGGAAGCTCCTTATTCGCGGGGGTTTGGTTCCGCAGATAGGCCGCGAATAAGGAATCCGCGAATGTGGAACGGTATTTTGTATGGGATTGCGGTAATACGTTCCAAGACTGTCGAGGAAGAAGAAAAAAAATTAATATAAATCAATTTAACATTAATTTAATTACAAGAATTGTTTTTTATTAATTTTTATAATTAAGTTTACGTAAGGTTGTAAGGAATTGTGTAATTTTAACTTGTTTTACCGATTTTAAAAGTTCCACAGACTGAATAATTTTCATGAAAAGGTCACAACAACACATTTGCCGTGCGTACCTAAACCTTTACATAAGGTTTTTAACTTTTTAACGATAACATTTCTTCCAATTGATATGATTTTAGTAAAATTTAGTCAAAATATTACTTATTAGTACCAGCAGTACTCAAAGAAAGCCGACGCGCAAACAGAACAGACACCGAATCTTTATATTTTTACCGTACCGGATGTAGTATCCACGAATAACGAAATTTAAACCCGCGTTCGTAAAGTTGGTCACAATTTTTTAACCCGCGAATTTTACTGAATCCGCGAATATGGAAGCCGCGAATAAGGAGCTTCTACTGTACATTTATGTGTAACTGTGTACTTAATAATAATTACTTGGCGTTACATGTTTGTTTGACATTACATGTTTGTAGTAAGAATATTTTCTAGTAAGTGTTACATCCAGAAAGTCTTCATTTGGTATTGATAATAGTGGAAGGAGTCAATGTAAATTATAATTGAATTCCTATTACATTCAGCCCCCTTCAGACTGGACCTTAGAATCAATTAAATAGCATTAAAATCTGATTAAACTATAACATTAAATAATTCCTCTACACAATTTATGGTCATGAAAATGTACAGACATAGATTTTTTGATGTGACAACGTTACTTTTTATAAATCGATATACCCGGCTGCACGCACGAAAAACTGACGTCTATGCGTCGTTATCTGACGTCATGAGGCGTGATTAGGCGTCCCAAAGCGAGAGCGCGGAACGAGCGACAAAGAAGCACAATCGGCCTTTGTCAATGTAACTCTGACGTCTCTTTAGTTTTTATCGAAATTATTTATAACCAGCCAGGTTTGTTTTGACTTGTTTGTGGCACATTGACATGACATAATATGCACAGACTAGCTAAAGATTAATGTTTCGTTATACGGTATGCAACGACTAGTCTTTTTGGTAAAATATTTAATAAAGGTTTTTAACTGCAATATAACAGTAAATAAATTATAACTAAGTATTCAAAGATAGTTTAGGATGACTATTAGTGATTATGCTACCATTCCATCAGTATTTTCTTAAGACGTTGTCACGTTCAACTATCGTCAGTAAACCGACTTTACAGACAACCAATTTTTTACATCCTATATCGTCGCCTTATAGTGAAAACCTCGGGAATGCATTTTTGCTCAATTTTTTTTTATTGCGTTAACAGTAAGAAAACCTCGTAACGCACACCCTTGTCTAACTAATTTGTCCATTGATACTTATAGCCCCAACTATAAGAGTAATTGAGAACCTCGTAAACGCAATTGACAGTTCGGTGTGACGAGTCTTTGTAGTACGAATACCTCGTAAGTAGCATTCTGTGCATTTCGATCAATGTTACAGAATATAACAGTTCTGGATATAAAAGCGGATGAAATTGTCACACAAATTAATAAAATAAAATAAACAATCCCATACAAAAATTTTGCAACACGCAGTTTTTTCGTCCTCTTGAAAAGTTACTTGTTTTACACTTACGAGGTTTTCACTATAAGCTTATAAGAAGTAAAAATTTTGCAGCACGCATTTTTTTCGTCCTCCTGAAAAGTTACGTGTTTTACGCTTACGAGGTTTTCACTCTAAGGCGTCGATATAGTTTTAAGATTGACTTGTATCTGCCCAAGGTCTACTTTAGCAGCATATGCCTTATGTTTACCAATACCTGCTTGTGCTGCTTGAAACCCTGCTTGTAAATTAATTATACCTTAAAATACTCAATGTATTTATGACTTCATTGATTTTGATATTATTTTATGATCCATCTTATTAAATACTATTTCAGAATCGCTCACCTATGTGAAAAATGGGAAAAAGTGTTAAGTCATGGGATTAAAACTAGTTTGTCGAACTCGACTATCCAGAGTCTTGTATCAGCGGGCTTGAACTTTACCTTCAATATCACTAATGTAGGTTAGTAAACAGTTGTTTTTTATACAATTTGTTGAACAAAGGTTAGCACAATTTATCAATTTTATTTGATCTTTGTTTGTTTAAAATGTTTACAGGCAATTCTTTATGGAGTTACAGTTGTCTTCACCTCACTAAGCATGAAAAAGAAAGATTCAAAATTTTATCGAGCATCAACACTCCGCTGGGTTATTTTAGAGCATTATTACGGGCTGCCCTTAATGAACGCTCCTTGGAAAGGTATTTATGTTGTCAAAACATTTGAAGTGAACTATTTTTATTTAGCTTTTTTATTATGTAGCAAAGATTTTTATGGTATATTTTTGCTAAGATCCATCCCATGCATTGGTATTTGCTATCTTGTTATAAAATTAATTTTCAAACAAGAAGTTCTACCAAATTCTATTTGATGTTGAGTTATGGCCAAACAAATTCAATCTTTCTAATTTTATTTTTTAATATCTTGTCATATTTGATATCTTTAATAGATAAGTCTCACACAGGTATTTACAAAGCTGGATAAGTCATGGTCTTCTCTCCGAATACTATGAGGAAGGTGCTATTGTCAGAAATACTGAAGCTAATCTATTGCCCGGTGTAGCAGCAGGTAATTGTAATGAATGAATAAGTACATATATAAGTACTTTTGAGGTCAATACATCGGTAAACAACATTGTTTCAGGCTTATCAACTGTTTTGTTTGCCTTATCTATCGACAGAGCAGAGTTGAATGAATCACAACAGGCTAGCCACATTCACAAACCAGAGCATGTTATTCCACTGCCTACTCCAATTAAACCGTCGGGTAATCTAAAACGTAAACCGTTACGACAGGTGATATCTTTTGATAAGGAAGAACGAAAAAATGATAAAGCTTTAAAGACTCCTCCAGCGAAAGATTCAGCTGTGCCTTCCTGGTACAGTGCTCCATCGACATGTCTCAACTCTCCAGACCCTAAAGTGATCCCTCAAGCCGTGTCAGTGAGTGAGCCAACGAGTTCAGATAGTAAAAATAGTTTAAGACACTTTTTTCCCGATAGTGTTAGAGGTCTCGATAGCCCAATGCAAATACTTTCTAAACTATCTGAGAGTGCTAAGGAAATATTTTCTAGTTCAAATAGTATAGATGCAAACAATGTTGTTAAAGATGATGCATCGGATTTAAGTGTAAATTTATTAAAAATATACGAAAGTGATAGTGAAGAAGTAGCTGGAAGTATTGATGGAAGCAATTCATGCTTGGAGCTATGTTTCACTGAGGATGAGAGTGTCCCAGATGAGAAGACAATGAATTCTGTCCTTGACAATAGAGAAAAGGAATACATGAACTTGCAGCTTAAGTACAACGAGTTTGAAATGACAAGTAAAGAAAAAATACATAAGTTAGAAAAAGTTGTTTTAGATCTAAGCAAGTATGTCTGTGTTTTCTTTGTAATAGTTTATAATTTCATTTTTGATAATATGTGTTTATTCCTAAATTTAAACTCATCAGTCGTTATTTTTTCAGAGAAAATGACAGATTAAAGGATCAGTTACGAAACTACATGTCAGCCGTTGAAATGGGTAAAGCTTTAAAGAGTAGTAATGGTGAAGAAGAGCAAATTAATCAATATGAGAAAAAACTTGTTCAGGTTTGTTACAAACAGTGTAAGAAGATATTAAGCTATCTGTAGTTTGTGTATTATTGGTAAAAACAATAATACTCTTAACTATCAATGCCAGGTACATTGTAACGTTTAATATTTGTATGCCAATGCCTGGCTAAGTATATTGGTACAAAAACTATTACACATAAACTTGATTTTTTTTTATTTATTTTATTATTTATTTATCTCAGACATATATATCCATAATTGTGTTAGTATTAATTAAAATCTCTTAACCTATGTTAGTTTGCTTAACCTAAATTAAACTAGAACAAAATAAAATATAAAATACAAAATAAAATACAAAATACAAAATACAAATAACAAAAATTTACAAAAATTTAACTTTACAAAAATTTAACACTAAAAAAATGAGACAAACAAGAAAAGAAACAAAAAACATAGAAATTAAAGTTATCCTACCATCTAATGCCTGTACGCGTTACGCCGCACGTGGAGATCGTTCCATCGGGCCCAGAAAGGGCTGTCCAACTTATACGCCAATGTGCCGAGGATAGCGTTCCTGGTGCTCACGAGCCGGCTCATCATTGATGCAGCACGTTTGCGAACGATCGCATGAAAATCGTCAACACAAGCGTCCGCAAACATTGCCGATGCACTGCACTGCCGCGGCCTCCTCAACACTGCCCTCAGCACATTATTGTATTGGACGCGAAGGGCGCTATATGCCCGCTGTGTAAAATCAGTCCACAGACTGCACGTGTAAAACGATTGACAATAAGCCCTAAATAGCGTCAACTTTACGGGGATCGTACACCGTGCAAATCTGCGGGCCAACATACTACCCCGGACCGACAGCGCCCTTCGCTCCCTCTCCAGGTCACTGTCATCACCGAGGCGCTCCGTCACGACATGCCCGAGGTACCTGAATTCAGTCACTTGGTTCAGGGGCGATCCACATAGTTGAATAGTTGGATTAAAATTAATAGGTTTATTTCTACCCCTGAACACAAGAAACTCGCTTTTCTTTGAGTTGTAGACGAGTCCATTTTCGTCGGCATACTCCTCACAGATCTTTATGAGTTTGCGAAGCCCATTGACCGAGGGGCTCAGCAGAACCATGTCGTCAGCATAACTAATGTTGTTAATACAAACATTTGATTTGTCTACTCCATAAATTGTCCATTATGTTAACTCTGCATTATAAACTCTCCGAACTCCGGAAATATGCGGGTATTATTTACCTTAAAAAATAAATTCCATAATTTTACAGGTAGCTGAAATGCACGCTGAACTCATGGAATTCAATCAACACTTACAACGGCGACTTCAAGACTTAGAAAGCACATCAGCTATAGAGATACTGGAATTCCCAGAGTCTAATATAAAAGTGCATATTCCGACGGCTTTCCTAGTAGGAAAGAAAACTAACTCTTATCATGTGTACCAGGTAAGGAATAAAATAATAATATAAATTAATTGTGAAATTGTGCACAGAAATTATGGAAGCATAAGTCACATAGTCATAGTCACAAGTATAGGTCGCGGCACATCCTACTATCCTACTTCCTACTAATATTATAAATGCGAAAGTTTGTAAGGATGTATGTGAGTGAGTGTGTGTGTGTTTGTTGCTCTTTCACGCAAAAACTACTGAACGGATTTTCATGAAACTTTGCAGTAATATAGCTTAGACATCGGAATAACATAATTTGTTAAAATTTATAGAGATTTTTGAAGGGACTGGTTACCCGAAGCGAAGCGAGGGTGGGTTTACTAGTAAGTTGAATAAAAAGCAAACCTTTTCGCTATCGATTGTACTGTAGGGCACTTCGATTAAGACTCCAAAATTGGTAACTCATATTAGGCATTGGCGTGTCTAGAATTTTGTAAAAATTATTTAACTTTCCAGGTGTTCTTAAAAATAGGTCAGGAAGAGTGGAACGTGTATCACAGATACGCTAAGTTCCACGAATTACACACCCAGCTGAAAAAATGTCATCCCGATATTGCTAATTACAAATTTCCTCCAAAGAGGACATTAAGGAAGCGTGTAAGTTTATAATTAAGTACTTCATTTTTAACCGACTTCAAAAAAGAAGGAGGTTCTCAATTCGACCGTATATATGCTTTTTTTTATGTTTGTTCAGCGATTTTTTCGTCGTTTATGGGCCGATTTTGATAATTCTTTTTTTGTTGTAAAGTAGATATGCGCAGTGGGGTCCTTTTAAAAGGATCACCAGGATCTGATGATGGCATCTCGGAGAAATCGAGGGCAACTTTCGAAAATTGTAGGGACGACTAGTGTGTTTGTTAATGTTTTCATAAGTACATGAAAGCGCTACAATTTCTTGAAGGTCTGGAGTCGATCTGATGAAGCCGAAAGACAGTCGAGGGAACTCCTCAACGATTTACTGCAGTTATCTAGTGTTTGAGCTTGATTAATTTGTAGTGACGAGAACTTTACACCTACATGTTGAATTAAGCGCCATCTGGCGAGTAGTTTTTGAGTTATGTCTGCTTATCGAGGTTGAAGTCGGTTATTTTTTTGGTAAAAAGCAATAATCATAAATCGTATGATTTGAAACAAAACTCAGATTGCACAATTTTTATTATGATACAGGTACTCACGATATGAATTTTATACCCGGTATTTGGTCGTGGCCACGGCTGAAATCTTCAGCACACATATATCCGTATCATAATAAAATGTATTTCACGTTAATTGAATAGCTTGTTTATCATAATCACTACATAGTATAAAACAAAGTCGCTTTCTCTGTCCCTACATTTATGTCCCTTTGTGTCCTTCAATCTTTAAAACTACGCAACGGATCTTTATAACTACCTACGGATTTTGATGCGGTTTTTTAATAGATAGAGTGATTCAAGAGGAAGGTTTATATGTATAATAACATCCATTAAATATTGGAGAAATACTGTTATTTTTGAGGTTTCGAATGTGATGTCGTTAATTATCAAATTTTTTCCGCTTACATTGCAAACGCAGGCTGAACCCTACGAGATTTATCAAAATAATGTACTAATTATTTGTACACATTGAAAAGGTCTACAGAAAACTCCGCGATGGTATATGTCTATCTCTTATGGATATCCCTCAATAACATTTTTTGTCATTTACTTTTTACGACAAATAATGGCTAATTTTCGAAGCGATTTTAACCAATACAACATTAATCCTTATCCAATTAAATAGCTTAAATACATTGTTGATTTAATATAGATCTATAGGGTCCTTTACAGCACAAGATTTAAATGAATATTTTCGAAGATAATTATTACAGATTTAAAATTGCGGGACGTAGCGAAGTAAATAAGTAATGTAGGTATGATGAATTTAGATATTCAAAAGATAGCAGGAAATCTTCATGGTATAGGGAAAGGGGAATTGTTTTACTCCAAATTTAACGCGTGCGAGCCACGGGCAGTAATGAATAAATCAAAACTACTGGATCGATTTTAATAATTTTTTCAGTGAGTGACCTATGTCACTATTAATAGTTAATTACTATTAATACTATTTAATAGGTTATACCCGTGCGAAGCCAGAGCGGGCCGCTATGTTTTTATATACCTACAACGTTCACAGTTTTCTGTAGTGTATTTAGTATCAGCATTGCACCCGTGCGAAGCCGGGGCGGGTCGCTAGTAATTATATAAAAGGGAGAAGTCATTCACTCATCACGAAATATCGAAAATCGCTTGACGAAGGAAGTACGAATTTTGTCATATTATCTAAAGGGGTAAAAATATGGGTTGTGAGTTGTTGGTTGCCAGCCGAAGGGTGGTGCGGCATGCTCGTTTGCTACCTTAATTCCATTAAACAAAAAAATGAACCATTCGACGACCCGGATAGCGCAATGGTTAAGACGCCGGATCGCTGTTCCGAGGGTCCTGGGATCGATTCCCAGCGAGGCGGAAATTTGAATGATGAATTTGAATTGCCGTTCTCAGTCTGGGTGTGTTTCCTTGTCTTGTGTGTTGTCCATGGCACCCACGGCACAGGGAATCCTAGTGTGGGGCGATGATTGTGAAGCGTTATTTATTATTATTATTGGTGTGTGTGTCAGGACGCGGCGGTGGTGGAGCGACGGCGGCTGGCGCTGCAGGCGTACCTGCGGCACGTGGCGCTGGCGCTGCCCGAGCTGCGCGCCGTCACCTCGCGCGCGCAGCTCGTCACGCTGTTGCCCTTCTTCGGGTAACTCGTGTTTATCGTCAACTTAACCCTTAACTGTCTCATGTCCGTGTCTATGGCACGGGTAAACCACGCGACAACCGACCAACATAAAAAACATTCAATTTTCTTTATTTTATTTTACCTAATTATTGTTATGATTTTTTTCTTACTGTGTCTTCGTGTGTCTTGGGTTCGATTCCCGACCGGGGAAAATTCGGGTCGTGGATGGTATTTCTAGAGTGATGCCTTATTTGTGTTTTCCAATGTCCACGTCACTCGCAATAAAAAAATATCTTACTATGGATATGGAGGTAGGAGTGTCTTAACGTTAGAAATAATAGTTAAGTAGTTAATTAATTTTGTGTAAACACAAGTTGTGATCGAACCCGAGTCCTATTTTCTGAAATTGTCTTAAACTGTTTTAGGACCTCATCTACTGCAACTGAAAACGGAGTGACCAGTGCACTGAGCCGCCAACATTCCAACGACTCGGTGGCGACTTACGATGGCCTGTGACGTCCGTAACGATTGTATTACTATGACTTGAAAAGGTCCAATAGATGTTTATGAAAATATGTGAGTGAATGTAAATGTGAGTACCTGACTGTTAATTAAATACTGTCGTTTAGCTATATGATTGGTAACACCCACACAAAAAAAAAATCTATAGAATAGGTTGTAAACTTGCGCAATATGTTTTGTCATTTTTTTTTAACTTTACGAAACTCTCTTTTTCATTTACAACATCGCAATACCGAAGGCTAAAACAATTATGTTTTGGTTAAATAGAAATAAACCACATTGAAGTGGCATTTAGCCTTCCTCCAGCTATGCGTATAGCGTCACCTATTTGTGGTAATAGATGATGTGGACTAACCGACTAACTCAACTGGCAATAGAGTGGCACATATTCACAGTCCACAGATGGCATCTAAGAAAGAGATTTAAAGTATAGATAGGCCCTTCGCTTTCCGATTTATGTTCGCGCCTTATCTCTGTTCTAAGATTATTTTACAAAAAATGTTCTTTGTTCTTGGCTTAGTTATCATGTTTAATTAATACTGAGTGCAAAGTTGTTAAGTAAAATCATTATTGATTTCAACTGTTAAGTTTACGGTAATTATAAACGATATTTTTTCTTATAAATTATGAAAATATTCGCTTATTATCGGAAGTAATAAGGACTTTAGAAGTTTTTGAGTAGGCACCTAGAAAGTAGATGTCTGTAAAAGTAGGTACATACATAATTTATTATCGTGTTTGACACATTTAACTACGGAGAATATCAAGCAGCTTTTAACTACGAGTATGTAAGTGTATGGAAAATTTAGGTTACAATAATTTATTAATTTATTGTTTCATTGTGTATATATTTGGAATACTGTAAATAAATATCGCTATTATCGAAATAAAATATATTAAGTATGTTGAGATGTCCCTGCACTGATATTTTAATAGTTTGAGTGTTATTTATTTTGGTGCAGATTTAACTATTGTTTAGGCAATATCTTTAGATATGAATTTCACACGTGAACTTACGGGTGATTTTAACTTACGATTAGCCTACTTGTTACTTTACTTGAAGCTTGAAGGTGGTGAAAGAGGCCCTTAATGCAATATTAAAGTAACATAAATTGTTATTATAGTTCCTCCATGATTACAAAAATATTGATTTTTTAAGTTACCTACGACTAACAATATATTAGTTGTGCTGTTGTGCTACAATAAATATGTATTACACGATAAATAAATAATAATATTTTTACCTAACACAAATTACTATTACTATTATTATTACTATTAATATTGAATGCTAAGTAAAATAACTTTAGATTTAGTAATAGTATTTAAACGTTATTTTATTAAATAGATGAAATGAAGTATCAAAAGAATTGGTATTTTAAGTATTTTCATAGAATATAAACTTAAAATAAAATACTTATAGGACAAAAAGGCAGTTTATGTGTTGTAAATACCTGGAAAAATATTTTTTCAATGAGTTGTATAACAGTCAGATAGTAGATGAAGGGTTGACAAAACCTTGATGCTGTAAGTAATCCAAAATGTGCAATAACTAATTATAATTATACATACAGTTAGACATAAATTGACGTAATAGGGATCATCATTTTGGGTTATGAATTAACCTTTCTTTTTTAATCTGTGATATTATTGTCTCGAAAAAATACCATTAATGTGTATTGTCTTACAAAGATCTTTTGGCGTGTGGGTGACAGAGACAGCGCCTTACAGGTAAGGCAAACTGTAAACTGTCACCCACGCGCCTAAAGATCCTTGTACGACTGTATTTCGTTTTGCAGTAAAATGTATGTTACTGAAAACATTGTATCAATAAAGATTGTATGAGCCAATATCAAAAGATAGCATCAGTTTCCTTTTTTTTAATTATTTTGAAAAGCAATTATATTAAGTTGTCAAAACGAATCAATATTTTTGCGTTGTCAAGAATAAATTTATTTAACATACCTAATCACAGTTCTTTGGCATGGTAAGATAGCCCAAGAGCGTACTAAATTCATAATACCGAGAACGAAAATAAATTATAATAATGTTTTAATATTTAATGAAATAAATATATTTGTATCGAAATATTTTTTAATTTTAAACCCATAAAATATTAACTGCTTTCCATTCATAAATTTAAAACTACCTTTTTCATAAACTCAATGTTTACTTGAAATGCAAATTTCAATTCTTATGTGACACTCATGCCCGGCAGCTACGCTCTTCCGAGACTCTAGAATCTAGATCTCTCTGTCCCATCTCACCGTACTGGTTTCCTACACTATTCGTTTGCTGCTCAGGCTATCCGACTTTGGAACGCTCTACCCCCTGAATTAAGAAAGCCTTCCAGTAAATTCACGTTTAGAGGAAAAGTGTTAACTCACTATCTTTCTTTAGTCAACGTGAAAAAATTGTATTTATAGATGTTGTCATCATGTTTATAAATTTCTTATATGTATTACACACACACACACACACACATATATATTATATATATACTTATATATTATATAATTATGTATTTATACATTATTTAAACATATTTACGTTATATTAATATACGTTTATATATATTCATATATATTATTTTGTTTATACCTATATGTACGTAGTAAATTCACTTTAGTTATTTATGTACTTATACCGCTTCTCCTATTTCTTTCTCTCTTTGTTGCCACCGCCTCTTCGTTCTCCCACTGCCCTAAAGCCGCGTTTCCACTAGGCAACATTTGCCGCGCGACATGACGCGCAACATGTTGTCCAACATGTTGAAATTCAGCGTGGAACTTTTGTTTAACAACGTTGTCTGTCTACGCATCATTTGGCACTCGTCGACAACAAAAAAAAAAGAAAAGAAATAAACCACGTTGGTGGGTTAAAAAATATTTACAAAATAAAGAAAATGTATTCAGTGATCTCCGTGTGGTTGATGGATCTTTTACGAATTTTACCCGAATGAACAAAACAGATTTTGAGATACTATTACAAAAAATTGAACCCATAATATCCAAGCAAGATACAAAATGCAACCAGTGCTTCTCTCGGATTGGCTGATACACTTCGATATTTGGCAACCGGAAATTCGTATACTTCACTGTCTTAAACATTCAAAATATAAAGATAATTAATTAGTAAAATTGTACCAGAAGTTTGCAGAGCACTGATTCACAGTTTAAAAGATTATGTAAGAGTAAGTAGGTACATGTAAAATAAAAGATTTGATACATTAAATATTAAGCTCTATTCAAATAATCAACTTCGCTAAACGAAAAAAAACAGTCAAATTAATATTACTAGCAACAGCAACAAGCCGCGCGTCATGTTGCGCGCGAGCTGGCAACGTCGCGCGCTGTTGTGCAACGTTACCGAACATGTTGAGCGTCACGTGTTGCGCGCCAAATGTTGCCTAGTGGAAACGCGGCTTGAGGTTGACCTGCAATACATGTTGGCCAAGCTTAAACCAACGCGAGCCTAGACAAATGGACACAAGGCGAGCACTACTGTCTAGATCTAGTCTAGACGTTCGGCAAGTTTGAAGGAAGCCAATGTATTTTCAATGCTAGCGTGCGGACAAACATGTGAACACCATTGGCCGAGCGCGCGCGAGCGCCTTTGATTTGTGCAGAAAAACCGACACCGCTCCGAAGTGAGGCAAGTGATCGCGAGCAAGGAACATATATACCCAAGGGAAGAATAACGACTCCATACAAATATCATGAGGAAATTTTTCCTTACCGATCAGCGCCATCTCTGGATTGCCCGCTAAAACTAGGGAGCAGAAGCTGGGGCGGGAATTTTAAACTTTAATGCATTTTATAGATACTTTGTATTTACATTTTATGCACAAGTACAGTGCGTTTCTCGATAGTTTCGTAATAAATTGACAAGTTTTGCTCAGCAAATATGACATCTAAATAGAATCACTATCGAGAAACACAGTGTGCTTGCGCATAATTCTAATCTAATAAAACAAAGATTTGTACTTGAATCTTTTATTTAGCATGATAATAATTAATAATCAGACGTTAATTTAGATAACATATATGAATTATTTCACATTAATGTTTTCTGGAAAGGAATATAATTGTGGAAATGAATATAATCATTTCCAGAAAATTAAATATGATACAAAAGTTATTCATAAATGTCCGCGGTAAATCTGCACCAAAATTAAAAAAAAATCTTACAATAAGAAGTAAATGAGCCGTATTGGGCTTAGAATAATAACCCCAATCTCACGCCGAATGGGTGTCGTAAGAGGCAACTAAATCGGCCCCACTGGTGGTAGGGATTACCGGTTATTATTAATATTATTATTTCTCCACTATTATCACTACTAATATAATTTTTCCGCCTGGATAGCTACCACCCTTGAGCATAAGTCAGCCGCCAAACGACTCGTCGTGTTCCGGCTGGAGGCTTGAGAGCCTGTTTTCTTTCTTTTGCTTCTCTTTCTTGGCCGGCAAACGCATCAGTGATGCCTGATGTCTATGGGTGACGACAGCCACTTACCATCAGGTGGATCGTCAGTTTGTTTGCCTGATATTGGCATAAAAAAACAATTATACAGAAAATTTTAAAACACAGAAAATTAATCAGTTTAAGTATTAGACTTCTTTGACCAAAATAACAAGTATGGACGGGGCATTGCATACAATTTGAACATTAAAACCTAGTCAAACTTAAACACAAGCTTACAGTCATTGTTTTAATCATCAACTAGCGGTATTCAAGAAGCGTACTTGACTAAGTAATGAAACAATGCTAACTTTCTATGCATTCCTCGTGTCAAGTACAAAACTTAGGCAATACTTATCTTTGACGTCTCATAGCGTTGAATACAGCTCTGTGATTGGTCCATTTGACATGGCATACTTCACACTAATGTTTACTTAGCCGAGTAAACTTCTTGAATACCGCTGTAAGAGCTTAACTATGCATAAAGCAGGAGGTCATTTTCAATATTGGTTTTATACAAACCAAGAAAAAATGACTTTGATGTATTATGATTAACTTGGCTTTAACTGAAGTATTTAATAGTTTTTCTATATTAATTAAATATTGCAGGTAACAAATATGCTTTAAAAGTTTGAGTACTTCTTGTAGTAATACAAAAAAAAATACATGAAATGTTGGATTTGTCTAATTTTGTTCGTAAAATATCCTCTGAACCTAATGAATCGAATTTGACCTTATTTGATCAAGGCAATGAACTAAATGTATGACTGGCAATATAGCGGACCGAAATTTACATTACTTGATTGACTGAATTGGATTAGACTATATTTGAAAGTAAGACATTGTGGAATAGGCTACTTGGGAAAATAAAGCTGACATATAATTAATTTTTAAAGGTTTTTACGATGTATTTGACTAATTTTATTTGTTCCGAAGTTGTCAAGAATTCTCATTAGAGACATCTGAAAATGTTGAATTTGTATTTGAACAGCTCTGAAAATTACCTCCTGAATTATGTTATTTATTTATGCATAATTATGTTAATTTTTCTTTTTAGTGCAGATTTACACGCCTCTTCAGAATACATTCTGTTTTTCAATACACAGTATCTCTTAACACTTATATAGAATACACTATTTATTATATAACTTATATTTAATTGTTTGTGTTCCACGCAATTTTCGAGGAAGTCATAATTTATAGAGTCCTTTAACAACTGAATTATTTTCATTTTGATATTTTCTTTGTACGCCTCTTTTTCTAAAAATATATTTATTATGCTTGCACATTTCTCTACACAATCTATTAAGTTCCTAGAGGCGTACGTAAGAGATTTTTTTACAGAGTCATAATTTTTAAACTCTACAAAATTATGCACTTCCTCTGGCGTTTCGGAAATTAAAATATTTGTACAATCATTACAATTGGGTTTTTTTTTAATAATGAAGCCACAGACATATGCACAGGCTTGTAGTTCACTACTTCCTTCCTCCAAGTTTTGTTCGAGGAAGGAAGTAATATTTTCTTCAATTTCTTTTTCAATTATTTGTTCGGATTGCTCCAAGTCAGTGTGTATGTCTGTGGCTGGTGTCAGAATTGTTTTGAAATTTGTAATGATGGCACTGTTGCTATCTAGCTCACAATTGCCTGAGCTAGTATGTGCCATATTACTCATGACAGCAGTTTTTAGCCCAGCAACAAATTGTCCAACTGTCGGGTTGCTATTGGACCCGCAGTTGAAGCGTATGCACCCAAATAAATTTTCTAGCGGGTCCTGCTGCAGTCTTCTTGTGGACAGACTTTTAATTGCTTTATATTTGGCACTGAGTAATCTCCAAATTATTTCTATAGCATTGAGAGTCCAAATCCAACCATCTTTTGATGGGGGATTACCTCTGCATCTCAAAAATTCCACAGTTGTAAAAAATAATTTCATTTTGGCAAACATTTGGAGATGTTCTGAAGAACTTTTTATATTAGATGAGAATTTTTTTCCTCTTCTGAGGTCTGGTGTTGAAGAGTTTACACCATCGAACAGTTCATCCATTTTTGTTAGCAAATTAGCTGTTGCCAAGGCTTCAGTTGGCATGTCTCCTGAAAATGACAATAAACAAATTAAATCAATAATGGCCTTAACACTAACAAGTGTTCCACCACTAATATAATATACCTTCAATATATTTTTTATACTTTATTTTTTAGGAATGGTAAACTTTAAAGCAAATCAGTTCACCAAAGTATTCTACTGTTAGTCTACAAGTGAAGCTAATATGAAGCGAGTAAAAACAGACAACCCTATAGTACAATACTAAACTTGAAATGAATGTATAAGACAGGATGTTGTCATTAAATGTCCATAAGTATCATAAATAATTATGATCTGAGCAAAAAAATGAGTTTGACATTCACTTTAAAAGATTTCTTACCTCTTGCTATTTTGGCATATATTCCTGCTGCAACTGAGTGGCTTAAAACTTGTGCCGCAAGTTTTACCCTCATTTTTTGCTTACAATTAGGCTCAAGGTGGTCTTTACTTAAGCATGGCGCAAATACAAAATTGGGATTATTGTTGTCCAATTCGTAAAATTGCCTGATGTGGCTCCATTTAGCGATTCCTGTTGAGTAATTATTAAAAGTATTACAATTTCTTTCTTTTATTATTTACACATATTATATACTAAACAATAATTATTTTTTTAATTAAATAACAAATGACTTACCAATTCCTTGTTTGTTGTCTGATGTTATATCAGTCCTAAACTTTACATCATATTTCATAAAGAGATTTCTGAAGCACTTCAACAGATGTGGAGTGTCAAACAGTGAGACAATTTTGTGATTGTTCACTTCTATGCAGGGATTCTCTACAGAAGCTCCTAAAATACACAGAGCTCTTTTGTTGACGCCATCCATGTCACATACTGACGCACATATATTGATGCCAGCATCAAAGCAACAATTTAAAACCTGAAAGTATTTTAAGGGAGATTAGTGACAAATAAACTTAAAACATTTCTTTAGATAACTAAATTCTGCAAAGTGTTATATAAGCAACATCCAAAATGAACAAGAAATGCATACCTCCTTAATCAAAGCAGCTAGTCTGTCAGCTGTGACAAAACCACTTGATAAATAATAAGCCACTGGCTGCTTTACTTGCTTCCTAATTCCCACTACCATAAATACAAGGGCATATGAAGCCGCTTGTGGAGATCTACCTTGTGTAGCATGGTCTTGAAAGCCTTCAATAAAATCCACCTTAGGGTTGTACCATAAATTTTTTCTTAAGGACATTTCATCCCACAATAATATGAACTCTCGTTCGGAAGGCCCATAATGTTTTATTGAATTTTTCAACACTGTAAGTATTGTTTTGTTTGTCCCCACATTCATCTTAAATTTGCTTAAGAGGGATTTTAATGTGCTGGGTGCTGGCAAGCAAATCAATCTCCTCAACAGTTTATAACTGGTTGGTGACCTTTTGTAAAGCCTCAATGCTATTATTTTAGCCTCCATGTTCCATCTGCGCCCAGGTTTCTTCCTTTTATAATTCTGTAGTTCTCCTTGCAGTAATAGTGCAAATGTTGAACTAATTTTCTTCTCAAATATTTTTTTGACGGTTTCATTATTACAAATAACATTTAAAAATGCTTCATTTTTTAAATGTTTTACAGTTTTTTGTAATCTATATACTTTATTCATGCTATTTTTCAGTTTTTTTATCAACATTTTGCTTTTCTGATCACCTTCTTTTTTTGAAGACTTGCACAGAAACATCGAATTGGTTGGAGTGTTAACAGAGGCATGCGAAGGTACAGTTTTCTGAAACAGAATATTGTTTTCTTATAGATTTTTAAATAAATACTTAGTTGGTATCAGAAAAAGATATATTTTCTGAATTAATTTAATTTCAGATTAATTTCATAATTATTATATTTTATAATTATTACAATTCGTGCTATTATAAAGGCCATAAAGCACTTTTATGATAAATAATGTCTTTTTTAGCCACTGATAGCATACTTAATGTTTTAAAGTAGCTTAAAATTCGAGAAAGTGAACAAATTCCCTCCAACACTTTTGTGGGAAAATTTTCACAAAAAACAAGCTAGAATATATTTTCTATGTGATTTGTGCATCACCAAAATCTGCATGGGATTTGGTTATTTATTTTAATTGGTATAGACACCTTTGAATACTGGGAGAGGACGCTGATACCCGAAACACAGTTTTTAACTGACTCGGGGATCACAGGCTTCATACACTATAATGTATAAAAATAATTATGTCAATAAAGTTTTATTATTATTATTAATTTTAGGTACCTGTGTAACGTTTGCATTATGTTCTCTTAAAGGATAAATTCCGGATGAACTGGCAATAGGTTCAAATATGGCAGGTTGATCTGACACATTCGAAATTGTTGTTTCCTGAAAATGAAAACTTAATTGAAATCCTCCAATCATTTTTAAAATAAATCATAGTTGAGGTAAGTCACCTTTAAGAAAATGGGTATGATGAAATTACACTTCATGATGTGTTTGAAATACAGTTTTCAATTAGTATTCATTGAAGAGTTAATTGTACTAACCCATTCAACATCAGGTACAGCTGTTCTGAACAACTTCTTCTCATAAAAGCATGTGCTTTTAAAATGTTTGCTGCAAAGCATCTTATGCTTAGAATGAAGTTCATCCTGGAATTTTGGTGATGACCAGGCCTCGTTAGGGAAGCAGTACTTTGACCATAATTCACAACTGGAAAATAAAAAATATCAAAATTATACATCATAACAATCATCTAGATAATCTAGATAAACAATAATTGTGGAACGAATAGCATAGAAAGTAATTATGTAGGCACATACCGCAGAGCATTTTTTGAGCCAGGCTTTGGAAACCGATGCAAAGTGATGCTGGGATCTTTATGAGGTGAAGACCCACACAGGCAACACATTCTAGTGTTTTCTTTCGTCGAACTCATCGCGAAATTAAACACTAAATAACAACAATAACAAACAACAGAGTCAATATCTCAACACCGAGTCTATATCTCACAAACACACACTTAATTCCAACAAAACACAATCACGGAGGAGCAAGCTCGACTCAACGTTAAATGTAGGTTGGACGAATTAAATGGATTAGAACAAGTTTATTTACAAATAAACGAGTACAAGATAAAATGGTGCACACCGTACGGCAGACATTTTTCTTGTGACAAATTGACAATGTCACAGTGACATCAACTCAACATGAGCGGACATGAGTGTTGCCACACATTATCTCTAATTATTTAATTTTTAATTCGTATCATTCAATTAATTATATATCTAAATAAAATATATAATCTTGGAATCAGAAAAATAGCAAAAGAGGTTTTGAAGGGCAATTTACTTATAAAATTTATAAAATAGTAAGTTCATTATTATGGAGAATACGAAACTATTTTTGGTGGCAACATTATATAGATGGATATACTTTTCTCTTTTACTCTGATGTAGTTGTCTCTCTCTTGTTTCTACGCCCGCCTACATTATGTTCGTAGAACAAAGTCGACAGACCCTGATCGCGAGCGACTGCAAGTTGTGACAAGCTACGTCAAATGAGGTCTATACACGTTGGCGCTTGTCACACTCGACCAACCTAGGCAAGTGACACCGAGCGATAGCAAGACAAGGCAAATATACCGTCTACATGTACTTATGTATTGGCCTTCACTCGACAATGCTCGGCCCCAACGTGTATTGCAGGCTGTAGAGAATGCTTTTAGCATTAAGTCCGCCTTTTGTTCCATTACTTTTGTAAGGTACAATAAAGAATAAATAAATAAATAAAAATAAAATGTATAAATATTATGTGGTTGAAGGTTGAACCACTTGGCCACTTTTATAATATACTAAGATCCCATAACACTTGCTTCACCCATCGAGTATTTGATTAAAATCATTTTTTTATATACAATTAGGCAACGAACAATATGTTTTTCCTGGTGTGCCTGTCGAAAAATGGCCGCTAGTATGTTTAATTAACGAAAGAAAAATGACTTTCTGGGGCGAATTTACGGTTTATTCCGGAAATCCCCACCAACAAATCCCTACCAGTGGGGATTGTTATTTTTTTTCCAAAAATCCCCACTAATAAAACTAACTCAGCTTAGTGGGGATTTCTGGAAAAATAAGTAACAATCCCCACCAGATTTTATTGTTTTAAAATTAATAAAAAAAGTCGTTAATCGCTTAATTACGCTGGTTACCGGCACGGCGGCACCGATCTGCCAGCGCTTATCGGAACCGATCCGCGCAGGTAGTCTGCGCAGGTAGTCTCTATACTCTAACCCAGAGGTGCCCATACTTTTTGCAGTGAAGATAGACTTGAGAAAAAGTTAAGGGTTTAAGATCGACTGCTTTATTTTTATGTATTTTTTTTATCATTTATTTTTATGTTGTAATAATAAGTACCTAATTATTAATGATTAGATTTATAATATGTTTGCAACCAAACAGGTTTACATAGTTTCTTACTCTTTACACACATTTGTACATAAAAAATATTATTAAAAAAGAAAGCACTCTCTTACGCTATCGTAACTTTGGGCACTACGCACGCGGTCATAGCGTCGCCTGTCGACATCGTCCGTCAGTCCGTCACAGAAATAAATGAATTGAAACAAAAACGATCGGAATACTCAGTAGGTAATTTATAAATTTGCGAAAATAAAATCTTGTACTTACTTGCTTAATCCTCTAAGATCGACCGTGAAACCTCTTGCGATCGACCGGTCGATCGCGATCGAACGTTTGGGCACCACTGCTCTAACCATAATGGAAGAAAGTTCTTCTAGTTCTGATAAACGACGATCTACAAGTAATTTTTACAAAAAAAATAACCGACTTCAATATCGTCAAGTAGCGATTACTCAAAAACTACTCGCCAGATGTCGCTCAAATTTAAATGGGAGCACACAACGGGTATCAGCTTTCAAATGAAAAAAGAATCAAGAATCGTTATACTAAGTCAAAAGTTATGAGGTAAAGACCTTAAATAGGTATTCTTACGGATAACTCAAAAACGACTCGTCGGATGTCGCTCAAATTTATATGGGGCTAGACAACAAGCATTAGCTTTTGAATAAGATAACAAACGCTCTAGACGCCCCTACAATTATCGATTTTTTTCTCAATTTCTCCAAGATGCCATCATCAGATCCTGGTATCCTGATCATGATACTAGCGTCGAAGTATCTACTTTACAACAAAAAAAGAATTATCAAAATCGGTTCATAAACGATCGAGTTATCCCCGAACACACATAAAAAAGCATATATACGGTTGAATTGAGAACCTCCTTCTTTTTTGAAGTCGGTTAAAAATATTTCTGATTATCGTTTCAATATAAACATTTTATAATAAAACTTGATTATAATATTGACATAATTACTTAACGATCTAATTAAATAATTAACGATTTTTTTATGAATTTTGAAACTATAAAATCTGGTGGGGATTGTTAGTTATTTTTCCAGAAATCCCCACTAAGCTAAGTTACTTTTATTAGTGGGGATTTTTGGAAAAAATAATAACAATCCCCACTGGTAGGGACTTGTCGGTGGGGATTTCCGGAATAAACCGAATTTACATGCATCTGTTATTTATATAAAACTAGAGAACCGCCCGCGCTTCGCTTCGGGACCTGTAGCCTGTAGGTAACAGTCGCGTAGGTCCCGCTCGCCCGCTCCCGTAGGAATCTCGGCTAAACACTAAACAGTAGCCTATTATATGATATACTGGATCATCAGATTATTTGCCAATGACATAAGTAAATTACATGTAGTATTTGATAGCGTGATTCAGAACTTGCAAATGAATTTTACTAACGCCATCTATTAGCAACATCCGGAACTAAATATCTAGCAACTAACAAAACATCGATCTTCCCATGGGAATGAGATGTTTTTCCGCGGTAAAAAGTAGCCTACGTCACTCTCCACCCTTCTAATTATCCCCACACACATAAACCACACCATATGATAGCCATGTTTCGACGTGAAAGAGTCACAAACAAACACACTTTCACATTTATAATATTAGTATGGATATACTCCAAGGTCAAGATATACACCTAGAGGTCCTAGGTCCCAGAGTCTTTTTATAATTCGGTCACAGAAGTGCTGCTACCCTTGAGGAATGAGATGGTCGCGTCTAAAATATATAACCGGCTCCACACTTTCCTATCCGGATCTCAATTGTTCTTAAAACAATTATTATACGGTAGGAATGGTACTTAGTATGTACCCTGGCGAGCGGTGGTACTTAATGGGGTATGGTGATAGATTATCATGTGCAGAAAAAAATAGCTTTAATTTGATCTATAAATGAAGAAAATACGTCAAGGAGTATAAATTTCACAAATATAAATATAAGTTTTATAACAGACTTCAACTGCTGGCACACCTAAGTTGCGGCCATTTTTGCGTAGGCACACATAATTTATCATGTACAGAAAAAAATAGCTTTAATTTGAGCTATAAATGATCCAAATAACAGATGGGTGTAAACTTTCACCAGAATAGCACCTCTTTATGCCTGGCTGCCAACAGGTTGCGGCCATGTGCCTAATGGCACACCCGACTTTTCAGGACCTCTAGGTGTATATCTTGACCTTGGAGTATATTAAATATACTCAAATAAATAAATAAAAGATGCATGTAAATTCGCCCCAGAAAGTCATTTTTCTTTCGTTAATTAAACATACTAGCGGCCATTTTTCGACAGGCACACCAGGAAAAACATATTGTTCGTTGCCAAATTGTACATAAAAAAATGATTTTAATCAAATACTCGATGGGTGAAGCAAAAGTGTTATGGGATCTTAGACCATAAGTATGTAGATAAACTATGGATAAAATTGAATAGACACACAATTTGGGCTGTGGCTACTAACTTAAACTACCATGCAATGACAGCAGTAACATAGGATGTTAACATTATCTCAATCCATCAGGGCCCACTATTAAGCACATGTCTCTTCTCATATTGAGAAGGTAAAGACCATAGTTCACCATGCTGAACAAGTGCGGTTTGGTAATGTTTTCCTTTACCGTTATAGCAAGTGACATTTAAATGCTTAAAACGCACATAACTTAAAAAAACGGAAACATCCAAAAATAAAAGAATTACGTAGGCCAACACAGTCAAATTTTACTTTTTCATATAAAAATTTAAATTTCAGGACAAGAGAAATAAAAGATCCATTGTTATTGACTATAATTGTTAATATTTTTATATATTTTATAAAAATAATTGTCATGGTGATCTCTGAATTTGAGGGGGTTCCACACGAGAAATCCCTGTGGAAAATGATGCCGATGGGCCAGAGAAATTTCTTCAGCTTTTTTCTTTTCACTCATTAGCTTGTAAACAAATCGTTCTATAACTCCTGTAACAAAGACATAATATTAGGTATATGAAGTATAAAAAAATTAGATACCAAATATATTCAGTGACAATACTGACAATTTAATCGATTATGCAAAGATAAGTGAGGAACATAAAATAACTGAATTATTTAACAGGACTATTAATTAACTTGCAATAGCAACACTAACCTGTAGCAACGGCGAAGCGTTCTGCCACTTTTTTAAACGTTATTTTCGGAGTTAGCAGGCGATTTTCTTCCCTCATGAAATCTAAAACTTTTAAAATAACTAATCGTGCAATGACTTCTAAGAGGCTCAGGCATTTTTAATCACTTTTTGCAATTAAATTGAATTAAAACACATAGAGCACTCGCACTTCAAAAAATTGACAGCGGACATGATATTTCAAAATTGACGTTGTCTTTTTTTAGTTCCATTTTTTTCTACTGAACAGATAAGTTGGTGGCATTATACTACATGTTGCACACATTGACAATACCCATACAAAACATTCGTGGTCTACGGTCTATGGTCCTCATACTAAAATTGAGCTTCTTGTAACTTAACAAAATGGCGGGAATACTTCAACCCCATTTTGTCTATGTGTGTGTGAGTGTTGTAACAGCAAAAATATAACGAGATAGACTTTGTACGTCTTATGGGAGAGAAAGGGATGAAACTATTACTTACATACGTCTCTGTAGTGGAGAAAATTATGATAGGTCTGGTTGTCACAAGTCTGTGCCGTAGACTTATCTACGCCTCCTTGCAAGCTTAGCCTTAAACCTTTCGGGCCCATTGCACCACCGGTAATAACGTAGGTACCTAATTTTAAATCCAGCATGTGCAAAATTCAGCTGGAGCTGGAGAGTTGATTCCTCGTGGAGAGCTGTTTTTAGTTCTTCAATCTTTAATTTGTCCTTTATCATTTTTGTTAGTTAGGTACTCCTTTTCTTGTGTGCCTGCTTTTTCTATAATGTACTATTGTAAGACTTGAATACGACCGTGAACATTTAGCGCCATCAGTCGGAACAATAAACATTTGTCGTGTTCGTGTGTGTCGTAGATCAATTTGTATGAGGTGGATCTACTTAGGAAAGAGGCAAGAAATAAAAGATTGTCTGTAGCAAATTAAATTCATAATTTTATTTTTATAATAAATAAAAATCAAGAAAACGCTCTTGTTGAGAATTTTCCATATATTAAATACATCATACAAAAGATGTCAATACAAACTAAATCACTTGGTGCAGAGGCAAGCCAGTCGGTTTGGGGTCCGCCCGAGCGCCGAGCGCCGCCTTGAGCTGTCCACGTCCAAGCCTTCCGAGCGACAGGCGAGGGAAACCGAGGATAGCCTCATTTTTACTTACATTAACCAAAAAACGTTAACTTATACATAAACAAAGATACAAACTGCCTTCCTCCTGGAATGCAGCTTTGTAGACATCTCTAATTTTGAATGAAAAAATAGGTTTATTTGATCATGATTATAAAATAATGTAAAATAGAGGTATGTAAAAAAGCGTATTACACTTCAAAAGTGAAAAAAACGAGATAATTTAGGTTATGAAATACAATAAATAAAATATAATAAAATCGTGTATCTAACTTAAGTATGAAATAATTTACTAAAACTTTACACCTAAATGATATAATAAATGTATTGCAACACATTAAGGAGCTTTGGAACCATTAAGTAATTCGGGGCTCATGTTTCAGCTGATAATTAATCTCAAATAATAAATCTAAAGATTGTGATTTATCTTTGGTTTTCCTGAACATTGTTGACCATAGTTCCATAACTCCTCATAGGACGCAGCGACTCGATGCAGTGAGACTTATGCGTAATTGAACAAGCCAACACTTCACTGCGTTTTATCATATTTCATAAGTACTTACACACGGTACAGATCTACTACGAAAGCTAATGCATCTTAAAAGCAAATAGAGAACTTTTAACCAAAAATAAAGGCGCGCGTGTTTGAACCCATATTATAGAAGTGCACTATCATTAAGCACAGGAATTTGCCACTAATTTGCAGTATTACAGGGATGTGAAAGTGTTTGGTGGGGAAAATGGTAATAATTAAACATAATTATTATCATGTAAACGCTTCAGACATGATTTCGAGACTGACCTTCGTAATTTCGAGACTGTTACTAATTAAACCATTGATCAAATGCGATTATTCTCTAAGGATGTGACGCGAAACTGACGTCATCACTAAAACATCACAGCTCAAAAGCAATGTATGTCGTAAAACAGGTATACTATCCAGGTGTCATGATGATAACTACAACTGTTGAACAATTTTATTTATTCGAAGTAATTTATTATGCATTGGCTATGTAAAACTTTATTTCTTTACCAGAGCGAAATGTTATGGTGTATTTATTAGTTGAAAGAGATTTTCATATTCGACCGGTGAATATAAAAATCGCCCACTAAATAACGTTGTGACCGAGTCCACCTGGCGCTGAACGTACCTCGTGGCCGAGAACTTGCTAGGGGCAGCAAGTCGCCCAGGTACCACGCTCGGGAACCAATGCGGCTTCGTCTTACATCCGGATACCTCTATCCTGCCTTAGTGATCACCCATCAAGCCTTATTTCACAACAATTTATTATCGTTTCGTTAACTTATTAAATGCTCTCATGTCGGCATAACAACGCTTATCACAATATATAAAAATATATATTAAAGAAGCTTACACTAGAACTACACATTGAAGATGCACTCGGCTATGCATTTGCCACCACACTCCCAATCAACCACATGATCAAATCTTTTCCAGAGTTTATTTGTGCGGCAGCATAATGCAAAGTTGCATGTAACTCAGAGCTTTTCTCTTACATATACTGACACGATATTGCATCTTGAAATAATTTATTTATACCTAGTAAGGAAGAAATGGCACTCCGACCGAATTAGATTGATCCCACAAAACGTTACTGGTAACTGAGTCAGGTGTAACTTTGTACTGAATGATCCTGTGATTTCACCCACACATTTCAATAGTTGCTTGTGCCATTTCTTCCTTCGAGACAAAGTTCACATTTATTGTGTTCAAGTAATCAATGCACATAAGCAATTAAGTAAATAAACTAAAATGTTATACTTTTGTCATTTCATAAAAATAGTGCTTTTTCAGATTTATCAGTAAAAAGCAACATCAAGACCACCAAAGCCACGAGATTGCTTACAACTTAATACTCTTCGCATGGGTTAACCTAATTTATAACCGTTACTGAGGTTATATGAAGACCTATGCTCACCCTGTGTCTAACAATTTTGATGCACAAATTCCTTATAGAGAAACAGCATGTATCATAGGCCCTAATACAGAAGCTAGTCATGTCTAAATACATGTGCACTTAGTGACATTAAGATTAGATAGCTCGAAATGTTAAGCCTAAGAAAAATCTACGATATTTTTTATTATATTTTTTTGTTGTAGCTTATATTAGGCTTTTTCGTAAACACGTAAATAGTAATTATATTATGGGTATAATTTTTTTTCAAGAATTAATTTTGCCGCTTTATTAGGTACACCTACGAAGTTTCTTTCATTTTCTCTATGATGTAACGGCTATCTCTTCAACTTTCATCTGAAATATAAAAAAATCTTAGTAAGTTACACTGAAGGAGTAATTAATTAGGATTATTATAATCACCTCACTCATAGACGCGCGAATACGCAAACCTACAAGTGTCGGACGGACCTTCGCAAACGATGATACAGTTTTCGATTATTTCGTTATATTCCACGCTGTCAAAACTATCATAATACGTGTGATGTACAAAGTTTGGCGCGCATGTGAGTGAGCGCGATTAGAGAACATCATTGAATACTAGAAAAATGTGTGAGATGCATAATATATAATATGAATTGTTTCCTTTTAATCATTTGTTGGCTTATTGCGCATAATAGACAATACAATGTTGGTGTACAGCCAGAAAATCTAAGTGTTACATTGACCTGAATCATACAGACAATGAACTCATCATGAGGGCGTGACTCTACTTCCAATTCGGTACATGAATCTGAACTATTTTTAAAACCACTTTATTAGAAACACATGCCGGATGTATAAAGTTTTTAATGGTTCATGAATGTTTAAGAGAAGTTTCCTAAATATTTTTAGCTATGCAGTTACAACCAAAATGAGTTATATATTAATGGAATCGATGAGAATAGACGAAAAAGTACACTTTGTAATATAAATTCTTGTCACTTCACCATGGGAACTTGAAGCTTTATAAACTCTTTTGCAAAAGAGTGTAATAAGAAATATATGATTTACAAATTGCACATATTACAAAGAAAACATTTGTAACGCAATTCATACGAGCACAAAACGTACCACCGTTTTATAGGTATAAATTATAATATTACGTCAGAACAACTCGGCGACTCATAATTGAAAAAACAGTAAGTTCAAACATGCGCATTTGAGTATGTATTGTTATTGTCAGTGTAAAGAGTGTGCAGCCTGCCACTTATGACAGAATAAAATAGATAAATTATGACTGCAGTCAGAGTCAGAGTGATTGAGTGATTGAGAAATATATGAGTATGAGGTATAAAAAGCCACATCAGGCTTCGAATGCCTCCCTTAGACGAATTCAATGATAATAATTAACCCTTTGAATTCCACGAAGTGAACGTACTATGAAATCATGACAGCATAATGCTTTCGTTGGAAGCTAATAGATTAATAACAAAGACATGCCATGAACAACACACAAAACGAGAACACACATACCTAGACTGAGAACAGAAAATTAAACTCATCATTTCTTAAATTTTCACTCACTGGGAATCGAACCCAGGAACATCGAAATGGCGATCCAGTAACCATTGCGCCATTCAGGTCGTCGATATAACAAATTTCCAACACTGCCATCAATTCGATTTGAAATTTGTTTTAATAGAATCCCACACAAATACCAGCTTTTCAGCCCTACGATTAAGGTTCACTATAGATTGACGGCGCTTATTCAAAATGCTGTAAGTAAATTTCGCTTACAAGCTAAACTGAACTCTGAGCACACGTAATAAAATCGTTTTTAGCATGGATCGGCGCCTCCGTTATAATGATATGAACGTACCCCTCGCGCCGACGATGATAGACTTGCGCTTGATGTCCTGCGCGGGCTGCGGCCGGACCACGCCGCCCGCGCCGCCCACCAGGTGCCCGCCGCCCGCCCGGATCGGCTTGGCTGGAATAACACGTTACATTGCAATTTACGCAATACCCACAAAGAAGTAAAGTAGTCCTGACAAAATTTAAACTATAATTCGTACGCATAACAATAAAGAGTAATAACTCAAAAAATCTAAATGTTGGGAAATCGCGTTTAAAGTTTTGTATCACAGACTAGTTGTATGAAATTAAACAAGCGAGGTTGGTTTTTCTCTCTCAAATTCGTCAAAATTGAATAGCTGTCGAATTCTACATATTCTAGTCACATTGTTATAGCGTTTCATAACAAAAACTCGATTTTCGCAATTTTCGTCTTGTCTCTTTTTTATTTAGCGTGTATTTCTAGATTTTCTAGTAAAATAACTACTTTTGACAAATCGAATTTCGTAATAACATAGAACACGTTAAATTAAATTAAGCTTAACGTGATTTTTACTAAAGAGCAAATTATCACAAAATTATTTTCTTGGGACAACTACATTTAGGTTATAGTTAGTACATTTGGTAATTACCAATTTGTGCCTGCGGGCCTCGTCGGGCTAGGTTCTTGGCGCGCACAGCTTCCTTGATTCTGTCCACTTCGAATTGATATCTCTTGCGGTCGCGCATCGCTCCCTCCTTCGCTTCCTATTATTTATTAAAAGAAATGCATTAGTACAAATAAAGAATTTATCCATCAATATAAACAAAATTAAAAACAAGAACACAAAAACATTAACAAGATTAAAAAATTGTTATATTAAAATGAAGACGGCTACAGGGCGTCCAATTTGACTACTACCCCTACGACAGAAAGCTTTATTCCTTATTCTTTCTTTCTTGGTCGGTGACGTATTGGTAAACGTAGGGTGGGCGACAGTGACCACTTAACTAGAAGTGGCTCGTCCACTAATTTGTCAGATATTTACATAAAAAAATTACGCATTCGCTAATATTCCATACAACATACAATTAAAGTCAAAAGTTAGTTAGTTGATACCTTGAGTGCAGTCTCGAGTGCCTTCACCCTCTCCATGGTGGCCCGGAGACGTTTCTCCAACTTGGGCAGTTCACAGCGCAGGTCGGCGTTGTCGCGCACCAGCTGCTTGTGAACCTTCGTCAACTGTTCTAGATTGTTCTCCAGGAACGAGATCTTCTGCTTCTGCGCCAAAGAACCACCCTCCTCTTCGGCACCCTCCTCCGAGTTCGTAGATTTCTTTATCCTCGCCTGAAGATAGATTTACTCTTTCTTATTGTTACATATGGGATTAGTTATTTAATTATTTAATAAATAAAAATCAACAAAAACTGTCGTGTATACAGGTATTTACTCTGCCGTCGTAATCAGAAAAGGCACAACTAACATTTTGCAAAAGTTGAGAAAATCGAGTTTAAAATATTTTTTGAATTTTGTTAAAAAAAACACGTTTAAATTTTTTTACGGAATTGTGTGAATGTTAAAAGTTGCGTTTGTTTAGTATGTATACAATGATAGTAATATTATATTTTTTATTTTAACGGATTTACTTAATTTTTAGCAAATTTATTTTTAACGTAACATAAAAATTAGCATTAAAAGAGAAATATTACATTTAAAAGGCACAAATAACCAAATATGCCTTTTCATTGTAAAAGTTTTGGGTAAAAATTTAAAATGTTGTGATGAAAAGGCACTTTTACTCAGTTGTGCCTTTTCACTGTTAATTATTAGAATAAATAATTCCTAAAATGTTGTCATGAAAAGGCACAAAAGGAGTAAAAGTGCCTTTTCACTTTAAATTATAAGAATAATTATAATAATCAATTTAATGTATTACAAATAAAAAGGTGAAAAATAGGCATATCTAACAATATGCCCTTTTGTTGTAATAAAACTTTAAAAATGGTGCAGTTGTGTCCTTTAAGCTTATGGTATCTCTGGTAATTTTAAAGCTAAAAATCCACAAAAAATCAGGCGGATAGGCCGTTTTTTCCTGATTCCGAATATATATGTAACTCAATTTCACAAAAAATGTCAGTTGTGCCCTTTTTCGGTAACACGGCAGTACTATTTTTAGCCCACATATTTAAGCATTTTACATGGATTTTTACATTTAACTAAGTATGACAAATAATGTTGCAAAAACATTATCAATAAGATGTTTTAGTCACATCTTACTCACACTTCTAATAAAAAATATTTTTATCCATAGAAGTGCAGGCGAAAGAAGAGACTTAACTACAAAACAAATATGGCCGATAATAATTGTCAAAGTCACAGTAGTCAATAAGACACTGACATTACACATGTACAGTAAAACCAACTTAACCCTTAACCCAACTTTAACAACTTAACAATTGTTTGTAAGTTGTTTCACGCGTGTATGTAACATTGTGGAAATTTGATGTTTCGGAAACTCAGTGATTAAATTTGTTTTGTATAGTTAACTCTCTTCTAAAAAAACGGACTGTAATTAAGGTATCAAATACTGTAACACCAAATACCTGTAAGTCTTGCACGAAGAGTTTCCGCAGGTTGTGCAACGTTTGCAGCTCCTTGGCCACGGTGTCCTCCAGCCCCTTGAGGTCCGCGCGCGCCTGCTCGCGCCGCTCCACGCTTTGGCTGTAACGACCAATACATTACTTCAGTTTCAACTATGTATCAAACAATTTATACTTATACAATCAAGTCATTTTTGTTGGTATACCGCTTCCGTAATTGATGAACGACTTTTGATGTAAAATATATACTGAAAACGATATTAAACATGTTGCAAATAGCAAAAGAAAATATATTGAATTTTGAATATTGGTTTACTTAAAAGCGTTATTATTAACGAATTTTTAGTAATGTCATATGTATGTTAGATGTCGTGGAATTTAGTAAAATTACCTGTGAGTTGATCGTGAGCTATCCTATCGCCCAGCACGCACCCATCCATATTTCGGAGCTCGATAAGTACAGGCCGTAATATAGAAAATGCCAACCCCCGGCAAAATGAATATGAATGGGATACGTGCGGAATAAAATGACAACTTAAAAAACAAAAAAGCGAGGCGTCACAAGACCTTGTACTACATTTACTTTGTACTTACGCTCACTAAATGTTTGGAAACATATATCATTAAATTTTTTCATGTCTGAGCCGATTAATCTAGAAATGCGTCAAGTCAATAATGGGTTATTGTTTACAGGAAAATACTCTTTCTAGACTAATTAGCTGGACCGATGACACGTCACGACCAGAACTGAGCCGTGCAAATAGATTTTGTTTAGAAATATAATTATATTCATGTAAAAATTGAGCAATCTATTGTGCACAACTTCAGCACCAATAGGCTGAGGCGACAATCACTCCTCGGCAATAAGAGTGCATACAGACTAAGGAAGTGATATGGACACTAGGATAAATGCAATTGAAGAATACTATAAGGCGTGGATAAGAGGAATGGTATGATATGAACACATGGTCATGCACTACATATAAATACTACTTACATAAAAAATGCAATTTTAAATGCAAAAGTTGGAACTATGATTTAAATACTATCTAAATGCAAAATTTAGGAATGATCACATCACTGACAAGAGATTCCTTTAATTACTAAATGGTTCCACATTATCTATTAAATACTTGTAAATGTACTTCACTTCGTTTATGACTAAATATTCTCCCTAATAGCCTAGTTACGATTACCACAGATTTTTATTTAAGTTCAAACAAACCGTCATCGATCCAATGTAATAGAAAAATATTTCAATAAAAATATATGCTTCCCGTCTCTCTATACATTCATTCAGTTATATTTACAGGTTTATTTACACGGTACCTTTTGAAGTTCAATTTTGCTTTAGAACACAACGATCGCCTTTTTTGTGCAATTATAAGCAAACCGCTTAGCTTCAAATTATTAAATAATATATTTGACTATAACAACTCAATAACAACCTAATATTTGTAACACGTATTTGTACCTTACGAAGGCAGTCTTAACTTAATTTACCATAAATATTAATATATAACCGATATAACAAGGCAGTGATAACATAATGAATAGCTTCAATCTATCGGTGGTTCTTTTACGGGCACGGATTACATACGATTGAACCTTCAAGATTACTTCAATCCGTTCTAATAGTAATAATGAGTGGTCAAACTAAATGATAGTTACACCACCCGAAGTCCTCCCTCATAACAACTTACTGAACGATATCAACCGGGACCAACAGAACGTGCCTTCAAAAGCACCGAACCACCGAACGTGCACCTAATTCACAATTGCGCTTTAAATATTAGCTACCTTCTAAGACGATTACAAACAAGTCAAAATTTTAATACGTAACAACGACATCAAACCGACGCATCTAAATACGACGAAAACCCTAACGAGTTCAGAAGTATAGTTTTAATTTGATTGCACCTAGTCGCATGCTACTCTTAAATTTAATCCGTACGAACCACATAAAGAAACATGCTACGGCTACACAATACATTAGAAGAATACTCATTTATAGGATAAATATGTTCAATAAACGAATTACCTACAATATGAACATGTTGACTAGCATCAAGTAAAAGCATTTAAAATGCATAATAAAATATTAAACAATTTGCACTAAGTCCCTAGTCGTAGCGTATGGGCACAACTGCCTTATATTCAAATGTATATTAAAAACTAATCGTATTATTGCCATCATTGTTAGTTATATAAGACAGTTGCAATAGTAAAATAAATTGTAAAAAAATCACAGATGTTTGTTACACGCGATATTAAATTACGTTTCAAAGCTAAATCACATAATTACGCAAATTTTCTACAATGTATTATAATTATGTGTGTTATTTATTAATATTGCCTTTAGGATATTAATTTCAAACCACAAAATTCCCGCGATTCTTTGAAAGTAGTATCTAGGAATGATTATACAAAACGTAATTTTATTCAATTGAATAATGACTCTTACTACCGCGTAATAATTATGGACCTAGCTTTGATGTTCCCCAAAAGGCACAGCAAATTAACGTCGAGTGTAAACACCCGTGAACGTATCACAAAACAAGCCGACAGACAAGCTGAATTAAACCAAAACGACTATTTGTGGGTAGCGATGGGTGAGGAGGATCATGGTGACCGATATAAGTAGATGCAACTGAAGGGGATGGATGTTGCAGGAGTGTCGGAGGGCGGGGAGCTTGGGGATTGCCGAGAGCGACTTTTCCTCCCTGGCCGGCGGTTTGTATAGATCGAGGTCCATGGGGTATCCGAATCCCATTTTTTCTTTTTTGGGTGACAGAATGAAGTCATGGAATTCGTCTTTGAGGAGGGTCTGCTTGTTGGCGGCCTCTTTGTCGGCTTTGTCGAGCCGGCGAGGGGAGCGCGACACTAACATGAGCTCCTTGAGCTTGGCGGACTTGTCGGCCTCTTCGCGCCGCAGCTTCTCGTAGTCGTCCTGCAGCTGCTGCCGCGCCAGCGTCAGCTCCTGGTACGAACTGCGGACAAACACAACATTATATTATACAATATGATGATGACACATAATTATAATGCTTCATTCATATCTACAGACGCGCACAGACACGCGCCGGCACAGACAAAACATTATCCTTGAAAATGGCTGGGGGCAGCACGTGTCTGCGCGCAAAATGTGAATCATACATCTATATAAAGTGTATGATAGAATATTATTTTGTCTGCCACGCCATGTGTCACGCACGATGTCTGTATATGTGAATGAAGCTTAATACTGAACCTTTTAGACCGTAATCATTGAAAATTGCAAGAGAATCTTCTAAATTGCTCATCAATAAGTATCAAATCATACCAAAAAGAAAACGAAATTCCGTTGACAAACAAGAGGATAAAAATATGTTGAACATGCAATGTTGAAAATCTTAGAACCTTATTCTTCAAATGTTAAAAAAAGCTACGTAAATTTGCATCGTTATCATGGCAAATTGAAGCCTTTATGCATTTTGCATGTACCAGAGAAACAACAAGAGGAACAAAAACAAATAATAAATGAGTAACTCTAATTCAATATAAGTAGTTTGGTAACAATAATAAGTAAGTGCTCTATATTCTTCCTTGAGTAATATTTTCGGAACAGGTAGTTCAAATGATTAAATTATTAGCTACCATTAGTGTGAGTAACAACCTACCAAGATTCTGTGTGGGATGAACATACAGTGTGACTCATTTAATTGGTATGCACAATGAGAATGTATTGCCAAGGAAAATATGCAAAATTTGCAAACAATTAATACTGTAGTGTAGGATGTCAAGGTTGTCTCATTAATATTTTAGATATTACTTTTGATTTCACATTGATATCAATTTACCCAGAGACATTTTACACATGACATATATTTTGAGGAGTTTCTTAACACTTTTAAAGTAGCTTTACGGTAAAATAAAAATAAAAATTTGCAATAGTGTATCAGTGACACCTATATGAATGATTTTGAATAAGAAGTTATGCCATGAAATTTTAAGTAAAAGAAAAAGCAAGGTTTTTTTTATAGCCTAAGCAGGCAAACGAGCAGACGGGTCACCTGATGGTAAGTGATCACCGTCGCCCATGGACATTGGCAACACCAGGGGCGCCACCAACGCGTTGCCGGCCTCGAAGGAAGCGATAGACCCGCTTCTTGAAGGACCCCATGTCGTAGCACTGTGGGAATACTGGGGGATGAAGTTCGTTCCACAGTTTACACGAACGCGGTAGAAAATGACGTGAAAAGCGAACTGTGGACGAACGCCAGGTATCCAGGTGGTGTTGGTGGAACCTGGCTTTATCCCGTGAAGTGCGGTGGCGAAAGTTAACCGCAGGTAATAAGTTAAACAGTTCCTCAGAACATTCCCCGTTATACAGACGGTAGAAGACACAGAGAGAGCCCACATCTCTCCGCAGTTCGAGCGGATCTAAACCGTCTGTGAGCCTGGGATCGTCGACAAGACGAATAGCTCGCCGTTGGATACGGTTAAAAGGGTCCACTTGGCAAGCCGGGGCCCCAGCCAAAGGTGGGAGCAGTACTCCATGTGAGGTCGGACTTGTGCTTTATTTTACATCCTATGCTCAGGAATGAAGTACCGCTTAGCTCTGTAGAGCACCCCTAACTTCTTTGAAGCCAGTTTAGCCTTACCCACCAAGTGGTCCCGAAACTGAACATCATTCGAAATGTCGACACCTAGGATCCCAATGCTCGTAGAGATGTTAAGGGGAATGTTCTGAAACTGTGGTGCTATGACGAATGGGGTTTTTTTAGCGGTTAACGCGCAAACTTGTGTCTTCTCGGGGTTGAATTGGACTAAATTCACCAAGTAAAACCAACCAACCAACCAACCAACTTTTTACCAAGTAAAAGGATTAATTTTATTTTTTTCGTGTGTAATAAACATGATAATAACCTCGCAATTCTATTACACCTTTTATAAAAATGGGATACAGACTTTACTGTTATTTATCAAATTGTTATAAATAAACATTGCTCCAACATCATGAACTTTTTATAGCCCGAAGGGCTGTCATAAGTTTTAAGTGCTCAGGATGACGTATGGACACGAGCAAACTCTGTTGAGTTACCAGTACAACGCCGTCCCTGGAGCTCTTTTTACACTTATTTTGGAGAACCCATATTATGTTATAGCAATTTGGGAACACGTCAGGTGAAAAAAACTAAGCAAGTACGTACTGCACACCATACTGACATTTTCATCCTAAAGGAGCTAAACATAAAACATATACTTCGGACATACATAAAGTGTGTGATGAAAGCACAATGGTGCGTAATAGGGTCCAGGGTCAAGTAGAGGGAAAGCAGTCAAGAAGCAGATAACCCGCGCGCTGGAAGGATGTTATAAAAATGTCAATGTTCCAATCGCTATCCTTGTTTCTGTCGCAATGCCACGAACAGAGATAGATAGAGACGCATTGCGAAAGCTGCAATCCTCAAGGCGGACAGAGGTGACCTACTACGACAGTCATAGGACCATGACCAATCTGTCAGGAGTGTAGGACTAATGCTTCATTCACACGGGATACGTCTATGACGAATTCACATTGAATGCGGAATAGTGTTTTTTCACGATTCGTCAAAATTGTATTGGTATTATGGTCGATCTAAAAACAGAAGAAAACATTCACGACCGGTGATTTTTAAAAGGAGTATTTGTATCTGTCCATTTTCACGATTCGTGAGGCGTGTGAACATGGCTATTTACAGTACCCGGCAAGAAATAATGCACATCGGTGTCCAAAAAGAGATAATCGGTTAATTACGGCTATGTAGAGCGTTGTCTCTCTCGCAAATTGCACTAAAAGTGTAATATCTATTAAGAGCTGATAAAGCACCCTAACAAGTACATTAATAATAATAATATTGATGTTCCATTGGAGGTTTTAACAACTCTTTATATTTATTTATGAGTGAACGCGATGTCTTCTACCGAATTCGAAAGAAAAGTGACAAGTCAGCGGTAAGGACTGTGTAGTAAGGACAACGCTCTACAAAGCCGAAACTAACCGATTATCTCTTTCTGAATACCGATGTGCATTATTTCTTGCCGGGTACTGTAAAAAGCATTCAAACACTATTTGTCTTCGTGTGGATAAGCTCTTACATGGAGACGTATTGCGAAAGCTGCAAATCTCGAGGACAGGGATGACCTACCACGACCGTCATTGTAGGACCACGACTGCTCTGTCAAGAGTGTTTTTTTTTATGGAATTAAGATAGCGAACGAGCATGCAGCACCACCTTCCGCTGCCGCCCATGACAACTGTGACCGACCCAGAACTAGACTCAATGAGTCTCGTTCTATTTCGGTCACAGATGCGTTGCTACCCCTGAGGACTGAGATGGTCGCCTCTAAAAAAGTGTAACCAGCTCCACACCTTCCTATCCGGAAAACAATTGTTCTTAAAACAATTATTACACGGTAGGAATGGTACTAAGTACCGTTGCGGACGGTGGTACTTCCCCAGGTGAGCTCTAGGCCCTGTCACCTATAAAAGTATGTATAAGAGTGTACGACTAAGGGCCCCAGCTTATGGCGTATTTAAAACGCGCAGATGACGCGCGTTTGATGTCCGTACAAAGGGCCAGAGATCTGCGCGTATCCGCACGTTTCAATCACTCACTCACTCACACTTCAGTCACGCAGAATCCGCACGTCAGTAGCCCGCACGTTTCCTGATTAGATTGCAAGGTTGCGTTCAAATGTCGTTTGAAGCGCGTATACGCGCGTCATCAGCGCGTTTTATAATACGCTGCCTATACATAGGGCCTCTAGCACATAGGGGTCTAAAAAACTTGCAGCTACGTACTCCTTGAGCTCCTGGTGGTGTCGCTGCAGCGCGGCGAGCTCGTCGCGCAGCGCGGACAGCTGCGTGGCGTGCGCGGCGCGCAGCTGGCCGAGCTGCGCCTCGAGCGCGCCGCGCACCTGCGAGTCCGCGCGCTGCTCCGCCGCCGCCAGCTGCACGCGCTCCGCCGCCTGCGCACACGGCAATGTCCAGTTATACATACGTACATCCGGTTAGCATTCATTTCAATAGGTACATACTATTTTTTTCAAAATATTCATGCTGACTGATGTAGCGGCTCTAATTATCTTATTACATTATACTTGCGAGATAATTCTTACTAAATGTGCAAGTCATTTTAAACACTAAAAAGTATTTGTATCACACCAAAACTGAATATCCAAGCAAACTGAAGCATGCGTATTTGGAATAGACTGTTCCAACGGACTTTACATAATTTATTATCTGCGAGCATTGAAAATTCGCCATCTTCACGTAAATGCCATCGACATCTGGGCACAAGCAAATTCACATTCATCCATCTCTACTTAGCTACTAGCTACCTATATGCGTAATATAATCACAAACAAACCTGCAGCCGCGCGCATTCCTCGCGCAGGGCATCGGCGGCCTCCTCGAGCTGGCGCTTCTTGTTCTCGGCCTCGCGCATGGACTCGGCCAGAGACGCGCAGCGCGCCTCGTGCTGCGAGATCAGCAGCCGACACTCGCCCAGCGAACGCTCGTACTCTTCGATCTGAATATCAAAAGTTACAGTGTACTGTATGTCGTAGTAATTTATTTGCAATATTCTAATAATTATTTCCACATTCGATCATAAAAAGTTGATCTTTTAGAGGAGTTAGTTAGGAAGAGTATTCGTTATTCTATTTTCCACTTGCAATTGGAAAACATCTAGTGAACAACATGTGTAAAACATTAGTCTGAATAATGCCACTCTTACAAAACTATTGTCGTAATATTCAAGAAAAGTAATAACTTCTTATATCATTTAATAGTAATCCTGTCTTAATTAGTCAATGGTGATATAGTTAATCTTTTCCTGGAATAGCATTTTGCAAAAGAAATATTTGAGTACTGACGATTGTTTATTATGTTATTTTGAATGTGTAATCATTATCAATTGTTAACGATAAAGTGTGACAGACAGTGTAATTTATTTCAAAGGCTTTGCTTTTTAATCAGACACGCAGAACTAAAACCTAGACCTATATCAAGCAAAACGTTACTAAGGTTATTAACAATGATCTTAAATTAGACAGGTGTGCAACCATAATTAACGTTAACGAACAGCTGACCTTTTGATTGGCGTCAATATTAGCGGACTCGAGCGAATGGCAGCGCTGCACTATGTTCTTGACCTCGCTCTTCATCTTGCTGATGTGGAGACGAGCCACCGTGAATTCCTCCTCGAGTTTCCCAACGGTGTCTACGTTCAGTTTGAAGTCCAGTTCGGATCCACCCACAGCGGCTCCAATCTCGGCCAGGTCCCTCAACAAGTTGGTCAGAAGCTCGGCAATTCGCTTGCGCTGGTGCGCTGACAAGTCACGCAGCTGCTGGAGTTCGGAAGTAGCGCTGGCAAGTGCACTCTGTTAAAAATTAAAACATTGGACATGAGTTAAGTAGTCCTAGTTTCGTAACAAGTTAAAAATAAAAAGGTAGATTCAAATAAAAAACGTCTTTTTTCCAATATTCAACTAATTTAAAATAAAAATCTAAATATAAAAGTAAAGATAATATCAACACCTTACTCTTAGCATACAACCAAAAATTCATAAGATATCTTTATCTACACAGCACGATCTCACGTGTTCTTACAAACTTAATGCATATTGAAAAACGATATACTTGTAGCATGGCTGTGAAAATGCTTAACCTGTTTTGATTGCAGGTCCTCTGAGAGCTGGTCGCACTCGCGGCTCTTGCTGTCGACCTCCTGCGACTTCTGGTCGTAGTTGACGGCAAGCTCTTCCAGCGCCTGCAGCACTTCCTTCACCTCCTCCTTGGCCGCTTCGTTCTCCTGCTGGATGCGGTTCATGTCGCCCTGCAGCGCTTCGTAGTCGCGTCTATAGTGAACAGAAAAATATTGATACTATAACACAAAAGATAAGACACTAACTTATAGCTAACTAAATATGAATAGGATTTTTATACATTAAAAAAATTATGGAACCCAGCATACTTGGAACAGCGATTCTGCATGTTAACCATTACACCACCCAGCAGTACTTCAGTTAATTTCATAAAAATCATTTATAATTACGAGATATGGATGGGTATTCCTGATTTGTATTTCGTAAGTCCATAAGAATTCAGTTTAGTTTTGATCACGATCTATGCAGCTGGGTCGAAATATGCATTACAATACAATACAGTCATACCCGTCATCATGATAAATGGGTACAATCTGCGATGAGTTAGGTTTATAACGTGTAAATAAACGTTACTCATACCATTTATTTACATGTTTGTCTATCAAACCTACGTAGTCACTTCACGTCATTCGTTAACTTCCAAAATTACGTCTTTTGTGGATGTTAATGTTACAATGATTGCAATAATTAAAACTAATTAAAATTAACTATTCATACAGAAAATTATGAACAACAGTACTTTAAATGCGTTTTTTTTATTACAACATAGTAACAGTAGTTTTAAATTTCCTAAACAAATATGATATTAATAAAGAACACTCATTAAATTGCATCTCAAGTAACTTATGTTACATAAGGCATATTTGCAACATCCTATAATGAATTAAGCTGTAAGACCTTGCACAGAAATAGCTGTAATTTATTTGGCATGTCAAAAGTAGGTTCATTACAATAGACATTCATTTATACAAAATCTCTGTCCTTGTTAAAAATAAGATGGTTGAAATGACTACATGATATATTATGTAATACGCAAATTAATTTGTGTATACTAGGTTTTTAAATAATTTCTAACTATCGATTTATTGTATTTATGGATTGGTGATGATTGAATTTGGTGACAATAATATGTAACAATTAATAAATAAGGAAATTGTGACAATAATATGCCGTCATCAAGAAGGATTATCATTATTTTATTGAATCATGCAATAATTGTACTACACCATTCATAATGTATTGCTGCTATTTTCTTATCCAGTTCCTAGAAATTTTGTATCCTTATGTGTCCATTGTAACATCACTATCCATTAAATAAAACGCTACAATAAAGAAATTGACAATACGCAGATTAATTGTGGATTAAGAATCATGAAAATATCATCAGGTTATATGGTGAGGGGAAACACTAATAAATGAACAGATTTCTGAAAAAGTATCTCCAAAATGGATAATACAACTGATACAAGAGTTTGTATAAGAATAACAATAAATTTCATCCAATTTAGTCCGGTGTTTTCGAAGATGAAGTTGCAAAAGCAATAAGCCTTACATAAATTATTATAATTTATATATTATTTTCTTTATGCACTAGGTAGCACAGTGCTATTGTGAGCATTTAACGAAACTTGTTTTAAAAGTTGGTCCCGGTCTGTTTTAAAATAAATAAAATGTTAATTACCTTGTGCAAGCAATAAGCTCCTCCTGTTCCATCATTTGCTCCTTGAGCTTCTCAATGAGCTGCGAGTGTTGGTTGATCTCCTCATCCTTGTCGTCTAGCTGCTGGTACAGGGCTTCCAGCTTGCCCTGCATGGCTGCGTCCTCCACTGCACTCGACACCGCCACTGGTACAGGCTATATACAACATTAATAAGTAATTAAAGTAATCTAATAACATAGTAATTTAACACATTGTTAATTACATTTTTCCTTTAAAATAAATAAGATGCATGTGCAATGTGCATTGCATGTTGCAATAAATTGTTGAATAACTTGTAGCAAAACTATGTGGGGCCCACAGCACAATGTTATTTATGACATTGGATTTTATATTGAATTGTAAGAGTTAAATTTTGGGAAAAAGTACTACACCAAAATATCATTATCCTATATAAAATTTACTTGACATGACAAAATTGTTAACATTCCATAAATGGGAATTCTTTATACGGCTTATAACAGAGTTACATACACATCTTATTAAATATATGACAACCACCTCATATGTAAGTGTTGAATGAAGTAGTTTTACATAATGCACATTAAATAACTGCCTCCTAAGATTATGTAACTGTTTTCACTTTCCTTTTCTTGTAATATTGCAACTACACATGACACGCCATGACAATTCAATCCATAAAGATATCTCAATCTAGGGTTATTGAGCAATAATATGCATGTATGTTCAAGGTAAAGTATAGTTTAAAATACACACCGGTACAGGTGGTTTTTCTTCAATGAAGGATGTAACAGGAGTGACGGCATCAATTTCCACCAAGTTGACTTGTTCTTCTGGGCGAACAGTGTCTCCAGAACGCCAGCGGTTGACCTCAGCCTCCAGTTTTTCAACCTTAAAAATATTTTCTGAGCTATACATTTCTGATATAATTTAATGTTGTAATACACATTATTATGGTTTTCTTTTTCTGTTTGCCTTAAATTCGAGAATTTGATATCTAGCTCCTTTCACGTCTGTCACTTATTTCTATTTTTGCTAAAATTTGCTATTAGTACACCCCGCCCTTAATTTGTATCTTTATCTTTTCCCCTTTACCCTAAGGTTGTCTGGAAGAAATCGCTCTTTAGCGATAAGACCGCCTATTGTATTTCATTTTGTTATATTATGTCTCTTTTATGTTTCTCTATATGGTGTACAATAAAGAGTATTATTATTATTATTATTATGGTTAAAAAATATTATAGATACATAAACTTTCTCTCATCAAACTTATTTACTTTTCCTTTAAGCCTCGCCACCTTCTCCTTCTCCCTCTCATAGCGTCGCTTCCATTCCTCAGCAGTAAGTTCCTCATTGACACATACAACATTCTTGACAGTTTTAGCTCTGAAAAAATATTTATTTATTTACAACTGATATTAAATATAACATATCACAACATACTGTAGGTACAGAAATATTTAGTTATTTTAATTGCAAATGGATGTATTTGCTTACCTTTTACCAAAGTCGAGAGTACTCTTTGTTTCACTCTCATTGAATGAAGCTGGTGAACAGCAGATGACTATGGTTGTTCTTGCGTTACCTCCAAGTGATTCTTGTAAAATTCGAGTTAGTTTGGAGTCTCTGTAAGGGATGTGTGACTTGTTGCCATCAGCTAAGGCAGATATGACATTACCCAAAGCCGAGAGTGATTTGTTAATATTTTTGGCTTCATCGAGTACAGTTCCTTCAGCACCAGTTTTAGATACCTACAAAACCAAGAAATAAACATAATAATAAGTTAGTCAAAACAAGGTATTGTTTTAGAAAAAGTTGTACAATATGAAAGTCAACTCTACCTTTTCAGAACCAGCCAAGTCCACAAGATACAACTTTCCAGATAATTTCTTTTGGTTTTCCAAATTTTCTTGTTTCACATTAATAAGAAAAACTGAATGAGATCTTGATGAATGTTCATTCATATCTGAAAAGATAATAATGTTATTTAGAGCATAAACAATTAATTACACAACATAACAATTTGCAAAACTATGTAAATTAAATATTGCAACTTCCTGAATAAAGTATTCAATTAGAGTAAAAAAACCTGTTTGTATAAATAAAAACTTGATTTTAAAAGTGTATAAATATCATAATAAAAATTCATACTTGTTACAGCAATATGTCTATTTGATTTTCCTTCCTCGATCACTTCAAATACCTCTTCTGGACTTGACACAAATCTTTCAGTAGCACCTTTTACAAATGGGACTCTGTTTTTGTCTTCATGAACACTTAGGTTCACTTTCGAAACTGAAACATTATATTTATATTAATTTAATTGTTATTGTTATAAACAATCACACAGCAAATATATTATTATAAATATGTTTAATAATACCATCTAACAAATCCCTGATTTTGTCCATGTAGATTTCAAAATAGGACACTTTAATATGGAATTCCAGGTTCTCTTCCATGGCGTAGATATGATTGAATATATCATTGACTATTCTTGGAATTATACCCTGTTTCCCTGGATCTCCTGGAAATATAATATAATGTTGATTATTCATAATATTGAGTGGCAAAATTTGAACATAATCTATTGCATGTGAAATACAAACCTATGACACCTTCCATGGTATGTGTTTTTCCCGAACTAGTCTGTCCATAGGCAAATATGGTACCATTGTACCCAGCCAATACATCGGACACAATACTTTTTGCAGCCTCATTATATACTTTTTCTTGAGTTGCATTTGGCTTGAATACTTTATCGAACAAGTACACTTTGCCCTACAATATGACACATGTGAAAAATAATAATCAGGTAATATAAATTTATATTAATAAAAAATATTATAGATTGAGTAAACACCCAACATTACTAGTATAACACAAGGTAATATAACAAAAACAAGGATACAGAGGTTTAACACAGTGCATTTACTTGTTATTAAAATTTCACTGCACAGCAGAATAATGCCAATAACTTTAAATTTTAATAAGTTATTCAATATATTTACTCATTTAAAGCAGCTGTTATAAAAGCAATTAACCAATTTTTATTTTTGGTGCATAACGTAGGTATTTGAAATAAAAGTTGGTGCATTCGGATATTTGATAAGCATAATTATAGATTAAAAATACAAAATAAATTTTGCGATTTATATCAAAAATAAGCTTTGTTTATTATACACCTTACTACCACACAATTTACTGAAAGTAAGGATACCAAATTAAATTAAATATATTTTTTGTTAAAATAAAAAAATAAACGTGTTTTATTCATGTACAAATGTTAAATAGGCGGCGTGTAAACAAAAATAACAAATATTTCACACTATAACATGTAATTTATTCAAAGTATTCTTGGGTCAAGGTCGAGAAAGTATTTGTATTGATTTTCGACAAAGCACATTCATATTTACTTAAATACACCGAGATTCTTTAAATATTTGTGATCGCAATCGTATTCAACGGAGCGGAATAGAAAAGAAAGGCCATTTCGTAGCAGGTGAACACAAGTCGTAATGTATTAGTCATCATGATCTAAATTAGGGCGATGATAAAGGAAACTGACATAAACTTTAAAAACATAATCACTTACCCCTATTGAAATGCAGTTATCATCAGGGCCTGATGGAAACTTCACAATGAATTTGGAACCAGCTTTTTCTTCAGAGTCATTTAGTGGCCGAAATCGGCAGACGACTCGAATGCTGTCTTCAGCAGCGATTTCACGATCGGCTGCCATTTTACTAAATAAAATAGCTTACACTAAAATCGTCTATGCAATAAAAAAATAAAACGTTAATGGAACATAAAACCGTGCATGAAGAACTACAAAGTTAGAATTTGTCACTGGAAAATCTTCATGACAGCTATATCAAAATGTCGGCCATATTCTTTTCTTTGATGAAAAAAGGCCTATTGGTTGGTTGTATTGGATGTACCGCCTTCTTCTCACTCGCCAACATGCAGAAAAAGAATCGATTTAAGATATTACCAACCTTATACTAGAAATACTGCGTTCGTTTTTACGCCTCGTTAATACCGTGTTTTGATCAATGAGTTCAATTTGGTTTTGATACTCGACTGAATCTTCGAAATACAATGACGAAAACAACGTACGAGAAATCCTTTGAAACCTTAAACAGACTGATGTCTCATATAATATTTAAAGGACCTGTTTCACCACTTCCTGATAAAGTCCCTTATCAAGAACTTATTTGCCTTAAAAACTACAACAGACTTTTGGTTTCACAGGAGTCGGATAGAACTATCTGACAGATCAACTTGTCAGATATCACTGACTTTAAGTTTCTCTGAATGGATCGGACATACCTACAAAAATGTAGCAAAGGTCACAAATCTGAATATACTTGCAAATATATAAAAAAGTTAACTTAAATTATTTTGAAACAAAAGTACAATACTTATTTGATTAGTTAAGTTTTTATAATTCTTCTCAAGTGACGATAATTTACGTAATAGTAACGAAACGCAACTAAGGGTGTTATTCCACTGGTCAAACTTTGTCCAATTTCTATATCCAATATTTAATCAAATTTCTTTGACGAGTGCTAATTCCACTCACCCAATATCTTTGTCCAATATTTCCTTTAGTTTGAGAAAATGGAGGAACTATTAGCGCCTTTGAGTGATGGCGAGTGGGAACATTATGGCGGTAACGCTACAAAGTAGGATCTTAAAATGTAAAGTCTAGGTGATATGTAGATAATAAGAGGAAAATAAAATATTGTATAGTGTGGGATCGAATTATACTTCGTTTAAAGGAATGGAAGTGGAGTTTTACCACAACATCAAAATATTTGATCAAATATCACTGTTATTCGTAAATTGGACAAAGTCATCCAATTTCTTTGCCCAACAAGTTGGACCAAATAAATTGGATGAGTGGAATACCACCCGCGACGTTGCCGGCTTGCCGCTCCGCCAACTCATTGTCAGGGAGTTTGGTGGTGAAACAAAAAAAGTTATCAGCGGCCTTTATCTGGTGGATAGTGTTTGCTGTCATATACCTAGCTATCTCACACTTTACCAGGAACTGATGAAGATTATGATGAGACATGATGAAGGACTGATTAACGAGCAAACACTCGTTATCTCATAGCAAATAGCTAAAATAGCAAATAAGCGCAAATTGGTCTTTTATGTGTTCATATTGTATGGTTCACGGCATTACGGCTATTCTCGGCGTATTAGGTGGTAGAGCCTAGAGTTCGCCCGGGGTAGTACCACCGCCCGCTAAGGTACTCAGTACCATTTCTTCCGTCATAATAATTGTTTTTAAGAGCAATTGTGTTCCGGATAGGAAGGTGTGGAGCCGGTTCACTTTTTTAGAGGCAGATCTCAGTCCTCAGGGGTAGCAACGCATCTGTGACCGAATTGGAACAAGAGTCACACTAATCATTACTAACTGGACAATACTAATATTAACTAACAGGACTAACTATCACTAACAGTCCCTATCCTCACACTTATTAACAAAATAACCAACTAACATTGTAACGCTAAATAATAAGTTCCGGCTTGTTGATTGAAGAGAAAAAAAGCTCCTTTACACATTATCAAATAGCCTCACAACTAGATATTATAGTAAACCCAACTTAAGACTGAAACGAAAGAGGCGCTGTCGGACGCATTTGACATTCAATTGACCAATCATTGCACACTAGTCGTCTAGTCATGCACGTATGTCGTATAGTTATGCACGTATGGTGATAGCCTAGTGGTTAAAACGCAAGCTGTTCTTTTACAGAGTACGTCACCGACACCGACGCCGTTAGCTGTGTTGGACCCCCCCCCCCCCCCTCCGTTGTACAATACCCATCTCATACAATAGTGAATGGTGAAGTAAAACATCATGAGGAAACCTACATGCTTTGATTATATACCATGTATATAATCAAAGCCTACATGCCGACATGCCGAAGAGTTCATCAGAGGACTCAAAAGAGGTGTGTAAAGTCCGGTAATTCGCAGTTGCCCAGAGTGGTGGGCAATAATTTTATCCTTTTCCGTCTGTTCGTGAGTCCGTCCAAGCCGTGCTTTATGGTGGATTGCGACGGAAAGATGAATACGGTGATCTAAAATCTAATACTCGCCGAATATCTTAACGAGGCGTAATAGTTGTGGTAACAGTGTGCATACCAGACAGAAGCTGATGGCAAATGGAGGAAAAATGTTAAAATTTCATAGTTCATATTGTATATGAATTATAAAATGAGTAAGTATTAATGGACGCCGTGCCAAAACAATGCAAGAGAATAACAGAATGCACAGACGAGGTAGAGGAACAGAATGGTCAGAATGCCAAGAGAAAGAGAATGCAAAGCAAAGAAAAATTTAAAAAATGTATGTATTCTAGAAGTTGGCCACACTGATTAAAATATTATTAATGCTGTTCATGCTGTAATCTGTAGTTCGCATTAGATTATCTGTGATTTACTATGGTGATGTATTGTGTCAGACTGTCAAAATCATATCTCTATGGTGGTGATTTATTGTGTCAGACTGTCAAAATCATAGAGATATTACACTAGAGTGGGTGAGCCCGTGCGGCTGCCCACGCGGCTGCCCATACATTTCAATCGCCCCCGCTTAGAAAGAGAAACAACGATAACGGTAATTACCTATCTCTCTCCGATCCCGATGAGCCAGAAAGAGAAAGGCGATTACTAAAGATTTCGTCTCTTTTTATCCTACGTAGCTACGCTCTGACTCTGAAGCCTCGCCAGAAAGAGAAAGGTGATTACTAAAGATTTCGTCTCTTTTTATCCGAGGTACGCTCTGAAGCCTGGCTTCTGCTCTCTAGGAACTCTATGCTGTCAAAAATACGGTTTAAGTACTCTGTGCTTGTTTACTCTCTCTTGTCTGTGTCCTCGTCTATGGTCTGTGTTAGTGAGTCAGTGTTGAGTGAAGCTGTGTGCTTATTTTTAATTTTTATCATTTCAAATTGTGTTGTGACCTTTTGAATAATATAAAATTTTGAACAGTGCATGTATTTTTTAACCATTAACTTTCATTTAGTTGAAAATAAAATATGTTTTCTGCTTTTGGTCACACAACTATTGTGTAAACATGTGAGTAACAAAAATACACTATGAACATTTATATTTGTTTTGCCTTGTAAGGTAATAAATATAATATTCAGGGATATATCCTCAAGCCTTTGCCTCTTTATTTCCTAGATGCTTCGACCGACAGTTAACTTTTAGTTTAGTTTAGGAGCAATTGAACAGCTCTCGATACCTACAGCGTGTTAAATATATCAGCGGAAAGCTAACCGTGTGCCTTTAATAAATCACCTCGATCACCACGCCCGCACTGATGATCATGAGACATTACATAAAATTAACTATGATTTGTACAAAAATGACGCCACTATTGTTTACTGATGTACAATAGGAACACCTATGTCACCTATCATACATTAGCCATCTGATTACTTTGTGATGATAAAAGAATAAACAAAATTATATGTTTCTGGATATACAAGATAGATATCGCACAGCTGATGATAAAAAACAAGTATTGCTAGCAATATAAATTTTGAGTGTTAATTCTTAATTTTCCACAATTTATTTATGATTATGCTGTCATTGTATACATGCAGGCAGTAATTCCAGGAAATATGTTTTTTTTTTGTTATGGAATTAAGATAGCAAACAAGCATGCAGCACTACCCTTCCACTGCCAACTATAACAACTGCGACTGACCTAGAACTAGACTCAAAGGGACTAGGATGGTTAGTCCAGTTAGTAGATGGTGTTAGAATATTAGTTGGTTAGTTTGTTAATAAGTGTTAGGACAGGGACTGTTAGTGATAATTAGTCCTGTTAGTAAATGTTAGTAAAAGTCCAGTTAGTTATTGTTAGTATGAGTCTCGTTCTAATTCGGTCACAGATGCGTTGCTACCCCTGAGGACTGAGACCTCTAAAAAAGTGTAACCGGCTCCACACCTTCCTATTATTATTATTATTATTTGAGTGTCAAGGTATGGGGAACAAGTTTCCCCATGAGGCCACTGCGACCATTTCTGATCTATTGTGGCCATCCCATTTTTAGTTAGATCTGGTCCCCCAGGCCTACAGCTTGGATAAACCGTAGTATGTTTCCAGAGTCCTTCTCTTTGATTAGGTCTGGTGTGAGTGTGTGACCTCTAAGTAAACAACTTCTGCAGTGGGTAATTGCTACGCACACATCTTCCTATCCGGAACACAATTGTTCTTAAAACAATTATTACACAGTAGGAATGGTACTAAGTACCGTGGCGGGCGGTGGTACTTCCCCGGGTGAGCTCTAGGCCCTTACCACCTGTATTCTTTAAACTCATTATTCAAACAAACTGCCTGTGGGCAATTGTACCCAGGCTCCTTTGAATGGGAAATTAAAACTAGTGCACCTTACAGGTAGTTAAGTTTGCCTTGTAAACTTCCAAATGCTTTAAAAAAGCTTACAAATGCTTTAAAACTTAAGTATTTGTAGTTTACCAAACAAGACAGCTACCTGATGGCAATAGCACACTGTTGTCCATGGACATCAGTAATACCTGAGGCATCATCAATGCTCATGAAGAAGGAAGGTAGAGGAAGGAAAGTACTGTTTCTGATGCTTCTAGCCGGAGCACCACAACATTTATGTAATACAAGTTAGCAAGCCAGGCCTTAGTCCTATCTAGCAGGTTTTGTTGTCTGTTAACATTATCGTTAGTATACTAGTCAATCTTACATAGCATTTAACAAGCCTTATTAAAATCATTTGAAGGGCATAAAAAATTTCGACAGAATATTTCTAAGGATTTCATAATATTGTAAAAAAATTGGGTCATGTGTGAGTCGCATTCATACACATAATATTGTTGCCATTTGTGACAGACAGGTAATGGTGGCATATAAATCAGGTTCTATTCTTCACCCATGGGCCATGAGTAGAGAAATGGTTGAGTTAGAAAATTTTTACACTATTTTAAAAAATTGGCCAAGTGCGAGTCGAACTCGCCCATGAAGGGTTCTATAGCAGCAAGTAACATAATATAAAAAAAAATATATATTCAAATTGATGAAATGAGAGGTAAATTGCGGTTAACGATTTATGACGTATTAAAAAAAACTACTTACTCTTTCTTGATCTCGTTCAAACCAATTTTTGGTGAAAGTTAACATGGTAATGCACATCATATATTTTTGTAGTTTTATCATTCCCTTATTTTAGGAGTTACATGGCACACATTTTATCACTTTGGGAGTGCTTCTTGCGCAAACTATTCAGTTTAGAAAAAAGGTATTAGAAACCTAAATATCATTTTCGAAGACCTATTCATAAATACCCCACATGTATGTATGCATGTATGGGTTTGATGATAAAAAAAAATTGAGTTTCAGTTCTTAGTATGGGGAACCCCCAAAACTTATTGATTTCTTTCTATTTTAGTGAGAAAATCTTAAAGTGATTCACAGAATACATCAACTTACCAAGTTTCAACAATATAATTCTTATAATTTGGGAGAAAAGTGGCTTTGACATACTGGCAGGCAGGCAGACAGACAGACGTGACAAATCTATAAGGGTTCCGTTTTTTGCCATTTAGCTACGGAACCCTAAAAAGTGCTGATGAGTTTCTTTCACTCTTTCTTTTGTTTTGAAAACACACATTTATCCTACACCTTACCTACACATAACATTCATCCGAAACGACGCGACTACGGTGAATGCAATATTCAGTATTCTTGTGATTCATAAGTGTATAGGTTTGTAATCAACATCATTCATTCTCTTGAATTATGACGCGGAAAGGGAGTAATTTTGCAGCTGAAGTTCTATATAAAGTTTATGTATATCTTTGCGGCAATGGCGGCTCCGCCGACGCCCGGGTACGGCAGAGGTCGTTAACCCCACTGCACCCTTAACCGTTATCGTCAATATACGGCAACTTGCTGCAGGTTGCAGTTCTGTTACAGAGATTTAATTCCAATGCCCGGATTTTATTTCTTCTTTTTTTTTTCGATTACTCTCAAAGCTCGCTCTCGCTATGCTTTTTTCACATTTTCTTAGCATCCGCATCGAAATATTAAATATTTTTTAAATTTTTGATCAGCCTTTTCATGTTAATGTTTTCTTATTTTAACCCATTGAATACAGATATAAGCAACCAAATTTTTTTTTATTAAGTAGGTATTTTAAATGAACCTATCCTATATCTCCGCATATCTATTAGATATTTTATGAAAAAGTTAAGATCTATAATCTATAATGTAGTCCGCAGACCCCAATGCACTTTTATTGTGAAATTGCAGTATGGAATTAGATAACAATAAAATATTACTAACTGTCGAAGTTTTCCTCGTCTGCCATATAATTTATCGCCAGCAATCCGGCAATTGGAGCATCGTGGTGGAGTATGTTCTAGGCCTCCTCAATAATAACTAGGAGAGACCCGTGCTCGGTAGTGGGCTATTAATGGGTTGTAGCCAGTGTAAATTATCACGCCTGTTCCAATGTAATTCTATCAAAGTACCTACAAAGCTACTAATGCTGAAAAGTGTATGTGACTATGTCCGACTAACTGAACTAACAATTAGCGGAACTCGGACCGATGCGCGATGGTCAGTCCTAACCAGGCAGGGGCGGACCATAATTATGTTTTATACAACCTTATGACGTGTAAGAATTCATACGAGAGCCATTGAGTCATCATAAATCATGCCGATTATTCAGTGACGCAATATAAACGACCTACAAATACACCGGTTTTTGTGTTAAACAAGCTAGCATTGATTCGGGCACACAAAAATGGAAGGCGCGAAAAACACTGGCACCTTGCGAGTTCCGTGCATAACTTAATTTTGTATTTTAATAATGCTAAATGATAATAATTAATACAATAAATTTCAATTAATTTGTTGTTTCAAATCTTTGCCTATGGTTATTAGTTATTAGCTTAATCTGTATAATGTATAAAGTACTTAGGTAACACAAATGTTCAGCCTAGTTTTCATCAATTTCAAGAAACCTAAAAATGGTTTTACGAATAAACTGTCGAAGAGAGCTTAAGAGGGATGTTACCATTTTCCCTTTTACATAAATTGTACGGTGACAGGCCCAAGGTGTGGTTACACTACTCACAAAACCCATTAGCGGCACTGCAGGCCTGCCCGCCCAGGGTTGCCAACTCAAAACCACTGGTGGGTGCTAAATGATATGTCAAAAAGTGCTAGATTACTATAAATTTCCAAAAAAAGTGCTAAATTTATTGAACATGAAATAAAATTGTATAAGTAATGTACAATGAGTTAATTTCACCGCATTTTGTACGATACAGCTTCATATTACAAACAGCTTTTGAGTCTGCGAAAGCTTTTGCGTACAATGAGCTAAGATGGTCAATCGGCAAGACTGCGGTGTGTCAGCAACAAACATTGACAACAGAGCTTCAGCATGATGTACAGTGCGCCCAACTTATCTCTGAAATGGCAAAAATTGGAACTAACGAAAAGTCATTCATAAGTACGTTGTGGTCATTCATCTGTCAGATACTAGTGTGCAATGATTGGTCAAATGAATGTCAAATGCGTCCGACAGCGCCTCTTTCGTTTCAGTCTTAAGTTGGGTTTACTATACTTCACGTTTTCCAACTGTATCAACTTTAACTGCCTGGCTCGAACAAAACGGTTTATCTATATGTTTTTTAGATTTTGAATGTCGCTTAATTTCAAATATTTTCGCATTAATTACTATTTTGCAGAATAAACACATTGCTTTCGAAGTATTCCCAGCATAGGTCTTTTTGTATTTTGGATCCAGCTCCCACTCTTTTCTGTAACTTTGAACATAAACTTTTTTTATAGGAGTATCCATTTTTACTGCAACTTTATTACAACTTGTAACTAATTGATTCGTTTTAACGTAAAAAGTACTGGATGTTAGGTAAACTAATGTTGTAATTTTCATCACTTGAACCAGAAATAGTTTACGGGGAATCCCTTACTCAAGCGTGTTGCTACACTTTATAAAACTAAAGTGTTTTAATATAGTCGGCTTAGTGTTGTTACACTATATAATACATGAACAAAATATAAAACTAAAATTCATTGTTATTGCCCGCGTGAATATGTTATATTTTTCGCGGAAAATAAGAATCAGCATGAAGTCTATTTTGTGCTAAATTTAGTGCTAGGTGCTGTAAGCTGATATTTTGTGTTGGAGATATAAAAATAGTGCTAAATCTAGCACCGAAAGTGCTAAGTTGGCAACACTGTGCCCGCCTAGCCTTACTCTACCCACAACTCTCATTTAAAGAATCCTTGATAGTACTTCCTTTATTCCTTTTTATAGGTACTCATTATTTCTAATGTGGGTAAAAACAATTACTATACTTGTTTATAATAGATAATAATAAATAATAATTTTTGAGGCGCCATTATGAACTGCTCTCTATATTATATTTTCCACTCAATATTATGTGATCCTACTAATATTATAAATGCGAAAGTTTGTAAGGATGTATGTTATGTGTGTGTGTTTGTTGCTCTTTCACACAAAAACTACTGAACGGATTTTCATGAAACTTTGCAGTAATATAGCTTAGACATCGGAATAACATAATTTGTTAAAATTTATAGAGATTTTTGGAGGGACTGGTTTCCGGATTTACTAGTAGGTAGGGCATGCAATTATCCGCCCGAATTTACTATCCGGATAATACGGATAGTTCATTTTACTATCCGGATATTATCCGGATAAAACGGATAATACGGATAGTTAATGTTTTTCTAAAAAAATCAACCATAGTTTGTATTAATTTTACTTTTTCTGTTACCTATAGTGGAACGAATCATAAACCTTTGCATATTTTTGACTTCCTCTTAAGAAAATTCAAAATTATCGAAAATTTAAAGTTATTTGTCTCACTTAAACTTCCGAAAATCGAGTTTTCTTCAGATATCCACGTTTTGGGATCATAGGACACTATTCTGACTATCCCCGCGATGGTCTATATATTGTGTGTGTCTATTTATGTGAACCTCTCATAATTATTTTTTGATAGCTTGATCAATTGAATTGCGGTTGATGCCATTTGAAAGATCTCCACTGATCTTAGATTTTCTGCAAATTGTATTGAATCGAAAATGAATTGTTAAAGTGATGTTTATGTCTAATAACTTCCAAAATACTGTAACGTTTTGATCCATAATCTCTCAAATCCGTAAAGTGCTTAAAATTTTTAAAACTGTTTTTAAACATAACTGCGAGACTTCGTGTCATATATTTTTCCGGGTTGATGCATGAGTTTGTAAAGTGTCCGATATAAGTGCGAAGCAGAAAGCCTTTAATTTCCCCGTCACATCCAAAAATCTTGGTTCAAATTCTGTGATCAACCACGTGTCTATTGCCACAGATCCATCTGTGGATGCTAGAAACAACGTATGTACCTCCACTAATACCTCATTAGGGTACCTCTGAGAGATTCGGTTTACTAAGAAAGAGATTTTTAAAGGTATCAAGGTAGCAAATGAGCAAACAGCACCACCCTCACGCTGTCATCCATGATAATTGTGACCGAACAAAGATTAAATTAAGGGACTAGGATGGTAGAAATGATGATAGAATGTTAGTCGGTAAGTGTGAAGACTTGGACAGAGACTGTTAAAGGTTCTCAAATCCTTACAGTGTCTAGACGTGAAAAAAGCCAGTGGTCTTGAGGGTGTTCCAATGAATGTACTAAAAGCCTGTATACTTGATACGTCTATTCCGCTTTACTTCCAAAATTGGATTATTATCAAAGTCCTGGAAGCTTGCTAGCGCGCCGCCCGTTTTCAAATAAGGCAGCTGTCTGTATCGATCTTGGTCATTATTAGCCAATTTCAATAACCCCACCACTTTGTAAGCTTATGGAGGGTATATTAAACTTGTGTCTTATTAAATGCCAAAACCAAACTACCTTCTTCGGGACTAATAAGCATAGGCTTACTATGCATTTTAAGGAAGCTCCCGCTTTGTTTATTCCCCTATCGGAATTCTTGAGCAACCTTTCCTCCAGGTTGTTGTTCCGTGAAGACTCTGTCCGCCACTCTATTTCTACTACAAATATCCGGCCGGTAGGGATGAAAAACCATCTGAACGAGAGCTCCATATTACGGGTAGTGTTTCAATGGGACGACACTGAATCTTCTGAATCGTGTGAGATTTAAAGCCATAAAAACAGACGTATCAGTTTACCACCAGGAAGTGCTCATTCATCATGGCTTTCTGCTTTTAAAATATAACAATTAAATTCTCTGACCGCCTTTAGTTGTTGGGAATTATAGTTACGTCGCACCTCAACATTGGGCGGTTCTTATGAACTGTCGTTGTTTGTCGAGCACGTAGGCTAAGCAATGGTTTCGAGACGTAGGCTAAGATAAAAAGGTAGTTGAAAAATCAGTCAAACTATTTTTTGGGTCATATACCATAAAAAATATGGTAGAAGTTGCATAGACAATCTCCAAATAACCAAATAAAACATAAAATATTATATTTTCGTAATAATTAAGCAAACAAAATGTCTCCAAATGGTCAAAATAGTATAAAATTATTACTATCCGTTTTATCCGTTTTATCCGGATAACAGGTCTTCCATTATCCGGATAGTATTTTCGGGCGGATATCCGGATAATACGGATATCCGGATATCCGGATATCATGCCCTACTAGTAGGTTAATAAACTTGCTAACGCTCAACAACAATCATTTTGTGTATTATAATAGTATATATGTTACACCAACAATTAATTAATGATTAAAATTCATTATAAATTACAGCTACTTGTCCTTCGAGGCGTAGTTGCAGACGAAGTAATTAGCAGTAAATGTAAAAAAAAATCCGCGAATCCACTCAAGGTTTACCTCCGCAGGTCTGGTTGCGAATCATATGCGTCGATCTCATTGACCGCGTATCGGTTCCAAGAAGGAACGGTGACGGCGCCGTTGTATCATACGCTGACAAAGTTATTTTCTGTACAATTAGTCACGCGTGTATCCGCCGCGGGACGGTCGCGCTGTAGTCGGCGGGTTGGCTCACGTCGAAACAAACTAAAAATCATCCGAGATAATGCCCAAACTGACTTATTTACGCGAATGATAAGCGCTTTCGTAACTCAGTGGGCAAACACGCAACTCGTTTACCAAGCTGCAGCCAATGCAAGCTTCTCGATCTCGATGTTCCCCAAATGTGTAGTGCAAATGTTAAGTGCTTGAAGCAAATCATGTCCTATTTAGTGTGACTTTATCCAAGAACAGTCCTTATAAGAAATGTGACGGCACAACTGATGTGATAAGTGAAACGGATCCCACTTTATTGTGTTTGAGTGCTTTAAAACTATTAATTTAATTTTAATTTAAGTTAGAATCCAGTGCTCAAAACTTCTTAATTTATTGTAAGTAAAGAAACATAATTTATCTAAACCCTAAATCTTCCCATAGCGAAAGTCCTACTTGATGGGCATTTACTAAAAATAAATAAAAAATTAAGGTTCAGAGTGGGTAGTCCAAATGGAATCTTAAGGTATTAGAGTAGTAGTATTCTGTAGAAAAAAACATATTTTACTTGATGAACATTAACTAATTTATTAGTATAATATGTGATACTAACTGACCCGGCAAACCCGACAGAACCCGGTCACCCTGTAAGTTCTGTTACATGATAATATATGTATATTATACTTATTCTTCGCTTAGGGAAACTTGTTGCTCCGCCCCCATTTGTCGTAGCTTGATATCATAAGGGCCCCACATACATGCGGAATTCCGAAACGGAATCCCGAATCAAAATTTCGATTTGGAATTCCGTAAATGCACCACACACATATACGTGTTTTTTCATGGTTTTTTCCGTTCGGAATGACATAGACGAACGGCGCATGTAGACCACAGAGTAAATACATTTTTATTGCAGTAGACCATAGATTTGGTATATAACTATAGACTTGCTGACCCGGCAGACGTCGTTTTGCAACATATTCTTAAATATTCGCCCGCGCTGCTAATTACTTCTAACGACAATATCTCAAAAACCATCAATTTGATTGTTATAGTGTAAAAGGCAACTTTGATCTGCATTAAATGCCTAAGCTAACTAACATATACATTTGGATAAGGATTAATACTGAACTACAGAAAATAACTTTAAATACCCTAATGTTTTTAATTAAATTTTGAACATAAAAGTCGTTATTGTAAGTCAACCGTAAGAGATAGAGACATGCTATCGCGGACTTTTTTGTAGCCGTTTTTATAGATCTTGAATTCGCTAGTACATTACTGAACTATATTTGTGCTAGTTTACGGGGCGTTTGCGTGGAAAGCTCCCTGTTGGTGAAACTTCCTCCACATTTATATCGCCGAATTTTTACTAATTTACATAAAAGTATAATAAATAACCTAAACCTTCCCAAAGAATCAATCTTTCTATTGTTGAAAACCGTATAAAAATCTGTTTCGTAGTTTTCGAGTTTATCGCGGTTAGACAGACAGACAGACAGAAAACAAGACTTCTTTTTATAATATGTATAGATAGATTAGCAACTGAGTCACTTGAACCACAAAATAAAGATAGTACAGAAGCTCATGTAATAAGCTCATGTATGTACCTCTATTTAGGTTACGCGTGTGTGCGTTAGCCTTAGGGTTAACGACTCCGGATTGGTCTTGGATTGGATCTTGTTATTTAAATTATTGATGTGGATTAAACGAGAAAACAAATATAAAGGTGTATGATTAGAATCATTAAAATTTAATGTAGTAGGTAACTATTAGTCTAAATTGTGTTATCATTGTAAACTAAGATTACGGGAGTCCTTAGATGAAAAATTCAATAAAACAGGTAATACAGGTTATCTGTAGAAATATAATTTTTATACGAAATGATAATCACATTTGCTTAGTGCAATCGTTTTATTGCACGTACTTGTGGTGGAGGTACTTGGAGAGACAGATAGTACTAAAAATAGAATTGTTTACTTTTACGCATAGTGAATTATAACTCAATATTTGCAACTAACCCATAGCGTTTCTGCGGCAGTTCCGATAATTATGTGATAATGATATTTAAATTCGGTATAAAACAATATAATTATATAATATAATAATATATAAAAAACATTAATACTCAGTAAATAATAATCCTTTCATTTAATATATTTATTACAACTGGAAGGTAAATATTCACTTTAAACGTACAAGGAACTTCCTACATCCTACATTGACTTGTAATAAGTAACGAATCATTGAATGACAAGCAAGTAAGGACTTATTGTACCTCTCTATAGCAACAGAATGTCAAAAAAATTATAATGTGCAATTTAACGTCGAATAAAAAAAACTCTAAGAACTCTAAAATAACTCCATTTCTTATCCATTTTTTAAAAGTATCTTATTTATGTATTGTAAATGTCATATTACTGGAAATAACAACCGCGGTCCAAGTGGTCAGATATGTTCCGATTTTTGGTGTATGTGAACCGTGTCTATGTGTGCGTTGTTTTTGGGCACTTTGTATGAAGCTTAACATCAGTCTGTATTAGGTATCTAATTTGTGGTGTCATTATATTATAAGGATCCCATCCTAGTCTTTTCATTTCATGTATGATTTTAAAAATTCTGACACTGAGGAAACTTAAATAATATAATAAATAAGAGCATTATTAAATATTACTGCATATTACTTAATAATATAAATTTTGTTAAATGTAATTTTTAGGGAGATTTCTAAATATTTGAGGCAATTTTAAGGAGTTTTAACATTGGTTTGGGCATAAATATTTTATAGAGTTGGTAACACTGGTCCTTGACTGTCATTCCGTACGGAAATTTCCGAATGTGTGTTGCGACTCGTACTAAATGTATGGAGCGGTTGCGTCCGGAATTCCGAACGGATTGCCTATGATTCGGAATTCCGAATCAGAGACAATTCCGTCAGGAAAAACTACCGTTTGTGTGTGACAGGGCCATACATTTGTATAAATTTCACTGCGTCAGGAATCCCGAATCGAAATTCCGTTTCGGGATTCCGTTTCGGAATTCCGCATGTATGTGGCCGCCCTAAAGCCAAGAGCCTTCCTCAGTAAGTAGACTATTCAACACAAAATCATTTTTTAATTCGAACTGATAGTTCGTGATCGTGAGATTAGCGCGTCTAAACAAACAAACAAAAAAACTATTCAGCTTTATATTGTTTGTATAGATAGATGTAGTTTATTATAATATAATCAAGTTGTCCACTTTTTAAATCCGAAAGATTAAAGCATAGCTATGTTCTGATAGTCAAAAGATCAAATCTAGCATCTAGAAAAGCTTAGTGTCGACATGTATGATCTCATAATCGTATCTTAATGAAATAGATAAAATCATTAATGATAAATACGAACCAGGTAAAACTATATTATAAACTAAACACCGCAGTCGATAATGTATGACTAACTAATATCGAATGATATCATAATACTGTGTTATATATATTTGAATACAATGTGAGCTATGTATGTACCTATTATGTTCAGTAAATTTTATTGTTCGTGGATAAGACGCATACATTACTTTTAAATTAATATGTACAAAAAATCATTTACATCAACGTATCTACCTACCTATTTTTTTAGTATTTTTACCGTGACCTAAACCCGCATTTATGTTATGTGCGTTGCAAGAGCTTTTGAACCAGTATAAAATATGTAATAAGATGCTAACTTCACCCTGTTAATAATTTAAAAAACCTCGACGCCGACATTTGGTACAATCCCATTTAGCGTACTGCGAGTGAACTATAATAAAATCATAATTATTATAATTTCAATAATGTTAATTTTTTTTTTTTTTTTTTTTTTTTTAGTATATAACAGATTTATTATGAAACATATTTACATATTTACATATTTATATAATGTTAATTATTTATCTTTCCTCCATTGCGTGAAATATATATGAGGTTATTTTTTCAATACATAATTTTGTAAAAGCACTGTTATTTTTCAAATAGATGAACCGACTATTCTACCAAACAACTAAAACCACCGCAAGAAAGCGGGCTTTCGAATGAAACAACCACATTGAAATCTGTGAATCCGTTTGAGAGCTACGATGCTCCCAAGACAGACCCACGAGACGGACACAAAGATACACGGACAGACAAGTCAACTTTATAACACCCCTTTTTTGCGTCGGGGGTTAAAAATCATTGCCGGTAATTAAACAAAACGAAGGTAGAAAATATGTATCACCTAACTCAAGAACATAGGTACTTACCTACTTAACATAGTGAAGGTACTGACAGAAGGCAATGGACAATGTTTTCTAAAATTAGTAAAAAACTAATCTAGTTGTTATCTCCCCTTCTCAAATTAGTAGTTTTATAATTAAAACAGCGCCGTTGTAATGATTTACATTGGTTCGTCTATAACTCTGGTAGTTAAGTTTCTATGTATGTTATTTAAATGAGGTTGATCATTGACCTGCTCACTTTTGTAATTTATATCTATCTTTGTATATCTTCTCTCTCTATATATAATAAAACTGTAACTGATCGCTGTTTGTGGATACTGATCTCAGAAATGGCTGAATAGATTTTTTGGGACTCTCACTGGAAGATAGAGGCTGTGGGGCAACTAACATATTAGGGTACTTTTTATCCCGGAGTTCCCGCGAGATCGGAATTTACGCGTGAAAAACTCATGTATTATGTACGAACGAAGTAGCAGTAGCTAGTAGTTGAAAATAAGAATTTCAGAACACGGGAATAAAAAAAAGAAAAAATAGCAAAACTCATCAGAACTTCTCTTTACCTTTATTTAACTTTGACCCGAATATCTTTACATAAACATACATTTACAGTATTAAGTCCAAACATTCGAAGTTGGTATCTTAGGAGATGCGGTTAAGTAAACAGTGGGCGATCTGTATTTAACGTTATCAATGAGAGATTGACGTGTTTGGGTTGTAGTGACTCGAGTTCCACGCTGGGCCCGGTGACCTCGATAGCGTGGCGTGGGCGGCGCCCTTTCTACAGCTCGCCCGCCCACAGCACACACCGCTGTACCATACGCACTGGTTAGGCGCGAAATACGTTAGAAAATCTTGTTTCGGAAATAGGAGACTTAAGGTGAACAAATATGATGTTGATTAACTCTGGTGAATTAAGGCTACGGCAACTCTATTTCTTAATTCGTGGGGAAACTAGCCCTGAAAATTGTTTGAGATTTTTAATTTTAAATAGTTATGTGGCAAAGAATTGTCTCATTAAATTATATTTCAAAACTAAAATATAAATTCCGTATTGTGAAAGAATTTCGACAAATCTTACTGTCTGTAACCTTAGGGATCTAAAGAAAAAGTTTCAAAGCTAGTAGGGTTTGGAATTTGGATTGAGCGATGGCGTGAGAATCGGTTAGGACTCAGGCTGTCTCTTTTTATAAGTAACGTAAAAGTAAAAAAACGCAAAATTTCTGTTGCAGAATAAACTAAGAAATCGAAACGAAACGAATCCAAAATGAACACGCCTCTATGGAGTTTGGTGTGCGTGTGGGCGGGGCTGTTAGTCGCGTGTGGGGCGCAGCGAGCCGAGCAGCTGCTGGCCCAGAACCCTTGCTCGGGGAAGACCACGTGTAGCGAGTGCGCGCGCACCGCCACCTGTGCCTGGTGCTTCGCCCCCGAGTTCAACGGGCCGCGCTGCTTCAACCCCGCCATGGAAGGCGGCACGGCAGGATGCGACGAGGCCTACATCTTCAACCCCGACAATCAGCACTCTATTTTGTTTGATAGAGAACTCACGCGAGGTGAGTCTGCCTGTCAGCGATTTGTGAAATTCTGTAATATCACTCTACAATATGATGATGACGAATGGGTAAATTGCGGGACTTACTATGCTGCCAAGTCATACAAATAATGGAACGTGACGTTATTTTCAATGAATACAAAAGAACTGACGTTACCCCAGACTGCTAAAAAGCGTATCTCATCTGCGTTCGTCATATCCACACTAAAAGTTACTTCCACTTGCTAAGAATGCTAAGAAACATGTATCTGTCACATAAATATCTGACCCGGCCAGTAATCAAATCCTACAACTCCTAACTTCGCAAACAGGTTCATTACCAACTAGACAAAATCATAGGTCGCTGTAGAAAGTCACATGATAATTGTAATCATGTAAAATGAAATCAAATTTAACTCTTCATATAACTAGACTTATCCTTTTTGTAGCTCGTGGCAGAGTGGGAATGGGAATGGAATCCTCGATAAGCGGCAGCAGCAGTTTTAGCAGCAGCAGTAGCTTCAGCAGCAGCAGCAGTGCTAAAGGCGGCTACATGGCTGCGGGCGGCGCGGCCAGTGGCGAGAATCTCGTGCAAATCAAACCACAGCGGGTTAAGCTGCAACTTAGAATGAGTGAGTTACATTACTAAATTAGGTACAAGGTACTTATGATAAATATTAAAGTATTAAACTATGCCTATGAAACTGAACTTTTATGACTAAATTAGTAGCTATAAAAAATATTCAATAAAGTGTTGTATATTACAGTGAATAATATGCTTTATGTGTGCTTTTAGTGATAGAGCAAATTGCTATCAAATTGTATTGCTGTTGGCTGTAGGTAATGTCCGATAATATTCGGTCCTAAGTTATCGCAACCATTAGGCTAGTCATTATTAGACATAACATAACCATGGAATGTTTGCACACTATGTTTATCTGTATAATTTGGCTATCGTAATGTTGTCATAATAAAACAATAATGACCACGTGTATATGATACTTTACTCACTGTATGTTATTTTGTAATTAAATGATTAATTCATCAATTACCTAATTTACCTGTAGGAGTTACATTTGTCTCACATAATGTATTATGCCATTAATAAACACATCCTCATATCTAGGCTTACCTTTGATGTTACCCTAGATGATAGATTTATGAATTGGCGTAATTGTAACAAAATCACTAAATCTTACTACAAAATAACTGACTTCAATATCGATAGGAAGAGATGACTTAAAAGTGTGAGCCTAGAGGTGGGAAAATCACCGGTTTAAGAATATGATTAATAGACCTATTCATATTTCAGATCAAATGCAAAAAATGACATTCGCGTATGCCCAAGCGCAGGACTATCCAGTCGATCTCTACTACCTTATGGACTTGAGTAGGTCGATGAGGAACGACAAGGAGAAGCTGAGTACCCTCGGCAGCCTGCTCTCCAGCACCATGAGGAATATCACGTCCAACTTCCGCATCGGTTTTGGATCGTTCGTGGACAAGCTTGTCATGCCTTATGTGTCTACTGTACCCAAGAAGTGAGTGACATGTTCATAGTGTAACCTTGCTGTGTTAACAACTGTCTATATTTAAGTTTGGATGCATTATTTAAATGATCTCTACATTTAAAATTGTTAAAATGTGTTACGATAATGGACTTAATATAAATAATAACAGGACTGAGCACTCGCAGCTGAAAAGAGAGCCGAGCGAGATAGTTACAACAGGGGCCCCTGTGTCCCTTTCTAACAGGGTGACAATAAGATTTTATTATTGTGAGACAAATTCAATCTTTCTATACTCCGACTTTTAATTCGATGCAGTAAAATGACGTTTGCTAATGTCACTTTTTGAAATAATGTTGCCAGATTTTCAATAATAGTGATAACTTACACGATTAACGAACGATGTTTTGATTATTCGATTATTCTTTTCTCAATATGTCTATTATAATGTGTGTTAATAAAATAAAATTCAAATTCAGAAAACAATACGGAAAGGTTATTACTTTTAAATTATATAGTAAACGAAAAATAATAAACACCGATGCATGCATGCTTTTAGTACATACATGCACTAAAAGCGCTTAATAATTAAAAATCTAGGAGATTATTGATATCAATCGTATTTTTATATGTAGTTATTGATCCTGTAATAAGTTCATACAGTATTTTAGCAGTTTGCTAAATTATGCGAAACGATTATAATCCGATTAATATTTTCATCAAATCGAATAATTTGTGTCCAGGTTACATCACTATTTTGGTGATAATAAAAAACGGTAACACTGGAAATGTCATTTTACTGCATCGAATTAAAAGTCGGAGTATATGGGTGTGCTATAGATCTAAGGTACCTGAATTTGATATTGGTATGAGTTGGGAGACGTAGCCAGGGTTTAGTGTGAACATTTGAAACCATTTTGAAATCCAGGTGACGCGTTTTAAATTAATAACGACGAAAATAAATTGCGTATTACGATTGATATTTCTTGTCAATTTGACGTCGAGTAAGAGGGTACTTGTCAAAAATGAGTGAAATGGAAGGTAGCACAAAACTAATTCTACCTGAATCTACAAAAATAACGTCAATTTGGTCTAGAATAAGAGGGTAGATTATCTAAAACGTGGAAGGTAGCACAAAAATTACCAATGTCGTTCCGTTAATACTGTTATAACGTGAATGTGCTCTCTTGTTTTTTTTTGACCGAGTCAATCCTTTTGTGGCAGAGGATGGGACTCATACGCAGAGGATTGAATGATTGAGTATGAGTGATAGAGTGATTAAGAAGTTTCTTAAAAAACAAAATTACGTCAACATACCAAATTTTGCTGATGTGGTAGTGGAGTATTTGTGGCGAAGGAATATAATACAATTGATAATTTTGTTAGTTTTCATTTTGTTACTGTGATTAAATGATCCGTAAATTATTTGATGAATCATCGACGTCATGATGACATTCATGCGCTTTAATGGGTTACCATTAGAAAAAAAAATAGGATAGATATTTTATATTTATATTTTCTTTTTGGAATTTATATACCTACAGCGAAATTAATGCAATTATAATACGGTGACTTAAGCTTGTTAAATTAACAATAATACACAAGTGTTTCAACCAAGTTTAGAAAATCAAAATTTTTGTTCAAAAATATTTTTTATGCTGGCAATATGAAAGAACGAGACACAGGGACCCCTGTTGTGGCTATCTCTCTCGGCTCCGATTAGCCTCTGTGTGAGGCGCAATAGAAAATATACTTTAATGTCTTATAATTTGGTTCATTTTCGTAAATACAAATTTTCGGAGTTATCAGTCCTGTTAGTTATATTAAGTCCATTGTTACGATGATTCATCAAAGAGAAAGCGTTCCTAGCAATGACACATATAAATACAAAAGACAAGGACGGCGCAGTCTCCAAAAATCATAAAATTTGTACGACTTTATTTATTGATGGCTCGTAATAAACGCTCACACACAATGTACACACACCTTGAACTCGGTAGTTTGGGCCACAGGTAGTATGAACATACTTCAACATATCACACATACATACATAAACAAATGTTTATTTAATCGCAATAGATATTTTGTTTATCTGTCTTCTCTGTTATCTGTATGTTCCGGTCGGAAATCGAACTCGTGATCGAATCGAATCATTATGCTGCATGGACATGGTATCATAATGCATAGATATAAACCCTTGTTACATTTTTCTACAGCAAGTAACAACATAAGTTCATGTATTTTGTAAGCATTACTTAAATTCTTCCTTCGTATTTCCCTTTTTACAGTTTATACACCTAGCTACTATCTGCCTTTTCAACATCTACCCAGGGCAGACTGGTAGAGAATGCCATCAGGCATTAAGTTTTTGCCCTTGTATACCCTAGAATAAGGTGTTACAAAATAATAAATAAATAAATAAGTCAAGGTACACTCTCGTAATAATTCGCTTAGGCTCCATATTATTAAAACAAATATTTGGTTAATTTCATTGATAATAACGAATCAAATATTCCTAGTGCATATTTATTTGAATTTATTTGAATGAGTTAATTAGAAGTAAGGGTAAGTAATTACACAGTAATTTTGAAATTTTTGTGTATTGAACTAAATGTTGTTTTCAGTTTGATATCTCCTTGCGATGGATGCGCAGCGCCCTACGGTTATCAGAATCAAATGTCCCTCAGCAACGACACGGATTTCTTTGATGTAAGTTATATGGCAATTATGTGTTTATCTGTTGTTTACCTTTCGTGATGCTTAATTTTATGGACTAAATATAGCAAACGGGCGTGCAATATTGGCCTTCCCACTGTCGCCCATGCCAACTGACTGACACCGAACAAGACTCAAATTGAGACTAGGATGGTGAGCCCTGTTAAGAGTAGGTACTCTCTCTTTTACAAGTTTAAGTTGGTTGATTCGTTAATACGTATGAGGACTTGGGCAGAGTGATACGACAAAGAATGCAATAACAACAAAACTCTTAATTGTTATAGTGCAGCGTGCTCATTTGCCATCTTAATTCCATAAAAAAAAAACACCAAAATTTTTTTCAAAAACCTGTGTTATGTCCGTATGACAGCAAGCAGTGGCGCGCGCGAACGTATCAGGCAATCTGGACGCGCCGGAGGGCGGGTTCGACGCGATCATGCAGGCCGTGGTGTGCAAGCGGGAGATCGGCTGGCGGGAGCACGCGCGGCGCCTGCTCGTGTTCTCTACTGACGCCGGGTTCCATCACGCTGGGGACGGGAAGGTAAATGCTGCTTGGGGTCGATGAGTTTTTGGCTGATTATAAGCTCATCTGGGGTGGGTTGCACTAAGTGGTGATAATGATAATGACAACGTTCGAAACATTCCTTTTTCAATAGAGGACTCTTCCTCTATCTCTTCGTTTTGAATGTTTAGTATAAGTAAATCGCCCCTGATGTTAAGTTGCGATGTTGTTTTGTGTTGTCTTAAATTTAAGTACCGTCTATTTTTATAATGTAGTAAATCATTTACTTTCTCTAAGGTTGTCCGTGTTATTTTGTGTTGTTTCGTCTCCTATGAGAAATATTTAAACACATTTAGAGACAAATATACCGAGGTTTGATTGCAAAATTTTGTTTACAGCTCGGAGGAATCATTCCTCCCAATGATGGAGAATGCCACATGGAAAACAATCAGTACACCCATTCGACCATCCAAGATTATCCTAGTATTTCCCAAATCAATCTGAAGGTAAGAAACCGTAAAGAAATAATTTGAATTAAATTATAGACATTTTGTGAAACTTCTATGATTCTGAATGTGAAACAACTATGATGTTGTGTCTGCTCTTTAGTTTTTTTTATGATAAAACTGTCTATTATCTATTCCCTTAAATGGTAACAAGTATAAATAGAACAGCAGTTAACACCAAGCATGTTTACAGTATATGAACTCGTCATACTATGAATTGATTGGGCGCGGTTAATTGATAAGTTTATAATTATGTCACGAATAATGCATCATCTCGCTGCTTCTGTGCTCCACTTTCTGATACAGTTACAAAATATGCGATATCCAATTATGGCTAATGCGTGCGATTTAGCATTGGGGTGCAATTAACAATTGCGTTTAATTAGTATTTGACGTAATTATTTGGAACTATGCAATGTGTTAGTAAATTTTGTCCTTGACTGTCATTCAGCAACCTTTGTGCCACAATACACATATTTAAAGGTAATAATTAGATTAACCTTTTGAAGAATTTAAAATAGAAAATCTTGTACATATAAAGTGAATAAAAAATATCTACTACTACTAATAATGTAAAGCGGAAGAGTGTTTGTTCATTTAAATGCGCTAATCTCAGGAACTACTGGTCTGTTTTGAAAAATTCTTATTGTTTTGAATAGTCCATTGCAACCATATTTATGTTAATAGAGTTCGTAAGATGATTTAGTCAAAGAATCATTAAACAATGTACTAACCACTCCAGGTGAAAGAGCACGCGATCAACGTGATATTCGCGGTGACGTCGGAGCAGATCAAGGTGTACGAGCAGCTGAGCCGGCACATCGAGGGCTCCAGCAGCGGCATCCTCAGCCAGGACTCCGACAACGTGGTCGACCTCGTGCGGGAACAGTATAACGTGAGTGTATTGCTTTACATTCCGTTTATGTTCGATCTGAAGTTATAATAAGACAGATGTGTGACATCAAATTATTATTATTATACGGATAATTTTAAAAAGGAATAAGGATAATTTTAGAAAGGATAATTTTTTGACATCTAAAACAGTGCAAACATTTTGTAAGTAATACAAGAATAATCACTGGTGGTACAACGAGGACTTAACCATTTCTAGAACGCCTGAGATAAAGTTGGAAAATAATAAAATAAAAAGCTGTCTGACTATCAATGTGACTAGTGGGAATAACCCGTTTTAGAGTGGGGATGAGATACATTTTGGCCTTGAATTATCGGTAATTCCATCCCGGATGCTGTATTAGATAATATTTATCAGCCTGTCTTACGTACATGGTTGAATTATTATTTGGGTTTAACTTGGTGATATTAAACTTTCAGTCTTTTAAAAAAAATATTCAATTAATTAGACATCAATTATCAAAAAATTTCATTAATTTACTGTTAATTTATATTGTTTGATTATTGGGTATTTGTCCTATTTTGGTTACATTCTTAGTAACAAAAGTGACCGAGCAGCGGATAATACAAATTGTTTGTCATAATTAATATTTGTTACAGAAAATCACGTCGACGGTAGAAATGAAGGACACATCGAGTGACGCGGTGCAGATTATGTATTATTCATCGTGTCTCGGCGCTAAGGATAACGTAGTGCAGACAAACAAATGCGACGGGCTCAAGGTACCATGTTATGTTTATTGCTTTACGTCCCAATTATCCTTGAATATTGAAGGATTCTTGGTTCAAAAGTCTTTGATACAAGAAAGAACTGGGAAGGCAATGTGAATCATAACTGACTAGTGGGAATAAAGCACTGCCAATGATATCAAATATCCTGGATGGGAAGCGCTCATAGCCCGGCTTGCGTCGATCCTAAGCGATTGACAAAGTTAAGCAACAGCGGGCGCGGTCGGTAGTCGGATGGGTGACCGCTAGTGGCAAAAATATCTTGAGCGCTTCCGTGCTTCGGAGGGCACGTAAAGCCGTCGGTCCCGGTTGTTATCGATTGATAGCAGTCGTTAAGCCATGTCGGAGGCCTTCGGGCGGCTTGAAAACTATCGACACTGGGTTGGCCACTAGCCCCTCCACCAATCCGAACTGGAGCAGCGTGGTGGAGTATGCTCTAGGCCTCCTCAGTAACGAGGAGAGACCCGTGCTCAGTAGTGGGCCATTAGTGGGTTGTAGCTTAGCTTTTTTTATCCTGGATGGAACAGATAAATTTTTAGGTTAAATTTAATTCTTTCCTGTATTGATAAGATATTTCAACTCCAAATGAATTTTAATAATTTTACGTTGAATGTTACGGGTTAAGCAAAAAATTGCAGTGTAAATTTTCCACTTTGAATAAATGTTCACATTTGAATATTAAATGTTCACATATAATAAGTATGTTCGAAATTCATTAATTACTTTGGTTACAGGTGGGAGATGTGGTAGAATTCAGTGCAGAGATTACCCTGAAGGAGTGTCCGAAAGACCCCAGCAAGTGGAAGCAGACGTTCACGATCTACCCCGTGGGCATCTCCGAGAGTCTCACCGTAGAGTTGGAGATGCTCTGTGATTGCCCCTGCGAACATCCTGGACACCATGTGAGTGACTTTGCGGTGTTATTTTATAACCAAGACGAATATCGAGTCATAGTATGTGTAATGCAATATATTATATTGTAACCCTTTAGAATTGTATTTTATAAAATATGACTTTTTTCTTACATAACTACCGCCGATGTATATTTTGTCTCAAAATTAGAGTCTTGGAAATTCATGCATGATAGAAAAGTTTACTTAGAACATTGATCTAATAATATTAGATGCACAATCAGCACTCAAAAATGTACTCGCCAAAAGAGCGCCCAAATCGTAATTTGGGTGGTCTGTTTTATAAGGTTGAATTCATTTCAAATTCAAATCGATCAAAATCGTGTGTCAAATAGGCGTAAAGAATACAATATACAAGTATATATTGGATGTCAAATCAATAAAGGGTTGTATCCCACCCAGGCATACAACGACAGCCCGCTAGTGTGCAGCGGGCAGGGCATATCGGCGTGCGGCGTGTGCGTCTGCCGGCCGGGCCGCTTCGGCAAGAGCTGCGAGTGCTCGGCGCACGGCGGCATCTCGCTGGAGCAGGAGCGCGGCTGCCGGCCCACCAACGCCAGCTCCGGCCCGCTCTGCTCCAACCGCGGCACGTGCATATGTGGCGTGTGCGAGTGCAATAAGATGGATGATCCGCTCAAGGTTGGTCTTTGTGCTTTGTTTTTATTGATTTAGATGGCAAACGAACAGGCACCATCCTTACGCTGTCGCCCATGGAAAGCGAGCGACCAAGAACAAAGCTCAGTTTGTAGTTTCGTTCTAATTCAGTTACAGATGTGTTGCGACCCTTGAGGACTGAGATAGTCGCCTGTAAAAAGTGTAACCGGCTCCACAGCTTTTTATCCGTGGTAGAAATATACACGGTGATGATTTGTGATGATTTTTAAATGTCTGTCTTAGGCATGCGAAAAAATTTGCCTCTTAAAATTGAGCACTATTTCTCAATTTTAAGAGGTTTTTTTTCAACGAAATGACGAAACGATTGATATCTGGCGTGCGTCGGGATGTATTACATTGCCAAGTATTATAAGTCTTTATTGTAACCAGGTGATATCGGGCCCGTTCTGCGAGTGCGACAACTTCACGTGCGACATGAACAAGGGCCAGCTGTGCTCGGGCCCGTCGCACGGGGCGTGCGTGTGCGGCAAGTGCCATTGCGACCCCGCCTACACCGGGCCCGCGTGCCAGTGCCTGCGCGACCAGACGCCCTGCATCTCGCCCGGTCAGTTTACCTCGCTTTGTACTCTGTAGCGCTGCCATGCTACTCTTAATGACTTTGCTCACTGTCACAGTTACTACACCTTTGAATGCAATAAGCGATCGGAACACTCAAAATATTCCATGTTCTATAGAAAATTTGTATTGAAGCGTTCTGATCGCTTAGTGGAACGCGTCTCAATCAATAAATATGATACTACCAGCATCCCAACGTTAGCTATAGCTATTTTGTCATCTCGGCATTGAATATTGTGATTATCTTATTAGATGCCTTAGCAATCGTTTAAAATAAATTTTAAATCCATTTTTGCAGAAAACGGCAAGATATGCAGCGGGAACGGCAAATGTGTGTGCGGCCAGTGCGTTTGCAACGTAGACGACGACAGACATTATTCAGGAAAATACTGTGATCAGTGCCCTGTAAGTACACCTCTTATACTAAGCATTTGGGCTAATAGTAAACTTAAAAATACACTTTATCTAGTACTTTTAAAACATGAGATTATTGTTAAGACGAATTGTCTGATTGCATTTTAAATATTCGAAATAAAAGCACGTCAGTGTCGTGGAACACTCGGTTGAGACAAAATTTTATAATATTGTCGTTGTATATTACACTTTACTCTGAAACCTTCCTTGCGTATTTCTAGTTATCTTGTATGTTTTAGCACTACCAAAACTTAGTATTGGTGTATATTATCTGACATACCTCACCTGACAGCTGGCACAACTGCGCATCCGTGCGACGGAAAAAACCTTACACAATTTTTCTTCTAGCCTCCATCCTTACCATATTATGATAAGCAACGTCCCTCCAAAACTTGATGAAATTGTTTAGTAAGATTTATACATAACGTTAAACAAATCGGTTTGTTGTTTGATAGTAAATATTTTCATTCGTTTGTCACACTTATCCGGGGTGTTTATTAAATTTTATATTTTCGTATGTCAGACATGCCCGGGCCGATGCGAGGACTTCAAGCACTGCGTGCTGTGCGAGGTGCACAAGCGCGGCCCGCTGTACAAGCCGGACGAGCCCGGCCGCGACTGCGGCGACTGCGCGCTCTACCCCGAGGTCGAGCAGGGGAAGATCGAAGGTTGTATAGCATTGTATGGTATATAGCACGCCGGTGTGGTTTGAACGTACTGAAGGGATATTTCGGGACCATTAGAAAATCTGAAATAGTTAAAAAGGGTGAAATAATACAGGAAATTTGAAAAAAAACTACGAATAAATACTTCATTAACACATTAGCTTTTGTTTCATGTAACATTGTTATAGTCCACTCGAATATCGATATTGATGTTAATTATGTCACAAATTAAATTTAAATAAAATCACAAATTATATAATTTGCATATTTGATAATACATATTTATTATGTAATCCCATCTTTTTACAACGACGTCAATATTATGTTGTTTTAGCTAACGAGACCCGAAACGAACACTTGTGTAGTTTCTACGACGACGAAGACTGTCTGTACGTATATGTGTACTCATACAACGAAACCCAGCACCTGCACATTCGAGCACAAAAGGAACACGAGTGTCCCAGGAAGGTATGTACTAAAAAATATTTATCGATTCTTACTTTTGTAACTCAATGAAATTATATTCATAAACAAATAAATCATTGTTCAAACTTTCTAACCACCTTATTCAAGGTTCTGAATGGTATACACATATATAAGATCACTCACTATGACATGACATGACCTTGATATTTTGTGAACTGTATAAAAAAATAAAAATAGTTCAGAATCTTTTAATTTTCATACATAAGTTTTTCATTGGCTACATATTACGTCACTATTTATTTCCAGGTATTTATATTGGGGATAGTACTGGGCGTGATAGCGGCGATAGTGTTGGTGGGGCTGGCGCTGCTCATGCTGTGGAAGATGGTCACCACCATCCACGACCGGCGGGAGTTCGCGCGCTTCGAGAAGGAACGCATGATGGCCAAATGGGACACCGTGAGTACTTTCGTATTGCAGATAATAGAGAAAATAAATCAATTTTATAAAAGTGTATATTTTAGGGTTCCGTACCCAAACGGTAAAACGGGACCCTATTACTGAGACTTCGCTGTCCGCCCGCCCGTCCGTCCGTCCGTCCGTCTGTCTGTCACCAGGCTGTATCTCATGAACCGTAATAGTTACACAGTTGAAATTTTCACAGATGATGTATTTCTTTAGCCGCTACAACAAAAAATACTAAAAAACAGAATAAAATAAATATTTAAGTGGGCGCTCCTACTTTCGACGCCTCAGCGCTAGTTTAGTTACCTTTCGGTCCAAGAGATAGCGTTGTGGGTAATATGTGGCTACAATAAAATAATTAAATATAGTGAGGCTTTCATACAAAAGACCATATTTTTGGCGTTTTTATTTTTATACATAATGGTACGGAACCCTTCGTGCACTCGGACTTGGCCGGTTTTTTCAAGCATATTAATTTAACCTATTATAGATTTTGGTTTCGTAGTTAAATATATTGATGATAGTATGCCGATGTTGATTAATGTATAGTGTAGATTATTGTTTGATTCCCAATTAAAGTGAGATTCAATGATCATAGGAATATACAAAACATTTAATGTTGCTTCCGTTGGTTAAGGTCTTCATGGTTAAGGTTTCATCGTAAAGACTAATGAGAATTAGCATTGTATCGATTTCGAACCCTGGCCTAGCTAGATATAGGTTGTACTCAGATTGGTCAATTATCAGTATCAAAGCAATTACTTGATATTTTTATTTTTTTGCAGGGAGAGAATCCTATTTACAAACAAGCAACTTCAACATTCAAGAATCCTACGTATGCTGGAAAATAAACATAAATTAAAATAATTTGTGGATCTGAGGTATAAAGTCGTCTCACAGATATCGTGATACCGCGTTTGTTGGTGACAGCGCATTTTGTTAACATATTGACAGGATTTGGTATTATCTCATAAAATTATATGCATCATTGATCTGTGCAGTAGACATTCTTTCATGTAGAATTGTTAGGAGTTGCTGAAGATGCCTTAAAATGTGCCTTTTACCAAAATATAATTTGACATTACGAGCAAAACGATTCAATAGTGCTAATTTACTACATTTTGGATTACAGTATTTTTTTATACTGGTGTATTTATATGTATCTAAAATCTCATTTTTCAAGATTGCGAAGACTTAATCTCCCGATTTTTATAGTACGCTTTTTGTACTTAGGTGTGCGTGTGATTGTCGTACTTATGTATTGTGTTAGTGTGAGTGCTATCGAATATAGCGTGGTACAACGTACAACTAACTCGTGCTTTTCAATACAGGAGATCCTTCGAGACAAGTTTACCATGCTGTATTCGATCTTAGTCAATAAACGTAGTAATTGCATACTGTCACTTTTTAAGTATAAATAATAATCGTTGTATGTAGGTGAGGTTTTATTACTGACGATAAAAAAAATAAGTTAACGTGAAATACGTTCTATATTTAAGCTAATGAGGCGAAGTCAACCTGATGGCGTTTGCTCCATTTCCTCACACGGTATCCGAGAGATACTTGAGATAAGAAAATATTAAAAATATTGTGACGGGAACAAATATTTTCTATAATAATATATGTAGAGTTCCTGCATTCTGTGAAACCGTGTCTGGGAATCGAGCGACTACGGCAAGGCTGATTGATACATGTATTAATAAACTGAGACGCAGTTCAGAATCAATCTCCGCTGTTTTTCTACCAATCTTCTTAATTTTATTGTTTAGTAGCTAATTATTAGCTTAAATGATATAAAAAAAAATTGAAAACATTAAATAAAAAACATGAAACCATAGTTCATATTCGAACACAATACACACATGTGTTCGTGTTGTGGTCGAAATTCTAATAAATACTATTAGATTTTTATTAGGGCGAAGTTTGCGATATACTACAATATATATACAAACCAAATGTTTTAAAAATATGATGTCGATTTCTGTGACAATGTACACGAGTTTAAATAGTATTTAAAGCATGTAACATGAATGTAGCATTGTATGCATCGTACTGAAAATAAATTGTGAAGTGATGATATAATAAATATTGCGTTGGCTATATGACACAGAAATGTGTTTGTTTCATGTATTAATTTTACGATGTATTCATAAAGCGATTTCACTGCCGTGTTATAAGCCTCACTAGTATCTACGCCTTGCTTCTTCCGTTTTCTGTTGAGAAGTGCCTTACTCTGTATTGATAAACAATAACATTGTTTTGTGCCATTACTAATAGATCATTATTAAAAGTGTTTTTATTATTTATTTCGATATTAATCTCGTATAGATAAGCATAGCTTTATTTCTTGAATATTGTTAATAACGTTTTGATTTTTTTTTCATTTTTATGATAATAAATACTTATGCATTTGGAGGTCTATATTTATCATGTATTGTACAAACTTTAATTATTATTCTTCAACAAATGGTACATTGTGATAATATCCTGATTTTATAAAATATGATTTATAATAATAGTAAATGTGGCCTTTTAACTGTAGCTAATAAAGTAATAAAATAATTAATACCAAACCATTTTTATTTAACTACTTTAACCTTTGCTTAGATTATTGAGCTATGATAGCCTCAAACCCCTTCAGGTTCAGAAAGTTGAATTCGTATTAAGTTAGAATCTCTGAACCATGGATTCATCTCTCGTGTCGGCAGAACATTAGTATTTTAGTGATGTAACGAATGTAATTTTTTGAACATTCGCGAATTCGAATGCGCATGCGAATGTCAGCTTCCGACATTCGCGAATGCGAATGCAAATAAGTATTGATTTTTTTTTTATTTGAACTCAATTCTTTATGCGTGATCCATTTGCATCTTTCTTCGAAACTACCGAGCTGATTCGAACTTACCTGACCACAGTGTCAGCCCGCTAGAGGTCCGTCAACTATTTGGTAGGTATGAAGCAATTTTTTTTATTTATACCTTTATAAAAAATCTCACACGACGCGAAACGAAACAGTAGATTGGAAATCGGTTTTAATCGTTTACTCACTTAGAATTTCGTTTCATTATTTTTGATGCTCCGAGCTATAGGTTCATCACAAGGCAGAATATTACTTACACAAATTATAGGTAAACCGATATTAATATCGACAAGTAATAAAATGAGAGCACCAATCAACACATTGAAGTCTAATTAAATAGCTCAAAAACTTCTTGTAAGATTTCGTTCTAAATTCAATGAGAACACGCTCATCAGCTGCCAATAAAATAGTAGATTGTATAACAAGGGAGCAAAGTATGAATATATCTATTTATGTATGGTATGTATGTATAATAGTAGAATCCCGAGCGAAGCGAGGGATTCTTTAGTAGAATCCTGAACGTAGCGAGGGATTCAAAGTATGTCGCCCGAGCCAAAAATATTTGCTCCCGAGTGATACACTCTACTTTTCATCCCCCCCTATGAGAAAATAAAAGGCGCCTCAAATTCAGGAATAATACTGTCACAGTCACTAAACTAACTAAACTGACTAACCCGACTAACCCGACTAGCCCGACTAGCCCGACTAACACGACTAACCCGACTAATCCGACTAACCCAACTAAACTAACTAACTAAACTAAAGAACTCATTTTTCAAAACAAAACCATGAATTTCTAACAATCCGAACTAGATTTAAAAAATTTTCCTCCCCGTTATTTAAATTATTTAGTTAAATAACGTTATTTAAATAACGGGGAGGAAAAACTCATTCCCGCCCGCTAAAAGTTTCTTATAGAAAACACCAACTTTGGGCCCCTTTAAGTCCGAACCAAGTCTTCTTTTTCGAATAGGTGGGATGAAAAAATATCTTCGACATCGGTCCATACAGCCTAGAGGTTAAGTCAAAGTCAAAGTCAAACTGTTTATTTCATCTAGGAATTTACAAATTCACTTATGAACGTCAATTTTTTGATTCTACCACCGTTTTGGAAAAGTGCTTGAGGAGAAAAAAACGGCGAAAAAAAACTCCTCCGCATCTTTTAAAATAAAAATTACAATATTACTTAATTGATACAGGTAAGCACTAACCTAGCGGAGCTGGTTGCAGAGCTGGTAATTTCCATGCCTTTTTGTCATCTAAATATTCCTGTATACTATAGTAGCTCTTGTCTACGAGTTGTGCTTTTACATGCTTCTTAAACAACTCTGAAGGCAGGTCACGGATTGCCTTAGGGACTTTATTATAGAACTGTACACCAAGCCCCATAAAAGAACGCTGCACTTTACCTAGCCGATATGAAAGCGTCGCCAAATCATGCATCTTTCTTGTTAAGCGATTATGATAGTCGCTGTTTTTTTATATGCATTTATGTTGTTTCTTACAAAAACTATATTACTATATATGTACTGTGAGGCTACTGTAAGTATAATACCTACTTCTTTGAATTTATCACGGCAAGATTCCCGATACCGTAGTTTATGAATAGCTCTAATGGCCCTCTTTTGCAATACAAAGATTTGTTGTATATCGCTTGCTTTACCCCACAGTAATATGCCATAAGACATAACACTATGAAAGTATGCGAAGTAAACAAGCCTAGCAGTTTCTACGTCAGTAAGCCGTCTTATTTTTCTAACCGCATAAGTAGCCCTACTAAGTTTCGTCGCAAGAGTTGCTAAATGCGCGCCCCATTGTAGTTTACTATCCAGGGTTATTCCTAAAAATACTGTTGATTGTTCCATTTTTAATGCTTCATTATTTAATTTAAGTGTCTTATCGACATTCTTTACATTTGGTAGGGTAAACTCTATACATTTAGTTTTTCTTGCATTTAGGAGTAAATTATTAATTGTAAACCACTTTGATATATGCGACAAAGCATTGTTCACATCGTCAAAATTACGTTTATTTCTGTCCGTCTTAAATAATAATGATGTGTCATCAGCAAACAACACAATGTCCGCATGTTTTTTTACATAATATGGTAAATCATTTATATATATACTAAGAAAATAAAAGGACCTAAAATTGAGCCCTGTGGAACACCCATCACAGCCTTAGACCCTGATGCAGGGCCCGATTTAGGGGGGGGCAACCCGGGCAATTGCCCGGAGCGGCGAAATTGAGGGGCGGCAAAATTGGGGGCGCGCGGCGCGTCGGCGCCAAAAATTTGAAAGATGGTTAAACAAAAAAAAACCACCACTACGCAAAAATTGTTAGAACACAATTTATTACTGTTGACATGACTGAAATTTCACATTATATTTTAGTACATTACAAAAATAAAACGTGGTCACACTGCGTCCTTCAGTCTGTGCATGTTTTGCACGATGGTGCACACAGCACGATTGGGCATGACCGCCGTACGCGTTTGCGCGGACGTGGACGGACAGCAAGATGGATGGTGCATAGTGTGCGTACAGGCCTTTAGTTTCGTGGGGTTTGGGGTTTCAAAGATACAAATACATTACTTTCACTCGCGCTACGCTAGTCAGTTGCAGTTTCTTTATTCCTCTGTTGTTTTCTATTCTATTAATTGAATTTAACGCGACCAATTTCGAAATCGCGAGAAAAAAATCAGCTGTTCCATATATTTTGGTCGACCGGATAGTCATTTTACTATGGAACAGCTGATTTTATTAGCTGATTTGATTTGAGTATACTTGTTCCCGCATATGAGTTTTTTCCGTGTGAATCCTGATCCTACGGGAATTCCGCGATAAAACGTAGCCTGTACATTGCTCCACAACTTCCTCTATCTCCAAGTGTAAGTCCCATAAAAATCTAAGCTCGCGACTTGGCGCGTAGGAGTTTTTCCCTCGTCAACCCTGATCCTGCGGGAATTCCAGGATAAAAAGTATCCTGTACATTGCTCCACAATTTCCTCTATCTACCAGTGAAAGTCCCGTAACAATCTAAGCTCGCGAATTGGCGCATAAGAGTTTTTCCTACGTGAATCCTGATTCCGCGGGTATTCCGAGATAAAAAATAGCCTATATGGTGCTCCAGAACCTCCTCTATCTCCCAGTGAAAGTCCCATAAAAGTTTAAGCCCATGCCTTCACGCATAGGAGATTTCCCCGCGTGAATCCTGAATCCCGCCGGAATTTCGGGATAATTAAGTAACCTATGTGTTGCTTCAGAACCTCCTCTAACTCCCAGTGAAAGTCCCATAAAAATCTAAGCCCGCAACTTCGCGCATAGGAGTTTTTCCCGCTTAAATTCCGATCCCGCGAGACTTCAGGAACCAAAGTAGCCTATATGATGCTCTATAGCCTCCTCTACCTCCCACTGAAAGTGCCATAAATATCTGCACCCGCGACCTCGTTCCCGCATTTGAGTTTTTCGCGTGTTATTCCTGATCCTGCGAAAATTCCGGGATAAAAAGTAGCTTGTATATTGCTCCACAACTTCCTCTATCTCCCAGTGAAAGTCCCGTAAAAATCTAAGCTCGCGACTTGGCGCGTCGGAGTTTTTCCCACGTTAACCCTGATCCTGCAAGAATTCCGGGATAAAAAGTAGCCTGTACATTGCTCCACAATTTCCTCTATCTCCCAGTGAAAGTCCATTAAAAATCTGAGCCCGCAACTACGTTCGCGAAGCTTTTCTCGCGTGAATCCCGATCCCGCGGGAATTGCGGGATAAAAATATAGGTTGCTCCATAACCTCCTCTATCGCGCGTTGGAGTATTTCACGCGTGAATTCTGATCTAGCGGGAATTCCGGGATAAAAAAGCCTATATATTGGTCCACAATCTCCTCTATCTCCCAGTGAAAGTCCCGTAATAATCCGTAGAGTTAAAAATTCATCTTTATACATCAAGCTGTTTTCGATTAAGTAAATAACCTTTCAACCCTTATTTTACCTATTTAGGGGTTGATTTTTAAAAACTTTGATACTTATGGGTTTTTCATTATTGCTTTTTATAATTCTAAATACCAATTTTCATATCTGGTCTACAATTGACGGATTTGCATGCAAACTTTGAACCCCTATTAGACCCCATTAGGAGTGGAATATCAAAAAATCCGTTCTTAGTGGATACCTTCTAACTATAAACTACCTCCCTGCCAAATTTCATATTAATAACTAGCGAACCGCCCTCGCTTTGCTTCGGGACCCGTAGGTATCAACCGCGTAGGTCCCGCTCCCGTAGGAATTTCGGGAAGATAATAAACTATCCCCAAAATTAATTTAGGTTAATTTAAATTAAACTTAGAAATAAAGCTTACGACAAAATAATAGCAAAGTAGCAAAGGATCACAGCAAGATTAATTCAGATTAAACTTGGAAACGCGGCAAGTTTGGTATGGCAGTGGGTTCGACCAAATTTGATTACCATAAAAACGGTTCTAGTGTGTTAATCTTAAAAGATAGACATATACTGTCGTGGACATTTTTTTAGATCATTTCAAGAGGAATAATTCTTTCATACATATATTTTTGGTATCTTGAATCGTTTTCGCAACGCATGCAACGAAAGCCCTCGAGAATGAATAATTTTCCCCGTTTTTTCCACATTTTCCATTATTTCTTCGCTCCTAATTGTTGCAGCGTGATGTTATATAGCCTAAAGCCTTCCTCGATAAAAGGTCTATTCAACACAAAAAAAAAAAATTCAATTCGAACCAGTAGTTCCTGAGATTAGCGCGTTCAACCAAACAAACAAACAAACTCTTCAGCTTTATAATATTAGTACCTATAGATTATGTTCAGCGGTTTCTGAGATTTCGTGATGAGTGAGTCAGTGACCTTTCGCTTATATACAATGTGTTATTTTACACTTGATCAAAAAAATGAACGGATATTACGTAGATAAAAAATTATCGATAAAAAATGGGAAGATTTTTTTATTTCAGCTATTTCGAAAATAGAGGCACCTTAATGTATGTAAATGTAAATGTGTAATTATAAAATTGTAAAATTATGGGTTATTGTTGCCTGACATAAATAAATAAATAAATAAATAAAATTAATATTTTTTTTAGGAAAATTCTCATCTTTTGGTTTTAATTTTTATTCTTCCATACTTTAAGAGAAAAAAAATTAAAACCGAAAAATGAGAATTTTCCTAAAACAAATATTAAAGTGCCAAATTTTCGAAATAGCTGACATAAAAAAAATCCATTTTTTATCGATATTTTTTTATCTAGTATCCGTACATTTTTATCAAGTGTAAAATTAACACATTGTATAGATAAATATCTTAAAATAAAACTTATTTTGTTTCAATAATATAGGTACGGAAAATTTGTATTTTTATAGGTTAAAATTACACCATAACGTAAGGGCGGCAAATATTGTTTTGCCCGGAGCGGCGAAACAGCTGGATCGGGCCCTGTCTATCACTTAAGTAAGACCTAATCAGGCTAAGCGACTTGTTTTTTACCCCATAATAATTAAGTTTTAATAGTAATATTTCATGCTCGACACAGTCAAAAGCTTTAGATAAATCACAAAATACACCAATGGCATTCTGAATCAATTTTTATTCAATGAAATTCATTAAGAATTCGGCTTCCTACTCTAGCGGTCTGGGTACCACTCCCAGGGCTCGCACTTCTCACTTTTCGGAGTTATGTGGATTTTAAGCATTTTATTTAAATTTTACTGGCTATACCGGTGAAGGAAAACATCGTAAGGAAACCTGCGTAGCGGAGAATTCGCAAAATTAAAATGTGTGTGAATTTTCCAAATCTGCACATGATCAGCGTGGAGGACTAATCTCATTCTGAGAAGAGACCCGTGCCCTGCAGCGATAACTGTCCCAGTTATCGGTTGCGATGGTGATGATGATACCACCTATAACCGAATGATCGTGAATCATTGTGATCAGGGCCGAGGTAAGTGGGCATGCAAGGCGTGCATTGCACGCGGGCGGCACGTTGCAGCTAGGGTCGGCCCTAAATATACCGGGGTTTGGTTTTAGCTTTGGGAGTAATGCATGGGCTGGATGCTCTGCTGACTAGTTTGGATGTAATAATGAAAAAATAAACTAATAAATTCAAACATACGCCGCGCCAGGATTCCATATGGCACCAATCGCATGGACAGCACAAATAACATCAATAACACACACACACACACTATGTATCTATGCAAGTAGTACTTACTATGTATACAACTATACAGTGTGCATGTATACCTACTTACAGTCTACAGAAAGCATGACTAATACCCATCTTAGAACAATACTACTTTATTGTACTTTATTGTAGGTACTTACAAACATTTCTCCGAAAGCACGGCCTTACCTACCTTATACTTACTTAAATAGATGATTGAACGATTCCACGTCTAGCCGATTTCATGGTTCTATAACTCAGCAGGTAATTTAAAAAAGCTATCGGAAAAAGGCTGTTTGGTTGTGACGTATTTCAGCGAAAGAAAATGAAAGAATGCGTTCAGAATTTAGACTATGTAATAAATACATATGCCTAATACCTAATATTAAGCACTTGCGTGAAAATCAAGATTAAGTAAATAATGTACGTAGTTGCAGGTAGGTATGCTATGGTAATAAACTTATAACAAACTTCATATTTAATTAGGTATTAGTACCCAGTCGTAATTTTCACGAAATTAAAGCTATATAAGAAATTTAGTTATGCAGGTATTTAACCTTAATAGAAACAATAGGTGAAAATGCCTGAAACCTATTAAGCAGAGTGAAGCTATAAACTCCGAATTGTTTTATTCGTTTCGTTGCGAGAGTTGATTGAATGTACGATTTATGAATTCGCATTCAGATACTTTTTTTTTAATAGCCGACGATAAAGTCACCATCTGATGGTACCTAATTGGTCCCTGTTGTCTTTAACATCAACATGGGCGGGGAACCGCCAGATTTTTTTATATCTGCTTTTACTTGAGTCGATGACAATATGGAATTGCTTCTCCCCGCTGAAAATAAATAAATTTATTAAGTGTGCTCTCAGTTCAATTTACTTAAGGAAATTCAAATTCTAAAATGAACCTCGATAACAGGAGCGGAAAGCTGGCATTTGTGTGGGTTGCCATTGAAACGAATTGGACATCGAACGCGAACAGAGTATTCACATAGGTACATAGGCGTACCCAGCTTCTGATCCAGGGGTTTCAAGGGTCCTCCTGAATTCCTTGATCGGGAGTGGATAAAAAACAGGTTTTCGTCGTGAGGGGGAGGGGGCAGCAATTGCATCCCCTTGCGCCCTCCCTTATTTATTTAATTACGATTCCAGGTATATAAGCGGTACTATGCATTCTCGACATGCATAGATGTCGTTGGAGTTCAACAGTTTAAATATTTATTTAAAGCATTTATTGTTGAAACATCACTGCTATACTTACGAGTAGGTAACTACGACGATATCTCATATATATTTAATAATAATCTCATATATACTTAATATGTTACTTTATGTATATGAGTACAGACCTATTTATTATAACCAAAGTTAAGAATCATAACGTGAAGTAAAGTGACGTCATATCTTACGCAGCTCTACTTAAATCACATTTAAATAATATGTTATTTCTGTTCCGCGGTAGAGATATCGAACTGTATCGAAATTAGAATTTATTAAAAAATGTTTTTCTTGTGTCCTTCGTCGCTCGTCGAAAATTCAATTTCCGCCCGAGTCATAAAAGATCTTAACGGCTTATCGGTTTGACAGCTTATTAGGGAAATTGTTTACCGATCCTGATTTCACACAATATCGTGTAGAGTAGGGGAGTCCGGGAGAGTTTATCAGGTAGGAGACATTAGCCACTGCTCATAGATTTTTTGTACAACTAGATATCTGATATTGCGACATTGCCACACTTCTTAGACTCCATAGGGCCCCCCCACCTCACACACGCGACGTCGCAGCAATCGGTAGTTTCGTTTAGTAGTGAGAAGTGACAACGCGTTTTTGTGCTCGATAAATAAATTTTTCAATTTTCGATATTTGATTTCTATTGCTTACTGTGAATTGATTCTAGCATGTCATATATATGCATGGTTTGTATAACTAACCTTCTCACAATAACGGCAAACAGTCTTCACATAAGCGTAATAGGTTTTTATAAAAATATAAAAACAGACGGCTTGGCGTGGGGTGGGAGACATTAGCCAAATGTCGGAAGGGAGACTTTACCCAGGCTATTCTCTTCCGCAATCAGTCAATGCCTTCAACGTCAGCATCAGTATTCATGAATGAAACTGTGGTGTCTAAAGCCAATTCACCATCAATTTTGGCTGAAGATGGATCTAAGAAAGCAATTGCAATATTAAGACCTTCAGCAGAGGTACATCTACATCTCAAGACCAGGATATGACAACGGTAGATAGACAAGTAGTTTTGTCACAAATGATTCGTCCATTTCCAAAAGCTGCTCCTAGAAAAAGTCTCTGCCGTGGTAGACAGCTTAGAAAAACTAAAATTTTGACAAAAACGCCAGAAAAATCAGACCCAATTGATCATAATGCACGGAAAAATAAAATAAAAATAAAATGACAAGAAAGAAACAAAAAGGTAAAGCAAAGAAAAAGACAGTAAAAAGACAAGTTTTAAAGTAGAGTGAAAGTGAGACAAAGCTTGATGAAGAACCCAAGTACGACGATAGCAGTGATGAATAGTCACTATTTTAGGAAATATACAACTAATACAGTTAATTACTCACTAGGATATTCAAAGTATCTTCCTCGTGTTATCGTAAACTATGTGCCATACTTTTTTTAATAATTTTTCTATAAAATTACAATTTGTAATGATTTTTTTTCTTCGTTTAGAAACGGGTAAAGTCTCCCTATTTAGGGGCTCAAGTCTCCCGCCCAGACGGGAGATATTAGCCGAAAGTCACTTTGGTAACAATCGTTAATAACTCTTGAACTATAAATGATATATAAATCTGTCTTTTGAGTAAATAAAGACAAATAATGTAGCTTTAGGTAAAATTTATACAAAATAGCAATATTTAAGTATAGAAAGATTTACGAACATTTTAGTGCAAGGTGGCTATACTCTCCCGGACTCCCCCTACCCAATCTACTCGTATGCAGCGCGTCGTTTAGATCTATACTAATATTATAAAGCTGAAGAGTTTGTTTGTTTGTTTGGTTGAACGCGCTAATCTCAGGAACTACTGGTTCGAATTGAAATTTTTTTTTTGTGTTGAATAGACCTTTTATCGAGGAAGGCTATAGACTATATAACATCACGCTGCAACAATTAGGAGCGAAGAAATAATGGAAAATGTGGAAAAAACGGGGAAAATTATTCATTCTCGAGGGCTTTCGTTGCATGCGTTGCGAAAACGATTCAAGATACCAAAAATATATGTATGAAAGAATTATTCCTCTTGAAATGATCTAAAAAAATGTCCACGACAGTATATGTCTATCTTTTAAGATTAACACACTAGAACCGTTTTTTGGTCGAACCCACTGCCATACCAAACTTGCCGCGTTTCCAAGTTTAATCTGAATTAATCTTGCTGTGATACTTTGCTACTTTGCTATTATTTTGTCGTAAGCTTTATTTGTAAGTTTAATTTAATTTAACCTCAATTAATTTTGGTGATAGTTTATTATCTTCCCGAAATTCCTACGGGAGCGGGACCTACGCGGTTGATACTTACGGGTCCCGAAGCGAAGCGAGGGCGGTTCGCTAGTCGTTTATAAGTATAATGGATTGTGACGGTTTCATATTTACATTTATTGTATATTAAATATGATAAGCAAAATATTAATCACATAAAACACTCGAGAAATAAATTACGCAGGTTATTAAATGTTGAAATATTTAGGAGACGTAAGTACCTACTAAATATTTATACGTAGGTACTTACCTATCTCAGGGAAAATTATAAAGGACACTCGAGATATCAAATTTCTCATAAAATTTGGGTAGTTAATCATCGTACGAAAACTCCTGAGAGTAATTATATTTACTAAATCCTGTAATAGTCGCTTTTTAATACCCGCATTTTTTGCCACCAAGTATACAAAGTACAATTTCGATAGGCAAATGTTAAAACTAGGGTACAAATACAAAGGTCCGAAACCTCTGTTGTGGTCTCTATATCAATTCAATTTAGATAACTACTTAGTTTGTTACATAACATTAACAATTGTATAAATTGTTAAGATACTTAGGCTTAGTATGTACTTTATAGTTAGAATGTTATAGTAAGACATGGCTCGTTGATATCTACTCGTATAGCTTCAATCCATTAGCGGTCTATTGTAGCGCATGTTCTTCTTTGGAAATAAAGGGACATGTAGCATATTATTATCATGCTACCTCTTTGTGAATTAGTTAAGGTTTTATTGCTGAAGATGTAGAGCAACAACTCTACATTTGTTTTGTGATATTAACTGACTAGGTGGTAGAGCCTAGAGTTCGCCCGGGGTAGTACCACCGCCCGCCAAGGTACTCAGTACCATTCCTACCGTCATAATAATTGTTTTTAAGAGCAATTGTGTTCCGGATAGGAAGGTGTGGAACCGGTTCACTTTTTTTAGAGGCGACCATCTCAGTCCTCAGGGGTAGCAACGCATCTGTGACCGAATTGGAACAAGACTAACACTAATCATTACTAACTGGACAATACTAATATTAACTAACAGGACTAACTATCACTAACAGTCCCTGTCCTCACACTTATTAACAAACTAACCAACTAACATTCTAACACCATCTACTAATTGGACTAACCACCCTAGTCCCTAAATTGGGTCTTGTTCTAAGTCGGTCACAATTGCCAAAAAAAAAAAATTTGTATTAAGTCAACATTTTCTCATCGTCTTACCTATGAATCATAATGGTCCCATTGCTGGATTCGGATCTTCTATTCTTCTCTGAGAATAAGAAGTACCTACTTAACTGCTGTAAATTTTTGAGGAGTTCTCTCGACTGTGTTTCGGCTTCATCAAATCGACTCCAGACTTTCATTAAATTGTAGAGCTTTAATATTATAGGTACTTAATGAAAACATTAGATAACAAACACATTAGTCGCCCTAACAATTTTCGATATTAAATCTGCTCCCCTCGATTTCTCTGGGATCCTATCATCAGACACTTCTTTCCTTTCCTTATCATGAGACTATCCATGGAAATCTACTTTCCAACAAAAAAAGAAATATCAAAATAGGCTCATAAAAAACGAAAAACACACATAAGAAAGCATATGTACCTACGGTCGAATTGAGAACCTCCTTTTTTGAAGTCGGTTAAAAAGAAGGGAATTTTTCGGGAATTTCAAATGGCATGATCCTTTTTCCGCTGCCCAAAGTATCCAACCAATCGTAACAATTTGTTACGCAACAAACGAGGCCGATACCTTTTTGCAGTACCGATAACTTTTTGCTTAGATACCCACAACCTTTGGAGAATGATTCCGATTTATGCGAAATTTGCGCCCCACGATACGTGAATCAAGATTCACTCGCTTATTATTTCTTATAAAGATTAAAGCGATAATCTCTGTAAGTAGTTACCATTAGGCAAAACTGTATTAAGTAAATAAAGAATATAATAGTACAAACTAAGTTAATTGATAATAATATTAGGTAGACAGGTACCTGGTACCTACTATCTATATTAAAAATCCCACTTCAGTACCTTCAATCTACGGTGAGTTCAGTTAAAAGTAAAACTCAAATCAGACTTTATACCTACATCAAAAGTATCATTGTATTTAATTCTTAGATCATTTTGTTTTTTTCCTATTTATTTATTTATTTTACTTTAATTAAAACGGTAAAAACCAGTTACAATAATTATAGAGACATCACAGCTATACTTCTCGCTCGCAGAACTGCAAACATACCGATAATATTTTCGGCAATTCATCCGCAAATAAATCACATTCAGGCATGCATTCAGGGTATGTAGGTATAATTTATTAATAGGTGCTAATTATTCAAACTTCAACTTAAAGTTCAGATTCCACGCACTAACTTATAATTTTGTTAATCTTAATGACCATTTTGTATGTAATAATTTAAACTTATCTGTGAAGAACGATGCTGGTGGCAAGTTTAATATAATTTTGCACGCTTTAAGTTGTCACTAAACATTTAATTTATAACTGTTTGCTATTCCAAATAGAAAAATACATACTGTGCTTTTAAGATATTGAATTTATCCATGCGATACGGAGCGGTCGCGCTTCACAGTGGGCGTAATTTAGAGCGGCTGAGTTCACACAGCTTTCCCGGAAAGTTCCCAAGAGTAGAGAAAAGCTTTGTGTAAGTGCAGCTACTTAGTGGTCGATAAAAGCTTGTAGAAATAAATTCTCATAAGTAAATTATAATGATTAATTGTTCATTATTCATGTTTGTTGCAACGATTAAGTATTAGACTCCTGCATCCATTCTTGATATTCAGCTTAAAAACGCCTACTCTTTTATAGTTTTTATAGTTCGTTATGACAAGTTTGTTTATATTATAATTCGTCACCTTTAATAAGTAAATAGAGTTCTTGTTAAAATTCCGCCTTCTGAAACATGCAAACAATTAACGTGGAGGTAATATAAGTAGGTATTTATTGAACAAATATTAATCCATACTAAAAAATATATAACTTATTAATGCGAAAGTGTGTTTGTTTTGTAGTTTCACGTTACAAAGGAACGATGTTATGGGATAATTTTTTGGGGAGATAGTTAGGAAGCTAGAGAGTGACATAGGATATTTTTCCGCACTAAGACATCTCATTTCCATAGGAAGATGAAGGTCGCGCAGAGCAGCATGAGCGCCTCCCCTCCCATGCATTATCGTTTTATTCGTATTTAACAATAAGTAGGTATACCTAATTATTTTCTTGTCAAGGAAAAGTAACGAATGTTCATCATAATTAATAGTTATTAAATTAAGATTAAAAATGTTTGAATATTTTAACATGATATTAATGTATAGACTTTTTTCAACGCCTCAACCTACTGTGAAGTTGGAGTACCTAGTTGGGTCAAAGTTTTAGTATCATAATATCATTGTAGAGAAATTAATACCTTATGTGATATACATATACCTGTAAGGTCATTGAGGGTCGAAACTGAGTATTACACAGGACGATCATAGAATTGTTCTCATCTAAGCCAATGTTAAGAATATTTTGTGCTAAATGCCGTTAAATCAACAATAATGTATTAGCGACATTATCATTGATTTACCGGTGACGTGTTGTGAACACGATATTCATTTGCGTGTTAATGGGTTTCCAAATCGAAGCGAAGGTCGTTTATTACTACTACCTTTAAAAATAAATGTACACATTCATAAAAAAGCGATTTTTTTTATTAAATTCTGGTAGGTATCCGCCTCGCTTTTTGTATTTCCGTAGCCGTTTTATTGAAACGGCAATAAGGAAAATACTTAATATACTGTATATTACTATGGTGTCTTCTAATTAAAGTATGGGTGTCTTTAAGAATTAAGTACTTAAAAAATGAAATAAGAAAGTAGTCAAGAAACATATTTTCTATAAACACTATCCACCCCGAGATGTCGCTAGTAGTAGCGTAGACGTAGTTTTTAAAAGAATACAAAATTACTATGTACTTATTCATTTTCAAAATACTTACTATAAGTCATTATTAATATTCATTTTTAGATAAAGACAAAACCTGCACTTTAATTTATTATAATTATTCAGTATAATTATATTTATTCAGTTGATTCACTATAATATTGCTTATCTTATTGTTTTGGTTTCATTTAAAAAATCTTTGTTATTGTCCTACACTAGTTTACTTTAAAAAGTAAAGACGAACTCTACTACTACAAGTACTAAGCACAACGAACGTCTACAACGAATATTTACTTTTGATTTAATTTTCATCTACCTCACTTCATAATTCTGTTGTTAGTTAGACCTACCATATCCACTAACGTTAGGTAACTTGTTTGTAAAAAATTTAAACTATTTTGTTTTCATAAGTAAATTCCACTGGGTGTTTTCTCCGCTCAAAAATAAATTGCTTTTCCAGTGTCATAAAAGAACTGTCTGTCGCACCGGTCCACTGATTAAAAGTATTAATTATGTATAATGCTATACTACGAGTAGGAATTAAGCCTTCACTTATTGACTTAGGACTTTATCGATCGTAAGTACTTATTCATTATTCATTTATCTATCAACGGGCTTAAAGCAATTTTATTTCGACACACAGCTCTAAACAAGGTAATGCACATTTATCTAAAACACCTGGGTTTGATTTTTGACACAAAAAAAAACTGTTTGACATTATAGGTACGGTGACCCTTAGCCGACTATCTTGGATTGGCAATGACCTCAGCATTAGGGGATTACCGAAGCAAATGGGCAGAATGTAATCACGATTACAAATTACGATTACATCTTGTGTAATCATCATGTAAGGCGTACAAAATACATATCGTGTGTATCCGTATCACAGTAAAATGAGTAGGTACAATCCGCGATGAGTTAAGTTTAAAATCATATGTTGAGTAAAGAAATGCCTCCGCCAAGAATGCTCTAACCATGTTTTCTTGAAGGGACTTTTCTGTACCTACATACTGGATCGAATCCCAGATGTACTTAATGTAAGATTGTAAGATTTTGATATCTCTATACCGAAATATGACTGGTAAAGAAGAATTCAGTGAACATTCTTTTCAAAAGCTGATGCAACCGAAACTGTCTAATTTGCATTCGAGCTGTGGCTAACTGAGCTGCTAGATTCTTTAGGGAAATATAAAAGACACCCGATAGTAATGTTACGTGAGGATTTTTATGTGAGATTCTTATCAACTAGACCCATCGAGATATTCACGTATCTGCGCGAGGGGAGGCCTTGGCCTCCAAAAAATAACATCGGTGGTACTCCAATGGCTCAAAGACACGAAGTCAAAAATGTTGTTGCCCTTTCCTGGATTCCGATACATCTGGCTGCTCGATGACCTAAGGACGGCTGACGAGAACCTTATCGTCATGCCTGAGTGCCGCCGCTGTCAAGTTGCAGACAATATCAGCTAAATCATTGTCTCGTTGTTGTTTAAAATTTATAACGAGTTATAATCGATGGATGCGGCTACTCACAACTCACAGTCACATCTGTTTATTGCAATAATATAATATTTAAAGCAACAATTCGTAAAAACACCTACTAACACTATAAACTTTTCAAAACATTAAATTCTTTGCACGCTATAAAGTTTTCGCTGTACTGTTAACACCACATTCATTTATGATTGTTTGAAGAAAGAACACATTAGTGATACAAAGGCTCCGCAGGTGGCTCGGCGATTAATCACAGCAAAGAATTCGTAGCGCGTGGGGCGGGCGGCGCGGCGGACGCGGTAGTGCCGCCCTAGACCAGCGGAGCGCCGCACGCCCCGAGGCCTCTGCGACCGAGCCTCGCAACACGTAAGCTCATGCAAAGGAAGCGCCAGCGGCGAAACGTCACTACACCAACAAAAGGTAAGTCTTCAAACACACAAATAGTTACGTCAACAACGAACTTTTGCGTTGATTATGGAAGAATTACAATGCGATAAGAAGTTATCTGACAATTACTTGTATTCAAAACAAAAATAAACAAATTGGTGTTTGTTAAAGTTTTTAACTTAGTTGTTAATTTTTATGAAGTTGGTTATACTTACTTACCTAGTTACTAATAATTTTAGTTCTTAAGAGTTATCAAAAATAATTTCCTGGAAAATCAAACACAGTTATGAATTTTACTTTTCATATAACTGAAGTATGGGGAAGAATGGCGGGAAAGCGGATTATCTCCCGTACGTAGGTGCCTACTCTTGGAAACGTATGAGCGTACCTAGCAACCCTTAGCTATTCCGATATTAAATTCTTCAATGTGAAGGACCTCTCATGTAAATGTGTATTTTTCATTATTTAGGCCCGGTTCAAACATGCAAAATTATTATAAAAATAAGGTATTAATGAAACGAAATCCACTTTTAAGTATTTAAAGGGAGGTACCTTTTAATAGACTCAAATGTATCACTATTATTATAGGTTTAATAGTACTGAGGAAAAAGTTTTCCAAAGTTTTTGCTTATTGTTAAATGACCCTTTTTGTAGACCTACTTAATGATTGTAATATTTGTTGATTGTATTATTCTAACTCTGAAAGATAGGTGTACGTTTTCATTATTTTAAATTAAGTAAATAAAATCGTATTTCCAGGATTCCATTAGACCACATTTTGTGTACCTACATATTATAAAATATAACATACCTATTAGGTAATTTAAACAAAAACTTAATTATTCTCACAGCGGTCTACAAAAGTCTTAAGCGATTAACAGCGTAAAGTAGGTACCTGATATTATTTTTCTCTTTTATTAACTGAAAATTTTAATTTAGGTAAATACCTAATATACCTAATTTATATCATAGCGATAACACTAGCGTTACATTTAGTTTGTAATATGAATTAGAACCTGTCCGTTTGTTTCACGATGTACAGTGGAAATAGATAACAGCTTTGCGTGTAAACAATAAACTTTCAGACGTGGATATACATACATATATCACAGCCAAATCCGCATTAATTGCGTTTGTTGCGATTGCATGATTCATTTGGTTTGGTATTCATCCGAAGAACGCAAATCAATGATGACCGAGTGAGCAGGACGCTATCAATAACACAATAAGCAACAGATGAACCACTTGCACGATTGTGCACCCTGCGTTTTATATCGACAGGTTCGCTGCCTTCGCTGGTTAGTCCGAGCCTGGCCCGGGCCGGCCGGGGACGTCTATCGGCGAGACGTCTCGGATGCAAATATTTATTCATTCATTTATTTAATAAAGAGTCATCGTCATCATTTCAATATATCACGGCCCACTATTGAGCAACGGTCTCGTCTTAAAATGAGACGGGGATAAAGAACACTTAAAATATTACGAATGTAACGGACTCTATTTATATATACCTACATACATAAACCCTGTCCGCGCGATATACTGAAGAACCCTTCAGGTTTGTCTTCGGGTTCTTCGATGTGTTTCTGGACTTGTTAACTCGCAGCTTAAGTCCAACGATAGTGAATGATGGTAAGGTATTTTACTCATATTTTTAGGAAACTATCATATTTTTAGGAACCAATCGCAGAATAATGTCTTCACGTTCCCAATTGCAAATAATTAGGTCATGAGCTATTCAAAGGATTTCCTGATAACATCTCAGAAATTATCTTTTATAAATCCTCTTCATAAAGGTTTGAACTTATAGACCAGGGTAGAAGCCTTTAAAAATAATAAAAAGTGAAAAAAAAATAATAGTAGGATGAAACCCATTAGAAAAGGAGGGGAATATTATAAAAATGAAAGGAAAAATAATTTACGGGCGATCTGAGGTCGGGAAGGGGATGGGGGTGAGTTTTTAAGGGTAAAAAACGGTTTTTCTCGATTTCCGGCAAAACTAAAAGTCCTATCGAAAAAAGTCAAATGGCAAAGTTGTAGGTAATAAAAAGATCTAAAACTTTTGTATTTACACTTTTTTCACATAACCTCAAAATTTATGTGAAAAATTCAAAAAACAAGTTTTTGGTTTTTTATTTTTATCTTTTACAAAAAATTTATTTTTTAACGAAATTTGGTGAAAACTTACCTTTTTATGTCCCAAATATGCTGTAATTTATTTGATTAAAAGTATTTATTTTTTCACCTTATTTTGAATTAATATCGAAAAAACACCCTAATTTTCAATCGAAAACTCACCCGTCAAAATATCAGCTTTTTTCAAAAAGTTGGTATGTTTTCTGTTCGTTGAAATGTCTACTTTCCGATGGTGAAAAAAAAATATATGTTACTATAGTAAATCTTCTCAGAAAATGCAAAAATACAAATACAAAATACAAACAGATTCATCCATACTGATAATCTGAAAAGACAAAATCGAATTAATAATGCCTTCACTATTTTATCGTGAATATACCCCCATGAAAAAAAAATATTAAAGAAATAAATGTATAAAAAATATGTATAGTAAATATATTTTTAATAACTAACTTTTGGCTGATTTTCATGTATATTTCATATATTTTGAATATATCTGAAATATAAAAGCTGTGATAGACAAACAGACTAACAACGGCGTCTTAATAATAAAGTCGCGTTAGTACCTACCTTTCATGTTCAGATTTTCAAATCATTAAATCGTTTCATACTTAGGCACGTTCGTGTAACAATTCCATAGTATTGTATTACTTTTTAGATGAAGCTAAGTAAACGGGGAAGATATTACACCGTGACCTAATTAGTTAATACTTTGATAACTCCACTACCATCTAATCTACTGGTTTCTTCTAATTACATAAAAAGTATAAAACCTGTGTTTTACTGCGTACTTTATATCGTAGCAGAGTTCATGATCTAATATGAGTTGGTAAGAGGTACGGACGAGAGATTACATAGTAGTTACGTTACTACTAACTGTGTGGCTTCAACCCATTAATGGTCCGCTACTGAGCACGTTCCCTCCTCATAACTGAGGAAGCCTAGAACTAACTACGCTGCTCCTGTGCGGATTGGTGGCGATCAACTGTAAGTGTACACCCACCTACAGTCTGTTTTTCTGCGCTACGGACTAAATTGACATTAGCTGTGTTGCCACTTTTTTGCGAATCATTAATAGTGATGTGCCTCTACCGTAACTTTACGTAATTTACAATCTAGTATCGTTTTTCGGTAATAATAAAAAATGTGTCTTTAAAATAATATGACCGACAGGCATACCTATATAATGTACCTTAACCTTGTTATTGCGAATTCTTCAACAAGAAGTTAATAATTGTCGTATTTACTTAGTGTAATACGTAATTAAAATTAATAAATATATTTTTTATCTGTGATACTCGATAGTTACCATGATTTTTAAAAGATTCGTCTATTATCAAATAAAAATAAAATTATCTTACAAAAGTAAAAAGTTACGATTCATAAAACCGGATTCGTAGTACAACACTACTATTAAAAAGCTGGTATCATTATTTCGAAAATTGACATTTGCATGTGTCAATTTAGGCCGTAGCGAAAAAAAACGGACTATACATAATATACTCCGTTCGCGTACGATATGGAATTCCTTTTAATGGCATCTCCCACAAATGCCTGATTCATTGTCACACTAGTGACAAACATCGTCGTTGTTCATTGTGAATTCGTACCTACTTATCACAACACTAACGCTAAAATATAAAAGGTGCTGTAAAATGCTCGGTGTGGCAACGAGAAAAAAAATTCTTCGTGATTCTCACACTGGTGTGATGACAAGCTGGTGTGACCAGGAGTCAGGTCTCCAAATGCTAACTTTCCGCCTTTTTGGAGTTTACTCCTTAAGAAACGATTTGAGTTAGGCCCGGTATGAGATTTTATGAGGAGTAAAATCAAGTTTAGAAACACGAAAAGTTGAGGCGTTACGTAGAAAGAGACAAACATATATATCTGTAGGATTGAACGTGTAAAAGAATGAGATGGAATACATTACACAGCTTATCTCATTAAATTTGATCTCGTATTAAATTGCCAGTGTTTTGTTTTTATTTTTGACGCCACCGTTGCCTAGCAACAATTTGTTTCCCCAGCTGTTTACACAACAACGAATTTGTCATACAATGTCATATTTTCTGCATGTTCGAATAACTTTGCCATCAATGTACTAATAAACAAATCATCAAGTGATTAAAGTTGAAAAAATATTTGAAAATATGCAAGAAATTGATTTAGATGATAATGAAGAAGAATCCAAAAAACACATGTTTTTGTTGTGTTTTTATTTTCTATTCGATATATATATCATAATTATCGTTCGTAAGGAGTAAACTCCAATCGTGCGTCGTAGCTGACACACACTTTTTTGTGATTAAGATAGATTGTAGATTGACGACGAGAATTTAAAATGCCGTATGTAAAATTTTCTTAAAAGCTAAATTGAACTGTAAGCACAGGTAATAAGTTATTAGCGGACAGTAGCAAATTTATATTCTCGGCTATTCAAGAATAAGCTTAGTATCATACCCACCAACACATCAGTGATTTGGTGTTGCTGACGAGTAATGGTAATGAATGTCCATGAACAATAGGTGGTAAGAGCTTAGAGTTCACCGGGGCAGTACACCGCCCGCCCCGGTACTTTGTACCATTTCTACCGTCATAATAATTGCTTTACAGATATGTACTGTTCTAGTTAAACATTTGTGATTAGAACGAGGTGTTAGAAACATCAAATTACTTTAATTATCTGTCGATCTGTATACTACTTCAATGTCTATGCATTTTTTGTCTATGATGTTGTTGCAATAAAATCTCCCGACCCGACCGCAAGCGTTCTTTTATTTTAGCACTCAAAATAATGACTTTTTCATGGACCAATGAAAAAGTCATTATTTTGAGTGCTAAAATAAAAGAACGCTTGCGGTCGGGTCGGGAGATTTTATTGCAACAACATCATAGACAAAAAATGCATAGACATTGAAGTAGTATACAGATCGACAGATAATTAAAGTAATTTGATGTTTCTAACACGAGGCTCTTACTAGTTTAGTCTTGCTCTAAGTCGGTCACGGTTGTCATGGGCGCCAGCGCAAGAGTGGTGTTGCCTGCTTGTTTGCTTAATTCCATAAAAAGAGTAAGTCTACGAGTTTGTCAGCTAATAATATAAAAAGGAAAAAATAAATTTTATATTTTCAACGTCCTGTCCATGTCCGGATTATATTGTTTTTATTTTTTATATCCCTACTTTTATTGCGTACACCTACCATGTTTGAAATTCGCAAGCGTGACCCCAATTTTGCATTCCACGAATCTGTCAATCAATAGTGAAGCACAGTAGGTACACAAGTTCCCAGAATTATGTTCGGAAACGCGTATTGATTGAAGCTGTGTTTAAAAATGTATTTGCTGAACATTTTTCATATAACACGCGGTGTCGAGACCACTTACTCGTTTCATAATAGTCACGTCACACGTTGGTGTTTCATATTCAATTCACATTTTTGGTACTAGACAAACTACCTACATGTAGACGCTTTAAGCCCACAATATAAATTTTATGGTAAGTATTCGAAAAACTCCAAGTAGATTATTACTTGTTGGATAACATATAAGAACAAATTACCCTCTTCAACTACTAATTCTAATTGCTAACAATAGGGTACTTTCGGTAGTGAAAAATAAATTTGATTTTCCTAATAAAAAGCAACAAAAAATATATTTCGGCAAAATAAACACGCTTTCTCGCCTTAAAATAAAATAAAATATTAATTCTTTTTTTATTTCCGGAAAAACGCTGTCAGAACTTGTCAGCCATTTTGATGACGTAATAACGGCAAATTGTACAGTGCCACAAACTTATCTCACCCGGTGGCCAAAATTGGAACTAATGCAAATGTTATACTGTTGTCAAAAAAATACCAAGACAGTAGCGCCACCCTTACCGGGTCAAATATGTTTGTGGCACTGTATGTAAGACCGGCATTCATTCAAGTTGCTAAGCACGAAACTGAACTGACAGTTTGGTTCTTGGAGGAATAGGTTTGCCAATATGACGTCACACCATTATGCCTCTCGTGTTTTGGTCACGTGACATACTGATTAAAAATTTCGAATTTTAATATTAAATATTAAAATAATTATATGCTCTAATGATTCAAAATCAGAATATTAAGGTATATTTCGGCATAAATTTTAATTTTTATCAAATTTTATAATTCATTTTTCATTACGGAAAGTACCCTATTATAGGCATGTATTATGTTTTATGGACTTAGAAATCAATGGAGCACGCAGGGCATTCAATTATCTGCCCGAATTTACTATCCGGATAATACGGATAGTTCATTTTAATATCCGGATATTATCCGGATAAAACGGATAATACGGATAATAATAATAGTGTATAAATAATACGGATAATCGATGTTTTTCTAAAAAAAAAACAACTATAGTATGTATTAAATGTATTAATTTTACTTTGCCTGTTACCTATAGTGTAACGAATCATAAACCTTTACATATTTTTGACTTCCTCTTAAGAAAATTCAAAATTACCGAAAATTGGAAGTTATTTGTCTCACTTCAACTTCCGAAAATCAAATTTTCTTCGGATATCCACGTTTTGGGATCCTAGGGAACTATTCTAACTATCCCCGCGATGGTCTATAATGTGTGTGTCTATATGTGAACCTCTCATATATTTTTTTGATGGCTTGACCAATTGAATTGCGGTTGATGGCATTTGAAAGACTTCCACTGAACCATGCACTGAACTTAAAATTTCTGCAAATTGCACTTAATTGGTACCTCTGAGAGACTCGGTTTATTAAGAAAGAGATGCAAACGAGCAGACAGCACCACCATCACGCTGTCACCCATGACAATTGTGACCGAACAAATACTAAATTTAGGGACTAGGATGGTAAGTCCAGTTAGAAATTATGTTAGAATGTTATTCGGTAAGTGTGAAGACTTGGACAGGGACTGTTAAAGGTTCTCGAATCCTTACAGTGTCTAGACGTGAAAAAAGCCAGTGGTCTTGATGGTATCCCAATGAATGTACTAAAAGCCTGTATTCATGCCACGTTTATTCCTCCTTACTTCCAAAACTGGATTACGAGTATTATCAAAATCTTTTAAGCTTGCTAGCGCGCCGCCGTTTTCAAATAAGGTAGTTATATCGATCTTAGTAATTATTAGCCAATTTCAATTACCTCACCACTTTGTAAGATTATGGAGAGTATATTGAACTTGTGCCTTATTGAATGCCAAAACCAAACTACCTTCTTCGAGACCAATAAGCATAGGCTTACTTGGCTTTTTAAGGAAACTTCCGCTTTGTTTATTCCCCTATCAGAATATTGAGCAACATTTCCTCCAGGTTCAAGACTCTGGCCGCCACTCTATTTCTACTACAAATATCCGGCTGGTATGGAATGAATGATAGCTCCATATTACGGGTAGTGTTTCAATGGGACGATACTGAATCTTCTGAATCGTGTGAGATTCAAAGCCATAAAAACACAGATGTATCAGTTTACCACCAAGAAGACTTCATTCATCTTGTCTTTCTGCTTTTAAAATGTAACCATTAAATGCTCTGACCGCCTTTAGTTGTTGGGAGTTATAGTTACCTCGAACCTCAACATTGGGCAGTTCTTATGAACTGTCTTTGTCTGTCGGACACCAAAGCGACCCGCTAATGCTTCCGAGACGTAGACTAAGTAAGATAAAAAGGTAGTTGGAGATTGGGTCAAACAATTTTTTGGGTCATCTATAATATAAAAATAAGTCGGGTTTTCCTTCCTGACGCTATAACTCCAGAACGCACGAACCGATTTCCACGGTTTTGCATTCGTTGGAAAGGTCTTGGGCTCCGTGAGGTTTGTAGCAAACAAAATTCAGGGAAAATTTCAACAGAAAATTAGGAAAACAGGGAAAATCATTTTTCACATACACCATCTCTGATACATAGCATGTACTACAAACCAAAATTTTATTCCTTTTCAAATATAAAACAAAAAAAAAAAATTCTTTAATCCCCAAACGAAATGTTACAAAAAACGAAGCCATCTGGTGGCGAAACGGAGTTCGCCGGGTTTGCTAGTATACTATAAAAAATGTGGTAGAAGTTCCAGAGGCAATCTCCAAATAAGCAAATAAAAACTTAAAATGTTATATTTTTGTAATATAAGCATACAAAATGTCTCGAAATGGTCAAAATAATCAAAAATCACTATACGTTTTATCCGAATTATCCGGATAATAGGTCTTCTACTATCCGGATAGTATTTTCGGGCGGATATCCGGATAATACGGATATCCGGATATGATGATCTACACGCAGCCCAACCTTTCCGCTGCCGACCATGACAACTGTGACCGACACAAAACGAGACTCGAATTAGGACTAGAATAGTTCAATAAACAGAGGTCTGTCATTCGTTAGGTAGGTACATGTTGTGAATAGAAGTAATCACAGAAATATCACAGCCTTATAAATTTTTACTCTATTCAATAGGGTACTTTCCGTAATGAAAAATAAACTTGATAAAAATAAAAATTTATGTAGAAATATACTTTAATATTCCGATTTTGAGTCATAAAAGCACATAATTATTTTAATAATCAATATTAAAATTCGAAATTTTTAATCGGTATGTCACGTGACCAAAAACACGAGAGGCATTGGTGTGACGTCATGAAGGCAAACCTATTCCTCCAAAAACCAAACTGTCAGTTCAGTTTCGTGCTTATCAACTTGAATGAATGCCGGTCTTACATACAGTGCCACAAACTTATTTGACCCGGTAAGGGTGGCGCTACTGTCTTGGTATTTTTCTGAGAACAGTATAACATTTGCATTAGTTCCAATTTTGGCCACCAGGTCAGATAAGTTTGTGGCACTGTACAATTTGCCATTAATACAATACAATACAATAACACTTTATTGTACACCAATTAAACAGTAACAATATTCATATATCGCTACAACTAGTTATATTACTACAAAAACAGAAAAGGTGTAGGCAATAGGCGGTCTTATCGCTTAGAGCGATCTCTTCCAGACAACCAGAGGCCTATGGAGTTTTATAAAGGATTTTCAAGAAAGGCAGGGTGTACATATAATAAAATAATAAAAATTTGAGTAACAAAAAAGCAATGCAATGTTTTAGGTTGACAGTAAAAGAAACGAATAGATCATAGTTTAGCAAACTAACAGTTTTAAAGAACTTAGACAAAGTGAAACGTTGAAATTATCAATTTAAAGTGAGAGAAAGCCAAAACTATAACGTAGAAGACAAATAGTGTTCTTTTATCTGCCTTTTGAAAGAGCATAGCGTTGGAGCCTTCCTTATAGTTAGCGGCAAGGAGTTCCAGAGACTAACTGCGTGAGCACTAAATGATTTTTTATAGAAATTACTCGAATGGGAAGGAGTCCGCAGAGTTAAGTTGGAATTTGAACGGAGAGATCTATTATCACCATGAGACTGGGACAGATATTCAAACCGTTCTTTTAAATAACTAGGTGAAGTGGGACTGTGCAGAACGCAGAAGAGAGCAGAAAGTACGTGAGTATTCCGGCGAAGGCGAATTGGAAGCCACTTGAGCCTGTTGCGAAATTCTGAAACGTGGTCATATTTTCGAAGTCCGAAAATAAATCTGATGATTAGGTTTAAGAGGCGCTCAAGCTTATTAAGTTGCTCCTCTGTTATGTCAAGATAGCAAATATCTGCATAGTCAAGAATAGGAAGGAGTAAGGCATGAGCTAGCGAAATTTTCGTGGGAATGGGTAGAAAATATTGCAGCCTTCTAAGGGATCCTACAGCCGCAAATAATTTCCTACTGACTTCATTCAACTGAGGCGTCCAAGAGAGGCAACTATCCATGACAACACCAAGATTTTTTACTGTTTTGTTGTAAGGCAGCTTTAATCCATTTATAGTGACCGATGGCAAAAGAGACCAGTCAATTTTAGTGATCAGCTTAGCAGAACCAATAATGATGACTTGCGTTTTTGCTGGGTTCATTTGAAGCCCATATGAGTTACTCCAATCCAAAATACGAGTTAGATCGGTATTAATGGTCCGAATTGCATTTGGAAGATCATCCAGGGATGCTTTAGTGTAAATTTGGAGATCATCTGCATACAAGTGGTAGGAAGAAGTGATGTGAGAAGTGATAGTATTTATGAAAATTGCAAAAAGTAATGGAGACAACACGCCACCTTGCGGTACACCGGCAGTGGTAGAGGCCCATGAGGAATAATTATCTTGTATCCGGACGCGCTGCCGGCGCCCACGCAAGTAACTCTGAAAGCAGTCAATTCCAGTTGGAGATATGTTAAGAGAATGTAGGATCCCAAGTAAAATATCGACATCAACTGTCCCAAAGGCATTACTAAAATCAAGTAGTACTAGCAAAGTGAGTTGACGATCGTCCATGCCATATCGGATGTCGTCGGTTATTTTGAGAAGTGATGTGGTAGTACTGTGGCCTGGACGGAAAGCGGATTGAAAAGGATTAAGGAGGTGGTGTGTAAAAAGATAGGAGTTAAGTTGGTGTTGGATTAGTTTTTCGAGGACTTTTGATAGAAAAGGCAATATGGATATGGGGCGGTAATCGTTAAAAGATAATGGAATGATTTTTTACGTCATCAAAATGGCTGACAAGTTCTGACAGCGTTTTTCCGGAAATAAAAAAAGAATTAATATTTTATTTTATTTTAAGGCGAGAAAGCGTGTTTATTTTGCCGAAATATATTTTTTGTTGTTTTTATTAGGAAAATCAAGTTTATTTTTCACCACCGAAAGTACCCTATTATAAACGTAAAATCTTCCCTTTATACGTCCATGCTTCCTTGTTAGAAAAATAAATCACTACACACTGACTTGCATGGATTAATAAAGAACTGTTATTAAATTCGCAGGCTTGGTCTTTACCTGTCGTTACTTGCGACGAAATCCCCGATTTAGATTAAATAATTTCTATTACACAGTTTTATAGATTAAATACCTCCTTAGATTCGTTTAACAAAGCTTCCGTGATAAAATAGAGTAAGTCGTACCGTAACGATAGATTAAATCAGTTTAAAAAAGTAACAAGTTGAATTTTCCTCATGCGGAACGTTGGCTGTGGTCAAATGCCACGAGGTCGGCCGTAAATAGTCGTAACTCGTAGCATGTTTGAGAAAACTGTAAAGAATTTTTGCAGTACTGATAGTACTTACGTTTGAAAATGACTGAAACAATTATTTATGACTTCCTACAGAATTTCACCAATAACTAGCTGACCCGGCTGTCGTTGTTTTGCAATAAGTATAATATATTATTACCTATATCTACTTACCTTTTTATTTATATAACAGGTTCAGAACAGTGCATGAAAATAAAACATAGGTACCTACTTAGGTACACTATTTTTTGAGTTAGACCTCCAGCACACAGTATAAAAACAGAGAGAACTAAATTCTATAAATAATATTTTTGGATTCCATTGGCACTATGAAGAGTCTTCATTCAAGACCCTTCAGACAATTTTTTCTCAAATATGCAAAGACAAAATAGTTACAGATTTATCACAGATATATAGACTAGTAAGTGACTAGTAGTAGGTATTTAACTGTCCAGTTTGGGATAAACTAACTAACTCCGTTGGCTCAGCGACCCAAAGTGGGTCTTGGCCTCCGACACGAGAGATCGCCATTTGACACGATCCCCGGATTTCTCTTGCCAGTTATTGACTTTAAGTTCCCGGAGATCCGCCTCGACTCCATCAATCCAGCGATATCTTGGGCGACCGACAGGACGTCGCCCTGATGGTCGGCCCAAATATGAACTTTTCACCCCGCGATCTTCTCCCATTCTTTCGACATGGCCGAGCCAGCGGAGTCTGTGTGCCTTTACCTCTCCGATGATATCGGGTTGGGCTACGAGTTGTTCTACTTCGGCATTTTTTCGGATTCGCCAACCTTCGTCGGGTCCTTGCACGGGGCCCAAGATTTTGCGTAGGACCTTCCAGTTTGGGATGCGTATTACAATCGATAAAACGTGTAGACGGGGTTCTTAAATTGCCATGTATTTCTTACTTAGTGGACCATCCTGCTTCGCACGGGTGGACATTTATGTTCTTATTATTGTGAAATACTTTTTTGTTCTTCCATAAATAGTTTCCTTGCTTAATAGTAAGTGAAACACATAATATGCAAACCGGTTAAGCTTTCCTTGAATTATAAAAAATACGCCTGAAATAGAATAAGTATTTTAATTAATTAGGTATTGCGTTAATTAAATGACAGTATTCGATCGGTTACAGATTTAGTTCTAAGTACAGACAGAATATGAGAAATATTAGTTTATCCCAATACCCAAATATTCACCAACTATAAGTATTTACTTTACCTTACATAAGCAATGCATACCTTTCCTTCTAAAATTGCGACTGATTTTTCAAATAGATTATAGAATTCGGGCGACAGCCAAGGTGTAAGTACAGGACTCCACCATCACGCTTGAGTACCATCAATCAATAACTAACTTTTCACAAAAAAATAACCTTCTTCAAAATCGATTAGTAGAGATTTTTGAAGTCAGTTTAAAAGTAAACTGGATGTAAAATAAATATGGCTATATTAGATCACAGATGGTCGCAGTGGTCTCATGGAGACAACATACTAGTTCCCCATGCCCAGACACCTAAATAATAATAATAGACTATTAAATAAAATATTTTAACTAGGTATTATTTTATTTACTTATCAATTTAAATATGGATGTGCTCAGAAATGTTCTCAGTATTAGATTCTACAGTGCTTAGACTCTGTAGGTAAGTACTATGCTATTAGCAATAATATCGGTCAGGATATTAAATGTTTACGGTACATTATCCCATACTGTGACATAGCATTACGTTATTACGGACACAGCGCTGGAAATAACACATAGTACCAACCAACGTAGTATTCATACAGAATGTAAACATGCATATATAACGTGACCAGACGTCCCGTATTTGTCGAGACAGTCCCGTTTTTCGGTTGTCTGTCCCGGTGTCCCCAAAAATAGCTTCGGGATGCAAAAATGTTCCGTATTTACGAAAAAGAGTGAAAATGTTTGTGAGCCGGACCATGTTTGGTCGTAATTCGCATGACTATTTTTGGATATTTGCGCAGTTATATGACAAGCTTCATTGATGATGAATGAGGTTTCGCTAAAATATGTTGGCATGTTTAGCGGCGAGGTGAGCGGCGGTGCAAAACGGTATTGCACGCGACTCTTATACTGGTAAATGTTGACAAAACCTGGAAATTGACAAAAAACAGGCGATATCCCGTTTTGAGCCAAAAACAAAGTGGTCACGATGCATACATCGCGTTACATTGCAACATGCGTGCGATAGTTACAATGAAACCTAGATTCATAATTACATAGATTTTTTAAGCTTTTTGCAATATAATTATGTATAACTATAACATGCATATAATACCGAATACGAGCTCAATATTACGTCAATTGTAGGTAATGAAATATAACTGAAACGGTTCCCCGACGTAAGGAGTGATAAACAATATGCCATAATACCTGTGCATAAATATACAACGCGAGTTGAAATCCCCCGGGAGACGTGAACCAGTTGGCTGTTTATGTTCAGGCGTATTGCGAAGATTTCCTATTTGTTTTCTTATTTTATTTACGATGATATTCAAATCGTTTCTTTTGCCGTGAAGCTCTAGCAACCCATGTAATTATTTGTGATTTGGATTTCATAACAAGCATGCAAACATGCTATATGACCACATGACGATAACACGTCATCGCCTGCTTAAAACGACAAGGCCCTAATTAGCTCATCACCGATGCGTTGTCCATTAGTAAGCAAGTGATGAATTTGCTAAACTAATGGCTCCAACTATGCATTTCAAATCAAATCCGATTACCATTTAGGCATTTATAAGGCTTATAATAATAATCGGATTACATTACATTATAAGTATGTATTATAAGTTTTAACTGCGGTTTCGCTTGCGTGAGATAAACAAACATACCCAACGGGATCATATCACCAAGAATGAAGTATCCTATACCCCGTCTAGGTCGTAGATAGATAGTACCACCTACATATGTACCAAATATTATTTTAATCGGATTAGAATAATAAGTATGAAAAGTTTCATATGCCTTCCATTCTTTTTGTCCCGTAAAGGGATCATCTACGGGATAAAAAATATCCTGTATCCTTTTCCGAGTCTCACCCAGCTATCAACGGATTAAGCGTGAAAAGCTGACAGACAGAGTTACATATGAAAGTTGGATGTCGAGTTATAACTGACACGTTATTTTTTGAAAGATCAGCGCTCAATACTGAATTAAAGCAAGTCTACCTACGCTGCTCGTGTTTATTCCTTGTGAAGGTTGCTGTCCACATGGAATTTTGAATATTAGAAGGTATGGTTGTAGCAAAGTGTGCCGTAATATTGCTAAATGAATTATTATCGATGATAGTGGGAATCATAATTGGTGGTGGGTGGGTGGTAATTTTGACTGTAATAAGTTCCCTTTCCTTCTTTTCAAATTTAAAGAATTTTAGCATGAAAGAATGTCAAGGCTTAAAGGAGTCTATTAAACCTATTTCACATGGTTTCACATAAAAATACCCGTAAAATTTCGTCTTTTGTATGTGAAGATAATAATGCTAATGGTTCACTACAATGGGACCTTTAATTTGAGTGGAAGTTTATATTATTGGTAATTTTTCGACGTTCGCTTTCATCGTTTCTGGAAATAGCTTGAAAGCTTTGAAACCCTTGGATTATTTCATTAATTTTCGTACCTGAGCCTCATGGCGTCATGGCCTATTTTTGCTGAATAGATTGATCGTTGATTAAATATAAATGCAAGTCATTGAGCGCCTACCTTGCTGTTGCCAGTTGGCAGTCAATAGATCGTATTACCTAATCGTTTAAACTTTTTATTTCAGCGCCCAACGAATTTTACCAAAGGATCGCGACTTTGCTTCATGATCGCGACCTACATATGTATGACGACGACTCTACGTAAATTAATATAATATATTCAAAACTTTATTCACATTACAAAAATCACACACTAAAGCTAGCTTAATACGTACTAAAAGTAAAAACACTGTCAGTCGACCTTAGGTGAAAGTAAAATGCACATAGATGCTGACGGCTGAGCTATGACGTCGTACACGTGACCGCATAACTTTAGACAATACCGGCGACAAAAATGCAAGCAAGCAGTATGTACGTACTCATCGCCGTCTTTCACTTAAATTTTATGTACAATAAATTAGTGTTCAAACGACGCTCCTTGGGTTTGGTTCTTTACATTACCTAATCCTCGCAAACTGTAGGACACATTACAGATGCAAATGGATAATAGGTCAACAACGTGTTACGGACAAATGTGGAGTTCATTTTTATACTTTCAAACCACATTTCGTGTTTCAAACGGAATGATTTAAATTTATATCGCTGTTGATATGGTTGAGATCATAAACAGTAGATACTATTTATTTATTTATTTAAACTTTATGCACCATACAATTGTGTAGATACAAAGGCGGACTTAATGCTAAAAGCATTCTCTCCCAGTCAACCTTCAGGAAGTACGAACCCAGCGAAATGGCGGCATGAATATAGAAAGAAAAAAAAAATAAGATTCTTATTGTAAATATTAGATAATAAAACTAAAATAGCGCAATAAATTAACCACGAAATTTATAATGATAACATACAAAACTAAAACATACTTATATAATATATAAATAGCTAATATATATAAATATTATAAAAAATATAAATATATAAATATAAATATTATATAAAACTATATATACATATATATCTATACATATATATATATATATACAGAGCGATAATGACTCAACTATTCCTCTCTGCAAAATGCGTCAGAAGTCTCTTCTTAAAGATAAATTTGTTGGCTGGCTTTCTAAGAGATTCGGGAAGACCATTCCAGAGTCGTGCAGCATGAACGGCAAAGGAATATGACAAGAAACCAGAATGGTGAAGTGGAATAGAGAGAAGCATACTCTCCGTGGAACGAAGCTGCCGTTCATGTGTATCCCGCAGAAAATTAAACTTTTGTTTCAGATACGAAGGAGTGTGTTCATCGTATAATACAGAAAAAAGAGTAGAAAGTATCCTAACTTGTCTCCGTTGGCGAATAGGAAGCCATTGAAGCTGGGAGCGAAAAGAAGACACATGATCAAATTTGCGGAGACAGAAAATAAAGCGGATACAGTTATTAATGAGACGATCTAGTTTGTTCAGCAGATCTTCATTAAGATCAGTAGTACACACATCGCAATAATCAATAATGGGGAAAATGAGAACTTGCACCAGATTTATCTTCGTCTTAACAGGAAGGAAGTTTCTAAATCTGTTAAGAGCGCACAGCTTAGATGTGACTGACCGGCAAATTTCACGGATTTGCGCAGTCCAACTTAAATTTCGATCCACAAGTAAACCTAAATTTTTCACAACAGAGGAAAACGGAATAACGGTGCCTTCAAACCTGACCGGAGCAATGCGATCTAAATCTAGTCTGACCAGCTGACGATCACTTCCAATGACGATAGCTTGGCATTTAACTGGGTTTACTGCTATACCAAAATTACTGGACCAGGTAGCTAAGTGAGCCAGATCATTATTAATCTTGCTGATTGCATAGCTAAATGTCTCAACATTAGCGTGGGTATAAATCTGAAGGTCGTCAGCGTAAAAATGGTGAGAACAACTAAGGCAGGAAGAAAGGGAGTTAATAAATAAAGAGAAAAGGAGGGGTGAAAGTATCCCACCCTGTGGCACACCAGACGAAAGTTTACACCAAACTGACGTTTGCTGTTTAAATCGTACAGCCTGCTGGCGGCCACAGAGATATGAATAAAACCAGTTGAGGGAGGTAGAAGAAAAATTAAGGTTACGAAGTAAGGCTAGAAGGATATCATGGTCAACCATGTTGAAGGCATTAGTGAAATCGATTAGTACAAGAATGGTTACCATTCTACCCTCCATGCCTTCACGGATATCATCCATAACCTTAAGAAGAGCAGTTGTGGTACTGTGACCCGGCCTAAAGCCAGATTGAAAAGGCGATAAACAATTGTTTTCCAATATATAGGCCGATAACTGTCTGTGTACAACAGCCTCTAACACCTTTGACAGGAACGGCAGGATAGAAATCGGCCTATAGTTATTGAGTTGACAGGGGTTAGAAATTTTTGGAAGGGGAATAACGAACGCATTACGCCAAGAACTGGGAAAGACTCCTGTCAACAACGAAGAATTGATGATGTGAGTAATAACGGGGAGGAAGTCATCAAGAACGAGAAAAAGCATGTCACGACTCACATCGTCACAGCCCACAGCTTTTGATTCTATTCGTCGTATACGAGGCAGGTTCTTAAGTCAGGAAATCTTGAGAAAGAAGCCTCTGTATAGAACTTTACGTCGGCGCGCAATAAAGTAATGTATGAGGCGCTGGGTATCAAAGAGCAGAGTGAAGCTCTTGGGTTCAATATGTTTATGTATCCGTGTACACATTCATAGTATTTTACGATACTGTAGCCAGTGTTGATACAGAGCCCCCTCCCCCCCCCGTACAACGGTAAAATTTCAGTATTCGATTCCGGTTGGGGCAGACGCAGGCAAACTTTTATTTTATTGCTCAATATATATGTTCGTCAATTTCATTTACGAACAATGAAGTTCAGTTTATTTGTAATTTTAGTGATGCCTACTAGTGTAGGTAAATGAGTAGGTACCTACTTGTGGCTAAAAAATTAACTATTTTATGAACTGGTCGCAATTCGAGGGTTAACACGATGAGTGCGAAACGAGGCTTAAAACACCTCGTCCGTGTCTCGACGTTATAGCGGTAAGAAAAAACTTAAACTTCTCGTTCGTGCGGGAGGCATAACTTCCATCTGGTTCAGTGTAGGAAAAAGATAACTATATATCTGAGATGTGCTATTAATTCCTAGTTCTATGGTATATCCACCTTAATACCGGGTTTCTTAGACCTCGTGCCGCACTGAACTAATAAAATTCTAACGCTGTGCGGAACGAGGTTGCAAACGCCTCGTACCTCCGCGCACCTCGTACCGCACCCTACGCTAGCTTCATGCGATTAGTGTTGTGCAACGCATTCGAAGCTTTTACAGAGAACGACTTGGATGTGGATACAGGTAATCTTCAAACATCCTAACTACTTGTTATATCGTTAATAGAAACGTAAATGTGACTTGTTGAGTAACTTTCTTCAAATAGGTTGTTAATCATGATAAATTATGGTATGTTTGTTTATTAGGTTAACTAGCGGACCCGGCAAACGGTGTTTTGCTCATCAAAATTTAATGCTTTTGCCCAATTGTACTCAACTCTTCAGTACTCTAACCAACTTTACCCAACTCTTCTCTATTCTAATCTAACCAACTTTACTCAAGTCTACCCACCATTTCCTTACTCTTAAATTAATCTACTAAGCTCGACCCTACTTTTCAGAACCCACTGCAAACAAAGTAGGTACATCATCTCGAAAAGGGATCAAAGAAGAGGAGATGTGTAGGATGTTACGAAAAACTCCGCACCTAACAAGTCGTGAGGCAGACAAAAAAGTAAAGAAAATTTTCACAGAATGCACTGGTTGCAAAAAATATTATTGTTTGAACTGTTTCAATGAGAAACACACATAAATTTTAAAAATAAAATACCAATATATAAAATCGATATTTATTTTCCCATCACTAAATAATATGAAAAACTGCCATTTTTCAGTGCGGTACGAGGTACATCAGATCCCACGTTTTATTTTACCTATAGAATCTAAACTAACTTATGTAACCACGGGCGGCGGCAGATTTAGGTTCATCAATTCATTGTTAATAATAATCGCGACAAAAACCGTACAATTTGTTTTATTTGGCGCCAAAAAAAGGATTTTTGTCTCCTACGGGCGGTGGGGTTTAATATGCCTCGTAACGCAGTAATGGAAAGTACAGAAAAATCTGTGCCGCAGGGAACGTGTTAAGTTATAATTTAATTAATTACCTAACGCTATAGAAATAAATGCAGAGCGTGTTGGTGACTTCTATAATTATTTACATGATAAAATTAAAATACTTCAAGCAAAAAATAGGAAGGTTATAGTTCGTTTCTTTGGTTATAAGATGGAATTAAAACCATATTAAAACGAAAACCTTTTAACAGGTTTAGACGACATATCGGAGTTATGCTATGCTGAGGTCGCAGGAAAGCTGTAGTACTTAAGGGTTATATAAAAGAACAAAGAAGGTGTACGATGTCGGCGTGCATTGAATAAATGTGAGTTCTTGTCGCGAAGTGGTTGCAGCATTACATATTAACGAGGAGAGGAAAGAGATTGTGAAATAGGGATATGTTTTTCATTATAGCCTTATTTATATAATTTCATTATTATTTAATAATGTAGTACCTACCTACTCGTATTTCAATTATGTTTAGGAGGCTGCGTCATGACGGATAAGAACATATAAATGTACATACAGTACCCGACAAGAAATAATGCACATCGGTATTCAGAAAGAAATAATCGGTTAGTTTCGGCTTTGTAGAGCGTTGTCCTTACTACACAGTCTTTACAATTGACTTGTCACTTTTCTTTCGAATTCGGTGGAAGCCGGTCGCGTTCACTCATAAATAAATATAAAGAGTTGTTAAAACCTCCAATGGAACATCAATATTACTATTATAAAAGTACTTGATAGGGTGCTTCAACAGCTCTTAATAGATATTGCATTTTCAGTGCAATGTGCGAGAGAGAACGCTCTACAAAGCCGTAACTAAACGATTATCTCTTCCTGAATACCGATGTGCATTATTTCTTGCCGGGTACTGTACTTGGATATTATTTATACGCTTATTTACGAGGTTAGATTAAAATCTCATTTATGGTGTTCATCGGTACCGCAGCTAATGGTAAAATTACGGAACCAGATGATTGGTTCATGGTCAAAGAACATTTGCATACTGTATTTACACATAGTACCTACTTTAAGTACCTACCTATCTATATATTTTTGTAAAATATTGACGAGTTTTCAGCCACTTTAGCCAATTGCTGACCAATAAATACTAATTTCTTACATAGTTATTATATTCTGACCTTGTGTTATTGCTTATTTGTTATTTACTTGCCTAATTGATTAATGGGTTCTTCAGTCCGGTTTTGTGGTACTGTAAAAGAAGGGAAATAATACGACTATTTTTACTTTAGGATTTTATCATTGATAACATCTCAATGGATTTTATAATTTTCTGCTCAATGACAATCCATGGAATCGAATACCAAATCAAATTCCATCAACGTCACATCTTTCTTTTTAAAATAACATCAGTTCATGCAAAAAGTATTGTCAATGGCTAGGTACAGATAAGGCTAAGGTTATGGCTTTGGCTTATTTATATTGACACCTTCTGCTCCACCGTCTGGCTGTGACGGCTGCCTGGCTGTGGCTGGAGGGAATCATCAATATGGCGGGCGATGGCTTTGGCTTTGGCTTTGGCTAAGGCCAGGTTCTACAACTTAAAAAGGCGGTCGGTGACGCGTTGGCAGGCAGCTCCTTTAGGTACAATTTAGCTTGCGGTTCATCAGCTTACGAAACGTCCGTTACAGTACCTTTAATTAATGTATTTAAGAATTTGTATGGATCGCTGCTAAAGGACATTGATAACACAATCATGTATGTGTTTAAAAATCAACCATCGCTTTGTAGCCAGTGCCCTTTTCGACTTTTCCAAAAATTTCGCTTGCGTCGTTTATTTTCGGACTTGTCCAAATTGTCATCCGTCAATCCTCATAAAAATGTTAAGACCATCTAGCATCACAACAATTGGTAATCTAAAAGTGTCATAATTTATTTTCATTTCTAAAGCGTATCATTTACTTACCTTTAGGGAAATGAAAAAGCTTTTGAGTATTAAATTGCACGTTGATAAATTTTCGTCTGTTCTAGGATGCAACCCTTGAGGCATCATTTTTGCCGGGTTGTTCAGATCAGGAAGAAAGCAGCTTCAGAAAGTTCTGTGCAATATCAGTGCAAGTTAGAGCCTCATCTAGGGCGGTTGGATTGGCGCCAAGCCATTCAGTTCGGATAGCAATATAAAGACGATCAACGAACGCCCAGCCCAGTAACTGCGTGGTTTGGTTACTGAGAAATACGTCAAGGTGGTACAGGTCCTGTATTTGACATAACAATTAAAAAATGTTAAACTCGAATTATCTTTCAAATACAAATCCCCCTGCCGAAAACGAACAGTATAGGTACCTACGTATCGTATGCGCCATTATTGCAATTTTATATTGTCTACCTATTATAGGTTATAGAAAATATTGGTATCTAATAGGTTTATTATAGTTTCTTAGTAAGTTTTAGATAACTAGACAACTTACTTATTAGGTAGGTACCTAATTATATCCGCACTATAAACGTCAAGAAGATTTTAGTGAAGCAGCGTCTCTGAAGACTACCTAATCAAACGTCTGTTGATTTTGAATTTACATGCACTGTACCTACCCAATATCCAAACTCTAAAAGTAAAAAAAAAAATATTTTACCAATCAAAAGTACCGTCATAGTATAAATACGTATAGTTAGTAGATAGTTTACAAAGTCAATAAATAGATATTTATGTATAGGAGACAATACCTACACAGAATATACCCAAAACAAAGTCTTGTCTGTCTGACTCATAGATACGTTTCGATTTTTTAAAGTAGATACCTAATTAATTTTGATGCGGTTTTCACCATAATATGAGCTTGCAAATGCAGAGACAATTCAATTTAATACAAGAATCGCATAAGAAATAAAGGTTTGTGCTGTTTACACCAAGGCAAAACTTGAAACGCAAGTTTTCAAGAAGATTAAGAATGTTATGAGTTGTTTAGATGATGCATGTACCTACCTAGCTATTATTGCTTCAATTTTATTGCAGGCGAAAGGCAAAGAAACTGGCATCATGTAAATGATCCCTAAGAAACAAGACAATTTTGAACATGAACATGGAACCAAGTAATATGAATACAAAAATTATCTACTTTCATGAGTAGGTATATTGCCGTAATTAATATATTATTGTTCCCCACAAGACGTAGTTTTATAACAAGCAGTGATGAAATATTATTATTACGACGCACGGCAAGGAGAACTTATTATTAAAAGAGCTTTATAACTTTCCCTCAATAAATCCCAATACAGGCAAAAGTTCATTTATATCTAAGAGGCATTTATCGGAGGCTCTTTGGTTGTTATTGGTTGATATACATATTTCTCACTTTAATTTGCATGATCGGTGTTTTGATATTATTTCATCGGTTCGTAATAAAAAATGATAACAAAATAATGATGTTTAAGTAAGTATCTGTAGGTATCAAATTTTATTGAGCCGTATCACCCGACCAGTCCAGAATACTGCAAACAAGTGCACCCTGTTCGCCAGGTGTTTTTAAATTAGCTTATCTATTGTATAAAATCGTTTTAAAATTAAGTATAAGGTTCTTAGTTCTTACACGCAACTTAAAATCAGCATGTATCTTCAATTAATAATACCAACAATAATTAACAGTGTAATGAACGCGTTACTTATTTTATTGTTGGAAATATCTCTTGAAAAGGGCGACCACTTTCATAAAACTGTTGTGTCGAGCTTTTATGAAAATCATAAATGTGAATCATCAAATCTTTTGAAAGTAACAAATCTCAATAATTTTAAAAGAAACGAAAACAATATTAGGTACCTGTCTACCTATGTATAGTACCTAATAGTGTTCGCGATGTTTCCCTTTGAGAACACAGAGCTTTAGAAGCAAGGTTCTGCTTATTATATTATTGACAGAGATCCTATTGATCGTAACACTCCCCACGGTGTTGTTTTGAATATTTTGTTGTCTCCATCTCAAATACACCATTTCTATCTTAAACGTTAGCGAAGTAAATTGTTAATATCTTGTTCTTTATTAATTTAATTAATTAAGTAGTCTGTTGTACTGTTACGAAGTACCTACAACCGTCGAGCTTTTTGTTGAAGAATATTGGGTTTGATTAAATGTTTCAAAGACTGACATAGATATAGGTATTATATATGCTTAGTAACTAATTAGCATTATGAGAGGAATTCAATCCTTGATGTGGAAATGTATGAACATTAGAATGATGATTGCTATGAAAAAGGAATCCTTTTAAAGAATATAGGTATTAGGTAATATTATGGTATACATAGTTAGTTCAAGATTTAAATGTAGATCAACAAATGAACATCGTGATAATGAAATCCAATTTCCATTGATTTTTTCCATCACACACGAGTACACTCGAAATTAAACTTTTCATACTTAAACAAGCAGGGCTTATAATCTTTTATACTCGCGATAAATACATGAAAAACGGTTCAAACTTCTTTGAGTGTCTAGGCGATTGAATGGAATCGGGTCAAGGGTGGCGTTTAAGTTGATATTATAGAACAATTTGCAAGTCCAACGGCCAGGTGAACGTAATAGTTGAGAACACGCGAACTTTAGGTAATTGTTTACCTTCGATAACGCTGTGATGGGATGGGATCGACGGTCGAAAAACTGATTTTATTCGACCTATCCCCAGGTGCTCATCAGACTGATGAAGTGATTTTAGCTGCAATGACCCTAAATGCGTTTATTAACTAGGTACAACCTGATCATTGTTTTTACTACCCATTACTTATTTGTCCCACACCTGAGTGTGAGATCTGGAATACTTGTTGTTCTCCATATAGCAAAGGGTGTACGTACTTAATGGTTTAAAGAATTTCGCAATGAAGCTTATCCTTTCGTATACTTAGTTACAGAAATTTAAAATTAATCTTCAACACATTACTTTTGTTATTTAATAACTAAAATGGCCCGAAGGATGATTACCTAGATCCGTTTTTTGTAATAGGTATAGATAAATAGATAGGTATAGTAGTTTTACATTTAAGTCTGAATAACAATTGTTAAAAAAATATCAACACTACTCAAATAAAACAGTACTTAAGGCCAATTTTAATACACAATTATGTAAGTGCATTTAGCACGATTTATAAGGGGAACCGAAATGAAATTTTTCAAAAAAAAAATTTGGACCCCATATCACTGAAATGATATACTTCCTTTTATTGGCAGGAATCACAAGACGTTGTGATCGGTGTGAACACGCAGAGAGCCAGAGCTGGACCGATCCGAACTGAGGAAAAGTAAGAGGGGCGCAAAAACGCAATGTTGACGGAGCCATTGTACTAAAACTTACTTAAAATTATAACTTTCTTCAGGACGAAATTTGACTGCCTGTCAAATGGATTAGAAATAAGATAAACAAACAAAAATAGTTTTTGTTGATAGTATATTATAATGTAACGATACCAAAATCTATTTAAATCCAAATAATGAATATATTTGCAGGTATTTTATGACCGGAAATAGGTTCAGAACAGGTCACCGTGATGATAAAATGACACTTTGAAATTTTTAAGCTATTGCATAGCTTTTATCGCAGGCCTTGGGCGCGGGGACCGAATGCAAAAATTTCGTAACGAAAAAATTATTACACCCCCATCACCCACGCACAGACATAGTTACTATGTCTGTGCACCCACACATCGATAAATACCAGAACTTTTAACTGAGTTAACTAACTTTTACTTTATAACGGCTAAACCGATTTTGCTAATTTTAGTCTTGAAATATTCGTGGAAGTTCAGGGAAGGTTGCAGCGATGAGAAAATATGAAAAATTGCGAGGAAAATACTAAAAATGAAAATTTTAATTTCCCATACAAATCTTACCTGTCAAACACATTGAGATATTATGTACTAAAGTACAAACATTTGATTTTCGCCCCGTCGTCGGTTCGGTGTTTTAAGAATAATTACATGTAGATCTGGATTAAATAAGGCGTTGGAATCGACAACATGTATTCATAATAGTCGAATTATCGCGTATTTAGATTTAAAACATACAAAATAACATGATATAAAATAATGACACTATATTAATGACTTGAGGGTGATAGAGACAGTGCCATACAGGCAAGGCAAACTGTAAGGCACTGTCTTTGTCACCCACACGTCATTCACGCGCCAAAAGATCGTTGTAGGACTTAAATGTCAAATGTCAATTTTCTTTTTAAAAATAATTATTTTGTCAACTGAAATAGTTCTTATGCTTTTGTTCAGAATATTTAAATCTTCTTTGCACAAATTAATGCATTATCCGTTTCTAATAAAGATTAAAATGTCTTGCACCTATAATGTGTCGTTATGATGTACGTATTCTTAACAATTAGGCTTACGTCATTATTATGCGTCTCTTTCAGTGATATTGCCTATGAACTTTGATGTAACTTTTGATAACTAGGCAACTAAATGAAAACTGGTACACCACTTTCTTGGCCCACTGTAAAACAGTGAATATCTGTACCTACTCGTATAATTTGTGTACAAAGTGTTTTAAATATGAATAAACAAAGTGCATTTATTAATGAAGAAAGTCACGAAAAAATTGTGAAAGACATTATTTATCACAAATGCAGTATTATTTTTTGTTTTGTTAATTTATTTATAATGCTATGCAATAGCTTTACCGCGGCAGTCTCCGAGTGCCACACGTCTTTTTTTTGTGTAATAGAGGCTATAACTTAATGATTTTTTTGCCAAGGTAGAGAAGTACTTACTTTACTAAGAAAAATATATACAAAACCAAAAACTCGCACATTGCACTACCGTTTTCAGGTTTGCCGTGTATTTTTTTTGCTTGGGCAATTCACCCAGTTACGTTAGTGAATGTAGATACTGAGTGTGATACTTAAATTAAACAAAACTAAAGTGAATAATACTAGACTAAACAAACGAAATGAAATGATTTCACACAAAACGGGAAACACAAAACAATTTAAAATTCCATTCCAAATTTAAACCCAGAAGTAAACAGCTTCATTAATTTATACTGGTTCCATGATGTCGTCGGCTCGTATATTTTCTCTTAAAGGCCATCGGATTTGTAATTCCGCGGCCCCTAACTTTCCAACATCTCGAATAAACCATTTGGACCTTTTATGGTCTATTCATTAATAATATTAATTTCATAAAGCTATTTATATCAAACAAATAGGTACCAATGTTCTTGCTAAAAGCCTCTAAAGCTTATTAATGTGTATCTACGGAGGCTCAGGTCTAGGTCAGCGCTGATACCGGCGTAGTCACGAATAGCGGTAGACTGGTTACCATCATAGTTATACATTTAGTGATTTAATTATAAGGTCTGTTCATACCGTTATAGCGATATGACTGCCCATTGTTTGGACTGCTTCCTTTTTAGGGTTCCGTACCCAAAGGGTAAAACGGGACCCTATTACTGAGACTTCGCTGTCCGTCCGTCCGTCCGTCTGTCCCCAGGCTGTATCTCATGAACCGTAATAGTTACACAGTTGAAATTTTCACAGATGATGTATTTCTGTTGCCGCTACAACAACAAATACTAAAAAACAGAATAAAATAAATATTTATGTTAGTGCCCATACATTCGACGTAGGTTTAGTTACCATTCGGCCCAAGAGATGGCGTTGGGCGTAATATGTGGCTACAACAATTAAATATTTAAGTGAGGCTTTTATACAACAGACCAGATTTTTTTGGCGTTTTTATACATAATGGTACGGAATCCTTCGTACGCGGTTTTTTATAGTCATTCAAGATAGGTACTTCAATACAATACAATATTCTTTATTGTACACCAGAGCAAAATAAATTAGGTACAGACAGTGGAAACAACAATAGAATTTGTACAAAGGCGGTCTTATCGCTAATGAGCGATCTCTTCCAGACAACCAGGGGGTGAGAAGTTGTGATTGAATGATAGAAGATTCTAAAAGGCCGGGTGTACTAATGACACTTAAGAGAAAGAAAGAATTTAGACTTAGTAGAAAAACAAGAGAAAATAAAGGTAGAAGGTAGGTAGTAGTAGAAGATAAAGAAGGTAAGGAGAACGTGGAAGGTACGTGAGTAGGAAAAGGGATTATAAGAATTATCCATTTTGGGAGTAATAGGAAATTACTTTGGTTTTGAAGGAATTAAGGGATTCAGCTTGACGGATGGTAATGGGAAGAGAGTTCCAGAGGCGTGTAGCAGTAATTATAAAGGAGTTTTAGAAGAAAGTGGTGGAATGCGTTGGCGTGCTAAGAGCTAAGTTTTTAGAGGATCGGAGGTAGCGTTCATGGTTCAGATGGAGGAATTTAAAGTTTTGTTTAAGGTAGGTGGGGTATTTAGGATTAAATAATATGCTATAGAGAAGAAAGAGAATGTGAGCATTACGGCGAAGACGGATTGGGAGCCACTTGAGCTTGTTGCGATACTCAGAAATATGATCATATTTCCGCAGACCAAATATGAATCGTATGCATAGATTTTGAAGGCGCTCAAGTTTATTTAGTTGCTCCTCAGTGACGTCTAGATAGCACACATCGGCGTAGTCAAGGATAGGTAGAAGAAGAGACTGTGCGAGCAAAATTTTAGTTGGAATAGGTAAAAAGTTTTTAAACCGCCTGAGAGATCCCACAGCAGCAAATAGTTTTTTGCTAACTTCGCTAATTTGTGGAGTCCTTATAGAATTTATGAAGATAGAAAATAGGAGAGGAGACAACACGCCACCTTGAGGGACGCCGGCACAAGTGTTTGTCCAAGAGGAATAAAGGTCCTGTACCTGTACACGTTGACGGCGTCCGCACAAATAACTACGAAACCAATCAATTGCACTCGGAGATATGTTGAGGGAGCAGAGAACACCTAGGAGAAGGTCAAAGTCAACGGTGTTAAACGCGTTGCTGAAGTCAAGCAGCGTCAGCACCGTGAGCATTTGACTATCCATTCCTCGACGTATGTCATCTGTAATATTTAGGAGAGCAGTAGACGTACTATGACCAGGACGGAAACCAGATTGCATTGGATTTAGAAGGCTGTGGCTGGCCATATAGGAGCTAAGCTGGTGATGAACTAGCCGTTCGAGGACTTTGGATAGGAATGGGAGAATAGAAATAGGTCTGAATTGGGAAGTAGAAGAGGGATTACATTTCTTAGGGATAGGAATGATGTGTGCATCTTTCCAAGCGGTAGGGAAGGAATTTTGAAGGATAGACTGGTTGAGGATAGAGGTGATTACAGGTGCAAGAATGTCCAGGATAGGAAGGATCATCTTACGACTAATGCTGTCGCTTCCGATGGCGTCTGAAGGAATGGATTTTATTGCTCTTACAACATCACGAACTGCGAATTGATCAAATGAAAAACTTGGAAAATCAGGGTTAGGAAATCAAGAAAGGTGATTCAAAGTATCAGATTTTGTTGTGCTATCAATGCAAGGAGTAGAAGAGAATTCAGAATTATTCTGATTGAGATTGAGGTTATGAGGGAGTGAAGTTTTCGTTGATTTCCCAACTCCTAGCTTTTTGAGGAATTTCCAGACTCTGCTGGGGTCCTCGTTATCAACAGATTTATGGATATGGCGTCGTTGCAAGTCTCTACACATCATGTTGCAGCGATTTCTTACCGACTTATATTTTTCAAGTAGGTTAGTGTTCTTAGGGTCCCATTTATGTCTTGCTTTAGCTGCATTTTTCTTGTTTATTACTGATCTTAGCTCATCGGTAAGCCACGGGGCGGGAGCATGTCGGATGCGCACTGGGCGAACAGGGGCGTGTAAGTCATACAGTTGTATGAGGAGCGAGTTAAAAAGAGCCACCTGTTCGTCAACAGTGCCAGCTTCCGTGATCACTGACCAGTCCATACTAGCAGCATCTTCACGAAGCTTAGCGAGATCCATTCCACTAAAATTCCGCTAAAGATGAACCCTTGACTTTGCCTTAGGAGGTCGGATTGTATGTGATAAATACAGGAGGTCATGGTAGGAGAACCCCTCAGCGCCACATTGACCATACTTTGCAACGTGATCCGGAGAGGACACGATAATCAAATCTAACAGAGACGGCTCACAATTTGGGAAAAAGTGTGTGGCACTGAGAGGCAGAAGATGTAGGTTAGCACTATCGTCTAAAGATTTAAGTTTTTGTGATCTGTAATCTTGCTTGAGCAAACATGTATTGAAGTCGCCCATAATTATTGTACGGTCGTAGAGAGGACATAATTCTTCAAACAGTTTGTCCAGGCATGCAAAGTAGTCGACATGGAGAGAAGGACTGTAGAAAACCACAAGAAGTAATTTGGCATGAGAGAGATGTATTTCCAGGAAGAGATGTTCAGCTTCGCCCCCAGGCATGCCCTGCGGTGTCGTGCTTATAATAGAGAAAGCAATGTGGAAGCGAAGATAGATTGCGACTCCCCCACCCCCCCGATTGGTGCGGTCGCAACGGATTAGATGAAATCCAGGGAATGTATATGCTGTAGAAGGAAGGCAGGGCTTGAGCCACGATTCCGAAATGAGAATTGCATGAATGTGTTGGCTATCGAAGGACGTCAGTAGGTCGGGGTAATGTGCCGGAATGCTCTGGGCATTTATGTGAACTACATTAAAGTTTTTCAGAACATCTGAGAAATGAGAATCCAATAATATATTGAGAGGAGGTAGGCTTTGGAAGCTATCATTATTTAATCCATCGGAAGCGGTGTCGAAGGATCGTTCATTACTATCGTCAGAATCCATTTACTCCAATAATTAAACAGTACTTAGCTATAAAAATAATAATACAAATGCAAAATAAATAAATAAAAATAGATACAATAAGACAAGCGGTTCAACTCACAACTTCTACCCGCCAGCAATATGCAAAAACAATAAACAACATAAAAAGTTAAAACTAATTAATTAAAAACACTCATTCCATACAGTTGAAGTGAATGCTTACAACAACCTTAACCCGTATAGCACTAACTGTGGCACTGTAGCGTATAAAGGTTTAGTCTATGCCAGCACATTCACTCTCTGTGCGACATAGACTTCTATTTATCTATACCTTAAGATAGTCTGCGTGATTGACGTTGTCATAGAGTGACTGTGTAGAAAGACAGTGACAGATTACCACTTTTCAGTGTCACAGTTGTCAGTACTGTCAGTCAGTAATGAATACACAATTTATAACTCGCACGAATCAACTGTGCACTCCGCTGGAATGTGACCCCTCTCCCGCTACCCCGCGCGGCGCCCTGCGTTCGCCTAAAGCGCTCAGTAGCGATAGCACATTTGTTACAAAATACCTGTTGAAACCCGTTGTTATTTGTTGTTGTTTTTGTTGTTAACGTAACGTAAAAAAATCCATACTAAATTGTTGCCATACTTCGGCATTTTATATCTACGTAAATACGTCTTATTTTTATGTCATCTCTTTATTATCAAGCTGTAATAATATAGGTATCAACTATCAATCTAATTTCAAAACGTCACGAGTAAAATGACTTATAGTATTACCACAGAATACTTAATAGTACTCCGTAGTATTACTGCGCCTTCATCTTGAATCACTTTCTACATACTGTTACGTGTCAGGAGTACTGGGTTCGAGAAAATGCCAAAATGTACCACAAAGACTTTATTGTACTCGTAGATACACAATTACACACTGTACACAGTACACGCCACAACACTATGCACGTAGGTACTCGTAAACACACTCGTAGAACACTGTATCGCCCGTAGAAATCACTTCACTTCTCACTGGTATCGCTCGTAGGTATCGCTGGTATCTTCCTGGTCTCGCTTCCGAAACTAGAATATCCGCGGTTGACCGATCACCCCTTTTTATACCACATTCACGCCAATCCAGAACTTTCCCGCTAATTCCGGACGGACCCGATTCGTATAAAATTCTAGTATGTTCCTTGCAACCGACGTTCGCCCTTATGACTATTGCCGTAAAGGCTAAGCGTCGTGCGCGTAGTTTCGAGATTGCCGCGCTCCTATTGTTTCTATTGTTTGCGCGACATGTTTATGGCCCCTATTGTTTATTGTTTTCGGCGTAGCGAAGTCGATGCGCCAGGATTGTCACAATACAATAAGAAACCTCATCAAAATCCGTTACGTAGTTTTAAAGATTTAAGCATAGATAGGGACAGACAGACAGCGGAAAGCGACTTTGTTTTATACTATGTACTTAGTTATGGTCCAAATTTTTTAAAATACTATGCATTGATGATTCGCATTTTTTGCAAACGGTACCGCTACCGGCCGAATGACGTAACAGCGCGAGGTGCACAGTTAATTCGTGCGAGTTATACATTGATAACAAAATTATAGAAACAAAGTTAAGATTACCCGAAATTAACGTGTTTAAAATTTAAAGTAGTATTTATGAGCATGACTGAAGATTGGTACCTAGGAGAAATTTAGTAGTGACGAGAAAGAACAGGAAAATAGTATAGTGCACTTTACGGGTTTTACAAAAGAAAAAGGGTGTAAAAAGGAAAATACGAAAATACGTATACCGTTGGGGAGACGAATAACAAGATATAACACAATAACAACAACAACTTAATGAGCACAACAAATGAAAAAGAGTATATAATCCGACAATCACTGCTTTTTGGTGTTTCTCTTCAGTCGGCTTGTGGTGCCTTTGGGATCCAATACTTGACTTCCACTAGCCGCTAGCTGCCCCGAAGACACAGACGCCGGAGCTAAGGGAATGGCCTCGACCTCTGCTGAGGTTTCTGCTTTGTGGCGTGTGCCATCCGGTCCCAAGATATGAATGATGCCATCCCGAGTCCAACACCTGGTGATACCAAAGCGCTTCCTGGCCTGCATAAAAGCAATATGTCTACACCTCGTGAGGAATTCCGACTGCGTGACACCAGAACCCTTCAGCTTAGCTTTTGCAAACCAGATTTGATCACGCACGGTGATCTCCTTGAACTTCACAGCAACGGGCCTAGTTCTGTTGTCTGCAGGACGACCAAGTCGATGGGCTCGGCTGATGGAACTAGCTGTGAAGTTTGGTAGCTTCATCTTCTCCGATACAACATTGGTGATGATGGCAGCGGTGTCTTCACCTTTTTGTTCAGGGATTCCGTGGAACAGAAGCATCTTCCGCCGTCCTCTCATTTCTGACCGGTCCATGTACTGGGCAAGGAGATCCATCTGCTTCTGTATAGTGCTTAGCGAAGAGATTATAAATAGTTGGAAAGAAGCAAAGTCAGATGCCAATGAGTTTGTGGTAGGTTGTGGAGTGCTAGTCTGCAGCAGGTTTTGCTGAAATTCATCCATTTTGCTGGTGAAGAGCTGTGTCATAGCGGCCAGGGAGCTTTGCAGTGAATCCATTGTAGACTGTCAGGTTGGTTATTATTCAGTGAGTGTCAATAAATTTATTTTAGTTAGAACTTTAAATAGTGGAAATAATGCTGGTTGGTAGAAGTAATAATTTCACATGTACATTAGTAGTTAAACAATTGTATTTGTATATTTAATTTAAAATTAAAATTCGTAGTGCAAAAAATCGCGTCTTAACTTATTTACGCCTACCCGCCGAAAAAACTTCTTACCTACTTAAAATAAAAATAGTTGAATTCACTAATTTAATTACTTAAGTATATTCATATATTGCCTAATTACGTAGATACGTATATTACATAAGTAACTCAGGTAAACTACTTTTAAAATCACTCTTTTAATTTTAATTTTAACAGGTAAAACGATAATACTTAGCCTAAATAAGATAGTAGGCGTTCTGTTTTTTTATACACATTTATCTTCTCGTCTAGCAAGATAGCTACATGATAGCTACTTACATAATATATCTACCTAATGTTTTCCGTATTTTTATAGTTAGTAACAGCCCTTAGTAGGTACTTACCTATTATAGGTAGGTACTTACTTTACTTGCGAAACATAAACCATAAAAAATAATCAAAACCTTCTATGTCGCTAAGCTATCAACTAAGTATGATTTTTTATCGATTTACAGCTAAGCTCGGGAGGCCTAAATAATTTTAAGCAAAATTCAAGCGAACGTTTAGTTCAGAAGACCATCATCAAACACAAAACGTTTATTGCATAGAGCCCCGTTGCTACCCGAGTAACTTACTGGAACGGCTTAAAAAGCTAACAATTTTGTTTCATGAAGCGAAGCCTGGTCGGGTTACAAGTTTTAGTACCTATGAAAGTTACCTACATTAAATTTGATTCAGTAAAAAATGTGAGCCGTCATGGGACGGCTCACATTTTTATTAATTGTATTTCATATAAACTTGGCTTGAACACTGCCGTGCACCCTATTAACCAACGACCAAATAAATAATAAACGAAATAAAACTTTATTTAAAATTTCGAACTTGACGAGGTGCACTGCCGTGCACGAAGTATTATAAGAAATAGGAAACGAAAAAATAATTTTAATGAACAAAACAAAAGGGGTATTTTTTGTGGAACTTGGCTTAGACACTACCGTGTCTCTAATGAAGCTAATATACGAATTTGAAATATATAAAAAATGTTATTATTAAAATAAAACGCAAGACAATATTTAATTGAACTTGGCTCCAAACACTATCGTGCGCCCGCGAATTAAAACAAAAACGGAGGTCGACCGATCGAGTGAGTGAGATAAAAGATGAGGCATTGTGAGATAGAATGAGCGTCGCCACGGGCGAAGCGTAGGCCACGCCAACAATTCAGTTTACAAGTGATCGTATAGATGTTTCACATCAAAAAATTAATTAGTTGCATGTCATTCGGATGCACTTAAAAAGACGCACGTTGCCTCATACTCTTAGGTTTTTGACCCCGAAGTAACGTGTATTTACACACTGCGAACACTGTAGTTTTTAGGTCGGCTCTCCTTTGAATCCACATTTTCAGACGACTGCTCTTAGAATGCTTGGTGAAAAACACGAAGTAGGTAAGTATGAGTTGTACGACATCAAACCTTCATCACTTAGATACATTTACTGTTACAAAATACAAGTCAGTACCGATCCAGTATATTTTTTTTACGTTTGTTCACAAAGAAAAAACAGTCATCACTGAAATTACATTTTGTAAGCAAGTCTGAAGGATTAGACAATCTTCAATTTTGAAGACTGTGAACAACTTTCGGTTCGTAAGTTTAATTTAAGTATTTAACTTTTGCCTGATTGTTGTATGGTCGTACTGGGTCGTACTAGATAGACAAAAGGAACGGCTTGCGTGACTTGCGTCTGTTTCATTCGAGCGTCTCGAGCGTCAAACAAGGCTTCGGAAAAAAAAGATCCTTGTGTGTTTTATTATTATTATCATCTTGCTGTAGGACTTGGCACCGCTGGAGTAATTAGGGACTAAGTGTATCTAACTATTTGTATAACAAATAAGATTTATAATTTTACTCTCAATTGTTTCGGTGAAGGAAAACATTGTGAGGAAACTTGCACACCTGAGAGCGCTCCATAATGTTCTCAAAACTATGTGGAATCCGCCAAGCCGCACTTTGCCAGCGTGGTGGACTACTACACTACTAGCGTGGTGGTAGTAGGTACCAATAACATTGTGAGAGGAGACCCATGCCCATGCATGCCCTGCGGTATGAAATCAAAAAAATCTGTAGAAAATTAACTTTTAAACGGTAATAAGATGACACGAATAATTGTATAGTTGTTGTTACTGATAATTAAAATTTGTAACATGAAAATCATAGACGACGAAGAATAAAAAAAACAGTAAGTTATCTTCAAAAACGGTATCGCAACGAATTGTTTGTGTGCTCGCTGCTGCACTGTCATATCACAAGCGCCCTATAGAACGCTCGACAAACGAATCTGTCATTCATAGGACGCCGATTGAAATCTTTATAAATAAAGCTTTAAAATCTTGATGCATCATCCATGGTAGGCACTGTGTTTATTATTTTTCATTTTGTAGGTTGATACTGGAATGCCTGAGGCTTTTTCCGCGCATGTCTTCTCGTCACTCGTCAGTCGTCACACTTAACAAAGCGGTCAACATTTTTATACAAGAGGGATTCTAAAATAACTTTGAACTAGGTATTATTTTTGTGAAGTTATAGTTTTAAAATACACGAAACTTAAAAAATCAACTGCTGTTACGTAACTTTTTTTGCGTCCAGACAAAGAAGAAAGGACTAGCCTCCGGAGATAGCGCAGGAGGGGTGGTGGTGAATGCAGCCCCGGATCTTCATTTTTTTTAGGCGGGGCAAAAACTGAAAAATGCCGCCCCGCCTACTTATGTTTATTTTAATCTTTATCATCCGTATTATAATTCCAGCTATCACATGTCCACAAATTGTTTGAAATTTGGACAAAGCCTACTTAGGCCTTCCGGAAACAATGCATCCATCATTGTTCATAGTTTCTGATAAATCTTGGAGCACGCACAAAAGATTGCATTTTTTGTCTTAGAAAATAAAAGCCAAGATCTTTTAACCCTTTCGCAATTAGCCAAACTGCAGATATATACAGGATGAAAGAAAATGCTAAATTTCTGGTGTTAATAGGTAGTATGACCAGTGAGAAAATCTCAACACACAAATTCTCACTGGCCATACCAGTAGGACAACCCAGTATGACCACCGAGAATCACCCAACGTCCTGTACCACACAGAAGATGTTAAACGTCTGCCATTGCGTTCAGTATATCTAAATTCAATGTTTTCGGGGTGATTTTCTGCTAATAATACCTACAGCCTGATTGCTAAAGAAAGATCGTTGTTGGTCAGTAATTTTTTTCCACCGCTGGTAAATTGCCTGGGTCCGCCAAATCAAATCCGGTTTTTTGCAGTTCATCCAATTCTGCGTTCAGGGATATAGATCCTTCGTATTCTGGGTTCGTTTTTTCAAGTTGCTCAGGTTGCTCTTCGCACATCGATAAAGATGGTGAAGTTGGCACTGTAAAATCTTGATCCATTTGATCGAGTAAAGTGCCAGAAACATCCTCTAACTCAATATCAACTTCGGAAGTTGCAGCAGATACTGACGGGTTACCCCTCTGCGAAGCCAATTTTTCATATTATCTGCACATTTTTTTCCCTGCAACTCCCTATATTTAGCCTTTTTCCTATATTCCGCTTCTTATAGATTTTTTCTTGGCACACTCATAATTACAACCTGTAAACAAAAATACCTAATGATACAGAAGACCGAGGATTATAATCAGCCGCTATGTGTTGCCTATGTGGACTATGAGAAAGCCTTCGATTCTATCGAGACCTGGGCGGTACTAAATTCTCTCCAGTGGTGCCGAATCGACTACCGGTATATCGAGGTGTTGAAGTATTTATACACATCAGCCACCATATCCGTTAGAGTACACGACACAGCAACGAACCCCATTCAGCTGCAGAGAGGTGTCAGACAAGGGGACATTATATCCCCAAAACTGTTCACCACTGCGCTGGAAGACATGTTCAAGCTGATGGAGTGAAAACGACGTGGCATTTAATATCAATGGCGAATACATCACACACCTGCGGTATGCCGACGATATAGTAATTTTGGCGAGATTCATGGAAGAACTTAGTACAATGCTCGGGGACTTGAACAGCGCCTCACAACGGGTGGGTCTTAAGATGAACATGGACAAGACGAAAATCATGTCGAATGTCCATGTCACGCCCGTACCGGTCGTTGTTGATGGCGCTGCACTCGAAGTTGTAGACGAATATATTTACCTGGGACAAGTGATCCAAATGGGTAAGTCCAACTTCGAGAAAGAAGTCACTCGTAGAATCCAACTCGTATGGGCTGCGTTCGGGAAATTACGTCACATCTTGTCGTCCAAAATACCTCAGTGCCTGAAGTCGAAGATGTTCGAGCAGTGTGTGTTGCCAGTGATGACATACAGCTCCGAGACGTGGTGCTTTACGATTGGTCTAATCCACAAGCTCAAAGTCGCGCAGCGGGCTATGGTGAGAGCTATGCTTGGTATTTCTCTACGTGTTCGAATCAGAAATGGGGAGATCCGTTGACGAATGAGGGTAACCACATAGCTCAAATAATTAGCCGGCTGAAGTGGCAATGGGCCGGTCATATAGCTGGAAGGACCGATAACCGTTGGGGAAGAAAGGTCCTCGAGTGGAGGCCCTGTCTCGGAAAAAGGAGCGTAGGACGCCCCCCGACCAGGTGGTCTGACGACCTGAAAAGGACAGCGGGTATCCGCTGGCTTCAGAAGGTGCAAATTAGGGGAGGGCTATGTCCAGCAGTGGACGCAAAAACGCTGATGGATGGATGGGTGGATGGATTTAGGCATATTGTTTGGCTGAACCGATTTTGATACAGTTTTCAGCATCGTGTTTATCAGACTTAGGAGAAGGATTTAGGAACATTAATCGCGTTTAACGGAACCGATTTTTACTTTTCGGCGTTAAAGTCGGTTCTATTTTGTTAAAAGTTATGAATTATGCCTACGCGCGTCGCGAATAATAAAATGTTCGTGCAGCACGTCTCACTCCGCGCTCAGGGTGTCGGTCAAGTTGTTATGAAATTCCTGTACTTGTACTATTATTTGTTCCGTGGTCAAAGTTAAATAAATGAAGAGTTGTCCATTGGTCCGTGAAGTGTGAATTTGGCCGCCCCCTGAATTTGCCGCCCGGGGCATAGGCCCCGGCTTGCCCCCCCCCCCTAGATCCGGGCCTGGGTGCTCATGCATACCAACACAGACGGCTGTGATGGTTATGTGGGACTCACGTAAGACCTTGGTGCCTTACCCACTAAACACTACTCGAGATTTGCTTTGGTCTTGTGACCTCTAAGTTAGTAAGCCTTCATAGGAAGCGACTCCGATTGAAGAGTCGGGGTGCTAGCAGTGCTCCCTAAAGAGCAACTGCTGAGAAGTTACATTTACAATATTGTGTTGGGACTTGCGCTTTCATTAGTATGAGCGCTACCGGAAATGTCTAAATCTTCTGATTTTTTGGAGACGGCTAAGAGGCGTTCCAAGACAAGAATGTCTCATAGGAGCCAACCAACTCTCGTCTGGTTGGCTCCTATGAGACATTCCTTGGTGTACGCACTTGATGATGAGATGGGGGAGTAGGAGGGTAATCCGCTGGCTCCCTAATCAAAGGGTTGGAATGTTCTTCTTTGACGATTTGAAGAATCCTTCAGTAAAATTCTAGATAAATCGGTTTGTAATTTTTCATCCCCAAAATTTAAAATTCTGTTTTAGTATCTGAGTAGCCTGAGTAATTACTTAGTTAGAAGTAGTTTGTAGACGGTGTGGAAAATATCTTCTACTTAGAAATCCTAGTCTGCACACAAATAGTGGTTACGCAGCTAATGTCTAGACATTTTGAAAATACATAATGTTACGTTCAAAATATCGACACGTTGCAAACAATAGGTACATGATATTGTTTTGTGTTGAGCACGACTGCAGATTTTGTACGAGTATTCTTTAGTAACATACACTGTTTTATCTAGTTAGTTATAAAAGTACATCACCCACGTAGTTATCAAGCTCTAATTACTGTTGTTCTTCTTGTCGGAGTACCAAGTACTTTAAATAGTTATATCAGACTAATGTGTTGAAATGTTTGCAACGAGTCCAATTAGAGTGAAATAGGTATCTACACTAATTAGCTGCTGTATTATATACAAGTGCGTCAGATCATAACAAATATCGAGTAGGTAGATACTGATGTATAGGTAGGTACTAATAATATGATAAGTATAAAACTATTTGTAATCATATATTTAGATTCAATGTTATGCGAAATTCAATGTTATGGCAAAAAATTTTAAGCGTTTCCATGCTTCGGAGGGCCTTAGGTCTCCAATAATGATGGGAAAGACCAGTGCCCAGTAGACTAGAGAACTATTACAGGTTTATCTTTATAGCCAGCTCATTTAAAATTCTATAAAAAGTTATCGACATGAATATAAAATGATGTAAAATATCAACTTTACCCATACGTATTAGTCAATGAATACATAACCTATGCGTTCAATATCATAATTTTTGAACTCTCACTTAAAACATTTTTCATCACACCTATTCGAAAAAGACGACTTGGTTCGGACTTACGGGGTTCCAAAGTTGCTGTTTTCTATTCAGCGGGCGGGAATGAATTTTCATACAACTTTTCCTGCCGGCTAGATCTTTTCCGTCCTATTTTGAATTTAGAACATTTTAGTATTTTGCGCTAAAGAAATCGAACGCAAATATTGTTTGAATAAAGAATGTCTGGTACGACGCGAGGGCCCCGCCAGCTGAATAATAAAAAAAGAAATCAAATTAAGATTTCGTTTTCAAATTAAAATTAAGTTTTCGTGCATTTTTACGTATTATTTTCTATTATTTTCTATTATTTTCTATTATATTTATATATATTTTCTCATAGTGGGTGATGAAAAGTAGAGTGTATCACACGGGTGCAAGTATATTTTTGGCTCGGGCGACGTATTTTAATCCCTCGCTACGTTCGGGATTCTACTAAAGAATCCCTCGCTACGCTCGGGATTCTACTCTAGAATCCCTCACTTCGCTCTGGATTCAAAAAACGCCCTCGCCGAAAAAATATTACTTTGCACCCTTGTCATACAATCTACTATTAACTGATTGAGCAATTTATTAACCATAAACAGTGTATATCGCCATTTCGGGTATTGGATTTTTTTTACGACTGCAACTCACTGAAATATATCCGACAGGAAACGCTGTATATTAATTATCATGTCCTAATCGTAGTTACCTTGCACCTTGTTGATAGTCATATTTTGTTTAAATTTTGGCCTTTTTTTTGGCTTTTTTCTTTTTTTTTCTATTTTTCCTGTATTTAACGGATATGGTAATTCGATGGTACGGACCAATCTACGCTCGTTGAGTTTTAGTACGAAACGCAAGATCAAGAGGGGTAGTTCATAAATATCTTAACGCGGAAACGGGTAATCTTGTAAATGAAATGTCACCTCGTACCTACTATACCTACCTATCGCGGAGAAAATAAAACAAATTAAAAAAAAGCCTGGCAGAGAACAGTTGATAAATTAGTTTTTTTTATCATTTAACAACTCTAGACCGAAGTTCTGATATGAAACAATGCATACCTATTTTGCGAAGTGAACCTGGAGTATACTTTACATAAAAATATTTCAGAAAAAATATATTACAGAACTTCATAGGGCCAATAGAAGCAGAAAAATATTAGTGTTAAACAATTGTGTCTGTATCTGTATGTTTAGTTTATCCGGGTATCACGCATAAAACTATTAGATGATAATTGATTTGGTTTTTACAGTTATGTTGCTGGACTTTTCCTTATTTATTACTTTCAGTATTTCCGACCGACTGCACCCCTTCTACGTGGAAACTTGTATTACGTTACGTATTGTATCATAACATCCATAAAAATTAAATTACGACAGTGCATAATATTATGCTACACTTTGTGTAGGTACATTGTGGAGGAGCTATAAAACGGCATTTTTATTGAGCGGGATAAATATCCTTCATTCACCGAGACATGTGATATAGTTTACGAGAACTTCACCAACCACAGTTTGCATTAAAAGCAATTTGTTTTTCATTCGCAGCTACGAGCTACGGCGTAGTGGCGCGACGTCGGCCATTTAGCTGCCGATAGCCATCTAGCTCTAGCTCTTACATTACTCATGTGCCGCTAAAGAAAAGTGTTTTATTGCGGGTTATTTAGTGTTTAAGCATTGTGCTTCAGCGTTCAGTTACTAAAAGTTAAATGTTCTGGACGATCTAATTGAAATAAGGATGATGTGCTCTCATGGTCAGAGTAGCGTTTGGAAACGACGTGTAATTTATAATCGATTTACGACTTACATAATCGTCCTTTATTATGAGTTTGTTTAATTCTTTGCTATTCTTAGTCATATTGTAAAAATTGTCATATTATTATTTAGTATTAAAAAAATATTTACTATACAAAAAGCAGCGGCCACAAACGTTCTATATTGACGCAAAAAACTGAAAAGGTATTAAGTAACTCATACTTTTGAATTTTAACCGACTTCAAAACAGAAGGAAGATGTTCTCAGTTGGACCGTAAATATGCTTTTTAATGGATGTTTTGCTATTTTTTTGTCGTTTATAAGCCAATTTTGATTGTTATTTTCTAATTGGAAAGTAGATATTCAAAGGGTAGTCCCATGATAAAGACAACAGGACATTTTGATGGCATCTCAGAGGGAAATCGAGTCCTCGGGGAACTTTCGATAATTTTAGGGGCGACTAGTGTGTTTATAAACGTTTTCATAAGTATATCAAAGGACTACAGTTTCATGAAGGTCTGGAGTCGATCTGATGAAGCCGAAAGACAGTCGAGGGAACTCCTCAACGATTTACAACAGTTATCTTGTGTTTGGGGTTGATAAAATTTTAGTGACGAGAACTTTACACCTAGTTGGGTTGAACTGAGCGTCATCTAGCGAGTAGTTATTGAGTTATCTCTGCTTGTCTTTTTTTTAAGAAATTATTTTTATTATACATTTGGAATCAATAAACAATTCTGCATCGAACGGTCCAAGTCTCGTGACTCTACGATAGATAGAAAATTTTGTGCAGAGCTAGGTATACTTAACCCACGGACTTAACCTTAAGTTCATACAGTTTCTTCTAAATTCGCATCAGTTTTATACATGATACTGCTGGGTTGGTTCTTAATATCATAAAGTTGATCTTGTTTAGTATTAGCGGTAGCTTCGTTCAAAACAATGTAGAGGTTTTCTCTACAATCTTATAATTTGCGACAAAATCTGTTGCGTAGGCAGGGCCGGATCTAGGGGGGGGGGGGCAAGCCGGGGCCCATGCCCCGGGCGGCAAATTCAGGGGGCGGCCAAATTCACACTTCACGGACCAATGGACAACTCTTCATTTATTTAACTTTGACCACGGAATAAATAATAGTAAAAGCACAGGAATTTCATGCCCATATCAACTTGACCGACACCCTGAGCGTGGAGTGAGACGTGCTGCACGAACATTTTATTATTCGCGACGCGCGTAGGCATAGTTCATAACTTTTAGCAAAATAGAACCGACTTTAACGCCGAAAAGTAAAAATCGGTTCAGTTAAACGCGGTTAATATTCCTAAATCCTTCTCCTTAGTCTGATAAACACGATACTGAAAACCGTATCAAAATCGGTTCAGCCAAACAATATGCCTAAATCCATCCATCCATCAGCGTTTTTGCGTCCACTGCTGGACATAGCCCTCCCCTAATTTGCGTCACTCTAACCGGTCCTGCGCCTTCTGAAGCCAGCGGATGCCCGCTGTCCTCTTCAGGTCGTCAGACCTGGTCGGGGGGCGTCCTATGCTCCTTTTTCCGAGACAGGGCCTCCACTCGAGGGCCTTTCTTCCCCAACGGTTATCGGTCCTTCCAGCTATATGGCCGGCCCATTGCCACTTCAGCCGGCTAATTATTTGAGCTATGTTGGTTACCCTCGTTCGTCTACGGATCTCCCCATTTCTGATTCGATCACGTAGAGAAATACCAAGCATAGCTCTCACCATAGCCCGCTGCGCGACTTTGAGCTTGTGGATTAGACCAATCGTAAAGCACCACGTCTCGGAGCTGTATGTCATCACTGGCAACACACACTGCTCGAACATCTTCAACTTCAGGCACTGAGGTATTTTGGACGACAAGATGTGACGTAATTTCCCGAACGCAGCCCATCCGAGTTGCATTCTACGAGTGACTTCTTTCTCGAAGTTTGACTTACCCATTTGGATCACTTGTCCCAGGTAAATATATTCGTCTACAACTTCGAGTGCAGCGCCATCAACAACGACCGGTACGGGCGTGACATGGGCATTCGACATGATTTTCGTCTTGTCCATGTTCATCTTAAGACCCACCCGTTGTAAGGCGCTGTTCAAGTCCCCGAGCATTGTACTAAGTTCTTCCATGAATCTCGCCAAAATTACTATATCGTCGGCATACCGCAGGTATGTGTTGTATTCGCCATTGATATTAATGCCACGTCGTTTCCACTCCATCAGCTTGAACATGTCTTCCAGCGCAGTGGTGAACAGTTTTGGGGATATAATGTCCCCTTGTCTGACACCTCTCTGCAGCTGAATGGGGTTCGTTGCTGTGTCGTGTACTCTGACGGATATAGTGGCTGATGTGTATAAATACTTCAACACCTCGATATACCGGTAGTCGATTCGGCACCACTGGAGAGAATTTAGTACCGCCCAGGTCTCGATAGAATCGAAGGCTTTCTCATAGTCCACAAAGGCAACACATAGCGGCTGATTATAATCCTCGGTCTTCTGTATCATTAGGTATTTTTGTTTACAGGTTGTAATTATGAGTGTGCCAAGAAAAAATCTATAAGAAGCGGAATATAGGAAAAAGGCTAAATATAGGGAGTTGCAGGGAAAAAAATGTGCAGATAATATGAAAAATTGGCTTCGCAGAGGGGTAACCCGTCAGTATCTGCTGCAACTTCCGAAGTTGATATTGAGTTAGAGGATGTTTCTGGCACTTTACTCGATCAAATGGATCAAGATTTTACAGTGCCAACTTCACCATCTTTATCGATGTGCGAAGAGCAACCTGAGCCAGGCCAGTGATTTCGCGCTGCGCCGCGCGCCGCCGCGAGACGCATCTCAATGGCGCGAGGTGCATCGTAAAATCGTTGGCAACACGACGCCTCGCTGCGCAGCGAGACGTCGCGCGCGCGACGCAGCGAGAAGACGTGCGGCGCAGCGGAATGTGTCTTCATTCGCCACGTGCTCTTTCTCTTCTACAGGAAGTCAGATTATACCAAGATCCCAGTCTATCATTATATTTTCATTTTTTCACTCGCACACTCGACCGAACCGCATCAATTCACCACGAAGTCTGGACGGAAGGCGGCGGCCTCGGCTGCGCCTCGCGGCATTGCGCGGCGTTGGGAGGCGCAGCGCGGCTCTTGCACGCCGCGCGTACCGACGATGCACGGCTGCGTAGCGATGCACCACGCTACGCCGCGAGGCGTCACGAGACGCAGCGCTGCATGAAGCAACGTATTCTGAATTCTTACAATGAAATGTGTATCTTTTCATGTAGAAAATAAAGTTCTTTTTTGAGCCGCTCTTTGAAAGACTGCGCGCAGCGTCGCGTCGCGTCTCGTCTCGGTGTGAGTTGACCCTATGTGGTACAAAATTGGCTAATTGCGAAATTGGCTAATTGCGAAAGGGTTAAAAGATCTTGGCTTTTATTTTCTAAGACAAAAAATGCAATTTTTTGTGCGTGATCCAAGATTTATCAGAAACTATGAACAATGATGGATGCATTGTTTCCGGAAGGCCTAAGTAGGCTTTGTCCAAATTTCAAGCAATTTGTGGACATCTGATAGCTGGAATTATAATATGGATGATAAAGATGAAAATAAACATAAGTACTTAGGCGGGGCGGCATTTTTCAGTTTTTGCCCCGCCTAAAAAAAAATGAAGATCCGGGGCTGTGCGTAGGGAATTTATCAAAACATCATAGAAACAAAAATAAAAAGGGAGGTTAGATGTAGAGATTAAAGGTTGTAGATATTAGAACAAAATTTTTGTTCATATTTATTGTTATTAATGGCTACAACAGTATTTACTACAGAAATTGTTCTGTACTAAGTAAAAATTGTAATAGGTTTTTTGAGTAGGTAAAGTACCTACTTTATATGTTAATTAAAAACGGTACAACGATTATGTAAGTATGTGAAGATAAAATTCAATTTAAGTTTGTAGGTACATGGCAGACATTTGAGAAAATTATCTCCTAGCGCTAGTTAATGTCTAGGTAAGTGATAAAAAATCTTTCATTCGTGATGCATTCTAACAGAACATAACATGTTTAGATTTCATTTCAGTTTATCTGTGCATTTGTTTCCGTTAATATTAGAATCTGCTTGATGGATTTCATTGCGATTTTCACTGTACTGTAGTACCTTCATAACATTCAGTGTTTGTTTTATTTGAACTTGTCCGCAAATAAAATAAAAACAATATAATAAACCTAAAAAATCCTGTCATAACATTTTTTCAAGAGTACATACCTATTGCATACGTTGACCGAACCGAAACAGACACTACCGTGACCATAAAGCTGGTATAAAAAAACTTGTTAAAATGCCTGGAAGCTGAATCATAGTTTGTATCAGTCGCGTTCGCCCTGGTGTGGTACCTAATGCCATCTCTAAACGGGTCACCGGCTCCTTCACGCATCAGTTGATTAGCCTCCACATCTTGTTGATCTACATTTTTATCTTCACCACGAACAATACATACACGGATAATAGTGTTCCATATAATGGTATTTCTTTAGTATCCTACTGCACGATTTCCTGGATAAATTTGGCGGATTTTTTCCTGGATAAATCAATAGGTATTGATGCCCCGAATCATAATCTAATTGCATTTTGTGCGGAAATGCATAGTTTTTTTTTAATCTTAATTTTAAGTTTTTAAGGTTATTTATAAAATTTGAAGACAAATATTGAGCGTATTTGGGTGATTTTGGCTTTAATTGATAGATATTGATGGCTCCAATCATAATCTAATCGCATTTTGTGCGGAAATGCGTCGTTTTATTTTAATTTTATTTTTTAGTTGTTATTTTCAAAACCATAGACATACATACATAGACCGGCCTTGCACGTTCGAATGTGCGTCAAGTTGGAACAATCCAATTTTGAATTGAATTTGAAAACGAACAGATTACATAGTTATATCTCGTTTCCGCGTTTGGAAGTTTTAGTCGTGCTGTCTCTGTCACTCTTACATATGTGACGCGCCATTTTACTAAAGTTATTATTTTAGAAATTGTGAAAATAATTTACAATTCAAAGTTTACATAATGAAATGTGATTCCTTTGGATTTTATTTGTGTTTCTTGAATTGTTAGAATATTTTTGAAGGCACAGGAAGCCATATTTTCTACATTTGCGGACGTAATTACTGAAATCAATTTTGCGTAAGGAAGATGTGTAACTCGCTGCTGTCTACAACAGACTGACTTGATCAATCGCTCAATCACACAACCTAATGTTGACCACTCGTCGTGCGCCTTATGTATGTTACGGGCGCATCTTTACTTTCTACATCCATGTTCAAAACATAACACAAAATATATTGAGCAGTTTACAGATCTACCTTCAAAGTTTAAAAATAAATCTTAAAAACGAGGGTATCATCCGTGATTTTTACGTTGTGCTATGTCAACTATCAATAATCGTGCCGGCAAGCGATCCTTATTATTCGTATTTTAAACAGGGTATTTCTTTAGTATCCTGCTGCAGGGGTATGGGGAGGGGGTATTCCCGAAAAGTATTCCCGGAGCGCTATGACATGGGGTTCTTCAAGAAAGGTGTAAAAAGAGTTCTCGGGCCGGTGGTGCACTGGTGACTCCCCTGGTATCGATCCATCGGGTGGCTCGTCTGCTTTTACGTCAGCCCTTCGGGCTATAAAAAAAATGTCGAGGGAACCCCGCTGCGAACATTGGCCCTCCTAGCAACTTTGTTACGAATGAATATGATTGGTGGATGGCAAACGCATCCTTAGCAACGTAGCATAGCACATCTCTGGTGGAAAGGCACCATAAATACCTGATGTAACATTATGGTGCGTACAGACTATATAACAAAACATGTTATAAAACACAGTTGTATAACACGTTTTATAAATGTGGACGATATGTCTTACAAAAACCCATTGTCTTGTTATATGTTTCATTGTTAGACAACAATGTTAGATAGTGTGGACGTGTTATAAAACAGAAGTTATATAACATGTTACATAATCTGTACGCACCCTTAGGTAGGTACCTACCCAAAATTATCGCCCAAACGTTTTGAAACTTAGAATTAATTTCAGTTTCAAAACAGTTATGCCATATAATCATAACACTGATAAATATATATAGACCAGGGTCGATAATTTTTAAAACCAAAAAAAATAATAGTAGGATGAAAATCATTAGAAAAGGAGGGGAATATTATAAAAATGAAAGGAAAAATAATTTACGGGTGATCTGAGGTCGGGAAGGGGATGGGGGTGAGTTTTTAAGGGTAAAAAACGGTTTTTCTCGATTTCCGGCAAAACAAAGTCCTATCGAAAAAAGTCAAATGGCAAAGTTGTAGGTAATAAAAAGATCTAAAACTTTTGTATTTACACTTTTTTCACATAACTTCAAAATTTATGTAAAAAATTCAAAAAACCAAGTTTTTGGTTTTTTACTTTTATCTTTTACAATTTTTTTATTTTTTTAACGAAATTTGGTGAAAACTTCCCTTTTTTATGTCCCAAATACGCTGTAATTTATTTGATTAACAATATAAAAAAAAATATTAAAGAAATAAATGTCAAAATGTAAGTATAAAAATATATTATAAATATATTAAAAATCTATTTAAAATGTATAAATATATAAAAAATATGTATAGTAAATATATTTTTAATAACTAACTTTTGGCTGATTTTGAAACATATTTGACTGAAATATATTTGAAATGTAAAAAATATATATGAAAATCGGCCAAAAGTTTGTTATTACAAATATATTTTATATATTTATACATTTTAAATAGATTTTTAATATATTTTTTATACATTTTGACATTTATTTCTCTAATATTTTTGTAGGCGCCTGATAATTATGTTCGGTGCGTCTTTGCTCCTCCTTTGGTGAAGGCGCTCACGTGAGGACGTCACTACCAACGTCACACTGACCAGTGGACCCCCGGTCACCTCTGCATGTCCTCCAATCGCCCTTCTGACCGCGGTGCGTGCGCGTGCGTCCAGTGCGTGACCGCTTTAACTCCTCATTGAAATTTTGTACAATTTTTATCCTAAATTATCGAGTAAAGGAGTAAGAAAAGTGGCAATATTTCTTTTATTTAACAATTTTTTTTTTTCATGGGGGTATATTCACGATAAAATAGTGAAGGCATTATTAATTCGATTTTGTCTTTTCAGATTATCAGTATGGATGAATCTGTTTGTATTTTGTATTTGTATTTATGCATTTTCTGAGAAGATTTACTATAGTAACATATATTATTTTTTTCACCATCGGAAAGTAGACATTTCAACGAACAGAAAACATGCCAACTTTTTGAAAAAAGCTGATATTTTGACGGGTGAGTTTTCGATTGAAAATTAGGGTATTTTTTTCGATATTAATTCAAAATAAGGTGAAAAAATAAATATTTTTAATCAAATAAATTACAGCGTATTTGGGACATAAAAAGGGAAGTTTTCACCAAATTTTGTTAAAAAAATAAAAAAATTGTAAAAGATAAAAATAAAAAACCAAAAACTTGGTGTTTTGAATTTTTCACATAAATTTTGAGGTTATGTGAAAAAAGTGTAAATACAAAAGTTTTAGATCTTTTTATTACCTACAACTTTTCCATTTTACTTTTTTCGATAGGACTTTTAGTTTTGCCGGAAATCGAGAAAAACCGTTTTTTACCCTTAAAAATAGGGATGTTACGGATGTGGAGTTTCGGATCTGGATACGGATACGGATATAGGAATAAAATTATATCGGTTTCGGATTCGGTTACGGATATTAATTATTTCGGATTATCCGTAAGTTTCGGATAGTTTCGGTTACGGATATTACATTAAAGTAAAAAAAATAGTGTGTAATAATTTGATTATATTTACTATCAAGTCTGGGTTATCATTTGGTAATACAATGAATAAGTCAGATAGGGGAAACTGAGAATTATTGGGACACTTGAAATTACAATGCATTTTATAATAAGAAGAAGTTTATCATGATCAAAAAATGTCCACATTAAACATAATTTTGGACGCATTTTGCCGTTAATTATAACTTAATTTAGTACGCAGTACAAAACTTTTCCTTCACTTTATTGGTGAAATACTCAATATTAACTAATAAATTGACTAGGTTGTTAATGAGGTTTTTAATATTATTATTATTTAGGTGTCTGGGCATGAACTAGTATTCCCATGAGGCCAATGCGATCATCTCTGTTAATGAGACCTACCTGCCTACTATTTAGATAGGGTGATACCAAAAAATATTGATCTGACGCATTTACGGCTAAAAATAACAAATTTATGCCATATTTATGTGGCGCGTGAGTGGTGAAACAAAAACCTGTCGTAACGGGTTTTATTTAGACTCTGCCCTTATCCGAAATTATCCGAAACTTTTTTAGCGGATTCGGTTACGGTTACGGATATATTTTTATTTCGGATATCCGATAGTTTCGGTTTCGGTTACGGATATCCATAACATCCCTGCTTAAAAACTCACCCTCATCCCCTTCCCGACCTCAGATCGCCCGTAAATTATTTTTCCTTTCATTTTTATAATATTCCCCTCCTTTTCTAATGGGTTTCATCCTACTATTATTTTTTTTCACTTTTTATTATTTTTAAAGGCTTCTACCCTAGTCTAATGTTTACATACGACCATGTACCTATACGTGCCTATACGGTCGTGGCGGTCGTGGCCTTTTCTTTTCTTTTATAAATGTTATAATTTAAGGGGTCTTGATAACTTTAAGCTCTGCAACTTTTCTATAGGAAGTAGTCGTATATATCTCTTTCCGTTAAGGCTGCTTTCGTAACGAAGGCGTTCATTAGGCCATGTTAACGACAACTTAATCCCATTTAGAATATAGTTTTAAATAAAATAAAAAGACCTCTATTTTATTTAAAACTATATTCTAAATGGGATAATAACATAAAAAATTAAAATAAAAAGCTCAGATCCACGCAAATCGAATTAATAATTTGTGTCATCCTGAGTAACATTCTGTTTTCCAACAATGCAAAATTACACACACATTACTTAGCTCTTATCCGAGATTGGCAAAATGAAATCATTCTTAAATATTATACAATGTTACCATGTGCATTTGCCCTAAATGTAATTTTTATGACGGATTATGATAAAATCTAAAGGTACGGAAAACGGAAATGCCCCGCCAAAAACGTTCTAACTGCTTTATAATTGTAAACTTCAAGTGTGATTATAATTACATTTTTCCCATTTCTGCTTCTGTTTACCCGCATTTTTACCTGCGTAGAATTCATTTATATGGCGAATCGGGGAAGGGAGCGGGCGAGGGGGTGATCCCCTACACTCCCTAAATAATATACCTACATATATGCAAAATTTTAGTTCAATCGGTTAAGGGGTAAAAAATCATTTTCATCCCCTATTCTAATTGATAATTTTTTGAAAAAAAAAAATCCTATGTTTGACCTTACGTCATCAACTACAAATCTTCCTGAGGAAAATCATCGAAATCGGCCAATTGGTTTAGATTTTTAAAACAAACTCATCCGTTATTTGGATCCTTTAGAGGATGATTTAAAAAATAACCTATAAATAAGTGACCCTGGGTGTCGAATGTAGTTCGTATTCTGTCGAAATCGGGCCGGCGGCGCCGGCCGGGCGCCGTGTTTAGGTGTGAATCCTTACAAACTTTCGCATTTATAATATTAGGTAGTAGGAAGTAGGATAATACTTACTTAGTATGGATTATTTATCGTATTGTTATCGTACCTATCACTTGGATACCAGTATCCTACAACGATCATTTTTTCTTCGTTATCATACTACTGGGCCCCAATTCTGCTAAGTTAAAACGCTTCAATTGTATCTCGATGGAATTGTTTGCCACATTTTGTATACAAAATTGAATAGTTTGACACATTTTTAGCACATTTCGTGTATAGAATTGAATAGATCGACACATTTTGGTACGTTCTGTGTACAAAATTTAATAGTTTTCGTCGCTATTTCGGCACATTCTGCATACAAAATGTGGCAGACTATTCAATCGAGATACTATTGAAGCGTTATAAATTAGCAGAATTGGGGCCCTGGTTACCAAACTCTGGTATCATACACGGTCGAAGGGGTATGATTATTAGTCGTCGAGGAAGACTTACAATAATCTCTATCTTTTAAAGCAGTATTATGACTATTATGCAACCCAAAACAACATACCTACATAATTGCATAATATTATTTTTATCTATTTCATTGATTCTTTGATCGGACAAGTTTGGATCAACTCGGAAATTTTTCATACCTACCTTGCACATCACGAGAATTAAAATACACTGAATATTCGCATTCGCGAATTGTTACCATTTGAAATGCAACATACAGCTGTCTTCATCTCATAACTGTCTTCTTTAAAATATTAGTTTTGTTTTAATTTTTTACCATAAGCCATTCTCTGCGAATATTAATAAGGTTGTCAATTAAGGCAATTCCATTTAGCATTAGTATTAGCGTTTAGGGGTTCAGTGAAGATAAAAGAAATTAAATAAATGTTCAAAAACTGACATTCGTTACATAAAGTTAATAATTAGGGGTGCCTCTTGTTTGGTATTACAACTTTTCGTCGAAAATCGCTTCGACTAATTTTAGTTGGAATAAAGTCATTTCACATAATTATTCATTTGATCGAATATTTGATTGCCATAATTTTATTTCTTATCATCATTTGTTTCGAATAATATCTTTTTATCGAATGTTCAAATGCGCTAATTTTAATTAAAGTAATTAGGTTAGCGAGGAGCGAAGCGACGAGCGTGTTAGGTTAACAGGAACCATCGCACGAGCCGAGCGAGCGAAGCGAGCGTGCCGCGGCAGCGGCCGGCGAGTGCCAGAACCGACTTTAGGGCGTTTATAACCTGAACATTTCATGAAATGAACATTGTATAAAATAATATTCGATCAAATGAACATTATGTCAAACAATATTACACAAAATGAATATTCGATCAAATGAAAATTATGTCAAACGATATTATACAAACTGATTATTATCTTAAACGTTGTTCGATTTATTAAAATTATATCAAAAGTTGTTATACGAAACAAGGGTAACCCAATAATTAGTACCTAAGTAGTACGCAAGTAAGCAATTTTCATTTTTGTACTTGTACCAACTGTCACTAACAGTCCTTGCCCCAGTCCTTATGCTTACTAAAAAAAAACTAACCAACTTATTATGTCTGCTAACGGGACTCAATTATTTTAGTCCCCATTTGAGTCTTATTAACTATTAGGTCGATCAAAGTTATCATTAGCGGCAGCGGAAGGATGATGCTGCATGGGCGTTTCGCTACTAAATTTCATAAAAAAAAACAATATTTTAAGATTTTCCAGAAAGTAGGTAAGACGCATGTAAGACGTTTAGTGGAGTGCCGTAAGACATAAAAATGGGAAATCCTCGGAATCCAGGGACTATGAATGAATCTTCATAAAAACTGTTGGACTGTATTTCAAAATGCACAAATGGAAAAGTTATAAACAAAAATAATTTACCGATCTTTTTTTATATTTTTTTATCTTTGTTGGTAAGTTTGTGACCCTATAACTTAGTGTTGGGTAAACCGATTTTGATGATTCTTTATTTCCTTGAAAGATGGTGCTTTTGGTACGGTCCCATATAAATTTGAGCGATATCTGACGAGTAGTTTCGAATTAACTTGAATAATGTGTAAGGATGTTTTGTAGTGTGTACTTATGGTTTTTTCCTAATAACTTTTCACTGAGTAATTAAATTTTAATGATTCTCTTTTTATACAAAATCTTGTACTTGCATTGTAGTCTCATATAAATTTGAGCGGCATCTGACAAGCAGATTTTGAATTATCCTTAATAATTTTTTGTATGTATGTTATATCTTACTATTTAGAGTTCCAATTTTGATTATTCTTTTTTAATCGAAAGCTAGGGTTTTAAAGGGTTTAAGTTAGATATATTAAGGTAACATACATACAACCCATACAACCCAACATATTACCCAACACTAAGTTATGGGTCACAAACTTACCAACAAAGATAAAAAAAGATCGGTGAATTATTTTTTTTTAACTTTTCTATTTGTGCATTTTGAAATACAGCCCAATAGTTTTTATGAAGATTCATTCATAGTCCCTGGATTCCGAGGTTTAAAGCTTACAGCACTCCGCTAGTTCCAGTATACTCATTTTAATAACATTAAAGTAACCATAATTTCAGTTGTTAGTCTATATAGTTACAACGTAACAGGGGTAACGAAGCCAATTTATAGAACCTACATTCCAGTGAACCTGGACGTAGTAGCTGGAATGTAGCCAGATTGATTAATTACCTAACTATTATTGTCATATCATGGAAAATTATATATATTATATAGGGTCATAGGCATAATGCCTACTGTACATACTGATTTGATTTTAATTTCATAGACTGACGAAATTCCAAAATCACAATAAATAATAAGTAATTATGTTTCATTGAAAATAAATATAAATTTTAATATACCTACAAATAAATTACGATGTTTTACAGTATTCAGCGTCATGATTATTCAACTGTACATTGCCGTGCCCTACGCATAAAAAATAAGCCATGACAATTTAAAAAAACTGGCAAAAAGTACAAAACATGCAATGTGAAGAAAATAACTACATAATGTGCAATGAGCTTTTATTACGTTAGGAGTAATAAATAGCTAGGGAGTTGTGTAATATTATTGCTTACAATTAAGCATTTAATAATTAATTGGAATATTTCAACGCAATTAAGTAAAATAATTTAAAAATATATAGAAAATTTTTACGACTTGAATGATTTCAAATTTAGAACGTTACCTGCGGAATTTTCTTTTTCGTAAATCTTGCAACTTTGAAGCATTAAAACTTTTTCTTACAAAAGAGTTCAATATTTTTAATTTTAATTAATTACTTTGGGATAAACATGAACTCCAAGTTTTTATTATTAATTGAGTGGCATGAAGATTGGAATTACATTGATAACTGCATATGGGTAAGTGTCATTAAGTAACAAAATTAACCATCAATAATTATGTAAACATTTTAAAATATATCTTTGTCTAAACTTCAAAAAGATCAGGTATAATTTATCTATCTGTTATAATTATATTATACGTGCATATTTAAATACATTTCTGTTAATTTAGACGTTCAAAATTCGAATTGTTTCAGGCACAGGTACTGCAATTTATATTTATATATACCCAATAAGTACGATATTTGTATATTCTATTTATTTTCATTTGCGATAATTATAATTTTATTATAGGTATTTACGCGGTGCATTTACAGTGTAATTATGATTATTAAATAGCACTGTAACACTTTATAGTAAACCGACACCACATTGATTTAGTAAACCTGTGCTTCTAAAATATGTAGATACTTGTACAGTATTGTACATGCGCGCTGAAATTGCTGATTATTTATTTTAGGCATCTTTTAAATTATAAGTAAAATTATTTTTTATGAAAGTATGATCTAAGTAAAACGATTTTATTCAAATAATATTAAATTAAATATAATCGAATAGCATTCTCTCACTGTTCAAGGGGCTAATGTCGACATCTAGCGGGCAATAGGATAAACTAAACGGTAGTAATAGATAGAGCCTGTGATAGAGGAGCCAAACAGCTCTACATTTCACTACGTTACGTCCTATCTCTCGGCACCTCGACCTCGATTCGCTATATTTTCCGACATTCCTCCAACAGATGGCGTTAGTTGTACAAATCTTATATGATACAAATTGCTTTATTTTTATTTTACGTCAATTTGTTGTATAAAAATAGTACAAAAATCCATAGTTAAACTATATTAGTAAAAACATTACTTGAAGTTGCGTCTTGGATTGTATTATGTACCTACATGTATACTTACAAGATAGTTAGTCGATACAACATACTTATAAGCGGAATGGAAAGAGCCTAGGGTTACTCGGGGACTCTCCCTGGGTAGAGACCACCGCCCGCCACGGTACTTTACCATTTCTATGGTGAAGTGATTGCTTTAACAGAAATTGTGGTCCGTTTAGAAAGGTGTGGAGCCGGTGACACTTTCAGAGGTCATGAAATGGTCGCATTTCATGAAATGGTCAACTCAGTTTGGCCAGATCGTAAAATCGTCTACGTTTCACGATTTGGTCCTCAACGTTTGGCCGGATCGTAAAAACGCGGAATATAGGCATAATTTCGAACTGTGACGTCTCCGGCGCTGCGGAAGGTGCAGCCCCTTCGCCCTTGCGTAACAAAGCACAGACACTCACGCTCGCCTGCGCAGCTTCGGCTTGCTGGTCGCCTTCGGAGGGAGGGCCCTACGCGCCTCCGGGTTCTAAAAAACACTCTAGGGGTAGGGCATACAAGACTACGTGGAGTAAGGGTAGGCTAATTCGGTTATGTAACCAATTCGACCAACCTACACCTTGAAGAATTTGACTGAGTAGTAATGGAAATGAGTATTCATATCCAAAATCAATGTTTTATATACAAAATCAACTCAATTTTTATGTTTCCGTTCAATGTTAATCGTTTTTAACATAGAATTTTAGAATTTACCGTATGCATGGTCGTTAGTCTGCAAATTAACTAGGAAGTCTGCAGATTAACTAGTTAATGTAGGGACTCAATTATTTTTTTCCACTTTGACTTATTTTTTCCACTTTTTTTGACTTTGACTCAGCCAGATAATCTGCAGAATACCTCGTTAATCTGCACGCTATCTGATTTACGCAAATTAACGGTAACATATACATTTCCTAGGAATTATATACAAATACGAATTTAACACATTTCCGTTAACATATATATGTTTAACAAAAAATATTTAATAAATCTTGAAATTCTGCAAGTAATACAATAATGATAGGTAGGTCAACCCCTGTCAACCCTATCATTATTTTGTTGCATTGAAACTTGATCATTTGGTTTTCCGTCTTCCTAGCTTAGTAAGTTCCTACCTACGTTACATAAAGGTACGTAGTTTTATAAGCCAAACCAGTATTGTATCCACTATCACGAATTCACGACCGAGGCAACGGACATTCCTGTTCTCTAGACTCTAACTAGAGAATGGTTCCTTATCTCTTACTACGAGTATGCATTCCTCAGCTAGTAGTAGGTAGTAGTAATATCATCAGGCAGGCGTGAGCTAAGTGTGGCGCTATCTACCTGCCCAAATTTACGTTGCACTTTGGCAGCATATTGCTGTATGTAACCCTTAATTTATAAAATGCGGAAAAATACGTGTATCGAAGTTACTGCAAGTCATTTTACGCTTACACAATCAAGCAAATTACCTAATCAAGCTAAAATAGGTACTAGATAACTGCAGTAAAACGTTGAGGAGTTCCCTCGACTGTCTTTCGGCTTCATCAGATGGATTCCAGACTTTCATGAAATTGTAGCGCTTTAATGTACTTATAATAATAATAATAATAAAATTTTATTTCGGACCGCGTCCATAGTTATTAGTAGTAGTAGTTACATGTAGGTACTTACATCTAATGTTAGTATACACATTACAAAACACAGAAACATACAGCATAGGGATCGCCTACTGCTCTCGGACGGCGTGCAAGCGCGTCCAGTGGCGGAGCATCGGGGAGTCCCCACGATCCACAAGCACTTATGAAAACATTAACAAACACACTAGTCGTCCCAACAATTTTCAAAAGTTCCCCTCGATTTCTCTGAGATTTCATCATCAGATCCTGGTGTCCTTATCATCATACCCCACTGCGCATATCTTTTATACAAAAAAAAAAGAATTATCAAAATCGGTCCATAGACGACGAAAAAATAGCTGAACAAACATAAAAAAGCATATAAATGGTCGAATTAAGAACCTTATTTTTTGAAGTTGGTTAAAAATCGCGCATTCGTTATAATATGCAGGAAAAATGCATAAGGCAGGTAGTTGTATTTAGCCATAGGGGTAAACATTATTTTGCTAATTTAAAATTGTAGCCTTCCTTACCAATGTAGCTATTGCACAAAAAGGTTCTTTCAAATAGGCTCACCAGGCTGTTTCGGTGATTATCCTGTTCAAAGTTTTCAAAGAAACTTAAACATGTCGTTAAGCCAGAAGTAGGTAACTATATTACACCTTTCCGTCTTTACCTGCTTGTACCTTATGCATATTTCCCGGAATAGTTTGCGAACAAGGCGTCGTTGTTTGGTACCGCACGCAGGTAACCGAAGGGCCGCTGTTGCCGCTATGCTATGTTGATATAATAAAAATAATCTTTCTAAACATTTTGTAGTGTTGCTACATTGTAGTTACTCAGGCAGTACGTACATTGCTTAGTAGTAGGTTCTTGTATTATAAATTGTATAAAGACCCATATAAGATTTCTCCCCTTCCTAAATATATTGCCATTAAGTTGTTCCGTTTTTGAAAGGTGGATCGTAACCGTAACTGTGCCATTTATACCTATGGTGTCCTCTTTACGGTCGAAGCGGGTTTTCTAGTTATTACGCCAATAGATACTCCCACCTCCGAACATAGAGATATTTCAATCTGGCAAATTGAGGCAAGCATGAATGTGGGAGTCTGTCGAGTATGAAGAGAAGAGAAATCAGTTACCTAAGTAGGTTCGTTACGCGCATGCAACACTTCTCTTTTGCTGCCGCCCATGAGTACCGTGACGGCCTCAGAACAAGACCTCAATATGGACTATGATGGTTAATGGATACATAGATAGTCCAAACAGCAATCGATGTTGGTACGTCAGCTGGTTAATACGTTAGTAAGAATAAGGCCTGGGATTGATACTGATAATGACGCTATACACACAACCACACATTAGGATTCCCTGTGTCCTGGGTTCCACGGACAACACACAATACAAGAAGTAAGAGCACACGTCCAAATCGAAAACAGAAATTTAAACTCATAATAAAATTTTCACCTTGCTGGAAATCGAACCCAGGCCTTCGAACGACGGTCTGGCATGGTAACCATTACACCATAGACTCATAGAGGTCGTTGATGATACTCACTGTCAGTAATTTATTTAAAAAATAATAATATTTCTTAGAAGCGATATTTTATTCCTAACGTAAGTGGGTAGTCTTTTATTTATACATATATATATGTATATAATTATATACATAATTATGTGTATATATGTTTCACATCTGCCAGGCGTCCCATGACGGCTCACATTTTTTTTATACCTGCCTTTATTATTATAGTATAGTTTAGTAAGCACGTCTAATAAAAGGTGGAAGATGCAAAATTTTAAATGTTTGTAAGTGTATTGATGATAAATAATACGAACTTAAATTAAATAAATGATTTAAGTTTATTTCCATAGTAGGTATCTACGTAGTAGGTACGTACTTTAGAAGATAAAAAAATTTCGTTACCTTATCTTAACAACAACAACAAATAAAAAGCCCTTATAATATTTACGTTTACATGCCTATCTGTACCAAATTTTTTATAACCATTACGTTATCTACCAGATGATTAGAGTGGATAGTGGTGTATCTATAGTAGGAGGTAGATACCTAAGGTCCTTTGATGTTTTAAATATCTAGATTGAGCGTCGCCCTACAATGAAAACAAAAAAAAAACAAGGCAACATTATCAAGCGTTGCGTGCAGGCGATGTTTTTTACGTTCATTTATTGTCTATGTGTGCGTAATGTGTGCGTAGTGATATAAAAATTGTGGCTAACAGTTAGCCACAATTTTTTGACACGTTTTCGCCGATTCGATGTTCCATCTAGACATTTAAAACATCACAGCCTAAGGTCATATCCATACTAATATTATAAATGCGAAAGTCTGTCTGTCTGTCTGTCTGTCTGTCTGTGACGTTTTCACGGCTAAACCACCGGTGCGATTTGGATGAAATTCGGAATGAAAATAGTTGAAGACCCAGAGTCACATATAGGCTACTTTTTTTTTCAAAAATCAACCCCTAAATGCTTGAAATAGGGGATGAAAGTTTGTATGAAAAATCTAAACCGCCTGACCGATTTCGATGAATTTTCCCAGGAAGATAGTTGATGACGTATCTTCTTCCCCACTTCCCCGGTTCGCGATATAAACGAATTCCACGCGGGCGAAGCCGCGGGCAAAAGCTAGTAATAAATATTTCGCCTTTTTGGTATAAAAAAAATTAAACACTACAAGAATAAAAAAATTTGAGCGTTAAGCTGAATGTAATAATAAAAGTCATCTCCCCACGAGAGGGGTACGTGGATGGAGTCGAGAGGGAGCGCAGAATAATACTCGTGGGTAGCTTGCTAGGTCGGGAAGATGGGATGATGCCGGGACCGGGGGCCCGGGAACGATTCATTGATCCGAACCATTCTCGGCTGCCCGACAAGGACCTACAACAGAGAACTCACTAGTTACCTTTGTCTCTTTCTTTCACTTTCGCCTTTCAATAAAATACCGCCTGAAAAAATCTTTTGTAGGTAACCAACCTATGAACATTGAAAAGTTCACTTATTTAGATGTATGTTACCTAAAAATGAAATTAAATATTGAATTAGAACAATATATGCATTGACTTAAAAGTAACTCATCCAAAAATAAATAAATGTTTATAAGTACATTATATTGATTAACGTGACTTAATACATATTTTTCATTGTTAATTATTATTATAACTAACTTACTAAATAAAAACAAACAAAATCATGCCTAGCTATAATATAGTAAACAAATTGATGCGAGAAAGGGAGACAAATATCGCATTCCAAACCGACGCGATGGCCGAGTTTAGTAAAGCGCGCCATCTCTGTCATTCAGGCGATGGTTCGCATGAGTTCGTTGAGTTGAGTCTCCTCGCCCGCCGCCACGCGTGCCCGTCCGTTGTTGCACATCGACGTCAACCGCTTTCAGTGCTATAGCGCGTTTCTCCGCGCTGAATCGACATAACCTAAAAATTTAACTATCTAGATAATTATAATAAAATTCATTTAGATTTCCTTCAAACATATACTCATGTTAATCTTTAGTTTATAAAATTTGTGGTGTGAAGTTAACGCCCAATCCTAGGGCGTTCGTTGAGTGAATTTTTGTGTAGTACAAAGTAAATACAAACGCCAAGCTGTGGGGATCGGGGGCCTTTTTTTTGCCGCCGCAGGGGATGTACTATCCTGTGAGTATATTTGAATTCATCTTGTTCATAAATAGATACGAAAATATAATACGAAGAAATGTGTTTATCTCTAAAACAGGCCACAACAGTAAAACGATAAAATGCCTAAAAGATGATGGCGCATGGCGTTTCAATTGATCACAAGGTTTTATTATTTAACCATTGATAAATAATTGGTATTCTACACCCGTTGATGTCAGACAAGTATCTTAACATCAAAGAAATTCCACTTCAGTACGTTTAGTTCTACTATGACTTTGTATCGCAATTACGACAGTGACAAGTAGGTAGGTACATAGTGAAGTCTGCTGTTGTTCGATTCGTATAAACTATAAACAAAGATGCCGATTACCTAGGTATAGCTAATTGGAGAGCGTCGTTATTGTCTTCTTGGCTGACATAAATAGTTTTGCCACCAGATAATACTATTTTGGTATCAAGTTGTACATTTTAACATGATTACGATTATCTAATAAAGAATAGTTTTGTACGTACGTACTTAAATAGATACTTATAAATGTACATTGACGGAACGAATCCATTGTTGTGACATTGAACTGTGAATGAAATTCATTGTTGCTGTTCTTTTCCGCGATGGGGCTGTTAACCTTTGACAAACAAGAGAAAGAGTAGGTAATGCATGATAATTACGTGCTCACTGAGAATATTAATTACTAGAAGAACTGGCAATAATTGTAGTAATATTCGTAAACAGAGCATATCGTGAATAATTTAGCGGAAAAATGCATCACAAGTGGCTAAGTCTTCTCGTATAAAAGCAGTTTAACTTCGTTATCGTTGCAATTTTTACTCGTGTAGTGCGCAGGGTGTATTTTTAGTACAGTTGCCCCTCGCGAACTTCTACACGAGATGAAAATACCACCCTTCGTTTAGTATTATTATCTAAAGGGCACAGTTTGGTACCCGTTAATAAATGTTGTGCGATACGTTGTTATTGTTATTATGTTTGTATGTACATTAAGTACTTATTTTGTATTATGGTAAAAGTGTTGCGATTGCGACACAATATTTTTGTCGTGCGAACGAGCGTACGATAAAATGTATTAAAAATATGTATTTTTGACGGCATTATTTTTAATAGTACTTTTGAGTGCTAGATAATGTTTTGGAACCGAAGCCGTACTTTTTCAAACCACCCCCCGGACCACGGAAATAGGGGGGGTTGCAACCCTCGATTTTTTCCCCTTGTCTCATGATTTTTGTACGGCGTTGCGGAATAATAGATTAGAAGCTGTATTGAAACTGTATGAAACTGATGCCGTACAGAATCAAATGACCAAATTTATCCTGGAATTGTCAAAAAATAAAAAAAAAATACCGACTTTGTGGCGCACCATTTTTTTACGGGACTGCGCGCTTTCTTATTATTTTTCATGGATCTATCGATGGTGAAAATGCCGTACAAAATCAATGACCAAAATGTACTCCCTCTACCTGCACTTTTGAATTCTCACCAGCACTCAGTTGGACAGCTTACAAGTGACGGCATAGTGCTGAATCTTATTATTTTGTGCTCTTATATTGTCCTATATACATCACTTGGTGGTTCGTATGACCCATCCATTTTTGACATGGGCCTGTAGTCTATAAAGCTTTAAACAAATTGCCTAAAAATTTATGACCATATTCATTTTTGTATTGCTAAGTAAGTATATGACATAAATTAAATTTGAGTTATGTTTAGGGCAAAACTTGTTTCACCCTTGTCCAAGAATATCATAGAACTTTAAAGTTCAACAAAATACTTCTTATGAAGTTTCTTAGCAATATAACTGTAAAGTAATAAGCCGAACGAACAGCTGTGCAAATAACTTAATAATTAAAATATGCAATGTACAATATTATATTTACCAAGAAAGTTCAACCATTAGCTTCAACTATAATATTTATATATACTTAACTAGTAAATCCGCCCTCGCTTCGCTTCGGGAAACCAGTCCCTTCAAAAATCCGTTTGATGAAAATCCGTTCAGTAGTTTTTGCGTGAAAGAGCAACAAACACACACACACACACATCCTTACAAACTTTCGCATTTATAATATTAGTAGGATAGTAGGATAGGATACGATAGGAAGTAGGAAGTAGGATTTGTACTAGCATACTAGCCATTCTGTAAGTCATTTGTTTATATGCTTATGTAGTAAAATTTCTACTAAATCCACCCTTTCTTTGCTTCAGAAAACTTGGCCCTTGGTACCCATAGATATCCATGCTAGCAAGTTGTTATGTATACATAATTGTTAGCTGACAAAACGGAAATTTTCAGTGAAGCTTACCACAGTACATAAGCAAGAAGGGCATCCTAATTGGTCTAATAGTTTCTGAGATTATCACATATGGAAAAACAGGAAAATTCAAACAATGATTGTTTTAGGTATATTTTCTATGGACAGACAATTACTTAAATTTTAATTATATTCATATAATTTTATATGACAAATGTTTTGAATACAAATTAGATAATTATAATATAATAAATTAAACTAACTTAATCGAAAAAAAAACAAGTTAATCCAAAACTCAATTACACCTTTCTGAGATTAGCAGACACATACATATAATAAATTATTGACAAAATAGGCTACTAACACATTATTAAAAACATTACCTACCAGATTATATTTCTAACACCCCTGATTTCAGAAATTCCTTCCTGTACATATGTCGTGGCCATATCGTAGATTTGCTCACATCATGAAATGGTCGCATTTCATGAAATGGTCAACTCAGTTTGGCCAGATCGTAAAATCGTCTACGTTTCACGATTTGGTCATCAACGTTTGGCCGGATCGTAAAAACGCGGAATATAGGGCATAATTTCGAACCGCCACGTCTCCGGCGCTGCGGAAGGTGCAGCACCTTCGCCCTTGCGTAACAAAGCGCAGACACCCACGCTCGCCTCCGGGTTCTAAAAACACTCTAGGGGTAGGGCATACAAGACTACGTGGAGTAGGGGTAGGCTGATTCGGTTCTGTAACCAATTCGACCTACCTACACTTCGAAGAATTTGACTGAGTATTAATGGAAATGAGTATTCATTGTTTTACACAATAATATTTTTGATCAATCAAATGATGAAAACATCTAATTAAGAGAGATTTATTTTAAGAGTTAAGTTTCAAGGTTATTTTGTTACAAAAATATGTAAACAATGTGTTAAGAATGATTTTTAATTGCTCAAAACGAAGTAAATACGGTAGGTTTTAACGTAAGTACAAAGAGACACACGCATGTAACGCAAAATACGTTAATATGTGACCAATTTGACTTGATGACTTCCTTATATACTTGCTTGTCAGTTAAAGAAAGTAACTTTAGTACATAGTATCTCAATGGTAATAAAACATAAAAGCCTCATTTTTTATTTCCGATTCACTTAGGAAGTTTCTTTGAAAGAAATATCACAAGCTCCTGAGTTAATAGAAATTTATATCATACTTGCTCAGTAACTAGGGATTACTATGGTGGAAAGTCTCCTTGTAAGTTGGTGTTTGCAATTCAAGGCAACATTACGTCGCACTATGCTTGAATTGTAATGTTCACATTACAGTTCAAGCTATGCAAAACTCCTTGGTAAACAATCTCTTTTCTTATAAAATGGTAAGAAAAGATTTGAGATTTGAGATTAGAGATTTGAGATTAGAGATTAGAGATTAGAGATTAGAGATTAGAGATTAGAGATTAGAGATTAGAGATTAGAGATTAGATTTGAGATTTGAGATTAGAGATTAGAGATTAGAGATTAGAGATTAGAGATTAGATTAGAGATTAGAGATTAGAGATTAGAGATTAGAGATTAGAGATTTGAGATTTGAGATAGTTATATGTTTGTCTCTTTCTACGTAACGCCTGAACTTTTCGTGTTTCTAAACTTGATTTTACTCCTCATAAAATCTCATACCGGGCCTTATAACTCAAATCGTTTCTTAAGGAGTAAACTCCAAAAAATAGAAAACTATTTACGAAAAAAAAATGGAAATGGCGGCATTTCATTTGATCTGAAATTAAAATTTCATTTTGCATTACCAATGTTTTATTTACCTCACAAGAATGATATAAAGTAGAATGCTTACCTCGGTTGCAAGTAGCTATTACACCCTCGAACTATATTCACCCTCGCTCGCTGCGCTCGCTCGTGTGACTAAATATCTCGGGTGCACGCGATCCATTAGCGCCCTATGCGAGCTGCGCTCGCACTGGCGCCAAATTGGATCTTGTTCTGTAATAGCTTACTTACGTCCCTTGTGTAACAATCTACTATTAAGTTTTCATGTCATGCTCTGAAACATAAACTAACTTTGTTATGACTCAGGTTTGTCTTAATATAATATTAAATTAAATAGGATATTTGAAAGTAAACTTTATGTTATGAAGCTTTTATTAAGTTTTGTTTTGGTATGACTATAAAATTGAGTAGAAAAAAATATTAGGTCTACTAGAGCCTATCTCGGAGTTGGTTTTATAATGTCAGTGTATCCAATGACATTTTTATGTGGCCTTAAGTAATGCAGGTGCCGTAGGTGGTAACAGTAATGTATAATTTTATTAAAATTCAGTTCTGAATGTTCATCTTTTTATTTTGCAATTCCAAACTATTTTAAAATTGGATTTTGTAAGGTGCATATTAATTTAATACAATTGCGTTATGCAAATTTATATAAATACTTTTGCTGCTTATATTTATTTACTGTTTTATTTTTTACAATATTGACGAATTACTTACTAAACCCTAAATGAAACAGCTATTTACGTTGTTTGTATTATACACACTAAATTAGTTTTGAGGGTTAAGGTTAAGCAAGGGTGGTCTTTGAAGACCTTAAAAAAATGTGGACGAGGGAGGACCTTCCTACTTATCTTAAAATTATAGCTCGTAATTGTTAATGTCATCAGAGGGTGCAACGCAAAACAACAGGTAATCTTTTGTTAAGTTAAATTCGAGAATGGGTTAAATAAAGTATGGGTTCCAGATAAGGTTGCCATTTAGCCGTTAGCCGGACACATAGTTAGGCTCTTTGATTGCGTGTCCGGCCAAAATAAACGGTGTCCGGCTTGTCCGGCTTTTGTTAGGCTTTTTACATTGAAATCATCCTAACTTCTCAAGCCGCTTCAATCGCAAGTGTTGGTTTTACCAGCCTTTTTACCCGAATGTCCGGCCAAACTGGCTAGCCTTTACGGCTATTAGGTTTGGTGATTAAATAAACTGACGCTAACCCTAGATTCATATATACGGAAGCGGTGAAATGTTTAAAAATCTGTTATACGTAACGGCCATATGAAAGAAAAGACGGCGAGCAGATGTTATAGGGTGCTATAGTTTATACGAGTAGTACAATTTCCATCAGTAGAAAGATGAAAGGCGCGGAATGAATAATGAGGGAGCTTTGTGTTGTATATTTTGCAGTACTCCCAAATACTCTCTCTTTACCATATTGTTATAACATTGTTAACGCATCCCTTGCCCCGACCCCGATATTTTTAAATGCATACGCTATCTAGCTACCTACCTATTTGCTAAGGTCTTCCCGACAGACCGCTTCCCTCTCTGGGCCAGGCAGAGACCTAAGAATCCGGTATGGGTACCTAGTACCTAGACGTCATATTAATTTTGTCATTTCTAGATACAACTGTTATTTATTATTGAAATTGGAAATTTAAAAGAACTATATCTATCGAGTTTAGTTCAGTCGAGCTATAATGTCCCGCAAGAAGCATTTCAGCAGTCAATAAATCTTTATTTTGGAGGTGGTATGTTATGATAGTCTCACAATTCCATGATATTGAAGTCCTATTTCAGAAGTTTTTGAAAAATCGTAAAATAAGATACATGCGCTTTTTAAAAACATTATAATAATAATTATTAAATGTAAATCATCAATGTAGAGCATAGTGAGCAATGAAAATTAATTAATACAACGTTCTGTTCGTCAATGTTTATCGTTAGCCATAACGATCATTACGGCTAACGACCTTTAGGAATATCTCTGGTAAACATCCTGTAATAGATTTAGAGCTGAATAGAATGCTTAATCATTATCATTAATTTTTCTATAATCTGAAAGCCCGACTAAATCGGCTAGGTAATTTGACCCCCATTGTATAGTCCGAATTTTTTCGCTACGGACTAAATTGACACATGCAAATGTCAATTTTCGAAATAATGATACCAGCTTTTTAATAGTAGTGTTGTTCTACGATACCGGTTTTATGAATCGTAACTTTTTACTTTTATCAGATAATTTTATTTTTATTTAATAATAGACGAATCTTTTACAAATCATGGTAACTATGGAGTATCACAGATAAAAAATATATTTATTAATTTTAATTACGTATTACACTAAGTAAATACGAAAATTATTGACTTCTTGTTGAAGAATACGCAATAACAAGGTTAAGTACATTTTATAGGTATGCTTGTCGGTCATATTATTTTAAAGACACATTTTTTATTATTACCGAAAAACGATAGATACTAGATTGTAAATTACGTAAAGTTACGGTAGAGGCACATCACTATTATTAATGATTCGCAAAAAAGTGGCAACACAGCTAATGTCAATTTAGTCCGCAGCGAAAAAAAACGGACTATAGTCCCTGTTATTTGGAGGATGTAATTGGAAAAGGGACAATATAGGTGCACATTAGGGAACTATGAAACATGGTAATGCGTCGCGGCGTTGTGTAGTGTAGGTCATTTCGGGTGCCGCTATATATCGTATTTACATTAAATGCTTTTGCTTAAGTATTATTTAATGCATGAGTTATAGGTGCTAATAGATCTTACTCTTTAACCTTTGACAGTTCAAGATTTACATAAGGAAGGTTTTTTGCAACACCCACAATAAATTTCTCATAAATTTTGTAATATTGATACTTTAATTGCGATTAAATAAACTGACGCATTTCAGCTTGATTGAAACTATTACAGAAGTAATGTGTCAAATAAATAAATCGTTTGTTAAAAAATTATAGAACTCAGTTATTAAAAAAATATCGCAATTTTCACCATTAAATTACGAAATAAACAAACTTAATTTTACATCAAATTAACTAATCTAGAAGCTGAGCGCTATGAAAAAATAACGTGCGCATATTTAAATGTGGGTGGACTTCAGTAACGATAAATGGAATTAAAAGAGAAACAGGAACCGCGCAGGGTTCATTCAGGTTTCAGTAAATATGGAATGGTTATTTCACTGTAATTTTTATTGAAGTATTAAGAAGATGCGATGTTTGATTTCTTGTGTCATGTATCTATCACGTATAATATAAATATTTTTCGTAGGAAATTCATTTGGCAATAAAATTAAAAACATAAATATCTTTGTGTCAACTGCATACATTTAAATTTAAATTTAACTAGCTGTACCCGCGGCGACGCCCGCGTGGAACTCAGTGTGTCACAAAGTTTTTCATGCGTGAATTCCGATCCCGCGGGAATTTCAGGTTAAAAAGTAGCTTATATGTACAACCTCCTCTATCTCCCAGGGAAAGTCCCATAAAAATTGAGCCCACAACTTCGTTCGCGAATAGGAGTTTTTCCGCGTAAATCCCGATCCCGCGGGAATTCCAGGATAAAAATATATATTGCCCCATAGCCACCTCTATCTCCCATAAAATTCTAAGCCCGCAAATTCGCACGTAGGAGTTTTACCCGTATAAATCCTGATCCCACGGGAATTCCGAGAAAAAAGTAGCCTATAGGTATGTTGGTCCACAATTTCCTCTCTCTCCCAGTGAAAGTCCCATATAAATATAAGCCTGCGATTTGGCGCATAAGAGTAAGCGTGATTCCTGATCCCGCGGGAATTTCAGGATAAAACGTAGCCTATACGTTGCTTCAAAACCTCCTGAATCTCTCAGTGAAAGTCCCATAAAAATTCGTTCAGCCGATCCGGAGATAAGCGTGTACAAAGAAACAAACTTTTTTTATAACCTTTCAACCCCTATTTTACCCATTTAATTTTCATACTGCTTAGTCCAGAAAAGAGAAAATTTCATCAGATCATTTTTAATTGTAATCGAGAACATAAATGTACCTACTTATTTTCATTCGTCTAAGTCTAGAATTGAAAAATTTCCATAGAAACTTCACCCTCCCATTTCACCCTCTTAGGGGTTGATTTTCATAAAATCCCGTCTTAGTGAGCACTTACATTGTAATCGAGAACATAATTATGTACCTATTTTCATTCGTCTAAGTCTAGAATTGAAAAATGTCCATAAAAACTTCACCATCCTATTTCACCCCCTTAGGGGTTGAAATTCATAAAATCCCGTCTTAGTGAGCACTTACATTGTAATCGAGAACATATTATGTACCTATTTTCATTCGTCTAAATCTAGAATTGAAAAATTTCCATACAAACTTCACCCTCCCATTTCACCCCCTTAGAGGTTGAATTTCATAAAATCCCGTCTTAGTGAGCACTTACATCCTTAAAAGAACCCGCATGCAAAATTTCACACTCCTAGCACTTGTAGTTTCTGAGATTTTGTGATGAGTGAGTGAGTCAGTGAGTCAGTGACCTTTCGCTTTTATATATATAGAAGATTATATTAGTGAATAATAATCTACAGTAAATTATTCATTAGCTTGTACATCATGCATAATTTAGTTTAGTCGAATAAGGTTTAACGAAACGCTTTTACTAAAGAGCCTTATTTGAAACAATGAGAGAACGTTAGCAATAATTTAGTTACGAAATATTCGTATCGTATCTATAGATTATGCACCGCCTCTATGCGAATTCGTAAGCGGCTAAAATTTGGTAACAAGCAAGTACATAAATCTAAGTTCTCCTTGACCGACTTGTGTCGAATTAAACATCATCTCAAAAGGTTTCCTTCATAATTCGTTTGTCGGATCCCGCCCATCTTAATGGCAGGGCTATTGTTGTAAGAGCTTTAAGAAAGTTGAAATTAATTTGATGCTCGTAAACTACGGACAATTATTTGGATTCTAATGGATTACTTATCTTTGTAACAAGTGAACAAAATTGTTAACATTTTCATTTGCCTTTGCCCCGTTCGTGTAATGTTGTTCTATTTTTTAATTTGTTTTCTTTTAAGCTTTCTGCAAGGACTTTCACCCGTCACGGCCTCTCGTATATGACGCTTAAATCGGGATCTCAATTTCTTTATCTTAGGCAATTGGTTGATGTCACAACGGGCACTGGATTGCTTTCGATTGATTGCATTGCACGCGAAAGCAATTCCACGAGTTAGAGTCAGATACTGCCTACGCAACGGTAATGCATAAACACCACAAATGAATATAGGTACCTCCTAACCTATGTTAACAGTTGCAGGCGCGGTAGTAACATTGGTCAAAGCAAGTTGTTCAAAGGCCTGTATAAAAAGGTCTGACTTCTTACATAGTAACTGCACAGTCTATAAATCGTATACTTTGTGTGAACTTCTGTGCAATTCAGTGGGTTGCCAATGGTTGAGGCCATTTAGCCGTAAAACAACTCAATATTTCAATTGAAGGATTGCATAAGGTGAAAGTCGAGGACAGGTTAGCTTGCTGTTAGCCTGTTATCTGCTTAGTCGGCCATCTCCAGGCCGTAATAAAATATCTCGCCAATCTCGCCTTGCTTCTGTAGCTGCGAAATTAATCTATTTGTTCAATTAATTTGGGTGTCATTAGTTAATTAAGTACTTCAACTAACTGGCATGAATATATTTGACGACCCGGATGGCGCAATGGTTAACACGCCGGATCGCTGTTCCGAGGGTCCCCAGCGGTTCGATTCCCAGCGAGACGTAAGTTTGAATGATGAGTTTGAATTTCCGTTCTCGGTCTGGGTGTGTGTCCTTGTCTTTGTGTTGTCCATGGCACCCACGACACAGGGAATCCTAGTGTGGGTGGGGCTATGAGTGTGAAGCGTTATTATTTATTATTATTTTCTTATTCTTCACAATACTTTCTTTGATGTGTAAAATTTTTTGAGTTCTTCGGTCAATAGGTTTTTGTACTTGTAAAGTGAAGATGAAAATCATTTGTCTATTTTAAAAGCTCTGTAAAACAGCTTTGCGTGAAATATCTAGGGCCACAAACTACCCACTCTATGCTACACGAAGCGTGACGTGACGTGACCGTAATTTAATTCACTTAACGAAGTTCCCGATTTTGTGTTAAAATTTGAGTTGTAGGCGAGTGCGACCAATATATCCTGTGAGTTGACGTGGAATGTGTTCGGGAGAAACTGCCCGCATCTGGATTATGTTGATTAATTAAATTGATGTTCCCAGCAGATGTTATAGCCAAGTTTTAGTTTCTTCGACAATAGTCGTTAGATGTCCATTGAAGTATAACGTATTATTTTACCTATTCATCCTTCGATCCCATTGTATATCGTAATGGCTGAATATTTTATTGTTGAATAAAAAAGTATAGTAAAGTAGTAATACCCATTATAAACAGGAAATGGATCGATCCGGAATGGTCATATTACAATGGATCTAACCGGACAAAATACCTATCATGGATCTTGTAGTGTGGATCATACCGGAATAACTCGAACTATGGGATAATTTTGAAAATTGCAACTATCGACCCTTCGGGGTTTTGATGTCATGTCTCAACTCTCGGTGTATCAACAGTGGAAAGTTGCCACATTACCTCTGGCGAGTTATCTAGTGAGGTTAGAAATAAGTTTAGTAAGCTAACTGTATATTATTATAATTAGGTATAGTTGCTAAGTTAGAAATGGAAGCACTTAGAGAATTGTTTTTATGTCAATGACTAACAAACGCGCGGGCAATTGATGGTCAGTGGTAAGTGCAGATCAGGGATGTTGCGAATATCAGCATCAGCATCAGCATCCGCTGATTATCAGTATTCATTTTAATATCAGCATCCGCATCCGCAACAAAAGATGCTGATTTTTAATGCTAACATTCAAGTCATAACGTGTTCGGCGAAGGCGGGATTTAGCAGTGCTGGAATTATCTACAGGCCTTCCCGAAATAGACTCCAAGCTGAAAAGGCATCTTAGCTTCTGTTTTTAAAATATATCTTACCATTACTAAACTTCCAGTATTAATAACAATATATTTTTCATCCCACCTATTCGAAAAGGAATAGGTACTTGGTTCGCCTTTAAGTGCGCCCAAAGTTAATGTTTTCTATAAGAATCTTTTAGCGGGCAGTAATGAGTTTTTACGCATCTTTATTGAAATAAGTGTGCCGCAATTATCTTTTCTGCGCACTTTTTGAATTAAGTGCGCCGCAATTATCTTTCCCGCGCACTTTTTGAATTAAGTTCGGATTCAAAAAAAGCGCCCTCGCCGTAAAAATATTACTTTGCTCCCTTGTTATACTTATTATTATCAGTCCAAAATAAATATAAATTATCATAAATTAATTAACGCGATTATGTTGTTTATATAAAAAAAACAACACCTTGAAATATTGTTAATTTTATTTACTTACCTAATAGGTATAGATGATTACTATTACAGAGATACCTATGGTAAGCAGGTTTTTTAAATAAAAACATAAGTCAATTATCATATCCTTACTATCCTTACTAATATTATCCTTACTAATATTATAAATGTGAAAGTGTGTTTGTTTGTTTGTTTGTTTGTGACGCTTTCACGTCGCAACAAAGCTATTATATGGTAAGGTTTATGTGTGTGGGGATAGTTAGGAGGGTGGAGAGTGACGTAGGCTACTTTTTACCACGGAAAAACATCCCATTCCCATGGGAAGATCGATGTTTTGTTAGTTGCTAGATATTCATTTTCGGAGTTGTTAATAGATGGCGTAATAAAATTCATTTGCAAGTTCTGAATTACGCTGTCAAATACTACATGTAATTTACTTAAGTCATAGGCAAATGTAATAGGCTACTCCCCGCTCCGGCTGTATTCAGTGTAGGTACCGCCCGCCCGCTGGCACTATCCTGTTGACTGATGTCCGCAAGTTGCTCAGCCAACAGGATAGTGCCAGCGGACCAGAGGGACCTTGGAGTCGAGAGCCTGAACGACTTCATCGAGAGATTGGCACGCAACATGTTCGGGCGTGTCGACGCGTCGCGGTTCCCGCATCTGCAGGACCTGGCGCCGCTCCACGCCCGCCCACCGGACCGCTGGGCCTTCCCGCGCGACTTGCTGGTTGCGCGGGACGGGGCTAGCACTGACTGATACTGGGGCTTCGTAAGTCGTCGCCCGGCGCTGATCGGCTCCTGCTGGGCTTCCCACCAGCGGGATTCACCCGGTAGGGCCTCGATCGCCTGGGCGGCGCAAAGATGAACCCCATCCCGTTTAAGACTCTGTGGCCTGTAAAAAGGCCACCACTCACCGGACTTGACCTATTGGTTAACCACAGATGGACAACCAAGGGCCTTAGGGCCCAGCCCAAGAACCGGCCCGTTTTAACGGGCCGCGAGAGACACCCCCAAAGGGGAACTAACGGTCCCGAGGGCTCCACACACCTCAGACAGGGTGGAGTGAAGAGAGCGAGTAGTAGGCTACTTTTAGCCTAAATTCCTACGGGAGCGGGACCTACGCGGCTGTTACCTACGGGTCCCGAAGCGAAGCGCGGGCGGTTCTCTAGTTTGATAATAATTTTATAGCACAAGTAAATTTAGTTTTAGGTATTTTTAAATATCAGCATCAGCATCCGCTGATATAAATCTGAAAAAATCAGCATCAGCATCCGCTGATATAGTAAAAAGCTGCATCAGCAACATCCCCGTAGTGTTCTAGGCGTTAGTTAGTCAACCTGGTCGAAATCCCCATCGACATGCACAAGTACCGCTGGGATTAAACTGGGCGGTGTAGAGCCTAGCGTTTCCTCCAGATTAGACTTGGCTATTACCTCGCCTATTGTTCAGCAGGGCGCATCGAGCTCAGCGAAAGTTGGGTTGAATCCAATGATGTATGACACCCCGAAACTAAAGTCCGTTGTGTTTCGGTTTTAGGAGGAATATAACGTTGTCTTGTCATCCGCGTTTGTCATAATTATTGACGTACGGGAGGAACTCCCGCAAGGACACATTCCTATAAACGGCTTTGTTCTGAAATAATATTGTTTATATGCAAAATTTATATTCAATTTTGTCAGTGTTATTCAGAATTATGTTTACGCAAGCGTCCAGTTATAAGATATTAGTTCTATTGACCATGGTTTGGTATAGCTACCTTACCATTCGATTTAACGAACGGATAATGGATTCATGTGTAAACTTCACTCACATTTGCTTTCTAGCTACGATTAGATTAATAATTCCCGTCCGTTAATGAAAAGGTAGACGGTAAATTGTTAATGGAAGTTGTAATTTCTCAGATCATATTCCTCAGCGGTACCTACTACCTAGCCTCGTACAAAATTGTATTTATGTGTTTATACATTCGTATGCCTATTTTCATCTATGTGTTGAGGAACGTAAATCAACAAACCAAACGGAACTCAAACAAACACTATCTTTTTAAGTAGGTACGGAAGTATTTCTATGATCAAAGGAACTTGAGCATGTTTACAGTTAGGTACCTTCATATACCGCGTCTTATTAAATGTCACGTTATATTACAATGGAAAATTTCCCGTTAAAATAAATAATCTTGGTCGTGTAAAACAGCATGTTTATCGTGCTTCTTAACCACTAATGTCATCATCGGATCCGTAAATTATAAGTAACCTTTTAGCGAAATTGCCGTCTATAATTTCACTGATTCCTTAGTAGTAAGTATGATTATTTTTTTACTAACGGATATTTAGTAACTGTAATTTACATGCTAATTTATTACTTTACGTATAATTTCCTATTGACGCTGACGTTTATTTAAGTAAAACTTGTGTTTAAAAATGGTAATTAGAACTTAAATCCATGTAGTTTTTACAGTAAACTTAGTGAATATTCACATTCATAACAATGTAAGTACCAGTTTCAAGAAGCGCTCGTGGTTTGGGTTTCTTGAACAATTACTGTCAGTGCTATATTGAATTATGGATAGGACCTTACATTTTCACGTTAACCTACCCAAAATTCTTTTGACACAAATTGGCGCGACTCCAATACGAGTCGCAGATATCGAGTTAAATGGCATCATTTGTATCACATGGCCGTCGCCGACGATACCTACTGTTACACGCTAACATCCCTCAAAGTAGATCCTCTCATTTGTTAAACTGTATCAAGATGAAAGTAGTTTGTTACGGTACATTACATATTATATTTTTAAAATTATTCGTACCTTTACCTATGTTGCTGAAAACTGTACTGTTATTGAAAAGATTGAAAACCATATCAGTAATATATTAATATCGTACTTCTTCCTCCAGAGGCCGAACTTTGAATCCCTCATGTATTCTACGAATACATTGAATTTTTTTAACTTATATGATTTATTTCTGTGATCGGTTCCCCTATGTTTTGATATAAGTCTTGTGTGCGGCCTTTACCGTTTGGAATTGTTAAGTACCTACCTACTCCGTTTTTTCGAATAATTCTTATATCAAAAATTGTATTATAATAATAATACTTTAGCTTCCAATTAAAATGCTTTGATGTGTATTGTGTATACTAGTAAAATCCATTTTACCTATTTGAATTCAATCGGATTTATCAGTTACTGTTTTAGTTGGTGTGTTTATTGAAAAGCAAAAACTATCAACCGACTTCACTAACATTTGGAAATTCGAAATCTCATATTTGAACAAGAAATCTGCCGTTTGTTTTAATAGGATTACTCAACGAAAAACTGTAGGTACAGCTGTGTAGCTGTCGGCGAGTGTATCAACGGGTTTGTTTGTGTCAGAGTTTCATTTGTATCAATTCCCGGGGGCAGTATAGTTACCTACTTACATTTATATTAATTAGCTGTTAAACTATTCGTAGGTAAATAATAATATTATATTGTCTCTTCTAAGTTCTGTACTGAATACTTTAGGCGTTGGTAGGACGGTACCTATTGGGTTTCCGTGCAATAGGTTTTCTTTAATGTTCTTTGCTTTTTTACCCGACGATGAATTTAAAAGTCTTTTCTAGGTTTCCTTTACCATTTTTCATTCATAACTCAAAAGATGTTTCAAATCCGGCCCACAATATGTACAGTACCTCGAAAAATCGAGAAAAAATTATGGAATTTGGGAAAAATAAAGATAAATTGCTTAAATGCATACTTTTCTGGTACAAATTTTGTATTTATAATTCATTTTTATCAATTTTCAACATGGCGTCTTGCCAAGTTGTCATTGATCATAGCATAGATCACGAACTGTCTACCGTCACTGTTCCGCTAATTTATAAATACATACTTACATAAATTGGGGTCTCGTTTGAACAGTTTAACACATTTTATATAAGGTGCGTTGGGGATAAGATCGGTGGTGGGGTAAGACCGTTGGAATCAAATAACTCACTATTTTGGCATTATTTTTCAATGTTAGCCACACTGCGCGAAATATAATTTTGTTACGCCCCACCCCGCAGTGGTCGCCAGTTGCTTCTGCAAGACGCACGTATGCTACATGCTTTTAGTTAACAATGTAAATTTTCCAAAATTTTTGTCCATTCGGTCTTCCCCCTCAATTTTTTATTGAATATTGTAGCGAAAGTATAATGTATTTTATTATTATTTTGCCTGAATACTAAAATTTAAGCAGTGATAATTAGATAGAACTAATTGATATCCGTCTAGTATCTCTGCAGGCTGAAATCCGGTGTTATCCTCCTCACGTGAAGATCGGATAAAAATATCCGATCAGCGCCAAGTGATGAAATTTGTAGTGGTTGTCAAACTTTTATAATATATGATTAAAAACCAAGATAGATTATAATAACAAAAATCTGACTATAGAATAAGCAACGTAACTTAAAGTATCATATGAGATAAATGCATACATCGCTAACAAAATATATAATTTAGAACATTTAGAAAAAATTAACAGCTATAATTATTAAATGTATGTACTTATTAATAATAATAAAAATAATTCTTAAAGCTTAATAAATCTATTTTCTACTAGTGTAACCGCTTATTATTTTAAAAACAATTCTACCAATTCATAATTTGGCTCTAGTCTCCTTGGCTTCCCTTTATCACTCTCTCATATCCATAGTTTTACTTATATTTAAACACATAAATTTGCTTGAAATTACTACTTGTATACGTACATAAAGAAGTAAGTAGTAAGTAAAGGTCATTCACTTGTAACAATTTAACGACAATTCTATTAGAGACAAATGTCGATAGAACCTAAACTTTGGAAACCATTAAATCGCCTAAGTTTAAAATAAGGGGTAAGATCGGACAGCCCGAACGAAAAAAAGAGCGAAAAAAAAGTAATCATCTGGAACATCTATGTTTGTTCGTTCGAATCTATATAAGGTATAGATTTCATTGATATCATATTAAAGCACAGAAAATATCGGTTGTGTTCTTTGCAATAGAAACAGTTTTATATTACTGTCCGAACTTCCCCCTTAATGACCAAATTGTGATTATACTCATAAAAAAATATATCGAGTTTTTCTAAGCGTATAAATAATAAAATATCGAGTGTACGAAGAGAAATGCTATTTTAAATTATGCTATGTTTATTCATCATCCGTTTGCACTATATTTCATTGACATAATTATGTCAATTGTCAAGTTGTATTGCATTGCACCGTGTGACGTCATGCCTCGTCATTGGCGTTCGTTGTCACGTGACTAGTGACGGAATTTTCGGAATTTAATTTGTTAAAAATATTAAATAATCATGATTTATTTCATCAAAGTGATCGATTTTCCTCATTTATAAATAATAAGCTACCATAAAAAATAGAAATCTTCAAAATATTTTCTTACTGTCAACTACCCTATTCTGAACATTTCAACAACACCTCCACAACACCTCATACAGTCTTACATGGATCTTTTGTCATCCACGCGCCAAAAGATCCTTGTACGACTATATGTCAAAATCTGTCCAGCTGTTTGAACTGTAGAGTTTGACAAAAAAATAAACATCCATACAAACATACATACAAACACTCGAAAAACATTACCCTCCTGGCGCAGTCGGGTAAAAACTAGTATGGTATATTTTAAAATTTTACGCTTTATATTTTTGTTAGTAAGTTACAATAAATACCTACATTATAATTCCTGCAGAACTACGTTTTCGGGGTCCGGTAGCTAATAACAAATAAAAAAATATAAAAATAGTGTCTTATCTATTTAATTCCTTAAATATTTCCAATAAATACATAAATCGATTATTTTAAACTTTATTTTATTTATATGAAGTATTCAGCGTTTTCTGTGGGGAAAATTAACCAAAATTTCACATGGGCACATGGCAATCATTAGCTTTCGAACGTTGAAAGAATTATCGAAACGTTTCAGACAGTACAAAGTTATGAGGTAACACACATAAGACAAAAAAAACATACAGACGAATTTGGAACCTCTTCTTTTTTTTGAAGTTGGCTAAAAAAAAGAAAAAACTGCTTACAGGCTGACATGTAATAAATAGGCACATTAGGATCATGAAGAATTCATCCATTACTTTTCGCACCAATAGGTAGCGAATACCTACCTACATATCTCTGATGTAAAAACCAGGAAGGTTAAAAAATATATTCTGGTTGAATAACTACATAAGACGACAAATAATAATTTCCAAAGATATGAATTTGTTATCTTAAATATAATTAGGTAGGTATACCTACTTTAGGGTAATATTTTTAATATATTTAAAAAAAATGTATGTTATCTTAATGACATGGTGCACGAGTTAACCTTTGACAATGTCGTGTCACCAGTTCAGTTGTGGTTATTGCCTTATGACTTATGCCACTACATCTACTTAATGCTATGTTTACGTTGCCATTAAAATAAAAAATGTTGATATTATAGAAATACCTAATTTAATTATCTTCTATTTTTCGATTAGTATTATTTAACTTCCCAATATGTCTGAAATAAATAGAATTCTTAAAATTGAAACAAATTCTAAAATGTCACAATTATTTTATTAGTGTGTGAGATGATTAAAAATGTCTCCTGTAGGTATAAGTAGGTATTATTTTATAATGTCAATCAAATATTTTCATAATTCACGTCCTCTTTTGCATTGTCTAGATATTTTCAATTATTTATTAACTTATTGTATTCAAAGTAGGTACAAATACACATTTTTTAATGCAATGCTTTAAGCATAGGTAGTTACTTGCAGTTCGATACAAAGGTTATCGTAATTTATTGAAATATGGTCGTAAGTTAGCAGTTCAACAACATCATAATGTATGAATAGTAAGAATACTTATAGTCGCGTCGCTTCTAACAACTGTCAACTGTCATTATCAACCTCAAGAGAATACATACCGTACAGTAATGAAGATACTCCTAGTTGAATGGAATTACTCGTGTTTGGTACTTACTTCGTAACTATTTACATTTATGCCTCAGATTTATGCTATTTCTTGAGCAACATCACGATTGATGTCAATTTATTGATGAGTCACATTTCATAAAACATGAAAAATAATTTTTTCAGAACATTTGATAGCCTAAATCTAAATTAACTTTTGGTTGCAAATAACAACTTCTGGTTGCAAATACAGTATGAAATGAAAATTTTATAGAATGTAGAAATTAGTCAGTCGATCGGACGTTGGATTTCCACTCGTACTTATGGGCTAAAAGCGTAAAAGCTTGCAAACTCGAAGTAGGCGCAAGTAAATTTTTACAGGTCCCAAAATCTGGCGGATGTTACATTGAAATGAACAGGCTGATTCTCGTTTCGGGGATGGACATCTGGCGATACTGCCAAGTGAAATAAATCTTTTATCTCTCTCACCCTTTGTAGTAGGTAAACTTGAAAAACCATCAATCAACATTATACGGTGTAAGTGCTGTGAAAAGAAATAATAAACGGATCTATCATTGTAATGACAGTGATCCGTGGGTTATGTTAAGTTACATATTTTCATTATACTTACATTGTTTTTTTTACAATGATTCCTGTACAATACAATCTATACTTCTATACTATACTAGTAAATCCGCCCTCGCTTCGCTTCGGGAAACCAGTCCCTTCAAAAATCTATATAAATAACAAATTATGTTATTCCGATGTCTAAGCTAAATGTATTACTGCAAAGTTTCATGAATATCCGTTCAGTAGTTTTTGCGTGAAAGAGCAACAAACACACACACACACACACACACACACACACACACATACATCCTTACAAACTTTCGCATTTATAATATTAGTTGGATAGTAGGAAGTAGGAAGGATAGTAGGATTATAAAGCGGAAGAGTTTATTTGTTCCTTTGAATGCACTAATCTCAGGAACTACTGGTTCGAATTGAAAAAATATTAGGTACTGTGTTGAATAGTCTATTTATTGAGGAAGGCTATATTTATATATGACGTCACGTTGCGACCAATAGGAGCGGAGCCAAATTTTTCTACTTAATAATATATGGTGCAGTACGACGTCTGCTCGGTCAGCTAGTACAATATAAACATAGTACGCTCTTTAATGTTACAGATACTTATGTATTTATTCAATGGGTTGAACTTGAAACAGAGCATAAAACAAAAATATTAATCTAGAAAGTAGTAGTAGATAATAGTAGTGAACAATGTACGCAAGAATTATGCTACAGCCCATTTTTTACATATCGGTAATAAACAAAATTGCCAGAACCCAAAGTATTGTATGTGGTATTCGAAGGCGAACCAGTTAGCAGTAAATACTTGTTGGCAGGTTAATCGTGCGCAAGCCAAAAGCGGTCGATATAAACAGCCACCAATATTTTAAATTCATCAATGTGCCTGTAAACGGCCGGGTACAGTAATCGACACAGTCATCGTTTACCTCTATTCGTCAAACCAATCTATAGGACCTAAAGAACCGCTGAACTCTATTATACCTAGTGTGGATATAATGGAGGTCAACGGGAGGTCCTGCACTCTTTATTATGCATTGGATCGGATTTATTTGCCTTGAAGAAAATCCCTTTAGTGGAGACTTAATATTGTTGGTGATCACTGAAATATTACAACATTAATGTATTCTATTTGAGGCATTCTCGGGTAAGAAGGTACGTACTAATAATATTTAACATAATTTATTAATGACTTTGTTTTGTTTGTGCTTTCGTAATGGGCGAATAAATCAACGTTCGGTATTGTATTCAAGGACCCAAAAAACAGGTCTCGAATTCTCGGAATCATCGTTTCACGTCGAACCGCACAGCAATGTTTACATAGAAGGTGCTTCATCTTTCAAGAGCTTGATGCATCTGGAACCTGTATTTATAACTACTGATGAATTCGAACCTATACATTCGCAGGTAGCTCAACGTGTTTAGGTACAGTGGTCGTTGATCGGATAATAACTGTTTATACTATAATTATAGCACTCGTACTCGTATTGGAGCCCTTAAGTAATTCCAATTATAATGGGAGTGTCTAGTCTACTCTAGTGTTATGATACGTGAAACATGAAAGTCGTTACAGTATGTTCTTGAGCGACTGGACGGTCGTCGCATCAAAGTCATTTGCATCGTGTCACAGGGTATCTTTATGAACGTTGCCCGTGCCCTCTTTTGATGCAGCTTTTAATCACAATGTCTATTTTGGTTATTCGCATGCTACACATAAATCATGGCATAAAGAAATTTGAACTGTTTTGTAAATTTTGAAATGACCTCATTCATAGCAACTAAACATTGCTGTATTATGTACAAGTTTCTATCTTATTCAGTTTTTACCCGACTCCGCCAGAAGGAGGGTTATGTTTTTCGAGTGTATGTATGTTTGTATGTATGTCCATTTCTTTGTCGGGCCCCACAGCCCAAACGGTTGAACGGATTTCTATCTTATTCAGTTTTTACCAGACTCCGCCAGAAGGAGGGTTATGTTTTTCGAGTGTATATATGTTTGTATGTATGTCCATTTCTTTGTCGGGCCCCACAGCCCAAACGGTTGAACGGATTTCGACATATGAGGTATCGTTGAATTTGTCAGAACTGTGTTAGTGGCATAGGCTATATGAATTTTCAAAATGGCGCCCGAAAGTAGAAGAAAAAGAAGGGATAATCTTGAGTTTTTTCTTATCTTAGCAATATGGGTATCAAATGAAAGATCATAAAAAGACCTTTTCAAAAATATATATATCATATAACGTTTACACGTTTTAACACAAATTGTCAAAAACCATCCTAAAAAGTAGAATTTTTCTGCGAAAGCACTAAAAAGTCTGAAATAAAAATATTATCATAAAAACAAAAAAACCCGACTGCTTACAAAATAACTCAAAAGAAAAAAACAAGTGTCACAATATCAACATAAAATACTTAAGGTGCTGCAGGCGGGGACAAACAATACTGTTACCTACGGGTAAAAAAGATTTATCACAAGTACTACGTTTGTCACCGCATGCGGCAGCATTAAGTATTTTATGTTGATATTGTGACACTAAACTTGTTTTTTTCTTTTGAGTTCTTTTGTAAGCAGTCGGGTTATTTGTTTTTATAATAATATTTTTATAAACAATAATCAACGATAAGTTATTGAATGATTTACCGTATTAATTAAAGCTGCTCAAGTGCGTTTAGTAAACTCGCCAACTTCGAATGTGCAGAGCAATAAATTATGACATAATTTAGTCCACACATTGAATATTATAATGCATATTACAAAAGTTCTGAATTCCTTAACATTATTCTACCATTGAACAAGCCAGGCGAACGGCGAGATCGGCTAGAATCATTCTTAGTCGTGAAAATCTCCCGGTACGAATGACGCGCTTTGCTACGTTTTTATGATGCATACCGCTAAGGATATTGGACTAACTTGTCTGCGTCGGTGATCTCGTTCGATTCTACCTGTAGTTTAGGTGCCTTTAAGTCAAGAGTCAATAGATTTTAAGGTTAACACGCTTTGCCATCTACAATCTAAGGGCCACGTTGCCAGAAACCATCTATTAGGTGCGATCATAGTCAAGAGGTAACTTATACAAAGTAACAAAAACTTCGCTATATCTGAGAGTTTTGATAATAATATTCTACTCAATCTTGTTTGATAAGTACACATCGTTACTTATTGATCTTTCCCGCAAACTCTCCGTTCTTGCAGGGGTTGAGATAAGAGTAGATTATTAACAAACAATAAATATGTAACTCTGTTGCCTTCGATCCCTACACAACATAGTTATAACTACTTAAATACTTGGCCATCGATCATTTTTTGGGAAAGAAAATTTGATACACAGAGCAATTGAATGTCGTTCCTGTCGTAAAAAAGACGAAAAAAATCAATAGGGTGCAGGAATCAAAAGTTACAATAATTAGGCGAATCCATGTTCATTTAAGGCTGATCTAATTATATTAATCATTTTTATTGTGGAATTAAGATCAACTCTTCCGCTGTCGCCCATGACACCTGTGACAACGCTGAACAAGACTCAAATCAGGACTAGAATGGTTAATTCAGTTATCAAACAGTATAATGAACGTTAGTTGATTAGTTTTTTTAGAACGATGAGGATTGGGGTGCTTGAAACTGGTAATTGTCTTTTTAGTTGTAATAGATAAATAACAACAGTAAATTATACTTAGACTAGAGAACCGCCCGCGCTTCGCTTCGGGACCCGTAGATAACAGCCGCGTAGGTCCCGCTCCCGTAGGAATCTCGGCCAAAGATAAGCCTATAATATGACATACTGGAACATCAACATCAGAATCCGTCCTGTCTTCACTCACGGCTTACATAGCCGTGGGGATTCAGTTTCGGGGCCGGTGGCCCCTTGACTGAGGTGTCTGCCGCGGTCCGTAACAACGGACCGGTCGTTGGGTTGGGACCCTGTATGGGTCCTCGAAGATTGTCCAGATGGTGATGTGGAGTATGGGTGTCTAGTCCGGGGAGTCATGATGATTTTCATGCCGCCCGTGCGATCAGGCCCTACCAGGTAAGGCCCGCTGGTGGAAAGCCCAGCAGGAGCCGATCTGCGACCGGACGGCGGCTTGCGGTCTTGTCCGAGGTGGTTCATGTCGGGCTGCTCCCGCGCAGTAGGTCGCGCGGGAGTGCCCAACGGTCCGGGGGGCGGGCGTGGAGCGGCGCCAGGTTCCGCAGGTGCAGAAACCGCGCCGCGTCCGCGCGCGCAAACATCCGTTGCACTAGGTCCTCCACGTGGGCGTCCAGGCTCTCAACTCTGAGGTCCCGCTGGATGGTGGCGTTCCTCACGCACCACGGCGCCCCTGCCAGCCGGCGCATTGTGTTCGATTGAACCACGCGTAGACGCCTGCGTTGTGGTTCACTCGGGAGCGCGTACCAGGCTGGGGCCGCGTACGTGAGTCTGGGGCGGATGTAGGTCTTCCAGATGGTGTTTTGACCCTCAACGGGAGACTCGAGGAGAGCGCTGGACGTAGCGCTACAGCTGCTGCCTTGGCGTGATTTACGACGTTGGTCACGTGGGGCTTCATAGTCAGGGAACAGTCCAGGGTTACCCCATGGTACTTGGCCTGTCTTGTCCAGGCAATGTCTTGGTTGAGGAGCTTTAGAGTGGGGTGGCGCATCGTGGTTCCTCCGAATTGGATGGCCTGCGTCTTCCCTACGTTGATCGCCATCCTCCACTCGTGTAGCCACTTGGGGAGGGCGTCGAGGCACATTTGCATTTTAACGGCGCGGCGGCGTGACCTGACTTAATCGAGGTGGTCAGGTACGCCGCGTCGTCCGCGTAGAGGGCGAGCATGGCGCCCCCTTCCGCTGGAACATCGTTCGTGTAGCACGAGTAGAGGGTAGACGAGAGGCAGCTTCCTCAACATCAGAATCAGATATAACATTTGCCTATGATTTAAGTAAATTACATCTACTATTTGATAGCGTGATTCAGAACTTACAAATGAATTTTACTAACGGCATCTATTAACAACATCCGGAACTAAATATCTAGCAACTAACAAAACATCGATCTTCCCATAGGAATGAGATGTTTTTCCGCGGTAAAAAGTAGCCTACGTCACTCTCCACCCTCCTAACTATCCCCATACACATATAAACCATACCATATAATAGCCATGTTGCGACGTGAAAGAGTCACAAACAAACAAACAAACAAACACACTTTCACATTTATAATATTATAGTAAGGATAGTAAGGATTATTTACATTAATTTACTATCTTAAGCTTCAAAATCCTTTCATCCCGGCGTACGTATGACCCAAATTTATACCACGAGCGAAAAAAATACGCAGTTTCATTTTTCATAATTTGTATTAATTACATGAAACAGCAGTTTTGCAACCTGTTTATACTTTGTTACACAGTATAATTGTACACATCATAGCCTACTTTCCGCGAAACAAAGAAGAATCCGGTAACAGGTCAGACATTTTGAGGCTAAGAGCAAAGAAAAGGAGTCTAATGGTAAGACGCGCAAGGTACGAAAGAGTACATCGTCTATCCTGTTTCTTTTATTTCGTTCTCGACTTTATTACGTTAAAGGTAAAAAGATGGAACAAAAGGCAAATTAGTATTCAATATAGTGAAAATATACAGAACGTTGTTTCTAAATAGGTATTCATAGTAAGTACACGGCTTATTGTAAGTTATCTACTTCGTGTTCTGAATTATTAATCCAGTATCTTGAATTGAGCAAGATGCCTTCAGTTTTGAAATTAGATAGGTAATCGTTAGTGGTTCATATTCGGCCGTTCTTTCGTTATGAGACTGCAAGGGCTAGCCTTTGTAGACAGCAGATTAGCTACCACTCTTTTCCTTTATCGACTGCAAAATGATTTTTTCCTGTTTCTTTCGATGTTTTCTGTATTTTTTATCGGAGATTGAAGACTGGTGTTATTGCTGTCGGTGACCACTTGCGATTAGGCGGCTCATCTGCTTCTTAATCGGTTATTTTACACTGCAGGATTGTATCTAAGACGTTCTGTTCAAAATCCTGGACTGTTTTGAGTGTTTAGGGTCGGGCCACATTGATCGACGGCCTTTCGCATTTTGCCGATTGAAAAGGAACACACTATTACGCATTATGCCGATCGCCCGCTTACGGAGCAGTACGCATCCGTACGGAGCTGTACGGAGGCGTACGCTTCCTTACGGAGCTGTACGGAGGTGTACGCATCCGTACGCAGCTGTAAGGTACCGTACAGCTCCGTATGCTAGCAAATCGTAACAAACGACTGGACACGTTTCATACTGTTGTTGTTCTTGACCACGATGGACGGTTCAATTGTTAAAGCTATCATTTTTACTTGCGTTTTACAACAAATTAAAGAAAAACGAAAGAAAAAGAAGCAGCGCAAAAATCGTCGTCGTCGGCCGTCGATCGCCGTCGTCAGCCGTCGATCGCCGTCGTCAGCCGTCGATCGCCGTCGACGACCGATCGCGTTTCGTGTCAGTTCGCCGCCGGAGCGCGTTCGGCTCGTCGATGCGAAAGGACGCGTACGGGTCGGGCCACATTGATCGACGATATAAGATATACAGGGTGTTCCGTTATGAATGGATAATACGGCACCTGCGTGTAGAGGGCATCATGCCGGTTCAGATAAATAATTGTTATGTTCAGTAAAAGTCCTTCCGTTTCCGAGATATTCGACATTTTCAAAATTCTTAAAATTGTTCCACCCCTCGCCATTCTTTTTGGCGCCAGGATTACAAATGAAGACATTTTTGTATCTATTTTTTGGATAGTATTCCTGGATAGCTGTGCTATCGAATGTCATCAATTATTTTTATAACAAAGGCACAGATTCTTTTTAAATTAAGATTTAATACCAACTTAACGTTTTTTCATATTTCATTCTTGACTTTTCCTCTGCCGTGGTTAAAAAAAATGTATGGTGGCTTGAATGCCAATTTCAAAAAAAAACTAGCCCATTTCACCCAGATTCTGAAATGGTATGTTACAAGGTATAATCCACCTTTAGATTTTAAATTATTTTCTTTTAAAACGAGGTGGACCCCATTTTTATGATACTACAAGTTAATACCAAAATTTGGTTTGTTACCTTAATAAGCTTTAAACAAGCGCAGGTACCGTATTATCCATTCATAACGGAACACCCTGTATATAAGGTATAAGATAAAATGAAACGTTTTTAACATGATTTAATCATCTTAACTAGTTTAGTTGATTACACGTGATGCTGGCACAGGGAGGCGGCCAGGCAAACCCAAATTATTCAAATATTATATTTCGAACTGTTAACAATAACAAAACTAACCTGGAATAAATCTTCAAAAGAATATTCGTTACACAGATTAGGCTTCGTTTAGCTGTGTTTCTGTAGTGTAGATAATGAAGTAGGAGGTGTAAAGCGGATCGAAAGAGTATAGCCCAATCCCGTTATTTCGGCCGAAGTAAAATTTATACCGAACAAGGTGAATCGAGCGAGTTATCCCGGTCCCAAGCGAGTCACACGAAAAATATTTGGGCGGTTGCCAGAGCTGCTCGCTTCGCGGCCGTCACTACGGCCCTCCTCTGGTCGTCGATAGCTTCGCATTGCAATATTGACCAAAAGTGCACTTGAGCTTCCATCAAACTCGACTTTTTCGTTTCGATTGTTCTATTTGATATGCATTTATGTCCTCCGTAAATGTTTCTTGTTAAGAAAAGTTATCGATGGCTTCCACAAAATTAATGGTTAATCTCATAAACATCAAGGGTTTTTGGAATATGGTTCCTTATCGCACGTTATACATGAGAGGGAGCTAAGCCAACGCATTTTTATTTGATTTTGACCGTCACGCAGTACCTACCTACCTACCTAAGTGTAATAATTGTGTATCCCAGCGTATGTGATTTTCAACATAAAATTGCACTAAACGGCATTACACACCTACAATCTCATAGTGAATAAGTAGGTACACAAAGACGTCATAAACCTTATTACAGAAATTGTTACTTACGAACGGTCGTTGCGTGATTCAAATTTCCTTACAAGCGCCGTTTATTAACAAATAATATTAATGCATTTTACTCTACTTTAAAGTGCCTATGGAAGCCACAAGCCACCACATGGATGCAACATATTGGCCCACTATTGAGCACGGGTGTCTCTTCTTACTGTGGAGGTTTAGATTTAGAGCATACTTGACACTGATAATACATTTAATGCCAATTAAAGCAAGCTTGATAATTTTATTTGATTTCGTATGTATTTATTTCGAATATGTATTACATAATTTCCGAATATTCAAGTTCCTTACCGGGCCCAGTAAGTACCTACTTATACTAAATTGGGGTAATATAAAGCTACTGAATTACAACCTTAAAATAAAAGGTTCCGATCATTAAATAAATTTATTTGAGATTAAGCAGAAACGTAAGTTGTGGTGTAGTTCAAATTCAAAGTATAACCATGTGTAATTTGATTGTTTCAGGTGAGTAACGGCAATGTCATCGACACAGGAACACCTACCCTATTGGTACAAAGTTTTTGAATATTTTATGCATGCAGAATATCTAACTTAAGTATCATTGATATGTAAAGACAGTTACGATTGGTTAGTTATGTTATGATCAATGATGGTAGGGTGTCACCGGCAACGATATTCATTATACCAGATGTGTCTTACATTGCCTATCAAGCAATGATCAACTAGTATCTTATCGGCTCTTCAGTACTACAATCGACACATAAGAACATGTAGAGAGTGGTAGATAGGCCGTTGGAAGTTGACCACCGACCACGAGTTTGCGGGATTAATCTTGTTGATGCAGAGTCAAGTACAGATGTGTGCCTTAAAGACAGAGTGCACCGCTAACTCAGTTTTACTAGGGAAATATAAACTGGAAATTCGCGCCAAACATGTGACCGTAACCTAGATATTAATTTACTAATTAGTTACATTTTATCCATGTAATACTTAAATGATAATTGATTTCAAAGGTACAAAATAGTAATATGCAGTCAGTGTAAAAAGTTAAGTCGATTTAAAGTTTGTTAAATCCGTGCTGAGCGTCAAACATTTAGCGATCTTATGTTACGCATAAGTTGTTTGAGAATAAAACAATGGTATGAAAATGTAAATAAATCTTAAAGTAAATATTTAGTTTTGCACATTTTTTTTCGATGTTCGGTATACTGCCACGAATGACTTGATTGAGACGCAGTGGAATATTACTCGCATGTCTCCGACATTGAAAAGGTTAACAAAAGCTTTTATTGTAACTAATGTCGGCATCACTGACGGATCTGCTCTGCGGGTACTGGTCGCTAGATTAACGTAATTTTTTTTATAAATTTTTCCCGCTCGTCTGCCGTAGTAGAGTTGAGTGACTCCATTGAGCTGCGAACATTCATTTCGCCCGAGATTACCCTGCATTTCTCTATTCGTTGTGGATGTTAAATTAAAACTCCAGCCCTTTTACGGTCGATCTCTGTAGCCAACTCGCCGTGGAACAGATGTACGGTACAAACTTTTGTGGCTTGTTGTGATTTATTACTGTGATGTGTTAGTTCATAGCACATAACACGCCATAGTTCATAACACGCTATAGTGTTAGTTCAGCTTCGGCAAACTTGTGCTCGAGTTCTATCTGCAATTACCGTAATAATCAACCAAGTACATGCATGATGTCGAGGTACGCTTTGATCTCTATTATCTAATAGTATATTTTCTTGTAATAACTTATTTAGTTATATAATGAGTCCTGTATGGTGAAAAAAATATTAAAAGTTATAAGAAAATCTCTTTACCACTCAAACACTAAAAGGATTCCACAAAAATCTGAAAAGTAGTTCGCTGATGATCAGCCGCCGCGCCGACGCGACGCGATAGCATAGCGCTTAAAACCGATGTAAGTTACATTACACGCTATTTCCAGCTTTAGTAATGTGACAACCCTGGCGCATCGACTTCGCTACGCCGAAAACAATAAACAATAGGGGCCATAAACATGTCGCGCAACAATAGAAACAATAGGAGCGCGGCTCTCTCAAAAGGACGCACGACGCTTCGACCATTACGGCAATAGTCATACGGGCGAAGGTCGGTTGCAAGGAACGTTCTCGAATCTTGTTCGGAGCGTGTCCGCGGAATTAGCGAGAAAGTTCTGGATTGGCGTGAATGGTGCGTGAGGGGTATAAAAAGGAGCGATCGGCCAACCGCAGACATTCTAGTTTCGGAAGCGAAACCAGGAAGATACCAGCGATACCTACGAGCGATACCAGTGCGAAGTGAAGTGATTTCTACGAGCGATACAGTGTTCGACGAGTGTGTTACGAGTACCTACGTGCATAGTGTTGTAGTGTGTACTGTGTATAGTGTGTAATCGTGTATCTACGAGTACAATAAAGTCTTTGTGGTACATTTTGGCATTTTCTCGAACCCATTACTCCTGACACGTAACAATTGGTGACAGAAGCGGAATGCCTGTAGTACCGCAGAGTGAAGAAGGGATTCGTACGCGACGGCAGACGGCATTGGATGCCGCGCGGATGGAGTCGCCGGGTCGTGACCGCATGGAAACGGAGACCACCGCTGGACCACCGACTACATCAGCCGCAGCAGTACCGACACCGAGTGCATTCGATATGGCCTCCTTATTAGCCGCCATACAGCGGAGCCAGTGCGAAGCAATGGAGCGCCTGGAAAATAAACTATTGGGAAGCCAGCGCGAAGCAATGGAGAGCCTGCGCGAAGACATAAAGAGCCAGTGCGAAGACATGAAGAGCCAGCGCAAAACGATGGAGGCAATCGACGCAAAGCTGGATGGTTTCCAGGGAGATTTGAACGTCGTGAAGGAGGACCTGGAATTGGTAAAAGTGCGTACATCCGAGCACGACCAAGCCCTCAAAAGCCATGACGCGTCAATCAACAGCCTCAGTGCGTCAATGAACTCCTACGAAACTAGGCTTGGAGATTTGGACAACAAGCTGCAGAAAATAAAGGTTTTGGGCACGGCGGCAATTAGTTCAGTCCCTGGGGCCCCGAAATTTAAGGTCCCAACTTTCGACGGCACGACCTCGTGGACGGCGTTCAGGCATCAGTTCGAGGTAGTTGCAAATGGGAATGGCTGGGAGGACGAGCACTCGTTGGCGGCACTCACCCTAGCGCTACGAGGAGAGGCACTGCTGGTGCTTGAGAACCTGCCCGCTGAGCGACGCACCTTGGAGTCGCTATTTAAAGCCCTGGAAGCTCGATACGGGGAAAAGCATCTCGAGCACGTATATCGCGCGCAACTTAAGGACCGAGTACAGAAGTCGAGCGAAGGACTGCAGCAATGGGCTACGGAGATCGAGCGCCTCGTACGTCGAGCCTATGCTTCGAGTTCCACACCGGTAGAAGACAAAGTATTAGAGGCGTTTGTCAGCGGTATACGGGATCCCGAAGTGAGAGCAACGGTGCGCTTGGGTCATCACGCAACATTGGAAGCAGCTTTGGCGCATGCCCTTGAAGTGGAAGCGGTACGAAGCGACTACAAAAGTTGTAAGGTGCGCGAAGTTGTAGCGGCGATCCAACCTCGTACTGGGCCTATCTGCTACAGATGCGGTGAACGAGGACACATAAGGATTAACTGCCGGACTCGAAAGCAACCGAAATCGGTGTCGACGGCTACCCAAGTCGACACGCAGGAGCCGTTAAACTAAAAGGCGCCAGCGCCGCGGGGCGGGCACTGGCTGGACTTCGTCGAGCCCCTACTGTATTGGTATCACAAGCCTGTGACGGGAACAGCCTCGTAACTACTGGAGAAATAAATGGCATACCCTGTCGCTTTACTATTGACACGGGAGCATCGAAATCCATCGTTCGACCGGAACTACTCAAGAGGACTATCATGTGGGAAAATGGACGACCATCATGCAATCTGCAGACAGCGACAGGCCAGCCAGTGACCGTCCTAGGAGTTACGGAAGCAAGACTGAAACTCGGAAGTGACATTTACACGCAGTCTGTTTTAGTAGCGAATATAACTGACGACTGCATTATCGGACTGGACTTTCTACGGACACATCACTGTATAGTTGATATAGCCAGAGGATTGTTAAGCTTCAAGGACCAAGAAGTCTTCTTGGACGGCTCATGTTCAGGAGCAGTGTACTGTTTGAGGACAGTGAAGCTAGCACCCAGATCGGAAACCTTGGTCAAGGTTAGGTTTCCCGAAAAGATACAGATGGATCGATGTGTCGTAGTGGAAGACTATGGAGATCACCCCAGTTGGATCACGGCAAGGACACTGCTCATGACCAAACGCGACGCTAAGTTAAAGGTCATCAATCTTAGTAGCACGCCGATACATCTCGCGAAGAATACGGTTATCGGCCGATGTGAAGCCGTGGACAGCTTGAGGAAGGTCCAAGAAAACTCGGTCAAACCTGGATCAACGGATCACATGACATCTTTGCTGGAGGCGACAAGGAGGAATTTGAGCTCTGAAGAATATACTCAGGCAGCAAAGTTGTTGATGGACTACAAGGACATCTTTACCAGAGGAGATAGCGACCTTGGAAGAACAAATCTTGTCACTCACCCAATAGATACCGGCAATACTTCACCAATCAAGCAAAGACCGAGACGAGTACCATTGGCAAAGGAACACGAAGTTGCAGAAATGATCGAGGACATGGTGCGCAGCAAGGTGATCGAGCCGTCAACTAGCCCTTGGTGTTCACCTGTGGTACTCGTGAAGAAGAAGGATGGCAGTACTAGATTCTGTGTCGACTACAGGATGCTTAACACCGTTACCAAGAAGGATAGCTACCCTCTGCCTCGGATTGACGACACGTTGGATATGCTTGGTGGCATGAAGTGGTTTTCGACGGTCGACCTGAAGAGTGGTTACTGGCAAGTAGAAGTCCGGCCAGAAGACAAAGAGAAGACCGCCTTTACCACCGGAACCGGAAACGGCTTGTGGCAGTTTCGCGTAATGCCTTTTGGATTATGTAACGCTCCTGCCACTTTTGAGCGTCTCATGGAGCGAGTGTTGGTGGGACTTTTGGGGGACGCTTGTCTGGTATACCTCGATGACGTCATAGTCATGGGACGAAACTTCGTGGAACACAAGCGAAATCTGGAGAAGGTATTCAGACGATTCCGTGAGTCCAACCTAAAGCTCAATCCGAAGAAATGTGACTTCTTCAAGAAGGAAGTATCATTTTTGGGACACATCATATCGGACGAAGGTGTTCGAACTGATCCAGACAAGATAAGAGCTGTTCAAGAATGGCCGACACCAAAGAACAAGACCGATGTAAGAGCGTTCTTGGGGTTATGTGCCTATTACCGTCGGTTTGTGAAGAACTTCTCAGAGATAGCCAAGCCATTACACCGTCTCACGGAGGACAAGAGAATCTTCAGTTGGGATTCCGATTGCGAAGATGCGTTTGTTCGCTTAAAGGAACGTCTGTGCTCGGCTCCGATTCTTGGCTATCCCAGAAGGGAAGGGAGATTCATAGTGGACACGGACGCTAGCAATACTGGCATCGGAGGAGTATTATCCCAAGACCAGGACGGCCAGCAGGTGGTCATTGCGTACTTTAGCAAGACCCTTTCGAAACCGGAAAGAAATTATTGTGTGACTCGGCGAGAATTACTGGCTGTGGTGAAGACCCTTCAGCACTTCAACAAGTATTTGTTGGGACGCGAGTTCACAATAAGGACGGACCACGCTGCTCTGAGGTGGCTTCTGCAATTCAAGAACCCGGAAGGCCAGGTCGCGAGGTGGATCGAACAGCTTCAAGAGTTCAACTTCGTAATAGAGCATCGCAACGGAAGAGCTCATTCGAATGCCGACGCCCTGTCACGACGCCCATGCTCCGAAGAATGTCGACATTGCATCAAGCATGAGGCCAAAGAAGAGGTCAGGGTGATAAGGATGCAGGACCTAGACGAGTCTTGGGGAACGGAGCAAGTAAGCCAAGCTCAGAAGGAAGACAAAGACCTCAGCTTGATCATGGAATGGAAAGCCAAAGGACAGAGGCCCCTGTGGAGTGACGTGTCAACATCAAGCGCGACGACTAAGGCATACTGGGCTCAGTGGGACAGCCTTACACTAGAGAATGGCGTGCTTTACCGGAGCTGGGAATCACTCAACGGAAAGGAAAGAACCCTGCAAATGGTTATCCCCAGGAGTAAAGTGGCTGATTTGCTGAAGCTTGTACATGATGGCACTTCTGGTGGGCACCTCGGCATCAAGAAGACCCTCGTAAAGATACGAGAACGCTTTTATTGGGTGCGGTGTCGAGAGGACGTTGAAGATTGGTGCAGAAAGTGTACAGTGTGCGCTTCAGTAAAAGGGCCCCGCACTAGATCGAAAGGGAAACTACAGCTGTACAACGTCGGAGCCCCTTGGGAAAGAATCGCCATAGACGTTGCTGGGCCATTCCCTCAGACGGAAGACGGGAATAGATTCATCATAGTGGTTCAAGACTACTTCAGTAAATGGCCGGAAGCGTTTGCAACTCCGAACCAAGAGGCGAAGACCGTGGCCAAGAAACTTGTCCAGGAGGTAGTATGCCGCTTTGGTGTACCATTGGAGTTACACAGCGACCAAGGCAGGAACTTCGAGTCGACGTTATTCCAGGAGATGTGTGAACTTTTGGGAATAAATAAGACACGTACCACACCGGCGCATCCTCAATCTGACGGCATGGTGGAGAGATTCAACCAAACGTTGGAAAATCACTTGGCCAAGGTCGTCGAGGAACATCAGCGAGACTGGGATCGGTACATTCCTCTGTTCTTGATGTCATATCGGTCTGCCATACACGAGTCTACGGGATTTACACCGGCTAAAGTTAACTTCGGAAGAGAAATGCGTCTGCCGTTGGATTTGCTTACCGGAACACCGCCAGATGCCCCGAAACCAACCGTTGAATACATCGCGGACTTACGGAAACAATTGGACGAGACACATGATCTTGTAAGAGAGCAATGTTTGAAGACCAGCGAAAAGATGAAAACCCGCTACGATCGCGATGCTCGGAAACATGGTTTCAAGGAGGGAGATTCTGTATGGTTGCACAATCCACTGCGGAAGAAAGGGAAGTCTCCGAAACTACAAGCACGATGGGAAGGCCCTTACACAGTTGTCACGAGGATTAACGACGTGACCTACCGGATCAGACAGGGGGACAGAAGAAAGCCGAAGATCGTGCACGTGGACAGATTGGCACCATTTCATGGATCGAATAATGCTCGGGACGAGCATGACTAAGAGGGGGGCAATGTGACAACCCTGGCGCATCGACTTCGCTACGCCGAAAACAATAAACAATAGGGGCCATAAACATGTCGCGCAACAATAGAAACAATAGGAGCGCGGCTCTCTCAAAAGGACGCACGACGCTTCGACCATTACGGCAATAGTCATACGGGCGAAGGTCGGTTGCAAGGAACGTTCTCGAATCTTGTTCGGAGCGTGTCCGCGGAATTAGCGAGAAAGTTCTGGATTGGCGTGAATGGTGCGTGAGGGGTATAAAAAGGAGCGATCGGCCAACCGCAGACATTCTAGTTTCGGAAGCGAAACCAGGAAGATACCAGCGATACCTACGAGCGATACCAGTGCGAAGTGAAGTGATTTCTACGAGCGATACAGTGTTCGACGAGTGTGTTACGAGTACCTACGTGCATAGTGTTGTAGTGTGTACTGTGTATAGTGTGTAATCGTGTATCTACGAGTACAATAAAGTCTTTGTGGTACATTTTGGCATTTTCTCGAACCCATTACTCCTGACACGTAACAGTAATATTAAAAATTTCTTGCACGAACGCCAGGTAACTACGATACGTATGTATGGAAAACGTAATGTAGGCTCGTTACTAGCCACGTATCTGATATGCATTTAAACGATATTTCATTGATTGGAGCTTCTTAGCGAAATTCAATCCTCGTGTTTGAGCATAGAGTGCTTTGCCAAATGGAATGGTTGGGCGGCAGTCGTGCAGTGAGGCTTTGCATTGCATATAAATTGCTACATAATATCATATCATCAAAGTTCTAAAATAGACAATATTTAATAGTCACCGTCATTACGCACTTACCACGTCACTCGTAGTGAGACAATGAACTTGTTACGACTATTACCTATAGTTAAAATGAACTTTGAAAATGATGTCATTTATATGAACAAGTGCATCAATGTCGTCTTGACTGCTAGTCAGAAGGTAAAAGTTTAAATGTAGTTCATTTAAAATTAAAATTTTATGTTGTTTATGTTATATGTGTATTAGATTTTTTCGTAGGTACATAGAATCCCACCTAGCAACTTTTAGAGGAGGTTAGGGTTTTTATTTTATGTAGGTAGGTACAATACATATTTATAAATGTTATTTTCTGCTCGTGACTTTTTGTGATGTGTTATTTTTATGTCTTTAATATTGAAGGCAGAGAGAAAATAGACTTAGGGTTTTGTGAGCGTTTTTTTTTTCAAGCTAAAATAAAATATTTTAATATCTCGTTACAAGCTTCTGTATTACAAAGATTGTCACTTCCTGTAAATATATTAGAACGATATGTCCACAACCTGCCATCCTAAATTCGTATAAAAATAACGAAGCTATGTATTTGCTACGCATATTCACGAGGTTGCATTATACTGTAGCGTTCAACATGGTGTGCGGCAATAGTTTCTAGGGGCCTCATTAGCAGGCGACGCGCGTGCCTATTGCTTCTGACATCAGTTTCCGCGCAAGAGCTTCCCTTCCCCGCCAACAACAATTCAAATCATTGTCAGGCCGTCTCATGGTATCGAATGTATCGATAAAATTATTTGCATAATAGTTTAATTGCAGATTTACAGTATTTTTCTTTTCTTCTTTAATGACGAGTAACGTATGGACATAGTAAGCTATAGTTAAGCCTGTGTCAATTTAAAAAAAGGTATCACGGTTACGGTTAACTGCCCAATGATTAAACAATATATGAATGTGTTAAATATTAGAAGTAGGTGCAATAGTATCATCAACTCACTCATATTGTCTGAAAGTCAATCCCTAAAACGACAAAATTATTCAAAAGGACTGCGAAGACTGAAGGTTCCAATTAATGAGACGAGTTACTTCAGTTTGTTCTCGAAAGTCAAGCATAACACGTGATTGACGAGTATTTAATTTAATTAAAAGCGGATATTGATGTCTTAAAATATGTTCCCGACAGGGAATTCGGAGTTGAGGCATATTTAATTCTCATATTTTATCTGTAAGTAACTAATTCTCCCTTTGCGGGGTTCTTAAAATATGTCGGATAAAATATCCTATCCTTTTCAAAGTCAACTCGTGAAAGTCAAAGACTGCCAGACAGAGTTCTTTACTTTTGAATTTGTAATATCCGTGGTAATATAAATAGGGATAATTCATTTCGCATATATTATCATGTGTTCGAAATCAGGCCCCCTTGTTTAGAAACTAAACTTGGCTATAACTGTAGGACTATTTATTATATACTTATATGGACAAATACTAGGTATTATAAAAAACAATACTTGTCAAAAAAAACAGATTTGTTACCTATATGTAGTTGTTGATATCTTACGCAGACTTTCGTAAGCAGAATTATACAGAACAACAGTCTTAATTAAGGTTTGATAAATGTGTATTGTTTCGTAACGTATAATTTGTAACAAAATTAGGTGTTCCGGTAGCTCCAGGCGAACAATTCAAACTTATTAAATGTGTATTTTACACATGCAATATTTCAAAATAATGTATCCTACTTATCTCAAGTTGTTCATTACTCCATTCGTGGTTGTCTAAATTAGGAGATACAGTTTCATATTACCTATACGTACGTATGTATCACTTGTATAATGACATTGCGAACAGCCTTTTGAACGTCATAGTAAACTGTGCCTACTTAATTAATATTTTTATTTTAGGCTGGCTCCCAACCAACCCATTAAATGTCCAATACCGGGTACGAGTTTCTCCTCGTAAGGGCGGAGGACTATGTAAAACTTCACCACACTGCTCCGGGAAGGATTAGTGGATGGGTTTGTGGCCATCCTCAGTGTCGGAAGTTTCATACCGTCTGAATGCCTGTGTAATGGTTGTACGACTGCTATCTTACAATAACAACAACAATAGTCAAGCACGGACACCTTCAAGAATTAATTGCGTAGCAGCACGGTATATGATAATATTACAGTGGTAGCAGTCACCTACCCACCTCTGACAAAAGAGTTATAAAGGACGTACCTAATTGAAATTTTAGAATCAAAATAAAATCCAAGGGCGAATAAAAAAACAGTAATCGAAAGAAGATTAAAGAAAATTTGGAAAACTCCCTACTAAGAGGAAATTAGGGTAAAAGGGAAAATGAGGACAAAATGAAGTTCCTCGTTTCCCAATTGACGGATAAAGCGTCGTCGGTGCTGAAATGTATTGAACAGTTATATGTACTCGTATATTTTTGTAGGTATACATAATCTACCTTATCCCGGTTCGTTGTAGCTAGGGAGCCCAAGAGGGGATTTTTGGATTTACTCGAGCGCGTCAGATTAAGGTACAGGGGGTACCTGGTACCCAGTTAAGTACCTCCACCAAATATGAGCCCCATATATAAGTTCGAATTTTTTTTGCACATTATAATAATGGTAGCGAGTTTGCGTCACATCGAAATCGTCAGATTATTGAATGAGAGCTTTTTTTAGGTTCACTTAATACCCCCTTAGAAAATCTGCTCTGAAATCGTGCTCGATTAGATTTTTTCTCTCTTATTTTCAACCCTTACCCCCATCAAACAAACGATCAGATTGACATAGTACATTATTAAAAATACGTAGAACATTGATGCTATCAATATCTGAAGCGCTCGAGTATGTCCACATGGACATTACTTTTTTACATATTTAAAAGTCTATAGCCGCTTCCCCCACCGATGAAAAGATATACATTATATAACATTTTTTTCTTCTTTTCATGTAAGCTTTGCAACCCAATAGGTCTCTATGACGCTCGAGTAAATCCACATTTAGCATCGTCGGCTCCCGTACCATTGACTGTTAATTTAAAAATATAATTATTGGAAGTTGCTTGAGTTTTCTGTTTGGATATTTGAGTTGAGTTGTCCAAATAAATTCAATAAATACTAAGGCAATCGTATTACGGATTAATTTCAGATCTTCATAGAACAAAGATAGAAAACACATGTTTACGAAAAAAATAGGTTAATTAAAGTAGCATATTTGATAGCAGATACAATACGTATATACTGGTTACCAAACTCTGGTATCATACACGGCCGAAGGGGTCTGTTAAAATTGTTATTTGGATTGTTTTTGTTATTAGGCACGGCCATGGTACAAATTAATTGTAATGAGTTTTTTTGAATGTATTATTTTTGTAATTAACAAAGTTGACAAACTGAGTTTTCATAAACTACCTACATAACGGATACGCCGCCCTCGTGCAAAGAGGTATTTCACATTGTTTAATATCGTAGTGACGCGGTGAGTTACACACCTTTTTAACCGACTTCAAAAAAGAAGGAGGTTCACAATTCGACCGTATATATGCTTTTTTATATGTGTTCAGCGATTTTTTCGTCGTTTATGGGCCGATTTTGATAATTCTTTTTTTGTTGTAAAGTATGCGTATGTATGATATGCGCAGTGGGATCCCCTGATAAGGACACCAGGATCTGATGATGGCATCTCAGAGAAATCGAGGGCAACTTTCGAAAATTGTAAGGACAACTAGTGTGTTTGTTCATGTTATCATAAGTACATTTAAGCGCTACCATTTCATGAAGGTCTGGAGTAGATCTGATGAAGCCGAAAGACAGTCGAGGGAACTCCTCAACGATTTACTGCAGTGATCTAATGTTTGGGCTTGATTAATTTGTAGTGACGAGAACTTTACACTTACGTGTTGAATTGAGCGCCATCTGGCGAGTACTTTTTGAGTTATCTCTGCTTATCGAGGTTGGTCGGTTATTTTTTTTTGTAAAAAGCAATTATGTTATTTGTATAGTGACAACATTGAAATGTGTCGATCTTTAGTTTAAGCCTGGACTATATTGTCTAAAATAAAACAATTGGCCTTGTGTTTTGCACATACTAGATTACATTTACGAGTAGTACCTAAGTATTCTGGCGAACAATCGTGGGACTTATATCTTTCTTCTATCCGACACTCGTTGAAGATTGAGACATATCGTTTTTCACGTTTCTCTGGCGTATAAAACAACTTTGAGGTTGCATTTTCTTTAATGGAAGAGATATTTTGTTAGATATTTCTTTGGAATGATTTTATTATTATCAATAGGTATACCTATTATTGATCATAATATTCATAATCCATACTAATATTATAAATGCGAAAGTTTGTCTGTCTGTCTGTTTGTCTGTCTGTGACGTTTTCACGGCTAAACCACCGGTGCGATTTGGATGAAATTCGGAATGAAAATAGTTGAAGACCCAGAGTCACATATAGGCTACTTTTTTTTTCAAAAATCAACCCCTAAATGCTTGAAATAGGGGATGAAAGTTTGTATGAAAAATCTAAACCGCCTGACCGATTTCGATGAATTTTCCCAGGAAGATAGTTGATGACGTATCTTCTTCCCCACTTCCCCGGTTCGCGATATAAACGAATTCCACGCGGGCGAAGCCGCGGGCAAAAGCTAGTTTCTAATATAATATGGAAGAACATACCCTGAATGACTGATTAAATTAGTCTGTCAATCGGTGTGACTCATCAGCTCAGAGTGGAAAATATCAGTAGGTACTCATGTGAATTTGGACAATGGGTTGGGTTTATGCCATACTCAATCCACATCTTTTGTTAATGTTCAGCTTATTACACTAGCGGCACGCTATGATGGCCGGTTTGACACATTACAACAGTGATGTGGAATGTCAATTTATTCTCGAACAAAAAACAATTAAGTTTTGTTTTTGTACCTGATTAAATAGGTTTAATAAAACAAAAATGTAAATGTTTATTTAATTTATTTGAACGAACTGAATATTTGAATGAAAATGAATATACATACTTTATATGCACACAAGAAACATATGAATACAAAAGATACCAAAAAAGGTGCCACAAAAGGCCATAATTAATCAGATTCGTCCATACTACTATTTTCACTGTCGTCACTGCTATCATCACCTACATTAATAATTATATGTTCGTTTTCTATAATATTATCTATTTTCACATCTCTTTCATAATCTTCCCTTATTAATTTAACAGTTCTATTCACAACCTTTTCCCAGTCTCCTTTAGTCACATGTTCACAAGCTTCTTCTAATAATTTTAGCATTGTTTGTTTTGCATTGAGCATTGACGCGAGTTTGCCGGAGGTAGTAGTTGTGCTAGCCAGCGATCCTATGTGACGATCGTATTAGATTCCATTTTTAAAAATTTTCAATTTAGAAAACCAAATGCCGAGTTGTGGTATATATCATATAAAAATAAAAATTTTACCTTTTGTATGAAACAGCTGATATTTTTTTGCGATTTCAGAGGTTTGTCCACATAGTGAAAATTGTTCATATTCACAAGTACATTCACCCCTTAAATGGTGCAAACTGATTTTTCTACACTTGTATACATTTTAGAAATCAATTTAATAAATAAATTTTGAGTCCTAAACCTAAAACTACATTCGATAAAATTTATGAATCTCTGCACATCACTATCGTCAATAAAGTAATACAATTATTTCCTTCAAAGTCGTTATCAATTAATACGGAACTTCATGAGCGGACAAACGTCAAACCGGCCATCATAGCGTGCCGCTAGTTTAATAATTCGGAATATTAACCTCTAAAAGATATAAACTTAAAATTATTTTATGTGGTTTCGTAATACAATAAAAATAAAAACAATAATATATGTATTATCAAGATCGAATGCTGGACGCTCTGGTCTTGACGATTGAGGCTTAGCAGAGGAACGCTAGGACGGACAACGCGGATGGGTTGTAGGACTATACTTGAGTCGCCGAGGATAATAATTTCATCTTGAATTTCTGGGCCCAATAGGCTCATTCAAAAACGGACATGGGCGAAACGTCCCGTGGGACGTTTTCCGAGTGGGACGTTTTGCCCAAAGCCTCATAGGATTGCCACTCCCCCTAAAAATACATTTATTATGTGTGCTAACAGTTCAATTTAACGTGTAAAGAAAATTTGCTTAAGACATCTTAAATTCTGACCGACAATCTACAATTAAACGTAATCACAGGGGCGGAAAGCTGGCATTTGTGTAGGTTACAATTGAAACGAATTCCATATCGAACGCAAACGGAGTATAGTGACTAACTCAAGTTGTTTGTTCTTAATCTGCGAAGAACAAGATTAAGTATTATCGCCTGTTATCAAAAGACAACACTTGTGCAAAGCGCGGAAGTGCTTTGAAAGTTTTAATTCGCTTCGGAACAAGCGGTCGCCCTTCCAAGTTGCCATCGCGCTAACGAGTCGATCGTTTAAGACACTCCTGATATGGACTGCATTTACTGAGTCTACATACTACATATATTTTAATTGAATCATTTTAATTAATATCTCGTATTAATACACTTTATGATCAACCCAGTCAAGCGAACATAAGTAAGTGATGAGTTTGAGAACAAAAACTAAAAATAAAACTTCGCGCGTGTGGTTTTAATTAAACGAATGATATTACCGGCATAATATCGAATTCAATCGTGGTGAGTGTGTAACCTTTGAAAGTTGTCGTGCATCGAAGTACCATTAAGGCCTCTCCTGGATCAGTGCCAGAGTTGGGATATTATTAGCACGTCGACAACGTCCGAGTTAATCAAGCTCGAATAAGATCAATATTCTCCGTAGGTGATGATTTCAGGGACGCGTGTCTCACGCCGCTCCGGCCTGCTGCCTGTCAGCCGGGATTACAAGTCCCATCGGACGACGACGTCCAAAACTACCGTTAATTTTACCCTCAGTGTAGCAACCGCGTTCTGGAATTCCTGTAATAGGTCGGAAAATGGAACATGTCTTTGAAAAACATCCTAAAATCGATTCACGCGGATAACTTGGCGATTTTCGAAGCAGTAACCTATGTTTATTGTAAATTGGAGAAAGCTACATACAAACCAGTGCTTGAATTGCCGTCTAGACTGCACAGACAAGTTCTCCGAGAGTAAATTTCTTAGAACTCTGTACGGCGCGCCGACACCATGAAGCGAACAATTTCGCAAAAAACGTTTGACCTCAATATCAAACGCGAGGGATACGCGTGTGTGCGCTTTAAGTAATCGATAGGTAATAAGTATTACGATTACAATTGAAGTAAATTGGTAAGAGCTCTTTTATAAGCAAATTATCTTTTTGTACTTGCTACATTTGCGTATTTCATGTCGAATTACTTAATTGCCTATACTTTCCATATAGTGTAGCGTGACTATTCGCGTGAGATAGAGCTGCGTGCCATTGAGAGAAATTCTTGACGGTAAAGCGCAGTGACTATTTAAATTAAGTACGTCCGTTATTTTTTTAACAACGAAATCGAAGAATGATTCAAATGCTTGGCAATTGGTTTGAGTGAGCCTAATTAACAAAATTTACTACGTAGAAGCATGTTTATAAGTTTAAACAAAATAGAAGTAGCTAGAAGGCCAGGTAGTTAATAGATTTAATTAACGGGATTGGCGACCCATAAAATGGGGTACAGTCCGAGTAGGTAGCTATATGGCGGGCGCAGTTTCAAAGAGATTGTCTAGCGCTGAATGAGTAAGTACTCCATACCCGTGATGCAACGTAGCTTCGTAGGTTTTTTTTCATTATTGTGACTATTATTATTGGAACCTTTCAAATAAATGAACGTTTCATTGAATTGAACTACAGTTGTTAGGTCAAGTTCTATTGTCCCTGTGGCTCGGGACCAGAATACGAGCTTCGGTATCCCCTGCCTGTCGTAAGAGGCGACTAAAAGGGGGCGTTCGGGGTTGCGCGCGGCTAGAGTGGGAGCTCGAACCGCCCAATGGCAACCCCGGGAAGAACTGCTCTGTGTGTGGCCGCACAGAGCCGTTTGAGATGGGTCCGTACGGGACATCGCGCTTGGAGGGCACCGGTCGCGTTCCTTTGGAGATCCCGGAGTCCTCCACAAGCGTTGAGGCAGGCCACCGGGGGGGTTTTAGTGGGTAAAAGTCCCACATAACCCTGTGTCGCTCCCACGGCACCGGGTACCTTTTGAAGGTTTCCCCCTCGATAAAAAAAGGTCAAGTTCTATGGACTTCTTCTTGAGTTGGATATCATTTATTTTAAATCAAGAATTCCTGAGATTAATCTTGTACTCGTAGTAGCGACACATCTATCATTGATTTCAAATAACTTTTTCATCCCACCTATTCGAAAAAGACGACTTGGTTCGGACTTAAAGGGGCCCAAAGTTGGTGTTTTCTATAAGAAACTTTTAGCGGGCGGGAATGAGTTTTTCCTCCCCGTTATTTAAATAACGGGGAGGAAAAATTCAGGAGGGAGGAAAAATTTTTAAATTCAGTTTGGATTGTTAGAAATTCATGGTTTTGTTTTGAAAAATGAGTTCTTTAGTTAGTTTAGTTATTTAATTAGTTTAGTTAGTTAAGTTGGTTTAGTTAGTTTAGTTGGGTTAAGGTCTGCGCACATTATAACGACTCCACGCCAACGCGGTTACGGAGCCACTAAAATGTAAGCATTCAATAAAGATCCTTATATCTTGGACATTACGGTTGAATTTCGAGTGTACACTTGAAAAACGTGGACTACTCCCCACCCTCTGCTCACCGACGCTGTGCACACTCGAAATTCAACCGTAACGCCTAAGATATAAAAATCATAATTGAATGCTTACATTTTGAGTTGCTCCGTAACCGCGTTGGCGTGGAGTCGTTGTAATGTGCGCAGACCTTTAGTCGGGTTAGTCAGTTTAGTTAGTTTAGTGACTGTGACAGTATTATTCCTGAATTTGAGGAGAGGAACTTGCTTAGAATGCGCGCTTTGGTTGCAATTCGCATTTAACACTACCATCATTTACATATTTAGGAATAAAAATGTCGTGGATATACTTATTTAATTTGTATGAAATCTTACGCACGTTTTGATGGAATTTTCCTTACTCTCCATAATTTATTGTTGCTAACAAGTACTTACTTATATTATGTGTTTTGTAGGTATTAAAATTTATATTTTGTCTGACATTGCCCTGGCGAAGCACAAACAGTGATGAGCCCCACAAACGCGTGCTTCATTTACATACACGGCATAGCCCTCTGGCGATGGCGTATTAGGTACGTTGGGGTAATACCGGACGGATTTACGACAAGTTCGAAGGATGTTGTAAAAACTTAAATTTTGTGAGTTCAGTAAGTGCTATGTCAATGAAATATAGTGCAAACGGATGATGAATAAACATAGCATAATTTAAAATAGCATTTCTCTTCGTACACTCAATATTTTATTATTTATACGCTTAGAAAAACTCGATATACTTTTTTATGAGTATAATCACAATTTGGTCATTAAGGGGGAAGTTCGGACAGTAATTTAAAACTGTTTCTATTGCAAAGAACACAAGGTGTATGACAAGGATATATCCGATCTTTTATGTGCTTTAATATGATATCAATGAAATATATGTAAGGCTACGAACATAGATGTTATAGATGATTACTTTTTTTTCGCTCTTTTTTTCGTTCGGGCTGTCCGATCTTACCCCTTATTTTAAAATTAGGCGATTTAATGGTTCCCAAAGTTTAGGTTCTCTCGACATTTGTCTCTAATAGAATTGTCGTTAAATTGCTACAAGTGAATGACCTTTACTTACTACTTACTTTTTTATGTACGTGTAGGTACAAGTAGTAATTTCAAGCAAATTTATGTGTTTAAATAGTAAAAGTAAAGTAAAACTATGGATATGAGAGAGTGATAAAGGGAAGCCAAGGAGACTAGAGCCAAATTATGAATTGTTAGAATAGTTTTTAAAATAATAAGCGTGTACATTAGTAGAAAATTAGATTTATTAAGCTTTAAGAATTATTATTATTATTATTAATAAGCACATACATTTAATAATCATAGCTGTTATTTTTTTCTTAATGTTCTAAATTATATATTTTGTTAGCGATGTATGCATTTAATCTATTAGGATAAGTACTTCAAGTTACGTTGCTTATTCTATAATCAGATTTTTGTTATTATAATCTATCTTGGTTTTTAATCATATATTATAAAAGTTTGACAACCACTACAAATTTCATCACTTGGCGCTGATCGGATATTTTTATCCGATCTTCACCTGAGGAGGATAACACCGGATTTCAGCCTGCAGAGATACGAGACGGATATCAATTAGTTCTATCTAATTACCACTGCTTAAATTTTAGTATTTAGGCAAAATAATAATAAAATACATTATACTTTCGCTACAATATTCAATCAAAAATTGAGGGGGAAGACCGGATGGACAAAAATTTTGGAAAATTTACCTTGTTAACTTTAAAAGCATGTAGCATACGTGCGTCTTGCAGGAGCGACTGGCGACCACTGCTGGGTGGGGCGTAACAAAATTATCTTTCACGCAGTGTGGCTAACATTGAAAAATAAAGCCATAATAGTGAGTTATTTGATTCCAACGGTCTTACCCCACCACCGATCTTACCCCAACGTACCTTAAGTTCTGATTTTATATGTAACGTAACGTTCTTCTATTGTATATTGTTGAGTAACGTTGAAGGTTATTTGTTATTCGATTTGTCCGTCTCTCAAATGACGACCGTATTTAATTTTTTTTACCCGACTGCATCAGAAGGAAGGTAATGTTTTCAAGTGTATGTATGTATGCCCATTTATTTGCCGGGCCCTACAGACCAAACGGTTTAACAGATTTTGATATATGAGTTGTCGTCAAATCCGTCAGAACTGTGGTAGTAACATCATTGATTTATTATTCCTATCTCTATGAGGTAACATAGGCGGCTATATGATTATTCAAAATGGCGCCCGAAAGTGGAAGGAAAAGAGGGGGTAGTCTTGATGTTTTTACTTATCTTGGCAATATTTGTATCAAATGAAAGATCGTGAAATTCGTGAAAAGACTAAGGTTTTTAGTGGTTATTTGTCGCAGTCGTGTTTTTGGTTTTTTAGTGATTAATAACGTCTGTCCTTAGCCTCCTATTTACCCGACTGCGTCAGAAGGAGGGTTATGTTTTTCGAGTGTATGTATGTATGTTTGTATGTACATATGTCCATTTATTTGTCATATGAGGTATCGTAGAATTCGTCAGAACTGTGTTAGTGTCATAGGCTATTTATGAATTTTCAAAATGGCGCCCGAAAGTGGAAGAAAACGAGGGGATAATCTAAGTTTTTTCTTACCTTTTCAAAAATATACATATCATATAACGTTTAGCCACACATTTTAACACAAATTGTCAAAAACCATCCCAAAAAGTAGAATTTTTCGGCGAAAACACTAAAAAGTCTGAAATAAAAATATTATTATAGGTAAAAACAAAAAACCCGACTGCTTACAAAAGAACTCAAAAGAAAAAAACAAGTGCAACAATATCAACATAAAATACTTCATGGTGCTGCCTGCAGGCGGGGACAAACAATACTGTTACCTACGGGTAAAAAAAGATTTATCTCAAGTACTACGTTTGTCCCCGCATGCAGCATCATGAAGTATTTTATGTTGATATTGTGGCACTTGTTTTTTTCTTTTGAGTTTTTTGTAAGCAGTCGGGTTTTTTGTTTTTACCTATAATAATATTTTTTGGAATACTTGGCAGAGCTCGAAAACATTTTGTGTTACATGACATATTATTACACTCTGTTGCTTCTACATTACTAATGTTAATGTTCAGGTATTCGCTAACAAGACAAGATCAATCGATTTCCTTTAATATTTTATGTATCCATTTTAGTAAGTGTCGATTTGCTTGTTTATTGCGTAAATTTTATACGCTAATTATTTATTTTTAGCACTCAAACTAAACTACATTATATCACCAATGTGATCAATGAAAACTGAAGTGGATGTATCAATTTTGACATTTTGTAATGACCATTTAAAAATATAAATACAATTAAAAATATAATATGACATCCAAAATTAGGTACTTATAAAGATATGGAATTAATATTGATGTACCTATACCTACCTACTCGTAAGTAAATTATTTAAGAATATTTTAGTTTTACATTTAGGTACCTACTAATTAAATTCTACGGACGAAGGCCCATCTTAATTTCCCTTTCTATTCATTCATATTGAGCACCCAAATAGATCTGAATTCATGAGAAGCTTATTAAAAAATTACACGAGCGGCGCAAAATGGGGTTTTCCTTTCATAATTTCTTTTAGACAGAAACACGAAACAAAACAAGTCAGTAACTTGAATTAATTCGAGGTTTCGCAAACTTGTGAGCCAGTCAATTAGCTTATTTATTAAGTTATATTATTTTTATCTCTTTTACTATAATAAATACATGATTTTATGAAGTTTCAACTGTTGAGTTTTTTATTGTAATGTGACAGCCCTGGCGTATCACCTCGCAAAACAATAAACAATAGGGGCCATAAACATGTCGAGTCAACAATAGAACAATAGCGCGCTTGCCCGTACGCACGACGCTTCGACCATTACGGCAATAGTCATTCGGGCGGAACTCGGTTGCAAGGAACGTTCTCGAATTTTATACGAATCGGGTCCGTCCGGAATTAGCGAGAAAGTTCTGGATTGGCGTGAATGGTGCGTGAGTGGTATAAAAAGGGGCGATCGATCAAGTGCGGACATTCTAGTTTCGGAAGCGAAACCAGGAAGATACCAGCGATACCTACGAGCGATACCAGTGCGAAGTGAAGTGATTTCTACGAGCGATACAGTGTTCGACGAGTGTGTTTACGAGTACCTACGTGCATAGTGTTGTAGTGTGTACTGTGTACAGTGTGTAATCGTGTATCTACGAGTACAATAAAGTCTTTGTGGTACATTTTGGCATTTTCTCGAACCCCATACTCCTGACACGTAACAATTGGTGTCAGAAGTGGGATGCCTGTAGTACCGCAAAGTGAAGACGGGATTCGCACGCGACGGCAAACGGCATTGGATGCCGCACGGATGGAGTCGCCCGGGCGTGACCGCACTGAAATGGAGACCACCGCTGAACCTTCGACTACATCAACTGCGTCAGCACCGACACCGAGTGCACTGGATATGGCCTCCTTATTAGCCGCCTTACAGAAGAGCCAGCGCGAAGCCTTGGAAAGCATACAGCGGAGCCAACGCGAAGCAATGGAGAGCCTGGAAACTAAACTGGAGGGCCAGCGCAAAACCATGGAGGCAATCGACGCAAAGCTGGATGGTTTCCAGGGAGAATTGAACGTCGTGAAGGAGGACCTGGAATTGGTAAAGGTGCGTACAGCCGAGCACGACCAAACCCTCAAAAGCCATGACGCATCAATCAACAGCCTCAGTGCGTCGGTAAACTTCCACGAAACTAGGCTCGTGGATTTGGACAATAAGCTGCAGAAAATAAGGATTATGGGCACGGCAGCAACGAGTTCATGCTCTGGGGCCCCGAAATTTAAGGTCCCAAGTTTCGACGGCACGACCTCGTGGACAGCGTTTAGGCACCAGTTCGAGGTAGTTGCAAATGGGAATGGCTGGGAAGACGAGCACTCGTTGGCAGCACTTACCTTAGCTCTTCGAGGGCAGGCACTGCTGGTCCTTGAGAACCTGCCCGCCGAGCGACGCACCTTGGAGTCGCTATTTAAGGCATTGGAAGCTCGATACGGGGAGAAGCACCTTGAGCACGTGTACCGCGCGCAACTTAAAGACCGAGTACAGAAGTCGAGCGAAGGACTGCAGCAATGGGCTACGGAGATCGAGCGCCTCGTACGTCGAGCCTATGCTTCGAGTTCCACACCGGTAGAAGACAAAGTATTAGAGGCGTTCGTCAGCGGAATACGGGATCCCGAAGTGAGAGCAACGGTGCGCTTGGGTCATCACGCCACATTGGAAGCAGCTTTAGCGCATGCCCTTGAAGTTGAAGCGGTACGAAGCGACTGTAAAGGTTATAAGGTGCGCGAAGTCGTAGCGACGATTCAACCTCATACTGGGCCTATCTGCTACGGATGCGGTGAACGAGGTCATATTAGGCTTAGCTGCCGGACACGGAAACAACCGAAATCGGTGTGGAGGGCTACGCAAGTGCAAGAGCTAGAAGCCGCCGCCGCCGCTAAGAAGACTGCCAAGCCTCCTACGAAGACCTCGACGGCTACCCAAGTTGACACCCAGGAGCTCCTAAAATTAAAAGGCGTCAGCGCCACGGGGCGGGCAGCGGCTGGACTTCGTCAAGCCCCTACTGTTTTGGTATCACAAGCTTGTGACGGGAACAGCCTCGTAACTACTGGAGAAATAAATGGCATACCCTGTCGCTTTACGATTGACACGATCGAAATCCATCGTTCGACCGGAACTACTCAAGAGGACTATCATGTGGGAAAATGGACGACCATCATGCAATCTGCAGACAGCGACAGGCCAGCCAGTGACCGTCCTAGGAGTTACGGAAGCAAGACTGAAACTCGGAAGTGACATTTACACGCAGTCTGTGTTGGTAGCGAATATAACTGACGACTGCATTATCGGACTGGACTTCCTACGAACACATCACTGTATAGTTGACATAGCGAAAGGAGTGTTAAGCTTCCAGGATCAAGAAGTCTTCTTGGAAGGTTCATCTTCAGGAGCAGTGTACTGTTTGAAGACAGTGAAGCTGGCACCCAGATCGGAAACCTTGGTCCAGATTAGGTTTCCAGAAGAGATGAAGCTGGATCGATGTGTCGTAGTAGAAGACTACGGAGATCATCCTAGTTGGATCACGGCAAGGACACTGCTCATGACCAAACGTGACGCCAAGTTAAAGGTCATCAATCTTAGCAGCACGCCGATACATCTCGCAAAGAATACGGTTATTGGCCGATGTGAAGCCGTGGACAGCTTGAGGAAGGTCCAAGAAAACTCTGACAAACTTGGATCAACGGATCACATGACATCTTTGCTGGAGGCGACCAGGAGGAATTTGAGCTCTGAAGAATATACTCAGGCAGCAAAGTTGTTGATGGACTACAAGGACATCTTTACCAGAGGAAATAGCGACCTTGGAAGAACAAATCTTGTCACTCATCCAATAGATACCGGCAATACTTCACCGATCAAGCAAAGACCGAGACGAGTACCATTGGCAAAGGAACACGAAGTTGCAGAAATGATCGAGGACATGGTGCGCAGCAAGGTGATCGAGCCGTCAACTAGCCCTTGGTGTTCACCTGTGGTACTCGTGAAGAAGAAGGATGGCAGTACTAGATTCTGTGTCGACTACAGGATGCTTAACACCGTTACCAAGAAGGACAGCTACCCTCTGCCTCGGATTGACGACACTTTGGATATGCTTGGTGGCATGAAGTGGTTTTCGACGGTCGACCTGAAGAGTGGTTACTGGCAAGTAGAAGTCCGGCCAGAAGACAAAGAGAAGACCGCCTTTACCACCGGAACCGGAAATGGCTTGTGGCAGTTTCGCGTAATGCCTTTTGGATTATGTAACGCTCCTGCCACTTTTGAGCGTCTCATGGAGCGAGTGTTGGTGGGACTTTTGGGGGACGCTTGTCTGGTATACCTCGATGACGTCATAGTCATGGGACGAAACTTCGTGGAACACAAGCGAAATCTGGAGAAGGTATTCAGACGATTCCGTGAGTCCAACCTAAAGCTCAATCCGAAGAAATGTGACTTCTTCAAGAAGGAAGTATCATTTTTGGGACACATCATATCGGACGAAGGTGTTCGAACTGATCCAGACAAGATAAGAGCTGTTCAAGAATGGCCGACACCAAAGAACAAGACCGATGTAAGAGCATTCTTGGGGTTATGTGCCTATTACCGTCGGTTTGTGAAGAACTTCTCAGAGATAGCCAAGCCATTACACCGTCTCACGGAGGACAAGAGAATCTTCAGTTGGGATTCCGATTGCGAAGATGCGTTTGTTCGCTTAAAGGAACGTCTGTGCTCGGCTCCGATTCTTGGCTATCCCAGAAGAGAAGGGAGATTCATAGTGGATACGGACGCTAGCAATACTGGCATCGGAGGAGTATTATCCCAAGAACAGGACGGCCAGCAGGTGGTCATTGCGTACTTTAGCAAGACCCTTTCGAAACCGGAAAGAAATTATTGTGTGACTCGGCGAGAATTACTGGCTGTGGTGAAGACCCTTCAGCACTTCAACAAGTATTTGTTGGGACGCGAGTTCACAATAAGGACGGACCACGCTGCTCTGAGGTGGCTTCTGCAATTCAAGAACCCGGAAGGCCAGGTCGCGAGGTGGATCGAACAGCTTCAAGAGTTCAACTTCGTAATAGAGCATCGCAACGGAAGAGCTCATTCGAATGCCGACGCCCTGTCGCGACGCCCATGCTCCGAAGAATGTCGACATTGCATCAAGCATGAGGCCAAAGAAGAGGTCAGGGTGATAAGGATGCAGGACCTAGACGAGTCTTGGGGAACGGAGCAAGTAAGCCAAGCTCAGAAGGAAGACAAAGACCTCAGCCTGATCATGGAATGGAAAGCCAAAGGACAGAGGCCCCTGTGGAGTGAAGTGTCAGCATCAAGCGCGACGACTAAGGCATACTGGGCTCAGTGGGACAGCCTTGTATTAGAGAATGGCGTGCTTTACCGGAGCTGGGAATCACTCAACGGAAAGGAGAGAACCCTGCAAATGGTTATCCCCAGGAGTAAAGTGGCTGATTTGCTGAAGCTCGTACACGATGGCACTTCCGTTGGGCACCTCGGCATCAAGAAGACCCTCGTAAAGATACGAGAACGCTTTTATTGGGTGCGGTGTCGAGAGGACGTTGAAGATTGGTGCAGAAAGTGTACAGTGTGCGCTTCAGTGAAAGGGCCCCGCACTAGATCCAAGGGGAAACTACAGCTGTACAACGTCGGAGCCCCTTGGGAAAGAATCGCCATAGACGTTGCTGGGCCATTCCCTCAGACGGAAGACGGGAATAGATTCATCATAGTGGTTCAAGACTACTTCAGTAAATGGCCGGAAGCGTTTGCAACTCCGAACCAAGAGGCGAAGACCGTGGCCAAGAAACTTGTCCAGGAGGTAGTATGCCGCTTTGGTGTACCATTGGAGTTACACAGCGACCAAGGCAGGAACTTCGAGTCGACGTTATTCCAGGAGATGTGTGATCTTTTGGGAATAAATAAGACACGTACCACACCGGCGCATCCTCAATCTGACGGCATGGTGGAGAGATTCAACCAAACGTTGGAAAATCACTTGGCCAAGGTCGTCGAGGAACATCAGCGAGACTGGGATCGGTACATTCCTCTGTTCCTGATGTCATATCGGTCTGCCATACACGAGTCCACGGGATTTACACCCGCTAAAGTAAACTTCGGAAGAGAAATGCGTCTGCCATTGGATTTGCTTACCGGAACACCGCCAGATGCCCCGAAACCAACAGTTGAATACATCGCGGACTTACGGAAACAATTGGACGAGACACATGATCTTGTAAGGGAGCAATGTTTGAAAACCAGTGAAAAGATGAAAACCCGCTACGATCGCGATGCTCGGAAACATGGTTTCAAGGAGGGAGATTCTGTATGGTTGCACAATCCACTGCGGAAGAAAGGGAAGTCTCCGAAGCTACAAGCACGATGGGAAGGCCCTTACACCGTTGTCACGAGGATTAATGACGTGACCTACCGGATCAGACAGGGGGACAGAAGAAAGCCGAAGATCGTGCACGTGGACCGATTGGCACCATTTCACGGATCGAACAATGCTCGGGACGAGCATGACTAAGAGGGGGGCAATGTGACAGCCCTGGCGTATCACCTCGCAAAACAATAAACAATAGGGGCCATAAACATGTCGAGTCAACAATAGAACAATAGCGCGCTTGCCCGTACGCACGACGCTTCGACCATTACGGCAATAGTCATACGGGCGGAACTCGGTTGCAAGGAACGTTCTCGAATTTTATACGAATCGGGTCCGTCCGGAATTAGCGAGAAAGTTCTGGATTGGCGTGAATGGTGCGTGAGTGGTATAAAAAGGGGCGATCGATCAAGTGCGGACATTCTAGTTTCGGAAGCGAAACCAGGAAGATACCAGCGATACCTACGAGCGATACCAGTGCGAAGTGAAGTGATTTCTACGAGCGATACAGTGTTCGACGAGTGTGTTTACGAGTACCTACGTGCATAGTGTTGTAGTGTGTACTGTGTACAGTGTGTAATCGTGTATCTACGAGTACAATAAAGTCTTTGTGGTACATTTTGGCATTTTCTCGAACCCCATACTCCTGACACGTAACAGTAAGTTCAATTGGGATAATCTTAGTTAATTAAAGAATTCGTTAAAGGAGAAAGGAATTGAATACAAGGTTTAAGAAGTCTTAAGGTATTTACCTGCCTTTAATAAAAATCGTCAATCTCGAAAGTCATTTTGGGGAGAAAACCTTCATCTAGGTAGGTACCTACTATTGTATCCAGCTATATCAGTTTAATGTTTCAAGCATTTCGACGCACAAAAGAGGCTTTTTATAACCATCCATGTTATATATTTCTATTATTTGTACCTAATAGCATTCATAAAAGGACGCGGTTTTATTTTTTGCTATTGAAATTTATATCTGCAGTACAATGACAGCTCGGATAATGAACATGTTTTACCTTTTATACTTTTCAATTCCATGTTTTTATTTTAAGGAATCTTTTCATGTTCATAAAAAATAATTAGGTAAAATTCTACTTAGCAAGATTAAAGTTGAACTATTCCTCGATTCGGATTATTCCGCTGTAAGTTTTTAGCTCGAGAATTCTCGAGTCAGGAATTCAAGAGAAATTTGTCTTTAGTCAAGACGGGAAAACTCAAAAATCTTTCACCACGCTACACCGTATTGATCGAATTATTAAAATCTTTGTTAAACGTAAATGACTTAAAAGCAGAGTGGAGAGTCCAATTTCTTAAATTTAATAAAACTCCCTCGAATACCGCCCACCCCCGCATAAACTTTGACAAATAATTTTTTAGGAGTAATACAAAAACAAACGCTTCTACTGAAATCTCTGTGAAGCCAAGATAATAAAACGTGGGCTGTGGCTTTTAAATGCAAATTCAATTTTTTGGTTCTCTACGATCTGGAATTTGGGGAAGAAATGGAAACGGTACAACGTGACCATTCAGGTTTTAATATTACATTCCGCAGACGACGTAAGGCGTTGGAAATGTTGCTAGGAATACATAAATATTTCCAATTATATTACATACAATGAATGCTGCATGCTACTAGATTTATTAATCCGACCTAGTTAAGTAGATACCTACCTCTAAATGCGAAATTTTGGGTATAAATATTTACATTATCATCGCTTAGGAATCGTAAGATGTATATAAATATCTAATAAAAATCATGCATACATTTTATGTTTAAATGTGTTCTATATAGAAGCCTGTATATTAATGGCGGATTTATTTATTGATAACAGTAATTATAATTATGTTCGTAATGGCCAGTAGGAGGTTAATTTGCATTGCTATAATGCAGCTTATAAGAAGGTGTAGTTACCATATACTAGATAGATATTCAATATTGATGTTTTCTTAGTTCGAACGTTGTGCGCATCGTCTAAAATAATTAATAAATAGTTGCGTTGTTACACTAGTTACAAATTAATTATTACTTACTTCGCTACAAGAGTTTAATGGGAATATCTAGACCTAGACTGATGATGTTTTACGGGTGTGTGGTCTTCTCATCTGGTCTTGACCTGTACTATCGATTTTAACTCTCACATTGGAATCCCGAATTAGACAGCGGTAGATGGAGCGCGTATAAGAGTAGGTTATGATGAAATAGAATATTGATATAACTTTATTCTTTTCTGTCAACTGTTTCTTTTCTTTTTCTTTCTTTTTTTCTTTTCTTTTTCTTTCTTCTTAAGTCCCAATTCTTTCTTACTCAAAATGTCATTAGTACACCCGGCCTTTTAAAATTTTCCTTCCTTAAATCACAACTTCTCAACCCCTGGTTGTCTGGAAGAGATCGCTCTTTAGCGATAAGACCGCCTTTGTACAACTTCAATGTTAATGTCACTGTCTGTTATTTTCTTGATCTGGTGTACAATAAAGAGTATTGTATTGTATTGTTTCGGCGCGAGTATATCAAGGCTAGGAGCAACAAGTTAAGAATAATATTTATTTTTTCCCATTTCCAAAGCCTGCGCTGCGCTTTTAGGAATTTTCATTTCATTTTGGTTTACCTACTTGTGAAACAGCTCAGTGCCACCTAATTTTTAATCAGATATTGCCGAAAGTTAACTTACTCTCATCGGAAACGAATACCACACAGATTAGCGTCTTTGTTTATTCTTTGGTATGTTGACCAGTCTGTCCGGTATTGATACTTTAATTAATTGAAATCTTTGTGCTCGTGACCATTCAACAACAACAAACATTGACTTATTTATAGACCTGTTTAATCTATAAGTTTTGTGTAAATTAATTATTGTATGACGTATAGTATAAATAAAAGGGTCGACAACAGCAACTTTAACGAGTTGGGGCGAAGTCAACACATTGGAGTGAACAGTAAGCAGTGGGGGCGTTTCCATTCCTCATCCGGTACCCCCCGAGGCAACTTTACTCGTTCGCTGTCGCTACTAACAACTCTATGACCTTTTGTGAATGTTTTTGAATACTATTTTTTATTTATAATTCTTCAAGAGATTGTCATAGCGTATTCTTTATAAAGTTATGTTAGATATTGCGCACGGTTTCCGGGAGACCTAAACAGAGATGGAAGAATGTTTTTAATAATAATAATAATACGCTTTATTGTACACCATAGCAAGAACAAAACAGAATAAGGCAATTGTACATATCTAATGATACAACAGGCGGTCTTATCACTAAAAAGCGATTTCTTCCAGACAACCTTAACGTAGAAATTGAAAATTGGAAATGCAGTAGGTATTGGGGGCAGGGTGTACCAAACTAAAAAGAAACATATTTACTTTGAATGGAATTAATTAAAAAAAAGAAACAACTTAGGTAACAAAAATTAATAACTATAATACGACAGCATAGGGAAACTGAGTGATAGCGGTGAGTTGGAAGAGTTGCGGGAAGATAATTTTCTACTGGTTTACTATACTACTGCTTGAAGGAGTTTAAGGAGCCAGCAAGACGAATAGATAAAGGTAAAGAGTTCCAGAGGTGGACAGCAGTAACTGAGAAGGAATTTTGATAGAAGGATGTGGAATTGTGGAGTGTGAAGGAGTACTAAGAAGGAGGTTTTCAGAGGAGCGGAGGGATCTATCGTGTGTTAACTGTTAAGTGGAGGAATTTAAAGATTTGTTTTCCGTATGGAGGATATTTTGGATCAAATAAGATGTTGTAGAGAAGAGTGAGATTATGAGCATTGCGGCGAAGAGGAATTGGGTGCCACTTGAGTTTAGTGCGATATTCAGAAATGTTGTCATATTTTCGAAGTCCAAATATGAACCTTATGCATAAATTTTGTAGGCGCTCAAGTTTGTTAAGTTGCTCCTCGGTAATGTCGATTTTATTATTTATTTATTTTACTGTTTATAAAAAGAAATTTGTTGAATCGAAGATACTTATGGAAAACATTGATGAGGCAATAAATAAAGAAACACTCGGCAAGAAATGTCACATTGAAATTCAGTCGCATTCAATATTTTCTTGGATTGTTCAGACAAAGGCTTTGGCAATAGCTGCGCTTTGAATTGGCTACAGGCGCAGAATAAAATAGAACTCCTTAGGCGTGATTTTGCTGTGATGAAATACCTCATTTTAACTGGTAGGGAATCATCTTAGCTATCTGTCCTGTACACGCAAATGTTGTTTGTAAATCCAAACAAAGGGCTGGCGACAGTCGCCGTCGTTTGCTCTAGGTATGAATTATCATTCTAGTGAAACATTGTGTTAGCAGGGGGTTCTGGCTTACTTGTTGTTGCCATATCGAACTGAAATAAATAACCGAAATTATCGACGGGATATAATAACTAGCCAAGTAGGTACCTACAAGTAGGTAGATATATGTTTATTTAAAATATTTTATCACAAAATAAAGTTTACCTGCAGCAATTTGTAATTCGAAACGTTTGGTATGTATTAACATACCTATTAAAATCAAGAAAAACAGTCCAATATCATGTTTGTTAGTTGTTTAATTATTTTTATGCATCTTGGTTAGGTTCATTAGTTAGTGTATATTTTTTTATGTATTCTAATTTATTATATGATTTTTGTTATTTATCTAAGCGGCCATCTCTTACAGGTTAGGGCTTCAGCCCAATAAATGTGTTTATATTAAGGATTATCCATATTTTAATATAATACGAGTATTCCATAGCAACAACTTTATACTCGTATTAAGAATGATCAACCGATAAGCATTTATATTTTGCTATGCAAACCGTTTTCTTTTATTTTTACTTTAAAGACGATCGCTTGATTTTTTGCTCCATTAGCTTAATAGTCTGCCTAGCCGACACGAGAACATTTATTTCTAGACCTACATAGTCCAACGGTATTGAAAAGAAAAGCGAACTATTTTTCTTGTCCTGCAACTCGTCGGTGGCTATCGGTATCTACTGCCTACGTAAATTAGTCACTTATGTTTTATGTGATCTGTAGAAATCCACCGCTGTTCCTTTGTATCCTTTACGATTTATAATTGATAATAGAGATGTAGGTATATTATAATAATGTAGCCTTTATTAATATAGGGTAAGCCTCCGGGGGGTGGTCGTCCGCAAAGGCTGAGGCTACGCGCTTGGCTAAGCACTGTAAATACTCTCCCGGTCACGTACCGCCACTGCAAACTGTTGAATATTAATATACAGAATATTATTCGCGAGAAGAAATCCCGTCCGTGCTGAACCTTCGCCCGCGCCACGGTAAGGGTCTATTCACACATATCAGTGAAGTCACCGTTCCGTCACAGTGTCCGATCAGTTCAGTATCAGTGCTTCAGTGTTGCGTCAGTGATTCAATTCACACATATCAGTGGTCAGTTCACGGAGCTTCAGTGAACGTGTTCGTCGTCAAGTATCGAGATGGCGTTCAGTACTACGGAGCTAGCAATGATAGCTATTGCTTTGGACGAATAATATAATAAACAAATGCATAGAATAATAAGCCGATAAATAAAGTCTATGCGAACGTTACTTACCATCTAATTTTAATTGTGCTCCTATTTTGTTCCACAAATTGGATTTGTATTTTGAATCCATTTACTTTACATGAGACAAATCATAGAAAACACTATTTTCTCGAACCAATTCTATCAGTTGCTCGTCCATTTCGTTTTGGCGGCGTCCGTATCCGACAAAAAATATCGTCGTCAACAATAGCGTCCGTGATTGCCGCTGTCGGCACTGACACTGACAGCACTGCGTCGTCACTGACACTGACAAGTGGGGACGCGTTCATAGAGAATGTATGAAAGAATATTTTGCACTGTGCCGGTACTGTGACGGAACGGTGACTTCACTGATATGTGTGAATAGACCCTAATCGTACGCGGCTCCGTTGCTTAAATTAGTTGAAAATAAAACAAAAGAATATTTTGCATGACGCTAATTTCAACATTTCTGGCATTTGTGTTTGTGGTTTGCATCGAGATAAATATCATTTTGTCAAGTTTGTCATTAAATTTTTTGTTACTTATTTGTTTTTAACAAGTAGGTTGGTTCAAGAAAAAACATTTTAGAGAAAAACAAAGAAAGCTCATAAATTTTGTATTTAATATGGATGGACATAGACTTTAAGCTCCGATTATTATTATTATTCTTTCTTTCAGAGTTTGAAGTGCTTAAGAAAGCCTCGTTATAGGTACCTATTTCAGTCGGAAAATTTACTAGCGACACAGGGGTTAACTACTAAGTTATCCAGGCTTTATAACTAATATCATCAAAGTAGTACCTATAAAGTATCTTGCTACTACTGGTGCGAACTTTTCACTGTCTTTGTTTAAATAAAAATCAATTGTAATATAAAATCCAATAACGTTTGAAATGTTTATAAATAGGTAGGTACATCGTTTTTTACTCCAAAATGAACTAATCAACGATACCACATTTGTTTAATTTCAGACGCAGATTTGTCTGTTTCTAATACAATCGTACTCTTCATATTTAGAACATGTTTGTTTCTAAAAATTGATTCTCGAAACGAAACGAAAAGGGGTCGTTAGTTTACAGTAGGTAAGTATATTACAGGGGAAGCGACGTTGATGTTTCCTGTGCGTCATGCCATGTGTTAGTTGGGCGCTACAGCGGGTGGGCGCGCGACGCACGTTTACAGAGGACCGGCAGTTACAGCTCAATGGGAGGGATGTTTTACCAATCCTCTATCTACATTTATTTTGTCCGTCCTTCACGTTCGAATTAACGCGATGTTGACAAAACCCTTTTTAGGGTTCCGTACCCAAAGGGTAAAACGACTGACTTCGGACGTTGGGCGCTACAGCGGGTGGGCGCGCGACGCACGTTTACAGAGGACCGGCAGTTACAGCTCAATGGGAGGGATGTTTTACCAATCCTCTATCTACATTTATTTTGTCCGTCCTTCACGTTCGAATTAACGCGATGTTGACAAAACCCTTTTTAGGGTTCCGTACCCAAAGGGTAAAACGACTGACTTCGCTGTCCGTCCGTCCGTCCATCCGTCCGTCTGTCACCAGGCTGTATCTCATGAACCGTAATAGTTACACAGTTGAAATTTTCACAGATGATGTATTTCTGTTGCCCCTACAACAACAAATACTAAAAAACAGAATAAAATAAATATTTAAGTGGGTGCCCAATGCCCATACGATATGCGATAGTTTAGTTACCTTTCGGTCCAAGAGATGGCGTTGAGCGTAATATGTGGCTACAATAAAACAATTAATTAAATATTTGAGTGAGGCTTTCATAAAACAGACCAGATTTTTTCGGCGTTTTTATACATAATGGTACGGAACCCTTCGTGCGCGAGTCCGACTCGCACTTGGCCGGTTTTTTTTATGCCGTTTGTATCTATATGAAAAACGCGCTCATGTTTTTTAAGTAACTGCCGTTGTACCTACATCAAAAAATTTGGATATTTTCATTCGGGAAAGTGGTGATATGAGCCAAATTTGAATACGAATTGAACTTAAATGAAATTACTTATTCCAAGACTATTTGCATGGAAATGAATTTTCCTACCTAGGCAAGTGGGCGGATTTATATTGCGATTTCGCCCTTGCTGTAATATTTATAATAATTAAGTACAGGTTCACCTGGTAAAACTTCTCCGCTTCTTTTTTGACCGGATACGCGTTAGGAATCCCTTTGTTGTTACCAATATCCAAGGGCGGCAGAAACACAATCACTGATTACTTTCTCAAAGATCCTAGAAAAGCTCTTACAAAATTACTCGTTTACTTACTACTTACTTAGTTTCCCGACCTTGTTTCCTTTGATAAAAGTTAAGTTTGCCATTATTGTACACGGGCTAAGAAGTTTATAAACCGCAGCCTAAGAGCTTGCAGCCTAATACCACAATACCTGACATTCACGCTACAAATTTCAAATCCGTAGCTATTATAAATTTGAATGTGAGGGTTACATATTTTGTAATTACAAAATTCTGAAATTTTAGTATTAAGCCGTTTAAACCCATTTAAGATATTTGCAACGCAATATCTCGTTGCGGTTGGAAGGCCGCTGGTACAAACCGACAAATGGTCGGTTCCATTTCAGTCCTAAAGTGAAAATTACATCCGTGACTGACTTCATATAGAGGTCCTCTTTCAGGTTCATACGTAGAAGTATCGAAACGAAACCCTAATATGTATGTATAATGTTTTCGTGTCACTAGACTACTTACCTACTCACTTTGAGCTAGCATATGAACAATCAGCCAATGTTGAATAAATACACTACTCGTATCATCAATAGTCCGTATAACGTTATCACTAAATTATATGTAAACTAAACTAGTTGATCCCAAAGGGTCACATTAACAATCTCTTGCTGGTATATCACTTTAACTGTAGATAGGCACTAGACATATTTCTATGTTAGGTATACATTTATAAAGTTACCACGCATTACAATTAAAAGTTATGTGTCTAACTTCAAAGTACCTAGGTACTCAAAGTTTATTCCAATTGTACAAAACATGTCACTTAAGACGGAATGGTGTGTTCGTGTATTACACCTCGTCGAGTTAGGAAAATAACATTTTATTCATGAGAGAACGCTTTTTGATATTATCGTAAATTTATTTGAGTAGAAAATTTACCTTATTAAAAATAATTATACGTGTCTTATAAAGCAGCCAAGGAGGAAAAGTTTTAGGTTATAGAAAAACATCTTCAACGCCTATTAATGCAGTATACAATATAGCTAAAACTATATTGTAACCTACAAATGGATTTTATCGATTCGTGACACGATTGCCTTGGACGTGCCTAAAACTCGTTAAATATAATATAAATAAATAGGTACTCATATCAATATAATTATATAGTAAAATAAATATCTATTAAGCCGGTTTCTAGGTTGTTGTTGAGAAGGTGGTCCCGGCCCCTTCGATTGATTTCAATTACCAATGATATTAATGAATGGCAAACAATCTTCGTTTTTCCTCGTATATAAAGACACTATTTTGGTTGTTGTCAATGTCATGTCATTAAATACGGGACCAAAACGTACATTTGCGTATTCTGAGTTGCGTATATTCATTCTGAATATGGAAAATATCTAAAGCCATTAATGACTCCCAAATAAAAATCTTTTTTTACTATTCTTATACATACCATACACATATTATGACATGTATAAATACTTATATCCTTTGTGACATTTCATATAAAAAGAAAACAACCCATTTATTTCTTTTATTGCGAACAGCAGAAGCAATTCAGAAGCAGAAGAGAATGAAATATTTCCATGGGTAGTAAGTAACTAGGTTGTATCTTGCAGAGGTATTAAAATATTTTAGAAGCAAGTCTCGTTATTCACTCAATATTCATTTATTCCGTTACAAAAATTGTTTCAATAAAACATCTTTGTATTTGTTAAAATAACCTTTATATTACCAATCCGTCGACCCACATATTATTTGGAATATATTTACTGGGAATGTTACGAATTATATTTAGAAGTTAAATTGTCATGTACAAAAATGTACAAGTACCTAAAGGAACACGCGACTGTCATGCGAGCCGAGCGAACTCCCTTCATCTTTACACATTGTCCAGTTTAGATCAATTACGGTTAATTGGTCTTGATATAATTATCTAATTCTGAACAGAGCAGCGGTTCGCGCTGACACCGGTTGCATCATGTTTAACAAATTTTGATATTGTATTTTGTCCCAGTAAATAAATGGGTTAGCTTAATTAATTAAAAGTGGTAAATTTACGAGCGAAATTTAAAATTGTTAAAAAGGAAGTGACTTCAACGTTCATTAAATACATGAATATTGACGTCATCTTTTTATGGAGTCTATGGAGGGTGCGTTCCACTTAGTACAAATAAAACGCCCAAAACTTTTTCCATATAAGGAGCGTTTGCTGAGCATTTTGGTTGTAAGTTGAACCCACCCTCCATAGACTACCTACATAAATAAAGATTACGTCAAAGCTAGGCGCGGGAAGATGGTGGCCTTTTTTTAAATCATAATTATGTCACTGCAGTTTAAAATATTTAATTTAAAATAAGTGTTGACTTTTTCATCAATAATACATATTTTTATGGTAATATACTGACATAAATAAACATTAGAAACAATAAAAAAATCATGCATATTCTCTATTGCACAAGTCACTAAACAGAATGATTGTATGTAGCCATTGCATACATCTTCCTACTATCCCTTGGAATGTATTGAATTGCCGATGATTAAAATTCATATTAGTATAATTTATGCAATTTTCCTTTATTAATAAAATATCGTAACACGAATCAAATCGGCATCGCTACAATGTAATACGCTGATCAACACTTTGTCTATTTTAAAATCAACATCCTCCCGCCCGTCTGGTATCAAAATTAGCCAGAGGACAACGATCGGCAAAGTATTTCTAAGAGCAATAAAAACATTGCTAGAAAATATTTCACATTCGAGTTACTTACTAAATATTTTTTAAACGTACCTACTAAAATTGATTTTAAACTAAAAAAGATATTGTTAACGTCCGTCAAAGCAAATTGTGTAGGTATTAAAGAAATGTAAAATTGGTTAGAAGCTCAGAAGCATCACAGTCAAGTGTTAGACGAATCGCAGATACTCGTGCATGCTCTATAAAAAGTCAGTTTGTTTACGCGCTCGCCAGCCCGCCGGATACGACCGACGGCGGCAGACCACATGTGTAATGGTCATTGTATCTTCTAAGTAGTATCCCGGTTTATGTAATTACAGACCACAATTAAGTCTTCGTTTAACGTTTCGTTTTTCACTATTTATTATTATGATCATTCCGTCTATTTTCACTATTTTGTTATACAAATGTTCGATTGCTCTGAGCTCTGACACAAACAAGTCTTTATATTAGAAAGTGTATAAAATATAAAATGTATTCTTTAGGAAAAGCCGTAGTAAACAATTAAAACTAAAGTCGAGTGCTCTTCGTTGTGGCGTTGAAGAGGGAGAGACTCTCTAGTTAGTCTCGCATGTGTAACCTCGGCCCGCGTTCATGACTACATACCTTCTAAATATATTTCCTACCTAGGGCATTCAATTATCCGCCCGAATTTACTATCCGGATAATACGGATAGTTCATTTTACTATCCGGATATTATCCGGATAAAACGGATAATACGGATAGTTAATGTTTTTCTAAATAATCAACCATAGTATGTATTAATTTTACTTTTTCTGTTACCTACAGTGGAACGAATCATAAACCTTTGCATATTTTTGACTTCCTCTTAAGAAAATTCAAAATTATCGAAAATTCATGTACCATAAAAAATGCGGTAGAAGTTGCAGAGGCAATCTCCAAATAAGCAAATAAAACATAAAATATTATATTTTCGTAATAATTAAGCAAACAAAATGTCTCCAAATGGTCAAAATAGTATAAAATTATTACTATCCGTTTTATCCGGATAATAGGTCTTCTATTATCCGGATAGTATTTTCGGGCGGATATCCGGATAATACGGATATCCGGATATGATGCCCTACTCCTACCACAATAATTTACCCCGCCTATTGAAGACTATACGTGATACGCTCTACTTTATAGTCTCTTATGAACGTAATAATGTAACACGCGTCGTTCTATCATATCAATATTATTTTTACGACCCGTATATTAAACTTGATTTTATGTAGTCACATAGAGGACAGGGAACTTCAATCAATGTTAAATATTTCATTGTGTTCTGCGTTTTTTACGTTGATGCGAAGGCCTATTCCGATCCAATACCAAAAAACTAATACCATTGGTATTAGTTTATTACCCCAGTGAATTTCTATTCCGAACGAATACCAGTCATAAACGAATCCCAAAATTATTAAAATAGTATGAAGGTACAGTCAGTAATAAAAATGCTGTGAAATGTGATATTAAGTAATGTATATTTCAATCAAAATCAGTCTTATTAAACATGTTCAAGTGTAGTAACAAACAATTGCACAAATACTTAAAGAATAAAAATAAAGTTTTTCCAACAAATCACTAAGTAGGCATAATTTTCAACTTTAAAATAGGAAATAAAAACTATCACAAAAAATTAAAATTGCAATTAAATACTTACAAGAATAATTATATTATGTATAGTAAAAATTTCAATCAACAACGATTTGTATAAAAACAGACCTTATTTTATTGTCTTAACGTTCATTAAGCAAAATATCAAAACGCTAAAGGGGCTTCGTTTGCTCAACCCTTGACTGTGATTGGTTGGTTTGGATTTTTAAATAATAGGAACGAGCTCACCTTTTTTGCAGGTAAAAAAAATTGGCAAGTGATTCTTCATAAGTAAAAATGTGTGTATAAAAATTTAGGATTGAATTACGATCATTATCTATACTTAATATTATAAAGCTGAAGAGTTTGTTTGTTTGTTTGTTTGTTTGTTTGTTTGTTTGTTTGTTTGGTTGGTTGAACGCGCTAACCTCAGGAACTACTGGTTCGAATTGAAATTTTTTTTTGTGTTGAATAGACCTTTTATCGAGGAAGGCTTTAGGCTATATAACATCATTACATCACGCTGTAACAATTAGGAGCGAAGAAATAATGGAAAATGTGGAAAAAACGGGGAAAATTATTCATTCTCGAGGGCTTTCGTTGCATGCGTTGCGAAAACGATTCAAGATACCAAAAATATATGTATGAAAGAATTATTCCTCTTGAGATGATCTAAAAAATGTCCACGACAGTATATGTCTATCTTTTAAGATTAACACACTAGAACCGTTTTTATGGTAATCAAATTTGGTCGAACCCACTGCCATACCAAACTTGCCGCGTTTCCAAGTTTAATCTGAATTAATCTTGCTGTGATCCTTTGCTACTTTGCTATTATTTTGTCGTAAGATTTATTTCTAAGTTTAATTTAATTTAACCTGAATTAATTTTGGTGATAGTTTATTATCTTCCCGAAATTCCTACGGGAGCGGGACCTACGCGGTTGATACTTACGGGTCCCGAAGCGAAGCGAGGGCGGTTCGCTAGTAATAAATAATGATAATTGCTTTTTACAAAAAAAATAACCGACTTCAACCTCGATAAGCAGAGATAACTCAAAAACTACTCGCCAGATGGCGCTTAATTCAACATGTAGGTGTAATAAGTTCTCGTCACTACAAATTAATCAAGCCCAAACACTAGATAACTACAGTAAACCGTTGAGGAGTTCCCTCGACTGTCTTTCGGCTTCATCAGATCGACTCCAGACCTTCATGAAATTGTAGCGCGTTCATGTACTTATGAAAACATTAACAAACACACTAGTCGTCCCTACAATTTTCGAAAGTTGCCCTCGATTTCTCCAAGATGCTGTCATCAGATCCTGGTGATCCTTTTAAAAGGACCCCACTGCGCATATCTACTTTACAACAAAAAAAGAATTATCAAAATCGGCCCACAAACGACGAAAAAATCGCTGAACAAACATAAAAAAAAGCATATATGTATACGGTTGAATTGAGAACCTCCTTCTTTTTTGAAGTCGGTTAATTATTAAATAGCAAAAGAAACGTTTTCTGTGACTGTACTAAGAGTTATGTTTTGGTATTCGTTCGGAATAGATTAGGTACTTCTTTTGAATGGTATTCGTTCGGAATAAAAATTCACTGGGATAATAAACTAATACCAAATGGTATTAGTTTTTTGGTATTAGATCGGATCGGAATAGGCCGATGCGAAAGTCTGTATATTTAAGATTATAAGGTATTGTTAACATTACAAATGTAACAGGAACGGCTATAGATAGGGTACGAGCGTGGGAAAACACGACTGATACCATTTTGTACTTGAAAGAGGGTGTCGTCGAATAAGTTTACTATGAAAAGATCGAGTACCTATAGGATCAATGGGTAACCTAAAAGGAGCAGGGCCCTCCTCCAACCCTGATTATTAATGTTTTGCATGACACCCTCTGCCCTCCTTCTACCTTCTAACTATAGGTACACTGTATATTTTGTACGGACGAATTCGCCTAACTTAAAGAGCTTCAAGATGCTTTTTCGCCAACCGGTCCATTGTAAATGAAACACAATACAACTGAAATTGTTCTATTCACCGAAAATGTATTTATGCGTATTTAATGTTTTTGGGATTACTTATTGTTATTGCTATTGTTACAAAGGCAGTAGCTCGGTGCTTTGTTGCTTTCTTTTTCGTTAAATAAATTAACTCGGGGTCACGGGCGGTTGAATGGAACTGGCCGCAGAAATATTTATATTTTACGTGAATATCAATTATAATGAAATTAGTGGCTACTTCGTTCATAAATTAGCTTTACGTCTGTGGAATTGGTGGTATTTTCTTCAAATGGATACCTTAAGTTATAAAAAACGTAACATGTTTCAGGAGTCAGGACGTCTGCCCGGTCAGGTATTTCTAAATATGTAAAACTTTCAGTATTTAGGTTCCAATATTCGACAAAAAATACGACACCAATAGGACTACTCGCCTATCTGTCTATCTGTCCACCTGTGTCACTCCATTTTCACGGAGTGTATTGGACGATGAAATTACTTGCACATATAGAACTAGACTGAGCTAGTGTAGTAGAGTTAGAGTTAGTTACTTAGACCAAAACAAATCAATCGTATTTTGGAGTAAGTTGCAAGTTGCAACAGGAAATCAACAATATTTCAGTTTACATTTTGGAATGTTTTATTACTTACGCCTTTTCGAAATTTATCGTTATTATTATTAGGTAAGTTTTATCCTGATTTTACAAACTTTTCAAAATGTCTTTGCAAAAACAGCGTGAAGCATAAACGTAATGTCTGGTAACCCCGGGTCGCCAACGACGTGTGTTCTAATTTCACTGTTAATCCAGCTATTACGACTGACGGGTAACAGTTACATTGTTAAATTTAAACAAAATACTTAAATGGTTGAATACTGTTAATATGTAGATACTGTAAATTTCTAAAATATTTGACATGACTTTGACGAGAAGAGAACAAAGACTATTCTCTGCAGCATGACATATTTAGTTCAGTTGTTGTTTTGGTGTCATCTCATAATTGTAAATTAAAACAAAGTAGATACAGTATGTATTGCGATGTTACCGTTAATTTGCGTAAATCAGATAGAATGCAGATTAACGAGGTATTCTGCAGATTATCTGGCTGAGTCAGTTAAAGTGGAAAAACTAAAATTGAGTTCATACATTAACTAGTTAATCTGCAGACTTTCTAGCTAATCTGCGGACTAACGACCATGCATACTGGTGGTTACAGAACCGAATTAGCCTACCCCTACTCCACGTAGTCTTGTATGCCCTACCCCTAGAGTGTTTTTTAGAACCCGGAGGCGCGGAGGGAGGGCAGCCCCCGCCCGCTGTAACAAAACGCAGACACCCGGGCGAGCCGGAGCGGCTGAGGCTGGTCGCCGAAGCAAGCGAAGCAAGGCGAAGCTGCGCAGGCGAGTGTGGGTGTCTGTGCTTTGTTACGCAAGGGCGAAGGGGCTGCACCTTCCGCAGCGCCGGAGACGTCACGGTTCGAAGTTATGCCCTATTTTCCGCGTTTTTACGATTCGACCAAATCTCGATCGATCGGCCAGATCGATCATTTCATGATGTGAGCAAATCTACGATGTGGCCACGACATCAACACAAATTGGTACTCAGGTAGCCAGTCTTCTGCAATTTAACGATGTACCATCCGTTACTGTGCAGACTAACTGGGTAAAGTGCAAATAAGACCTTTTTTACACTTTAACGTATCGTATCAGTGTAAGTATCTGCAGCTTACCTAGTTAATGCGCAAATTAACTTATTATGCATTTTAACGGTAACAGTGTCATGGATTACCGCTCTTAAGTCATCTGAATTTGAGTACCGGAATTTTATATACAGTGGAATCATTAAAAATAGTGTAATAAAGCTAAGTAGGTTATAACTGCAATGAAACGGTGTCCAATGTGGTTATGGGCGGCGTAAAGTTAACAAATAGTCGCCGTGGTTGCGCCGCAGCAGTCGGCGCAATTGTGACCATTAACCACTTCCTAATTTTCTCGTTTCCTGAGCCTCGCCTCGCGATGCGCGTCATCGCTTTGTGTTCGGATTCGGTTACGACTGCGTATTGAATATTATATGTATATTGTATGTGTATTATATGTGTATTGTTGTCTCTAGCTACAGATTATATCGCGGATTTATATAACTGTTGGTTTCTTATTACCGAAACCTGTTGTAGGCTTGTAGACTGTAGCAGCAGAAGGTGCTTCTTCAATGGTCGGTGTTAGTGTAGGTGCATACCTAATAGGCTATAGGTATAGTTTTGAAAGAAGTCGTTCTTAACCTTTAGTGCCAATATCAGACATCTAGCATTGTTTTTTGTCTTATTTAGTATAATGAAGAAAAACTTTTTATCTCTGAGCAACATTTCATTATCTCACGTACCTACTCTACAAAAACTTATTAAAATGTTCTTATCGAGTAAATTGATGTCAATAAATCTTACCATTTTTTGCTTAAGTACCCAAATGCATATTAAGCAGACAATAATTTATATACCAGATGTTTAATTATGGCATTACATTTCAAGGACCTCAGAACTAAAAAGTCTCATTTGTTAGTGACTCTGGCAACCACACCCTTCTTACAGAACTTGATCAACTTTTTCTCCCTTTTTATAAGTTACCCATGGCTGCAACTCCGTACCCCTATAATTAGGATCATCGTCCATTATTGAAATACCTAACTTACTATTTTGTGGGAATGGGGCACAACGGCACAATGAAGAGATGAAGTGAATTAAATCCGGTTCTTTTGAACCGATAGTATTAACGGTTACCATGTTTGGCTAACAGCTGCAGTAGTTTGAAGGTTATCAATGTTACCATCCTTCCTACTATTCCTACTAATATCCTACTAATATTATAAATGCGAAAGTTTGTAAGGATGTATGTGTGTTTGTTGCTCTTTCACGCAAAAACTACTAAACGGATTTTCATGAAACTTTGCAGTAATATAGCTTAGACATCGGAATAACATAATTTGTTAAAATTTATAGAGAATTTTGAAGGGACTGGTTTCCCGAAGCGAAGCGAGGGCGGATTTACTAGTGAAACATAAAGATATTTAAGGGACCAGCCCAACTGAAATCAAAATAAAATTGTAAATAAAATAACGCAAATTTTCGTGTAAGCTGTTTGCTCAATATCATTTATTTATTGCACATTTTATCTAATCCGTCCAGCGACAGTTGATATTGGCAATAGTTAGATTGCTTTTACAGCACTGGTCACTATTACTAATACTCGTACATGTATAAGCATTATGACTTAATAAGGTGCCTGCAGATGCTAATTTCATGTGGCGTTGGTAATTGGTGGGTTTGCTTTCAGTTTCAATTATGAGGCCACGACTAAAGACATTAGGCGTACTACAATTGAAATTTTATTATTTATGTGTACTAGTGATGTAACGAATATTCGCATTCGCATTCGCGAATATTCGCATCATTTTTCCATATTCGCATTCGCATTCGCATTCGCAAAATTTATGCGAATATTTTGCGAATATTGAACTACACCAGAAGAAATTAAAAATAACACTGCGTTACACGATTTTGGTACCCGCTTAACTGTTGGATGCAATGAATAGGTATGTAACAAGTCATTGATAAAAAGTACCAAACATAATATTATAATACCAAACATCTGCTTTCCCTTCATAAGAAAGTCCAACTCGCTCTTGGCTTGGAAGTTATTTTTCAGGAATTTGCATTTTACGATCCCGTGGAAATGTCCTAAGTAAATTTCCCGTCTCGTATGAATATTTGGAGTACTAAATCTCTGTAGCGGTACGCTAAACAACCCCTTTTAGCTACGTTAAATTACTACACCTATCTACCATATCGCAGAAGGCGAAGACCTACCTACATAGAAATTAATTATTAACCTACCCCGGCAACCGGATACTGCAAGCTGCATATTATATTTTATTCTGAACTAAATAGGATTTGACGCCCGTTCAGAAACCAAGAAGCAGCCGCAATATCATATCAGCGCCGTACAGTCTTCACTCGCAGCATGCAAGTACATCCGTCTTCGTTTGCTTGATCTTCACGCCGCCGCCGTAGTCGCTTCTTCTGCCGCTGTCCCGGAGCTGTGTTCCACGTCGCCGCTGCCCGCCGAATGAGGTCTGCGCCGGCCGTCGCGCCTTTTATATGCTTCGTCAATCACGGAGTTCAACATGGCAGCCACAATGGACGCACGTCGTTGTACGAAGTTCAACAAAATTAGAGCGAAGAAGAAATATATATTTTTGTCTCTTTTATAGATAAATACGTTGCCGAAATTATTAATTTGTATTGAGTTAAATGTGATTGGTAGAAATTTAGATATTTTTATTGGCTAAACAAATAATGATATTTTTATTGGTTAATGCTTAGCGTAAGCTGGTGTATAAATATAGGCAGGGTTTGTCAATAAAGCATTCACATTCATATATCCGATACTACCTACAGCAGTACCTAACAAGAACCAGTCGTTTTATTCCTCCGCTCCAGACCGAGTCAGAATAGTTAATGGTGGACCTCTCGCCACCATTACATCTCTATTTAATTTTACACCTACCTATATATTTTTAAGGTGATATTGAAAAAATACTGAAGCACATTTTTTAATTTTAACAAAGAGACTGGACATTCATTTTCAAGTCCCCTTGGAAACTAACGAAAAAAACACAAATTTTCACCCCGTATTTTTAGGGGTTGGAGGGTTAATTCGAAAAAACACTTGATTTTTTATTTACAACAAAGAGTATTTACCTATTTTCAGCTTTCTATCTTGAAAATTTTATTAAGTCCCATACAATCTTTCACCCCCCTTTTAAAGGGGTTGAGGGTTAATTATCAAAAAAATCTGATACACGTAATCATTAATTTGAAGTAAGCAACCAAAATTCAAATTTCCAAGTCACTAACTTCAATGTTGTAGAATTTTCATGTAATAGTTTTCACCCCTTTCATCCCCTTCAGAGTGGAATTTCCAAAAATCCTCTCTTGGTCCCCTACACTCCCCAAGGAACATACAATACATGGCAAATTTCATGTTTCTAACTTAGAAAAAGACGGACTTCCATACAAACTTTCAACCCCTATTTTACCCCCTTAGGGATAGAATTTCCAGAAACGCTTAAATACGTATCTATTAATTTTTAATCAGTTTTTCAGGAATTTGCATTTTACGATCCTGTGGAAATGTCCTAAGTAAATTTCCCGTCTCGTATAAATATTTGGAGTACTAAATCTCTATTTAATTTTACACCTACCTATATATTTTTAAGGTGATATTGAAAAAATACTGAAGCACATTTTTTAATTTTAACAAAGAGACTGGACATTCATTTTCAAGCCCCTAACTTGGAAACTAACGAAAAAAACACAAATTTTCACCCCGTATTTTTAGGGGTTGGAGGGTTAATTCGAAAAAACACTTGATTTTTTATTTACAACAAAGAGTATTTACCTATTTTCAGCTTTCTATCTTGAAAATTTTATTAAGTCCCATACAATCTTTCACCCCCCTTTTAAAGGGGTTGAGGGTTAATTATCAAAAAAATCTGATACACGTATTCATTAATTTGAAGTAAGCAACCAAAATTCAAATTTCCAAGTCACTAACTTCAATGTTGTAGAATTTTCATATAATAGTTTTCACCCCTTTCATCCCCTTCGGAGTGGAATTTCCAAAAATCCTCTCTTGGTCCCCTACACTCCCCAAGGAACATACAATACATGGCAAATTTCATGTTTCTAACTTAGAAAATGACGGACTTCCATACAAACTTTCAACCCATATTTTACCTCCTTAGGGGTAGAATTTCCAGAAATGCTTAAACGTATCTATTAATTTTTAATCAGTAGCCCAAAAATAAAGTTTCATGTTTCTAACTTAAAAAATGACAGTCTTCCATACAAATTTTCAACCCCTATTTCACCCCTTTAGGGGTTGAATTTCATAAAATCCCGTCTTAGTGAGCACTTACATCCTTAAAAGAACCCGCATGCAAAATTTCACACTCCTAGCACTTGTAGTTTCTGAGATTTCGTGATGAGTCAGTGAGTCAGTGACCTTTCGCTTTTATATATATAGAAGATAATTGCTTACGTACCTTATACTTGAACAGCCCTCTAGCGGGGTGAAACTTTAGTCAGTTGAGTTCTAATCAATTAATTAGTTTTCGGAGAAAGATGCAAATGGATCACGCATAGAAAATTAAGTTCAAATAAAAAAAATGAATATTCGCATTCGCATTCGCGAATATCGAAATCAGATATTCGCATTCGCATTCGCATTCGCGAATGTTCAAAAAATGACATTCGTTACATCACTAATGTGTACCGCTATAAACAGTTACAATCCCCTTTATGGGTTTAGTTTAGCGTTATTACAATAATAAATAATAAATAAATAGGTATGTAGGCATAGGCATACAGTTAGGCGTTTTACGAGGTGCGTAGGTTTTGACTGATACGTGCTTACATTAATTTGTACCTATCGACTAGGCAGGCGATGATAGTTTAGTGTTGCTTGTGTTTTGGCACGATCTCCCGGTGTCAATATTACGATTCGTAGCCCAGAAACGTCAACTATATCTAGGAGATGTACTATTTATTACGACGAAATTAGTATATGGCACGTCCCCGAAGCGAAGTGTTGATTGCGTGAATTATAATTTTGAGTGATACTTAGCTGCGTATACATAACCCTAAGTTGCTTTTATATTTTATTATTGTTATAATATTATTGTGAAGGAAAATCCTTAAAACTGACACGATACCTAGACCTTAAAAAGAACATAATATATTTTAGACTTGAATCAGGTATAAGGACGGAAAGGTGTGGATTGCATTATTTACCGGTTGATACTAACAATTTGCTCTTGTTATAGGTATTTGTTTATTAATTAAAATAAAAAAGGGGTCTCTAAAACTCCTCAAAATATCAATAGTAAATTGGTCACATTTGATATGAGAAATAAAATGTTGTAGGAAACAACCAATACGTCATCGGCAACTAAACAGCACCTTCATGTTCGCTGATCAAATAAATCAGCGGAGACCGAAGCACATTGATTCAATTTACCTGCAACTGCCAACAAATTGTAACAATTCATACGGCGACGACAGTGTTCCCGTGTCTCTATTAGTTTAAGGACGCGGTAACCTCGTGCCTGCTCCGGTGAAGCGAGGCCTAATACGCAATGCCGAGCATGGTTATTACATTATGTAAATTGCGGATGGTTCCGTTTACTACCTGACGATGCAGGAGTGGGAATATTGCTAACGTATTTTATTGTATCGCTGAATCACGACATTTACTTACATTTCGGTGTTGCCGTCAATGCAATGTTATAACGTGATTGTCAATGCGCAGTTAGAGGGTTGGCTGTTCATAATATAGTTCCCCCAACGCGACGTATTTTTTTAGAATTATTAATACACACTTACGTGCTTCAAGATTGAGTTTCTTTTATTATTTTTTACTTTTTAAATGTAATTTCTTGTGTCGGGGGGTTTTTTTAATTTTTAATTAATTTTTTATGTATAGGTAGGTAGATAAGCAAAATATATCAGGGGTGTTACGAATATTCGCATCCGCATCCGTAAACGCGGAATATTCGCATTAATTCAGACATCTGCATCCGTATTCACATCCGCATCAATCAATGCGGAGTTTTTACGGATGCAGATATCAACAACTAAGTAACTACATGTAAAGAAAATGGGCGGAGCCAGAGTGGCACGTGATTCGCGTTTGTTTTGGTAATTGCTTGCTATGCTAACTTCATTCGGTAACTGACGTGAACTATTATAGGAAGGGAAGGTGCACATTGTCGCCACTTAGTGGAGCTGGGTTAATATATAATCCACTAAGAAACAGGTTGGAATCTGAGAAGGCTGCAATATTGCTATTTATTAAATATAATGCACCAATTTTCAAGTTTAATTATTAAATAATAGTACATTACGATACAAGTGCGCGAAGTTGGTCATTACAGTCGAGGCGGAATTGAGCCCGAGCCGCAAGGCGAGGGCTGTAATAGAGCCAAGACTGTAATGAACAAAGCACACGCGTATCATAAGACGTTTTTCAACACACTTGCGAGGAAAAAAACAATTAGGTATCGACATTTTTCAGTCACAAATCAGCAAATTATAAACGAACAAATGTTTGCACAAAACACAAAATGGCGCGGTTTATTTTTTCGCGCGCCGTATCTTTGGTTGAATAACTATGCGCGCGCAGGTTAAGTCCAGAGACACCGAACATTCAGCCACAATATATTAAACTAAATAATTATGTATTTCTAATAAGAATTTACGGTAATTAATGATTTAAAATATTGTATTTTTTAAATGCTTTAATAGATAATTAGATGAAGTATAATCTTATCTTATCAGATTTTGACTAAGTACAACAAGTTTATTTATTTACAAAATAACAAATCTTTTGGTAACAACCTCTTTACGGATATTAAAAAAAAAAGTGGAATAAGAAAAACACTAGTGCGGCAATGAAAAGTAAAACGCACTATAGTCGGCACAATCATAAGATTCCGATATGACGTCTGTCATGTATGAACACAAACTAACCTTGTATGGAGGTCTTCAATTTACTTATTACGGAAATATATTTTTTTAATTTGAACCGCTGATAATGATACTATGAAGTGAAGATATTTCGTAGTGAATGATAGGTCACTTTGGTTAAATTATGCAATGCACTATTTACTGTGCATATACAGTACACAGTTTATATTTATTATCAATGCAGCTTTATAAGTAGGTACATAATGTACTTGTGAATCCACCTCCTCTTCGCTTTGGAAAATTGTTTTTATGTTTACAGATAATAAACACTTCTTCCCATTCTTGCAACATATTTTATTGGTACATCGCTTCTATTGCTCGTAGCATGATGTTATAAAATTGCCCACAGTTTGTTAAATATTTTAATTAAGCATTAGTCCGTAATATTAAACGCAAGTAACTAGCGGGTTAAACGAATTGGAGTAATATTGTTTACTTACTACGAGTATTTAGATAGGTACTTACTTATTTATACGTACTTACATAGGTAAATACTAGAAATTCTGGCGAAATATGTAAACCATCCCTGCTTGTTTTTTATTTGTGTTATTTATAAATTGTTTAAATAATTTTATTTTATTTTAATCAGTTTACATCATAAATTGTGTAAAATTGAACAAATATTTAAGACGTCACTACAATGTTTTATAAGGAGGCTGGATTTATAGTTATGTGACCTCTTGAAACAATTTATGAATCGACCATAATCGATACATTACTATAATCGATAGTATGTGCTACCATGTCACACCCAAAATACAAATAGTTATAGATTCCTTAATATGTCAAAGCATTGTGATTTTTCGTAGCTATTATAAATTCCCGATACATACGTTTTTAAGCCTTTTCCACTCAAATCGGATAATTATTAACCGTTTAATAGTTTCTTCGTTTTCACTAGATTAATGAAATTTCCATTTTAATAACTAATATAATTTCCTCACCTTAACTTACTAGTCAAATTGTCTTATTATCCCTTTCGGTGTTAATCTCAACGCTACATCTGTTTTTACCTGATTTTAAGAAAACAATCAGAGGTCGGTTTATAAATTATCGTTCCGAACTTAATTAACGAAACGATTAGAAAGTCTTATTACTTATAATCGGTTAAATTTATAAATCGGTTTATTTAATGCATCGATTTTTGTTGTACTTCACTATTGTCACTGTGATGACAGCCTTCATATCGGAATCTTATGATTGTGCCGACTATAGTGTGTAATAAACCGCATTCCGGGCGTAAGACTAAAGAAAAAATAGCAACTTTACGAGCAAGTGTGTTGAAAAGATTTTTTAATAAGAAGCTCGTAGATTAAAATTCTGTTGTCTTAATCTTAAGTAAAAGGAAAAACTTGTCATTTTGTTTTAGAAATATGTTTAAATAAATGAAAAGTTAATTTAAAATTGATTTTCAGTTATTTATGCCTTTTAAATTTAAATAATTATCCTTTTAAATTAAAATCCCAAAATCCGCATCCGCATCACATCTGCATCCGAATCGAATCCGCATCCGTGGATATGAACTTCTAATAATCCGCATCCGCAACAACCCTAAAATATATCAATCTATAATAAATAACTATTTTAAATACAATTTTATCATTTTTTCCCAAAATAAAACCAGTACTTCGATTGCACTTAGCGAGATCGTCATTATTGTCGTAGTAACAATGTATGTATGTTATTCGATAAAATCGATGTCGAACTATTATAGTGAACTAAGTACCTATCTCCAATACATTTGTATTTAACGTTGGACGTAACGCGTTTCCAGCACATGGTGGGGACGGGCATGGCGGCCCCGTTCAATGCGGCGGCGGCGGCTGCGGCGGCGGCGGCGCAGTTCGCCGCCAACGGGGACGCGCTGGCCGGCGTGAAGGCCGACAACGCGCCCGTGGCCGCGCCGCAGGCCCCCCTCGTCAAGAGCGAGGGCCCGCCTCAGCCCGCACCGATGCCTCCCGCCAATTTCTCACCGCAACCGCAGCCACAGACACACCAAACGAATTCAGTAGAAAATCAAAATAATACCTCGGTGAGTGATTTTGACAAGGTTGTTTTGTCTGAATTTAGTATGATGTTCAAAGGTTCGAAACGGTACCTATCCCTGTCAACTCTCACTTCACAAACTACCTACAATAATGTTCAGGGATACTCCTACCTTTTTGTTTGAGTTCTCGTATCACTTATTAAAAATTTCATTATTACATTGGTAGGGATTCCGAAACCGAAATGATTGCGAATTAGATATTTTATTTTATGGTTATCCAACACAGTACCGCCAAATAGTCATAATTATAGTCTGGCTGGGCTAAGAATGCGTCCCTGAAGTCTGCCATTCGACTGGGCGATGTAACTTTGAACTGGCGTACAATTAATTGACAATTTTTTAATATCTTTTAATAATTGCCTTATTAACGAGTGATAACATTAAAATCAAACATTAAATCGAATAATTATGCCAACTTACAATAATTGTATTAATCTTGGGCTAAAATTATTACAATTACTTAAATAAGAAATATAAAAACAATACCTTTTAAAAGAAAACTACGTCAAACGGCGCTCGTTCAAGGTTATATCCATGTCATATCAACTTTTTGTTTTTGTAGTGATGTGACATAATAACAAGGCAATTGTTATCGAATATTTTTGTAATCTTAATACAATGTCGGTAAAATATAAAATAAAACGTTATAATTTTTTAATATTATATAATGTAATGACGTCGTCGTATCTGTAAGAAGCAACACTACGTTTGGTTGCTCTGTGTATTTTTAAATTATAAAGTGGTTTTTTTCGAGAATCTGTTTTTGAAAGTTATATATTTGAGTGACCAGTGAAAAGGTGTATCCAGTGACATTTGTTTGAATAAAATCGGTGCAGTGGTTTGGTAGATACAAACAAATACATTTCAAAAGTTTTTACCAACCGTTGGGGAACTGACCTACGACAACTCGCGGATCGCCCGCTGCTCGCGTCGCATCGCTCGCTCGGTGGTACCCGGGTGCACTCGGACCGCGGCCGGCCTGTGTCGGACGGTGAATCATCGTCGCCGTCCATCGCATTCAAAGCGATAATAACAACAGCGCTGCTTTGCATTGCTTCTACGCGACTCTTAAATAACATTAACATGAATTGCTCTGCGTGTCGCAATGCTATACTAGATGAGGATGATTACCTGCGCTGTGCTTTAGATAACTGCAAAAAAGTCTATCATAGCTTATGTTCTGGTGTAAAGAATCCAACTACTGACAACAAGGGCTCTTGGGTCTGCCCAGAATGTCGTTGCAGCTCCAAAAAAGGGGGCGATAATAGCCTTACCCCCGTCGGGCTGTCTAAGACCCGGGACCAGAATGTGACATTTAGAAAGAAGACTAGCAGGGAGGTGCAGCCTAGTTGTACAGAATCTAGTGAGCTTACTGGTGAAATACGCAGCTTGAGGTCTGAAATAGCTACTTTAAGAGACCAATTAATGAACGCAGTCACCCTCATCACCAGTTACGAATCAAAACTAGAACATTACGCTGCGCAAGTAGTAGCACTTAACGCTAAATTGGATGTAGTTCAACCTAAGGCCACTAAGACAGACTCTAACACATGCTCGAGTACCATCAGAGAACAAACACCAAAGAAACAGAAAAGAATAGCACCAAAACCAGTAAATACATCCCTGTCGAGCAGACCTACGGCAGTTTCAACAGCTGACGTGATTACGGTGAATGACAGCCCAAAGAAATTGACACAAGAAAGTTATGTCCATAATGAAACATCTCGTAATAGCACTGTCCGAGATGGTAATAGAGAGGATAGTCATGAATGGACAGAAGTTAAGAGACGGAGGAGCCGTGGACCAATTTCGATGTGTGGCACAGCCGGACCAGCAGTAACCGCTCTAAAAGCTGTAGACCCTGTGAAATATTTTCATCTGTGGAACATGGCCTCCAGTAGTGATGAAATATTACAATATTTAGGACAACTTTGTCCCACGGGATCCTGTACCGTCGAGGAACTGAAGCCTAAAGGGAACTATAAGTCTTATAAAATCGGGGTTCCAGCCGTCTACCACGACATATGTTTCTCCACCGATGTCTGGCCTCTGAATGCTAGGATTAAGGCGTGGATAAATTTTAGAAAACCAGCAAACACCTCGGGTCCCGAAATGACATCCACTGGTCGGCAGCCCTTTCGAGGGCCGAAAGGGGCGCAATAGAGTCTCTAGCATGAAGACTCTTTACCAAAACGTGCGAGGGCTAAAAACAAAGCTCTCTACATGGCGTAATGGCCTTGCGTCCTTGGAATATGACATTGTAGCCGTCACAGAGACTTTTCTTGATGATTCTGTAGAGAACTCTGAACTAGCTTGTGGAGACTGGAACGTGGTACGACGTGACAGAGGCACGCCGTGTGGGGGTGTCCTGCTGGCTGCACGCGCGCCCATTGTGCTGCGTCGCCGGCAGGATCTCGAAACGGATTGTGGTGAAGATTTATGGGCAAGTTTTTCTTGGCAGAGTTGTACTGTTTATATGTGTGTAGTGTATATAAAGCCCAGTGCTACCGACGACGATTATATGAGATGGTTTACTAAAGTAGAGGGCTTTATAAATAATTTAAAGGGAATCATTGTAATTTATGGAGATCTTAATTTAAATAGTGCTTCATTAGCCATTAATAACTATTATTGTTGCTTTCTGACATATTGTAATTTAATTGAATACAATTACGTGACTAATATGCATGGTGGAATTTTGGACGTAGTACTATTACAGGAGAGCACTGATGCGCGGGAGGCATGCGTCACAGATACAGAGGGTATTGTACCACCTGACGCCTATCATCCCCCCCTAGATATCAACATTAATATTAATTCTTCTCGTCAATTAGATCGAATTGAGCCTAGTAACATAAATAGTTCCAGAGATTGGAACTTCAGGAAAGTTAATCACGAGTCTTTATACGAAAGGCTCTCCGCGATATCATGGCACAAACTCTATGACTTAACAGATTCTCATCTCTGTACGACATATTTTTATGACATTATTTATGATTTATTTGATATATGTATTCCAAAGAAACAACGCCAACTTGCAATTAATACTCGATATCCGGTTTGGTTTACGCGGGATATAATTAAAGATACGATCGTAAAATTAAAACTCCACAGGAAATGGAAACAAACTAAATCGGCCGACGCATACGATTCTTTCTCAAATTTAAGGTCGGAATTAAAGGTACGTATTGCACATGCCTACGATTCGTATGTGGAGAACGTGGAGCAAAATATTAAGGCCAATCCACGGCAGTTCTGGCGACACATCTCGAGCCTCAGGTCGAAAGGTGGTTTCGAACCCAATCTGGAATACAAGGGCAGTACAGTGAGTGGAATCAAAGCTGCAGAAGCTTTCGCAGATTTCTTCTCTAGTGTATTCCAATTAGAGCTGCCTTCCCTAGATATAGCGAATTTAAAAAACCAGAACCCATCGCACACAAATAGGTTTGTTGTAGTCACGGAGATTACAACTCACGATGTAATCGCAGGGATTCGGAACTTGAAAGCAGGCTCTGCAGTAGGACCGGATAGTATTCCCCCTTGGTTTATCAAGGAAGGGAAGGACTTCCTCGTTCAACCACTATGCCATCTGTTTAACGTCGCATTAAAAACCGGACATTATCCAGCTCAGTGGAAGCTATCTAGGGTGACGCCTATCCCAAAAGGTATCAATAAAACTAGTGTCGAAGAATATCGCCCGATAGCTATCCTGCCAACACTAGCAAAAATATTTGAGCATATTCTGCACATTAAAATATATAAACAGGTAGAACCATATTTATGCAACGAGCAACATGGGTTTCGTAGGAAAAAGTCCGTCAACTCCAATCTCCTAACGATTGTGAATTTTATCTCTGACAGACTTGACCGTGGAAGACAGGTCGATGTCTTATATTTTGACTTCCGGAAGGCTTTTGATAGGGTTAACAATGACGTACTGCTAGAGAAGCTTAGTGCCCTAGGTTTGACTCCAGGCCTGCTTGGGTTTATCGCTGACTATCTGCGTGATCGTCAACAGTACGTCCGACTCGGCATTTATGAGTCCCAACCCTATCATACGCGTTCCGGAGTCAGTCAGGGATCGATACTCGGTCCTCTTTTGTTTATTCTCATGGTCAATGACCTACCTACTGTCGTCAAGCATGCAAAATGCCTCCTGTATGCTGACGACTTAAAACTTTTTGCGGAGATACAAACGGAAGAGGACTGTGTATTGCTTCAACATGACATCGATGCTGTAGTGCAATGGGCGGTAGAGAATAAGATGGAATTCAATCCTGTGAAATGCTCTGTAATGACTTTCGGTCGAATGCGGAATCCAATCGAATATGACTACACACTTGACACGAACATAATCTCCAGGATGTATAATTGTAAAGATCTTGGTGTAACATTCGACCGAAAGCTTACGTTTCACGACCACATCGTAATGGTGGCCAAGGAGTCCTTTCGACGCTTGGGTTTCGTCTTACGGAACTCAAAAGATTTCAATAATATTGACATAATCAAATTAATTTTTTCTGCTTTAGTTCGAAGTAAACTGGAGGCTAGTGCATGTATCTGGCACCCATATGAAAGTACGTATGCGCTCTTACTGGAGAAGGTACAAAAGGCATTTTTAAGATACCTCTACAAGCGTGCATACGGATACTACCCATACATGTATCCTACCCGTTTCTTGCTTGGTTGCCTTGGTTACAACTCTCTAGAAGTCAGGAGATGGAGAGATCAAATACTAATTATGTGCAAAATTCTCAGAGGCACGGTGGATGCTCCTGAACTGCATGAGAATTTACTGAGGATTAATGCTCCAAATAATTATTTAAATATTCGTCGCTCTAGAAAACCTAGCCTGTTCGCTGTTCCACTTTGCCGAACAGTCGCTCACCAAATGTCTCCCGTCCCGCGCTCACTTGCCGCGCTCAATGCTCTTCTGGATAGGGCACCTCATTGTGACATTTTTGCGGATGAATGGAAGACTATTTTGACGGAATGCCTGCAATACTGTGAAGCGAATGTGTGATGTATGTTTGAATGATTATTAATATGACATTTTAATTTATTTTTACTTTTAATTTATTTTTACTTTTGACATTTACTTTTGACTTTTTAAATTTATTTCGTTTTTATTTTGTTTTATTTTTTATTTTTATTTTTACGATTGACATGTATAATTATTCAGTTTAATTTATTCTTGATTAATGTTTTTGACTATTTGCAATGTTTTATTTTAGTTAGTATAATGAATTTTATTATTGTTAATTATATAATTATTTTGTACTTTGATGATATTTGATGATAATCGAGATACCTGTGTCAATATTTTCATATCATAATTAGTGTAATTGGTGAAGGCCGTACTAATTATAAGATTAAATAAATAAATAAATAAATAAATAAAATGTACTAAGTATTCAATAAAGTTAATAATATTATTATAATAAAGGTACGCCCAAACATAGCTTAGGAAAATTTGTGTTATAATATCACTCAGATGAATCAAATGAAAATAAAATAAATAAATAAAACATTTTTTTTTCTCTTGATTACATTCAGAAATTATGATTTAATTCAATTAATTGATTCATTAAAATTGTATTTACATAACGAATATTTATTAAATATATTGAAATATAATGCCTATAAAAATAACAACATATAAATTGAATAAATATTATACATAACGAATGCATGTTGTTATTGTTATTTGTTACAACGCATAATGTTATTTATTGTACATCACTAGTCATGACGAATTGACATGTGTCAGGAACGCATAGTTAGCGCGGCCAGATTATAATTCGTAATAAGAACATCAGGCTATGTCAACTTGTATTGTAATGTAATCTTCGTACTCTTGTGTAAAATATGTCGTCCCACAGGACGCTATTCTAGGGCCGGCTCTATTCTTAGTCATTAATGGTTTGCATATTGCTTTTAACATACGATACCGATTTTGTCTAAAATAGTTTTGTGTTTGGACGACACCCATTTGTTTCAAGATACAGCAATCCCTTAGAACAATTTGTAGTACTAAAAGTTCGGTTTTCAATTGTAATAAAACTAAAGTATCAAAAGTTTTATTTTATATAAAACACTCAAGATGAAAGTCCCTATTTATTCTTATTACGCACGAAACGGTTAATATACATGTTTAAAATACATGCAGTTCTGCAGAGACAAATTCATTGAATAATGTTTACAAAGTCTCGAACCACACTAGAGACAAAAGTGCATCATGTGTAAGGATGGTGGTAACGTATGTTCCAGCAGCAAAGCGAAGGCGAGTCGAACGAGGAGAACACACCGGTGAGCGCAGCGGCGGCGGCGGCGGCGGCGCAGCAGGCGGCGGCGGTGGCGCAGCAGGCGGCCGCCGCGCACGCCGCCGCCGCCGTCGTCAGCGCCGCCGTGGCCGCGGCCGCGCCGCCCCCGCCCGACAAGACCCTCGTGCCCGTCTCGCAAGCATCCCAGCCCAAACGTCTCCACGTATCCAACATACCCTTCAGGTTTAGGGATCCAGACCTCCGCAACATGTTCGGGGTGAGTCTCTCGCTTTACACCCTACGCTTCGCACTCCTTGGTAAAGCACGGCACGAGTGATACATCGACATCGCTATGTCTAGTGATCCTCCAATCTCATGTTTTAAAATACCTCCGTTTTGCTTTTCAGCAATATGGCACAATACTTGATGTAGAAATTATCTTCAATGAACGAGGTTCCAAGGTAAGCACCGTTGATTATTCTCGATAAGTTATGATGGTAGCTCCCTGAAATCCAACGGATTTCACAGAGGCTACTTTTATGAGTCTACTCTGTTAATGGCCAGGAGACATGATCAATTTGTTTAAACCATACGTGTAACATTTGGAAGTCTTAAATTTTATCGAAATGTTAAATACGAATTAAATAAATATAAGGATCATTATCACTGGCCAATTTTAATGTGAAATCAAAGGAGCAATGAATACCAACCAATTAGGTATACATAACGGATAGAAATTATTTTAAGAAGTCTCATGTTACAAAATTAAAAGTCATAATTCATGGTCATAATTTGACTTCTTTATTTAAGTTATTAAAAATGTACTTATTGCTTCTTTATATTAAATTAAAGGAATGTAAAATTATTCATATTATACAGCTTCTGAATATTAATTACGAACAAAAACCATCTAGATACAGAAGAAAATTTAAAATGCACAAGGTAAAGTTATGACTATTTAAAAAGTATTTCAATTTAATTAAATACGTAAGACATCATTGTTACTTTATTCATAATGTTAGAGATGATTTATTTAATTTTGTTTGTTTTTTCATTCCTTTAATTTATAGCGGTACCGCATTTATAGCTATTGCTCTCATTATACACAATATTATAAAGAATACTTACTTCAAATATAAATAGTTTTCACAATTTTCAGGCAGAAGCAATAGCTAAAGCGGTTAATTGATACATATTTATTTCAAATATTTGCTGCCCAAACTAGTGTAATACTGATTATTTCACTCAAATAAGTAATTCAATTTTCGTCTCGAGTAAATTATTGTAACACCCTGGCTTAATTAAAGTTAAAAGGCAAATGGGCTTAGTTAAGTATTAATCGTGTTTAAATAAACTTCTTTCTTATAGCATATTCTTGGTTTTAATGTTTGGTGCAGTATCTCTAATAGCATTGTATATTATCATTAATTTATTGATAATGTCTATAAATCTGTAATCCAACTTGAAAATTTACTGAATTGTTATGTACTGTTGTTATACTTTGATTTATTTGTTGATTTTGTTTTACAACCATTAGTGCCAGGCACTAAGCACCATTTATTACTATACATACATATTTAATTAGTACCTGAAGAGCAAATAAATGAAAGTCATAACATATAATTTTCATACTTTACAATACTCAAAAAACAACTTAACTGTAACTGTCGATCGTCGAGATTATAGCATATCTATAGAAATGAGTACAATTGAATTAATTTAAGATTGATTGGATTGATCGCTTTTTCGTGTTTATTGCTTTCCTTGTGTCAGTTTGGTGACCGCCCCTACAGTAGTCCATGCTCGCTCATGTCTAAAACGTATTTTACTCTTTTGATATAATAGCTCCAAATTATTTTTCTTCAATGCCTCACATGGGATATGCAGTATTAGAGAATGATGCATCGTCACTATAACAGCTGATTTTCTAAGTCATATTTTAAGGACAGCTCTATTATTCATCACTAATATCGTTTAATACAATCATCCAAACTGCACCACATCAATTATTAAGTATTCCTGGTGAAGTACCTAATTTACACACATATTGATTCTGAATTATAGTATTGTGATTACTTTTCACATTAACATTTTGCATTATATTTGTATTTGTTTTCCTGATTCTATGTGTAGTTCGGATGATATTAAATTTCTGAAATGTAATTTTGTCTACTATAATCAAAATGTTAATATTTTCAGTTCATTTTGTTATAATACTAGAACTGTCAGTCATGCGCTTCCTAACAAGGGAATTTAATACATATTTTACTAGTTTTGGGCATGTGTACTTCTCTGACCCTAAATACTGTGTTAATAAATTGTGAACATCAGATACACATTCCTAGAAGTAATTTTGATGCATCTGTTAGTTTGGCTTTATCGAAAGCGAGTAGTGTCTTCTCGTGTGAGAGTCGTGTCGTGTCCGTGAGTCGTCGCCACCGGTGTCGCGTGCTTGGCGTGCATTCCCAGTGTCAGCGTTCGCGAGCGATGGACGGGCGCGAAGCCCTCGCTTCCTCTTCATTTATATTATATTTTATCTGTAGTCTCCTTATATCTCTTTCTCTCTGCCCAAAGTAATGTTTTACGTACAATAAATATGTGCACTCAGAATGGTATTATTAATAATAGAGCTGTCATGCTTTTATAAATGTAAGCGTTTCGTATAATCAGCAACTTGTTTGCCACTTTCACAACTCGTCTCTTCCACTGTATTGTGTGCTGTGCTAGCTGCTTTTGTATCTATGGGTTATCACCGTGTATTTTCGTATGATGTAGTTTACCTTACCGAAGCACGACAGATTATAATTATAGATTTTTATTCAATTGTAAGAATAAAGAAACTGTGTCTACAGCACTTGTAATCAGCGTTTGTGGCGTATGCTAGGTTATAAATACTGCTTTGATTTTATTGTTGAATATTTAGATTTTAGCACTGTACAGTTCATGCACTATATCATAAAACATTTTAACGACCTCTCGGTACGTATGTTCGTAACGGAACAGAAACATTTGTACCTATCATTACTCGGGCATCATTAATGGTACCTTATTTATTGTCGTTGATAACCCGCATTAAAAACAATGCCCTACGAACATGTAGCGGTATATCGGCTCACAACGACTGTGACAACTTTATTATTTTAGTTGAGGTTAGATGATGCATGATCGGTGAGTTCATAGAACAAATTGCAGCTAACATCCCACACAAACTACAAGTCATTTTGATTAAAGTAGTGTCTATCAAATTAGCTTTCAAAGGATTCCTTCCGACGTGTTCAACGTTACAAACTCTTTCCAATAGTACCAACTGCTAGGTCGAGCGACATTGTAATAATTTAATGTAATCCAACGCTTATGTGTATCCGTTCAGCTAGATTGCGCTCAAACTATCAACGTAATCGAAAAAATATCGTTATCTCGATATTACACTACAATATTTAAATAAAGAATATGCAATGCATAAATGTTAATTTTTGTTGCACGTTGTTTTTTGAGCGACGCTGTTTTTAATGCATGTTTTGTCTGTCTTGCATGCAGGGATTCGGTTTTGTAACATTCGCAAATAGTGGTGATGCGGAGCGAGCACGAGAGCGTCTTCACGGCACCGTGGTTGAGGGCAGAAAGATAGAGGTGTGCATGACTCAATGAATACCATCCGTAGCACTATGTAACTTATAACATCCCGCTCCTACGCCCACGCCCACGCCCACACACCGCAACCTGCGCTCGTCTGCTCTGTAGTTTGCCATGCTAGTGCGCCCGTGCGCCGGCCGCACAGGCCCCGCATTTAGCACTAAGTATGCCGTCGTCTTTCTAATCCACAAACAAACCTTATTTATTTTATCCCTTTACTCTCTAGACGGTCATTTAAAATGCCGATCGATTGAGAGAGTCTCACAGAGAAATGTAGAACGAACCGTACGTCTCTCAAAGTCCGGAGGTAAGATTGCAATTACAAATTATTTATTTTCATTAACATTTGCGACGTTCCTAGACGACTTTATGGCATTCAGTGTGACTCCGTTATTAGGACAGATCATTTTAAATGTAACTATTATCCAACAGAAGACGAAGTTAGTACAGTACCACCGAATAGCGTGGGAATTTTGTTGCTTGATTGGTCACGGATGAAATTGCAAAGAGTATTTTCTTCTTTTCGTTTCCAATATTATCCTATTTAATGTCCCACACAACTTACACTACCATTCGAACGGGTTCGATTCCCGTGTATTATTGATTCAAGTTTTATATTATACTTTTATATTATTAACATTTTTAAAAATTCCATATTAACAATGAACTCTACAGAGATGGTAAAAATAATTCATTACATTTATTATATTCATTTGAATATTATTACTTCCAAAAATTTAATTTTTGTTCTTTTTATTGATTTATTAAATTTAAATTAAAATGTAATTCAGTTCAAAATATTTAATAATGTCGAAGCTTTATATCTACGGCATTGCATTATTATGTGGTTCTTACACACTGTTTACTTTAAATCAGGTTAATAATGCCACAGCGAGAGTGCAGACAAAGAAACCTCCAGCAGTCCCCAATGGTAAGCTTCCGTTGATTTCAAATTGAATGTTCAACTAAGTTTGTAACCTACAACGCTCATACCCACTCTCGTTGTACAACTTTCATAATACATACAGATTCACTGAATGATATAAAGTACCACACAGACCAAATTATATAATTTTAGTGCATTCCTGCATTTTTGTTTATAGGCCTGTATCCAACGTTAATAAACTTGACGATTTTCTCTGTTTAACCCATCCAGTTATTCTGGCTAGAAACGGATCAGTTCCCACTCTGGGTGAGAGAGCTGGCGTTATAAAGATCGGTGTTGTTCATGTTTAATGTACTCACTTGTTACATGTTGGCTAGATCCGTTGTCTGAATGCAAGTAGGTGAATGCTATTTAGAGAATGAGCCCACTGTCAGCGCCCGGAGACAGTCTGCACGCCGTGCCACTTTGTAAATCGTGATTGGCACCCCGACATCGCTCGATCAACCTACATTATCGATTACCAATCCATCGAGTAACAATCTTATTCCAAAAGTAAAAAATATGACACCTCGACGGCTGTCTCCGGCGCACCTCTTGCCTGACATATAACACTCGTCTAAGCGAACAAATATTAGACAGCTTATTAGATTTTCACTTCATTTTAAACGGCAATAAAATATTTCCTGTATTGACGTTCGTTGGAATGAATGCAACTACAATTTTGCACTATCAATATTTCCATTCTGTAGTGGAGAATGTCTTTTAGGATTGTCTTCTTTGTGCTAGCTTAGATAATATTGAGTTTAGTTCTGATAGCGGATTTAAAAACTTACTTTTGTTATTTTGTTCCAGTGTGCGTGCAGTGGCCGGAAGGTGAGATCCCCCGCCTTATTTCCTTGTACTACCCTCGCTCATCAACAAAGCTTAAGCGTTTATTATTATAATAACATTCATTCGAGCATGATCTTTCCTTACTTTTGTGGTGGGACTATATGGTTATTTAGTTCTATTGCTCGATGAAATCTGTATGTCACGAATTGATTTTAATTAAAGCATTTGTAAATTACCCCGACGGCCATGCTTCTTAGAGCAAGTGTAGGTTTGTGTTTTATCTATCGCACGGTGATGAGCATTGAAATTATAAAATTTTCGTGATTTCAGTCGTGCTGTAATGTGGCATGGCCTTGTTATTCCCGGTACTCTCGATGTGAATAATAAATATTACAAAACCCTAGTAATTTGAATTGCATTCTAGTGCATAGTAATAGCATAGATTATCGTTTATTTGTGATTAATGATTGGATAATAACGTATTCGCATTTTAAATCTGCATTTAACAAAAGAGTAAAGAGCCACAGCGTAATGTTGGAAGAATAACAAAATTCAACAAAGAAACGTTGTCGATCGCGTCTCGTGGAAGGGACGCGCCGTTATTTTTACAACCGTCGAACCGGTGGCTCGTTACACTTGTCCGGGGGAGCCGTGAAACCGCAGCACGACGATCGGGTAGAGTGCGGCGTGGCAGCGGACGGTATGAGGTGGCGTGTAGTCAGTGTGTAGAGGCGCGGTGTGTGCGCAGGGCTGCGGGTGTCCGGCGTGACGTGGCCGTGGCTCGGGGGGCCGGCGGCGACGCCCGCGGCTCCACTGGTGCTGGCTCCGCGGGCCGCCCAGCGACGCAGGTAACGCTAACCGCACCGCATGCCGTATCAGTAGCCCGTCCGTGTGTTGCATGTAGCGTCCGCGGCGGCTCTCCGCGGCTCCGTGCTGCGCGGCCGCTCGCCGCGCCCCGCCCCCCCGCCGCCCGCGCACCCCCACCCCTTCCAGCACGCTGTCCTGCCCCGCGCCGCCGCCTACGCCTCGCCGTTGCACGCGTATGCACCGTGAGTACCCCCCGCACACCCTCACACACCCATTAACACACCGCCCCCGCCGATGCACCCATATGCACCGCACCACTCACAAATGACCGATCCCAGTGATACAGTGTCGACGCTGTATTATGGCTCAATTACAATTTTTTTATTTTCCCATTTCGTTGATGAAACAATAGAATAAAAATAAAACTTGTTTTGAGTTTAAATTCTTGAGCCATATAAACGCGGAACCACAACAAGTGAACAAGCTCATTACAGATTGGTATCGGCAATAAAAATACATTGATTTATTATATTATCTATTCGGTAAATATCATCATAAAATTTATAATCTAACTGTATACTCGTATGCATAATAATGATATCTGTCTAATTCAAGTAACCTAGACCAATCTGCAATGACAACATAGTACAGCCCGAAGATACTGCTGGCAGAATAACAATTAAGTGAACGGCCTTGCACTTATACGCAATTATCGTAGCGCAGGACCTCGTACTAATACTATTATTGCTCCTAATAAATCAAATGAATTGTGTAGTCGTATCGTCTGGCTGTTTTCCCACAAATCGTTGTTATCTTAATTTCGACTCATAGACGGCTAAACAAAGAAAATGTGTGTAACGGAAAAAATAACAAGAATATACAATAAAAAGAAAATACCACATTAGTCAATTATATGGTGATAAGTCATCAGAATGTTTTTGAATAGAATAGTTTTGGCAAAATCTTTGGACTGTTTCTTGAACATTATAATATTTGAGAACAAAAATGCAAAAAAATCTATCAATTATAATGCCGTCCATGTGTTCGTATATTAACTAAATGTACCTAAAACCGTAATCATAGGATGAATAAAGGAGTTATTTTAATATTTGATTACAGTTACAGTGTGTCGTATTTTGCTCTTCTATATTCATCCTTATTATGTTAGTTCAATATTAAAATACTTATACTCCATTTCACATAGGATGGGTACAGTGACATTGGATTTATGTTCCAATACACGCTCACTATTTTCAACAAATCAGATAAATATATATTTTTTTAATCACCAATTAATTTCCAAAGTAAACAATAATGCTTGATTAGATGAATGGTAATGAAATTGTATTTAAATATGCGTTTTTAAATTTTAAACAAATTAAAAAAGGTACAAAAAAATAATAACCTAAAATTAGAGGCGTGAAACCTATGCATGAAACGAAAATGTTTAATGTTAGGGATTGACACGTTGTAATCGGCAAAAACGAATAATCGTTACGGCCATCTTTTGAATCGCGTCAACGGACTGACTTGAGATATAGAATATATGAATATTTTTAATTTCAATCGATTAAAGGTTAACCGCAATTGTACTCGATAATCGAATCACATAATTATGCATGGTCACCTCACTACAGAGTTAAATTGAAATGTGTCACCGTACCATGTACTACCATCCTATGTGAAATAAAGTATAGAGCCTCGGAGATGTCTATTTTGTTTATCGGTTACATAATGATCGATATAAAAATTATCATTTTATGATAGTGGACATCTCTCGAGTTCAGATGTTAGTGATGTTTTAATAAATGGGTTTTCAAACTCTACCATTTTAATGTAATTTTCTTTAAAGATTCACCACAGAGCGTTTATATAATGATGTTAAATTAACAGGACCAGAAGATTGCCTTAGTGTTGATCTCCCACTTGCACTATTCCCAAACACCTTCCTATCACCACCGCCTCCTTTAAGTGTTACCCGGTAATATGAATATATAAATATTTGGTAGTCAGTTTAACAATTTTAATAGATCTAATATATACACATACATAACCAGCGCGACCTCGCTTTGCATAATTTTAGATTAATCGCGTATTGCTTGTAACTTTTCAGTCACTAATATGTATATTGGTATTAGAGCATAACATTACATAGATAATAATAGATTTTATTAAACATTAATATGTACAAATAGAATTTTGTTAATTGGCTAGCTGTTACAATGTTAAATATTCATAGCTTTTATTGATTTCATTGTTTATCATAAGCCAATTAATCATTTGCTGTAAATATTGAAATGGCCTATACTGTAGCTCGTAGTGGAGTGGTTTGAGTGCCCCCTATGTGTCATATTATGTCAAAAAATGTTTTTAGCAGTAGTACTATTTTCATTTCATAGATACATAGAAGTTAGTTGGCATCATACTAGAATAAAATATGATTATTATTGTCTTGGTTATTCTAAATATATTTAACCGTTTAGTAAAATAGTCGCAGTAGTTTTGATGTTAGCGTTGTTAATAGGTACAGTATTTAATGTAGATTTTTTCAGTAACTTTACACTTTTGTCTCTTTTAAATTTTATTACAATTAATATTGTTGCCGCCGAGGTTAACACGATTTTATATAATACCTACTTTAATCTTCCATTTTTATTACACATATTCAATGAAATATAAAATGACCGAGGGTGGATTTTTCAATTGCTGGTTAACGACTGTAGACAAATATTACAAATTATAATTTTGGATAAAAAAAATACACAATTTTCCTTCATGGATTATCTTTGCGTGAAAAAGTGGAATCTGTGAAGTGGGGCTCCGTCGACATATCTGATGGAAACTCATAATTATTTAACGTCTATCTAGAGATAAAACGAAATATACAATACTTCATGAAACACAACTTGGTGAGCATTTCTCAGTTCTGGCAGTTATTTCGAATTTATTGAAAGTAGTTTGTGCATTTAAACACAAGACATTGAAAAATCTATCCCTTATTATTATTTTTTTTTTTTTTGTAATAATTTATGTAAGCACGATTTTCTTATGTAAGTGATGTATATTATGTAAGTGTGTTTAAATTCGCAGTGTGTATTACGACCCGTTCCTAGCAGCGGCCGCCACAGCTGACTCCAACTACAGACTGCAGGTGAGGAACACTTCCATACTGCATCCCTTTTTAAAGCTAAGAAATAAGATGTAATGGCGATAATAAATAGGATGTAATGGCGATCTGACAGATTAAGAACTTAAGTGGTCCATCTCCTTTGACGTTGGAAGAAAAGGTGCGTCTAGACTTTGTGTCGTTCTGGCAGGGTTCGCATGTCAAGTACATACATGATACAATCGTGAGATTCGTGACTGTCAGGATGCGATAATGTTATATATTAATTGAAATAATTAACATGCCTCACCCCTCGCACCCTGCCCGATTGACTTAGTCTAGACGTCTCCGTGGCTGATTATAAAAGTGTTGGTAAGGCAGTGGCAATATGTGACATGTTATTAAGTTAATGACGAGTGCCATAGTGACGTCGGTGGGCGACGCTGACCGTGCGTGTGTTGTTGCAGGCCGTGAAGCCCGCCGCCGAGGTAAATCATCACGCGTCTCTCTCGCTCTTGATACGTGACCCTATCAGTATTTCTATCGCTTCCTAAATATTCATGTTCGACCACGCTAGTACGAGTTTGATATTATCATTGTGGAGTGAGTGCTGGGATTTTGGTTGCTCCTTTTGTATTCGTATGATCCTTGTTACGTTGTGGTTGGTAATCCACCGTGATGCGTAAAGCGGGTTGCACAATGTGTTTGTGGTAACAGATGGACGCCCTCGCGCGGCCGGCCCGCGCTGTTTGCTTTGTTGAGTTGATCCTTGTTCGCTAGTACTGTGGTGGGTGATTAGTTCTAGGCGTATGCTCGGCTGCGAGTTGACTCGATCAGGCGTTGCGATACCCATCGTGTTCCGAGTAGAACATTGAGCCCACAACGCGAGTTTTGGCTCATTAATGTTTACTAACAATCACCGAGTAATTAGTGTCACACACATGAGCAAGTTTCAACATTTCAGCGTAGTTTTTGTCATTTGCGATTATTCTTTCGTCGACGATCGAAACATTGCATGCTCATATATAACACACCATCTAACACTTGCCATTTTTCTGCATCAAAAGACTAAAAGGGGTGAACTAATTTGTTGCAGAAAAGTAAACGTAGGATCGCTGTGCATGCTACAAGTTGTATAATATACAGTTCCATTATACAGATTTTATTGTGTTCTGTAAACCAGTCGTTTTGCATCGTAATAGCTTATTCTAATGTATGTATGAATCTCTCAGCCTCAAAATAATACTATACTGCGTTGTTATCAACATTAAGTATTTATTGGATTATCATCTGTGGTAAGAAATATAAAAAGCCCCGGTGTTGTTTGTGGTTATTAATATTTCGAATAAGTATTTAATGCCTTTGTGGGCTCAGTGTTTCATATTTTAAGAACGACGAAATAACATTTTAACATGGTAAAGAACAAATTGTAACGTTAAAAATCATTTTATTTAATTATTAAAAAATACATTGATTAACATAATTAGAACAACAAAATAATAGACTCATATGAAAATAAAACTTGAATGTTATCGCATGAATGGATTTTAGTATTGTCAATGAACCGAAAGCAATGCAAAGTTGTTGTTGTGGTAGACAAAGCGTTTGACATCTCACCGCCTGCAATTTATTTTTTTTACGATCGGTTGTTGGTTTATATAGTTTCAGATTCTGTTATCGAACGAAACTCGCCGACATAACGGCAATTATAACAGAATACCTATCTCTCATTGTTGTAAAAAATATATTTTTGCCATTAAGTTCCCGTTTTTGTGTTTAGTATTTCTGCACATCCATTTTGTATTCCCATAACTAAAGATTTGAACTTGGAGTTTGGTTTATAATTCACGCCAAAGTTTATGGCCGCTCTTATCAATGTGCACCTACCTACCTACACAAGTTTCGGCTCGAAGCTTCAGAGCGCTCAAAAGCGTTGGCGTGTACGTACTACGTACTATACAGTTTCTTTAGTACAGCTGATTATTTCAACCGTTCAACTAATGAGACTTTGTCTTGTTCAACTGCTGCCACAGTTGAATTAGTGGGAAAAGATAGTTTAACTGAAGTTTGAGTTCCATCTCAAGGTTTGGGAGCGTGAGAAATTCAAGAGGTGGGACGATCGTGTTCGTGGCATGTTACAGGCGGCGGCGGCAGCAGCAGCGGCGGCGGCGCCCCTGCTGAAGTCCCCGCTGACGACGGCGCAGCACGCGGCCGCGGCGGCGGCGGCGGCTAACTACGGCGCGGCGGCGCGCGCGGCGGCCGCGGCCGTCAGCGCAGCGCCCGCGCCCACCGCTCTCACGCCACTCGCTGCCACGTTAGTGTTTTATTTTCTTTGTTATATTATGTGGATAGAAAATAAAAGAGAAAATTTACATTTATTTTATACATTATATTTTTATGGTATAAGGTTAAAAATGCAAACGATTTGATTAACTGTTCTATGGTCATTGCCGTCTTACACATACAACACAGAAAACGAAATATACTACATTGAAGACATTTTAAAATAATGTAACTGGATATACCTACAATACGCGCGTTCTAAATAATCCGAATTGAATATGTATAGAGCTACGAATGGCTGCGTAGATGTATTATGCAGAGACTGTAAAATAGTGACGAAAAAAGGGGATTACAGGCAGAAGTATAGAGATGTCAATATGCATAAAACCCGATTCTACCTTCAAGTAATTTAAATACCTACTTCCTTCAATGCTAATTGTTATATTATGGATGAAATTAATAAAAAATGTATTACTTGTTCCAGATACGGCAGAGAATACGCAGACCCATATTTAGGTCACAGCATCGGTCCAGTCACAGGATATGGGGTAAGTGAACAGGGATTATAAACTTATTGTATCTGAAAAATAATCATGATTATATAAATGAAATTTCTCATGATGCTATACCGTTTGTTTTCAGACTGCGGTGTACAGAAGTGGCTACAACAGATTCGCGCCATACTAAGCCAGTGGAACAAAGTAACGATTTTATTACTCGAATATAAAACTACTCTCGTCATCTACACATAACATGACAATGAACTCTCTTTATAAACGTACAAAAGTAATGATATGTGTCAGTAATAGTATACTATAAGCTTGGTTGGATACTGGATATCGTAGTCAGGCCGACCTCTCTGGGGCTCAGGAACATTAATACCAAAGTCATTAAAATTTCTAACGGAAATACTTATTAAGTTGAACTGTATTGTAAATTATTCACAAAGTGCATATACAAGTGCGAGCAGCTACTAAAATGCATTATTTCAATATATTTAGATAATTGTAAGAATTACTATTTTACTATACAATTAATACGAATGGAAATGTTGATACCTATACAGTTAAGTAGCATACTGCGCGGCGTCCGGGCAGATGTTACGCTCGTACAAGACAATAGAGTTATTTTATGTAACAATATTTAGTGAGCTTTGCACTTGCATATCATAGAAAATTGTAAATATTGAATTCCGAGCACATTTTAATGGTTTACCGTTTAGTTGAAGTTGTGGAGCGTCGTGTGCTTGATGATAGTTGTTGAACGATGTGCAAGAAACCATTTTTAATGACCTTGTTGAATAGTAATAATCTTGTTAAAGTCGTAGCCCTTACGCTTTGGAACAGGTGACGTAGCTACAGCGTTCCCGGCCTCACCGCGATCGTTTATCGTTGAATGTTTTTTATTCAGATATATTATTTTTTACTGTACCGTATATACGTGAGGCGTCTCCATTTACAAATGTATTTTGTATCAGAGACGCGTATGTAGTTTCTAACATAGGTGACTATTTTTGTGTAATACATATAACATGTTTTGGTGCGATTTCAATAGGGTGCCATCACTTGGGTTGTTTGTTAATTGTGAATATACATACATTATTTTGTAGAGTTACCTCATGGCGTCACGGTACTCGCTGTATACAGTTTGCTTTCGGTCGTAAGGTTGTCGGAACTGTTTATTACGCAGTCGTTTAGTGTAGATCGAGTGATCTGTCGGTCGCTAGTTCGTAATGTCTAATTTTATTAAAATTAAAACGTAGGCGTAACGCTTTAGACGTAGTGTATAAGAGAAGTGTACTCCGTGGAGTTCTTACATATCACTGAGATTTCTCCTTGTAATTATGTTTTAATACTATTGTTCTTAACAGTGTCTAATTTTACAGTGCTGTTTAATATACCCTCATTTTATGGAACAAATATGCGTACGGGTCCAACCCTTTAGACGTCGTAAATTTTAGATCTAACAATTTGCATTAGGATTTGTAACATAAAGTATTGTAACATCTATCGATTCGCTCAACGTTTATACCAAAGCACAAAAACCCATCGATGCATATGTATTTGGAGCTTTTGCATGTCATTAATTCCTTCTCTTTAGATTTAATAGTCTTTCAGTTAGAAAAACTTATATAATCTACGAGTTTTATCAGCATAGTTATATAAATACATACTGACGTTCTTTTTAATCTTTGAATAATTATTATGTCATGCCCTAGTGGATTTCTGTACGTCTGCCATGTAGAATAGTTAATAACGTTTTCACGACTAACATATTTTAAAGATCTGATGCAGTTTGATTCGACTGCCGTATCTCAGCGCAGTTGAGTCTGTTCTCTCTATTGAATCTGATCCGCCCTGACTACATACAACTTATTTACTTAGAGTAACGTTTGTGTACCTCGTGTTGCCTGCTTATTGCGGGTCGTGAAGCGCAGCTCGGCGTTATCAATGCCAGTAACATATCAATATAAGTGTTATATTGACTGTTATATGAGTGTCACAGTGTAAAATTTACAGCGGTCCACCGTGTTCGATGTCGATACCGACACAGTCTAGACGTTGTCATTCGGGCGGGGTTGTCATCTTAAACAAAATAGTGTTTAACGGATAATTTTGGGTTGTCTATATCGTTAAACAAATCATAATAGGTGGTCCCTAGGAAAAGGAAATATAGGAAATCTCTTAAAGATTTGAGGATTCGCTCTCCCCCACACGCTCCGCACGTTTGACTTGTCTAGTCGTCTCAGTTGACCGACTGTAATTTACTTCTTTTATCTATGACTGTAATACAGTCGGTCAACTGAGACGAGTCACTGTATGATGGATCGTTATGTCTCGGTCATACTGTTGCTTCGTCGCAGTTCGAGTGGTAACAGCGCAGTGTCGCTCTCAGTGATAGCTTTAATTACTTACGATGTAAAGTGAGGCGGCCCCCGTCACCGGTTTCGCCTATAGAGATTGCAGGCCAACAGCCAACGTTAGCTATCCATGACATTTTTCGTCTTTTTTAGTATTTCTAGTCTTTTCGTGCACAATTATTTAGATTAAAAGGTGCTTCGCTCGTAAAGGATTCATGTGATAGTTGCGCAATGATGTGTCGCGTGTCTGAATTTGCGTTCATGCTAAGTTACTCTTTAGGGTTTATTTTTAAGCTATCTCGTGTCATATTTTTTTCTGATTGCAGAAATTGTAATTATTTCGTTCACTTTTAGTGCCACTGGCTTTTATGTTGTAAGTTACAATTATCATTATTATAATTATACGTTACAGTAGTCATGTTGCAGCTTCGAACAATATTGTGCTTTACTGCTAAATACTCATGCGTGAATGTGTTATCAGAAGCCTTAGTTTTGTAGGTATTACTGTTTTTAAGTTTTTAATACGAGTTTTTATACCGAAGTACAGAAAGTAAAGTACATGTGATTGTATTTGATTATTTTTTCGAATTAAATGTCCGTCTCGAGCAAAGATCCAGTTACAAGCGTAGTGATAGAATTATTATCTAGGACTGTTTTATTTACGACGTAAGTACATGGAGTGTATTTCGGGCGAGACGATATAAATCTATGTAAAACGCGATCTGCTGAGCCCCGAGCCGAAACTCGCTCTATATACTTGCTAACTCTCGTCTCTCTCGTTTTGTAGTTTTTCATTTGAATACTTTTATATATGATTTTAATGCAATTTTAATAACAAATCACGAAGGAAGAAATGAATTGTTTTAGTTTTATAAACGTTTCATAATCTAAACAAAATTGTTGTTACTTGGAGAAAAATCTGAATTTAAATGACATATCTGACAAAATGGTTAGTGTGCTACAATAAGATTTTGAAAAGGAATCATCAAGATCAATGTATTATAAATATTATAATCATTAAATTAAGAATAATGATATGTATTTTGTAACACGATTTGTTTCTCAGTTTTTATGAGATGTTGATATTTCATACTAATATTCTCGTTTCCTTCCGCTGTGCACAAATATATGGCTTGAATTATATCATCGGTAGTTATTAATGAATTGTTATGTCGTGCATAATATGGAGTCATATCGGTAGTGTAGTAGTCGCCAGTCGACGCCCACTACTGCTGCCGCTGTATATACTGTTATTTGTACCCTCGGGTTATATTGTTAATTGTAGCAGAATTGATAAGTATCACTTGTTCGTCAATTGCACCCGTCGACGCCGTTCACTTAGCGTAGTTACTCAGATTAGAGGGTTTACACTCATGCCTGATGTGTCCGAGGAGTTATTCGAATTTTAAAGTTGTGGAGGTGAATTGGACAGGTTGAATCTCCTAGTTGTTGGTCCGATTTATGCACGATCATTATAGGTACGTGTTAATTCGTCTGGAAAGTAACCAGAGCTCTTGAAGCTCTTTATAATGTGTAATCAAAGCATTGGGTCTGTATGAAATTAATAGTACTGCACCGCCACGAGATTAAAGTTTGAATAATTGATGAAAGTGATGTGTGTACGTGACGCATACTAATCGTTGGTAGCTAGGCATAAAGTTTCCAGCCGCAAAAGTAAATCTCGAACCTCCAAAACTACTTCCACAATACCCATATGTATAATACTATTAGTTCCTGAATGATGTTTTCCATAATAAACTTCTGTGCAACATGATACGTGATGCATCTCCAGTATAAATGTCGGACGGTGAGCGAAGTATGCGTTACGGACGCGAGCGGGCGAGCGTGCATGCGTGCGTGCGTTCGTACGTGCGTACGTGCAAACCCGCACTTATTGACCAGTATTTAAGACAACAGTGCTCAATTTCCATAACTGTATGATGTACGTATAATATTTTTAAAATTAAATATACTCGATACCTACGTTTGTTATGTAATAAATGTCTTCCGTTTGGCACATTTTATAGATTCGATGCACAATTATTATGACAGGGATGTATGTCTCCCGGAAATGCAGTTTTCATGTTGCTAAAGATAGTTGGAGCCGAGTGCACAGCGAGCTCTTTCATGCGATTTGTGATAAAATAAATAAAATGAATAGATTTTTTCGTGTGGCAATTTTGTAATAGATTGCAGAGCTGATTTTCTCTTTTAATGTAAATATATATTTTTTTCAATGAAAATGTTGAATGAAGTGAATCATTTAAAGCCTTTGGCTACGTGTACTCATTTACGTTATTAATAAATCATAGTATGAATTCATTCGTGTTTTTATTCCCTCGACCTGCCTTTTACATTTTCAGCGTAGATTAAACCGATTGGAACCGAATATAATTGATTAATGACGCATCACTGTTAGCGAAATGTTGATTAGTCTCGGTGAGATTAATGTACGAGCATCGGTTAGTTTTGCGGATGGCATGGCAGGTGACGATGATAATATTATATTTGTGCCGATAACACTGCAAGGTTCTTTGTTGATAATTGTAATCATCTATTGAATAGAATAATTAAAACAATCGGAATGGTAAAAGATAATCTGGCGAATGCGATAAGGGGTGCTCGTGCGCCGGTCGGATAGTCGTAGTCGGTGATGCGCGAGATTCGCATGCTCGCATGATGCACAGTGCCTTGGATTGCACAACGTAACGCGTACAGACATGGTGCTGTGTCCCCCGTTCCGGTGGTCCGCGAAGGGCGGGTTCAATCTCAATGCCAACGAAGACCGGAATAATCAACAGCGGCGTGAAACAATATTTGTAAGTAACGAGTAGGATATTTCAGATTAATTTAGATTGTTATTATCATTGTTGACATGAGCAACGATGTAGGTACATGATCAATTAGTAAAGGAGTATATTATGGGTAGTGAAAACAAACAAACAAGTAGGTAGGCGTTGATTAAATTAATCTTCGAAACATTTGTGATACTAAGGTTCATAATTATGTAGGTATAATTTTTGAAGTAGTAGGTAGGTGAAAGTAGGTGTTAAAATATTTGCTTCATATTATTACCCGTTAGTGGGTAGCTTCTGAAATCAATTACCTATATCTTCCTATAATGTTGATTTTATACGTTCGAGTATATGGAAAACACAGTAATGAAATGGTACCAAATGAAGTATGTAGGTACCTCGTCTGTCTAATAAGCTGTATTATATAGGGTGATTTGTAACTCGACGTATTCCTCTTGGGATGTGGTAATACAACCAATTTCCAACAAAATTAACCATAATGTCCCTAATACCAAGTCAGCTGGTTATCGAGATATTCCTTATTTTTGGTTTTGGTCAAAGAACACCGAATTTGACTACAAAAAAATCAATAAATAAAAAAGTAGTGGTTTGAATTGAGTTGTGTGCATTTGTATCAGTGACCAATACATCAACAATCATTTATTAATACTAATACAGGCACAAGTGTTACACATTTTAAAATAACAAGTGAATTCTTGTAAAAAAAAATATTTTCTTACGAATGTGGTCGATAGAAAAGTAGATTTATTTTAAAAAATCTAGTATACATCAAGCGTACAAACTACATGAAAAACATCCTTGTTTTATAAGCTATCCAAACAAGTAAAATTAGTAAGACAAACAAAACATTTCAGAAAAAAACGTATGTAGAGCACGTGCGACGTAAAACCCTTTGTTATCGTACCGCGGTATAAGTTCCTGAGTTGCAAACTTTTTAGTTGTTATTGTCGTTTGTCGTTTGTCTATTAGACCCACTTGATCATTTAAAATGAAAATTAAACAGCAGCAGTGTTTTGTTTCTGGCTACCAACGCGATCTCTCAAATTCACGTTGATTTTGATCATTAAATAAGTATGACGGCTTACTCTAGTTCCGAGTATGCCGATATTATTTAATGTTATGTCTTTTATAATGATAACGCGACTGAAACTCGCTGACGATCCTACTACTGCGTCAACTACCTGCTGGATAACAACTTCTTCATCTTCAGCAGTGTAAAGGCGTGGTCAACCGCCATCATTTTGTTGACGTTGAAATTGTCCAGTTTCCAATTGAACTGAAGACCGTAATGTAAGGCGCTCGTCGTTGAGGGTAACGACGAATGTACTCTCGACGAGCTTCATCCGCGTTTCCATCACAAAAGATATAACAATAAATAATATCGGCATACTCGGAATTAGAGTAAGCCGTCATACTTATTTAGTGATCAAAATCAACGTAAATTTGGGAGATCGCATTGGTAGCCAGAAACAAAACACTGCTGCTGTTTAATTTTCATTTTAAATGATCAAGTGGGTCTAATAGACAAACGACAAACGACAATAACAACTAAAAAGTTTGCAACTCAGGAACTTATACCGCGGTACGATAACAAAGGGTTTTACGTCGCACGTGCTCTACATACGTTTTTTTCTGAAATGTTTTGTTTGTGTCTTAATAATTTTACTTGTTTGGATAGCTTATAAAACATAGATGTTTTTCATGTAGTTTGTACGCTTGATCCTATACTAGATTTTTTAAAATAAATCTACTTTTCTATCGACCACATTCGTAAGAAAATATTTTTTTTACAAGAATTCACTTGTTATTTTAAAATGTGTAACACTTGTGCCTGTATTAGTATTAATAAATGATTGTTGATGTATTGGTCACTGATACAAATGCACACAACTCAATTCAAACCACTACTTTTTTATTTATTGATTTTTTTGTAGTCAAATTCGGTGTTCTTTGACCAAAACCAAAAATAAGGAATATCTCGATAACCAGCTGACTTGGTATTAGGGACATTATGGTTAATTTTGTTGGAAATTGGTTGTATTACCACATCCCAAGAGGAATACGTCGAGTTACAAATCACCCTGTATAGACACCCACATAGGAGTACAGTAGTTACCTATTGAATTAGAATCATATCCTCAAGTGGAAAAGATTAGATGAGCAGTGGTCCTAATCAATCATCACAGGAAATCGATTCATAGTAGGTTATAATTAATATAAAGTAATAAATAAGTACTTATACTAATTTCATTAGGTGGTAATAAAAAAAATCAAAATACTTAAGTAGGTAGGTACTAATTTTATGATAAAATATTGATTGTGACTTGTTAGATAGTTTTCGGTGGAACTTTCTGAAAATAATATAAATTGGCTTGATCTCCAATAGATACCTATACCTACATAATAAGTAGGTATGCTTCATGAAGTGAAACATAAATAGGTAGATATATCCAGTTATTGCATCGTCTCCTCCGTGATCAAGTAGCTTAGTATTTTGGTAAACTGACACCACTTAGTCACTCACTGTCTTGCAGGCCTCACAGCTCACATCACAGCCAATGATAAAACAGGATGGTTTTATTGGGCCAAAGTCTAGGTAGGTACCTACTAATAAATAGGTACCTTTTTATGAGATATGTAGGTAGGTACTCTAACCATTAGTCATGACAATAAAATTACAGTAGGTATCACCGTGATATGAATAAGTTCGATGATTCCTGAATGCCTTTAGATTTCGAAATCAAAGTTGCTAATTTATTGATAACATTGATTGATAAAAATACTTATTAGGTAGGTACTTCAGATACGGTTCCTTTAGATTAATGGATTGAAGAGATATTTACCTAATGTATAAAATGCAGACAATCTCTTATATCTGTGAACCAAAGATAACAGGTACCACCTACCTAACCAGATCAGTGCATATTTTTCGAAAGGAAGGCATATTTTGATATAAATATATATATTACCTACTGTAGATTCTACAGTGTAGAAGCCCGAACGACGATAAATCCTAAGATTTACCGGTTAACATAACCCTAAGATTCAACAATATGAATTGGTAAATGTACGATATAACAAAAAAGTGAAAATTTTTAGGGCTTTTACCAGTATTCATTTGGTAAATCTTAGCATTTAGGTACCTATAGGCATGGTAAATGTTGGTTTTAGAAATAGGTAAAAAAATAAATACCTGGATACTTTCTTAATTGACAAAATTTGCTACTAATTAGGTAGGTACCCATGATAATTACCTCTTCACAATATATAATTTTTGAACTATGCTCAGTTCTATAACCAAATTGATTAACATAAACTTTCAGAAAATTCCAGAACCAAAAGTTGATTATTCGCTACCTACAGTTACAAATGGCTTACTTCCCAATAGTAATGGAGTACAAATCTATAAACAAAACGTCACATTATCGCCCGAGCCAGGGGTCTCTAGCAAGAACTCAAGTTACATGAGTGTAGAAAGTGAGAAATCTAGAAGTAGTCATAACCAGAATAAAGATTCTGATATTGAAAATACAGAAGAGAGAAAAAGTAGTGCCGGGAGGAAAACCATTTCAGAAATAGTAGCTAACGATCCTGAACAGCGAGGGAAACGTAAACGCGGTATAATCGCACCCCACGCTCCCCATGACACCGTGCGCTCAGCCACCGAAATACGATATGAAAAATATCCGAAAGATGAAGTGTAAGTATGTTTTTTATAACTTAATAATGACAATTCTTATGAGATTCACAAATTTAATAAGAATATTCAATTTTGCCGGCACCAGGTCTACGGAACAAATACAGAAGGCCATCATGGCTAATGACTTTCTAAGAAATTTGATGGATGAGGACCGCCTCACCGCCGTAGTTGAGGCTTTGAGCCCCCGGGAGTTTCCGGCGGGCAGCCTTATGATCCGGGAAGGCGAAAGCGGGAGCCATCTGTTCGTTTCCGCCGAAGGACAATTTGAAGTTCTGAAAGGCGGACAAGTTGTGAAACAATTTGGACCAGGGGAAGCTTTTGGTGAATTAGCCATTCTGTACAAAGCTAAGCGGTTCGCATCAATAAGATGTAAGTAAGTCGTATTTAATTTAGTCCAACTTAAATTCATTTCGGTAAATATCCTCAAAAGTACAAAATACTTTGTATCGATCTCATTCATTTCAATCTAAGTATAAGTACATATTTCATTTCGTTACAAATTTTTATTCCTCATTTCAAATAGGTACCTACAAAGCTTTAAGTTTAACAACTTAGGTAGGTAGGAATCTAAGCTTAACATAGTACCTAGATAGGAACAGGAAACAATAATTTACCATAATCTGTTTTATTTTTATTTGAAGGTATAACAGACGCCAAGGTGTGGACACTGGAGCGACGTGTATTCCAGAAGATTATGGTGCGTAGTGGCCGGCAGGAGCAAGAGGACAACTTGCGCTTCCTCTCCTCCGTGCCACTGCTGCAAGGCGTCCATCCTATCGAGTTGGCCCATATTTCAGATCTTCTTAAGAGGGTAAGGAACTATTAGGTATGTCTTCTAAATTAAATTACACGAACCGCAGAATTTTACTTATATTCAAATACCGACAGTCGCCTACTGTTAACGTTTTCAGAAACACTAACACCCTGATTTTCCACGCGTTTTTATTAAAATCAACTTACATTAAACAAATTCATTATCAAATCAAACTGACGTGTGTGCATCATCACCATCCGTTTCCATATCGCAATTGCACCAGGAATTCTTCTCCGCGGGCACGGCGGTGGTGCGTCAAGGGGATCAGGGGGACAAGTTCTACATCATCCGCGGCGGCAAGGTGGTGGTGACGAAGCGCGAGGAAGATGGGCCGGAGCGGCGCGTGCGCACTCTGGAGCGCGGCGACTACTTTGGCGAGCAGGCGCTGCTGCACGAGGAGCGGCGGCTCGCCACCGTCACGGCGCTGCCGCCCGGCGTCGAGTGTCTGACGCTTGAGCGCGGGTGTGTATTTAATGTTCGTCTTTATGGTTCTCCACCCTTCAGTCAACGCATGATGCACTCGTTAGTAATCTTCGTGATAACTTTACTTTTTAGCTGACTTCAGAAAACGAAGGAGGTTCTGAATTCAACTAGGTATATTTTTTGAAGTTTCTACTGAAATTAAAAGCTCAGTTACTTTTTTGGATTGGGAATTCCTCAGTTCTACTTCTCAGGAATATATGTAAATAGGTACTTTGATCTAGTTGGTCTACTAAGATCTGACTTACCCAAACAATAATAATAATCAAAAGTATGAAATAATTGTATGCAGGCCATTCACGGAATTATTGGGCAATTTAGAAGAGTTGAAAAACATACGGCATGCAGTTCCACGGTTGTCTCAACAGAAGAAAACCTCACAAGTTAAGAGTGGTAAGTGAATATTTGAATGGAATACGTACCTACCTACATAACAAAAAAAACTATAACTTCAAGCATTTGCCTGTATCGTTTTGCAGAGTTTGAATTCGTGGAGCTTAAGGATCTCGAAATTATGGGAACTATGGGCGTCGGCGGGTTCGGCCGCGTGGAGCTGGTGCAGTACAAACGCAATCCATCCCTCACGTTCGCTCTGAAATGCCTGAAGAAGGTAGACATGGTGCAGCAACAACAGCAGGAGCACGCCTTCAACGAGAAGAACATCATGATGATCTGTAACAGTAGATTTATTTGCAGGTAGCTGATAATAATCATTCTAATAAGCCGATGTTTATACTCTATACCTACTCCGTCTATACGCCGTTCGCGTTCGATCTGGAGATCTTTATAATTGCATAACACACAAATTACAGCTTTCCGCCTACACGATTAAGGTAGATTTAAGATTGACGGTGGGATCTAAAAATGCCCTTAGCGAATTTTGCGTACAAGCTGAATTGAAGTGTGAGCACAGGTTATTATTTTGGTTTTGGCGGTGAGTGGCAATTTCATATGCTCGGCGACTAAATTAATTTGATGACATTCATCGATAAAAGAATTACCGAATCGCCAAAATAAAAAATTCCAGAGCTATCAATAGCTTGCGTGCGTTCGTTTAAAAGGTTCGTGATAATGAATAGATTATTACATATGATACTGATGGACTCCGAGAATAATAGGTTTATAAAAGATAACACCGATTGAACAATCACAGTAGCAAACAAAATTATTAGCTTCCCCAGATTAATCTCTATTGATTAGGTCGATTTAAACGGCTATCGTCAAAGGCAGTTATCGAAACGCGAAAGAGAAGAAAAGGAAAAGTGGTAGCGACAATATAAATAGCATACCTATACTAGCTGCTCTCAGAAAAAAAAACTGTAATTGTTAATGATTAACTAAATTAGACATAGACGTTAATAGGCTTTACGAAGGAAGTAAACGTTTTGCACAAAAAGATTAGCTACAACATCATTTTTCGTCATATCGCTACGACGTAGGTAACTTAAAAAAAATGTTTTTGAGGACTACATTTAGTTTAGTGTACCATGTAGGATTTTGTACCAAGAGATACCAGATACCACACAAAACTAGCCTCTCTCGTCCGACGATATTTGTTTTCGTAAGGAATTATCTTGCTACTTTTTCGATCTGAGTTAAGGTACTCAAATTTTGTACTTACTGTTTGTTTACAATTGCAGACTCTACCGTACTTTTAAAGATAACAAGTACATATACTTCTTGATGGAGCCGGTTTTGGGAGGCGACGTGTGGACCATTCTGCAGAAGCAGCGGTACTTCCCCGAAAATGTTGCTCGGTTTATGACCGCTTGTGTGGTGGAAGCCTTCCAGTACCTGCATTCTAAAGATATCATCTACAGAGACCTTAAACCAGAGAATTTGATGCTGGACAAACAAGGATATGTTAAATTGGTAATTATTATTGTAAAAATCTAATATTACTTACCTACATTTTTAATTATTTTTGTCACATTTCGCTACTTCTTGGTTCAGCCATATAGTACGAGATTATAGTAGGTACTAGATTCTCAAATGTATTATGTCTTAACAGTCAACATCAAGGAGCGTCGTCAAAACGTAATATGTATACAGTGTGTCCGGGGTCGGTCTGTACAAACTTACATATGGGGCGTGTATTATGAGTTATTTTATGAATGAAATACATGCTAGGTCTAAACCCGACTCCCCTCGATCTACAGCCATTTTAATGTTTTAATAATTTTTTTTGGACCATGCACAGTAAAAGTAATATAACTTAAGAAGTTTAGGTCCAATCTTCTTCAAAATTTAATTAGTTTTTACTCACTGGTAAGGGCCATCGATTTAACAGCTAAAATAATTCAAAAACTGGCTTCTACATATTAAAATAATAAATTAAATGTAGAATTTATGATAAAAATGACGTTTTTTTTATTTTTTAAGATTTTTCAGATAATAGCCCCCGGGCATGATTACTTTTTATTAACTCGTCTATCAGATGTTAAGTTTACCCATTGAGATACTATGTACTAAAGTACTATACATCAATGAGTTTACCTAAACAACGACACCAAAAACGCAATTTTGAGACAATGTCATTTTTATCATAAATTCTACATTTAATTTATTATTTTAATATGTAGAAGCCAGTTTTTGAATGATTTTAGCTGTTCAATCGATGGCCCCTACCAGTGAGTAAAAACTAATTAAGTTTTGAAGAAGATTGGACCTAAACTTCTTATACACTACAGGCACATGTCAAAAATGGATGGGTCATACGAACCACCAGGTGATGTATATAGGATGATATAAGGGCACAAAATAATAAGATTCAGCACTATGCCGTCACTTGTAAGCTGTCCAACTGAGTGCTGGTGAGAATTCAAAAGTGCAGGTAGTAGGTAGTAGTACATTTTGGCCACAAAGTCGGTAATTTTTTTGATTTTTTGACAATTCCAGGGTAAATTTGGTCATTTGATTCTGTACGGCATCAGTTTCATACTGTTTCAATACAGCTTCTAATCCATTATTCCGCACCGCCGTACAAAAATCATGCGACAAGGTGAAAAAATCGAGGGTTGCAACCCCCTCTATTTCCGTGCGTTAGATGGTACCTTACCTTAATTAATCGCATCAATAGTTTTGTCATTGTTTCACTTATGCAAAGGTTTTTAAATTAGAAAAGAACTTATACCTGTTATTATCTCAACAGTTGGAAAAACCCTGGTAATATTTAAACCTAAAACCTTTCTTTAACATAGCATGGCTTAACTGCAGTTCAAGTCACGTTTCAAACTCATAAAATCTGGCTAAAATTGTTTCAAGCGTTAAGTATCTACTATGAACTGAACCCTTAGACAAAAATACGGAAAAACCATTGAGATGCTATGTACAAAAGGGTTAAACCTATACGTTATTTATTATCCAACTTATTTCACACTTACCTCTATTTGCACTAGGCATTAAAACAGCGAACCACAAGGCACGAAGTTAGGTTTTTGTGTTAAATATTACATCTATCGTATTATTGTATTTCACAGGTGGACTTCGGATTTGCCAAGCGACTGCCACCCAACGGTAAAACATGGACTTTTGCGGGCACTCCAGAATATGTTGCACCAGAAATAGTTCTTAATAAGGTATACATTTATTTAGATACAATTTTATTGTTTTCAGTTCGTGACCCTAACAATTTAGAGCACATTGAAGACTGTCGTTCAGCTTCGTTGTATAAGAATTAGTTACAAAGTATAGACTATAGAAGATACCTACTAAGTGGTGATAAACTAGTAGTTAAAACTTTGGCCTCGTTTTGGGGGGCCCAGGTTCAAACCCCAGGGCACGCACTTCTGACATTTCGAAGTTAAGTACGTGCGTTTAAAACATTTAAATGTCACTCGTTATAACGGTGTAGCGAAGGAAAGAATCGTGAGAAAACGTGTAGTTCGCAAAAACTCAAAAGGTGTGTGAAGTCTGCCAATGCGCATTTTACCAGCGTGGTAAACTAAGCCCTTAAGTTTCTTATTCGCAGCAGAGAAGCATACTCAAAGTGGGCAATGATGGATTGTGATGATTATGATTATGGGGCTTGGTGTACAGTTCTATAATAAAGTCCCTAAGGCAATCCGTGACCTGCCTTCAGAGTACCAGCTTTCAAATAAAAAGAGAATCATCAAAATCTAAATACTCAGTAAAAAGTAATTAGAAAAAAAACCATAAGTACACACTACAAAACATCCTTACACATTATTCAAGTTAATTCGAAACTACCCGTCAGATGTTGCTCAAATTTATATGGGACCGTACCAAAAGCACCAGCTTTCAAGGAAATAAAGAATCATCAAAATCGGTTTACGCAACACGAAGTTATGGGGTCACAAACTTACCAACAAAGATAAAAAAAATAAAAAAAGATCGGTGAATTATTATTTTTTAACTTTTCTATTTGTGCATTTTGAAATACAGTCCAACAGTTTTTATGAAGATTTATTTATAGTCCCTGGATTCCGAGGTTTAAAGCTTACGGCACTCCACTATATTATAATTTTCTTTTATTAATAACAATTGGACTGGTATTGTTAAAAAGTGAAAAAAATATATATAAATTTTTATTTATTATGCTTTTTAACAATACCAGTTGTTCGAAATTTCGAATACATCATCACTCATTTTTCTTCTGTGAGGTCTCATAATCATCCCACCGTACGAAAAAAGTCTTTCTACTGGTGCTGAACTTGGTAAGGATGTGTTGTATTTTAAAAACCCTTTTTTTATTGTAGGATCAGCGTTTAGTACCTCCAGACTTGTGCACTCATCCTTTAAATATTTTAGGGTAAAAAGGACACGCATGGCTAGCAGGCGCCTCTATCGGTCAAATTCGACATACAAGCGTCATTCGTTCATTTCATTTTGTTTGACTGGTAATATTGGCTTAACTTAATCACAAAGTATTTTGCATTTTAAAATGAATATTATAAATGCAAAATACATCTCGAAATGTATTTCAAATAAAATACAAAATGCTTTTCACTAAAAGGCATTTAAATGCAAAATACAAAATAGGTATTTTGCATTTTGTATTTGCATTTTAAATAGAAGTATTTCAAATAAATCGCATCTCTGTTAGTGCTTACCTTTATTATAAGTAATATTGTAATTTTTATTTTAAAAGATGCGGAGGAGTTTTTTTGCCGTTTTTTCTCCTCAAGCACTTTTCTAAAACGGCGGTAGAATCAAAAAATTGACGTTCTTAAGTGAATTTGTAAATTCCTAGATGAAATAAACAGTTTGACTTTGACTTTGACTTTGATGGCTTATTATTATTTTAGAGTAGCCTGATCTAAGTATAGATAGGTAAGTACTACTTAAGGAAAATTTAGAAGTTAAAATTATTACCTACCTACTGATTGATTTCTCACATTTCTTTGAATTGTGATTAATGTCGCGATATCCACATAAAATATAAAGATTACCTACCAAGAAACATTAACACTTACTTAAAATTATGCACAATTTTTTAAAAATAATTAAATATATTTCACTTTATGAACAATCATTTTAACTTCACAAAGGAACCACGTTACACAGTTGCCATAAACCTAAATCTTTTGAATTGTAACCATATACCTAAGTGGTATTTTTTTTTTGTTATCGAGGGGGAAACCTTCAAAAGGTACCCGGTGCCGTGGGAGCGACACAGGGTTATGTGGGATTTTTACCCACTAAAACCCCCCCGGTGGCCTACCTCAGCGCTTGTGGAGGACTCCGGGATCTCCAGAGGAACACGACCGGTGCCCTCCAAGCGCGATGTCCCATACGGACCCATCTCGAACGCGTGTTCTCCACGGCTCTGTGCGGCCACACACAGAGCAGTCCTTCCCGGGGCTGCCGTTGGGCGGTTCGAGCTCCCACTCTAGCCGCCCGCAACTCCGAAAGTCCCCTTTTAGTCGCCTCTTACGACAGGCAGGGGATACCGAAGCTCGTATTCTGGTCCCGAGCCACAGGGACAAACTTTTTTAGATTTAAATTTAACATTTGGTTCAATAAAACTTGATTGTAGATAAGTTATCGAAAGTCATAATTTAGATTTCGGTTTCATCGTATTGTTTTGTATTTAGTGTTGGTATTATAATGAACTTCCTTTTAATCCGCGTCTACGAATTAGGATATTTGCTGACCTCATTCTGTTTATTGAAACGGAACAGTCCAGTAGATAAAAGATAATATTGTGACAACCCTGGCGCATCTACTTCCGAAACAATAAACAATAGGGGCCATAAACATATCGAGCTAACAATAGAAACAATAGAGCGTGGTTGTCTCGAAACTACGCGCACGATGCTTCGCCGTTACGGCAGTGGTCATAAGGGCGAAAGTCGGTTGCAAGGAACGTGCTCGAATCTTGTTCGAATCGGGTCCGGAATTAGCGGGAATGTTCTGGATTGGCATGAATGGTGCGTGAGTGGTATAAAAAGGGGCAATCGGTCAACCGCGGGCATTCTAGTTTCGGAAGCGAAACCAGGAAGACACCAGCGATACCTACGAGCGATACCAGTGAGAAGTGAAGTGATTTCTACGAGCGATACAGTATACAGTGTTCGACGAGTGTGTTTACTAGTATCTACGTGCAGAGTGTTTTAGTGTGTACTGTGTACATCGTGTAATTTGTGTATCTACGAGTACAAATAAAGTCTTTGTGGTACATTTTGGCATTTTCTTGAACCCAATACTCCTGACACGTAACAATATTGATAAAGCTGTCAGCTAAGTGCAAACCTGGTTTTACCAATGAGGTATTGCAATCAAAACAAAATTAGTACCGTTATCATTAATTCAATGTAAGTATATAACTAGCTTCCGCCGGCGGCTTCGCCCGCGTTGAATTCATTTACTTATATCGCGAATCGGGAAAGAGGGGAGGGGTGTTATTGGGAGAGATATTGGTTGCCTATACAAGATTGAACATTTTAAATCTAGCTTTGAACATACCTATATTTCAAAATAATTCTTACATTTCTGCTCATAAAGAAAACAAAAAAATACTTATTTATTTCATGTCTAGGTAGGTACCTACCTACCCTACATGTTTTTCATTGTTATTGAAATTATTATTACGCACCACATTAGCACCTATTTATTTATATTTCGTTTCATCCGCAAAGAAATAATACAAAACAATATTTTCTCTAAGCCCACAATTTTTAATAGTAGATTGTATAACAAGGGAGCAAAGTAATATTTTTACGGCGAGGGCGCTTTTTTCTTTATTCTTTAGTAGAGTCCTGAACGTAGCGAGGGATTCAAAGTATGTCGCCCGAGCCAAAAATATTTGCTCCCGAGTGATACACTCTACTTTTCATCCCCCCCTATGAGAAAATAAAAGGCGCCTCAAATTCAGGAATAATACTGTCACAGTCACTAAACTAACTAACCCGACTATTAACCAGACTAACCCGACTAATCCGTCTAACCCTACTAACCCGACTAACCCTACTAACCCGACTAACCCGACTAAACCAACTAAACTAATTAAACTAACTAAAGAACTCATTTTTCAAAACAAAACCATGAATTTCTAACAATCCGAACTGAATTTACTTAATAGGAAAAGTAATAGGAATAGTAGATTGTATGATAAGGGTGCAAAGTAATATTTATTCGGCGAGGGCGTTTTTTTAATCCAGAGCGAAGTGAGGGATTCTAGAGTAGAATCCCGAGCGTAGCGAGGGATTCTTTAGTAGAATCCCGAACGTAGCGAGGGATTCAAAGTACGTCGCCCGAGCCAAAAATATACTTGCACCCGAGTGATACACTCTACTTTTCATCACCCACTATGAGAAAATAATATATATATATAATAGAAAATAATACGTAAAAATGCACGAAAACTTAATTTTAATTTGAAAACGAAATCTTAATTTGATTTCTTTTTTTATTATTCAGCTGGCGGGGCCCTCGCGTCGTACCAGACATTCTTTATTCAAACAATATTTGCGTTCGATTTCTTTAGCGCAAAATACTAAAATGTTCTAAATTCAAAATAGGACGGAAAAGATCTAGCCGGCAGGAAAAGTTGTATGAAAATTCATTCCCGCCCGCTGAATAGAAAACAGCAACTTTGGAACCCCGTAAGTCCGAACCAAGTCGTCTTTTTCGAATAGGTGTGATGAAAAGAATTTTTCTTAACGACAAAGATAGAACAGTTATCTCAAGCGTGAAGGTTAAAGTTTTATTATGAGGTATCTATCTACATTAGGTACTTTACGATTATTGCTTACTTACGACTTAGCAGTAAACTTAACATTCTGTATGCGAATAACTAAGCAGTCATCGTTTAATAACATTTTTGTATTAAAAACCTGAAAATTACTTTTTTGCAACGTCAAATAATCGTGTGTTGTATTCTCAGATTAAATGCTTTTGCGTAGGTATAATTAGGTACCTACATATATAACAGGTAGAGCATGGGTAGAGCCTAGAGTTCGCCCGGGATAGCATCTACCATCGCCGGTACCACGATAATAATCGCTTTACTCGTAACAGCAATTGTATTGTACCTACTCCAATTGAAAATATGTGGATCCGGTTAAGTTTTTAAGAGGCGACTATCTGAGCCCTCAAGGGTAGCAACACAGTTGTGACTGAGTAAGAACGAGACTTATTAACAATTGATATCGAAGTAAAGAAACTGGAATCTCACCAAGAGCAACTAGCCCCACTGTCGGTCTCCACACTTACCAACCAAGCAATTTTCTAACCCTCTAATCCTAGACCCCAACTGAGTCTTTTTCTCAGTCGATAGTAGTTGTCATGGACGGTAGCGGAAGGGTGTTGGTTAGACTAGAGACCGGGAGAACAGTCTCGCATGGGAGAATTGTTGAAAAAGTGCACGGTTGTAACCAGTAAATAAGTCATCAAAAACCATCCACTACAGCGCTGGCGTCGCTACACCAGCGGTCATTACACTTTTCTGGCCAAAGCCCGCACAAGGGCAAACTTTTCGGTTCAAGGGACGCTTTCGACAAGGGCCCTTTATGTTTACGAAAGCACTATCAGTGCCGCCGCTTTTTATCTGAAAAAGTCTAGGCTTCCTGGTCGCTCCTTAATATTGATTAAGGAGCGACCAGTGCTTCAGCACAGGTGGTTACACCACGGTGGTTTACGCTTGATGCACCCATATAGGGGGTCAGGGTCACTAATGGTTTACAGCCAAAAAGAATTACATAAAATACATATAAAAAAACACCCCTATTTAACGCTTTTTCTTTATAAACTTTAATATAGATTAAAGAGGCGGTTCTCCCTAGTCTCTATAACTTATTTTCGCGCTATAGGGCCACGACCGCGCAGCAGACTGCTGGACACTAGGCATCTTAACCCACGAGCTGCTGGTAGGCAAGCCGCCGTTCCGCGCGACGGGCGGCGACCACATGAAGACGTACACGCTCATCCTGCGCGGCATCGACGCCGTGTCCTTCCACCCGCGCGTCTCCAAGTCCGCGCAACTCCTCATCCGCAAGCTCTGCCGCCCGCTGCCCGCCGAGCGCCTCGGATACCTCAAGAATGGCATCGCTGATATCAAAAGTCATAAGTATGTTACAGGTTTAATTTTGGTGTGACGTGAGGAAGAATCGAAATTTTGCTTTGTTTTTGGATAGGTCAATCCACTCATTAGTGCCTAAAAAATTCAGCTTTACCAATTATCCTTTAATTATAGTCGGCACAATCATAAGATTCCGATATGACGTCTGTCATGTATGAACACAAACTAACCTTGTATGGACGTCTTCAACTTACTTATTACGGAAATATATTTTTTTAATTTGAACCGCTGGTAATGATACTATGAAGTGAAGATATTTCGTAGTGAATGATAGGTCACTTTGGTTAAATTATGCAATGCACTATTTACTGTGCATATACAGTATACAGTTTATATTTATTATCAATGCAGCTTTATAATTAGGTACATAATGTACATGTGAATCCACCTCCTCTTCGCTTTGGAAAATTGTTTTTATGTTTACAGATAATAAACACTTCTTCCCATTTTTGCAACATATTTTATTGGTACATCGCTTCTATTGCTCGTAGCATGATGTTATAAAATTGCCCACAGTTTGTTAAATATTTTAATTAGGCATTAGTCCGTAATATTAAACGCAAGTAACTAGCGGGTTAAACGAATTGGAGTAATATTGTTTACTTACTACGAGTATTTAGATAGGTACTTACTTACTTATACGTACTTACATAGGTAAATACTAGAAATTCTGGCGAAATATGTAAACCATCCCTGCTTGTTTTTTATTTGTGTAATTTATAAATTGTATAAATAATTTAATTTTATTTTAATCAGTTTACATCATAAATTGTGTAAAATTGAACAAATATTTAAGACGTCACTACAATGTTTTATAAGGAGGCTGAATTTATAGTTATGTGACCTCTTGAAATAATTTATGAATCGACCATAATCGATACATTACTATAATCGAAAGTATGTGCTACCATGTCACACCCAAAATACAAATAGTTATAGATTCCTTAATATGTCTAAAGCATTGCGATTTTTCGTAGCTATTATAAATTCCCGATACATACGTTTTTAAGCCTTTTCCATTCAAATCGGGTAATTATTAACCGTTTAATAGTTTCTTCGTTTTCACTAGATTAATGAAATTTCCATTTTAATAACTAATATAGTTTCCTCACCTTAACTTACTAGTCAAATTGTCTTATTATCCCTTTCGGTGTTAATCTCAACGCTACATCTGTTTTTAACTGATTTTAAGAAAACAATCAGAGATCGGTTTATAAATTATCGTTCCGAGCTTAATTAACGAAACGATTAGAAAGTCTTATTACTTATAATCGGTTAATTTTATAAATCGGTTTATTTAATGCATCGATTTTTGTTGTACTTCACTATTGTCACTGTGATGACAGCCGTCATATCGGAATCTTATGATTGTGCCGACTATAGTGCCTTAAAATTCAACTTAACCGATCTGTCATTCATTAGTGCCTAAAAATTCGGCTTAATCAATCAGTCATTTATTATACTTATAGTGCCCAAAAATTCAGCTTAATCAATAATTACCTACACTTGTGCATGCTTGTGCAATTTATTGCAAGACTTAACAATAAAATGTCTCCTGTGCAATAGTAGGCAATTGTAAAATGCAAAAAAATAATTTTTTTTATTACAAAATTTTAGCAGGCATACATTTTGTTCTTTAATTTCTTTTTTTTTAAGGAGAAAGGTTTTTCCAAAATAAATAAGTAATCCAAGTAAGTTTACAGTAGTACTTATGTATTTTTAAATGATCCTTAATATAAATTACAAGTATGCCAAGTAACATACAAATCTTGTAAGAGCTACTTTCACAAATAGCCAAAAAAGCACAAAAATATTAAGTGTAGAGATCAAATCCGACATACTTTATTACAAGTAACGTATATAAAAATTGCATTTGAACTGTCAACAACATTTCGTGTAGGATGGTCCTTTAAAATTATTTTTAGTCAAGTGACGTAACGATTTCGTTTGTCACCAGATGGTTCCTGGGTTTCGACTGGGACAGTCTGCGGGAGGGCAAGATGCGCGCGCCGCTGGTACAGAACGTGGCCCACGACCTAGACCTGTCCAACTTCGACAAGTACCCCAAAGACAAGCTGCCGCCCGACGAGACCTCCGGCTGGGATATGGACTTCTAGCCATTGTGATATACTTAAGCTATTACGACAAATTTAAAATAAAGGCAATCATCGGACTCTGCTAGAAATTTGGTTACGCTTAAATTAATAGTTAAATAAATGCGATATACAAAAGTCGTTCATAAAATAAGTGTAATGAGGCCGCAAAACTGAAATTAGCCCTTCCTTAACCCTGAAATTAATTACATCATTATTTAATTTTTATCCGATTAGAAGTTATAAACTTTATGTGATTGCTGTACTTATTTTGTCGTTGTAATTAGCATACTTATTTAAAATTACTAAAATTATATTTATCCTACTAATATTATAAATGCGAAAGTTTGTAAGGATGTATGTGAGTGAGTGAGTGAGTGAGTGAGTGAGTGTGTGTGTGGGTTTGTTGCTCTTTCACGCAAAAACTACTGAATGGATTTTCATGAAACTTTGCAGTAATATAGCTTAGACATAGGAATAACATAATTTGTTAAAATTTATAGAGATTTTTGAAGGGACTGGTTCCCCGAAGCGAAGCGAGGGCGGGGTTACTAGTACTGAAATAAATTCATTTTCATTTTTCTATTTTTTATATTGTTTGATCTAGTTTTTATCTAGATCTATATTTAAATCGTAAGTGTCGTAGTACACTCGTTTGGAAACTTTGGTTGCAACGGAGTCATATTGATGTGTTACCGTTAAAGTGCATAATTAGGTAATGTGCACATTAACTAGGTAATCTGCAGATACACTGATACGATACGTTAAAGTGTAAAAAAAGGTCTTATTTGCACTTTACCTAGTTAGTCTGCACAATAACGGATGGTACACCGTTAAATTGCGGAAGACTGGCTACCTGAGTACCAATTTGTTTTGATGTCGTGAGGTCTGGGCTATCGATCGAGATTTGGTCGAATCGTAAAAACGCGGAAAATATGGCATAACTTCGAACCGTGACGTCTCCGGCGCTGCGGAAGGTGCAGCCCCTTCGCCCTTGCGTAACAAAGCATAGACACCCACGCTCGCCTGCGCAGCTTCGGTTTGCTGGTCGCCTTCGGCGACCAGCCTCAGCCGCTCCGGCTCGCCCGGGTGTCTGCGTTTTGTTACAGCGGGCGGGGGCTGCCCTCCCTCCGCGCCTCCGGGTTCTAAAAAATACTCTAGGGGTAGGGCATACAAGACTACGTGGAGTAGGGGTAGGCTAATTCGGTTCTGTAACCAATTCGACCTACCTACCTTGAAGAATTTGATTTAGTAGTGATGGAAATGAGTATTCATTGTTTTATATCCAAAATTAACTCAATTTTTATGTTTTCATTCAATGTTACTCGTTTTTAACAATTGACGTTCAAACAAGAACATATTTTATTGACTTTACCGTATGCATGGTTGTTAATCTGCAGATTACCTAGGAAGTCTGCAGATTATCTAGTTAATGTAAGAAATAAATTCTTTTTTTCTACTTTAACCACAAATTAGATAATACAGATGTTAAGCTTCATACAAAGTGCCCAAAACGAACTCACACATAGACACTGTGCACATACACTAAAAATCGGAACGCAACGGACCACTTGGATCGCGGTTGTTATTTCCAGCAATATGACATTTATAATACACAAATAAGATGATTTTCCTTAAAAATGGATAAGTAATGGAATTATTATAACTATTATCGAAGTGATTTTTTTTATTCGACGTTAAATTGCAAATTAAAATTTTTTTGACATCTAGTTGCTACAGAAAGGTACAATAAGTCTTTACTTGCTTGTAATTCAATGATCCGTTACTAAACACAAGTCAATGTAGGACGTAGGAAGTTCTTTGTACGTTAGAGTGTACAACAAGTGTGTGTACCTTCGATTTTTAATAAATACATTAAATGAAGGATTATATTATTGGACATGTAAAATTATTTTCTTAGTGTTAATTTATGTAATAGGATTTTTATTTTGTTTCCAGTACCTAATATAGATACAAAAATATTATATAATAAAAATTACAATATGAAATAAACGGATCATATGAGATCCCATAAATAAATATCATTATGATATTATTACATAAGTATTACCGGAACTGCCGCAGAACGCAGAACGCGCTGGGTTTAGTTGCAAATATTGAGTTTACATTCACTATACGCAAAACGAAACAATTTTATTTCTATTATTAACCTATGTCTCCAAGTACCTCCTCTCCAAAAGTACGTGCAATCACGACATTATTGCACGTAGGTACTTGTGATTATCATTTCGTATAAAAAACATATTATTACAGATAACCTTGAATTACTTACCTGCTTTATTGAATTTTTCATCTAAGGACTCCCGTAATCTTAATTTACAATGATAGCATTATTATTGTAAATTAATTGTATAATTAGGTAATATGACTAACGCTTACTAAATTACATTACATTTTAATGATTCTAAACGTATACCTTTATTTTAATTTTCCCGTTTAATCCATACCAATAACTTAAATAACAAATCCAACCCACGACCTTTGCAGAGTGGTTAACCCTTAGGCTAACGCACACATGCATAACCAAAATCGAGGTACATACATGAGCTTAACTTCTGTACTATCCATATTTTGTGCTTTAACTAACTCAGCCAGATAATCTGCAGAATACCTAGTTAATCTGCACTCTACCTGATTTACGCACTTTAACGGTAACAGATGCACTTTAACTCCGGCACTTGAACATCGACATATCTTAACTGACAGTTAACTTGACAGCTGACATTTCAAACTGACAAACAAAGCTGTAATGTGTCTTTAACACAATGGTTGCAATCATAGACATACATACATAGACCGGCCTTGCACGTTCGAATGTGCGTCAAGTTCGAACAATCCAATTTTGAATTGAATCGGTTTGTGCGTGAAGTTGGCGCAATGGAATTTTGTTACTATATTTGAAAACGAACAGATTACACAGTGATATCTCGCTTCCGCGTTTGGAAGTTTTAGTCGTGCTGTCTCTGTCACTTACATATGTGACGCGCCATTTTACTAAAGTTATTATTTTAGAAATTGTGAAAATAATTTACAATTCAAAGTTTACATAATGAAATGTGATTCCTTTGGACTTTATTTGTGTTTCTTGAATTGTTAGAATATTTTTGAAGGCACAGGAAGCCATATTTTCTACATTTGCGGACGTAATTACTGAAATCAATTTTGCGTAAGGAAGATGTGTAACTCGCTGCTGTCTACAACAGACTGACTTGATCAATCACTCAATCACACAACCTAATGTTGACCACTCGTCGTGCGCCTTATGTATGTTACGGGCGCATCTTTACTTTCTACATCCATGGTTGCAATTAATAAAATTGACAAATAAACGCGCATCCATGACTGGGCTCAGTCAACAGCATAGGTACATTCCCATTTCCGTTACGCAAAAATCTTAGGTACACGTTTCATTTTCTAGTTTCCATCCGTCCCCTGCAATAAACAAAGAACTTCATTCCAATAGTAATTAATATCCTCACGCTAAACTCTAACACCAAACATATGAATACGAAAATATGAACCGAAAGCGGTTACACAGTTAAAAAGCTGTTACACAAAACTCCAATAATGAATGTGTTCGAAACGTCGATATATTATCGCACCCTATAAAGAAATAATGATGATTGCTACAACAGTCAGAGAGCATCATAAAATCGCAAGCCTCTGAACACAGCGCATGACTGAAGAACGAAAAGAGAGATTTGTTTCAAATAATAAATATAAAGGAGAACTGCCATTTTGACCCGACATGAAAGAAACATATCCCAGTTTTTTTATTATGTTGATTTTAACAAATATCTATTATTGTTATATTCGAAATAAGTGGCTAACAACAAAATATTTCACTTTAAACTTGAATTTTTTCATACTAAAAAGAAATGTTTGATATTTATTTGCACAAAAAACTTGTAAAATAAGGATTATCCAGATGACCTAAAGTTCTAGTAAATAATAATACGTAACTACTTACATCTTTTGGTAAGAACTCACGATGCGGAATTTTTCCGAGTCCGCCGCGGAAACCGAATTGCGCTACGGCGCACGTCGCGGAGATAAAACGCGTCGTGAGTTTTTACTTTGCTTTTATTTTTAATTATAAATATATATTTTTAAACTTCAAGTAAGTTTATATCGATCGAGTTAAGGTTCATTTAATCTTCAAAGGTACCATTAAAATCTGGGAGCTTGATAGTGGAATATAGGTAATACTAATTGCTCTAATGGAGATAAAGGTTTGGTGACTGTCTATATTTCCTATTTTTATTGAGTATGGGTCATTCTAAATGGATACAATTGCTATTAAGTGGAAAATAAATGGTTTTCAAATATTTCGCCTGAGTAAAGTCACATAGCTATAAATAGTTGTTCGCCATTGTTATTTAAAATATTGTTACTATATTTTTGTTATATGTAATATAACAAAAAAACTGAGGTACCTACTTTTCATTACTGTCGGGCCTGGGTAAATTTTCTATGGGCCATGGCAGTTCTCCTTTCATGGCATTATGTTTGGTAAACTAACTGTATTTTAGAAAGAGGTTTAATACTATTGGGTTAACCTAAATAAGTGGCTTTTTAATCAAACATTATTTTATCTCCTACTCGTATGCAAACATTATGTCAGCTTCTCCAGCCTTTGTAGATAAGATAGTGTCGGTTTTTGTTTTTAATTTGGCGCCAACGTTTTATTATTATCAGCTTGTCAGCTTGTCACTCAGTTTTACTATAACCAAAGGTTAACGATCTTCGTTATTCATTTTAATTTCCTTTATCTATGCAACAACGAGCCTATTATAAGAAGTATATTAAATTAACAGAAAATCGGCCAATTTATGATTCAATACAAAAAAGAAATTTAATTTGTTTTATTTGCGTATCCAAACATGTGCAAAGTGTGAAAAAAATCCGTTGAAACACAATGTCTTTGACCGTTCTCTTCTGTCTATCCATATCCATAATAGCATGAGTTGTTTCGAAGTAAAATAACAACAATTACCTATTACTGCAATATAAGAAAATTGTGATTAGACTATTGTCCATTGAGGAATAAGTCTACTTCATGAGGGTACTTAGTATTTGATGCACTGCACTGCACTGCACTGTTAATGTATCTTCCATTGTATACTTATTAATTTAACAGCAGCAGATTGATAGGTGCCGACTTATTACGGTTAATAAATATCCTATGTGTCTGCATTCTCTGAAATACATAGTACATATATAAATATGAAACTTATTGTAGTTGGTATTAAAACGTTATGAATAATATGATTTAAAAATAAGGATGGTTTTCGTCGAATCTGCAATCGAATACACGGTCAGAAACCCACAGGTCGTTACCTAACAGTTTTTACTGATTTAAGAGAATTTAAATTCTATCGACGATCCATTAAAATACAAACCAACAGAAACTGGGACGAATAGCACGCGGAATCCAAATGTAGGTTATACCTACCTCGGAATACTGCACTGTTATAACTGTTATAAGTGTAAACGTTCACCAACGATCCGGCTAAACAACTACATATATTATAAACACGACAATAACCTTTATAAATTGTTTTAATTGAAACGCGCCAATAAATTAGCGAAACTCGCGTCCATGTCATGTCCATGTGTGTTGATTGTTTGTATGCAGCAGTGTTCCAACTCACAACAGAGTTACGAAGTTCCAACTATATTATCCTACACACTACTATATGTATTATCATTCAACACAAATCAACTCCACATGGCACATGCACGCACTCCACTCGCAATTCACTTCAATTCAGTAGTTCGCGAGTGTGAGAGGCGGCATGTCGACGCGATGCGACTCCGCGAGGTTTCCTACGTATATAATACCCGCTATAACAAACAGTAGCACACGGCCATCAAATTCAAACTACCGGTTTTAAATACAATGGACTATAACTGAAACTATTACATTCTTAACAAGTTACCGGTGGGTGTGATACGTTAAATAACTTCAGTGGCTGAACGCAGTAAATAATAGCGGTGGTGTATTTTTTTGGTAAGTTACGTTTTTTGTCAATGTGTTTTATAAAATTTTCTTATATCTAAATATTCAATAGGTACCTATAAAGAATGATTGGAATTTTATAAACTACCGAAATTATAGATTCCTTTTCCTACCAGTTGTTTATAGGAAAGGTAAGTGCTTTACCTAAGTGGGGAAATTGTTTAACTATGGTTTAAGTACCTATTTTCATGTTTGTTAAAAATACCTAAATATATATCGACATCCTGACTGATTTCTAAATGATCTTCTCGTGTGGGCATCGTGGGAAGTGTTGGTTAAACTATGCAATATGGGCTTCTCTCGTCAGGACGTCTACTCAGGATATCAAATGAAACACAGGATTGAGCCATCAAGTAACCAACTGCTTTATTCAATGATCTCTCTTTGGCTCAATATGAATACTCGGTTTGGTTTGCTTTGGTATTGATTGGATTTACTTCGCGATGTTACGATATTGATTTTAACCACTCGCACCCGCGGTCACGCGATATTTAACTCTTTTAGATTCACGGCATTACAATTAATAAGGAATCTTTACGATCACCAACACGACCTTCATTTCTTTTTCATTATTCTTTTTCTAATGACCGATCAACCGCGCCATAGAGTATCGATTCGCTATGGATCCGCGCCTACTACAGATTAAATAGCACCAAACGAATAACATGGATTAACTATTCCCGACACGGCCATCGCTGACAGTCACCCGTCCCTGGGTGATGCTCCATTCCGATATCATCGCCATCACAATTGCTCGATCCGCGATTTTCAATTACTTCAAATCAAAACAAAACTCAAAATCTTTAACATCAAAAATGACTATTGCTGCTACTGCTGCGAGTGGATTTCAAAAACTTTATGTTGCATTTTTTAACCCTGACTACCGTAAACTACCACTCGCTTCGCTAGTGTCGCTATGGAGAAGAAGCGAGTGAGAAGAAACTCCATAACATAACAACACTTATTTAGAACAAAATTACCAATTTATTATTTGCGCGATTTGTTTTAACTTTTACTCGGTACGTCATCGCGATAAAACCGTATGCGTTTCGGCATCTTCCCGTGATCCGTCCTCGCCCTACCAGCGGAACACGTATTAGGCTTTGAAGATTACCTGTAACAACCAAATACACACGCGAGTATCTCTTTACGCTCGGCCCTTCCTGACCTATTATAAAGTCATTCTCATTCGAAATACCAGTATCATTTTAACCTGAGCCATGTACCAAAGTCGTAAAACAAGAAAATTTCTCAACGCCTTCAAATTAACCCCTTTAACGCCAAGGCTCTCTCTTCGCCTTTACAACTCTACAACAAGGTAAGCTTTCTCTTTCCACATTTGTGGAACGAAAGAACCATACCTACGGCAAGCTTTCTCTTTCCAGTCCTCTGGAACGAAAGAACCAAGCCCATCTCTCAACACTGTCTCTTTTTTTTTCCTTTTTTTTTTTTTCTTTTTTTTCTTTTTTTTTTCACATATTTTTACGTCTTTTTTTCGTTTTTTTTTTTTTGTCACGTATTTTCTTTCTTTTTTTCTTTCTTTCAAACACAACTGGGAAGCTCTCTTTTTCCACCTTTGCGGATAGAAAGATCCAAACCCATGATCAGCTTCCCCATTCCATCCGTGTGGAACGAAAGAAGCAAACCGATGGGCAGCTTTCTCCCTCCATCCGTGCGGAAAGAAAGATCTAAAACCCTTCTCTAAAACCGAAAGAGCCTGTGATACAATTTCCCTCCTTACATTTCATATCTAATGTTTATTATTATCAATATCCTTTTCGACTGGTACATGACTCCTGAAAACTTCAATAAGCAATCGTGTGCTAACTTATGAATTTTCTACGCAAAGTCAAAATGTTTAACAACCCGCTCTCAAAATTTTGTAAATACAGTTCAATAATTGCAGCATATTTCCTTATTTATATCCATCCTGTCAGTAGTGACATTTCAAATTAGAATTTAAGCCAAGAACTTTGTTTGTAAATTAAATCGCTGTAATATTAAGTCATTAAAATTTTGATAACTTATTTTGTCATAAGTTGGCAAATGTGCAACAACATTAGAGTGATTATTCTTTACTGAACATAACATCTGTCTCGTACTGAATACTCGTTACCAGAATTATAAGCAAGTTCAACCAAACCATCTTTAAGTGCTCATTGTGCTCCAAACCCGCTTGGTTGCCCGGTCGCCTTGAGACAACGCAGACATCCGCACCACCGCTCAGCTCTCGCTATACTCTTTCTCCGCTGCCTGCGACGGTGTCCGTTCGAACCCGATTGCGATGTAGCCAGAATCTTTGTATTTTTCATCAGCTTCACTTCTGGACAAAGAAAGACAAAAGACAGAAAAGGAAATGATTGACATTTTATGTTCCTACAGGAACCCTTCAAGTTGTTCGACAGCAGACTCAAGCAAGAGGGTGGTTACTAGACAGACATGCTTCACAACAAATACAAACAAACCAATGATCATACTGACGGTCAAGACAAAGTTACGCACCCGAGAAGACTAATCTTCGTGAACACATTTAAATTAAATTCATTAGCGTTCGCTATATTTTTTTTATTTAGTCAAGAAATAACAGATGATGGTAAGTGATCACCAAGTATCCAGGTGGTGGTGGAATCTGGGTTGATAATCGTGTTGTGCGGTAAACAGAAGTTAACTCTAACTTTTCAACTAAACGGTTCTTATAAAAACATTCCACATTAATAAAGAGATGTCGGACTACTAACAAATGCCTATTGCTTTCAAATTTCTGCAACGGATATTCTCTACAGTAACGGCTCATTCAAGTCATGAATCAACAACCGTCACATATAATGGAACATTACAGGTAGAGATATTAATGAAATTATAGGTATCCTCCGTTAAATTTGGCTTTACAACAATTTAATTCTTCAACATTCTTCTAATCATTTAATTGAACAGTATCTTATTCAAATGACGATATCCTATCTGATGTGCATCATTGCATCCAATGTTAATGTAATATTACCGAACCTCAAAAATATGAACCTTATTATTTTGGCTTCTTCCATAGAGCCGATGCCACATTACTTTTCGTTTATTCAGTAATCAATTAAACAGTACTCTCCAGTTTTCAGTATTAATTCGAGAGGGTGAATTTGGTCGATACACACTCATATTGGTCTCATACTCTCACGAGCTGATTTTCTGTATCACAATTTCCACGGACAAAAGTCAATAAACACACATACGCACAAACAACGGGAACAAATTTAAAATCATTCAAATTCTCACGTTCCAATAATCGAACCTAGAACCTACTAACGACAATCCGATATTGCAGCTACTTCACCACATAAGTCGTCTGACGTACATCTAAACCTTTTTGTAACATACTGTCATTCAAATTGTGAATATCGTTCTTTTAAATAAACTACATTCAAATGTCATTGTCTATATAGTCAAAGTTATCTGTCACGTCACTTTCATAATAAAATTATGGATCTAAAATACACAATTTTATTTCTATTATTACTGAAGAAACCGGAAAACAATATCTTAAGTTAAGTCATAATGTAAATAGAATAAAAAGGAGTCCCCGACCCGGTGGACTGACGACCTGAAGCATTCGCTGGATTCAGAGGGCTCAGGATCGGTCAGAGTAACGCCAGTTAGGGAAGGCTTACGCCCGACCGTGGAGAAGTAAAGGCTTATCCATCAGCCTTCAGACCCATAATATCACTGTATAAATTCAAGAAACACCAGGGAGTATCTACCTACAATAAGATCATTGGGATATTCTTTATTTTTTTTAACAATCTTACAATGAATTGATATTTTAAATGTTCTGTTCTTTTATTTCGCTGCTCATATCCATCCCTGCCAATTTCTAGTCTCCTGTCACCGTGTGAGGGACACAGACCGATGGACTATGGTCTGTACCTTAGTGAATTGATAGATTTCAGACATCCTTGGAAACATTTTAAGAAAAGAAATCTAAGATGTTCAGGTCTCCTCACAATGTAGGTGTTATAAAGATCACACGACAGTTATTTAGCAATATTCCGAACTTGAAAAGCAATCGGCACCAGAATCTAGAAACAAAACTGTTACCGACTGACCGCGTTATGTGTTATTGGTTCTGAAGAGCACGTCCATGCAGGTTGACTGCATTCAGCGCGGCGCACGGCGCTTGCAACGGCAGTAGCTCCGCAGTACGTTACTGTGTAGCGGACTAGCCACCCTCGCTACAAACGGCTCTGACACTGCTCCTTTTCAAAATTTGCTGGGTTGTAGCTTCGTTGATTATTCTCACAGTTTTTTTACATAGCTGAAAGACTAAATATGACGTTAGTTTTATGCTGTTGAAATCAATTATAATTATGGATGATTCAATGAGAATACGTATCTGCATTTCCATTGTGTAACACCTCTTAGTTCCCGCTGCAACATGCCATTCAATGCCTTTCAAAAATTTTTTGTTTGGATATTTTAGGTAGGTATTTTGTGTATGGAATAGGTATCTATTTTGCTGTAGAGACAAAATACGCCAATAGCTATGTCCTTTATCATCGTTCTCCTCTCTGTTTAAACCAACACCGATCCCGCTTCGGATATCGACATCCTGACTGATTTCTAAATGATCTTCTCGTGTGGGCATCGTGGGAAGTGTTGGTTAAACTATGCAATATGGGCTTCTCTCGTCAGGACGTCTACTCAGGATATCAAATGAAACACAGGATTGAGCCATCAAGTAACCAACTGCTTTATTCAATGATCTCTCTTTGGCTCAATATGAATACTCGGTTTGGTTTGCTTTGGTATTGATTGGATTTACTTCGCGATGTTACGATATTGATTTTAACCACTCGCACCCGCGGTCACGCGATATTTAACTCTTTTAGATTCACGGCATTACAATTAATAAGGAATCTTTACGATCACCAACACGACCTTCATTTCTTTTTCATTATTCTTTTTCTAATGACCGATCAACCGCGCCATAGAGTATCGATTCGCTATGGATCCGCGCCTACTACAGATTAAATAGCACCAAACGAATAACATGGATTAACTATTCCCGACATATATAAATAGAATAACGGAATTCACATAAGTACAATGTTCTAAAACATATCATATCTTTCATATCATATTTTACCTTTTTCTCCCCCTTTAATATTATTACTTACCTAAAAAGTTACATTCAGGTTGGTAGATTCTTCATTCTCATGTAAATTCAGAAATATAAACAGGAAAATAGGTCACGACACGATATCGTATACATACATAGAATAAGAATAGAGAATGCAATTGCAAGGCTTGGATGCACCGTAGGTACCTACTGTTCACAGTTCACACCATAGGTGAACAATATAATACAGGTAGGACCTATTAGTATCGTTCATCAGTCTGTCTGTGACCCCGCAAGCCCTTAGTAACACACAAATACTTATACCTATAGTTTCGGACCACACATAATACAAACGCTCACTTACAGTCTATTTACCTTTTTTTTATCGAGGGGGAAACCTTCAAAAGGTACCCGGTGCCGTGGGAGCGACACAGGGTTATGTGGGACTTTTACCCACTAAAACCCCCCCGGTGGCCTACCTCAACGCTTGTGGAGGACTCCGGGATCTCCAAAAGAACACGACCGGTGCCCTCCAAGCGCGATGTCCCGTACGGACCCATCTCAACGGCTCTGTGCGGCCACACACAGAGCAGTTCTTCCCAGGGTTGCAATTGGGCGGTTCGAGCTCCCACTCTAGCCGCCCGCAACCCCGAAAGCCCCCTTTTAGTCGCCTCTTACGACAGGCAGGGGATACCGAAGCTCGTATTCTGGTCCCGAGCCACAGGGACCAGTCTATTTACCTAGTGTTACGTCGACTCATACCTACTTATATAGGCCAGTGTGTTTAACTTAATGATGCAGCAACGTCTACTTATTGTTCTACTGAAAGGATGCTTTGTGGACAATTTATCATGTGATTAGGTTATATATTATCAACGTTTGATAGTAGCCTATGACTATGACATACCAAAGTTGCATACTACTGTGGTTATTATCTTCGTCTGTTAAAGTCAAATTTCACTTTCACCATCAATTATTGAGTTTAAGACGATCTCTGTTGCTCGCGGTACAATCCGCTAAACATCTGACTTTCCGCCGTGGCATTGAGTCCAGTTCGTTTAATTCCTTATTATATTTCGTGTTGCAACCGAAGACAATTACTTTATTACTTGCAGCAGTACATGAAGTGGTGCCATCTCTGTCAGTTGGAGGTTGTCGAGACCTGTGCCACCTTTTCATTGACTTCCGTTGCAATGTCAAAGACTCAGAAGTTATGCGGGTTTTCATGTGCTGTGTCTTCATGGGCTGGCGTTAGATGTTATGTCAATAAGCACCCACCACTCATTTTTCGCTGTATTAATCTAGGTATTATAGACAGATCTGTTGACTATAGCCATGAAACTTCATGAAAGAGCTAGCTGTAGGTACTTTGTGTGAAGTTGGTACCCGTCAATAGACATGCATATTCGACCAGGAAAGAAGCATGAAAACGCTGTTTTGTTTACCTAATGTTAATCTTATTTCCCTTAGATACTTATTTCACCAGTAGTTTCCCGGTCGTTATCTGCTGTATTATGTATACCTTAACTACAGTCTTCAGTGCACAGTTCCACACCCAATACGAGCTGCAGGGTCAGATCAGCTAGGCTATTCTGTAAGGATATCTTTGACATCTCGATAGCTGAATCCGCGGTGTTCATCAAGTTCGCAATCGAAGTGACACAACTCACCTGAGCGAGCTTCGATATCGAATTTGTTTCTTACAGAATAGCCGTACAGAAGTCAGCATGTTTGGGAAATTTTCATTTACCTACGGTGTTCGTTGCAACAGATTCAAGGATAAATAGATAACATAGCTCTCACTTGTCTACAGTGTAAACTGTCAACAGTACTGGGAAAATTGTAAAACCTTAAACATAAGATTAGAATTCAACAAAAATGATATTAAATAAGTAAACGTTACTCAAGGTTAAAAAGTACGTAAAATCTACGACTTTAGTAACTTATGAATAAGTATTTCAATTATAAAAAATCCATTAGACTCATGTTGGAAAAAATACTTTCTCAAATGATACCTAAGATAATTAAAATGTTCCTTCATGAAACGAATGTGGGTTGTACACTCATCTCTCACAATTCACTCTGCAAGAATTTGAAGATGGGGATAACCCATCTGACTTGTTTAACTTAAGTACTTACCTACCTCGAATCAACTCGAAATTTTCAAGTTTTACTAACTATTATTAATTATAATTAACCAACGTGAGGTCGTGGGTTTTAGTCATGAATGCGTTTTTTGTGATGTCCATGCCACTCACAGCCGCGACACCGGAAATCCTACTGTAGATGTACTGTACTGTACTGTACTGTAGATGAGAGTGTAACTGTTTAATATTCGTTTATTTCTTACATCCTTAATTGTTCCTCATTTCCATTTACGATGAGTGCAAAATATGAGAATCTATACATATTTTAATTTGCTGAATATTTTAATTTATTGTTATTATTTATTTGCATGTGTAATAGTAATGTGTAATAGTATACTTACCTAACTACATACGTCATAAATTTGCACATGTAATTATTAATGTATGTAAGTATCTAACACTATAATAAAAAGCCATTGTTGCATTCCGTTTTATGCTATAATTAGTAGGGTATACACGAACCACAAGTTGTTCGACAAGTAGGATAGGTAACTGCTAGTTACGATGAAATTGGCAGACCCGTTACCCGCATGAAGGTAGAACTACACGGGTGAAAAATATAGGTTATGTTATGTTGCTCGTAGTTTCAACTAAGTATTTGTCATTAGTTACTCATTGTTGGTAGTGTACCTATTTATATTTTACAGTGTGTTATTAAAAATAAAGTCTATCGTGATCGTTGCATTCTATAGTGATGTTCGATAAACAAGTAGTTACAATAATGGAAGTTGCCGATTTGCTCCGGCCTTATAAATATTATCTATGACCTCGCATCAAAGGACCTCGCATTAAATACAATTTTTGTAAGACGATGTGTAACGTTGCACGTACATAACATTTATCATTTATTCAAATTACAAAATATATTTTTAAAATAAAACTAACTTAAACTTATAAACTAATAAAAAATAACTTAACCTACTTAAAATAAACCTAACTAAGATAAACAAACAACGGAATAATTAAAGTAATAAAATACAAATGACATTAGCAAAATAAAATATTAAATCGTATGCGCTGTCCCAAAACACTTTTCTACGCGACATGTTGTTTACTAGCGGATCACCGGCCTGCGCCGGCGACTTCGTCCGAGTCGATCCGAGGGACAGAAGGCTGGCCACCGTCTAACTGAGAGCACTCGTCTCCATTACATTTTTTATTTGCGATAATATACCACTAATTGTATATTGGTAATAGATAAAGCTCGTTTAGCTTACGAATTACTACAATTTGCATAGGTAGGTACTTAAAAATTAGTCGACGTTTGGATAAAGTTTAGTATGTGGACCGTTGAATTGGGTAACCATATTTTTTTATCTAAAAGAGTTTAGTATAAGGAATATTTACGCAAAATTTCAGACTGCGGAAATCAGTAGTTTTTTTTTATCGAATTTTAAAGTCTTCACCTAAACAGTACTAAAACACCTAAAACACGAAAACTACCCCCTCAAAACACAAGAAAAAGGTGTGGGGATGTAGGGGGTTGAATTCCGGTTATAAAAATGCCACCCACAACAATCTGTGACGAACAGTTTTTGAGAAAAATAAAAAAAAACATTCTAACCTAACACTACAGCTAAGTACATAGGGTCAGTTACGACGATCCAAGAGCAAGTAGGTATATCACAATTAAATGACTTTGTCACATATGTCGACCGAACCCCGCTTCGTAGGATGTGTGTGATTGTGCGCGCGAGTGTGTGTGAGTGTGCGTGCGGGTGTGTGTGTGTGTGCGGCACAATTACTCACACATACTTGCAATTACCTACTAGGTCAATAGAGTAGGATGACGAAAAAATAGCGGTAAGAATGGGGGTAGCAGGGGGACGGGGGGGCAGTAGGCCCCCCATAAAGGGGGGGTCGGGGGGCGAAGCCCCCCGCCATAAAAATATAACAAAAAGCCAACCACACTCTAGTTGGGTATAGGTTAGGTTCGACTGTAATAGAACCACGCAGAAAAAAGGGACCCCCGAAAGGGGGTCCCGTCGACATATTTTTACAACACTCTCTGCCCTAATAGGTGGGGATTAGCTAGTTTAAACTTAGACCGTATTAGAAAACTGACCCCATGTATGTAGCTGTAGTGTACAGTGTTAATGTTAGCACTTTGAGGTTAGAATCGTTTTTTTTGTTTTTCTCATAAACTGTGCGTCGCAGAGCTTTGTGGGTGGCATCGATGTAACCGGAAATCAACCTCCTACATCCCCTTACCCTTTTCTTGTATTTCGAAGACCTAGTTTTCGTGTTTTATTCGTTTTAGTACTGTTTAGGTAGATTTCAAAATTCGATAAAAAAAAACTATAAGGCTCCGCGTCTCAGGCTTCGCGGTGGAACTTCCCCTCATCCCCCCCTACCCCATCCCCACCCCCACACCCCTAAATTCGACGGTCCACATACTAAACTTTAACCCGACGTTTTCGGCCTATGTACCTACGAGGTTGATACACGTACGGAGTAAATACGTGTCAGTGGTATTAAATAAGTAAATTATATACTCGGACCCCAAATTGGGTAAGTTTGAACAAGGTTTATTATTTTAATAAGTAGGGAAAGTAATAATTTAATTATTAAGTAATTGTGTTTGAAAAGTAATATAAATTAATTTAACTTATTTGCCAGGGTTCTGCTCATGTGCTTTCATGTAATACATTAGCAGCCATATTGTGTGCTTGTTTCGTGTACGACCACAACGTGGAACATACATACATCGCCACGCTGGCCCTTCTTCTTTTTAGCTGTTTCTAAACATAATTTTCCTTATTAATAATATAATTTTCTATTGTATACAACATTTAGAGAATCACAAGTGGCCAATATTTTTAATAACTGAAGCAGATCTTCTACCTGCTTTTGCATCAGCTTAATTTCTTTCTTTTTTTAAATTTTGATTGTAACTCCGTCCTGATAGTAAACACTTAACACCAACTACTTCGTAGGGTTCTCTCCATGGTGTTTACTATCGGCGGAGAAAAAAAAAGAATATTTTGGATCATATAAGTTCAAAAAAAAGAATATTTTGGATCATATAATAACTTTAGGAATTAATAAATTCCAGGGTCCTACGTGTGGATAATAAAATACCAAAGGTCCTACGCCCGGGCTACATATTAGCCCTAATTACCAAGGGGCTCACTGTGGTACCTACCTACCAAAAAGGACTCAAAGTGGACTGGACGACGAAGCCCAGCCAAGGACGGAGGCCAGGGGAGTACCTGCCTACGTAGCAAAACCAGACCAGGGTTTACGACTCACGACCCATATGTAACTTATTTTACAATAAATGTTCCTGTAGTAAGGGTTAATATATCTTTTCATTTCATTTCTATTTCGTTTATTTTCAAAAACCCCGGCGCGGCGGGACAGATGTTAAAGTTCCTGTTGTAGTAGTATTTTTTTTCGGTGTGTTCTGCTTGCTGTGACTTTCAAAGAAGATAAAGCTAAGCTAAGCTACAACCCATTAATGGCCCACTACTGAGCACGGGTCTCTCCTCATTACTGAGGAGGCCTAGAGCATTCTCCACCACGCTACTCCAATGCAGGTTGGTGGAGGGGTTAGTGCATGGCCAACCCAGTGTCGAAAGTTTTCAAGCCGCCCGAAGGCCTCCGACACGGCTTAACGATTGCTATCAATCGATAACAACCGGGACCGACGGCTTTACGTGCCCTCCGAAGCACGGAAGGAAGCGCTCAAGAAATTTTGCCACTAGCGGTCACCCATCCGACTACCGACCGCACCCGCTGTTGCTTAACTTTGTCGATCACTTAGGATCGACGCAAGCCGCCGGGCTATGAGCGCTGATCAAAGAAGATAACCTAAAATAATTGTGTCGTATGACCTCCCTATGCCCTCTTTAGAGATTCTGCCGAATATTCGTGCAAGGAAACACCTTTCTTGAGTATATTTTAAATCGTGATTCAATCATCTCTCTCACATTTTTAGGGTTCCGTAGCCAAATGGCAAAAAACGGAACCCTTAAAGATTCATCATGTCTATCTGTCAGTATGTCACAGCCACTTTCTTTTCTCTGGAGCCGGTTTCACTTTTTTAGAGGCGACCATCTTAGACCTCGGGGGTAGCAACGCATCTGTGACCGAATTGGAACAAGACTCATACTAACAATAACTAACTGGACTATTACTAACATTATCTAACAGGACTAATTATCACTAACATACCCTGTCCTCGCACTTATTAACAAACTAACCAACTAATATTCTAACACCATCTACTAACTGAACTAACCATCCTAGTCCCTTTGAGTCTGGTTCTAGGTCGGTCACAGTTGTTATGGGCGGCAGGGGAAGGGTGGTACTGCATGCTCGTTTGCTATCTTAATTCCATAAAAAAAAAAAAAAAAAGAATTATATAAGGATGTTGCCGCGCACAAATACAGAGCCGAGCATTCTTATGCCAAATACAATCGTGCCTACTTCCTGATGTAATTTCATGTTGTCTACCCTCACCAGAAGTTTATTAATCTCTGTGTACGTTAGGAGGGCCATGGAGGCAGTGTGCGCGCGCGGCGAGCCCGCATGCGCGCCGCTCGCGCTGGCGGCGGCGCTGCACTCGCTGCACCTATACTGCGCCTCCGTCGCCGCCGCGCTCATCTGCTGCTGCGCGGCCAAACGACCCCACTGGTAACTAACTCATACTTTACTCTAAACAGTGATTTGATTTTAACCACTGACCTTTTCGAAGGTGGTTTCGTACGCTCCAACCGAATGGCCAGAGGTGTTCCACGAAGTGGGCTGTGAATGACTTTAAATCGACCGTGTGATTAAAACGGTAATAAGAGGCATATCCGGGTCAACAGTTAATTTTAGACACAGCTCTTTGTTCTCTGATTAATTAATTGTTTAGGTACCTTAATTCAATAGTTTGATTAACTATCTACTAAATTAAATCTTACTGAAGCGATTTTTTCCTCACACAGGCACGGCAACAGTTGGCGCGCTCAAAATATACGCGGCGTGGCTAACATAGCCCTCGGTGTGGCGTGGTGTCTGGACGCAGGCGCGGCCACTCTGCGGCCCTCCGAGACCGTGCACCTGGTGGCCTCTCTAATGGCCCCGCTGGCCTGGCTGGCCGCCGCAGCCCTCCACGTGGCCCTGTGGACCCGCCGCTCCACCGCCCCCATCCTGTACCTAGCGATATACTGGCTCCTCTCTGCTGCTTCCTCAGCGTTCATCTTGTTCCGACACGTGCAGAGTGGAACTTCGTACTCGAGTATACAAATGTACATCCACGCGACAGCGACGTTGCTAGCTTTGTGCGTGTGTGCAGTGGACTCGACTTGTTTTTACGACGAGGTGATTTATTGCAATATTTAAATACCTACTACACTATGGGTAATTTAATGTTATTTACTTACATACTTACATTTTATGATATCTACACGCGCTAGTAACTCGATGGCTGAATCAATTAAAATCGTGAACAAGTTAGCATATCCCCATATTATAGATTCAACGAAAGCTTTTATCGGCTTAAGCCGATTCCGTGTCAAAAACAATTTATTAGTGAGAGCCTTGGTTGTCCAATACATGAGAGCCAATAGCAAAATTTTGTGCGGGTTTTAATTCTTGCTACCGAGGGCACGTGTACCTACGTAAGAAGTAGATTTGCAGATGTCGTAAATCGGCATGGAAAGCAACCAGGGCGTAAAAATTTACGACATTACTTAACCATTCTTAGTAAAAATCTGCAGTTGAACAACGTATCGAACAATGGTAATGGTTATTTATTCAGGATAAGAGGCGATAAATTAAACTAAGGTTTAAAAAAATAAAAAAATGAAAATTAACCCAATTAAGGAAGACAAAAGCAGAGAATAATGTATGTAAATAGAAAGTCGCATGCCAACAGTCGGCTCATTACGGAGTAATGCAGAAACGAGTATATTATTTCAATATGTAGTGCGAAGATGCTAGTGGCATTCATTATGATCATAAACGGTGCATGATACGACGCACATGCGACAGGGATGCATTGATTGACTGCAAATAACTTTCTTTTTTTATATAAATCTGTTCACGCGTCAAAAATCTTTTTTTATATCTATTAAGTAAGTACCTAGCTGGTGAGCTCATCCCGTAATTAATATATAAATTAAGAATTTAGATACCTACCTATATTATAGCTTTATTAATAACACATGAAAAGAAAGTATGCAAATGCAAGTCGCGCCAAATAATTAAACCTATCATAACCAACCTTTTGGCTATAAAATGATTAATGATAATATTAGACAATATAGATAAATGTCAAGGGTAACTAATCGATGTTTGTTTATGGAAAATATTAGAGAAACCTATTCATGGGCATACCGAGCTTCCTGTTTGTAAAATAAGTGTTATAAAACGAAGTTATACACACATTAGTAGCTAAAACTGCATTCAAATCATATAAACCGTAACTGAGATAAGCGTAAACAAACGTACTTACATACAAACGAGAAAAGAATCGTAAATATCAGTCATATAATAACTATCTAATGACTACCTTCTACTAGTACCTACTACTAACTACTAACAGAACTACAAGAGGACCATGAGAACGTAAAATCTTAATTACACACATAATTATGTCAAACAAAATAGCTACAATGGCCGAAAATAAGATCAACACTAAAAATCTTTTGTGGTTGAGATCATCACTGAAAATAATTCTACGGATTTCTGTACAATCATACATTGATGAACCATAAGCATAACATATCGAAATATTTAACGGTCAATATGGCAATTAGGCTCTTGCCTTTTTATTGTTAAAATTTTGTTGGCTTGCCTTTTTATCTAATTTTACTAATACCTAGCTAGTAGGTACCTATCAAAAAGGCTTTGATAAAAAGGTTAGTGCACCGATTGTTCTAAGATCGCCATTTCATAGCTAATAATGTAATTATGCAGAGGTTTTCGATTGTATGACTCAAGATTACCTACCTAATACGTGTAAAAAGTCCAAAGATCTTCATCATAATGTCTAGTCAACAGTTTAATTGGTAACTTCTTTTAACTGTATTAGCAATGAAACATTATCTATTATTTTCGACTTTGTTGGTCAATACCTCGGTAAATAAAATCTACACTTTTCGAAACAAATAATGTAAGTAAGTAGTGTTATTGGGGCAATTTTTATTTAAGAAAACTGGGCACGGGAAAAGTATTCCCGTGAGCCCACTGCGACCATTCCTGATTATTATGGCCATCGCATTGACATTAGATTTGGTCTCCTACACCTACGGTCTGGAATTTACTAGGGCAATAGGTATATTTTTTATTTTGATCGGTTTTGTATAAAGTACTTACCTACTGAGTTAAAACGATTAGTAACACAAGTTCGCAAAACAAAGAGTAGGTACTTAGATATTTTTTATTTTTGTCGGTTCAATTCGCGCTGTTTGTTTCTTATCTCACTAATATGTTAATTGTTTCCTTGATAAGGTGTGTGATTTTTTATTTATCATCATACTGTGTACTATCTTTACCTACTATTAAAACTCATAACCGCATGAAAGCAGACCTGCGGGATTATATTGTATTAGTCACGCGGGAGTCGGGACGGACGTCGCCATCCCAGACGTCGGCCGCTGAGACGCGCTCCTTGTCTGGCGCCAATAACTTCTCCCGGGTTCCGACATTAACTGAATCTTCCACTAAACAACCGCTTATGACGTAACAATATTATAATTATGTGCGGGTTAAAGTTGTTCGTAAAATATTAATCATTTTAGTGTAAATAAATATTGTTGTTACAGGTCACAAAACGATTACAAAATCGTCAAAAGTCCCCTCCAGAATCTCACAATATATGCTATCAGCATAATAAAACTCATTTCTTTTCAAAAATAAGCTTCTTTTGGCTCACTCCTCTTTTATATAGAGGCTACGAAACATCGTTAGACAGCGACGATTTAGGGGAATTACCTGATGAGGAAAAATCTAACAAATTTTATGAAAAGTTCAAGAAAATATATAATAACCAGCAGGTACTTTTTCAATAATGTATCAATAATGTATAGCTCAAAGGTACTATTTACATGTCGTCGACCGGTCGTATAATTGCTGCGTAGGATCCGACGAAAGACGATGCTACCATCTCAGACCAAGCTACCATAGATACACATTATTGTGACATTAATTTCAGAATATCTTAAAAAGTTTTTATCCAGAACAACGATTTGTCATTTGCAAAACCTCTAACTTGAACGGTAGGTACAGTGAAATGAAATGTACACTGAAATGGCAAAAATTGGAACTAACGAAAAGTCATTCATAAGTACGTTGTGGTCATTCATCTGTCAGTTACTAGTGTGCAATGATTGGTCAAATGAATGTCAAATGCGTCCGACAGCGCCTCTTTCGTTTCAATCTTAAGTTGGGTTTACTATATGATGCGATGGCGGATCAAATCATGAAATGACGGCATGTCATGAAATGCCTGGGATTATTAATAACGATCTGGCTAATAATACAAACGGTCGACGACATAATTATGTACCTACTTAGTATGTATTATGACTTTTGATGGTATTAAAATCTACAAATTACCATGTATTTAGTTTACAGATAAGACCGAGCAGGGTCCCAGTATGTGGAAATGTTTTGTACGAGTTGTTTGGCCGAATTTTTATATTGCCGGTGTAATGAAACTTCTTGGGGACATGCTTGGTGTTATTCCGCCATTGGGTTTAGCCGTTATTATTCAATATATAGAAAATCCTATTACTTTTGAGAATTCTAATACAGCAGTTACAATTGAAGAGTTTTCAAAAAATGGTTACATCATGCTGCTTATCGTAACATTGGCGCTTGTAATTCAGGCATTTTTGTCACAAAATTCTACCCACTTGGTTACCGTTGAGGGAACTAGACTAAAAACAGCTTTACAGGTAAGTGACCTATTAAAACGGTTGCTAAATTTTAATCTTTATCAGATCACTTTTAAAATTTCTAGTATTTTTTAAGAGTATGGTGTATGACAAATGTATGCGCTTGGCATCATGGTCGTCTTCAGATTCAGGCATGGATGAGGAGTCCCCGCTTTTGCATTCTGATGACGAAACCCCCACACAGTCTGGACTTCTCACAAATTTAATGTCACAGGATACATACAACATAATGTCGTGCGTTTGGATATGTCACTATGTTTGGGCCATACCGCTAAAGGTAATTCGTATATAGTAATCATCATTACTTTATTGGTTATTAACGTAAATCAAATGTGAAAGAAAAATGATTGTTTCAGGTAACGGTAATTTTATATTTGCTATATACAAAACTTGGGGTGAGCGCAATAATAGGAACCATCGCTAGCATTTTTTTCATCACGCCCCTGCAATTTTATATTGGCAAGAAGCTTTCTGATAATTCGAAGCATATCTCCAAGTGTACCGACCACAGAGTTTCAAAAATCGCCGAAATATTGCAAGGAATTAACGTTATAAAGTTATACGTGTGGGAAGACATATTTAACGAGAAAATATTGCAATTAAGGGAAGTCGAACTGAAACTACTTAATAAAGATTCCATATACTGGGGATTTCTAAGTACGTATGTGCCGAATGTGTAGAAAAATAAATGTAAGATATTTATCAATCAAATAGTTTGTTAGAGAGTTAGTTAATTTTAATATATTACACGAACTATTGTTGCAGCTTTCACAACTCAAGTTTCTACAATACTAGTAACGGTGATTACTTTTACACTGTACTACTTTATAGAGGATAGCAAAGGTCTAACGGCCGTCAACGTATTCGCTGGCCTGGCGCTTTTCAATCAACTAACTATCCCGCTTCTGATTTTACCAGTGACTGTTCTAATGATAATTCAAGCTATGGTAAGCAGCTAATATAAAAATATGATGTACATAAACTTATATAGTGTTTTTGAGCTGACACTACAAATAAATAAAAGGACAATTATTTATTGTTCAGGTCAGTACAAAAAGGATCAAGAACTTCTTGGATCTCCCTGAATCAAGCAATGTTCGGGAAGATAATAACGAAGATTTTGGTTTGGAAAGTACACCGAAGAAAGTCAATCGTGTATGTACTAAAGTAAACGGACAAGGAGAGACTGTACTTCCAGAAAAAACATCAAACAATCAAACCGATTCAATCGATTTGGACAAAGAAGAACAATTTTCAGATGACGACATTCCTGAACAAGGAGTAGAGTACCTAGTAAGGTTTAGAAACGCAGCATTTTCATGGAAAATGAAGGACAACACATGGTTAGATATAGATGATTTAGATATTCCAGCAGGTAGCTACGAGGATATTATTATTTAGTTTATTTAGTAAATGTCATTAGCGTATTTATCTTGTTGGTACTGAACTTTATTGGCGCAAGAGAATCATGTATGACCTGATATTTCATGTTTAATTTTAGGTAAATTAATAATGATTGTTGGTGCCACGGGTTCTGGCAAATCTTCATTTTTGTCGGCGGTACTCGGAGAAATGTATTTAGAGCGAGGCGACGTCAGTGTTAATGAGTAAGTTACATGAGATACCTATACGTAAATATTCAAACATATTCAAGTCAATATGCGATTACGCGTTTATTTTTTGATACTATTTCGCATCACGCTATTACCTTAATTGATTGTAAGTAAACACTCTCATTATTAACCACGAAAGGTTTAATTACATTTCGCCTTTCGTAATTAATAATATTCAATTAATTTAAATTAACATCAATAATAAACTAGGCTACCTAGTACAATTTTTATTACGTACAAGATTATAATAGATAGGTATGCAAGTTTAAAAAATGTTACTTCATTAGCTAACATAATTCTATTATAAATTATAATTGTAAAATAAGACATTAATTCAATACTAAGCAATGTCATGTCACAATGTCGTGATCGAAACATGGAAGATCTAAAAATGTTGTGATGTCAAATGTTCAACCAAAATAATATTATGTAGAGTACGAGTGGAATTTTTATGAGACATTAACATTCGTTAACATTCGTAGATATGAGTAGCTATTCTACATTGTATGATTGTATGCATTCGTGTGCAATGAAATGAGAAGTCATATCGGGTATAAATTTAAATCTCACAGATGCCCAGTCACTACCAGAAACAGTTGACATCATCAGAACTCTTTCACAAACAACCCATTAATGCCATTAGTGATATTCGAAGTTACTGACATTAATGGGCGGCGTTGACCATCACCAGATAGCTCGACTTAAAGAACTTCCAGTTACCATTTGTGTAGTACCTACAATACTTACCTACAAGAAAAATATGCCTATGCATAAAATGATTGTTTTAGACAATGCTCGATGTGGTATGCGGGGCAGCCGCCCTGGCTGCTGGAGGGCTCCATACGGGAGAACGTGGTAATGGGCAACTCCTGGTGCCCAAAGAGATACGCCCGGGTGCTGCGAGCCACCGGCTTGCGGCCCGACCTACAACTTTTACCAGGTAACGAATTATAAAGTTGGTTGTCACTGCTTTTCCCGCCCTACATACTTAAATTAATTTAGGTATAAAAACATGTTGGTATAAGATATACTTACTTAGTTACTATATTTTTGCGATTGTTCGTATTTTAACGTATAAGTATTGTGGTGATTTAGTATTAAGCATTATTGTTAATATTTTAGGATGTGTTAGTCCAGAAAAATGTATATAGGTACCCATCACAGCTTTCTTTTGTCCAAACCTGAATCTTGAAACCTGCCAATCCTGCAATATAGAATATCCAATTGAAATCGTAAATTATAATCAAATTACCTGTAAGTATTCATCTATTTGTGACTTCAATAAAATATTCCAATCAGGAATTTTATTGCGATGCTACTAACTGCCGGAATCATGATCCGAATTGTTACGCGTGCACGGGCCATATATCGACGGTTAAGAACCAATACCGCCTATCTTCACTTTTGACCATTTTTAGGTTTTTATGTACATAGTGTTAAAGTCCATTTTTACGTCGTGTAGTAAAAACAGCCATATCAAAATCAGGATAGAAAAGAAGTTATGAAACAGTGCAAATATCGCCTAAGTTACTTGACGTGTTTAATTTCTGGCAATACCGCCTATCTACATGCACGCGTGTTTACCCTTCCATTGCATGCAGCGAAGTAAGCTGTTTTGTTGAGTGTGATACAAATAAGGCGCGAAAGAGAGGGGTTGCGTGTCTGGTGCGGAGATCGGGGACGCAATTTCGTTTCTATTCAACTTCATTGCAGTTACGGACACGTCTAAAATAGTCGCTTTTTTGTAATTTGTAATGTTTGAGTGGTTTTTGAGTGAAAACTTAAGGAAATCACAATTAAGAAGTAAGTAACAACACAGTATTTAACATAATTTAATAATGAAACAAGTTTTTACCCATAGCTACTCATTTGTTATAAAATAATGTAGATAGCTGTTATTGAAACAGAAATCATTTCACATCATAGGAGTACCTCATGTAGATAGCTGATATTGATAGTTTCCTTTTATCAATTATTAGGCGGAAACTTAAGTTTTAACAATGAAATTATGTGATAGTACAGAGCATTATCCGTGTAAAGAGCGGACTATTTTATAATAACGACTTTTATTATAATGTGACAGCCCTGGCGTACCACCTCGCTAAACAATAGACAATAGGGGCCATAAACATGCCATGCTAACAATAGAACAATAGCGCGCTTGCCCGTCTCGAAAGTACGCACGACGCTTCGACCATTACGGCAATAGTCATACGGGCGAAAGTCGGTTGCAAGGAACGTACTCGAACTTTGTTCGACGCGGGTCCGGACTTAGCGAGAAAGTTCTGGATTGGCGTGAGTGGTATAAAAAGGGGCGATCGTTTGATATGGCCTCCTTATTAGAAGCCATACAACGGAGCCAGCGCGAAGCAATGAAGAGCCTGGAAAGTAAATTGGAGAGCCAGCGCGAAGCTGTGGAAGCCATACAGCGGAGCCTGCACGAAGACATGAAGAGCCACCGCAAAACCATGGAGGCAATCGACGCAATGCTGGATGGTTTCCAGGGAGATTTGAACGTCGTGAAGGAGGACCTGGAATTGGTAAAAGTGCGTACATCCGAGCACGACCAATCCCTCAAAAGCCATGACGCGTCAATCAACAGCCTCAGTGCGTCAATGAACTCCTACGAAACTAGGCTCGGAGAGTTGGACAACAAGCTGCAGAAAATAAAGGTTTTGGGCACGGCGGCAACTAGTTCAGGCCCTGGGGCCCCGAAATTTAAGGTCCCAAGTTTCGACGGCACGACCTCGTGGACAGCGTTCAGGCACCAGTTCGAGGTAGTTGCAAATGGGAATGGCTGGGAAGACGAGCACTCATTGGCAGCACTTACCTTAGCTCTTCGAGGGGAGGCACTGCTGGTCCTTGAGAACCTGCCCGCCGAGCGACGCACCTTGGAGTCGCTATTTAAGGCCCTGGAAGCTCGATACGGGGAAAAGCATCTCGAGCACGTGTACCGCGCGCAACTTAAAGACCGAGTACAGAAGTCGAGTGAAGGACTGCAGCAATGGGCTACGGAGATCGAGCGCCTCGTACGTCGAGCCTATGCTTCGAGTTCCACACCGGTAGAAGACAAAGTATTAGAGGCGTTCGTACGTTCGTAGAATACGGGATCCCGGGTGAGAGCAACGGTGCGCTTGGGTCATCACGCCACATTGGAAGCAGCTTTAGCGCATGCCCTTGAAGTTGAAGCGGTACGAAGTGACTGTAAAGGTTATAAGGTGCGCGAAGTCGTAGCGACGATTCAACCTCATTCTGGGCCTATCTGCTACGGATGCGGTGAACGAGGTCATATTAGGCTTAGCTGCCGGACACGGAAACAACCGAAATCGGTGTGGAGGGCTATGCAAGTGCAAGAGCTAGAAGCCGCCGCCGCCGCTAAGAAGACTGCCAAGCTTCCTACGAAGACCTCAACGGCTACCCAAGTTGACACCCAGGAGCTGCTAAAATTAAAAGGCGACAGCGCCACGGGACGGGCAGCGGCTGGACTTCATTGAGCCCCTACTGTAATAGTGTCACAAGCTTGTGACGGGAACAGCCTGGTAGCTACTGGTGAGATAAATGGCATACCTTGTCGATTTACGATTGACACAGGAGCATCGAAGTCCATCGTTCGACCGGAACTACTCAAGAGGACTATCATGTGGGAAAATGGACGACCATCATGCAATCTGCAGACAGCGACAGGCCAGCCAGTGACCGTCCTAGGAGTTACGGTAGCAAGACTGAAACTCGGAATTTTCTATTTCTAGAAGTTTTTAATAAATTAAGAATAGCTAAACTGATTAAAGTCATTTAAACGTGATTATCAATTATTGTTTTATTTATAAATATCTCCTATCTAACATCATCTACGCAAATATTTAAACCAACACCTCCTATCTACAGTATTTCTGAAACGGCCTCAGCTTTAATAAAATACATTTAAACATCTGTTTTCCAAAGTCTATGTCATATTTATTCAATTAATAATAAAAAAACTAGTAGTGTGAAAAAAAAATTAAACGTTTTTTTCACCTCCTGTAAAATCACGATATTGTAGATAGAGGATATTGGTTCTTAACCGTCGATATGTAACTAGCAATGTGCTATGTACTGACTCACTAAGCACGGAGCGACTACAGGATGTATTCAAAGGTGGCATGCAAAACAATTGCGATCTGTCCTCTGATGATAATATTGCTGTGACGTCAGAGTGCCACGCCGCATCACAATAAAAATCATACGTATTACATGCGTATGTTAATATCTCTAACAGGAAAGGTTTCGTGAAAATTTTGTCAGTCGAAATATTATGTTGTTACGAAAATATGTGTGTAGATAAAAACATTTGAAATAAGTAACATAACTTAAAAGTACCTATATCCTGCTCTATTTCTGTTTCATTTTGCTGTATCATGTAGGTAGGTAGGTATATAAGCGCTGACAGTTCCCTAAAATATGCACGTATAACGACGTATTAGGAACAATTTCGGGGAACCCAAGTTCCATTAGTGTAGCTAATATTGATATTTTATTGGCGTGTAATTAGTTTACCATTATTGCAAAATTTGCAAGCCATAACTGTCCCGCTGTTGAGTACGCGTGTCCTATCCGTACAGTACATTACAGTCCTCCACGCTGTCCAAGCGACCAAATGTCCTACATTTGCATCAGATGAGTGAAGGATTCGAATCCAGTCCCCCTTGTTTGGAAGTCCAACGTTCTAGCCACTCGCTTGTCGCAACTTTAATGGTGACTACCTCCTACTCGGCCTACTCCTATTACACAGTTTTCACTTTCTTGCGTACTTACTTTGCCTACCTACTTACATAAACAACTTTTACACTTTCTCCTACGCCAGGCTCTTATAGTTGGGTAGGTAAGTAGGTACTCAAATTTCTGTGACACTTTCTGATGAAAACAGAATCATTTAAGTATGTATGTTACTCATCATAGGTATATATTGTATTGGCAAATTAAAGTCGTATCTATTACTTAAGAAAATTCTAAGCAAAAAAAATAATGACGCACCACAATTTGATTTATACTGTACTAATTCCTGTAATATTTTAATACATAATAATATTATGTCGCCCAAAACCAGAAACAAAATTTAAACATTTTTACAGATTACAATAAAAAATACAAAAAAAACAATATCATAATTATAAATATGTAGATAAATTGACTGTTGTAACTGAGGCTGGTAACTCATATGTGAGTAACACGTAAAGTTCTAGTTTTGCCTCATAAGTCAAAATTACAACTTTACAGTGTGACTTAAAATGTATTAATTTCAATTACGTCCTAAAAGCTGATCACATTTACCCATCTCCACCTAATAGCCCGTTATTCCAACCCCAGAGGGCGACAACACGCGTCTGGGCAGTCACGGTACACCGCTGTCGGGCGGGCAGCGCGTGCGCGTGTGCGTGGCGCGGGCGTTGTACGCGCGCGCGTGGCTGGTCGCGCTCGACGAGCCGCTCGGTGCGCTCGACGCGGCGCTGGCGCGGCACGTAGTTGCGCGCGGCTTGCTGCCCGCCGCGCGCGCCGGCCGCACGCTGCTGCTCGCGACCAACCGTCTCGAGTTGCTGCACTACGCCGATTTGGTACGAGGAGCTAACGATACTAGTGACTAGTGACGTAATATAACTCAAAAACTACTCGTGAAAATGATGAAAAAATACAGTCGAATTGAAAATTTTCACCTTTATCATTTCTCATTTAAAAATTGGTGGTCATCGTGAAAATGCTAATTAAAATTGCAATACTCAGAAAATTGTTCCCTACACTGCATTGTAGGTATTACTGACAATACTGGATCTAAGGCTTCCCTCCTTGGAAAACAGATTGACCCGTTTGTTGCTCTACTTACATACCTTAGCTGCATAGTGTATTGTAAGCTATTAAATTCAAAGAAAGAGGTTAAGCATTTCTTACTCTTAAATGGAACTTTGTTCTAGTCATGGGATTACCTACTTTTCAGTGGGAAAAATATGTATTTCCACCATGTAGGTTGATTTTATACAAAAGTAAACTACTTCCTTCCTTCTTCCACAGGAAGTTAACTACAGCTAGGAATCGGCTGATTAACCAAATTAACGACTAATTAACATTTCTTGGATCGCTAGTTTTTTCATTTAATTTATTTTTTATTACTTTGAAAATATAGTGGGCGTCAGGACCCCACGGACCAAGAGTTTCAACTCCAAAAGCTTTGAAAAAGTAAGCACTTGAAATATTATCATATTTCAAGTGCTTACTCTTCTCAGCCGCCTCTGCCGCAGCACCGGCTCTGACTTTCGTACCATGGATATGGGCGGAGCCAGTGTATCAACGCATGTTGCATCCCACACTAGTTTCCTCGCTCAACGTATAAGCGTTGCTATACAGCGAGGAAACGCTGCCAGCGTATTGGGGACTGCACCACAGGGTCCTAGTTTATTTAACTTATTTTAGTTTTAGTTTTGTTATGTTATTTTTATTTTGTTTATATTTTTATGTATGTACCATAAAATACTGTAAATATCATTTAATAAACTATCAAAGTAAGTAATTAAACAAAAAGATAAAGATTAAAAAAAAAATTAACATCTAGGTATACATTTTCCATGATATGTATATTTGTAAATTGTAATATATTATATCTAGTAATGTTTTATATGCTACCTTATACCCTCGGACTTAACGTCTGCCACGTCGGCAAGTAGCCATTAATCGATGTAACGAAGCCAATGTTTGTTCAAAAAATAATCAGTCGAAGACATAAATTTTAATGAGGCAAATAATGGTCCAGGTAATAGTGATGGAAGACGGGCGGGTGAGCGGGCTGGGGAAGGCAAGCGCGGCGGCGGGGCAGGCGGGGGGCGCGCTGGGCGAGTGGGCGCGGCTGGCGGCCGAGGCGCGCGCGGCGGCCGCGCGTGGCGGCGCCGGCCCGCCCGGCGGCACCGCGCGCGAACGCCTGCAGCTCGTGCGCGCGCTCAGCCGGATCAAGCTGCAGCGCGGGCTCTCGGATGATGCCACGGTATTTTATATTAAATTTTATCTCACAGACAAAGCTATGATTACTTTAATAAAATGAGAGTTTTAATAAAAATGTCTCCTTGAACTCGAACACTGACACCGGGAGACCAGAGTGTTGTAAGAGGTGAAGGACGAAGTCGGCCACGTTTAGTTGCTTTTAGACCTACAAATGGTTTTCAACATTTATTTTGTCGTATTGTGGCATGAAGCTTGAGCCAATACTTTCTTTCTTCCTCCCGCCTAATTTTTGGCCGGTAGGTACACATTGGTGATGCCTTTAATAGTACAGATAACATAAACTTGCTTGCTTAAAGGCTATTTACAAAGTAATAAAAATTACAACTAAGTATAACGCTCACAGCCCGGCGGCTTACGTCGATCCTAAGCAATCGACAAAGTTAAGCAACAGCGGGCGCGGTCGGTAGTCGGATGGGTGACCGCTAGTGGCAAAAATTTCTTGAGCGCTTCCGTGCTTCGGAGGGCACGTAAAGCCGTCGGTCCCGGTTGTTATCGATTGATAGCAGTCGTTAAACCATGTCGGAGGCCTTCGGGCGGCTTGAAAACTTTCGACACTGGGTTGGCCACTAACCCCTCCACCAATCCGCATTGGAGCAGCGTGGTGGAGTATGCTCTAGGCTTCCTCAGTAATGAGGAGAGACCCGTGCTCAGTAGTGGGCCATCAGTGGGTTGTAGCTTATTTTTTTTTTTGACGTGACAACGTTACGGTTTATAATTCGATATCGGCTGCACGCACGAAAAACATGACGTTTATGTGCCGTTATCTGACGTCATGCGGCGTTACCTCGCTTTGAGGGTGCTTTGAGGCGTCCCATCTTTGATGACATTATTTGTCAATGTAACTCTGACGTTTTGCTTTTGCTTTTTATCGAAATTATTTATAACCAGCCAGGTTTGTTTTGACTTGTTTGTGGCACATTGACATCACATAATATGCACAGACTAGCTAAAGATTAATGTTTCGTTATACGGTATGCAACGACTAGTCTTTTTGGTAAAATATTTAATAAAGGTTTTTAACTGCAATATAACAGTAAATAAATTATAACTAAGTACCTATTCAAAGATAGTTTAGGATGACTATTAGTGATTATGCTACCATTCCATCAGTATTTACTTAAGACGTTGTCACGTTCAACTATCGTCAGTAAACCGACTTTACAGACAACCAATTTTTTTATTAGACATTTTGGTCCTTCGAGCCGATAAAAATTTGGAATAAAAACGCCTTGCACTGCAGGTGGGTATCAGCGAGGCAGCCGGCGCGCACCTGCTGGCGGAGGTGCCGACGTGCGCGGGCGGCAGTTGGCGCCGCGCCGCGCCGGCCAAGCGCGCGCGCGCCGCGCTCGCCCGCCAGCTCTCCTCGCCGCCGCCTTCCGTGCACAACGCTAAGTAATTGCTGTTTGACGTTTTTGTTGGTTTTACAGAACGATAGATGGTGTAAATCGGGATTTTATTAAAATGGGCGGTAAACACAGTGATGTCCAAATATGGTTTCGATTTCAGTAGACAAATGCAATACACATAATTATCTAATCATCGTTAAAAATAAAACATTGGAAGGTCAGTAGGTATAGTCCGTTTTTTAGAAGAGAGTTAACTACAAAACGAATATGGCCAACAATTTTCAAAGTCATAGTAGTCAATAAGACACTGACATTACACATGTACTTATTCTACAATAAAATAATGCATTGTTGCATAATGCCAATATGAATTTTTACAATTAAATATCATCATATTTCATATCTTCATTTGATGTTATTAAGAGCATTGTTAATAGTTACGATGTTCGTCTCAGATGGCGGCGGGAAGTGCGTCGCGCCGTCAGTGCAGACGAGTCAAATGTCGGCCCGCGGCGGCTGCTGCGCGCGCGCACACAACGCACACTTTCTAGGTAGGTATATGGTATATCATAAGTTAATAAGTATCTTAAGATGTATGTTTTGTGGATGAATTTGCAAGTTAACGTTCTATGGGAACATACGTTTCTTATTTCTCCGCCTCTGAGGGATGGCAGGGGCGGAAAGCTTAGGTACATTCATGGTGGAAAGGAAATTGATATCGAACGCAAATGCAGAGTAGTTCAATATGTTATTGAAAAGACACATCACAGGGAAGAGAAGGGAATATGAACGTGCCTAATTAAAAGGCGTACTTAATTAATGTTTTATTTGTCAGGTGGACGCCCAAAACTTTACGCCGCTTAATAAGCTCGGACACGGACACTACTGTGGAAGAGAACCAGACTAATGGTATGTATATTTATAGGTAATAAAAGGACTAAAAGACTGGATATCTCCATAATCATTATTAAAGACAAAATCTGGCCTAAACTAAAATTAAATAAGTACTTAGTTACTTAGGTAGTATATAATATATTACTCCGCTACAGGTACTACAGAAAACCCCACAACGGATTCTACATTCACATCGCTAAGCTCGAACGGGGTCGAGATCACAACCGCCAGCATTCCGGAGAAGCCGGCCGACAGCAAAGAGGAGGAACCAGTTCTAAATGAGGTGTGAACTACTGCCATTTGTTGTTTCCGTTTGTACACACTTGACTTACTTATTTACAACATTATAATTATAAGTATAAGCATTTACTTGTTCAAACTGTGTCAATTACAATTGTGCAAATTAGCATAAAACTTTGTTTAGAAGTTTCGGATTAAAATTACTTTTTAGTTAGTAGAGTAAAATAATGACTAATTTAGTGAATAGATTTACCTATAGTATGTCAACGTAAATGATTAATCTTATTAATTTTATAGCTTTATAAGACGATATGTCTTTAGTGTCTTCTGGATCAAGATCTGGGTACGCGCACGTTCATGGTTGTGTTACGATGATGCAACACTGTTTGTTATCGTCAGTGCGCGGTGTGGTGGGAGTACGCGCGCGCGTGCGGGTGGTGGGGCGCGGCGTACTGCGCGGCGGCCGCGTGCGCGCAGGCGCTGGCGCTCGCCGCCGACGTCTGCCTCTCGCAGGTCACCTCCCAGAACTCGCTGCGACCGCTCACGGATCAGGAGGTAGGTCGCGTTGTTCATGATCTTTGTGGCTGGATATTGTCTGGTGTGTAACACGAGAAATGTTCCGGATGGCATTTCCTTCTTGGCTGAGAAAGAAATGCGTAAACAATACGCAGCTTAGCAGCGATTATGGCCTTCTAATGACCCGATGAGCGCATTATTTCGCGACGCATATGCTGTCGGTTTTACTGGCACGGATAAGGCGCGTTACTCGCATATAGGCTTGTCCACACTGTAGTCAAAAGGCGAAAGGACCCACGCAACGTCCAACACAAACAGCTTACGGTCTAAATTGTTACATTTTAGCACTTGTATTGAAAACAAAGATGTAGCTAAAGCGTATTTTAGCTGGCTAATCTACGCGTAGTCGCAGACACTAACATTATCTAACGCATACATTTATTGTAAACGTGGTTTCAGATGTGGGACAAGGTGTCGGTGTACGCGCTGTGGAGCGCGGGCGGCGCGGCGGCGGCGGCGGGCGCGATGGCGGCGGGCGGCGCGGCGGGCGCGCGCGCGCGGCGGGCGCTGCACGCGCGCCTGCTGGCCGCCGCGCTGCACGCGCCGCTGCTCACGCACCAGGCGCGCCCGCCCGCCGCGCTGCTGCACCGCTTCTCCGCTGATGTCCTGGTCGTCGATAAGGTTGCGAGATCTTCTTATGTTGTTGAGCTAAGCTAAACTAATTAATCATTAAACATGTTCAGATTCAATTAACTTTACAATCAAAATACTAGATTAAGATTATGACTTGAGATAACCTTAAATATTATGGTCAAGCATTACCATATTATCGCATCTCAATAGGTATAATATAGAAGAAAAAATAAAAACCGGCCAAGTGCGAGTCGGACTCGTGCACGAAGGGTTCCATACCATCCTACTAATATTATAAATGTGAAAGTTTGTGTATTTGTTTGTTTGTTTGTTTGTTACTCCTTCACGCAAAAACTACTGAACCGATTTTCATGAAATTTGGCACACACATAGAGGGCAACTTAGATTAACATATAGGATATTTTTTATCCCAGAAATCCCGCGGGATCGGAATTTACGCGGGAAAACCTTCTTCGCGTATGGGGTATAAATAGCTTCTAAACAAACATTAATATAAAACTAACAATTAAGTCTGTCTTCCCGGAAATCCCGCGGGATCTGGAGTTACGCGGAATAAACTCCTGCGCGTAGTTGCGGGCTTAAATTTTTATGCGACCTTTTACTAATATTATAAATGTGAAAGTTTTTGTATTTGTTTGTTTGTTTGTTTGTTACTCCTTCACGCAAAAACTACTGAACCGATTTTCATGAAATTTGGCACACACATAGAGGGCAACTTAGATTAACATATAGGATATTTTTTATCCCAGAAATCCCGCGGGATCGGAATTTACGCGGGAAAACCTTCTTCGCGTATGGGATATAAATAGCTTCTAAACAAACATTAATATAAAACTAACAAGTCTGTCTTCCCGGAAATCCCGCGGGATCTGGTGTTACGCGGAATAAACTCCTGCGCGTAGTTGCGGGCTTAAATTTTTATGCGACCTTTACTAGGAGATTACTAATATTATAAATGTGAAAGTTTGTGTATTTGTTTGTTTGTTTGTTTGTTTGTTACTCCTTCACGCAAAAACTACTGAACCGATTTTCATGAAATTTGGCACACACATAGAGGGCAACTTAGATTAACATATAGGATATTTTTTATCCCAGAAATCCCGCGGGATCGGAATTTACGCGGGAAAACCTTCTTCGCGTATGGGGTATAAATAGCTTCTAAACAAACATTAATATAAAACTAACAAGTCTGTCTTCCCGGAAATCCCGCCGGATCTGGAGTTACGCGGAATAAACTCCTGCGCGTAGTTGCGGGCTTAAATTTTTATGCGACCTTTACTAGGAGATTGAGGAAGTTTTGAAGCAACATATAGGGTACTGTTTATCCCTGAATTCCCGCGGGATTAGGATTCACGCGGTAAAAACTCATACCCGGGAATGAGGTCGTGGGTTCAGATGTTTATGGGACTTTCAGTGGGAGGTAGAGGAGGTTATGGAGCATTATATAAGCTACTTTTTGTTCCGGACTTCCCGCGGGATCGAGATATACGCGGGAAAAGCTTCCATGAGCGAATGAAGTCGCGGGCTCATTAATATCTACATATATATCGGGATATCTATACATATATCGGGAATCGAACCGGCTTTTTTTCTTATGATCAAATTTATGTTGCTTTTTCGAGGGTCAGCATCGCTTTAGCTGGTCTTTATGTTTTGGCACCCGAATGAAAAACTACTAATGTAGTTTAAAAATATAATAGATTGGAATGTAAAAACCCCGACGTTTATATCTTAAAGTCTTTTTATCGATTTTCTCAAGATCTACATAACGGATTTTTGTACGGTATGACTAAAACGTAGTAAAAAATCAACTGTCTTAATATGTGTGGGGTCGGGATTAACGCAGGAATAACTTTGTGACACACTGAGTTCCACGCGGGCGGAGCCGCGGGCAACAGCTAGTTATGTATAAAAACGCCAAAAAATCTGGTCTGTTGTATGAAATCCTCACTTAAATATTTAATTGTTTTATTAAAGCCACATATTACCCACAACGTCATGTCTTGGACCGAAAGGTAAACTAAACTATCTACTAAACTATCGCTGAGGCGTCGAATGTATGGCCGCTTACTTAAATTTTATGTTATTCTGTTTTTTAGTATTTGTTGTTGTAGCGGCAACAGAAATACCATCACCTGTGGAAATTTCAACTGTGTAACTATTACGGTTCATGAGATACAGCCTGTTGACAGACGGACGGACGGACAGCGAAGTCTCAGTAATAGGGTCCCGTTTTACCCTTTGTGTACGGAACCCTAAAAAGGTTACTCATTCACCACGAAATATCGGAAATCGCTTGACGTATGGAATTGAAAATTGGCAAGGAGGTAGATTATACATAATACGGATAGAAGTAGATATAATACGGATTATACTCGTATCATATTCCATAGCTAAGGGTGTAAAATAGGGTTAGAGAGTTTGTTTGAAAGTCAGCCAAAAATAGTTTCAGGCTAGTTAAGCCGCGGGCATCAGCTAGTTTATAATTTCACTAACTTATACTTACAAGATAAAAAAATCTTGTAAAAGGGTATCATAAGTACAATGAAGCTCCTATTACTTCCAGAAACTACCAACAGCAGTGAGCAGATGGGCGCAGCTGGCGTTGCTGTGCGCGGCGGCGCTGGTGGTGAACGCCGCGGTGTCGCCCTGGTCGCTGCTGGCCATCCTACCCGCGCTCGCCGCCTACGTCGCGCTACAGAACGTCTACTTGCGGAACGCCAGGTAAGGAAGGGCAATTCACCGTTAAGGTTTAAAGATAATTCTAATTTCACACTTGTTAGATAAGGTCACCTAATTAAACGAATCGAAACGTATCAAATTGATTAAGCTTTTTAGTTAACATAAAAACTATACCTACTCAATTATCTAGTGTTTATTTAAAAAAAGACGTGTGGCACTCGGAGACTGCCGCGGTAAAGCTATTGCATAGCATTATATAATATATAAATTAACAAAACAAAAAATAATACTGCATTTGTGATAATAATAAAATGAATGTATATAGAGTACTGGAAACGGATAATGTATTAAGGAGGATGGGCGTTTTGGTACCCATGTCCAATCAAAATGACTTTACTGTCGTTTGATAGGTCTTTTCAAGAGTACAAAAAATTACTATGGCGACAAACCCGTACGAATTGTCCGTTTTGAAATATAGCCTTTAGAAGACGAAATATTTAGTTCGAATTAGAATTTAAGAAATCATATCTTTGGCATAGTTCGACTGATTTTCATGATGTTTGCACAGATTTTGAGCTTATTCAATTAACAAATAAAAATCATCATCATCGCCACCATCTCAACCCATCATGGCCCACTATTGAGCACGGATGGCTACTGAAAGGAGTCTCAGAATAAGAAGAAAGGCCATACGCCACCACGCTGGCCAAGTTCGGATTGGCGGACTTCACACACTTCTGAGTTTTGCGATCTCTCCAGCATGCAGGTTTCCTCACGATGTTTTCCTTTACCGTTTGTAGCAAGTGTCATATAAATGCTTAAAACGCACATAATTCGATAACATTTACAATGCCTAAATGTAAATGCTAAGATTCATCAAATAAATGGTAGTAAAAAAAATATCAACTCGTGTTGGTGAATCTTACGATTGACTGGTAAATCTTAAAATTGACCGGTAAATCTTAAGTCACCGTGGTTCAGGCTTTTACAGTAACATATACGAGTATATACGTATAGAATAAACGATAAAACTTATTTCGAATAGCTTTATTTATACCTACTGATAATTAAAAATATTTTCAAGTAAGATTACTACGATCGGACAATGAACCGGGACAAGCGCTATGGTTATTCACAATCTACACAAAAATGCCTATCCAACGATGTATCACTTACTCCGATTGGTGCCGGTACCAGATTCCATACATTTGTGCCCACCCTCCTTTGTGCAAAGAAGATTTAAATATTCTGAACAAAAGCATAATAACTATTTCAGTTGACAAAATAATTCTTTTTAAAAAGAAAATTGACATTTGACATTTAAGTCCTACAACGATTTTTTGGCGCGTGAATGACGTGTGGGTGACAGAGACAGTGCCTTACAGTTTGCCTTGCCTGTATGGCACTGTCTCTATCACCCTCAACTCAAGTCATTATAGTGTCATTATTTTATGTCATGTTATTTTGTATGTTTTAAATCTAAATACGCGATAATTCGACTATTATGAATACATGTTGTCGATTCCAACGTCTTATTTAATCCAGATCTACATGTAATTATTCTTAAAACACCGAACCGACGGGGCGAAAATCAAATGTTTGACAGGTAAGATTTGTATGGGAAATTAAAAATTTCATTTTTAGTATTTTCCTCGCAATTTTTCCATATTTTCTCATCGCTGCAACCTTCCCTGAACTTCCACGAATATTTCAAGACTAAAATTAGCCAAATCGGTTTAGCCGTTATAAAGTAAAAGTTAGTTAACTCAGTTAAAAGTTCTGGTATTTATCGATGTGTGGATGCACAGACATAGTAACTATGTCTGTGTGTGGGTGATGGGGGTGTTAGGTTTTTTCGTTACGAAATTTTTGCATTCGGTCCCCGCGCCCAAGGCCGGCGATAGAAGCTATGCAATAGCTTAAAAAAATGTCAAAAAATATAAACCCTTAGGTACATAGTTTTATTGCGACTTCAAATAATGTTTTTAGGTAATACTCTGATTTAACCATATATATTATACATGACAAGGCTTTTAATAAGTTAAGTTTTTTTGGTTTAAAATCTAACGTTATGAGTACCTACTACTTATACATTTTACAAGTTCTACTTCCGGCACCCCGATACACCACAACATTAATCATTAATTACAATAATTACCTACCTGTTTAATAATTGATTACTAGGAATTGCGAATTATTTTTATAAATACTATTATTGTTTGAGATTATAAAAGTGTTATTGATTTCCGATTAAATTATAAAGTGAGGTTGAGGGTGGGACATAAATATTGCAAACTAAGGTAGTACAGCGTATTATTTTTGTAAGGGGAAGTGCTGCTCGAGTTTAACAAATTGATAATTAATGTATTATAAAGTGTAGAGATGAAGTGTGGGCTAATAAACTGTATAGAGGGAAGTTTGTCTAAAGTGTATGACGTGTGCTGTAAATTAACGTATCCATAGGAAAGTTCGTTGTCCTTGCTGCAGCCGTGATAGCCATTATCGCAAACAACTCATGGTATTTAATTTTATTTGTGTTATTTTTATAAGACTCTCAACGGCTAGGTTAGTTAATTTATAATCTAGCTATGCAACCTATTCGAAATATATAAATGGAAGTATTACGCTATATCGAATAGACAGTAACATTGACAATGTATCGATGCAGCGTAGCGTACTAAAACCGGTATTCCGTAGAGAGCTGCAGCGCGCAGAAGCAACGAGCGCGGCGAGCGTGGTGGCGCTGGCGGGCGGCGCGGCCGCCGGCGCGAGCTGCGTGCGCGCGGGCCGCCTGCAGCGCCGCCTGCGCGCCGCGCTCGCGCGCCGCCTCGACCGCAACCACGCCGCGCTGCTGCTGCTCAATGCTGCCAACCGATGGCTTGGACTCGCGCTGGTAACTATCTGGTTATGTGTGTTATTGTGTGTAGACTACTACATATTTTTGTAGTTTGTAACCTTGCATCGTCAAGTTGAACCGAAACTACCCGCGAATAACTGCAGTTTTGTCGTGACGCAGTTTATAAGTGGCAAACTGCCACTCGCACGATTTTATTTAGTTAAAGTTAAATAAATAAATAAATAACGCTTCACACTCATAGCCCCACACTAGGATTCCCTGTTAAAGTTTAGTTAGTTAAAGTTTAGTTTCAGTTGTATCGCTAACTGAGCGTTTGCATACCTACAATTTAAGGCTTTTCCTACTGAAACTACTTAATCTGTACGGTTTTGTTATGCTTCATAACATAACGATGAACTGCATTTCAAACAGAGTACAATTTTTTTAATTGTTGTTTTATGTTACTATATACGTAAGTACTCTGCGTTTGCCTATTTTTACTAAATGTTTTCATCCTACCTAGTGCATGTAACATTGTCCTACTTGTACCAGGACCTAGTCGGCGCAGGCAGCGTGTGCGTGTCGCTGGCGTTGGCGCTGCGGGGCGCGGGCGGAGGCGGCGGGGGTGTGGGGGGCGCGGGGCTGGCGGGCACGTACGCGCTGCTGCTGCCCGCGTACCTGGCGCACCTGGCCAAGTGCCGCGCCGACCTGCACCTGCAGATGGCCGCCGTCGAACGACTGCTCGACGACACCCGTCTGCCGCAAGAGGACTACCGAGACGACTGTGAGTGTCTAGTTTATCGTCTCTACGACCTGTAATGGTCGCGTAATTCTCGGGCCTTCTTACACTATGTGAAGAGTAGAGGTTAGTCCACCACGCTGGCCAAGTACCTACGGATTAGTACACTTTTATTATACCTACATCTTGATGAACATTGTTTGGAACTCTGCAGGATCAATCTTTTTTACTTTACCTACTTTACAAAATGATAATAATGGATTTGTAATTCGCTCATGTTTAAAAATTGGAGGCGTAGGTACTTATGCAGTATTTGAAGCGGGCTCGCCCATTCATTTGACAGACTTTCAACTATAACTAACCTATCTATATGTCGTGGCCACATCGTAGATTTGCTCACATCATGAAATGATCGACCATATCATGAAATGCGAACATTTCATGATATGGTCAACTGTCTATTGGCCACATCATGATGTGGTTTGAGCAGATCAATGATAAGAAATCGTTTCTCGATATGGGCAACTAAACGCGCGGCTTTTTCATGAAATGGTCAAGATTATTTTGATCATATCGTAAAGTAGTTACATTAATTACCGGTAGAGGCGCTGCAAGCGCTTTGTTTATATGTAAAGATGGCGGCCATTGGCGTAAATGTTGTTTCTCTTGTCAATTCGATTTCGGCCTATAGTAAAAGAGTAGCAACAAAAATTGCGAATTGCAGAATACAATTCACGACAATTGTTAAAAACGAGTAACATTGAACGGAAACATAACAATTGAGTTGATATTGGATATAAAACAATGAATACTCATTTCCAGTACTACTCAGTCAAATTCTTCAAAGTGTAGGTATGTCGAATTGGTTACAGAACCGAATTAGCCTACCCCTACTTCACGTAGTCTTGTGTGCCCTATCCCTAGTGTTTTTTAGAACCCGGAGGCGCGGAGGGAGGGCAGCCCCCGCCCGCTGTAACAAAACGCAGACACCCGGGCGAGCCGGAGCGGCTGAGGCTGGTCGCTGGCGACCAGCAAGCCGAAGCTGCGCAGGCGAGCGTGGGTGTCTGTGCTTTGTTACGCAAGGGCGAAGGGGCTGCACCTTCCGCAGCGCCGGAGACGTCAAAGTTCAAAATTATGCCCTACCTATATTCCGCGTTTTTACGATCCGGCCAAACGTTTATGACCAAATCGTGAAACGTAGACGATTTTACGATCTGGCCAAACTGAGTTGACCATGTCATGAAATGCGACCATTTCATGATATGGTCGATCATTTCATGATGTGAGCAAATCTACGATATGGCCACGACATATAGATTCCATACCGAATTAAATCTGAGTGGCCGCGGAGTTTAACGTCAGCATTAACAATAATGATACGGTTTTACTCGTGTTCCCTTTCAATAAACTTTATAGCCCATTACTACACTACGCCACACTATGCCATGGCAACGACAATCCTCAAGGCAAGGTTGACCAAAAAGGACAACTCAAATTATGTTCAATGTACCATGTCAAGGTATCGCTTGTGTTATTTTGTACTCGTATATTGCAAAATATACTGTGAATCCTATTTTTACATAATGTCCTTGCTGTGAATCAATCAAATAGATTGTATAAAATATGAACATATCGATGGTTTAATTTGTTTAATTTATTATTAGGTCCAATTCCAGCCAACTGGGAACGAAGAGGAAAGATTGAATTCCAAGACGTGAGCATAAGCCATCAACCGGGCACGCCTCCAGTGCTTAAAAATATAAACTTCACGGTGCAGCCGCGTGAAAAGGTGATTACCTGATTACATTTAAATCATCATTAGGTAATAAGTAGGTGTATTATATATTTTCAATCAGTTGAATATGATAAAGTCCACTTTGTTTGTTTGTTGTCCGGTTTCACTTTTTTAGAGGCGACCATCTCAGACCTCAGGGGTAGCAACGCATCTGTGACCGAATTGGAACAAGACTCATACTAACAATAACTAACTGGACTATTACTAACCTTAACTAACAGGACTAATTATCACTAACATACCCTGTCCTCGCACTTATTAACAAACTAACCAACTAATATTCTAACACCATCTACTAAGTGGACTAACCATCCTAGTCCCTTTGAGTCTAGGTCGGTCACAGCTGTTATGGGCGGCAGGGGAAGGGTGGTACTGCATGCTCGTTTGCTATCTTAATTCCATAAAAAAAAAAAAAAAAAAAAAAAAAAAAAAAAAAAAAAAAAAAAAAAAAAAGATTTCGGCAATCTTTTGGTGGTCGTTGTATTCTGAAATACATTAAATACCTACCTCTAAATTTTGCCTTAATGAGACTGTTATTACCTATAGTCTGTTTTTTTTCGCTACGGACTAAATTGACAACTGGCAACACAGCATACTGTGTTGCCAGTTTTTTGCAAATCATTAATAGTGATGTGCCTCTACCGTAACTTTATGGTATTTACAATCTAGTATCGTTTTTTAGTAATAATAAAAAAATGTGTCTTTAAACTAAAATGAGCTATAGGCATACCTATATAATGTACGTAAAACTTGTTATTGCGTATTCTTCAACAACAAATAAATAATTGTCATATTTACTTAGTGTAATACGTAGATATCTAATTAAAATTAATAAATATATTTTTTATCTTTGATGTTCCATAGTTACCATGATTTTTAAAAGATTCGTCTATAATTAAAAAATAATAAAATTAGCTAGTAAAAGTAAAATGTTACGATTCATAAAACCGGTATCGTAGTACAACACTACTATTAAAAAGCTGGTGTCATTATTTCGAAAATTGACATTTGCATGTGTCAATTTAGTCCGTAGCGAAAAAAAACGGACTATAATTATTACATAATGTGTACTAAATTGAATCTATATTGAATAGGTGGCAGTGTGCGGCCGGAGCGGTAGCGGCAAGTCCACGCTTCTGCTGTCGTGCGCGGGCGCAACAACAATTGAAAGTGGGCGGATCCTGATCGACGGACATGACGTCACGCGCATCCCGCTGCGGACGTTACGTCACCGCGTGGTGGTGCTGCCGCAGGAGCCGGTCATGTTCTCGGGCACGCTGCGGGAGAACCTCGACCCGCTCGCCGTACACACCGATGAGGAAATTTGGCAGAGTCTGAGCGCTGTGGGGCTTTATGACTTCGTTCATGCTCAGCCCGCTGGGTTAGGTGAGTATAAAAAAATGGACAATAATAGATTTTTTTTAATACTTAATCCTTCAGGGTCGGTGTTGCACTGGTGACTCCCCAATAGGTAGGTAGGCTTACTACTTGCGAAGAGGTTGGGATGCGTATCATGAATTGGCCAGCACGTAGTCGGATCTTAATCCCATTGAGCATTTTGAGACAGTTAAAAAAAATTAAATGGTCCTGTCTAGTATACAAAAATACACTTACCGATATGATATTACACTGTTATAAAGTCAACTAACCAAAGTACAGGTTTCAATTTATATTTGTATAAAAAGTTTAAATATTTTATAAAAGGGCAAAATAATACGACTCGTGTTACAACTTCAGTTACAATTTATTGAATGATGAAAGTATTGACAACAACAAATCTTCCTTTGCTGTCGTCGTTCCAGTTTCAAATAGGTACCGGCCAGGTCGCTGGCCAGTATCATTTTAATAGAAAACCTGAAAAGAAAGATCTGACTCCTCTCCTCTCCTCACTCCTCTCCACTCCACTAAAACACTACTCTGCTCAAAAGCACCGCTCCTCTCAATAGCACCTCTCCACTCCACATCTGGCAACACCACTATGCCAAGACTGCCCTCGCTTCAGCACATCTCATATCGCCACCTCCTGCAGTCATTGCTCCTCACAGTTGTTATAGCACAGGCATAAAAATCCTCCGTTACAATTTGGTTAAAATTTTCATTTCAAAGGCACATTGATTGAACGTTGATGCAGTTTATAAGTCCGTCAGTGTATGTCGCCAAAAAATCCACTAGTAACTCGTCACCGTCCCAGTATTATTATTTGATTTCGATTAGAAAGTATAAGGGTCCCCGCAAACAAGCCACAGCTACTGGCGGTTGTGGCGCTTCTTTTTAGAAGTGCGTTCCGGCCAACAGCCAACAGCTTCAATAACAGTGAGCAAAATTCAGCCGAAGTGGCTGTCGGCCGGACCGCACTTCTAAAAAGAACCGCCACAGCGCCACAGCCGCCGGTGACCCGCCGGGGACCCTAAAAGTCTCTTGGCTTACTTATGATTAAAAACCGTCCTCCCAGAGTGCCTAGTGGGCCGTCACGGCGGCGGCGCGGGCGGCGCAGGCGCGGGCCGCAGCGGGTGGAGCGGCGGGCGCAGCGCGCGCGCGTGCGCGGCGCGGGCCGCGCTGCGGGCGCCGCTGGCGGCCGCGCTGCTGCTGGACGAGCCTGGCGCGGCGCTGGACGCGGCCGCCGAGCGCGCACTGCTGCGGGCGCTCGCCGGGCCCACGCTGCTCACTGTCGCGGTAACTACCACGCTTCATTCAACTAATGGGTGTCTCAGTAAGAGTGCACTTTTTTTTATTGAATTAAGGTAGCAAACGAGCATGCAGCACCACCCTTCCGCTGCCGCCCATGGCAATTGTGACCGACTTAGAACAAGACCCAATTTAGGGACTAGGGTGGTTAGTCCAATTTGTAGATGGTGTTAGAATGTTAGTTGGTTTATAATAAGTGTGAGGACAGAGACTGTTAGTGATAGTTAGTCCTGTTAGTTAATATTAGTATTATCCAGTTAGTAATTAGTGTGAGTCTTGTTCCAATTTGGTCACAGATGCGTTGCTAGTTGCTACCCCTGAAGACTGAGATGGTCGCCTCTAAAAAGTTATTATGAGAGAGTTGCGATATTAGTATTGTATTGAAAAGACAATATGTTCCGATTAAGTATGGAATAAAATATTTGACAAATGGCCCCATGGCTCTGGTGAAAGGTCATTACTTTTTTCATGAAATTTTCGATGACTTTTACACTGATCTGGCTGTATCTCACCGATAACGCGTTAGATCTCGGATTTAAGCTCAGGAATCGTTTCTGCTTTATTTGAATAAACTCGAGATTTGGCAAAACCCCAAAGAAAAAAATCACATGGCGTTAAATCGCACGATCTTGGTGGTTTGCGAGCGGTTTCAGCATTGAGATACTATGTACTACGTGACTTTCCCCATTTTTGTAATGTGTTTTCACAATTTTAACGATTTATTCTTTCGAAAAGCGCTCCATTTTTAATAATCGGAATGAACATAGGTGACAGCTGTAAAATTTCAGAGTTGCCATATGCACGTAAAAAAAGTTATTCCAAATGTAAAAAGTGCACTCTTACTCAGTCTGAGACACCCTATATATATTATGTAGGCAAACTGTATAATGCCACGTCTGCTCATGGACAACCACGAAAAGATTAAAGACTCGGATGCCATCTATCTCTCTGGCACAATACAAATAACTTATTCCAATGACAGACAAAAGACAAAAAAATGAGATAGAACGATACTAAGTATGTTTTTTATCGCTTAGCGTGCCAGTTTTTAGTCCATAACAAACTTAAAAATTGCACAATCATTTATCTAATTGTAAAAATATAACAATCCTACTAATATTATAAATGCGAAAGTTTGTAAGGATGTATGTGAGTGAGTGTGTGTGTGTGTGTTTGTTGCTCTTTCACGCAAAAACTACTAAACGGATTTTCATGAAACTTTGCAGTAATATAGCTTAGACATCGGAATAACATAATTTGTTACAATTTATAGAGATTTTTGAAGGGACTGGTTTCCCGAAGCGAAGCGAGGGCGGATTTACTAGTAGATCATAATAAGTAACATAAAAAAATTTATACATAATTATAAATGTGTATTTTTGTCTGCGCAGCACCGCGTATCGTCGGTGCAGGGCTACGACGCGGCCGTGGTGCTGGACGCGGGCCGCGTGGCGGAGCGCGGGCCGCCGCGCGCGCTGCTGGCCGCGCCCGCCTCGCGCCTCGCCCGCCTCGCGCACGCCGCGCCCGACACGCACGACACATACACCTGACTCGCTGACAATACGGAATTGCCCCTATTGCCTGTGCTCACGGTTCAATTTAGCCTGTTCGCAAAATGTACTCACGGCATTTTAAAACATTGGTGTCTGTAATTACAATCACGGGCGGAAAGCTGGCGTTTGTGTGGGATGCAATTTTAAAAATATCTTATCGAAGGCGGACGTAGTGTAGCACTCGTACACTCTGCTATTGGTCCCTTATTCGCATTACAAGCTTAGATGATACGGTGCGATATGGTCCTTTATGCTGGATATAAATCAAGAAAAGCTAGAGGTATTGTGAAACGCTTCATGAATGCACTGTAGGTACTTATAGACTGGATCGCCACAATACCGTCCCGAAGACAATTTTTATTTCAAAACTGCATCACACCACTACATGGATATCACAAGATCTTTTAAAAAAGATGATTATTTAATGGTATTAATAATTTTACTATGACAACTTGTATTTACTAGGACATATGCAAGACTGAAGTTACGCCATAGATTAGGACTAATATTATAAATGCGAAAGTTTGTAAGGATGTATGTGTGTGTGTGTGTTTGTTGCTCTTTCACGCAAAAACTACTGAACGGATTTTCATGAAACTTTGCAGTAATATAGCTTAGACATTGGAATAACATAATTTGTTAAAATTTATAGAGATTTTTGAAGGGACTGGTTCCCCGAAGCGAAACGTGGGCGGATTTACTAGTTAGGATATATGACATTTTTAAGGAGCTAGCTTATCCACCACTGTATACCTGTTATACATAATATAATTATATAATTGAGTAAATAAATTAATGATTCAAATCGAACCTTGTTTTTACTGTGATTAAATGAAACAAAATAGTAAATCTTTCCAAATTGTATTTCCAATAGAACAACAATTGCAAATAACTCTTTTAAAGCTCACAAGGAGGGCGGCGCACCCCGCCCTCGAACAGACAACGTGCCACCAGAGTCAACGATTACATCATAAAATTAAATCACTATTTAACAAATTACAACAATATTCACATTGGCACCGATTCATATAAAAAATTTGTGTCTCCACACAAACCATATAAAAATATTTACTTAAAGTAGTTACTCCCGTAAATATATGAAGGTACTTATAGTAATTCTAAATTAAATCTCGACATGTTGAATAAATTCTTTTCCACTTATTGACTATATAGATACTCTCGTCTAATTGGATAGGACGGGCAGACGTTTAGCTAAATTGTTTCAAATTATCACACCGAATGCTTGACGTTCGCGACAAGTTACAGATAACTGTAATTCTTTGGTTAAAACCTTTAATGCACTTTATAAATATACATACATTTTGCATTTAAGACTGTTCATTAGTCCCCTATAAGGCACTATCATTAGGCCACCGTGTTTATTAAATATGTATATACAAACATTTACATGATAATTTCAGTGTTTAACAATTTGAGCGATAAGTTATATATAAACACATAATATCTCCGAATCGATTGCACTTTACATTATATAATATATACATACACAAACCCAGGCAGCGGATCAGGAGAATTGATTTATAGCGTGACATGGATATAATACATACTTGAACATCACGAAAAATTGCACAAATACGTAAACCCGATCGATGTAACATACGATTGTCGATGAAAATGTTGAGTATTATGTTCGTCGTGTTTTATCGGCATTGATATCGGCCTGTGCGCTCGGGAAGTTGTGGAAGGGGTTTGTATCGTTACAACAATAACTAGCTCGCAAATACCTCGCACGCGTGGACACGATGAGATAATAATAAAGAAATCTGAACTTAAAACGTTGCTCGACGTCGGGATTGATCACAACCGAAACTCATAATGTCGCTTTCTTTATATCGATGTAACAACTTAATAAAACTATGCAATTATAACTTATAATATTTTAGCAGCCAATTTACACTTGTGTCCACGAGCGAGGTTTTTGGAACCATCCTGGAAGAGGCTGGGCCGATCTAGAGCAACTTGAAATGAGATGAGACTTAAGAGAAGTGAGAGATTAAAGTACATTTCAATTCGATTATCAGTCGAGACAGTTTAAGTTTAAGTCACTCGCATTCGGCCCCGCCCCTTCTCTTTACTCTAAAAATACCTTAAAAGATAAATTGTAATTATAAATGCCTCCTTGCACATCAAAACTGACTTTAAGAAATTAAAAAGAAATAAGGAAGGTCATTTTGTCGTCCAACATATAAAAACAGTGCAAAAGGAGTGAACCTCGGAGGAAGTAAATAATAATATATAGAGTACAATGGTTGATGATTTTTGTCACTACTACTGATATGAGTATATCAATCACTATGAATTAATTTTCCGCTGAATTCTTGTAAAAAGTTTAAATTAAAAATTAAAACATGGTATTGATATGTTATAAAAACATTTTAATATAATGTTATCTTATTACGCCTAAGGTACCAGTTTAGGGTACAATGTTTATTCGGGACTAAGATAATATTGCATAATTAAATCCCTCCAAGGTACACTGTAAAGAATTGGGGAGCATGAATAACAAACAATAGTAACAGAGCAGTGGTCGCTGGTCAGTTTGGCGCGGCAGCTTGGCTCGGCGGGCCGCTAGATGGCGCTGGGGTCGCTGGGCGCTGGGGTCGCTGGGCGCTGGGGTCGCTAGGTGGGCTCGGTCTTGACGTTGGCGCCGAGCGCGGCGGCCGCGCGCGCCTCGTCTGGCAGCCGCTCGGGGCTCGTCAGGATGTCGGTGGTGGTGCACAGCACGCGCAGCGAGTTCAACACCGCTGCCAATTTTTTTTATTGTTAATGTGCGGATTACACAAAATAAAAGATAGTTGTAAATGCACGTATAACTTTGGTGATCTATGATCTTGTATGTATTTGTAACCATCGCCTACTTATGTGCAGTATGCCTACGACAACACAAGTAGAAAATTTCCCTACGATTTCCTAACGTATAATATGATTTTCTAAATTAATTCAAAATCTTATCAGTCTTGTCACGATCTCACTAAACGGTGAGATAAAAAAATAGAAAAGGAGTTCATTCACCCTTAGGGTATGGTAAATCGATCTTACATGTGTCCGATTCAACCATTGTAGTTCAGAGGAGCCATTAAGTTTGGCGCGAGTAAATGGTACTTACTGGTCTATCCATCTTCACATGCGCAAGATTCAACCATTGTAGTTCAGAGGAGCCATAAAGTTTGGCGCGAGTAAATGGAACTGTTCTGTCCACCTTCACACGCGCCACATTCAACCAGCGTATTTTAGAGGAGCCATAAAGTTTGGCGCGAGTAAAGGCAACTAAGCCTATCCACCTTCAAGATTCAGCCCGCATAGTACAGAGGAGCCATAAAGTTTGGCGTTGCGTTGGCGTTTGGTGGCGGTACGTACCTGGGCGCATCTCGACGAGCGAGCAGTGCTGCTCGGCCCACAGCAGCGTGGTGCGCACCAGGTCGGCGCCGCTGCTGCTCGACACGCACGCGCTGAACGACTCCACCAGCGCCGCGCTCACCACGCTGAACTGCGATCGCTCAGGGTGCATTATTGCTTGTATGTTGCGTGATTATTTAATATATGCACTACCGGTCGAATAAAAGGTCAATCAAATTCGATTCAATCACTACAAAGTTATGAGATAAAACAAAGAATATTGTCGAATTGAAAATCTCCTTTTTTTAAAGTTGGTTAAAAATCATACTATTTCACATCTCTTACTCTGCAAAGGTCTTTCCTTATTCTATGAAACTTTTGTGGTTCAGAACACTATGAATGGCATATTCAATATGATAAATGTATTGCTACGAGATGGACATAGTGTACCAAATAGCAGCAATCACTATCAACACAAATAACAACAACAAGTAATATTCTCCCCTAAATAAATAAAGATTAAAAAAAAAGTAATATTCTAAAATCATCTGTTAACTGGATCTAGTCCCTAAATTAAATCATGAAAATGCTACAATAATAATGTATGCTTAACATATTTTGACATATACACTTATTGTGAAAGGATACGAGCCAATACTTCCAGTTGAGCGCGGTGCGCGCGGCCACGTGTCGCGCGAACATCTCGCGCAGGCGGCCGGCGCGCGCGCGAGACACGGGCGCGCCCGTCGCCGGCAGCATCGAGTGGCAGTTGCTGCAACCAACACCAACTTATACACTCCTACTGCTCCTAGTACAGTAAGGTCATTATAACTCGGCCGCTAAGAATATAGCTACGAGTACCTGCGCAGATGTCGATTTTAAGGCCAAAATGGTGGTAGAAGGTGGGGAGTAAGGGCGGTAGTATACGTAGGTATAGGTACGCCAATACGAAGTAGCGGGTCACAAAACACTATCATGGCCGCCGTGTTTTGATTGGTCAGTTACCGTACCTGCGCAAACATTTCGGAAACCGAATTTCAGAGCGGCCGAGTTATAATGACCTTACTGTGCATAACGTTTATTTTAATTTATTCATACTTTTTCACTTGAGAATGAGAACTTTGAGATTTAGTCGCATTTCATTGTATTATCAATAAGATGATGGTATCATGAAGAAAATGCACATATATTGAGAATTAAGTAGGAGTTGTTAACTGTTATTTTTCCTGATAATTATTACAAAAACGTAACATTGTGTACACATCCGTTCGGAGGACGGCGAATTGAAGTATAGTCTCTAGGATATTTTTATTTATGTATTTCTTTATGGCTATTATCCTTCAAACAGAAAGCAAAAGCTATCTTTAAATGATGCCGCCAACATTATTACACGAAGGAACAAAAATATTGTCCTTGATTACCCACTACAGTCCTTATCGTGATAGATTAATTGAGTTAATTGATCTGATATAATTAGTAATATCATTTTTTTCAATAGAATATCATTTTACTGCATTACCGACAACTCGTTTGATTGATGAAAGATTTACGATTTAATGACAATCCAGTGGACACATAGGAACACGAAATTTTTTACGGATACGGTGACATAATATTACAAAAATTAAGAATAACAGTACCAGAGATAAACATACCCAAAAAATCAAATATGCTGTACATGAAGCAAATATAGAGAGGAGACGGCTTAAGAAACTGTGCACTGTGAGTCAACTAGGTCCTGACGTCATCACAGGCGTGGCCAAAGTCAGTCTACCGTCGGCGCCCGTCCTGTGCACAGCGTTATGGACGTTAACATTTTCAAAGAAAAAGATGAAGTGCCGTCTACTCGACATTAGATGGCGACATTTTTCTTATATTTTGAGTACGTCCCTGTTATATCCTACGTTTATTGACATCCTAGTGTGAGATAGTTAAACTAAATAGTAAAATCGATATAGAACGAAGCGAGTAGTTTTGCTATTGACCGTTAAGATGGAAAATAAACAAGTGGGAGGATGGTGGGCGGGATCTAACACCCCCTTGCCCCGCAAAGTGTCACGCGTTCTTTCTTAGGGAAATCTACATACAACGTCTCCTCTCTATATTTGCTTCATGATGCTGTATACAAAACCAAAGAAATAAAAATGTCAATTATCTTCTTTTTCAAACAAAAAATTGTATTGCATTGCTTTGCTACTTACGAAATAGAATTGTTCAAACATTCTATCTGCTGACGTAAGCTTTCCATTTCTTCCTTAATCTGATTCCGTTCTGCCTTCAACTGTTTAATGTACTCGGCTCCTTTTTGTAACATGGCAGCTTTACTAATCTGTAACGAGAACAATAAACTTGATGTTTTATTGAGGCAAAAATTGCAGACCAGAATGAACTGTTCAAGGAGAAGATAGGCCTAAGTAGCCATTTCTTCCTGCAAACGCCCGTTACAACAAAAGTATCAACGATAATTATGTTGCTACCCAAACATGTAGCACTATTATCTCTATGCTACTTTAAGGCGCTTTGCCCACGGAGATTGATAGTTGATAGATTTGATAGTTGCTACAACGTTTACGGTTGCAGAAATTTTATAGCAATTTATGAGCAACTTGATTGATTGTTGCTCCGTGGGCAAAGCGCCTTAACTGATATAGTGTATGGGCAATATGGGCGTATAATATGTATTATGAGGTCCTTTACTTTTTATTACATCTTACAAATCTTAATATTATATTATACTAGAGTGCTTTAGTGATAATTATGACAGTTTTAAATTGTGAAGATGGGTAGGATTTACGAAATTTAAACATGACAAACACAAGTACGAGAAGCGTGATTTTAGTGGTGTATTTGGAAGCTGTACATAGTACATATAAGTAAAATACCTTAGCAGCGGGGTTGGTATTGAGGTGCGGGATGAGCGCCTGCAGCGTGTCGAAGCCGTTCTTGATGTTGTAGCGGCGCTTCTGCTCGGCGTGCAGGTGCGTGCGGCGCGGCTCACGCGGCGACCCCGCGCGCGGCGACCCCGGCGACCCCGGGGGGGACACCGACACCCCGCGCGACTGCCGGGTTATGGGTGTTGTTAGTTTATGATATCCTAGTAGTCTTCTTCGAGCTTATAAAGGATTATTACCGAAATTGATAAGGAATTTTATTCGAATGGATAAACAAACCGACAAGTGTTTGTTTATAATGTCTTTTTATTATCCTATATGTGTGTAGGCTCAGGATAATTGAATAGAAAAAAAACTTATATTTCCGAAGTCCATTGTAACTTCTCTATGATAATGTAAAGGTCGACCTATGAACCATGATAAGTAACCTGACCTATCCTAACTTTCTTTAAATATCAATATAAAAATAAATCATGTAATTACAGTCAATCGGGGTAACTTTGATTCTTTAGGGTAACTTTGACAGTCCGCTCCCAAAATAGTTTTTATTTTTTACGTGAAAAGCATTTGGCGCATAAAAATTATTTATTACATTTTATGTACATAATGAACATCGTTAACGTAATCTTAAATAAAAAGTGGTTTTCAAACAAAGCTAATATGAAAAACTTTCTTTCAAAAACGTGCGTAACTTTTCGTGTTTTTTTTTCGACGTAAAACTTTTTAGATATCTCTCAAAACTTTAATGCTATCAAGGGGTGTTATAATATAATACAATCTTTTACATGTCTACTTTCGATACGTAAACAATTTTAATTAATTTTTAATATAATCTTCGTTAAAATTACAAAAAATATAGTTTTTGATATTTTTTGTAATTTTCAGATTTCAGTCAGATTTTGAACAAATTCTGGGTAATTTTGACGGTGTCAATATACGCTGACTTTGTATGCGATTTACCAATTTTCATGTTAGTCAAACATCCAAGGGCTTCCGGGACTTCTGTATTTTCCCAGAAATTAAATGTATGGAATCTTTTACAGATGTTCGGTCGGTACGCGCAATACAAACGCAGTGAAGTTCACAGCATTACGCGCTTCCAACTTTTCGACATACACCCGGAACTTCGTCTTTATCTCCAGGTACTCCGCGACGTCAGACGCCTTCGTGGTGTAATGAAGACGGGAGACATAGACGTGCGTCACAGGGACGGCGGGACGCAGCAAGTGGTTGGGTCCGGTCGGCGCTGTACCACATTGGTTTCGACAAGAAGGTTTCCTCTTCTTCCGCTCCACCTTTGTGAAACGGTCTTCGTCCTTGTGAACGTCGGGCACAGCACAACGAGGGGGCTCGATGCGGAAGTTCCCGCTATCCCTCTCGGTCCTCTTCTTAGTCCGCTTTTTGGGTTGCTGGCGGACAACAGCTGCGGCGTAGTCACGTGGAGGCGTACACGTAACGACACCAGGCAACACCTCGGCAGGGGGAGGTGGGGGACGGGCGACACACACGTCACCGCTTACACGCGCGGGGACCGCAGCCGGTGACGACTCAAGTTTCGCTGACTCGAAACTTGCCGACGACAGTCGCCGGCCCCTCGACGCACGTTGATGTTTTTGGCCTCCGGTGACCTACATACAGCTGAAGTCTTGCGTAACGTCGCTACTTCAGCAAGTAGATCTTCGATGGTGTTCTGGGAGGCCTCTAGCTTCAACACCACTTCGGCCAGGCTTGCCTTCAAGGTTGTAATGTCTTTCAGCAGCCTGGTGACATCGACATTGTCGAAAGTGACGGTCGGCATCTTGTTCAAGTTCCGCGCCACGAAAGTCGGCACGTGGTCGGGGTCAGTCACTTTCAGAAGGTTGATGATGTCCTGAAGTGACTTCTCTCCCTTTTCATCCCTCCTCCGGGACGGCATCCGGTCGAGCTGTCCGAGCGACTCAAACAGGAGCGTCTTGGCCTGGCTTATCTCCTCGCAGGTGAAACGCCAACACCTCGTTGGCGATGAGTTGTTCGGAACTCATAGCCATTTTACGTGCAGCGGCCGTCACCGCGCAGTTCGCGAATATAAAATAGGTATATTCATTGACGTAGTGTGCACGTCCGTCAGCGATCGCGTACGAATCGACACCGAATTAATGTTATTGTAATGCTCTAACATGTTTTAAAGTTAAGATTTCGTCGATAAATTTCATCGGTGTCAAAGTTATAACCCATAAAGGGGTGGTAACTTTGACACACAACAAAATTGCAAATTTTTTATATATTTTGTCATTTTTAAAGACTTTTTATAATTTGACAATATGAAACCCAGCCCGAGAGCACTGATTAACTCATAACTTTTATCACATAAGCGAAATAGTAAGAGTTTTTAAAGAAAATACAGCGATGATGTATCAAAGTTACCCCGATTGACTATACTACTCAAATAACACAATAAAAATTCATAGTGGGTTTTGATAAGCTTGTTGCTCCGCTCCTATTGGTCGTAGCGTGATGTTATAATATAACATACCTATTATAACCTAAATTATATGAGTAAACTCTTGTACTTGTATTATATTGTATTTGACTTCATCCTGTTGTACATTGTCCCTACTCATCATAAAGAAGCCTTGCGCAGATTAATCAAGTGGTTAGTGGCTCGACTCGAACAACCCAAGTAGGTATTAATGCCAATGCCGAAGTCCGAACAACCTGAGCCAACGCTTCGCGTGTACTCCAAAGCATGTAAAAGCTCAATATTTATTTCCTAAATCTTTCGATCAAAGATCTACGCAAGCCGCCAGGTAATTAGCGTTGATTACCAAGATAGTACCTAACATTAAATAGTTTACGAAGGTTGTTTTAGTAAAGAGAACAAAAACACCATGCATTAGACGCATGTTATGAAAATGTTATCTAATCGCACCGCAGCAATCGTCACATAAGACCATAGGACGCTAGAGATACGCACGAGGCGTTATTTGCCTGCAGCCCCGCCCAGCGCGCGTATTTACACTGATAACATTTTTGCACACGATCCTGACATGTGCCATTGTCATAATTGCTATTAAATTAATTTTAACTGAAAACATTACACTCTTCAATGTTAAACGTTTAAGTGCAATTAAGTTAATAAAAAAAAATCACTTTCGCAACAGACCTAAGCTGTCGTTTCCGAAAACGAATGAATAACGTTTCACAAAACCCTGCAACAATACGGTCGTAGTACATTCTATCGTTAAACGGTGATAGCCTAGATGAAGAATTCAGCCTCCTATTCGGAGGTTCCGGGTTCGAAACCCAGAGTTCGCCAGCATGCCGAAGAGTTTGCAAAACTCAAAGGTTGACTATGACCTTAACTTCTCATTACTCATTATTTCACGTTTTTGTATATTGGCTTTTGAGCCAGGTGTTAATATTTAAATGAATTATTTCATATTTTTTGGCCTAAAATTAAACAAAATTAATTTTGTTCGTATTGAATATATTTTATTTTGTAATGGTGAAATACTTTTTGACGATTAGGGGTCGGGCCACATTGATCGACGGCCTTTCGCATTTTTTTGCCGATTGAAAAGGAACACACTATTACGCATTATGCCGTACGGAAGCGAACGCCTCCGTACAGCTCACAGCCGTCAGCCGTCGATCGCCGTCGATCGCCGTCGACGGCGCGTTCGGCTCGTCGATGCGAAAGGACGCGTACGCTTTCCATACTTTACGCTCTTTTTGTATGGACAAACCGTCGATCGCCGTCGATCAATGTGGCCCGACCCTAGTTCGACTTCTCGAATTCAACTTACCTATCTACTGATCTGTTTCTTTTGATACCATCCCTTATGTTTAAAAAGAAAAAGAGTTCACTGACGTAACTTTGTAACGACGTCAGTTCTTTACTTTTAAGTATAAAAAGTTTAACAATATCTAGTAGGGAATTTTATATAATATGGGGTGCCTCCTTTGCAAGGTTACTTTCTAAAATTTTGACGAACTGTCAAAGGAGATTGGGCGCTGAAGTATGGACTTTCGTTTCAAGTTTAATAATTTTGTATCCTAGTGATATACATATCATTTTGTAGGGTTTTAACTGAGTTTTCAATTACAAAAAAAATTGTGTTTCTACTTCGCCGGGTTTACGAGAAAAAGGCTAATGAATTTCATCAAAATAGGTTATTATTTGACAGTTGCAAACAACAAGTTGGTACTTGATAATATCATTTTTACTTATTTTTGCGTTTATCACAGGAAATATACGTAAAAGTGGGATGATATTACTGGGTAGGTATCAATTTAAAAACAATGAGGATCAAAATCTATCAAATGTATGGTCGCAACTTTTTCTGTGAAGAATACTTAACGTAAGAACGTAACATATAAGTACTTACCTATTATCTACCACTAGTTTTATTTTAAAACCAAAGCTTTTTAGGCGATCTTTTCCCTCTTCAAGCACGAAAGCGCGAATGTGAGTAGTGAGAAAAAGAAAAACATCATTTGTCATTCAATTCAGAGTCAGTGTTGCCAACTATAATTTTCGAATTCCGCTAATGGGGGCTATACATTATAAAAAATGCAGAGCGCTAACTCAGTGCACTAACTAGTGTCATCATATATTACGCTGCACTAGTTACTGTCTAACTACCTTTACACTATGCGAATTTAGCACGCTAGCTCAGTTAGCAGTTAGTCATAAGAGTAACATGCCTTGCCATTTGTTTTTAATTTAAAACGAATATTTAAAATTGCGTCCGCATTTAAATAAGGTATAAAAATGTTAATGCAAAATCATACAGTTGTTGGAATGGATTAGTGTTTGTTGCATCTTCATATTTCTTCACCTCTGATCAAAATCCTACAGTTGGTTACTAGAACACTAGAACTAAATTCTTGATTTCTTTAACCATTTTTGCCGTCAAAACATCCGTTAACCGTCGAAATATTTTTTCTCCTGTTAATGCCTGACATATAGTCGTACAAGACTCTTGTGGCGCGTACATGACGTATGGATGACAGAGACAGCGCCTTACAGTTAAGACAAACTGTAAGGCTCTGTCTCTCATCCACGCGTCAAAAGATCCTTGTACGACTGTAAATCCGTTAAATCTGACGGGAAATCCGTTAAGTTGGCAACACTGTTCAGAGTTCAGACAATTTCAGTTATTTCAGTGCTGCCAGTTATGTCACGTCAGATTTTAACCCCATGAATAGATTATTGATTTATCGATTAAGCATTATAATTTATTATTTTAATATTATTTATGTGAGTTATTATTACGATATTTTCGTTATTTATTTAGCATGTTACATAACGTAATTATTTATATCTTGGCGAGGAAAAATCTAATCGAATAATTTAAGGGATTCAATAAATTCATAAACGGGCAACCCTACCCGGAACATAATAATGGATTTAGACAGTGCAGTGCATAGGAAAACAAATAAAATCCTTTTTATCAAGAAAATTTTTATCCGGCGAAGTTATGGTCACATATTTTGAAAAGTTGTGTGAAAATTAAAATCTTAAATTTTGGTTTATTTTTATTTGACGAACAATTGACGAACAATTGGAAACCGCAAATGCCCATACTCCTTTGACCTATTATAATTGCTTTTTACAAAAAAAATAACCGACTTCAATCTTGACTCAAAAAATACTCGCCAGATAGCGCTCAATTCAACATGTAAGTGTAAAGTTCTCGTCACTACAAATTAATCAAGCCCAAACACTAGATAACTGCAGTAAATCGTTGAGGAGTTCCCTCGACTGTCTTTCGGCTTCATCAGATCGACTCCAGATCTTCATGAAATGGTAGCGCTTTAATGTACTTATGATAACATGAACAAACATACTAGTTGTCCATACAATTTTCGAAAGTTCCCCTCGATTTCTCTGAGATGCCATCATCAGATCCTGGTATCCTTATCAGGGGACCCCACTGCGCATATCTACTTTACAACAAAAAAAGAATTATCAAAATCGGCCCATAAACGACGAAATAATCGCTGAACGTACATAAAAAAAAGCATATATACGGTCGAATTGAGAACCTCCTTCTTTTTTGAAGTCGGTTAAAAATGGCCCTACTTTATGACGTTCTATCAATAATTTTAGTTAAATACCTAATTTTCACGGGGAGAATTTTATTTAAAATGGATTATGGATTATTTCTGCTGTGAACTAATTAACGAACGAAAAGAACAATAGTGCATTACGAATACTAGTGCAATATAAATGTATAATGTGTAAATATATAAAGGCGATGTCTGACAGCGACGTCTGAGAGCGATGTCCCTTATTTGTTCTATAAATAAACAGCACATGTTTATTGTATTTTAAGAGTTTCGCGTAGTACAAAGGTAACCGATAAAATCATGGTTCGAAGTCGTGATGAGATAACGCATATGATATTTCGCGATTCCGTCTGCCGCTGATAAAAGGTTTCTGCAAACGAACACGTGCGGTGTTGCCATGCGGTAACCGTCTGGGGGCCGGGCGGCGGGCCCCCGGCCGCAGGTGGCGCCACCGTCGCTACTACAGCTGATCGTACTACTGTATCAGGTGTTAACAACACTAAGGATTGCGACGCAAACTTTCCGCACTTCGCTATGATCCGACACGTCCTCGAGCGCAATATTGCGTTATTCGCGCAGTCCCACGGGGTTGCCGCGTGCTTGATAATATTTTTATGTCCGTGTTATCGTCAGAAATGGAGCTCGAACCGGTATCAGTTAAATTGTAATTTACGCAAATTCTTGTTATATTATAGTGGGCAAGGTTACCTGATGCGGCGACATGACGTCGCTGCCGATGGGGGAAGGCTGTCCCCGTCTGATGGGCGACTTGGTCGGATCGCTCCCAGAGGCGACGTCTTCGAGGCTCGTGTTGAGTTTGTACATACTCTGAGCTAAAATATAAAACAAATTCAGAGTTATTAATTAAAGCATTCTTGCTATTATCAAAATTTATGAACAGAAGGTTAATTGTATTCTATTTACATTGGAACATATTGTCTATAAATCGTATATATCTAAACATAATAATAAGATAATTATTATGTTGATATCACCACCGCGTTTTTTTCCTTCAGTTACATAGGAATTTCTTAAGTAATCCAAATGCATTCCCTATTATTACATGAAAACGTTTTGATATCAACGAAATACATTCTTATTACTTCGATTAACAAACTGGGGACATACCCGTCATATAATTGACAAATAAACAAAACATCATCTTTATTTTAATGGCTTTAACATGATGTTAAAACAGACAGACATACAGAATACTTTCTTTCTATAACTGTATTGGTATTTATATTACTAAAACCTACACTACAATTTTCAAAAAGTACACAAGGCATATGACCTTGTTTAATCATAAGCATAGATAATGTAAATATTTTACAATGTTGCGCGGAGAGCAGCTGTGCCAGCATGACGCTAGCTTGGGGCAGCGTGGGCTCGGACGCGACGCTGGTGAGCGGCGGCGGGCGACGCGCGCTGGAGCCGCTCGCCGCGCCGCTCGCCGCACCGCTCGCCGCACTGCTCGCCGCGCCGCCCGCCGCGCCGCCTTCCGCCACCACGCTGCCCGACGTAGAGCGAGACCGTGCTCGTATCACATTTGGATTCGCTTCACGCGCCTAAGGAATAAGTAAAAAGATAAATATTTGCCCAAAAAGTTTGACATGTGAAAAGCCGTGCTTTGCAGTAACCAATTCAATGCATGTATCTCGTCTGTCAGTATACAGCAACACCAAACTGAATATGACGTCACGTCATCTAATTAATAAATATTATTTGCAAAGGCTTATGACCGTAAAGGTCCATTAGTCGTCATTTTGGTCGCTGGACCAGGAATCATTTATACAATAGTTATTATCCAAAAGACCCTTTTTTCTCCTATCTACTTTCATTAATAAGTGTGTCCACATCGGTCGTATTCAGGTCAAATAATATAAAGTAGGTGTATATTTTCTTTTTTTCATGTTCCTATGTGGAAAGAGGTCCCATCATATGTGTTTGTTTGTGGTTTGTAGCAAAGTAAATTAATCTTCAGTTTCACCTAGTACCATCTTTCAGGTCACCAAATACCATCTTTCAGGTGACCAAGCACCATTTTTCAGGTCACCAATTACCCTCCTTCAGGTGACCAAGCACCATCTTTGACGTGACCAAGTACCAGGCGAACATAACATAACAGTATTAACCCGGGCGTGGTGCGCGGCGGGCTCGTGCGGCGCGGGCGCGGCCAGCCAGTCGGCTTGCAGCTGCGCGCCCAGCGGCAGCGAGTGCGAGCGGTACTGCTCCTGCTTGCGGCCCGCGCTCGCGCCGCTCGTCCCGCCCACCGCCCCGCCCACTGCACCAGCCGGGATCGAAACCTGCGGACAATGTACCACTTTCAATTATGGAACTCTACACGAATAATAAAATTGATATACATACTTATAATGCATTATATTTTATACGTAGTTATTTTGTACGTAGTTATTTTTATTATAAAGTTTCATTGAATTTAACTTTACACACTTATGTACATGTGTGTATAATATTTACCTTATTACACATTAAAGTACACACTGTTATACTTTTTTTCTCACACCCAGTTGTCTGGCAGAGTCAGTGTAAGGCTAAATAAATAAAATAAATCCCTATCTCTAAGCCCTGAAGGCCAGTACCCAGGACAATAATAGAAGAAAAACAAATTTCGCATAGATTGAAGAGGTCCTTGGCCAGCTGATTGCTCTTAGTAGACTAAACGATAACAATTGACTATGTAATACCGACACTGTCCTCCCAGTTTTGTCATGCTTCTTAACAGTCTCAACGCACTTTTTATTAAAGTGCACCAATTTTTTTTTGTTGGAGTACCGCTACAGTATGCACTTTGTCTATAAAGTCTGTTTACTATTGACAGAAACCGGCATGGCTATTTCATAACATGATAATGTAGTATCAATATTTCAAAATTCAGCACTACTACTGTGTTAAGAATGGCTTATTACAGTAACTTTCGAATTTAATATTAAGTATTTAATACATTACAGACCTACTTGTTGACTTTATCTACACGGTAGTGTTACAGTCAAATTAGGCTAAAAGAGGACCAGTGTGAATATCACTATTTCAAGTGTCTTTCAACCACAACATAAATATTTATAAAACTACCCTAAATTGCCTATTAGGCCAACTTCATGTATTAATCTACTATTGTTCTTTACTTATTGAGTTCTGAAACTAGTATTTTTATCACTGACTAGCGAACCGCCCTCGCTTCGCTTCGGGACCCGTAAGTATCAACCGCGTAGGTCCCGCTCCCGTAGGAATTTCGGGAAGATAATAAACTATCACCAAAATTAATTGAGGTTAAATTAAATTAAACTTACAAATAAAGCTTACGACAAAATAATAGCAAAGTAGCAAAGGATCACAGCAAGATTAATTCAGATTAAACTTGGAAACGCGGCAAGTTTGGTATGGCAGTGGGTTCGACCAAATTCGATTACCATTAAAACGGTTCTAGTGTGTTAATCTTAAAAGATAGACATATACTGTCGTGGACATTTTTTTTAGATCATTTCAAGAGGAATAATTCTTTCATACATATATTTTTGGTATCTTGAATCGTTTTCGCAACGCATGCAACGAAAGCCCTCGAGAATGAATAATTTTCCCCGTTTTTTCCACATTTTCCATTATTTCTTCGCTCCTAATTGTTGCAGCGTGATGTTATATAGCCTATAGCCTTCCTCGATAAAAGGTCTATTCAACACAAAAAAAAAATTTTCAATTCGAACCAGTAGTTCCTGAGATTAGCGCGTTCAACCAAACAAACAAACAAACAAACTCTTCAGCTTTATAATATTAGTATAGATTCACACAGCAAAACCGAAGCACGCCTTCAATTTAGTCACAAAATAATTTGTTACTTTCTTTAATGTAGGATTTAAGATTTTGTAAAACTTATGTGAGTCATTTTTATCGCGATATATAAACAATAAGACGTTCCAAACAAGAAAGATTAAGAAAGTAACAAAACTAATATTCTACTACAAAATAGTTGAATTCCGGGAAGAAACGGCAAAGTTATCTTAAGTCTAAGGTTTAACGTACCGTAACATTAATGTTACACGTGATGTTGCATCATAAAAATATGATATCTCATTTCGTAAGGCTAAATATATCACCGTTATGGTGAGCATTTGACATTGGTATGCGATACTTTCGATAATTGTGTGAATAGCTAACTAAGGTCAACGATCGATGTCTCGCTTTTCATTGGCTCAACTAGGTATATTAAATATTTCTATATTTACATCTTCTGCGACTTTGCTTCATATTTGTGTATATACTGCTAATGTATTTGCTTAAAATATATTCTGTATCATAACAGATAACATAATAATTCCCAGACATGGGTAAACCACGTCATGCGATGACACGTACAATTACCAAGTCCAAAGTAGAAACAATTAGTTCAAAACTTTTAAATCTGGGAGAGAGATGAAAATAATTTGGGTTTTGAGTACTATAGCAACGTGCTATATAGCAACATCAAGCTATACCTGAGTCGCCAAGAATACGGAATTGCCATTCCTCACCAAAAACAAATATAACCTATGCTCACAGTTTAATTTAGCTTTAAGCAAAATTTACTTACAACATTTTAAATTCCCGCCGCCAATCTGCAATGTACCTTAAAACTCGGGCGCAAAGCTGCAATTTGTGTGGGAACGTGGTGTAATACGAGTTCAAATTCAAAATTCAAATTCAAATACATATTTATTTCTTCGAAATTGGTTTTTACAAACACTTATCGAACGTCACGCTACGCCATCGCTTCAACAAATCCCTACGGTGAGTGGTCTTGGAAGAAAGTAAAGTAATTGTCTTCGTTAAGTTACCTGCTGCGAGCTAGATGGCGTGACGGGCGGCGAGGGTAGTTTGAAGGGCGCGCCGGCGGTCTTGGCCTTGTAGTCGAGCGGGCCGGGCTGCAGGTACTGCAAGGGCGCCGCGGGCCGCACCGACGCGTGCGCCGCCGCTTGCAGCGGTTGGGTGTACGCCTACCAGTATAGGTACGTTTAGATTGGAATGTAGACGAATAACACTAACGGGTAGGGTACTTGGAAATTTGTAAAAATAATCCTTCCCTTTCCTTCTTCTGAGTGATAAACATAGGAAATGGTGTATATTCACCACATTGACTTAACCCGTTTTTTTATGAACCCTTCAGAGATAAAAAAAAATCCAGTCGATGACTGTAACGTACATTTTACTGCAGATAAAATCAATTTCGTTTTACATTTAACTTTTTATTTATATTTGATAAATGATAAACTCTTGCAGTTATAAATCAATTTCTTGTGTACTATGTTTATTTTTTGATGTGCAAATGCACTGAAAGCTGAATGCTTCTCGGAAATATTCGGAAAAATACTATACACTTTAACGTATCTGTCAGAATTAATTGAAGATTAAAGTCTGCAAGTTAAACTGAAGTATTAGGACGTAATAAAAATTTGGTGATACATAATATTATGAAAGTGTGTAAGTGACATTTAACGGTGCATTAAGACTCCAACATATATATATTTCCATACTTTAAAAAAAGAAGGAGGTAGCGTTTTTTTATTTATGTCTAGTAGTTATATGTTGACCGCCGACTAGCAAGTAATTTTGACTTATACTAGTCAATTTATCTATTATTTTTTTTGTAAAAAGTCAGTTACATCAAAACAATAATGCCCCACAAGTACACACCACGTTTTGATAATGGTTGTTGATCGGCGGGTAGTGCGGGCGCGCGCGCGGCTTGTCGCGGTACGGCCGCTGCACCACCACCGCCGCGTACTTCGGCGACTGTTGCAGCAGCGACACCGTCTCCGGCGCGCTCTGCGACGGCGGCACCGCTGTCAACGGTTCACTGTCAGTTACTCGTAAATTAAGTACCTGTAACCGGCTTCAAAAGATACAGGATGTTCTTGATTCGATCTTTTTTTGTGGGTTACATTACATCATAGATTTTTACTGGGTGTGTAGATATTGCAGGTTTTCTACATATTCGAAAGTTGGTGTTTGACAAGAAATTCGAAGGACATCTGACGAGTAGTTTTTGAGTTATCCCTAATAATGCAATTACGTTGATAAAGTTCTCATTTTGTTACTTCTCGTAAAATGAACAATTTTAAAGTCTATTTTTTGAGCGCATTTACCATCCAAAACAATACTTACCCGCGTTATACTTAGGGTAACACGCCTCTTGCGGAGTTATAATTTTAGGCGGCGCACTGACATATTGCAAGCGCGTGGGTTTCGCTGCGTACACATTACTGTGAATCTGTGTGTCGGCCTGCGAGACATGCTGCTGGTCGTAAGTATTGGGCTGGTACGAGGGCATCATGTCCTGCGAGCTCAATATATTGTTGGCCAGCTCCGGTTGACTGAACATCCTATCGCTATTGTAAATTCTCATCTGCTCATTTTTCGCTTGCTCCGGCACCGAACCCATTTGAGTATTGCTACTTGTACCTTAAAAACAAATAAAAAAAATTAATCTGTGTTCCGGTATTTAAAGCTGTAAGTAAATTTATACGTGAGTATACCATGAATGGTCATCTGACTGGTAAGCATCGTGACTGCTGTAGTACTTTGACTGCCAGTTATATAGCCTTCTGGTGTATACGAATCTACTGACATTCCGCTCCTGTAAATTGGATCTTCCGAAGAAATAGTCGTCTCTTCAGGGACAGGAGGCAGACGAGGCGTCGAGAGTAGGTCTGCAATGTGTTTATTGAATTGTACATCTTCCCTTTACTGTTTCTGCGTATTAGATGAACGTTAACAATGGTACCGTCACTTACCATGAAGTGGTTCCAATGTGTCCATAAAATCATCAAGATTAGGCTGCAAAGGACCCAAGCTTGGTTGAATGAAATCAGCTAAGCCTGCACCCTTAGCTAAAATTCAAAAACATGGCATAAGTCGAAGAATGACGTGTGTCATACGAATTATGCAAAACACAAAATGCGCTGCACTATGAAACAATCATAATACCAATCTCCCTGCAATCGGGGAAAGCAAAAGGCTGATGATTTGTAATGGTGGAGAATAGCGTGTCACTCATGAAGTTGAGGTAGTCCTCGTCCGTTAGCATGTTGCCCGCGAGGTCGCTGCACTGCGAGAACGACTCCACCGTGTCCATATCCGACATCTGAAAACCGCATAGTTTTGACATCTGGAATACAAGCCACCATATTCCAACGTTGAGACGCTGCCATATACATTCACACTGACAATCTGATGAAGTTCTATTCGTATAGCATAGCATGAATTAAAAGCATTTTGAATCGCGAACGACAAGAAAATAATTTGTTTCTAATATATTATTTCCAAGCATGAAAATATTAAGAGTAAATAACTGACTACAAAATCAAAATATATACATACACTATAGATTATTAAATTAAAGATTGCCTATTTTTTGCAAATACGGCCGCGATCATATTAATCCTTACCGTATCCTGGACAGAAGTGTCCCCTTTGCCAAATAATCTCATAATATGAAACATGCGCCATTTTTTATATTCTGCTATGACTGCCTCAGCTCTTCTTTTCCAATATTTTCCTTCTAATATTGTTGTCTGAAAGGAATAAATACTTAAAACTGATAAGCCCACGTTTGACTAAAGAATAAACCTTTATTATGATAATAAAAATTATGTAACAAAGCATTTACAACTAACCTCTGGTTTCACGTGTGTATCAACATCTAGCGGCGAAGCGAACTGACACACTAAAGTATTTTTTTTCTTTATAACTGGAACCAAAACATTGCGATTAATATGCTAATTAATTTACTTAAACAAATCAATGATTTGCAGCTATAAATATTACTTAAACCCAATCAACATAAAGCTGTGTGCAAACTAGCTTGCAGAGGGCAAAACAGTATAAAAATTATTATCATCTCAGTTCACGCTAGTGTTGTTCTTTGTGTTTAGATTACTTATCGATTATAGTTCACTACTAAATACGTAACATACAAATTAGAATGTTATGGTGTAAACGTTGGTCTTGATCAAGTAATCAACCCAACGAAATGAACATGCGGTTTTAAGGCTTCCTCCGTCGCCACCAACCGCCGACCTACCGGCGATTGGTGAACAAAAGATAAATAAATAACGCTTTACACTCATAGCCCCACACTAGGATTCCCTGTGTCGTGGGTGCCATGGACAACACACAAGACAAGGGCACACGCCCAGATCGAGAACGGAAATTTAAACTTATCATGCAAATTTCCGCCTCACTGGGAATCGAACCCACGACCCTCGGAACAGTGATCCGGCGTGTTAACCATTGCGCCATCCGGGTCGTCATACAGATGGTAGTGACCATTTATTCCCGTGTAGCATTTTTGCCAACGGTTACAGTTACTATGAAATAAGTAGCCCCTCTAATTGATGGTTAATCTTTATCTTATGGCGCCTCTACACGATAGCCAACATGTTGGCCAATGTTGTGGCGAAGATGATTGCCAAGAGATTGTGACGGCGTCCACACGTTGGAAGGTCGATCAGTCTGCGTAGGTTGGGGCCAATGTGCGGACGATATTAATATTTTCTTAAAATGAATATTGAGGTTCTAACGGCTGCTGCGGTTTAATTATTCTCAGCATACAATACAATAAAAATGTGTATAAAAATTATTATACACATTTATTTCATTATAATACACATTATTATACATCTATATTACTCATAGTTGCCATATTGTAGACATAATTTAGATATCGACGTGTGAATAAAGTGCGTGCGCTCAGCGTGGGCGCTCGTTTCTAACTGAAATCGTGGCCAACGCGTGGACGCTGCGCCGATAACTGTGCCACAATCACGCCACAACCCTTTGATCCGCGTTGAAAAACCGACACCTCACGGATCTTGCGCCAAGTTGTGGGCCAACGGCCCAATACCTACCAAAGTAATCACAAACACCCCCTCTACACGATGGCCATTACCTATTGGCCATAACCTTCGCCAACATGTTGGCTAACGTGTAGAGGCGACATTATGCAAGTCCACTCCAAACCTACAATCATGTAATACAGCTGTGGTATCAACCATTATCTATATAGGTAAATGACCTTTTAAGTAAGAGTATACCCATTAAATAATAATAACAATTTTGAGATATTATGTGACTGCTATAGATAAAAAAACGAAAACTAATCACTTAATTTAAACCACAAAATATCAGGTGTGAAACACAAAATATTAATTATTAAATAATAATGCTTTTTTTAATGAAACTAAACACAACTAGCCCAATAGAATGAGCATCCTTTTTAGTAATAATAAATAATGTTAGTGAAATAAACAACGAACAAAAACAAAATGTTGTAACAAATACTCACACTGCATGTGCCAGCATCTCCAGATCACGTTGTTTAGTCTGATTTTGTCCTTCCAACGCAGCTTTATACCTTTGAAACGATTCCATTTGGGTGATGTTAATTTTTGTCTGAGAAACAGTTAATAAAAACAAAATAAATTAAAACAATAACTCACCAAGCCTCTAATGATCACACCATCACAAGTTGTTGTTTGATAAAAGAACTTTCATAATTAAATTCCGTATGAAAGTCTTTGAAAACATAAGGCATGGTTTTAATTTCAAAGAAATAAAATTTGACATTATGAAAGGAAAAAGAGACACTATAAATTATGAAACGCACAGCCTTAGCGTAGAGACTGTACTGTGATGTGTATGCCTATGAGTTCCTTATCAATGGCATTATCAATAAGTGATCTTAAGCTTATTATAAATAACAATTTGATAAGGAAGGAACCTGACTCTTATCTTATCTGCATTTCTACCACTCTAAACATATATGGTTTGTTAGAAGCCATTGCCACTGATTCCAAATCTTGTTAAATTTTATGGTTTATAATATGAATTTTCAGTGTGTCAATATATTTTTTTTAATATCAAATTATTTTTTTCATACAATAATCATGTTTTTGATAATTTGAATGATTTATTATCTAAGTATTTGCTATAGCTCCTAATATGTTTAACAAATCTTTTTATTTCAAAATAAAGAACATGAGACAAATAATATAATATGGATATCTTTTATTTATTTATTTATAGGTGTGCAATAGAATTAAAACAGTCTTAAGTCATATCAAACTAATTGTTGTTATCAACCATACCATATTTGTTGAAAGGAGAACTGCCGTTTTTGACCCAGACCCGACATGAAAGAAACATATCCCAGTTTTTTGTTATGTTGAGTATTACAAATATCTATTATTGTTATATTCGAAATAAGTGGCTAACAACAAAATATTTCACTTTAAACTTTTTAATTTTTTCATACTAAAAAGAAATGTTTGATATTTATTTGCATAAAAAACTTGTAAAACAAAATAATGATTGGATTATTCAGATGACCTAAAGTTCTAGTAAATAATAATACGTAACTATTGCGGTAAGAACTCACGATGCGGAATTTTTTCGCGTCCGCCGCGGTGTGCTACGGAGTACGTCGCGGAGCTAAAACGCGTCGTTTTAGTTTGCTTTTATTTTATAATTTATATTACATGTAAGTTATATCAATCGAGTTAAGGTTCATATTTTAATCTTCGAAGGTAAAGAATAAAGGTACCTACCATTAAAAATCTGGGAGCTTGATAGTGGAATATAATAATTATTGATTGCTCTAATAGAGATAAAAGTTTGGTGACTGTCTATATTTCCTATTTTTATTAACTTTGGGTCATTCTAAATGGATACAATTGCTATTAAGTGAAAAATAAATGGCTTTCAAGCATTTCGCCTTAGTAAAGTCACATAGCTATAAATTGTTGTTAGCCACTGTTATTTAAAATACTGTTACTATATTTTTGTTACATGTAATATAACAAAAAAACTGAGGTACTTTTCAATTCTGTCGGGCCTGGGTAAATTTTCTATGGGCCATGGCAGTTCTCCTTTGTTGATGAATACTTAAAATAAACAATTAAGGTGTTTATGTGCACAGGATTTAAAATTAAATTATATACAACAAAAAAAATGTTAGTTGGGTAGTGAAGAACATTACACACGTCAAATTTGAAAGGAAAGGTAGAAATCCCACACAGTATGCCACATTGCCATTATTACTATTTGTAATGTCATAGACAAATTCATCTAGAAATAATTTGCAATCACCAACTCATCTTATATTAAGTAGCGATGAGGTCCAAGAATGTGAACTTCATAAATCTATCCACAAATAGATTTTCTAAATATAAAATTCAAAAGAAATGTTACTAAACATAATACTGTGATGAATGTGATGATGCTTTTGTAAATTAAGAAATTTTAGCAGGATACATTATTTATAGCAGAATGTTTTACAAATAAGTATTTGCAGTCAGGCTTATCTCAGCCAGTGACCTGTGTCTTTTGTATAGGCTTTGACCCCGTGTTATCTTTGTACACCAAACCTAGTAGAACACACTCCACAATGTTTCCTCATTTTTCCATATGATATATTTAATTGGTATACTACACATATGAATAGACACATTGCCATAAGAGAGATCATTGATATATCTTTTACAAAATCATATCTCATTAATTATTTCTCATAAACAACTCTTCATTCTCAGCTTTATCTACATAGCACAGTTTGTAACACATTACTGGAAAATTACATTTGACCTCAAACATTGCTATATTATTTATACAGATCCTATTTATAACAGAAATAGAGGCAATAAAGCTGTAGATCTATGGGTGGGAAATATGTTACTACAGGCATGAATTTTATTCTTTAATTTAATCAAATATATATACTAAATATTATAAATTAATAAATTACTTACCTATACGCCAAAGTCATGCATTTAAATAACTTTGTAAGCGATATCTCAATAGAAAGTTGTTGATGTTGTTTACTTTCTTCTTTGTCAGATAGGGGGAATGTTTCTGCCACTCCTGGCACTGTGTACGTGGCCACAACCGACGTTTTCGGGATATTCTGCTCTTCGTCAGGGATTGGCACGGCCAAGTCGTCATATTCATCTTGTTCTTCAGCTTCAAAATGCGACACCATGAAATGCCCAGAATGTATAGTCTCTTTGCCTGGCCGAGCTGGTCGTTTTTCTACATGAGTCATTGTTTGTATATAATAAAAACAGAAGTCAGTGATGTATAAGATATTAATCTAATAGATATGTTTTAAGGTATATCAAGTTTTGGATTTGGCCATATTTCCACTTATCACTCAACTCACATTGTTTTTTTCCATCTATATGACATTTTTCTTGTGATGTTACTAGAATTTGACAAGTGAAGTTTGACTTTTGTGTTCAAGTAGGTAGGTAGGTAGGTAGGTAGGTACATACTCTGTGCTTTTGTGAAGAACTATTTGCAGTAAAAAATTTAAAATAGATTTTTTAAAAGGACAACATTTAGAAAGTCTTCAATTACCATAGATACCTATATGTTGGATGTTAGATGTTACAGTGCGCCCAACTTATCTCTGAAATGGCAAAAATTGGAACTAACGAAAATTCATTCATAAGTACGTTGTGGTCATTCATCTGTCAATCACTAGTGTGCAATGATTGGTCAAATGAATGTCAAATGCGTCCGACAGCGCCTCTTTCGTTTCATTCTTAAGTTGGGTTTACTATACGATTGATATGATAGATAATAAAATGCAAAATATGTGTTTGTTAACCAGGAAAATAAAAATCCTCGCCACATTACGGTTAGCTCATGAGATTAATTTGTTTTACTCGCAACGCTTACATATCATTCATAGTTTGTTTTGTTATTTTGAAAGCCTATTTTGTGCTAAAATGCTAAAAACTATTCATAGTCGTCAAAAAATGGTTTTCTAAGTGCTAAAATAAAAATTCCTTTAAAATAACATTATTCGTTTAAATAGCAACATTTCCGACTTAGTTGTCGAAATGTATAGTACAGTGCGCCCAACTTATCTCTGAAATGGCAAAAATTGGAACTAACGAAAAGTCATTCATAAGTACGTTGTGGTCATTCATCTGTCAATTACTAGTGTGCAATGATTGGTCAAATGAATGTCAAATGCGTCCGACAGCGCCTCTTTCGTTTCAATTAAGTTGGGTTTATAGTAAACCTAACTTATAGTGCCACCAACTTATCTGTTCAGTAAACGGATGTCGCTAGTGTAGCGTCAATGTTACCATATATTAAAATTTGGCGACTGTCAAGGGAGCTTAACAACTTTGAGACCTATGATTTTTACCAGATGTTGCACATAATTCGATGGTAAATGATGACAAAGCCTTTCCGACGAATATAGACACACAATTTGGGCTGTGGCTACTAACTTAAACTACCATGCAATGACAGCAGTAACATAGGATGTTAACATTATCTCAATCCATCAGGGCCCACTATTAAGCACATGTCTCTTCTCATATTGAGAAGGTAAAGACCATAGTTCACCATGCTGAACAAGTGCGGTTTGGCAATGTTTTCCTTTACCGTTATAGCAAGTGACATTTAAATGCTTAAAACGCACATAACTTAAAAAAACGGAAACATCCAACAATCCAATAGGCCAACACAGTCAAATTTTACTTTTTCATATAAAAATTTAAATTTCAGGACAAGAGAAATAAAAGATCCATTGTTATTGACTATAATTGTTAATATTTTTATATATTTTATAAAAATAATTGTCGGTTAAACGGCGAAGCGTTCTGCCACTTTTTTAAACGTTATTTTCGGAGTTAGCAGGCGATTTTCTTCCCTCATGAAATCTAAAACTTTTAAAATAACTAATCGTGCAATGACTTCTAAGAGGCTCAGGCATTTTTAATCACTTTTTGCAATTAAAATTGAATTAAAACACATACTACCTGACCACAATAATTAGGCGCATGTCAGATAGCAGTCACGCGGGCCCCCCACCCCGCTCTAGCCCCGCGCGTCCCCTAGTGAGGCGCAGTCGTGTACAATTGTACATTAAGGTCATTTAGACTAGGCTGATGTGAACTTCGTTTTCCGAGATGTTTGCGCAGGTACAGTAACTGACCAAGTACAGGTGGTAGGGCCTAGAGCTCACCCGGGGAAGTACCACCGCCCGCCACGGTACTTTGTACCATTCCTACCATGTAATAATTGTTTTAAGAACAATTGTGTTCCGGATAGGAAGGTGTGGTGCCGGTTACACTTTTTAGAGGCGACCATCTCAGTCCTCAGGGGTAGCAACGCATGTGTGACCGAATTAGAACGAGACTCATTGAGTCTAGGTCTGGTCGGTCACAGTTGTTATGGGCGGCAGCGGAAGGTGGTGCTGCATGCTCGTTTGCTATCTTAATTCCATAAAAAAAATTGTACCTCCATTAAACATTCACCATGGTACTTTTGGTACTACTGCAGAATGTACTACGTATTCCCATCCCTATTTCCAATGACGTCTTAACTGACATGCGCCTAATTCAAAAAATTGACAGCGGACATGATATTTCAAAATTGACGTTGTCTTTTTTTAGTTCCATTTTTTTCTACTGAACAGATAAGTTGGTGGCATTATAAGATTATGTCAATTAAGTTGGGTTTATAGTAAACCCAACTTAATAGCCTAAATAGACGATCGAACTTGGTCCGGGCCGAACCACGAATATGGTGCGGTCCGAACCATATTCGCTCGTGTGGTGCATGGTCCGCCGGACAAATATCGGTGCGGCTGGTTCGGAGCGCTTGCACATCGAACGCGGTGCGGTCCGGACCAATTCGATGGTGTGGACGGCGCACCGAACCACAGTGTTGCCATTCTGGCGACTTTGTCACTAGATCTAGCGGAATTTTTGGGAAGTTAGCGAGAGAAAAATATTTAGCGACTTCTAGCGGATTTTTGACTCGTAGTTTTGGCGACTTTTTCAAAACCTAAAATCGAAAACATAACAAATAAAGTAGTTAAATTATTTTAAGTTGTTTAACTGGTTTGTGCAGGGGGTGGCTAAGCCACGATGGCTACGATTTGCGATTCGAATCAATTTGCACCCCCCCCCCCCCTAGTCGTGGTAAGCCTAGCAACATGTAGCGGTTTATTAAGGCAAAATATCAGCATCTAGCGGAATTTTACAAATTATCTAGCGATATAAAATTTTGAAAAACGGCACGAACCATTGAATATGTTATTAGTACGGAGAAAAAAGCAGTTATTGAATTGTTGGAGTTATATAAAGATTTTCCATGTTTATGGAACATCTTTGTTTCGATAGAATAGGCGGCATGTCGAGACGATACGTGTTCACCCTATGCTAGCACACAACGACTGGACGGTTCGGAGTCCGGTGTGCTCGTCTGTTGTGTAGAGCGCACCGCACAGTTCGTGGTTCGGCCCGGACCAAGTTCGATCGTCTATTTAGGCTATAAGATTGAAACGAAAGAGGCACTGTCGGACGCATTTGACATTCATTTGACCAATCATTGCACACTAGTAACTGACAGATGAATGACCACAAACCACAACGTATTATACTTATGAATGACTTTTCGTTAGTTCCAATTTTTGCCATTTCAGAGATAAGTTGGGCGCACTGTACTCTTAAAAAGCCAGAAAGAGAAAGGTGATTACTAAAGATTTCGTCTCTTTTTATCCGAGGTATGTACGCTCTGAAGCCTGGCTTCTGCCCTCTACTTTTGAACTCTTTGGTTACTGTACAGTGCGCCCAGCTTATCTCTGAAATGGCAAAAATTGGAACTAACGCCGCGCCGCCATGTTAAAAGTCATGTATAGTAAACCCAACTTATGATTGAAACGAAAGAGGCGCTGTCGGACGCATTTGACATTCATTTGACCAATCACTGCACACTAGTAACTGACAAATGAATGACCACAACGTACTTATGAATGACTTTTCGTTAGTTCCAATTTTTGCCATTTCAGAGATAAGTTGGGCGCACTGTAAGTACGTTGTGCTCATTCATCTGTCAGTTACTAGTGTGCAATAATTGGTCAAATGCGTCCGACAGCGCCTCTCTTCATATCAATCTTAAGTTGGGTTTACTGTAGTCACTGTTGCCTGTGCTGTTGTAATAATAATGGAAACTTTAGCGCCCTCATGACAGGTTTTCTATTTTCCTGGTCAAGCTATATAATAATATTGAGTACGTTCTACTTAGTGACCATAACGCTCAAAACATTTTTTTTGCGTTTCTTTGGCGTTCATGATCGTCATGAGGCTCCTTAGTCATGCCATATTTTATATTTACGATAGACTTACATTGACTATGACTGTATTTAGACTTATATTGACTATATATAATATATATAGACTTATGCTGACTATGAATAGTTTTTAGCATTTTAGCAGAATATTAACACTCAAAGTAACAAGACAAACTGTGACAATCAAATTTGCTTACAACCAATTTACGATTGACGTTTAGAAAGTAAGCGTTGTATTTTATATTACTGGTCAACCAATACTACTCAAAACAAATAACGTTGGGTCGTTTTTAACGAAAATGATGACATAATCCATTGTGTCTCAAAGCGATCATGAGTGCCTAGCGTGGCCTATACTCCATTTCAAATAGGATGGGTACGGTGACATTTGATATATGTTCCAATACACTCACACTATTTTCAACAAATCAGATAAATATATTTTTTTTAAATCACCAATTAATTTCCAAAGTAAGCAATAATGCTTGATTAGATGAATGGTAAGAAAATGTATTTAAATATGCGTTTTTACATTTTAAACAAATTAAAAAAGGTACAGAAAAAATAACCCTAAAATTTGAGGTATGAAACCTATGCATGAAACGAAATGTTTAGTGATAGGGAATGAACGTAGTAATCGGCAAAAACAAATAATCGTAACGGCCATCTTGTGAATCGCGTCAACTCGCTCACTTGAGATATAGATTAAATGAATGTTTTGTTTGCAATCGATTAAAGGTTAACCGCAATTGTACTCGATAATCGAATCACATAAATTAATTATGCATGCTCACCTCACTACAGAGTTAATTTGACATGTGTCACCGTACCCATCCTATGTGAAATAAAGTATAGGTGAATGTTTATTGAGATGTTGTTTGCGTTGTGGTCTGGTACCGGAACGCGGCCTTTGTAGTCTGTGACAATCGAGATAATTATTTGTATTTTACTCTGTGGTATGCAGATTACGAAATACATGACAGTTGTCAATTGTCTTGATCTTTGTTAGTTCTCAGCTACCGGTTTTTTAAGTTTTTTTTATTTAACAGATGTTTAACAGTTTAGAACTCCCGCCCGTTCCCACCTCGCTCGCTTCTTTGTTTTTATTTGTATGAAATTTAAATGTCGAAATTTTATTGAGAAATACCTTTGCGATCTGGTTTGGAAGTTTAGTTTTCGTTTACCAGTGATTTAGTTTCTTTGTTCGTGTTTAGTTTAGCGGTTGAATTGTTAATCCTGTAAATGTGAACTATTTTAGGTCCCTAAACTTGCCTTGAAGTTTTAAAATTAAAATTAACAGTGATTTATGGTTAATTATAATCAATACAATAAATAATAATGAATTCGCCAAAATCGTGCCCATCTCCAACTTATAAAAATCTTAAGTACAAACTTAAACAATCTCCAGTTGAAATAAAGGATAGACTACGCAAGGTATTACGATTTTCAGTTTCTATCAGCATTTTTCTTATTTTTATGTTCGTCGCCCACTCATACAATATTGCAACATCTTTGTAGTATTCACAGTCTAATATTAGAATGAACATTGAAAATTAATGAAATAATAACAATGTTTGAACAATGTATAACTATAATACCGGACATGAAATTTATATATTGTGTGCTTGTTTGTTATCTTGTTAGACTGCTTATAAAAAACCTAGATAATTATTATCATGGTAAATGCGATGTAATCTTCAGCAATTTCGCTTTTATAACAAAGGTAGTCGGAGCGTTTTCACATCTGTGATTAGATTAATTGATGAATTTAAACTTACTGAAGTTTGTTTCGGTTTCAGGATTACAAAAGCAAAATGCAAAATTGTCGAGACATGTTAGTAAACAGATTCAGGGGAAACATTATTGGGCCTGAAATTCAAAACAAACTTAAGGAGATATATAAGGAGTTATATGATTTTTCAAATCAGTTGTTAATTGATGATGAAGAGGGCAAGTTTCTAGAGGAAATTAAAAATGAACTTATTCAAGAAGAAATGGAATGTTAAGTATATCGAGTTGTACAGTATTTGATTCAGTACACTGAATCTATACTAATATTATAAAGCTGAAGAGTTTGTTGTTTGTTTGGTTGGTTGAACGCGCTAATCTCAGGAACTACTGGTTCGAATTGAAATTTTTTTTTTGTGTTGAATAGACCTTTTATCGAGGAAGGCTTTAGGCTATATAACATCACGCTGCAACAATTAGGAGCGAAGAAATAATGAAAAATGTGGAAAAAACGGGGAAAATTATTCATTCTCGAGGGCTTTCGTTGCATGCGTTGCGAAAACGATTCAAGATACCAAAAATATATGTATGAAAGAATTATTCCTCTTGAAATGATCTAAAAAAATGTCCACGACAGTACATGTCTATCTTTTAAGATTAACACACTAGAACCGTTTTTATGGTAATCAAATTTGGTTGAACCCACTGCCATACCAAACTTGCCACGTTTCCAAGTTTAATCTGAATTAATCTTGCTGTGATCCTTTGCTACTTTGCTATTATTTTGTCGTAAGCTTTATTTCTAAGTTTAATTTAATTTAACCTGAATTAATTTTGGTGATAGTTTATTATCTTCCCGAAATTCCTACGGGAGCGGGACCTACGCGGTTGATACTTAAGGGTCCCGAAGCGAAGCGAGGGCGGTTCGCTAGTTAGGAATAGTTATTTAGGAATCTTGAATTGCATATCTTATATGAATAGATAAAATCATGATACTAGCCTATAACACATCATAGCCCCACAAACAATTATTTGTGTTATGGGTGCCACAGACATCACACGGTGATTCATATTATGACTGGAAATGCAAACTTATTTAATTTAAATTTCTATGTCACTGGAAATCAAACCCAGGACCACTTCTACTGGTAGTCTAGCATGCTAACCATTGCTCATGGGTCAATAATAAATTGGGTTATTTTCAAACTGCTAAAAAAAAATTAATGTATAATTATTTGTATATTCTAGCAATGCAATTTTCTTTTCTATCTACAGGTGGTTAGAAGAATATGACAAATCCCACACGGAAATCGACTGGTCTACATTTCAACAAGAAGATGTTATTTGCCCCATCTGTGAGAAGACTAATTTTAGTTTTACAGATAAAACTGTTTGTTGTCCCAATTGTAAAATTACAGTTAAAACAAATAGGTCTTTATTAGACACGAAAAAAGTGATTTTAGAAATTGTAGAGAATCACAGTAATTGTTGTAATCAAGTCCCACAATTCACTGCTGTTAAAGAGTTAAGTGATACTCACATATATGCTATTTGTAACCGCTGTGGAGATATGCAATTGGTTATTTGATTTTTTATTTATTTGTCCTATGTTATTTATTTTCTACAACTTGTTTATGTTATCAATATCCTGTTAAAACTATTGCAAACATTGGAAAACCTTATTTTTATTGCAACACTGCATAAATATTGCATACTTCTTGATTTTATTAGTGTGTAGCTTCTACATGATTTTGGTTACACTTTGGATAATCAATGTAATGTTTGCAACTAAACAAATGACAAATGTTTTCATTAAACTTAAATTAAGATATGGTTTTCATTGTAGACAATTTTGATTTGATGTTGATCTTTAATTTTATAATTATTATTATTAGATTGCTTATTTTTCTTTCATTGATAATAAATAATATATGTATAGTAAACAACTGTTTTGTTTATACATGCAGAGAGACAGGTTGTGTTGTTATAGTAAATAATGTTATGTTACATGACATAAATACTCAGTTTTGTTACTATTACAAACTAAACTAAACTAAACTTTAAAAGTAAACTTTGTTTGTTTGTTTGTTTGTGACGCTTTCACGTCGCAACAAAGCTATTATATGGTAAGGTTTATGTGTGTGGGGATAGTTAGGAGGGTGGAGAGTGACGTAGGCTACTTTTTCCGCGGAAAAACATCCCATTCCCATGGGAAGATCGATGTTTTGTTAGTTGCTAGATATTTATTTTCGGAGTTGTTAATAGATGGCGTTAATAAAATTCATTTGCAAGTTCTGAATTACGCTATCAAATACTACATGTAATTTACTTAAGTCAAATGTAATAGGCTACTTTAGCTCTGCCTCGAGAACTCCCCGCTCCGGCTGTATTCAGTGTACCGCCCGCCCGCTGGCACTATCCTGTTGGCTGATGTTCGCAAGTTGCTGGACTCGCCGACACCGGTGGTGGGCGCGGGCGACTGGAACTGCAAGCATCCGGGGTGGAATAGCCTAGCTGCCAACAGAAGTGGAAGGCTACTTTTTGATGCACGATGAACAGCACGGCTACACTGTCGAGGGAGTTGCACACCGTTACCGCGGCTCTGAATAAGAGAGAACGCGTGTGTGCAGTATTTCTCTACAAGATCTCGCAGTCGTCGGCGCCCCGGAGTGCCGTTAAGGTGATCTCCAGTTTCCTCGAAAATAGAAGCTTTAGAGTAGTGGTTGAAGACGCCGAATCCACCGAGCGTCCGATCGCAGCCGGCGTCCCGCAAGGGAGTTGCCTGTCCCCGGTCTGCTACGCCTGATACACCGATAACATCCCGGCGGCAGGGGGGGTCGCTTGCCCTGTATGCCGATGACGTGGCGTACATCACCACGTCGCTGAATAGAACCCACGCCATCGTCAAGATGCAGCGTGCGCTTGATGCCCTCCCCGAATGGCTCGCCGCGTGGAGACTGTCGGTGAATGTCGGGAAGAAGCAGGCCGTGAACATAGGAGGATACCTCAACAGGCGGGACCCTACTCTGGAGCTTCACGGACAAGATATCCTAGAGCCCCACAGGCCAAATACCTGGGGGAAACATCGACGGAAGATTTTCGATGAAGCCACAGGTTACGAAAGCCGTCGCGAATTCCAGAAGCGCGATGGCAGAAACCAGTGCTCTCCTCGAGCCTCCCTCTCGGACTGAAGCTCGGGGTCTACAAGACCTACATCAGATCCCGCCTCACGTACGCGGCACCGGCGTGGTACGCGCTCGCCAGCGAACCGCAGCGCAAGAGGATGCGCGCGGTTCAGGCGATTGCGCTCCGCCGGCTGACTGGTGCGCCGAGGTACGTCAGGAACGCCGTCATCCAGAGGGACCTTCGAGTCGAGAGCCTGGACGACTTCATCGAGAGATTGGCACGCAACATGTTCGGGCGTGTCGACGCGTCGCGGTTCCCGCATCTGCAGGACCTGGTGCCACTCCAAACCCGTCCACCGGACCGCTGGGCCTTCCCGCGCGACTTGCTGGTTGCGCGGGACGGGGCTAGCACTGACTGATACTGGGGCTTCGTAAGTCGTCGCCCGGCGCTGATCGGCTCCTGCTGGGCTTCCCACCAGCGGGATTCACCCGGTAGGGCCTCGATCGTATGGGCGGCGCGAAGATGAACCCCATCCCGTTTAAGACTGTGGCCTGTAAAAAGGCCACCACTCACCGGACTATTGGTTAACCACAGATGGACAACCAAGGGCCTTAGGGCCCAACCCAAGGACCGGCCCGTTTTAACGGGCCGCGAGAGACACCCCCAAAGGGGAACTAACTGTCCCGAGGGCTCCACACACCTCAGACAGGGTGGAGTGAAGAGAGCGAGTAGTAGGCTACTTTTTAGCCTAAATTCCTACGGGAGCGAGACCTACGCGGCTGTTACCTACGGGTCCCGAAGCGAAGCGCGGGCGGTTCTCTAGTAGAAGTATAGATTTGTGAATGATAAAAATTAATTTGTTATTAAAATTCAATAACCACGTGATTAATTCAGATACTCAAGAGGAATTTACCCTTACATTTCTATTTTGTAACTTTGACGTTCCACATATACGTAACCAAACAAAATGGAAGTAACATTTCACTGATCGCCAGACAGTGAAATGTTACTTCAAAGACAAAATTGCCTATATTTTAAGTTATTGTTATCATTTATTAAAATAAACTACTTTCATCACTTCGTTAATGATTTAAGTTATGAATTTTAACATTTTAATAAATAAAAACCCAAACTTACCCGCTAAATTCACAGTTACAAAGTGGAGGAAAAAATTTGAATGGTAACGCTCTGCAAATTACGATACGAATTACATAAACACACGGCTCTTGATAACTACTTCAAAATGGTAGAACTGTTGAAAATGTTGCCATAAAACGAATAAATGCTTAGCTTAGTAGCTTTTTCTATCAACTTTTTATAATATCTCGGTTACAAAGTAGAATTTCCGCACATGTCTAAATCGTAGGACACAATTGAAATGGTAATAATTACACAAAAATATATAGCAATACCCATAGTTTCTGTTTTATTTTGGTAGAACTCACCCATTTTAATGTATATTAAACCCTCTCTAGCTTTATCTTGAGTAATACTTGTAAATAAACTGATGCAAACTCAGACAGGTCCCTGTGGGACATACGAAAGTAAGGGGGTTCAAAATTAAGTTTTCTTAAATATTTTAATACTTGTTCATTTATTCGAGCTATTTATGCATGTTTTTAATAGATATTATAAAAATCTATCTAAAAAAAGTCAATTTTCTTTTATACTAGGTTCCATTTGTTAAAAAAATATGTTAGAAGTGATAGGACAAGGTCAAAACTTGTGTGGACATATTTTTACGAAAACGCCCAGATATGAAATTGCCATTCCCTGCCAAAACCAAACAATTACCTGTGTTCACAGTTCAACCTGTGGTTCAACCACATAAATAGATGTCATCTGTGGTTCACCTCAGCATAGGTATAAGCAAAATTTACTAAGAGCAGTTTTAGATTCCAAGTTCAATCTTAAATCAACCTTAATCGCATAGGCGAAAAGTTTGCATTTGCTTGCCATGCAATTGTAAGGAATTCCAATCGAACGCGGGCTATAGCAACACATGCTAACTTCGGTCTTCGCTTGAGTAAACATGTGCCTCTTACCACCATAGCTATCTGGGGGCACAGTAGTGCCCCCTGGCCAAGACCTGCGAAGCACACTAGGGCACTACCTACCTTTTCTCGAAGTGATTCGTCGTATTTTTGAACCCTCATAACTTCGGTTTACGATATACCCGATCGTTCAAATTCTCAGGATATGATGACAGTGATAGACTAATTAAACGCACAAAGTTTCAATTACATAGCTCTGATACTTAAGATTTTATGGATATCTAAAATATGACTATTTGGGTAACCTAGTCACTGACGGTAATCATAATTATATATCATATATCTAACAACAGATGGCGTTGGACAGCAATGAAAGTAAAAAAATATTTACCATCAATACTACTAATTAATACCTACTAAAACTAATAATATTAATACCTACTAATTATTATTATTTAGATTTTAATGGTTGCTTGTATGGGGACCCCATAAAAATAATTTTTGAAAAATGTTGTTTTAAGATAAGTAAAGCCAAGTAAGTACCGCCATCTAGAGAATACTTGGCAACTACAATGTTTACTAAGTTAATCGAAGTTGAAAGTAGTTCGAACGAGTTGTCACTAGATGGCAATATACCGTCTCGTGGACATTAATTTAATTAGGTATATTAACATTTAAGATGTTATTTATACCTATATAATTTATTAACATATAAGTAGTATATAAATAGGTGCAAAGTAGGAAGTGGGAGGACCCTAATTAATTACGATATAATAGGAAATAAGTAATTGTTTGTTTATTATTTTTCGTAATGATAGTAAGCTATTTGATATTTCAAAGTCCACTGTAATTGCAACCGCTAGTTGGCGCTGTCATCACGCACCGTGCCAATTAAATACTAAAATAACTAATCTTTGGTTTTGATTTACTTACAATATTTAAAATTGACATCTTTGACCCTGTAGCCTAGTTGGTAGCGACCCTGCCTGCGACGCGAGGGGTCCCGGGATCGATTCCCGGCCGGGGCAGATATTTATGTGGCAGGTGAATATTTGTACTCGGGTCATGGATGTAATTGTGATGTGATAAATGTGTAGTCCATGCCACCCGCGACACAGGTACCTATTATAGTAACCTACTGCGGGGGTATGAGTGTGTTAGCGTTTAGCGTTAGCGTTTGATTATAAGCGACAGTTGCAAATCGGGTTCGCACGATGCGGGCGCCGACACACCTTACGGCGCCCCTGCTTATATACGGTGAAAGCTACTTTACTCTTAAGAGTTAAGTAGCTTATATTAAAGTAACAATAAAATGTTGAAGAACCGTCGAACCGTTCATTGTACTTAGACGGTCAAATCCTTACTTATAATATTATAAATGTGAAAGTGTGTTTGTTTGTGACTCTTTCACGTCGCAGTATGGCTATTATATGGTATGGTTTATGTGTGTGGGGATAATTAGGAGGGTGGAGAGTGACGTAGGCTACTTTTTACCCAGCAAAAACATCTCATTCCCATGGGAAGATCGATGTTTTGTTAGTTGCTAGATATTTAGTTCCGGATGCTGTTAATAGATGGCGTTAGTAAAATTCATTTGCAAGTTCTGAATCACGCTGTCAAATACTACATGTAATTTACTGAAAATGAAATGATTTATTTCGAACTTTGTTGGTTATTACAAACACTTTTCGAAGAGTGGCCTTGGCTTTGGTACTGAAGTCATATGCGACTATGGAGCGGGCCCTACGCGGCTGTTACCTACGGGTCCCGAAGTGAAGCGCGGGCGGTTCTCTAGTTAACTATAACATTCGACGCTAATCGCTAATTCATAAATATGGGACAGCTTTCAAACGTCGCTACGAGTAGCCTCAGAAACACATTAATCATAAACAAAAAAAAAATACTGCCATTGGAACTTACAAAAAGGAATGAAATCCCACCAAAAACATTTTCATGTAAAGTGTTGCCAAGACGACTGCGTACGGTTTACCTTGTGAAAAAGATATCAGATCTCATGTAGAGCCAAGCTTCTGAATCTACAGCTCTAACTCTACAAACCCTAACTTCACTAACTCTACATACATCTCAGTAAAAATGTATGGCTTGGCTGTTTCGACTTTATAAACTAAATATTCGCTTAGCAGTGAGAAGAATTCGAAGGCATTCGTTACGCTTTCGTGACGGTAGCGAAACAGCCAAGCCACACATTTTTACTGAGATGTAGAGTTAGTGAAGTTAGGGTTTGTAGAGTTAGAGCTGTAGATTCAGAAGCTTGGCTCTACATGAGATCTGATATCTTTTTCACAAGGTAAACCATACGCAGTCGTCTTGGCAACACTTTACATGAAAATGTTTTTGGTGGGATTCATTTATTTCCCGCACTAAACTTATACATTTCATGTCTACCTCATTTTATCGATTCAGTTCATATTTATATGTATTGATATTTGACTGATTATCCATTCATTGCAAAAGTTGTATGATTGGTCCTTGGTACTCTGATTTATTTGTCAATTTAGCTGTGCATTGGGAGATAAATAGAGAATTAGTGGATAAGCAGTGTCCGACCGCCGGCAAGCAGTAGTTAAGTTGCTTCAAGTCTTAAGTTGCTTAAGTTGCTAAGTATGCTTATAGGACAATACATGAAATTTATGACATTCCGTGTAAACAAAAACAGGTATAGTAAACCCAACTTAAGATTGAAACGAAAGAGGCGCTGTCGGACGCATTTGACATTCATTTGACCAATCATTGCACACTAGTAACTGACAGATGAATGACCACAACGTACTTATGAATGACTTTTCGTTAGTTCCAATTTTTGCCATTTCAGAGATAAGTTGGGCGCACTGTAAGGCAAACTGTAAGTAAGGCGCTGTCTCTGACGCTCCAAAAGATCCTTGTACGACTTTACGTCTCTGCGAGTAATTAGCCGAGATTCACTCGCCGACTCACCGGCGCGGCGGTGGGACACCTGCCTTAGGCGGGCCGCGGGCTTAAAACATTATACAATTTGCAAAGCGCTAACTCAGTGCACTAAGTAGTGTCGTTATACATTTCACTGCACTAGTTACTGTCTAACCTGCTTTTACACCGTGTTTTACACAATGCGAATTTAGCACGCTAACTCAGCGCTCTGCAAATTGGATAGTGTAAAGCAGGGATGTTACGGATGTGGAATTTCGGATCCGGATACGGATACGGATGTGGAATTTCGGATCCGGATACGGATACGGATATAGGAATAAACTTATTTCGGTTTCGGTTTCGGTTACGGATATCTAATTATTTCGGATTATCCGTTAGTTTCGGATAGTTTCGGTTACGGATATTAAAAACATTGTATAGATATAATCATTTGGTTTTATTTTTTTATCAAATCTAGGATCATTTGGCATAAAAATCAGTCACAGAAAGAAACTCAAAAGTAAGTGGCAATCCTTCAGAACAGGCAACTTGAAATTTCAATGCTTTATATATCTAACTAGCGAACCGCCCTCGCTTCGCTTCGGGACCCGTAAGTATCAACCGCGTAGGTCCCGCTCCCGTAGGAATTTCGGGAAGATAATAAACTATCACCAAAATTAATTGAGGTTAAATTAAATTAAATTTAGAAATAAAGCTTACGACAAAATAATAGCAAAGTAGCAAAGGATCACAGCAAGATTAATTCAGATTAAACTTGGAAACGCGGCAAATTTGATTACCATAAAAACGGTTCTAGTGTGTTAATCTTAAAAGATAGACATATACTGTCGTGGACATTTTTTTAGATCATTTCAAGAGGAATAATTATTTCATACATATATTTTTGGTATCTTGAATCGTTTTCGCAACGCATGCAACGAAAGCCCTCGAGAATGAATAATTTTCCCCGTTTTTTCCACATTTTCCATTATTTCTTCGCTCCTAATTGTTGCAGCGTGATGTTATATAGCCTATAGCCTTCCTCGATAAAAGGTCTATTCAACACAAAAAAAAATTCAATTCGAACCAGTAGTTCCTGAGATTAGCGCGTTCAACCAAACAAACAAACAAACAAACAAACAAACTCTTCGGCTTTATAATATTAGTATAGATTATAGAAATTGTATAATAGTTTATCGTCATAAAATCATCATCATACTATGTAATCAATATCATACAATAAATGAACTATCATACAATTCTTATTCTTATTATTGTATAAAGGCATTGAAATTTCAAGTGTCCTGTTACTGCAGGATAGCCAGTTGCTTCTCAATTTCCCCTAGTTAAGTGGTTATTATATCCACCTACTTAATTTTCAATTTTATTAAATAAAAGAGATCAAATAAAAAAATGCACATTGCACTTATTAACTTATAACATAAGGTACAACATAATAACATTAACTAATAACATAATGAGATCTTTCTTCTTAATTATTTCTATGAGAAATTTTTATGAGTAATAACACCATAACAAAATATTAAATATTTATCCTAATCAGAGACCTAACTAATAGTCAAATTTAAGCAAAGGAAGATTGTATTTAATAAAGAGCAATTTTGCAGCCTTATCACCAGAAACCCGATTTCTCAGGGGGTCATAAATTAACCCAGCTGCGCTGAAAACTTGCTCACTGGGTACACTGCCAGGAGGTGGTGAGAGGTACTGTCTTACTAAATTACTTAGGCTATGGTACTTTCTGTGAGATTTCCACCATAAAAGTGGGTCTTCAGTGAGTGACAACCTTTTTTCTCTATTGTATTCTGTTAGTAATGATTTTTTGACAATAAATGAATTGTATACTTCATCAGTACAATCTATATTTTGATCATCCTCGTCACTAATGCTCAATATTTCCGCTAGACAAGATTGAATGTGTGATTGTTGCTGGCTCATTCCGTGGTCTTTTAGGTGAAGAATGACCTTCATCATGGGAAGATTTTAAGCACCCCAAGATTTCCAAAATCTGTGACTGTACCTGTTCCCTCGTAATTTCAGTAAAAAATTTGAGTTTGTACCGTGGATGGATCTAAATAAGTAGCTATTGTGTATATTTTATTATTTTCAATGTCCTGAAATCTGTCACTGATGTCCTGGATCATTTTTGTAATCATTAATCTAAAGTTTTCGGAAGTGTCTTTGGATTTCAGGTGTAGTCTTAGTGAAGAAGTGCCACCTCCTTTCCGGGAAAAGTTTTTACAACATTGTTTACATCTTGCAGTTTCTACATTTAATTGCTCAAAAAATGTCCAGATTGAACTCGATTTTTCCATACAAATCAATTTAGTACGTAGCACAACAATTACCCTTCACTTTTTTAATTATGTATTCAATCGTTAAGAAATAAATTCACTGGTTATGAGTGAGGTTATGTTATGACTTATGACTAGAAATAACAAACAAATACTAATGTAATGATTAATGCAAGGTTCACGTGGCGCGCGAGCGGTGAAACAAAAACCTGTCGTAACGTGTTTTATTTAGACTCCGCCCCTATCCGAAACTATCCGAAACTTTTGAATCGGTTCCGGTTACGGTTACGGATATATTTTTATTTCGGATATCCGATAGTTTCGGTTTCGGTTACGGATATCCATAACATCCCTGGTGTAAAGCCCGCATTAGAACATAGTAGTTTTACGATTGTAGCCTCGTTGGTAGTAGCCCTGCATGGATAGCGTGTGATCCCGACCGAGTTCAATTCTCGGCAGATATTTAAGTATGTCACAGCTTAATGTTTGTTTTCGGATATTGATTATAATGTGTTTATTTTTATTATTCGCCATCCGCGACACGGAACCCCGGAAGGGGGGGTAGGGGGGTTGGGTTAATAAATTAAACGCTAATTTTACAAAATAAAAATGACCTTTTAATTCAATTCATGAAGCAATGTAACAAGGTATAAGTATTGTAAATTATTATTACTCTGTCATTATAGTTGGGGTTAGAACATTTTATTACATGTGATTAATTTCTACCAAAACATTAAACTAAACGGTAACTTGTATAAAATGTACATTAATAATAATAATAATAGTAGTATAAAACAGTACCATTACTTATGGACATAGATGGGCAGTTTTTATAGTTGATTTCATCCTTTATATAAAATGGTCGACTATATAAAATTATTCTAAGCCTGAAAAAAGAAAAAACACTTATATTAAATTCATCAAAGTTATATTTGATTTGTTATGGTCAATGTAGACATTTTAAAATATAACATAATTCATTTATAATTATGTACATGCCTTTGTGGCAAAGAGCGATAGTGACGTTAGTAAGAACATGTTGGTTCATTGTGCCTATTGCGATGGAAAGGAATAGGTTGTGCGGCGGTGTTTCTGCCTTTGTTCGAGTCTTCAAGGGGACAGTGCAGAGGCTTTTATGAGTTAGTGCGTTCAACATCTTGCACTTCATCGTCACTTATTATCAGGTGATCAGATTTTGGTTAAGCATGATCTTAATTAGCGAAATAAAAGGTGTATTTTTGCGCTAGCCGTTTATTTATATCATACCAAACTGGGCCATGGGTATTATAATTTTTGACCTTCAAAGCTCAAATCATTCCATGTCCATGCTATAGCTAGCACACACTTTGTTATTGCTGCATAACTTGTTATTGGATTCACGTTAGGTATAAATTTAAACTGTGTTAAAAATATTGTATTATCGTAATATTTAAGTACTTACTATATAGGTATACCTTGGACCTCCATAGGGTCTTCCTGGGAATGCGCGTTTGTTTGCGCGGCAGTGGAAGGAGGCATCGTGAATGCGTTGTGATGATGTGGCCGCGGGCGCCGCGGCGAGCGGGCTGTTATAACACGTGGCTTATGGATTTCGTCCATTACTGATGGCGCTACGTAGGTAAAGCCCTGACACAGAAAAATATAAACATATACATAAACATACAGTGGGCTATTTGAAGTAAGAAGACCATTTTATTTTATAATTATGATTGATTTAAAGATTTGTACAGTACCCGGCAATAAATAATGCACATCGGTATTCAGAAAGAGATAATCGGTTAGTTTCGGATTTGTAAAGCGTTGTCCTTACTACACAGTCCTTACCGCTGACTTGTCACTTTTCTTTCGAATTCGGTAGAAGACGGTCGCGTTCACTCATAAATAAATATAAAGAGTTGTTAAAACCTCCAACGGAACATCAATATTATTATTATAAGTATTTGATAGGGTGCTTTATGAGCTCTTAATAGATATTGCACTAATAATGCAATGTGCGAGAGAGACAACGCTCTACAAAGTCGTAACTAGCCAATTATCTGTTTCTAACGTCCCATGTGCATTACTTTTCTCCGGGAACTGTACCTATGTTTTTAATGTATGTAGGTGTCGGTTCCTACCTTATGACTACGGTCTTGGAAACTTACAGGTTACGAGTTCAGCAAAAATTAACTTTATGCAAAATGTAAAAATTTATTACCTATTATATCATTATTTCAGCAATGTTAGGTATACGATAGATATTTATTTTTTGTATTAATAATAAAATTTATTTAATAATATAATCTTCTTTATAATAAATACTAATTCCTCCAAGTTTATCCATGATTTTGGAGAATAAAATCAAAGTAGACTTGAGGGCTAGAAACCTTTTTTAAATCTGCGAATCAATGCAAACTGAAAATATCCAAGTTCACTCTTGTCATCACTCTTTTAGAGGAGCATTCAATTGTTTATACCCAGATCCCATTTCTTGAAAAAATTAACTGAACTGATGAAGATGTTGTTTATGCACATGAAATGTTCACTGTCGTTTATGTAGTTTAGGTTGGCAGTGTATCTCATACCTGCCCTAGTTGTAACCCAGGAAATATTCGAACTTAGTATTCTTTTCAAATATTTGGATAATAACCTGGCAAAAGCCGATTTGGACGATTGAACGAATGCAGAGAGTGAGTCACAAAATAGCAAAACATAAAAACACGATATGTTATAAAATGCTAAATGCTAGCCTGCAGAGACATACATTTTGTATTTTTCAAGTGCCAATCACAAGTGAATGGGATGAACGATTGCACGTACACAGATATCTTTAAATAGTGTATATAAAGTACAAACTTGTAATTGAGTTAGGCACTTGTATCATCTCTCCTTTCCTATAAAATAATTTTAAGACTTGCTGTAGTCTGTAACAAAGATATAGGGTCTAAAAAAAGCTTGGAAATGGGTTGAAAAACATTGATTATGCAGTGAGTGTACTCTGTCAGATGGTAAGTATTAGCTGACAAGTCCATTCAGAACTGAGGAAATTGAGTAGCAGAAGTCAGGTTGCCAAAAAAATTGTAAGTAGGTAATTCAAACCTGCGCTGTGTAATAACTGCACTCCTTATGTTTATTATGTCACTAAACAATACGGACTCGACAGGGTATGATTTAATAAACACAAAAATATTAAAAATAGTAGCGTCCAGTATAAGTCGACCTCTTTGTCATATTATTAATCAATCGTTTAAGCAAGGGACGTTTCCAGATAAACTCAAGATATCTATAGTAAAACCTCTTTACAAAAAAGGAAACCGTGATGATGTCAATAATAATTATAGACCAATAACCCTAATACCAGTCATTTCAAAATTTATTGAAAAAGCTATGCATAAACGGTTGTACAATTTCGTGACAAGTTCAAATATATTAAAAAAAGAACAATTTGGTTTCGTCAAAAACAGCTCAACTACACTTGCATGCTTTTCATTAGTCAAGGATGTCACAGAGAGTCTTAATGAAGGTACACCAATATCTGCTATATTTCTCGATATGAGCAAGGCTTTTGATCTGGTATGTCATGAAATACTACTCGATAAGCTATATCGTTACGGAGTGCGAGGAAATACTTGGGATTGGATTAAAAGTTATCTAACAAATCGAAAACAATCAGTTGAAATAACAAGAATACTGAATAACTGTAAAATCAAATACCAGTCACAACATCAATACAACAAGAATGGGGTACCACAGGGAAGTATACTCGGACCTCTTCTATTTGTTTTATATATCAATGACCTCATAGACTCAATTAGTGAAAAATGTATTTTATTTGCTGATGACACGACACTAATAATAAAATTTAATAACGAAAAAACATATAGTGACAAAATTAACATGGCTTTAAGTAATATTATAAACTGGCTTAGTGATAATCGTTTAAAAATAAATATTGAAAAAACTAAATTAATTCAATTCCAATATCAAAATAGCTCAAAACCTGACATTAACGTAAAATATAACAATGACCATATTGAAAATGTTGACTCTTGTGCATTTCTAGGCGTAACAATAGATAAATACTTAAAATGGGACACACATATCGATAAAATTATTAATAAATTAGACAAATTTATCTACGTTATAAAGCGTCTGCGACAAACTGTCAGTAAACAAGTAGCTTTGGCGGCTTATCATGGCTACATAGCAAGTGTTTTAAGATACGGTCTCATTATCTGGGGAAACGCAGTGAATGCCGAAAAAGCTTTCAAGTTCCAAAAAAGATGTATAAGATCCATATGTGACATAAGACCTCGAGAAAGCTGCAAGCCGTACTTTTTACACCTTAAAATCTTACCATTACCTTGCATGTATATATATGAGATGTGTGTATTTGTATTTAAAAATAAGCATCTATTCAAGACCTACAGCGAGGTGGGCCAAAACAGATGCCGTCACAAATATAAATTATGGATACAAAAACAAAGAATAAATCAGTTTAAAAGGAACGCCTATTGTATGGCAATATGCATATTTAATAAATTACCTGACAAGTATACTAAACTAAGGTTAAAACAATTTAAATCGGAACTATTACAATTATTACACAATAAACAATATTACAGTATTAAAGAATATTTAAATGATAAGACTATTTAATTTTAATTTTGAAAATGTACTAAAGGACTTCGCACATTACAACGACTCCACGCCAACGCGGTTACGGAGCAACTCAAATGTAAGCATTCAATTATGATCCTTATATCTTAGGCGTTACGGTTGAATTTCGAGTGTACACTTAGAAAACGTGGACTACTCCCCACCCTCTGCTCACCGACGCCGTTCACACTCGAAATTCAACCGTGACGCCTAAGATATAAGGATCATAATTGAATGCTTACATTTGAGTTGCTCCGTAACCGCGTTGGCGTGGAGTCGTTGTAATGTGCGCAGTCCTTAACTCTACCGTTTACTGAATTTGTTATTTTTTTTACTTTTATTAATGTTGACAATTGAATTTAATTAAATTATATATATCGATTTAATAATTTATTACTCATTTGACATTGTATTCTATACATATAGTTACCATAGCTTAATATTGTGAAAATGAAATATATAAATTATATGTTAAGTGCAATAATAGCAATGATATAATAATTAATAATAAATTAAATACTAAAAATAGTGATAATAATTATAATATAATGTTAAAATAGGAATAATGTAATACCTACAATATAAGTATTTGTACGCCGTGATAACGGCATAGTATAGTGGTTCCACCAATTTAACCTAAGACCTATATACAATGTACCTATACTATTACAAATAAATAATTATTCTATTCTATTATTCTATTCCTATATCATAAACTAATATGAGAACCGGACAATAATTTAACTTGTAATTTTAGTAAGTAGGTATAATAAGTATTATGTCTTACCTGGAACATTAAATTAGCACTTTCGCTTAGTGTTGATTCGTCTGGTGAGTCAATTGGTGTTTGTAGTGTAAATCTTGTATCAAATTGCGAGACATCGTCTTCACCAGTCTGAAAAGGAAATTAATGTTGTTTTGAATTCTACTACATCATTAAGATTAATTTACACTAAATGGAAAGAGACAAGAAGCAGTGATAACATCTGTTGATTCGAACGTCAGTCTTGCGCACCAGTGACTCGAGCTAGAATTCGTACCTAAAGGAGAACATCAGATTTGGGCCTGGAGCGAACAGCTTGTTCAATACCCTCAAATAATCTTGCATATTTTAATACATCCATTTCATATTTAAAAATCTAGTGACATCATAATATCACTAAGTCGCGACGACTAAAGTAGATACTATGTGTGCGCTGTGCGTAAGACGACTATACATATTTCATTATTCCCATCATTTTCAGAAAAACGCAATATGCACAATGTGGTAATAATATCCTCGATCTAAAAAGCGATGCCTCATGCATGTTCATATTCCAGGCCCAAGGTCCTTAAGTTGCTGGTCTCCTTTTCCAAATGTGTGCGTTCTCAGGGTGCGTTGTCAGAGGCAATTTTTCTCTAAGTCAAATTAGGCCCGTTTCTAGGGACATGAGTTAAAAAAAAGGTATAAGGGGGATTGGGACAAGGCAAAGGGGATAGTTTTAAACTAAGTAAGTATAAAATCAAAATTTATGAACCTATCTAATGATAGGTTCATAAATTTTGATTTTGAAGAATGAACGATTAATATCGTTCATTCTTGAATTGCCACTCTCCGCAAAAACCAAATATATTACGCGAGCTCACATTTAACTTGTTAGCAAAATTTAGTTAAGGCATACCTAATTTTGTATCGAACGCGAACGGAGTACAGAGCGCCCTTTAATCTATTACATTACATCTGTGCATGTAAAATAATTTCCCTAAGTCATATGAGGGAAGAATGTGGGGACATCCTATACATAAGTAATTCTTCATAACATTCTACTTGACCAACTTTTTTAACTTAAATCCTACTTGACCAACGCGCCTTACATTATGAAAGGGATACCCAAATCCATCAATGAACATTAGATTTAATTAGATTTAAATTAGTTGTGGTCATGGGACGACATCATAAGTGACAAGTATTAATAAATATTAATAAAACGGAACTATTTCACGTAACATACCAGACGTGGTTTGATAGGAGGCTCCAGTCTGCGTGCAAATACGTCGTCCCAGTGTACATGTTTGAAGAAAGCATGGCCGCGGACCGCCGCTGCACCCGCGGCTCCTAATCTCTGAGTTTCTGAACGCTTCATGAGACGCCGGATCAAATCCCGAGCGTCTTGAGTGAGGTAGGCCGGTAACATTAACTTGCCTTTCAATATTTTTTCGATAGTTCTTGTACGATTATCTCCAGTGAACGGTGGCTAGAGATAAAATGATAATAATAACTCAAACAGTTCAGTGGTTTGGCACTATTTTATCAGCATTTAGAAATACAACATACTTGACCAATAAGCATATCATACATCAATGCTCCTAAACTCCACCAATCCACTGCTTTTCCATGTCCACTTCTGGTTAAAATTTCTGGCGCCCTAAAATGCAAATAATAAATTAATCACAATATAACTTCACCTATTTGTTTCAATTTCAAGGCATCACCGAACACGATATTTTTTTATTTAAATAGCCTTCAATAAAGATTAAAATTAGGGAGAAGCTATAACTGAGGTCTTATGTACTTAAATGGCAAATGAGATACTTAGCTTCCTAATGGCATGTTTCTAACAATATTTATTTCTACAACCTTAATGTCCTCTTTAAAATTTAGTAACTTGTGATATTTATAACTTATCAACTGCCATCACAAACATTTGGGGCGAAGGAGACTCCATTTTAAAATCTAAGTCGACATAGCTAGTGGTTTGACTTTTACTGTTGTCTTCTAATCATCCAGTTTTTCCGCTTAAAACCCCATTTGTCAAAGCGCCTCAATTCTGGCATTCTGATTGTTGACATTTCGAGCGACGTGCAGTTTGTTGTCAAGCCAACTTGGCATCTTAAACCGGATGAAGCAGTACTTCACTACGGGGCACTTACAGATGCTTTATAAAGTTCAAATCAGGCCTTACATGGAGTACTGTTATCACTTGTGGGCAGGGGCACCACAATACCAGCTTAGCCCGTTTGACGCCGTACAAAAGAGCGCGCAGTCCGCGTTGTCAACAACCCACGAATCACTAACAGGTTAGGATACCTGAGTTTTAGGAGAGACATAGGATGTCTCAGCGTTTTCTACCAACTTTACAATTCGATTTGGTGCCAACTTCACCCTTCCATCATCGCACCACTCGCCGAAGATTGAAGTTTCATCCACATCGCTTGGATTCGTGGCGAACGACTACGTTCCAATTTACACAATCGTTTTTGCCAGGAACTTGCAAGCTGTGGAATGAGCTTCCTTCTGAGGAATTCCCAGAGCGCTTTGTCATGGGGATCTTCAAGAAAGGTGTAAAAAGGGTTCTCCTTCAGGGCTGGTGTTGCACTGGTGATCCACTTACCATCAAGTTGCTTTTACGTCAGCCCTTTAGGCTATAAAAAAGGGCCATATTACTTTACTTAAGTTAATCCTGATTGTTCCTCTGTATGTTGGTAAATATTAAACATGTTTCAGTTGCAGTGTTGCCCAGCCAGTTCCAACCTTACACCATGACCACTTACCTTCACATGGCTTATTTACTTGTTAGCTTTCTTATAATGTAATCAATATGAAAATTTGCAAAAGCCTTTGAAGACTGTGTGGATTGTGTTTTAACTTCACCCAAATAACTTCTTTGTTTGTTAATCGATTTACATGAAAAAAACACTAAATGAGTGAAGCCCATCATAATACAATCCTGAAAACTGCATTCAAATCGGATAAGCCGTTTCTGAGATAAGTGTGCACAAACATACAGACAAAATGAAAAACATTGTTTTGTGTTGTCCTATGTATACCGGGCGTCCCACGGCTATGCCACATGAATGGAAAGTACCTTAAATATTAAAGATAGGATATTTTACTGAAAGAAGACATCGTTTTATTTTTAATAATAAGTAGAACTGCATTCACAGATTTTTTAAAAATCGCCTACCTCAACCGGGAATCGAACCCGCCAAATGTGATAGAAAAATTACATGTATGCTTCCAACAATTAACACGTTAATACGTTCACTTCGCTGGAAGCCAAGGGGTTAACAATTTTTGTGTTAATCTACTTACAATGGCGTACCAAAATAATTTGGATTTAATAGAAGCATACTTTTTAAATCACAAAGTTATTTCATTAGCTTTACGGTGGCACCGCGAAAGATATCCCGATAGACACACACCATCTCGATTTGTGTTGAAAAGATTGGTGGATAATTTAACAAATTTAGGACGTTTTGATCATCGCTTACAGCAACCACAGCAGCAGATAATAAACGTCAGCGATGATGAACTCAACTCTGATTTACTTTGAAGCGTACCCGAAGAGTTCAGTGAGGGAAGCTGAAGAAGAAATTGGACTTTCAAAGAGTAGAATACATCGCGTTCTGAAAAAATACAAGTTTAAAAGTTATGTTGAAGGGCGATTAGTGCAAAAATTACGGCCGGGAGATGCTGAAAGACGACTTAATTTCTGTCAACATATCGAGAGACTCATCCTTGAGGATCAAAATTTTTTGAACACCATCATTTGGTCAGACGAGTCAAACTTTAGTAACAACGGTATGTACAACCGGCATAATAATCGCATTTGGTCCAGACAGAATCCGAGACTAATGATCAAGTACGTTTTTCTTTCAACTGTTGGTGTGGGATTGTAAGTAACCGGGTACTCTTAATACATTTTTACGAAGGAACTCTGAACACAGAAAGATATCTAGAAATACTTGAGATTTTAAGAAATGAGATTAATAATCTTCCTGATGCAGATCGACGAAATCTCATATTCCAGCAAGATGGTGCTCCGGCTCATAACAGTAGGAGAACAGCCGAGTTTCTTAATGAAAATTTTCCTTCCTGGATCGGCACTTTTGGACAAATTAGATGGCCACCGAGATCTCCAGATCTAACCCCACTTGATTTTTTTTTATGGGGATATGTAAAAGATTTAGTTTACAGGAACCGGTACAACAGTGTGCAGGAGTTACAAAATGAACCTAGACGTATTATTTCAAACATCCACCATGCAAAAATAAGTAAATCGACAGGGAGAGAAATTATAAAAGAGTGAGAATTTGTATACAACAGAACGGATCACATTTTGAGCATTTGATAAATTAATTTTTTTTAAATAAAATGTCAAATTTTATGATCTTAGTTTCATTTAATATGCTAGTTATTTAGGAAAAAATAATGCTTATGAGTAGCCCTTTCAAACGCTATTATAAAATACATGTAATTTTTCTATCACATTTGGCGGGTTCGATTCCCGGTTGAGGTAGGCGATTTTTTAAAAATCTGTGAATGCAGTTCTACTTATTATTAAAAATAAAACGATGTCTTCTTTCAGTAAAATATCCTATCTTTAATATTTAAGGTACTTTCCATTCATGTGGCATAGCCGTGGGACGCCCGGTATAACGGCCTCTCCCATTATGAATTTTTAAATATATTTGCCACATATAGACAGCAATCAGTAACAGTTTAATTGTATGTATAGAAGATATGTATTTACATAAACTTGAAAAGTAGGCAGTTAAGTAAATAATCTGTTTGTATTTAGCATTATGCATTTTGCTGTGCTCTGTGTCTAGTGCTGAATGTAAAATAAAAAGCTACTTCACATCTTAATATGTATTGTGTATAAAAGCAAATGATACTCAAGTCATGAAAAAATAAACAAGGATTACTCACATATACTCTATAGTACCACAGAATGTGTGTGTCACTATTCCCTCCTGTATATGTTCTTTGCATAAGCCGAAATCTGTGAGTTTCACATGCCCCTGTGCATCAAGTAGGACATTTTCTGGTTTCAAATCACGATATATTATACCTAGACTGTGTAAATGTTCTAATGCCAATATAATTTCAGATAAGTAGAAGCTGAAAAAATTGGATACCATATTTTAACATAAATTTTCAATAGCTTAAATATTACTATTCTTTGCAATTTCATAGGTTTGATAAGTTTATTAATATCTCTGATTATAAATGAATAATCATGCTTAAAGTAGTAGCATGATCAGTTGAGATAAATTCAGTATAGAACAAGTATATTTAAATACTCACCAAGCAGTGTCTTCGAGAAATATACCCTCTCTTTCAAGGTGCATAAATAATTCACCACCACTTAAATATTCTAATATAAGGTATAGCTTACCACCTGTTTGGAACGCATATACTAATTCAACTATAAATGGATGCTGAAATAAAAAGTTGTTACACCATTAACAGAAACAAATGTTATTTTATTGTTAAAACAAGGTCTTGAAATTTTTTAATTTGTATTTTTCATGAGAGGGTCTTAATAGAAATTTTTAACAAAAAAAAGGGACATTCATAAATACTATATACCTTTACAGCCTCCAAGATGTTTCTTTCTGCTTTAGTGTGTGCAGTATCTTTCTGGTTGCGAACAATTGATGCTTTTTTTAAAACTTTCATAGCAAAATGTGCACCAGCATCTGCTCCTGTGATCTTGCGCACTTGGAATACCTTTCCATAGCCACCTTTTCCTAAAACCTTTCTCAGTTCAAAATCTTGAGGTCCAAGGCGTTTACACTGACCGGGATTTACATTGTCTTCAGTTAACTGAATGGTTTCTGAGCCTTCACAACTATAATTATAACATAGTAATATTACTACAAACACATCAAGCAATGTAAATTTTATTAATTATGTGAGATCAGGACTTACTTCACAATGTTGTTTACATGAAGCTCAGGATCATAATCAACCTGGATACAATTTTATTATCATTAATATTTCGATTTTATCACAAAAGTATAACCACTATAACATTAACTATGAATAATTCATTCACACTAGTGATGTTTCTATATTGCACAAACATACCATTCTATAGTGAAATGTATCCTTGAGCATTAAATTTATATCAAGAACACGATTATAGGTTAGGTAACATTGTGAAACAAAATATTTGATGTTAGACATGAATTAAATACCTCATCGACTTCAATTATGTCGTCCTCGTCTGAATCTCCTACGATACCGGGATCCACATCTAAATCTAAATCGAAAACACCTGCCATATAAGATGACATTTCAATAATATCACATCAGCGAGTGCACTTTAGTTCGGTAGTGTCACGTACCTAATGACTTAAATCAAAACAAGAGATAAGTTGGATAGCTTATTTCGAATTAACTTTTAAGGTAGAAAATATTTTTCACCGTGTGAAAATACTGATGAACAATATAATTATTATTTCAATAAAACAAAAGAAGAAACGACAATGCAAAGCACTCAGTTGGTTGACTTGACTCATAGAGATAGGAACACAGACGAGGTAGAGGAAGATAGGAATACTTGAGTTGACGATTGACGAGCATCGCATCTTCTTTTTCGTTCAATGAACGAACTACGAATACGAACGTCGTTCATTCGTATTTGGCATCGCAATTCATCGCATTGTTAGGTACCTACCTAGGTATAGTAAACCCAACTTAAGAATGAAACGAAAGAGGCGCTGTCGGACGCATTTGACATTCATTTGACCAATCATTGCACACTAGTAACTGACAGATGAATGACCACAACGTACTTATGAATGACTTTTCGTTAGTTCCAATTTTTGCCATTTCAGAGATAAGTTGGGCGCACTGTACTGCCTATTTTAGTTAAGATAAGATAGATAACTAAATAGTGTGGTTATGGTTTACACAGAGTAAGTACTTTTAGTTACTTTCTTAAAATAAAAATAATAATAAATAATAATAGTAAAATAGGATGCGTGTTTATATTAAAAAGAAAGTACAAAATGAAATTTCTTCAAAATTTTTCCTTTTATTTTCGACCGACGTCAAAAACGGAGGAGGCTCTCATTAGACTGCATTTTTAACGTTTGCTTCCTCATGACTTTGCACTGGGTGAACCGATTTTCATACCTCATTTACACTCGCGTACGAGTCGCGAGACAAGGCACGAGCCGAAGCACAAGGTGAGAGTGTAAATAGTCGCTCGCGGCTCGCCTCGCGCCTTGTCTCGCGTCTCGCAGCACTCGCGTCCGGAGCGGTTTTTTGGGCACGAGTCAAAGGACCTCGCAACTCGCAGCAAACGCGAGCGTGGTGTTTATGCTGCGTCCACACGCTTGGCAAACCTAGACAAGCCTTTACAAACACAAACGTGTGGATGGGGCGTTTGGCTTGGCTTGCCTAGGTTTGCGAGCGTTAGTCGCCGATCCGATCGAGTGTCGGCTTTTCGTGCACAAACCAAAGGAAGTTTGCGGCAAGCGTTTGCGATCCATCCACATATTTGTGCCTCGTTAGTATCTCTCGCGCACTGGTGGGAAATAGACGCAACAAGTGATATTGCAGAAATGAGTGCGTGGTCGATCGACGAGACCTTAAGATTTTTGGAAGTTTATCAGGGAGAATCCTGCATTTGGAACCCTTAAGATAAGGGGCACAAGGATAAAAGAAAAGTAGCCGACGCATGGAATCGGATAAGTGAAATTTTAAAAACGCCTGTCAAGGAATTGAAAAATAAAAAAAATTCGTTTGTTTTTCACCTTTTCACTTTGCTTCTTCTTATAATAAAAATAGGTTAAACCAAACGTTATAGCGGACAAAAGCTCGACGTCCATCATGCTTGCTTCTCCCAAACACACAAACAAACTCGCAAGCGTGTAGATAACGACGTTTGTCTTACTAATGTTTGCCAAGCATTTGTAGAGGTTTGAAGTTTGCGGCAAGCGCCAAGCGTGTAGACGCCGCATTACATTCGCGCTCTCGATTCATTTGAGTGAACCTTGTGCCGCGCAGGTTGTGGCTTGCAAATTCCCTAAATGGATTGATCTGAAGAAAAAACGTTTCGGTTTTTGGACGCGCTCCTGGCGTTCGCGACGGCTTTCGAAACCTGCGACTTCATCGAGAGTCTTGCGTCAATCCTGACCCCCAGGTACGTGGCCTGTGGGGCCCATTTGATGTCTAGTCCGTGAAACTTCAGAGTAGTGTCCCGCTTACTCTGGTATCCTCCTATGTTCACGGCCTGCGTCTTCCCGACGTTCACCGACAATCTCCACGCGGCGAGCCATTCGGGGAGGGCATCAAGCGCACGCTGCATTTTGACGATGGCGTGGGTTCTGTTGAGCGACGTGGTGATGTACGCCACGTCATCGGCATACAGGGCAAGCGACGCCCCCCCTGCCGCCGGGATGTCGTCGGTGTAGCGGGCGTAGCAGACCGGGGACAGGCAACTCCCTTGCGGGACGCCGGCTGCGATCGGGCGCTCGGTGGATTCGGCGTCATCGACCACTACTCTGAAGCTTCTGTGTTCGAGGAAACTGGAGATCACCTTTACGGCACGCCGGGGCGCCGACGACTGCGAGATCTTGTAGAGCAAGCCGTCGTGCCAAACACGGTCGAAGGCCTTTTCCATGTCGAGGAACACTGCACACGCGCGTTCTCCCTTGTTCAGGGCCGCGGTAACGGTGTGCAGCACCCTCGACAACTGAAGAGTCGTGCTGTGTTCCGGCCGGAACCCGAATTGCTCCGGTCTGGGGGCAATATGCGGCGCTAAGTGTCGCAACAGGAGCTTTTCAAACACCTTGGATAGGGTGGGAAGCAGGGTGATTGGCCTATAGCTCTCCGGCTTCAGCCTGTTCTTCCCCTGCTTGGGCAGCATAATAACCCTCCCCGACTTCCAGGCCTGCGGGAAATGTCCGGTGCGAAGGATCCCGTTGAACAGGCGCGCGGCTGCTCCGATCGTCCTCTGTGGGAGGTGCCGCAGCGCTCTGTTCGTGATCCCATCAGCACCGGGGGCCTTGTTTGGAGGGAGCTTCTTAATGGTGCGCTGCACCAAGCCGGGAGAGACTACGATTGGGTCTTCTTCGGGAGCTATAGGCAGTGCGAAGTACCCTTCCAGGTGTTGCTCGACTGCCACGACATGTTCCACCTTATCCGTCGGGTTCGGCCGGAACTGGCGTTCGAGGTGTTCTTCCGCCCGGTATCTGATCGTGCCGTCCTCGTGCAACAGCGGTCTTACTGGAGCTGGGGTATTCGTGAAGGTGCGACATATGCGGTGTAGTGCCGCCCAGTCGTCGCACGCTTCGTCTAACTGTTCCTCCCAGCTCTCAGTCGCGTGTGCATCTAACTCGGCCTTGAGTCGGGCTGCGGTCCGATTGAGCTGGTTCTTCAGCTGCGGACACCCGGACTCCTGCCAGCGTTTCTGCAGGCTGCGCTTCTTTTCTAGAAGCTTCCGTAGATGGCGGGGGAGAGGTGGAAACTTCCCCGGAGCTTTCTGCTCGCTGCTTGCAGCCTGCAGTGCATTCTACACGCTGACAGTGAGCTCGACCGCTAACTGGTCAACGTCCGCATCCGTGCGGACAGGCCGAGAGGCTCCGCTAGGTTGCAGCCTATATTTATAGAGTCTGGAATTTACGTTACTATGCAACGCTCGTAGTACGCGTTCATTGATAGACCAATAGTGGCTTGTGTATATTTTGTTGTGCATGTTGTTTCATCTGATTTATAAAACGAAATCTTATTGGATTGTAAAATAATGTAGACTATTTTATTGGCTAAGGACATATGTAAATTTTGTATATAAACCGTGTAATTTTCTCAATAAATCAATTCAGCTCAGGACCATTCTGAAGAAACAGCCTCTTATTTCAAGAAAACCTCTCCAGCTTCTGCAAGCCTTCAGCTCCAAAGTAAGAGACCTGCCAGGTTATTCTCGACCTGGCAGACCACCTCTTCAGTATTTTAAACTCTGCCAGTTAATTAGGTACCACCCTCTTGCTTAACACAGCCGCCAAACTATTTGTCTTGTTCCAGTTACGAAATTTAGGTAGTTAAGGCCTTTATTTATTATATTATGCATAATGTAAAATTATCAAAATAGAGTTCCATAACGGAAGTTTAACCATCGACAGTAAAATATTTATATCTCTATTTGGCTGTATTGTATATAACTAGGCCAAATACAGGCTTGAAGTTATGTTAAGTTTTATATCCAATACTAGAGAACCGCCCGCGCTTCGCTTCGGGACCCGTAGGTAAGAGCCCCATAGGTCCCGCTCCCGTAGGAACCTTGGTAAAAAAGTAGGCTATAACATTTGCCTATGACAGTAAATTACATGTAGTATTTGATAGCGTGATTCAGAACTTGCAAATGAATTTTACTAACGCCATCTATTAACAACTCCGGAACTAAATATCTATCAACTAACAAAAACATCGAACTTCCCATGGGAATGAGATGTTTTTCCGCGGTAAAAAGTAGCGTACGTCACTCTCCACCCTCCTAACTATCCCCACTCACATAAACCATACCATATAATAGCCATGTTGCGACGTGAAAGAGCCATAAACAAACAAACACACTTTCACATTTATAATATTATTAATAGTAATAATAATAATAGTAATAGTAGTAATAATACTAGTATTAGTAAGTCATAAATAGCACTACGATGAATTTAATTTTGGAGTTTATTCAATTAAAGCTAAGGGTGAAGATAGTACTGCTGTGTGATATGACTGACAATTTTCTTCTGATCACCCATGATTGTGTTATAACTTATAACCCTTAGTGCATTAATATTGTGGAAATGGGACCGAAATGTAAATAAAAAACATGTGTCTATGTACACAAATTTTAATTTATTTGTTTAAGGCTATATAATGTACAGCAATTACAAAATTACAAAAATACAAATAAAAGTATTACAGCATATTAATTATTAATTGGGCACAAAAAGCGATCGCATCGCTAACTCGCGAATTCTTCAAGATAAGCTTTGGGCAGATAAGATAACAGAGGAATAATTATAATTGCTTTTTACAAAAAAAGAATTCAACAAGACGTCAAGCAGAGATAACTCAAAATCTACTCACCAGAAGGCGCGCTTTAAATTCCTTAATAAAAACATTGAACTTTCAAGTGTTTAATTATTAAACGATGCCGCGGTGGCCAACTACCCCTCAGTTTAGGGTTCTTCTACTCTATTAACTAAGTTCAATTAAATAACATACAGACCTAATTTTAAACTTGTGTGAGACTCTCTTGTTCTATAAAAAGTAAGAAAAGCTCACCAAAATAGAAGGAACAGCGCCGTCGTGTAAACTTACCACATTAAGAGTTCTGTTGAAACTTGTTTCAACAAAATGTAATGAGCACACAAACAAATTTTTAATGCCAGGGTTTATGTTTTCTGGAACAATTATTTCCAGCCACTTCTTTTTTAACGATTTATTTGAAGGTTATCTGTTGAATAAAAACAATTATTTCAACTTTCTTCAGCGTCATTTTAAATTATCGATATATCGAATATCGATATTTTAACACTTTCTACCACAGAACCATGGAGGATAGAACTAAGGAGGGTCATCTGTGTATATGAAAAGTGTCCAGTTGTATGCGCTAAATAACAGTTCCAAAATCCTCCACTGGTGGCGCTGGTGGATTCACAGGGTATGGTATGAATGTAGCAATCGTAGAGCTTTACATGGAGGATATCCTCCATGCTACTTTAGTCGATAATGACATTAAATTTTTTAACTCGGCATACTTCAATTCAATCAATTCATCTACGATTGCTACATTCATACCATACCCTGTGAATCCACCAGCGCCACCAGTGGAGGATTTTGGAACTGTTATTTAGCGCATACAACTGGACACTTTTTCAACTTTTCTCCCATATAAGATGACTCTCCTTAGTTCTATCCTCCATGCACAGAACACTATACCTTTCTACCCTAAGTGTCATTAAAATGTAAATGTGACGTCTACAGTGATGTTTCCGGTAATCATGACATGCACGTCATGTTACCGGAAACATCACTGTAGACGTCACACCGACTAATGTGATACTCGAAGACACCACAGTAAACAAACAGGCTACTCAAATACCTACCTATATAAAATAATGATGTAAAACCCAACAAAACATTAACAGGCCTACGTAATCCTCGCACAGATCTTCATGCAGCAAAAACATAATATATCAATATCATTCAGATATTCAACAAACAACGAAAACTGATACTAACTTGTGTAAAGCATTGAGATATGGATATTATGTACTAAAGTACGTGTAAAGTTAATTTTGGGTGTAATTTATTTTTCCTGGCTCCGCATTGTAGTATACCACACCTCATTGTGTTTTAATGTTTTTGTTTTGCTTAAAAGACACCACAACACCTCCTATCAATGCCTATTTTAATATATTTTATAGTTTTGGGTTTATTATCCAATTTGTTTGACATAAGATGTCATTTGTCATTTGTAAGGGTGAATTAAAAATGGCCGGCCGGCTACACGTCAACCAGCTAATTTCATATGAGGTTAAGGATTAGGGCGTCTCTATATATCTAAGTATATTCCTATCTCTATGTGAAAAAGTAGATTCCCATTGTATAAAGGGGCTTCTAAACGGGCAATGTTTTTCGGCAATTTGTGGCTGCATCATTGGCTACTTATTGCCGGCTATATTTATGGCTGAGCAATCCATGGCCGAGCAATATGGCTGCAATAGTATGGCTCATGTTACAGACGCCTAAACGAGCTACACAAACCGACAACAATGGCTGACGAAATCACACTCGTCGCAGCGGCTTATATTGTATTATAGGAAAAATCAAAAAAGAAAAAGGAGAGAATGTGGATTAGACCTTATTTAAATAGGCGTGAAACTTTAGATAATTTATGTCTAGAAATAAGCATTGATAAAAAATTAATTATTATTAAAATTAAATCCAATATTGAATATCGATATATAGTTTCGATACGATATCGTAAAAACCCGATATTACCCACTCCTAGTCCTGACGAACATTTGGCGGAGGACATGAATTCATGTCGTCGGGGCTCAAGGGGCGTCACTCACAAACTTCATATCGCGCAGAAAAGGATGCACTATACCATATTAATAGAGAGCGATGGAAACAGCAATAGAACTCGCTGGGCAATATTGCAGAAATATCGATCGCTCAGCGATCCTCCGGCAACCATGGCCAGCAATATCGGCCATACCTACCAAACATGTGTGGCTATAATTATGGCTGGGATTGCCAGCAATATTGCCAGCCACTGTGTTGCAGCCACAAATTGCCGAAAAACATTGCCCGTTTAGAAGCACCTTAATACAATTTGAAGGTTAAGTACGTTGAATTGCAAGCGTTCAGCTTCAGAACATGCTTTTGAATAGTAAATTAAAGTTTGTATTTTTTTGTTCGTTCCTGAATAAATTATACAGTTTTGATTGTTTAAAAAAAAAGTTAAATTAAATAATATTTTTTAGTAAAATTATATTTTTCTCCACGTAGTCTTTTCATGAAACAGTTATTTTTAATAAACAATAAAAGTTAAATATTTTGTGGTATTTGAACGCAACATCGTTTGTCGACAGTTATTACTGTTGTTGAGGGTGTAAACATGTAATTAGTAATCATACTTAAAAACTGCTTTGCTACTTTTATATTTGTTATATTTATTGTGATAAACTATTGATAAAGTTTTTGACTGTGCGACAATCATTGTGATAGCTTTAAAAGTTATTTGTAATGTTTATTTGTATAAAACCTTTCAATGGCTAGTGACAACGACAAAACTTCGAGTAATCACAATTTGGACGGCTCCTTGAAAAGTAATAAGAAATTAAGCAATCCTGGAAATATAGGTAAATATCTTAATATAGTCTAATTTTACCCATGTAAACATTTTACGCCAATGTTATTTGCATATTTCCTAACCTAAAGTGTTTCTAAAGTTTCTTGACCAGAATGAACAGTGAAATATTGTGTAAAAATATTTTTCAATTATATATTATGTTATTGTTTTTATGAAACAAGAAAAACGTTTTGAGTATTTTTATATAATATTTAATTCCTAAAAATTGAGACCTATAATTATTATATATCAGTGGCTTTATTTATGTAACACATTGACATAGTTATTTAGTTTATTGTATGTCTTTTATGTATAAAAACCAATTAGATTATCAGATTTGTCTTACAAATGATGGTTTATAAGAAATTTTATCCTGTTTAGATAACACTATAAAATATGTATCATCTTTGAAGCCTGATGACTATAATGTCTTTGATTATAATAAAAAAAAAATCCTATCCTAATATTATAAATGCGAAAGTTTGTAAGGATATGAGTGTGTGTGTGGGTTTTGTCTCTTGTGCAAAAACTACGGAATGGATTTTCATGAAACTTTTCAGTAATATAGCTTTGACATCAGAATAACATAATTTGTTAAAATTTATAATTGTAGAGATTTTTGAAGGGACTGGTTTCCCTAGCGAAGCGAGGGCATGTTTACTAGTAATATATAATCGAAACATTTACATATACCCTAATTATAATATATATTATGTCATATTGCTTTACAATGATACATTACTACCTTTGGATAGGTTTTATTGATCTCTTTTATTATCAAGTATTGTCAAACTGCAAGTCTTCTTATCCTTACTAATATTATAAATGTGAAAGTGTGTTTGTTTGTTTATGGCTCTTTCACGTCGCAACATGGCTATTATATGGCATGGTTTATGTGTGTTAGGTTAGTTAGGAGGGTGGAGAGTGACGTAGGCTACTTTTTATCGCGGAAAAACATCTCATTCCCATGGGAAAATCGATGTTTTGTTAGTTGCTAGATATTTAGTTCCGGAGTTGTTAATAGATGGCGTTAGTAAAATTCATTTGCAAGTTCTGAATCACGCTATCAAATACTACATGTAATTTACTTAAGTCATAGGCAAATGTTATAGGCTAATTTTTAGCTGAGATTCCTACGGGAGCGGGACCTACGCGGCTTTTACTTACGGGTCCCGAAGCGAAGCGAGGGCGGTTCTCTAGTAGTATCTAAGTTAAATAAGTTTAATAGCCTATAATTATATCTTATAGTATAGAACTTAAAAGGTAAATAAAAAGTTTTTTTTCAGGTCATTAAAATCGTAATGACTTAATACAAAGTACAAAGGCACTTCAAAAATATATTGTAGATTGAAAGCCATTAAATGGTTTTTTTTTATGTGAATGAAATAATAAACTCAATATTATAGACAGTGCTATTACACCACTCTGGTTTTCATGGTCTCAAATTGGCAATAAATTTTCCTGTATATCCAATAGACCAACACTATATTTTTTGAGCACCTATCAAATCTATCCTGTAATACCTAAATAAAAGCGAAAGGTCACTTGTCATCACATCATATCAAAAACCACTTGATATAATATGTGAAATTTGGCAGGGAGGTAGTTTAGACTTATAAATATTTTTTGGGAGATTACATTTTGTTCTATTCCTCTCCAAAGGGGGTCAGTCAAATATACCTCCACGTGGACCAACAACAGTGTGGAGAATCAATTAAATAGTAAAGTTATAAGGGCTGTACTTTGTACAGAGCTCCCAACATGCTTAAATCTGTGCCTAACACCTGCCCCAGCCCTGCTCATGATGCACGCTGTTAAATAATGCACAAGGCTATGAAGGTCCAACCTATTGTAAGTTCCTGACCACTTAGTTACATGTTATATCCTTATAGTACTTGTTCAAAGCTAAAGCATCTTCCAGCGAACAATTTACAATGACATGTTTGTATTTTAGGCATTGTTGGAGGGCCTGTGATAATGCAGGTCCTTCAGGAACTCCAAGTAATTTCTTTGGGTTGACCTTAGGATTGTTCTTTAATTCATGTAATTTAAATAAATTCATCTAATTCCACTTCTTGTACAAAAAGTCACAATTTTTTGGAAAAATTGTAATATTATGGTATTTCATTTATTCATACATATTTCATTTGCATAAATTTTTGATGGTAGATATTTGAAAAAAAATCCGGCCAAATGCGAGTCGGACTCGCGCACGAAGGGTTCCATACCAATATGTATAAAAACGCCAAAAAAATCTGGTCTGTATGGTCGCTTTGCTAAAGGCCACTGTGACCATTGTTTTATTGTAGCCACATATTAGCCACAACGCCACTCTTGGACCGAAAGGTAACTAAACTAGCGCTGAGGCGTCGAAAGTATGGGCGCCCACTTAAATATTTATTTTATTCTTTTTTTTTGTATTTGATGTTGTAGCGGCAACAGAAATAAATCATCTGTGAAAATTTCAACTTTGTTACTATTACAGTTCATGAGATACATGGACGGACGGACAGTGACGGACAGTTTTACCCTTTGGGTACGGAACCCTAAAACGTTGCCTATGATTAATCCTGGGTTATTAACAATATTTATGCCAAAATTCATTATAATTTGTTAATCAGTTTAGGTTTTTCCTATTTTGTTTTGTTTTGTTTGTTTTGTTATTGCTTTTTATGAAAAAAATTGTTATCCCATTGACCTTGCTTTCTGGGAAAATTCATCAAAATCGGTTAAGCAGTTTAGATTTTTCATACAAATTTACATTCCCAATTTCAATAGTATAATATATTTTTAAAAATGTAGCCTATGTGTTACCCTGGATCATCAACTATTTTTATTCTGAATAAGGTTCAAATCAGGCTGGTGGTTTAGCAGCAAAAGCATATAGTCAGATAGCCAGACAGATTTAGGGTTCATTCAAAATAACTGGCTCAGAGAGGAGAGATGCGAGCCGATGCTCTCCAAGTCGGTCTCTGTGAACAGATCCTTAGCTTTATAATATTATTGAATATATACATATATGTGGTACAGACCATTCCAACCATCCAACTTAAAAATTCATAAGTAAGGACAATTGAGAACTACTTGTCAGATGTTCCTCTTTGTATGGGATCAAATGACAAGTACAAGCTTTCGAAAAAAAAGAATCCTTAAAAATCAGAACACCCAGTAAATAGTTAATAATAGTACATTGTATAACAAGGGAGCAAAGTAATATTTTTACGGCGAGGGCGCTTTTTTGAATCCAGAGCGAAGTGAGGGATTCTAGAGTAGAATCCCCAGCGTAGCGAGGGATTCTTTAGTAGAATCCTGAACGTAGCGAGGGATTCAAAGTATGTCGCCCGAGCCAAAAATATTTGCTCCCGAGTGATACACTTAGGGTTGCCAACTTTTTTGACAAGAAAAAAAGTATACAATTGTCTGAATGTGGGAAAAATAAAGTATTTGGAAGAAAAAAAAAGTATTTATCAAATATTAGATATGTTTTTAGTATCTTAATCATTCCTAATTCCTTTTAACAAAAAAAAATAGCCGACTTCAACATCAACAACCAGAGATAACCCAAAAACTACTCGCCAGATGGCGCTCAATTCAACCCATCTAGGTGTAAAACTCTCGTCACTACAAATTAATCAAACCCAAACACAAGAAAATGCTGAAAACCGTCGAGGAGTTCCTTCGATTGTCATTCGGCTTCATCAGATCGACTCCAGAACTTCATTAAATTCTAGTGCTTTAATATACGTAATGAAAATAGTAAGAAAACTACTAGTCGCCCCTACAATTTTCGGAAGTTCCCCTTGATTTCTCTAAGATGCCATGGTATCCTTATCATGAGCCTTCCCTTGGAATATGTACTTTCCAACAAAAAAAATATTGGCTCATATACGACTAGTCCGGTCAACGAATGTCTAAAAAGACATCCTAGAGTGCGTGAGCGAAACTGTTAGCGATTTGTTCAGAAACGTGAGGATGCTTAGGGTGAAAACATACTAAAAGTCCTAACGTCTAGAGGGTGAACCGGGGTGACAAAAGTGCCAATTTGTGGTTTTTCGCAAATATCTCAGAAATTATACTTCGTAGCGAAAGATGTTCCATGGGGGAATTAAAGTTTATAAAATTCTCTACAACTTTGATTCTATACACTTCTTTGATATTCCCAACCGTTTTTGAAGTACATGCTTCAGAAATATAGAAGTAATAATAAGTATTACACTTATTCAGCGTGATGACCACTACCTGAGCCGCAAAATTTACTGTAACACTAGCTATTTCCCGTGGCTTGGGCCGCGTGGAAGTACTTTTGACTGTGGACCCCCTTTTTACCTGATAAGGAGAAGGGTGAGGGGAATTTCCAAAAATACTAATTGCTTACTTGTGTCACTTGAGGAAACTATACAGAAACGATCAAATAAAATCGTTTAAGAAATAAATTCCGATTCCCTTCGGGGAGCAGGGATTTCCGAAAATCCTTTCTATGTGCTTCCCTACACTTCCTAAGGAACATGCATATCAAATTTCACCTTCTTGCGTTCAGTAATTTTGACTGTGCTTTTTCATTCTAACATTACTATATTATTCTATAAGGTTATATTATATTTATAGTGGATTCTTCAAATATAGACAAAAAAATTAACAATTTTCATAGAATTTCGGCGATAGTGACATCATGCCATCTGTCACTTTCTCATTCACATATATGATATGACATCTAACATTTCGTTCAGTAATTATAAATCGTTTTCATCATCAGTTTCAACTTTAAAGTATGTACCGCTAAATAATTAACTATAGGCCATGATGACTGGCCATGACATACTGACTGTCCCTTTTTGAGTTTGTTCAAAGTCGGTCACAGTAAAGGTTGAAAATAAAGTATTTTCACATACTTTATTTGTATGCAAAAGTATAAAGTATAATTACCAAAAATAAAGTAGGATACTTTATAATAAAGTATGGTTGGCAACCCTAGATACACTCTACTTTTCATCCCCCCCTATGAGAAAATAAAAGGCGCCTCAAATTCAGGAATAATACTGTCACAGTCACTAACCCGACTAACCCGACTAAACCAACTAACCCGACTAAGGGCTCATTCCCACGGAATACGTCTTTGACGATTCGGCAAAAAACAAGATACGTCTTGACAGATGGACGTTCACATTGAATACGGAATCGTGTTTTTTCACGATTCGTCAAAATATCCGCATTGAAGTTCACATTTATTTCGTGATTTAGCTCAGTTCAGATTGATTCAGAAACACAATGGACGTGAATACTTTAATCTTGTGTTGGTATTATCGTCGATGTAAAAATAGAAGAAAAATAAGAAGAAAATACTGGATGCATCCAATTTTAAGACAAAGACAAAATCTTGGAGCTTTCCATGCTTTGATGAGCTCGTTACGAGAAGATGATACAAAATTTTACACTTATTTTAGAATTTCTAAAAATACCTTTGACTATCTTCTCCAGATGTTGGACATGGATTTGAGAAAACAGGATACAAATATGAGAAAGGCCATAAGCCCTGAAGAGAAATTGGCAATTACTATAAGGCAAGGCTTCGGTCTTCGAAAATCGAGTTGGCCGCGCCCGCTGAGGGCACATTCTGTTTAGCGAAATTAGACTTTATGCAGATAGCAATAAGAGTTCTGAAAGTGAAAATTACATTATTGACCAGCGGGTTATAATGAAATTCAATAGAACATTATAACCCAGCTAAAGCCAAGAGGTATAATGTCTTGCTTTCGGTAAGGTTTACATGACATATAATTCGGCATTGTCGAGCATGTAGTGTGAAAATACTATTAATTAAACTGTGCGGGCGGGCAGGCGGGGCGGGAGCCGCGAGTGAGCAACAACAACGGATCTGTCATAATCATAAAACATTCACGTTCACGATTCGTGATTTCTAAAAGACGTATCCGTCATAATCATAAAACATTCACGATTCGTGATTTCTAAAAGACGTATCCGTATTCGTCTTTTTCACGATTCGTCAAGCGTGTGAACATGAGTATTTAAAAAGCATTGCCGCCGTCAAAAAAAATAACGAATCGTGAAAAAAGACTATTCGTGAAAAAAGACGATTCGTCCTCGTGTGAATGAGCCCTAATCCGACTAAACCAACTAAACTAATTAAACTAACTAAAGAACTCATTTTTCAAAACAAAACCATGAATTTCTAACAATCCGAACTGAATTTACTTTTCCTCCCCGTTATTTAAATAACGGGGAGGAAAAGTAATATGAAAATTCATTCCCGCCCGCTAAATAGAAAACACCAACTTTGGGCCCCCTTAAGTCCTAACCAAGTCGTCTTTTTCGAATAGGTGGGATGAAAAATAAATTAAATACGCCTTTTTAAGAATAACTCAAAACGACTTATTTTAGGAACCAAAAGTGAAGCATTAGCTTTCGAATAAAAAAGAATAAATATCAAAATCTGTTCACCGAGAACCAAATTATGAGGTAACCACATAAAAAAAACGAATAATTACAGTTGAATTGAAATTATATGTGCTTGGCTGCTTGGCGTGTATTGTTTATATAATATACCTACTTGTTGACCTACTCGTATTTGCGTGTTGTCGGCCTCTCTCGCCGAGCATCTAAAAGAATCTAGGAGAATCGTATAAAAATATAATATATTTGGTTTAAGAAAATACTTGCCAAGAGGTGTTTCTAAGCTGTATAATTATCAATTGTTCTTACAATTTCATTTCACGAATAAAGTTATAATTATGTCATGTATAGCATTTTAATTATTTCAATCAAAATGGATTATTTATTAGATCGGATTATTAAATTCATGTTTTTATTTTTACATCGTTGTATAACCGGTAAATGGACTTAGGGCCACCACATACATTCGGAATTCCGAAACGGAATCCCGAATCGAAAGGAGAACTGCCATTTTTGACCCAGAACCGACATGAACGAAACATATCCCAGTTTTTTTGTTATGTTGAGTATAACAAATATCTATTAATGTTATATTCGAAATAAGTGGCTAACAACAAAATATTTCACTTTAAACTTTTGAATTTTTCATACTAAATAGAAATGTTTGATATTTATTTGCACAAAAAACTTGTAAAATAAAATAATGATAGAATTTTCCAGATGACCTAACGTTCTAGTAAATAATAATACGTGACTATTGCGGTAAGAACTCCGATGCGGAATTTTTCCGCGTCCGCCGCGGAAACGGAATTGTGCTACGGCGCACGTCGCGGATAGTGGAATATAATATTGATTGCTATAATGGAGATAAAAGTTTGGTGACTGTCTATATTTCCTATTTTTGTTAACTTTGGGTCATTCTAAATGGACAATTGCTATTAAGTGAAAAATAAATGGTTTTCAAATATTTCGCCTGAGTAAAGTCACATAGCTATAAATAGTTGTTAGCCACTGTTATTAAAAATACTGTTACTATATTTTTGTTATATGTAATATAACAAAAAAACTGAGGTACTTTTCATTACTGTCGGGCCTGGGTAAATTTTCTATGGGCCATGGCAGTTCTCCTTTCGATTCGGAATTCCGTAAATGCACCACACACATACGTGTTTTTTCCATAGAGATATTACACTAGAGGGCAGAAGCTAGGCTTCAGAGCGTACCTCGGATAAAAAGAGACGAAATCTTTAGTAATCACCTTTCTCCTTCTGGTGCGGGATCGGAGAGAGATAGGTAATTACAGTTATCGTTGTCTCTCTTTCTAACCGGGGGCGATTGCAATGTATGGGCAGCCGTATGGCTAACACACTAGTGTAATATCTCTATGGTTTTTTCCGTTCGGAATGACCACAGACACAGACCACAGAGTCACACACGTCGTTCTGCTACATATTCTTAAATATTCGCCCGCGCTGCTAATTACTTCTAACGACAATATCTCAAAAATTATCCATCTGATTGATATAGTGTAAAAGGCAACTTTGATCTGCATTAAATGCCTAAGCTAACTAACATTATTCATCTGGATAAGGATTAATACTGAACTACAGAAAATAGCTTTGAAAATAACGTTATGTTTTTAATTAAAAATTTTAACATATTAGTGGTTATTGTAAGTCAACCGTAAGAGATAGAGACATGCTATCGCGGACTTTTTTGTAGCATTTTTATAGATCATGAATTCGCTAGTACATTACTGAACTATATTTGTGCTAGTTTACTAGAACTTAGACTTAGGTTTAAGTTACTAGGGCGTTCGCGCGGAAAGCTCCCTGTTGGTGAAACCTCTTCAACATATATCGCCGAATTTCTACTAATTTACATAAAGGTATAATAAATTATAAACCTTCCTCAAGAATCACTGTTTCTATTGTTGAAAACCGTATAAAAATCTGTTTCGTAGTTTTCGAGTTTATCGCGGTTAGACGGACAGACAGACAGAAAACATGACTTCTTTTTATAATATGTATAGGTAGATTAGCAACTGAGTCACTTGAACCACAAAATAAGGATTCAAGTTACGCGTGTGTGCGTTAGCCTTAGGGTTAACGACTCCGCAATGGTCTTGGATTGGATTGGATCTTGTTATTTAAATTATTGGTATGGATTAAACGAGAAAACAATAATTAAGGTGTATGATTAAATTCAATAAAATTTAATGTACTAGGTAACTATAGTCTAAATTATGTTATCATTGTAAACTAAGATTACGGGAGTCCTTAGATGAAAAATTCAATAAAACAGGTAATACAGGTTATCTGTAGAAATATAATATTTATACGAAATAATCATCACGTCACGTCAATTATTATGTGCTTACGTGCAATCGTTTTATTGCACGTACTTGTGGTGAAGGTACTTGGAGAGACAGATACTACTAGAAGTAGAATTGTTTACCTTTTGCGCATAGTGAATTATAACTCAATATAATTATGCAACTAACCCAGAGTGTTTCTGCGGCAGTTCCGGTAATATGTTATAATGTGATAATGATATTTAAATTCGGTATTAAAACAATATCCCATCCTAGTAACGATTTTTTTTTATAGCCTAAGCAGGCAAACGAGCAGACGGGTCACCTGATGGTAAGTGATCACCGTCGCCCATGGACATTGGCAACACCAGGGGCGCCACCAACGCGTTGCCGGACGATTCATGTATGATTTTAAAAATTCTGACACTTTACAGGAAACTTAAATAATATAATAAATTAGAGCATTATTAAATATTACTGCATATTACTCAATATATATAAATTTTGTTAAATGTAATTTTTAGGGGGATTTCTAAATATTTGAGGCAATTATAAGGGGTTTTGACATTGGTTTAGGCATAAATATTTTATAGAGTTGGTAACACTGGTCCTTGACTGTCATTCCGTACGGAAATTTCCGAATGTGTGTTGCGACTCGTACTAAATAATAATGTGACAACCCTGGCGCATCGACTTCGCTACGCCGAAAACAATAAACAATAGGGGCCATAAACATGTCGCGCAACAATAGAAATAATAGGAGCGCGGCTCTCTCAAAAGGACGCACGACGCTTCGACCATTACGGCAATAGTCATACGGGCGAAAGTCGGTTGCAAGGAACGTTCTCGAACTTTATTTCGACGCGGAATTACCGAGAAAGTTCTGGATTGGCGTGAATGGTGCGTGAGGGGTATAAAAAGGAGCGATCGGCCAACCGCAGACATTCTAGTTTCGGAAGCGGAACCAGGAAGATACCAGCGATACCTACGAGCGATACCAGTGAGAAGTTAAGTGATTTCTACGAGCAATACAGTGTTCGTCGAGTGTGTTTACGAGTACCTACGTGCATAGTGTTGTGGTGTGTACTGTGTACAGTGTGTAATTGTGTTTCTACGAGTTCAATAAAGTCTTTGTGGTACATTTTGGCATTTTCTCGAACCCAGTACTCCTGACTCGTAACAATTGGTGACAGAAGCGGAATGCCTGTAGTACCGCAAAGTGAAGACGGGATTCGTACGCGACGGCAGACGGCATTGGATGCCGCGCGGATGGAGTCACCCGGGCGTGATCGCACGGAAACGGAGGCCACCGCTGAACCCTCGACTACATCAGCTGCATCAGCACCGACACCGAGTGCATTCGACATGGCTTCCTTATTAGCCGCCATACAACAGAGCCTGGAAAGTAAACTGGAGAGCCTGCGCCAAGACATAAAGAGCCAGCGCGAAGACATGAAGAGCCAGCGCAAAACCATGGAGGCAATCGACGCAAAGCTGGATGGTTTCCAGGGAGATTTAAACGTCGTGAAGGAGGACCTGGAATTGATAAAAGTGCGTACATCCGAGCACGACCAAGCCCTCAAAAGCCATGACGCGTCAATCAACAGCCTCAGTGCGTCAATGAACTCCTACGAAACTAGGCTCGGAGATTTGGATAACAAGCTGCAGAAAATAAAGGTTTTGGGCACGGCGGCAATTAGTTCAGTCCCTGGGGCCCCGAAATTCAAGGTCCCAACTTTCGACGGCACGACCTCGTGGACGGCGTTCAGGCATCAGTTCGAGGTAGTTGCAAATGGGAATGGCTGGGAGGACGAGCACTCGTTGGCGGCACTCACCCTAGCGCTACGAGGAGAGGCACTGCTGGTGCTTGAGAACCTGCCCGCCGAGCGACGCACCTTGGAGTCGCTATTTAAGGCCTTGGAAGCTCGATACGGGGAAAAGCACCTCGAGCACGTGTACCGCGCTCAGCTTAAAGACCGGGTACAGAAGTCTAGCGAAGGACTGCAGCAATGGGCTACGGAGATCGAGCGCCTCGTACGTCGAGCCTATGCGTCGAGTTCTACACCGGTTGAAGACAAAGTATTAGAGGCGTTTGTCAGCGGTATACGGGACCCCGAAGTGAGAGCAACGGTGCGCTTGGGTCATCACGCCACATTGGAAGCAGCTTTAGCGCATGCCCTTGAAGTGGAAGCGGTACGAAGCGACTACAAAAGTTATAAGGTGCGCGAAGTTGTAGCGGCCATCCAACCTCGTACTGGGCCTATCTGCTACGGATGCGGTGAACGTGGTCATATAAGGATTAACTGCCGGACTCGGAAGCAACCGAAATCGGTGTCGACCGCTACCCAAGTCGATACCCAGGAGCCGTTAAACTAAGAGGCGCCAGCGCCGCGGGGCGGGCACTGGCTGGACTTCGTCGAGCCCCTACTGTATTAGTTTCACAAGCTTGTGACGGGAACAGCCTTGTAACGACTGGGGAGATAAATGGCATACCCTGTCGCTTTACTATTGACACGGGAGCATCGAAATCCATCGTTCGACCGGAACTACTGAAGCGGACTATCATGTGGGAAAATGGACGACCATCATGCAATCTGCAGACAGCGACAGGCCAGCCAGTGACCGTCCTAGGAGTTACGGAAGCAAGACTGAAACTCGGAAGTGACATTTACACGCAGTCTGTGTTAGTAGCAAATATAACTGACGACTGCATTATCGGACTGGACTTTCTACGGGCACATCACTGCATAGTTGACATAGCGAAAGGAGTTTTAAGCTTCCCAGATCAAGAAGTCTTCTTGGAGGGTTCATGTTCAGGAGCAGTGTACTGTTTGAGGACAGTGAAACTGGCACCCAGATCGGAAACCTTGGTCCAGATTAGGTTTCCAGAAGAGATAAAGCTGGATCGATGTGTCATAGTAGAAGACTACGGAGATCATCCTAGTTGGATCACGGCAAGGACACTGCTCATGACCAAACGTGACGCCAAGTTAAAGGTCATCAATCTTAGCAGCATGCCGATACATCTCGCAAAGGATACGGTTATTGGCCGATGTGAAGCCGTGGACAGCTTGAGGAAGGTCCAAGAAAACTCAGTCAAACCTCGATCAACGGATCACATGACATCTTTGCTGGAGGCGACTAGGAGGAATTTGTGCTCTGAAGAATACACTCAGGCAGCAAAGTTGTTGATGGACTACAAGGACATTTTTACCAGAGGAGATAGCGACCTTGGAAGAACAAATCTTGTCACTCACCCAATAGATACCGGCAATACTTCACCGATCAAGCAAAGGCCGAGACGAGTACCATTGGCAAAGGAACACGAAGTTGCAGAAATGATCAAGGACATGGTGCGCAGCAAGGTGATCGAGCCGTCAACTAGCCCTTGGTGTTCACCTGTGGTACTCGTGAAGAAGAAGGATGGTAGTACTAGATTCTGTGTCGACTACAGGATGCTAAACACCGTTACCAAGAAGGACAGCTACCCTCTGCCTCGGATTGACGACACGTTGGATATGCTTGGTGGAATGAAGTGGTTTTCGACGGTCGACCTGAAGAGTGGTTACTGGCAAGTAGAAGTCCGGCCAGAAGACAAAGAGAAGACCGCCTTTACCACCGGAACCGGAAATGGCTTATGGCAGTTTCGCGTAATGCCTTTTGGATTATGTAACGCTCCTGCCACTTTTGAGCGTCTCATGGAGCGAGTGTTGGTGGGACTTTTGGGGGACGCTTGTCTGGTATACCTCGATGACGTCATAGTCATGGGACGAAACTTCGTGGAACACAAGCGAAATCTGGAGAAGGTATTCAGACGATTCCGTGAGTCCAACCTAAAGCTCAATCCGAAGAAATGTGACTTCTTCAAGAAGGAAGTATCATTTTTGGGACACATCATATCGGACGAAGGTGTTCGAACTGATCCAGACAAGATAAGAGCTGTTCAAGAATGGCCGACACCAAAAAACAAGACCGATGTAAGAGCGTTCTTGGGGTTATGTGCCTATTACCGTCGGTTTGTGAAGAACTTCTCAGAGATAGCCAAGCCATTACACCGTCTCACGGAGGACAAGAGAACCTTCAGTTGGGATTCCGATTGCGAAGATGCGTTTGTTCGCTTAAAGGAACGTCTGTGCTCGGCTCCGATTCTTGGCTACCCCAGAAGAGAAGGGAGATTCACAGTAGACACGGACGCTAGCAATACTGGCATCGGAGGGGTGTTATCGCAAGAACAGGACGGCCAGCAGGTGGTCATTGCGTATTTTAGCAAGACCCTTTCGAAACCGGAAAGGAATTATTGTGTGACTCGGCGAGAATTACTGGCTGTGGTGAAGACCCTTCAGCACTTCAACAAGTATTTGCTGGGACGCGAGTTCACAATAAGGACGGACCACGCCGCTCTGAGATGGCTTCTGCAATTCAAGAACCCGGAAGGCCAGGTTGCAAGGTGGATCGAACAGCTTCAAGAGTTCAACTTCGTAATAGAGCATCGTAACGGAAGAGCTCATTCGAATGCCGACGCCCTGTCACGACGCCCATGCTCCGACGAATGTCGACATTGCATCAAGCATGAGGCTAAAGAAGAGGTCAGGGTGATAAGGATGCAGGACCTAGACGAGTCTTGGGGAACGGAGCAAGTAAGCCAAGCTCAGAAGGAAGACAAAGACCTCAGCCTGATCATGGAATGGAAAGCCAAAGGACAGAGACCCCTGTGGAGTGATGTATCAGCCTCAAGCGCAACAACTAAGGCATACTGGGCTCAGTGGGACAGCCTGGTATTAGAGAATGGCGTGCTTTACCGGAGCTGGGAATCACTCAACGGGAAGGAAAAAACGCTGCAAATGGTTATTCCTAGGAGTAAAGTGGCTGATTTGCTGAAGCTCGTACACGATGGCACTTCCGGCGGGCACCTCGGCATCAAGAAGACCCTCGTGAAGATACGAGAACGCTTTTATTGGGTGCGATGTCGAGAGGACGTTGAAGATTGGTGCAGAAAGTGTACAGTGTGCGCTTCAGTAAAAGGGCCCCGCACTAGATCCAAAGGGAAACTACAGCTGTACAACGTCGGAGCCCCGTGGGAAAGAATCGCCATAGACGTTGCTGGGCCATTCCCTCAGTCTGAAGACGGGAATAGATTCATTATCGTGGTTCAAGACTACTTCAGCAAATGGCCGGAAGCGTTTGCAACTCCGAACCAAGAGGCGAAAACCGTGGCCAAGAAACTTGTCCAAGAGGTAGTTTGCCGCTTTGGTGTACCATTGGAGTTACACAGCGACCAAGGCAGGAACTTCGAGTCAACGTTATTCCAGGAGATGTGTGATCTTTTGGGAATAAATAAGACACGTACCACACCGGCGCATCCTCAATCTGACGGCATGGTGGAGAGATTCAACCAAACGTTGGAAAATCACTTGGCCAAGGTCGTCGAGGAACATCAGCGAGACTGGGATCGGTACATTCCTCTGTTCCTGATGTCATATCGGTCTGCCATACACGAGTCTACGGGATTTACACCGGCTAAAGTTAACTTCGGAAGAGAAATGCGTCTGCCGTTGGATTTGCTTACCGGAACACCGCCAGATGCCCCGAAACCAACCGTTGAATACATCGCGGACTTACGGAAACAATTGGACGAGACACATGATCTTGTAAGAGAGCAATGTTTGAAGACCAGCGAAAAGATGAAAACCCGCTACGATCGCGATGCTCGGAAACATGGTTTCAAGGAGGGAGATTCTGTATGGTTGCACAATCCACTGCGGAAGAAAGGGAAGTCTCCGAAGCTACAAGCACGATGGGAAGGCCCCTACACAGTTGTCACGAGGATTAACGACGTGACCTACCGGATCAGACAGGGGGACAGAAGAAAGCCGAAGATCGTGCACGTGGACAGATTGGCACCATTTCATGGATCGAATAATGCTCGGGACGAGCATGACTAAGAGGGGGGCAATGTGACAACCCTGGCGCATCGACTTCGCTACGCCGAAAACAATAAACAATAGGGGCCATAAACATGTCGCGCAACAATAGAAATAATAGGAGCGCGGCTCTCTCAAAAGGACGCACGACGCTTCGACCATTACGGCAATAGTCATACGGGCGAAAGTCGGTTGCAAGGAACGTTCTCGAACTTTATTTCGACGCGGAATTACCGAGAAAGTTCTGGATTGGCGTGAATGGTGCGTGAGGGGTATAAAAAGGAGCGATCGGCCAACCGCAGACATTCTAGTTTCGGAAGCGGAACCAGGAAGATACCAGCGATACCTACGAGCGATACCAGTGAGAAGTTAAGTGATTTCTACGAGCAATACAGTGTTCGTCGAGTGTGTTTACGAGTACCTACGTGCATAGTGTTGTGGTGTGTACTGTGTACAGTGTGTAATTGTGTTTCTACGAGTTCAATAAAGTCTTTGTGGTACATTTTGGCATTTTCTCGAACCCAGTACTCCTGACTCGTAACAATAATAATAATAATAATAAAATCTTTATTTGTGAACATAGGTAAAAACAGGTCTTAAATGTAATTATTATGTACTCTATGTCGACCCTTTCGGGCATACAAATATTACTCAGTTAAAATACAATTACAGATTAATTAAATTAAATTACATTAAGTTAAATTAAATTAAAAGTCTAATAAACATAACTATTCTAAATTATATAAAATTATCAGATAAAAATTCATGAACTGAATAATAACATTTTTCAATTAAAAACTTTTTTAATTCTATTTTAAATTTGTCGTTGTTGTTAATCATTTGAAGCGACACGGGGACTTTATTATAAATTTTTGGTGCCATACAAAATATACTTTTACTAAGTAGAGCGGTCTTTGATGGGACTGCTTCAAGCTTCATTTTATGTCGTTTACTCGATAAATATTTGTTAAAAATGTCAGGGTTGGCTTTAATAAATAAAATTATTTCGTAGATATACAAGCAGGGTAATGTCAATAGTTTTAATGTTTTAAAGTGTGGTTTACAGGAGTCAAAACTCAGTGTTTTAGTCATAGCGCGGACACATTTCTTTTGAGCTTTGAATATGTCTTCCCGATTAGTTCCGTTGCCCCAAAATATAATCCCGTATCGTAGTGTAGAGGACACGAAGCCGTGATATGCAGTAAGTACAGCTTTTTGATTTACCACTTTAGACAACATATATAGAGCATAGCAAAATTTATTTATCTTTTTACAGATATATTCAGAGTGTGACCTCCATCTTAGATCATTATCTATATGTAGACCTAAAAATTTTAAAGAGCTTGTCTCTTGTACTTTCTCCCCATTATAATTAATATTTACTGGCTGAAGTAAACATTTGCGTTGACTGAAAGACATTATTGTGGTCTTTTTAAGATTGATTAATAAATTATTAGATTTTAACCATGCTATAATAGTATTTAAATTGTCATTGATTTCGATTTCATAATTGTTAATGTCATTACAAGGGAACACTACGGAACTGTCGTCAGCGAATAGGGTCATAGGAAATTTTATGCACTTAGGCAAGTCATTAATATAAATTAAAAATAATAGTGGACCTAAAACACTACCTTGGGGAACACCGAAGTTTGATGTACGAGGACAAGATAAGTGTGTACATTCATTTTTGGTTATAGGACATATGCGTTCAATTTGTGTAATTTGAGTCCTATTGGATAAAAATGACTTTATCAAATCCAATGTCTTACCTCTTATGCCATATGTATATAATTTTGTTAATAATAAATCATGTCTAACAAAGTCAAAAGCCTTAGAAATGTCCATAAATAAGGCTGTAACCGGAACTTTCTTGTCAACACTTGTATACACTTTGCACAAGAATTCATAAATTGCTAAATTTATGGATTTATTTTTCCGGAAGCCTTTTTGTTCTGTCGTAAAAATCTTGAATTTTTCAAAGTATTTATAGAGATTGTCATAAATAACTTTCTCTATGACTTTAGAGAAAACCGAGATTAATGCAATCGGACGATAGCAACTTAAATTCTCTCTATCATCTTTTTTAAATAGGGGTTTAATAATTGACGTTTTTAAACTATCAGGAAATATACCCTCTTCCACACAAGCATTAATTATGTGGCTCAGTATAGGTGCTATTACTTCAGCTACATACTTCAGAACTTTAATAGATATGTCATCATAACCGGTACTATTTGTATTTTTTAAGGAATTTATAACAGATAGGACGTCTTTTTGGGTTACAAAGTTAAAGAAATATGAATTATAATTATTATATGTCAAGGTATTAAAAAATGTCGTGTTATTTTTGTCATTCAAAAGATAAACTTGGTCAATAAAATGGTCATTGAATGCCTGCGCAATGTCATTGGGATTAGTAATACATTTAGAGTCCTTCCTAATTTGTTTTATATATTGTTTCGGCGTAATACACCTGTAATTATTAACAATTCTCCAAATAAAATCTATGGAGGAGTTGCGTCCGGAATCCCGAACGGATTGTCTCTGATTCGGAATTCTGATTCCGTCAGGAAAAACTACCATTTGTGTGTGGTAGGGCCAATTTTGTATAGATTAAACTGCGTCCGGAATCCTGAATCGAAATTCCGTTTCGGGATTCCGTTTCGGAATTCCGAATGTATGTGGTGGCCCTTTATAACTAACAGGACTGAGCACTCGCAGTTGAAAAGCGAGCCGAGCGAGATAGTTACAACAGGGGTCCCTGTGTCCCTTTCTAACAGGGTGACAATAAGATTTTATTATTGTGAGACAAATTCAATCTTGCAATATTTCTACGGGTGTGCTATAGATCTAAGATACCTGAATTTGATATTGGTATGAGTTGGGAGACGTAGCCAGGGTTTAGTGTGAACGTTTGAAACCATTTCGAAATCCAGGTGACGCGTTTTAAATTAATAACGACGAAAATAAATTGTGTAATTGTGTGTGTGTGTGTGTGAGAGAGAGAGAGGCGGTGGGTGTGTTTGTATGTTTTTTTGCCCTCAGAATCTCGAAAACATGGCTTTCACGGTGTTTTACGATGTATTATGATTTCTCGAAAAAATCATAACTCGGAAATTATCTCCACTCATCCCCCCACTTCCAACCCCAAACGCAGGTACCTTAGATCTATAGCGCAACTCTTTCTGCTCCTAATTTAATATAAACATATAGGTATTGAAGTATATCATGAGCAATGGGCTCAAGGATTAAGAATGGATGAAGAAATAAATAAAACAAAAACTAAGTATCTATATACATGATATCGATTTTATTAATTGACCTTTTAAATGAAAACTGCATACGACTGAATTTTTTGAAATTTTTTGCTTCACGTGTATACTTCTGAGCCATTTTTGTCGCATTTCTTCATTTATTGGGAAACTGGAATAATAGCTGGGGAGCCCAAGAGGGGATTCTTGGATTCACTCGAGCGCGTCAGATTAAGGTACAGGAGGTACCTGGCACCCAGTTAAGTAGCTCCACCAAATATGAGCCCCATATATGAGGCCGCGCCTATAGAATAAAGGATCAGATTAGTAAAAAAAAATTGATCATCAGACATTCTCGAGCGCGTCAGATTAAGGTACGGTGAGTTAATTACACGCTAAAAAGTGTGTATTCCACTAATCTGACAATTTGAGAATGACGCAATGAAAGGGGAGGGCTACAAAGTTGTTAAAAAAAAACGCCATCTTGACATTCTCGAGCGTGGCTAATTTTTTATTTATTTTGAAGGAAATGATTCAAGGATAACGAAAAATATATAATCTGAAGATTTATAAGAGCCGAAATAACAAAAATTCGTCATTAAAGTTTAATGTTCAAAATCGATAAGTAGAGATAAATCAAAAAGTACCGGTCAGATTTCGCTCAAATTTATACGAAAATATACGACGAGCTTTCGATTAAAAAAAAGGATGAAAGGATGAAAATTTAAATTCTCAGTAAAAAGTTATGAGGTAGCGACCATAAACACACATTATTAAAAATAACTCAAAAACTGCCCATTAGAGGTCGCTCAAATTTATACTGTATCACAAGACACGCACCAGCTTCCGAATAAAATAAGAATTATAAAAATCGGAACACCCAGTCAAAAGTTATGAGGCAACTACCATAAATCCAATACACATTATTATGAATAACTCAAAAACTATCTTCAAGAAACGTCAAATTAAACGAAAGGTTAATCTCACAAGGAGGTTTTTAACCAATCTTCGGGAGAGTTTAAATAGTTTAAACTGGACTTGATCGATTATCTACCGTTGATCTTAAGAAATAATTCGTGACTAAACTCTGAAGCATAGTTTAAACTATGATTGATATTAAGGCCCTTATATTATGTAAATACAAGTATTCTACTTAAAAACATACACTTCTTTATTAGCATGCTATTTCCTGAGCTTTTCTATAAATGAAGTTCAATGATTTAATTTTTTTTTGGCAGATTAGGGAAATCCCTCTAGATAATCGTCAGATTAAGAGACAGCAAGTCTAGGACATAAAGATGAACCATATATATCTTAATCTGACGCGCTTGAGTATTTCAAAATGGCGATTTTTTTTTTGCATATTAGTATAATGGCTGCGAGTTTGGGTCACATCCAAATCGTCAGATTATTGAATTAGAGCTTTTTTTTGGTGCACTTAACACCCCCTTAGAAAATCTGACGCGCTCGATTAAATTTTTTTTTTTTTCATTTTCAACCCTTACGTACGATCACCCCCACCATGCAAACGGTCAGATTAACATACATACATTATTAAAAATACGTAGGCCATTGATGGTATCAATATCTGACGCGCTCGAGTATGTCCATGCGGCAGTTTTTTTTTACATATTTAAAGATCTATAGCCGCTTCCCCCACCGATGAAAAGGTATACATTATATAACATTTTTTTCTCCTTATCATCTAACCTTTGCAACCCAATAGGTCTCTATGACGCTCGAGTAAGTACACATTTAGCATCGTCGGCTCCCCTACCATAATAGTACAATAGTAAGAACCTTACTCATACACACAATACAGGAATTTATAATTCATGGTCACCACAGTTGTAAGAGTCACAAAAATGTCAAGTCATCGACGTCATGATGACATTCATTGCGCTTTAATGGGTTACCATTAGAAAAAAAATAGTATAGATATTTTATATTTATATTTACTTTTTGGAATTTATATAGGTACCTTACAGCGAAATTGATGCAATTATAATACGGTCACATAAGCTTGTTAAATTAACAATAATACACAAGTGTTTCAACCAAGTTTTGAAAACCAAATTTTTGTTAAAAAAAAATTTTTAAGCTGGCAATATGAAAGAACGAGAAACCACTGTTGCGACTATCTCTCTCGGCTTCGATTAGCCTCTGTGTGAGGCGCAATAGAAAATATACTTGAATGTCTTATAATTTGGTTCATTTTCGTAAATGGAGTTATCAGTCCTGTTTGTATATTAACCGGTATAACTTTAACTTGGTAACACTGCGGAGACACGTGCTATTGGCATTGACTGACAGCTGTTGTCATATTTGATTTTGACATTGTCGTTTGGATATGACATGTCATTCGAAGTGATTTTTAAAGTCGATACGATCGATAGCTACGATTTGTCTGATGAGTGTATTTTTATGTTTTTATATGTATAAAACTTATCAACTTCGGTATTAGTAAACTTCCCGGTTCACTATAAGTAAAAAAATTGTCTAGCAGTGAAAACCGTCAACTTAAAACAGTTTTGTTTAATTTAAATATGAAAATAAGTATGATAATTATATCGTTGAAGTGTATTTTGTGATACGATGGACTCAAATCTGAGAGAGATGGATTTATCAACAAACTTAAGAAGTACAAGCAAAGATTTTGTCACAGTAATTAAGAAAATTCCACAAGTATTCCACGAAGTTCTTTCAATGTTGTCTTCTAAAAATGATATTACAGAAAAAGAGTTAAAAATGTTGAAAAAAGATCTCCTGTTTTCGATACTTGTCGCTTTAACGATAGAAAATGGATTTCAAGTTATATTGAATGATATTGAAGTATTTGATCCTGGTATGCTCACTTTTCAATGTGTATCGAAATGGAAACTTCCAACTGGACTGTATAAGGCTGAATTTGTTTTGTCAGGAAACAGTGAAATATCAGTTAAACTGATGTTGACACCTTTGGCCACAAATGCCATAGTGAATGCAGTCTTACCTGAATTTGTTTCTGAAACTTACTCTGTGTGTCTACCTATTGACAGGTATTTTGAACTCACTAAACATTCAACTAAAGTCACAGAGATGTGTTGCAACATGCAGCAATTATCAGACATGTTTAAAAATAAAGTACTTTCCCCGGTTAAAAGCAAAATCCTAAGTCTATGTGGCTATCCTGGTCCAAGTTTACTGGAACTCCCGGAGGACATATTTTTGAAGATAATGCTTTATCTTCCCATCGCAGACATTATAAGTGTGGCCAAGACTTGTACAAAATGCAATAAATATCTCAGTCACAATAACTTTTGGCATAAGTTAATTAAGCGTGATTTTGATGATTTCATTTGTCAACTAACAACACAATCTGATTTGCAACATAATTGGAGGATGTCTTATATTACAAGTTATAAAAGTCATATTCAATTTCTAGAAGAAAACAGAAGAAGAGAATTTATGAGAATATCAAGAAGAAGACAATTTTGTCCATTTGATAGGGGAACATCATTCATTCTATAGCTATATTGAGGGTATTAATATAATTAAATTGTACTTATATGAAAAAATTATGCTTTGTATGTCTTTAATAAAACATATATATTTATTCCACATGTTTTTTTAATCTTCCATTTAAATATGACAAAGCCAAGAATGACCTTGAGTAGACAGCAGAAAAAGTATCCAAAAGTAAATATAAATTACAGTTCAAACATCCTTTGAACACTGGTTATTAAATAAAGTTAGCAATTGTTGATGGAGTAAAGTGTGCAGAGTTGATTAATTTACTATTTTTGGTGAATTTGATGAAACATATATTTATCACTTTATAAAACTGTATTTTAATATTTGTATAGAGGCTCACTTTGTATGATACTGATGTACAATGTGATATGTATCTGGGAGTAATATTTATTACTTTATTTATAATCAATTTCAAAAAAGGAGGCTGTTTTCAATTCAACCATATTTTTTTCATATTTGTTACCTCAGTACTGTCAACTGGATTAACAGATTCTGATGATTCTTGTTTTATTTGGAAGCTGGTGCTTGTTGTGTGTTCCCATATAAATTTGAACGGCATGACATGACATACTGATTCATTGGATTCTCAAAATAAAGCAAGAGTAGTGACAATTTTTTCAATTTAACACTGGCCTTTTGACTTTGACATTATCATTATAATATGATATTACAAAATTTACAATAAATGTTACAAGCTTACAATAGATCAATATGAAAAAATTATGCTTTGTATGTCTTTAATAAAACATATATATTTATTCCACATGTTTTTTTAATCTTCCATTTAAATATGACAAAGCCAAGAATGACCTTGAGTAGACAGCAGAAAAAGTATCCAAAAGTAAATATAAATTACAGTTCAAACATCCTTTGAACACTGGTTATTAAATAAAGTTAGCAATTGTTGATGGAGTAAAGTGTGCAGAGTTGATTAATTTACTATTTTTGGTGAATTTGATGAAACATATATTTATCACTTTATAAAACTGTATTTTAATATTTGTATAGAGGCTCACTTTGTATGATACTGATGTACAATGTGATATGTATCTGGGAGTAATATTTATTACTTTATTTATAATCAATTTCAAAAAAGGAGGCTGTTTTCAATTCAACCATATTTTTTTCATATTTGTTACCTCAGTACTGTCAACTGGATTAACAGATTCTGATGATTCTTGTTTTATTTGGAAGCTGGTGCTTGTTGTGTGTTCCCATATAAATTTGAACGGCATGACATGACATACTGATTCATTGGATTCTCAAAATAAAGCAAGAGTAGTGACAATTTTTTCAATTTAACACTGGCCTTTTGACTTTGACATTATCATTATAATATGATATTACAAAATTTACAATAAATGTTACAAGCTTACAATAGATCAATGCTTACAAGCATAGCTTACAAGTGAAAAATTAGCAAGGTTAAAAAAGATCTGAATGTCATTAACCGATTCCTGGCCCGTGACGCACCTAGCGCGTCATGAAGAAACCTTCAGGGAGGCCCATGACGCGATAAGCGCGTCATTAGAAAATGATCGAAATACACATTTTTATTAAATTTAAACAAAAAATCCTTATATTTTATATAAAAATGAACACATTAGAGAAAGTAATAACTGTGGCCACTAGATTTTTTTTGGAAAATTAAATTGTCAGGAGTCGATAACCTTACGGTATAATTGTAATTGTATAATTTATTAATTCATACACTAAAATATAAAAAAAATGTCCAATGTAAGTATCATTTACACAACTCTTTTATGGTAATGTTTATTTTGATTCAAAATGCAATATGATCATTATGGGAAAGTTAGAAAATATAACACATAGGAAGATCTGTTCTTAGGACCATGTCATCGATTTTCAAATCAATTTAAGGTACATTAAAAGATTTTTGAAAGTCGCTTAGCACAGCCGGGAATTGAACCTACCAAATCTATGAAATTAATCATTTATATGTCACCAATCAACAGATTTGATATAAAAAATGAAGATTTTTTGATTTGCGATTAAATACTACCCAAAGGTTTACGATTCCTGGTGGAAATATGAAACTTACCTTCCATCCCCTATTAAACAAGTAGATAATCATTTTAAAACACACATAACGAATTAATTAAAACAAAACACAGTAACCGGTCTCAAATTGTATTATTATACTTGAAACTGCTTGAAATAGCTTAATAATATTACCGGGGGCCAACGACGCGCTAGGCGCGTCATCACTTAGGAGGGCCAATGACGTGCGTGGCGCGGCTGTTAATTTTGTATGGGGCCGGGGCGTAAAGGCTATAGAAATGAAGGTGGCAAGGAATCGGTTAATGCCCCATTTTTTAGGGTTCCGTACCCAAAGGGTAAAACGGGACCCTATTACTGAGACTTCGCTGTCCGTCCGTCCGTCCGTCCGTCTGTCACCAGGCTGTATCTCATGAACCGTAATAGTTACACAGTTGAAATTTTCACAGATGATGTATTTCTGTTGCCGCTACAACAACAAATACTAAAAAACAGAATAAAATAAATATTTAAATGGTTTTAAGTAGTTTTAGTATCTAGTAGATAGTTTAGTTACTTTTCGGTCCAAGAGATGGCGTTGTGCGTAAGATGTGGCTACAATAAAACAATTACCTAATTAATATTTAAATGAGGCTTTCATACAACAGACCAGATTTTTTTGGCGTTTTTATACATAATGGTACGGAACCCTTCGTGCGCGAGTCCAACTCGTACTTGGCCGGTTTTTTTACTTAGTGTTTGTTTTGTTTGCCCATAGTTTAACAGCTAAGGGCAGACCAGCAGACACTTTACAACTTTTTGTCACAAAATTTTTCTTCGTTCAAGTGATAATTAATTTCTAAATTTAAAATTAGACAGTATAATATGTAAAGGCTGCATAGATGTAAAATCCGTGCAATAAAACTACTGCATTATTGCTGACTACTTAGTACTCCACTGATTTTATATGCCTGATAGTATTACACCTGTAATGACTATTCAGTGTTTGGACAGTAAGACTTTTTATTATGGCTACAATAAAAATCTTCAGTTAAGATTTAACAAAACCGTTTGTTCAGCAAAATTAATTGGAAAGGAGTTGAAGAGTTTTAAGGGTTATTTATTTCAGACTCAAATTGGGAAGTTGCCCCCTATATTTCTTGTAACCCTGAATCAAATTAATGTTTTCTGAAGTTAGTGGGTGTCAGTTCTTGATTGCAAAAAGTATATACTTTCCAATTTGGCTGCCGGAATGTTGTAAAAAAAACATGAACCTAATACATATTCAAATCCCATTAACTAGGTGACAGTGGAGAGAAGACAAATTTGGGCCTTCATGGACAAGTTAAAGGCGGCAGACATTTATCAATACCTCTTGACTCATCTCTACCCAATGGTGATCTATGTAAGTAAACATTAAGTACTTTTATTTATTTAGTGTTTAGACTTTAAGAATCACTATAAAATAATAACTTACGATACAAATAATTATGTTAAGTCATCATTGCAACACATAATCGTCCCACTGCTGGTCACGGGGCTCGTCTGGTCGCGTGCGAATTGGCGGACTTCATACACCTTTGAGCTTTTCGACTCACGATGTTTTCCTTCACCGTTATACCGATTGACATTATTTAAATACTTAAAACGAACATTACTGAAAAGTCGAGAAATGCGTGCCGTGAGAATCGAACCCGAACTCCCAGAGTGGGAGGCCAAATTCAGACTAGACTATTGGAGACTATCATCGCTTTAAGTTAAGTAGGCGACTTTAATTTACTTAAGTATATTATACTAGGTGACCCGGCGAACGTCGTCCTGCAACAGATATTATTAAGTACAGGTATTATTAAGTAACGTGATGTTATATAGCCTATAGCCTTCCGCAATGAATTGGACTATTTTCATTTCATTTCATTAATTTTCCAATTCGAACCAGTACTTCCTGAGATTAGCAAGTTCAAACAAAAAAACAAACTGTTCGGCTTTATATTTTACTAGAGAACCGCCCGCGCTTCGCTTCGGGACCCGTAGGTAACAGCCGCGTAGGTCCCGCTCCCGTAGGAATCTCGGCCAAAGATAAGCCTATAATATGACATACTGGAACATCAACATCAGAATCCGTCCTGTCTTCACTCACGGATAACATAGCCTTGGGGATTCAGTTTCGGGGCCGGTGGCCCCCTGACTGAGGTGTCTGCCGCGGTCCGTAACAACGGACCGGTCGTTGGGTTGGGACCCTGTATGGGTCCTCGAAGATTGTCCATCTGGTGATGTGGAGCATGGGTGTCTAGTCCGGGGAGTCATGATGATTTTCACGCCACCCGGGCGATCAGGCCCTACCAGGTGAGACCCGCTGGTGGGAAGCCCAGCAGGAGCCGATCTGCGACCGGACGGCGGCTTGCGGTCTTGTCCGAGGTGGTTCATGTCGGGCTGCTCCCGCGCAGTAGGTCGCGCGGGAGTGCCCAACGGTCCGGGGGGCGGGCGTGGAGCGGCGCCAGGTTCCGCAGGTGCAAAAACCGCGCCGCGTCCACGCGCGCAAACATCCGTTGCGCTAGGTCCTCCACGTGGGCGTCCAGGCTCTCAACTCTGAGGTCCCGCTGGATGGTGGCGTTCCTCACGCACCACGGCGCCCCTGCCAGCCGGCGCAGCGTCTTCGATTGAACCACGCGTAGACGCCTGCGTTGTGGTTCACTCGGGAGCACGTACCAGGCTGGGGCCGCGTACGTGAGTCTGGGGCGGATGTAGGTCTTCCAGATGGTGGTTTGACCCTCAACGGGAGACTCGAGGAGAGTGCTGGACGTAGCGCTACAGCTGCTGCCTTGGCGTGATTTACGACGTTGGTCACGTGGGGCTTCATATTCAGGGAACAGTCCAGGGTTACCCCATGGTACTTGGCCTGTCTTGTCCAGGCAATGTCTTGGTTGAGGAGCTTTAGAGTGGGGTCGCGCATCGTGGTTCCTCCGAATTGGATGGCCTGCGTCTTCCCTACGTTGATCGCCATCCTCCACTCGTGTAGCCACTTGGGGAGGGCGTTGAGGCATCTTTGCATTTTAACGGCAGCGTGACCTGATTTAATCGAGGTGGTCAGGTACGCCGCGTCGTCTGCGTAGAGGGCGAGCATGGCGCCCCCCTCCGCTGGAATATCGTTCGTGTAGCACGAATAGAGTGTAGGCGAGAGGCAGCTTCCTCAACATCAGATATAACATTTGCATTTTTTATCATGTTGGCACTTCTGCAGCTGCAACTTTGAACGGAACCAAATAAACAACTCAACTCACAATTCTAAATGTTGTAGAAGTGCTTTATGATGAAATAAATGTTTCTATGTCTATGTCTATTTAAGTAAATTACATCTACTATTTGATAGCGTGATTCAGAACTTGCAAATGAATTTTACTAACGGCATCTATTAACAACATCCGGAACTAAATATCTAGCAACTAACAAAACATCGATCTTCCCAAAGGAATGAGATGTTTTTCCGCGGTAAAAAGTAGCCTACGTCACTCTCCACCCTCCTAACTATCCCCATACACATAAACCATACCATATAATAGCCATGTTGCGACGTGAAAGAGTCACAAACAAACAAACAAACACACTTTCACATTTATAATATTAGTAAGGATGAAGTACCTAAATTAATAATAATAATTAATAATATTAAGTAAGTTATTGGACCCGGCAGACGTCGTCCTGCAACAGATATTATTAAAAAGACTCCCTCGCTTCGCTTTCGGAGGCTTGTTGCTGCTCTCTTTTTGGTCGTGGCGTGATGATATACATATAACTTATATCTACTATATGCCCTTTAGCCTTACTCAATAAATGGACTATTCAAAACAAAAATATTTTTTCAAATCGGACCAGTAGTTCCCAAGATTAACGCGTTCAAACGAACAAACAACAAACAAACTCTTCCACTTCATATTATTAGTATATATGTAAGTATGGATTAGATACAATCAGTAATAAGTGTGTTATATCTGTTAAGTAGGCTATAACAACCCTAAAGTACATTATGATATCAGGTTGATTAGTAAAAAAAAAATTAAACTTATATGAGGTTTTCGATGGCACAGCTTCGGATCACCGTTTGTAGGGTCCTAGATTCCCAACGGACGGATTTTTTGTTTAGTTCATGGCACTCATGACACAGGGAATTCTAGTGTATGGAAAGTCAAGGTGAGGTTTGGATGACTAACGTATATTTTCAACCGAATTCAGAATGAAAGAGGCCATAATATATAGGTAATCTGACGATTTCCACGAGCCAAAATAACAAGCAAGCAAAATCTTCCATGGACTGGTCACTTTCACAGTCCTGGTCTTCAGAGTCTTCACTTTCATCTTCGGTGTCGCTGTTCATACCGACATTGATAATGAAATCCTCTATTTCGTTCTCCCTGCCTACATCGCGATTCCAGTATGCTTCTTCGACTCTTTTTATATGATTTACTTGTTTCTTCCAGTCGTCTCGCGTAATTGAAGCTATGGCCTCTTTTGTGAACTCCTCAATTTTATTTTCGTGTTGCTCCACATTTTTATCTGCGACCCGTTGCTTTATTAGATTCCAAACATGTTCAATTGGGTTCAGGTCGCAGTTGTAAGGAGGGAGCCTGAGGACTTCATGTCCATGTTCACGTAGAAGCTCGTCCACCAAATACTTCTTTTCTGGGCGATGCTTTTTTAGCTGCACTAGCAGCTCTGCTTTGGTCCAGTCTTCTTCAAATGAGATCCCGTGCTCCTGCATCCAAATCTTTATGTCCGCTTTGCGATTTGCAGTCGTTGGTGCTTTATCGCGCTCAATGAGCACCATTCGGTTCTGGCGGCATTTTTTAAATTTAAATCCGAGCTTTTCTTTTAAAATCTTTCTTAATGTCGTTTTCGAGCCTTTATAATTTAATTCAGCTTTTGCTGACGCCATAATCTTGTTCAGAGTAGGTACCTCCTTACGAACGTCATATATTGAAGCCACAATATTTCTGATGGCACAAATATTGAAGTTGTCCATGGGGACACGCGTATTATTTTTGCCTTTTCTGCCCTTACTAGGCATACGGATTTTGGTGTTGGTTTGTTCTGCAAGTTTACCTGAAATAGGAGTAAAATATTAAAAAATAAAATAGCAACACTGAACTTAGTCATACTAGCTGCCAAAAGGACTCGTTTCCAGGCCAGAAAACTACATAAAAAAATCATACTCGATCGAGCCACGTCACGCCCTACGCCCAAGCTAAGGGCCCGGCTCGGCCGCGCAGATTAGCATGTATCCGCCCCGTAACCCCTCACCCTCGCGCCTCGAATGAGACCTATAAATCGACTACTATTTTGGCTCAACTTACACGCCGCGTACTATAATAATGTGTAGGTGCCATGTAATTACCTTCTTTCTTTATTTTCGAGATAGTAGCCATCGATAAATTAGTCGCCATTGCTGCGCGTGCGGCGCTGTACTTAACGGATGATAACGCTCCAAGTTCTTGTCTTCTTCAAAGTATTTTATAACTTCGTAAACAATTTCACGTGCATCACTGTGAAGAATCTTTCCACGTTTTCGTGAAGCCATTGTTCAATATTCAATCACAAAATGTCAACGTTCGTAACAAAAACTTAACGAAAATAAATAACAATCAAATGTAACGCAAACAAAAACAACAATATCAACGAAAGCAACAATTACTCGGAGTGCGTCAAGTAGCTTAGAAAGCGAATCCCGACTGATTATTTGTTTGCAGCTCGTACTTCACTGTGTGAGTATAGACAGCTATAGAGAGTGAGCGAGAACGCATGCGAGAGGACGCCATTTTCAAATCTATTCTCTATCTGCGCGGCTTCTACGTATATAATATTAGTAATCTTATTGTTCATTTGCTTTTTTTCCATTCTTTCTTGCCGCCATTTCGTAGTGTTCACACACTGCCCGAAGGTTGACTGGTAGAGAATGCTTCTAACATTAATTAAGTTCGCCTTTGTTCCTGTACTTTTTGTATGGTGCATAAAGTTTAAATAAATAAATAAAATAATCAAAGTAGCAGAGTTAGCATTGCACCGACATTTTCCATAAATGAGGTGAATTTTATTATTGGCGTTTTCCAATGGTGTGTTTTAACGGCATAATTAACGCCAAGCAGTCCAAAAACATCAAAAGTACAATTCACAAAACACAATCACAGTCCAAACTTATGCCAAGTCAGTAGTTTGCAGATCAATTAATCCATTCCAAAAAGCGAAGCCAAAAATTGTCAGTACGAAAGCCACGTCAATGAGGGTAACCGCGTGTGAATTTTCCGCTAGAGGCGCTAGTGAAAAGGGAGGTCTGTCTGTCACTTTTCGCTTGTCTGAATTTCATTTGTCACTGTTTATGTATGGGCGGGCTTTGACAGCATGACCGCCCTCTGCAGTGGCGCCAACTGGTGAGCACAAAAACGGTTACCCTCATTGAAAACGATAAGGTGCACAGTAAAAAAAGTAGCATGTCATGTCCCTTTGATATTCCAAGTGATTACTTTGAACGAGAACAATAAATTTGGGTCTCGTTTAAAAATGGTATGATTTTTTTGTGGCTACATTTCTTAAGAGTATAAAAACCATTTTATAATCTTGGTTAGATGCGTCAACTTTAAAAAACCGGCCAAGTGCGAGTCGGACTCGCGCGCGAAGGGTTCCGTACCATTATGTATAAAAACGCCAAAAAAATCTGGTCTGTTATATGAAAGCCTTACTTAAATATTTGTTTTATTGTAGCCACATATTACGCACAACGCCATCTCTTGGACCGAATGGTAACTAAACTTACGTCAAAAATACTGGCGCCCACTTAAATATTTATTTTATTCTGTTTTTTAGTATTTGTTGTTGTAGCGGCAACAGAAATACATCATCTGTGAAAATTTCAACTGTGTAACTACTATGGTTCATGAGATACAGCCTGGTGACAGACGGACGGACGGACGGACGGACGGACAGCGAAGTCTCAGTAATAGGGTCCCGTTTTACCCTTTGGGTACGGAACCCTAAAAACTGGCCACAATAGTGTTCATACTTTTTTTTACACAATGATGAGTGAAAGTAGACTGAAAGTAAACGATCTTGCAAAATTTTAAGGGAATTTTGGTATTTGATTGATTTTTCTGTAAAAACTGCAGGCTTTCTGGGATTTTTAAGAATTGTGGTGAATAGTAGTAGGTACTTCTTAGATTACCGATACAAAAAACAAATCTGAAATACATTCTGAAATATTTGAAAAACTGAGGTCGTTCAAAATAACACAAAGGGTGTAAATTTTCGAATTTTTTTTATGAAAACAAAAAGCGCTGGATTTTTTTTTCTTATTTTTCCTGAAGTAAGTAGTCATGAGTAATTCCATCCTCCAGTTCCCGCTTATCGTTGAATTTAGCATTGAGATACTATGTACTAAATTTTGGGACACGTACGTTGTATAATATAATATACCTACATATTATGTAAGTATCCTGAATGTCTATCCTCTAGCTTAGTTGGTGTGATGGTAGTCTTCGTAGAGTAAGTAGTCTACGAGTTATGCCGACCGGGGCAGAATTTTGGATATTTGTTACCCTGTACATTGGTATAGGAAAATATCACCAATTCCAGTCGATTGTAATTGTATACGTTCTGTGAGCAGTAAAACCTACCGTAGAATAAATTTAATAATAATTTCATTGTTGCTTTATGAGGTTCGTCGTTGTGTAGCAATGTTCTGAAAATTCAGATGCAACGTATCATTTCTAAAGGGTCCTTCTTGATTAATATCAGATATTTCCCTCTTACCAATTGTGTAATTACGACTTCTTGCAGCGGTACAGTTCTTCTCAGTTCGCTAAATACGCTTTCTGAGGCAGTTCTTTAGATATTTTATTACTGCTTGCGATCATTGTGTCTAAGTGATCCCACTTTCTAGGTAGGTACGCGATTAAGATGCTAAATGAAATGCTAAGGCTGTAGATAAATAATAATTTAGACATCCAATAGATTAATGAACAGATTTTTTTACTGAAATTATTATTATTCGTTATTTATGACAATCAAAGTATTCGTTACTTTCGATCACCCTTTAACGAGAGTTCTTGTAGATTTTGGTAAAGAGAAAATGAAAATTTGTTTCCTTTTATCCTGTCCTCATGATTTATGGGGAACGAAAGCTTAGAGTAGCGAGGTCCGGGCTCGCAGGAAGGGTGAGAGGTGCGCATGTAAGATGCGCCGCGCAGCCTCCATTCGTGCTCTCGCTCGTCTCTGTGGCGCCGCCATCGGTGAGTCGAGGCGAGCTGAGCGAACCGGACGCCACGCCAAGGGTGAATCTTTGATGTAGGGCCGTGTGCCGTGCTTGTGTGTGATGGTTTGGAGGTGAGCGAAGCCGTGGAGGGCCCGCGGGGGGCACGCGACCGGCCGTCGTGGCGGTGCTACGGACCGATGCTCACTCACAGCAGATCAGACGGTGATTTTCCTATATATGCTAAAGGTGAGCGTCCTATGTTTATCGTTTGAGATGCAATTTGTCAATTGTATTGTTCTTTATTTTAAATTACAATGAGTTCGGTACTTGATTCCTAAAACACCGAACCTCCATGTTTTTGATGTGGCGTATATCGTATATTCCAGGATTCATTTATTCTTGTATGAAATAACTTGCCGGCTTTTTTTCATATACGAAGGTACATAAACAACACTAGAGCTGTAGACTAAGGACAAATTAGTTGGCAGCATTGTTGGTATAATAGTAGGTAGTAGGTACGTGAACAGGATAAGAGGTTTATATCGGCGCGCTCTGTGGTTAGATAGTCCAAAAAGATTTATAAATCAATAGTCTACTCCTATCTCTTGCCGCTTTTACGATTGTGATACGTTTATAATGTTCGGTCATAATTTTTGGTCCGTTTGTGTTGTGTAATGTAAGTAAAATATTAAAGTATAGGAAAGTACTTACAATTTATATGTAATAATAATATTATGGTAGGTGTAAGAATACCTACTTAACCTAACAAATTTAAGCTTCATCGCATAACTTACACACTTAGGTGACTGTGAAGCTTGAAAGTATGGTCTGTTTACTTAATAGGGCAAAGGGTATCTATTAATAAAAATATTGCACGGTTAATCTAACCGTGCTCACTAGGCCTTCGATGGATTCTGTGATCCTTCGACCGCGAGCTTATCATGCTACACAACACATTCACGGACGCGTAGGTTTTGAATTTTAATTAAGAAGCGTATAAAATATTCTGTCCTGCAACACCAGGTAAACAAATTTTGGCGACTAATAAGTATTGCGTCTGTTTCTTGTTCAGAAACAGAGAAAACGTGTAATTAAATTAAATTAATTAGCTTGATCTATTGGTATATGTTAATGAATTCATATGTAATTCTATTGTAATAAAATCGTTCAATTTACCAATTTGCTAAGCTTTTAGTCATTTAAAATTTTGCACACATTAAATATTATTGTAACTAGTTTTGGTTGGCTCATTTATATCCCACTAGAACGTTTAACTGAAAATAAAGCCGGATATCCCAGTCCAGTCTATCTATTTACCAAATTCATAATCTGACTAGTATTTAAGTATAGGAGTCCAGATACAGACATTTCTAAATCTAAGCTTCTAGAGTCGGGAGAGGTCTGCGGACCGCAAGAGACGATAAGTAAATAATCAATCATCGATCTGATCCTGTACTGTACCTACGTCAATTTTTCCAAATTAGGATGGCAATTTTCGTCACTTAAATTTAAATAAATATTAATTACTCCAAAGGAGTACCTACCTATAAATCTTACGAGCGTATATACATAAATATACACACGGTATTATTTTTCGAAAGAACTTTTAAGTGGTTTTCGGATTTGGATTCGGAGTGGTTTTGGTATTTGATTTAAATATATTGTAATATATTGGTATTAAGTAGCAAGTAATTTAAGTGATCGCGCTTCATTTAATCGTAAAACGTATTTAGGTATTGTGCGGATTGTGCCGATGTCTATTTCGTAAATTTAAACGAAGCTAAACGATAACAGATAAAAATGTTACCAACCTCGCCTAGTGTTTCATGTTGAATAACATTAAAATGATGTATGTAAAGAGTGTTAGAATACTATATCACTGATAAATCGTTGATATCAACTGCTATCTAATCTACAAAGGCACCATGTACTGTCTTAGTTATAATTCGCATTTCAATTCATCTACAGTCTAAAATTGTTGGAAGATGAACAGTTTAAATTCAACTTTATTTTGTGTAGTGTGTTAGAAGTCGTGTCGGTATCGGTGGTAGTTAGTGAACGATAATGGATGATATCAATGTTGCAAAAAATGCCAAAAAGACTAAACACAGGCCTATTAACGATGACACTAGAAGTGAGTGTGGAAATTTAGATAACGATGAAGTTTTATGTAAGTGTTTTTTTTACAATTATAATTATTAAGATGTTGTTTGAACAAAATTGACTGGTGAAGTCTGTATACCAAGCCCCAGAAGAAATCTGGAATTAAATTTATGGATTTACGTCACCTTGTTACGAGTAAGCGATAGATTTTTAAATTCATATATGCAAATTATTCGCTATATGACATTAAGCCTTTCGTAGTGCATCGACTTGATGCTGATCATATTTCGTAAAAAAATTGTAAATTCCTTTGGTTTGTCCCAATTGACGCTACGTTTGAGAAATGCTTGTAGGTAGTGATGTTGACACGGATTTGGGGTGTGATGCTGTCGCTGGTTTCAATCTGGATTTAAAAGTCGAATGAAAAAATACGAGTCTAGTTTTCGTAACTTTTTTAGTCGAACAGAGGTCAGTTGTATAGATGATATACTAGGCTGATACGTTTGTGGACAAGCATGAATTTTCTATATCGATACCAACACGATAAAGTTGAAAAGTTTGGTTGATTGTTTGAACGAGCTAATAATTGGCACTATGGGTTTGAACTGAGAAAGTATTTTTGTGTTCTTTTCATCAATGGACGCTATTGGTGAAAAATGTTGAGAAATGGGAAAACATTTCATACTTATTGATTTGTGAAGTTATAGAATAATTTCCATTTTTAAATTAGTAATTATGAAAATTGGTTCGAAATGATAAAATATCTGTTTCAACGTTTTATTGGAAAAACAATCGCTATTGGTATGAAATATATGTTGAAGCCGCGATATTAAGAAAAAACATAAAACGTAATTAAAGTGCTGTGGAAAAGACCAGACTTGATAGAAAGCCATTAGATTCAGCCGCAGCCGTGGTAAGTAGGAGGCAATCAGGAAGCTTCACTGTTCTATTCGAGAAGTAAAAATGTTCTTGGAGTTTAAATACTTACTAGATCTTTCAGTTTCCAAATTTGCCGGAGGTTTTTCAATCACACTATTTTTAGTTAATTGATTCACTCTAAATATCAATATACTAGCTGTGCCCGCGGCTCCGCCCGCGTGGAACTCTGTGTGTTACAAAGTTTTTCCTGCGTGAATCCCGACCCCGCGATAATTCTAATATAAATAATAATAATAATATAATAATGGACTTTATAATTACTCCACACATACCAACACACACAAAGAGTAGTTGATTTTTACTATGCCTTAGTCACACCGTACAAAAATCCGTTCTGTAGATCTTGAGGAAATCGACAAAAAGACTAAGATATAAATATAGAGGATTTTATTCTAAAGTTCAAGCGGAGCCCATGAGTTTAAATTTTAACAAAATTTTATAATTTGGTTTTTACTTGTTAATGTATAGATATTGATAATGTACTTATGTATAAATATATAGATATTAACTCTAAGCCCATCCATGACTTCACGCATAGGAGTTTTTCACGCGTGAATCCTGATCCCGCCGTAATTCCGGGATAAAAAGTAGCCTATGTGTTGCTCCAGAACCTCCTCTATCTCCCAGTGATAGTTCCATAAAAATTTAAGCCCGCGACTTCGCGCATAAGAGATTTAGCGAGATCAGGATTCACGCGGGAATTTCGGTATAAATTTAGCCTAAATGTTGCTCAGGAATCTCCGCTACCTTCCAGTGTAAGTCGCATATAAATCCGTTCAGCCGATCCGGAGATTAGCGCAAATAGACAAACAGACAATTTTTTTTCAGATTCATGTTCTGTTAGTTTCTTAACCCCCTTAAAAAAACAGACTCGGACTTTTCTACGCTCTTATTATACCTAAGTATAGATAATAATGTAACAATAAAACTAAATTAATTATGTACTTAAGAAATCAAGTAAATGTCTAAAAATTATTCACAAAGCTACCAAAGAACTTAATAAAACTAAATTATTTACGAAACTTAAAACGAAACGAATGTTCTTAAAAATTAGAAAAAATATTCACAATTTATGTACACAATTTATGTACTTAAATAATATTTTAGTTATACTGTGAAGTGTGAAACACAAAATTATACCAAGAAGAAAAAAAAAACCGGCCAAATGCGAGTCGGACTCGCGTACGAAGGGTTCCGTACCATTATGTATAAAAACGCTAATAAAATCTGGTCTGTTGTATAAAGGCCTCACTTAAATATTTAATTGTTTTATTGTAGCCACATATTACGCCCAACGCCATCTCTTGGACCGAATGGTAACTAAACTTACGTCGAATGTATTTATTTTATTCTGTTTTTTAGTATTTGTTGTTGTAGCGGCAACAGAAATACATCATCTGTGAAAATTTCAACTGTGTAACTATTACGGTTCATGGGATACAGCCTGGTGACAGACGGACGGACGGACGGACGGACAGCGAAGTCTCAGTAATAGGGTCCCGTTTTACCCTTTTCGTACGGAACCCTAAAAACAACGTACTTGTATAACTTTAACATTAATTAGAATAGGAAAGATGCGAAATAAAGTATCAATACTATGTTTAGAAGGAATTCAAATTCCAAAGTATTTCCAAAATTTTAGATTTAAATATACCATAAACAAAATGCCATGAAACTTTGCAATGTTAATAGTTTTCCTACGAAATAGTCATTAGCGTGATTCAGCTACTTGAACATCGCCATCTAGTTATCTATGACAAAACTTAAGTCAACTCGAATAAACACTGTATCTCTAATTGTACCAAATTTATCCCCATTTTTTGCGCCCTTGGCTGGCTATTTTTTTTAATCCTGAATTTACATTGAAGATTACTTATTTAGCTATAATAATTTTTAAATATGAGGTTAAAATCATTTCCAGTTTAGTCAGAAAGTTACCTTAAAAAATTACAAATTTCCGCATTTATTTGTGTTTTTTTCTTTTCCTGACAAAATATCGAAAAACTGAGAAATACGTGTTCTATTAATTTAAGAGGAAACCCTTTGTTGCAAATTTAAAGTAAATCATACGACGTTATAAAAAAATTCTATACAAACTTTAGTCACCTTTCCCTAGGGAACCTTAATATTATTCGAAAATAAAAGTACCCTATAATAGACACCAGTATATAGGTAATAAGTAATAACTTTACCAAGTTTCAATGAAATCCGTCCAGTCCAGTGGTGTACGCGTGATGATCGGTCAGACAGACAGACAGACAATAAATAAAAAAAATATATTTTTGAGTTCTATCTCGATATGTAAGTGCCCCTTAGTCGAAATTTAAAAAAAATATTCAATGTACAGAACACGTGGTCCTACAGTTTTATTATAGTATAGATTATATAAAACTCTGTGTGACTCACATAGCCGACACAATGGAATCCAAGAAACTGAAGTCCTTAGATAGGGTAGGGGAACATTAACAGATGATTTTTGGATTTCTTTATTCCCAACCACACATATTATTTGTAGATTGTCAGTGCCTCATTGACGATGACGTGACATTCCCATTTGGCCAAAGTAAATTACTTTAGCTTCTACTGAAAAACAGACTTTAAAACTTTTGGGTTTTTGTTGATCAATCAATATAATTATATAAAACTCTTCCGTTACTAAAAGAGTGAGTGACTGACAGACAACGCGCAGAATAAATTACTGACGTAAGAATCTAAAATCTGCAAAATGAAGAGTGCCCTCAGCCCTACACTCCCCATTTTGCAGATTTGCAACAACAAGATTTTTGGATATTCACCCCTAAATATGAAACGAAATATGAAACTATCTATCTATAGAATATTATCTTTAGAATTATGAAGATCTATTTCCTATTCTATCAGTACTTATTATTAATACGTTCGTAGCAACGTACAGAAAACCTCTCTGAAATTTCTTTTCATCTCATTATTCAGTATTCCGATCTTTCTATTATTGCTTTTTGCTTTCCTTACAAGGATTGGAAAAAAATCTTCCAATTCAATCAGCTAATTGTCATCATCATAGTTAAATCGTTCATCTTTTAGCAACTTTTTAAATAAAGATGAATAACCGCTCGTGGAAAAGCCCTTAAAATTTTCTATTGATATCAACTGATACTTCTACTAGCGTTTCAATTATCGGCCTACCTATGTCGATGTAAGTCCACGACAGGTAGTTTAATATGTGGGGAAGTAGGTAGAAAGGGTGCAGTGCTATTTCGAGCGGTGGTTTTTTTTACAATACGTTACGACACGGCGCTACGAGGAGGTGCTGTGGTGCGGGGTGCTCACCGCTTCGGGCTTGCTTCGGGTCACCTGTCCAACTGACAAACGAACAACGAGCATATTATAGTCCTAAGATGCAGGGTTTTAATCGAGACTGCATCTGCAATATCTGTCGAATGCACTTGCCAAACTACTTAGGACATGAAAACTAGTTTTCCTACGACTGCTTTTTACTGTACTATTTATGTTTCATAAATAACGGTTGCTTTAAATCCTACACCTATTATACATACAACCATACAACATAGAGTAACATTGCATTATAAATATCGGATAAATTAAATGTACTTATATTCTAAAACAATAGAGTTTTAAATTTGCATTGACGACTTTAAAAATTTTGGGAGTCCTTATATAGTGTTTTGGGCCTAAGATCATAGCTTGCAAAAGTTTTTTATAATACTCGCTAGAGAGTTGGTATGAAGTACTTTTGGAGGTTCGCTAAAAGACAACCATTACCATGGCGGTTAGGGCATGGTTGGGCGAGAAAAGCGAGTTGAATGCAACATGCAGGGGCGACGGCGGTGGCAGGCGGGCCCCCACCCGGCCTCGCGAGCATGTCTCGGTCCACGCGCCAGTCCGACGCCGCGCGCCCCTCGCGGCGCAGGTATTATGTTCGGTTTGTGATTGTATTTTACTCGACCGCGCATCAGTAATCGCGTGTGTCTTTGTTAAGTGTTCATTTCGAGTGCAGTGCTTTGTTAAACGATCACAGTGTATATGCAATACGTGCGATATGGCTGCATGTAGTTGACATGTCGCTGAGCGCGCCCGCCCAGGCGGTGCGCGGGACTAGGACCAATAGCCTCGACCAACTTGATTTTCAAGAGCGCAGGCAGCTGATCGCTAGTTCCTTGTCTCTAACGGATTTCCTTCATGTCGGTGCTAAGGAAGTAGCGGCAGTCGCTGGTCAGTGCTCTACTCCTTATTATAAACATACACACACATGAACAGTATTTTAGGTACCTATAACACCCTATGTTAGACTTTTGGGTATAATATCGTTTAAAAATTACAACGAACTTGGAAATTATATACAATATTTTAGTCTTGAGGAAAAAGGCAAGGACATCATTTGTCAATTTATTACAATTCATAAAGTACCTAGTAGTAATTTACAGAATGATACAAAAGCTTGTTAACAATCATAATGTAAACAAGTCCAATATCAAGTCTGTATCTCAGATTACATCGTTTTATAATCTGTGGTCCATTCAATACGAGTCGAAATCCTCGCGACCCGCATTACCTCAAAGAGCAATTTGAATGCCGCTTGTCGGTTGATGACAATGATCGCTGTGTCCGATCATATTGTAACCTGGTCAGTCTTGTAAATTATTTGCAACATGGTATTGTATACCGGTTCATCAGATATGCTCCGTGTCTTCATTCCTTTTTAAGTAGATTTAAAGCGAACTCCATGTCAGTCTTCATATCCGTCGTAGTTTTGTTCTTTTCAGTTTCTGAAATCGATGTTTACCCGCTTCTTTAAAACTTCATTTACATTTACTTCACAATATGTATCGATATCATTACCTTACTTAGTTTTTCAGGCATCTACCCATTTACTAAACTCTCCTATCATATATTTATGAGGTGTTATCCAAGAATAAAATTCTTCTGGAATTTATAGCTCTGCGATTAGATTATCTAGTTAGTGTACGTAGATATTTAGTATGTTGTTTTGTTTTCGTGTTAGTTGTTTTCGATACCTAAAGTCATTGTAGTTCTGTATAACTTATGAAAGATTTTGATTTATTTCACCTTGTTGCTCTACTAATAGAGCTCTTTGCAGTCAAAAATGTATTTTCACCAAAATTTATTGTAATCCTTATAATCATGTTCAATTTGTAGCTGTTGTCAGAATTCTTCTTCTTTTTTGGTCCTCACTTACAAGAATTCCATAACATAGTATTTCTATGATATTTTCAGAATATGAAATATAATAAGTATGCAATAAAACTAATCAAAAATAAATCAGTAAGTATCATCTCATCGTTACTTTCTAACTGGGATCCAAATTTTTTTCAGCGTTATTCACTTTGTTTTGGCATCTTATCAGTACTCTGAATTCTTTTCAATTTACTTTATCATTGATTTGGTATTCATGTGTTGAGACTAGTTGTAGTTTAAAATACCTTAATTGTTTGATTTATTTTATTGTATTGAAACAATAAGAATTTTAGGTACATGACAAGAAGCTTATAGCTTTATTTACCGCCTGTTTGTCAAAATTTATTCTCTTTTTTAGCCTTGAAGATAATCCACCTTCTGTATTTCGTTTTCCTTCCTTACAATTAGTTTCACTAACTCTTTTCCTTCAACTACCCACATTAAACTGTATTCGCAGAAACGAAAAATTGCATGCCGAATTACGGGTTTAGAAAATGACTGTATTACCAACCAATACATATTTTTCCATAACAAACAAGGTTAGAAATGTTAGGGTTTGATTTGAAATCCTAACTGTCAAAAACAGCCAATTTCACTCAAAATATAATTCTGGTTATCTTATTAGTTGTGCCAGTTGTATTGTGTTATGTTGTGCGTAGCCAAATAAGCTCGCCTTTACTATTAATGTTATTATACATTTGCTGGTATTTACCTGCTGATGTCACGTTGCCGGATTTACGATTTGTAACTGTGTTCTGTGAATAATGGCTGTAAAAAATTTAATCAACTGATATGGATTATAATACGGAGTTCCTGTTATTATGTCCAGTAAAATAGTGATAAGAAAAGAAAAGAAAAGGATTTTGGGATGCTTTAATGGTGGGAATTAATAGATATTAATTACGTAAAAAGTGTTTTTAAAGAAATTTATAATAACCTGAATAAGGGGCCATAAATTAGATTACGTCACATGTTAAGGAGGGAAGGGGTAGACGAAATGAGATATTGTGTGATAAGGAAAAGAAGGAGGGAGGGGTGGTATTCAAAAACATTGTGACGACACTTAGCAGAAATAAAATATATAAAGGGAAAACTTATCTACTAACATTTATCGTTCTTTTAACTATCATTTTATTCTGTCGTTTTTCTAAAACATTTTTTTGTTGATCAAAATTTCAAAAACTTTAGAAATCTTAAAAAAATTTTTGCTTTAACAATTAAAAAATTGACAACAAATTATGCCAAGGACAAGGACGGAGGAGCGTAATGTAAGTTGTCACACTTCAATAGATCTTGGTCAAGATGACCAGTTTATTTACACTCTTGCATTCATTTTGCATTTGCTCACTGACTGGAAATGCAATGATTTTCATGTTTATGCATGTGTTTATGGGTCTACATTTTTGCATTCCATTTCGTCTTGTTTTCAAACTTGCGTAGTGTATGGTGCAAGAAAGATCAAAATCGTACTTAATAAGATTTAGTCAGCAGGCACATAAAATATACAAAATGTTATTTTCCTAGCAGAAAACAAAAATTGCAATCAGTAGCAGTTTCTGAAAATATAGTTTACATTACTATAGACAAAATATATTTTATTCGAAGTTTCATACATAATATCCACTACTCACGCGCGTCTTTAATTGATCACGCCCACGTCTACCTATTGCGTAATTACTTAATTGTTATGTAAATTCATTTAAATTATCACAATTATATAAAATAGCTTAAATCTTACTCGTGATTAATTAAAGGAAGTTTTTGAAATATTTATCAGAAAGAGTACAAATTTCAAAAGGCGACTCTTTAAATAATGTATGTATGTATTGTGACAACCCTGGCGCATCTACTTCGCTACACCGGAAACAATAAACAATAGGGGCCATAAACATGTCGAGCGAACAATAGAGCGCGGCCGTCTCGAAACTACGTGACCGACGACGCTTCGCCATTACGGCAATAGTCATAAGGGCGAAAGTCGGTTGCAAGGAACATACTCGAATCTTATTCGAATCGGGTCCGGAATTAGCGGGAATATTCTGGATTGGCATGAATGGTGCGTGAGTGGTATAAAAAGGGGCACTCGGTCAAGTGCGGGCATTCTAGTTTCGGAAGCGAAACCAGAAAGATACCAGCGATACCTACGAGCGATACCAGCGAGAAGTGAAGTGATTTCTACGGGTGATACAGTGTTCGACGAGTGTGTTTACGAGTACTTACGTGCATAGTGTTTTGGTGTGTACTGTGTACATAGTGTAATTTGTGTATCTTCGAGTACAATAAAGTCTTTGTGGTACATTTTGGCATTTTCTCGAACCCAGTACTCCTGACACGTAACAAATTTTAAATCATTTTACATCCTAAATATTCATTCTTATTCTAAAGGAAGCATTTTAAGAAAAACCAGGAGCACAAATTTTCAAATTCATCTATGTATAATATAAGAGCGTAGAAAAAACGTGTCTGTTTTTTTACAAAATGACAAAACAAAATAATATATACAACGTGTCCCAAAATTCAACGATAAGCGGGAACTGGAGGATGCACTTGCTCATGACTACTTCAGAAAAAATAAGAAAAAAAATCCAGCCCTTTTTGTTTTCATAAAAAAATAAATTTTCGAAAATTTACACCCTTCGTGTTATTTTGAGCTACCACGACCACAGTTTTTCAAATATTTCAGATTTGTTTTTTGTATTGGCAACCTAAGAACTCCTACTATTTATCACAATTCTTAAAAATCCCAGAAAGCCTGCAGTTTTTCCACAAAACTCAAACAAACACCAAAATTCCGTTAAAATTTTGCAAGATTTTTACTTTCAATCCACTTTGACTCATCATTGTGTAAAAAAAAAGTATGAACACTACTGAGGCCAGTTGTTTTAAAAGTTGGCGCATCTAACCAAGATTACAAAATGGTATTATATTTTAAGAAATGTAGCCACAAAAAAAAATCGTACCATTTTTAAACAAGACCAAAATTTCTTAATAGGGAATATGCATGATTTTTTTTTATTGTTTTTTTTAGCTCATTTATATTAATATAATACCGTAAAAAATATACGAGTCATGGGAAAGTCCAAATTTATTTTAAATTAATTAATGAAAATTGCAATGACATAAGGCCGATTCAAACGCCGCCCGTTTGGCGCGTTCTATTGTGACGTCATCGTTCGTCAGGTTGGAGTTGTTTACTAACAAGGTGGTTATGAGCGAGGTTGAGAAAGAGTATTTTATAGTATTAAATTTACGTTTTCTAGTTTAATTTCATAAACGGAAGTATGGATGAAAACCGAAGACCTTATTTTAAGTACTGTATTGTACCTATGTGCAATAGTCAATAGTCAATATTTTATTGCAACATATGGTGTACATAAGATCTTACATAATATTAACAATTACTTACATAATATTAGCAAGAATACGAGATGGAACGCACCGGACAAAGTATTTTTTCATGTTCCACGGGACGCTTATATAAGAAAAAAGTGGTGTAAAATTGTGAAAAGAGATATTATATCTACAAAAAGCACTGCATACTGTTGCGAAGATCATTTTAACGTAAGAAGAAAATAATTATTTCTACCAAATATTAATAGTTTTGGTTTAATTTGGTTTACAAAAGTACAAACCCTGAATGAAAAGTTGTAAGATTCTCGTTCAGATCTGGGATAAAAACAGATTTGATTATAAAGTATTCCCAAACACGGATTTATTTATTAACAACCGTTTATTCCTAAAATGTGATATGAAGGATATAGTATAATTTGTATGTAGAAGGTAAATGGCTAAATCTTTACAGGTTATGTTAAAGATTTTTATGAATTACATAGAAAAACTGTACGAGAACCATGTACCTACCTAAATTAAATATCTATCACTTCCTCACCTTGCAGCTTTGACTCCCCTGATTTCAGCTGATGTAAAATCATTATTTGAGGCGAAGTACGAACTTATCATGAAAGCATTAATTTTCGGAAGATTATCCGACTGCGCCTTTTGAAATCCACTTTCAGACATTGTTAGTCATTCAACACACCACTAACAAACAAAAATCACGCAAGAAGTATACGATAAACTCTGAAAGCAATCAAATTAACTGAAATATAAATGAAAACAGCTAGTTCTAGTATGTTTTTGACATGTCCATCGCGAAGGATGACGTCACGCCGATGTCTAACCAATAGCGTTGCGTTTCGACATTTTAAATTTGCCTCGTAAAATTTGCACTTTTTATAAATTTATTTTAGTGATTTTAAAAAGATTAAATATCTTTTGTATAAATATGTGACAGATATCATTATTTTAGCGATAACGACTCTACAAAAAATATTTACTTAAATTTGAATGACATGCATATTCCCTATTGTTCAAGTTCAAAGTAATCACTTAGCTTTTCCAAGGGACATGACATGCTTTTTTGTTTACGGTGCACCTTATCGTTTTCAAATGACGTGGCACTCGTACTGACGACTTTTGGCTTCGCTTTTTGCACTGGATTAATTGATCTGCAAACTACTGACTTGGCTTATCTTTAGACTGTGATTGTGTTTTGTGAATTGTACTTTTGGTGTTTTGTACTGTTTGGCGTTTATTATGCCGTTACCATACACACCATGCAGTGTCCTGGGTTGTGGAGCAACATATAATCTACTTTTCATCCCGGAATTCCCGCGGGATCAGGATTCACGCGGGAAAAACTCCTATGCGCGAAGTTGCGGGCTTAGATTTTGATGGGACTTTCACTGGGAGATAGAGAAGGTTCTGGAGCATCACATAGGCTACTTATTATCCCGGAAGTACAGCGGGATCAGGATTCGCGTGGGAAAAACCTATGCGCCAAGTCGCGGGCTTAGATTTTTATGGGACTTTCACTGAGTGTTCCGGCCACTTGCCACTTGCCATCGTGTAAACGCGGCACGGAGCATTGACAGGCAGCGACGGTGTTGACAATAAGGCGCGTCCAATAAGAAAGTGACCCGGGGTTAAAGGAGTTAGGTCGGTAGGGTCGGAGGTAAGAGGACAGATAGGTCGAGAGTTAAGAATAGCCTCTATCTGTGTAAAGAGCGTTGCCAACTCCTCAAAAGTAAGGGAGGTCCTACCAGCTACGCGTTTTAATAATGCCTTGGCAGATTTGACTCCTGCCTCCCAAATTCCACCAAAATGTGGAGAATAAGCAGGACTGAAAACGAACCTAATTTCTTCAGTCGCTGCGTAGTCCGATACTGATTGACGGCTCGACCGTATCACTGAGCGATAGAGGAGGTTCTGGAGTAACAAATAGGCTACTTTTATCCCGTAATTCCCGCGGGATCTGGATTCACGCGGGAAAAACTTGAAAGCGCGAAGGCGCGGGCTTAGATTTTTATGGGACTTTCATTGGGTTGATAGAGGAAGTTCTGAAGTAACATAGAGGCTACTTTATATCTTGGAATTCCTGCAGGATCAGAATTCACGCGGGAAAAGCTCATATGCGATTTTTTTTAATGTACAGGCTACTTTTTATCCCAGAATTCCCGTGTGATCAGGATTCACGTGGGAAGAACTCCTATGCGCCAAGTCGCGAGCTTAGATTTTTATGGGACTTTCATTAGACTTTCACGAGATAGAGGAGGTTCTTCAGCATCATATAGGCTACTTTACAGTGAGTAAAAACTAATTTAGTTTTGAAGAAGATTGGACACCCTGTATCATAAACACATTTCCACCTTGTGTATGGCGCAATCCGACAAAAACACAAAAGTACCTTTAAATTTTTTAAACTGGAGATAAAAGTATGTATACTAGTAATTTATGTATGTATGTTGAAGCTGCCGTAGTAGCAGAGAGTTGTTATTTTGTTAGAATACAATTGACGTTGTTAGCATACGAATTGCCTGTAGTATTTACGTTTAGCATGCATACCATGAGGTTACGGCCGCTCGACGTTCTTCGTCGAGAGATATTATCATTGATGTCTATTCCCTTCACTTCTGATAAATAATATTTTCGTCACGATCTTCGTAGTGACGTTATCGTAAGATAGACTATAAACTCGGTACTGGCGTGAGATAAACTTTTTTGAAGAAATAGGGATCACAGACAAAAAAAATAAGCTGACCAAGCATAATTTTCACTACTACAAAGACGTATGTATGTAAGCAATAGTTTAATCCTTGTCTCTCCCATTAAACGTACAGAATCTATCTCGTTGCAACACTTACGCTTACATAGACAAAATGGGGATGAAGCAAGACCGTCATGTTCATAAGCTACAAAAAGCCATCTTTTAGTATGAGGACCATAGACGACTTTGTAGGCCACAAACTGGCCACAAATGTTCTCTACGGTGATTGTCAATGTGTGCATTTAGTTGTAACTTTCACAGCTTTTTCTCCCATATGTTGGATCTGCTTTTTTTTATAAGTCTGTGGTTGTCCTGAACACGGTCGGGGGTGATTAAAAAATGAACAAGGATTCATTTGAAATTCGAATTATTTAGGGTTTTCAGTTTCAGATACTACTTAATTATAAGCCTAAGCCCGCCACTACTAGCATCATGCTGAATAATGAACAAATCCAAAGCGTTTCTTCTATTAGGAGTTCGTCATCGATTGTTACTCAAAAATGGTGGTTTTTTACCCGTCCCCCACGCTTCTTCTGAAATTTACCATGAAGTGTTATTACTTACTACTTGTTTCGGATATAGTGTTAGAGATCTTTAATGAATAATAAAATTTTAGCAAAACTCCCTGATCTTAATTATAATCGTATTATTGTTTACGTAAATTAAAACGGCTATTGCTAATGTTTCCGGAAGCAGTGTGAGCGGGATCTTTCATACAACCCAAAAGAAACATTGCACATAATTTGAGTTTTTATTACTGCCAAGAATTACTAAGGAATTAAACATATAATTATGTATGTTTTTTTTTATGTGCTAACGAAATTTTATTCTGAAATTTTCCTACTATTCAGACTTAGGTCTACAGACTTAGGTCAGACGAGGAACTACGAGGTTTTGATAATGCGACGAAATGTTTCGAGAAATCCGTCTTGGCAGAGACACTCCCATGCCCCCAGATTGTAAAAGGTCACGAATAATATAGGTCATGGGTCAATATTAATAGTCATTGAGATAAAAATAAACATTTGTACAGTAAAGTAAACAGAAATAAATAAATTGTATTCATACACGTGATGATAGGTGGATGCTGATGCAAAAGGTTCTTTAAAAATAACTAACCGGTTTCAGCTACACTACATTACTATTGGCTGGCCTTTCGGTTGTTATACTTGTTATATTCATTATGTTTGTCTCCAAGAAAAAAACATGTCAGAAAAAAAAGATTTATTCTGAGTAAAAGAAACTTAATAGCTGTAGGTATGTTTTTACTTTATTTTCATGATGTGATAAAATTACTTTCTGACATGACACTTTAAAACGAATTGGAGGTTAAAATGCATTACGTACTTTACCTATTGCTAAGTATTTTGAGTAGGTAGGTAATACAAATAGTAGGTAATAAATAGTATGAAATTACATACAGCAGTATGAAATTGCTGCGTTCTAGACAATACAGTTTTCTCGCCCTGTAGACTGTTTGTAGTGCTGGTACGACAAAAATATTACTTTAACCCTCAAATGGATACTTAACAATGGATGGTGTTTGTTTGTAAGATTATGCAGCACGGTAAACAAGCGTAAAACATCTGTAGAATGAAACAAGACAAATTGTAAACAAACACTATCACAGTGGTCTCTGTCGTTATTATTATATCACTCTCGTTATTTTATGTTGCGTGGACGTTTCTCTTTGTTTTACTGGATTATATATATTTCGCTAATAGTTATATGTACAATCGGCCAAATTGATTCGTACCCCACCTTCAGCTCATTTTTAACCGACTTCAAAAAAGAAGGAGGTTCACAATTCGACCGTATAATATATATGCTTTTTTTTATGTTTGTTCAGCGATTTTTTCGTCGTTTATGGGCCGATTTTGATAATTCTTTTTTTGTTGTAAAGTAGATATGCGCAGTGGGGTCCTTTTAAAAGGATCACCAGGATCTGATGATAGCATCTTGAAGAAATCGAGGGCAACTTTCGAAAATTGTAGGGACGACTAGTGTGTTTGTTAATGTTTTCATAAGTACATGAAAGCGCTACAATTTCTTGAAGGTCTGGAGTCGATCTGATGAAGCCGAAAGACAGTCGAGGCAACTCCTCAACGATTTACTGCAGTTATCTAGTGTTTGAGCTTGATTAATTTGTAGTGACGAGAACTTTACACCTACATGTTGAATTAAGCGCCATCTGGCGAGTAGTTTTTGAGTTATGTCTGCTTATCGAGGTTGAAGTCGGTTATTTTTTTGGTAAAAAGCAATAATCTTATAACACATCAAGTGCAATTAAGTCGAAATTCGTTTAAATATTCGTTGCCTTGGAAACAAACCTGTTAATACTCTACATGACATTGACAATACATTAAGTATTTATATTTCGAGATTTGTGTTTGTGAATACTTTGATATAATACAATAATCAACATAAACATTAAACATATTGTCTGTCCATCATGAAGTTAAGATATTCAAATCTGCAAAACGATTTCTGATAAATAAAATTATTAAAAAGTGAAAGTAACTTTGTTTATCTATTGGCTTTTCACACTTAAACTGCTGAATCTGTTGAAACGACTGAATGCTGAATTTATTGGAAATTATATGGAGGAGGTTTGAGATTCTGGAAAAAACAAAGGATAATTTTACTCTTCTAAATAAATTCCCATGGAATAATTTTAACGGTATTTTTTTTGCTTAGCTGGTAAGCCGCGGGAAAAACTTGTATATAGTTAATACAAAAGACATAAGGATTTCTGTCAAATATATTTTGCAGTTATCAGATACTAGCTTTTGCCCGCGGCTTCGTCCGATTGGAATTCGTTTATATCGCGAACCGGGGAAGTGGGGAAGGGGGTACGTCATCAACTATCTTCCTGGGAAAATTCATCGAAATCGTTCAAGCGGTTCAGATTTTTCATACAAATTTTCATCCCCTATTGCAAGCCTTTAGGGATTGATTTTTGAAAAAAAAGTAGCCTATGTGTGTCTGGGTCTTCAACTATTTTCATTCCGAATTTCATCCAAATTGGACCGGTGGTTTAGCCGTGAAAACGTCACAGACAGACAGACAGACAGACTTTCGCAATTATAATATTAGTATGGATTGTAAAAAGTAAATCATTGCACTTGACAAAAATTTAGAGCGACGTTTGACGATTTGACGGAATGAGCATAATAATAAGAAAGTCATATGTGCAGCAGACACGCTCGAAATGAAAACGAATTTGACATCCTCAAAAGTTCAAACGAATTGTCGACGAAGTGGGGTACGAATCAATTTTGTCGATAGTACGGTCGGCCAAAGAATTGGTTTACCACCCTAAGGTTGAATACCGTTTGCAGATTCATAGGTGATAAAGGTTAGTTTCGCTTGCAGATCGATCTGACAACTTTTATTGCCATCTTTATCCGATTATAAATACGTGACATTTCTTTTGTTCTTAGTTTAAACTTGATAGAACCATTGACGTCGGAAGTTATATTTTGTGAACCGCTTTAAGATTTTCACACAAAAATAATAAACTGTGGGGGTTCCCCATACTTAGAACTGAAACTCTAAAAATTTTTTTTCATCAAACCCATACATGTGGAATATCTATGAATAGGTCGTCAAAAATGATATTGAGGTTTCTAATATAATTTTTTCCCAAAGTGGTAAAATATGTGCCCCCCTTATTGCCTTTTATTATATTATTATGCCTTGTAATTTCCAAAATAACAGAATGATAAAACTAAAAAACATATATCATGTGCATTGCCATGTAAACTTCCACCGAAAATTGGTTTGAATGAGATCTAGTTAGTAGTTTTTTTAATACGTCATAAATCGTAAACCGCAATTTACCTTTCATTCAATCTACTTACTTGAATATTTTTTTATATTATGTTACTTGCTGCTACGGAACCCTTCATGGGCGAGTCCGACTCGCACTTAGCCAATTTTATTACATTACTTGCATACTTTGATGTTTTAAATATCTAGATTGAGCGTCGCCCTACAATGAAAACAAGGCAACATTATCAAGCATGTGTGCGTGCAGGCGATGTTTTACCCGTTCATCTATTGTCTATGTGTGCGTAATGATATAAAAATTGTGGCTAACAGTTAGCCACAATTTTTTGACACGTTTGCGCGGATTCGGTGTTCCATCTAGATATTTAAAACATCTTTGCTTGCATATTTATTTGACTAAATGTCAATTGTCAATTTTCTTTTTAAAAAGAATTATTTTGTCAACTGAAATAGTTCTTATGCTTTTGTTCAGAATATTTAAATCTTCTTTGCACAAATTAATGCATTATCCGTTTCTAATAAAGATTAAAATGTCTTGCACCTTTAATGTGACCTATGATGTATGTAATCTTAACAATTAGGTTGGCTTATTCTCAAAGTACTCCGAAAATAGTTCTCAGTTTCCTCCGCGAAAAAAAATGATTTAAGACTCGACTCGCACTTGACTCCGAAGCAATTCAAATTCATTCTCAAAATACTCCGTCCCTTATTTTGTGAAAAATAAATAACCCATACATCCATTCTCAAACTACTCCGAATATTTACGAACGGTACAGTCAGAAGCAAGTGTCTTTGGCAAGTTTTAGCAAGTGGAAAATCTAAATAAAATCCAGTCATTTTGATTCATTATGTCTTATATTAGTATATAACATGTACGAGTATGTCTGAATCAGTCTGAATTAAGAGTAAACAAAAATCAACAACGAAACATTAAAAATAAACCTCAAAATATAAAAGTGAAAAATATGTATAAAAGAATCAGTCTGAATTAAGACTAAACAAAAATCAACAATGAAACATTAAAAATCAACCTCAGAATATAAAAGTGAAATATATATAATTATAATCGAATCAGTCTGAATTAAGAATAAACAAAAATCAACAATTAAACATTAAAAATATACAAAAATCAACCTCAAAATATAAAAGTGAAAAATATGTATAAAAGAATCAGTCTGAATTAAGACTTAAAAAAATCAACAATTAAACATTAAAACTTAATCAACAATAAGGGCGCATTCAAGCAGAATGCTGGTTACCGCCGCCGATCTGCCAGCGTTTTAATTAATAATAATTTATATTAATCAGTTACTTACGTTTTCCGTCTAAAAAATTAAAGCTTGTAACTCCAGCACCTTCACTTTCACTGAAATTTTCCATATTCATGGTTTTTTTAAGTAAACATAAGAAGGAGACTAATTCACTTCGACTTCCGACTTATAATGAACATAACATAGGCATCGCTAATAGGGATTAAAAAGTGCATTTTACTTAGAGTCCCAGGTACCTGAGATAATACTATAACCCTATTGGTCAGTTTGACCTCGGAGACCCAAGATCATTAGCGTAAGCCATGTTCTCTGTCTCTGTCGCACTAGGGTTTGCTATTATTTTTTACAACAATAATGACTACCTAATAATGGAATGATTGTATATTTAGGTAAGCGCCCATAGAAAATAATAAAATAATTTAATATTGCTGAGTAGTAGTTATTTTTCATCTGACTGTATTTTTAACGCGCGGAGGAGAATGAGAATTGACGAAAATGACCGTCGGAGGATATTGAGAATAAACGTAACACCATGCGGAGGAGGATGAGAATTAAAAATAGGTATTTAATTTTATTAAAATTTTTTCGGAGTATTTTGAGAATCAATGTTAGAGATTTAAATTTTTTGAGAACAAAAGAACGGAGTACTCTGAGAATAACCCTTAGGTTTACGTCATTATTATGTGTCTCTTTCAGTGATATTTCCTATGAACTTTGATGTAACTTTTGATAACTAGGAAACTAAACGAAAACTGGTACACCACTTTCTTGGCCCACTGTACGTACATCAATTTAATAAGTAATTAGTATCATAAAAAAATACATAAAATGTTCATTTTGTGCTTTGTGGCTGAGATTTTACAATATAGTATAACTTATTTTTTGTTCGTCATGATTTACAATAAATAGTTTTCAGACCATTTATGTTTTTACCACTTCATTCACTTATTTTTTATTTATTATCAAAACATATAACAACATACAATAAAAAACAACATACCTACTTATTCGCAAGTCCGAAATATTGAATAATAAAGGACTAAACAATATTTTTCTGGAGACAGGATTTAACCAATACTATGAATATAAGAAGCTAGAAAGTCTATAAATTACGATCACTCTCCACAGTCTTGGCTGTTGTACAGCAGAGTGCATCTCAAACGGGGAAGATTTGATCGTGTTAGATAAAGGACAGGCAACAGAACAAAGAAATAGAATGATTCATTTTTAACACAACATTTTACCAAGAAATAAATACCTACACCAGATATGTGTTATATATTTAGTTCATCCCCATCGTTCCATCATATTATTCCCCTATTTTATTCCTCAAACGAATTAAAAACCTCTACTTTTTGTGATGTCTGTTGAAAGTGAGGATCACACACCGTATTTTAATCAGCGCCAAATGCTTTATCATGTACGTAACTACCTAATATGATGATACTAACATGTTTGACGCTCTATAACGTAGGTACCTTACTAATAAATTTTGATAACAGGGTTTTCCATGAGGTTGAATCAACATAATATTGTGATTAATACGTAATTACTTTAGATTAAACTTAAAACATCCTTCTTTACATACAGAACAAAAGACAGTATCGTAACTGTATCATATACATGAGCATAGATGTAAGTCGATACTCTATGTAGACTCGACTTTGTTTAGCGGGTATTGTGTGCGCGGACATTTCTCGGACAATAGTCTCGCGACTTAATAGGACCATTGATTGTGTTGATGTGTATGAATGGTACTGGGTAGTGTCACAGGCGTCACGGCACTCGCAGCGCGCTGTTCACACCAAGGACATGTTATTAGCGATGATATTTCAGACTGATAACGACCTATGTTACACTGAAGCGTAGTTGCGGCGCTGTTGATATCTTTGTAATAAATTCTAAATAGGTTACCCTGAATAATAACTACAAAGCTAACATGAGGTATATGGTTAGGTACTTACTCTTAACTTGAATATGTAAATAAATTAATAAATAGTTTGTTATTATTTCTCAGTGTAAGTAGACACGTTTTAGGACGATGTTACAGTTAAATAATTTTATTACAGAGCAATGAATCGTGACATCATTATGTCAAGGGTAAATAATAAAAAGTGTTATTGTTGCATCTGAATGAAATAACCTAGATAAATTTAATTCAAGCGAATAATTATAACATACAAAAAATATTAACCCTTATACACTCATACTCAAAATCAAGATCCCCTGTGTCACGGGTGGCATTTGCAAGACGAATAAGACATCATTTAAACCAAAGATCCAAGAAGAAACATTTTTGTCATATAAATGTTTACCTGGGACTAAGGCACCCAGAACTCTGAAGTCACTAGGTCTCTACCAACCAGGCTACGGGGCGTCGAAGTGTTGCAAATGTACCTTTAATATTCAAATTATGTCACTAGACAAGCGAAGACTTGACTCTACATTGGTTTAACAAATTTTTAACGACTCTCGAATGATTGATCACTCAGCTATTATAAACGTTAACTACTAGCCCCTTCTGGTAGAGTCTGGGGTGTACGCGCAATGATGAATCTTAGTCTTAGTTCGAGTTAAAATTATCAGGTTATCATTAAGTAGTAACTTTAAAGCCTGGCCAGTTTTGTGGCATACGAAATTGTTTGACATCGACAATGGTTTGCTATTTATATGCTGAATAATTGATTTTTACAAAAAGAAATAACCGACTTCAACATTGACAAGCAGGGATAACTCAGAAACTACTAGCCAGATGACGCTCATCTAGGGGTAAAGTTCTTTTCACTATAAATTATCAAACCCAAACAAAAGTTAACTATTGTTTTTTAAATTGCTGAGGAGTTGCATCGACTATCTTTCAGCTTCATTAGATCGATCCAAACCTTCATGAAATGGTAGTGCTTTAAAATACTTAATGAAAACGTTAACAAACATATCTGAGATGTCATCATAAGATCCTGGTGTTCTTATTATAAATGACAAAAAATCGCCGAATAGTGAACACACATGAAAAAGCGTATAATATACTGTCGAATCGAGAACCTACTTCTTTTTTGAAGTCAGTTAAAAAGCGTTATTCCACAGAACGCCTTCATTACCAGGAAAGCTCCTTTTGAGCAGTGGCCTAAAGGGTTAAGTATTATGCTAGATGGCTAGTGCCTAGATCTTTGATCCAAAGATCTATAACGTTTCTTGCACTTATGAACAATATGTTAACGAGATCAATCAGTTTGTTTGTCTAGAGCGCGGAACCTTATATTAATGTTGTAGTTATTAGTAGATCTATAAATGATTCAAGTAGATTAATTTGATGTTTTTATTTACAGCCAAGAAACAAAATGGTTCAGCAGTTCGAACGAATAGCCTGGGGTCTGGCGCGCGGACGCCGCCCGCGGAGCGAACCAAGTCCAAATTCTCTGCATTCGGCAGACTGTTCAAGCCGTGGAAATGGAAACGGAAAAAAAAGTCGGAGAAATTCGAAGCCGCTTCTAGAAGTAAGTAGTATTCTGTATGTGTATAATCGAATAATGAGCAGACGATACACCTGTCTGTAAGTGGTTTCCGACGCCTATGTACTACATACATAGGTACACTAGGTCATGAGTGATCTAACAGGAAAGACCACCTTGTCTTCCATAGATTCGTCCGTAGTTAAGAAGTAAGTATGCATTGAGCTGGTCTCAAGGAAGTATAAAGAACCTTATATCGCTCAACTTACCGTCTTGAATATGGCCTGCATATAATACGGGAGCTTAAAATTAGACAAGCGAGTTTTCATGTATTCTAATTGTAGGCGACGCACTACATAATAAATATTGTGTTATAAAACCTATTTTTAAGTTCGATCTGTAGTACTATTTAAATAAGGGAAAAATAAAATAACTTTGACAGACGCTGCCAACAACGGCCTTCTCACGCGCTCTTATACAGAATATTTTCTCGTGTTTTATTTCCATCGCCTATAATTCTGGTCCTTCGAGCCGGATCTTACCGGCACTATGTTTACTACGCCGCCACGTTATAATTTGAGGCATCTTAAAACCCGAGAAGAACATAAACAGTTAGAGAGTGTGACCGATAACGTACACGCCGATGATGTTAAACAAGAGAAAGCCGCGTCGGTGACGGCGGGGTCTTCCGTGTCGACGACATCATCACACGTCAGGCGTAAGAAGCTTGAGTTGGAGGCTGCCCAAGCTAAGGCAAAAATCCAACTAGAGCTAATCGAGAAGAAGCTAGAATACGATTTAGCTATGGATGAAGCGGAAGTTGATGGCAAACGTACATCAAGGTGTCCTTCAAACGTTAGTAAAACTCACAGTCAGAGGAGTAAATCTGTTGTGAACGATTGGATGGAGCAGAACGAGATGCAGCAGCCACCGATACCAGCGGCGGCAGCGAAGACGGAGGCAGCGCAGGTACCTTATGATAACCCGACCAGCGCACTGGCCCAGGGCCCCCCTGTCGACAGCATCCTACAGCTCGCACACACTCTGAAGGATATCATGGTGACCTCATCGGCTCAGCAAGAAGAACGCTTGCTCACAAGGCTGTCAACACCGCGTGAATTACCCAGTTTTAGTGGAGACTGTATCGAGTGGCTGCATTTTAAAAATGCCTACGAAGAATCCACTCACATATGCCATTTCAGTGACTCCGAGAACTTGTGGAGGCTACGACGAGCCCTCAGAGGTGAGGCTAAGGAGGCAGTGACGGATTTGCTCATCGGTAACACTGCGCCAGCTGTGGTCATGGAGGCACTGGAACTGAGGTTTGGCAATTCTGATTTAATTATTCAACATTTGACGTCGCAGATTAAAAAGCTATCTCCACTACCAAATAATTATCAACACGACTTAATTGCATTTTCTATGAAAATAAATAATTGTGTTGCCGCATTACATTCACTGAATCAACATGATTACTTACGCAGTCCTGAATTATCAGCAGCTGTCACCTCCAAATTGCCCTGTATACTGTTGGCAAAGTGGACTGACTATGCGTATACCAGGCTGTCCACAGATATACCGAAGCTGACACTACTGGCTGCATTTTTAAAGAAGGAGGCAGAAATGATTTCTGTTGTGGGTGTTGCGCATGCTCGAGAATACAAAAAACTGGAACCATTACAACCACAACCAAGTCGGAAGTTTGGTGATAGGCCTCGTCCCAGTGGTTGCAATCAACCTGTGTTCGCTACAACTGCACAGCCTTGTTCTGAGCGATGTCACTTTTGTAAAAAATCAGTCCATATATTGCCGGAATGTCGACTTTTCAAGCGAGCCATGCGAAAAGATAGATGGAGATTTGTTAAATCTACTAATTTATGTTATTGTTGTTTGCAAGAAAAGCACGAGCGCAACGATTGCACGGCACCCATGTGCGATATAGATAACTGTGGACTTGCGCATCATCGCTTGTTACATTATTACAAGCCCCGCCCTACGCAGACAATGTTAACTGATGGTTGTGTAGTGCAGCAGACGCCGTCACCCAACAGCCAGCCCGGTGAGCCAGCGTCCGCGGGCCGCGAGACCGTGGCCCACTCCCTGGCAACGAGCGAGGCGCAGCAGCGCGGGAGCACCCCGGACTCCGCCCGCGCCGCCCCCGCCCCCGGTGCAGTGCTACTTAAAGTGGTAAAGGTGAATCTTTGTGGACCTAAAGGTATGGTGACTTGTTATGCTTTATTAGACGATGGTGCTTCTATTTCTATGATTGATAAAGATTTATTACATGAGTTAGGTCTTAAGCCGTCGAAGCGCGACCCTATTAAATTTATTGACGCCTTCGGCTTAGAAATATTTCAATCTGATGCTCCTAAAGTATGTGCTAGCATTAGCGGTTTTCATGAAAATAAATTTTATGATATATCTTTACGGCAAGTTGATAGATTAAAGTTACCGAAACAAAATTTGTCATCGATTAATTATATTAATTGTAAGCATTTGATATCTATTAAAGATATTGTGTGTAAAGAATGTGTAGTGCCTCGCTTGCTAATCGGTGAAGATAATTATTATCTCATTGCACCTTTGCAAATTCTGCACGGTAATAAGCAGGAACCATATGCTACGCAATGCCGGTTAGGGTGGTCCATTCATGGTTGCTACGGTCTCACTCACTCTTCCGTGGATGCACACACGTTCTATCTCGCTCACACCGAGGCGCACGAAGAATTATCTGTTATCAATGAACTTAATAGCTTAGTTAAAAATTCCTTTGAATTAGATTCCATTGGAGTTTCGACTTTACGGCGCGACAATACGGCGCATACTAGAGCGGTACGTATCCTAGACGAAACTGCACGTCAAATAGGAAACCAATGGGAAGTCGGTTTGCCCTTCGTGAAGGACGACTTCTGCATGCCTGAAACCTTCGAGTACGCACGTTCCAGATTAACAGGTATTGTCAAAAAATTTCAATATGATAATAATTACGCGGACAGATACAGGAAGGAAATGCAGAAGTTATTTGACAATGGCTACGCTCGGGAGCTAAGCGAATCTGAACTCTCAGCCAGTCACGTATGGTATCTTTCTCACTTTGGGGTTAAAAACCCAAACAAACCCGATAAATTACGTGTTGTTTTTGATTGTGCGGGAAAAGTGAGAGGTGTTTGTTTGAATGATTTCCTATTGACGGGCCCTGATTTATATAATTCCTTATTAGGAATTATGTTACGATTTCGTCAACATAAAGTAGTTTTGATGGGAGACATTAAAGATTTTTTTCTTCAAATAAAAATTCGTGAAGAAGATCAGCACGTTTTTCGCTTTCTCTGGCAAGAAAGTCCTGAGGAACCTGTAAAAAAATGTGTCATGCAAAGTTTATTGTTCGGTGCAACTTGTTCGCCTTTCGTGGCACAATATATTAGAAATAAAAACGGTCTCAAGTACCAAGACTTACACCCCGAAGCCGTCGATGTAATTTTAAACAATCATTACATGGACGACTGTCTTCATTCGTGTAACGATGAGGCTAAAGCTATACAATTAGTGCGTGACATAACCGCTATTCATAAGTCCGGTGGCTTTGAAATAACGCGCTGGACGAGTAACAGTAGGAATGTGTTGCAGTCTATCCCTACGGAGGCACTCGCGCCTACTGCCATAGAATTTAAACATGGAGCTACGAATACAACTGAGCGCACTCTCGGTTTGATGTGGCATCCTAATGAGGATTCGTTCGGCTTTAAAATTACTACGGATCGAATTTCGCCTAGTATTATGAATGGATTAGAACCTCCAACAAAGGCTCAAATGTTGAGTATAATAATGTCAGTTTATGATTTACACGGTTTCCTTTCTCCGTTCATGATAAAAGGTAAAATTCTTTTTCAACTTGTACATCGTAGCGGTGTCGAGTGGAATTGCCGCATTCATCCCGAGGAACACGCTTTGTTCGTAACTTGGCTTGAAGATTTACAGTCTTTAAGTTCGCTGCGTATTCCACGACATTATTTAGATGCACACGAATGGGTCGAATGTTACTCGGACTTTCCAAAGTCAATGTCGCATAACACCGATCATAATAACATAATTGACACACAAATGCATATTTTTTGTGATGCTTCGTCGAAAGCTTACGCGGCGGTTATTTATTGGCGTTTTATACGTTCCGATGGTCGTATACTTATTTGTTTTGTGACCAGTAAGAGCCGCGTGAGTCCATTACGTCCTATATCGATTCCCAGGCTCGAACTCCAAGGCTCGGTCTTGGCCGCTCGGCTCGCAGCTACCGTTCAGCGCGAGCACAAAGATATGCAACCTAGTAAAAGGTATTTTTGGACGGATTCAAGTACCGTGTTGCAGTGGATCCGAAGTGACCCACGCAATTATAAACCTTACGTCGCTCATCGCTTAGGCGAAATTGATGAGCTCACAAAGGCATGCGAGTGGCGTCATATACCTACCGGCCTTAACGTGGCAGACATAGCTACGCGAGAAGATGCTCCTCGGCTGGTTTACGGTAGTGATTGGTTTCAGGGTCCCTCCTTTCTGCGTCGCACTGAAGATCAATGGCCTAAGGATCTCCAACGCAATCGATCCCTACCGGAAGCAATGTGTGAGGAACGAACCGTTCATGTTGTAATTGAACATGACTCCGGGTCATCATTGCCTAGTGAACACAACATCTCAAGTTGGATCACACTTGTGCGCGCAACGGCTAGGGTTTTGCTGTTCATTAGAAAATGTCAGCGGAGGCAGCTCAGCTTAGACATTGTTCTAATGAAGGAGGCAGAGGACCTACTGATCAAAAAATGTCAATATGACAGCTTTAGTACCGAACTGTCATATTTAAAACAAAATAAGCAGTTACCGAGTTGCAGCCGCTTGCTACAATTATCGCCGTATATTGATAGCTCAGGCTTGTTACGGGTTGGCGGCCGCATAGACAAGGTGGTAGGTGTGGACCATCACGCTCGGCGCCCAGCCATTTTAGACGGTAACCATAAAATAACACGGTTGTTAGTGGAGTACCATCATAAGCAGGCAATGCATGGCGCTAACGAACTTGTTGTTAATAATCTGCGGCAGCAATATTGGATTTTGCGGCTCAGGCCGACAGTCCGTACTGTTGCGTCTCGTTGTTTATTTTGCCGCTACAGACGTGCCATGCCTCGACCTCAACGCATGGCCGATCTGCCCGCTGCTAGGTTACAGCATAATAGGCGTCCCTTCAGTTTTTCGGGTGTGGATTTTTTCGGTCCATTAGAGGTCACAGTCGGTCGCAGACGACACAAACGATACGGTATGTTATTTACGTGCCTCACCGTTCGTGCCATTCATATAGAGCTGACCGAAGATCTCTCAGCCGACTCCACGATAATGGCCCTCCGCAGAATGGCAGCGCGACGTGGCATGCCTCAAGTGATTATTTCAGACAACGGCACGAACCTTCGAGGCGCCGATGTGGAGCTGAGGCGAAGCATCGCCCAAATAAACACGGAGGCGATTCGAGAGGCTGGCGCTATTCGCGGAGTTGAGTGGCGTTTCATCCCACCGGGTGCTCCAGAGATGGGAGGCAGCTGGGAGCGGATGATCCGTACGGTAAAGTCTTCGTTGAAGGTTATTCTAAAAGAACGCGCTCCTCATCCAGACACCTTGGCTACATTGTTAGCTGAAGTCGAGGCGCTGGTCAACAGCCGCCCTATCACTCACGTATCGGATGATCCTAGCTACCCTGAGGCACTTACGCCCAATCACTTTTTAATCGGGACATCCTCGACTGGCCCACAATTTGGTAAGTATGACGATTCTGATCTCTGTTTAAGAAAAAGATGGCGAGTAGCACAGAGGCTGACAGACATGTTCTGGACGCGCTGGCTGAAAGAATACTTACCAACGTTGCTGCCGCGCCAGAAATGGTCACAGGAAGCGAGGTCTCTCGAGGTAGGTGATTATGTCATCCTTGTAGACCCTAATCTAGAAAGGGGCTGCTGGCGTCACGGAGTAGTGAGTGCAACCCATGCGGCTAAGGATGGTCGCGTCCGCATCGTTGATGTGCGCACACGTACGGGCGTGTTGCGACGTCCAGTTACGCGCGTCGCTCTACTGTCACCACGGGACTGTAGTGCTAACTATCCTACTTAGGCAAATTGTAAATAATCTTATCTTTAAATTTAAACTTTGCTAATTGTTTTACCTTTCATATAGCGGTATTATTTTATTAGTTGTATGAACGAAGCGCATTTATAATTTTAAGTTTTTTGTTCCAACTTTATGTTTGTTCGAACATAAAATGTTTACTGCATTATTTTATGTACCTTATTAATGTCACATAGGGTCGAACCAACTTTGGTATAGTTAGCACTAAGGAGGCAGATATTGTAGGCGACGCACTACATAATAAATATTGTGTTATAAAACCTATTTTTAAGTTCGATCTGTAGTACTATTTAAATAAGGGAAAAATAAAATAACTTTGACAGACGCTGCCAACAACGGCCTTCTCACGCGCTCTTATACAGAATATTTTCTCGTGTTTTATTTCCATCGCCTATACTAATCTAACAGGTTGGTAGGAATAGAGTTGTTTTAAATCATCACAGCTTTCGTGTTGGATTTTGATATGTAGTTATACTAGTGTTTGCGATTTATTACGTAAGCTAAGTAAATATTAGTGGTCGACGAAATTTGATGGATCTGATGTATGTTTATACTAATTATATCGGTTATTGTGTGGATGAAATTAGAGTTCCGACTACCAACAAGAATGCCGTCAGTGTTGCAACTATTAGAGCGTGGGTTGTGCGTGCAAATGTCGTCATTGAAATTTTTTGACAGTATGATAGATGACTATATTGTTATTGGCACAGACATAGTAACTGTTGGATTGTCACCTCATGATATTGGTATTAGAGATTGCCTCACAGCATTTATTTTGAGACGTAAAAAAATATTAAATTATTCATTAAAATCCGTATGTATAATTTACAATGAAGCAAATACGATATATGATGGAAAGTGACCTTATCCACCTGTTGATTAACCGTCGCGTTGCCAGACAAGTAAGAAGACTATACCGGGTTTTTAATTGGCTTACGTAACATGACAACTGGAATACGCTGAAATATTTGATATATGATTAATATATTGGGTCTATTGACTCTTCTATTAGGCAAGAAGATAAAAAAATTAAATCAGCTTACACAAATTACAGCAAACACGCATTGACAGTTTGATAATTTCAAAAATAGATTTACTTCCTCATACCCCAAGCTCCAAGTCATGTTTTAATATGCCTATCGTACTTAATAAATTTATTTTTACAGCTTTAGAAAGGAAGATATCCGTCCGAGCTAATAGAGATGAATTAGTGCAAAAAGGAATTCTTTTACCGGAGAGTCCAGTGACGCCCGTACCCGAAGCAAGTAAGTAGAGCTAAAGTATAATTTCATTACGTATCAGTACAATATTTTGCCGACCTTATACCGTATTTTCAGCTTCATCAAAAATGAATATTCATCAATAATAGACTACAATATTATATCAAACCAAACTCTACTTTAGCTAATTAGTTTAAACTTTCATGTAAAGAAGAGGAAAACGCATGCATGTGACATGCATGGTTTATCAAAAATAATGTTAATAATGTTAGGTATAACTTGTAAGCGTTACGTTCTTTAATTAAATTCACGAAATCTTAATGAAGGTCGCGATCTCGCGATGCAACTAATGCTATCCTAATGGCGTTTTTCTGGTTTCCTACTTTAGTCGGTAGATTACCTTAAATAATTTTGAACACAAAACTTTTAACATAGGGTGCGATGAAATTAAAATGATATAAAATGTCAATAAATGGTTAAAAAGTTAATGAAGAAATTAGCTCTTCAACACAATTAACATTTTAACGGAATCGCATTAATTTCTTGGCACAAGTTGTCTACCTGTGGAACATCGGATTGTGGCATTGTAGGTAATACTCGTTTCGAATAAGAGACGTAGGTGAGTGACTCACTAAAATGTTGATAGTTTTATACTTTCTACACCTACAACTACATCCTTTAGATTTCATATTGTAGCCTTACACAATGAAAGGAATTTAGCACATAAAAGCTTTATGGGTTAAAAGGACGTGTAGAAAGAAAGGATTTTCGGAATTTTTCAACTCCAAGTGAATAAAGAAAGTAGATGGAGGGTTGAAAGAGGAATAATACACGATTATTCCCTGGACTTAACATACCGAGTAAATCATTAGGTAATAAAAAAATGACCCGCGCTTCGGTAACAGACAAGTTTTTGAAAGTCATATTATACTAATTATTCATAAAGGACTAGCTGACCCGGCGAACTTCGTACCGCCTTAGCGTAGCAATGATGCACTACTTTATTTTGTATAGCTGACCTATCTTAGGTATGAGCCGTATGAGTACCTATTCAATTTGAACTGGAATCTATAATATCCTCCATATAAAAATGAATCCATAATTCCCTGGTCTCGCTATACCTGAAAAGGACTTTCCTAATTTAATTAAATAAAAAACAAAATATATATTTTAACTCGAATCTACTCGAGTTGAATTCTCTCTAACTCGAGTTCGAAAAAAAATTCAAGCATATAATATAACTAAGGAAAAAATATTCTTTGTGATACTAATTATCTTATTTTCTTGAAAATATTGTGATTACTGATTATAAAAATAGTTTAATTGATAGTAAATATTATTTTAAATACTTAAATAAATGATTGGATTTCACTCGAGTTAAATCGAGTAATATTTTTTCCAAGTTGGCACATCACTATCACAGATTACCACAGATTTTTTTTTATAAAGCCAATGTACAGTGCGCCCAACTTATCTCTGAAATGGCAAAAATTGGAACTAACGAAAAGTCATTCATAAGTACGTTGTGGTCATTCATCTGTCAGTTACTAGTGTGCAATGATTGGTCAAATGAATGTCAAATGCGTCCGACAGCGCCGCTTTCGTTTCAGTCTTAAGTTGGGTTTACTATACTACCACAGATTACTAAATAGGTTATGCGAAGTTTGTATAATTGATGATCAAGCGAACTTGCAAAGTGAAGTTCGATCACAATTATATGAGCAGCTTCATTCGACGCGATTTATAGTTAACAATTATGTAGATGTCGCCCCAAGCGTCAGCCTTCCACGGATTTTTATAGCTGGCAATACTAAAAAACGTCACTCCACGTGGTCTAATCCCCACCCTAGCTTACCTGCTCGACTCGTCTCGGGATTTTTGCTCATTTGGTTTAAAGTGCAATTTATAAAAAAGTTGTCACATTTTATTATATATTCTTTTTCGGGTAGGGCATAATATATTGTTTAAATCTGTAGGGAGGGTGTGTATAAATCGCGTCGAATGAAGCTGCTCATATAATTGTGATCGAACTTCACTTTGCAAGTTCGCTTGATCATCAATTATATTTCGCAGCTTCATTCTTTGCGATTTATAGTTAACAATTATGTAGGATGTTTAAAGGTAATAAAATGTGACGGTGTTGCGAGTTTAAGTTTTAGTAACCTCTCCCTTTAGTGCATAGAAAAGACATCATTGTAAGTATTATTTTATTATTGTTTATTTAATAACCACAAAAAATTTTGTGTTTTATATGTTATACATAAATTATTTTGTTTCAGGTGTGTGAAGACAAAATGTTGTAGCGAAATCATTTGAGCTTATAATACTTTGTTATAAAACTTTGCCAATACGAACGAAGAGTTTGTCCAAGCAGCTTTCTAATTAGGTACATCAAGATTGACCCCAAGTTTGTTGGCTTTGGATGTGGCAGCATGTCGAGTAGGGGAACGAGGGGCTTATTGTAACAGAGGTAAGTAGTAACAGACCTTTTTCAATAGGAATTCAAAATCTTTTAACGATTTTTTTTCACTTAATATTACAATTATAACGCGCCACGTCACTTTACCACAGCCAGTATCCCGCCAAGCGACGCAGTGAGTGGGTGTGTGAAAACGCTTAGTTGTTGACAGGTAACCTATAATTTCATTCACGAAATTTTTTGGTTAGCATTACTTTTTTTGACTAATTGGAGCTTTAAATATTTTATTTCATGCTAAAATATACCTATGTATGATGTTGTGTTAAAGTTTTCGAGATCATTAAGTTGATTTAATAGTTATCTTGATAAATATTAAAAACTATACCTAGGGGCTTGTTGTAACAAAATCTCGGGGTTTGTTGTAACATGTTACAACTTGCCCCCAGATTGCTGTAAATTACTTTTATTATTTATAATAATAATGTAAAATATCTTATTTGTTTTCTTTTACAATGAGAGTGTATAAGAGAAAGACAGAGCGGGCAAAACAGAGTCAGGAGGTATACAAGTTAACTGCAGCTGAAGTATTACAAAAAAATGTAGCATTCGGAAGGAAAGTAAGAATTTTGATCTATGTCATATATCTCTGTCCAGATAGATGCATTAAGAAGAAAAAGAACCACCTCGGAAAACAAATATCAATTGCAGACGGAAAAGGAAGTTTGCTGTTCTGACAGATACTCCTGAAAAAGAAGCCTTAAGAATGGAATATGAAGAAAAAATTAAGAAAAAGCAACAAAAGATGATTAAGATAAGGGAAAGGAAAAGGGAAAAGAAAAGGGTAAAAAATTGTGAAAAATAAATATGCTACAAAAAGAATAAAAAAAAGATGAATCTGAAGATTGGCATTGTCTTGTTTGCGATGAAGTGTATAGTCATTCAAAAGGTGATTGGGTAGAATGTATTGTATGTAGGTAAGATGTGGGCACATGTAGGGTGTGTCACAGGGGACACTATTTCTTTTGTTTGTATGAACTGTGATTTAGATGAAGACTAAATTCTTTGATGAAATCATTGCAAGGCTGATTATTGTAAGATTTAAATAAAAAAAAAAATAATTTACTGTGCTTGTAAAGTGCCATATTGAAGTACCTATAATAGTAGGTACATTAGTGTAAAAGAAGATAGATAGTTAATAAAAACTAAAATGTCTAATTTGTTGATTATATTAAAAGTATGTTTCAGTTGATTATTAAATAAGGAATACATATTATTATAGAAATACCTAGTTCACTATTGTGGAAAACAAATAAAAATTATTTAGTTGTGGAAAAATAAATGATTGAAGGTGTCACATTCTTGTTTTTATTGTTGTTAATACTTGCCCCAGCAGTTGTTACAACAAACCCCAAGCCCGGGGTAAATTGTAACACTTCCCATTTTTAAAAAAAACATTAATTGTAAAATAGTTTACTGCAGATTTGGTATTTTTTCGATCTGAATTAATAGAAGAATAGTTACAGTATCAATCAAATTTTAGTTAGTGGTAGTTTTGCCAAAACATTACGAGATATAAAATCATTTGTTAAAATTGTTACAACTAGCCCCTCGCTCCCCTACTGTGTGCTGAAAGTATGGATGTGTTTATTCCAGATTCTTTAAGTGTGCTTTTAATCCAACGGCTAAATGTTTGAGAAGATACTTTAGAATGAGGACTTTTAAAACTAATAAATAAATGTTCTATGGAACCACGTAATGTACGAGTTTTATTTAAATACTCCATTAATTTTCTTGCTGGACGTATTTCAGGGCGTGTGTCAAAGAAAGGTAATTTGAGAACGGGTTGTAAGGCGTTTGATTTTGAGGTTTTAATAAGATCAGGTATAAGTAAACGCTAAACGCTAACATACTCATACCCCCGCAGTAGGTTACTAGGTACCTGTGTCGCGGGTGGCATGGACTACACATATAACACATTACAATTACACCCATGACCCGAGTACAAATATTTATCTGCCACATAAATATCTGCCCCGGCCGGGAAACGAACCCGGGACCCCTCGCGTCGCAGGCAGGGTCGCTACCAACTAGGCTACAGGGTCGTCAAATATTTCCAAGTATTTATAAGTATTTCTTTATTACTAATAATATTTATATTTTATTTTTTGATGAGAGAGAAAGTTTGCACACGATGAGCGGACACCAGAGCCAATAAAGTTAAGGTTTTCATGGAAAGAGTTTTTAGATCAAGCCCTTCGTTAGGCCACTGTAGAGCCAGATGATTCAGAACTTTTAATTCTGGGATCTTTAGCAATATTTTCTCCCAACAATAAAGATAAGGCAGACTTATAGGAATTTATAGTTCCATACTTAGCACCATGATCAAAGGTCTTTGTTAAAAATGAATAATAATAGGCACAGATGCTGTTTCATAATCATATTTATTTATTTTACAATATTGTATTCAAGCCTTAATGCAACAATCATATTATTGCTTGTAAGTGTTGTCGGATAGGGAGGCTAACATTATGTCAACCGATCTGGACGACAACGATCTTTTCAATAAAGCTTGCCGGATAACTTCGCGGCAACCAGGCTCAGCGTTTGAAGCAGACTGTGTGTGTGTGATCTAAAACAAAAGATTAACAAATCTTTATTAGGCTTGAAATAGATTGTTTCACCCATTATAATTCTTTGAAAAATAGGAAACCATGGTTGAGACTGCCAGTAAGGAACCATAACAATTCCTTCCGCCTTCTCATCCATAATTTTTTGCAGTACACGAGTAATAAGAGAAAATGGTGGAAATGCATAAAAGAACAATCCTTGACATGATATGATAAATGCATCTATAACCCAAGCATCAGGATCATTTTTCCACGATACATATTTTTGGCAATTCGCGTTGCACATACTAGCGAATAAATCTAGATCTGGTTGGCCAAATTCGTGTGTAATTTTCATAAAAGCTTCGTCATTTAATTCCCATTCTGTATCTTTGAATAATCGTCGCGATAGGTAATTAGTTTATATATTATCTTTTGTATTAATGTAAGATGCAAAAATTGTAATTTTACGCCTTTCACACCATTGCCAAATTTGTCTTGCCAGGTTATTTAAATGTTTGAATTGAACACTACCCATTTTATTTATACAGGCAATTGCAGTTATATTATCTATACGTAACAAAATTTCACAATGCTGCAGGTGATCAGCGAAAAGTTTTAATGCAAGAAAGGCGGCATTTAATTCTAATTCATTAATATGTAAGTGACATTCGTCACTTTTCCAATAACGAAAAGCCTCTTTGCCATTACAGTAGGCTCCGCAACCAATGTTGGAGGCATCAGAATAGATTTCAAGACAATAATTTGGGGTTCTGATAGACTTTGAACGTGTTTCAATATGCTTTAGCCACCAATTTATATCATCCTGAGCATCTTTAGAAATGTATACTAATTGGTCATATTATGATGGATTATTAAGTAAAAAATTATATTTAAGGAATTCAAAACGTTTCGTATAAAACCATGAATATTGTATCTATTCCTGGACAAGCCGATATCAATAGACCAATGAATCTCGCAAAGTCGCGTAACATATTATGTAGCACATTTTTCATTTTACTTATTTTTATATTAGGCAATTTCAGTAACATATTTACTAAATCAAACATAAAACCTAAAAATTTACATTCAGTGGAAGGTGTCAAGCTACTTTTTTCAAAGTTTATTATGAAACCCAGATTTTGCAAAACAAAAATAGTTTTATGGGTATTATGGTTGCATTCCTCGAATGAGCGTCCTATACACAGAAAATCATCTTAATGAGCTACAGACATCATACTATTAGACCTTAATAGCTCTAATATTGATTTTAACATTTTCATGAAAACAAACGGTGCAGTGCATAAACCAAACTGTAAGGAATTGAATTCATAAAGTATATCATTGTATATAAAACATAGATATTTTTTATAACTTTGAATTATGGGTATGAAGAAATAGGCATCTTTTAGATCAATATAAGCCAAAAAACATTTAGGAGTTACCAGTTTTGAGGCGGTACTATAATTCTCCATTTTAAAATGAGAAATTCTAATGAATTTATTTAGGCATTTTAAATTCAAAATGAACCTTTTGCTACCATTTGGTTTAGGTACTAAGAATACACTGGATATGAACTCACCTTCCACATGATCGCACCGTGATATAGCTTTGAAGTCGAGTAAACTGTTTATCTACGTTTCAAATCAATCTCTTCTTGCTTTGATTGCGGATAAACTTTAGGCATATCAGTACGATATGGCGTGGAAGAAAAAGGTAAATTAGTAACTAAAAATCAATTACTTTTGGTAAACCGTAAGCGGACCGCAGTACACAGCTGGTTTAAAGCCTCCGGGGTGCTCGTTTCGGCGGCGGCGACGAGCGCCTCGAGGTTATCCTGCTGTGAGCGCCGCGCGGCTGCTGGCGCTGGCTCGGCCGAAACTTCGACCCGGCGCCGCTGTCGTTTTTGTACAGCTTGCGTTGTGCCTTAAAAATGAAGCGATTTTTATTACTAATAAAAGTAAGTTTACTTTTAGGTTTTTGAGTGTTTTGAATTTTTAAAGCCTCACCAGACCTTTGTATGGATTTCGCCATTTTAAGTTTTTCCGACATATTCTCGCCGAACAGATATCTCGCGAGGATTCTACCAATGTCTCTTTGAGACTCGTGATTGTCGCGGAGATAACAATGTTTCTACTCGTTTTGGAGTCAATGTAGTGGCTGTCGCATAGCAGACGGCAGGCGTCACTGATGGGTCGCAAAATCTTTTGCTTCGATGTCTCGTTGCTGATTATTAATTCTGTAGCGACACTCAGAGCCGATAAAGCAACGGCTATTTGTTTCTGTTTACTCAACAAGGAAGCGTCGCGTTTTATTAATGCGTCCGGCAACGCTACTTTAACCTCCTGATTAAGTATAGGTGGTAACAAAACCTCACAATTTGAGAGGATCAGATAGTGTTTTAGGCAGGTCTTTTAATATGACCTCTTGCCACCGAGATGCCACATTCTTATGGATTGGCTTCCCTAAAGCAGTATCAGGCTGCATATCTATCCATAACTTAAGAACATCCATTGCTGTCGCTGATGGATGGCACAGGTGTTCCCGTTCGTGACGTTGTTGGTTGTGAATGTTCGACTACAGGCGGTGACAATAGTGGTGACAAGGTGGCAGCCTGTCTTCACGCGACGACTATGGTGATGTTGCTCTCGAAGCGTAATCCATAATAACTTGCCCTTAAAAGGGGATAGTTATATTTTAGCTCTTCCAACCTAATGTGACAGTATCTGCCCATATTTAGCAGTAACGCATCACAGGTTATGTAACAGAGACAACCCAGGATAGTTGCTCGCATTACGGAAGGCGTCTGGTGTGGATGATGTTTCCCTCGAAGCGTAATCCGTAATAACTTGCCCTTAAAAGGGGATAGTTATATTTTAACAACCTAATGTGACAGTATCTGCCCATATTTAGCAGTAACACATCACAGGTTATGTAACAGAGACAACCCAGGATAGTTGCTCACATTACGGAAGGCGTCGCATTACGGTGATTTTCTTCGTCTTCTGATGATTCCATTATTCGACATCTTCGTTTTTATTTTTTCCACTAATTTTGTAATTTTTCGCCTGATATATTTTTCACTATATTCACTTCTTTTCCTCTTCTTTCCTATGTTGACGAGTGATGAGACGAGTTTTTACGTGCGAAGGCTTCGGCACGGAAAGACATAATGAGCAAAAATCCCGAGACGAGTCGAGCAGGTAAGCTAGGGTGGGGATGAGACCACGTGGAGTGACGTTTTTTAGTATTGCCAGCTCTAAAAATCCATGGAAGGCTGACGCTTGGGGCGACATCTACATCATTGTTAACTATAAATCGCATGGAATGAAGCTGCGAAATATAATGCGTTCTGAAATCAAACTCATATACTCAGACCACACTTAGGTGCGCCTACCTATATTTTACCTTAGTAACGTCATAAAATCGGAACATTTAATAATATTTATCTATACAGTACCTGGTTGACCGAGCTTTGCTCGGTTGAAAATTATATTTAGTATGAATCGCATACTGATAAAATATGAATAATGTTCTTCGATCTTTCCGACATAATATGAGTTTAAAAAGAATTGCGTGTACTTATGTACGCACGTAAGAAGTTATACTTCTTTGGCATCATTAATAATAAATATTCAACGTTAATAATTTTGACAGCTGTCATCCGAAATGTAGGTCTCAACCAGACCTACAACTTTCCCAAAGACACCAGTGCTCCAGGAGCAGCCGTTGCCGGGATATCTCGGTTCGAAGTTTGACAGCTGTCATTGGAAATGTAGGTCTTGACGAGACCTACAACTTTCCCAAAGACACCAGTGCTCCAGGAGCAGCCGTTGCTGGGATATCTCGGTTCGAAGTTTGACAGCTGTCATCCGAAATGTAGGTCTCAACCAGACCTACAACTTTCCCAAAGACACCAGTGCTCCAGGAGCAGCCGTTGCCGGGATATCTCGGTTCGAAGTTTGACAGCTGTCATTGGAAATGTAGGTCTCAACCAGACCTACAATTTTCCCAAAGACACCAGTGCTCCAGGAGCAGCCGTTGCCGGGATATCTCGGTTCGAAGTTTGACAGCTGTCATTGGAAATGTAGGTCTTGACGAGACCTACAACTTTCCCAAAGACACCAGTGCTCCAGGAGCAGCCGTTGCCGGGATATCTCGGTTCGAAGTTTGACAGCTGTCATTGAAAATGTAGGTCTTGACGAGACCTACAACTTTCCCAAAGACACCAGTGCTCCAGGAGCAGCCGTTGCCGGGATATCTCGGTTCGAAGTTTGACAGCTGTCATTGGAAATGTAGGTCTCAACCAGACCTACAACTTTCCCAAAGACACCAGTGCTCCAGGAGCAGCCGTTGCCGGGATATCTCGGTTCGAAGTTTGACAGCTGTCATTGGAAATGTAGGTCTTGACGAGACCTACAACTTTCTCAAAGACACCAGTGCTCCAGGAGCAGCCGTTGCCGGGATATCTCGGTTCGAAGTTTGACAGCTGTCATCCGAAATGTAGGTCTCAACCAGACCTACAACTTTCCCAAAGACACCAGTGCTCCAGAAGCAGCCGTTGCCGGGATATCTCGGTTCGAAGTTTGACAGCTGTCATTGGAAATGTAGGTCTCAACCAGACCTACAACTTTCCCAAAGACACCAGTGCTCCAGGAGCAGCCGTTGCCGGGATATCTCGGTTCGAAGTTTGACAGCTGTCATTGGAAATGTAGGTCTTGACGAGACCTACAACTTTCCCAAAGACACCAGTGCTCCAGGAGCAGCCGTTGCCGGGATATCTCGGTTCGAAGTTTGACAGCTGTCACTGGAAATGTAGATCTTGACGAGACCTACAACTTTCCCAAAGACACCAGTGCTCCAGGAGCAGCCGTTGCCGGGATATCTCGGTTCGAAGTTTGACAGCTGTCATTGGAAATGTAGGTCTTGAAGAGACCTACAACTTTCCCAAATCGAAATGATACATTAAAAAATATCGATATTTCTTGGGTGATATATATCGATACATTTGAAAAATATCGATACGATAAATATCCATTTGCCCACATAGAGATTACAGCGCCATCTAGTTTCATACTACTGAAATTTCAACACGTTACAAACAGTACCTCATAGAAGTTATCCTAATGTTTCATAGATGGCGTCAGTTCAACACGTTACAAACAGTACCTCATAGAAGTTATCCTAATGTTTCATAGATGGCGTCAGTATGATGTTTTTAAAATCTCTTTATCTCGGGAACCGAGCTTTTCTCGAACCTGGGACCTTGATAAATCGATTCCTTGAGCCGAAAACCCCCTAATCTGAAACTTTCATGAAAATCTTTGCAGCCGTTTCCGAGATCGTGATTATATATATATAATAAATAAATAAATATACAAGAATTGCTCGTTTAAAGATATTAGATAACTCCGTGGCGAGTTATTTTCAAAAATTAATTAGAATTTAATTAAGTAACCACGTTTCCGAACAAACAATGCTCTTTCAATATAGTCTATGGCTGTGAATGACATTGACATTCGTTACGCGCGTTTTTTTTAAATATGCAAAATTAAATGTATATTTTTCAATATTTCTGAGGATTTTCTTAATATTTTTTTCCGTAAGAACCTTCTCCTAATAATAACAAATACAACAAAAAAAAAATTGGTTGCCTGTAAAGTCGGTATACGGGCGAAAGTTTTACGTGACAACGACTTTGAGTGGTAAAATAATTTTAATGTGAATATTCATTCGTATAGTAGGAAGAAGGATGAAATAATAGTAACAATTTAAAACATTTATTACAAACCGTTAGACCATTAACCATTAGTCACAACTAAGTGAGGTAACAAACGAGATTACTCTACTTCTCCAGAGATGGCGTTGTACCATTTTCTGAAACACGCCAACGTGTGTACGCCGTAGCTACCATAAGTAATGTTAAGGAGGAAGGGACGCGTGCCTTTCACTTTTTGTCTGTCTCTCTCGCTCTTAGGCGGGCTAACCATGCCCGAGTGGAAGGGACGCGTGCCTCTCACTCGCTCTCATTGTAAGCGCATAACGTGAGCGGAGCTACTAACGCAGTTTCTTGAAGTGCCACCCGGCAAACCAATTTATAAGACGTTGTCACGTCAAAAGAATTAGTGAAATCGGTCCAGCCATTCACGCGTGATGCCGTGACCAAGGAAAACGGGTTTCATTTTTATATATATAGATAGAAGATGTATGTGAAAAGCTCGGAATAGCTAGTTTTTCGATATCAAAAAAGATACAAATATTCAAGACGTACATATTTACTCACTATAATCTGTTTATTAAAGTGAAAACATAGTAAGAGTACACTTAGTCATAACTTTAGTGACTGTAAATGTTGCGGTGGACTTAGAAATTATGTTGATCTAATCAAGTGTTTGTCTACTATTATGAGCGTTTGTGTACTGCTATGTTAATGTTGATACATCGCCGTAATGAATATGATTAGTCGGTGTATTTCCCAAAGACATAACATAAATTTATACAATATACAATGTACCGGCTTTATCTATATGTAGACAATGCATAATGTTTGTTGTAAGTTGTCATGTTTTGCCTCATTTTCGTTTGTTTTATTATTATTTAATTATGTGTGCATTATCCTTATAATGTGGTCTATTTAAAGATGGTTCTTTATTGAAAAATAAGTAGGTATTCGGTTTGCATTTTCATTTGTAATAAATCACTAAAGTAATATTGCTGTTACGATGTAGTGTTTCTAAGTGACTTAATGAAAACCTCTATTTTTTAAATGTATTTTTGGTTTCAACCATTCCTCATATAAGATTTATATGCACTCAAATGATTGGTAACATCGAATAGATTAAATTTAAGAGATCAATTAGGATAGGACTCAATGTGTTAGGATAGGACTCAATGTGTTAGCATTAATGATGTCAAATCGACGGGATCAAAGTGTATTCTGGGTGTTCCTCAAGGCTCAATTCTAGGACCCTTCCTTTTTCTTGTATACATAAATGATTTGCCATATTACATTAAAAACCATGCGGACATCGTACTGTTTGCTGATGACACATCACTTATATTTAAGACAAATAGAAATAAGACAAACTTTGACGACGTAAACAGTGCTCTGTCACGCTTATCTCATTGGTTTACTACAAATAACTTACTTTTAATTACTAAAAAAACAAAATGTGTAGAATTTATCCTCCCAAATGTCCAAAAAATTGAGAAAACTCTTAAATTAAATAATGAAAATTTAATAATGGACCAGTCCACAGTTTTCCTGGGTGTCACTTTGGACTTTAAACTTCAGTGGGGCTCTCATATATCAGCACTATCAGCTAAACTAAGTAGAGCGGTATATGCAATTAGAAAGATAAGACAGTTTACTGACGTGGAAACTGCTAGACTTGTCTATTTTGCCTATTTTCATAGTCTTTTGTCTTACGGCATTGTAATGTGGGGCAAAGCAGCTGACATAGACTCCATATTTGTACTGCAAAAATGAGCAGTTAGGGCTATTTATAGGTTGAAATTGAAAACGCGCGTTTCTCTGCGGGAAAAGTTTAAAGAAATTGGCATATTAACTGTAGCCTCACAGTATATTTATAGTAACTTGTTATATCTACGTAAGAGAAAATTTAGGCATATATAAAGTCAACAGTGATACGCATAATCATCTAACGAGAAAGAGACACAATTTGGTTACGTCTTCATTTCGTCTGCGTAAGGTGCAGCGATCTTTTATGGGGCTTGGTGTTAAATTTTACAATAAGATACCCAAAATGATACGTGATTTACCTATTGAAATGTTCAAGCGACGTGTAAAATCACAACTTGTTAGTAAAGGATATTATACTATAGATGAATATGTTAATGATAAGGGTGCCTGGGTGTGATAATGCCGCGACCAGTTCCACTTAGACTAGAATTAGTTTTTTTTTGTGTTTAGCCATAATTAGTAGTAAGTGCTACCTGTACTGTGAGTGGTGAAAGAGAAAAAAGAGACTCCTTGGGAGTTTCTTGCCGCTTCTTCCAAGACCACTCACCGTAGGGATTTGTTGAAGCGATGGCGTAACTTGACTTTCGAAATGAGTTTGTAAAAACCTACTTCGAAGAAATAAAGATTTGAATTTGAATTTGACCGTAAGTGTCGAGAAGTCGGGACATGGTATTTCAGACGAGATCTTTAATACAAAATATTTTTAGAGTTACTTGGAGATTAAAAATATTAAAAAGAACTAATGAACTATTCAACCGACATTGTTATAAGTATGTATTGCTTCATTATTTTTAACAATCAATGATGTATAAATATCTAGATGGATAATCGAATCCGCGAAAACGTGTCAAAAAAGCGCAGCCAACTGTTGGCGGCGACATTTATATCATTACGCACAGATTACGCACACATAGACAATAAATGAACGCGAAAAACATCGCCTGCACGCGAACATGCTTGATATTGTTGCCTTGTTTTTTTTGTTTTCATTGTAGGGCGACGCTCAATCTACCTATTTATTGCATCATTGTTAACAATAAAGTAAGGCATAGATTACAAAACCATTTAAGGTTAAATTTGTTTAGTGTTGGGTGTAAATTAGAAAAAAAATCCAAATGGATGTGCCAAGTGGTTACTGCAAATACAAATATTGTTACATTCGAAACTTAGGATACATAACAATAAGCTATATCTGTCTTTACATCTTCATTAGGTTTGGTGGAACTTGCTAAAAGACCAACGATCTCTCCTCTTGAAGCTTGCTGAGCACTATTTGACCTCGTTTAATCCCAATGGTTCTAATCTATCCTTTCTTCTCTAGTCCGTTCGAATTCGATATGGAATTCGGTTTAATTCTGTGATTATGGTTCATTGTACATTGAGGGCAAGATTTTAAAATGCCTTAAGTAAATTTTCCGTAAGCTAAATTTAACTGAGAGCACCCGTACTTAATTTGCTTTAGCGTGCAGTGACAATTGCGTATTCTCGGCGACTGAAGAATAGAATCGTATTTTTACGTCTGTTAGTTGCAGTGCCAGAAAGAGAGAGATGAGAATAGATCCTTCTTTACCGGCAATGGTCCAGTAATATCTTTGGTTGCTGATGTCCATTGATGACGATGTTTATTTACACCCAGGTGACCAGTGTGCTCGTTCGTCAGCTATAGAGACAAACAAGTCACAGGCGCATTGTCCGCTCGCTAGAACAGGGTCATGTTACCGCTCCGAGCAAAACGTAACACTTAACATTTTAGTACAGCGGAAAACTCTTTTGTGCGCATATATGGAAATAATAACAATAGACACAGTGATAGTAATATTACAGTAGGTACAGACCAGCTGAGCCCGCGAAATTGTTCGCACATAAGAGTTTTTTCTGCGTGAATCCGAACCGGATTCTGGGATTAAAGCGTACCTATATGTTGCTCCATAACTTCCCTATCTTCTAGTGAAAGTCCCATTAAAATCGGTTCACCAATTCTGGAGATTAGCCCGGAAAAATACAGACAGTCAGACAAAAATTTAAAAATCGTTTATTTGTGCTTTATAGTATTGTGTAAAAAATAGGTAGATTTTGAAAATTGAATTGTCTAACATTTCACCTGGACAGTAGGCAGATAAATGAATAATTAACTTTTTAGAAACAAATAATCGAATTCAACTTCAACAAATACAGATAACCCATTAAATACCCGCCAGATGTTGCTGAAATTTATATGAGATCAGATGACAAGCACTACCTTTCGTAAAAAATATCAAGATCTGTTCACCCAGTAGCCCAGTACAAACTGCTGATTTAACAGACAACGAAACCATAAAAAAAATACCATCGAATCAACCCTCCTCCTTTATTTGAAGTCACTAAAAACACTGTACACCCCTACCCAGATGAAGAGTCATCGCCCGAGGAGTCCCGCACGGACCCGCAGTCGGGCATGGACCGCGGGCTGGAGCAGCATGCACGTCTTAAGTTAACGGCCACAAAAAATACCATCGAACTAAACCTCTTCCTTTTGTAAACACTAAAACACCGTACACTCCTACCCAGATGAAGAGTCATCACCGGATTATTTGACGTCACTAAAACACCGTACACTCCTACCCAGATGAAGAGTCATCGCCCGAGGAGTCGCGCACGGAGCCGCAGGGTGGCATGGACCGCGGGCTGACCGGCATGCACGCGGCGCTGCACGCGCAGCTGACGGCGCAGCTCGCGCAGCAGCAGGCCGCGCTCGCCGCCGCCGTCGCCGCCGCCGCGCACCACCACCACCAGAATAATAATGTTATCGGTATGTACGCTAAATACATCTAAGATTTTAAAGCCAACGGGAACGCTAAACATACCTATCTAGGATATTAAAAGGGTCATACGTAACGGTAATAGAACGCAAGTTGCACTTTTGGAACCACAACAACAAAGTCATCGGTATTTACACCAACGCTTAATACACCTAAGATCTTAAATTAAAGGTCCTACGTTAAAAAATGATACACGTACAGTAGCGGGCGGTGGTACTGCTCTGGGCGAGATCTAGGCTCTACTACCTACTAAGATAGTTGCCTATAAAAGGTGCCAATAAAATTAAAATTATAAAGGCACATTTGGATCATTCAAATAAGAAAATAACAAAAAAGACTTACAATCAATTAAATTATTTAAATAGAAATTAATTATTTAAATTAAATGTAGAGTCAGTCAGAGCGAAATACTAAGTGGTATTACTAAATACGAAGGCTTGTTAAAGATAAAGCACTTATTGTAGTCCTTAACAGTAGTATTCTAGGCGTCTGTAAACTCAGTACGTGTTTACTAAACCAACAATTACTTTATCAGAGTGCGTTATCTTAACTGTACCTAATGTGTGCAGCTATTTCTGTAAAAGTACTCAACTAAATTTTAAAAAGATAACCATGTACCTACGTCGTACGTAGGTCATAGAGTTAAGGCAATAAGTAAAGATTTCATATTAAATTTGTTTTTGTAAAAAAATGTTTCTACATATGTAAAATGATACTAAATGTTTTCTTTCATAACAAATACACTGATACTGTATTGTTTATTAATCGGGTCAAAATAATTTGTTTATCGACATTTACTTTTTACTATGATATCATTTGAATGTTCTGTTGCTGAATCAAGTGTTTCTATAGTATCGTCACTGGCCTCTGATTAAAGCTACGTATGGCTTTATCATGATACGCTTCTAACTACATAGGATGTCATGATAAGAGGTGAATGCGCATTAGAATTCGTCGCGATTCCGATAATTCCTTGCATCATCTGCTTATAGCAGAACGTGTTTATATCAATCCAACTCGTAACAGTTTTAGGTACTTCTAGGTTCATTTGTCGTAGGTCAGGTTTGTGGGGGATAGAAGTAGAGTACGTTTTAGCAGACTTTAGGATTTCTTTAAGATTCAAATATGAAAATAATTGCGAGTCATAGCGTAGCCTAGCTAGGTACAGAGAATAGGATATTCACCAGCCCTTACACTTAAGATGTTTTGGATGTTGACAAAATGTATGCATCAAAACGAAGTGGGTTTATAGTCAGTCAGAACAGAATCGCCAAATATAACTGTGTACAAAGTAAGACAGTAAAAAGAAAGAAACGTATATTCATGAGCGGAGAAAAGCAACGCGTGGCGGGAATTAGCGGCTTCCTGGCAGGACGAGCCCCGAGCGTTGACCCGCCGCCGATCGCCGCCTCGCCCTGCCGTCATCAATCCACTCACGTCTTCATTCGTTACACTTGTCATAATATAATTATTGTAGCATATCATATCGTATCGTAGGGGTTCATCGTAACAGTTAACAAACTTACACAAGTTCGCATTTCCTCCTAACGAATTCACGTCTATGGACGACTCTACGAACTGTCTACTAGTTTGATTGAGAAGTGTATCGAAACAAAACCGCCCTCGGCGCGGCGCAGGGAATTTGCGGCTCGGTGTATCGTTTGGATCCGAACGGTTCTGGTCTAGGGGTACGGGGGTGGTTTGAAGTCTAGATCGAGTGGTCGGGCGGGGGTTGCGGGGTGCGGGGCGCGGGTGGCGGGCGCGGGGTGCGGGGGCGGTGCGCGGCGCCGTCAGTGCCGGCCCGCCCGCGCCCGCGCCCGCCCGCTCGTCCGCCGCGCAGTGTGCCGCATGCCCGCTACCCTAACCTCACTTGAACGTCTACCCTTCATGCACTACCTGTAATATCCCTCGACGACCCCATCTATGCTCTCTCATCGAACCCTCCGATCGGCGCAAGCAAGTGACGTTGTGACGTCACCATTAATACCTAATTAGAGCGCTCGGCTTTAAGTTTATTGACTCTGGAATTATCTGCCCTACTCGCACCGTTCGCTTATATCTGTTTGTTCTCGCCGTTTGTCAAGTGCCTGCGTACATGTAATTAAGCAATCAAAGTTTAGTCAATACGGTTTGTTATAAATATTTTACATATTTGCTTCGAGGAATGCGTTCGGCCTGAAAGGGACTGCAAAACCCACGGCAAATAAAATATTACCTACCTGATTGCGGTTGCTCGAGACGAATTGTCGTTTCATTTCGTTTGAAAATCGACGTGTGTTACTTTTGGTCGGTGGCGGGTCGCGAGGCGCGAACTTAGCAGGCTATATCGATCGACACCGGCCGCAGCACGCGATCGCGCTCGCTGCACCGACGATCATTTACCACGGCGTTGGGGTCTTTATGTTCTTTTGATTACTGAATTGGATTCATAAAACAAATTAAGTCCAAGGCTTTGAGGACTTTTTCGTAATCGTATCATAGACCGACAACATAACACTAGGTGACGGTACAAATAGTAAACTTTATCAGAGCCTTTAATTCTGATCGTGCATAATATGGGCCAGGCGCTGCACCCGAGCACATAGCGTTTGCCCTGGGAGTGGAGTGTAAATGAAGTGCAGGTGTGGGTGAGTGCATGCGATGCGGGCTAGAGCGGATCGGATCGGGCTGAGTGGTCGCGGAAGGGTCGGGCGCGGCGGGTAACGAAGGCGCGGTGTCGCGAGCGCCGCCGCGCGGCAGGCGCGTGCCGCCGCCGCCGAGGCTTCCGCGCCCCCCGCGCCCGCGGCCGCCGCCTGCGCCGAGGCTTTCCATGATGGGCTACATCATGGGATGCGCATGTCTAAGAGGTGTGTTGATATCCAACTTGTTAGGTATCCTGAAACTTAAAAATTTCGCAAGTCCGTATCGCGTAACGACAGGCAACACTAGGAGGCACAGTATAATGATACACATAACAAATGGAAAACTTGAAACCACATAAGTTCAAACAACGCGCAAGCTAGCGGGAGGCGAGTGTACGTAGATTCAAACTAAACCTTCATGCACCCTTGTGTGTGCCGTTCAACAGAGCTTAGTTCAGAGAGGCCTTAAAGTTTGGCGTGAGTATTGTGGTAAATGAAGTTTACGAGAAGAATGAGTTAATGCATACAACATATTATGTATTCAAATAGTATACGCGACATAAACATCCTGTAGTAAATCTAGATGGCGCTGATATTCAAACTGGAAGTGCTTATAGTTTGTTGACAGATTAGGATTGCGCTCTACTGATAAAAAGTGAAAAGTTTTGTCATTAAATAATGTGTTAACTAGTTTAATATAAGTAAAACTAATAATGACTATGTATAGAAACTTTAAAATTATTCACATTGTGACATCGAAAAATAAAAATAAATAAATTTAATTCAGTTAGAACACATTTGTTCAACTGTGAAGAAATAGAAATTTAACGTAACGTGAAAGAACAAATGCACGCACAGCGCCATCTAGGGTATTCTTCCTTTTAGACGAGTTGGCTGCATTCTGTTCGCGAATAATAGGAAGATCACGGAATACAGACATGTATTCCGTGAGGAAGACGGATTTCATGATATCCAATTTTTGATACACCGAGCGGCATCTAGCGAGCCATGAGGTAATATAACCCGGCGTAATGTAACCCGGCGTACATTAAAGACTAGCTATGCAAGTCTACTAGAGTATTTCGTCCATGGTATTACTAAGTACGTTTGCAGCAAGGAAAAATCAATTAACATAATTCGACATAGTTTTAGTACACTTAAACATATTACATACAAGGTCTGTTTTGAGTCGCCTATTTTATCACCTGAGAGTCAAAATATAAAAATAATACCTACTCCAGATGAAGAGAAAGAAACTTAGTGCATAAGTACAACTGATATATTCATAAGTAAAAAAGTGAAATTTAATCATAAATCGAAATCAATCTAAAGAATTGTAATAGGGTAATATAAAGTAAAAGCTATGAGCTGATAAAATTATAGCGTCAGATAGCCGAGAATGCAAGCATAGATGGTTGTAGAGTTCGTTTGGCCTGCTTTATGTCCTTAATGAAATAGTGCCGAGAGAGGTTGCGCAATTTTGATTTGATGCGGTATTTCTACGGACTACGTATGCTATTCCATGCGGATATATGATGTGTAGTTAACTCTTGGATATTGCAAAGTAATTGAAAGCATCCAAGCCACAAGACTGTCGATGAATAGTAAAATCATAAAGGTTTTAATATGAATCTTAAAGGAATATTTTCTCACATAAAATACGTTTAGGTACCTATTGCCTATATTTAGTACCTATTATACGCCTACTTACTGTGGGTATATTTATGTCTCATTTACTTTATATGCTTTTTTATTCTTTAAAAGTAAGTAAATATTGGGTCGGTGTTTCGAGCTCTCGATAAAAGAAATTTATTTTGCGAACCTCGAGCAACGTAGAAAAGTTTCACTAGACAGTATAATACCTAATGTTATATAAAGTTATGCGTGCTCTTTAGTAAACCACTATGCTATGTTAAATATTTACAGTCTTCGTTATAGTTAATGAGTTAACCGTTTAGAAGTTTCTCTGAACAGATGTAATAAACCGAGCGTTACTTAAACGTTTACTCAGAGCGTGGCATGGCACAAAACGCACTTTCACATAAAAGTAATTGATCATATCAGACTTTCTGTTTCGCTATTGTTCTGTTTGTGCTGCTCTCACAAATCACAATACAAAGCCATCTTTGAAAAATAGTTAAAGGTCGAGTCACACTTCCAAAAATGGAAGGTTCTCAACACCAAGGTGTTAGCAATTAGTGTGGATCAGACCGGAATAACTCGTGATTTCAACTTCATATTTACTGCTTGCTTCTTCCCTGTTTGATTTACCTTTTAAAGCACTAACAAAATCTTTTTTGTTAGTAGTAGTTACAGTTTTGTTAGTAGTAGTTAGTAGTAGTAGTTACAGTATCTGTTGTATGACGTGATTTTATTGTTGTGGCACATATTTCATACCAAAAGAAAACTAAAAGTGACGCATGTGTTTGTAACCTGGGAACCCCTGGTGTAAAACAATGAGTAGGTACATGTACCTACCTACGTACGTACCATATACGACTCATGAGTCGTACATATCAAAACCACACACCTAATTATTTTAATACCTAATTTATACATTTTAGTAAGAGAATTTTAGTATTGTACTGTATTTTGTCTTTTAAGTAACAGGTCAAATCTGTATTTGTTGTACACGTAACATACGAAAAGATTATTCAAGTAAACATAATATTTACTGCGTGAATAGTGCGTGACAAAGCGCGTGTCTCATAAACATAAAGAATGATATAGACAAGTCGTCACGTTCCCTTTCAGTCACACACGAGAGCCAACAGAACATATAAGATATCCTTGGTTAGGAGTTAAACCGAGCAACCAACATTTGTTTATGTCACGGTCTTCGTGACCATTAAGCAACGTTCGTCAAGTCGAATTTTTAAAAACACCTCTCAGAAATTAAGTTTAAAATTTCCACAGTCCACGATCCGGCTTTCATGAACTTTTTTGCCGCGTAAGCTTTTTAAAAATGGTGTACAAAGAAAAAATATTTTTTCAGGGCCAACATGACAATGGCGATTACTTCGGAATTGCTTATTATTATGTTTGAATTTAGATGTGATTCCGATTGTTATCATCAGGGCTGAGGTTGGTTGTTTGTCTGCCATTTAGAAAGGAATTGCGTGTGTTATGTGTGGCTACACTAATTGGACGTTTGCAGTATTCTTAATCTATGCTCCTAAATCAATAAATGCGATCTAGCGACCGATCTCGTTCAAGATATGCTCGATGTGAAAGCGCTCTAAGGAAGGCAATTTATGAATAATAATAATCTTGAGGCGGAGATGACGGCTGCGGTCCGCTCTACGCTTCCCTTTGGAAACGTTGATATTCACCATTTTATATTAACCGAGAGATAGTCGGGTTATCAACTTTTTAAAAGTTTCCCTTGAGGTTTTTAGGAAAAATGCGCATAATAAATTGTTTAGTATCTGGAAGAAATCGCTTCTTAAGCGATAAGGCCGCCGTTTGTACATTAATTACCTAAGACAATATGTTTGTACTATTTTTTACTGGTGTACAATAAAGAGTTTTGTTGTTGTTGTTGTTGTTAGTATTTTGCATCTTTAATGCTATTTACACTTACTGACCTGGTAAAGTGAATTATCGTTCCCATTTTTACTTCAATTCACTTCACTTTGTTTTTTAGAATAGACAATGATTTTTGGGTAGATAAATAGATATAATTCCAAAGGTTCCATCCTTCCTGAAATCTAGCTAGGTTGAATTCGCTGGATGACCCAGATCTTCTATGACGTTCAGCTTTAATTCAATGAAACCAAATAAAACCCATGCATAGTGGTAAGTTTCTTTGCCTACTGCGCGTATTGTAGAGTCGACAATTGCAGTGCTGAAAACCTTACAGGCGTCAATTATTTACCGTGTGGGTCGTCGTTGATGTATTTAGGGTGTAAACTCGGATCAAAAAATATCCATTGCGCAAGAGTTCTTGGGATCAATTGCATTCTATTGGCTTTTTAACCTCCTCATTGAGCGCAGGCCTCTCTCATCGTTGAGAAAGCTTAGACATACGCGTTTGAGGGGGTGGACACAAATTAAGTACCTACCGACGGCCTTGCATCTTCTCCGAAACACTGACACGTTTTTTTACCGCTGGCAGTCACTGGCATCTCACCTACCAAAAACGCTCATTGTTGCTAAATTCTGTCTATTACTTAGGCTAGGATCGACGCAAACCATCGAGTTATACGCTATAATTATTTACTATAAACCATAATTTATATATTTTATTATACACTTAGGATCTCACAAATACAGGTGGTAGAGCCTAGAGTTCGCCCGGGGTAGTGCCACCGCCCGCCAAGGTACTCAGTACCATTCCTACCGTCATAATAATTGTTTTTAAGAGCAATTGTGTTCCGGATAGGAAGGTGTGGAGCCGGTTCACTTTTTTAGAGGCGACCATCTCAGACCTCAGGGGTAGCAACGCATCTGTGACCGAATTGGAACAAGACTCACACTAATCATTACTAACTGGACAATACTAATATTAACTAACAGGACTAACTATCACTAACAGTCCCTGTCCTCACACTTATTAACAAACTAACCAACTAACATTCTAACACCATCTACTAATTGGACTAACCACCCTAGTCCCTAAATTGGGTCTTGTTCTAAGTCGGTCACAATTGCCATGGGCGGCAGCGGAAGGGTGGTGCTGCATGCTCGTTTGCTACCTTAATTCAATAAAAAAAAAAAAAATAATAATAATATTTATCTAATATGATCTATTTCGTTAAGGCACGCATGAGATCTAATGCATCCCGCTAAATTAACAATTTAAAATCATATTAAAAGCATAACTTGGAAGTAGTAACATTATATATACATAAGCAATGATAACATATTATTCATTGTTCTCTGTTGGCGCAACTCAAGTCGCAACGGTCACATGGGAGGAATAATAATGAAGTTAATCATCACCAATGCATTTGCTCTTTAATACCTACCTCCTGACGTCATTATGAGTCGCGGTGTGAATAAGGACTTAATCACACTAGGCGTCGAATCTTGGCGTCTAATAATTATTATATTGTATTTAGTGCGTTGCGTAGTTACTTAGTACTTACTAAGTACGAAGTACTTATTAGGGGAGAGTCGGATATATTGTACCACTTTTTACATTTTCAAATATAACTCGTTTTAATGTTGATTTAAAAATATTATTTCTCGTGTTTAACAAACCTTAGAATCTCGTCTAACTTTTCCAGCAAAATCAGTAGAGTATCTATTTACAGGGTGTCCCGTAACGAATAGATAATACGGAACCTACGTGTAGAGGGCATCATGCCGGTTCAGATGAATAAATATTATGTTGTAAAAGTCCTTCCGTTTCCGAGATATTCGACATTTTCAACATTTTCAAAATTGTTCCACCCTTCGCCATTCTTTTTGGCGCCAGGACTACAAATGAAGACATTTTTTGTATCTGTTTTTTGGATAGTATTCCTGGATAGATGTGCTATCGAATGTTATCAATTATTTTTATAACAAAAGCACGGATTCTTTTTAAATTAAGATTTAATACCAACTTAAGGTTTTTTCATATTTCATTCTTGACTTTTACTCTGCCGTGGTTAAAAAAAAATGTATGGTGGCTTGAATGCCAATTTCAAAAAAAACTTGCCCATTTCACCCAGATTCTGAAATGGTATGTTACAGGGTATAATCCACCTTTAGATTTTAAATTATTTTCTTTTAAAACGAGATAGATCCCATTTTTATGATACTACAAGTTAATACCAAAATTTGGTTTGTTCTCTATAACAAAATCTCAGAACAATAGTAACATCTCATAAATAAAACAAAAAATACACAATCAAACTTATTATTATTTGATGAATTATTCGTTAATTACTATATATATATATATATATATATATATATATATACTGTCCTACTTTAGTTCAAACAATTATCGCAAATATGAAGATTCGATGTAAAGTCTCGTGGACCCATCTATGGCAACGAACACACTGAATCCAGTCAACATTTGGGCTATATATTTTGTCGAAGTAGTGACAATAACATAAAGCACAAACATTTTTTTCGTCAACTTCCTCACTATCATCTGCCAGCTCTAAAGCAACTCCCTCACAGTCATCACTACTAGTAGAAGAAGATCTCTTTGTTTTCTGAGTTTTCACCACTTAAGTCAATCTTGTAAGTCTCTTTGTAAGTCCTCTTTGTTCCATCTATAGTATTTGTTTTTATCACTGTCCATCTGAAAAAAATAAATCTTACATGGGTAAGTAACAGGTCGGATAAATCGTACCAGTACAACTTAGACGACTACTAGTGGTACGATTTACCAAACTAGTTGATTTATTTAAAAAATATTTTTAACAAAATTACCTCAAAAAATAATCTGTTTTTTATTCTACAGATTGAAAGACTAATAAAAATCATTGAAAAAATAAGAAATTCGAAAATCATAACTTACCTTTTTAGTACGTAATATCCTTAGGTTTTAACATCAAAATTTACATAAAACACCTGCAAAAACCTTATTTATTTTTCAAAAAAAATTTACTTACCCGACGCCATTCCAAATTGACAAATAGTTGAAGGCGCTGTGAGTTCTTGTTTTTGAGTTGCAAGCAAAGAAAAAATATGACGATTTAATAGAAAATCTTGAGGTGGTACAATTTATCCGGCGGTACAATATACCCAACTTTCCCCTACTAAGTAACTAACTTCATTTTATTAAAATTTTAAATATAGTAAGTATGTATGTATTACATTCCCATTGCAATCGTGAAATTTATACTGACGTGAATTTTATATACATCATAAAAATACTATACTTAGTGCAGTCTAATTCTAGCGTCTATAAAAATCGACGCGTACAATGCTTCAATTTTCAAAATCGCATTGACCTGGATCCAATGGCGCATGGACGGACCTATTGATAGTTTCAGTTATATTTAGTACAACTTCAGCCAACTACGTATAGGTATTTAGTGTTATTTAGTCAATAGAATAGAACACTTTTTTCCACCATGCATAAGTGGTGAATTTTACGAAAACATTACCTATGTTGCGTATTCATCATATTTTGCAGCCAATAATTATATTTGAAGCTCGTGAACTCATTCCGTGCTTTTGGAAGCGGGTGTGGTCACTTCCTTCACCCTGACGTCATGGACTCATGGTGCATGACAGCACAGCCAATGGGAATAACTAACAGCGCACGTGGGAAGATGACGCTCGAGCCAATGTTTACACTCGTAATATATTTACAAACGTACATCGTTTATACTACCCACATTCACTCGTAAGCCGTCCTGAATCATTGTACTTAAATGATTTAGAAATTACCTATAACCTTTTGTTCGTAGCTTCGTGTCATGATTGCCATTCGTGGGAATAAACTGATATACTGGTGCAATACCTCGATACGACTACTTTTGTGGATCCATTACTGAATTATGTACAATGGTTTCCTGAAATATTCGTGACATGTCTTCTAATTCGTATTTCTATTTAAAAACGGACACATTTTACTAACGCGTCTAAATATAATCATTATACTTCGTGCTTCGTCCTCGAGATTAGTAACCTGAAATAGAAACTTATCAACACACATATGTAGTAACGCGTAGCGATCACCACTCTTTGCACTACGTTGAGAAAAAAAAAGAGGGTAGAAACATTATAATTTTATAAATGTTATTGATATTGGGGGTAGGCAGACTACCTCACTTACTTTACCTGTTACCTGTCGTCGTCTCGGAGCTTCATTCGCATTTTAGTGCTTCACCACTCAACACAGTTCCAACCGACGTGGAACGTATTTTTATTTCGTTTTATTATAATAGTTTTTTCTTGTATTGAACCCAAGTACACCTTTTATTTAGTGATTAAAAGTAGAATTAAAATGTTAAAACATAAAAATTCGGAAGTGGAAGAGTTACAAATATAAAGAAACCGCGAAGTCGCCGACGCATACACGTGATTGAGGATTCATCTTCATCATCAGATGAAGCATTCCGGATCTATCGTCTTGCCTTCAGCGAATACCCTTATAATAACACGTGTTTTTTTTTTTTACGGTGCCTTGCACGTGCGAATAACGCTTCCTATCGCCATTCAGAGCAGTTTTAAGACTGTCTCGACGGCAAAGGAGCAAAATAATTGTCTACCTACATCTATGCAATTTCAGTGCCTACTTATCATAAAAATGATAGAACCTAAAGCCATTCAGAGCAGCTCTAAGGCTGACTCGCGGCGCCATATAAGATACAACCACTCAGAACAGTCGTAAGGACTGATTCGCCGGTTGAAAGAACAAGGATAGCTGCTTATTCTAAATGCACTCTGAGCAGTCGCTGGGACTGTCTCGCCGCATTGGTGACAGTTGGTTTGCGTTCTTTTCGTTGGGAACTGAATCTTACCGACTATAAGCAAGCACGGAGGAATTTTTTGACTGTAAGTACAAGGATAGCGTTTATTCTAAATGCACTCTGAGCAGTTTCTGGGACTGTCTCGCCGCATTTGTGACAGTTGATTTGCGTTCTTTTCGCTGGGAACTGAATCTTACCGACTATAAGCAAGCACGGAGGAATTTTTTGACTGTAAGTACAAGGATAGCGTTTATTCTAAATGCACTCTGAGCAGTTTCTGGAACTGTCTCGCCGCATTGGTAACAGTTGGTTTGCGTTCTTTTCGTTGGGAACTGAATCTTACCGACTATAAGCAAGCACGGAGGAATTTTTTGACTGTAAGTACAAGGATAGCGTTTATTCTAAATGCACTTTATTCTAAATTATTTATTCTAAATATACTCGGTGAGGATACCTTATCAAACGCGACAAAGCTATTGAGGCAAGACAGAAACTACTTGGCAAAGCCATATCATGTCTAGCTTCTGCAGTCACCGATCAACTGAATCGCGAAGATAAAAACAAAGAATTGTGTAAGACCCTGTTCAACCCAGACAGCCACCCAGCTTATCGAAGCCCTCGCAACATCCGTACAGGACAACCCGCCGCCAGTAGACGAGACTGGAGCGTGTGTTGTCGCGGTGCTGCCCGGACGGGCGGGCGCAGCGCGCGGCGTGGGCGCGCGCGGCCCGCACGCTGCGCACCTCGCGCCACCGGCTGCTCGCCATCGTGCGCGCCACCAACGACACGCGTGAGTACACACACGTTGGCCGGGTGTAGGGTTGCCAGCTCGACAACAATCCCCCCACAGACTGGAGCGCGTGGTGTCGCGGTGCTGCCCGGACGGGCGGGCGCAGCGCACTCTTAACATCCGATCGTAAAATTCGAGACTGGATAAAGGGGTATAAACTCGAATTTTTGCGTCCTGTGGTACAATATCAAGTCCCTTCTCCACCTAAACTTACAAGTAAAGAATGTCTACTTGTAGAGCAAGCTGTACATAATTTAACCGGTACTGGGGCAATTTCACAATGCCATCCATGCGAAGGACAATTCATATCGAGTTCCTTTTTACGTCCAAAGCAAAACGGCAAGATGCGATTCATATTAAATTTAAAACCGTTAAAGCAAGAAGACTTAAGGACGGTGTATTATTCCTGGTTAGAGCTAATCTTGGGATATTAACATAGACATAGAGGCATATTTATCTTCCAATCATTTATTAATAGAATGACAACGTCAGTTCCTACATACTTCCTTATCGAATGGCCATTCTTCTCAGTGGCCATACCACATACATCACAGACGGCTGTAAAGATAATTACAAAAAAAAAAAAAAAAAATATCATATATGGCTATTTTAGATCTTAAAGATGCCTATTTATTTATAACAATTCATCCTGATTTTAGAAAATATTTGCGGTTCATATGGGACAACAAAATTTACGAATTCAATGCTCTGCCTTTTGGACTAAATACAGCCCCGTACGTATTTACTAAGATAATGAAACCAGTCGTTAAACTCCTCAGGCCTGCAGGCTACTTGTCAACGATTTAATTTGATGATTCACTTTTAATAGGACGTTCCTATCAAGAATGTGATGGTAATATTAACATCACGAAAAAGCTACTCAGTTCTCTAGGTTTCATCATTAATAAGCAAAAGAGCAATCTTATACCATCTACCGTTTGTAAATTTCTCGGGTAAAAGAATACTTAATGATAAATATGCTATTGAAATATACTCTGACGCCTCAACGACGGGATGGGGAGCGTCCTGCAATGGGGAAACGGCTAGCGGTCAATGGTCCACAAGCGAGCAGGGCTACCACATCAACTATCTTGAACATTTACTTAGCAGCACTTTTAGGTTTAAAAATTTTTGCAAAACAACTTATAAACTGTCAAATACTGCTTAGAATAGATAATTCAACAGCTATTTCATATATCAACCGCATGGGTGGTATCAAATTTCCCCATCTCACTCAAGTAATTAAAGATATCTGGCAATGGTGTGAGCAAAGACAATTATTCATTTTCGCATCGTACATCAGATCTGTGGACAACAAAATTGCAAACGCGGAATCTAGAAAAGTACATCCAAATATCGAATGGGAATTATCAAATTCTACCTACGAAACCATAATTTCAAAAATTGGTAAACCTCACATAGACTTGTTTGCAAGCCGAATTAATCGTAAATGTGAAAAATTTATATCTTTGCACAGGGACCCCGATGCCTTTGTTTTTTATGTATTTACCTACTATTAACTGGAGTAATTATTTTTTCTACACCTTTCTCCCATTTTCAATGATATTAAAGTCGCTCAAAAAATTATTAACGATGTAGCTGATGGGATCATGACAGTCCCGCTGTGGCCCAGTCAACCATGGTACCCTATTTTTACAAGTCTTCTTAAGTCAGACATAATATACCTCAAAGCCAACGAAAGTTTAATTTCTTGTACCTAATTCCAGAGAGTTCCGACGGATACAATCAAACCTTATCCTGGCGGCCGGGAGGTGTTCAGGTCGGCCTTAATGCTGCGAGGCGCACCGCCTTCCTCTGTAGAAATTATGCTATACTCAATGATGTTATAAATAGGTAGATTGAGCGTCGCCCTACAATGAAAAAACAAGGCAACAATATCAAGCATGTGTGCGTGCATGCGATGTTTTTCGCGTTCATTTATTGTCTACGTGTGCGTAATCTGTGCGTAATGATATAAAAGTCGCGGCCAACAGTTGGCTTCGCTTTTTTGACACGTTTTCGCGGATTCGATTATCCATCTAGATATTTATACATCATTGGCTATCCTCCATTTCAACAAAACAGTATAGCGCTTATCAAAAAAAAAAAAAAAAATGGCATAATTTCTGTGTCAAAAATTCAACGAATCTTTATAATGCTAGTATACCAAAAGTTTTAGAATTCTTAACTGAATCTTATGCTAGTGGTAGTCAATTTGGCTCCCTTAATAGTTGTAAAGCCACATTGTACTAGGGCATTCATGATATCATCGATAACGATAATATTCAAAGATTTTTCAAAGGGGTATATCGACTTTGACCACCGAATCCAAAGTACAATATTACTTGGGATACAAATTGCGTATTAAATCTCCTAAAAACACAATACCCCAATTGAAAACATTTCTCTCGAACAACTATCAAAGAAATGCTCTACTTTGATTGCTTTAACTACCGCGCATAGGGTACAGACCTTATCACAAATAAACATAAATAATATAGAGGTATTACAGACGCAGGTTGTTATTAAAATTCCCGAACTGATCAAAACTTCTCGTGTAGGATCTAAACAGCCTATATTATTTTTACCGTTTTTTCGTGAAAAACCAGAAATATGCCCCGCGAACACTTTAGTCTATTATATAAATAAAACTGCAGCAATACGTAGATCTGATTCTTTATTTATAAGCTATAAAAAACCTTATAAACCAGTAGCTTCCCAAACATTGTCGCTGGATCAAAGGAACCCTAAAGGACAAGGGAGTCGACGTATCAATATTTTCCGCGCACAGCATCAGACATGCGTCCACATCACGCGCATATTCGCGAGGAGTCAACATTGACCTTATCCGCAACACCGCCGGCTGGAGCGGAAGCTCTAATACTTTCACCAAGTTCTACCACCGAACCATCATCGACACAAATGAAGTGTCTTTAGCGAGTGTAATTATAAATTAAATTATATAATTTAAATTAACCAAGTTTTTCAAATTGTAAAAATTGTAAGTGTTAGTTTTGTATCTGGGTATACATAATGCTCATATTATTTCTGATTGTTTCCCCAATCTTATTACGCTAAATGAACAATTGATTATGAGTGGTTCGCCTTTTTGATTAATCCCCTTCTTGAAACCTTGCAACACTCTCAAGGTCTACATATGTGTGTTGATAAGTTTCTATTTCAGGTTACTAATCTCGAGGACGAAGCACGAAGTATAATTATTGATTAAACGAACTTACCAAGTGAAGTTCTATCATAATTATACGAGTGCTTCGTCCGAAGAGATTAGTAACACCCGCCCACCCTACCCCTATTGGTATGGGTTGCAGGTTTCATAAGGGACTCCAAACTAATGAAGCTCCGAGACGACGACAGGTAACAGGTAAAGTAAGTGAGGTAGTCTGCCTACCCCCAATATCAATAACATTTATAAAATTATAATGTTTCTACCCTCTTTTTTTTTCTCAACGTAGTGCAAAGAGTGGTGATCGCTACGCGTTACTACATATGTGTGTTGATAAGTTTCTATTTCAGGTTACTAATCTCTTCGGACGAAGCACTCGTATAATTATGATAGAACTTCACTTGGTAAGTTCGTTTAATCAATAAGTATCATTCCCTTAATTGCTGTAATTTTCATTTAGCCGTCTCTCTCTGTGCGTTCTGTAATTATCTTTCGCATCCATCCAAAGTTATAGTATACTTAATACTCGTATCTAATATCATCGGATGGGATTAAAACGTCTGGCTCTTGTATTCTGTAGTTATAACCGACGTAAAAAGAGGTTATAAATTTAACCTGTCTGCCTATCTGTGTGTCTGTGGCATTGTAGCTCCTGAATGAATCAAACTGTTTCAGTGCGTTTTTTTATCGAAAGCCATTTATTTTACTTGCGTTGGTTTCTAACCGTGTTTGGTAGAAATCGATCCAGCCGTTTGATGAGCATCAGCTCATTAGAGGATTTTCTTAATTATTTCAAGGTCGTTGGGACTTAACTATGCTAGGTGATTAATAATTCAATCGAAAACAGTAATCACTGTAACTAGGAGAATATTCAAAGCACAAAAGGAAAAGTTACAATTTCAAGATATTTTGGCATTTTTTGTATGAAATGTTGTTTTTGTTGCTAAACAATCAAATGAAACTTAATTATTGCAGAAAATCTGTCCAAATAAATGATAAAAATTAATAAGAAAACATTACATTTTAAAGTGGGGTACCTACTCAATTTTTTTTTATATTTTTAACGCAGTGTTGTTATTTACATAATTATATCTAATAAATAGAATAGGTATATATGTAAAACATTTTAGTGAACTTTATTCGTTTATAAAGCACATATTAAGCATTTTGTTTAGATCTTTAACTAAAGTAGAGTTTTAAAAAAGATTATAAAGCTGAGTTAAATCACTTAAACAAGCACCACGCTTTGTTGTGGCTAAGTTACGATTACCATAGCAATAAAAGTAGCGACCAAGCCAAATTTTAATTTAAACCCATCCAGAAGACTTAAAACTCCTCATTCCCGTGGGAATTTCGAAATAAAAATTATATAAATACAATTCATTCATGAAAATAATTTTTGCTTTAACATTTATATCATTCCATCAAATCGGTACTTTCCTAGGTTTGCGGTTATAATCATGCGGAAGTTGGATTTTTGTGTAGTGATTGTGGTGGCCTCATAATTACAATGATAATATAACTCGTGTTGTTTGATCATTTTCGTTTTTGACAGTATGACCAACTGCTCAAATTGTCACGCTCTACATAGCGCCAGAGAGTCGTTTTGCTACTGCTCATGCGCTTTAAATAATTACTTTCTGAAACTCACTTGAAAATAATGATTTTAATCTTGTGAAAAGGAGAAGGCACAGGGGCTTTATTCCAATGTTGTATATGAATATCGTTTCATAATATCTTGGTGATATAATAATATTATATATCGTTTGACGGCGTGCGAAGTGCAGGATAGAATGACGTATCATTCCATGATAACCTTAGATATCCTGAGGAGTTAGAGTTCGCCGATACTTGGTGCGTGTATGCGACGAAAACGGTCCATAATAATTCAAACATTATCACACCCCTACAACGTTTGCTTTGTTTGCATGTCATTATTCAGCATTCGAAATTAATTAATGTTTACTATACTCTATTAAATTTGTATTATTCTACAACAAATGTTTGCAGAGAATCTTTAAACTTGATTAATTATGATAAACCTATCAAACAAAAACATATAAATAGGCTCATTAAGTTATTGAGCTTGATTTATTGATTGACTTTTTCTGGCATTCATTTTAAAAGTACAAGTGCAAGACTATTAATCTTGGGATTGACTGTCACTGGTCAGCATGATCCCTCTTGTTCCCAGAATCCTTTTGTAGAATTTATTTCTTTGTTTAATTAAAGTTATCTTAACTATTTTAAAATATGTTTTCTGTCAAACATAATCCATGGCCTTTTAAGGTTTGAGGTACATCAAATTAAACAAACCTCGGCTTATTTGTGAAACGCACATAGCCCGGGAGCACTGCGGCGGCTTGCGTTGAGTTTAAGTGATTGACTGAGCTAAGCAATAGCGGGCGTGGTCGGTAGGTGGATGAATGAACGCTGGTGGCAAAAATGTCTTTAGCGCTTTCGCGCTTCGGAGAATACTTTAAAAGCACTTGGTCCCGGTTCTTATTTTAGAAAACAGTCGTTTAGACATGTTAGAAGCGTTCGGGCGGCATAAAAAGACTTGAAGCAGCTCTCATAGCCCGGCGGCTTGCGTCGATCCTAAGTGATCAACAAAGTTAAACTGAGGCGGGCACGGTCGGTAGTTGCAGACGTTGAATGGGTGACCGTTAGTGGCAAAATTCTTCAACGCTTCTGTGCTTCAGAGAGCACGTAAAGTTGTCGATTCCGGATGTTATCGATCGATTGCAGTCGTTAAGCAATGTCGGAGGCCTTCGGGCGGCCTGAAAACTTCTGACGCTGGGTTGGCCACTAACCCCTCCACCAATCCCACGCCATGTAGTGGGCAATTAATGAGTTAAAGCCAGACATACCTACATGTAGCAGATATCAAACTTAATCATCGTGGAAAAATTAGAACATTCCAATTCCATGCCAAATTTTGTTTATCATATTATAGCATATTATACGGAATCCTTAATCAGCCCTTCTGTATAATCCCGAATAGTTTCTTGGTAGTTACTTGTTTGATCTTTAATAAAAATCAAACCCTTTTATAACTTTCTTCGTGGCGTGTTTTTGTTACGAGGAATGAACCACTATAATTTAACGTCAATGAAGCTTACAAATCGAATGCTATCTAGAACAAAACCATTATGGTGAGGTGAGGGCCAAACTTCAAATCCACTCAGAAAATGACCAGTGTGTCTTAGGTAGGTCGTTTATTCTATAAATTAAGTTAAATTTTATTGTCATGTGCAAACTGTTCTTGGCTGCGTTGTTATCGGTAGTTTATAGTAACAGCACAAGCCTTTATATGTCGATGTATACTCAACGGTAAAACGAGTACGTACTCCACTCGAACATACATATATTTATAACCATTGTTAGCGACGCGCGAGTGAAATAAAAGAATCTTCAATGGATTTTCAAGGCGAGATGGTTGTAGAAGGATTAAAAAATATATCTGCAATAAACCATAGACTCCGCGCCGTGAACGGGGGCGTGAAGCCGGCAAAAAGTGCGCCTCGCCTTGTAATACACACGGCGGCACTCACACCAAAACGACTTTTGTGTTCTACATAATAAAAAATAAATGAAGCTTTGTGTTCCAAAAAATAAAGTTCAAATTTGTTCTAGTTCAAACTGTCAACATAGGGCATTCTATTGGTTCCGATGTGTGTTTTAGGCGCACTTTTGCCGGCTTCACGCTTTTGTTCGCGGCGCGCCGTCTATACATAGTTTATTGGTCTGAGATCTGCAAAATATAGTCGTAATTTTCTCTGTCTATTGACAAGATAGACAGTTCTGTCTTAATAACTTTAGTTTTAAATGTCGCGCTTCCTTCTCCAGCCAGTCTCTCCCACTTTATTAGATTTCAACAGAAACTATTTTAACATAAAACTTAAGAATGAATAAAATTATATTACGCGTCGTTTACGTCACTAACAACCATATATCTGATATAGCAACCCATGGACGATGATATTGGTGTCGTTGATGATCATGGGCGACGGTGACCACTTACTATGAATTGGCTCCTTTGTTCGTTTGTTGGCTATTTATACAGGGTAATTTGTAACTCGACGTATTCCTCTTGGGATGTGGTAATACAACCAATTTCCAACAAAATTATACATAATGTCCCTAATACCAAGTCAGCTGGTTATCGAGATATTCCTTATTTTTGGTTTTGGTCAAAGAACACCGAATTTGACTACAAAAAAATCAATAAATAAAAAAGTAGTAGTTTGAATTGAGTTGTGTGCATTTCTATCAGTGACCAATACATCAACAATCATTTATTAATACTAATGCAGGCACAAGTGTTACACATTTTAAAATAACAAGTGAATTCTTGTAAAATAAAATATTTTCTTATGAATGTGGTCGATAGAAAAGTAGATTTATTTTAAAAAATTTAGTATACATCAAGCGTACAAACAACATGAAAAACATCCTTGTTTTATAAGCTATCCAAACAAGTAAAATTATTAAGACACAAACAAAACATTTCAGAAAAAAACGTATGTAGAGCACGTGCGACGTAAAACCCTTTGTTATCGTACCGCGGTATGAGTTCCTGAGTTGCAAACTTTTTAGTTGTTATTGTCGTTTGTCTATTAGACCCACTTGATCATTTAAAATGAAAATTAAACAGCAGCAGTGTTTTGTTTCTGGCTACCAACGCGATCTCCCAAATTCACGTTGATTTTGATCACTAAATAAGTATGACGGCTTAAATCACCCTGTATAAAAAATGAATGAGGAAAAAGACAAAGTATTCTTTTAATGGGTTCTGTTGTAAAAATATTTCCAACTTTTAATTATATTGTACCTTGTCGGAGAATTTTGAAGCATTCGTAATCATTGAAAATGTTTGTTTTATTTTACTTATTTTAACAGGATTCTTTCCCATTTTATTTTGAACCCTCCACTCAAATACCGACGACTTGACGACCCTGTAGCCTAGTTGGTAGCGACCCTGCCTGCGACGCGAGGGGTCCCGGGTTCGATTCCCGGCCGGGGCAGATATTTATGTGGCAGATAAATATTTGTACTCGGGTCATGGGTGTAATTGTAATGTGTTTGTATAATATGTGTAGTCCATGCCACCCGCGACACAGGTACCTAGTAACCTACTGCGGGGGTATGAGTGTGTTAGCGTTTATTATAAAAAAAAAAAAATATAAGGTATATAGGTAAGTTTACTGTGTGTATCTGAAGGTATGTATGTTTGTCTGTAGGGTTACAGGTCTTAAACTGATAAATCGGGTTTGAAACAGATTTCTTAATGGCAAAGTGACTTGATCGGGAATGTTTTAAGTCAGTGTTCAACTGTTCAAAGATCAGCCCTTTTCTTGTTGTTCAAGGGATATGAGCAACTTCTAGCTACTGAGCTCAAAATTTTAAAAATGATGTCGCAAGAACATAGTTACTCTGGCATTTTGTTGCAACATTATCTGCAATCAGCAGGATATTCACATCTGCAAGTTATAGCAGAGCTCGTATCGTGTAAATTCGTGTACCTATCTATGTGCTCTTTAGAATGTTCTCACTGAAAATATTAACTTATTGATGGCATTTCTTAGTGAGGGGTTTTAAGCACTTTTTTATATTGTATCTGAATGTTCCCATTTAAATGAATATCATGAGAGTTTTTATATGGCACTTGACCTTACACCTTTTTACTTTCATTTAAAAGACTGTTGATTAAGGTCATGCTAGCCGCAGAAAAGTAATTTGATAGTGCACGAGTATATAAAACAATGGAAGATAAGTGAAGAGCAAATTTTATTAAAGTGCTCCGGGCTCTGGATAACCTACAAAGTTTCTCAAGGACGTTATACTTGGTTACCTACTGGGTTCACTGATCTAACTATTTAACGTTGTGTAAAAATATATATCACAATATTATTTAATTATTCATTATCAGGTCGTGGTTTATTAATCTTGTGGTTAACTCATCCCCATGCACCCCTAGTCTCGTGAGAGTCGATTAATTTGCTGCATAATAGTGGGAGGCTCGTTGTCACTTATACCTCGTTTGCTTATGGGGAGATAGATATCTCCCACAGAATAAGTGTCGGTCGTTGAACTTTAAAAACCATAGTGGTTCTAGTTTTCTCGTTTCACGGAGCTCGAGCGTGAGATGAATGGCGTTAAATTAAAAATTCAAAACAAAGCGAAGCGGCGTGTGGGCGGTTGGACGGCAAAAGCGCGGAGGGCGGGCGGCGATCGAAGAGCGCGCGCGGAGTCGAGCTCGAGCGAGCGGGGCGGGGGCGGGGTGCGGGGTAACGATCCGCACCGGCCGCAGTCTTCCAGCCGCGAGCGCGCCGCGAGCATGAGCGACGTCGGGACGCTCGCAGCCATGGACGCCTTCGCAGGCGGCGCGAGGCGCCGGCCCGCGCGCCTGCCGCCGCCGCCGCCCTTCGTGCCGCCGCCGCCGCCGCAGCGCCACGACCACTACTACGTGCGCCGCAAGTCCCCCGTGCCTAGGCACTCCTCCAACCTGACGCTCTTCGCGCGCACCCATGGTACCCTGTCACCCCTTCATCCGCCACAGCCATCCTTCGCTGCACCACGCACACGTAGCCCGCAGCCGGCAACGTGTTCACCGCACCCGTGACCTACATCTTCAATGTCAATGTCTCGATCTCATCACCGCACGCACGATTCCATGGTTTCTTTGTTTCCTAATTTTTTAAGGAGTGCTTCTCTTCTTAAATAATTTAGATACGTAACTAAATAAACAATTCCAAATGTATGCACATTTTGCACGAATGTACATAGTCTAGTTAGATAGTGATTGAAAAATTTTACACGTAGGTACAAACATTAACACGTATGTTTAAAACATTAACACGTAGAATCGCTCTCGTTTATGAATTTACCGATAGTACTTAACACTTCATTAAATTTCCACATAAATCTAATGAATAACAAATGACTGCATTTCCCGTTACACGCGTACAGTAAAGTTTGGAGTCGATTATTACACAGTGCGCCCCTGCGCGGGTAGTAGCACTGTGGTAGCACCGCACCTCGTCTCAGGAGGTCAGTTCAAGGTTTGACCTTATAAGTGTCAACCTCAACAACCTCTGAATCATGATTTCAATCCATATTTACACATGAATATCGAACTCGTTTTCGGAAATAAATACGTAACAAACTTGTAGTATATCTTCAAGGAGTATCGCGCTCTACATAATATTATAATTCATTTGTAATGAATAGTTTTTAGCAGAAATAAACGTTTACTGTATTAATCTTAGTGTTAAAAAGTAAAGGATATGAAACGCTTTGGTGGCGAGGGATCACAATATAATAGTAGAGTGCCGTTAGTCAAGGTGTGGTAGGACCGCCCCCGGCGCCCACAACCGAATGCCTTACGTAGTCAGAGCCTTTCATGACTAACATTATTATTACCACACATTTATTTACCATACATTCTTGGTCTGATATTATTCGAGCCAACCTCTACTGCGCTGGTAAAATTAATTATTCACTGTCGCTTTCAAACTTTGTACAGGGTTCTCTATTACATACATTTTTAAAGCTGTTAACCCTTACACCTTGCATAAGCAATTTAGAAGTTTCATATTGTGGTAACTTTGATTACATATTACATACATACTACACGAGATAGTAATCTTTGATTTTAATTGGTATTTTAAGGATTTAAGTCAACATTCCGATGGACTTTTACTTTCTTATTTATTATGTTTAAAAACTTTCAAAAAATAATCCTAGAGACTAAACAGAAACAAAAAAAACTTTTGTTTTATTCGAAGTTGCAACATAATCATAATTATGATTGTTTCAAGAACTTACAAGAATTTGCAAAACTTAAAAAACAATGACGTTTAAAAAATCAACTTCTACGCTAAGTTTTAATTGTAATATTTCATTATGGATGGATGGACTAGCTTTAAATTAAAAATTTAATAATTTATAACGCTACTAAAGTACGCCACCTTTCGGATAATGTACTTGATAACTAGAATAACATTGATAAAACTCTACAAACTGTAAAACTCTACAACTTTAAGCGTAGTTAACCACCAGCGTAATAACAATAACATATCATGCATTCCGAATAGTTATACCTATGTCAATTATTAGATTGTATTCCATGGCGGAATATGGTGCAATGTGTATGGTTACGGGCTGATAATGATAAATGACGAAGGCGCCGCACTGGCCTCGCGCTCGCGCAACTATTTGCGTGCTTGTGCCGCAGCGTCGTGGCCGTCGGGCGCGCCGTACGCCATTTTAATGCCTCTCTTGAATGTCAGTCACCACATTCCAAACCTAATATAATCAGCGTCTCATTTAATAGCCTTGAGAGAAAACTAACAGTGCGTACATGTGTTATCAGGTGTCGCTCGTTTACACACGGATAGCGAATCTAATCAAAGTACGAGTATGACTATAATTATAATTAATTGCGTAACGTTTCGATATCGTCTTAACAATATCAATTACTCACAGTTTAATGAATACTTAAGATGTATAATATGTATATGTTACCGTTAAAATGCATAATAAGTTAATGTGCACATCGACTAGGTAATCTGCAGATTCACTGATATGATACGTTAAAGTGTAAAATTTTAATTAAAAAGGCCTTATTTGCACTTTACCCAGTTAGTCTGCACAGTAACGGATGGTACTTCGTTAAATTGCGGATGACTGGCTACATGAGTACCAATTTGTGTTGATGTCGTGGCCACGTCGTAGATTTGCTCACATCATGAAATGATCGACCATATCATGAAATGGTCGCATTTCATGAAATAGTCAACTCAGTTTGGCCAGATCGTAAAATCGTCTACGTTTCACGCTTTGGTCATCAACGTTTGGCCGAATCGTAAAAACGCGGAAAATAGAGCATAAGGCACTTCGAACCGTGACTTCTCCGGCGCTGCGGAAGGTGCAGCCCCTTCGCCCTTGCGTTACAAAGCACAGACACCCACGCTCGCCTGCGCAGCTTCGGCTTGCTGGTCGCTTTCGGCGACCAGCCTCAGCCACTCCGGCTCGCCCGGGTGTCTGCGTTTTGTTACAGCGGGCGGGGGCTGCCCTCCCTCCGCGCCTCCGGGTTCTAAAAACACTAGGGGTAGGGCATACAAGACTACGTGGAGTAGGGGTAGGCTAAGGGTCGGGCCACATTGATCGACGGCGATCGACGGTTTGTCCATACAAAAAGAGCGTAAAGTATGGAAAGCCGTACGCGTCCTTTCGCATCGACGAGCCGAACGCGCTCCGGCGGCGAACTGACACGAAACGCGATCGGTCGTCGACGGCGATCGACGGCGATCGACGGCTGACGACGGCGATCGACGTCCGACGACGACGATTTTTGCGCTGCTTCTTTTTCTTTCGTTTTTCTTTAATTTCTTGTTAAACGCAAGTAAAAATGATAGCTTTAACAATTGAACCGTCCATCGTGGTCAAGAGGCAACAACAGTATGAAACGTGTCCAGTCGTTTGTTACGATTTGCTAGCATACGGAGCTGTACGGCACCTTACAGCTGCGTACGGATGCGTACGCCTCCGTACAGCTCCGTACGGAAGCGTACGCCTCCGTACAGCTCCGTACGGATGCGTACTGATCCGTAAGCGGGCGATCGGCATAATGCGTAATAGTGTGTTCCTTTTCAATCGGCAAAATGCGAAAGGCCGTCGATCAATGTGGCCCGACCCTAATACGGTGCTGTAACCAATTCGACCTACCTACACCTTGAAGAATTTGACTGAGTAGTAATGGAAATGATTATTCATTGTTTTATATCCAAAATCAACCCAATTTTTATGTTTCCGTTCAATGTTACTCGTTTTTAACAATTGACGTGAATTGTCTTCTGAATTTACCGTATGCATGGTCGTTAGTCTGCAGATTAACTAGGAAGTATGTAGATTAACTAGGTAATGTAGGAACTCAAATATTTTTTTCCACTTTAACTGACTCAGCCAGATAATCTGCAGAATACCTCGTTAATCTGCACTCTATCTGATTTACGCAAATTAACGGTAATTTTTGTTGAAAATTTAAAAGTTAGCTCGTTTTTGGACAAAGCACAAAGAATGCTACAAATAGAAGAATACGAGGCAGCAGTCGTGAAGAATGGCGGTCGTGGCCGCGGCCCGCCCTTGACCCCTCCACAGTTTCCGCTGCTCCGCCGCAGCCGTCGTTATGATATCAACGCTCCATTAAACCTTTTGTCCACGATGCACATCATTTGCACCCATTCTTTTTCAAGATCGGATCTTTAAATACAATTCTATTCTCCTACGTTATAAAATCTACTTTCCGTTAAGGAAAAATTTTCTTTTATATTTTCCTCTAGTATCGGTAAATAAACCAATTCTGTTTCATTTAAAAGTCGATACATACTTTGCCTTTGAAGTGTAACGCTTTATGTCGCATGATGTCGAATTCCTTTCGACGTAGCGTGTTTTGAGGGCGCGGGATGACGGATGAAAATATTCCAGTTATTTCTGGCTTATACAATTTCAACGGTAAATAGGTACTTTAAAAATAAACCCGTACTCGTACAGTATATCTAGGTCGAATGGTGATGTAGAAAAAACGTGAAACGGATTATTATTTGATACAATAACCGAATGAAGCTACTACATTTTCTAACTGAATTGTTGATGGAAACATGACGCAAAATTATCTGTAATTGTGATTACATTTATTGTGATTTGGTATGTTTTTTCATGCCTGGCCTTTCGTGGAGTTTTTTCTGTCTTTCAGCGGCGTGTCTCTCGCCTTGTCCACCCACACGCAACTCAATCATCATTGTCATGATTGTTTTAACACAGCCGTGACCGTTATTATTATTATGTTACGTTTTATTGTTTTGATTTTCGACCCACTTCTCTGATGCATTTGGTGTAGTTTCAAATGTCCTTAAAATTTTCTTTCACTTTGGAACTCTTCGGAATTAAAAATGTGGCTGAATTCATTTCCTCTCCCTTCTGAATCCCTGAATTCATTCTCCTTCGCCTCGGATCTCCGCTGTGTACGGACGTGTGTTTTGTTAAGTTACGTTCAGTGCAATTACAATTCATTATACTCAATCGTGCTATCACCCTTCCGCGCGAGTAAGATCGTCATTGAGTGAAAAGTATATGTGCATATCAGTCGCATCTTATTAATAGCGGCGCGTGCGCTTGACTCCGCCCACAGCAGCACCCCTCCCCCTCGCTTTGACGCATTACAAGTCGACGGCTGACACTACGAGCCGGCGGATAGATAAACAAATAGGCCTACAGCAGTGCAATATGTCAACCCCGCGAACTCCACCGAAACAGGCAACGTCTTTCACCAACTTGGCAATTACTGAGACCATCTGCGGTGGATCTGACTCGCAAATTGATACACTAGCCAGACAAAGCTTTGACCATCACAACGTCACGAGAAGAATAAAGCGTAAACTTAATGAATTCGACGACGCATCGGAAATAATCTCGGCTATAACTGATATGAAAACAGTGTTGCAAACTTTGGAAAACAAACAAAACAACAATTTCGACATGCTCATTGCGTCAGTTAATATAATAAAAGAGCAAAACTCCACTTTGCAGGAGAGTGTGAACTTTCTTTCTCAAAAATATGATGAAGTTATAGAGAAAATGAAGCACCTGGAACATGAGAATGTGTTGAGCAAAAAGAAAATCGACTCACTGGAATCAAAACTAGATGTTTTGGAAAGAAATTCGCGTAATTGTATGGTTGAATTGCGTAATATTCCGAAGCAACCCTCAGAAAATAAAGACACTCTCAAAACGATCACAAAAAAAGTCTGCAATAAAATTGAGCAACATATCTCCGAGTCTGACATATCAGATATTTACCGATTAAAAACAAATACTGAGTCGAAAAATCACATAGTAGTCAAGTTCACCACGGCATCGCTGAAAGAAAACGTCATAAAAAAATGTAAACAATATAACAAAGTCAACATGCATAATAGATTGAATACAACCCATATTGACTTGCCAGGAGCTGCGCGTCCGATTTACGTCGATGAATCGCTGACAACTAATACCAAGAGGTTACGGTTCCTCGCTCGCGAATTTATTAAAGACCATCAATATCATAGCTTTTGGACATCGTACGGTAAAGTCTACATAAAGGAGAAAGAAAATTCGACGCCTATTTGTATACATAGTGAAGAGGACCTTATAAAATTACAGTCCAAGTTACTAAAGTGACTAGTAAGTTATATGCACAAATGGTTCCAACCTTATTATTATTATGCATGTATAAAACTTGTTATTTTGTATACACTTAACAAATCAACTCATTTTTCACAATATGACTTCACAATAAACTTTAATGTTATGTATTACTTTATATACTATACGTATCTTATAAACATCAGGTATATTAACAATAGTTACTATGTTACTAACACTTATAGGATTCGCCTGATAACACACTTCCTAATACTACTATCAAGTGAGAACTATTCGTATAATGACGTCCAGTGCTTAAAAGAACACTCAATACACTTATACAATAGTAGGAATAACCTTACAAATATATATACATTTCTATTATGTTTACCAACTATACTTAACATTGAAGAGTTCTTTAGAAATCCTATGCCAGAACACAATAACCTTAAATATAATTATTATTATTATTACTACTACTATTTAAAATATAAACTAATAAATTGGCTAATTGCATTTTCTGTTAAGAACCTTATAAAAAACTATATCTTTTTATTAGACTTGCAAACTACACATTATATTAAGATACATTTTAAAAATCCTAAATTACACCGATATAACACTAATTATATACAATACTGCTACTACTTAAAATATATAAAAATTAATTGGCTATTTGTATTATCATCTGTTGGCGACTTTATAGTTTCAACGAATGAACAATCTGACTATAAAATTCGATAGTAACGATTATAGTAAAGAAATAGATAACTTTTCTGTCGCCTGTTCCTCTGCATGCGAAATCGAATATTGCAAAAACCTTATTACACATCAGCCTTCATGTTTAAAAATTATACATCAAAATATCAGAAGTATAAGCTGTAATAGTCCGGGCTTTCATATATTGCTACAAAGAAGTCTTATTGACTGGGATATTATAGTTTTAACTGAGTGTTGGTTACAGCGGACACACAGTATACCATTACTGAACGGATACAAATATGCGTCCACCAATAACAATCTAACACAGAACGAAGGTGTCGTCGTATACTACAAATCGACTTTCCACTTTAAAATACTGGAACCTACAACCATACGTGAAGCAAACTGTCTTACATTAGAGATTGAACGAAACACCTTACTATTATGTATATATAGACCACATGGATATAAAAATGCTACAACATTCGTAGATTCACTTGAAGTTTTTTTGAAAAATAACTCTTCCTATTCTAATATTATTTTGATCGGTGACTTAAACATTGATATTGCCCCTACAAATAATGATCCTTACTCGACTACGTACCTAAATATGTTAGCAATGCACGGAATGTTACCTGGGCACACCATCCCTACACATATGAAGACATGCCTCGATCATGTTATCCTAAAAACGCGTCTCGAGGCTCTCTGCTTGGTGGCCAACACGTCTCTAACTGATCATGATACTTTAATATTTATATTAAAACATAAAAATATCCATAAGAATGTTTCACAAGAAATGACAATCACTAAAATTATTTTTCCTAAGCTAGATGAATTTATGAATAAATTGGACCTCTCAAGTATCTTAAATATCTCAAATGTTGATCATGCTGCTTTGTCTTTGACTAACATCCTAACTAATGCAATTAATGATAATAGTAAAACTATAAAAATACCAAATCGCAAGCGAAATCTGAAACCCTGGATTACACCGGGACTAATAAAATGTATGAAAAACCGAGACAAACTCCATCAGAAGGCTAAAAAATACCCTGAGGATAATAATCTATGTATCACTTACAAAAGATATAGGAACTTCTGCAATTCGTTACTAAAAAAGTTAAAAAGAGATTTCGAAAAAGGTCAAATAAAAATAGCTTCACAAACCAGTAACAAAAAATTGTGGGAAACACTAAAACAAGTCGCCAACATTTGTAAAGATAAAGACCACCCAACAGAGCTAATTTTAACCCCAAATCCAATGCAAACCATGAATGACATCAACAAATATTTTATTAATGTCGGCAAAAATCTTGCAGAAGCCATTAAAAATAATAATAGTAATAACTTATTACATTCACCATACACTCGTAAATCTCACCCTCATTCTCTTGTATTACTTCCTACAGACTACCAAGAAGTTGACACTATCATTCAAAATTTAAAAAATAATTGTGCTTTTGGACCGGACAAAATTTCGGCCTCTCTCTTAAAGAGATACAAACATAAAATCATCCCCTCTTTGGTCCACATTTGCAATCTTGCACTTAGAACTGGTAAATTTCCTGATGAATTTAAAAAGGCTCAAATTTTGCCGATATATAAAGCTGGGGACAGAGCTTGTATAAATAATTATAGGCCGATTTCAATCTTACCCACATTTTCAAAAATATTAGAGAAGATTATGAATAAACAACTTACCAAATATTTAGAAGTTAACAGTCTTCTATCTAATTCACAATATGGCTTTAGATCTGGCTTGTCTACAAGTGATGCAGTACATGATATGACTGAGTATATAGTTAGAAGCCTGGATTCGAATCAAAAGGTGATTGTTATATTTATTGATTTAGCAAAAGCCTTTGACACGGTTTCTGCTTCACTACTGCTAAAGAAATTGGAAGCCTTAGGTGTCAGGGACATACAACTTAAGCTTTTTACGGATTACCTTAAAAATAGAGTTCAGAGGGTTAAGATAGGTGATATGTACAGTGACTACCTAGAGGTACATCATGGCGTACCGCAAGGTAGTATCCTAGGTCCAACACTTTTTCTTACATATATCAATGACCTATGCGATCTACAGCTGACAAATGGCAAGATAATTGCCTTTGCCGACGATACAGCACTGCTTTTTAAAGCTGATACGTGGAGCGAAGTCTTTAATAATGCACAAGTAGGATTTAATAAGGTGCTCGCTTGGTTAAATACTAATAGATTAACCCTAAATGTTGAAAAATCCAAGTATATTTCCTTCTCCATAAATAATTTCACATTACCGAAAGATGATAATTATAAAATCTACGCTCATAAATGTGATGATCTAAAATATCCTTGTGCATGTCCTGTACTTTCACCAACGGATTCTATTAAGTACTTGGGCGTTATTATCGACAACCATCTTAGTTTCCGACCACATATTGAACTCCTATCAACGAGAGTACGTAAAATAATTTATATTTTTAAAAATCTACGTCACATTGCTGATAATAACATATTAAAGACCGTTTACTTCGCATTATGTCAGTCCCTTATAACCTACTGCATAACAAGTTGGGGGGGAGCGGCGAAAACCCTTCTCCTCAAACTAGAGCGCGCACAACGTGCTATACTTAAAGTTATTTCGTTTCTCCCTAAGCTGTTTCCTACCCGAGAACTTTACATTCGCTCTAAGGTCCTTACTGTTCGGCAACTTTTTATTCTTCATACAGTACTCAAAAAACATTCTGAAATTAAATTTCCAGAGATATCACACAACTATAATAGGCGTAAACATATGGTTTGCACAAGAGTTCGATTGAACAAAAGATTCTCTCATAGATTCTTTTGCTACATGGGGGCTCATCTTTACAATAAAATCAATAGCAAACTTAATATATATACATTATCAAAATACCAATGTAAATTAGCAACGCAAAATTGGCTTCAAGCTCTTGACTATAGTACCACGGAAAATCTTTTAGCAGTATTATCCTAATATCTAATAATCTAATATCCTTATAACTATAAGACACTACCTACATTTAATCATAAACATAATTATGTCATACATATTAAATATCTATATATATTACACGTATACATAAATACACTTACCTTAAAGTTATGCAATTAATATTAACTTAATATCAAACCCTCACGCACACGCACACACACACACACACACACACACACACACACACACACGCATACACAGAGAGACACACACGCACACACTATATTTATCGTCGTTAACTTTCTTCATCAGCACACATAATCTCTCAAACTTACAATACAAGTTAATAAGTTATTGTAATATTGTCTTGTCCTACGAGTAATACAATACCACCATTCCGGGGCGAGGGCCTGGAGATCTGTCATACAGGGCTTCCTAGTACAGACTCCAGACTCTCACTAAACAGTGTTTACCCTAAACGACCACTAGGTACATGTATCTTACTGTAACTATATATTGTAAACTTGTGAGAGAAAATAAAGCTATATTATTATTATTATTATTATTATTTCTAATAAACAGGTAAATATATTCAGTAAAATAACAAGGATTCTAAATAAATAAACTGCAATTTATAATTTTAATTAAAGGTAATTTTTTCCTGCAAAGGCAGTAAAAATGCATACGTCACGGGTGAACGTACAGTCCCGCGTGAAAAGAAACATGAGTAGAGTAAAACCGGGCGTGTTTTTGTCTAACAAGTAAAATATTCTGCATAGTGGTATTTGTAATCGACCGGCGATGTATATTTTTAACGAGCTAGTGGTCGCGCGCGTATGTAATTGAGGGCGTAATTTTACGCGTACGGCGCACGAGGTACCCGCGACCGCTGCCAGCGCCGCCGCGTGCGTCTCCTATAGCGTACACTTGACATTGTATATTGCTATTACGAGAGGAGTTCCATCCTTCAAATCATTGGCATGTTTCTCTTGTTACGTCACCGTTCTTCAACGAGTTCTGAAATGTATGTTCGATGATGGATGGCCTGAGCTTTAATTTAATATTTCCGGCTTGTTTGTCTTGAATGCTCGAACAACTTCAATTTCTGTTAAATTTTGGTTTCTTATTATTTAATACCTATATGATGTATTTATTGATGCTCCTTTGGACGTAGAAAAAGCGTCTATTCTGCCTTTGTGTCTTGTTTATTGACACGAATCAGTGACTTCAAATGTTACCCTTTCCTGTGTAGCCTACGTCCTCGAATAAGGGACGGAAATTCATGTAAGCACACATGATTTTACGGCTACCAATCGTGTCCATAATACAGTGTACGTCGGGTTCAGGAAGTAACGACAGGTTACATAACGGTTACCGGATGGAGTCTCCGGGTTCGAGGGTGGGTTGTCCAAGGGCGACCGCATCGATCCGATCCGCTGCCCGCCCCCGTCCGCTCGGCTCTCCCACGCTTCTTTGTAGCCTGTTGAATAACTATCCACAGAGCTGAAACTGCACAAACTAATCACCGTAGAATTGCACAAGGGTTCAAGGATAAATGACGTAATGGTGCGATGTATCACTAACGACGAGACTTTGTACGCTTATAAGATTATTTATTATCATTGATAACAATAGAAAAATAAAAAGCTTACAAGGTTAGCAGCTGTAGGTAAATAGAGGATTTTAAATCGGAGAGCACATGGATTTGATCAAGTTCAAAAATTACGTCATATCTAGTGGTATAACTGGCGATGTGTCCATATTTTTTTAAATATTGTAAAAACACAGTTCAATTAAATTGTTGGCAAAAAATAAATTAATTTTGCTAGTCGAAACAAAACGAAGACAAACGGAATTACAGTAAACAGCAGTAATACTTTGGCACAACTTGAATTATTTTCCGAAGGAAAGGTGCGAGCTCCGAGACTCAAAATAATTTAATTTGCAAATTTATTATTGTTTGTCTTTACGTAATGTATTTAAGTTTAAAATACTCTTTATTAATTTAAACTAGTAAATGACTAAAGGTAAAATAAATTGCTTTGGTCTTTAATGACAAGTCTCCTTATTAATATTCTTATTGTAGACACATAAAAAACATATGAAACGTTCAACTAACATTGTAAAAACTTACTTTTGTGAGTAATCAATATTTCCTGGGACCATTAATTCGAATGCGGGCGAAGCTCTGGCGATAGCTTGTGAGTTATAAATAAAGCTATGAGTCCTAAATTGGCAACAATGACCTCTCATGTCGGCACCGAGTTAACCTTTTAAGATTTCTTGGAGTTGTTGAAGGTAGAACCGCATGTAGGAACGCGATAAAGGCTAGATCTCACGATTCTCGTATGTGACTCGATTTTGCCAGTAACTCCATCTATATAAATTTACTCCGCCCTTTGATAGTCGTACATGGTCTCTAGGGGAGCTCTGCTGTGTAATCATCAATGATAAAAGGATGTTGTGTATAGACGTCGGATGTTGTATAAGTTTTGACTCTTAGTATTTTGACTGCATTAAAATGAGTTTATTTTGTATGATAGGTAGGTACTTATACGACGTCTCGTTACAATTTTTAAATAGTCTAGTAGTAAGTAGGTATAATGGTTTTATAGCAATTAATCGATAATTATTGCAAATACATTAGATTTGCAACATAATTGTAGTCTGACGGGTGCGCGCAGCAATATATTGCAACATGTAGATTTCTAATCGGTTTGATTTTTATTGAGACACACTTAACTAGATCAGTGCAATACTGGCTCAAGCAGCTAACATTCATTTGAATAGTTAATGAATGCGGCTTTATGTGAACAACGCAGTATCTAAATGCAAGTATCATAATCCGTACCTAATTAGTAGGTACAAGTAAATTTTAAACTTGTCCTGATTTTTTTCTTCGTGATTATTAACGATCATCGGGGACGAACGAAACGTGGGCCATAGACGAATCCCGTTGTTGACTAATTGTCTAACCATGCAGGACAAAGAGTTCATTTTTTTTCATGTTGTTCATCAATCAAGTTAGGGAGCAAAGATACTGATAACATCGGCTCACCTGTTTGTCAACAAGTTAGTAGAGGAGCCTAGTTTTAACCTCAGGGTTGAACGCAGCCCCTGCACTTGCGACGCCACGTTCGACTTCTCTGAATGTGTTGAGGTTACCGTGACTCAATACTACGTACGGAGCGGCAGTTTCCGAGTAAAAACAAGTTGTGGTTTGTGGATGCTGCGAGTCAGGATGAGTTAATAATAGTGTTCCATGCGGCCAAGGCCGCGGTGCCGGCGCCGGCGATGAATGGGAGTCGCGTGCCGCGGGCCCACGGGCGGCGGGCTGCGGCTCCGTCACCCGACTATCACCTATTAATAGCGTTAACGACGTCGGGCCTGACGCTCTCGCCGCTGCCGTTCGCACCACCTCTGATCATCACAATATTAACACGATAAACTCAACAGCGAATGCGTAACGTTTGCGTATCACATCACAATACGTCGTTGAAAGTCATATTTTTTCGCTGGTAACTCTATAAATGGCTTGTACTATTGACAGCTGAGGACAGAAAGTTATATTCAAGTGACCGGCCTTTAATGGAAATGTAGGAAATACAGATGGGGAAACTTGTTTAGCCTGGCGGGCAGTATGGTTAAAAAAGTTATTGTAAAATATAACTACTTATTAATATCGAATATATAATTTCAATATAGGTACCTGTGCAGTGTGCACTCGATACCTGTTCGAAGAAATTTATAAACTAATTGATTTATATTTTGTTACTTTCAGAACCAAAAAAAGACAAGTTGGAGAATGGCGGTGAGCTGATGAGACCTGAGCGACCCAACTCCTTGACAGCGGGGAAACTTGCGCGGAGAATATGTTATCCAGGAGATGGTGAGTTGTTTTTCTTATGCCTTATCTTTGGTCATAAACATTTTTTTCTTTCATTTATTTTATCGAATAAATCACTCACGCACTCACATCTTCGCACTACACACCTACAGCGTAGGATCGAAAGTGCGGCTATTTGCTTGAATAAACACATACCTAATATGATACGTCACAAACACCAACGATTCGAGAACAAACGTTTATCTGCTGGGAATCGAACCCTGTCCTCTTACTTAACAGCAGAGTTATTATCATCTAGGCGAAGATATATTCCACTGTTAATATGATTTATTTAAAATATGACCTTTTATACATTCTAATTCAATTGCCTGAATAGGTAATAAAAATGATAATATAATTAATTAATTTCACAAACAATTTTGTTGTAATAAACTATTATAGGTATCATCATCGGTTTGATTGCTTACGTTCTAGCAATTTTAATTAAAATTAATTTAACATTTACGTACAATTTTCATTTACGTTAGCTGAATGCTTGAAGTTTTATGACTAAACGAAGTGTTCATTATCCTGAATGGGTAATGAAAGATACATCTAGTACACAAATTACATTTTATGATGGTAACGTTTTAGAAACGGTGTTCATTTAAAGTCTTAAATGTGATGATTTTTCACGTTTATTTTACACTAAGTATCTGAAAAAGTTTGTAAACTGACCTGCGAAAGTACTTTACACTAATTTTTACTAAAAGAAATTAGGCATTAGATTAAAAACATGTCACGGTAATTTCATTCCTATTTTCGACGAAGGCTCGTTTCGAGCAATGTCCTAACATAATTTATAATCAGATCATTTATTAATCAAAGTTAAACATTAACATAATAAAGTCTATTCATTTATAATTCCGTGCTACTTCTACGTTTGTGTGTGATTGTCTATGTGTGTGTGTTTGAGTGCGTGTATTGATTGTTTATGTTTATCAGTTATCTTATCTCTCTTTACATTCAGACACCTGATTCTTCCACCGCTTAATTCTCCTATGCTTTTATCTCAAGGGTATAATATTTTGAAACGAGGCTGTTTATTTTAATACCTATAAGAAACGCGCAGACATAGACTATAATCTCTCGCCTGCGGTGAAAGTGATCGGAGATGGCAATATAGTCTGTGGTTATTTCAGTAAGTGGTTACGGTGGCGTGGGCATGGAGGGCGGCGACGGCAGCGCGGAGGAGCAGCTGATGCTGTCCGACCTGCCGGAGCCGCCCATCGCCGTGTCGGAGATCGGGCCCATCCCGCCGCCGCCCATGTTCAGTTCGCCCAGCCCCACCAGGCACCACCAACACCTCGCACATCACAACCTCTCGGACTGTAAGCACTCGTGATAAGCGTCGCCGCTTGGTCGCACAGACAACGCAAGCTATTCGAATTTGGAATGTTTTTAAAAACATAATTTGATAATTTATCGCGGGTAATGCATATTCTTGTAGGATATGGGTCTTCACGCCGCGACTACGATTACGATCTATGCAACTGGATGATAAAATTGTATGATCGTTATCGTTATACTCATAACTGAACTAGTAATCGCTCTATTTGGAAGTATCTGGGATACGGTGAGCAAATTCGAATGTTCCTCTACAATTCATCGCGTAGTTTAATAAAAAAAACAAATATTCGTTTTCTTTATATTCAGGAATGGTATTTAAAATCCGAATAATATTCATTCTCCATATTCGTGTACATGCTTGCGATGTCTAGTCGATACTAAAATATTAATGCTAATACGAAACGATTAATCATTGACAACTTTTACGTTAAAGCTGAGGTTCAATTCAATGTAATTAAAGTTGAACCTATGGCTAAACGAAAATCGATGGTTTTACCTTAATGAAACTTAATGGGACGTAGATTTAATTTAATTGTGTAATTAGAGGTCTAGCCTAAGATTTATTGCTATGTAGGTAAATATTGTCAATAGTTAATTGTTTCGGGCCTAATGTTATCCTGTGTTTCGGTATAGTATTGCCAGCTTTATGTAGTATTGTTATGCTTTTAATAAATTGTATATAGGCATAATTATATTATATGAGAGTAACACAAGTTACTACATATTCCATAACTCTCATATTTCATAACACACATCATAATTATATTATATGTATTGGCAATTTGTAGTAGGTACCTATTTAATTTCGTCCATTGATCGTTCGCTCAGTTAATATACATATTTGTAAGTCAAATAAAAATGTCAGGGGAATTATCGGGCACAAATAGCTGACATGACTTTGAATCATAAATATTTGCTACGCTTTATTTAATACCTACTAATATTTAATTACTGCGTATTGTATATTTGTATTTTTAGGCATATAGCACATATAGAACTTTGCATGAAGCAAATATAGAGAGGAGACGTTGTATGTGGTTTTCTCTATGAAAGATCGCGTGATGCTTTGCGGGGCGAGGGGGATAAAGAAATGGGCGGGATCTAACAAGATTCCAAGATTTGGTGGTAAAAAATTCTTTAGGAATTAATGTAGGACGAATTTCAGTACGTATGATTATCAAGATATAGTAATTGTTAGCTCTACGCACCTATGCATTTTTATTTCCCCTGATACAAAGTGTCGCCATCTAACGTCGAGTAAAAATTTATTTGGTGAGAGCCGTCAGTAGACTGACTTAAGGCCACGCCCACTGTGATGACGTCAGGACCTAGTTGAGTCACAGTGCACAGTTGCTTAGGCCGTCTCCTCTCTATATTTGCTTCATGGAACTTTGCCTAAAAAGTAGTACCAGCTTGTGCTTGAAATAAATTCGTAATATTTTCCAGAACATAATTACTCATCTTTATTGTTGTTGTAAATTATAGTAATTTCCGACGACGCGCGGCAGACGGACGCAGCGGATGTTTGTATCTTAAGTTCAAAACCAACCTCATAAAATAACTATTATTGGCGTCTAATAAGGATGTGTCTGATTATCGTTGGCACGAACTTTGCGATGATTTGGCAAAATTATTGTCTTACCTAACATTGCACTGAGCTCTGCGGAAATTCTAGGAATATGCTCTATTTTTTATTAAAATTTAGCTGTCAGTTAATGTAACTTTATTACAGCCATATTATAACATATTATAATATCACGTGAACGGTAAATAGCTTTCGCATAAGGTAAAGGTATGTCGATAAAATCTTAATTACAGCAGCGTTTATGGCGTTAGTTTTGTTACTACAAAATCAAATATTCATTTGTATGGGGAAATAAATATTTTAAATATTAATTCGTATCTATTAGATTGATATTGAATTTTGATTGATTGATTACCTAATTCATATTGAGTCCGATGAATTCGGAGAAAATTGACTGATAGCTGAAAAAGATTATAAATTAATCTTCAGAAACAGCAAGACATAATCTTCACTTATAGTTAGCTATGTAAATTGCATTAGAGGTCGAAACCTTGAACGAGATGCGTTCGGCTTCAACTTAGAAACCGCGAAAGTTCACACTAGTGGCGAGACGACCGTGAGGTTTATCATATGTCCTTACCCTCAAATGGCATACACTCATCCATTTAGTTGTGGTAAATGACCTCTGATGTGTGTCTTAGTAATTTAAGCTAAATAGACTAACACAGAAATGGACCGTCGACCTTTTTATAATTAGCTACGCAACATTAGGTAATTTGACATAGTTATAAATCATTTGCTTCGAAGATTTGATACATTTATATCGGTTAGCATACAATATTGCATGCTTTTAGTCTCTTACTTATTCCACGAAGGCCCCATAAATTGTCATGATCTCGTGCATACTCATACTCTACTGTAATTTATGATTTTTTACTTATACGCGTAATGTCTGCGAAATTATTCAACGTATTCATAATTTTAACCTATATTTCATTCAACCCAGATAGACGTCAACCATCGAGACGTTTAGATATCTAGCGAGTAGGTATAAACGAATACGTATCAATCAATACGTGGATGTAAACGATATATTCGAGTATGTTCGATGCTCGTCACGATTACGCAAATTATGCTTTTCATGATCGTATTCGTGCAGTATGAAGTTGTCGATTTATTCAACGCGTATGTGAATTATGCGTAAAAGTCAGGACGCTCCCCACAAAACAATCATAACGCCAAGAATAAAATTTTTGCTACAGAAAAAGGAATGGTTAGAGCGATTTGATTTTGGAACGCTCTCTTAATTATCTGTTATTATCTGTGTCAACAGCGGAAGAGGAGGACGAGGGCGAGGAGTCGGAACCGGAGGCGGCGGCGGACACGTCTCGCGTGGAGGAGATCCCGCCGAAAGAGCCGCTGTTCAACGCGGTGCCGCTCAAGTCGGCGCTGAAGAAGCGGCCCGCGCCCGCCGCCTCGCCCGCCGCCACGCCGCTCGCCACGCCGCTCGCGCCGCGCCAGGACCACCACCACACCAGCTTCAAGTATGTACCGCTTTGTCTATATGCAATCCTAGTACACTCCCCTCTCCTGTACTTGTATTCGGAGAACTTATTCTCAAGTTTCTACCGCATTATTTATAAATATACAAACATTCCTACAATCTCCCCTCTCCTTTTTCGATTCTAGGAATTTACTTCTTACAAGAGGTGTAGTTACCTCGTTCGATGTCCTTGGTTGGTATAATTGGAAGAAAATATTATATGAAGATATTATAGATAGAGACGGTTCTCTAGTTATAATAGTTTTAAATACTATGTTACACAGTAACTACCCATTTACATTTTACCCTACCCATTTACAATGTGTAGTTCCATTTTATATTCATTAAGTCAGCTTATTAATTACCCCGCGTTAACCATTATTTGACGACTCTACAATTTTCACCCTTAGGCACTTCTCACACAACGCTATTTGTAAGAGACTAGGATCTTGTCCAGGTATGCTATGCGTCGCTCGTGAGACGACGCCATATATATTTACTAACTTCCGCACACAAGGCGACGCATCTAAGACGGGTATCCTGTCAGTCTCATATCAGCACAAGCTACATGCTACGCTAATCGCACGGTTCGATAGTGTTGCCAACTCCTAAAAATGCGAGTCCCTGGATCCTGCATCAGAAGTCGTTAGAAAGTCGCTGAATGTACAAAGAGCGGCGGTCTTGCGGTTTATTCCTATCTGTTCTACTGAACAGTTCTACTGTAGGACTAACCTTCGTCGCTTCAGCTGATATCGGCGACGCAACTCCGATGCAATTCTTATTTCTTTTCATTTCATATTTATGTAAAATTTTATTTTACTATTTCCATTACTAAGTTTTATTGAATTCTATTTTTTAAATAATATATTATTATAATTTGTAACGTTGTAAGGTACCTACTTACGTAACAAAAAATAATAACGTCTAATTATTTATTAATTTTTCAATTTAAGTAGAAGATGTAGTTTGAGAATGCCTTATTCTAATAAACTAGTTTTTAATCAGCATTCCTCATTTCATTACGCTCGAACTCTACAACTAAAATTCGTTGTTGAGCTAACATGCATTACATACCCTAAATCTATTTTGATTGCTGCTCCAAAAGTCACCAGATATAAGTTACTAAAAATTTCTGTCACTAAAACATTTTGTCACCAAATCTTACTTTTAGTCGCTAGGACTTACGCAAAAGTCGCCATTTCTAGCGACAAAGTCACTAACGGCAACACTGACGATGACCAAATTTTTGACGTGATGGTGTGATTAGTCGCGCGTGACTAATGTGACTAGACGGCCCGTATCTAACGGGACACTCCCGTATTCCTTTTGTATGTCCCGGTGTCCCCTTTAGATATTCGCGCAGTTACGACTCAACTCTTAAAACCTAAGTAACTCTTTCTTCAACTCTTAAATACGCTCATAGAGTTGAAGATATTCACAAAACCTGGAAATTGTTTAAACCAAAAGATGTCCCAGTTTGAGACGAAAACAAAATGGTCACATTCGGCATGACATAGCGCACGCATGCGCCCGTCAAGGAGATCTGTCAATTCCAGGATGTACAAACAATGGATAGGCCTTGATAAATTTTCGCCCCTTACCCCTTTGTGCATGAAGTTGGCGTGCAATTGAATTTGGTTGTTATATTTAAAAACGAAAAAAATTCATATTGTGATCTCGTTACCGCGTATAGTAATTTTAGCCGTTCCATCTCTGTCACATTTATACATGTCAGACGCCATTCTACTGTTTAAGAAATAATTAAAATAATTAACAATACAATATTTACATATGAAATGGACTTATTTGTGTTTCTTGGAGTATTAAAACAGTTTATAAAGGCACAGAAAACTATATTTTATACTTTTGTGGACGTAATTACTAAAATCAATTAAATGTAACGTGCGCCATTCGCTGCAGCCTACAAAAGAATACGACTTGATGTATGTGACATTTTCGTACCTAACCCTAAAGTATGGTAAGGTCACATCTATTAGTTTTAAATTTCTGGTCGATCCAAATTTCATTTGAGTAGTGCAGTGTGAGGACACAGGGTCACAGGGTAGCATACGAGTAGGCGAACTGGGCAGTCGCGTATCTCATGAATAGCGTTGTGTGAGAAGTGCCTTACGTTTACAATTAATAGCACCAGCGCCCAATAGCAACCTTAAAATTGACATGGTTATTATTTTTGTTGTAAACCAATTCATACAAAAAATAAAACACGTGATGTGACCTCAAGCATACCATAATAGGTATGTACATTAATGGAAACCATATATCCATATTCGTTAGCCCTCTCTGAGATTATCCAGAACAAACGCTCAAACAAACTTTATGTTTGATAAAAGATTTATTGCGTTAATAAAAACTTTAATAAAAGGTTGATGATGAGACATTGATTAGTTGTAGTTAATTATTCCATGCCAATCAGGCACCCTAGACAAGATGCTTCTCAAGAAGCGTTTAAGGCTAACAGAAATAAATGGCAGAGGAGTTAATTACAGGTAGAATACTATAGACGACTGAGTGGCGTAGTCATGTTACAAGGCAAAAACTTGTATTTTGTATAACTTATATTAACGCAGGTCTTTGCAATATGCGGTTTTTAATGGCAACAACCGCCGAAGACCAGTTATTTATCAGTTCTTTTTATTTTCAATTAATTTACCTAAATTGGTTCTTTAACGACCTAAGGGATCGTTGTATAGTCTTCAAAATCCCTTATGTACAAAATTAGGACCTACAGATGAACATTTATATCGACCCAACTTCTTTACCAATAGGTTATTATTTTTTCGTATAACATAGGTGGATGCGTCAAATATTCTCATGTGTTGTAAATTATCACTTTGTGGGTAGGCCCAAAGCTTCGGGTGTCCTTTTTATGCTTTTCCTTTATATTTTTAAAATAAAGGAAGGACTTTGAGTGTCCTGTCGTAAATGTAATTTAGGTCCATTGTATATATCCTGTCCCATAATAAGTATGTATTTTTCTCCTAATTAATATTACATTGTAGTGAAAGAATGCATTCCGTTTAGTTTAATTGTCAACCAATTTATAGTTGAATAGAACTGTGGCAAATTATTGAAAGAATTATTGATTTCTCACAGGCACACTTAATGCAATTAATTACCTACTCGATGTGCACATTGTATTATAAGAACGTAATAATTCACAAGATGTGACGTACGTAGAAATTGTTACGAGAAATTAATTAGGGTTCCGTACCCAAACGGTAAAACGGGACCCTATTACTGAGACTTCGCTGTCCGTCCGTCTGTCTGTCACCAGGCTGTATCTCATGACCCGTAATAGTTACACAGTTGAAATTTTCACAGATGGTGTATTTCTGTTGCCGCTACAACAACAAATACTAAAAAACAGAAGAAAATAAATATTTAAGTGGTTTTAAGTAGTTTTAGTATCTAGTAGATAGTTTAGTTACCTTTCGGTCCAAGAGATGGCGTTGTGCGTAAGATGTGGCTAAAATAAAACAATTAAATATTTAAGTGAGGCCTTCATACAACAGACCAGATTTTTTGGCGTTTTTATACATAATGGTACGGAACCCTTCGTGCGCGAGAGACCGACTCGTACTTGGCCGATTTTTTAGTAACAGCATAAATGTTCCTAAGATTCTTTGTTGGACAAGTTAACTATATGTTATATTATTATTATATTGTAATTTAAATTCATGTATTACGTCCAAAAATCTTAATGAAATAAACACATTATCTCTTTTTCTCAAAACACGAGGTACAAAGTAACATAATTTACCTTATCGACGCGAAATACTGTTTTGTAGCTCACACACCTAAATATCGCGTGTCGTTACAATAGATACACCTGCGTGGTGGCCGAACCTATGGAACATTAATGTATTTAATTTTAACACGACACAAACGTTGTTTGGGCGTGTTTGTGAAATTGTCCGTTTATTTTCATCCCGCGCTGGCGAGCAGACGGCCGCCGCCCAAACCGAGGATTCGCATATGGTAAACGTCCCACAAGTTTGTCAATGTTGTGCAACCCACCGACCTCCCGACGGTCCGCTTCGCTCCGCCCATGCATCACGCTTCCTATCTCGTCTCCCGCCATCATCAACACGCCACCCACTAACACAACAACTCGGGTAACTCCGCACGTCCATGTGTGCGACGCACTGTCCACTGTGAAAACACCTAACCACACCCACACACTTGCAATTCACAACCGAAACACACGTTTTAATATTTCAAATCAATACACACTCTTCTTCACCTGCGTTTTCTATGTGTATGTCATTTTGAATGATACTTGCCTATAAATTTGTGGTTGCATGTAAGTGTATAAACTTTAATATTATAATCTGTGTAAACTGTATGTCTTTGTGTGAACTTACATACGTCGACTTAAATTCTACTTCTACTAGACTGTTGTTGTTGTAGTGTTTATAATGAAAATTCAAAAGCTTATTAAGCTTTTTTATATAATAATAGTCTCTTCTTTAGAATAACCTATAATAAGTGTATCGTTAAAGTAATGTAACGGCAATTCGACACGACAGTGGTCGCGCACGGCTGCACTGACGTGTGCCCAGAATGTTAATAAAACGAAAATACATTAAACGCTCTAAATAAATTTGTGCCAGTATCTAAAGTAGGATTTAGATTAAAACGTTGGTAGCAATGTAAACAAATAAATAAGTTGACTTGTACAAAAGGTCGGACGAATAAGACTTCATCGCCTGCAGAACAAAAACTTTTCACCATTATGTCACTTAGATTGCTTTTCTTTTGAAATGCCGTCTATTGAAACCACTATCGCGCGAATTCGCTCACGAACGACAGTGATTTTTCATTTCTTTTATTCATTCGCTTCACTGAATCTACAAATTTATGTAGCTCAATGCTCTACTTCCGCAAGCGCCTAAGTGATTGCAATACACGAGATGAATGTACACAACTCGAAGCTGTAATGTGATACAAGTATCATTGATAATTTCATGGGGATGCGACTGTGGAGTTTTGAAAGCTCTCATGTCATGTATACGCCGCTTTTTGAACCGTATCTATTGAAATCAATTTACGTGGAACGATGCGTTTCACCGATAATAAATTATAAATGCTCAACCATTTCTTAACAGTATTAGAAGCAGTGAAGAGATCATCGCCCTTTAGGCTACTGGACATTGTAACCATTGTAATCTTGAGTTTTTGTTAGGAACCGTATTGTGACATCAGGCCGAATTATTATTGTCGTTCTTATTAACAAATCGTACAAAAACTATGATAGCGTAATTATATCTTCTATTTCTTCGATATTTTCCTAACTTTCTGTACTTTGAGTTGCATATTTGTGTTTAGAAATTCAGATGCCAACAGTAGATTCCACCGCTGCAAGTGGCAAATATAGGCTATACTGTTAGATGATGTCGTTTTCTCTTTGTGTTTCTTCTCGCTTGTATAATTGCATTCATGAGCCTACAGACAAGAGCGTTAGTCTTGGGGCACTAACTTTTCATATGAAACATTAGGCTTGGCACGGTAGCTCGGCAAGGCAAATCGTCGCGTTGTCAAACTACGAGGATTAGACACGTTTGTCTTGTGGCGACTGTGCTATTGCTGCAATGGGTAATACTAATAGTGATGTATGTTACAATGCAGTAGTAGCCGGCCGGTGCGCGTGGGGAACGCGCTGGAGAACAAGGAGAACGCGCGGCCGTGGGAGGAGCACCGGGACGACTACGCCAGCGAGTCGGAGCGCGTGGCCGCCAAGCTGGCGCGCAAGGAGAGCCTCAACATCAAGCTGGCGCTGCGCCCCGACCGGCAAGAGCTGATTAACAGGTATAAAGACACGAATGTACGCACGCACGTATGTACGCTCGTACGTACGCGCGAGCACTCACACATATATCCACTTTATCATAATTAAGTTCAATGCAAGTGTGTCTATTGAAAATAAACCGAGACAGTCTGTGGATTTATATAATAACCTGTGAATATCCCACTCCTTGTTTCTTTTGTACTCTGACAGCGCAAAAATGTTGGTAATGTGCAAATTGACAGAGAAATTATTCAGCGTTCATTTAATCTGAGTTCATACATTCATACACAACACAATTGGACTGTAAATCAAACGTTCAATCGACGTCGAGAGGGTAGAGATACTGTACATAATGAAATCTGGGTTTGAACTCTCATGACATCCCTTCGAATTACCTCCATATACATTTATTCATTCAGATACACTTAATAAATATGTCAAATCAATACTTTTAACTGTGCCAGCCGTACCATGCATGAATATTTACTTTCTAAATATAGCACTTTCTATTTAATACGACTTATGTTTAGTGAATAGCAATGCCTATAAGACGTTAACCATTAGGGTGCCTTTCCACCAGAGATGTGCTATGCTACGTTGCTAAGGATGCGTTTGCCATACATCATCTATTTTGCCATACATCGTATTCATTCGTAAGGAGGTTTCTAGGGGGCCCAATGTATGTGATTGGTAGATCTCAAACGCATCCTTAGCAACGTAGCATAGCACATCTCTGGTGGAAAGGTAGCCTTAACCTCACAAAAAAAACAAATCCCTTGTCATATATTATTTATAGAGGGCCAGACTCAAGTTACAAAATGTTTTAATTATTCTAAAATCAGAGATGTTCCGACTATCATCACTATAGACACTGAAACAAGTAAAGTCCCCTGTGTAGTACAGTTCTACCACCCTTGCCCACATCTATAGTCGCTATGTAAAGGAGTACTTAGTCTGAGTCTAAGAATAACTGAAAATGTTATTGTGGTGTATGTAGGTATTTCTTGAATCTAAAGCGCAAAATTTCTTCTTCTATTACAATTTAACCTCAATTCGAAAATCGGTGAAGGTTATTAACCTTTAAATAATTTATGTTGATTCAGTAAGAAATTTATTGAAGTTAGGCGTAGGCGAACGTTCCACTTTAATATTTGTGAGTAATATTAAATTCCAACTTTCTGTGTATTTTATTTTCTTTGAAACTTTTGGCGATCCGAAGTTGGAAGAAATGCGAACAAGTGGCAATATCAGGCAGGTTAAACAGAGAAGATTTTGAGTTATTACTTTTTTAAAGAATATATATTGTGCCTACTCCTTCGAGAAATGAAAATATTTAGAATCGTTACACATATTTTATTGAGAATTTTGAATCTTTTATTGCTCATTTAACTACTGAATCAAAACAAATGAGTATCTTGAGTATCTCTGAGTATCTTGTAAATAATTTAAAATAAAACTATGCCACTGATGTTGTTGTTTTCGAAGTTACGTGTTTAGTTATTACTAGAAGGTATGATGTAACAGCGGCCCGTCGTCCGCAGTGTCGCACGCGCGTGTGTCGCTGCGATTGCCGCGATGCACGCCTGGGAGCGTTATTTTCGTTTGCCTACTCACCCATTGTCAACTTTTTATTTCTTCCTGTTTCTCGCAGCTCGCTCTTGGCACTGCTGGCATTGTCAGCGAATTGCAATTAGACCTAATGACATTGTGTCACATCAGGTGTTACATAAAATAATACAAATTCTATAGTGAGTACGGCGTAAACAAACCGCGGCCGGGCGCGGTGTGCGTGTTTCGCTAAAATGTGATAGAATAACAACCTTTTAACTAATTAAACGTTATCGGGATAACGTGTTGGGATTAAGCCAAAGTTTCGCGTTAATCCGACATGTTTTCGGAGACGCATGTGCTTTGGCAAATTTTGTTTAGCCGGTCGATCGCCAGCGTCCGCGCGCAAGTGACACGAATTTTTTTCGCCGTTAGTGTGCTGAGCCGTATCAGAGAGAAAGTTACGTCAGTGATCCGAATACCGCTTTTGTGTTGGATGTTCCGTTGTGTGTGCATTCGTAGTGGATTTGGTAACAGTTTTGATGTTTGTCACGCAGGAATATTCTGGTGGTTCAGAGTGAGCACGAGCGGCAGGAGTCGTGGGAAGCGATCGGCGCGCGACTCATACGGCGCCTGTCCATGAGACCCACGGCGGAAGAGCTGGTCGAGAGGAACATACTTAAAAGTAAGATAGATAATACTTACACGCAAATATATTAACAATAAGTCCTCGTTAGAATATTTATGATAATTACTATCGACCCGGCCTCGGTTCGCTTGGGTATTTTTAATCTAGATAATTAATGTGCCCGCGGGACCAACGGACGTGGAGCGAATTTCGGTGTAGTAGTAGTCGTGATTAATTGCATCGATTATTTTGTCCTAAGAGGGATGGCGGCAGTCCCACGGGTGTACGAAATTACAGGTCCATTGTGTCGCGGATTAAGAATTTGCACCAAATGTTCAACCACTTTTCACCCTTTTAGTACCGTTTCGTCACACTTATCGATGCTGATTGTATTAAGTCGCATACAAAGGCTTTACGTCTATGACTATAAAGACTATGCTTCTGCTCACGACAACGGCGACCGATTGCAAGTACTTTTTAAGCCGACCCCGCATAGATAAGTGCGGGGAGACCCTAATTTGACGCACTCGTAACAACCTCAAGTGGGGTTTGTACGTCGATTGGTTATAAGTGACGAGGGGCTTCATCTTCCCTTTAGATAACATAAAAACTTTCGTGACCTTGTGTGGCCTATAAATAATCCATCCATACTGAAAAACGTGGTGTGGTAGTCGCTCTATCGTTTTGTGGAAAGACGTGTGCCTTTCAGATAGCTGCAATGAGGTTGAACTCAGTGACAACAAAAATAATATAACTATTACATCTGTTAGTGTGTACTAGGGTTCAATTTTATTATTCTTTGTTTAGGAATATGAATGCTAATAAGTTGTCAATAAACAGGTCAGTCTCCGGCTGAGGAAAAGAAGCAAAAGGAGGAGAAGAAGCGATACTTGCTCCGCAAGCTCAGCTTCCGACCCACCGTAGACGAATTAAAGGAGAAAAAAATCATTCGATTCAGCGACTACATCGAAGTGACGCAGGTATCGTGGACATTTATTTATACTACAATAATGTTCAAACAGCTGCGATAATCGAGTACGAATACTTGGCTAATAATAACGTGTGGTAGTCGTGATTTGTATCGATATAATTTGTCCTCAAGAGTAATGAAAGTTTGTGTGTACGAAATTTAAGGTCATACGGGACTTAGAATAAGATTTTATATACAAATGTTTTGCCCCTCTTTTCATCCTTATACTTTTGCACTAATGATGTGACAGATAATGTACAGAAGTATTTCCTGAATAAGGTTCTTCACGCGAATGTTTTGCCCCTTTTTAGGGTTCCGTAGTTAATCCCTCTATACCCGTGTACAGCATTAAAGTTTCAGTCATATTTATTTATTTAACCTTTATTGACCACTATTTACAATATAACGGTACAAAAGGCGGGCTTAATGCTAATTGCATTCTCTACCAGCCAACCTTTAGGCCAAACAGAAAAACACGATGAGCGGTACTAAATGAAAAAAAAATAAGAAAAATATAACATGTCTACATAACATACCTAACACATATACACATACACATACACATATTTACTTATATTAATACATACACATTATATATATATACCTATACATATACTACATACTTATTATACATATTATATAATTATATATATAAATAAACATACAATTCCTAATATATATATACCTATATAATAAGAGATGACGATCTTACGACTTATGACTAACAAAATATCAATCCATTAGGTGAGTCTGGAGTCTTCTTTTAAAAGTTAACTTACTAGCCGGTTAAGTTAACTTACTAGTCATATCTATATTGTTTGTATATAGTATATACACAATGTATATGCGTAATATAAAATAAATAGTAATGTGAGCCTAATAAACATCTACCACAACTTCCCACCATCTCCAAGGGTTGACTGGTAGAGAAAACCATTAGGCATTAAGTTAGCCCATTGTATTTCGGGTTTTACGACTTTGGTCAAGTCTGATATTCGTCAAATCGGCAATTCGTCAAATCTGAAATTCGTCAAATCTGAAATTCGTCAAATCGGTAGTTCGTCAAATCGTCTGTTGGTCCAGTTAAGAAATTTGCCAAATACGCTATTGGTCAAGTCTTTGTACAGTCGATGAAGACATTCGTTTTAATTTCACAAACATGTTCTTTGTAGGAATTTACAAAAAGAAAGCCACCTGTAGTTTCCTATTTACATCCTCAAAACCATTGATGTATAAGTATCTAGATGGATAATCGAATCCGCGAAGACGTGTCAAAAAAGCTGCGCCAACTATTGGCGCAGAAGTACTTTCCCGCCAATTAGTGCCGATCGCGCCGCTTTCGTGTCACTACGTATTACGCGCGCAATTTAAATAAACAAATAAGAGGGATAACATGACGAAATGTGCTATTAAACTGTGCCGGAATTATAAAGGAAGGGTAAAAAGCTCAAAAAACATCACATATCATAGGCAAGTAACCAATAAACATATTTTTAATTAAATTTCAATTTTGATTTTTATTGTAACCAATTACCTCATTTTTTTGTCAGTGTTGCTAGTTTCTATTTTTATGCTCCCGACTTAACATCATTTTTGTGGGTATATAAATTGGTTTATGGTTACGTGTATATTATTTAGTTCATGTACTTTTATAAATCGATTAAAAAAAGGTGGTGTTTACCAATACGTTTGTGTTTATTTATAATAATATAACATTAATATTCGTATGTTTATGAGCCCATTTTAATGATTATTTTTGCATTGGGTCGAATAAACCACTTTTAAAGGTACAAGAGTAATGTGAAAAGGAGACGATCCAAAATTGTATGTAGTCTGGGCCTGGTTTTGTACCAGTGATAAAATAAGATAAAAAACAAAAATAAACCATTTTTGACTAATCAAATCCACGAACTCATCTTTATTTCATTGCAAAAAATATTTATTAACTCCACGTGACGAAATTATTCTACATAATGGCGGGCAGCAGACCAGAGGATTCATAATTTTTGACGTATGACGTTAGCTGTCAATATGCCTTCTCTATGCTTGAATGATGCTTGAACAATGGCTCGAACTCAGAGTGAAGGACGCCATCTTGCAAGTGTTGCAAGTAGTACCTACCGAATAACTCGAAATTAATTTTATTTTAGCAATTCATTTATTGCGATTTGTGAATTTATTATATTTTTAATGAACTTTCTGTATTTTTTGGTTTTTCATGGTTTAGTGTACAAAATCAGGCCCAAAATGGACCATCTCCTTTTCTAAAATTGTAAAGTTACCGTCTCAGATTAAGGTGAAAATTTGAAGGGAGGACGGGTTCTACACTCTCATTCGTCCCCCCAAATTAAATATTGCTCTCATAAAGTACTTACTTTTTTAAAATTATTTTTCTAAATCTCTAAAAATTTTAAGGTTATGTGGTCTCATTGGTTAATGTGTAAGCGCTCGAAGTCTTAAGTGTATGTATATGTGTGTGTGGACGTGTGTGTGTGTGTGTGTGTGTGTGTGTTTTAAACTACATTATAAAAAATAAATAACTTAAGTAGATCTAATTTGATTTTGGGGCCTAATTTTGAATCGTGACATCTCCGGCGCTGCGGAAGATGCAGCCAAACAGGCAAACAGGACTAACAATAGCGAAAAAGTAGTTTCGAACTAACCTTATTATATTGGTAGCACTGTCAAACTAAGCCAAGAGTCAGTAATCCATCCGCAAATCGCGTGTTTAAAAAACACCTCAAAGAATAAAACAAGTCGACGCACTATGGATTGGTAGGTATAGGTTAGTTTGGATTGTATAATAACCAAGCGGAAAAAGGGACGCCCGAAGGGGGTCCCTTCGAAATTTATTTACAACACTTCCTGCCTTAAAAGGTAGCAATTATCTAAATAATTTAGATAAGATAAAAGAACCTTGTACAGTATTTTAGTTCCGTCATAACCTTAAAAATTTTGAAACTTAAAAGAATAATTCAAAAAAAAGTATGCACTTCTTTACAGCCATATTTGGGGGGAAAGTTGGGGGAGTCACCAACCTCTCCTCCAAAAAATTTCAGCTTAATTTGAGGTAGTCACTTTATAATTTTTGGAAACTTGATTTTTTTATAATAAAAAAAGTATGCATTTCCTAGATTCAAAAATGGTGGGGGGAAGATGTGAGCGTCAGCCCCCTCCCCCCTCAAATTTTTAGCTTAATTTGAGGTGGTAACTTAATTAAAGAAGAGCCAATTATTTACGTTACCTAGCTAATTTAATAAAAAAAATTACTTGGAAAGTTAATTACATGCATATCATTAAAAAAAACTTCAATAAATAAAGGAGATGGTCCATTTTGGGCCTGATCTTGTACACTAAACCATGAAAAACCAAAAAATACAGAAAGTTCATTAAAAATATAATAAATTCACAAATCGCAATAAATGACTTGCTAAAATAAAATTAATTTCGAGTTATTCGGTAGGTACTACTTGCAACACTTGCAAGATGGCGTCCTTCACTCTGAGTTCGAGCCATTGTTCAAGCATAGAGAAGGCATATTGACAGCTAACGTCATACGTCAAAAATTATGAATCCTCTGGTCTGCTGCCCGCCATTATGTAGAATAATTGCGTCACGTGGAGTTAATAAATAATTTTTGCACTGAAATATAGATGAGTTCGTGGATTTCATTAGTCAAAAATGGTTTATTTTTCTTTTTTATTTTATTTTATCACTGGTACAAAACCAGGCCCAGACTCCATACAATTTTGGACCGTCTCCTTTCCAACTACAAACTGCGTAAAAAAATATTAATTTAATTAACTTAGCTGGTTTATTACAACATTAACATAAACAACTGTAATTAAATTAAGTAGGGTTTTTTATTTATTCATGAAAATAACCACTCCATAAATTAAGTTTAATGTGTGATTTATGGGAAAATTTTAGTAACTGGTATCATTGATCACGCAATATAGACAATAGACGAACGTGTAAAACATCGCCTGCACGCACACATGCTTGATATTGTTGCCTTGTTTTTTTTGTCTTCATTGTAGGGCGACGCTCAATCTAGGTATTTATACATCAATGCTCAAAACGTAGTTAATAGTAATAACGTATAATTAGATATTTTTTTTTTCGATTGTTACCTCTTCTGATTCTGTAAGACTAGGATCTTAGCAAAAAAAATGCTTTCCTGTACCTATAAACATATAAACCTTCCTCCTGAATCACTCTTGTACTTAAGAAGCCCGTATTAAAATCCGTCACGTAGTTTTAAAGATCAAAACATACATAGGGAGACACGGACAGATAGCTGGAAGCGAATTTGTTTTATACTATGTAGTGAATTAGTGATTAGTGGTAGTGAAATATGAATGAAATAAAACGAGGTAATAAAAAAACATCAGGAATTATAATTTCATTTTTACCCTTGATTGTACTAAAATTACTTGACCTATAGCGTATTTGGCCTAGACAAACAGACGATTTGACGAACTACCGATTTGACGAATTTCAGATTTGACGAATTGCCGATTAGACGAATATCAGACTTGACCAAAGTCGTACAACCCTGTATTTCCTAGCTTTAGATATTCAATAAAAAGTAAATAAACAAAGGTTGTTATGTGTATGCGCAGGCGCACGACTACGACCGGCGCGCCGATAAGCCGTGGACGCGGCTGACGCCGCGCGACAAGGCCGCCATCCGCCGCGAACTTAACGAGTTCAAGAGTTCGGAAATGGCGGTGCACGAGGAAAGCAAACACCTTACTAGGTACGTCTATAACATACTATTGGCTGCAATCTTTACTTGACGTATATTTGATGACCTGAATGGCCCAATGGTTGACACGCCGGATCGCCGTTCCGAGGCGTTATGGCTTTGATTTCCAGTGAGGCCAAAAATTTGAATGATAAGCTTAAATTTCTGTTCTCGGTTTGGATAGGTGTAGCTATGTGTTCATGTTTATTGTCCATGGCATCTACCACACAAGAAATCCTAGTGTGGAGTTGTGAGTGTGTAGCGTTGTTTAGATATTATTTATGACTATAATAATTATGTATAAATAGTGTATAATGACTAGTATTGCGAACGAAATTTTACCGTAATTTCTTTTGTCGGAAGGTATTATGTACACAATTTAGATTTCTGCACTTGTAGAAACTTAACGAAGCGAGGAGATAGTTATAAATTATGGATTACTCTTAAATTATTTTATTATTCCGAACTTGAATAATTATAACATTACATTAATACAAAAATATTCTTGAAATGGTTCTGGTTTTCATTATTCAGTTTAATTGTAAATTAGTTAAAAGTTGTTATAAAATCAGCAGTGTTATAAGCCGTGGGAAAAATTGCTCATTGCAGAACTAGTTTATAAGAAGACAAGATGAAAGTCTTTATTTAATTGGGTTTTTGAACCCAACATTAGATGATGCCATCGCCGTCATGAGAATAAGTTTGTTTGAGCATATTAACCTGGGTTCTTTACAACAAGTCATATTCTATTCAAGAAAACGTGAGAACAAGTTTGTATTAAATATTTACACATGCTTTTTATGTTCAAACAAGTAATTCTGTTCGATGAACATCATAGAGACATCGTCGAGGCATTTCCGGCAAAAGGAAAAAAGGCGTAATTTCTATCAAACTAAGGTGTTGGTATCGTGGATATTGGTGTAATGTCGCCTCTACACGTTAGCCAACATGTTGGCGAAGGTTATGGCTAATAGGTAATGGCCATCGTGTAGAAGGGGTGTTTGTGATTACTTAGGTAGGTATTGGGCCGTTGGCCCACAACTTCGCGCAAGATCCGTGAGGTGTCGGTTTTTCAACGCGGATCAAAGGGTTGTGGCGTGATTGTGGCACAGTTATCGGCGCAGCGTCCACACGTTGGCCACGATTTCAGTTAGAAACGAGCGCCCACGCTGAGCGCACGCACTTTATTCACACGTCGATATCTAAATTATGTCTACAATATGGCAACTATGAGTAATATAGATGTATAATAATGTGTATTATCTATATCTATAAAACTCAAAGGTGACTGACTGACTGACTGACTGACTTATATAGTGATCTATCAACGCACAGCCCAAACCACTGAACGGATTGGGCTGAAATTTGGCATGCAGGTAGATATTATGACGTAGACAACCGCTAAGAAAGGATTTTGATCAATTCTACCCCCAAGGGGATAAAATAGGGGATGAAAGTTTATGATTTTCGACTGATTGAACTGAATGTACAGCCCAAACCACGGGACGGATCGGGCTGAAATTTGGCATGCAGGTAGATATTATGACGTAGACAACCGCTAAGAAAGGATTTTGATCAATTCTACCCCCAAGGGGATAAAATAGGGGATGAAAGTTTATGATTTTCGACTGATTGAACTGAATGTACAGCCCAAACCACTGGACGGATCGGGCTGAAATTTGGCATGCAGGTAGATATAATGACGTAGACAACCGCTAAGAAAGGATTTTGATCAATTCTACCCCCAAGGGGATAAAATAGGGGATGAAAGTTTATGATTTTCGACTGATTGAACTGAACGTACAGCCCAAACCACTGGACGGATCGAGCTGAAACTTGGCATGCAGGTAGATGTTATGACTTAGACATCCGCTAAAAAAGGATTTTGATCAATTCAACCCCTAAGGGGATAAAATAAGGGATGAAAGTTTGTGATTTTCGACTGATTGAACTGAACGCACAGCCCAAACCACTGAACGGATCGGGCTGAAATTTGGCATGCAGATAGCCACTATGATGTAGACATCCGCTAAGAAAGGATTTTTCAAAATTCATCCCCTAAAGGAGTGAAATAGGGGGTGAAGCTTAAACGAATTCCACGCGAGCGAAGCTGCGGGCATAAGCTAGTAATGAAATAAATGTGTATAATAATTTTTATACACATTTTTATTGTATTGTATGCTGAGAATAATTAAACCGCAGCAGCCGTTAGAACCTCAATATTCATTTTAAGAAAATATTAATATCGTCCGCACATTGGCCCGAACCGACGCAGACTGATCGACCTTCCAACGTGTGGACGCCGTCACAATCTCTTGGCAATCATCTTCGCCACAACATTGGCTAACATGTTGGCTATCGTGTAGAGGCGCCATAACGAGAGTACGTTTGCAGGTTCCACCGGCCATGACGGCCGGGCCGCAGCCCCGGGGCGGACGGCGCGGCGCGGGCGCGCGGCTAGCTCGCCCCTGTGATCCACGTGTGTACTGACCGGCCGCCGGGCCGCACCGGGCCACCGGGCCACCTGCCCCGGCGAACTACGTGCGAGCGCGTCCCGTGTGTGCAATCTTGTTTTTTTACCTATCGTAGATCGTCGAGTACAATTTATTATGATTATCTAACATTTACGTTAAGTTCGCATATCTTAAGGCATACCTATACATTCTTTGAATTGACCTTCGCGAAAGGTTAGTGATACTGATTATAATGGTGGAATGGGGTTTCAAAAGCTCCGCGAGATTACGAGTTGTTTTGATCGTGGCGTATCCATCTTAGAACGTTTGTAGACTTGTGATTTTTTCTTATATTGCTAGCTTTAGCTACGTAGTCATTAAGCTAGAATTGATTTTATTTGTATTTATTGATTACGAAAGTTTTGCGACCAAGCTTGTGTTCGAGTGCAGTCGATGAACTGGTTTTGTATTGGCGAGAACTGTTATTTTAATTTGCCTGTTGTTGTAACGTTGCTTTGTTATAATCCGTTATAGATGAAATAGTATAACGTAAAATTTTTACCACGTAGCTAATAAATTGGAACTTAACGCTCTAGAATCGGTTTTGTTTCCTGTTAAATGTTTACGTAGAAATATTCATGTAATCATTCGGAAATACTATTTTTGATTATGCGACGTAAAAAACACGTAAAGTTAACAGGTTTAAGTGTTCCCTACAATGATCTCTATAGTATAAATACAAAAGGTAGGCGATGCTCTATCAACAAACAGATTAATTCTAAGAATACTCAAAGCTCACGCACCCTTGCGGGATTTTCAATTTTTGGCTGACTAATTTTGCTCAGGTCCCCATGAGAGTTATAATTGCAGATAGTATGTTATAAACTGCATCAAAAACGACTCGATAAGGCATTATAAAACGTATTAGCCACTCTGTATACTTCCAAAATCATGCTGCTCACTAAAAAAACGACAACAGCCATAACAAGGATATTGATGAGAACTATCAATAAAAAAATACTTTGTAAATATGATTGCCTATCATTTATGTTTAGAGTATTTATATAATAGAGATCAGCACCCTAGCAAAGCACGCGGTTCATCGCATGTAATAGTAGATGCATATTGGCTCAGCGAGTCGTTAATTGCATTAGAATGATTCGAGTATTGCACAAATTCACATGCAATTTTTATAAACCATACTGGATACCATAACAATAAAATGTTTTGTATTTTTTACATTATACATATTTAAGTCGGAATATATTTAGATACTTCACGCGAACACGTGATATTCTTGTTAAAATTTAAGACCACTTACTATGAAGAGTATGAAGTAATATTCTTATAATGTTGTAACTAATCTAAATGGATACTAGAGGTTGAGATTACAAGACAGACAGACCAGTCCATTCCATAAATTATGAGTACAGGGAGACAGTCGGTGATCATAAAACACTATACGCTGTTATTGTTATAAATCAAAGTATGACGGCAGGTTTGGGTCCGCACGGTTAGATTGATTTGTCTCTTCGGGAACTTATCTCGTTCGAATTGTTGAAATGTGTTCGTGACGTTCGACGGATGACTGACGATTTGTCCGATAACAATAGCGTCAGTATTTTTGGTAACAGTGTTGGCGCCGTGCGATTGCAATCTTTATACTGGGATTACTTAAATTTTATGATGACGAATAAAAATAATTTTATAAATTAAAATTCTAATCTGATTTTGAATTGTAAAGAAATGTTTGGATTTTTATCAGTGATCGAGAGAGTGTTCCCACTTTCTCTTTTTCCCGCGACGAGACCTCTCCTTATGATGTTTGAATCTTTCCCTGTGTAACAAGTCACGGCGCCAGTAGGACCTACAAGTCAGCCAGCTCGGCGGGAACAACTTGATGTTTTCAGTGTAGCGTACTAACATAGGTAATGGTAAATCGAGTTGAACGAAGTATCGCGTAAAGGACTAAATAATAATATTAAAGCTATGTAAAGCTGTAGCTGTTTAATTAATAAAATATATGCCTTTGAGATTACGTCATTATTTGGTAAGTATATGATACATTATTATCTTATTGAAGACGTTAATTGTATTTACAAAGTAATTTGTTAAGATAGAGAGCAATAATAACGCTGATTGGTTTGTTTTATTGTGATTTGTATGTGTACGGTGTAAATGACATGAAAATTATTATTTTAGGACAATATAAGTGTAATGGGTGCATTGGGGAATTACGATAATAGGATAATATCTTTTTTTCACTATCAACATTTGTAAGAGCGCCTTTTTTATTGTCAGTGTAAGTGAACAACTTTACGAAAGTGTCTTATGTCTGTGGTAGTTGAAATTATTATTATATTATATTCTATTTGTAGGAATTACCCCAATGCTCTGTAGTAGAATCAGTTTGATAGATAACGTTAAAAATAACGAAACTAGTAGCAGTGCCATTCGACATATACTTGTTTATGATAATATGATAACCCACGAACACTTCGTAGTTGGCAAAATTGAGATTAGTTATGGAAAAATAATTTAGTAGCGAATTTGTCAGTTTTATATACACTGGAGCAGTGCGGGGAGCGTGCTGTGGGTCTTCTCAGGTCTGAGTGGAGAGACCGGCACCCGCGTAAGGCCGCTAATGGCTGTTGGCCATAATTATAACATGAATCATTCATAATAGCAGACTAAATCACAATTCGTTAAGTAATAAATTGATGTTCACGTTGTTGATACTGATATGATAATGATGGTTACTCTTGAGACCATTCCATTGTATAAGTAAAGTGGAAGCCAAATTGACGACTTATTTTTCTAAACGATTTTGTTAGATTTGCAATTTAAAATGTATAGGTAAATGTAGATGTTTATCGATATTATAATATAAGATATTCAGATTTCCAAAGATCTAAGGCTCAACTAAATTCTTTTAGCTAGCTTACGTTATTGCCATTGTTAAAATTAAAATGATGTACCTATGTATATTGAGATTTGACCGGTACTCTTCAATTGAACAAATCGTAAACAGTTTTAACCAACATCACATAGTGTGTACATACTTAATTACCATAAAATGTGATAAGACTTTGTGTTGTAGTATTTTGTATCTTTAGGACATTACGTTTCTTTCATGTACATTTTTGTCAAGTTTTTACAATGCTAAATGGTGCTGTCAGTTAGCATTAGCATTATTACGACTTTTATCAGTTATCTTGATAAATATAATAATATATTTTAAGGACTGCCAAGTTTATTCATGAAACTTTTTGCTAGATGTTATTGGTTATGCTATAACTACACTAGTTGGTCGATGGTCGATCGAAGATCTTTACACGATAGTTCATAACGAATACGTACGAGTGATGAGTGAAAAATTACTTTTTCCAATTCAAATGCTGTTTATAGTAAACCCAACTTAAGAATGAAACGAAAGAGGCGCTGTCGGACGCATTTGACATTCATTTGACCAATCATTGCACACTAGTAACTGACAGATGAATGACCACAACGTACTTATGAATGACTTTTCGTTAGTTACAATTTTTGCCATTTCAGAGATAAGTTGGGCGCACTGTACTTGTCAATTATGGCAGACTTCCATTCAGTCCAACGACAGCTAAAATTAGAGAATTCCTGTTTTGCTTAAAAACGTTATGCTAATCTGTATATAATTTTATTATGATGTAAATTGTGGAATCTCTTTTATTTCCAATCATGTCGCGCGAGTGTTTTGTGCTATTAGGACTTACAATTGCTATAGTCATGTAATCTGTTTATTGTTGCTTTTATTTTAAAATATCGTGTAAATTATTAATGACACATTGTAATAAGTATATAACGATAGCCATAAAATTATTTGTTTTATATAACATAAGTTTGTAAATACTACGATTATACATTAAGTTTTATACTTTATCGTTTTTGTTTTATCTCCCTTACCCTATTCCTAAATTAGTACAAGATTAAAACAGCTCAATTTCTAAGAAATCGGAGAGTAGAGGCGATATTAAACATATCCGGACGAATCATTTCCCGTGGTTATATTGCAATCTCTTAGTTGCACTGAGGAGCTATTAAGACAGCGGTTCAAGTGAAACGAGACTGTGTTATTATAGAAAGAAGTAAATATTGTTTTCGATTACGGGTGTGATGGAAACAGTAGATGGAGCTTTTTTGACCCGCGATGGTGAGGTCGTTAAGACTTTCGATGGCGCGCGGCTCGCTATGGCGGAGGGAAAGTTAACTGTAGTCCCCGTCGCGCCGCGGCGCCGCCGCCGCCGCCAGTCGCGGCCCGCGCGCACGCAGCGCAAGCACGTATCGGACGCTCACCGTTTAACGTTCTCTCGCTACATCCTCACACAATGTTTACAAACCATCTAATGATCCGGCAAATAGATAACAGAAAGCGATAGTGATTCATAGGAGCACATTGAGTTTCGGACCCGATGGACAGTGAATGACTATTGATTGCACATTGAGGGTTAGTGTGAAGTGCGACGGCCGTTACGAGGGGTGCGATGACGTTTTCTGGAAGCATGAGGGAGAGCAAGCCACGCAACGTGAAGGAGTCCTGGGAATCGGAGGTGAGACGTTAACGGTTTCTGAGGCGGGACGTGTGAAGTTAATTAATTTATCTAGCACGCGTTCATTCATTGTTGCTTTGAATGGAGAAATTATTGAATCGAGACATCTCATTATGTCGCTTGTCATCGAAATATCTGATTAACATAATTAGGTAGGTACATGATTAAATTAAGTTTCGCCGGCTTACTGTAAAAAATACTGTTCATATTTCTGTTGATATTTGATAGATCATATTCGTATTCATTAATTGAATACGTATTGAGAGAACGTGGCCTAAAATTTTTAAAAATTCGTTACTGAAGTAATTTTTAATTAATGATAAGATAGATATAATTAGTTAAAGGTTCTCAGGATTTTACAAACATTAAACTGACATAGAAACTTCAATCTTCAAAAAGTAGGTATGTACCTACTTAAGTAGGTATGTTTTGATTTGAATTTGTTATATCCAATTATACTAGCTCTAATACTGTAACACCAAAAACCAACACTAACCCACAAGTTTTATTTTTCCTTAGATACCTATACTTATGTTTAATCAATATTTTCAAGAGTTATAATGATGCAAACAGGTTTCTTTACTTTCTTTTTACGACATAGCAATTTTAATAATGTAGAGTGTTCATGGTAAGATTTTTTAGCCGCTAAAATTTTATATCATTTATTTAAATAGCATTGCAAATTGCCAATAAATCGAAATAATCACTCTGTATCGGACCAGGATATAACAAATAATTATAAATTATGCACTGTAAACAAGAAAATATTAATTAATAAGATTAGGTACAGGTACGAGTAAGTATTTAAAAGACTACGAGTATACTATCCTAAACGTACTTTACCTAATATCATCGCTTATTGATATATTCGTAGGATGTTAACTTTCATAGTCGGTAAATTTTAGATAGATATAGAAGATTTGAATTGATGATTGAATTGATGAAGAAGAAGCGCTCATAGCCCGGCGGCTTGCGTGAAGCGCTCATAGCCCGGCGGCTTGCGTCGATCCTAAGCGATCGACAAAGTTAAGCAACAGCGGGCGCGGTCGGTAGTCGGATGGGTGACCGCTAGTGGCAAAAATTTCTTGAGCGCTTCCGTGCTTCGGAGGGCACGTAAAGCCGTCGGTCCCGGTTGTTATCGATTGATAGCAGTCGTTAAGCCATGTCGGAGGCCTTCGGGCGGCTTGAAAACTTTCGACACTGGGTTGGCCACTAACCCCTCCACCAACCCGCATTGGAGCAGCGTGGTGGAGTATGCTCTAGGCCTCCTCAGTAATGAGGAGAGACCCGTGCTCAGTAGTGGGCCATTAGTGGGTTGTAGCTTAGCTTATAGAAGATTTGATTAAACACTCCGAGAATGATTAATTGAGACCCTATTTCCGTGTAGTCTGCCTATATCCCTATATAGCTCCTAAGCAAATAAGCTGCTTCGCGACTTATTATCTCCTGGGTCTATCCGCGTTAAAAGGATCTCCTGGTCGCATTATCTTTCGTAGGATTGTTATTGTCCTTCATAGATAATTATTCTCTAAAACACTTATTAGGAGTTTTAGCCGCTTCTTTCAGGGCTAAACATGCCAGAATTCTCAACTTTTCTTTTTAAGTCCTAGTTAGGTAACTATCAATGTAGTTTGAGGCGAAAAGTGTGTGCGTCATCACATCTATTATATATAGATCGTGAAATTCGTGATAAACACCATGATAACTGTAAATGTGATGATTTGTACTTTTTTCAGACATTACTTTCAAAAGTGATTTTGTATTGTCAAGCTTTTGAGAAAGAATTTACTTGAAAGTTAAATTGCCTACAATCAATGTCTCTTCCGCAGTGCTTTTACAATTGAGAATAATTTATTGAAGATGTAAGTAGATAAATATTAATGAAAACAGCAAAGGAAATTTTATTAAATCCCTTAGATTTTGTGGGCAAATTTTTAGATTTTGAAGGATCTTTGGAGGTTTTGAAGGCACAAACAATGGATAGATAGGTACATACTCGTGATCATTTTTCACTAGGAACTGTATCTAAATCTATCACTAACACAATACCGCTATTTTAATATATAAGTATGTATAGTATAGGTTCCTGTTACCAACGTCACAAACATGACATGATATAAAAAAACTAGTACTAGTACATAAGTATAAGTACTTCTATAAAAATACATTGGTTAGCAATGCTAGAAAGAACCAGTTTTGTTTTATTTTGAGCAGGAAGTGTTGAACTTAGCATGCTTTAGTGAATATTAAGTTACCTATTTAAGGCTATTTATTGCAATAATATTTCAAAGCTTTGAACTTGATCTTGATAGGTAGGTAAGCGCGGTGTGGTGTATTTTACGGATTAGAAGTTAAGTGAAGCTGAGGAAGAGGATTGACTCTTGGGTCTTGCGTTCTAGAGTTTTGCGTAAGTTTTACTGATGTGTTATGCTGCGTTGGAATTGGAAGTAATTATAAAATGTTTGTTTATTATAATCGATTCACAGATATTTTTTATTATAAATACCTAAACATTTTTGAGAATGGGTAATTAGGCATGCGTTTTCCGAAGCAAAGCCAAGGTTAAGTTTTTCACTCTAGAACTTAATTTCGAATAGGTACAAAAGGATATTGTACGTAGACACATAAAGCGGTGATAGCCTAGTGGTTAAGAATTCGACCTCTTCTTTGGGGGGTCGAGATATGTGCGTTTTTAAGCTTGTAAGTGTCATCACTACATAGTATAAAACAAAGTCGCTATTTTTGTCCGTCTGTTTGTTTGTCTGTTTGTCTGTTTGTCTGTATGCTTAAATCTTTAAAATTACGCAACGGATTTTGATGCGGTTTTTTGTAATAGGTAGAGTGATTCAAGAGGAAGGTTTTTATGTATAATACATGCATATATTCCCACGAGAACGGGATCCACGCGGGTGAAACCGCGGGCGGGCCGCTAGTTTGCTATATAACGGTTTGAAGGAGAACATAGTGATAGTGAGGTAATCTGCATGCCGGCGAGTTCACAAAACTCAAAGGTGTGTGAAGTTCGCCAATCCACACTTGGCCGGCGCGTGGTGGACTATGGCCTTAACCTTCTCATTCTGTGAAAAGACCCGTGCCCAACAGTAGGACAGTTATGGGTTGCAATGAATGAATGAATCGATATTATAGGTTCATAGCTAAATATAATGTAGGTCTGTACCTACCTGTTTAGAAACGAGTAAGACTAGAAGCAATACGGGATTCTTCGAAGAACTCCATTTGCAGTCGAGTACGGTTACACAGAAACATTGCAATGAAGAGATCACTCCGTGTAGATAGTAAAATATCAAACGGTACCTGATTAATGTTGATTTGCTTACAGGTGGAGTTGTTAAAAATAAATAGATACAAGAAAAGATTATAGTTGCGAAACGATAACAACGTTGAAGAATTTGAGATTAAATATTTAAGTGACACTATTTAAAGCCTGACCAGAAAAATAGAAAACCTGTCATGAGGGCGCTAAAGTTTCCTTTTATATGGCAACAGCACATCAACTGTAACTATAGTAACTCTCGTGTTATTATTGTCATTTTGACAACTTTGTCGGAAATGTTATTTATGGAAATAAATGTTATTTTATACGAAATATTATTTTAGCACATAGAAAACCACTATTCTTTTACGAATATGAACAGTTTTTGTCATTTTAGCACTAAATAGAAATCCAAAGTAAAAAGACAAACATGAGACAAACTGTGATATTCAAAGTCACTGACAAGCAATTTACGATTGACGTTTAGAAACTAAGCTTTGCCAGTAAAATAAATTAGTTCCATGAGTTTACCGCAATATGGCGAGGTTTTTTATATTTCTGGTCAACCTATACTTATTAAACCTTGCCTTAAATAACGTACCTATTTTTATATGTAGTTCTTTTTTTCATCATCTTATCCATTTAGCCACAGAGCAAGATATCATACGAAATGCCTAAAGCAGCAATACTTAAATGTTATGAGTGAGTCAATCCTAAATTTTAGATAAGTAAATACATATAAACAATGTACTATGGTGAATTAGAGCTCTTGTACATGGCACGTTTTTTTGACCGTACGGCGTGTTTGCCGTGCCGTAAAAAAAACGTGCTAGCGTGTACATGGCACGGCAAAGCTAACGGGCAAGACAACGGCCAGGTGCCGCTCACTTGGGATCTTTCATGAACTAATGTAATTAACAATATTCGTTATTAATGTTCATTTTACTAAGACAGAAATCAATTCAGTCAAAAATTAACTACTAGTTGCATCTATTTCTTTCTTATTTATGTAACTTGTCTTTCAAGCTCTTAATAGTATGTTTAAGTTTTAGTTGATTTCCAATTTTTTTTGGTGTGTATACTGTATACCTCTACCCCTTCTATTTGTATTTCTTTCCTAAATCTTACGTTGCCTGGAAGAAATCGCTATATAGCGATAAGGCCGCCTTTTGTGTTGTGTTGTTTGTACCCATGTATTCTGGTATACAAACAATAAAGTGTATAACAGTATAAATAAATTAAAAATAAATAGAAGTCAGTTAAAAACAGTGTAGCCAGCCGGTCACTAAACCGTGAAAATGTCCGGCGTCGTCGACACACTCACGAAGACTGCCATACAACACTGATGAAAATCACGCCGTGCGTAGACGCGGCTCGCCGAGGGGGACGCACGGTGCATACGGCGGCGGCGCCGTGCCGTAATGCAGCCGCGACCGTCTACAAGCTCTCATAGTAATCCATACAACACTGACAACCGCGCCTACACACGGCGAATTTACCGTAGATTTTTACGCCAAAAAAACGTGTGTCTACAAGAGGCCTTATAGGTAAATACCTACTTATTAAAAACGGCGACAATAAAATCTTGACATCTTATTTCATGGAAGTTTACTGATGAATTAGGAATATTGTTATGAAAGTTAGGTACCTACCTAGGTGTTATTTTTTATTTAAAAGACAGTAGGTAGGTACCTATATAAGTTATTCATTATCTAGTTCACGTTTTGTTTTTCAGGAAACTAACTGTAACTATGGATTTGTGTTGAACAATAGCCAATTTGCCCGCAATGCTGTAGGTAGGCAATAAGTGATTGCAAATTATTTAAATTAGTTAAATTGGTACAGTTGCGATGGTAATTTAGATTAACGGTTAAGTTGGAATATGTTTTTATTCATCTAATTGTATTTAAACAACTTATGATAACATACCTGATCGTAAGGTAATTTCGATTTCTCTGAAGAATACTGGTTGATCCCTTGCTTGGGGTTGAATGACCTCTACATGACTTTAAAAGAATTTGTGAGTTCACACCTCCGATATTACATATTATGTTGCCGTGTTATAAGCATTATTATGTATCTTTACAATTGAAAATGTATAGAATAAAATATAACACGCGGAATAATAGAAGCGTTTTATATTACGTATCGAAATTGTGTAAGGTAGAACCAGAGTGGTCCAAGTGACTTTTTGCATTGACCCCCGATTTTGGCAAAAAGATCTCCAAAACTCAATATTCTTTTATTCCACTTTGATCCAATTGCCCTAGACAATGTTTTTGAATTGCAATTCTGCAACTGAACTGCAATTGGATCAAAGTGGAATAAAAGAATATTGAGTTTTGGAGATCTTTATGCCAAAATCGGGGGTCAATGCAAAAAGTCACTTGGACCACTCTGGTTCTACCTTACACAATTAAGCTCCTACCTGGGGGGTAAGTTTGTAATATCGCAAGTCTAACGCACAGTTTATTCCGTAGCTAGGCCGTTAACATTATATTACATATCGAAATTAGGCTCCTACCTGGGGGGTAAGTTTGTAATATCGCAAATCTAACGTACAGTTTATTCCGTAGCGAGGCCGTTAACATTAAGTATATTACGTATCGAAATTAAGCTCCTACCTGGGGGTAAGTTGGAATATCGCAAATCTAACGCACAGTTTATTCCGTAGCTAGGCCGTTAACATTATATTACGTATCGAAATTAAGCTCCTACCTGGAGGGTAAGTTTGTAATATCGCAAATCTAACGCACAGTTTATTCCGTAGCTAGGCCGTTAACATGCCAACCTTATTAAAGTCAAAATAACCATTTATCATGATTAAATTTCCCAGAAAATTCCCCGCGTTTGTAGCGTTTAATCCCTGTAATATACTTAATAGATGAGATAAATTTCACTATGAAATCATTTGTGCCTTTTTCAGTGAGGATATCTACCTATACCTAAGTGTGTTTGATTCTCAACATTTCAGTGAAACGTTCGTTTACATTCTTTATTTAGTATTGCAAATCCAGGCACGTGAGATGTGGAAACCAAAAACACCTGTCGTAGTTTTACTTTTGCTAAATCGGTAAAGCTCCGAGCTCCGAGTGAGAGTGGATGTGTGTCAGTGGATGCTAACGGCAATGGAGATCCAGGTCAGCGTCAGTGGCTCGCTGACCACAACGGTGTCGGTGTCGATGTTTTCAACGAGCCACCGCTTTACGTGGAAACAACATTTTGACGCGGATAATAAAAAATGGCATTTAAGTACTAACCCGAGATCCGTAATGACTTTAGCGAAAGGTCACTCGCTCGATTTCGGAAAACCGCTTGATGTAGTTGATGTACGAAAACGTTTGGCAGTGAGGTAGTGTATATGAAGATACTCAATTATGTATTAATTAGAGACAGAGTAGGTACGCCATGAACGGATTTTATGATGTTTACCCCCTGTAAATAGGGGTGACTGTTTTTTAATCTTGTCGATTTCAATGCAATCACTATGAAATTTTTTCTTTATGACTATCGTAAGAAATAATGAAACACCTGTTTTAGTGTGTTGGTAAATCAACCCCTAAGGGGATTATCCCCTGGGGATAAACTTAGGGGTGAAAGTTTGAAAATCAGTCAAAATTACTTTCACGAGTTACAGGCCGCGGGCAACAGCTAGTTGATTATAAATTGACCTATTGAAATTGTAATTGAATCTTCGGTCATCACTGATGATTTTAGTGAGTCTGAACGTCTTTTCTGTTTTTATTGCCTCAAAATCTCGTTTGTAAATAATCAAATGTTGCATCAAGGTGAACAAATTTGGAAAAGTTCATGGCCTTCGTCCGAAATTAATTTCCGTTAGTTACGTTTAGGTTAATTTTTGAACAACTTAGGTATTAATTGGATATTGTTATTGTTAATATGAAATATGAATGAATAGCAGATTTTAATAGACTGTGTTCTCATAAATCCATTACTTTGTTTATAATTTCCAATTCATAAACTAAGTAGGTATTAAAGAATCGGTAAGTATTATAAAATGCAAAAAATATAATTTATAAATCGCTGTTTATAAGTACATATAAAATTAGAATGTGACCAAAATCAAATACCGAAAGGAATGTCGAAAGTCAATGATTTCTTTAACTATATTTGAGTTTCACTGCAGCACAATTCACAGCGATGACTTAGCTTGTGACGCAAACCAAAGAAAAGTTTAATGTTGTTTACCTTTTGAATATGAATTTAAGCATTCCGAAGTTTTCTCGAAAAACCAGTAGGTTTCGGTATTTAGAATGATCACATTGTGGTCTACCGGGAAATTGAATTTACCCATTTACAAATTACCTACGGTAAGGGGTTAGCTCACCCGAGACCACGGGTAAACACCCAACCCACGTAAATCTTGTAGATAATATCGACCCCTTCTCATCCACAACATAAGTACCAGTGGCACCGTGTTAAGGCGAGAGGTCATCCACATCTAGGTGTTACATACGTTTCTTACTGCAGCGAGGTTATTCACACGGAACCACTGCTTACTCAGTTTTTATTGCTGTCATGTGGTATAGTTATAGTACGAGTAGAATAGGTTAAAAGTATTTTTTAACACAAAGTTACATAAAAACGTAGTATTATTATACATTTCTCACTTACGTTTTCGTTTGAAAGATCGTTTGAAGTTTTCGTTTGAAGTTGCTTGAGATTGCGTGGTCAGCATAATTATGTGCGGCGTGTGCTCACATTACTGTGGGTATCGCGCCGCTACAAACTGAAATTAGGGTAGATAGGTAGGTTACCTATAAATATGCCTGCCAATCCATAATTGGAACAAAGTGTGCCTAGTAGACGTACCTAGCAGCTAGTATTTCAAAATAGTTGGCCAAGAACCACAACGGCTATTGAATTACATTCGTTACCCTGTATGGAAACGTAAGCCCGCTGAAATAAACCGAAGTAGGTATATTCGTATGCATTGAAATACAATATTATGAATGATATTTATTATACCTACTTGTACTTAAGTAAGTGATTACTTTAATTGATTTTGTTTATGTCTTTTTCACAACGTTGAATTACTTGCAAAGCTGAATTTGATTAGGTAGGTACCTACTATTATTTTTTGGTTTAGTTACGTTTAGGAAGTAGGCTAGGTACCTACTTACAATGAAATGGCCGGGAAACAGCACCTACGACTTTTATTCTTTTAGTTTTAAATAATAACAAGCATATGGGTATATATTAATATTGATGTTGTCATTCGGAAATTTATCACAGGCTCAGTTAAAGACGTAACTCATTAAGTCGGTACATGCTATTGTTTTATTGCTGAGTTCGAGGTCTTATCTCACTCAGGATAGAGATTTTAGCCTAATTTTACTTCAGTTTTTCGTCACTCTAGCAAAGACTCAAGAGTAGTGGCTTAGTGGCATACTTCACACGTCTGTAACAAATTCATATTAAGCACTATCGATATTTTATTCACCTTGACGCACGAAGTGATTGTATAAAACAAACAAAAATTGAGATTGGAATTCAAACATTGTAAGGTACCTACCTACCAATACATTTATAATAGGTATATGAACGACAAGCCACAAGACCATGGAACAGACATATTAACACACGATGACGTGATTGGACCGGTTGACAGCATCTTATCGGCCAACTTTCACATCAGCTCGCTGCCGGCTGCTGGCTTCCAGGCTTTAATTGCTGCTTTCATTGCCGGTACCCCGCGGATGCCGGCTCCCATTGTACTTAGCGCTATAAAAACCGGATGCACTAGGTTCGTGTCGATGACATTTAGATATATGGACAATAATTGCGCAAGATATAACAATGTCTTTTAACTTCTTATATTGTTTCAATCGTATTAAATAGAGATCAATTTGTATTATGCGTAAGTACCTACATCATTAGTATTGGACGTGATTACATAATGTGATTTATATCATTATACTAATACCTACATATGTACAACTATACATCGATAGAGTCGGTCTATATTATTATATTTTATGAAAATCTCGTGATAAATATTTCTGCTATGTTGACTCACTGGCATCGATTTTAGGTACCATTTTTGTAATCTTTGTATTTGTTATTTATATCTGCTACAACTTACCTTATTACTGTTTGACTGTGTTTCATGGGCTTTTCTGAAAATTTGAAATTTATCCCTGAATTCCTCCGGGATTTACGCGGAAAACTTACGTGAAAGGAAGTTACGGGCACAGCTAGTAATTATATGTATGTCACTGTAGGTAGGTTTATCTTCAGTTTGCGTGCGATGTGCGATGTAGGATGTAGAGTCCGATTTTAATTCTAACTAGCAATAATTGTTACGGTCAAAGAAAGACTTAGGTTACTATTAAAAACACATGCGTAGAATTCAGATTTAATACATTGAGGTACTATACGTTAGTACATAGTATCTCAATGATTTAATAGGATACGAGATACCGGATACGACAAGTGTTATGGATTCCAATTATTACGCGCATAAATTTAATAAAACTAAACTTTGTAACATAAGTTTGTTTAATTATTACAAGTCAATAAATAATACATTGTTGCGCCTGGCATATATACATAAATTATTGTTAGTTACGAGTATCGTCTTGCCTTTCGAACCTATATACCTATATGGGGCCACACCGCAAGCAATGACTTTCGAATAAAAAAGTATCACCAAATCGGTCACCCTTTAAAAAGTTCTGATGTAACGACTATAAACTAAAAACACATTATTAAGGATAACTAATAAACTACCCATCAGATGGTGCTTAATCGTAAATAGGACCAGGCGACAAGCGCTACGTTTCGAATAAAAAAAATGATTATCAAAATAAGTAAGTATACATAAAAATAAAATCAGTCGAATTGAGGACCTCCTTATTCTTATTTAAATCGGTAAAACGACAAAAACCTTATTTCATTTAATCTTCTTATTTCATTACACAGGTTAAGTAGCTCTTGTCGAAAAAATTTAAGTCATTCTAACTAACCTAAAGATTTGAACGTCATGTTGTAAACAGTTTTTGTTGGAAACTAAGTGTATAAGTAAGTACATAATTTTATGTTTATTGTCTGGACATTGCAGTAGTTCAGTGTTCTTACACTATTAATGATAGTATAGAATGTTGCTCTAGAGGAGGGCATTCTACTTTTTCATGTAGAGCCGTTTAATTATTTTATCTGTAAAAGGAAATAATATACGTACGTATAATACACGTAATAATTATATAATTATATTTCAAACTTTTATTTTACTGACAGCCTTTTGCTGAAACTGTATGTATTTATGTGTGCAACGGAAAGTTAAGCCTAATTTTTTATTTATTTTATTTAATCTTTTTATAAGACCTGAAAACAGGTTTTTTACAATGGGCGGACTTAATGCCTAGTGGCATTTATCAGTCAACCCATGGTGAAGGATGACATTGTGGCAGGTGGAAAGATTCGAAGCGAATCGAATATTCTGTGTGTAAATAAATTATTACTGCAAAAATAGAAACATATAAATATAATATAAATATATATTCATACAAATAAATAAATAAATAAATACATATAACATATTATATCCATTTAAGTGCACACATATTATATAAATGAAGTGTATAATTAGGTTATAATTTGGTTAAATTACTGTATTACTAATACTACGCATAAGGCCGCGGCCTCGAATTTTGCGGGCAGCGGGGCGGCGGCGGCGGCGGCGCGGGCAGCGCAGGCTAGTTCTCGAAACTCGCGCGGCGCTATAGCGGCGTAGTGTTGTGTCGCTGAGATATTTGTTTTATTCGCGAACGAAATGTCTGAACAACGGAGACAACATCTTTTCGATTCAAATTTATTTCTTACACTCGATTTATTGTGGGCAAATGAAGAAGTGAATACCTACTATAGGACAAGAAAAATAAAAGGCGAGTTTTATCGAAATTGTGAATAACAGAGACAATGTCCCGACAAATAAATAACAAAGTAATAATTAGATTAATTATCAAAATACCTAACTCCAAAGTCAATGCTCCAAAGTAATCAATATAATCTTAAATCATTTACAATTTCAGTTAAAAGAGAAAGTAAAAGTATTAAAAATAGTAAAATAACATAAAATAACAAGTTATAAAGAAAGGCAAGGATATTAAAGGAATGAATGAATGAATGAATAATTTATTTGTTCAAGTATGGGTACAATTATTATGTTAGAGGCAAAGAGATTTAAAGATCCCAGCATACTTTGCCGGTACAACCAGCGTACAAATTTTTACAAACTATTTTAACTAAGTATACTCAAATATTACTCAATTAGCTCAAATACAATTGTTCACATAATTTCAAAATAAAAACAATAATAATTCTGTATTACAATTAATTAAATAAAATTATTGAATTACTTACATTAAAGGGAACAAGGAAGGAACAAGGAAGAAGATAAAGAGGATAAAGATGACAGACAAGGAGTAAAGAAGTAAATAAAATAAATATTACGTATACGACACCCAAATAAATTTGTGTGCGTTACCCTAGCAAGAACAGCGAGAGGGATATGAGCTATCAAAATAAAATATTATTATAATTATAGCTATAATTAAAATATTATTTTCACTATTAATTGCTACCTAATTGCTTCCTAAAAACCTAGTAGTCTGGATTCCGTAGCTTTTAAGGATAAATAGTCATTAACAAAAACCGTTTACGAAACTCTGAACACCCACTATTTTATCATTGCAGAAGAAAAAAGTTATTCAAAACTAACTACATTCAAAATAAATAAGAATATAATATACATTAAAAATCTTGAAAAATATAAATTTAACAATTATACTTCTTTATCTAAAGCTCGAAATTCATGTTAGTGCAAGTATAATTTAAAGTTTAAGTGTTTTAGTATACAAACAGCGCTTCAAATATACGTCGTCACTAAGCGTCACATCGTACACACAATATAACCTGAAACTGATTTAAGTCATAGAATATACAATGCTCAGATTATAGAACCAAAAGGCAGATATAAAATTCGCAAAGAAAAGCAACGAATAATGTGAAGTCGCTTTTTCACTTTGTGTGCATGACAACCTTAATGTCAACTAGCGGTGCACCGTATGGATACGTAATTCTTTTTGTGTGAGGTTGCCAACTGAAAAGTCATAATGTCCCGCAATTTTGTAAACATTGTTCGTCGTATTTTCAACTTAAAACATTATGCACAGTTAAATTGACAAATTATTTAATTATAGTGAACGCCCCTGTTTCGCTTGGGTAAGTCCATAATCGATAAATGAGGGATGGTATGCTTTAAATTGACTTAATTTTTTATTTGTGAACCTATTCAAATAAAACAAACACTAAATGTCAACTCAAGCCTATTAGAATACGTTAATGAAAACTGCATCTAAATTTCTTAAGCCTTTCCTGAGATTAGGCGAACAAATGCACGGATCAACAGACAAAACTTAAAGTTTTATTGTAATTATGGGATAATAAAAATTTATTTTAATTATTTCACTAGTTATCAAAAAGTGTTTAATATGTGTAAATGTTCTTTTAATGTACAATAATACTTAAATATGTTTACTTATTGTTTTAATATTTTACCTATGGATTTTTTTTCTCTGGGTAGACATTTTTAATCGAAAAACATCAAAATATCAATATACATAATATTTATTATAACAAAAATTCGATTTTGATGCTATTTTAATCAACCAACGTCCTCTTTTAGTTAGATACACGTCATCCTCACAAGTTGGCAGCCAATTAATATCTTGCCTGCTTTTCCGAATAATATGAACCCACTTGTCCCTTGTTACAGCATCTGTCGGTAATCTGCATAAAAAATTAAATTAAAAATTAAAAAAAACCCCCGACACAAGAAATTGCATTTAAAAAGTAAAAAATAATAAAAGAAACTCAATCTTGAAGCACGTAAGTGTGTATTAATAATTCTAAAAAAATACGTCGCGTTGGTGGAACGCTCCTAACTATTCATTATCTCCGTTTTCTTTTCTTATGTATCACATGCCCACCTATTTAGTCTTTTACCGAAGACTATTCGTAATTAAATTGTTAAGGTTGGAGCGGTCCCCCAACGCGACGTATTTTTTTTAGAATTATTAATACACACTTACGTGCTTCAAGATTGAGTTTCTTTTATTATTTTTTACTTTTTAAATGTAATTTCTTGTGTCGGGGGTTTTTTTTATTTTTAATTTAATTTTTAAGAACATTATAATTAAAATGTTTAAACACTTCAATGTATGAGTAAATCCTACTAATATTATAAATGCGAAAGTTTGTAAGGATGTATGTGAGTGTGTGTGTGGGTTTGGTACTCTTTCACGCAAAAACTACTGAACGGATTTTCATGAAACTTTGCAGTAATATAGCTTAGACATTGGAATAACATAATTTGTTAAAATTTATAGAGATTTTTGAAGGGACTGGTTCCCCGAAGCGAAGCGAGGGCGGGTTTACTAGTATCCCTATATACGAGTACATTGAGCGTACGGTATAGAGTACTATAGAGTATCGTAGTCGATATCAAGTCTTAAATTTTAAATGGAAAGTTATCTGTGATTTTGAATTATACACGGTATAAATAAAAGAACTTTTTGTGTTCGAATATACTTAGGATTTTTTTCTAAATCTACATCAACGTTAAATATGAGCAGACCCGCCATTCTGACGCACACGACGCGAGAGCGGTCACCGCTTGACGTTGTCAACCACCGCTCGTTACCCGCTCCCACACTGCCGCCGCGCCGCTGTTTTCGAGGGTCGGTCCATTTGATAACACGCAAAACATCTTGCCGCGCCCTCGCCGCCGCCGCCGCCGCCCCGCTGCCCGCAAAATTCGAGGCCGCGGCCTAAGACTTTAGTAAATGCTCACGGACAAGCCTCTTGAACACACCTTTAGATGGAGCTCGTCGGATATCTATTTGGCAAGGCGTTCCAAAGTAGTGTTGCCTGAAAAGTAAAGGAGTATTCATAGAAACAGGTATTTACTGATGGAATATCCATTTTAAGATTTTCAGAAGATCGGAGTACTCTATCATGTGTAGTGCAGCGATAATGAAATCTTTCTTTAAGGTAGGATGGAGAGGTGGGATCATTTAAAATAGAGTACAACTGCTGGAGTATTCTAGAATCACACCTTTGACGTATAGTAAGCCATTTCAGCTTGTTTGTGTCGGTATTCAGAAATGTTTTCGTATTTACATAAATGTTCACCAACTTCAAAAATCAAGGACGATGATAATGCAATGTTATGAAAAACATTGCCAAATAATTAAAGTCTATATATTACCTATATACCTGATTCATTAGACTTTAGAGTACGTCGGTATCAGTTATTGGGGATCAATACAGAGTAGGTAAAGTTTCAAAATTGGATACACAAAAGGAAACTTCTCAACGATTAACGGCACAGTTAATCTTTATTGCTTTGCATTTATACATACTTCAGTTAACTTTATTTATCAGTATTTTTAGTTTTTCAATCTATAAATTTGTTATTTCATATTCGTTGCTGTAGGAAGAGGCGTCGTTCTGTGCCTATAACGAATTGGTTAGGAATAAGATTTGCAGGTGCGCAACTTCAATGCGTCGTCAAACGAAAGTGAGGCCGTTCGCATTGTTGGTGCTGGAGATCTGAATAGAAACCAGCAAAAAGACTGAGGCGTGTTCGACGTCTCTATTTTGTCGTCGCTGAGCAAAAACGTGCTAAGGAAGTAGGTCGCGCGCACAAGTGCAAGATGCATAAGCGGTGGCTGCCGAGATATCTCTTTGTTTGTAATGTTGGTAAAGTGTTAGATTTTAATCGATGATTATTTGTTTGTTCAAGATAAGTTACCTTAAACAACGGTTAACTCAAAACTTTCTTCTTTTATACTTATTGATAGGGTAATATATTATGGAAATAATATTAGATAATGACACAGCGGCTTAGCTTAGATATTGGTACTTTCTTAATTAAAGTTTGACAACATTTCGCAAATGAATCCGTACGTTTCAACGTTAAATAGAGACAATAATAATAATGCCTTACTGAATAAATTCAATACTAAACACATAAAGGTGTTTTTACGTCGGTAATTAAAGCATGACCTTGTAGTGTTGTCACCAGTGCCAGTGTGACCGTATCGACTCTAGAATGCTTCCAAGTATTCTCTTTGTGCCGTATTTGTGTTCAAATGCCATTTGTATGTCAGAACTCGGGCGTATCACGATTTTGTGGCCGAGAACAGCGTCAGGTACTTTGGTAGTTCACAGTAAGTCCACGCTAAAGCTTCATGATAATTTGCTGTGTTACAATCTTTGTGTCGAAAGACTGAGCTGCTGTTGTAGCGAGGTGTAGGTATATTAGGTACAGCTTTGTCTTGAAAGTTACATACATAATATTAGATAGATACTATATTCTATATAGATTCTATGACTAGGTAGGATTTCAAATAAATTTGACTAAGAAAATATTTTTCCCTTCGTTTCTGAATTAAATTCTAATACGCTAATTATGCAGATAGGGGTAGGTTTTCGGCAATGTCTCTATGTATTGTGTATCGCTTTAAAGCGATAAGTCCGCCCATTGTTTAAATTCTTTATACTTATGTGCTTTTAATGTAATATTTTATGGTGTAAACAATAAAGCGTTAAAATAAATAAATAAAAATTCCGTCGTTCTATAACCTTTTTGGTTTTATGCAGGTTGTAGATATGCTGTAAAAAATCAAAATCAAAATAAATTCATATGTATGTAATGTAAACATAGATATTTATTATTTGAAGGTCTCTACTAATACATACATATTTACAGTTTTGTAGAGTTTCACTCAAGATTTGACGCAAATAAAAATTTTTGCTCAGTAATATTTAAATTAAAAACATTTCCAAGCCGGCGATTATGATCGTTCGTGATAGATTTTACTTTTTATGTAGCCCTGACATTAAGAAGGTACCTGAATACAATCAATAGAGAGTTGGTTTATAGATAATAAACATTTTAACGATCTTACAATCCAGATTGCAGCGAGTGTAGTGACCCTGTATGTCCATTTGGTCCCACCTGCTCTTTTAGCCTGATCTGAACTAGGATCAGGTAAACTTTTTATTTTATCTGACGTGGAATTTTACTTAGGTATGGAAAGATTGTAAAAAAATATATTTCCTTAAGTGAACTCTGTTGATAAGTACGAGTAGATGAACTAACTAAGTAAACAATATAGACCTCGCGCTAGAGCAAACATTTGTGTATCTACCTCTAGACCTCTACCTACCTAAATAAATTCTTAAGTGTTCGAAATCAAACCTGGGACCCTTCGCTGCGCAGGCAGGGCAACTATTAACTAGGCTACGATTTTATTAAATAAAAATAATCTCTTGCTACTTACGCTCCGCTGGTTCATACCTACATTGTAAGTAATACCTAAGTCTGTGACATTGAATAATTATTATTGCCTTTTGTTTATACCATCATTGGTATCATAGAAATAATAGTTGGGCCTAGGTGCAATTTTGGTAAGTGCTGACATTTAGGCGCTTTGCCCACGGTGCAACTTGAGTTGCAGCAACTTGCAACTTTTTGAAAGTTTCCTGTCAAAGTTGATAGTTGCAGCAACGTTTACGGTTGCCGCAATTTTCTAGCAATTTATAGCAACGATCAGCGTTCATAGGTTGTTGTAATATCGATAATTATATCTGGGTAATGATATTATAGATAGTTGATAATATTGATGATTTTGGTCGATAATATCGAATTTATTTAAATTTAAATCTATATATATAAAAGCGAAAGGTCACTGACTCACTCATCACGAAATATCAGAAACTGCAGAACGTATTAAGATAAAATTTGGCAGGGAAGTAGTTTATAGTTAGAATGTATCCGCTAAGAATGGTTTTTTTGATATTCCACCCCTAAGGGGGTGTAATATGGGTTCAAAGTTTGTATGAAAGTCCGTCAGTTGTAAACCAGGTATTATGAAAATTGGTGTTTAGAATTATGATAAAAAATAATGAAAAACCTGTATTAAAGTAATCATGAGTTTTCGAAAACATTATCAAAAGTTGAAGAAGGGCTCCTTCTTGCATACCTGAAATACTTGGAAAAGTTGTTGCCGACGAAGAGGAACTTATACAATAAGTATTTGGAGACATTCAAAAGATACGAATCCAGAAAAAAGGAACACCAATATCGGGTTTCAAAAAATATATAGTTTTGACACGCATCAATATCGGCTATAACGATATCGATCTAATATACGTTTCAATATCGATATACGATTTGTATCGACCACCTCTAGTAAGGTGTGAAATCTTCCGACGCGTTGCGATTGACAGTTGCGGAAACTGGCAACTGCCAAAACCAGTATAATTGAACAGTTGCAAGTTGCGGCAATTAGCAACTAACCTAGTCATCGATTGCAGCAACTGAAAACTGTTGACGATTGCCGAAACTCGAAACTCGAGTTACAGTGTGTGCGCAGTCCAATTGAAATGTATGTAAACAGCTAGTTGCAAGTTAATTGCAAATTGCCAGTTGCTGCAACAGTTGCACCGTGGGCAAAGCGCCTTATTATTACCCATAATTATAGGTACCTAGTACATTTTTATGTTGCAATAGCTGAACGTTATAGTTCATACTTATTGATCTCAGATCTGTAATAAGGAATGGTATAATTTTAAAATAAGACCTAATATGGTCACAAAAATAAAAGCGGAGATCGTGATGTATAGTTTATGTATATTCTCGCTAATTTTGTTCCTACAGGTATAGGTTTCCTTTCTTTCAACGTATGAGAATGCCTTCTAAGTTCTAACGGATAATGAATAAAAAATTTCGCACCGGAAATAGAAATATGTCTTAGTTATGAACCTACATTAATCAGATTTTACGATCTGGCCAAACTGAGTTGACCATTTCATGAAATGCGACCATTTCATAATACGGTCGATCATTTCATGATGTGAGCAAATCTACGATGTGGCCACGACATCAACACAAAGGTACTCTGGTAGCCAGTCTTCCGCAATTTAACGATGTACCATCCGTTACTGTGCGGACTAACTGGGTAAAGTGCAAATTTTACACTTTAACGAATGGTATCAGTGAATCTGCAGATTACCTAATTAATGTGCACATTAACTTATTATGCACTTTAACGGTAACATATACATAATTACGCATTGTTTTTGGAGGCTTCGTAATATAATATGCGTTTAACCATACTAAATTTAAACTGTTGTAGGTATGTTCTAATATTTCCTAGGGTAAATGATTTATACCTGCCAAGAATTTTTATTAACAGTGACGAGATTTTAGTAGGTAATTTAAGTATTAAATACTAGGTGACCCGGCAGAACGTCCTGCAATAAAATGGACTATTCAACACAAAAATATTTTTTCAATTCGAATCAGTAGGTAGGTACATGAAGCAAATATAGAGTAGGTAGCTAGTTCCTTAGTTAAGCGAGTTCAAACAAACAAACTCTTCTGCTTTATATTTATATATTGAGTTTAGATATTTTTATAAATAAATTAAATATTAATATTCACAATAGATCCAAATGCTATGAGGTTGTATTATTATCAATTGGGTGCTAATTCAATGAAAAAAATTACACTGGTTTTAAGCGTTCACTAAAATCTGTTTCTCCTGAATACGAAATGACTACACTATCACATACAATATTTTCATAGTCTAATAACTTCTCGTGGTAAAACTTTTCATTTATGATGGCTGTACATCAATACTTGAGATTGATTAAGAGTGTGTAAAAGTATTCATGGCTGTAGAGTTCTTTACCTGCTTTTACAACTACTGCTCTACGGTAGAGCAGTAGGTAGAGCCTCTACCTAGCTACTCTACTATTAACGCTGTGTAATAAGTACCTATATACCCTAGCGATCTCCAACAAATCGTCTCTTGTGACATAGCTTCGTTCATCTGCAAGCAGAAAACGCCATGAAAAGAAGTTAGCACAGACTCAAGGATAGCTGAAGTTAACTTCTACGCCAATATTGTATGGAGATTGAATGTGGATCCTAGTGAATGGAGCGATAATTACGAGTATGGACATAGTAGTTACTTCGATTAAGGAAAATGCATTTTAAATAAGGCCATTAACTAGTCACTGGTAACAACTTCCAAGGAGAATCGTTATAGTGATCAGATTAGCCGCATAAATACTATATCAATTACTTTTTTTAAATTCTACCTCTAAAATTGTAGATGATGAATCTATCTCATTTTAACCACTAATTTTATTAATCAGTAGCACAATTACTTTCGCCTCTACCGTCTTCGAAAGTAAATACTCAATTCAGTTATAACGTTTTTACGATTTGCACTTCTCTCTGCAGATACCTAGCTTTGTTATGACTTATAAACGTTACCAAAGTTATTTAGTTAGCGGATATTGTGTAAAATTGGCTAGCCACCGCAGTTTCTTAGTAAGCTTCTTTAAATAATTTCAAGTGAGTTGCAGTACTTTCTGAATAGCAAGTAAGTTGCAACAGCGTTGTAGCCTTTGATTATATACACGGTCCGTGTATATTGTATGTTGTAGCAATGATGTTTGATGGTGACAAGAACACGTAGGAATTACAAATTTAATGTAAGACTAAACTTGTAAGGGCATAAGTAGTGTGTACTATATTTACGTTATACTCCAAACCAAAGTTACGTTGGAAATTACTTGTAATAATTGAATTACTTGTAAACCAATCCAAGTTATTCCGGAGCATAAAGTCCCTTTCACTTAGTATTTGTGCGAAATAATGAGAGTGCTGCAAGGTAATGCGCCGAGTTAGAAATTCCAAAATAATATTCTAAACTACAACTTACACACTACAATAACAACTCTGTGACTTTATATTTTGCTTATCATGAGTTCCATCATGTGCGAGAACTCTACATTTTGGCAGTAAGTATATTTTAAACCTAAGTGTATAATTTATTTTTCTCTTCACCAAAAAAAAGTGAAACCACAAAATGAAACCAGTTACTTTAGTGCGGTTGTAAGTGCGTAAAATAAAAAATGCAGGTAATCTTTGATCACGTAAAAGAGAGCGGGAAGTGTGATGAGGATATATCGTGAGATTTGGAAGTTTTTCGGATTAGTTCCGTAATTCCGTTGCTCTTATGTAATTACTTGCTCATATCTCATATAATTCTTACCTATCAATATTATATATTATCTATTTTATGACGGAAATAGTTGTGGCAATTATACTTTCTAGTCAAGTTTCAAAGGACAACAACAAATTTATATTAATATTTCTTCTGTCTGTATGTTTAAGTTTATTCCGCTTAATAGGTATGTTATTTAGCACAAATCTGGCATAAATATAGGTTGAGACGTTTTCATCTGGAAATCATACATTAATGGTCACCCCCCTAGGTGATTGAAAGTTAATATATTTTCAATTATAAATATGTCGGGAATAGTAAATCCGTAATGAATGGTTGATGTTATTTAGTCTGTGGTACGCGCGGGTCGGTGGTGAGTCGATACACTGTGGCGCGCGGTGGAGCTGTCATTAGAAAAAGAATGGAATATTGATATCGCGCCGGTATCTTGTTATTGTAAAGATTCCTTCTTAATTGTAATACCGTGAATCTCGAAAGTTGTGGATTAATAATGTGTGACCGCGAGTGCGAGTGGATTCGATCGATAAATCAATATCGTAATATCGCAAAGTAAATACAGTCAATACGAAAACAAACCCAAACCGAGTATTCATATTGAGCCAAGAGATCATTGAATAAAGCAGTTGGTTATGTGATGGTGTGAGGCTCAATCCTGTGTTTCATTTGATATCCTGAGTTGACGTCCTGACGAAAGAAGCCCACATTGCCTAGTTTGACAAGAGTACCTACTTGGAAGGAAGTTACACATTACACAGAGTAAAATAGTATGAAATCATGATAAAGAACAACCAGCTCGAACTTCTGACTCGTCATCAGAAGTGAGATAATGAATCCTGAAGAACTTAGATGTTAATAAGTCATGAATGACAATTTGCATGGAAACATAACCTAAGTTTACGAAATATTGGCGAGAAATATTTCGATGATAAACGATATGAAATCATTCAAAGCGATTATAAGTAACGACCCATACTGGTGAACGTGTGTTTTGAGAGAATACATGACAATCCAAGAAGTCTGTGTCATATTATTGTGAAGGTATCAAAGTGGAACGTGGAAGTATCAACCAATCCATTGGAATGTCTTTGTATATTGCTTAATGCAATTGTTGTTGTGTGGATGCTATATGAGGCCAAAGGATCTTCATCATGGGCCTGCATTGCTGACCTGCAAGGGTGCTCGCTGCCGAAGGGTGCCGCTGGATGTCAGGTGATCTGTATTGTTGTTGTTTTCTTAAATAGTCATTTTAAGGTCATGAGTGACCTTTGGTTATTGATAATGGTTTGTTGCCAGAACACTGGTTATGACAGAATATTTAACAAAAAGAATATCTCAATAATTAAAGTCTCCGGGACAACAAATTAATTGAATTAGTTTTTAAAAGTTTGTTAATGACACATGATAGAATTACAACTAAAAAAAACACTTCATTAGTTATTACTAGAGTTATCTAATGGTTTTTAAGGTAAAAGACCCATTAATGGAACATAACAGAATTTTTGTGTTATTAAACAAAGAAGTGAATTTCCCTTAATTTAATAATGAGATAATCTGTTTACTTTGTTTATTGATTATAGTGGTCCCAATTAGTTTTTGAGTTGTTTGAGTGTTATGATTAATTATCACTTATAATTAGCGAATAATGGAATGAGAATTGTGACAGAATGATACTAAAATTACCAATATTGAGTTTTGAAGTTTAATATTCAGTTTCAGGTATGAAAATGAGAAAGTTATTATTTGTTTTGATTATCATCAAAGTAGTTTTTAAAGTAATAAGTTACTAGGTATGTAACATTTAACTACCTGTGGTATTATCTCATGAGGTATTTCATGATATATTTTGCAGATTTAAGTTACAGTGAGACGGCCACAGAATAAATTTCTTAGTTAATACAATTTGCAAAAAAATGGATTGCAGTAGTCATGATATGGGTTAGGCAGTTATTTGGACTCCTTAATAATGACTCATTGAAATAGATTTGAGAGAAACTTCATGTAATAAGTCTTCAGTAGAAATTGACTCCGTATTAAGTATTCACTTTTGAATTCTTGATTAATGGCTTTAATGACTGGTTTACTTTTATGCACTGGATAATTGATGTCAGTTGACAGTATAGACAGCATTATAGTGACATGGTAGTCAACTAATAAGACTTCTTTATTTTTTTAGAGTTTTATTAAATTTCAGTCAACTTGTCGAACGGAACTTTTGAAATTGTATTGGAACGGTTTTGTTACTTTGAAAAATGCATAGCCCTTGGAAGAAGTGTTCTGTCCTGTTGTTGGTGGGTGCCAATGAACGGTTTTGCATGAGAGCTATGTATACGGGTTGTTATTTTTAGGAGAAGTACATGATTGTACTTGAGTACAGTTCGATAAGTAAACTAGTTTGAGAAATGGCAACTTTTTGAGAAAAATTCAATTGCTTTGAGAAAAGCTGATTAGCTTGATAAAAACTAACATTTGTAAGAAACGTAAATTTGTTTTTGGGGAATATAAAGTGACCAGTTAATTTATTTTGAGTACAAGCTACAATTATGTTTTGAGCTAATTTAAATTAAAAGCTATGAGGTTAAGTCATGAGAAAGTCCACTAGTTAATTTGCTATGGGAGATATTGTTTAACCAGTATGTTTGTTTGACATTATCATTGTTCATAACCTGGTACGGTTTAATGGTGGTTTTTGATAACCATGACATTGCGATGAAAGTGCCTGAAGGTCAAGTTGATAAATTTGAAGTGACAATCAGTAATGAGGAAGTTTAGGCCCATCTGGCCTAGTTTTGGTCAACACGATGCTTGGTGATGTGCTCGACATAGGCACAGCTTGTAGTGTATACGCTCGATTTAGGCGTTGAAGCGATGTGCTCGACATAGGCACAGCTTGTAGTGTATACGCTCGATTTAGGCGTTGAAGCGATGTGCTCGACATAGGCACAGCTTGTGGTGTATACGTTCGATTTAGGCGTTGAAGGTATGTGCTCGACATAGGCACAGGATTCTGATGTCCACGCTCGATTTAGGCGTTGGAGACACGTGCTCGACATAGGCACAGGTTCTGATGTCCACGCTCGATTTAGGCGTTGGAGACATGTGCTCGACATAGGCACAGGTTCTGATGTCCACGCTCGATTTAGGCGTTGGAGACATGTGCTCGACATAGGCACAGGTTCTGATGTCCACGCTCGATTTAGGCGTTGGAGACATGTGCTCGACATAGGCACAGGTTCTGATGTCCACGCTCGATTTAGGCGTTGGAGACATGTGCTCGACATAGGCACAGGTTTGACGTCCGTGCTCGACATAGGCACCGGTTTGACGTCCGTGCTCGACATAGGCACAGGTTTGACGTCCGTGCTCGACATAGGCACAGGTTTGACGTCCGTGCTCGACATAGGCACAGGTTTGACGTCCGTGCTCGACATAGGCACAGGTTTGACGTCCACGCTCGACATAGGCGTAAATAACAGAGTGTACCAAGCAAAGTGATGACGTTCGAGACTTGAAAAATTATCTGATGATGATGTTGAGTTAATGACCTTCAGCCATTTGAGTTCATGGGTGAACTGACAATTTGTGTAATACTGGTTGGATTAAAGCTGTAAAGTGGTGTAAATACTGGTTTGACGATATCTCATTGTTTTGGAATACTGGTTAGTCACATGAGATGGACATGTTGACAGGGTTGGAAACTAACTACGAACCAAGTCGGACAGAGACGAGATTTTTAGGAATGCGATTAGTGTTTTTGGAAATTGACATTGATGAAGTTAGATAAAGACGAAATTCGGAATTTTTGAGAATGACTTTATGGTAGGTCAGGAAGGGCCGAGCGTAAAGAGATACTCGCGTGTGTATTTGGTTGTTACAGGTAATCTTACGTGTTGCCGCTGGTAGAGCATGCTTGAGGATGGATCACGGGAAGATGCTAAACGAATACGGTTTTATATGGCGGTGACGTACCGATTAGAGTTATACGGTGACGACGTACCGAGTAAAAGTTAAAACAAATCGCGCAAATAATGAATTGGTAATTTTGTTCTAAACAAGTGTTATGTTATGGAGTTTGTTCCGCTTGCTTCTTCTCCATAGCGAAGACACTTAGGAAGCAGTGGTAAAAACGGTAGTTAGGGTTAAAAAATGCAACACAAAGTTTTTGAAATCCACTCGCAGCAGTAGCAGCAGTAGTCATTTTTGATGTTAAAGATTTTGAGTTTTGTTTTGGTTTGAAGTAATTGAAAATTGCGGATCGAGCAATTGTGATGGCGATGATAACGGAATAGAGCGTCACCCAGGGACGGGTGACATGTCAGCGATGGCCGTGTCGGGAATAGTAAATCCGTAATGAATGGTTGATGTTATTTAGTCTGTGGTACGCGCGGGTCGGTGGTGAGTCGATACACTGTGGCGCGCGGTGGAGCTGTCATTAGAAAAAGAATGGAATATTGATATCGCGCCGGTATCTTGTTATTGTAAAGATTCCTTCTTAATTGTAATACCGTGAATCTCGAAAGTTGTGGATTAATAATGTGTGACCGCGAGTGCGAGTGGATTCGATCGATAAATCAATATCGTAATATCGCAAAGTAAATACAGTCAATACGAAAACAAACCCAAACCGAGTATTCATATTGAGCCAAGAGATCATTGAATAAAGCAGTTGGTTATGTGATGGTGTGAGGCTCAATCCTGTGTTTCATTTGATATCCTGAGTTGACGTCCTGACGAAAGAAGCCCACATTGCCTAGTTTGACAAGAGTACCTACTTGGAAGGAAGTTACACATTACACAGAGTAAAATAGTATGAAATCATGATAAAGAACAACCAGCTCGAACTTCTGACTCGTCAAATAAATAAATAAATAACGCTTCACACTCATAGCCCCACACTAGGATTCCCTGTGTCGTGGGTGCCATGGACAACACACAAGACAAGGACACACACCCAGACCGAGAACGGAAATTCAAACTCATCATTCAAATTTCCGCCTCGCTGGGAATCGAACCCAGGACATAAATATAATAAATAATAAATAATTATATAATATTTTAATTATATACCTAATATAATATATTAAATTAATTTTAATAAGTTAATATTTCAAGTAAAGGATATAGGTATACAATTCATCATAATTAATTATAGTAATCAGACAGCTATGAAACTACACGACACGAGTAGACATGGCGGCAATTGCGTTACCTTACACAAAAAAACTACATACATTGATCAATGATACTTATAATGATTTAGGTATAGGTACATATATGAAGGCCAGAGAGTTATGAACTTAATTTAAAAATAAATTAACGCGGTGTGGACATTCAAAATAAATAAAAGCCAATTAAAAAAGATATTTCACCAAAAATTTAAATGGTCCACTTGTCAATCACTATTCGAGTGGTTTTATTTGTAAATTAAATTGATTCTTAACTTGCAAATTGATCGGTGGCTAACTCACGCAAGAGGGTGGTAGCTAGCCAGCCGTGCTTCAATCCTACCACCAAGCAGGGCCGGTCTCTATCACCTCTTACAACACCCTGGTCTGCTGGCATGAGATCGGGGTCGTAGTTCTAGGCCACCGCTCAAATTACAGCACGACACGTAGCAAATTTCACACGAGTACTTCGCATCCTGTGGTTAAATTTTTTTTATTAGTTTTAAATGACTCATGAGACGTATGAGTAAAAATTACACAAATATAGAAAAAGTATCCATATGTTATTACAATATTTTTTACACCTTGATAACGGTGAATAAAATACTGTCACTTACTGGTGAAAGTTGTTTTTGCTCGTAATATTTTACGTATTTAGCAAACATCCTTTACGGGCGTCGTAAACATCTCCGAGCCTAAGGTAAGTGTCCCATATTTCGGTATGTTAAGCCTCCGCCGACATTAAGATTTTTTTTAAATTTTACTACATAAGATATCAGTCTGAAAGTTTTTGTGTAATGAATATGGTCTTTTGTTAGTAATTTAAGGTATGAATTATGCAGTTTTAGTTAGAATTAAATTTTTTATTAATTTATTTGTGGACCCCTTGTTTGAACCCTATTTCGTGACAAAATTTGGCTCTGTTCCTAAGTTCGTGAATTCGTGTCCCCTATTTCGTGACAACGTTTGTTAAAGTTTTTTTGGTAATTTCTAAAAATATATATATTTAAATACTATATTTTGATAATTAATGTCTATACTATATCTATACTAATAATATAAAGCGTAAGAGTTTGTTTGTTCGTTCGTTTGAACACGCTAATCTCAGGAACTACTGCTCCGATGTGAAATATTATTTTTGTTTTGAGGAAGGTTATTACTTACATAACATTACGCTAAGACCAAAAGGAGCGGAGAAACAAGTCTCCGAAAGCGAAACGAGGGCGTCTACTTAATATAATATATTATGTATGTTGCAGGACGACATCCGCTTGTAATAATATAAAGGGGAAGGGTTGTTTTAATGCGCTAGGTAATGTCAAGAAGTACTTGGTTCGAATTCAAAAAATATTTTTGTGTTGAATAGTGTATTGATTGAGGAAGGCTATAATAACATCACGCTTAGAAAATATTATTAAGTAGACTCCCTCGCTTCGGGAAACTTGTTGCTCCGCTCCTTTCGGTAGTGGCGTGATGTTATATATCCTATAGCCTTCCTCAATAATTGGACTATTCAAAACAAAAAGATTTTTTTAAATTGGACCAGTTGTTCCTGAGATTAGCGCGTTCAAACAAACAAACTCTTCCGCTTTATATTATTAGTATAGAATTATAGGTAGGTGGTGCTGCCTTATTTCTACAAAAAAGAAACCAATATAATCGCAAAAGCAGACTTTTTCACATTTGATGTTGAGTTACTATTAGGTCCTGTGAGTCTTTTATAAGACTTCCGAGATCTAACATGACTGCCAAAATTTATACCTATACAAAAACACCTATACGAAAAATCAGCTTTTTAGGTATTTTTCATCCGAGGTTGTTTAATGATAGCATCTCATAAATAAATTAATGATATGAGGTCATATATAAACCTCTGTGGTTTCCTATTGCTAATCAATACCAAATTGTTTATAAATTGTTAGTGATGATTAAATAAAAAAAATTATTATGCTAAAGTGACTGGAACTACTTTAAAATTATTTGTAACGAACTAACGGACAAGGAACAAAAGATAAGTCCTTTGTTTCGTGTTATTGATTTTTCGAAATTACCACACTCAAGTAATGAGATTCTTTCTAGATTATATAAATTGACTATTCAGTACACTATTTATATAATAAAATATACGAATATTGACAAAACAAATCGAATAACAAAGGAAATTATGCTGCTAGTACCTATGCGAATTTAGTTCAAATTGTAGAATTGGGTCAACTTTAAGCTCGTATTATGGATTTCCTAGTAAGCAAAACATATACCGAATTTAGCTCACAAGTACTGAAATTAAATACCTTATTCGTTTTTTCATTTATATTTCAATTTTTTCAATTATAGTATATGAACACGAACAACGAAAATGTATCTATAAAACCCCTAATTCGTGAATGTCACGAAATAGGAGACACCCGAAATATAAAATGACCGCTATTTCGTCAGTCGGTTTATTGCTATTTTAAAAGCATTTCAAGCTGCATGGAAATTTTTCATGAGTCAAATCAATTGTTAAGGGACATATAAAAGCACTGTTTAAGTTTTTATTTGAATGGACTTACCGTTTCTTCTCTATGAGCTTAAGAACTTTGAGCGCCTGCCTTACGGTATAGGGAAGCATATTCACCTCTCACCGACGTTTGTGGCCGATGAGACTTCCAAGCGTTTTATTTCATTGAGTTTAGTAGGTAGAATGTTGGAACTTGGTTTTTTAGACAGGTTAGGAGATAGATATTTTATTCTGATGTATAATTTTAATGTATATTATGTACGTAGCTTATTTTTTGCGCCTGAAGCAAAACTAACGAAGTAATGTACTAGCACGAAGTTGTGGCCCTTTACCTTAGTTACTAGATGGAAATGGAAATTCTAATTTAAATTACTGCGGAAACAGGCCATCTTAAAACAGGTTTAAGTGGTATTTAGTCGTTCACTTCGGATGTTAATTTATATACCTACTTTTTAACTAACTGTAAGCTGAATTCTGGTGTTGTGAGTTTACCCGATGTTTATTTTATATGGAATTAAGATAACAAAACATGTAGTTCTGTCAACCCCTTAAGCTGTCGACTAATAAGACTCAAACAGGGACTAAGATAGTTAATCCAGTTGGTTGGTAGACGGTGATTGAACATTACTTGGTTAGTCATAAACTAGTAGATATGGACTACGGAGTTAGTAATAAATACATTTTTCTATTTTCATAGGCTTCCAAGGGCTTCCTGTAAGTTCCAAGTTATAATGGTGAGCACAGTAACGACATTTAACTGTAGGTTGTATATCCAGCCTACACCAGCAAAGTTAACCTTACTTACGTTAGTAAAAATTATTTTAAATTGAACTGTTTAAATTAAATCCTATGTAATCTATGACCGTAACTAATGTCTCATTCAGAAATCCTACAAGCTAGGTTCATGTCTATTATTTCTAAGACCAAAGCGAACACGATTAAATTAATGAGTGTTAAATTTATTTATAATTACAATAATTGAAGTTAAGAATTTAAGATAACAGAGACCCAATGTTCAATCTCACCATCAATCGATGTAAAGTGTAAATAGTAATGAATATAATTATAACTGTGGACTGAGTTTTCCAACACCAGGCCAATGGCCAGGACTCCTCTAGTTCCCTTTGGAACAATTTACATTAAGTACTCCAGAATTCAGTCCATACATTATGTACCTGAGTAATTTGATATAGCTTTTTCCTTTTTTACAAACTAATGATCGTAAATTTCTATTTCCCAGTTTTTTAAATCAAATTATCTATTTTTTTAAATAATATATCTATTCACATCGATATTTTTTAAACTGCGTAGGGTTTGAATTTCGCATTCATAGATAGAGTTTAACATAACATAATAATATGTAGATGCTCTAAGCCTTTCTATATTCTGGATACCTAATCTAATTCTTATAATGTTTCTTAAGTGGAATTTCTTTAAGACGGGTTCCCATTTATGGCAGTCCTAGTACTAAATTAACTATCATTATAAATAACTGTGTCTAAACCTGGATTGAAGGCGTTAGCAGGTACGTAGAGAAAATCGATCTCTACAGGAGAGACCTAATGACATTTCCTCGTCCATATTTTCAAAGGAGTGAGTCACAGACGAGAGAGGCAAAAGCAATATTCAATTCAATGTAGAGTACATTAAATATTGCTTTTTATACTGCAGGCAAAATATTTATCGTTACTTAAGCGAAGTTGTGCTGTTTTATAAACTCTTTTAATTTTCAGTCTGACTCCGACATAAATTATTTATTTGGTTTTAAAAAAGTAGCACATCATAAATATGTCTAATTTAAGTAATTTATCGTAAATCATTTATTTAAATTATTATAATCAAGAATTCAATATTAATAAAAGAGTCTAAAATTAATGGTAGGTGGGCATGTAGATATATTTTGAAAAGTAATAGTTTTAACCAGTCCCTCTAACCTCTAACCAAAGATCACAAGCCCTAATAACATTAATCTTGTCGGCAGCTGGGCTACGGGTGGTCGCGCAGCGGGCAGCGGCGATGCCGCGCGCACCGGCCGCCGGAGTCCACCATGTCGGTGAGCAGCGACATCCGGTTCACGCAGCGCAAGCTGACCCGCTCCTGCCGCGGCTGCTGCGCCGCGCTCGCCGCGCTGCTAGTGCTGCTGCTGCTCGCCGCGCTCGCTGTCTACCTCGGCCGTTGGTACCGCTCCATACTTGTTACCATAGAGCACAGATTATTAAAAAATAAGCAGATACAACATATTATGGGAGAAAAAACGTGTCAGTTACAACAACATAAAAATACTGCACACATTGACAATCTCCATACAAAACATTTGTGGTCTACAAATGTTGTCTATGGTCTTCATAATAAAAGTGAGCTTCTTGCAGCTTATGAAAATGGCGGGAGTGCTTCAACCCGATTTTGTCTGTGTGCGTGACTGTATCAACAACAAAACTAAAACGAGATAGACTTTTTACGATTCATGGGAGAGAAAGAGATGAAACTATCTGAAACTATCATCTTTGTAGTGGTGAAAATTATGTTTGGTCTGCTTATTTTTTTCATAAGTCTGTGCCATAGAGTTAAAAATTAGAGCAGGGAAGCCAGGCTTTAGGGCCTTTCCATGAGGGGCTAGCCTGGTCTGGGAGGGTTTCTAGACGGGCCAATTAATTTGGTTGGTGAATATCAAACTCATCCTGCAACGCAGCTTAGCTGAGCTCTAGTGGAAAGACAACATTAAACTGATCTTCGAATCGAGACTGATGATTGCGGTTTGAAGTCGATACCAAGTCGAATCAATGAGGGTAAACGCGTGTGAATTCGCCGCTAGAGGCGCTAGTGCAGAGTGAGGTCTGGCTGTCAGGCCACAAACTTATCTGACCCGGTAAGGGGAGCGCTAGTGTCTTTGTCTTTGTCTGACAACAGTTTAACATTTGCATTATTAGTTCTAATTTTGGCCACCGGGTCAGATAAGTTTGTGGCACTTTCACTTCTCACTTGTCACTTCACTGTCACTTGTCTTTACTTGTCACTGTTTATCTATGGGCGGGCTTTGACAGCAGGACCTCACCTCGCCGGTGGCGCCAACTGGTGAGCACAAAAACGGCCACCCTCATTGGATTGTATTGCTTGACAATATTTTCTCCTTTTCATACCGTTGACTGTTTCCTTTAAGCAGCCGTTTGGTTCACCTTCTCTAATTTCTCTATGCTTATTACGCCGCGTTTAGATATTCGGCGAGAATGCGTTATCTATTCGTGCATGTTCGCTATTTGATATGATTGATGATATTTCGCTCGTTTTCGGCTCGATTTTGGTATTCAAAGGTGTTTTCATTCGCGCGTTTAGGTACGGATGTCTAAACGCGATGGATAATGGCGTACGTGCAATACGTATTTAGGTATAGCTATAGTAATTTAGTAACAGAGATTTAATGAACTATTTACCCGACTGCGTCAGAAGGAGGGTTATGTTTTTCGAGTGTATGTATGTATGTATGTATGTTTGTATGTATGTCCATTTATTTGGACCGCCCCACAGCCCAAACGGTTGAACGGATTTCGACATATGAGGTATCGTTGAATTCGTTAGAACTGTGAAAGTGTCATAGATAGGCTATATGAATTTTCAAAATGGCGCCCGAAAGTGGAAGAAAAAGAGGGGATAATCTTGAGTTTTTTGTTATCTTAACAATATGGGTATCAAATGAAAGATCGTGAAAAGACCTTTTCAAAAATATATATCATATAACGTCGTTTTAACACAAATTGTCAAAAACCATCCCAAAAAGTAGAATTTTTCGGTGAAAACACTAAAAAGTCTGAAATAAAAATATTATTATAAAAACAAAAAACCCGACTGCTTACAAAAGAACTCAAAAGAAAAAAACAAGTGTCACAATATCTGTTGATATTGTGACACTTGTTTTTTTCTACACACTATTAAAAAGCTGTATATACCTATCTGTTGATATTGTGACACTTGTTTTTTTCTTTTGAGTTCTTTTGTAAGCAGTCGGGTTTTTTGTTTTTACTTACAATAATATTTTTTTACAAGCATCTAATAGCATTTAGATAAGAATTCAGCTATATAAATTAGCTACAGTACATAATTACCTATTTCCGTAAATAAAAGTGCAGAAAACTACATCGACACTTACCATTGGTGGAACTCTACAACCGAGTAGAGTCGACAGTGTACCACTCTAATATTGGAAGAAGGAATAAGCTTGGGTTGAACTCTGTTATTATTTACTTGTTATTTACATTATCTGTAATAAAATATTGATTCATGTGGGTGCTACATACATGTATTATTGCTGTTTTTTTTTAATTTACGAGAAAATCAAAAACCTAATACACACTACACTACACACATATTGTCTATACAATACAGCTTTACGGAAATCTAAGAAAGTTACGTACCCGATGCAAGTAACAAAAGATTTATGGTAATTACCAACATGAATAATTAATTAACGGTTTTGGCAAACGATCTCGTGGGTTGAACTTTATAGTCACCTCGGGCACAAACAGCAATAAATAAATGCAATAATTCTTAAATCGAGGCAATAGGAATCCATTACCCATGGCCTATTAGCTCCAAAGTAAGTTGGGTGAACCATAGCTTTTGTTCTCACGGAGGTAAAGCTGCTAATAGTAACATCAATTATCGTCCCACGTTGTAAAATAATATGCACTTGAAACACACATTTTGGCCAAATTCGACAAATTTAGTCGGTAATTGAGATTACAACATACATTTTATTGCTAATTTCGTTGTACACTTTACATATTATTTTATTCACGTTGTTTTATTACTTTAAATCATTGGGTTAACGATTTAAAAACATATTCAATCTATTGAGTTTTATGTGATAGTAGCTCCTTATGCTAGAAGCTGCATCAGTCATCAACAACCTCGCTACGGACTAAATTGACACATGCAAATGTAAATTTTCGAAATAATGATACCAGCTTTTTAATAGTAGTGTTGTTCTACGATACCGGTTTTATGAATCGTAACTTTTTACTTTTATCAGATAATTTTATTTTTATTTGATAATAGACGAATCTTTTACAAATCATGGTAACTATGGAGTATCACAGATAAAAATATATTTATTAATTTTAATTACGTATTACACTAATTAATTACGAAAATTATTGACTTCTTGTTGAAGAATACGCAATAACAAGGTTAAGGTACATTATATAGGTATGCCTGTCGGTCATATTATTTTAAAGACACATTTTTTATTATTACCGAAAAACGATACTAGATTGTAAATTACGTAAAGTTACGGTAGAGGCACATCACTATTAATGATTCGCAAAAAAGTGGCAACACAGCTAATGTCAATTTAGTCAGCAGCGAAAAAAAACGGACTATACACATCCCAATATATCAGAATGGTCTCTTTTTGGAGATGGCCTCGTGGAGTGACTCGTAACGCATTGATATCTAATACAGAAATCATAAGGTTCCATTTCAAAAACGAACACCTGCCATTTATAGTTAATAGAATTAGGTATCTACTCTCTAATCTAAGCAGCAGCAACAAGAGCTTGCTGCCTAAAGAATGAGTAGCTGAATTCCCTTAACAAGATTACAAACGTGATATCAGCATTTCCTTGGCTGAATGGCGGCATTTAGCGCAGCCCGTCACCGCGGGAAAAGGCCAACATCCCAGCGGCCTTGCGTTCGCTGCGACAAGTGCGTGCCGCCCGCGAGCCCGATCCGATCCTATATACATCGTCAATAATATTGTTACTCTATTTTTATGTTAAACATCGGTTGACGAAAGACCTTCAATAAATACCTCACTCCGGTTCGACTGTATGAAGATTTCATTTTCTTGCTTGTTGTAATTTGTTGTAAACAGAATATTTAGTTACGGTTCGTTTGAAATCTCTTAGAATTTATAAGTATCTAATAGTACAGTCAATAACGTTAAAGTGGGTACAAAGGTTTACTTCATTACCTCTACTTCTAGTATACCTAAATACCTACGTCTAGTCTAGACATTTTGTTTCCTCTATTTTAGTAGATATCATATCTACAAACCTATGGTACTGTCCCATTGATGAATGGTCTCACGCAACGTTGATGACGCATCCCTCATTTCTATAAGAATGCATTAGTTATATCATCTTGAGCAAAATAACTTATTATGTTATTAATTTTATAGATATGTACCTGTTTGGAGATCCGTTAAACCGGCAAACCTTCCGAGGATCATTCGTCGTGTTGACGTGGGAGACGCGCGAAGACCTCGTGATGCAAGGCAACAGCACGAGGGAGAGCGTGATGCAGCAGGCCCTGCACGACGTATACAGGACTTCAGAGCTCCGGTCATGTTTCGTGGCAGCAGACGTGCTTGCACTTGACAAGTAGGTTGACTAATGATTAATGTGTCTTCTTCTTCGCTTTTGACTTCTAATAAATCGTTACTTCGATTTCATCAAACAACACTTTGGGCTAACTCTTTAACCTGTTAGGATCGGAGTAATTTGTTACCGGTTCTTGTGAGGTCACATTGAACAAAAAAGTCCTCTTCGCGTCTTTTAGTTAGACTGCACTGGAACGATGTAGATAAGTAGAATGTTTAAGGTAAAAGGTATGTGCCTGCGTATATCTAAAATATTTAACCTGCCACGTAGGTACTATCCGCCTGAGAATCTATCCTGGGTGGTGCGATAAACGTGATAACTTACCAGTAATTACCACCAGGACACGCGAGGATCAGACCATCGTTATAGCTATGCTGCCTAATAATCGTCCTTTATATTCCTTGTTGAGTTGATAATTATAATTTATTACAATACGTCTCTTATTTCTGGCTACTGGTTGAATGTTGGCGGCGTTGTTACGCACAATAAAGCCATTTAAAAGACATGTCATGTAATATATTCATAACAACATTCCGCATGCAAATAAATAGCTCATTGTTTCGTGTTACTATTGTTATCTTGTACCAGTCTAGAGAGATGATTCGTAAGTAAATTTTATCTCTTATGCTTTCTGATGTACGTAGGTACATCTCGGTTCGGTGAAATATTTTTACATCACGATGCAGGGGTATATTGGCGATAGGCACCTATTTTTTATATTTGTAGAGACTAATACATCAATATACTTAGGTACTAGAATCATGTAATGTTTTTTATACTTTAATAAACCGTGGTATGGGTTGATGGGTTGATAACCTACCAACTCTACCTACTATAACATTGTAATAAAGTTGGGCCATTTTAATAGGCCACATTTGACAACTGTTTGTCTTTGCTTCATAGTGAAGATAACCTGCTGAAAAACATCGATTAAATTGAATAAATCGATAAGGACTTCTAACATCTGTAAATTGAATGCGATTGTTATAAAATGTATTAATAAGCGCACAGTTCACACAACGACTAAAAAAAATGACAAAAATAAGGCGTCAAAATAATGGCGCGAAATGTAATCATGACTTTTTTGTAACATTTCACGTTTCTAGATACTGACTTTTGAGCCAGACGTTATTATATAAATGAATAATTACATATTTTTTGGCCTAAAATGTAATAAAATTAATTTTGTTTGTATTAAAATACATTTTATTTTGTAATCGTGAAATACTTTTTGACGATTAGTTCGACTTCTCGAATTCAACTTATCTACTCATCTGTTTCTTTCGGTACCATCCCTGATATTTAAAAAGAAAAAGAGTGCACTGACGTAACTTTGTAACGACGCCAGTTCCTTAATTTTAAGTGTAAAAAGTTTAACAATATCTAGTATGGAATGTATTAGATACTATGGGGTGCCTCCCTTACAAGGTTACTTCATAAAATTTTGACGAACTGTCAAATGTGGCCTATTAAAATGGCCCAACTATAGTCATTAATTATTTATTTCAGCTTTATGCAGAAGATTTAGGAGGGTAGCTGTAGGACAAATAAATTTATGTATGTAAATAATGTAAGCTTATTATATGATAAATAAATAATTTATTCCTATTCTCCACGGCGACATCAGAGTTACACAATTAGAAACGAGATCTGAAGCCTATAAGGTAATTGTATTCATAATAATCACTGCAAATGTACATCATGTACTTACAGTCTTACATAGGCACGTTTCATTAAAAACACCGTGTGAAAACTTTGTCACATTTCTCATACGTAAATGATTGATTCGTGGCCCATCAAGCTCACGCTAACTTCAATTATTGCGTAAATTCAATGGTAATACAAACAATTTTATGTCTTCGTATTACCTAGGTATACCTAAGTATCTACATGGTACCTATATTACTTTGACAAGACGATTTTGTAGAATTATAGTTTGTTTCAATTACACAAAGTTGGTGTAAACTCCTTACGTAAATTTTATTGCAATTAGCTATACGATCCGACAAACCATTTGTCACGTAACTCAATTCTCACCCAGAATCTCTTGAGCAAGAGCAGTTTTGGTTACCCAGTTTTTATAAAACATTGTTTCCGACAAAAATTTTAATGATTTCAAATTCAAACTATGTGAGTAAAATTGGATCAAACTTCCGGTACTATTGTCTATGGACTTTGGGACATTACGGAAATAAGTCATCTAAATTAGCTGCAGGTAAGTAAAGTTTACTCACAAAATTTTTATGACTTTTAATGTTAACAAACACATAATATACCTATATCATAGTGCCGGTTATAATAACCAAGTAAATGAATGTCAAATCCTAAGAACTTAGGTACGTATAATATAAGTATATGCACAGCATTAAAATATACAATTATGTCGGTACATATTATATTACCTTTGGTACTTTCAGAAAGCACGAGGGCATATTAAATATTTGTGTTACACAATTTATACGTAGGCATGTAAGTAGGTGGATTAAAGTATGTACAAAAAGCATTTATTCAACAAGTAGATAAGTAATTATATACATTACAAATTATATAACGTGTACATAACTATTAATGCGTAATGTTTCATAGTGTCTCGTGGAGAAAGTCGGCTTTCTTAGTTATAAAATCAGAGATGAAGCGTGCCACAAGGCATTAAAACTTAAGGTTTAGTTTTTTCATCACACCTATTCGAAAAAGACGACTTGGTTCGGACTTACGGGGTTCCAAAGTTGCTGTTTTCTATTCAGCGGGCGGGAATGAATTTTCATACAACTTTCCTGCCCGACTAGATCTTTTCCGTCCTATTTTGAATTTAAAACATTTTAGTATTTTGCGCTAAAGAAATCGAACGCAAATATTGTTTGAATAAAGAATGTCTGGTACGACGCGAGGGCCCCGCCAGCTGAATAATAAAAAAAGAAATCAAATTAAGATTTCGTTTTCAAATTAAAATTAAGTTTTCGTGCATTTTTTCGTGAATTTTCTCATAGTGGGTGATGAAAAGTAGAGTGTATCACTCGGGTGCAAGTATATTTTTGGCTCGGGCGACGTACTTTGAATCCCTCGCTACGTTCGGGATTCTACTAAAGAATCCCTCGCTACGCTCGGGATTCTACTCTAGAATCCCTCACTTCGCTCTGGATTCAAAAAACGCCCTCGCCGAAAAAATATTACTTTGCACCCTTGTCATACAATCTACTATTTCACCATCGCTACAAAAATAATATAAAACATAGCACACAGACTCGCTGGTTACTGGTATTGTTTAGGTCTAGTGACGCAAATAGTTCAATATTATTTATAGTGAAAGGCTTGAAGTAAGTAGTTCAATTCGAATTGCAATCGGCTGTTATCAATATCTGTGTAATAACCTCTTTCGTTGCAACCGTACAACAACTTGGAAAAATTAATTTAGGTCAATATAACATGGGTATCATAACTTTTGATTAGGTATACTTACCTACTCTAGAAGTTGATCCGGTAAACATTGTTAATTGATAAGATGTGCCTATTACGGAAACCGAGGTCATTAACATCGGCACCTGTTCATAGCTTCGAATTAACCTTAACACCTACCCTGCAAATAATTAGGTCGTTATATTATATTACAAATCTTAATATATAAAACTTGCGTTACTGGTGACTGACAGACAACGCACAGCCGAAACTACTGAACGAAAGAAGCTGAAATTTGGCATATATGAACCTTGGGGAGTGTAGGGGAGCACTAAGAGAGGATTTTTGGAAATTGCACCCCGAAGGGGGTGAAGTTTAAACGAATTCCACGCGGGCGAAGCCGGCGGGCGAAAGCTAGTTACAAATATTGCGTGAACATGATAACTCATGCAGTTAAATAATTGCACTTATAACACACCAACGTTTACCTATATTTTTAAAAGATGTAACAAAGCATAGATACAATTAAAATCGGCACAAAACATTAAAAGCAGGCTACCTACTTATACCTACGTAATTTAGTAGGTAGGTACTCTCAAAGATTTCTCACCAGACCTCCTTTAGATTGGTACTTTACAACATGGCACAAACGGATCTACCGCAATGTTTACTCGCTTGTGTCCCAGAAACCAATATACACTACTCCACTACTCACATACTTTACAAGCAAGTACGAATGCAGTTCAGAGCTACTCTATTTTACCTAATTACCACGTGAATTGATTTACATTCAGTTTATAAAAAGAAAGGGCCGCAGTGAACTTAAATGTGGTTTAACAACACGCACGGCATAGAAAGTTCAAAGCTTAGAAATCTCAGCACGCAATAACTTTCCCGTCTCGATATCATACAACTCATTGTATTGCACCTCGGTCGTTATGGCGTTTTTAGACACAGCTAACAGATTTCGTTTACAACATTTCGTGTGACTCGTAAGTAAGGCTAAATCGATCACGATACTTTTCTAAACGAAGTAGGTATAGATCTGCTCCAGTTACGGCAATAATTAAATTGCCTTTGACGTTTCAGAAGCTGCGAAGAGTATAAAATAACAACTCCCTGTCGAAGTTTTATTAATCGTTAGTAATTAGTAGTAAAGTTTTGATCAATTTATACAAAACTAGAGAACCGCCCGCGCTTCGCTTCGGGACCCGTAGGTAACAGCCGCGTAGGTCCCGCTCTCGTAGGAATTTAGGCTAAAAAGTAGCCTACTACTCGCTCTCTTCACTCCACCCTGTCTGAGGTGTGTGGAGCCCTCGGGACAGTTAGTTCCCCTTTGGGGGTGTCTCTCGCGGCCCGTTAAAACGGGCCAGTTCTTGGGCTGGGCCCTAAGGCCCTTGGTTGTCCATCTGTGGTTAACCAATAGGTCAAGTCCGGTGAGTGGTGGCCTTTTTACAGGCCACAGAGTCTTAAACGGGATGGGGTTCATCTTCGCGCCGCCCAGGCGATCGAGGCCCTACCGGGTGAATCCCGCTGGTGGGAAGCCCAGCAGGAGCCGATCAGCGCCGGGCGACGACTTACGAAGCCCCAGTATCAGTCAGTGCTAGCCCCGTCCCACGCAAGTCGCGCGGGAAGGCCCAGCGGTCCGGTGGACGGGTGTGGAGCGGCGCCAGGTCCTGCAGATGCGGGAACCGCGACGCGTCGACACGCCCGAACATGTTGCGTGCCAATCTCTCGATGAAGTCGTCCAGGCTCTCGACTCGAAGGTCCCTCTGGTCCGCTGGCACTATCCTGTTGGCTGAGCAACTTGCGGACATCAGTCAACAGGATAGTGCCAGCGGGCGGGCGGTACACTGAATACAGCCGGAGCGGGGAGTTCTCGAGGCAGAGCTAAAGTAGCCTATTACATTTGCCTATGACTTAAGTAAATTACATGTAGTATTTGATAGCGTAATTCAGAACTTGCAAATGAATTTTATTACCGCCATCTATTAACAACTCCGAAAATAAATATCTAGCAACTAACAAAACATCGATCTTCCCATGGGAATGGGATGTTTTTCCGCGGTAAAAAGTAGCCTACGTCACTCTCCATCCTCCTAACTATCCCCACACACATAAACCTTACCATATAATAGCTTCGTTGCGACGTGAAAGCGTCACAAACAAACAAACGAACAAACAAACAAACAAACACACTTTCACATTTATAATATTAGTAAGGATAGTAAGGATTGTGTTCTCTTTTAGTAAAAATTTATATAATATCTAGACAGTTTATATTACTATGGCAATTCTGTAATCCGATAAAAAAAAAGTAAAGTGGCATAGCCCCCCTGGGTTAGAATCCTGCACGCTCCACATAGTATCAAAAATTATGTGCGTTTAAGATTTAATTATCATTAGGCTTCATCGAAGGGAAAGTTCGTCAGGAAACCCACACACGAGAATACTCCAAGAAGTTCTCAGGCATCTCAAAAATGTGTGAATTCTGTCAATCCGCACTTTGTCATCGTAACAGAATAGCCAGTAACCCTCGCATTGTGAGAGGGAACCCATGCCTAGCAATAGTATAGTACAATTACGCGTTATGAGGACAAAAAATACTGTGATGTCTTAAGAAATGTTCTATAAGTATGTAGGTACCTAGTGTTAATAATGTGCAAAATAATTGCAGCGTAGATGAGGGCACTCGGGTGCACTTCGAGGTGTCGTTCGAGCCGATCTTCACGGCCGTGAGCACGGCGGAGGTGACGGCGGTGATGGCGCGGGAGCTGCGCGCGCCCACCGCTTTCTTCAAATATATCGACGTCTTGCCTGAAACATTACATATTGAGGTTAGTTCTTCTTATTTACTCATCAAATAAGGGTCAAAATCCACTGAGGGTCAGGCGTCGCCCGGTGGCTTTTTAATCGACTTCAAAAAAGGAGGAGGTTCTTATTTCGACTAAGTACACTTTTTAATTTCTATTTTGTTCGTATCGTCATAATTTTTCCCCTGTACCATTTTTATAATCTTTTTAACCGACTTCAAAAAAGGAGGTTCTCAGTTTGACCTGTATGTATGTATATTTGTGCGCGATTATCTCGCGTTTGGTTGAACCGATTTTGATGCGGTTTTCAGCATAAGTAGCATTTGTCAGACTTAGGAGAAGGTTCTAGGGTTCTAGGTATATTAACCGCGTTTAACTGAACCAATTATTACTTTTCGACGTTAAAGTCGGTTCTATTTTGTTAAAAGTTATTAATTATTCGAATGCTGGTGCTTGCCGTATGGTTCCATATCCCAAGTCCCGACTGACGTGTACTTTTTAAGTTCGATATACCAACCAGGTAATATGTATTTAACTGGCTATGTTGATGATAAAACACTTTCATGTTAGGTGCAAATATTACCAGACATTTTGCATACTTATGGAAAAGTTTAAAATTATTTGAAGCGAAATAATGGGAAACGCGTTTCGCTACACTTATAATAACATTAGGACCGTGTTGATAGTCGCCGCCGCGTTACTCAGTCTTCCGTTACAAATTTGGATTTGTTCAGTAAGAATATAAGGCTCAAATTACTCGATTATATTTTATTCTGACCTTTCAATGGGAATTGACCCCTTCTGGTCGATTCTCGTTCTTATCCATGCGGAATCGAGGTGTAAAATTAAACAATCTTTCATCATGCAAAAAGTTGCATTCTACTTTATGTAGGTACTCGTATTTGTACCTAACAAATAAATTACTAGTATGCTATTTAATATTCAATGTAAAATTGTTTTTTTCACTCAATTTCAGGAGAATTCCGCAATATCGTCCCAGGCTTTAAAGGAGGGTGACACGACTGCAACCGACATACCGACCACGGAAGCAGTGACGCTAGATATTGTCGAAGAGCTGCGCGAATGTTCGCCGTTAACGTTGCAGCTGTGCTCGCACTTGCCGTACAACACCACGACATACCCCAATCTAGTGGGGCACTCGTCCAAGGAAGCATTGATGCGGGATCTCGTGGCATTCCGGGAGCTGCTAGACGCTGAATGTTCCCGGCTTGCGCAAGTAAGTAGGATTGTATAGTCGCTACTAAGCGACTTCTATTCAGTGTTTAATTTCTATAAGATGTATGTAGAACTAGAAGTTAATTTCTAAAAAGTTTTAATTACATGTACAGCTGCATTCGTCAGAAAATATACTGATCAGCTCAACAAATTATGCTTAAAAGTATTTATTTACCCCTCAAAGTGACTCTACAAGTAAATTATAAAATACAATATTAAATGTAAAATTACAAAAGGGAATAAAAAATTGGCACTATAACGAGAGAATTTAATATAAATAGGTGTTTTCCAGGACTTCGTGTGTCAGATGCTGCAGCCTCGATGCTCGGACGAGCGGCTGGTGCATCCGTGCCGCGCCTACTGCCGCGCCTTCCACTCGGGCTGCGGCGCGCGCCTGCCCGACCGCCTGCGCCCGCACTTCGACTGCTCGCGCTTCCCGGACTACTTCGGACCCGGCTCCTGTGCTCCCGAACCAGGTATTACCTATATTTCATCTTTCGTCCAGGTATTAAAATTCAGCTCGAAGGACCAACAAAATTATAGGGCCGCGAAGGAGCCCTGTTGGGTTGGTAAATAAAGGAAACCCATTTGAAAGGTCTGGAAGGATTGATAGAATAATGTTTTATTGAACGTAAAAGAAATATAATATGGACTTAATAATAAAATGATAATTAATAGCGCGAGCATGCATGATCGTTGTTACGAGTTATGGCTTTTCTACCAATAAATTAAAACGACTGCCGTCATTTTTTTCAGTTTATTAATGTCATCTAAGTAGCTGAACCAATCAACTACACAACCGAGCTTTCGTACAGTTTCAGCCCGATCTACTTAAAGCCATACGTGAAAATTTTCTTATGAACAATATCGTACTCACGAGATATATACACAAACTACTAATTGCATCTGGTTGCAGATTGCGGTGGGTCCCTGCAGCGACTAGCGCTCTCAAGGCGCTCGTGCGACGGCGTGCCGGACTGCGCGGACGCGGCGGACGAGCGCGCGTGCGCGCACTGCGCGGCCGCCGGCGTGGGCGCACTGCGATGCGCGCTGCAGCCGCGCTGCCTGCCGCCGCATCTGCGCTGCGACGGGACGCCCGACTGCGCTGACGGGAGTGACGAGGCTGGCTGCCGTGAGTTATTTACTGATTCTATTAATTCTCATCCATACAGCCAAGGCACAGACAAAATGTACGTTGGGACGGCCGTCTGTGCCGACGAGAGTGATGAGGCTGGCCGCCGTGAGTTACTCATAGTACTTATTTTTGTTTATATAGATGTGGCACAGCTTAAACATAAGTTTTTTTGCTATGGACGAGGTAGGTATCTTCTTAATATAGAGTAGGTACGTACCTACCACCTACATCTACTTTCCACCATTCCGCACTAGAGCAGCGAGATGGAATGATTCCCTAGGTTTCCTCAATGATGATGAAACCCGTGCTCAGTAGTGGTCCACTAATGAGTTGAAGCAGCCGTCGGTACCCATCGGTTGTCGTGCAGGCAAATTAATAACTCCTTAATGTTAGTTTGACACAAATCATGTATTAGTTAGAATAAAATTAAATAATTAGCCTTAGGATGGTTGCATAGTCAACTATACCGCCAGCGCGGTTGACTGGCACGCGGCACGCGGGACACGAGCTTACAAGTTTCTTGTACCGTTTTATAGTGAAAAGAGACCCGCGCCGATGAACCGCGCAGATGTAACGTACAAGATGTAATCTACGTATTTGTAGCACGATTCATCGGTGCGGGCCAACCGCGCTGGCGGTAAGCTTGACTATGCAACCACACTTACGAGTGGTTTTTATCTTCGATGGGTTCCTTTTAGTTCGATGTTCCGTATAGATGTTTATGTATCACCTCGTATGATTGCAGTGTGGATAACCCGTTCGCTGTCGTCGTGGAAGCGGGAGAGCAGCGAGACGACGCTGGGCGCGGTGCGCAGCCGCGCGGGCTACGCCGTGTGGGCGGAGCGCGGCCGCGTCGGCAAGGTGTGCGCCGCGCCGTACGAGAGTGACCGGCGCGCGCTCATGAGCGTCGCTACTTCGCTGTGTACTTCCCTCTCGTTCAAGTTCGTATCTGCTAGCCTTATGTAGGAAATGGAAATGTTAGTGTCAGTCGAGTAGCTGCATAGGCAGGGTTGATCCGTCAAATTAATTGTGTTCTGACGTAAACGTGTTCTGGCTAAGAACTTAAGAACACTATTTTTCTTGGCCACTGATGTTACTTGATGTCAAATAGCAGTCCAGTAACTGTGGCTGTATAGGCAGCACCGGCTCTGCTACCGGACTTGGCGTGTTCTGGCTGAGCTGAGAACTTACAAACCAGTAGTTTTTTTTATTCTTGGCCATTGGTGTTGCTGAGAACCACGGGCTACGGTAACTGGATTAGAAAAATGGTGTAGACCATACTTAACACCTTAACAGCATGAAACTGCATAGAATAAACAGGAATTAGTTTGCTAATTTATATACTTTTTTCAGGACTGCTGTATCAGCTGAAGCGGTACAAGATATCGAGGCAGATTCGGAAGAATTTGATCAAGACGGAAAAGGAGTAGATGCACCGGAGTACGTGGAGATAGTGGACCCACTGGCGCCAGAAATATCATTTGTCAAAAGCGATTGTCCTGACCGGAAAGTGATTAGAATTATATGCGACCAATTAGGTAAATTGGAAACAGTTTTAGAAATAATTTATTAAATTCCAAAACTTGCGTATAGTTTGCGTATAGTTTCACCAGCCAATGATGCAATAGGATGTCCAATGTTCCTGTGTAGCAGGAAGCATGAAAACACAAATAACACAGTACAAACACCCAAGACCCGAGAACATGCATTGATCAGTCTATCAGTGTCTGTCACACAATGTCTGACACGAAATGGAACCCGAACCCCCTGCTACGTAGCCAATATAGGTTAAGCAGCGCCCACGCCCCCCGCTAGCTGCGTGAGCGCCCGCGTGCAAAACCGTTCTACACTTCCCTCCTCCCCCTTTGCCGCTTCAATTATCAAGCTGATATCAGTTTACTTTTATTTAAATAATATCTCGTCCCGCTCGAGCCTCTCGTCTCCACTGGCGTGCGGTGCACGCCCGCTTAGGGCGGCCCTGTATAGGGTCGTCAGTGTGTTTACTTCCTTGTTCACTACATGGGTTGTTACAGAATGTGGCGTGGCGTCGGCCAGGGGCGCTCGCGCGGCGAAGGGCGTGGACGGGCTGTCCAAGTCGGCGCAGCCCGGCGACTGGCCGTGGCACGCGTCGCTGCTGCGCTCGCACGTGCACGCGTGCGACGGCGTGCTCGTGCACGCCTCCTGGCTCGTCACTACCGCCTCCTGCTTCCAAGTAAGTTTTTGTTGAAGGACCCGCACACTTATATTTCTTGCCGATAAATTGAGCTGTTTCCACTTGTTGTATGATATTAATAAAATATCTACCATTAAATATAACAATTTTAATTTTTAGCGTTAGTATACCTAATAAGATTTGATCTTGTGTGAGATGGAAAGTTTATCTCATCATGGCAGTTTCCAATAGGTAGGTATTCTATTTTTCCATAATAAAATCGAAAGTGCTGCAATTTAATTTCTTAAGTAGGTAGGTATAGGTAGATACTTACCACAGTACTTAAGTACTTTACTAACATAACAGAAATTGCTAAAGAGAAAATAGGTTCTTAATAAAAACTTCTTTAAATTCTTAGGGTCAACCCAAAGCGGAGTGGACCGCAAGATTGGGCACAGTCCGCATTCAGAGCACGACCCCATGGCAGCAGGAGCGACGGGTGGTGGGCATGGTGCGGTCGCCGGTAGAGGGCAGCATGCTCGCTCTGGTGCGTCTGGAGGAGCCGCTGGAAATGACGGACTTCGTGCGCCCCGCGTGCCTCCCCGACGATACTGTCAAAGCAGATAACCGAAGCATTTGCAACACTCTCGGCTGGACACGGAACAGGGATCAGTTACAACGAGTGCATGTTGTTCCAACTTCGATGAACACGTGCGAAAATGTTAGCATTGCAACAGTCAATGGAATTTGCGCTGAGCCTCTGTATGACCAAGATGATTGTGATGTTAGTATTTTTAGAATTGCTAATTTACACTTTGTTTGGTCATAATATTTGTAGGTAGCTACAACCCACTAATGGCCCACTACTGAGCACGGGTCTCTCCTCATTACTGAGGAGGCCTAGAGCATACTCCACCACGCTGCTCCAATGCGGGTTGGTGGAGGGGTTAGTGGCCAACCCAGCGTCGAAAGTTTTCAAGCCGCCCAAAGGCCTCCGACATGGCTTAATGACTGCTATCAATCGATAACAACCGGGACCGACGGCTTTACGTGCCCTCCGAAGCACGGAAGCGCTCAAGAAATTTTTGCCACTAGCGGTCACCCATCCGACTACCGACCGCGCCCGCTGTTGCTTAACTTTGTCGATCGCATAGGATCGACGCAAGCCGCCGGGCTATGAGCGCTATGAGCGATTAATAGGTAATACTGCCTAAAGCTAACTAGAATTTTATTTTACAGGAAGAGGAATACGCAGGGAGCTCGATGATGTGTTTTGATGAGAATACAAAGCATTGGTCATTGATAGGGGTCAGCGGATGGCGCATAGCTTGCTCCAAGATAGGACTGGGCCGACCTCGCATTTACGATGCCATTTCGTCTCACGTGGACTGGATTAAAAGAACGATCTCAAATTCTGCAAGGTGACAAGCCTTATTATCCGAAGACTGCCACGTATGGAATTCCATGTGTTCAGAAGTTATGTAGCCTTAAAACATGTTGCATTAAAGCTAAAAGGTAGCGGATTACTTGATTACTTATATTGTTTTGATTTATTGTTTAGTACTTACAATAACAAAGATAGACATCTGCCATTGGTCCTGAAATACTTATTACCTAAGTGTTTTTACTAAAAGGAAGGCTGCCACAAAATTTCTATTTTAGGACAGCCAACTTTGTGAGTAATAATACAATTGGATTGTATTTTTTATGTACATTTTGTTAAAAACGCAAAAAAGTATGTAAGAATACAGTTGTTACTCAAGTAGATTAGTTGTAATTTTACCAAATTAATTCTATCAATAAGCCAAATAGTTTAAAAATACTCGGCATAACTTATCCAATTTTAATAGTGCTAATTTTAGATATGTAACAAGAAGAGTGATGAGCTAATGTAAAAAAATAGAGTTTATACCTACTTAAGTTAAAAAAGTACCTTTTCATGTAATTTATTAAAATGTACATTAATGTTAATCTGATTCCTTGTTTGTAAATATGTAAAAGATAAGAAAATATTTTATTAAATACATTGATTTTTAAATGGATTTGATTCCTCCCAGTGAATAAAGATTTTATTAATCCCTACAAATATTTGACCTATACTTTAGTTAGGTTTACACAATAACTTGAGTTAACTTGACCAATATGTCACCTCAATAAATCTAGTGGAGTTCAATAGTGTTCAATATTTGATTGATACTGTGATGGAGGAAGATCAGTCATGGGAATGGAACAATGGAAGGGATGATCATGTTCTATCTATACATACAATAAAACTGTAACTGATTGCTGTCTGTACATGGCAAACATATTTAAAATTTTATAATGGGGGTCTTGATATACAAAATAGAACCCAAAACAATGTTTTTTTAATTTTATTTGCTTCTCCAAATTTCTGTATGTTTGTGCATGCTAATCTCAAAAACAGCTAAACAGATTATTATGGGACATTCACTGGGAACTAGAGGAGGTTGTGGAGCAAAATATATGCTTTTTATCCCAGAGTTCCCAAGGGATAGAGATCCATGCGGGAAAAACTCTTATGCACAAATGAAGTTGCAGGCTCTACTAGTATTACATAATACAGGAGATATAAAACACTGTAGTTTACTGCAAAATTAATTAAAATAAAATCTGCTTTTCAATTTCTTATAAAGTATCATTTCATTTGCGCATCAATTCAAGGCACCATTGGCCAGTTTGATCCTAAACTTTGAAATCCATTCTATTTCCAAATAAAACACCAAGTAACTCATAATTGTCTTTAGTATCATGTTTTGCAATAATATTCCTATATAGTTATATAGTTTTTATGATAAACCTTAGCACAATATTATACAATTTCCAAATGAACTAGCAACTATAACTAGATTACTTTAAGGGTATTCATTTTAGAATCCCCTCGTTTTTCAATTCTTCTCGAATGGAAACTTGAACATGCTGTGGTAAATGCTCCAATTCCTTGTCAATGTATTTATTAAGATCTGTTAGTGGCTTATAGTAGAGATGCACTAATTGTGAGCCTGTCAACATGGACAAAAATGCAAACATGCTAAATGTAAGGTATTGCGTCCATCCCACTCCAGCTGGCATTTTCAATGACTTATTGTGTATTTTTGAACCTTCTCATCTACTAAATCTTTAGCTTGCCGCTTCTTAAAAGTATTATAGAAGTTAACTTTTCCAACCTTCCAGTTGATCATAGAATATTCTAGGGTTCCTCCAAGTACGAAAAACAGTGGAAGAAATCTATATATCCCAAAAGTTTTCTTGCCAGGCCATCTGTTTAGTAACTTCTGAATCCAACCTATTTTCATTTCAATGCCCAAATGTTTTTATTTTCTAAAAGTTCTGTTGCATAATCTTAACCTCTTGCACCTTTTTTTTACACATAACAAAACCACTTTATTGCAGCCCAATTATGCAATATTAACACCTGGGTTATATTACTCTACACTATAGCAATTTAAATCTGTGAATAGTAATAACTTTAGGAATCAATTTAGAATTAAAAGACTATTTTATATTTATAAGACTAACTAAATAAAACTAAAGTTCAAGTAAAAATCGTCATGTCAAATGTCAATCAAATGCACCACACCAGTCAAATCAAATGTCAATGGCTGCGTTCCGTAACTAACCCATAACACTCATAACGTCTCAAAAAAGCGTTCCATTAATGATTAGGTATGTGCATTATCATATGGTTGTGGCATTTGGTGTTCGTTTGAGCGGTTGTGACTTGTGACGTAATGAATTGCGTCATCACTTTCGATCACTACGATCCATCTGGATCGGTGGGACATTGTAATGTTAACATTAACATTGTTTAACTTAACATCAGCGCTCAAATCCGTTCCATTCGGATACAACACTGAACGTCAAAACCTAATGGAACTCAAAATAAATGCGTTGAGGACAAGATTGATAAGGGCTAGATAAGGAACGTGGGCAATAAAATAATACGAAACCTCAGGCTTATAAAAAAAAATAAAAAATAACAGACCTAACATAATAATATGGGAGAAAAAAACCCAGTTACAACTACATAGACATCACAAATTAGATAATACAGATGTTAAGCTTCATACAAAGTGCCCAAAAACAACTCACACATAGACACCGTTCACATACACCAAAAATCGGAACATATCGGACCACTTGGACCGCGGTTGTTATTTCCAGCAATATGACATTTATAATACACAAATAAGATAGTTTTCCTAAAAAATGGATAAGAAATGGAATTACTATAATTATTATCGAACTGATTTTTTTTTATTCGACGTTAAATTGCAAATTAAATTTTTTTAGACATCTAGTTGCTACAGAAAGGTACAATAAGTCTTTACTTGCTTGTAATTCAATGATTCGTTACTAAACACAAGTCAATGTAGGACGTAGGAAGTTCTTTGTACGTTAGAGTGTATAATATATATACTCGTAGTAAACCCAACTTAAGATTGAAACGAAAGAGGCGCTGTCGGACGCATTTGACATTCATTTGACCAATCATTGCACACTAGTAACTGACAGATGAATGACCACAACGTACTTATGAATGACTTTTCGTTAGTTCCAATTTTTGCCATTTCAGAGATAAGTTGGGCGTACCTTCGATTTTTAATAAATACATTAAATGAAGGATTATAATATTATTGGACATGTAAAATTATTTTCTTAGTGTTAATTTATGTAATAGGATTTTTGAAGTTATACTTCTTTAGGCGCGTTATGGAAAAATCATGAGAGTGAAATTTTAAGATGCGCGCGCATCTGTAACACAAAAATTAACAGTATGAAGTTAGGCGCGTTATGGAAAAATCATGAGAGTGAAATTTTACGATGCGCGCGCATCTGTGACACAAAAATTAACAGTATGAAGTTGCCGGCTAAACCACTCATTGGCCTTTGTCAATGTAACTCTGACGTGAGTTTTGCTTTTGCTTTTTATCGAAATTATTTATAACCAGCCAGGTTTGTTTTGACTTGTTTGTGGCACATTGACATGACATAATATGCACAGACTAGCTAAAGATTAATGTTTCGTTATACGGTATGCAACGACTAGTCTTTTTGGTAAAATATTTAATAAAGGTTTTTAACTGCAATATAACAGTAAATAAATTATAACTAAGTATTCAAAGATAGTTTAGGATGACTATTAGTGATTATGCTACCATTCTATCAGTATTTTCTTAAGACGTTGTCACGTTCAACTATCGACAGTAAACCGACTTTACAGACAACCAATTTTTTTTATTATAATTAATACTAAATATTATGAAATTATTAACGTTGAATATTTATTATTTAATGATGCCAAAGAAGTATAACTTCTTACGCGCGTACATAAGTACACGCAATTTAATTTTTTATTTTGTTTCCAGTACCTAATATAGATACAAAAATATTATTTAATACAAATAATATTAAATAAACGGATCATATGAGATCCCATAAATAAATATCAGTATGATATTATTACATGTTACCGGAACTGCCGCAGAAACGCGCTGGGTTTAGTTGCAAATATTGAGTTTACCGCTAACACGCTCCTAACTATTCAATTTCCCCATTTTTTTTCATAAGTGTCACATGTTTAAACTCATCATTCAAATTGCCACTTCGCTGGGAATCGAACCCAAGACCCTCGGAACAGCGTGCCGGCGTGTTAACCATTGCGCCATCCGGGTTATCAAAACGGCTCTACGGTTTAAACGGCTCAACCAACTCGGTAAATGAGGTTACGTTAGTTACTATTCGTAATTTAATTGTTAAGGTTGGAGCGGTCCCCCAACGCGACATATTTTTTTAGAATTATCAATACACACTTACGTGCTTCAAGATTGAGTTTCTTTTATTATTTTTTACGTTTTAACAAAACACACAACAAAAAATTACCCTTACTTAATTAACTCACTTCATTGACACCCAACACGCAATCATTACAAAATATTTATTTTTTTAACTCAAAATCTAATTTTACTATCATGCGTAAATTGCGTAACAGTACGTTAATTCGGTCTCAAAATCTTTGGGGAGCGAGAATCTTTGGAGCGTATTAACGCACTCTTGGGATGTTCAAAATCTAATGATTTTGAACATCCAACACACTATTGCAAAAGCAACACCCTATTGCAAATTCATAACGAGATCAAGTTGAAACTAAAAAGTACTTATTGTTCAATTTCCGGCTGCGTCTGCTAATGTTCACTTTTATTAAATTTTCTAGACATGTTTTATTAATGTCTAGAATTATCTAAACACCAAAAACACTATAATTTACATAGTTTTACGATTATTTTATGGATTCTTCTGTGTCTCCCGCCAAAGTAACAAATCAAACTAAATGGCGGAGAATATTGCGCCGCGGGCTGTGATTGGTCGATTGAGTGGACATAGAGCACTCAAGCACTCAAAGTCTCTTACGATGTGGGATTTAAAACAAAATCTGGAGATACAACAAACAAGCACGAAATTTTCATTACGATGTCGTGTCACTAATAAAATTTAAATGACATTTTTTGTTATTTTAAGAGAAAAAGTTAGCAATCTGTCTTAACCAAAAAGATTGAAATTTAAGTCTTAATAAAACTGCGTTTAAAGTTAATTTTCGAAAAATTTGGTAGATAGGCCAAACAAGCACTGAGGCGACGATTAGGTACTGGAAACAAAATAAAAATCCTATTACATAAATTAACACTAAGAAAATAATTTTACATGTCCAATAATATAATTCTTCATTTAATGTATGTTGTAGTAGTTACTGTAAGGTATACTTAGTCTATGTTGATACCATAAAGGGCTGGAGGATAGTCTATGACAATGACTAGACATGGCCGGCATGTTGATTGTGAATAATGTGTTCATGTGTCTTGTGCAATAAATATCTTCAAGTCATTTACGGTGTGTTTCATTCTTCTACATGGTGGCAGCGGTATACAAATGAATGAAGCAAGTCTAAAAGAATGGAGTCGCCCGCACCCACAGTAAATGATGGCACAAGCAATATCAACTTATTGCCGTTACAGAAGGTGAATCCGCCAGATGCCTTTAATTTCGATCCAGCGAGTTGGGACAACTGGAAGAAGAGATTTACTCGGTACATGTCCATTACGGGGCAGGACACGCGAGGTGATATTGACAAAATTAATATCTTAATATACATATTGGGCGGGAAAGCAGAACAGTTATTTAAGCAACTAAAACTAAGTGAAAGTACATATGAGCAAGTTTTAAATAGTTTTGATAATTATTTCATCCCAAGAAAGAATGTTATTTATGAGAGGTTTAAATTTAATTCGCGGAATCAAAACGAAAATGAAGGAATAGATGAGTATGTTCGAGAGTTGTACATATTGGCGGACTCGTGCGAGTATGGAACACTAAAAGATGAATTGATAAGGGACAGGATCGTTGTAGGCGTGAAAGACGTCAAAACCAGCGAAAGATTACAATTAATGAATAATTTAACATTAGATTGTGCTATAACTGTCGTTAAGCAAGCCGAGGAGCAAGCACAGGCTAAGTTGATGTTCCGGAAGGAAGAATATGATATTAGTGAATCTCAGAGCAAGGAGTATGAAATTAATAAAGTACAAAGAAAAAAACAGTGTTGGTGGTGTGGGAAAACAGAGATTCATAAGAAGGAAAGCTGCCCGGCAGCGAAAAGTACATGTTTTAAATGCAAGAAAGTGGGCCATTATGCAAGATGCTGTAGGGACTGGAAGAGGGTAAATCAGGTAGAGGCAGTGGAAGATTTTCTGATCCAAGTACAGGTACATATAGGAAAAATACAGAAGAATGTAAAATTTTTAATAGATACTGGGGCGGATATAGTTGCTTTACCATGGTCACTTGTGGGGAATAGTTTAAAATTATTGGACACTCATGAAATAATTCGAGGACCAGATGGGCGGTCCTTGAAAGTGATAGGTTGTGCAATTTTAAAACTGGTTTATAAGGATAATAATTATACAGGCAAAGTGTTTATAATTAAAGATTTGCAAACTCCAATTTTAGGCAGACCTGCCATTAATAAGATGAAAATACTTAACTTACTTAATTTACAGACTGACAGTGTCAGTTCTAATAATATCACCAGTAATAAGTATGCACATGAAATTATTGAAAAAGAGTTTCCAGGTATTTTTAATGAGTTAGGTGTTTTTAAGGATACATTTGCAATAAAGTTAGTAGAAAATCCAAAGCCATTTGTTCAGTATACCCCACGAGTTGTACCTATACCATTATTAGATAAAGTAAGGCAAGAATTGGATAGGTTAGTGAAATTGCAAGTTTTAACACCAGTGGAGGAACCTACTATGTTTGTATCTCCTATTGTGGTAGTACCTAAAGGAGACAAGGGTGTTAGAATCTGTGGTGATTACACACAAGTCAATAAAAATATTCTTAGGCCAGTATTTCCAATCCCTAGAGTAGAAACCACATTAGGAAGACTGAAAGGTGCAAAAGTATTTTCTAAAATAGATGCTACGTCTGGTTTTTACCAAATTTGTTTAGAGGAAGAGTCCAGAAAAATAACAACAATTTTAACACCTTTTGGTCGATATATGTACAACAGATTACCCATGGGGCTTAATTGTGCCCCGGAATATTTTTCAATGAAATATTCACAGATTTTTAGTGACTTACAGGGTGTTGTTGTACATATTGATGATATACTTGTATACGCTAGTGACAAAGAAAGCCATGATAGGTTGTTGAGGGAAGTGTTGACAAGATTAAGTAGGGAGGGGTTGACTATTAATAAGGACAAATGTATTTTTGGGGTGGAAAAGATAGCTTACTTGGGTCATATTATTAGTGCTGAAGGAATTGCAGTGGACCCAGATAGAGTTGAAAGCATTAAAAAATTTAAACAACCTCAAAATAAAAAAGAATTAATGCAATTTTTAGGGTTAGTCAATTATGTGGGAAGATTCATACCGGATAAAACAAACATATTGCAACCGTTAAATGACTTATTAAGAGATAATACTCCTTTTCTGTGGGACATACATCAAGAAATGTCATTTACTAAGATTAAAGAAATGATACAAAACTCGCCCATTTTAAGCCATTATGATCCACTTAAAAAAATCATTATCTCTGCTGATAGTAGTTCTTATGGTTTAGGGGCTGTATTATTGCAAGAGGACGAAAAAGAACGGAGAGAAGTTGTATCATACGCCAGTAGGACACTAAATAATTCAGAAAAAAACTATGCACAAATAGAAAAGGAGTGTTTAGCGTTATCATGGGCAGTACATAAATTTAGAGATTATGTAGTAGGTGTTGAAGTCACATTAGAAACTGATCACAAACCTCTCCTTCAAATATTACAAACAAAACCAATTGATGATTTGACACCTAGGCTATTAAGATTTCGTTTGCAATTAATGAGATATAAATATAAGGTTATTTATGTTCCAGGAAAGAAATTAGTAGTTGCTGATGCTCTATCAAGGTCACCCCTTCAGCATGTGGACCAGGAAATAATAGATGGTCATATTAATTTCATTTCATCCAATATTTTAGAGGACAATAAATTAATGGCTATTAAACAAGAACAAGGTAAATGTCATATATGCTGTTTACTTAAAGAATTTAGTATTCAAGGGTGGCCACATAAATCTAAGGTGCCAAAAGAAATACAGGAATATTATCAGTATAGGCACAATTTTTCTGTACAAGAAGGGTTCTTACTTTTTAACACCAGATTAGTTATACCAAAAAGTTTACAAAAAGAAGTACTAAATAATATTCACCAAGGTCATTTAGGGGTCACAAAATGTAGAGAAAGAGCAAAGCAGGCAGTGTGGTGGTTGGGATTATCAACACAAATAAAAATGATTGTAGAAAATTGTCCTAGTTGCATTCAAGAACGACATAATAATAAAGAGCCATTATTGCTAGAACGGGGACCTAGTAGGGCTTGGCAGCAAGTAGGTATTGATTTGTTTAAGTTTCAAGATAAGTGGTATGTTGTTCTTGTAGATTTTTATTCTCGATTTATTGAATTATTCATGTTGAATGATTTAACAGAACAGTCTGTTATTAAGTGTTGTAAAGAAACATTTGCTCGTTATGGAATACCAGAAATTGTGAGAACAGATTGTGGTACACAGTTTAAAGGTAAATTTAAAGATTTTTCTATGGATTATAATTTTTGCCATATTACAAGTAGTCCTCATTTTCCCCAAAGTAATGGTTGTGCTGAAGCTGCTGTCAAAATTGCAAAGAGTTTATTAAAGAAGAATTCTGATATACAGTTAGCTTTATTAATTTACAGAAATACACCACTAGAAACAGGGTATAGTCCTAGCGAGCTAATGTTTAACAGAAGGTTAAGAGAAATTTTACCTATGTATCCAAAAAACTATAAAGTGGATTCTGATATCCATAAGGAGTTTAGTAGGAAAAAAATACATTATAAGGAAAAAATGGCTAATAATTACAACAAAAGGCATAAAGTTATAAATTTAAAAGAACTTAAGGTGGGGGATAAAGTGTGGATAATAGATTTAAGGAAGTATGGAGTAGTTAAAAGAAAGGCTAAAGAACCTAGATCATATTTTGTAGAAAGTGCTGGAGTTTCATATAGGAGGAATAGATGGCATTTGGTTCCAGCACCTTTTGAAAATAATTATGTTCCCAATAAAACATTAGTGAGTAGAGATATAGATCAAACTTTGATAAATGATAAAGAGGTAATAAACAATAACACAGTGTTTTTTGAAGGTGAATCTTTAATAAATGAAAATGTTAAAGAAAATGTTCCAGAGGTACAAATAAGTGATAATTCATTAGATGTAAATTCTGAGGTTAAAAATAGCTCAGAATCAGGTCACACTACACAGAGATGTTCTAGTAGGATGAAACAAAAACCAAAGTGGTTAGATGATTATGTTCTTGATTGATTGTTTAAATTTGTGGTAAAATTGTATTAGGCTTAAGAGGGAGGATGTTGTAGTAGTTACTGTAAGGTATACTTAGTCTATGTTGATACCATAAAGGGCTGGAGGATAGTCTATGACAATGACTAGACATGGCCGGCATGTTGATTGTGAATAATGTGTTCATGTGTCTTGTGCAATAAATATCTTCAAGTCATTTACGGTGTGTTTCATTCTTCTACAATGTATTTATTAAAAATCGAAGGTATATACACTCTAACGTACAAAGAACTTCCTACGTCCTACATTGACTTGTGTTTAGTAACGGATCATTGAATTACAAGCAAGTAAGGACTTATTGTACCTTTCTGTAGCAACTAAGTACATGTCTAAAAAAATTTAATTTGCAATTTAACGTCGAATAAAAAAAATCACTTCGATAATAGTTATAATAATTCCATTTCTTATCCATTTTTTAAGGAAAATTATCTTATTTGTGTATTATAAATAAATGTCATATTGCTGGAAATAACAACCACGATCCAAGTGGTCCGATTGTTCCGATTTTTGGTGTATGTGAACGGTGTCTATATGTGAGTTGTTTTTGGGCACTTTGTATGAAGCTTAACATCTGTATTATCTAATTTGTGGTCTAATGTTGTTTATGGTTCTCATACAAAAAGTGAGCTTCTTGTAGCTTAACAAAATGGCGGGAGTGTTTCAACGCCATTTTGTCTGTGCGTGACAAAAAGTGTGCGTGTCTGTGCGTGAATGTACCTAGCAAGAACAAAAATAAAACGAGATAGACTTTCTACGTGTCATGGGAGAGAAAGGGATGAAACTATTGCTTACATACGTCTTTGTAGTGGTGAAAATTAATAGGTACAGTCCGCCCAACTTAACTCTGAAATGGCAAAAATTGGAACTAACGAAAAGTCATTCATAAGTACGTTGTGTTCATTCATCTGTCAGTTACTAGTGTGCAATGATTGGTCAAATGAATGTCAAATGCGTCCGACAGCGCCTCTTTCGTTTCAGTCTTAAGTTGGGTTTACTATAAGTCTGTGATTATGAGCTATTATCGGAACGTAGCCACTGTGTTTGTCAATAGTAAGTCATTGTCAGTCAATTTGTCATTGTCTGATTGTCTGTCATAGGTACTCAATTCAAACCATTGATCTATAAGTATATTCCTATCTCTATGATTCAAACATGTTTCTGATTCTGATGTTTTCAACTTCAACTGCATTTGAGACTAGGGATGCAAGGTTGTCGTAATATCGATAAAAATATCGATAATTATATCGAGGTAATGAAATTATCGATATTTGATAATATCGATGATTTTGGTCGATAATATCGAATTAATTTAAATTTAAATAAAAAATATGCAGTTCATCATAGAGATTTTTTTTGTTTCATTAGTCCTTACGGACAAGCAAAGAGTCTAAGCCCATACAGCCAGAGACAATAGAGAAATAAAACAAGTAGAGGATGTTTTTATATGTTTATATTGTAAGAAAAGGCTAATGTTCAAAGCCCATACAGCCTTATGATAAGGCCCTTATCTAAGGTCGTGAATTATCGATTTTTTTCTTCGGGTATGATATCGATATTATCGTATCGTTATAGCGCAAATATCGATAAAAATATCGATGTGCCCCCTTCGATATTATCGATATTATCAGTTGTCCGATATATCGTTGCAACCCTATTTGAGACTTGAGACTGTTTGTCATTTACTTACCATTAAATTAAAAGAGATAAGAAATAACTTTAAAAGTAAATTACTTATGTCATAAAAATCGTGTATTAGAAGTGGTATTACAAAAGGGAACTTGTGAAAATTTTGCTTTGCAAAAATCTGACATATGCCATACATATGCTAAGAAAAGATTATAAGAAGTTATTCTTTGAAAATGTAACCCCAACAAAACTGACTGAAGCCCGTCGTCTTAGGGTACACACAGAAGGGTGGGGATTATTGACAGAATATTATCTGGAATCGGTAAAAATTAATAGGTTATCCTCTGGGGCAGTGTCATCCTCTGCTACTCTCAAAATTGGTGATAGATCTGGACAGATCTCATGTGTTGTGAAGGGCCTCTCAGTTGGTCTGTTATTTGGATTGTCAATGAGAGAATGGGCAGCAGTGGAAGAATTGTGTAAAAATGGGCAGCAATTATTTTACCGGTATTTCAAAGATGGTCTTAGTAAAAATTTTAGATGCGAACAGAAGTTGTTTTATAATTTCTGTATGAGTAACCAAAGAAATAATGTTCTTGTAGCCATATTTCGTAGGTGTTTTAATATGAGAAACAAAGATAAAACAGATCCCTTTATTCAAATTTTGGAGCTGCAGAAATGTGACGCACAAACATTAGATTTGTATGTTACACACATACGAGAAAAATCCAAAACAAAACCTAATAAAATAATGTCATCTAACTGAATCTTGCAGTAAGTTGTTACTATGTTTATAAATGTTTTATATAAATGATAATAATAATATATAAATTAATCAAAACTGGCAAATCTTTTCATTCCATCTTATTCCCAATTTGTACAACAATGTGTCAAAGACTATTTTGAGCAGAATGAACTTTTGTGTCCTTCCCCCTTATGTATTTGTATTTTATATTCTATGAAGGTTCATGGTGGTAGTAAATATTGTTACGTATCAGGAGTAATGGGTTCGAGAAAATGCCAAAATGTACCACAAAGACTTTATTGTACTCGTAAATACACAATTACACACTGTACACAGTACACACCACAACACTATGCACGTAGGTACTGGTAAACACACTCGTCGAACACTGTATCGCTCGTAGAAATCACTTCACTTCGCACTGGTATCGCTCGTAGGTATCGCTGGTATCTTCCTGGTTTCGCTTCCGAAACTAGAATGTCCGCGGTTGACCGATCGCCCCTTTTTATACCACTCACGCACCATTCACGCCAATCCAGAACTTTCCCGCTGATTCCAGACGGACCCGATTCGTATAAAATTCTAGTATGTTCCTTGCAACCGACTTTCGCCCGTTTGACTATTGCCGTAAGGCGAAGCGTCGTGCGCGTAGTTTCGAGAGAGCCGCGCTCCTATTGTTTCTATTGTTGCGCGACATGTTTATGGCCCCTATTGTTTATTGTTTAGCGAGGCAGATACGCCAGGGCTGTCACAATATATCAGAAGTAGATGTGTTGAAGTAGAAGTGCCATGGGACTATGGTAATGGGTCAACCCATCAGGACCATAGGTAAACCCCCCATTGCAGAATCCATAGAATCGGTAATTAATTAAGTAAGTGCAAAAATGGGCCACAACCAGATTTAGTATAAACTGACATTTGGATGACAAATCTGTGGCCACAACCACAACACAATAGAGCTTCAGTCAAAAAATCTAAGGGTGATGAGGTTCTTATTTGATTTGACCACAGCTTGTTGCCACAATAAATTAGATCAAAGTAGATGGGCAAAATATAATCATAATTACCTACAAACTTACCTACAAATTACAATTACCTATATCCTCCAGATGTATGAAAATGCCTCCTTTAGAGAAAAGGTACATAGGGTGCTTGACATATAGGGGTCCTTGATTGGGGTCCACATTAAGTCATGTGACGCGCAATTTAGTACCTAAATGATATAATTGATAACCATTGTTTGTTTCTCCATTTATCATCGAGAAGTTTCTGGCCAAGGTGGATGGAAGAGAAAATTAAGAAAGTAGGTATTGGCGCTCAAGCTCCCAGACGGAACTCCACAACTGGTTTGGCGTCTGACTCAAGCCAGGAGTGATAACTACCATCTTATCTCGACTGACTTCAGCTTAAGGCAGGTATCCCACTGTCGGCGAGTAGTGAGCAGCTACGGACTATTTTCTCGCTCAATAAAGGGCCATAAATACGACTCGCTCACTGTTCACATTGTTGATGAGTATGTACCTACTTGCTCGCTTGCATCTCACGGAATCATTCCGTCGGAATGTCATATCTGTTATACGTGTCTTGAGCGAGAAAAAGGCCGAGCTTTATGCTGCCTGTCCACTGGAGCGAAGCGAGGCAGCGTAGCGTAGAAACGGAGAAAATCCGGTGGACAGGCAGCAGTCGCCGGTCGCCGACTCGCCGGCGGCGGCGGTGAGACTCGTGCCTAAGCATGGGCCGTCGCCTCTTACGACATCCGGTGGACGCTCTAATTCCGTACTTAGTTCTGGTCGCTCATGGAAATTAATGACTTCAACTATTATCCTAAGAGTTCTTTAAACTTAGTTGACTTTATGATGAAATCACTTGATATTGCTATCACGTAAGTAGCTTGTCATAAAATTATGCATAATGCACACGTGTATTCTTTCGATAGGTAGGTAGTAGGTACTGTTATGATTTTATGTAGTTATTCACCACGGCCCAACCTATACTATATATATCTCTGATATTTTTACTTATACGGAAAAGCATCGACATAGCCATTAGGTAACCATTGCCGCCATGTTTGTAATCGGTGGTAACACACCAAACCATCTCGGCTTTTAAATTAAAGAAACATTCTATGTTTGTAAAATAATTTTTTCCAAGCTTTTTTTCAGTTTTTTTATATTTAGTCTTTCTAACCACTTCAGCGCTCTGAAAGTTTAGCGGCCTCCATTAGGTATATAAATACTTCATAATAATGGCTATAGCACACAGCCCACATACTTAATAATTTGAAATATTCCTGTTGTTTGACTCTAAATAGAGACTGATATAAAGGACTAAGCTATAGTTATCTCCAAATTGAGATAAATTTAAATTAACCTACTTACTGCCTCATTAGCATATCCATTTTATAGGAAGATTCCATTATGAAGACGTTGTCTAGTTCTAGAAACCATTGTAAACTAAATGTTTACACGAATTAACGGATCGAATAATCGAATTGCTTAACGGATTCTTAGTGTTAGTAGTGTTAGTAACCGCACTCGTAACTATGTTACCTATTCATAAAATATAAACATATAATTGCTTTTTACAAAAAAAAATAACCGACTTCAATCTTGATAAGTAGAGATAACTCAAAAACTACTCGCCAGATGGCGCTCAATTCAACATGTAAGTGTAAAGTTCTCGTCACTTCAAATTAATGAAGCCCAAACACTAGATAACTGCAGTAAATCGTTGAGGAGTTCCCTCGACTGTCTTTCGGCTTCATCAGATCGACTCCAGATCTTCATGAAATGGTAGCGCTTTAATGTACTTATGATAACATGAACAAACACACTAGTTGTCCATACAATTTTCGAAAGTTCCCCTCGATTTCTCTGAGATGCCATCATCAGATCCTGGTTTCCTTATCAGGGGACCCCACTGCGCATATCTACTTTACAACAAAAAAAGAATTATCAAAATCGGCCCATAAACGACGAAATAATCGCTGAACGTACATAAAAAAAGCATATATACGGTCGAATTGAGAACCTCCTCCTTTTTTTGAAGTCTGTTAAAAATCCTTTAGACTGGACAGCTCAAAAACGCGAGATTAAAATGTTTTGTGATTTCACATGATACTTACTTTTGAAGAGAGGCATGAAAATGTGTTTTGGCCTCCCCATCGATAACAAAGTTCATCTATACAATATGATCTGGTTCTATTATAACTGAGTATATAATACCTACTTGAGTTGCCGAGGATATGGAAATGCCATTCCCCGCTAAACACAATTACCTAATTTCATTACGCGTGTTCACAGTTCAACTTAGCTTGTAAGCATTTACTTAGGGCATATTAGATCCTTGCCGTCAGTCTACAATGAACCTTAATCATAGAGACGGAAAGCTGGCATTTGTGTTGGTTGCCGTTAATACGATTTCAATATCGAATGCGAACGGAGTAAATAAGTATAGCAAATATGTTGCGAATGCGGGAACTAAAGCTAAGGTTGAAGCTTCATCATTGAGATATTGTTATGTGGTGATGAAAATAAGCATTCAAGCATTTTTGTTGGATGTTTATTGCAACGATTTGTTCGAGGGATTAAAAAATTATAAAAACCGGCCAAGTGCGAGTTGGACTCGCGCACGAAGGGTTCCGTACCATTATGTATAAAACGCCAAAAAATCTTGCCTGTTGTATGAAAGCCTCACAATATTTACTTAAGTTTTTTGTAGCCACATCTTAGCCACAAGCAATGCCATCTCTTGGACCGACAGGTAACTAAAAGCGTCGGAGGGTCGTAGCCACATATTAGCCACAAGCAACGCCATCTCTTGGACCGATAGGTAACTAATTTATCGCTGAAGCGTCGAAGCCATATATTTCGACTTAAATATTTATTTTATTCAGTGTTTTAGTATTTGTTGTTGTAGCGGCAACAGAAATACATCATCTGTGAAATTTTCAACTGTGTAACTATTACGGTTCATGAGATACAGCCTGGTGACAGACGGACGGACGGACGGACGGACAGCGAAGTCTCAGCAATAGGGTCCCGTTTTACCCTTTGGGTACGGAACCCTAAAAACGAGACATGTTTACCATTCCGTTTGCAACTTTCAAAGCGTAGGTAGGTAGACCGCGACCCGTCTGGGTGGAAGCTTAAAATCTATAGTGGGCGTTGACATCGAATCGGTTCCTACGATTATTTTTTGCCAACGGAAGGCATTAAATACATTCATTCAGCGGTTAAGAGTTAAGGTTGCGGACTTGCGGTACTCGGGCTGCGCGGGCGCAGAGCCGCCGGCGTAGGATCAGTGGGTTCAGTATTCAGTAGGCTCTACCGCGGCGCGGAGACTGTACGTGAGCGCGCGATACAATAGTGTGTGGTCGAGTGTAGCTGCAGCGACCGAAAATATAACGACAGTCATGGAAGTGGCGGGTCAATGGCGGCGGGAGTGGGCCGGGACTGCCGAATATGGAAAGGTGAGGACACCAACCGGCTACCCTTAGGCCTTAACAACAAATGTGCAGTTCAGCCAGAGCTTTACGCCCTTACGGAGAACTAACCTGACAATCTGAATAACGCGGATAGATTAAGTATGTGCGACAGTGATTTAATGCAAATATCAGTTACCTAAGATAATTAGTATTTTGGTGAGACGTTTCCAAGTGGCATAAGTTACATTTCAAATGCGTTAAAGAAATGCAAACAACCAAGGAAAAATAAATAATATGTAAAAACGTACCATGAAAAAGCCATGCCATATCGCTCAATACTTACACATCGTGTGAATTCATAAATTTATCTGTAGAGTTGTGTTTAACAAGTGGTCAGTGCCAAATATATAGACGGCATTTCCTTATGGAGTGTAAAATTCAGTGACACGACCGGTCAAGTATTTTCGCACACATGCATCAAACTTTACATATATAATATAAAGTCCATAATCGCTTGTAGACTTCCTCCAAACCTGTCTTGTCCAGTTCATCGTGCTTTATTTTTATTAAAGTTTACCGAGATAAAACTAAAGTGGCGTACTTAAAAAACTCATTTATTTATTTACACAGTTTATCGTGTGTAATCATTACATTACATTAACATTAATGAATATTCGGAACTCGACACACACACAAAAAATTAAAAAAACTAACACATGTCAAGATCTCCATACAATATCGTTATGCAAAGAACTTCTACCTGATATTTTTATTTGTCTAGTGGGTTAGCAAAACGTTATTCTAACAGTACTAAACATACATTAAACAGCGTTGTAGAGTACTTACATAGAGTTATAAACAATAGCATTCTATAGAAGCAAATTAATGGATGTGAGGCTGATTGAATAATGTGGTGAAAGTTACTCGTGAGAAAGACAAGCCTTGCTTCCTGGACATTAGAAAATCTCTAATAATATTTTGGTAGGTACTTATCCTATAGGTACCTACCGACATTTAGTCCCAAAAATTAATAATAAGATGTGAGAAAAACTATCATTGCGAGGAAGAGGGTGGGGGGGGGGGCTCTATAATCGTAATAAGGCTCAAAATAATGACTTAAAATTTTGTTAGTTTTTACGTACTAAGAATCCCGCCGAACTATTTTGTGACGGTGCGGTACAAGGTACAAACCCTAGCCTTTCGTACTATATGAATACGTCCTTAATCCTTTTTAGGAGGTTATACAGGTGATGTGCGATTCCAGGCAACGATAAAATTTGGGGAGTAATGACCCGGCATTTTATGACCAAGGTCCGAGTTCTGCTATGAATGCATCGGTAGGTATGAAACATTCGAATCGTTCTCAAATAGCAACTGTGTTTCAAGACATGTAGAGCATCTTTTTTTAAATCCCGTCATACGCCGGATGTCAAAAGAATGTATTAAAGACGTAATACAAAGCCCATAAGTATTTCCAGCAATTTTGTTCATGTTACGTAACAATAGTGAAATAGTAGATTGTATTACAAGGGTGCAAAGTAATATTTTTTCGGCGAGGGCGCTTTTTTGAATCCAGAGCGAAGTGAGGGATTCTTTAGTAGAATCCTGAACGTAGCGAGGGATTTAAAGTATGTCGCCCGAGCCAAAAATATTTGCTCCCGAGTGATACACTTTACTTTTCATCCCCCCCTATGAGAAAATAAAAGGCGCCTCAAATTCAGGAATAATACTGTCACAGTCACTAAACTAACTAAACTGACTAAACCGACTAACCCGACTAACCCGACTAACCCGACTAACCCGACTAACCCGACTAACCCGACTAACCCGACTAACCCGACTAACCCGACTAACCCGACTAACCCGACTAACCCGACTAACCCGACTAACCCGACTAACCCGACTAACCCGACTAACCCGACTAACCCGACTAACCCGACTAACCCGTCTAACCCGACTAACCAGGACTAACCCGACTAACCCGACTAACCCGACTAACCCGACTTACCCGACTAACCCGACTAAACTAATTAAACTAACTAAAGAACTCATTTTTCAAAACAAAACCATGAATTTCTAACAATCCGAACTGAATTTACTGAACTGAACTGAAGTTATATGAAAATTCATTCCCGCCCGCTAGAAAACACCAACTTTCGGTCCCCTTATGACCGAACCAAGTCGTCTTTTTCGAATAGGTGGGATGAAAAGGATGATTATGAAAGTGGGTAGGTTCAGGCGCAAGAAATTAAAAACTAAACACGCGAAATTACATTTCACAAATAATAGACATAATATTAAGTAATTAGACAAAACAGATAAAAGAAAACAAGGGGTTTGGGAAACAGGAAGCAGTCTAGAGTGAAAAGTTTTGGTAACATTTACGGGCTCAAAAAATCATGTACTTTGTACCTACCTAATAGAATTACGTTTACTTACTTATCTGCTAAAATATTTATTAGTAGTTGTTTATCTGTAATCTAATACATAATTACCAAATAGATACTTGGATTGTTCATAGGAGTTACATTATTCAAAACTTTAATTAACAATGCTTCCCTGGACACGGTGTTATTTACACTCGAGTTACTGCATCATTACTGCATAATACTACGATGGCACACCGCATTACAAGTAGGGTATCTTGTCCACTTGGTGTACATATCGTTGCGATTATCTACAATTTAGATTTTAATGAGTTAACGACGAAGAACTTTATTAGATACATATGCAATAGAATAGAAGATAATTGTTTATTTGGTTTGTAGAGTTAACATTGCGAAGTATGAAAAATAAACATGGATTTTTATGTTGTATTTTATTTATTTATTTTAATAATATTATTTGTTTTTGAGTGGAATATGGCTTTCCTGGTACAAAGGCTGTAATATCTAAAAAGGCTGTATGCATAAAATGTTGTGGTAATTTTAACATACCTAAGCACACGCGTTGATGTCTTTCATTCTGGGTTACGTAAACATTTCACATTTTCTTCATTATCATAAAGTCATCGTAGTCTTAACTGTCCCAGGGTTGAAGGTATAGTCTTCGTCATATTTATTAACAATTTTTCGGAGTATTTTGAGAATCAATGTTAGAGATTCAAATTTTTTGAGAACAAAAGAACGGAGTACTCTGAGAATAACCCATTCGACTTGGAAGTCCGCTCATACATATGTAGAGAAATGACAATACGGCCACAGTTAACCCTTGCTAGACTTCGGACAGCTCTGTGAACGGGATGGAAAACTTTCACGTATTCTGATTTCCTTACGATAATTTTCCTTTGCATAACGTTGGAAATCAGAGGTGCGTGCATTTATAGAACCCAAGCCTTTCTTGCGGTAAATGGAAGTTGAAACCACAAGGCTGACTGTGCCAACATGCTCGCCTGAGCATGTATTACGAAGAGTCATAATAATTATAAAATTTGTTTAAGCGAGTTGCATGTTGGTAAAGTTCATCACTTCCATTCAGGAAATCCTGCGCCAAAGGTCGCTTCAAGGCTGTTATAATAAGCATACTGATTCTTTTTAACATAATTTTTTTAATATATTATGTATTTAGCACAAGCATTTAAGTATTTCTTAAACGAAGTTTATATTTAATCTAACTATTAATTTGTATTCGAAATATCACCACTAATCTAAAAACTAAAAACAAACTACATATCTATATCCAGATCAAAACCTAAATTACACAGATTGGTTTTGCTTTCCGATACTACGGTTTGTAGCTTCTTATCCATAGTGAAGTCAAGTAGAGGGCGCTGCGGTCAATATTCAAAATTGGAAACATTCATAACTTACAGCACTTTAGAAGTGTTATTACTTCCCATAATAATTGTCTTTAAAAATGTTACCCAAAAAAGTTCTTTTTCCCAAACTCACATCCATTTTCCTATTCGAGAACTCGAGACACTCACTGAGCTCGAGAACGTTACTTGTTTGTAAACTGTATAAATGAAGTTATGATTGCATCCAGATCTATAACAGATATCTCACAATTGTGTTAGTAAAACAAAGCGGCGTGTGGGAGGATGAGTTTGAGAGGGTGATGTAATTCTCAATATTGTTCTAGGAATGTAGAGCTGTTAGTGATGTTACGGTTATCTCTATAAAACAATAATATAATGGTAGATCAATCAGACACACATAATATAGATGGAGATAATATATATTTGTTTATGTAATATTTATATTTTTTTTCAAAGTTGTTTGAACATTGTTGCATACATAGTAGAGTAGGTAAACTATGTTATTATTACTATCCTTAAGAATAGCTATTTTGCCCTAGGGCTTACCCTTACAAGTGGGTACCTTAATAAGCTACATAGCTAAAGTACAGCAGTCTATATTATTCGTAGCGAAAACCATATTATCATACTAGCTGTGCCCGTGACTTCGTACGCGTGAGAGTTTTTCCCGCTTAAATCCTGGTCGGGCGGGATTTACGGGAATAAAATTAACCTCTGTGTTGCTCTATAACCTCGCCTATCTTTCAGTGAAGGTCCCAAAAAATCGGTTCAGCCGTTTCTGAGATTAGCGTGTACAAATTATCGTGTTAGCGTGTTATCCTGAAATTCTTCGGTGGTGGAATGGAACTTACATTAAATTTTTAGGTATCTACTTACTTTGCCGAGAAGGGACCCAAACTCCACTGTTTTATATGTAATTTGTATCTATAAAAATATCATGACTCATTGAGGTGTAATGCGTACCTAGCTACGTCCTTAATCATAATTTAACAAGAATTATTTAAAACCACAAATAGGTAGGTATAAAACTACTTATCTACGCATAACGAGAACTAACAACGTCATTGAAAACCAATCGATTTAGAAATTGGTACCTAAAATGAATCAGGCAGTCATTGATCGGAGATCCCCGCGCTATTCCAATGATCACAACTCGGACATTTAATTATGATGTTCTACGCGCGGATGTCGACGACCCACGCGTTTACACTTCACAGAATGCCTGAACACATCACCCAATGATTTGCATTTTTTCCGCTAATATGAAGCTTTTAAATATGTAACAACCAACTCAACCGACCGTTATAATGATTTATGTTATAGAGACAAAGAAAATGCTAAATAACGAATGATTAATTGTTATATAAATCTATGATTCTATCTGCGACCGAGTGGGTAGCCAGCCTTAAGTCTGACTGCGTATGTTTAAGTGACGTCATATTTAAATTAATCTCTAAAATTTACTGTCTTGATCGAAACCAACCGGTGAGAGGTGGATAGCATTTGGCAGGTTATCCCAATGTCGTGATTGTGTGCAACATCCTTGCTGTGCAAGCAAATATAATTATTATATCTCTGACCAAACATGCAGACCCCAAAGTTGTGACCCTCAATGTGACTCAGTTAGGTACAAATATTAAATATGTGCATTTGATGAAAACACTGAAGTCAACATTTCTACCTTAAAGTTAGCCTATTTTTTAAATGTTACCTTAAAAAACTCAGGGCAGGACTGCAGGACAAAAGTTACCCATGCCATGCCATGCACCATCTGTTCAGAGGTTCATCTGAGATTTTCATTTGATTCTCGAATAAACTTAAGTTAACTTACGGTTGTAAATACCAAAATGACGTACCTATTTAATATCGATTTTAAAAATTGGTAAAAATTAAAAAAAAATAGACCTATCGGCTCGACTCCATTAGTTTCATTACAGACATTATATTGAACCAAAAAAAAGTTACCTTGGCCCGTGGTCACTGACTCTAGAACGTGTTTAATTAACAAGCAGTTAAACGCAGTTCTCAAAGCAGAACTCACAATTTCATTGCGCCCCCGCACGTGAGCAATCACGTCACCTTAACAACAAATAGACACTTGCTTACCTGTTTGTTTCCAATCAAGGTTGCCTTAAGAATACCTCTGCTACTTTTAATCTCTTTGAACTACATAACAAAGCTTATCTAAATGACGTTATCTTCATAAGGAAGGAACTAACGTTCAATTAATATAAGGATCTAATGTCTGCTAGCGCCTTTTTTCATGACATTGAAAAATACATTAAGACCCTGTACACTTAGTGAATGTTAGTTGTAGGTACAGTCCGTTTTTTTAGAAGAGAGTTAACTACAAAACAAATCACTGAGTTTCCGAAACATCAAATTTCCACAATGTTACACGCGTGAAACAACTTACAAACAATTCAATCGGTTCACTCGGTATATCGCCCTGTGTTTTACACCAAAAACTGATTTTAAATTAAAATAATAATGAATAAAGGAGATGTTTCAAATCCGGCCCACAACATGTACAGTACCTCGAAAAATCGAGAAAAATCCATGGAATTCGGGAAAAATAAAGAAAAATTTCTTAATTGCATACTTTTCTGGTAAAAAAATTGTATTTATCATTAATTTTATCAAGTTTCAACATGGCGTCTTGCCAATTTCTCATTGATCATAGATCACGAACTGTCTACTGTCACTATAATATGACAGAAATGTACGTACATAATGTCAAACTTCAATCAAATCAACCAACGTGACATGTGATGACAGCTTACCGCCATGACGGATTTTTGTTTTTGTGTTGCAATTTTAAGTGTATATTTTTGTGTTATACCACCAAACTAAGGCAATTTAAAGGAATTGGATGATTGAAAATTGTTTTAAATGTGTTTCTCCATTTTTGAGTATAGTGTACAAAGTGGTGGCCGGGGCTCCATACATTTTGAAACATCTCCTTTCATACATTGTGCAAATCCATAACTTCACTTTTCACAGATGTATAATTTCAACATGCATTTCAACAAGAACTTGACATGTTTGACATTTTTTTCGATAATTGCCACCAACTTATAGTAAACCCAACTTAAGACTGAAACGAAAGAGGCGCTGTCGGACGCATTTGACATTCATTTGACCAATCATTGCACACTAGTAACTGACAGATGAATGACCACAACGTACTTATGAATAACTTTTCATTAGTTCCAATTTTTGCCATTTCAGAGATAAGTTGGGCGCACTGTATCTCTGAAATGGCAAAAATTGGATCTAAGTCATTCATAAGTACATTGTGGCCATTCATCAGTCAGTTACTACTTCTCGATGATTGGTCCAATGCTTCCGACAGCGCCTCTCTTCATTTCAAGGTTAAGTTGGTTTTACTGTAGGTACATGTGTAATGTCAGTGTCTTATTGACTACTGTGACTTTGACAATTATCGGCCATATTTGTTTTGTAGTTAACTCTATTCTAAAAAAACTGACTATATATACGAACGTATTTACAGGTAGATAGATTTATTTTATGATAGCGATTTGTACCTTGTTACTATCTATTATATTGTCAACACGTTATTCAGTTTTTATGGATTTAAGATATCATACAAGGACGGAGCGCCACCCTTCCGCTGCCGCATATGATAACTGTGATAGACCAAAAACAACACTTAAATATTAGGACTCAAAACGTTATCCTAATCAGTCCAGTTAGCAGGTGGTATTAAAGCTTAGTGGTAGTTGGTTCTATTTGTTGATGTTAGGAATATCTAGTCCGTTTAGTAATTGTTTAAATGAGTCTCGTTCTAATTCAATCACAGATGATTTGCTACCATTGAGGAGAAAGATTGTCGCCACCAAAAAGTGTCCAATAATAAAAAATTAAATTAAAAATTAAAAAAACCCCCGACACATACATTTAAAAAGTAAAAAATAATATCTTTAAAAATAATACGTCGCGTTGTGGGACCGCTCCTAACTATCCATTAACTACGATTTTTTTCATAAGTATCACATGCCTACCTACTTAGGCTTTTACCCAAGACTTATCATTTATCAATATTTTTTTTGTGTTAAAGTTAGAAGTAAATGGAGCGGTCCCCCAACGCGACGTATTATTTTTAAAGATATTATTTTTTACTTTTTAAATGTATGTGTCGGGGGTTTTTTTAATTTTTAATTTAATTTTTTATTTCATACTTTTTATAGGTAAGAATATTCTGGATTAAGTTACATATATTCTCTTACTGTACGCTTTCATTTGAGACCCCACACGAATATATTTGCATACATACGGCTATTCTTCCCCGCTTTCACCCCCCACAACTATTAAACGGCTCAACCGATTTTCATCAAACATATTTTAAAACATGCGCCCATAAATTCCCTTTAATACAAAAAAAACAAAATTGAAATCGCTTCATTCGTTCGGGAGCTATGATACCAAAAAGAGACAAGAGTGAAAATTCTTCCCCACTTTCAACCCCAACAACTTTTAAACGGCTCAACCGATTTTCATCAAACATATCTAAAAACACGCGCCCGTAAGTCCCCTTTAATACAAAGAAAACTAAATTGAAATCGCTTCATCCGTTCGGGAGCTATGATGCCACAGACAGACAGACAGACACACAGACACACACACACACACACACACACACACAGACACGTCAAACTTATAACACCCCTCTTTTTGCGTCGGGGGTTAAAAATTATTACAATTTAGGAGTAGGATGGTCGCCTCTAAAACTGAGTGACCGGGTCAACATCTATTTTAACCTGAACCTGACCAAACCCGAACCAAAATTCTTGTTAAAACAATTAATATATGGTAGGTACTGTAAATTATTAGGTTCCATGGCAGGCGGTAGTAGGTATCTAGTAGTACCCGTGTGAACTCTATAGGCTCTACCAGGGCTCTACTGACGAATAATATCTCTCAATATCTAACTTTTCACAAAATTAAAAACCAAAAAATCCGACTGCGACAAATAACAACTTAAAACCTTATAATATGATAACCCGTCATATGACGCTCTAATTTATATGGGATCAGACGACAAGTAAAAATAAAATAAAATAAAAATTAAATCAGTTCACCCGGTAGAAAGTTAATCACGTATATAATTATATAATAATGGTAAAACCAATTGGAATTCAACTCAATTCCAATTGGAAACAGAGAAATTTTGGTTTTTCCGACACTAAGTAAAAAACTAACCCATCCTGTGAAGCTGTTCGATATCGAACTCACATTGTTCCGCCATGTCTGATATTTGATACCTCACATCTGAGAAGTTAAGAGATAGCATAGACAAAAAGTACAATGAGAACTTCCACCTTTTTTGAAGGGTTAAAAATGGGATGTAAAGATTATTTTTCGAATGGATAGTTGCTGTACTTGCTGTTGGCCCTAGTGGCCTTCACAGCTTCATGCGGAGGGTTGCGGTCCTGGAAAGGCCACGCCGAGAAGACAAAATAATAGTCGCACTGCGAAATGGGGTGATAGCCCCAGCCTCGCGCGCAAGTAAAAAGGGAAAATATGACAACGGTTTTAGGGTTGAGGTAATATCGACTTTTTATACCAAGTAGGTACAAATTATTATAATTATATAGGAAGCTATAAGAGACCGTTAATATAGTTTGCTTCAGGAAGGCAAATAGACCAGTCACGAAGTCTAACATACCTACCTATATAAGTACGAGTTATTATGATGGATTGTAAATTGTAAGAGGTACATCAGCGTAAAAATAAGGGACTCTAAAAGATTCAGCGCACCTACTCAGAGATGATGGCTTATGAGGTAGAGTTACCTACTGCGAAAACCCCAAATAAAAGTACAAAGACAAAGATAATAATGCAACGGTCCAACATATTTCTGATATGTTTATAAAATAAGCATATAACTAAAACTACGTGTTCCTTTAACTTAATAGAACAGCATTGCATGTCAACAGCTTAATTATTATAATACTAGCGCTGGTTATGTCAGCTGTCGCCTGCGCGGCCACTTCGAAGCCCGTTGCTTTGGCAAATATTAAATTACGTCGCACAATTTGCATGCATCGTAGCCACTAGTACATATTTAGATAACAAAAAACTGGGACAAGCGCGGTAACAGTCGAACCGTGAATAATGCGAGTCACATACTTTAGGTAGGTGTGGGTAATTGTTGTAATGCCTGTAACTATATTGACATAATGTCTTTATTAAATATTACAATGAGTATGAAATAGGTACATACTATTACCATAAAGTTGTAAACAGTTTATTTAAATAACGAACCCTACAATTATTTTGGTTTTGAATAAAGTTTTCGGTTAAGTTCATTCACGTCTACTTGTAACAATATTAATTTTAGTATGTATGTGGCAGGTTCATACAATCACTTGCTTAAATGGTCACACTGTTACCAGCATCTTAACTATTTAAAACGTACAAGTCCAATAATAACTAATACAAAATCATGGCTTTGACTGTTTTCTTACAAAAGGAACCCAACCCAACACTATAGTTTTCTCCGATTATTGACCATAGGGCCACGTGGCCAATGCCCTAACTAGAAGGGAGTTACCTGAGACTTAAAGATGTATAATGCCTTTTATGCTCTAATAATATTACAAAATATACCAAATACCATACTACTTCCTTTTTTCGAAGTCACTAGGCTGAGGAATCTATACAAACTAGCTTAATTCTGAAAGTAGGTACTTAGGTTTTTTGACAGGGTATTTGAATTATAGTAAACCCAACTTATATAAGACTGAAACGAAAGAGGCGCTGTCGGACCCATTTGACATTCATTTGACCAATCATTGCACACTAGTAACTGACAGATAAATGACCACAACGTACTTACATATGAATGACTTTTCGTTAGTTCCAATTTTTGCCATTTCATTTCAGAGATAAGTTGGGCGCACTGTACTAACAAATACCCTGTCAAATTAAATACATATCGCTACCACGCTACCACCTACCACTCTCCTTCGAATATCGACCCTGAAATGTTTTAAACATGTTTCGGTCGATAATGATATTTTATGCAAAAATGTAGATATATAGGTACATTGTGCACTAGCAAGCGAAAAGGAGGCAGTTAATATCGACTAATTATCTAACTATTACATTATTAGTATTATTGTTGTAATTTTCATTTACTTTCTTAGGTATAGCTTCCGCATCTATGGATACATTACAAAAATATCATCGGAGTAGACCATAAAGCACAACTCGCGTCGTATGAATGTAATACGTCTACATAATATCATATCATTTTTAGACGGTGTGTCGTCGAACCTAGCGATAATGCCTCGCGCTTCCTATTCGATTGGCAAAACCAATCACCAGATGCCAGATGACTCTGTTCTCTGTGGTCTGATCCTTCGATATACACAAATAAACCAGCCTGCACGTTCAATTCATCCTCATCGCAGGTGACGGAAGGCGGCGTGACGCGGCAGGTGGCGCGCGCGATGGAGGTGCTGCACGCGAGCGCGCCGGGCGCGCGCGTGCGCGTGCTGCGCGCCGCGTACCACTCCACCGCCGGCCCGGGCGAGCCGACCTCCTCTTACATGCTGCACTCTTCGCGCAGGGTTGGTTGTTTCGTTTTGTTTACTAGTGTCTCTATTGTTTACGACTCTAGCCAACTTAGTGTTATCCCTGTGATATTATGTACAAGCGTTGTATGACTGCAACCTATTAGTGACCAGGGGCCTGTAGTGGCAGAAGGCTACCACGATGCTCTAGTTAGAATTGCTTACTGGTGAACCCAAATGTAGGAAGTTTATAAGTCACCCGAAAGTCTCGCATATGGCTGATTGCTGATTTTGAACTCTGAAGGGTGGATCGACTCGAAGCATGGATAAAATATTTTTTTAAGTCTTTACTGTGAACCTTTCCTTTAATTGAAGAGGTCATAAATAACTTAAAAAAGTAATAATAAAAAAATATTTTTCAATTTTGGGAATCAGTCCCGTGATTCCGTGATAGATTGATTAACTTCTTTTACGATGGTGACAGTAACCAAATCAAAAAGAGAAAGGTGACTATTTTACATACAGCTTTTAAGTAAATTAATCTCGTTAATATTTCAATTTACCTTTTTCATTTTGCAGGTCATATCATCAGGATACAATTTTATAGAACCAGAAACGCAACCATCGAGACCTTTGGAGATCTCGTCCACCCCTTTAGAGTCGTCACCTGAATTAGAAGTTGGAAACGAAACTTACAAAGTGACGGAACCCGACGATATTGACATATCTGAACCTTCAAAATGGAGAGGATCTAAGAGTATAAATTCTATTCGAATGCCGAGTGAGGAGTCGTCTTCCACAGACAATACGAGTATCGTAGATTTAGATTACAATAATAAAAGCACGCGTAGAAAAAGTTCTGAAAAGTTATTCCCACAAAGTTATCATAAAAGGGTATCGCCACTATCTTCATTATTGGATTCGCCTGTTGCCTTAAGTACTCTCAAATACAAATCCCTTTTGAATGGAAGCGATAGTTGGAATAGCAGGAGAAAAAGTTACAGCTTTGAAGAAACACCGGAACTTGACGAATCTATCTTAAGAGGGACCGATGCCTTAACTATGGAATCTTCGACAGATAGTGGTATATGTAAGTCCAGTGAGATTGTTAATTCCGAAAATTATAATTCAGAAAGTAATAGACACTTTGATAGAAAAACTAAAATGGAGGATATTCATGAAGAGACGTTTAAAGACTGGCTATCTAACAATAGGAAGAAACATTATGTGAATCAAGTACAAAAGAAGAAGGAACATATTATTGGTATTGAACTAAGCGATGAGAATAATATTACATTACAGTCTGCAGGGAAAGTGTCGATAAAATTGCCAACGTCTACAACACAAGAAGATTATTATGACCCGAAGAATGGTCGTACGAGTGATGATTACGATAAAAGAACAAAAAAAGTTGAATTTTGTAAAACAGAATTACACTTTGCCGCAGAATCGGGAACGGTGAACATTATAGCAACTGATGAAAAACCACCACCTTCAAATGATTTTAGAAAAAAGAAAAGTGCGTTTGTACCCATGGCTAATACTTATAACAAATCTATTACATTATTCGGTGAGAAAATTGATGATTACAATAAAAAAGACTGTTCTGGTTTGATGAACGACACTAATACTATCGATGAGAATACAGCAGCTACAAAAGGTATTCTCAAAAATAAAATTCCGAAACCCAAACCATATCTACTAGGGGAGAACATGGTCCTTGGGGATTCGTTTGATCAAAATTCGGGTACTTTGAAAAATGATACAAATAATAATAATACAAAACCTACTGGAGTATCATTACTGAACAAACAATTACAACTTGAGAGAAAATTTAGCAACGAATCCAGAAAAAGTGATGAGAACGAATCAGATTGGAGCTCTTTTAAAAAACATACTTCCAGGACGACTAAAATAGGCAAGTAAAATATTGTATTATTATACTTTTTTTAATTGAATGAAGATTTAACGTCATAAACACTACTATAAAGGTCATTGTGCTTTACAATATTCTATTAATATCTATTTTATTAATTGTGTTAACCTTAAATAAAATTATCGTCATAAAATATTATCATCTTATTATTTTAGGTCCAGTAGATTACACGAGATCCAATCAAGAAACAGAACACGGATTGGGAAGAAATCCGCAAATAGAAAAAGAAATTAGCGACACGGTAAAAACCAAGGTTAAAATTTTACAAATGTCTCCAACTCCATCGCGTGCTAAGACAAGACAACTTCGTGAGAGTGATCTGACGTATTTTGGTATCAATAAAACTGGAGAAACCCAAAATGAGAGAAGGAAACATTCTTTAGACAGTATCTACGATGAAAACAATCTCAGAGAAGAAATACTTCACTCCGTTCAGTTGGTGAAATTAATATCAAATAGTGTTTGTAATAGTGAGGTAGACTCAGATGAAGCTCCAGATTACGAAAACGTTCCTATAAAGGATAACTTTATTCCAAAGCCAGTTCCTCGATCACGATCAAAATATCACAGTTATATGGATAAGGAACAAAAGGATTTAAATACCATATTAGAAAAAGATGACGACACTGATGTTGTGGAACCACGAAGAGCTAGAATAAGAAAACATACAGCAACTATAACCAATAGAAGCTTATCCGAACCGCCAAAAGCAAGCAGACAAAAATCTGTCGAATTCCCTCATAAAGCACATAACAAAACAAATCCAGCAAAAAGTACTTCGTTAACAAAGTATGTACCACTAGTTTTCGGTATATTACGAATTTTCTTCGGTAGAAATCATCGTCTTCTTCATCTATTTATAATGTGTGCCATATGTATATTGCATATTATTTAACTATAATAATATAAATTGGGCCTATAAATTTTTGTTAACGTTGCTTTATACGTATATCAAATCAATCTATGCAATACATAAAACACAAAGATAAAGTTTATAATATTTGGTTCCATTCAGTTGATCATATTTCTTTTTAAATCGAATCTACGTGTCCGATGATCAATGTTGATTTTAAATACATCCATTTTATAACAAAAGATTGAAAAGATTGAATTGGTACCTCTGTGAAAATTCAATCAATTCAATCATCATTTATTTTATTATTTCTGTCATATCATCAAGCTCCATTCTAATAAAACTTCATGAAACAATAGCTATATTTTTTTGTCAAATCTTTCTAATAAATATTTGTACTCTTATTTTCAGAAATAATGCAGACACAATAGAAAAGAGGCATAAAAGCAAGAGCTCGGAAGTAAAAGCTCCTGAAAGGAGAGTATCTGCAAGCCCTGTATATGTCAATCTTGCAACGAAAGACACAAGAAAGATTCCTGTTGATGATAATAATCACAGTAGAAGTAAACAGCGAAGTATTCAACGACAAACTGTCGAAAAGAAACCTATAACAAAAGACGATTCAAGACAAACAAAACATATTAAAAACAAGACTAACTATGATGTCGGTAATGTTGATAACACTGCAAAACAAAGAATTGATGTTGAAATACAAAAAGTTGAAGAGCATGATTCAGAAAGGAAAAAACCTTATGTTAATAGAACAAAGGTCCTAGTCACACCTGAGAAGTCACCAAGTAAAAGTAATGAAATTTCTTCTAAGAAGTATAGAAGTGTAGAAAAAAGTTCCTTGAGAGAGAAAAAAGAAAGAAATCATCCTAAAGAACAGCATAGTTCCCCAAAACCAGCGTTCCAAGAATCTATGAAAAATTTGCGCAGTGATAGCGATAATACAGAAGACAAAGCCTCACTTCACCACAAAGTTAAAGCAGCAAAAAATTATCAAAAAACATCAACTGATACTACAAGTATTCCAAATTCTTTAAAAGAAGAGGAAGTACATTCAAAAATTTTAGTAGCAGATATTAAGATGTCACAACCCAAGGCAAATAAATCTGAGAAAAATGACAAAACTGAAAACAAATCCAGGCGAAGCAAATACGTTATTAACTATGATGATAAAAATGGCACAGTGTCATCGATCTGTAAAATAAGACCTGATCATGGACCTACTAGGAAAAAGATTGTGAACTACGACAATAGAGATAGTTTTAAAAAACAAACAGTAAATAAGAATAGCCCAAACAAAAATAACCTGCGTAAGTAACCGTAATCAACATGATATAAATGAATGATCTAAAACTTTCACACATACATATAAGATTCAACATGAACACATTTCAGTGCAGGTTCGTGATCAAGAAAGGATTTTATATGGAAATTCTAAGATGAAATCGAAAATTCGCGTGCGACAATCTTGCCAAATACTGTAATGTTTAAATTTGGATGATTGATTCCTATAAATACATTTTTTATTTAACAATTATTACTAAATACACATTTAACTGATCTCATAACATTTGTAAAGGCATTATTAATTAGTTTTGCTTAATTTAACGGCTTTAATTTAACAGTACTTTAACAACTATCATTGATATATCAAGGATTTAAAATAAAATATATTACGATTTGTAGCTAGTGTTTTATTTCTTATACCAAAAATACACATTAAACAGTTGTCAATGGATCTCTATCACATTCGCTTACGTCTACCGCGACTTTATCCTCTAATTTACTTTCAAGAAGATCCGCGAAGCCAAGTAAAAATCCTCTCTCCGAATCAGAGTGATTGGTCAATATAACAGATATCCCATTTTGTGCAGCATCCAAAACATCATGATGAAGCATTTCACCTTAAACAAAAAGAGAATAAACCTTTTTATTCCCGTTTTTCACAAAGCTTTCCTGCTTCTGATAGTAGAGTTAGCGGTTTCTGTTTTCCGGGTCAAGGGTGTCAGGTATTACAAGGTTAACCTTCTGCGACTGACGTGGTAGTTTAACAGACACCACAAAATCGAAAAACTCGTATTGCAACGTTATTTTTTAATTATTGACTCCAACGCTCCCAGTACCTTCTTGTCATGGGCTTAAGTCTGTTTTTTTGTGCTGCTTGCAGTTATACCGTGCATATTCACCCGTAGGCGAGGAAAGGTGTCTACGAGACAACCACGTCAGTATTTAGGTCGGTGTCTGACAGACACTAACCTCAGTAAAATTGTTATAAATTCATAGTGTCTCCTAAACAACATGTCAGTAAAGTTAGTCTACTAATTATAATTTATTGTTTGTTTTTAATTATTATAATAACTTATATTCTCACAGATCCAAAAAGACGTCAAAATTAATCTTTTTGAACCAAAACTAGCGTAAAATAATGGTTGTACGATGAGAAAGAGCTTGAGTTTAGTGATTTAGAGAATGGCCAAAATTTTAAGGCATAAAGGAATTTTTGGAACTTGATAAATTATAGGATAAAGAAAAGCAGTAAAAACTACACGAAAAAGCCTAACATGTACCGGGCACTGAAAAACTTGGCCCCGAAAACTTCCAACAAGTCATCAAAATATTACTTATTATTATTATTTATTATTCATAATAAACTAGAAACTAGTCAAATTCAGAATGAAAATATGTGATGCGCACACATATTAGGTACATATACAGTGGACTTTTTTATTGAATATTGAAACAGAAACAGTGCTGGGTTACATGAGTTTACTTAGAGAAACGAGAATGACGGTCAGTACAGTTTTGGATGAAGATCTTGCCCTTCCACCATCAAAAATCATCATCAAGTTGAAGAAAATAATGCTATATAAAATAGTTAACCAAATATTGTTTTCGATATTTTTTTGTAGTCAATATCTTCTATATTTTAAGAAAAAAACTGCCAAAAAATTGTGATTTTTGAGGATTTATTACACTTAATTGAACCGTTGAAAATACGTAATTTTTTGCAGTTAGATAGCCAATTGTGTTAACTTTAATAAACGTTTAACGTTAATCTAAAAAGTTTTTACATTTATATTTTTTTCAACCTTTTCTTGTTATGTTGATATTAGAAGACTGATTTAGGTCAAGTTGATAAAAGTTGTTTCACTTAAAAATTGTCGTTTAATTTTCCAAAATAATAGTATCAAGTAATTATTTACTTTCTAAGCTTTGCGAAAAATATGATTAAGTAATTGAAATTACAACGGAATTTCAAAATATCACCTGTTTAAATGGTGTCTGATGGAATGTCAGTAGAATTGTAAAAAGTAGACCACGTCAGTCGCAGAGGTTTAAAATAATCTGAACTTTTTGCGTAATAGATACAAGTGTTTAAAATTGGCGTTTCAGTCACTAATTCAAGACTTTTCTTTTTATAGAAAGTTTGAACAAAAAGTATAAGATTTAAGTTAAAAATAGCACTTACAAGATTTTATACAGATTAGAAAAGTTCATATTTTTTTACTGTTCGATGTTCGATTCAGTTGAGGACACAAAATGACTCGGTTGTTTGTTATGATGTCATGCCGTGTTATCTATACGGATTTTTATTGATGTATCGTTGGCTTTTAAAAAATAATATAAATACCCGCTTTTGGTATTTTTTTACGACTAACATTTAGTAGTAATAAATAAAGTAATAAATCAAACCTTACCTGTAAGGAAAAGATCGGCGTTCGTAACTTTTTTTAATACCGAACCTCCGGAGCCCGCACACAGCGCTACAGCTCCCACAAGGCTATCCAGCGATCTGCCTTTACCAACGGCTAGTCGAACATGTGTTAGTCCGGTCAGCTTTTTTACTTTGGACACAGCTTCACGCAATGTCAATGGCGTCTTTACACTTAAGATCCTACAAAAAAATAAATAATAATAAAAATAATAAAATAAATCTTTATTTTCTCTCACAAAAAATGCTAGGTACAATGTTTCAGTGTAAAATTCTTTACTTTAGACCTTTCTTGTGAGAGCCTGGTGCCTGATATGGGTTAGAGTGTAACCTGTGTTACAGGTCACCAGGGCCCTCCCGCGGAAAGACATACAGTTGCTATGATTTTTAGAAACCTTGTGGTACCTACATGCTTATGGCTAATTTACATAGACTTAACATTATTACTATATTATAGTAGAGAAAAATAAGCTGATATACAAGTATTATTTGATCGACGAGAAGCAAATAACAATCTAATGCATGCGTGCGTGTGTGTGTGTGAGTGCGCGTGTGTGTGTGTGTGTGTGTGCGAGAGCGCGTGTGAGTGTGTAAGTGTGTGTGTGCGTGTGTGAGTGTGTGTGTGTGTGTGCGCGTGTGAGTGTGTGTGTGTGTGTGTGTGTGTGTGACAAGGTAGGAAGGATGGGACAACGTGGGCTAGTATGGGAAAATCACAATTTAACAAACGTAGGTAACTCACAAATTTTAGTACCTAAATTAATTCTGAAATATTTAAATTCGTTTTTTTTTCAAACTAATATCAGGTAGGTACATCACGCAACGCCACAACATTATAAATTAAAATAGAACCTCAATAATTAACAAGTAAAAATTCTACGATAGACGCAATCGATGTTGCATGTCCTATCTATACTAATATTATAAAGCTGAAGAGTTTGTTTGTTTGTTTGTTTGGTTGAACGCGCTAATCTCAGGAACTACTGGTTCGAATTGAAATTTTTTTTTGTGTTGAATAGACCTTTTATCGAGGAAGGCTATAGGCTATATAACATCACGCTGCAACAATTAGGAGCGAAGAAGTAATGGAAAATGTGGAAAAAACGGGGAAAATTATTCATTCTCGAGGGCTTTCGTTGCATGCGTTGCGAAAACGATTCAAGATACCAAAAATATATGTATGAAAGAATTATTCCTCTTGAAATGATCTAAAAAAATGTCCGCGACAGTATATGTCTATCTTTTAAGATTAACACACTAGAACCGTTTTTATGGTAATCAAATTTGGTCGAACCCACTGCCATACCAAACTTGCCGCGTTTCCAAGTTTAATCTGAATTAATCTTGCTGAGATCCTTTGCTACTTTGCTATTATTTTGTCGTAAGCTTTATTTCTAAGTTTAATTTAATTTAACCTCAACTAATACACTGTAAAAAATATAAATACGCCGCGGTACCGTTGGGCATCTTAAGATGCCCGCGGCACTTTAGGCATCGCGCGGCGGGGCATCTTAAGATGCCCTCGGGCGTCGCGCGGTACATTAGGTATTATAGGTATTATATTAGGTATTATATTAGGTAGGTTTTGGTGATAGTTTATTATCTTCCCGAAATTCCTACGGGAGCGGGACCTACGCGGTTGATACTTACGGGTCCCGAAGCGAAGCGAGGGCGGTTCGCTAGTCAGTCATGAAAGTTTATCATAGCATAATAACATACATACCTTCCTGCACCCGTACCGGAATCCTCTCCGGGAATAATAGGTTGGGATTCAGCAAACGGGATAGCTGATGCTAGCCAATCATTGACCCCTCCTTGCACACTGTCCCAGCTTGTGTGCGGAGAATACAACGCAATCTGCTTTTCCAGTAGAAATGACACTATTTTTTCCTTCCAGGTTCTTAAAAAAATAACAGATTTAGTCTAATTTCTAATGCTAATCTAGGAGTATATGAACACATGACACTATCTGTATGGTGCCATGGTTACCATACCGGACTGCCTATCGAAAGATCCTGGATTTAATTCCCAGCAAAGATTAAATTTAAACTTTGAGTTTCAATATCTACTGTCGGTCTAGGTGTGTGTTGTAATGACGTGTTGCCCATGCCATCTATGGCACAGTAACTTACTATTGAGTGAATATATATATACCTTTGAGTGACGGCGGTCAATGGAGCGAATATAGGAGGGTGATACGATATAATCATTTCAGCCTTATTGTCATTGGCTTCAATAGCAACATCTTCAGTTAAATCATTTGTTAACAATATCTTGGTAATCAACCTGAAAAATATATTTGTAGCATACATAAATAAGGAAGGAATAGGTAAAAGTTCACAACAAATAAAAAAATTGAAATGAAATGAAATGATTTATTTCGAACTTGGTTTTTACAAACACTTTTCGAATGTCATCTACGCCATCGCTTCCACAAATCCCTACGATGAGTGGCCTTGGTAGAAGAAGCGTCAAGAAACTCCCAAGGAGTTTATTTTTTCCCCACTCACAGTTACAGAGAACACTTATCACTACTTAAGGCTATATTTCAAACTCATGTCCAGGCTTTTTCATCTTGAAAATATTCATCCAGTTTATAATAACCCTTCGTCATAAGAATGTCCTTAACATTAGTTTTTAGCTTACAGTATGGCATTTCCGACAATTCTAACGGAATTTTATTATAAATTTTTACGCATCTACCCATGAACGAGCCACCAGTTTTACAAAGCCTAAAATTTGGTACAATCAGCTTAGCCTTATTCCTAGTATTAATATTATGGACATCACTTTTCTTTAAAAAACTATCATGGTACTTTTTAACATACATAATATTATCCAAGATATATTGTGATGGAACAGTAGTATATTATAGTAGATTATACACCAAGAGGATAAAGCACTGTTTTATGTCAGGGGCGCTATATTGAATCCTGAACGTAACGAAGGACTCCAAATTTAACTCCCGAGCGTAGCGAGGGTGTTATAAGTTAATTCCCGAGCAAAGCGAGGGAATTAAGATTGAGTCCTGAGTGCAGTGAGGGATTCAAGCGCCCAAGAAAAAAACAGTTTTATTCCGGTGGTGTATACTCTACTTTTCTCACTTTATGCGAGACAATAAAAAACCAGGCTTAGTAGATAGTGTTTATTACAGCAAATTAAAAGTGCAAATTGATATTGGAGACATTAGTCCAATTATGGAAAGATAACGTTATATTTTTATTTGGTACGTATAAATATTTTGTACGTAAATACTTTCATCACTCGACATTTTTGATATTTTTTTTGAAATATTTATAGAATCTTCTAAAGGTACTACTAGCTACGGCTATAGCAACTTCTTTCAGCTGGCGTGGCCTACTCGATTTGACAAACAAATGAAGTTCGTCTCAGTGTGAATCTAGTGGACTAGTGGGCCACGGCTTCGGTCTTCGAAAATCGAGTTGGCCGCGCCCGCTGAGGGCACATTCTGTTTAGCGAAATTAGACTTTATGCACATAGCAATAAGAGTTATGAAAGTGAAAATCACATTATTGACCAGCGGGTTATAATGAAATTCAATAGAACATTATAACCCGGCTAAAGCCAAGAGGTATAATATCTTGCTTTCTGTAAGGTTTACATGACATATAATTCGGCATTGTCGAGCATGTAGTGTGAAAACTTCTTTAAACAGATCTCTCAGCGAGTCCCTAGGTCTGAGGCTGTAAATTGCACGCACTGCCCTTTTCTGTAATATAAAAATAGATTCAATGTAGGGATGCCCGAACTGAATCGATCTTTTAGAAGATCGATTCACGGCAATACGATCTACCGATTTTTTGAATCGATTCAACAGGTTGCGATTCTCGTCTGAATCGAATCGTATGCAAAGAAGATCGTATGAAAAAATCGTATCATTAAAACTATAGGTAACAACCATAACAACATCATCTTTGCCAACACCACCTTAGTGTTGGCAGTAAAAGAATAAAGATCTGCAAATATGTTTGTTCTTTATCTACGACAATGTAAAATTACCTACGTTCAATCAGGTATTTGAGATTAGTTTCGAGTTACACCGATCAAACTAAGCGGTACATATGAAATATTACCTAAGGTAGATGTTAATAGGTATTTAGTTTGTTTTAAAGTTTATTATATTTTATTTACTAGCTTTTGCCCGCGGCTTCGCCCGCGTGGAATTCGTTTATATCGCAAACCGGGGAAGTGGGGAAGAAGGTACGTCATCAACTATCTTCCTGGGAAAATTCATCGAAATCGGTCAGGCGGTTTAAATTTTTCATACAAACTTTCATCCTCTATGTCAAGCCTTTAAGGGGTTGATTTTTGAAAAAAAAGGAGCCTATGTGTGACTCTAGGTCTTCAACTATTTTCATTCCGAATTTCATCCAAATGCTTCGATATTCCATTCAGAGATCATGTGACCCCATTTCTCAACAAACACGCTGTCCTAAAGATGCATCACCGCAGAAAACTTCACTTAGCCTGCCTGTTATTTGGCGTAATAAAACACCAAGTACCATATTATCTGTATGCTAAGCTCTATTGGGTTTCGAGTCAAAGAAGTAATGGTTCACGAGAATGCGCAATCCAGCTTCGGACACAGCGGCATAGAACTCATGCCTTTAGAGGTACTACGCCGCTTCCAAATGCTGGAATAATATCCCCCCGCCGATCAGGAGCCTGCGAAGTATTAATATTTTTAGGACTAAGTTAAAACAGTTTTTAATTAACCATCAAATGATCGAAGAACCATTGCGAAATGATACTAGTGCTATATAATATTTATTTATTATTTACCTTTAATTTATTAACTTGTATTACTTATTTATTATATTTATGTATTATATAATTTATGGAGTGCTGGTACCTAACGCCTAACGCTGGTATTTTGTGTTTTCCTGCCTAAGTACCTAAATACATGTATGCTGCACGACCTCCGTGACACTGCAAATGGGTCCTGCGGAAGATCAGCGCTGTCAGTCTCCGGACTCCAGCATAATGCTGAGCAGGATCCATTTCGTAAAGGGTCCACTTATGATATTTAGAGTCATGTTCATAGTCATTATTATTATTGTTGTCTGTAATTTATAAGTGTATTTTTTACGAATAAATGTCTTTCTTTCTTTCTTTCTTTCAAATCGGACCGGTGGTTTTGCCGTGAAAACGTCACAGACAGACAGACAGACTTTCGCATTTATAATATTAGTATGGATTAGAAATATAATTTATATGTTACTTAGTTATATGTATACTAAACAGTGTTCACTGATTGAAGTCTTAATTTGTTGATTTATTCTTCGATATTACATTGATAGCCTATCAATGATAGGATACAAAGTGCATGATTTTGCGAGCAACACATTATTTTATTACAAAAAAAAGAACCGACTTCAACCTCGATAAGCACAGATAACTCAAAAACTCGATACTACTACTAGATGGTGCTCAATTCAACACATGTAGGTGTAAAGTTCTAGTCACTACAAATTAATTAAGCCCAAACACTAGGTAACTGCAGTAAATCGTTGAGGAGTTCCCTCGACTGCCTTTCGGCTTCATCAGATCAACTCCAGACCTTCATGAAATGATAACGGTAGGTTGAAATACAAAATCTAGCTTATTTTCATGGCTTTTCGTTAATTTAAAAACAATTCGATACGATCTTCGGAAATCGAATGAGATCGATTCAATGTCATACGATTCAGATCGTGAATCGATTCAAAGGGTTGCGATCCATTACGATCCAAAACAAAAAATCGGGCATCCCTAATTCAATGTCTGCAGTCTGCAGCTGTGCCCCACAACAACAAACCGTAGGACATCACACTATGAAAGTAACTAAAATAAACTAGTCTTGCTGTTTCCACGTTAGTTAAGAGCTTTACTTTCTTAATAGCGTAAGCAGCAGAACTGAGTCTCCCAGACAAGGCTTCAATATGGGGACTCCATTGCAACCGAGAATCTATCGTAAGGCCAAAAAAGCAGTAAAACTTATCAAATAACAAAAAAAATAGCATTTTTAAAGTTTCCCTATACCAAATAAATAAAACTTTATTGTGACTTTTATAAGGTAAAAAATAAAAATAGAATTCAAAAACCTTCAGCTTCCTTTACTATTTATTTACCTTGGTGTGTATGGCTCTACCAGTAGTCCTGTGTTATCCCAACTCTCAGAAAGGTTTTTTGGCGCGAAATTTTCTAATGCAGTTATGACATCAGCTAGCTTAACCCCTGTCTTATCTCCTCGTGACATTTTTAAGCTTTCAATGCTTGAATAAAATAACTTAAGATGAACTTGTTTACTACAAATCAGTTTTTGTATTTTAAAAAGCATTAGATGTATATCTGAAACAAAAAAAAAACTCAGTTATTCTTAAAATTTAATTGAAAAAAAAAATTAATAGTCATGAAATATAATTACATATAGTTGGGCCATTTTAATAGGTCACATTTGACAGTTCGTCAAAATTTTCCAAAGTAACCTTGTAAGGGAGGCACCCCATAGTATCTAATACATTCCATACTAGATATTGTTAAACTCTTTAACACTTAAAAGTAAGGAACTGACGTCGTTACAAAGTTACGTCATTGAACTCTTTTTCTTTTTAAATATCAGGGATGGTACCGAAAGAAACAGATGAGTAGATAAGTTGAATTCGAGAAGTCGAACTAATCGTCAAAAAGTATTTGACGATTACAAAATAAAATGTATTTTAATACAAACAAAATTAATTTTATTACATTTTAGGGCAAAAAATATGTAATTATTCATTTATATAATAACGTCTGGCTCAAAAGTCAGTATCTAGAAACGTGAAATGTTACAAAAAAATCATGATTTCATTTCGCGCCATTATTTGACGCATTATTTTTGTCATTTTTTTTAGTCGTTGTGTGAACTGTGCACTTATTAATACTTTTTATAAAAATCGCATTCAATTTACAGATGTTTGAAGTCCTTATCGATTTATTCAATTTAATCGATGTTTTTCAGCAGGTTATCCTCACTATGAAGCAAAGACAAACAGTTGTCAAATGTGGCCTATTAAAATGACCCTACTTTACGTCATATTTGTTTGAAAAATCATTGTCACCTTTAAAATAAAATTATTACACATTTTTAACAATCACCAATTTTATTTTATCAAATAAAAATAAACAAAATACATGTTTTACCTACTGTAACAAATTTATTATACTTTAACTGTATTTTTTTACATTATAAATGATTTTTACATTATTACAAACACTGCAAAATATCATTATTTTGGATTTCTTGTACGTTAACTTAGGCATGTAGAAGCCAAGCTATTAAAAATATACTACAGTTGATTGAGATCCTATTTAGGTAATGCTTATTCTGTGAACTTCCATATTCTTATTTGACCATCATCACTACAGGACAGCAATTCTTGGTTTCCTAATGGATTCCATTTAACACAATTTACATCTTGAGAATGAGCATTTTGTTTCGTACAAACTAGATCAAATGTGGGCGCATTTGGATCTGAAGTATTGGCTTCCTTAAACAATCTTATGATATCATCACCACATGCTGTAGCTATTACATCAGTTTTCTGGCACCATGCTATGTCATATATCGGTCTGGTGTGAAATCCTGATAAAGTGCATACACATTTCCATACAGAATCTCCTTCAGGCACCATCACTCCTTCTGGATTTCCTGGTTTATATTCCTTCCAGATTTTTAGGGTTTTATCATCGCTAACAGTGGCCAATCTCTCGCCTGTCTTATCAAAGGCTAGGCTCCAAACAGTAGACTCGTGTGAGTCCAGTGTAGCAATACAAGTCCAGTCATTATCCAGGGGATCTTCTTTAAACATCTTAACTGTGTTGTCATATGAGGCAGAGGCCAATATATCTACAGAAGGATGCCATACAACCTACAAACAAAAATCTTAATTTATTCTTGTCTAATAAAAAAGGCTAATGTAGTATAAATGAGGAACAATTTTACTGACTTTTTTGACATCTTGATGATGAGCATTGAGGACAGCTTCGCAAACATATTCATCATCACCGGCTACTTCCCACGCCCACACAGACTTGTCTCGTCCACAAGTTGCCAATAGGTTCCCTGATGCTGACCATGCTACACTTTTAACTTCATTCTCATGACCCTCCAATGTAGCATTGCATTCAAATTGACCTACCAACACATCAGATCATATTAGTTTTATAGTTCTGTTACAATCATAAGTGATGATTTATGTAAGTATAGTGTATACACACCACTTTTCTTATCCCAGACAGCAGTGGTAGCATCAAAACTTGCAGAAGCAAGGAAGTTGCCGCAAGGTGACCATGCTATTTCTCTTATTGTGCGCTGATGACCATCCATCAAAACAGTTTTCACTGTCCATTCTTGCCCCTCTTTGCTCCATAACTTTATTATCTTGTCTTCACCACAAGATGCAAAAATGTTTCCAAGAGGATGCCATGAAACATTCCAAACTATGCCCTTGTGGCCAGATAAGGTGCTCAATAATTCTAAGCAAGCCATTTAGTCCTGCAGATTAATAATTCATCATGAAAAAATTGGCTGTTTTCTATTAAGGCTTCACATAATGTACTATTGAAATATGTCTCATTATTCCTGTTACATGTGATATGTTGTATTGTTATAAATTGTTATTATACAGTAACTCTGGTTATTCACATGTGTGCAAGGTTTGAGATTTGCATGCATCAAATGTTTGCATCACAGCATTGACGGCTTAAAAAACCAATGCATCAAAAACTATGCTTAATCATGCTACCTTTACTATTCTTATATTATGGTAGAAGAGTGTAATTTTTATGGCTAGGAGCTCTTCTATCAGTGCTACGAAATCTAACAGTAGGTACTATGAACTGCAACTGTTCGGTGGAAATAATGTTAAAGAATTCTGTCAATCTAAAATTAGTCATTGTGATGGACCATTATATGAAGCATGAAGAAGGCAATTTGGTTATTGAATATTAATAGGTAGCACAAAAACTCTAATGTCACATAAGGGTATAGACATTGTGGTATAAGTGCATTGTCATTATTGTTTAGGAGTATTGATTCATAATAATAATAATAATCTATTAGTACTTAAAATTAAATAAAACCTAAGCGTTGTGGGTGCTAGAACACTTTTGTCTGCGTTTTATTCCTTATTACATTGCTTTCATGTAAAAATACTGCTTTCATTCTTTTTTAAGGTCATTCCAAGCACAAACAGCTGTGGACTGGTTGTAGAGTGTAGACAATTTGTAGAAAATGTTTACCTTTTTCTAGCACGTGAGGAACAAACGAAGCTGAAATGATGATAATGTGTTAAGCGAGCGAGGTTATCGTAACAATGTTATACTTAAACTTACTACTGTAAGGTAGTGGTCGTGGGAAAAATGAGACTTAAATTCCTTTTTCTAGTCCGGCCCACTTTAACCTTCTTGAACTTCACTAACTCATAAATCAAACGGCAAACATAAATCCTATAATTAAACAAAAAAAGAAAATCTCACTTTTAACAGTTTCAACTTTCAACCAATTTTATCTGTGACAGATGTGAAGATGTGAATCGAGATTGACGTGAAACATGTGACAATGACAATTGACATTTTTTGATTGCTTGACAGTGGGCACCACAGATCCACAATACGTATTTTTTCATAAGTCTGTGGTGGGCATATTCCACTTATCTATTAAAACGCTCAAAACATTTTGGGATCATTTCAGTATTTTAGTAGTTTAATGGACAAAGAGTTCTAAAGTAGAGGGCAGAAGCCAGGCTTACGAGCGTACCTCGGATAAAAAGAGACGAAATCTTTAGTAATCACCTTTCTCTTTCTGGCTCATCGGGTTATCGTCGTTTCTCTTTCTAACCAGGGGCGATTGCAATGTATGGGCAGCCGCCGTATGGCTCGCCCACTCTAGGTACTTTTAAACTCTTTGTTAATGGAACACATTCTGGGTTCACGTTCCAGGAGCTGTCATATCGCTCAAAACATCTCAAAAACCGTTCCGTACCGTAGCATTATGGGTTGTTCGTTTGAGCCATTATGTCCATAGAGATATTACACTAGAGGGCAGAAGCCAGGCTTCAGAGCGTATTTCGGATAAAAAGAGACGAAATCTTTAATAATCACCTTTCTCTTTCTGGCTCATCGGGATCGGAGAGAGATAGGTAATTACCGTTATCGTTGTTTCTCTTTCTAACCGGGGGCGATTGCAATAGGGAATATGCATGTCATTCAAATTTAAGTAAATATTTTTTGTACAGTCGTTATCGGTAAAATAATGATATCTGTCACATTATTTTCTATTTAATCTTTTGAAAATCACTAAAATAAATTTATAAAAAGTGCAAATTTTACGAGGCAAATTTTAAATGTCGAAACGCAACGCTATTGGTTAGACATTGGCGTGACGTCATCCTTCGTGATGGACATGTCAAAAACATACTAGAACTAGCTGTTTTCATTTATATTTCAGTTAATTTGATTGCTTTCAGAGTTTATCGTATACTTCTTGCGTGATTTTTGTTTGTTAGTTATGTGTTGAATGACTAAAAATGTCTGAAAGTGAATTTCAAAAGGCGCAGTCGGATAATCTTCCGAAAATTGATGCTTTCATGATAAGTTCGTACTTCGCCTCAAATAAGCCTTAGCCCTTTTGGGGCCAGATCTAGCCCTTTCTATGGTTTGATTTCTCCAAATTTTAAATTTAGCCCTAACAGGGCAATCTAGCCCTTTTCCGAAATCCTCCCTTACCTACTATTTTCAAAGAGTTGATATGAAAAATTCAAAAATGAATCGCAACAAGAGGTAAAGAATTAGCCAATTACATTATTCAGCATATTTTTAGCTTTGTTTGTGGTAACCTAACTAATTACTTTAATTAGCGGGGAACACCCCAAACTTGTACAATCTGCTATGCTAGTATAAACCGAGCAATTTGAAAATGCAATCATGATTTGTTCTTAACAGTTTAAATTGTAATTAATTGTAGTATTTTTATTTTTTGTTAAATGACCGTTATTATGATTTGATTGTTAAATTACGACAACGACTAGAAGTTTTATCTTGTGTAATCATTGAAAGATTTTGATTTAAAAGATGTGCTGAGGAGTTTGTTTCACCTTTCTGCTACTCTTATAAAGAAAAATTGCACCGTTGGAAACGGCGGTAGACTCAAAAAATGACATTTATTAGTGTATTGAAAAATACCCACATAACATAGGCGAAACAAACAAATTGCATTTCATAAAAATGTCTAACTTTTTTAGCCCCTTTCTAGCCCCATTTTTAAATACCCAATTTATTAAATCTAGCCCTTTTTGGGTGCCCGCTTAGCCCGTTTTAAAAAATCAAGGTGGCAACACTGGTCTGACTGTCTGTGTGTTAGAGGTGTAAAAGTAGGTAACGAGAAAAAGCAAACCCGTATGTATTCGTTACTATAAAAATGAGTACCCGTTATTATCGTATCGTTACTCGTTACTTTTGATAACTTAGTATAACCCAACAAAACGAATCGATTCGTATGTTGTATCGTTTGGTACGCTTGTAGAACTGTTGATGGAATCTCTAAATTATAATGAAAAAGCAACACATGTATTGTGTCAAACTTATTTATTGACAAAAACATTTTAACAATAAAATCTTTTACTATTCAACTGAAATTAGACATATTAAATTTAATAATAAAACATACTTATTTAAAAAAAATCTTTTGTTCTTAAAATGAAATGAGATATTAAATAAAAACATAATGTTAAATAAATCACTAATACCAAATTCACCCAATATACGAAATAATGCGAGGCGATAAATCACTAATACCAAAATCACCCAAAATACGAAATAATGCGAGGAACGAAATCGTGCGAGTAACGAAATAAATTCGAGAGTAACGTTTCGTTACTCGGTACCACAGGGCGCAGGCGCACCCGTTACTCAGTACCGACTACCGAATACAATAATACATAATTATTACGGTTTGTCTTTGTCTACTGTGTGACTGTCTGTGTCTGTGCTGTGTGTCAAGCAGTATACTATATTAATCTATGGTGTCAAGTTTTTTGAATCTTCGACTTCCTTCGTGCATGGTTGCAAAATTTTAATTTTCCGATATTTTGCTTTATAGAACAATAAACTATACTCTTTCTTTTTGATTAAAATATGGTTATAGGTCCTATAATGGGATCAAACACGGAAAATCGGGACCCAATTGTCCCTCCACACTTAAATGCGGAGGTATATCGAACTGATACAACCGGTACTCTAACTCAATCACATTGGGAGTATATTCGTAACCATCCAGGTAAAAACTGCATTTTTAATATAATAGGAAATTTGTTTATCAATTGAAGTGTGTGATAAGTAATAAAAGTATTGATAGATGTGATTTCCCCTAGTTACGTCCAAAACCCATTTAATTCAACGCTCAGATTTTGTGTCCATATTCTGCTGATCTACTAGATACAAGATACAGGGATTGTATTCATTTATCTGATTGTGAATTATTGATTTGTTAACTTAAATACACACTGATACAGAGGCAGCGAAGAATTGTTATATCAATATTCTCTAATTTCTATACTGTTTGGATCTTACAGAGGAGATGGAAACGGCATTGTATTGTACAAAGGCAAGTGTACAAAATCTTGCCTTAATCACCACTTACTATGTGGGATTATTTCTAAGAAATAATTTATTTTTAGTTACAATAATGGATATTTCTTTTGTTTATTGTGTTAATAATTTTGTTACAGATGGAACTGTATTAATTGGTTGCTCTGAACTAACTGGACGGTACTGGGATGGTGGTGTCCTTGTGGCTGTACCAGAACCAGGGAAAGAGATTAACACCTCTACAAAGAAAGGAATTAACACAAGTAGCGGCACAGCTGATGGATTATTTATCGAAAGCTCAGACAAAGTAAATATTTTTTTCTACCAGTATATAAGTTTAAAAATGTAACTGGCTTATTTATGTCAGTCTGTAGATAGGAAATATTTGGGAAAAAATGTATGAAGGGTCTTCATAGGGCCTATAGAAAAATGCTGTTTTTAACCGACTTCAAAAAAGAAGGAGGTTTTCAATTCGACCATATATATGCTTTTTTTTTATGTACGTTCAGCGATTATTTCGTCGTTTATGGGCCGATTTTGATAATTCTTTTTTTGTTGTAAAGTAGATATGCGCAGTGGGGTCCCCTGATAAGGAAACCAGGATCTGATGATGGCATCTCAGAGAAATCGAGGGAAACTTTCGAAAATTGTATGGACAACTAGTGTGTTTGTTCATGTTATCATAAGTACATTAAAGCGCTACCATTTCATGAAGATCTGGAGTCGATCTGATGAAGCCGAAAGACAGTCGAGGGAACTCCTCAACGATTTACTGCAGTTATCTAGTTTGGGCTTCATTAATTTGTAGTGACGAGAACTTTACACTTACATGTTGAATTGAGCGCCATCTGGCGAGTAGTTTTTGAGTTATCTCTACTTATCAAGATTGAAGTCGGTTATTTTTTTTTTGTAAAAAGCAATTATTGCATTTTTGTGTGTGTGTTCTACCGAGGGCAACCAATATTTCATGACTGTCTATAAATCCGGACCAACACAAACCACCAGGCTAATAGCACTTCAAAAGGGAATAGTAATTCATACTAATATTGTGGCTGTCTGGCTGTTGCTAGGCTTCAAGATTTTGGATACCTAGATAGAGTATTAATAGTTATAATGGTGGTTAATGGACCATATATTTCTAGAGGGGAACTAACAGAACATGTGAATGATTATTGGAAGGGTCACCTAATTTTTTTATTTATATTTTTGCAGGTATTAATATGTGAAGATAGTGGAGCTCTTAGCGTTTGGTCTAGCAGTGATGATGTCTGGAAGTCATGGCTCTGTGAAGTTACAGTGGCCGAGCATGATGATGCAATATTGGCTGTTGACTGTCTGGTACCTGGCAAGGAGTATGTTACTGTTGGGGCTGATGGCAATATAAAGGTTTGAAAATTATCAGATATTACTATGAAATACGAAACATATTTGTATTGCTTAATTTGTTATTGCTTTTTCTGTAAGTTACAATTTATTTATTATCCTTAGATCCCCTTTATGAGATTCTGCAGTAATAGACCAGGGTCGATAATTTTTAAAACAAAAAAAAATAATAGTAGGATGAAACCCATTAGAAAAGGAGGGGAGTATTATAAAAATGAAAGGAAAAATTATTTACGGGCGATCTGAGGTCGGGAAGGGGATGGGGGTGAGTTTTTAAGGGTAAAAAACGGTTTTTCTCGATTTCTGGCAAAACTATAAGTCCTATCGAAAAAAGTCAAATGGCAAAGTTGTAGGTGATAAAAAGATCTAAAACTTTTGTATTTACACTTTTTTCACATAACCTCAAAATTTATGTGAAAAATTCAAAAAACCAAGTTTTTGGTTTTTTTTCTTTTACAAAAAAATTTTTTTTTAACGAAATTTGATGAAAACTTACCTTTTTATGTCCCAAATACGCTGTAATTTATTTGATTAAAAATATTTATTTTTTCACTTTATTTTGAATTAATATCGAAAAAACACCCTAATTTTCAATCGAAAACTCACCCGTCAAAATATCAGCTTTTTTCAAAAAGTTGGTATGTTTTCTGTTCGTTGAAATGTCTACTTTCCGATGGTGAAAAAAAATATATAAGTATGTTACTATAGTAAATCTTCTCAGAAAATGCAAAAATACAAATACAAAATACAAACAGATTCATCCATACTGATAATCTGAAAAGACAAAAACGAATTAATAATGCCTTCACTATTTTATCGTGAATATACCCCCATAAAAAAAAATATTAAAGAAATAAATGTCAAAATGTATAAAAAATATATTATAAATATATTAAAAATCTATTTAAAATGTATAAATATATAAAAATATGTGTAGTAAATATATTTTTAATAACTAACTTTTGGCTGATTTTCATGTATATTTCATATATTTTGAATATTTTGTCTTTTCAGATTATCAGTATGGATGAATCTGTTTGTATTTTGTATTTTTGCATTTTCTGAGAAGATTTACTATAGTAACATATATTTTTTTTTCACCATCGGAAAGTAGACATTTCAACGAACAGAAAACATACCAACTTTTTGAAAAAAGCTGATATTTTGACGGGTGAGTTTTCGATTGAAAATTAGGGTGTTTTTTCGATATTAATTCAAAATAAGGTGAAAAAATAAATATTTTTAATGAAATTAATTACAGCGTATTTGGGACATAAAAAGGTAAGTTTTCACCAAATTTCGTTAAAAAATTTTTTTTTGTAAAAGATAAAAATAAAAAACCAAAAACTTGGTTTTTTGAATTTTTCACATAAATTTTGAGGTTATGTGAAAAAGTGTAAATACAAAAGTTTTAGATCTTTTTATTACCTATAACTTTGCCATTTGACTTTTTTCGATAGGACTTTTAGTTTTGCCGGAAATCGAGAAAAACAGTTTTTTACCCTTAAAAACACCCCCATCCCCTTCCCGACCTCAGATCGCCCGTAAATTATTTTTCCTTTCATTTTTATAATATTCCCCTCCTTTTCTAATGGGTTTCATCCTACTATTTTTTTTTCACTTTTTATTATTTTTAAAGGCTTCTACCCTGGTCTATAAGTAATTAGTCACAAAATAGGTAGACATTTTGGTAAAAACCCAACCCAATTTATATTTACTATCGAGAACCATTTTGAGACCTTATTTCTATTTTTATATTTCCTGTTAAATAATTGTCTATGATTTTTATTACTTCCTAGGTTTGGGATATCAATGAAATGGTGGCTTTGAGGTGTTACAACTCTGCACACAGTATGGCTATCAATGGTGTAGCTGCACAACCCAAATCATTATCAACTTTTGCAACAGTATCTTGTGATCAATATGTATCATTATGGGATAATGATACTTTTAAACCAGTCAGCGGTCAGTATGTAGTTATGTTTCCATTTTAAGACATACTAATTTGTGTTATTAAGTAAAAATTGTATATGACAGTGACTAAAAATTTGTGAATACACATAGAATGTATATGATACAAAGTTCATTGAATTTTGGAAACATACCTAATATTTCCATAAATTTCAGATCTGCTGAAAAATGACTGTGGTGTTCGTTGTGTGCAGTGGCTGGATGAGAATAAACTTATATTTGGAGATGAGGCTGGGATCTTGAAGTTGGTTGATATCAGAAATCCTGAAGCTGCTTTCAAATTGACAGAATTCCCAGCTGCAGTGCACAGAATAGCTATTCAGCCTGAGTAAGTATTGCCTGTGTTTTATTTTTAGAATTGTTTTTCATAATAATTTATTCTTCTATCAACTGGAGTTAGGATATTCAATGAAGCTCATTGTTAAATCAGATTTACAGTGTTGCAGATTACCCGAATAGAATGATTTATTTTTACTTGAAATTTTACATACTATAAATTATTTATTATTGATACAACTTCAGCATGATTTATTCTTCAAGCATGATTTAATTTGAATTTTCTTTGTTTCAGATTCAACAAAGTGGCTGTTTGCTGTGATAATAAGACAGTTACAGTATGCGACGTGTCGGAAGATACCAATTTACGAGTAATTTACCAAAACAGGGACTTGCACACAAATTTCGTTAGAGGTCTCGCGTGGGGTGTGTCCGATCAAAATGTCTTAAACTCCGTAGGGTATGATGGTGTTATGAAAACTCATAATATTACAAATAATGTCAGTTAATATACTAATTCACAATCTGTGCCCATTGTTATGAAGTTTTTTTCGCACGCTCCGAGAAAACTTTCGCGCAAAATCTGACAGATAGTACTCACCTATGAACTTTATCAAGTGATATTCCAGTTACACGTTTCCTTGTTACATTGAAGAGATAGATGCATAAGTACGTTAATTTAGCTTATAAGTATATGGACATAAATACATACATCGTTAAAAACTATTGCGTTTTGATTAAAATATTCCAATACAGTAGGTTTTATTTTAAATTGATATATCGCTGGCTCACTATTACAAGGTTCTATGTTTATTGTTCGCTGGTTCTATGTTATTTTTGATGAAGTTTTGTAATAAGCCATAGAACTTCGTTAATTCTTATAGTTGATAAAAATATCATAGGACCGTGTAATATATGATTTTGTTTGTTTGTTTGAATGGGTGAATCTCTGAAACTACCTCCTGGGTACTGAAAAAATATATTTTTGTGATTGAGGAAGGCTTTAGGCAATATAACTTCACGCTTTGACCAATAGGAACTAAGCTACGATAAAAATGTAAAAAATTAGTAATGTAGTGTAATTATAGAAAATGATTAGTGAAAATGCTATCGGGTCTATTTCAAAACCTTTGTTAATAATATTGTTACGTGTCAGGAGTACTGGGTTCGAGGAAATGCCAAAATATACCACAAAGACTTTATTGTACTCGTAGATACACAAATTACACTATGTACACAGTACACACCAAAACACTCTGCACGTAGGTACTCGCCGTACTCGTAAATACACTCGTCGATCACTGGTATCGCTCGTAGGTATCGCTGGTATCTTCCTGGTTTCGCTTCCGAAACTAGAATGCTCTGCCGGCGACCAAGTGCCCCATTTAATACCACTCGCCCACCATTCATGCCTTTCTAGATTGTTCCCGCAGTTTTTGGAATAGGGTTCTAGTGTATTCCTTGCAATCGACTATCGACCTTAAGACTGTTGTCGTAAGGTCGTGCGCTTGCGTACTTGCGAGACGGCCGTCCATTGTTCTATTGTTTGCTTGACATGTTTATGGCCCCTATTGTTTATTGTTTCCGAATAGATGCGCCAGGGTTGTCACAATATAATTGGCATTCACCAGTATTTACACATTTCTGTACATTAGTGTAATATACCTAAGTAGTAAGTACCTAACATACTATTTTTACAAACTTTGTCTGTATTTATTTGTATTTATGTTCGCTGAAACAACCAACTTGGATGTGATTTTCAGTCATGTAGTAAGCTTCGGGTGACATTCAGTTTTAGTTTTATTTCAATCGGTTATCAAATAAAAATAAATATCAGGTTAAAATTACCCGTCTATAGAATATCGTTTCGAATTGACGCGGTTGCTGGAGTAAAACAAAAGTGGAAATTAAACAACAGAGTAAATGCTCCAGAAGTTATTAATGGTTAAGTACAGTGAAGATCGGACGAGTCGTAAATAGCGGGTAAGCGTTCATTGCGAGGGCGAAGGCGCGCGGTGGTCGGGGGAGGCGCCGGGCGAGGAGCCGCGCCGGGACAGCCCGCCGGGGCTCTTCAGGCGGACCATCGTGTCCAGGTGACGGAATCTGGAAAGGGTAAAAAACATAAGTGCTTATACTGTTTTAATTAGGTGCCATTCAAATGTCAGCTTTCCGCCGCTGTGATTAAGGTACATTTCATATTGACGGCGATAATTTAAAATCTCAAAGTATTCATAAGGTACATCGTCGAAAACAATATGGAAGCCGAAGCAAGAGATATTTTTACACATAATTATATTTTCTTGCAAATTAACGGGGCGTGCAGGAGGTCCTTTAAATTATTTTTCCTCTCCTAGTTCTCTTCGAAGGGTTTCTCAGAGCTGGAGCTTACTGTTAAATGATGATTGCTAAAGGAAAACTAACCTTAATGGCAAATCGTTAGCGTCGTGGTCTACGCTTTGGAAGAAAAATGCAAGCGGCCAGCTTATCCAGGAAGATTGTTTTCTGAAAATAAACAGGGCAGGTTATCACATTATTCAAGTTAGGAATTAGAATCGACAAGGACTACTAGTATGAGACTTTCTTCTAAGAAGTCTTCCTTCAAAATAACGACTAAGTAAACAGAATTAATTAGATTTCCGGGAACAGGGGAAGATGTTTTTATGGAATTAAGATAGTATAAGAGCATGCAGCACCATCTTACTGCTACTGACCATCACAACTGTGAAATACCCAGAAAAAGACAAATAGGGACTAGGATGGATTGGAACCACTAGCATGGACTATCTCCGTAGAAGTCCAATTAAAAAATATCGACAACAGTGCAAGAAACAGGAGATTGAATTGAAGCATGTAGGTAATGTTTAACTCACGGAGTGGTAGGCATATGCACGGAGCCGGTATCAGAAGGAGTGTCGGGTGAGACGGGCGCGGCGGAGGGCGGCGGGGATCCCGGCGTGGTGGGCACCGGCGGCGGCGTCTTGTTGATCGCCGGGTTGTAGATCTTCGGGTCACTGACCATGCGCACGAAGAACGAACGCTTGTGTGCCAACGCGGCGCGGTTGCGCCGGGCGCGTTCTTCGTTCAAATCCTGAAATTCGATCAGTCGAGGTAGTGTTGCCATGGGAATCCCATTTTAGGGGGAATTCATCGAGAACTTTTAGGACAAAGGAATATATTTTGTAAACCTTTTATTTATTTTTATTTTTTCTCGCTTTACAATGACGGTTTAATAAATTTCCCGTTTTGTCCATCGAAGTCCCAATTATTTTAACTTTTCGTTACAAAACTGGACACCCTTATCAAGGCTACCTACTTTTTAACTTCCTCCAGCTAAGAAAATTTTAATTTTCAAAAATAGAGGAGTAGTCTCTGCGTTTTGGCTATAGAAATCTATCGGTAGAGTCTGATAAATCCAATAACCAAAACGCAAAAGGTTTTTAAAGCCATGTATTTTTAGGTAGGTTTATCGGTCAGTTCCATAACCTAATCAGCTCTTCCACTCAAACCAACGGCGTCGAAAGCACTTAAAAATAGATAGGCCTGTTCGGGAGAATTATGTATGTAGCCTTGATGATGACTTGACTGCAATATGAGACTCCCGAAACAATTTTTTTGGCAATGAACTGCCGTTTTTTGTTTAATGTTATTCTGAGGGATGTTAGTTTATGAATACCTACATTGTATTTAATGAGTTAGAACCAACTTTGCTTGGTGTAGCTTTATTATTCACTTGAAAGAAGGGCAGGCAATCAAAATTGTGATGGTCATAAAACGTGCAGCCCCTCTAAATTTTTTAGGAATTACTTTGAATTTTATCACACAAAACCAAGAATATCACGGTGATTTGTTGATTTAAGTAGCATTTGACAGTCTGTGTTATGTGTTGCTGTGTGTGAACTTTGTGTTGGTTCTGCACCTACTAAATACGAATATTATTCATCAACTTTCAGCTGAAATAGCTGTAGCGAAAGATAGCTGAAATTATAATGTTGGTATTTCGTAGACTAATCCTTGTAAAATCCCTGCTTGAATTAAAAAACTATGCAAGTAAGAATTTTGAAAAGTTCACTCCCAGGGATTACAAAATTGTTGAATTAAGTAAATTAGTTAAACTACAAGAACCTAGACAAAATAACAGAATATTAACAGCGTTTTACATACCCGCTCTTTGTCTGGGCCTTCCAGTAACTCCGTAGCAAAGTCCGATATGATATCCCAAGCGATTTCTGGAAACACAATATTGTGCCAATTGTAATCTTAGTTAGGATTTGATAAACGTTAGTGAAAAAAACTCGGATAATTTCCGTGTCTCCAATCTAAGGCGCTTTGCACATGGAGCAACTTAAGTGGAGGCAACTATGAACATTTTAAAAGTTTCCTGTAAAAAGTTGATAGTTGCTATAACGTTTATGGTTACCGCAATTTTATGGCAACATGTGGGCTATTTTTAAAGCCGAGTTGCTTATTCTACGCATTTCCGGGCACACGCACAGGAGGGAGGGTGAGGAATCGTCCGACGCGTTGCGATTGACAGTTGCGGAAACCGGCAACTTTAACAACCGGTATAAAATTTAACAGTTGCTGGTTGCGGCAATTAGGAACTAACCTAGTTATCAATTAAAGTAACTGAAAACTGTTGACGATTACCGGAACTCGAAACTCGACTTGCTATGTGTGCGCAGTCCAGTTGAAATATTTATGTAAATAACTAGCTGCCAACTAGCTGCAGAATTATAATACTTAAAATGAAGTGCGAAAATGAGTCTGTAGCTGTAGCTTAAATAATAAATTGTTTTCTTTATAAACTTGCCATTGAAAGTAATCTATTGAGAAATTGCTCCATTAGCGAATTGTATGAAAGTTGTGGATGTCTCTAAGTCAACAGGCTTTCACTAAGTTTTTGCGTTTATGAAACTTGTAAGTTACCTATACCTAACCATCCATCATAACATTTCCTCGCTCCTTCGTCCATCCACATTCATATCAATTCATATGAATATGAATTAGAAGAAGAGACAAAAGATATCTTCTGTTCACATTCACATAATTATGTTGCCTCTCCCCTCATCACAGGTCCATCCCACGACATTCGGCCCACTTTCAATTTTTCTTTCTTCTTTCCAAATTCCTCAAAAGTCTAAACTAATTTCTTACTTTATCGATTCTCGATTATCGACCTACATACACTACACACGTCGACATTCTCATCTCCACCACATGCAGTCGTCTCTCATCCGTCATGTTGATATGAATCAATGTGTGAGTGGGTACCTATATCCTCGCGTGTAGCATGTTGATGGACCACGCAGAAACGAATGACGAAATGGTCACGAACTGAAGCCGGTACCATATGGATTTTTCCAGATGCATTTATTGTCGTCAATAGCTTTTTATTTAGCTCATCGATTTGTTCTGATGTTTCGTCCGGACCACCAACAAGACGGAAGCATACCAAACCCAACTGGAAATAGGTGAATACTTATTTGAATATGTTTAAAAGTAACATAACATTTATATGCGACGCCTAACAAGGTACATTATGTTATAAAAATGTTTTGTGACATATGTTATGCATATAATAAATGAAATAATTTTTTTGGTAATAAACAAGACCATTAGCGTGTAATTCAAGGGCCGCCGTAAGCGGGTCCAGCCTCCAGGGGAGGAGGCAAATGGACCACCGAGGAGCGGTACGAGATAAGTAAATAAATTGTTATTAGCTTATAGTTCATGCGATGACACGCGGATGCTCATGCAGCTAGCGGTAAGTATGTATTAGTTATTTTATGTTTCAATCGTCACGTCAATCTCATGACAATAGTAGATTGTATGACAAGGGTGCAAAGTAATATTTTTTCGGCGAGGGCGTTTTTTGAATCCAGAGCGAATTGAGGGATTCTAGAGTAGAATCCCGAGCGTAGCGAGGGATTCTTTAGTAGAATCCCGAACGTAGCGAGGGATTCAAAGTACGTCGCCCGAGCCAAAAATATACTTGCACCCGAGTGATACACTCTACTTTTCATCACCCACTATGAGAAAATTATATATATAAAATAATAAAATAATAGAAAAATAAAATAAAATAAAATAATAGAAAATAATACGTAAAAATGCACGAAAACTTAATTTTAATTTGAAAACGAAATCTTAATTTGATTTCTTTTTTTATTATTCAGCTGGCGGGGCCCTCGCGTCGTACCAGACATTCTTTATTCAAACAATATTTGCGTTCGATTTCTTTAGCGCAAAATACTAAAATGTTCTAAATTCAAAATAGGACGGAAAAGATCTAGCCGGCAGGAGAAGTTGTATGAAAATTCATTCCCGCCCGCTGAATAGAAAACAGCAACTTTGGAACCCCGTAAGTCCGAACCAAGTCGTGTTTTTCGAATAGGTGTGATGAAAAATTAAATTGTTGCACGAGCTTAGGTAAATTTCAAAAATGAAGAGGAATTGTTTTTTTCACAAAAAAATCTTGAAAATGTTCCATTACCTTCACTTGGTTGCAGACTTCGAATCTTTCGTCTTTCTTGACGAGTTTTTCAAAATATTTAGCAAGCTCGCAATGTCTTCTGACATATTTCTGCAAACCGCTGATTCCGTAGCTTCTGAGCATAAACCATAGTTTGAGAGATCGGAACCGGCGGCTAAGTGGAACCCCCCAGTGTCTATAGTCAATTGCCGTGTGATCGTAACAATGTTGGAGGTAGAGCGGATCCACTACTAACGCGGAGGTCAGCAAATACCGGTTAGTGACCCATAGAAGAGAACAGTCAAAACTAGTTAGCATGAGTTTATTCGGGTTGGTGTTGAATGAGTCTGCATACTCGACACCTGCCAGGTGATACTTGTGCTCTGGGCACAGGAAAGCGCTCCCAGCATACGCAGCATCCACGTGAAGCCATACACTTGGGAATTTCCTCACAACTGGCCCAATTTCGGGCAAATTATCGAACGAACAGCACGAAGTAGTTCCTAAAGTGGTTGCTACGAAGAAAGGCACGAGACCCGCCTCTTCGTCTTCTTCCATGGCCTGAAAATATTCAAAGGTTGATATGATGACATTTATAAATTAACAATCTTTGCTCCGTGCGCGTTCGATAGGGAATGTGTCATAATGGCACCTCAAACAAATGCCAGCTTACCGCCCTTGTCGTTAAGGTTCATTGTAGATTGACGGCGAGAATTTATGAATACACTCTGAATGAATACACTAAACCTTCCTTATCACTCCATTAATTATTTAAAAATGTATTAGGTACAAATCTGATTGGTTGTTTGTGAGGTAATCGCGTAATAATTGATTAATATAAAAACGCACGTGTACCTATAAGCTACTTTATTGATAAATTGAAACAAATACTTAATAAATAGATTAAATAGTAGTTAGTTATCAGGAACGCTTACAACATTTAAACCTAGGGTGCAATCAAGCGCTGCATAAAGTAGTGAAATTAAATTTTTTTGTATTCGTAAACTTCAGGGAATGCTCGTATACGAGGAGGTCGCAGTCTCCAGGAATGAAATTTTCTGCATAATGCCCGACAAATTAAGGAAAATACTTCGATCCATATCTTCTTAATTATTCCTATCCGAGCTGCATAACCTAGTCTAATACCAGAACTTTATCCTTAACTACATACATAGGTAAGTAATAAAAACAACTACCCTCATTGGATGTAGGTACTCAGTTAATTCTGTAAACGTAAAAATGAACCCTGCTGTGAATCAATCCTTACTAATATTATAAATGTGAAAGTGTGTTTGTTTGTTTGTTTGTGACTCTTTCACGTCGCAACATGGCTATTATATGGTATGGTTTATGTGTATGGGGATAGTTAGGAGGGTGGAGAGTGACGTAGGCTACTTTTTACCGCGGAAAAACATCTCATTCCTATGGGAAGATCGATGTTTTGTTAGTTGCTAGATATTTAGTTCCGGATGTTGTTAATAGATCCCGTTAGTAAAATTCATTTGCAAGTTCTGAATCACGCTATCAAATAGTAGATGTAATTTACTTAAATCATAGGCAAATGTTATATCTGATGTTGAGGAAGCTGCCTCTCGCCTACCCTCTACACGTGCTACACGAACGATATTCCAGCGGAGGGGGGCGCCTTGCTCGCCCTATACGCGGACGACGCGGCGTACCTGAGGAGATTCAAAAATATGGCACAACGGTTATTCTGGCATGTCCCTCAATTTAATATTTTTGTTATTTAAAACTGTGAGCATTAAGAATATTTATTTGTGAAGTAACTGAAAAATGGTATTTTGTACTATATCTTTGGCATTTTTAAACGTAATTTAATTAAAAGAAAACAAAAATAATTTAATTTTATTACTAATGAGCCCTCTGTATTTTACTGTCCCCGTGCAAAATAAAATTTTCTAGACTGAATTATTTAAAAATTGTTTAGAATTACTTAGCATTTTTGTTTTTCTCTGCTAAAATAAATCGTGATGTTTACTTTCAAGGCCCGATTTGATGCTTAAAACAACTTTAATATATAAAACATTTAAGAAAATTGTTGTCCCCGTAATATGATATTTCCGGACATTTCAGGTTTGTTACTGTTATTTTTCTATGAAAAAAAATCTACCAAAAATAATTTTTGGGTTCTAATTATGGCAACACTAATGCTCCATAGATCGGTTATTTTGAATACAGCCAAACAGTGCAATTTTTTCGGTGGTGTAAGGTGGTTGTGCGATCGACTGAGCTGCACGAAAAATACCGTCAGGTTTGTGATGATTGTTTGATAACTTACTTCTTATAATTAAAACATGCATTATTTAATATAGATACCGTATTTTCATACATGATAAAGTAAGTATTATGTAGTTTAATTCCGTAAAATAGAAATATTTATAACTTTTTTTGAACATCAGATGGACGCGTTATGTTACTTCGGTTTTGTTACTACATATAGAGTAACATATAGACGGACCGTGAAAGTAACAAAACCGACATCATAAAGCTAATGACACATGGTGAATTTACCTGTAAAATTTAATTTATCGAAGATTATATTCCTTACAAAGTTAAAAATGAATATTTTAAAATATTGTTGTAAAATTAAGGAATTATATAATTATTATTATTGATTTTTAGTTTACATTATTCTATCATTGTTTTGAAAATCTTACAGTTGTTTTATAGTACTGCGGGAATAAATGTTAAATAGATTTTATAGCACTTCGTGACCTGAAACCTTTTTCTTTTTTAGACTTAAAGTAACTGTTGTGATTTTGTTAAATTACGTCTTAAGAAGACTGAATATGCACGTTAAATAATTTGTATAAATTCTTACAATACCAATGACGGATCTCTTCTTTGTACCTTTGTTTTTACATTTAATATTGAATATAATATATAAAAATAATTAATATAAATAATAATATTAAAGTTTTGCATAATCTATAAAACACTTGAATTTATGTATGAGTACCTAATGATTGTTTAATTATATATAAATGTAATAAATAAATATATAATATATAAATTTTTTTCATTATATCCTATTACATTTTAAGGACTTGTAGACTGTGCCTTACAACTTTGTTACTGTCGGTTTTGTTACTGTCCCTTAAATTATCAAGGAAATTTTAAAGGTTTTCTCGTAAATTTCTAACTTATTAGACATGCTTTGTCTCTACGTGAAAAACAATATTTTTTTTACATGTACTAATTGTATTTCTGGTGTGATATATTCACAATTTATTTAAGAAACGTTAAAAATAAATTTGTTTTTGGAGCAATAGTAACAAATCCGAATTTAAAAAGATTTTCATAGCCAATTAAACATGTTTGTGCCTTATTTATCGATTTAAGGTAACGTAAAAAGACTGTATTTTTTCAATAAATAATTCTGAGGGTCAAAATGTATTATAGGTCTAATTCCATTTGACTTTGAATATGGTAACGAAATGGACACAAATTCGTTACTTACTCTCATATTTTTGCATTTTTTTCATTAAATGAGACTTTTATCTAGGTAAAATGTTTATTATGTAAAAACTAAATTAATAAACTATTTTAATTAAATCCATTATTACACCGTCTTACAGCAAAGTAATTTTTTTTGGCCAAATTTTATAAGTTGTACCATATTTTTGAAACTCCTCACCTGACCACCTCGATTAAGTCAGGTCACGCCGCCGTTAAAATGCAAAAATGCCTCGACGCCCTCCCCAAGTGGCTACACGAGTGGAGGATGGCGATCAACGTAGGGAAGACGCAGGCCATCCAATTCGGAGGAACCACGATGCGCGACCCCACTCTAAAGCTCCTCAACCAAGACATTGCCTGGACAAGACAGGCCAAGTACCATGGGGTAACCCTGGACTGTTCCCTGACTATGAAGCCCCACGTGACCAACGTCGTAAATCACGCCAAGGCAGCAGCTGTAGCGCTACGTCCAGCGCTCTGACAAGACCGCAAGCCGCCGTCCGGTCGCAGATCGGCTCCTGCTGGGCTTCCCACCAGCGGGTCTCACCTGGTAGGGCCTGATCGCCCGGGCGGCGTGAAAACCATCATGACTCCCCGGTCTAGACACCCATACTCTACATCACCATCTGGACAATCTTCGAGGACCCATACAGGGTCCCAACCCAACGACCGGTCCGTTGTTACGGACCGCGGCAGACACCTCAGTCAGGGGGCCACCGGCCCCAAAACTGAATCCCCACGGCTATGTTAGCCGTGAGTGAAGACAGGACGGATTCTGATGTTCCAAAGATTCCTACGTTAGCGAGACCTACGCGGCTGTTACATACGGGTCCCAAAGCGAAGCGCGGGCGGTTCTCTAGTTTGGAATATAAAGTTGAATGTCCCACGTAAGTATAATAAATAATGTTTGTTAAGCTGAAACGTACCTGAGTACCACCCCTAGATGAACTTAAGCTAAACATATTATTTAATATCTTAAATCTCTTATGTTTTTAATTCCATCTAACATTACACTTACCTAGTCAATAAAAACTAAATTTATATCAACGTTAATAAAATTGAAATCGGTGGGTATGTGCTCAAGGCGTATCATAAATATCGTTTTTTCCTTCATAAAAGCGTTTCTCAATAAAGGCGGTCTTTAATAAGAGGTTGGAATCATGAAATTCAGTATTTGCGGCATAGAAAGTGGCGCACAATGGCGGCATGGCTCGCCACGTATTTCCGGCATCCGCGGCGAGTCATTAAACGCGGCGCCTCCGGGACATCTCACGACGCTTAGGGCTGTCTCCGATGGAGCTTCGGAAGTTTGAAATGAAAATTACATACGCAATATCGTCATCGATATTCAATTGTAAAATATTTTCTAAGTATATTTGTTTCGTAGAATAATTAATTGGTTGGGCATCCACAGCTCTGTTTATTGTTTAGGTATATAAAGCTCTTATATTTTGCCAGAAACTAAGATGTACAATATTACGTTGTCTGCCGTCTTGAGAATACACAGGCCCTACTTATGACATTCTTCAGATCTTTCACAACCAAGTGAGATTACATAGGTATTTTACAAATGGTCTTAATTAACACTGTTATGGACATGGCAGTTCCAGCCAGCCCAGCTCTAGGTCCAGGGAGGACAAGGGCCCTGAATTTCTAATCTAGGTAGGAGGGCTAATCGCATTTTTGAGGCAGATTTTTTAAAGTGTACAACAACCGTAGATTCTTTACCCAAAGTCCAGGGGGCAGCTCCCCCTTTCTGGCCCTGCCTGCGTGCGCCCGTGTCGTTGGATAGTTTTGATAATCTCTCAAAACTGTTAACTTTTCTGCGTTCAAGATTCACCCAAGCCCACAACCCTAGGCCTCACCGCAATTACCGCTCGATTATTAAACTCTTGAGTTACCCCCAGAGCCTGTCTTAGCGCGTCGCGCCGTTAGCGCTTAGATAAGTCTCCAACGATTTCCGATATTCTCTTCCAGAAATTCAATAAATAGATAGATATTATATTCCATAATTTTAGGCCATATTTTTGTCAGGGTTCTCATATTGGTCATATGTAATTTTGTTAACGTTATATTCAATAGATATACGTTTGAAATGATTAGAAATGCACAACTTTTCCATCATTCAAAAAGTCGTTTGTTGGTCTAGGGTTGCCAGGCCGTCAAATTTAAAAGCCTGACAGATCATCCAGTTTGGTCGGAATTTCAGCTTTTACGCAGTAGTAAGTTATCAGTGAAACGCAAGTAATTCGACTCAATATTGGTATCCGAGCGCGACTTACGAAGTGATTAAGATAATAATGTAAATAGCACGCATTCAAAAAGCCTAACATTGTCCGGCTTTATCCGGACGCCTGGCAACACGAAGCAGGTAAATAAGTATTGTATTACCGAAATAAGTACAATTAAAAATGGGCAGTAAAATACAAGATTTTCCGCTAACAGTTTTTTTTACATTAAAATTTCAGTTACGAAATTAAACAAAACTTTTTTTTTTATTGAATTAAGGTAGCAAACGAGCATGCAGCACCACCCTTCCGCTGCCACCCATGGCAATTGTGACCGACTTAGAACAAGACCCAATTTAGGGACTAGGGTGGTTAGTCCAATTAGTAGATGGTGTTAGAATGTTAGTTGGTTAGTTTGTTAATAAGTGTGAGGACAGGGACTGTTAGTGATAGTTAGTCCTGTTAGTTAATATTAGTATTGTCCAGTTAGTAATGATTAGTGTGAGTCTTGTTCCAATTCGGTCACAGATGCGTTGCTACCCCTGAGGTCTGAGATGGTCGCCTCTAAAAAAAGTGATATATTATTATACTTGGCTAAAAAGGGAAATTGCTTATTTACTTAGTTCAAACAGGTATTTCTTAATTTGGTTAAAAACAGAATTTTTCAACTTATCTTAAGCGATTCCATCTTAGGAAATCCATTGTAATTTATGCCACTTTAAGCATTAGGCACAGATAAACGCGTAGACATCGTAAACTGCCCATCATTTGACTAAAATAATGATTTGTTGTGAATATAAGATCATTATCACCTTATTTTAAATTTAGGTACTGACACAATTGTTATGTCTAGCTTTTTGATATAGGTAAGGAGGCGTGGTGCTTGATCACAATGACTAACAGTGGGAAGATGATTATCACGGCGCGCCAGCCTCAATGAATTCTCATGAGGTTATAATCGGTCAAGGTAACCGTGTTACCATGCCACTGCCATTCCGTCATGCAATTTTTTTTGGAATTAATAAGTGGGGTATGTTGGGTTTCGTTATTAATTCCATTCATACTTCTGCATCTTCAAAATCACAAATGTTGTTTACCATATAGCTTACATAACTGCCAATATGCAGTCTTGCGTGCGGACTATCTCATTTAAAATGAGGATTTTAATTCACAAGAATGGGGTGTAAATGCTGTAAGGTGCTACCTACTACTTTCACAAGACGTTTACCAATTCAGACCTCGTAATCGTTCTAATCTAATCGTTGCCAGGATATAATAAGTATATTATCTCCTCTCATTTAAATAAATAAATGACAATAACGCCACACACAGCGAGTCATTGTTATTGAGTGACAGTCTCAGATTTGAATCCTAGTGTAATTAAAATATGTATTTGTGAAATGGAAAATTGTTGTCTTCTAACCAATGTTGTTTATTGTCATATTTGTTAATGCGAAGGTTTCCTATATTAATGATTTTTATTATGTAACTTAAATTTTCAAAGTAATCAAAACGGGTACAATACTCACTTCCTTCAAAATATCGCCTCTCAAACTCCCGTGCTCATCGGGCTGTAAAATGCGCAACTTGACAAAACAGATCATGGCGGCTTTTTCGACACAAGAGTGCGCCTCCTTCGAGCAATACGCTATAAGTTTCGATAGCAGCAAGCCCTCGTCTACCGTGGGGAATTGATGCTTGAGTCGTTTGATGCCGGCGGCCCGAGCGGCCAACATCGACACTAGAACGCACTCACTCGCCGATCCCTGGGTACATACACGTTATCATATTATTATTAAAGTTGATGTATTTTATAGATTTAAGTAATGGTCATTTTATGAACCTCACCTCTATAACACCACCTCCTTTGCTACCTTCTTCAAGAGCTAGAAAAGCTGCAGGTAAGCCAATAGCTTTGCCTGTAATAAAAAACTAGTAAATTAAGTCATTTTTATTGTAACGTCGTAAATAAAATACAATAAATGGCATGCGATTTTGAGTATGTATCTGTTACTTAAGTAAATATTTACGAGGAATTTTCGAAGGAATGAGGGTAAAAGCGTGTGAATTCGCCGCTAGAGGCGCTAGTGTAGAGTGAGGTCTGGCTGTCAGTGTCACAAATTTATCTGACCCGGTAAGAAGGGCGCTACTGTCTTTGTCTTTGTCTGACGATAGTTTAACATTTGCATTAGTTCCAATTTTGGCCACAGGTTCAGATAAGTTTGTGGCACTGTCACTTCTCAATTGTCTGAATGTCACTTGTCACTGTTTATGTATGGGGGGTTTGACAGCAGGACCTCACCTCGCCGGTGGCGCCAACTGGTGAGCACAAAAACGGCGACCCTCATTATGCTAGGATAAGGAATTAAGCAGCAGATTGGAGCAGAGACTTGAGGTCTATGGCCAACTGTGGATTGTAACAAACTTCATAGCAATCCATAACTTTGAATAGCACTGCTCGGCTCGGGTCTCTTTTCACAGTGTGAGCAGTATAGGCCATGAATCTTAGATAATATCAGATCAGATATCTTAGATAAAGCTCGATATGTGCATCTCTACTATTCGCTATCAAGACTATGCGGGCAGTGTTATTTGCCCAATGTTGCTGAGTAGGTACCTATACAAAATGTTATTCAGAGAGCATAGAACATGCAAATTATCTGATTAGGATTTGATTATCCCGCATGCCACTCTACATTCTTAAAAATGCTAGACTATAGTTTTGCTTTAAGAGCTCTTAACCCCATGAATTTGGAATATGTTTATGGAATGTAGTTACACCGCACCCAACGCGTGCTATTTGTCTTTATAGAAACTTCTGTGTAAGCAGGTAACCCTTTTGCGGTTTGTTAACGTTCCGTGACAGTTAGGTACAACATTTTAGAAGTACCTAAGTACCTAGGCACTTATCACCAAATGTTGTTATAATCCGTCCACACACGATTCTCCCGACTATTAAGGCTCTGATTATTGAATTGAAAATGTATTGTACCTACCCATTTCTCGAGACGATCGAAATACTAAAGATCCAATAAAATTGGGAGTGTCGATAACGTGGAAAAAAAATATGGTTCTATCAACATAATATGTAAAAATTGGCAGATAGGGACTATGAAAATTGATTTGATAAATTATGAATTGAATAATGAATTTAAATACCTACGTAAATTAAATTATGGAAAAGTGCCTCTATCTAAATGCCTCTACAATTTCTAGGAGATTGCTACAAGTGCAGTAAAGTTGTTATTAAAACATAAATGAGGTAGCAATGCTTGGTGTTCCTTTGTTTGAAAAAAGTACCTATTCGCTTTGTCTTCAAACAAAAGACCAAATGGTGTGCTAAAATCGTCTTAAAATCTAGGTTCGTGTTTCAGCGATGATGATGATTTGATCGTCATTAATATAACACATAGCTCACCCATCCAATCCAACATTATTATCTCCAATTCCGTACACGCTGGACTTGCAGCCTGTAATTAAAAATTATATTTAAATTGCTTATGTGCAGAAAATAAAATAATTTAGGATTAAGTATCATAACGGGTACGTAGGTAGGTACTTAAGATTCGTATTAAGTACTTAAACCGATATTTCGAACCAATGAGGGTAAAGGCGTGTGAATTCGTCGCGTGAGGTCTGGCTGTCAGTGCCACAAACTTATCTGACCCGGTAAGAAGGGCGCTACTGTCTTTGTCTTTGTCTGACAACAGTATAACATTTGCATTAGTTCCAATTTTGGCCACCGGGTCGGATAAGTTTGTGGCAATGTCGCTTCTCACTTGTCTGAATATCATTTGTCACTGTTTATGTATGGGTGGGCTTTGACAGCAGGACCTCACTCGCCGGTGACGCCAACTGGTGAGTACAAAACGGCGACCCTCATTGCACGGATCTTGGTCACAAAGTTGTTACTAAGTAATAAACCTACATCGTGAGTACCCACTAGGTGCAATAAAAATTTTCAATGTCCACGATGATAATTTATTGAAATTCAGTTATAATTCTACCATTTGTGTTTATGAGCTAAGCATACTTTTTCAAATGTGGCGGGTTTCTATAATTTATAGGGACTTAATCCTTTTTCAAATTTGATTTTAATAAAATTAACTGACTCTATATTTCGACTTTAGGTATATTTTCGACTATATTTTTATATGTGTCGAAATTAAAGTCGCTTTTATTTAGTACAATTTAATTATGTATAGGAACCTATTATGTATATTTAGTTGAAGTAAATAAATATCTTTAAAAAATCTTAAAAAGAACAAGTTATTATTATACATAACTATCTACTTAAATAAAGTCTACATTCATATATTCTTCACTTACAATTTTGATTTGCAAACTTAACGTCTTTAAAGTAGAAATTATTTATCAGGAAAAGGTCTGTCTGTGTCTTACTTCATTAATTATTTACGCGTGTAATGACCAAAGTATTGATTGAAGGAATACGTTGCAAGTCTTTTCACTGCATGTTGTAGGTACTTACACTAAAAATTGTTCTTGACTTGATAAACGGTGCATTTCTGTCACGGGTAGGTGAATAATATAGCAGGAAGTCTGAACTTATTACAAAAGTTTTGCAATAAATATTTGTGAAAATAATATCCCATGTTGCGAAACATACAATGTTTTATGCTTCGAAAAATTGAAGACTAACATTATATGTATTACAATTTGCTACTAAGTATAAATATTACCGACTTGTCTTATAATATACTAGACGGCAATTAATACAAAAGACATGATAAAAATAGGTATAGCAGTGAATGAAAATAGTCAAGAAAAGTGCAAATGAGACTGTTTTTAAGTGTGTGTCTTTTTTAGCTTCACTGGACGAGATGAAATGCCAAGTTCAAGAGTGTACGTCAATGCGAAAACAAGTTCCTAAGCTGAAAACCATTCACAACTACTTATCGGAAGTCAATGTCATTTACCTAACTTTTACGAGATTTTAGAGGATGGCTAATGAGATTTCTTGTTTAATTTAATTTCAGGGTAAGCCAACTCTTTACCAGATTTTCGATAACGTGATTGAAAATTAAAAAATAACTACAATAATTAATCAAATTTTAAACGGATAAATTTACCCATGAGAAACCAATGCATCCAATCCCAGCTGACAGCATATCACCAAGAATAGATGGATACGCATTTCCGGAGGGGAAATAGGCGTGAAATCGAGGATGTTGCCAGTGGGTGACCCCCGGCATGATCTTGTTCTCGACGTCCTTCATGACGTCGTCCCATGCTTCAGGCAGCAGCGGCGGCTCCGCGGGCAGCGCCGCGCGAAGGTAGCCAGGCTCGACCGACGGTGTAACCCTTCGCGTACGTAAAGTCGTCATGTACGTGCAAATATAATCGACCATTTCTTTACCCCGAACGCGGAACTCCTCTACATCCATGGCGTTTCACTTATTTACAACTATTAACTTGAGGTGTAAGTTTGAAAAGGGTTAAAAAAGTTTAAGATAATTGCGAAGTGTTGGTCATGTAGAGCGGCAGTGTCAGCCCCGCGGCGTGCTCCGGGTGACTCGGCTGGCGGTAGTGGCAGCCTCTGGTGGTCGAGGGCGCGGGGCGCGACGCGCGTAGCGCTCTACGGCGTAGCGGTGCCACAAGCGCATAAGAGATGCGGGTTTCTTTTTACGGTTCCGTACCCAAGGGTAAAACGGGACCCTATTACTGAGACTTAATTCGCTGTCCGTCCGTCCGTCCGTCCGTCCGTCCGTCTGTCTGTCACCAGGCTGTATCTCATGAACCGTAATAGTTACACAGTCGAAAATTTCACAGATGATGTATTTCTGTTGCCGCTACAACAATAAATACTAAAAAAAAACAGAATAAAATAAATATTTAAGTGGATGCCCATACATTCGACGAGAGTTTAGTTACCTTTCGGTCCAAGAGATGGCGTTGTGCGTAATATGTGGCTACAATAAAACAATTAAATATTTAAGTGAGGCTTTTATACAACAGACCAGATTTTTTTGGCGTTTTTATACATAATGGTACGGAACCCTTCGTGCGCGAGCCCGACTCGCACTTGGCCGGTTTTTTTAAATATCCTGTACAATTATTAATGGTCTAAGAGCGCGTGAAAATCAACGTTCACGTATGACGATGATGAATAATATATGTTTAGATTTATAAACACGCCTATGATGGCTGGCGTATCGAAAAGCGTTCATTGTTAATTTTAATTACATTTATTATGATAATTTTTGTTCATCACCTTCACCGATTGATATCAGTAGAACGATAAAATAATTACAAAAATAAGAATATAGGCTTGCCTGCAAAACCGTTCATAGAATATTATTGCCATGCTCTAAAGTTGAACTGAATGATGCTTCTTTTTATGCGCTGGAGAAATGAGGTCTTCATCTACATCAGGAGTTTATGTTGTCGTCATAATTTCTTCAAGGGATTATATTTTTCATTGAATCAATATGTTATGACGTAATGACTTTTAAGCCTTATAATTAGAATTCAAATTTAATTTATTGTTGCATTATTTATTTGATCGCCAAATTCTTTCTATTTTTTCAGCATCGTCGTCCGCCTTCAGCTTAATACTTGTGTCCCACTCATCGCCCCCGAAAGCACTTCATTGAGTCAGCAGATTCTTTCCGTAAAGTATTTTTTAAAAGTTTAAAATATATATATTGTCAATATTGTAAAGTATATTTACTAATAGAAACAAAATTAGTATTAGTAAAACTTAAGTGTCTTAATATCGTTGAATATTTAGTTCCCAGGGAATTTTTAGTTCCTAGTTCTACAGAAGAATTTAAAGAATTGAAGGCAAGAAAAACAAAAGGCAATCTACTCGTGCAAACATAACCCAGCGATTTTTTACCAACAAACTTAAGTAGCATTAGGCTGACCAAGTAGCTCGAAGGACCAATAACCGTTGAGGAAGATCCTCGAGTGAAGGATCCTATTAGAAAATTTAGAAGACTCAAAAACGGTTACAGCGGTAAAAAAGTTTGGGAAGGACTATGAGCTTATCTCCAGCTGCAGACGCACAAAGGATGGAAGGATGGATGGATTTGGACTTTAATTAAGCAATAAAAATTACAACAAAGTGCTATAAATAATTACCCCGCATTAGGACTCCTAATATCAAACACGACTAATATTCACGACCCGAGTATAAATATTTGTGTCACATTAATATCTGTCGCGATCAGGAATCAAACCCGACCCCACGCTTTGCAGACAGGATTACCACTAAATACTGTACCTACATGGTTGTATAAAGGTACTAAGTACTAACTACTTAAATGAAGAACAGAAATACAAATAATATAATAATTAGATGAACGAACAAATTGATCAAAAACCGTAACATTTATAATTATAATAAAACGTCTATGAAAAAATATATACTTAGTACAAATTATAAAGAATCGGTAGGTGCCGAAACTTTATTACAGCGCCACCTGTTAGGACGATAGGTTTTAATTTGAACAAAACTTAATCGAGTGAATAAATATACCTACCCAAGTACTTAGGTACTTAGTTAGTAAAGTTGTTCAGGATTTCAGATTAACAAAAGCAGAAATTTTCTTTTTAGCAAATGCTAATGTCCGTAGTCATCAAGATTATAATAAGGCGAGCCTACTTACTACGTGAGATGATGTTTAAGCATTTTATTGAGGCAATTCAGGTCGGGAGGCTCGATGTTTAGGACAATCGTCACCAGCAACTTATAGGTCAGAGATCTAACGCTTCATACCTACTCACTCATTTGTTACATACCTATTTACCGAGTAGAGTTAAGAACACGTGTAATCTAGGATGTTAATGGCCTATTCATCGCTACAATTAATATTCGTAGGTTTTTTCGCTTATTTTATAGCAGTGAATGTTCATTCTATAATTCATTTTTAATTTTTTTAAAAAGAACCTGATTTTAATTGACAATCAATTCCGAACGATATATTTCACTCCTTTCAATAGAAACGTATTTTATAAAATAAAAAATATTATAGTAGCTAATACCTAATTATAGGCGTCCCTTACCCAAGTAAAAGGTATGGACGCCGACCCTACCATGTAGGTAATCTTGATACTGTTACCTACGTGTCAGGAGTAATGGGTTCGAGAAAATGCCAAAATGTACCACAAAGACTTTTATTGTAATGGTAGATACACAATTACACTATGTACAGTATGTACACAGTACACACCAAAAGACTATGCGCGTAGGTACTTGTAGACACACTTCGTCGATCACTGTTCGCCCGTAGAAATCACTTCACTTCTCGCTGGTATCGCTCGTAGCTATCGCTGGTTCTTCCCGGTTTCGCTTCCGAAACTAGAATGCCACGCAGTTGAGCAAGTGCCCCTTTTATACCACTCGCCTACCATTCATGCCATTCTAGAATGTTCCCGCAGTTTTTAGAATAATGTTCTAGTATATTCCTTGCAATCGACTTTCGACCTTAAGACTGATGTCATAAGGTCGAAGCGTCGTGGCGCGTAGTGTCGAGACGGCTGCGCTCTTTTGTTCTATTGTTCGCTTGACATGTTTATGGCCCTTGTTGTTTATTGCTTCCGGTTTAGCGAAGAAACTATACCAGGGTTGTCACAACACTTTATATGAATAAGGTGGTCTTAAACTTAAGGACTAATTTTCTCGAAATAAAATGTGAGCAAGTGGCTAGTCCGTAATAATAATAATATGACCCAATGCTTAACGGAAAACCCTCGTTTATGAGAGAATGAATATTCCTTTTGAAAGTTCATCCTTTCAGATCTAGGGTCCTTGTGGAAAATTCAAATTTCAAGTGACCACTTCTCATGCAAAGTTAAAACCAAATTTTAAGAGAACATCGCAACAAAATCCATTGTGTTTAATTTATGGACATACTTTATCACCGCTTGGCTGCGTGAAATATAGTTTTTAACGTCATGCTAAGAAAATTTAAAAGTTTGAAATACCTAAGTAAGTAAAAAGTTATTTACATGGTGTGTAGTGTGTGTAAAACTTTTGAACGGTTTGACGGAACAAAACGCCCCAGACAGTATTCAAAAAGATTCCGTTGAATTACAATTTCTTGAAAATTTCAACCGTTAGGGCAGGCAGATTTTAAAAAATTAGCAAAAGCAGCGAAAATAAAAATAGTTAAAACGACAATTTTCCCAAATTCCTAACTTTCAAACTATCAGTTCCGTTTATTCTTTTAGGTACCTACTTACTAAAAAACGACATCGAACAAGCTACAAAGTGCTTAAAAATTGGGACCTAGATCTGTTCGTCAGATACATTGACAAGTGGAAAGTGTGACGAATAAAAATATACGAATTACAATGTTTAATGTTTTGACAACTTTGAGCTCTTATAATTTTGTGTCCATACATCATCGACACTGAAAGTTTCCTAGTATTTAGGTAGGTATAGGTAGATATAGATAGTATTTAGGTATAGCAAACTCTGGGTGCGGCAGTCAGATTATTTATGATAAGAGTTTAGAACGATAATTAAAATCGTGTGATAGGAATATGTAGGTAAGGTAGGTACCTAATTCAAATTCAAATTCAAATCTTTATTTCTTCGAAGTAGGTTTTTACAAACTGATTTCGAAAGTCAAGTTACGCCATCGCTTCAACAAATCCCTACGGTGAGTGGTCTTGGAAGAAGAAGCGGCAAGAAACTCCCAAGGAGTCTCTTTTTTTTCTTTCTCCACTCACAGTACAGGTAGCACTTACTACTAATTATGGCTAAACACAAATAAAAACTAATTCTAGTCTAAGTGGAACTGGTCGCGGCATTATCACACCCAGGCACCCTTATCATTAACATATTCATCTATAGTATAATATATCCTTTACTAACAAGTTGTGATTTTACAACATGCTTTTCACCAATGTTCCAGTGGAGGACACGATAAAGATAATCGCTGGACTTTCCACCAACGCTGACTTACCCACTGGAACCACAGAACTTGTGGAATTTTGTTTAACGAGTGGTTATTTTGTATGGCGAGGCGAGTACTTCTTACAAATTGACGGCGTAGCTAAGGGGTCGCCCTTAGCTCCGGTAGTGGCCAACATTTTCATGGAGTGGTTTGAAGACAAAATGTTGGAGGAAGCCCCTGTGAAACCGCGTTTGTGGTGGAGGTACGTGGATGACGTCTTCGCTGTGGTAGCCAAAAATGATCTGGCGAAACTATTGGGTCATCTCAACAGCGTTCACCCAAAAATTAAATTCACCGTCGAGGAGGAACAGGGTGGTAGATTACCATTTTTAGATGTCCTGGTATGCAGGGAACCCAACGGCAAGTTGTCACATACCGTGTACAGGAAACCTACACACACCGACCGGTACTTGCAAGCAGATTCCCACCACCACCCCTTCCACCTATCCTCGGTACCCAGGTCACTTATAAGCCGAGCCTTGGAACTTTGTGATTACCAGTACGTTAACTCCGAGTTGAGTCATGTGAGACATGTACTGGAGTCCAACGGGTACAAATGGAGGCAGAGCCTGCGGCTGATAGGAGGTAACACACATCGGAGACGTTTGGGCGCAGAAAGACTACCAGCCTACCTCCCTTATGTAAAAGGTGTAACGGACAGAATAGGACACCTCCTGAGAACCAAATATAACATTAGGACGTTCTTCCGTTCACCTCCTCAAGTGAGGGAACTTCTGCGCTCGCCAAAGGATAAGGATCCATTAAATGTACCAGGTGTGTACATGGTACCATGTAACTGTGGCAAGAGTTACATTGGGGAAACCCGTCGTAACGTCGCGACTAGGATAAGTGAACACATACGCAGCATTAAGAATATGGACAGCAGAGGATCAGCCATAGCCGAACACGCTCTCAGTGAGAACACGACTCATCTCATACGGTTTGACAAGTCTGCCGTACTTGCGAGGGAGAAGTACATGATTCCACGCAAGATAAGGGAAGCCATTGAGATAAGTCGTCGGCCCAACTACAACCGAGATGGTGGGTGGAATGTTCCTCAAGCCTGGAAACCAGTTCTAGGTGCTTTGCCAAATGCGTATGTGTTACACGTCGTAGAACTTGACACCGTGAGCGTGGTGTGTACCCAGCCTAGCGCAGTGCAATTATCGCATGACCCGACCGACGACGAAAGCGACACGAATTCAACCGAAGAGACCGGCCGACCATCGATGACGAAGCGCGCACGCCGCGCCCTTGACCGCAGTCACAAGCGAGCTCTCGTCGCCGGTGGCTCCTGATGACGAACCTCGGAATCGGTTCGAAACTAGTCGGGCGAATCCGACAAAACAGTATGTGAGGTAAGCAGGTAAGCCGCGTTATATACGTAAAATGAATTCAAACACTCACGAATCATTCAGTACTAAAATTATGTTATTCCAATGTCTAAGCTATATTACTGCAGTTTCATGAAAATCCGTTCAGTAGTTTTTGCGTGAAAGAGCAACAAACACACACACACACACTCACTCACTCACTCACTCACATACATCCTTACAAACTTTCGCATTTATAATATTAGTGGGATTTAACACCAAGCCCCATAAAAGATCGCTGCACATTACGCAGGCGAAATGAAGACGTAACCAAATTGTGTCTCTTTCTCGTTAGATGATTATGCGTATCACGGTTGACTTTATATATGCCTAAATTTTCTCTTATGTATAACAAGTTACTATAAATATACTGTGAGGTTACAGTTAATATGCCTATTTCTTTAAACTTTTCAGTTTTGCAGTACAAATATGGAGTCTATGTCAGCTGCTTTGCCTTGTCCCACATTACAATGCCGTAAGACAAAAGACTATGAAAATAGGCAAAATAGACAAGTCTAGCAGTTTCCACGTCAGTAAACTGTCTTATATTTCTAATTGCATATACCGCTCTACTTAGTTTAGCTGATAGTGCTGATATATGAGAGCCACACTGAAGTTTAAAGTCCAAAGTGACACCCAGGAAAACTGTGGACTGTTCCATTATAAAATTTTCATTATTTAATTTAAGAGTTTTCTCAATTTTTTGGACATTTGGGAGGATAAATTCTACACATTTTGTTTTTTTAGTATTTAAAAGTAAGTTATTTGTAGTAAACCAATGAGATAAGCGTGACAGACCTACGCTTTATGTTACTTTCACTTTGTTTCATTACGCAGAAAATTCAAAAATTTAACTTTCTACATAAATGCAGAATGATTGAAAGTATTATAGGCATTTTATCAGTTTAAGATTTCCGAATCATGATGTCGTCGCCGTGAAATAAGGCCATTATAAATGGAGGGCGCGAGGGCGGGCGGCGCGGTTGCCTCTCAGGCACGCCGAGAAGTCGCCGCCTCGACGGAACGCGCACATTCTTCCCGCTCCGGAATACCAATGCCATATTATTATGTGTGATCTCTCATCTCTTTGTGCAATAATATATTATGGCCCGCCCCATTTACTTCATTGACATCTAATTCTCGTTGTTGTCACTCGAGTCACGACCACATGCGAATTATTCAATATGTAAATTTGCCTCAAATTTATTTGAATAGATCGATTTACATTTAGCTTTCTCAGCATAGACTTCAGGCTATCGACGAGTTATCTATGTACTAATAAACACTAAACGTTGTATTTAAAATAATAGCTTTATTCTTTACACAACTTTGTCATCAAGTGAATTTTTCTGGCGTGTTTTTTACGCGGCGGAAGTGAAAACGGCAGTGAAAGATGCTTTATTATCATACATATAATTTTCTTATTTACTTTAAGTAGTTACCTATATCCGGCAAAAATATTTTTTACTAGAGAACCGCCCGCGCTTCGCTTCGGGACCCGTAGGTAACAGTCGCGTAGGTCCCGCTCCCGTATGAATCTCGGCTAAACAGTAGCCTATTAAATGATATACTCAGTATTTACTTATTTATTTATTTAAACTTTAATGTACCGGGAACATTGTGGTACAAAAGGCGGACTTAATGCTAAAAGCATTCTCTGCCAGTCAACCTTTAGACTAAGCAGATAGCATCGAAGGCGGCATTAAAATATTAATTAGAAAACAAATACAAGGACACAAAAATGATGATCGACTCAACTCGGCAGAAATATAAATCTTAGCATGTGAACTGACTCAACAATCACGCTTAAGATAATGGGCAGTTACTCTGCACTTGAACAGCTGTCTGCTACTGACTTTCCTAATTTTGTCGGGTAGGGCATTCCAAAGCCGAATGGCTTGGACGACAAAAGAGCTTGACATGAAACCGGATCGGTGAGGGGGAGTCGATAGTATGAGAGAATCCGATGAACGCAGCCGACGGCTATGAGTGTCATAGAGGTACTGAAACCTATGCTTAAGGTAGTCGGGGTATTGGCGTTCATACAGAATGGAGAATAATGTTGTAAGTAATCTGACTTGCCTACGATTACGAATATAGGGAGCCAGCGGAGGTGGCGACGATAAGAAGAGATGTGATCAAATTTGCGTAGGCAGTAGATGAAGCGTATGCCATAATTAAGGAGGCGTTCCAGCTTATTGACTAGTTGGGCATTCATGTCGGAGCAGCATACATCAGCATAATCAAGTAACGGAAGAATAATGCTTTTCACCAGAGTGATCTTAACGTGAGTGGGGAAAAAATTACGGAAGCGGTTTAGGGTACGCAGCCTCGCAAAAATGGACCGGACCGGACCGGCAGTATATTACATATAAGTAAATTACATGTAGTATTTGATAGCATGATTCAAAACTTGCAAATGAATTTTACTAACGCCATCTATTAACAGCATCCGGAACTAAATTATCTAGCAACTATCAAAACATCGATCTTCGCATGGGAATGAGATGTTTTTCCGCGGTAAAAAGTAGCCTACGTCACTCTCCACCCTCCCAACTATCTCTACACACATAAACTATATCATATAATAGCCATGTTGCGACGTGAAAGAGTCACAAACAAACACACTTTCACATTTATAATATTAGTATGGATGTAGGTTTACTCTTAAGTTAAAATAGAAAATGTTGAACCTCAGATTTTTCATCCTCGGTGGTTGTCCCTGTTCCAGTTTTTGTTGTTATATCCTGATTAATAGAAAATGTATTGACCAATTATGCTTACAGACTATTTCATTCAATATATGAATAATTGTAGCATTAGAAAAATGTATTTTCATTAATACAGCAATACAATTTGGTAAATGGTAAGACAAAACACAAGTGTCCCAAGATTTTTTTTCATTTCGGTGAATGGAAGAGAAACAAGGATTGTTTTGGAACGACTTGACTGCACTCCGACAAGTAGTTCCAGCGATTCTCCACAGATGGCGTTGAAAGATCAGCGCAGGACTTGAGTGCGCTCCGACATAATATGTACAAGCAAACCCGGCGAACTCCGTTTCGCCACCAGATGGCTTCGTTTTTTGTAACATTTCGTTTGGGGATTCTATCTATCTATCAGCCTATCGAAGTCCACTGCTGGACATAGGCCTCCCCTAATTGGCGCCACTCCGACCGGTCCTGAGCCCTCTGAATCCAACGGTTTCCCGCTGTCTTCTTCAGGTCATCAGTCCACCTTGTCGGGGGGCGTCCTATGCTCCTTTTACCAAGACGTGGTCGCCATTCTTGGACCTTTCTGCACCATCGGCCATCCGTCCTTCGAACGATGTGGCCTGCCCATTGCCACTTCAGCCGGCTAACTCTGAGAGCTATGTCGGTAACCTTCGTTCGACTACGAATTTCATCGTTGCGAATCCTATCTCGTAGCGAAATACCTGACATAGCCCTCTCCATAGCGCGCTGTGTGACTTTGAGCCTTTTAATGAGGCCAATATATATATATATATATTTTCGACGCCTCAACGATATTAGTTACCTTACGGTCGAAGAGATGGCGTTACTTGTGGCTAATATGTAGTCCATGCTTTTAGTTACCAGTCGGTCCACGAGATGGCATTGCTTGTGGCTAATATGTAGTCCATGCTTTTAGTTACCAGTCGGTCCACGAGATGGCATTGCTTGTGGCTAATATTATGTAGTCCATGCTTTTAGTTACCAGTCGGTCCAAGAGATGGCGTAGCTTGTGGCTAATATGTGGTTACAAAAACTCAGTAAATATTTAAGTGAGGTTCTCATACAAAAGGCCAGATTTTTTTGGCGTTTTATACATAATGGTACGGAACCCTTCGTGCGCGAGTCCAACTCGCACTTGGCCGGTTTTTTGATTCTACCGCCATTTTGCAAAGTGCTTTTTATTCTTTTATGATGGAGGAGAAAAAAAATGGCGAAAAAAAACTCCTCAGCACATGTTATAATTATTATATATTTGCTTATTATGTTCCCGGCGTTCCCGCTATGTTAGTTTATTTCATTACAGTGATATGAATCGGCGGTTTAGGGAGAGCCCAAAAGATAAATGAGAATTTTTGAATATCTCACACCTTAATTTTATTCACTTTGATTGAAGTGGTTGAAATATGCTGAAGTATTTGAAAATTTTAGCTACTGGAGGTCGATAAGGTAGCTGAACAGGTAAGGAGCATTTTTGTCTGGCTCTTTTCGCATTGTTCCCCATTTCGGATCTCCATACAATATGTATTTGCGACCGAAACTCAGTCGTAAATATTGTCAAGATTAAACTGGATAGTATAGAGTCTATCTATCTCAAATGATAAACTTAGTGCTCTAGCCTAGTCTCCTCCGTTGTTTAGCATACAATAATGGCGTAAACGTTCTAAGGAATTTTACTTTTAGTTCTGAATGTTCTGATGGATGCCTTCGTCTTACCACCGACTCGACATTATAATATTCGACTGTATTTCTTAATTTTCATCATTAACTAAAAGGAAACATTTCTAACTCCGAGTCCAAGTCAGAAGTGCCTAGGTACCAACATAATAATTATTATGATGCAAATTTAGTGAATTATTTCATAGAACGCAATGCAATATTAACCAAAATAAATGTAATGTATGTAGGTAATGAAGTAAGGTGGTTGCGACTTTGTAAGGTCAATTATATGCAAAAAGCACCAACAAAGAAACATTCATCAGCAACCGTGTTGTATATTGTTGAACATGATACTGATCGAGTGTAAAACCATTTAGGCGCTCTTCCTAATCGAATTGGCTGCTACGAGTTCCTTCGGTGCTGCATTCCGCTTTAATTATTGAGCATAAATTCAGTTAGCCTTGTTACACGATCCATGTATATTATTCGATGAAGAATATAATAATGAAATTAGAAAATTATCTATGTATCGCATAAAATTAAGTATTGAAAACGTTACAAAATTTATAAGTAAATGCATTCGAGATGTATAGCCAAGTGGTAGTTATAAACGTCGAAATGTTGGATCGCGGGTGCCGGGGTTCTGGGTTCAAATCTTGCTCACAAAACTAAGTTTCTGAAATTTTTATACGCCTATAAGGCGTATAAAAATATTAAATTAATTATCTCTAGCTTAGGTGACAGAAAATTTCCTACGGAAACCTATAGATAGGCTCCTGATACCTACTTGTCCATGAAAAGTCTCCATAAAGGTCTGTGAAGTCCGCCAATCCCCACTTGACCACAAGATGGACTGGCCTGTGCTTCTCACATTATGAGAGCAGACTTGTGCCCAGCAGGGGAATAAATAAGTATGTGATTATTATCTATTTCAAAATGAATTCCACATAAATTGATTTGCCTCTGTAGATTCTGTGTTGTACCTACGTTGTTCTGGTTTTGTTCTGTATATTCTCAAATTTCTTGGCTGATAAACACATCGGTGGTGTTTTTGGTGACTCTCATGGCTATGATATGAACCACGGTAGCCATTTAGGTTTTCGAGAGTTTTTATGTTCATATCAGCGCCAAGTCCTAAATTAGGTGATTAATGCTTCAATAATAATTTGGTAGAGATTATCACAAGTTCCTTGATTTTTCCATAACGCTATCTAACCGACATTCAATATCGACGAGAAGGCGTTCGAGTGCTTCTAAAAAAATAAAGAAAATAGGCTCGTTGAGATCTAATTTCGCGTAACCATAACGGACAGACTCTTGAAAGCGATGAGCCATCGCCGCCAGACGCTCGGTTCATATCAATTCTTTAAATGAGACGCGCCTCGCCTGAGGACCTGCCTACCAGATCAAAGAATTCTTACCCATTCCCTGCGAATCCGCTTCTAATTACTTTTTATTACATAAGAAAGGAGTTAATAAACAACTATAGAAAATATTGAACTAGCTACGTATAATAGGTATAACTTATTAACTAATTATAAAATTAAGGACAAATCTCTTTTTACTCCTCTGAACGCTCTATCATGTCAGGTTCAGCAAGCAATTGATTTTCTTCGTCATATTTCTGATCATTAATATTGTAAGGCCCTTCATTACACTTAGCTCCATTGCAAGAAAAGTTGTCATATTCGCAATACTCTCCCAACACAACCTGCAAAAATGAGTAATATTTTCATGCGTTATTATTTTCTAAATTTCATTAAATTCACCTTCAGAATAATATTTATTAATATTATTGAATCTTAAGTGCCTACAACGTTCTAATTATAACATTTTTTTCGTTCGAAGAAAATACGTAAGTAGGTACCTAACTGACACAAGTGTCTGATCATGGTTTGAGTGGCGTTTTTTCAATGCATGTAAAGACAACTCTTTCCTATAAGAAAAAAAATATATGGCCTTAAAACTAAGGCCTTAAACATTGTCGTAAACAATACCTTAGTTGAATTATTGGGGTCTGGGTTAGGATTGCAGAAGCAGCGGCCGCATATACACTTTCCCCGATCTGGGCCAGAGCATTCTTCCTTCTTAGCAGAACCCGGAGACACACAGTTTTTTTCCATATTTCCGCCGGCACAAGAGCACTCGGCATTTTCTGCTATGCTCACTATAAATTAAATATTCAATCACCGCAAGACATTCCCGTTTGAATTTTAACTATTATTATGTTAAGAAGTTGATCTAGTCATTGGAATTATTTTAATTAAAGAACATATTTAGAGACGAACATGCAGGCAACTTACTTCCATATTCGATGTGATGAATTGTAGAGTTTTCACAGTATCCTTTTTGTAGTAGCTCAGAGTAGCATTTATTTTCAGTAGCACACCAGGAACAGTGAGGTAATTTCAAACACTCCAAGCACGATCTTTTTATATGACACACATAATTTTTGTCAAGCATTACTATACCACCATGATATTTAGCCGGTATAACTGACACACAAAAATAAGCGAACCAAAAAGAAAAAAATAATAACTTCATCATAAAAACGTAAATAGTGTCATGTAGAATCCTTGTTCCGCTTTGGTAGTTCGCTGATAACTTCTTAAACATGACATTTCAACTGACTCTATATCGCAATAGATGATAACCTTTACTTCAATAATTACGCAAATAAATCGGTAGGTAGGTACATGTTCCCCTTTTAGATATTACTAGCAATTCGGCCCCACTTTGTTTTTAGAAGTCCACGTGTTTCTACAAAACCTTCAATCAGAGCAACATTTATAACCTGGTAGGTATATATAAATACTAGCCGACCCGGCAGACGTCGTCCTGCAACATACAATATTGAATACAATATTAAGTAAACGCCTTCGCTTCGCTTCGGGACACTTGTTGCTCCGCTCCTGTTGGTCTAAACTCTAAATAATATCTTAATAAATGGACTATTCAACTCAAAAAATACTTTTCAATCCAAACCAGTAGTTTTTTTATGTATGTACATACTACGTACCTACAATGCCTAGAATATTAAATTAAACCCTAAAGTAATACTTAAGTTAAACTTCCGGTGTAAATTACTTAATATTAATATTAACTATAATATTAACTTATTGATAATTATTTATAAATCATGCAACTATGTTGTTAGCGCTGTCACTTTAATGTTTAATAACCCACCTTAAGTAGGTATATTTTAGGCTTAAATTATGTAATATCAAAGATAACATTACGACAATGTAGAGTCACGTAGAGGCGTCTACGCTGCTATCGCATTGTATATTCACCATTCTAAGATATAAGTCAAAATCTAAGATTATGTAGGTATATCTATATATTATATGAACCCTCATAAAAGGTTTCACCGGATAAGGCCAACTGCATGGTGCGTGGCGCGGCGGCATGTCAGCCAGTGCTGCGCATACAACACACGCTCGGCACTGCCCTTCTACTGCTTCGTCAATCCCCGGCCACCACACGTAGCTCCGGGCTAAAACCTTCGTTTTTGTTATACCCATATGAGGCTCATGCAAAATTGACAGTACTCTCTTTGACAACCAGCTAGTATAACCACCCGGTAACACAGACTGTACTCCTGTAAAGCCTTGTTTTTAATTTGCCTTTAATATTTCTGGATGTTCATCATTAAGGATATGTGTCCACATGTAGGTGTCGTGGCCACATCGTAGATTTGCTCACTTCATGAAATGATCGACCATAATCATGAAATGGTCGCATTTCATGAAATGGTCAACTCAGTTTGGCCAGATCGTAAAATTGTCTTCGTTTCACGATTGGGTCATCCACGTTTGGCCGAATCGTAAAAACGCGGAATATAGGGCATCATTTCGAAGCGTGACGTCTCCGGCGCTGCGGGAGGTGCAGCCCCTTCGCCCTTGCGCAACAAAGCACAGACACCCATGGGGCTGCCCTCCCGCCAACGCTACCGCCACTCTAGGGGTAGGGCATACAAGACTACGTGGAGTAGGGGTAGGCTAATTCGGTTCTGTAACCAATTCGACCTACCTACACCTTAAAGAATTTGACTAAGTAGTAATGGAAATGAGTATTCTTTGTTTTATATTCCAAATCAATTCAATTTTATGCTCCCGTTCAATGTAACTCGTTTTCAACAATTGACGTGAATTGTCTTCTGCATTTCGCAATTTTTGTTGCTACCCTTTTACTCTAGTCCAAATTGACAAGAGAAACAACATTTTCGCCAGCGGCCGCCATCTTCACACATAAACAAAGCTCTTGTCTTGCAGCGCCTCTACCGGTGATTAATGTAACTACTTTACGATATGATCAAAATAATCTTGCTTGACCATTTCATGAAAAAGCCGCGCGTTTAATTGCCCATATCGAGAAACGATTTCTTATCATTGATCTGCTCAAACCACATCATGATGTGGCTAATAGACAGTTGACCATTTCATGAAATGCGACCATTTCATGATATGGTCGATCATTTCATGATGTGAGCAAAGGACATTGCCCCGCGTGATCATATAAACTTCGCCTAAGAACCAACAGTCATGAAATTGATAATTGGCTGAAGAATAATATCGTCTTTTCGGTTATCACTAATTAAATCCACGGACACTTCTCTGTAATTATTTATTAGCAAAAGTACTTAAGTTTAATATTGAGGTTATAGTGGCAAGAGTTAAAGAAACTCCTGTTATAATGCATTAGGAATATGCCCATGGAATATGCCTAAGTCCGTAAGCCAAAGCCATGGTCATTAAAGGAATGTATCAGAGACAGAGTCCGTTGTTCAATATCAGTCGTTAAAAGCAAATCAAAAGTACACGTAAATCTCCTTTGCACACGAAACGAATGTAGGTACAAAGGTAGGTACCTAAACTAAATAACTACAATAAATATGAATGAACTCTCCAACGGCCTAAATTGTGTGAAAGAGACAGTTGTTGTGACCTCAGAGTACAGTGCGCCCAACTTATCTCTGAAATGGCAAAAATTGGAACTAACGAAAAGTCATTCATAAGTACGTTGTGGTCATTCATCTGTCAGTTACTAGTGTACAATGATTCGTCAAATGAATGTCAAATGCGTCCGACGACAGCGCCTCTTTCGTTTCAATCTTAAGTTGTGTTTACCAGTGCGCCCAACTTATCTCTGAAATGGCAAAAATTGGAACTAAAGTAGGGCCATTTTAATAGGCCACATTTGACAACTGTTTGTCTTTGCTTTATAGTGAGGGTAACCTGCTGAAAAACATCGATTAATTTAATTAATCGATAAGGACTTCAATTATCTGTAAATTGAATGTGATTGTCATAAAAACTATTTTAATGACCGCACAGTTCAAACAATGACTAAAAAAAACGACAAAAATAATGCGTCTAATAATGGCGCGAAATGAAATCATGACTTTTTTGTAACATTTCACGTTTCTGGATACTGGCTTTTGAGCTAAACGTTATATATTTAAATGAATGATTACATATTTTTTGGCCTAAAATGTAAGAAAATGAATTCTGTTCCCATTAAAATATATTTTATTTTGTAATCGTGAAATACTTTTTGACGATTAGTTCGACTTCTCGAATTCAACTTATCTACTGATCTGTTTCTTTTGGTACCATCCCTCATGTTTAAAAAGAAAAAGAGTTTACTGACGTAACTTTGTAACGACGTCAGTTCTTTACTTAAAAGTGTAAAAATTTTAACAATATCTAGTAGGGAATATTAAATAATATGGAGTGCCTCCCTTACAAGGTTACTTTGTAAAATTTTGACGAACTGTCAAATGTGGCCTATTAAAATGGCCCTACTATAACGAAAAGTCATTCATAAGTACGTTGTGGTCATTCATCTGTCAGTTACTAGTGTCAGCGATGATTGGTCAAATGAATGTCAAATGCGTCCGACAGCGCCTCTTTCGTTTCAGACGTTTCAGTCTTAAGTTGGGTTTACTATTACTAACTATATATTCCTATCTCTATGGTTTGACATTAGGACACTGTCTGTCAAGAAGTCAATTTCATCCATTTGATTGAGATTTGAGCACATTTCTTTCAGTTTTTAGGATTTCTTTTTATACAGCAAAGGGTACCTACTTTCTATTTTTAATGGATAATTATTACAAAGGTAAAAATGTTGAAGAAGAACTGGAGCGCAGTAAAATACCCATTAAAGATCTACCAGAAAACTTCTTATGGATGCAGGTTATTTAATTTTTCTTAAATAATGGCAATAGGTGCAATATATTATTTAAAACAAATAAGAGCAAAAATATGATTTTTATTACCACAGGTGAAAGGTGGCAGTAAGATGAATAATCTATTATCACATGCGTCGGGTATCCTAGAAGATAAGGCCACAACAGCTGTTGTATGGAGCGGTGCAGGAGTCGCTATACCGAAGGCGATATCCTGTGCTGAAATAATAAAGAGACAATTCTCCATTCCTAACCAAGTTAGCAAGCTTACATATAAGAGGTATGTCTGTTATCTGATAGGTGTAAAAAATCTTAGTTATTATTTATTGTATCAACGCTAGCTATAGATAACCATAAAAATTCAAGTATTTTGCAGAGTCGAAGAATATTGGGAACCAAAACAGGATGGACTTGAAACTATAGTGGTCAAACGTCAGATACCTGTTATTCACATTTTACTCTCAGTGGAAAACTCTATGGATACTCAGCAACTTGGGTTTGTCTTTGTTATCTATTTAAAGTTAATTATAGACATATTACAATAGTCACACATTCGGACATCATGGATAATTGTAATATCAGACTACAGTTTGTTTTTCATGTTTATAGCTAACAAGTAAAGCTAGTTGTAAGTGATCACACTTGCCCATGGACATCAACAACATCACAAGCAACAACAAAGTGTTCAAAAACCTACCATTATGCCTTAATCCTTTGGGATTAAATTGAATGGTATATAGCACAGCAGCCTTTGAAAAGAGGGACTGGGCTGCTAATCTCATTTTTTCAGAAGGGGCCACCAAAAGTTTGAGGTTGGCTTGTATTCAAAGTTGGATGAAATCCTTTAACCCATAAAAAAATTCCATAGGATTATGTAGTTTTGAGTTATTACAAGCAAATATGTGATACCAGACAATCTAAAATTATAAATGGTCTTTTAGTAATAACCCAATATCTTTTACAGGTATCAATCCCTTGATAGTAAGAAATTTTGGCAAATTGGACAAACCAACAATAAAAACCAACAGCAGTACAAGTCAAAGAAGCCATTTAAACATAAGAAATCGCAAGAAAAAGCAGCTAATGCTGAATAAGGTGCTTGAATTGTGTTAAGTATTGTGACTTGTCATATGTGTTAAAATATAAATTGAAACACTCGAGTATTTGTTTTAACACTTCATCTCATTCATCCCTCTTCAGTAAATATCATAGGATTATATTTGTGTATTTTTCTACCAGAACTCTAATGCAATAAGTATTTTCTTTCTTATAAAATACCTAAACACAATTAAGTTTTTGTATCTTGTCACCATCACCCACTGCATTTCCTGAAGTAAAAAAAATGGTCACCCATGTAGTACAGTGACTTCTATTGTGTTGCTTTACTAAATATACAATACAATGTCATGATAAGTTTGTTCTTGGCTGAATTAACTAGTGGAATTTTTAATTAAATAACGAAAGTTAGTGAAAAGAACCATTTATTTACTACACATACATTCATCAATGTACTTACTTAATTTAAGGTACACAAAGAGTTTACAAGTTGTGATCAATCTAAGAGGATCTATGAAGTATATTAAAAAATTATACTAAACACTTATATCAAAACACTCTTTTAATAAGAGAGAGCTTAGTATTCAATCTCCGGATAACATTGACTTGTACCTCTACACTATTGACTATTTACTCTATTAATACAATTTATGTAATTTATGAGCTACTTGTAATAACTGGTGTTGAAGGACAAAGTTATACACTATAATTAAATAAAGGACACTAAGTCAGCTTTCATAAATGCTTTAGTGTTAGTGTAAAATTGTTAAAAAATGTCATAACTTAGACTCCAACTCAGATCTTAGGCTTCCGATTCTTCAGCAGGTGGAGCAACTGGTTCATCATCAAGTTTAGGTAATATTAGTATTTCCTTGGAAATAATTAAGTACTTAGTAACAAAGTAAGTAAATCTTTTGCACAAATGTGTTTCTTTTTCAAAATCGTCAAAGATTGATCGGTGATGAAAATAAGCATGGGAAAAAATTCTGTAGACTCTTCTACACACAGATCCCAATTTTGCCACAGATGATTCCTTGATGCTGACCCTGAAATATAAAATGTATGTTTTTAATACAAATGGAAACAAACAAGCACTTGAGCTATCTGCATACAGTAAATGATTACTGCTGTCTCTGTATAAGCCTTGTATATTTGCTTTTTGGTGAATGGTTTATAAGATGGTCCCTTAATACTGTTGATCAGCAATGCAATTATGTAAACTAATTAAATTTATATTAGATGAAAAGTTGGCTAACCAGGTAATTAAAATCCTCACATAAGTATCGTCAGAACTAAGTGAGAATATACAGAACCTTAGGATGGTGGAAATAGATAGAAGGACTTATGTGCTCTATGGTCCGGGTAGCTGCATCAAGAGTAGAAAACAGATTGGACTCTATGTGTTGCTACAGGGATAGCTACTAGACTCAATTAGAATGAGATTCATACTTAGTAACAAGACTATTACTAAAATCAACTAACAGGACTCACAGTTATGTCATGGGTAGCAGTGGAAGGGTGGTGCTGCATGTTTGTTTGCTACCTTACTTCTACAAAATAAAAAATAAATATCTACCTGCTGGGGAAGTATTTATTGCTGTTCAGCAAGCATGCAGCCCCATCCAAGGTGTGTCTGGTGTAGTCAATTGCAGGACACTCTTTGGGTGTCTTGTGTGCAGCACATAAAAATATCCACTGTTCAGTGGCCGTCATTTGTGTGCAAATCAATGGTTTACATTCACTCTGAAGTCTTACCGCAAGACCATTCAGTTCCATGCAAAATTGCCTGTAATTAAATGAACAAATAAATAAAAAATGATGATATGACTTTCACCTACACATAAGGTACCTTAGTTATTGGTAATAAATAAAGATGGACATTTATAGTTGGACAAACCATTTGGTAGAAATTTACTGTAAACTTATATAGAAATAACTCTGCAGAACATAAATTATCAAACATTACCGCAGATGTTCATATTTCCAGACACCCTCATCTTGAGCTTCAGGCATTTTAAGAATGGCCTCCAGATTTGAAGGGTCACGTCTTATAGTTTGTTGTATAAATTGTTGGACAGCCAGGGTGCTGTCCATTTCCTCGAAAGGCTCATCAGGCCAACGGCAAAAGTCCTGCAAATTTACATTCATCAATAGAATAACACCGACAATTGGAGGCATTACAACATAATTATAAACTCACTTAATTACCTTAGCTTTAGACCCAGGGCGGTTACGCCTCAAAATCTGCACTCCACCAGCCATTTGTTTGATTACAGTGAACTCGACGATATTATGACTAATGAAGGGACAATAAAATGAGAGTCCAAACACTTGCAATGTGTTTAAATAAAATGTATGTGTAATACTGTTTATAGTATTAACATAATTATAAGTTCTTTGGTACTAACAGGAATTAACGACGAAAATTTATCACCAAATTCACCAAACAAAAACGCTACCTACTCCAGCCAACAATATCAATATTAAAGTGAAATTAAAGTTATACCCAAATATCCAATCCAAATCCCAAATCTAATTCAATAGTTCAATACCAATGAAAGTCAATGAACAATGAATGAATAAATGTCAAAATACTCAAAATCGTCCTCGGAGAAATTGTCAAACTTTTATCGAGGTAGGCACTGTCGCCAGTCGCACTGTTTTCCGTATATACCGTAAAACGGGGTGAATAGAGATTGCGGGTTGAATAGAGACAAAACTGAAAACGTAATTCAATGCGTGATATTCAAAAGGAAACGTTATTAAAGTGTATATTATTAGAGTCTACAAATTAAAAAACAAAATATACTAGAGATGGGCGATAAATAACTTCACAGTGAAAAAAAAATCACTGTGATCCGCTGACTACTGTGATCACTGTGATCTGGCAAAAAGGAACGACGTTCCAGTAACGTATGTCGTTCCTTGTCACTGAGATAGCTATGGTCACTGACGTTGTTGAAGTAACGTTATACAAAATCGGTCCGTGTCACTGAGGTTGTACAAGCGACGTTCGTTCATTCGAAGCGAATGCTGTTACTCACCAGCAATCGTTCCTAGAAAAAAAATTGCGCGCCACCAAAGAAGTCCCGTGACGGTTTAAACTTGCCAATTTAAAATATTCCTCTGCATTAGAACTCACTTCTGATTAAGAATTTGAGATGTAACTACAAAGAAAAATAAGTATTATTGCAATAGTGTTAAGGATGTTTTTTTGCCAAATCTGTCACTGTCTGTATGCATTAAGAATAAATAATAATAAATTGGTTATTGATTTAAAATGCGACAGTCCTAAGCCTGTAAAAGTGTGAAGGTTATTTTGAATTAACTCGTATTTTTGTAATCATTGTAAAAGTAACTTGTATTTTTGTATTAATTGTGTTTAGGTATTAAAAACATCAATAAAACCATTACCGTAAAACGGGGTGAATAGAGATTGCGGGTTGAATAGAGACAAAACTGAAAACGTAATTCAATGCGTGATATCCAAAAGGAAACGTTATTAAAGTGTATATTATTAGAGTCTACAAATTAAAAAACAAAATATACCCTTTAGTAACGTTTCCTTTTGAACATCACGCATTGAATTACGTTTTCAGTTTTGTCTCTATTCACCCCGTTTTACTGTACCGAATGATTAACCTGTTACTGAATCGCTATCGGAGCGAATTGTGACGATAACTACCTAAATCGTAGGAACTTAAAGCCTAGGCAACATGCATTGTGATGACAGTGACAGACGTGACAAAGTCACGATTATTTTTAAACGTTACTTGCGATTTCATGGAACGACAGTCACAGTGACTGAAAAGTAGCGATTTAGCACACGTCTAAAATATACCCTTTAGTAACGTTTCCTTTTGAATATCACGCATTGAATTACGTTTTCAGTTTTGTCTCTATTCAACCCGCAATCTCTATTCACCCCGTTTTACTGTACATATTAATCTATGCGCACTGTTTCCAACATAGAGATATCTCTATGGTTTCCAATCCCACCATAGAGATAACTATGAATCAAGAGTTATAGATTAAAACTATCACAAACCGTTCCGCTAGCTATTACGATCATAGATCATACACTAAAGTTGGGCCATTTTAATAGGCCACATTTGACAACTGTTTGTCTTTGCTTCATAGTGAAGATAACCTGCTGAAAAACATCGATTAAATTGAATAAATCGATAAGGACTTCAAACATCTGTAAATTGAATGCGATTGTTATAAAAAGTATTAATAAGCGCACAGTTCACACAACGACAAAAAAAATGACAAAAATAATGCGTCAAAATAATGGCGCGAAATGTAATCATGACTTTTTTGTAACATTTCACGTTTCTAGATACTGACTTTTGAGCCAGACGTTATTATTAAATGAATAATTACATATTTTTTGGCCTAAAATGTAATAAAATTAATTTTGTTTGTATTAAAATACATTTTATTTTGTAATCGTGAAATATTTTTTGACGATTAGTTCGACTTCTCGAATTCAACTTATCTACTCATCTGTTTCTTTCGGTACCATCCCTGATATTTAAAAAAAAATTGGTTGCCTGTAAAGTCGGTATACGGGCGAAAGTTTTACGTGACAACGACTTTGAGTGGTAAAATAATTTTAATGTGAATATTCATTCGTATAGTAGGAAGAAGGATGAAATAATAGTAACAATTTAAAACATTTATTTATACAAAGAATTATATTTAAAACATTGTAACACCATCCGCCATCTAGCGCTGCTAACCGTTAGACCATTAACCATTAGTCACAACTAAGTGAGGTAACAAACGAGATTACTCTACTTCTCCAGAGATGGCGCTGTACCATTTTCTGAAACACGCCAACGTGTGTACGCCGTAGCTACCATAAGTAATGTTAAGGAGGAAGGGACGCGTGCCTTTCACTTTTTATGTCTGTCTCTCTCGCTCTTAGGCGGGCTAACCATGCCCGAGTGGAAGGGACGCGTGCCTCTCACTCGCTCTCATTGTAAGCGCATAACGTGAGCGGAGCTACTAACGCAGTTTCTTGAAGTGCCACCCGGCAAACCAATTTATAAGACGTTGTCACGTCAAAAGAAAAAGAGTGCACTGACGTAACTTTGTAACGACGTCAGTTCCTTACTTTTAAGTATAAAAAGTTTAACAATATCTAGTATGGAATGTATTAGATACTATGGGGTGCCTCCCTTACAAGGTTACTTCGGAAAATTTTGACGAACTGTCAAATGTGGCCTATTAAAATGGCCCAACTATATATTACGATCGTTGATAAGGTGTTGTTGTGAGCAGTGATGTCGACGTGACGTGTGATGGGTGACGTCGTTATTTTAAATCATATTGTAACGACCCGTCGAATTGGTGGAGCTTTTGGGCGCTGTCAAATTTAGCAAGTTTTACAAACATGTAAGATAGCCACGGAAAGTATATATAATTCCGAAACATAGTTCTAAGATGAAGTTCTTTCTGAAGCGTTCGTTGTAGCAAATAACTAACTTATTACCAAAAAAAATCGACTTCAAAGTCGAGATAACGCAAAAACCACTTGCCAGATGTCACTCCAATTTATAAAGTACAACATGACAAGCACTACCTTTCGAACAAAACAAGAACCTAATCAAAATCCGAACACGGAACGGAACATGCCGTCAAAAGTTAGCATAAATCAAATTCACATTATTGAGAATTATAGTAAACCCAACTTAAGATTGAAACGAAAGAGGCGCTGTCGGGCGCATTTGACATTCATTTGACCAATCATTGCACACTAGTAACTGACAGATGAATGACCACAACGTACTTATGAATGACTTTTCGTTAGTTCCAATTTTTGCCATTTCAGAGATAAGTCATAGAGATAGGAATATACTTAGATAGAGACGCCCTAATCCTAAACGTCATATAAAATTAGCTGGCAAAAGTGTGGCAGGCCCATTGATCTATAAAGGACTATGGATTAGACACTAAAGCAAAAATAGCGAGCCTGTCAATGCCTGTCAAAATTTTAGTGAATAAAGTATGGCCGATTCTACTAGTGTTGTGCGCACTACGTGGACGGAAACACTATCGATATTTAGTTTAATGACTAACGATATAACAGCAATAATACATGTCGTTCGTCTTTTCCTATCTCTATGTTCGTCTTCTCAGCGATATTAATATTAATTTTGATACCTACTGCGATGAACTTGTCATGTCATGTCAACCAAAAATATTTTGTAAAAACCAGCTATCATGATAATCTGCTGAACAACAAACGTGGACACAATGACTGATCCCCCTTTTTAGACGATCTCAGCGATAGTATTTTAAACTCTGCCAGTTAATTAGGTACCACCCTCTTGCTTAACACGGCCGCCAAACTATTTGTCTTGTTCCAGTTAGGAAATTTAGGTAGTTAAGGCCTTTATTTATTATATGCATAATGTAAAATTTTATTATCAAAATAGAGTTCCATAACCGAAGTTTAACCATCGACAGTAAAATACTCATATATCTATTTGGCTGTATTGTATATAACTAGGTCCAAATACAGGCTTGAAGTTATGTTAAGTTTTATATCCAATATTAAAAATCCATCCTTCCATTAACCAGTCCGCCTACTCCTAAATAATGCCACTTTTACTGATTCTGAATGTACCCGCTGAATCCAGAAAAATCGCGATAGATACTTACATAAATAAATAAGTCATATGTAGCACTACGCTGAATTTAATTTTAGAGTTTATTCAATAAAAGGTAAGGGTGAAGATAGTACTGCTGTGTGATATGACTGACAATTTTCATCCGATCACCCATGATTGTGTTATAATAATAATAATAATAATAATAATAATAATAATAATTACTAAACGGTGCCGCGGTGGCCAACTTCCCCTCAGTTTAGGGTTCTTCTACTCTATTAACTTAGTTCAATTAAATAACATACAGACCTAATTTTAAACTTGTGTAAGACTCTCTTGTTCTATAAAAAGTAAGAAAAGCTCACCAAAATAGAAGGAACAGCGCCGTCGTGTAACCTTACCACATTAAGCGTTCTGTTGAAACTTGCTTCAACAAAATGTAATGAGCACACATACAAATAGTTAAGGCGAGGATTTATGTTTTCTGGCCCAATTATTTTTAGCCACTTCTTTCGTAATGATTTATTTGAAGGTAATCTATTGAATAAAAACAATTATTTCAACTTTCTTCAGCGTCATTTTAAATTATCGATATATCGATATTTTAACACTTTCTACCCTAAGTGTCATTGAAATGTAAACAAACCGGCTACTCAAATATATAAAATAATGATTTAAAACCCAACAAAACATTAACAGGCCTACGTAACCCTCGCACAGATCTTCATGCAGCAAAAACATATATCAATTTCATTCAGATATTCAACAAATAAAGAAAACTGATAGGTACTAACTTATGTAAAGTTAATCTTGGGTGTAATTTGTTTTTCCGGGCTCCGCATTGTAGTATACAGCACTTCATTGTGTTTAAATGTATTTTTCTATCTTTAAAGGACACCACAACACCTCGTATCAATCACAGACGAGGTAAGGAATCAATGCCATTTTTAATATATGGGTTTTTTACTATTTGTTTGACATAAGATGTCATTTGTAAGGGTGAATAACAAATGGCCGGCCTGCTACACACCAACCAGCTAATTTCATATGAAGTTAAGGATTAGGGCGTCTCTATCTAAAGTAGGTATATTCCTATCTCTATGGGCAGGCCGGCCATTTTCTATCACTTTCTATACCGCTCAAATACATGTCATCTCGTGTCAAACATTACAGTAGTGACGTGAAATATGTTTATTTAGTATCGATAAAAATATGGTCAAGTGCGAATCGCATGAATATCTTTTTGTAGTCATGATAAGTAAGAAAGAATTAAAAGTTTGTATATCATTAATATACAATGTGTCTGGTCACCGGTGTCGGAGACTTAAGGGTGATAAAATATGGTATTTTTTATCGACAAATCACTATCCAAATTTTCTCTTAACCCCTCCATGATAAAATGGCAGCCATTTTGTTTAGAGAGCACACAGCAGAAGTTATTGTGTTCGTAACAATTTAATTTTTAATTCTTCCTAAGGACATTCCTACAAAACCCAAATTGTTACATCCAAAATTCAGAGTCAGTTTTTAAAGGAATTAAAAAAAAGACGAACGACATGTATTTTTGCTGTTGTAACGTAAGTCATTAAACTAAATATCGATAGTGTTTCCGTCCACGTAGTGCGCACAACACTAGTAGAATCGGCCATATCTTGTTTTACTAAAATTTTGACAGGCATTGTCAGGCTCGCTATTTTTGCTTTAGTGTCTAATCCATAGTCCTTATAGATCAATGAGATAAGTTGGGCGCACTGTACTCAAAATCTGTCTATCAAATGCCACTCAAATTAAAATGGGAACAGACAGCAGTCATTTTCTTTTGAATTTCGAAAGAATTATGGAAATAGGTTTATCCAGTATGAAGTACGAAGTAACCCACATAAGAAAAAAAAGCTTACAGACGAATTGGGAACCTCCACCTTTTTTGAAGTCGGTTAAAAAGATAATTTGTGTACATTTTTTAATCCACGTAAAATAAACCAATAGAATTTAAGGTTTATAGTTAGGAATTACATATTATAACCTGACCTCTTTACGTTTCCCTCTTATTTTTTCAAGCCCGACATTTGTTATGTTTATATCAACGCTTAAATTAGCTTATTAACAAAAGGGGGATGCCCATCCCTCATAGAGAGATTGGCTCTAAATGCACAATAGAAAAATATGCTACATTGTTAGTATATGATAGTATGAATTGTTTTGTGAAAGATTATTACGAAACAAAGTTTGGGTGTAGAAGTTATGCGTATTACTGTTCGACTTACATGCGTACAATTTTCCCCTATTTAAGAAGAGTTATTCTTGGTTGGGAACTCTATTAACTATTTTATAGCACCGTTACGCCTTACATGCTCACTATTATATGCAAGTGCTTGTATTATTTGGTATAAATCCTGCAAGAAATATAATTATTATTGTATCATTAGGTATACGTCAAAACAGGAAAATCTGTTTGACATTCTCAGACTGACAAATTGACAAACGTCCATAGCTTTCGAAGTTACCATTACTACAAAAATCAATCAATAATAAAATAAAATTGATCGATACAAGTCCAATTTGTATGTGTAGGATTAAATATATGTATGGTTTTTACATATTGTATAATTTCAGTCGACCATTATATATTTAAAAAATTACAAGACAAGCAAACATTTTATTATTACTGAATTTTGTCTACGTTAATATTTTATCCGGCAGAATGTTTTTATGATGGCAACAACTAACAATATCAAAACTGACGTAAAAATATAAATATTTATTAAATCATTTCCATTACTTTTTATTGTACTGCAATGTTAGGCAAACTTCCTATATTGAGATATTATACGCACATATTATATTTTTTTAATCTTTTTTTTTTCAACATAATTTCATTTGAGTGCGTTTTAGAGCCAATACCGGGCATCCTCCTTTAACGTAAAAAGCTAATGGAGTACGCAATACAGACGTCGAGGGTGTGATCGTTTTGAGCACTTAGTGGAACGCGCTCCTTGTTGATGTCACAGGTTTATATATCTGTGGTTGTAGTTTACCTATTTTTTGTGAATTTGACACTTGATAATCTTGACATGACAATGACATTGACAGAAAAATAATCAGAATTCTAAGTATATTCCTATCTGCTATCTCTATGGAATTTGTAGATTGTGATTGTGGAACAAAAAATATTTTAATTTAATTGCGATTACAAATTACAAATCTACATTAAAAAAATAATTATAATACATGATATCACATCACACACTAAATTAGGTATAGGTTTGCATGTCGTATTTATTGCAGTTTAATTTTTCACCATGACAAAAATTTATTCTTTAATTTTATTTAGTTTCTATTGTGTTAAGTACAGTTTTGCATTAAGTGATATGACTGCAACTTCTTTTGGTCTCGCTAATGACGGTCTAATCGCAGCTTTTGGTGATTTTAACTCTGACGAATTAACTGATGCATTTATAATTAATAGATCCAGTGTAACAGTCCTCTTGGCTTATGACAAAGAACCGTTTTTGCGACCGTCATCGTACAATTGCAGTTACAATAACAGCATCATAACTAGTGTTGTGCCTGGTGACTATGATGGAGATGCATATATGGACATATTAATTACAACTCAGATCGAAAACTCGACTTCCGACCTTCACGAAGTTCGAATTTTGTGGGGTGGAATGCCTCAACTTAACTGCTCTGATGGTCTTCTAATCAAAGCCATTTCTATTGGTCAACCGTTAGTTCTGGACTATAACCGTGACATGATTCTGGATTTGTTTGGATTGAATGCCCAAAAGCAAAGAGTGTTTTGGGTGTTTGATAACACAAGGACTACTCCTTTGGAAATCCAGATGGACGATGGAATTATTTATAAAGAAATCAATTTGCCACATGCACATTCCTTTTTAGACATTAATGATGACAATGCTGCAGATCTTTTAGTGACAACAAAATTAGATATTGAAATATGGCTGAATAGGGAAACCGGATTTGAGTATGATAACAGCATTGAGTTGCTTGTGGGACATCCCGTGATCTATGGGCAAGCTTTGTTTATTGATGTGGCATTGTCTGGAGACTTCTTTTTAGTGATACCTGTATGTTATGATTCTCAATGCTTCAACAGTACAATTTTGATATATGATAATCAGGAATGGCATGACCTACAGGTTGACTTAAATGATGGAAAAGGCACTTTATGGCGTTTTGTTCCACCCAGGAATGAACCTTATTTGGAAGCAATTACAATGAGAAGTGGAGACTACAATATGGATGGCTATCCTGATATACTGATGACTCTGTGTCCTGTTAATAGTAATGACACAACAAGTGCCTTCTTACTTCATAACATGCCTTGCAATACAGAGGGGTGTAAATTTCAGAGGATGTTTCAAGTTCAATGGGAAAAATTCAGTAGTTTTGGAAAGAATGTTGTTATGGCTACATTTTATGATTTCTATATGGATGGGGTCCTAGATGTTATTTATGTACAGAAAAATGGAACACAAAGCTACAAAATGAAAGCCTTTAGAAATGAACTTGAATATGATACTAACTTTATAAAAGTGATTGTTGTAACTGGCCTGACCAATGATAGAATACCTACCATTAATGGAACCCTTTATAAAAGGAAGGGTACTTTTGGTAAGTTAAACCAACAAAAGGAACTATTTTTTTACACCTTCCCACAAAACACCATATCACTTTTTATATCCATATCAGAAAGTATGTCAGTATGTAGATAGAAAAAGAAACTTATGTATTCTGTTTATTTTTATTACATCAATTATTTGTATTATTAGCTAATAATAGGTAATTTTTATGAGTGATTTTCTTATGACTGAAAATGTCTGTGATTGAATGATAAAAAAATTCAATTGATAAATAACTTCAATTCAATTGTTACAGATATAATTAAAATGAAACTAATAATTCTTTTTTTACTGATTACAGGTACAAACTTGCCTGGACCTAAAATAGGATACAACACATGGTCACAAGAGGGTAACTACAGGACTGGAGTTTGTGCACAATTGCCACAGTCTGCATATTTTGCTTTACAGCTGCCCTATTCAATCTTTGGTTTAGACAGAACACCAAATTTTGTTGACACTTTGAATGTAGGTCTCTCTGGGTTCTCTAAGAGTTGGACTCAGATAATACCCAACTCGCAAATAGTGCTCATCCCTGCACCACCCAATGACCCTTCACAATGGCGTGCTCAGCTATTTGTAACTCCAAGCAAAGTTATCTTGAAAAGTGTTATTGTGTTAACTGCTATCATAGTGGTTATAATAGGATGTGTACTATATCTTCATTGGAAGGAAAGAAATGATAGACAAGATATAATAGAAATAGATGATAACACATATGTAAAACTTTAGTATTGATTGATCATAAACTAAGTTGGATCTGTGATTATAAGTATAGTTTTATTGTTCATAAAAATAGAAAATAAGTGAAATAAAATGTATGTATATCTTTGTTAAACATCATTTTTTATTAAACAAAAAGAAAATTCACACATTTTATATAGACATTGACATAATTTGTACTATAGCTACTGATTGTGTTAAATAACATTTAAACTGAACCAGATTAAAAATTTTTGCTATAAACGAAAATCTTATATTTGATCATCAACTGCTTAAGTATTTACTTTTTGGATTTGTGTTTGAGTTTCTTGTTCTTCTTCTCCAACTTCTCCAATTTCCTGGAAACAAATTAACACATTACTTGATGATACTCTATTAACTCTAAATTTCTCAGCTCTTCAATAAACTGTTTCAAATTACATAAAACCTTTTACAAATAGCCTTCATTTCTACATTCTGCTACTTGTCTTCATTATTTTTTAACATGAACACAAAAACATAAAATCAATAATAAACTTACTTTAACAGTTTCTTTTTTTGCTTCTTCGTCAACTGACTGACAAGTTCTGACTCTGTGAGAGTGGATGTATCATTATCATCAATTCTCGTGGCTGCCAGTGGCAGTGCCCCAGCCTTCATTACCAATCCAGTGTCACGCATATGTTGCATTAGTGTCGGAACATCTGGCTTGGTTTCTTCTTCCTCTGGGGCTGATGTAGAAGCTTGTAAGGCACGTGCCTCACTCATAGACAATGTGTACATTGAACATTCTTTATCTGTAACAGATTATAAATATAATTAAAAGTTAATTTGCATTAATTCATCGTTACAATGTCAGGTTTTTAAAAGGTGTAGTTTATTATAATTTTTTGCTAATAACTTATTGTTTTACTATAATATCACTGGATGGTAAGTGATCTAATGACAGTGTTGGGTTGTGACAATGTATGTATAATTATTTCTTAACATACTCAACAACAAACAAAATAGGTCAAGTTTATTTGATACCTATAGAGTTAATTTTTCTCTATAAGCAAACCTGTCATATTCATCCTACCATGCATTACTAGCTTCTCTGGTTCTGTATCCTTTGATTGCAACTAATTATCATAAACATTTTTTTAGTCAGGGTTACAAAAACAAATGAATTACCTGTATTAATATGCCCCCACTTGTGACACTTGATGCATCGGACATTTCTTACAAGAATTCCAAATGGTTGGTCTCGGATCTCATTGTCACCCTTACAATAACTCTCTCTGGGTGCATTATACTTCCTCTGCCATTCAAACTTGTACTCAGGTTCATTGTCCTCCCTTTCCCTTTCTTTCTTAACACCTGGCGGTGGTTCATACATAAAATTCAAACTGAGTTTATCTTTGCTGTCCTTACTCAGTAAAGCCCTGAAATAATATGTATATTATTAGTAAGAGTATCAGGTAATCATGAATTTGTAATTATTTAGGTGTCTTGGCATCGGGAACTAGTATCCCCATGAGGCCACTGCGACCATCTCTGATCTATTGTGACCATTATTATTCATTTCAATTTGGAATTACAATGTGCACTTTAAAAATTCCTACTGAAATTTTTATTTCTATGAGTTAGGATTGTAATTAGGATTCTTACTTATTTTCATGTAACTCTTGTTCTTTTTCATACTGAACTCTTAATTCTTCTTGTTTCTTCTTGTATGCATCAGTTTTCTGCTCTGCCATCCATACCTTTAAAAAGATTAAGTATATATAATTAATGTTTAATATAATAACTAATAATAATTAAAATAACTATTTAATAATTCATAACAAAACATGTCGAGATATTCTTACCCTTTTTAAATTATCCCTGGAGGCAGGATGAAAAAATTTCTTGCACATGTAATTGTTGAATCCTTTTCCCATATTGATTGTTTATTGCAAAATTTCTTGTTATTTATTTTTGTAAATGTAACATAGGCACATTCACACAAAAACTAGACTCGATTTTTTTTCACATAAACCAGATGCACGTTATTCGGAATTCGTAAAAAGTATTCTAATCTATATAAATATTTTATCTCAAGAGTCTAGGAACTGATCAGGAATTCTGAAATAAAGTTATTATAATTTCGTCAGATCGACCGCAGGAGTATAGGTATTGTCTATTCTATGTAGGGTTGCAACGATATATAGCGATGGTCGTTTTTATAAAAACGTTTTTGAGCAACGATGCCAGTACACGATGCCGGCATCCGATGCCGATATATTGAAAAACGGATGCCCGCAACAACGATGCCAACACCACCGAGTGCGAGCGAGACAGTTGACAACACAAGGAATAGCGACGTTGACGATGCGATTGCCGATTCCTCGCACTGTAGGTACACACACAACCTACATATTCCATAATTTAAATGGAACAATGTAAATTTTGTTTAAATTATTAAGTTCAAATACGGGTGGAATTGAATAGTTTTGAAGATGATGTCATGATATTACTTAATCTTCATCAGAATATCACCATTTTTTGTGGGGCTACCTTGAAGCTATAGTACACCAAATATAAATATACATTATTCACGAACAACAAAGAATTTATTTAACTTTAAATGATCAGAAACAATTCTGCTCATCATTTCCTCATCCGGAAGGTTCTCATCCGATCGTCACATTTTATTAACAGTATACATACATTATATTTTTATACTGAATCTAATGTAAAAAGAATAATAAAATTAAAATCAGTTTATAAACAAAAAAGTTATGCTAAAGCCTAAAACATACATAAAAAATACAGTAGAATTGATAACTGTCCCCTTTTTGTAGTCGGTTAAAAATTAAAAGTCGTAAAATCGTAACGTTAAATATGCAAGCAACAAATAGTATCATTATGGCACCGTTACCGAGCATCTAAACGCCGCAGCGCCCGCCGTTGTGTAATCAGCCGGCACCTAAGTCGCATGGGCGCATCGATGCCAGAAAAAACGATGCCGGCATCGGATGCGGTTTGCTTATTAACGATGCGCATCGATGACAAAATATAGCGAAAACGCCCATCTCTAAGTCGATATATCGGAAAATCGATAATATCGAAGGGGAAATATCGATATTTTTATCGATATTTGCGCTATAACGATACGATAATATCGATATCATGGCCGAAGAAAAATATCGATAATTCACGACCTTAGATAAGGCTGTTTGGGCTTCGAATATTAGCCTTTTCTTACAATATAAACAAATAAAAAACATCCTCTACTTGTTTTATTTCTCTATTGTCTCTGGCTGTATTGGCTTGAGACCCTTTGCCTGTCCGTAAGGACTAATGAAACAAAAAAAATCTCTATGAACTGCATATTTTTTATTTAAATTTAAATAAATTCGATATTATCCACCAGGATCATCGATATTATCGACTATCGATAATTTCATTACTTCGATATAATTATCGATATTTTTATCGATATTACAACAACCTTGCATCCCTAGTCACGACCTCACGTCACGACCAGGTCACGACAAACAAACAACGTCAAAGGAAGAAAAGACAAGCAAGTTTTCTTTTTTTTTACATATGATAACATGTCATAGACATACACAGATAAATAAATAAATACATCACCATACAAAACATTTATGGTTGACAAATGTTGTCTATGGTTGTCATAATAAGGGAGGCAATAGACGTCCGATTTTTCTCTCCGATAGTCTGATCAGACAATCGGAAGGCACTGGAGCCATAGGTACATTTTGTTTTGTTTACTATATACATCGGATTCGAGTGTTGTCCTATTCTATTGTTTGAATTTGTCTGATCAGATTATCAGAACCAGACTTTAAAAAAAAGAAATAAGCAGACCTAACATATGGCAGAAAAAAGCAAAGGGTTCAAAAGTAGAGTGGGCGAGCCATACGGCTGCCCATACATAGCAATCGCCTCCGGTTAGAAAGAGAAAGGTGATTACTAAAGATTTCGTCTCTTTTTATACGAGGTACGCTCTGAAGTCTCGCCAGAAAGAGAAAGATGATTACTAAACTCAGAGTAATGATTACTCTGAGGTAATAATGCAAATGTTATACAGTTGTCAGAAAAATACCAAGACAGTAGGCGCCACCCTTACCGGGTCAAATAAGTTTGTGGCACTGTATTATAAGACCGGCATTCATTCAAGTTGTTATGCACGAAACTGAACTGACAGTTTGGTTCTTGGAGGAATAGTTTTGCCTTTATGACGTCACACCAATGCCTCTCGTGTTTTAGGTCACGTGACATACTGATTTCGAATTTTAATATTGTATGTTAAAATAATTATGTTCTTTTATGACTCGAAATCAGAATATTAAAGTATATTTCTACATAAATTTTTATTTTTATCAAATGTCATAGTTTATTTTTCATTGCGGAAAGTACCCTATTATGTTAAATCTGCTTATTTCTTTTTTTTTATAAGTCTGTGATCAGAACCAACTATCGGAGAGAAAAATCGGCCGTCTATTGTAGCCCTTAACGTATGCGCGGTTTGCTGATCGATGGGAAACGCCAGACAGAGAAAGACCCCTAAAGTTATGTCTAATTTTAATTGAGGTACACTTTGAAGCATGGCATACCCGCTCTTTGTTTTGCTCAGTGAATTTCGCCTAATAGCAGTAAAAAAATATTATCAGTGACGTGAGTGTGACGGTGGTGACGGCTTCTGAGCTTATTACACATTAGGGTTCGTTCACGTCGACCGGCTCGGAGAGAAGAGCAGATTTTTATCACGTTGGAAACAGAGATTTAAGTGATTGTATTAAGGTTTATTTTTGTATGTGCACCTCTTTTGTCGCTAAGAACGCTGGAACGCGCTTGATGTGAAATAATAATAGGAGCCGACCGGCTCTGATTCCGTGTTCTTTCTCGCTCGCGCAGCGGATCGGCTCCGATTGCGTGCGCGCCGCACCGACCGTCGAAAACAAGCCTGGACTGTGCGGAATACTGGTACTGCCTTTGTAGTGTATCCACTTGGCTCCGAGCGCATTCGGCCGGCTGCGACTGCTGCGAGCGCAGCCGCTTTCAGCCGGTCTATGTAAAAGAGTTGGCGGCTCGGCTCCGGCCAATTCCGAGCGCATCCGATCCGTTCTGTGTGAAAAGAAAAATGCGATTCGATGCTCTCTGAGCCGGTCGGTGTGAACTAGGAGTATATTGTTCTATGGTGTGAACGGACCCTTACAGGACATTGAGGACAGGAGCAGGAGCTATATTAGGTAACTTATTTCTCTAATTTGTATGGTGTATTTTTTGCACAAAAATATTGTATTATAAATTATTATCGTTTCTTGTGATTACTTAGGTACTCTGAATTATATTTTATGCTGGCAACATAGGTGGTCGTAGGAGAATAGAAACGATAGTGGTATGGACTGTGGAAGCCAGTGTTGCCAACTTAACGGATTTCCCGTTAGATTTAACGGATTAGGGTCAAGTATTAAACGGGAGAAAATATATTTTGACGGTTAACGGATTTTTTGACGGGAAAAATAGTTGAAAAAAAAATCAAGAATTTAGTTCTAATGTTGTAGTAACAAACTGTAGAATTTTGGTCAGAGGTAAGAAATCTGAAGGTGCAACAAACATTAATCCATTCCAACACTTATATTTTGATTTTGCTTTTACAATGTTATTGCTACCTTGTTCAAACGCGGAGGTAGAAAGAGTTTTTAGTGTATTAAATGGAGTAAAATCAAAATTGAGAATTATAATGAATGAAAAAATGATCAACGCAATTTTCAATATTCGTTCTGCATAAAAAAGAAATGGCAAGACATGTTACATAAAATTAACATAAAATTAAAATCAGCCATCCACCTTAACAGCTGCTCCCATAGCGAGTATAATAACATCAACTGGAAGCGATGATGATGATTGTGATTTTTTGTTATAAAGTTATTTTTATGTTTTCTGTGTCTGATGACGATTGGGATTGTTTCTTTAAAACTTTTTTTATATATCGACTAGTAAACCCGCTCTCGTTTCGCTTCAGGGGGCCAGCCACTTAGTAGAAGATAGCTCTCAGAAGGTGGATTTTGTTTTGACTGGTTTCGACTTTACAGTTATAATTGTAGTATGACCAAATGATAAAAAAATCTCTATAAATTTGAACTTATTACGTTATTCCGAGGTCTAATCCGTTCAATAGTTTTTGCGTGAAAGTGTAACAAACACATAATATCCAAATACAAATACATCCTTACAAACTTTCGCATTTATAAAACGTATTTTTTATTTAACGGATTTTTTTGACGGACACAAAAAAAAATTTGACGGATTTTTGACGGAATTTACCAACAGGTTTAACGGAAGGCGGTGGCTAGTCGTCCGCTAAGCGGATGAATAAGCGGTGATCTAGTCGTCCGCTAAACGGACGAATAAATTAAATTTAGTCGTCCGTTTAGCGGACGACTAGACACTTCGTTAACGGAATTTCGAAATTATAGTTGGCAACACTGTGGATGGATATTGCGTTAATTGCGTTTGCGACTTTGCGAGTTTGCGTTGTTCACGAATATATTGAGAGTGCTGTGTTGTTTGTCCTTGTTTGTGGTGCTTTTAAAATACATAATCTGAGGTTTCGTTTCCGGGCTTACAACTTTCTCGTGATATTTATTACAAACTAGGAGTTTGTTTTTACATATTTTATGGTCTTCGCCCTAATATCCATCTATATGATTTAGTAGCAATATTCTGGCTGAAGAATATAATCATTTTGTAAGTAATTACGGTATGATAAAAAGTGATAAAGAATAGTTTGTTATTCAAAAGGATGCACGATCGGTTTATAAGTGCATCAAATATTAGTGGAGGGTCGGGGCAGTGCAATGGCATAGTGGTTAATCCGGATTCGCGATCCACATTTACTCTTACTCATTGTCATCGTTGTGTTGCTTTATTTTATGTTTTAACACATTCACACTGTTTTATCGTGCAGAGTATTTTTAGAATCCGACTGCGGTATTGGAGCCTGATGTCTTGGTAAACATAAGACCATTGTAAATACTTGCACTGTTTTTATTATGATTAAATGAAGTAGTTCAGTGATATAACAATTGGATGAGCGGTTAATGTGTGTGATTGTGATGAAAAGACTAAGACCTTATGCGGAAAGAAGACTTGAAACAAGATAATAATTATATATTCATGGTAAGTTTGGATCTTGTATTCTGTTTTAACAATAACAATACTTACTATTTACTGAAAATTAATCCATAGCATACTGAACATTGCAAAACAAGACTAACTGTGCCTTGGTTTGGTGGATATATTTATGAATGTGAATTTAATTTCTTAAAACTTTATCATGAATATTATTTATTTATTTATTTATTCTTTATTGTACCTTACAAAAGTAATGGAACAAAAGGCGGACTTAATGCTAAAAGCATTCTCTACCAGTCAACCTTAGGGCAGTGGGAGAACGAAGAGGCGGTGGCAACAAAGAGAGAAAGAAATAGGAGAAGCGGTATAAGTACATAAATAACTAATGTGAATTTACTACGTACATATAGGTATAAACAAAATAATATATATGAATATATATAAACATATACCAATATAACGTATATATGTATATATATAATGTATAAATACATATATAATATATAAGTATATAATATCTATATATATATAATATATATATATGTGTGTGAAATACATATACGAAATTTATAAACATGATGACAACAACAATAAATACTATTATTATTATATTAACATAATAATTTTTCTTATTCAATATTGTTGTTGTGTCTTCTAATATATGTATATTATTTTTTATATTAGTATAATTATATAAAGTAAAAAGAACATGATGAAAAATATAAAATGTATCAGAATAAAGACTAAAAGTTATTTATAAAAATAAATGATTATCAACCAAATTGGAATGCTTACATTGCTTCAAAGAAGTACCAATAAATTTGAAAATGCATATTTCTTTTCGATTACATTCCTATGAGGACACCTAAGTTTTACCAGTATTAACTACCTATGAATTAACTCTGTAATAACTGGATATCATATTATGGACAAGTCACATGACGCAAAGTGGTCATCACCTTTCATTCAGGTCTGAACTACATGTAGGTAGTACATATTAGTAATGAAAAAATAATTAGCACAAACTGAGGTGATAACTGGAAAGTCAAGCCGTCATGAATGGCCAGCTAAGAAGGTAGCAATGACTTGAATTAATAAGCTATATTATGATTTCGCATTCAAAATTGGAATCCAAAAATTATTCAGAAGATAAATAGTAACTTTAACTAGTTAGGTAAAACTTTACTGTTCCCTTTCAATATAGAATTCCTTTCAATAGCAACTCACACAAATGCCAGTTTTCCAACCCTGTGATTAAGGTTCATTTTAGATTGACTACAAGAATTTAAAATGTCTTAAGTACTTAAATTTTGTTTACAACTTACAAGCTAATAAATTGAACTGTGAGTGCATGTTATAATTTTGTTTTGGGGGGGAGTTGTGCTATACCTTTCAAGCATAGTTATACCCACTTCTATCTTGCTCTGGTGACTGTTTTCTGGCAACAATTTTTAACTTAATCCAAAACACTTGACGTGTTTTTCTCTTAAAAGTGTTGGAATAAGTTTCCAATATAAAATACAAGTAAATCCGGCCTCGCTTCGCTTCGGGGAACCAGACCCTTCAAAAATCTCTATAAATTTTAACAATAATGTTATTCCGATGTCTAAGCTATATTACTGCAAAGTTTCATGAAAATCCGTTCAGTAGTTTTTGCATGAAAGAGCAACAAACCCACACTCACACACTCACTCACAACTCACATACATCCTTACAAACTTTCACATTTATAATATTAGTAGGATAGTAGGATAAAAATAGGGATAACACCAAAGCTTTTTCAACACAAAAAAAAATTGTTTACACAGTTGAAATGAAGACGTGTCTTTTTCTGTTAATGTTATAGAATATAGAGATATATTGTGAAAATTAGTTAGTGGTGCCTTAGGTTAAATTACAATTAAGATACATTAGTGGTACTAATATTTTTTAAAATAATATATGTTCTTTATAGTACTCATAGTAGCACTGGTATTACATAACATTTTCTTCTAAATAAAAAAAATATATAATTATATTTAATCTTAAATTGAATGTAGTCATGGACATAACCAGGTAGGAGAAGAGGGGGGGGGGGGGGGGGGCAGCTATCCTCTCTGGATGTCAGATGATGTATCCATGGTTATTGAACTCTTCAAAAATCTTCCTTGAATACCAGTTTTGGTCCAATCTGGATCTAAATAAAGATTAGCTGGGTATGCCCATGGATATAATAGAGTAAAATTATGTAGCATACACATAAGTACAATATTTTTATAGTCAAGGTTTTACCAGCAAAGAATTTGAATTGGAGTTATTTTTAGAAGAATGCAGATAAGATGTAATATGTATAACTAACCACTGGTTGACATCATAATCTATTTATAAACCTTTGTAAGTGGTTGAATTGATATTTAAACTGTTTTTTTTCCTATCAACTGGGCGGTAAGAGTTTTGATTGAAAGTTTAATGAGCACTTTTTTGTTAATGATAAATGTTTAATTTCTTTTGTATATTAGGTAAATTATGGCAGTTGGTGTGTTTTGATAGAAGTTAAGAAATATCTAGAGCACATGATTAAATCCCTACACTATTCATTCTGCTGTATTTACCTTTATTCTTTTTAAATTTCTTTTGTATCAGGCAGCATAGCAAAACTGCCCTTATAAACATATATGTATATTTTTTTAGGGTTCCGTACCCAAAGGGTAAAACGGGACCCTATTACTGAGACTTCGCTGTCCGTCCGTCCGTCTGTCACCAGGCTGTATCTCATGAACCGTAGTTACACAGTCGAAATTTTCGCAGATGATGTATTTCTGTTGCCGCTACAACAACAAATACTAAAAAACAGAATAAAATAAATATTTAAGTGGATGCCCATACATTCGACGAGAGTTTAGTTACCTTTCGGTCCAAGAGATGGCGTTGTGCGTAATATGTGGCTACAATAAAACAATTAAATATTTAAGTGAGGCTTTCATACAACAGACCAGATTTTTTTTGCGTTTTTATACATAAAGCTATGGAACCCTTCGTGCGCGAGTCCGACTCGCACTTGGCCGATTTTTTCAATTTATGCTCCAGTGGGTGAGTTACTTGCTATTGATGTAATAATAAAACTCTTAATATTTTGATGATCAGAAATTTTGATGCAAGCATGTATATTCATTAGTTCAGTAATTTTAGGCATTTTTTATAAGGTGTGTCATCTGTTGAACACTTTTAATTTTTAGTGATATTGGAGGCGTGTGCATCTGGACTGAGGGCCCACTTTTTTTTTCTTGGCGTAGCAAATTGAAATTGAAAAGGGAATTAGTTAAAGTTAGTTAAAACTTAAAGCATACACTCATTAATTTCTTAAACGTAAATTAAAGATGTTATGGGCAAATGTTTTGGGCCCTCAGTTCAGATGCCTACAGAAAGTGGCATGGTGTAAATCTCCGAAAGTACTACCTCTGTGTCAATAATTTTTATTCCTGAATTTAGTTAAGAATTTCTTAAAACGATTTATGTAATTCTCAACTGACTAGAGAATAACATTACAGATCTATCACAGTTTTACTTGGGCCCTCAATCCAGACGTTTATGAACTGAGGGCCCAGGCGAAACATGGGTTTTAAAGAAGAAATTTAATATACAAATGTTCCTTGAACACCGCATAGATAACATCCCTATGAATTAGTAAAAAATTCAAATAGTGACGGCTGAATGGTAAAACAGATTCGAATTTTTGGATAATGTCTGGTCTGAGGGCCCAATATTTTTGGTTTTATCGACTAGGTGCAACCTCTTACTTTGAAATAAATTAGCTGTAAAGTTTTCACTAATTTTTAACTAAAATTCTACATACGGTTTTTTCTTCAAAATGCCATATTTTATGAGAAAATTAACTTTACATTTTTAATAAGAAGAAATTCTGTAGGGTAACCATGATTCCAGAATAGGAAAATAACTAACTCAGTTTTGTAAAATATCTAATTACACTTGTGTGCTGTTATTTCTTAACTTTTAGATTTTCAATATCAGCATTAGTTTGCATAAAAGTAAAATCTCGTAACACAAGATACCAAATGTGAAAGTGGACAAAATAAACAATAGGGAATATGCATGATTTTTTTTTATTGTTTTTATAGCTCATTTATGTTAATATAATACCGTAAAAAAATATACGAGTCATGGGAAAGTCCAAATTTATTTTAAATTAATTAATGAAAATTGCAGTGACATAAAGCCGATTCAAACGCCGCCCTTTTGGCGCGTTCTATGGTGACGTCATCGTTCGTCAGGTTGGAGTTGTTTACTAACAAGTGGTTATGAGCGAGGTTGAGAAAGAGTATTTTATAGTATTAAATTTACGTTTTCTAGTTTAATTTCATAAACGGAAGTATGGATGGAAACCGAAGACCTTATTTTAAGTACTGTATTGTACCTATGTGCAAGAATACGAGATGGAACGCGCCGGACAAAGTATTTTTTCATGTTCCATGGGATGCTTATATAAGAAAAATTGGTGTAAAATTGTGAAAAGAGATATTATATCTACAAAAAGCACTGCATACTGTTGCGAAGATCATTTTAACGTAAGAAGAAAATAATTATTTCTACCAAATATTAATAGTTTTGGTTTAATTTGGCTAACAAAAGTACAAACCCTAAAAAGTTGTTGTAAGATTCTCGTTCAGATCTGGGATAAAAACAGATTTGATTATAAAGTATTCCCAAACACGGATTTATTTATTAACAACCATTTATTCCTAAAATGTGATATGAAGGATATAATATAATTTGTATGTCTAAATCTTTACAGGTTATGTTAAAGACTTTTATGAATTACTTAGAAAAACTGTACGAGAACCATGTACCTAAATTAAATATCTATCACTTCCTCACCTTGCAGCTTTGACTCCCCTGATTTCAGCTGATGTAAAATCATTATTTGAGGCGAAGTACGAACTCATCATGAAAGCATCTATGTACAGTAGTACACTGGAGCTTGGTGCTCAATAAAAGATGATGTGATGATGAACAATGGGTTTAATTTTGGACTTTGCAAATACAATTATCATCTAATTTAATTTAATACGTGAGAAAGTTTATTCACTGTGCGCTCCGTTATAGAATGTTCGAGTCCGAATGTACGTAAGTCGCGGGTAAAATATAATTTTCACCACACAAACTACCGACATTATTGCGAGCGCCTGCACAAGTTTTCAAAGCAATTTGACGTCAGTGAATGTAACTGTAGGCGCAAACAATCAATTATCGGAAGATTATCCGATTGTGCCTTTTGAGATCCACTTTCAGACATTGTTAGTCATTCAACACATCACTAACAAACAAAAATCACGCAAGAAGTATACGATAAACTCTGAAAGCAATCAAATTAACTGAAATATAAATGAAAACAGCTAGTTCTAGTATGTTTTTGACATGTCCATTGCGAAGGATGACGTCACGCCGATGTCTAACCAATGGCGTTGCGTTTCGACATTTTAAATTTGCCTCGTAAAATTTGCACTTTTTATAAATTTATTTTAGTGATTTTAAAAAGATTAAATAGAAAATAATGTGACAGATATCATTATTTTACCGATAACGACTGTATAAAAAATATTTACTTAAATTTGAATGACATGCATATTCCCTATTCTAGTTGTGTTGTTGTCAGTAATATGGCTTATCTTATTCTTAAGTATGAATAGCACTACCAAGATGAAAATACATTTTTAGTTTACCCTTTTAACTTCTGTATCGGAGATCTGACATCGCGTCGGATAAAAAGGAATAACTATGTGAGAATATTGTGACAACCCTAGCGCAGCTACTTCGGAAACAACAATAGGGGCCATAAACATGTCGAGTCAACAATAGAACAATAGCGCGCTTGCCCGTCTCAAAAGTACGCACGACGCTTCGACCATTACGGCAATAGTCATACGGGCGAAAGTCGGTTGCAAGGAACGTTCTCGAACTTTGTTTGAAGCGGGTCCGGACTTAGCGAGAAAGTTCTGGATTGGCGTCAATGGTGCGTGAGTGGTATAAAAAGGGGCGATCGGTCAAGTGCGGACATTCTAGTTTCGGAAGCGAAACCAGGAAGATACCAGCGATACCTACGAGCGATACCAGTGAGAAGTGAAGTGATTGCTACGAGCGATACAGTGTTCGACGAGTGTGTTTACGAGTACCTACGTGCATAGTGTTGTGGTGTGTACTGTGTACAGTGTGTAATTGTGTATCTACGAGTACAATAAAGTCTTTGTGGTACATTTTGGCATTTTCTCGAACTCCATACTCCTGACACGTAACAATTGGTGACAGAAGCGGAATGCCTGTAGTACCGCAAAGTGAAGACGGGATTCGCACGCGACGGCAAACGGCATTGGATGCCGCACGGATGGAGTCGCCCGGGCGTGACCGCACTGAAATGGAGACCACCGCTGAACCTTCGACTACATCAACTGCGTCAGCACCAACACCGAGTGCACTGGATATGGCCTCCTTATTAGCCGCCTTACCGAAGAGCCAGCGCGAAGCCATACAGCGGAGCCAGCGGGAAGCCATGGAGAACCTGGAAAGTAAACTGTTGGAGAGCCAGCGCGAAGCCGTGGAGAGCCAGCGCAAAACCATGGAGGCGGGCCTAGGGACAATCAATGCAAAGCTGGATGGTTTCCAGGGAGATTTGAACGTCGTGAAGGAGGACCTGGAATTGGTAAAAGTGCGTACATCCGAGCACAGCCAAGCCCTCAAAAGCCATGACGCGTCAATCAACAGCCTCAGCGCGTCAATGAACTCCTACGAAACTAGGCTCGGAGAGTTAGACAACAAGCTGCAAAAAATAAAGGTTTTGGGCACGGCAGCAACCAGCCCATGTCCTGGGGCCCCGAAATTTAAGGTCCCAAGTTTCGACGGCACGACCTCGTGGACAGCGTTTAGGCACCAATTCGAGGTAGTTGCAAGCGGGAATGGCTGGAAGGACGAACACTCGTTGGCGGCACTCACCCTAGCTCTTCGAGGGGAGGCACTGCTGGTGCTTGAGAACCTGCCCGCCGAGCGACGCACCTTGGAGTCGCTATTTAAGGCCTTGGAAGCTCGATACGGGGAAAAGCACCTCGAGCACGTGTACCGCGCTCAGCTTAAAGACCGGGTACAGAAGTCGAGCGAAGGACTGCAGCAATGGGCTACGGAGATCGAGCGCCTTGTACGTCGAGCCTATGCTTCGAGTTCCACACCGGTTGAAGACAAAGTATTAGAGGCGTTTGTCAGCGGTATACGGGATCCCGAAGTGAGAGCAACAGTGCGCTTGGGTCATCACGCCACATTGGAAGCAGCTTTAACGCATGCCCTTGAAGTGGAAGCGGTACGAAGTGACTATAAAGGTTATAAGGTGCGCGAAGTCGTCGCAGCGATTCAACCTCGTACTGGGCCTATATGCTACGGATGCGGTGAACGAGGTCATATAAGGATTAACTGCCGGACTCGGAAACAACCGAAATCAGTGTCGACGGCTACCCAAGTCGACACCCAGGAGCCGTTAAACTAAGAGGCGCCAGCGCCGCGGGGCGGGCACTGGCTGGACTTCGTCGAGCCCCTACTGTATTAGTTTCACAAGCTTGTGATGGGAACAGCCTTGTAACTACTGGTGAGATAAATGGCATACCCTGTCGCTTTACTATTGACACGGGAGCATCGAAATCCATCGTTCGACCGGAACTACTCAAGCGGACTATCATGTGGGAAAATGGACGACCATCATGCAATCTGCAGACAGCGACAGGCCAGCCAGTGACCGTCCTAGGAGTTACGGAAGCAAGACTGAAACTCGGAAGTGACATTTACACGCAGTCTGTTTTAGTAGCGAATATAACCGACGACTGCATTATCGGACTGGACTTTCTACGGACACATCACTGTATAGTTGACATAGCCAGAGGAGTGTTAAGCTTCAAGGATCAAGAAGTCTTCTTGGACGGTTCATGTTCAGGAGCAGTGTACTGTTTGAGGACTGTCCTTGGTCCAGATTAGGTTTCCCGAAGGGATAAAGCTGGGTCGATGTGTCGTAATAGAAGACTATGGAGATCATCCCAGTTGGATCACGGCAAGGACACTGCTCATGACCAAACGCGACGCTAAGTTAAAGGTCATCAATCTTAGCAACATGCCAATACATCTCGCAAAGAATACGGTCATTGGCCGATGTGAAGCCGTGGACAGCTTAAGGAAGGTCCAAGAAAACTCGGACAAACCTCGATCAACGGATCACATGACATCTTTGCTGGAGGCGACAGGACGAATTTGAGCTCCGAAGAATATACTCAGGCAGCAAAGTTGTTAATGGACTACAAGGACATCTTTACCAGAGGAGATAGCGACCTGGGAAGAACAAATCTTGTCACTCACCCAATAGATACTGGTACTACTTTACCGATCAAGCAAAGACCAAGACGAGTACCATTGTCAAAGGAACACGAAGTTGCAGAAATGATTGAGGACATGGTGCGCAGCAAAGTCATCGAACCGTCAACTAGCCCTTGGTGTTCACCTGTGGTGCTCGTGAAAAAGAAGGATGGCAGTACTAGATTCTGTGTTGACTACAGGATGCTTAACACCGTTACCAAGAAGGACAGCTACCCTCTGCCCCGGATTGACGACACGTTGGATATGCTTGGTGGCATGAAGTGGTTTTCGACGGTCGACCTGAAGAGTGGTTACTGGCAAGTAGAAGTCCGGCCAGAAGACAAAGAGAAGACCGCCTTTACCACCGGAACCGGAAATGGCTTGTGGCAGTTTCGCGTAATGCCTTTTGGATTATGTAACGCTCCTGCCACTTTTGAGCGTCTCATGGAGCGAGTGTTGGTGGGACTTTTGGGGGACGCTTGTCTGGTATACCTTGATGACGTCATAGTCATGGGACGAAACTTCGTGGAACACAAGCGAAATCTGGAGAAGGTATTCAGACGATTCCGTGAGTCCAACCTAAAGCTCAATCCGAAGAAATGTGACTTCTTCAAGAAGGAAGTATCATTTTTGGGACACATAATATCGGACGAAGGTGTTCGAACTGATCCAGACAAGATAAGAGCCGTTCAAGAATGGCCAACACCAAAGAACAAAACCGATGTAAGAGCGTTCCTGGGGCTATGCGCCTATTACCGTCGGTTTGTGAAGAATTTCTCCGAGATAGCCAAGCCGTTACATCGTCTCACGGAGGACAAGAGAATCTTCAGTTGGGATTCCGATTGCGAAGATGCGTTTGTTCGCTTAAAGGAACGTCTGTGCTCGGCTCCGATTCTTGGCTACCCCAGAAGGGAAGGGAGATTCACAGTAGACACGGACGCTAGCAATACTGGCATCGGAGGAGTATTATCCCAAGACCAGGACGGCCAGCAGGTGGTCATTGCGTACTTTAGCAAGACCCTTTCGAAACCGGAAAGAAATTATTGTGTGACTCGGCGAGAATTACTGGCTGTGGTGAAGACCCTTCAGCACTTCAACAAGTATTTGTTGGGACGCGAGTTCACAATAAGGACGGACCACGCTGCTCTGAGGTGGCTTCTGCAATTCAAGAACCCGGAAGGCCAGGTCGCGAGGTGGATCGAACAGCTTCAAGAGTTCAACTTCGTAATAGAGCATCGCAACGGAAGAGCTCATTCGAATGCCGACGCCCTGTCACGACGCCCATGCTCCGAAGAATGTCGACATTGCATCAAGCATGAGGCCAAAGAAGAGGTCAGGGTGATAAGGATGCAGGACCTAGACGAGTCTTGGGGAACGGAGCAAGTAAGCCAAGCTCAGAAGGCGGACAAAGACCTCAGCCTGATCATGGAATGGAAAGCCAAAGGACAGAGGCCCCTGTGGAGTGATGTGTCAGCCTCGAGCGCAACGACTAAGGCATACTGGGCGCAGTGGGACAGCCTTATATTGGAGAATGGCGTGCTTTACCGGAGCTGGGAATCACTCAACGGAAAGGAAAAAACCCTGCAAATGGTTATTCCCAGGAGTAAAGTGGCTGATTTGCTGAAGCTCGTACATGATGGCACTTCTGGTGGGCATCTCGGCATCAAGAAGACCCTCGTAAAGATACGAGAACGCTTTTATTGGGTGCGGTGTCGAGAGGACGTTGAAGATTGGTGCAGGAAGTGTACCGTGTGCGCTTCAGTGAAAGGGCCCCGCACTAGAACCAAGGGAAAACTACAGCTGTATAACGTCGGAGCCCCTTGGGAAAGAATCGCCATAGACGTTGCTGGCCCATTCCCTCAGTCTGAAGACGGGAATAGATTCATCGTCGTGGTTCAAGACTACTTCAGCAAATGGCCGGAAGCGTTTGCAACTCCGAACCAAGAGGCGAAGACCGTGGCCAAGAAACTTGTCGAGGAGGTAGTATGCCGCTTTGGTGTACCATTGGAGTTACACAGCGACCAAGGCAGGAACTTCGAGTCGACGTTATTCCAGGAGATGTGTGATCTTTTGGGAATAAATAAGACACGTACCACACCGGCGCATCCTCAATCTGACGGCATGGTGGAGAGATTCAACCAAACGTTGGAAAATCACTTGGCCAATATTACTTATTTAATAATGCTTTATTAAATAAGTAATATTGTTTAGTGCGATTGCCAAGTCGGTCTATTTATTTAAAACGTTAAAGATTTTTAATATTGATCTTGTTAATATACGATGTTGTTAGGTTAGATAATTACGTTACAAATTAGGACAGAAAATCCCATAAGTAGCGACTTAATAAATTAATAACCGACTTGGTATCACATGGATCTCAATACTTACGGTAAAAGAACTGAGTTGCGAGACTTGGTATTTTTGACAAGTATTTATGGGATTTAATTTTACGTGTTCTCATTTCTCCGTTCGTGTTATTGTTATTTTTGTACTAATATATTTTTATTGCTGCCCTACGTCCGACTTGGACTGAATATTAAATTATCGGTAACATATATACCAATTATCCACACCTTAAAAATAAGACTACTATCATACGTTTTATATTTCCCAAAACTAGAAAACTTACCCATTATTGTTCGGTATTTACCAGTGGTAAAAGAAGAGACGGCTGCACGTAGCGTAGACGAACTTCAAATTATTATACATTTCGACTTTGTGCCTATTATTTCCAAGTAAATATTTGTGGCGGCGAGCAAAATGGACAAAACCGCTATTAACCGGTTTTTTGATTCAAAACCCTTATAATTTTGCTCTTTAAGGAAACCGGTTTTTTTGAGGTTAAGGTAGAGCTAAACCTTAATTATTACGCTCCTATTGTTCTCGGATTGAACCGGTTTGAAAAATTAACCGGTAAACAAGCCTTGGAGGAGAGACCCGTGCTCAGTAGTGGGCCATTAGTGGGTTGTAGCTTAGCTTTTTTTTATAACCACGATAATTAAAAAATATATATTTTTAAACCATACTGGTAGTTTTTCATTCGGGTGCCAAAACATAAAGACCAGAAGCGATGCAGACCCTTGAGAAAGCAACATAAAGTTGGTCATGAGACTCATGAGAAAAAGAGCCGGTTCGATTCACGATATATAGATATCCCGATATATAGATATTAATGAGCCCGGACTTCATTCGCTCATGGAAGTTTTTCCCGCATAAATCTCGATCCCGCGGGAAGTCCGGAACAAAAAGTGGCTTATGTAATGCTCCATAACCTCTTCTACTCCCACTCAAAGTCTCGCACTGAAAATCCCATAAACATCCGAGCCCACGACCTCAGTCCCGGGTATGAGTTTTTACCGCGTGAATGCTGATCCTGCTGGAATTCCGGGATAATAAGTAGCCTATGTTTTACTCCAGAACCTGCTCTATCTCCTATTGAAAGTCTCATAAAAATTTAAGCCCGTGACTTCGCGCATATGAGTTTTTTTCGCGTGAATCCTGATCCCGCGGGAATCCCTGGTCTCTCAATGAAAGTCCCATAAAAATTATGCCCGTAACTTCGTGCATAGGAGTTTTTCCCGCGTGTAACCTAAACCCCCTGGAATTCCGGTATAATAAGTAGCCTATGATTGTGTTGCTCCAAATCCTTCTCCATCTGCCAGTGAAAGTTCCATAAATTTATTTTTTCCTGTGCTAATCCTGATAATCGGTGCTAGTACTGTTTCCTAACCTCCCCCCCATATATTTTCAATGAAAGTATTTTAAGGACACCGATTCTAAAATTAGGAAATTTAAAGACCGTCATATTTGAAAGCCATGCAATGTAATATTATATATTTATACTTATACTTATTTTTAAGATAAATTCCTCGAAGCGAAGCGAGGGCGGTCAGGGTGGGTCCAATACTTCTCAATAAAGTAAATTTCATTTTTGGTTTTTTTTTCCTATAACTTTTGACTGGGTGTTCGGATTTTGATGATTCTTTTTTTGTTCGAAAGGTAATGCTTGTTGCGTGATCCCATATAAATTTGAGCAACATCTGGGGAGTAGCTTTTGAGTAACTGCTACTTCTCGATTCTCAATTCTGTTATATTTTGTAAAAAGTTAGTTAATTTTATAAAATTAGCACGCTTTACCATCTTAAGGCTGCATTACCGCTTCACATCAGGTGGGATCGTGGTCAAGGGCTAACTTATCCGGAATAAAAAAAAATCGAAAGCCCGCGCCTGCGCTGCCCCCGGGCTGCGTGCCGCCCCCCTGGACGTGCCGCCCGAGGCGGGCCGCCCCCCCCCCCCCCCCCCGCCCCACCCACGCTACGCTACTGATGTAGGTCCCGTATTATATTAAATACATATTATATTCAATTCATAATATTTCATATCCATGTAGTAAAAAGCGGTTATTTTAATATTATAGACGCTCCATTATTTATTTGTGTACGTATATGACATAAAATATAATATGTGAAACGTGCTTATATTTTATTTACGCAACATTCAATCTTATTTTGATTTTCAAAGTTAGTAATGTTACGTAAATCTTTTTTTTTATTAAATTTGAAAATAGCATTATGTGCTTCGTTAAAAGCAAATCTTTAAATTAAGTATGTGGGTTTAACTCGTTAGGACTGCTTTTTGAATGTGACAAGCGGAATCGTCCGTGATGCTATCGATCTCGGCGAGCCGATGTTTGGCCTGGCGCCGCTCCCGGCCACACCTATACCACTAGATAATAAAAATCGACCACCTCGTGACGCCCCGGCTCGGCCGGCACACTAACACTGAATTGCGAAATACCCGATGTGGTGAAAATATTGGGCATAATCGTTTCTCTTGTCGTGTCTAATGTCGGTATCACGTAATCTTGGCAACAACCAGAAATTTATTTTAAACAGGTTCGCCAGTAACTAGTCTTTTCTTTTCAATCTTAACTGAAGTTAAAATTTAATGGCTACATATTATCTTCCTAAGAACACAGGTACCGTTGTTTGCTATGGCCAATAAATCTGATCTATCTTGAATCTACTGCATCAAAAAATTTTTGCTTCTTTTCTTCAGAGTATCTTTCAGCTGGGATGTTCAGCTTTGATATGGTGTAACTACTTTTAAAGGATCTGTTTTCCTCATCAAAAATCACTATTATAAACGACGTTTCTTGCCCATTTTCGTCTCTGTTGGAAAAGTCATTTTGTCCCAAATTGAAACTTTAAAACTTGTTGCCTTTGTTGACTTTTTTGTTCGTGTATCTATCTATGTAGTTTCAGCATCATGGTGATAACTTTGTACAGCTATATATATCAATAGGGCGTTCAGTGATTTCGAGCTCCTCAATGAGTACAACATAACAATATCATATCATGAATCCGTCAGCCTCACCACATTTGACTTTCGGCACTTAGACAATCTGAATGAAGATACTTTTTATGCCCTGGTACAGTTGGGTTCATCGATTGACATAATTATTTACCCTACTTAGATTTACCATTATTATTCATTAATTCTAGGCACTGATATTAGTCATTTATTCCAGGTAAATGATATTGCCTATCATTTTAAATAGAGAAAAGTTCTTAATACACAGACTATGATACAATATATTTATACATACCTGTATTCACGAGGCTCTATGATGTGAATTCTTCAAAAAAAGTTCAAACAAGGACTTATGATTTCTGATGTTGCTCGATTGTGACCACTCGCACTCACATGACTTTTCCTGATCTTCTTCGACAGCGTTTCATGTCAAAAGGAACGGGTTTTATATTCTCTAATCTGCTGCAGTGTTTTGATCAGGTGGTGGTGGTTCTAACATTTATAAAAACGTTTTACATGTAGTTTTAAATGGTTGGTGGGCTACAACCCGTGGTTCCCGATAGCTAAAGATGTGATCCGCTAAAAGTTTAGAATTTATTGAAATGGATCAGCTTCAGCTCGTTTAAGTTGGCTGTGCTTAGGTACTATCACGTTTGTCTTGGTCACTATCAAAATCATACTCTGGGAGTACACGACGTAGATTTATGTTTTGTGATCTTTTCCGGAATAAGGGCGCATTCAAAGTAGAACGCTGGTTACCGGCGCTGATCAGATCTGCCAGCGCTTATCGGTATAGTCTAAGATCCGAATCTAAATCGACATTCATCGGATTGATAAGAGAATCAAACACACTGATAGAAACTTTTTTTGATAGTTAAAAATATTTGTTAATATTTAACAAATAATTTATTAGAGACCACTTTTAGTGCTTAATAAATATTTCTTAGTATTTAAAAAGATTTATTAATTTGTAATAAATGAATATCAGATTTATTAAACACAAAAAAATCATTTTAAATACTAAGAAATATTTGTTTAATACTAAAGAGTGGTATAAACTAATACTTATATTCTGTCCAGGATTTTTGTTGTCTACCCATTTTTAATATATTTTCTAATATACGAAATTTATTATAAAATAATTTTAGATTCGGATCTTAGACTATACCGATAAGTGCTGGCAGATAGGGACAGGGATGGGCAAATGGGAAAAACATATCGACATTTATCGTATCGATATTTTCCAAATGTATCGATATATATCACCTAAGAAATTTAATATCGATATTTCGATATATCGACATTTTTTTCCCAAAATGCAATTATTTATAAAAATTGCCAAAATATTCGAAATTTTAAAGTACCTAAATACAAATCTGTCTGTTATGACATCAGTTTTATTTAGGCTTGCCACCCGTACTTTATAATAAAGTATTGTACGTTATTTCAGGCAATTGTAATTTGTACTTTATGAGAACAATAAAGTACACTAAAATACTTTATTTCGCATGACTTTATTTATTTGTGATTTTGAAAAGTTTAGTCATAAGTATTTTTTCGTTAAACGAAATATATCGATTGGTGCTGAATCGATGTCTTCGCTTGACGGTTACAAATAAAGTCTTTGTGGTACATTCCGGCATTTTCTCGAACCCATTACTCCTGACACGTAACAGAACTTTATTTTGATACTATGTACTTTTTTTACACCTATAATAACCAATGTACTTTATTTGCAAAAAAAAGGTGGCATCCCTAGTTTTATTATTAAAAAACAGGTTTATGTACCTGTAGCCAAGAAAAAATCAACATACAGTGCCACAAACTTATCTGGTCCGGTTGCCAAAATTGCAACTAATGCAAATGTTATACTGTTGTCAGACAAAGACCAAGACAGTAGCGCCCCTCTTACCGGGTCAGATTAGTTTGTGGCACTTTACCAACCAAACCAACAAGCAGTGTCATTGTCATAGACAAGTAGGTCATAGACTGTAATTTTTGTTTGTTTTTGAAGCAAAGAAACTAAACCCATATAGCCTACCCTACTGCATACCTACTCTTTTTCTAAATTTAAGAAATCGAATTGGTCAAATAGGTACATGATGCGATCCATGAGCAGACAGCAGAGCTTTAAATATATCGATTTTGATATCTGTAAATAAATATTGAAAATCGATATATCGCGGGAAAAAATATCGCTGATTTATATCGATATTTTTCTCAAAAATTATCGATATTTTGATATATCGATATTTTTTACCCAAACCTACTGGCAGATCGGCGCCGGTAACCAGCGTTCTTTTTGAATGCGCCTTAAAAGGGTAAAATGGTTAAGTTATGTTTACATAGTTTTGACGTCAGACCGTGTTACATTCGAGTGTCTCGCAAATTCTTAGACGATATGACGTATGTAGTAGGAGACAATTTATTGTGTATTTTAAATTCTAATAAATTGTAGATAAAACACGCTTGATACAGAAAAGGAAACTAAAAAATAGAAAATATTTTTTTAATAAATATAAATTAATCATAGTGTAAATAAGAAGAGATATAATTCGTATGTATGTAGTAACTCAAAAACGACTGGTCAGATGCTGCTTAAATTTATATGAGACCAAAATGCAAGTCCCAGCTTTTAAATAAAAAGAGAATCATAAAAATCTAAACACAGTAAAAAGTTATTAGAAAAAAACCATAAATACACACTACTATTACTATTCAAGTTAATTCAAAACTACTCGTCAGATGTCGCTCAAATTTATATTAGACTACACCAAAAGCACCGGCTTTCAAGGAAAGTACCTGGTTGACCGAGCTTTGCTCGGTTGAAAATTATATAGAAACTAGCGGCCCGCCCGCGGTTTCACCCGCGTGGATCCCGTTCTCGTGGGAATATACGCATGTATTATACATAAAAACCTTCCTCTTGAATCACTCTACCTATTACAAAAAACCGCATCAAAATCCGTTGCGTAATTTTAAAGATTTAAGCATACAGACAAACAGACAAACAGACAAACAAACAAACAGACGGACAAAAATAGCGACTTTGTTTTATACTATGTAGTGATACGAGGAATTCCGCCATCTATTCAGGAGTCAAATCATACAACTGTTCACTGAGCACAAAATTCATTTTACTTATGTTACGGCCAAAGGATCTCAACAGCGTGTTTCACAAAGTTGTACAGCGCCATCTAGTTTCATACTACTGAAATTTCAACACGTTACAAACAGTACCTCATAGAAGTTAACTGTGTGAGCGAATTAATTGCATTTTAAATAGGTACATACTTAATTAGATAAATTCATTGAACTTTCCTTCGTACTTTTCGCAGGCTTAGGCAGTCCCCGACTGAAATTTTTATTTGCGATAAAATGTATTGAATGTTTATGATAATTAAACAACATAAATAAATATACTTTTAGTTTAATGAGCAAGTTGTTAGGCGTACTTAAAATTTTATTGATTCTATTTACAACAATAGTAATTTCATCGATCTGACCATTATTTATTTAAAACTTTATTAAAATATATTATTAAATCGATAATAACAAAACTAACATTTATTTACAAATATTCTCGTAAATATCACAAACGCACGTTAAACTATCACTACGCGTCCTGCGAGGTCAAGCGAGATAATCGCACTGATTTTTAATTTTATTCAAACAGAAAATAAGTAGGTATAACGCAAAAATAGCGCTTCAACGTAAGAATGAATATTAATATTAGTATTAGCCGAACAAAAATATATTCGAGCGCCATCTAGTTTCATACTACTGAAACAAACAAACCGTATCTCATAGAAGTTATCCTAATGTTTCATAGATGGCGTCAGTTCAACACGTTACAAACAGTACCTCATAGAAGTTATCCTAATGTTTCATAGATGACGTCAGTATGATGTTTTTAAAATCTCTTTATCTCGGGAACCGAGCTTTTCTCGAACCTGGGACCTTGATAAATCGATTCCTTGAGCCGAAAACCCCCTAATCTGTAACTTTCATGAAAATCTTTGCAGCCGTCTCCGAGATCGTGATTATATATAGGTATAAATAAATAAATAAATATACAAGAATTGCTCGTTTAAAGATATTAGATAAAGAATCATCGAAATCGGTTTACCCACCACGAAGTTATGGGGTAACAAACATACCAACAAAGATTAAAAAAAAAGACAAAAAGATCGGGTAATTGTTTTTTTTAACTTTTTTATTTGTGCATTTTGAAATACAATCCAACAGTTTTTATGAAGATTCATTCATAGTCCCTGGATTCCGAGGTTTTAGCATTTTTATGTCTTACGGCACTCCACTACTAAATGTAGATCTATACTAATTTTATTGCTGATGAACATGCTTTTTCAAATAATGTAATGTCGTGGTGGGATTAAAATTTCAATTCTCAAAGTATAGCCCCATAAAATTAAATGCCTGTACTTGCTCATACATACTGACCGCTGATTCAGCCTCTTGCTTATGTATTGGTGTGCTATTTATAACTTAGTAAATATGTAACCAAAGTCGAGGTTACAAATATCAAATTTGACTGAGGTACCTTTGTGTATTCGTGACGTTACGCGAAACGTGTTTATACCTACTTAGTTAGAAATTATTTGTTGAAGTAAGGTACGTTGGGGTAAGATCGGTGGTTGGGTAAGACCGTTGGAATCAAATAACTCACTATTTTGGCTTTATTTTTCAATGTTAGCCACACTGCGTGAAAGATAATTTTCTTACGCCCCACCCAGCAGTGGTCGCCAGTCGCTACTGCAAGACGCACGTAGGTATGCTACATGCTTTTAAAGTTAACAAAGTAAATTTTCCAAAATTTTTGTCCATCCGGTCTTCCCCCTCAATTTTTGATTGAATATTGTAGCGAAAGTATAATGTATTTTATTATTATTTTGCCTAAATACTAAAATTTAAGCAGTGGTAATTAGATAGAACTAATTGATATCCGTCTAGTATCTCTGCAGGCTGAAATCCGGTGTTATCCTCCTCAGGTGAAGATCGGATAAAAATATCCGATCAGCGCCAAGTGATGAAATTTGTAGTGGTTGTCAAACTTTTATAATATATAATTAAAAACCAAGATAGATTATAATAACAAAAATCTGATTATAGAATAAGCAACGTAACTTGAAGTGCTTATCCTAATAGATTAAATGCATACATCGCTAGCAAAATATATAATTTAGAACATTAAGAAAAAAATAACAGCTATAATTATTAAATGTATGTGCTTATTAATAATAATAAAAATAATTCTTAAAGCTTAATAAATCTAATTTACTACTAATGTACACGCTTATTATTTTAAAAACTATTCTACCAATTCATAATTTGGCTCTAGTCTCCTTGGCTTCCCTTTATCACTTTCTCATATCCATAGTTTTACTTATATTTAAACACATAAATTTGCTTGAAATTACTACTTGTACGTACATAAAGAAGTAGTAAGTAAAGGTCATTCACTTGTAGCAATTTAACGACAATTCTATTAGAGACAAATGTCGAGAGAACCTAAACTTTGGGAACCATTAAATCGCCTAATTTTAAAATAAGGGGTAAGATCGGACAGCCCGAACGAAAAAAAGAGCGAAAAAAAAGTAATCATCTGGAACATCTATGTTTGTAGCCTTACATAGATTTCATTGATATCATATTAAAGCACATAAAAGATCGGATATATCCTTGTCATACACCTTGTGTTCTTTGCAATAGAAAGAGTTTTAAATTACTGTCCGAACTTCCCCCTTAATGACCAAATTGTGATTATACTCATAAAAAAGTATATCGAGTTTTTCTAAGCGTATAAATAATAAAATATTGAGTGTACGAAGAGAAATGCTATTTTAAATTATGCTATGTTTATTCATCATCCGTTTGCACTATATTTCATTGACATAGCACTTACTGAACTCACAAAATTTAAGTTTTTACAACATCCTTCGAACTTGTCGTAAATCCGTCCGGTATTACCCCAACGTACCTTATTTTACCTGAATTTTATATTTAAATGTTATTGTGTGAAATTATGCATGCCATTAGAATTACTAGTAATTAATATAAAACTTGTCATAACAATATTGTTAATTGTTGTGGTCGGGAGTTATAAATTATTAATATTAATACATGTTTGCAATATAAGTAAGAAAGAGGATCCGCTTCTATTTTTTGTACTAAGCTCTCTTGTATAACTATATAACTATAACACTATTAACCAAATTAATAACATAAATATTAATATCAAGTTCCGATACTCCGATATCAGAGGTCTTTCTTTTATCGCTTTGTTTCTACATTCGGCAGACCACTTTTAACTTAGATCTATTTAGGACAATAATATAACAGCTATTGTATTTTTAATACATTTGTAAGAGCCGAGCAATAAATGACTGTGATTTCGCAAAATGTTTATCACATTTACCTTTTTACTGGAGCTAAAAATAACCGCGGAGTGTTATCGCCACCGTTATCTCAAGGCGACATCATGCTTGTGCAGCAGTGTCCGCCTGCGCGGGAACACGTCGCCAATCCTAAGCACACATAAACTGTAATAACTGTACCTACTCAGGTGTATTACAAAATAAAAGTTAAGTAATTCCAATATTCATATCACACCGCTGATGTTTCAACGGGATTAAAATAATTCCTATGCATACGTGAGAAACTTCTGCGGGGTAAAATAAAACGAGAGAGTATCAAGTTGATATAATCGCGATTGTCTCGTTTGAGAGTGGATGTGTGTGTATGATAGCATATTGCGAAGACTTTTTAACCGACATCAAAAAAGGTGGAAGATCTCAATTCGGCTATAATTTTTTGAGTCTTATTTATTTATTTATTTGTAAGGCTCTCCAACAACATTTCACAATTTATCTCTTAAGTTATAGCGCATAGATAGAGTTGTCGATGTTCTCATTGTGTTACTGGGCGATGTTGAAGACATTTTTTTTCTTTGTTAAAGTTGTGTTATAATTTTATAATGAAATTAAGCGAATTTAAGATTTACGTGAACCTGGCTAAGAACAGAGTCATGTTGTCAAAATAGCTTCATGCCAATTGCTTTAATCGCTCGCCGGCTGCGAGCCAATTACTTAGTTGACAGCAGGGAAGCAATTCCTACATTTGAGGGCGGAAAGCGCGCCGCAGGAAGACTTCCCTTTATTCAGTTACAGAAATAGACATTCTTATTGATGCCACCTTGCACAAACATGTAATAAGCAGTCCTTAATAGCGATATTCACAATTAATGTATCCTTTTTACCGGGTTGGAATTTCCGTAAATTCGCAACACTTTGTTTCTTGTTTGTGTTTACATGAACGCCATTTGCGTTTTTTCTAAGAATTTACGTTTTAAAGTACTTTAGTACATAGTATGTCAATGGTTTTAAACATGTTTTAAAGATACAACCCAAAGATATGTAAAGGTAGGTACTACGAAAGAAGGAGGAGGTTCTATGTTTCACATCTACATATTTTTTTATGTATGCTAGCGATTTGTCATTTATGAACCAATTTTGTTTCTTTTTATAATCGAAAGCTGGTGCTTGTCATGTGATCCTATTTAAATTTGAGCAAGATTCGACGAGTAGTTTTTGGGTTATCCCTCAACGCGTATTAATTTGATTAATTCTCAAGTCATTGTTATGTACCTAGCTTACTTACGAGTATGCCAGGTGGTACCGGGTTCCTTATATTGGGGGTTATACGAATCTGTACCACTCAGGTTTCTCCCGACGACGCAATATAAAAAAATCCTCTTTTAAGTCAATCGTATTGTTTTTGTAATGCACGCGGGATTGGCCCGCATGCGTGAAATTTCACGCTGCGGATCATACGCAGTTTAAGTTTCAGTCTTCTGCGGGTTGCGTGACGGGTTGCGTAGACGATTAGTAATACGGTGCGTGCGCCCCGCACGACTCTAAAATGAGCAGTAAAGTTGTAGGGACGCTCACGCATGCAGATGCCCCGCTGCGGGATGACGCCCCGCACAGCGTCCCGCGTCCCGCGTGCGTTTTTCACGCTTTAGGGCGGCCACATACAGTCGGAATTCCGAAACGGAATCCCGAATAGGGTTGTAACCTTGCAACGATATATCGGAAAACCGATAATATTATAAGAAAACCGATAATATTATATTGTAAGAAAAAGCTAATGTTCAAAGCCGTGAATTATCGTTTTTTTTCTTCGGATATGATATCGATATTATCATATCGTTATAACGCAAATATCGATAAAAATATCGATGTATCCTCTTCGATATTATCGGTTTTCCGATATATCGTTACAACCCTATTCGGGATTCCGTTTCGGAATTCCGCATGTATGTGGCCGCCCTTATAGTAAATTCATATATGAAATTGTTCTTTGCGGGTGCTACGCATGCGGGCCAATCCCGCGTGCGTGAGCAAATCCGCATGACACTAAAAGCGCCCTAATTACTGTCTAAGGGTGCGTACAGACTATATAACAAAACATGTTATAAAACACAGTTATATAACATGTTTTATAAATGTGGACAATATGTCTTACAAAAACACATAGTGTCTCGGAGTGCCTCAGCCACTCCGGCTCGCCCGGGTGTCTGCGTTTTGTTACAGCAGGCGGGGGCTGCCCTCCCTCCGCGCCTCCGGGTTCTAAAAACACTCTAGGAGTAGGGCATACAAGACTACGTGGAGTAGGGGTAGGCTAATTCGGTTCTGTAAACAATACGATAATACGAACTACCAATTTGACTGAGTAGTAATGGAAATGAGTATTCTTAGTTTTATAAATTTATAAAATTCATAATTTTTTATTAAGGCATTCGGTGAGACAATCAGGTAACAATCATACCGTAAAATATAATATCTTCATATTATCTATCCCGCGTATCCATTAAAATCTTAAAAGTTTTACATTTCCGATTGCTATTTAGGAAATGTACCTATAGTCTTCCTAGGAAATGTGTCTAATATAATTTAAAACAATATTTTATACATTTCTTAAATAGCTTCGGAATTGTATACATTTCCTAGGAATTGTATAAAGTTCCTAGATTTCATACATTTCCGGTAACATAAATACATATAATCAAAGCTTGAACCACTGAATCGATTTAGATGAAATTTTGTATGGAGATAGTTTGAGACTTGGACAAAGTGTACCTATAATTTATTCCTGAAATGATAAAAAAATGGGATCATGGGATCATTTTAACTGTATCATGATTTTTTTGTGTCCTCACGCGGACGAAGCGGTAGTTTAGTTATGTCAAGTTGTATTTTTGTATTGTCGTAGGTGCTGGCGCCTCGGTGAAGGCAACGGCATGTGGGACGGCGCTCGGGTGCTAGTACTCGCGGCGCTGGCTCTACTGGCCGGGCCTTCCGTCGTCGCAAAGAAATACAATGTCACCGTCGGGTACCTGCCCTCCATCAAGGGCGAGCTCAGGGATCGGCAGGGGCTCGCGATCTCTGGCGCGCTCTCCATGGCCCTCGAAGATGTGAGTTTGGTTACGGATTCTTTTCAGTAAAATTATAAGCTTGTTTGCTACTATGGCACTAGGGAATCGCGTATATTTAGATTTGTTATTATGCAAAAGAGGGATGAAATGGTCTGGAGTTTTAAAATATCTATAGCCGACAAATAGCACGCGAGCCATCACATGAGAATGGTAAGTGGCTACAGTAGCCCTCGGACGTCAGTAAGTCAGAAACACCGAACCTATTATTTTTAAAGTCAGGATTTCCCAATACAATTGAAAATGGATGAATGAAATGAATTGGGCGTTGGTCTGTTTTTGACGTAATTTGTGACGTAGTCCGTTCTATCAGTCTCTCTTTATCATACTTTCAACAATATGGATTACATCGCCCGTCTGTCTATACTTGAGTTTAAAGAGTAGTTGTCATTGGAGAGTTTTGGTTTACTCTCTCATTGGTAGAGATTAAAAAAAATGCTACTATGATTATGATCCTACCGAATGATAAGTGACGATATAGGCTTGAACGGGAAAACACGCTCTTCGGCGTAGGTAGGTAGGCAGGTAGGGGCAGGGATAAAGCAGCAGCCCTCTCCCCCATCCCGCGTAGTATAAATTACCTAATGTCATGTAGCTAACGTTGTAGATGAAAGTTCTTTGCAGACTTTAGCTTAAAATATCTGGCTCGAAAATCTGATTTTTTCTCCCCTAGATCAGGAGGTGCGCCAACGACTGCTGTAACTTATAATTTTTTTCAATTATGATGACATATTATGGGGTTTGTAGGAGTCGGGATTGGTAATACGTACGTTAACATTTTGTTTCCAGATCAACAACAGCAGTGCGTTACTACCAGACGTCAACCTGTTGCTGGAGTGGAACGACACGAAATGCGACACGGTGATCGCGACGCGGCTGGTCACCGACATGAGCTGCTCGGGGGTGGTGGCCTTCTTCGGGCCCGAGGGCCGCTGCCAGACGGAGGCTATCATCGCGCAGTCTCGAAACTTGCCCATGATCTCATACGTAAGTTGATGAAATATTTTGCATTTCGCTCCGTGTGACGTCACGTGTGTAATCTTGAATTTTACAGGATTATGATGTGCTTAGTTTGTTTACGCGTTATTAATAATTTAAGTTTTGGCTTCGATGGATTTTGCATGTTTACTTTATTTAAATATGATGTGTTTTGAAACTTTTGAATGATTTTATTTACAATAAGTAGCTACAAAATAGGCCTGTTGTAATGTAATTAGCAAAATTATCTTAGTATCTCAATTATCGGCTTATTCCACAAATCCCCATATTTTTGATTTGTGTTGTTCATTTAAATGAAGTTTTACTTTTTCAGAAATGTTCCGACTACCAAACCTCAACGTTATCAAACTTTGCAAGGCTGGAGCCGCCGGATACGCAGGTAACATCATCATCGCAACCTTCAACTGGGCACGGGTCTCTTCTCATGATGAGAAGGTTAAGGCCATAGTCAACCACGCTAATCAAATACGGTTTGGTGGATTCACCCCTCTTTGGTATTATTATATAGAACTTGCAATTAATGCAGGTTTCTTTTTGATGTTATCCTCCAACGACGCAAGATTGGTGATTGGCAAGTGATGATTCATTTCCAAACCACAAATATTTTTGACAACAGATGCTCCCAGTCGGGTAATATAAAATGCGTCTGTAATAATATTGACCCATTGGATTCCAGCGAAGTGAACGTACTATGCATTCGTGACATGCATTCATGTCGTTGGAATCCAACAGTTTAAGCATAAAGTTATGAATGTTTGTTTTCCAGATAATTAGTATTTCATGGTCATTATCGCTTTTTATGTGCCGCAAAATATTGTTGTTATGAATTTTTGAATGACGCATATTATCAGCTAGATGTTTTAACGTAATATATTTCGGCGTTATTTTACTAATACCTTGGAACTGGTCACCGGAAAAATGCGTCATTTAATGGCAAGTGGTAAACGCCCTCGGAAGTTTGTAACGATGAAGACGTCACTTATGCTTTATCGGTTAAATCCCCTTGTAACTCTCCAATACTTAAACTGAAACTAAAAGCAAAAAATCTGAGGGTTGATTTTAAAACAATGATGATAGTTAGCTAGGCAGGTGTAACGTCCTTCCACTATGCAAGACAGCAACAGCTAGGGTGTCCACAATATAAATGGGATTGAACCCTCTTCACCAAGAAGATCTACAGCTCAGTCTTCAACGCTGCCTCAGTGAGGATCGGTCAAGACTTTACAAAACGATAGTTATTCTAAATAATATATTATGTAGCTTACCCTTTCAGCTATGTACCCTAAGGATCGGTAAGTCAATGTGATCATTGTGTTATGTCCAGGCAACGAAATCTGTTATATCCCTGCTACGGTACTACAGATGGAACAAATTCTCCATACTGTACGAGGAGTCGTGGGTGACGGTGGCGTTGACCTTGGAGAACCACGCCAAGAAGAACAATATGACAGTGAACCACCAGCGGCCGGTCATAGACGGGTTCAAATGCTGCGAGGAGAAGATGGCCTGCTGCGCCGCCGGCTTCTGGTACCAGTTCATACAGGAGACCAAAAATAGGACTAGAAGTATGTATCTTATGCTAGCTTATATTTTTATAACTGATCATGTATTTCTTACTATTTCTGTATAACTTAGTAGTTTAAGTAGTAATAATTAACACTATGCTGTGACTAGGGCATGCAATTATCCGCCCGAATTTACTATCCGGATAATACGGATAGTTCATTTTACTATCCGGATATTATCCGGATAAAACGGATAATACGGATAGTTAATGTTTTTCTAAAAAAATCAACCATAGTTTGTATTAATTTTACTTTTTCTGTTACCTATAGTGGAACGAATCATAAACCTTTGCATATTTTTGACTTCCTCTTAAGAAAATTCAAAATTATCGAAAATTTAAAGTTATTTGTCTCACTTAAACTTCCGAAAATCGAGTTTTCTTCAGATATCCACGTTTTGGGATCATAGGACACTATTCTGACTATCCCCGCGGTGGTCTATATATTGTGTGTGTCTATTTATGTGAACCTCTCATAATTATTTTTTGATGGCTTGACCAATTGAATTGCGGTTGATGCCATTTGAAAGATCTCCACTGATCTTAGATTTTCTGCAAATTGTATTGAATCGAAAATGAATTGTTAAAGTGATGTTTATGTCTAATAACTTCCAAAATACTGTAACGTTTTGATCCATAATCTCTCAAATCCGTAAAGTGCTTAAAATTTTTAAAACTGTTTTTAAACATAACTGCAAGACTTCGTGTCATATATTTTTCCGGGTTGATGCATGAGTTTGCAAAGTGTCCGATATAAGTGCGAAGCAGAAAGCCTTTAATTTCCCCGTCACATCCAAAAATCTTGGTTCAAATTCTGTGATCAACCACGTGTCTATTGCCACAGATCCGTGGATGCTAGAAACAACGTATGTACCTCCACTAATACCTCATTAGGGTACCTCTGAGAGATTCGGTTTACTAAGAAAGAGATTTTTAAAGGTATCAAGGTAGCAAATGAGCAAACAGCACCACCCTCACGCTGTCATCCATGATAATTGTGACCGAACAAAGATTAAATTAAGGGACTAGGATGGTAGAAATGATGATAGAATGTTAGTCGGTAAGTGTGAAGACTTGGACAGAGACTGTTAAAGGTTCTCAAATCCTTACAGTGTCTAGACGTGAAAAAAGCCAGTGGTCTTGAGGGTGTTCCAATGAATGTACTAAAAGCCTGTATACTTGATACGTCTATTCCGCCTTACTTCCAAAATTGGATTATTATCAAAATCCTGGAAGCTTGCTAGCGCGCCGCCCGTTTTCAAATAAGGCAGCTGTATCGATCTTGGTCATTATTAGCCAATTTCAATAACCCCACCACTTTGTAAGCTTATGGAGGGTATATTAAACTTGTGTCTTATTAAATGCCAAAACCAAACTACCTTCTTCGGGACTAATAAGCATAGGCTTACTATGCATTTTAAGGAAGCTCCCGCTTTGTTTATTCCCCTATCGGAATTCTTGAGCAAACTTTCCTCCAGGTTGTTGTTCCGTGAAGACTCTGTCCGCCACTCTATTTCTACTACAAATATCCGGCCGGTAGGGATGAAAAACCATCTGAACGAGAGCTCCATATTACGGGTAGTGTTTCAATGGGACGACACTGAATCTTCTGAATCGTGTGAGATTTAAAGCCATAAAAACAGACGTATCAGTTTACCACCAGGAAGTGCTCATTCATCATGGCTTTCTGCTTTTAAAATATAACAATTAAATTCTCTGACCGCCTTTAGTTGTTGGGAATTATAGTTACGTCGCACCTCAACATTGGGCGGTTCTTATGAACTGTCGTTGTTTGTCGAGCACGTAGGCTAAGCAATGCTTTCGAGACGTAGGCTAAGATAAAAAGGTAGTTGAAAAATCAGTCAAACTATTTTTTGGGTCATATACCATAAAAAATGTGGTAGAAGTTGCATAGGCAATCTCCAAATAACCAAATAAAACATAAAATATTATATTTTCGTAATAATTAAGCAAACAAAATGTCTCCAAATGGTCAAAATAGTATAAAATTATTACTATCCGTTTTATCCGGATAACAGGTCTTCCATTATCCGGATAGTATTTTCGGGCGGATATCCGGATAATACGGATATCCGGATATCCGGATATCATGCCCTAGCTGTGACATCTTTATAGTAGTAAAACTATGTAATAGCTTGAGACATAACGATGGATTGAATTTTGGGTACCGTTATTAATGTTAAACTCTTATGTTCTTTTCGTAGTTATTTTAAATATTAATTACGCACTTACAGTAGTCTGAGATAATAGACTCGTGCTTATTAAGTGGGAAAAATTGTATAACAATTCTTTAAGATTGGATCGATACAAGGCATTGCAGATGCATACTGATATTAATCTACAAATAATACTATATTTTTGTCGATTTAGGTTTAGGAAATTGACTATTAATATTTTAGCAAACTTATTGCTGACCACTTTTCACTATTTAGCAATCGTATACGGGGTCAATAGCCTTTTTGATCTTGTGTATCTTGGTGATATCTTGAAGAGATTTTTATAGGAGTATTTTCTAATTTAAAAATTCTTTTCATTGACACGTCATCCGGACCAGTTGACTTTCCGTTTGTAATAAAGTGGGTCAGACAGCTTATAAAATATAAAAAGTTATTTGACACAAGTCCACAATAAGATTTCATTATTCCGAATCTTACGTTATGCGTACCACTGCAAGTTAATATAATTACGATGTCAGCCATCGTATTTGTAATAATAACCATGTTCGTAATCCCATACATGTATGCAAGTTCATATTTCCAATGTTATGTTAGCAAGTATTTCGAGATGTTGTACTAGATACCGGTCACGTGTTAATTACGGATAACGGAACGCAGCCCCTATTTAAACATAATCCGGAAGTTAATGGAGGTCGGAAGTTGGAACTGTTTTCCGAGAACTTGTTAAATGTCTGTAAACTGGCCAGAAAGAGACAGTCAGAGATATGCAGTCAAGGATACATTGATATAAAAATGTTTTAGCGTTTTTGCGTTTCGCATTTTAATTGGATCTTAAAACTAAATTAGATACAATGGAGGTCTTAAAATATGTGTAATTAAAAAAAATCCATTGCATTTAAGGCAAAAATAATAGGTCAAGTTAAAGTTTAATAATTTTTTGTTAGGTTATTGTTATTTCATAAATTTTATATTTCAACAATTTATTTCAGTATACGTTTTCTTGGGATCCACGTCCGGTCTCATAGAAATGATGGCGGCCATGGAGTCCCTACAGTTGTTCGTAAAGGGGGAGTATATGGTTATATTTGTGGATATGATCACATACACGACAAAGGAGTCTATGAAATACCTAATAAGTAAGTATTTATTTACTTAAACAACAAAAATTTAATATTTCACAAATAGCGAAAAACCAAAAATAGACCTCTCGGAGACACTAACTTGTCAGGATGGTGGTATGTGTTCCGTTGGTTGGATGGTGGAAGATACTTACATTATCTTTTACTTATATTATGACTAGAGGAACCTACATATGACATTTTAAGTGAATCCGTCAAAGAAATAAATTTTTATTCTCCGACGAGGGTGATATCCAAAAATCCTCTCATAGTGCTCTACACTACCCAAGTGATATAGCTCTACACTACACAAGATACATACATGGCAAACAGCTTCTTGCGTTCAGTTTCGGCTGTGCTTTGTCATTCAATTACTACACCTTGTCAGCCACTCAGTCAATTAGCTACGTAAGAGTCACATACTATGCTGATTGCCACTAACCGACGCGCCGTTCCGCAGAGACGGAAGACCGCGGCATGAAGCTGGTGTGCCCGAACACGCCGGAGTTCCGGCGGCGCGCGCAGTCGCTGCTCGTAGTGGTGTCGTCGGAGCCCGAGAGCAGCTACGAGTACTTCACCAGTCGAGTGCGGGATTACAACAGCAAGGCGCCCTTCAAGTTCCCGCTGCCTGCCGTCTTCGAGAATAAGTTTAATAAGGTATGCTATGTGGTGCAAAGGTGTATCAGTGGTAGATACTTAATAATAATAATAATAATACTCTTTATTGTACACCAAAGCAAAATGACACATAAAAACAAGACATTTGTACAAAATGTGATACAAAAGGCGGCCTTATCGCTAAAAAGCGATTTCTTCCAGACAACCTTAGGGTAAGAAGTAAAAGACAGTAAGTATAGTGAAAGGGGGCAGGGTGTACCAAACTAAATAGATTTAAAGCTAATAAAGAAGACATTAAATTAACAGTAAAAGAATATATAATCGTGTATGTATAAGTATAATATTATATAATAAATGGCAGCATGAGGTAACTGAACGATAGCGAAGAGCAAGGAGGGTTGAAGGAAATTGGAACAATTCTACTGACAGAGTTGTAGATAATGATCTTTAACTAATTTTTTAAAGGAGTTTAAGGTGCCAGCAAGATGGATTGGTAAAGGTAGGGAGTTCCATAGGTGGACAGCAGTGACTGAAAAGGAATGTTGATAGAAGGATGTGGAGTGTGAAGGAGTACTAAGAAGGAGGTTTTTAGAGGAGCGGAGGGATCTGTCGTGTGTTGAATCGAGGAATTTGAAGTTTTGTTTTAGGTATGGAGGATATATATTTTGAATTTGTAGTAGAAATGCCCACGAATAATGGTGACAGGAATATTGTCGTGTAAAGATTGATGAAAAAAAAATATGGAAGTATAAACTGATGAGATAAAGGTATAACTGATGAAGAATATTGCGAATATTGATTTAATAGGATTCCGGAAAAGGGAATGCCTTTGCAATTTTTTTCATTATGTCAATTTGCATGTATTGCTTCTGTACAACAAATTTCTGAAAAATTAATAAATTTTTACTTTTTTTTACTTAAAAATTTCAACTTAAAGGCATAAATTAAGTTATTAAACTAATATCTTTTTCATGTTATATGTTACTCAATGCTAGCAATTGTCCATCGTATGATTGTTTAGTGTTTTAAGGTATGCTACTGAAAGTTTTACTTTTATGGACGAACACAAACAGTGATGGTCGAAGTTAGGACAACAACACTATACTACATTTCACAAGAGTACTATTTATTTGTAGTTCGTATCGATCTACGCGGCGTACCTGTACGACTCGGTGAAGCTGTACGCGACGGCGCTGCACAGCCTCATCGAGGAGGACACCGTGCAGCGCAACGAGACGCTCACCTACGAGCGGCTCATGGCCGTCGTCACCAACGGCTCACGCATCGTCTCAAGGATGATCACCAATACGCCCTTCAAGAGTAAGTTATGTGTAGCTCTGTTCTAGTGGTCTATACTCGGAATAATAATGTGACACTTGAGTCATCATTGAAAGCGGAAGGGTGCACTGCCTGCTCATTTTCTTTCATTATTCCATTTAAAAAAACCTGCAAGTCGCATAGTAACAACAATGTAACTATTCACATAATAATATTATACATGTTTCGCTGTGAATCTTCAAAATCAGAACTATTGACATGATAAAATGACAATTTCTGAAAGTTTTGCCAAAAAAATTTCAAAAAATTTTTCAGTAACTCGGTATATTCTGCAATGTATTATAATTATAATTATTAAGATATTGTTAAATGATAACATGTATGATTACAATACATTTTTTTTTGTGTTACAGGTGTATCAGGTATGTCGATACGTCTGGACGAGCGAGCCGACTCGGAGGGTAACTTCTCGGTGCTGGCGTTCAAGCCGGTCAACTTCACCGACGACGACATCAACTGCACCTACAGCATGATACCCGTGGGACACTTCCAGCAGAGCACGAAAGAGTTTCCGGTGAGTGGTATGATAGTAGCTTTAGTGGTAGTATATCAAACATCAACACGCATGTTTCTTGGGGAGTGTAAGGCAGCAGGAGCAGGTTATTTGGAAATTCCCTCTAAAGGGATGTAAAGGTGATCAAACAGAAATGAAGCTGTGGGGAAAAGTTAATCAAATTCTGTAGTTAACCTAAATCTTTCATTTCGAAAGGTCAAATCTAAACCTAAATTTTTCATTTCGAAATTTACCATACTCAACCCTGCGTTAGGTATACCAAGTTATTCCTAATTCCAGGAGTATAAACTAAACCCCCGGTTACCGATCGACTGGCCGGACAGCGTGAAGCCGGAAGACGAGCCGTCGTGCGGGTTCCTCAACGAGAAGTGCCCCAAGGACGACTCGCAGATCACCTCGTTGGTGGTGGCTGGGACTCTCGCAGTCACGCTGTTTTGTGCCCTCGTCGTCACCATCAGTATATACCGCAAGTGGAAGATCGAACAGGAGATCGAGGGTCTCCTGTGGAAGATCGATCCACATGAAATTGTTGGATATACCGGCGGTGGCCTCGTATGGTCGCCTAGTAAGGTAATGAGTGTAATTGTATTTTTTTTTTCTTTTTTGTAAGAAAAAATTATGGACATGTTTTAACAGATTTTGTAAAATGTTTTTTTTTCTTTCAGTTAAGTTTAACAAGTGGCATATCATATGAAAGCAAGTGCTGTGCTCAGATATTCACTCCCACAGCTCAATACAGGGGAAACGTAGTTAGGATTAAAGAATTGAAGTTTTCAAAGAAGAAGGTAAGAAAAATTATGTTGTAATGTTTTCAACACAGGTTTTTATACATAGGTTTTTTAATTAAAGAATTTCTTTTTAGCGACCTGTTTTCCCATTTAAAGATCTACTTTTTAATGGAGATTACATCGTTCGCGCGGTATGTGAAGGGTGATAATTTTGGCTAGTTCTGTAGTATCGTAACATCGGATGTTTGAGCCTGTGGTTATATTTAAATAATATGATATTCATGAAATATTAACCTGATATTCATTAATTTGGCATGTGGATAAAGTTGTAACACACAAGGTTGCTATTTAACCGAGTCGTGTATTTTGTCTAAAATTGCCAGAAGGAGTTTTATCAACATTATGATAATTATAAGCATGTTTAATATTATTAATGTTTGGACTAAAAATTACGAATTTTAATCGTTGACTGAATTTTTACAATTTAACATAATCATTTCTTGTACCAAAAAGTAAAAAATAACCACCCTCGAAATCGTATTAATATGGTTTTTATATATAAAATGAGCTACAATAGTTGTGTGATGATTAATAAAAATATTAAATTATAATTATGTGTTATACCAAAATAACAATGAACGCACGTAATTTTTATCCATAACGATTTCTGCATTGCTATCGCGTCAAACTTCCATAGTAGAGTAAAGAGTAAACTTTTCGAGTAGAAGGCCATTAAAAAAAGTGCGTTCTAAGTTTGTTTGCGTTCTAAGATAATAATATTATCTACCTATTTGGCGTTGCAGCCCAAAAACAAACCTCGTTTACGCCTTAGTTTGAAGATCTGTTATACTGATATTTGTACGCCACAAAGATAGAAAGTAGTAAAGATTGCGTGTGTGTGTGTGTGTGTGCAGGACATCTCCCGCGAGGTGATGAAGGAGATGCGGCTGCTGCGCGAGCTGCGCCACGACAACCTGAACTCGTTCATCGGCGCCGTGGTGGAGCCGCTGCGCGTGTTGCTGCTCACCGACTACTGCGCCAAGGGGAGCTTGTATGTGAGTACGCGGTGACCGCACTAGTAGGTAACGGGTACGATAATATGCGGAAATGTAGTTTGTATAGAATAAACTTCCGTCTTCGTATCGAACCTCCTTTGGTTGGCTTCTTGTGAAGAAAGATAGCTCGATTAGTTGAAATTTCTGTTCTCAGTCTGTGTGTATGTATGTGGTCTGGTTAGTGTTGTGGGGCTATAAGTGTGTCACGTTATTGATTTATTTATTTTAACCATGTAGGTAGAGGTTTCGGGGGTTTAAAGCAAATGTTTAAGTCACCTTGGTATCTACTGCGACAAAGTAAAGTTTAAATTTATGATTGACAATGTATAGAAATATGGTAATTAATTCAATATTTTAAAATATGGGTTATATTTCAAGCTTTCATTTTCCTCTTTTCAGGATATAATTGAAAATGAAGATATAAAGCTGGATAAAATGTTTATATCTTCGCTAATTCATGATCTCATTAAGGTAAGCTTTCTGTTTATATCTCCAAAACTACTTTACTTTGACTTAAATCACGTTTTGTAATGATGACAATGTATTTGTTGCAGGGTATGATGTTTATTCATACTTCGCCATTAGTTTTTCACGGCAATCTTAAATCCTCGAATTGTGTAGTTACGTCTAGGTGGATGCTACAGGTAATATTTTTTTGCAGTACCTAAGTTTTTATATTATTAGTATTTAACTATATTGTTATTCCTATTTATAAATCTTATGATTTTTGTTCACTGCTAGGTAACCGACTTCGGTCTCCATGAACTTAGATATTGTGCTGAAAACGAATTAATAGGTGAACACCAATATTATAGAGGTAAGCTACAGTGTACACAACTTTTTTTTGTCAATACATTTACATAAACGTTTTGTATATTATTATATCGAAATGTAAATGTTACCCAGGCTTATTATGGAAATCTCCGGAACTATTGAGGCAGTTGGACGACCCTAACGGCACGGTGGGCGGGACCCAGAAGGGGGATGTCTATGCATTCGGCATTATCCTCTACGAGATCTTGGCTAGGAGGGGTCCCTTCGGCACTACTGCTCTAGAACCAAAAGGTATGCAAGAATTCAGCTGTTATATAATAACAGGTATAAAAGTATTTGGCAGAAATAGACCTTGATCAAACTGGACAGCACATAGCCTCGCAGCATTCAGTAGGAAGGACAGTAATGTCCGCTGTTTTTTAGGGTGCACCATAGGCAGGGCAATTTGGTTTTGACCTAGTTAAGCCTCTAAAAACCATACATTATTTTATAAACGAATAGAAACAAAATATTATATACCTATTTTCTGATCGAAAAGTAATTCTCGCACACCCATAATTTTTAAAGCGACCATTTTGTCGTTGATCGTTTGACGGTCACATTACGTAACATTCCGCCGCTAACTGTAAAAAAAATTACCTGATCATTCCATTTACGCGGACGGCACGCATGGGGAGGCGCCCATGCGTGCCGCCCGCGTGCGGTGTACGCCTTGCTCGCCCGCTTGCACCGGCTTGACACTGGTGCCTGATAACATTCAACCTCCCTGTCCAGACATAGTGGAGCGCGTGAAGCGGCCGCGCGCGGAGGGCGAGGAGGTGTTCCGGCCGGACACGGGCGCGCTGGACACGGACGAGTACGTGGTGGCCGCCATGCGCGACTGCTGGGCCGAGGACCCCGCCGCGCGCCCCGACTTCCCTACGCTGCGCACGCGCCTCAAGAAGATGAAGTCTGGCAAGTTAGTACACTGTGCTTAGTGCCTGCTTCACTTGATGTTTGTAAAAACAGGAGTTACATGGTATGGGTTGTTATTGTTGATGGTTGTTGGGTGTGGAGTATGAAGGATGCACATGAATGATTCATATACATAGATTGAGTCTGATTTTTATGAAACTGAAATATAGCTAATATACATACTTAAAATAACACAAATACTTAATTATTTATTTATTAGGGAAATAAAATATTGCATGGATTCATAGTAGGTAAATAAAAAATACAAAGTTACATTTTGTCAACAAAACTAGGTAATGTCAAACAACAACTGCAACTTCTCCACTTTTAAATCATTTTTAGGAACAACAATTAAACACTTTCCAAATTTATCCTAAAAATTAAAGATTTTGCAATTAATTACATTATACCTATCAATAAATGTATTTTCTTAGGTCAAGAAACGTTATGGACCAAATGATGGATATGCTGGAGAAGTATGCGAACAATTTGGAAGAACTAGTCAACGAGAGAACAAGATTGCTGATAGAAGAAAAACAAAAAACCGAAGACTTACTGCACCGAATGCTGCCAAAGTAAGTTGCTTGTCTGACGTGAGGTAACGTTCCGTACATTATGTGTTATGTTCATCGTCACTATCAGATCAATGTCCCTCTAACTGACCTGTCATGTTTGTGGCTTTGATTATTTAACTGTTGTGTACATTTAATTTGTGTAGCGAATCCCTGGCGTATGTACTTATTTATTTGGTCTGTTTATTTAATTTCAAAATGCTTAAAATGAATGTTTATCGTATTTAAGCTCTCAATATATTGATGGGTGCAACACAGAGTGGACAAAACACCTAATTTAACAGCTTCAATGGTACCAGTCGTACTTATATATCTATGAGACCCTAGTCGCACGACCACTACGCAAGTGTGTAGGTTTCAGTCGATGTACAATAACGTCCTAGCATTAAGCGACACTATAATCCCCTACGTTACTAATAAGTTATGCGACAGTTTGGTGTAATTAATGTACATGTAAGAAGTGAGGAAGACGCAAATACAACAAGCTGCATCACTCTCCCGGCGCTGCAGTGGTGTGCGTACTGGTTTACATTTAGTCCAGTCATTATAAGCCCTCATACCTCCTCTACAGCTCCGACTCTTGATTCTATAAAAAATGTATTATTTAAACAAAATACGCCGTCAATTCTACCATGAAATATTGAACCAATTTTAGGGGATGTGTTAAAATTTATTCTACATGTCATTTGACTTCTGTAATTTTTCGTATTTTTGGGTGTTAAAATATAATAGTTGCCTTATACAATGATAGGAAAAATCTGTAATATTTCCTCGAATAACATACGAATTCAAAACTTTTCAACATTCGACATGGACTCGATGTAAAGCAGTAGTAAGTACATACTCTTTTTCAAAAAAAAAAGGAAAAAAAACTAATTGTATTGACTTTGTTGTACTTGTGTTCTTTTCCAGATGTGGAGGTTGAATCCATAATAGAAATGTCGTGAAAATGTCTTGAGGTAATTAACTCCGTACTGGTGATTGTAGTTAATACTTACAGCTTGTAGCTGTAGGTGTTTAGTATCAGTTGAGATGATCGCGTTCGTTCTAACAGCCTAGAGCTTGCTTGGGACTTGTGGCGGTAGACCATAGGTGTTGGAGCTAGCATCGTAACGTCCAGCCCGTTAATCTTCGCTAGGTGTGTGGGTGTCTTTACTCTGATTTTTCCTCTAATAACTACATTAAAGGCATGCGTTTTATTTATAATACTTTAATATTAATTTGTATTAATATAATTTTAAAGGTATGTAATGTTTTATGTACCAATTAATTGTTATTTCTAACCATCACAGTTTACACGCGGAGATCAAGAGTTGTGAGTCTATTGAAATAAAATAATACTTATAATATTTAGAAGTAAGTTCTTAAAAATGTTTAATATAATGCTCTGATTAAATTGTTAGTAATGATGCAATTCACAATATTGTAGATAACAAGTGAGTTTACTGTAAATATTAGTTTGTAGACTATATCACATATTTTATTTACGATATGTTTTTTACCTCTTTGTATATAAAACTGGCTTGTATATTTGCTACATACACAAAACATCAAACACATTCAAAACTTATTATTATAGTGAACCGATGCGCACAGTGTAATTTTTTCTTTAGCTACTTCTACTATAACCGCTTTCTAAGTAAAACGTTGGTAGTGGTAGTTTTAATTAAAGCATGGTTTAGAAACATTGTGAATACCTTTTTTTTCTTCATTACCATTTTAGCCATAATAATGTACTTTGGTCATAACATAAATACTTTCACTTCAACCTAGTTACGATTTGTACACTGATCTCCATAATCTAGATATAGTAAACCCAACTTAAGACTGAAACGAAAGAGGCGCTGTCGGACGCATTTGACATTCATTTGACCAATCATTGCACACTAGTAATTGACAGATGAATGAACACAACGTACTTATGAATGACTTTTCGTTAGTTCCAATTTTTGCCATTTCAGAGTTAAGTTGGGCGGACTGTACAAATATTTTACTATGTAACTTGATAAATGAATTATGAAAACCATCCATCCACGTAGCGCCATCAAGCGGAATTACTATGAAACTAATCTTAATCGATAAACGAAAGCAATCGATTTTACACTACAATTTTATAACTGTGTATTTATATTATAGAGATCGAAGCATTTGAAGCACGTAGCGTTCGCGATGAGGAGAGGAGCGATATAAGCGTTGGTTCGTCTTGTTATAGGTCAGTCGCGCACCGGCTGACGACGGGCGAGGGCGTCGAGCCGGAGTCGTTCGACTCGGTCACGATATACTTCAGCGACATCGTGGGCTTCACCGCCATGTCCGCCGAGAGCACGCCGCTGCAGGTCGTCAACTTCCTCAACGACCTGTACACGGTCTTCGACAGGATCATACGGGGCTACGACGTTTACAAAGTTGAGACTATAGGAGATGCGTACATGGTTGTAAGTATCGCATGCAAGAATTATACGTAGATAATGTAGATATTAGTTTTTCTGTTTGTTTGCTCTAGTAATTTTTTATTGTTATGTTTTGAACAGGATGTATGTGTCGTGGCCATATCGTAGATTTGCTCACATCATGAAATGATCGACCATATCATGAAATGGTCGCATTTCATGAAAATCGTCTACGTTTCACGATTTGGTCATCAACGTCAAATCGTAAAAACGCGGAATATAGGGCATAATTTCGAACCGTGACGTCTCCGGCGCTGCGGAAGGCGCAGCCCCTTCGCCCTTGCGTAACAAAGCACAGACACCCACGCTCGCCTGCGCAGCTTCGGCTTGCTGGTCGCCTTTGGCGACCAGCCTCAGCCGCTCCGGCTCGCCCGGGTCTACGTTTTGTTACAGCGGGCGGGGGCTGCCCTCCTTCCGGGTTCTAAAAAACACTCTAGGGGTAGGGCATACAAGACTACGTGGAGTAGGGGTAGGCTAATTCGATTATGTAACCAATTCGACCTACCTACACTTTGAAGAATTTGACTGAGTAGTAATGGAAATGAGTATTCATTGTTTTATATCCAAAATCAACTCAATTTTTATGCTTCCGTTCAATGTTACTCGTTTTTAACAATTGACGTGAATTGTATTCTGCAATTCGCAATTTTTGTTGCTACTCTTTTACTCTAGGCCGAATTGACAAGAGAAACAACTTTTATGCCAACGGCCGCCATCTTTATACATAAACAAAGCGCTTGCAGCGCCTCTACGGGTAATTAATGTAACTACTTTACGATATGATCAAAATAACCTTTTTTTTTATGGAATTAATGCATGTGCTACACGGCTTCAAACCGTGGTTTGAAACCGAAACAGCACGAGTTGCGCTTTGCCGGCTACACGGTTTCAAACCAATCAATTTTGGTTTGAAACATCAGTGTGTGAGAGATCGTCCCGCGACAATCACGTCTCTACGCTCGACCGTACGGCCACACAACGACGTCATGGCGCACCTATCTGCACAACAACGAGTTGGAGTGTGTCTTACTCTTTTGTGTGCAAATGAAGGAAAAAAAGAAATTAAAAAAAGAATATGGATGAAGCGATGGTTAAAAGAGAGATTAACCCTTAGTCATATCAACTTAATTAACCTACTGGACTTCGATGACATAAATAACTTTCTAAGGATGGATAAAGAAAGCTTTTATGAATTACTGTCTAAGGTGGGGCCAATTATAAGTAAAAAAGACACAAACATGAGACAAGCTATATCTGTTGAAGAGAGGCTTTTAGCCACACTAAGATTTCTATCTACTGGAAGAAACTATAAGGATTTAAGATATAGCTCGATAATATCACATCAACTACTATCAAAAATCATTCCTGAAACTTGCTGGGCCATCTACAAGGTTTTGAAAAAAACAATCAATGTAAGTAATCTGTAATATTTATTATTGTTTTCTAAAAACTAACATTTCTTTCAATATTTCTCCCGCCGGACCCTCTGCATACAACACTGCATTTTCACTTACGTTGACATTTGGATGTGTAATTTGTAACGAACTTGGAATGATTTGGTAAGAATGAGACGAAGCAGGTGACGGATGTTGTGTATGAGAGGAAGGAGAAGTGGGTGATTGAATGGGAATAGGACAATTTGGTGATGGTGAATTCACTGGTTGAGAGATTACGTAAGAATGAGATGAAACAGACGACGGATGTTGTGTATGAGGGGAAGGAGAATTGGGTGATTGAATGAGAATAGGACAATTTGGGGGTGGTGAGTTCACTGGTTGAGAGATTACGTAAGAATGAGATGAAACAGACGACGGATGTTGTGTATGAGGGGAAGGAGAATTGGGTGATTGAATGAGAATAGGACAATTTGGGGGTGGTGAGTTCACTGGTTGAGAGATTACGTAAGAATGAGATGAAACAGACGACGGATGTTGTGTATGAGGGGAAGGAGAATTGGGTGATTGAATGAGAATAGGACAATTTGGGGATGGTGAAGATTGGATATACTGATAGCTGTTAGAGGAATTCGAAGAAGGTGAGTGTCCGAAGTACGATTGAGCGGAGTGATGTGTTCTTGATGGAATTTCAATTTTAGTGTCAAGGGTCAAATTGTTAGTCTTAGCAAGAAATATGATCTCTGAAATTAATTTCTCAGCTAGATCTCGCTGCTGACCAGGGGGTATTTCTTCCATTTTCTTGCCTACATATACCCCGAACGCATTTATTTCGGTTCCGATGGTTAATAATTTATTTGCTGTATCTATTAGTTTTTCTTTTTTAATTTCGATGTTGCGTCCTTTTGACAGCTTTTTTGGTTTCGTCCCGTCTATTTGTTGTTCCTGAAACAAAAATGTACATATAACGTTAGTAGATTTTAAATGACATTATTTATATTTTATGTTGTTACAGCTGCCGTCAACGGAGGAAGAATGGAAAATGTCTGCGAAGTTATTTGAAACGCAATGGCACTTCAATAATTGTGTCGGTTGTATGGACGGGAAACACATTTTAATACAAAAACCGCCTGAAAGTGGATCTCTTTTCTTCAACTACAAGAGCACATTTAGCGTAGTTTTATTTGCCATCGTAAATGCTAATTACGAATTTATTTACGTCCACACAGGCTCAAACGGGAGCCAATCTGATGGAGGCATATTCAAGGAGACATCATTTTATGCAAAGCTTACTTACAATCAATTGAATTTACCTGAATCCTACTTGTTACCAGAAACAGATATATCTGTACCATATGTTTTTTTAGGCGATAGTGCTTTTGCGCTTGAAAAACATGTTATGAAACCATTTCCTGAACGAAACATTTCAAGGGAGCAAACAATATTTAACTACAGATTATGCAGAGCTAGGAGAATTGTCGAAAACGCTTTCGGCATCCTTGCGTCTCGTTTTCGAGTTTTTAGACAACCGCTTAATTTAAGCCTCGAAAATATAGATGGAGTTGTATTGGCAAGTTGTGCCTTACACAATTATTTGAGGAAAAAGTCGAAAACATATTTGACACCTACGTGTGTTGATAGAGAAGACTTAGAGAGTGGTACTTTTATTAATGGGAATTGGCGTCAAGCAACAAATGAACTAACATCTTTGCAAAGAAACATTCAGAGGCCTTCGACAGATGGGAAGAACGTCAGAAACACTCTAACTCAGTATTTCAATGGTGCCGGCAGCGTCACTTTTCAAGACAGAATGATAAATTGATGATAAATTTCGTAAATACCTAGTTAAAATAAATAATAAATTACATAGATGTATAGATATTTAAGGATCTTGCAATGTATATTATACTAGTAATTACATAAGCCAGATGCTACGTATAAATAAATCTCTGTTTTGAAAGTAATCTGTTTAACATGGTACCATCCCTACCAGCTAATCATATATTCTAGTAGGTACTTATTTTACCCATATTTAGTTGAGATTCGCAAATAAATGCTACCTATAGTTACCATACTTCCTAAGGAAACATAATAATATTATGTGTTACCGGCACTCTGTCTAATTTGGGTATTGTATACTAACAGCTATTACCTACTATACGTCTTACAGTATAAAAAGAATAATAAATCATACATTACCTTAACAGTTTTGGTAGGTATTCTATATAATTATTCCCGAGGTATTAAATAAGTAGAATACTGAATTAAACGGATTGCCGGTAATATACAAATATACAACTTACGTCTTCGTCGTCACTCACGAGTGAATCGACTCCCTTTCTCTTCACATCATTTTTTTTGTCCAAAAATGTCATTATATCGAAATACCACAGATTTGGCTTATGAACATCACTAGTGGATGATCCAGTGCGGTGTTTTGATTCTTTGACCTGAAAAGTTATCGTAAAATAAGTGGGTAGGTATTAAATACTACATTATGAGGAAACGTAATTGGGTGGATACCAAAGATGTATTAAATATCTAGATGGAACGTCTAATCCGCGAAATCAAACGTGTCAAACGTAACAAACATATCATTACGCACAGATTACGCACACATAGACAATAAATGAACGCGAAAAACATCGCCTACACGCACACATGCTTGATAATGTTGCCTTGTTTTTTTGTTTTCATTGTAGGGCGACGCTCAATCTAGATATTTAAAACATCATTGGTGGATACATGAAATATTAAAAAAACTCCACCAAAAAGTAAGAAATAATGCCTTTAATACTGCATTCACACCAAATAACGTAAGTACTTTGAAGTCGGGCGTGCGTGAAGCATGCACAATTTTTTTTGGGTTTTTACGTAATATGTAGACTTACATAGTTACATAAGTATTTAACTGCATAATTATCAAAACTGATAGGTAGGTAATTCTGTTATATTTAATTAAAAGTGACTTACCTTTTTGGATTCCCGTATATAAGATATCCTTAAACTGTCCATTTTTTTTTTGGCAGACGCGGCGTTGGCCGATGGGTCGATTTCTTTCAATTTCTCGGCTAATATATTCCACGCATTTTTTTTTTGAACACAATCTTTATAGGACTCTGCTGTGAGGTCCCAAAGACAGGGCAAGTCTCTATACATTTCTATAAATTCACTCAACACTTCCCGCTCTTTCTGCTCTCGTGACATTTCGTCGTAATTGTCGTTGAATTGATTTAAGTAATGCGTGCGTCCGCGCTCGCCGCTGCAGGCAGACTGCGTTCGCTTGGTTTGAAACAGACGGCTACACGGTTTCAAACCAATGCTTCTGCCAGTGGTTTGAAGCACAAGCCTTTCTACCAAGGGCGTTTGAAGGTCAAGCGAAATTTGGTTTGAAACTACTGTCTACACGGTTTTAAACCTCGGTTTCAAACCACGGTTTGAAGCCGTGTAGCACATGCATAAGGTAGCAAACGAGCATACAGCACCACCCTTCCGCTGCCGCCCATGGCAATTGTGACCGACTTAGAACAAGATCCAATTTAGGGACTAGGGTGGTTAGTCCGATTAGTAGATGGTGTTAGAATGTTAGTTGGTTAGTTTGTTAATAAGTGTGAGGACAGGTAGTTAATATTAGTATTGTCCAGTTAGTAATGATTAGTGTGAGTCTTGTTCCAATTCGGTCACAGATGCGTTGCTACCCCTGAGGACTGAGATGGTCGCCTCTAAAAAAGTTAACCGGCTCCACACCTTCCTATCCGGAACACAATAGGGTAGTTGACTAATTTTTAAAAACTAATTCATAGTGTTCCTTATGGTCTAATTTAACTAAATTATTAATATTTCATTTAAATACAACCTGTAACATATTTTATTTTATATTTTTATGAACTACTTGACATTACCTCAACAAAACACGTCAAACTGTCATGGCGACTCGTGTGACGTCACGCGGTGCAATACAAAGTTTCGCTTTCGTTGAGTTGAGTGGGTGTTTAACAAGTTTTTACAAATTACGTTCACAAAATGGATCATAAGTATTATAAATACTGTATAGTGCCTCAGTGTGAAAGTTCAACTATCAAAACACCAAATAAACTATTTGTACAAGTGCCTCGAAAGGAACAAATGCGTAAAAAGTGGCTACAACTTGCAAGACGGGTTGTGAATGTATCTTCCGATTCCAGAATGTACTTTTGTGAGGATCATTTCGATGTAAGTTGTAATTTTTTTGCTATAAGTAAATTAAATATATTATTACGTTATAAGTAACAAAGTTCACAGTTCTCGATACTGAGATTCACATTTTTATTAGGTTAGAATCCTTATTGTAACAAAAAAATTCTACTATATTCTACACTAAGACTTTTTAACTTATGACCAATATTTTGTTACAGTTGCCAAACGATATGGAGAATTATATGGAATATCATATCACGGGATTTGTTTTGATGAAACCCGATACTTTGCCAAGTAAATTTGATTGTCAACCAGATAGGCGAAAACGGAAAGGAAGCAGTTCAGAACTACCATATGCTCTAAAAAGACAGAGGATGACAATAATAGAAGAGTGCTTAAATGAATCAATTGAGAGCAGCATTGCCAGTACTACTTCAGTTCAAGTAGATACTTCTGTTACGAGTCCAGGTACTTTCTTACTTATTCATTAAATTTATTTATTTCTTCAAATATACTTCAAACCCAAAACATTATGTGCATAACTTATAGAACATTAATAATAATTGTTCAATAATAGTAAGGATATTACTTCATAATTTATCTCATGCTCAATTTAAAATCTGTATTTTGTCAATGTCTAGTAGTTTATTTTTATATGTATGTTTTATATGTTTATGGTTTTTATAACTATTTAATATAAGAACTATCAAGATATGCATATATCGTTAATGATAACTTTTATTAAGCTTGTTTATTTTTTATTGTTAACATATACCTACTATTTTTCAGATTTAGACATAATTGAAGATTTTCATGAAGCTAGAAAAACAGCAGATAAATGTATACAAGTATTGTTGACAAAGAAATACAGAAGCAAAGCATCTCAAACACAAACAAAGTTAAGGGACCAGGCAGCTTCACCACCATCGCCATTTAGATATAGCAAAACAGTTTCTACATCTCCATTAAAAGTTGAATGTTCTAAGCTATCAAGACTATGTAATAATTATTGCATGTGGTTTAATTAATTTACAAGATTCACTGATTAAATGAAACTTCAAATGATGTCTTGTTTTATTTATTATACAAAATTTAATACTGAAAATAAGCTAATACATACACATTTATATCAAAGCCTACTTAGTACTTAGGTCTTGTTTATTATACTTTGATACAATAATTGATATACATTGCTTTTCCAAAATGGAACCAAATTATTTACTGTAATATTTTCAACAAATTGTTCATCAAAATCAACATAATATAACATTTCAATGTTCTTATTTTCAGTAAAGTTTGGATCAGCTACACAAAATATACATTTTTTTAAATTAGCTAAATACATCTGTATTTGTATTTGTAAATAATATTTTTCAGCAGGCTTTCCATCTTTTATATAAGTCAAATAAGTTTTTGTACTTGTGGGACACTTAATTTCTACGATGTAATCTTGACAGATCCCATCTGGTGAACCAGCAATCATAGGGTATTTGGAACTCAATATTAGTCCACACTTTCTAATATTTACTTTTAAATTCTGTTCCAAAGTTTTCCTCACCGAGTCTTCTAAGATTCTTCCTCTTTTCATTGCTGGCGTGTCAGGAATTTGTCCACCCATAATTAGTGATATTAAAGTGCCATCTGTCGTCTTACACCGACTTACATCAAAAGCTTTGGATGCTGTTATCCGTCCATACCTTAGTTCATACCAAAGTCTGCTTTTGGTCTGGTTTCTTGTTTCTTCTTCTATTTTTCTGATAGTGGCATCTGATATTTTAACATTGTGAATAAATATATCACAGCATTTCTCTTTAAATTTAAGGACAAGTTGATGCATCGAAGCTGTAGCCGTTTCGGAGAGATTTGAGTCAGGCTGGTATTTTAATAATTCAGTCTTCAAGTTTTCTTTTTCTTGCTTCTTCCAAATACTTTGATAGGATGCTTGAGTTCGACGGCAAACTAGGACTTCCCTTGGACATTTCTTTCGCAGTTATGTACTTTAGGCTTGTACCAATTTGTGATAATTTAGACTTTTTCCAGTAACAATCAACAGATGTACATGATGGCTCTTCACTCCACCTATGGACCCACATGATAAAAGCTATGGCGTGCTTACAACCGCCTTGGGAAGCTACACAGTCATGGCATTCCACAGAACAAATTATGTCATCTTCTTCATCAATAATTAATGTCACTGCATATAATTTAGATCGCACTTTATGCTCTGGACATATTTTACATTTTACTGTACAAAGTTTTCCGTCACGTTTCAATTGCACATAACTAACTGCATCATCACCATTTATGATGGACGAGATGATCTGAAAAAGAAATATTCGTGTTATATTTGTGTAAACATAACCTATATGAAATTATCTGATCGGTATTAGATACTTCTGCTGAATGGTTATCAGGTAGGCTAGAGTTACTTTTATTATTTTGTTGATGTACTGTTGTATACTTACAATGAAGTTTTGATATTTCGGAATTCTGCAGAGCAAAAATTGGTGTTACCTAGTTGCGAAAAATACACCCAACATAACAACATCGATCCTGGGCAAATTACTGCTATTCGCTTTAACAAATCCTGCTTCCATTGTAATAAACTTATGGATGTTTTGGGCTATCCATTAAAAGTCTTGAGTCTCTTCGGTAGTCGTTTATTTGTATGGAAGAGCACAGTCAAGTCACAACTTTTCAAGTCGGCAGTTACACAAGTCTCTACAGGAATACAGGATTCGAATTGCACAGTTAGCACTGTCACTGTCTGTACGGTAGTGGCGGTTGACAACTCACTGACACATTGACAGTTCACTGACTAGCGTCGTGAGGTGTTGCCAGTGTCAATATGCCAGTGCAGTGTGTCGCCACACCACCCCCCTACGAAGTAACTAAAAATATAATTTTTACATTACCACTAATAGGGATACAATGGTATTATATTCGTAAAACTAGACAAAAGACTAAAAATAAAATGTTGCAATAAACAATATACTGACATAAACAATGCAATGAAAATAAACAATATACAAAAATGACAACCAAAGAAAAAACATTGCAATTAAAACACTAAATAACAACATTAGATTTTCTTACAAACTATAAATCTAATACAGATTTGAATTTTACAGTACGACCTGAACGGGTTACAGTTGGTTGTGGTGGTCGTACGTTGTCGGAGAGCTTTGGCGGAGACACAGTAGGAGATGCAGCAGGAGTTGTTGAAGGAGCTATTGTCTGATCGAGGCTACTGTCCGGATCAGACATGAGGTAGGCTGGTTTTACACGGTCTATGCTCACTTCTTGGTGTTTACCTGCGATGTCGAGGGTTATGGTCTTGTTACCGTGTTTCAACACCTTGTACGGTCCGGTGTAAGGCGGCTGTAAAGAGCGACGAACGGTGTCGTCCCGCAGGAAAACATGGGTTGAAGCAGGCAGATCTCTAAATATAAACGATGTGCGATTGCTGTGACGAGATGCTGGGATGGGACGAACGTCCGTCATCTTACGCCTTAGCTGGGAAACAAAACTCTCGATATCCTGTTGGTCCCCTTGAGAAACACTGGGGGCCAAGAATTCTCCTGGCAACCTCAGTGGTTCTCCGTAGAGCATTTCTGCTGCGGAGCATTTGAGGTCGTCCTTGAGAGAGGTGCGAATGCCGAGAAGGACGAGAGGAAGGGCTTTGTGCCAGGTGTTGTTATGGCACATTAGAGCTCCCTTCAATTGGCGGTGAAAACGTTCCACCATGCCGTTCGCCTGAGGATGGTAACTGGTCGTTCGGGCACGTCTGGTGGCTCCGAAGTCCATGAGGCGTCGGAACAACGTAGATTCAAATTGACGTCCCTGGTCCGTTGTTACCGTGATGGGGATGCCGTAACGCGCAATCCAGCCGTTGAAAAAATGTTCGGCAACCTCCTCAGCGGTGATGGATGTCATGGGCCAAGCTTCTGGCCACCTGGAGAAACGGTCTATTGCCGTAAGACAATAATTGAATCCATTCGAAGGTGGTAGAGGGCCTATAATGTCAAGATGCACGTGCCTGAACCTTCCTGGTGGTGTAGGGATATCACCAAGTGGGGATGTGATGTGTCGCGTGACTTTGCTTTTCTGGCAGGCTTGACACTCGCGTGCCCACGTGCGGCAGTCTTTGGCGATGCCAGGCCAGACAAAGCGGTCAGCGATCAGGCGCGCTGTTGCACGCGCTCCCGGATGGCTTAAATTGTGTAGACGCTCGAAGGTTGGGCGTCGGTGACTCGGTGTTAAATACGGTCGCGGCTTTCCGGTAGATACATCACAATAAATAGTGGTACCGGTTCCTGGTATCACTGTTGCTTCCAATTTTAATGATGACTCTTTGCGCATCTTGTCGAGCTCTGCGTCACAACGCTGAGACTCTGCGAGGGCGGTGTAATCATCATCCAGCTGAATTGCTTCAATCCGGGACATCGTATCCGCGACAACGTTGTCTTTGCCGTGGATATGCAAGATGTTTGTGGTAAATTGGGAAATGAATGACAGCTGATTTAATTGTACAGGAGGTAACTTCTCACGTCGTTGTAAGAACGCGTAAATGAGAGGTTTGTGGTCGGTATATATAGTGACCTCCTGTGCCTCCAAAATGTGTCGGAAATGTTGAACGGCTTCATATACTGCTAGCAGCTCCCTATAGTACGCAGGCCAGGTGGACTGGCGCGAGGCAAGCTTCTTGCTGAAAAAGGCAAGTGGCTGCCAGCAGTTGTCCACGCGTTGTTGCAGACAAGCGCCAACGTGAGTGGAGGATGCGTCTGTAAACAATCCGAGGGGAGCGCCAGGTTTTGGATGACACAGAAGAGTTGCCTGGGCAAGATGGTCTTTACAACTTTGGAATGCTTGTTCAAGGTTCGGTGTCCATGGGACGGGTTTAGCTCCCTTTAGCTGGCTCGACACTAGGATGTCGTTTAGCGGGGCTTGTAGTTCTGCAGCCTTTGGGATGAATCGTCGGTAAAAGTTGACCATTCCGAGAAACCTGCGGAGGCCTTCTACGGTCTTAGGTAGAGGGTAGTTCCGCAGAGCTTCAATTCTGTCCTGTGGTGGACGTATGCCTTCGTGTGAGATGTGGTAGCCTAAGAAGACAATTTCTTTCTCAGCCAGGACACACTTGGCGGGATTTATGACGACACCATATTTGGAGAGTCGTTGGAACAAGGCGCGTAAGTTCCGTGCGTGGTCATCGGCCGAGCGCGAAAACAGCAGAATGTCATCGACATATGGGAAGCAGAAATCGAGTCCCCTTACGACTTCGTCTATAAACCGCTGAAAAGTTTGCCCAGCGTTGCGCAAACCGAACGTCATAAAGGGGAACTCGAATAGTCCAAATGGTGTTGTGATTGCTGTTTTCGCAACATCTGGCTCGTGTACTGGAATTTGTTGGTAGGCCTTAACTAGGTCGATTTTCCCAAATATAGTGGCGCCAGCCAGATTGTGTCCAAAATCGGCAATGTGCCGTACGGGGTATCTATCTGGGACGGTCCTTGCGTTCAGGGCACGATAATCGCCGCAAGGCCGCCAACCGTTCTCACCCTTCTTGGCCAGGTGCAGGGGTGAAGCCCAGGGACTCTTTGAGGGTCTCGCGGTGCCACATTGTACCATGTCCTCAAATTCCTTCTTAGCAATTGAGAGCTTTTCAGGTGCAAGTCTCCTGGGTCGGCATGCTACTGGTGGGCCATCTGTTGTCAAAATGTGGTGTATTGTTGTGTGTTTGACTGTTCTTGGAAGTCCAGGTGGCCTGGTGATGTCAGGGAACTCCTGGAGTATTTCAGAGAACTGGTTGTCCGTCACAACCACAGCTTTAATACTTACCTGTGCTACGTCAGTCACCTGTGCTGGGGTTGAGAGTTTAGTTAAACCGTCAATCAGTTTTTGATTAGCACAGTCTGGCAGTAGGTTGTAATGTGCCAGGAAATCCGATCCGATTATAGGAATGCTGACGTCAGCAATTATGAAATCCCACTTGAAGTCGCGGCGAAGATTTAAATTTAAATTTAGAGTGAGTGGGCCATAGGTCCGGATAATGCTTCCGTTGGCGGCGCAGGCTTCATAATTTGTGGGATGCACCGTGCCCTTAACTAATTGTCGTGGGAAACAGGAGAGATCAGACCCAGTGTCGATCAAAAACTGACTCCTGGATCTAAGGTCTCTGATGAATAACCGGCGGCCAGGTTTCAAGCAATCAGCAGCCGCCACTACTGACTGCTTAGGTCGTTTCCCTTCTGAGCCCAGGAGCAAGGGCTGGTACACTTTGTTGCTTTTTCAGCAAATCTTTTATGGTACCAGCATGTCCCCACCTTTTGTTTGGTTGCTGATCGACTGCGTGAACGAGGCCGGTGGGATGTCGATCTATTATGCCTGTGCTGGTTTAAGCTGAGGGTCTCGACCCTCTTTGACAGTTCTTCTAACCGTTGTAGTATGGTATGAAGATCGGTTGAGTTAGGGCTGGCAACAGCGTGTATTGCTGGCGGTGGTGGGAGAGACGAATCTACAATGGCATCTGCTATTTGTGCTACCCTGTCTAACGGTAAGTCAAGTTGTGCCATTAGTATGCGCTGGACTTCTTGTGGTAGCCTACGTATCCATAATTCCCGGATAATGGATTCATCACCCGTGTTGTTACCTGCCAAGGAACGAAGGTGCCGGAGAAAAGCTGAAGGTTTCCTATCCCCCAACATTTCCTCACTGAGTAATTGCCGTACACGCTGTTCGCTGGATACTGAGAACCGCTTAATTAACTCTGTTTTGAGGTACTCATATTTGTCTTTAGAGGGAGGATTGGAAATAATGTCCTCAACCTGGTCTGCCAGTCTTGCATCCAGCATAGCAAGCACATGTCCATACTTAGTAGCGTCCTGTGTTATGTTTGCGATCTCAAACTGTGCCTCGGCCATAGCAAACCACATTTTTGGTTTCTCCGGCCAAAAATTGCTCAACTTTACTGCTACACCCATGATATTTGCTTCGGGTTTAGTGAGAGCTGCAAGTTGAGCTTGAAGCTCAATAACTTGCTTCTGTACCTCATCCTGAGACATGTTAGTAAATATAAAGACACAAACACCAGTAAAGCAAAATGTATAACAATAATAGAGTTCAAAATAGTTAAGTGCAAAGTAAAATTAATAATTAGTGGTAAAATAATCAGTAATTGTAAATAAAAGATGATATTATAACCTTCCACTAATCAGCATTTGGCATTCACATGAGTAGGCATGAATATCATGCAACAATGTAATGTAATAAAAAATAAAAATTTAAACTATTAATAATACAATCCAGGATATTAATTGTTGAGAAACACACAAACACAAATTGTAGAAATTGTAGAACACGTTATGCAGTTAGTTATTTTAGTTATCGTAAGAATGTCTTAGAATGTTCAAAAACTTACGTACAGTTCTGACGTAAAACCAACCTTGCAGGAACGGAACGCAATAAGACTTGACGTTTTTGACGTACGTCACTGTTACTTTGACGTGTCACGTCACTATGATACGTGACGTAGGTACGTTGTCAAAGTATGGCCGTTAGCTTCCCGCAAATTTTAGTTCCGATGAAAAAACACTTGGTGGCGCTGATGTCGTTGTTCGACGATTTATGTTAAAAAAATTGAATTTGTTTGAAAAAAAAAACGCACTTTCACACACACTAATCACACAATACACACTGTGAGCTGTATGTAGGTCGCATGTATGACCTCGGGGCTCCTTGCGCGCCGAATAGGTTCCGTGCCGGCGATCTGTACCGGGGATCGCGCGGCCGAAGTTGCGACGAAAATTGACGAACGATGAATATTCGCGCTGACTGCTTCGTGCAGGCGGTGCAGGTCCTCAGTGCGACCTCCTGGGCACCATACACGATGCTCGGGCTCTTTGCCAGGCTTGCCAGCGATCTCTTCAATAGATCGAAGGGTGGCAAGTTTGTGGCGAAGACAAATATTCACGTAGACTCTTGTTCTTAAAGTCGGGTCACCATTTATGGATGTTTTGGGCTATCCATTAAAAGTCTTGAGTCTCTTCGGTAGTCGTTTATTTGTATGGAAGAGCACAGTCAAGTCACAACTTTTCAAGTCGGCAGTTACACAAGTCTCTACAGGAATACAGGATTCGAATTGCACAGTTAGCACTGTCACTGTCTGTACGGTAGTGGCGGTTGACAACTCACTGACACATTGACAGTTCACTGACTAGCGTCGTGAGGTGTTGCCAGTGTCAATATGCCAGTGCAGTGTGTCGCCACAAACTTTTTTCTGGTATGAACTTTCTGGAATAACGTTTAATTAAGTTAGGTTTAAAGCAAAAAATAGTACACAGTAATAACTTAACACCACGGTTACCATGCCACGCACGATATGTCAATTGTCAAGTTTGTTTTGTATTGCACCGTGTGACGTCATGCCTCGTCATTGGCGTTCGTTGTCACGTGACTAGTGACGGAATTTTCGGAATTTAATTTGTTAAAAATATTAAATAATCATGATTTATTTAATCAATGGGATCGATTTTCCTTATTTATAAATAATAAGCTACCATAAAAAACAGAAATCTTCAAAATATTTTCTTACTGTCAACTACCCTATTGCTCTTAAAAACAATTATTATGACGGTAGGAATGGTACGAGTACCTTGGCGGGCGGTGGCGGTGGAAACGATTTCTCATCATTGATCTGCTCAAACCACATCATGATGTGGCCAATACACAGTTGAACATATCATGAAATGCGACCATTTCATGATATGGTCGATCATTTCATGATGTGAGCAAATCTACGATGTGGCCACGACATGTTTCCCAAACAAGTGGGTTCATTATGTATGTACATAATATACATTCAATAATAGTTGTTATGAGAAGCATATTGAAGCACTATGATTAAAGACAATGTTTTTTATATTAACACCTTTTTAAGCTGGCATTGTATAAAAGTATATTTAAATAATATTTATATAATAGGTAGCAAATGAAATATTTTCTTATATTTCAATTCAGGTATCAGGGTTGCCAATAAGAAATAACGACAGACACGTGGGGGAGATCGCGTCAATGGCACTGGAGCTACTGAATGCCGTCAAGAGTCACAAAATATCTCATAGGCCTAACGAAGTTCTCAAGCTAAGAATAGGAATTCATACAGGTAAATAGAAATCGTTTGTGTACCTTTGCACAGTTTCTCTCTTTCATTGCGAAAACTAGGTATACTATTATCACTCCTGCGGCCCTCATCACCACAATCATCACTACTACCACCATCATCGGCGCCACCATTACCGTTTGTTGGATTGTGTGGTAGCCAATAATGAATTGTGTTGTAGGTGCGTGCGGGTTCATTCTAATAAGAGTCTTATAATGTTCAATAACCACTGTTTCCATTTCATAAAGAAAGATACATTAATACAGATATATAAATTTTGATCGATTTTTTTACACCAACTCACAATAAATTAGCACAATAATCGATATCATCTCGAATTGACGTAGCAGGAAAAATTAAACACTAACTTATATTTTCCCCTTGTTTCCTCACCAGGAGCGGTAGTAGCCGGCGTAGTGGGGCTGACGATGCCGCGCTACTGCCTGTTCGGGGACACGGTAAACACGGCGTCGCGCATGGAGTCCAACGGCGAGCCGCTGCGCATCCACATCTCGCCCAGCTGCAAGCACGCGCTCGACAAGCTCGGCGGGTACGTCGTCGAGCCGCGCGGGACCATACCCATCAAGGGGAAAGGACAGGTATTGGCTTTTGTCGATCATACATAGATATACTTAGTTAAACTTCTTATTCTGAAAGGAGAACCGTGCCCAATAGTGGAACGTGATGGGTTGAGTTGAGATGATGATGATGATACGTTAAGATAGGATCTTTTAAAGGCAACTGTTGGTCTTCTGCCTTGTAAAATTTAAATCATTACGCAAAGTAACGCGAAGAAAGAGTAGGTAAGACCATTCTTAAAAGAGCCTGTAAAGCATCTAAGACTGATGAGGAATGTTTTCTGTTGTGAGATATTTGTGATGCCATTTCTTTCATTACCTAATTCCTTTCATTAGACACTGCGAAATTGTTACTTTTCTATTAGGTTACTGTTTACTTCATATTCAATTTTGAACCTTACAGTTGCAGACATACTGGCTAGTTGGAGCTACTGAGAAAGCGATTCAGAAGAGACAATGTGTGGAGGGGGAGGAGCGGCCGTTGTTCTGCCGGCCGCGGCGGAGCCCTCGCCTGACTGACTCCAGGCACGCTTCTATATCAGGTAGGTGACATAGTGCAATGCACGCATGGATTATTTTCGCCTACTAAAGGAATGATATTTGTGCATTTGTATATTTAACGATGAGGTAGCTATGTTCAGATCTGCCTGTTATAGATCTAATTGAAACAACAGCATGGATAATCTTAATTTTCGCTGTTCATTTTACTAATCCTGTGCGTTGTCTTGTTTTTGAGAATGTTGAAACCCATGTGTAAGGGCGAGTTTCGTGTCAAATCTCAAGCGCAACTCGCTTTAACCACGAGGTTGGGTTGCGTTCACAGAATTTTGACAATTTTTCTTCTCTATGCCTTGGAACATAATATACACATCTCATTAACGTATCGTTAAATTTAGAAGACGCTTAATCGTTAAAGCAGATCATTAAATATAATTTATCGTCTACATATTTGAATTGTATTGTATCTGGAAAATATTCACAATTGACCCGTACGATGTCTATTGCCCTAGTAAGTATAAGTTCCTAGGTAGCACTTGATGCCATCCCATCAAAGGTTTATGTTGGTTAGAGCTGCGCAGCGAGGGCGCTGTGACGGGCGCGGGTGCGGGCGCGGGCGCGGGTGCGGGCGCGGGCGCGGGCGCGGCCGCGTGCACTTGGGGCGTACGGCAGCGGCTGCACTCGGGCGCGTCGCTGGGCGCCTCGCCGCCCGCGCGCCGCCGCGACAAAGACCTACACCCCGCCACGCGCGCCAGGTACGCTCGCCGATAGATAGATAGAGATAGATAGATAGATGGTGCTGATGTGAATGACAGTAACATGCGCTAGAAATATCCGGTAATAATACAACTGAAACGAAAGCATTCAATTATGATCTTTATGTCTCGGTTGATACGGTTGAATTTTGATTTTATACTTGGTCGGTTTGGAGTGGGTGACGAGTTTTACGTGTTTTATACAACCGCAATTACCAAGACAGAGATCATAATCTAATGCTTTGTTTTTTCTTGGTCCATTGTGGCGTTGTGGTAATGTGCGCAGTGTTTAACTGTCTATGTTCCTAGAGTATGAGTGTTTTTTAATAGACAAAAACCTTAGAGTAGATCTTAGCTAGCTATTATTATTTAATCATCCTCATCATCATTATCATCAACATGTTCATTTCACTTATCTACAATTTGCAACATTTTGTGTGTTTAACATGCACTTTACACATTACACACTTGCTTCTTGATGCTATTTTTTTAAAACACTGTTTTAATACATAATTATAATTAAATTCATTATGTTGTGCAATCGATAAAGAGTTTTAATCAATAAATTAAAGTAATTTTTTATCAGGAAAAATGCGGGATGTTGCCTAGTATTTAAGCTGTATAGATAGACATAATGGTGCCTTTAATAAATCTACTATTTGTTATATTTTATAGTTTTTTGACCGGTGCTTAGTTATTATTAATATAAATTATTAATCTGATGAGTATATTTTATTTGTGTCATGTTATTGTCATACAAAGAAAATCACAATTATAAAGAGACGATCGATATACAAGTAGTAATGTGAGTCACGCGCGTTGCAGACACGCCCTGAGCTCGATCGCGTCGTCGACGGCGTGCGAGGAGGCGGAGGGCGGCGAGGGGCTGCGCGCCGCGCACTCGCTGGACGTGCTGCCGCGCCGCGAGCCGCGCCTGCGCCGCGGACACACCACGCGCTCGCTCGATACCGACGTCACCGTCGCCACCGTCTCCGGGCCCCTCTTCAACGGTACCATCATCGGCATCGTCGACGACCTCCCCAAGACGGAGGAGGATAGCCCCCTCATCCGCAAGTCGAGCCTCTACAAGCACGACCGGCCCAAACGGAAGGTGCACGACGCGAACTACATAGAGTTCTACAAGAAGTGGCGGTCGCTGGAGAACGTGGCGGAGGGCAAGCGCGGCGCGGGGGCGGGGGCGGGGGCGGGGGCGGGCGCGGGCGAGCGCAAGATGCCGCGGTTCGCCATCCGCTCGTGGCTGCTGGGCATCTTCAGCGGCGGCACGCGCTCCAGCAGCTCGTCGCTGCGCCGCGCGCCGCCGCTGCTCGACCGCGAGTCCGCCGTCTGACCGCCGCCACATAAACTTTGTCATCCTAACAGTCGCGTGGTTTCCTAGGGAGCCGTTATGGCACCGTAACAAGTAGCCGTGACGTCATACGTATAACATACAAAATAATTTGTTATTTTGTATGTAATGTTCGCTCATAGGTAGTATCTACTAGTCGTCTGAACATTAATTGAGCATATTCTTTAAAACACTAAGATTATTTGTTAGTCGTAGATGTGTTTTTGGATTTAAAATGCTTTGCCGACACAAAACGTTGATACAGCTCTCCTAGGAAACTGAAATTTGATGTTATCGCTCGTTCGCTGATTTTATTCTATAAATGCACTGTCTATACATACATTATTAAGTGGCTTAAGCAAAACAAGATAACAAATATGTTGAGGTCCCAAATAGTTTTATACAATAAAACTTTTAAGGCGAATAGTGTATTTATATTATATAAATCAGTGTTTGCGACAAACTATTTTTATGTAGATCTATTTAGGGCGGGGTGCTGTACGTATTTAGTAATTTATAAAATGTGTCTGCAATCTGGGGAATAATCGAATGATGATGACACGGCCCGCCCGAAACTAGCCATATTATGAGTCTCACGTAGGAGACGGGGTACGTCAGTGTACCATTTCCATTATTTCATGGTTAAGTTCCTCCCAGATTTGATGCTCGGCGAGCATCGGGTGACGTGAAGAGTGGTGCCATTGTAACCATGCTACTGATGTAATTATAGAATTTAGAAACTCTAGGCCCTAAATGTGAGCATTAAAATGATAATTCGTGGTTTGAAGGCAGCTTGCTTACCCTAGTTTACAGCGGGGTGTAGTTATGACCACAAAAAGCTTCGAGTTTTTATTATAATGGTCACACTCGCACGCTGCTTTCATTATATTCTCCAAACAACGGAGAATTTAGACAGTTTGACCGTCGGTCAGTACGTGCGTTGTTCATACTATTTCTCTATCCTATACCTGTGTATATTAACTATAGTATATAGTATATTATATACATATTGAAATGCTGTTGTAAATAATAAGTGTAAGTAAAACGATGTTACCGTGAATTGTGAAATAAGAGTTTAATGTTATTAAATAATTTCTATTGAACAAGGTCTCTTAATAATACTGACATAGATCACATTAAGCTACGAATGTCACGCGACATGACGGTAGGGCCGGCCGGAGCGGGCCACCGTCGGCCGTGAGCGACCGCTGACGGTCTCGTGTAGGGTAACAAGTTTAACTAGTTAATTCGCTCTTAAGCTTGAAGCTTTTTTCTCATTAAATTTGTCACCAGGCTTATTTTTGGTCCGGCAAACGAGCGGATGTGTCACATACTGGCTATCGCCGTCACCGGATAATATTGTTTAGTTATTTTCAAAGTTATCATTTTTATACTTCAATAACTTTTGAATTTATTTTGATATCATTTCAATTAAATTTGACACATTAGCTCGCTTAGTACTCTATATTATTGGTAGTGGTATGTAATTCCATAGTTAATCGATTTTTCCACTACGTCCAACATGTAAGATAAAGTGGGACCAGGAGAAAAATCATAAGGCAGCTGTCCCACTATCGACAAGTAGTATTTTCTCGTTCGAGAAACGCACATGTATAATATTCCATGTAAACAAAAGAGATGCAAAAAAACTTTACGTTTCTTGAGTGAGAAAATAGCCGACACCATACCCATGGGCGCCGGCGGGAAGGAAAATAAATAGGTTTGCACAGTACATAATTCTCTTCTGATCCTTTTAAACACTGAACCGAAAAATTGATTACCGGCTCGCCCTCGAATTAGAAATCCAGGACTAGTGGAGCTGTAAGCTACATTTACATCTATACCAAAAAAAAATCCTACCGGCGCCCATGGCTAGTTGCTCGCTAACTCGCTGTCTGGGACAATAAACAGCACTATAAGTCCGTAGTCGCGGTCGCTCACGGCGATTGACTAGAGCTGCTAGGCGTCGGCGAGCAGCGGGATGCCGGCGGCGTCGCCGGGCGCGTGCAGCAGCAGCCGGATGTCGCACTGCGCGCCCTCGATGATGGGGCACGACACGCTCGCGAACTCCTGCCGCAGCGGCGCCGCCAGCAGCGCGCGCTTCTCTGGCGCCGCGCGCCCCGACCCTACCACCTGCCGAACAGTCATAATGTACCTAATAACTAACTTTTTACAAAGAAATAAGACTTCAAATGATAAGTAGAGATTACTCAAAACTAGGCCTAGGTACCCGCCATTTAGCTAAGTGGGACTAGAGGACAAGCTCTAAATTTCGAATAAAATAGAGTTATCAAAATTGGTTCAACAAAGTTATGTGTTAAAAAGAAAACAGTCAAATTGAGAACCTCCACCTTTTTTTTATCTGATAAAAAATGGGTACCTACTTTATTTATGTACCGCAAAATTCCCTAACATCACTCAACTATGGCAACTACATCTACATAAAGTAAAGGTACCAATGTTATTTAGGACTCACCTCCATAAGGTATTCATCACTTCTATGATGTAAAACACTATCAGTATGAGATTCCAAATGATCCCCAGACGCAAATCTTAGTTTCTTTGGAGATTCTAAACTGCAACATCTGTAAAAGCAAAATAAAAAACGATTTATACAACGCCTATAGTCTGGATAGTCAACATGTACGAAGATAATTTCTATGTTCAGAATAATGAAAGCTACACGAGAACCATATATCGTACCTACATAATATTACCATGGGCGTAATCAGGTTGCAACAGGAGTGGGCAGCTACGACCCTACTCTTGATCCTCGGATGAAGTACCTCCATTTGTTGTACCTTTCAAAAATCATCTCCCTCCCCCGGATAGTAATCCGGATGGATCTCGCCCTGGATCAGATGCTGGGTACATCCACGCATAAAACAGTAACAATCAATATAATCACCTGTGCAGTCCTCCGATCTGATTCTTCCAGCTCCTATTCTTGAGCGAGGTGCGGTAGGGCTTGTCGGGCGCGAGCGTGCGGCGAGCGCGGCGGCGGGCGCGTGCGGCTGCGGCGTGCGGCTCCTCGCCGCGCAGCCAGTACGTCAGCTGGTCGCGCTTGCCCTTCATGGATACTACCCCGCGCTCTTCTAAAATGTAGCCGCCCAGCTGGTCGAGGAGGGCTTTGCAGGCCGCGCTGCAGTGGATCTTTAAGGCTGGAAGTGGTTGAGGTTAGATTTATTTTGAGCAAAAGTGCGTTTAATATCTTCATATTTCTCTATTTTAACATTGCACTAACATGGATAGCACTGATGCCACCATAGAATATCTCTATGGATGCCACTGATTGCTTTTGTTTCTATGTAACAGATAAGTAGATAAAATGTTGCCACATACTTACTTAAAAAGATTACATAAAGGTTTACTTAAAATTACGGCACGTTCTTAATGGATCTCGGATATTTTTCGTTCTTTTATTGTGTTGACTGAAGGAAAACATAAATTATTTTTCCGTGAACCATGCATATGATAGACGTACGGTACTTGCTAAATGTAAATATGGCGTTATCATTATCATGTAATTTGACGATTATTAGTATCAAACCACATCGGAGGGTAGGTGCATTCTGTTGGTGACTAAAAAACTGTAGACTCACGCGCTCCCGTGGATTCGAACCGGCTGGCGGTATTGACGGTGTCCCCGAACAGGCAGTACCGCGGCATCTTCAGCCCCACCACGCCGGCGCACACCGGACCTGGACATTTCAAGTGTTAATTTCGAGTCCTGCGTGTAATTTTTAATAATCAAATTTATGCACATTAAAACCACAATTAACTATATTAATTCATTGAAAAAAAATCCAAAATGCCAATTTGAGCATAATTATTACAGTTCAGTTTCGGCCAGACATTATAATTATGTAAGTAAAATGCGGCGTACGTACCAGAGTGTATCCCGACGCGCAGCAGCAGGCGGTGCGCGGGCCGGTGGCGCACGCGGAAGGCGCGCGACGCGGCCAGCAGCGCCAGCGCCATGGACGCCACCTCGCCCGCGTGCAGGATGCCGTTGCGCAGCGGCAGCCCCGACACCTGCGCCCAGTCATACTTGTACCCTTGTACCACAAGCCCGGTGATAGATGGATAGATGGCGCCATGTTACCATGATAACGACTGTGCGGCGTGTTGCGCAATGGTTAACATGCCGCAATTCAATGGGTTTTTTAGCAAGATGAAAATTTATTGATGCGTTTAGATTCTGTTATCGATCTAAGTGTGTGTCTGAGTATTTTCCATGACACCCACGAGTGCCCACGACACAGGGAATCTTTGTATATGGCTGAGTGTGTAGTGTAATAAAAAATATATGATTAGGTACTTATGCCGTACGTCTGGTAGCATGGAAATATCCTTATAAGCGCCTTTCGAGGAAAGGTAGTTAGAGCTCTTGGCGGGGAAATTTCTGGGGTGTAACCCTAATCACTAATCATGATTGCATTTTGCCATCTGTGGCCCAAAGGTGGAAGCCTGGTCTGTTTACTTACCACCATGTACGCGTCACCAATAGTTTCAACCTTATACACGTCGAAGTTCTCCAATATAGAATCAAAACACGTGTAGAGATCGTTGAGAAAGTCCACCACCTGAAAAAAATACCTAAAAATTAAATCGTGCAGATTGTAATATGTAGGTTATCATCATCATCTTGCACTCTTTGGCGAACTCAGTTTTGCGAACTCTCCGATATGCAGGTTTCTTCACGATGTTTTCCTTCACCGTTTGTTACAAGTGAAATTTAAATGCTTAAAAAGCACATAACTCCGAAAAGTCAGAGCGAGCGAGCCCTGGAATTCGAACACGGACCCTCCGAATAGGAAGCTAAATATCAAACATGTACGAATTTTATATTTATTGACATAACACAGTTTAAACCGACCTGCAGCGGCGTGCTCTCGGCGGACATGGCGGTGAAGCCCACGATGTCGCTGAAGTATATCGTGACCGAGTCGTAGCTCTCGGGCAGCACGCGCCGCCCGCGCTTCAGCTGCTCCGCCACCGGCGCCGGCAGCATCTCCTCCAGCAGCGCCTCTGTGACGTACAGACAACATACAGGTCAAAATGTTCACCATTTTATATTCTATATTCTATAGAAAAATAGACATTTTAAGCGTTGTGATTGCGGAACGAAAACGTGCCCATAATGAATTGTAGCGATAAATTAAGTTTTGACACATTCGTGGTTTTTCCAGCTTTTCAAGCTATGATAATTCGTACAATAGGTACCTGGTACCTATATAATTAACGTTCTCGCGCATGTAATTGAGGACAAGAATCTGGCCTTTGCGAATCTTATAGCCAAGTTAATTGAATTGAATGCATTCCCAGTACACAACTGTGAACTGTCAGTAACCGAACGTACCGGTTTTCTTTTTCTCCTCTTGCAACTGGTCCGTCCGCTCGTCCACTAGCGCCTCTAGATTGTTCGCGTATTTTTCCATCATTGCGATCATGTTGTCGAAAATGTTCGGCTTCCTGGAACAACACAGATGGTGGATAATGATCGTAAAAAATGTAATATTTGGCCGCGACTCAAAAATATTAAATCGTGTCGCTGTCGTCTGTCCATCAGTTTAATTAATGTTACTAAGTAGGTAGATCATTTCTGTTTGAATTATCGTTAGCTAAAAATTGTTAATTACGTCTGGTTTTCTAATGTATTGCGTCTATCTGTATCTATCTGTATTACACGAGGGGATTTAACTTCAACAGATTGCAGTCATGTATAATGATGGGGACGATGATATACTCACATGCCCTTCCGCAGTGGCCGCAGACGCGCCCGAATTTGCTTGAAGTCGGGCCGGCCGGCCGCGTCCTCGGCCCAGCACTCCACACAACACTCGCGCACGCAGTCCCCGCGACCGGCAAGCGCATCTAGCGGTGGCCTGTGACAATTATATTTTTTTAAATAAATGCCCACTCAACATTACATTTAAGGCGTAGGTAGGTACTCGTATACCGAAAACGGTATCTACTTATATATACTGAAGAGCGTTGCCAACATGAGATAGCACGAGAAAGAACGTTTAAGTAATGTAGATCTAATCTAGATCTAGCACTAGATAATTTGCCGGTCAGCTGCCTTTGCTTTTAAGATACTGTGTTGGTGTTCTTAAAAACCGGCACGCAAAACGAAACAAAATACGACACTTTGTAGGTATTGTCTATTTTTTTCGTGTCATTGGCATAAGTTGATTCTTTTTTTTCTTATTGCGATGAACGACATCCATTGGTCATACTTTTCTCCGTCTTCGGTAGGTATAAGAATACTTAGATATTATTTTGTCACGGGTTTACTAGTGACGATGACGATGAAGCCAATGTTTCGTCACTATGCATACAAATCTTATATTTGTGGGTTGTATACAGCCGCTTGGCAAAAATATTTATAAAAACCGGCTGAAAATATCTAGTTAGGACATGGACCAACAAAGATTTTAAATAATTAAGACCGGTGACCAAACCGCACCGATCAGTCATGCAAAATAATATAATATATGTCTGCCAAACTGGCAGGTAAACATTCGGCAGACAGTGGCTCTGGCAAAGAAATAAAACAAAAAAAAAACATTCGTCCGAGATTAGTTATAGTAAACCCAACTTGAAACGAAATTGAAACGAAATAGGCGCCAGATTGAAACGAAAGAGGCGCTGTCGGACGCATTTGACATTCATTTGACCAATCATTTCACACTAGTAACTGACAGATGAATGACCACAACGTACTTATGAATGACTTTTCGTTAGTTCCAATTTTTGCCATTTCAGAGATAAGTTGGGCGCACTGTACAACGGATTGCCGTGTATTGACATCTTGGCACTAGATATTTACATTAAAAGGTGCAATTTAATTATTACACAAAGTCGTATGGTATAAAAGACGGCAATCTGCATTTTGACTAACTTGCGGAAATTCAATAAAAAGCTTATTTTGTTTTAGATTAGGTACGTTAAAACACGTAGGTAACCGTTTCAGTTCTAGTAATTGATTGATAGCATTTATCTTCGGTTCTGCCAAATTTTCGACAAAGCTATAGTTTGAGCTTTGTTAATGATTTAATTTGGAATCCTAAATCAGTCCCAGTTTTTGTTTCGCAACTATAGTAGAAACGCGCTAACTATGCGTTCCTGAAGTCTGTCATTCGACTGGGCGATGTAACTTTGAACTGGCGTACAATTAATTGTCAATTTTTTAATATCTTTTAATTGCCTTATTAACGAGTGATAACATTAAAATCAAACATTAAATCGAATAATTATGCCAACTTACAATAGTTGTATTAATCTTGGGCTAAAAGTATTACAATTACTTAAATAACAAATATAAAAACAATACCTTTTAAAAGAAAACCACGTCAAACGGCGCTCGTTCAAGGTTATATCCATGTCATATCAACTTTTTGTTTTTGTAGTGATGTGACATAATGAGGCTTTGGGCAAAACGTGCCACTCGGAAAACGTCCCACGGGCCACGGGACGTTTTTGTCCTTTGATTTAATTTAATTTTTTTCTTTGGGCTAAACGGACCACTTATAAGTATATACAGAAATTCTATTGTTCGCTGCAAAATATTGTACAGTCTGCAAGAAAACAACTAAATACATAGTATAAAATTAAACAGAATATTCTTGAATAGAAAAAATATCTATTATTACTTAATATAGACATATATATAATTATAGTATTTATTTTATTTACCGTATACATATTATATCAACATTTGATTAAAAAAAATCACAACATAGAATAATTATATTTCCTCAAGATCAAAGATTGCTTGGATAACTTTAATGCTCAATGGTCTGTACTAAACTTGACTTATATGTATTGTGTGTATAATATATACAGGGTGACCCGTAAGTTGTACGACAAACTGAAATGGTAGATAGCTTGGAGAGAGACCTACCAGATGTCAAAAAATCCTTTGTTTGATTTTTCAGAAATCAAGCTCTCTTACCCTACTTTTACTTGCTGGCTACACAAATGAGCACATGTTTTAATTTTTTTTTTACGTACTCTCAGATAGTTGGTCTACAATCCCAAGCTATGACTGAGTTCAAATTATTACGTGATTCCTAGAAATTCGTGTCTATTTAGGACTTTTTATGGTTTCGATTGTTTCTTTGATTCAAGTTTGACGGTGGCTGGTGGAAAAAAATATCCAGTTAACTAATAGTGCAGATAATTTCAAAATGTTGCTTCGTAAATGGACATTTTAAAACCATAAAACACTGACTACTTCAAGAGGAAATTTACAAGTTATTGGCATTTTAGTGTCGAGGGATGTTAATTTGAAGCTAAAGTGGTACTATGTAATAATGTGTTTGTAAGCATAAAAATTACCAAAATCATTTATTACGTCATATTTAAAAGGTGTTCAAGTATTGCCAATCTACTTGAATACACAAATTATATATTAAAAAAAGGATTTTAAAGATATTATGTTCATTTCCTTAGATTGCCTGTGTTAATTATGGCGTTCGCTTTAATCACAATCAGTTTAAGTCATGGTGCCAGGTAACAATTTTTGTATTATTAACGAATATTAAATAAAAAGTAAAGATTTAAGGCTTGTCTCATCATTTTTACATAAAGCTAAATTCTAATTAAAAACAGATATTATGGCATTTGTATTAGTCATTGTATAATTATTTAAAAATAATTTATATTAAGTACTGTATTTCAATTTCTTTTTATTATCAAATAGAAGCTAACCTTAATATTTATAGTGAAAATATCTCACACACGTATGTAGATTTTTCTGCCGACTATATAATTTCATTTTGAATTTCTGGGACCAATCGACCCAGTCAAAAAATGACGGGGGCGAAACGTCCCATGGGACGTTTTTCGAGTGTGACGTTTTGCCCAAAGCCTCTTTATTGTACATCACTAGTCATGACGAATTGACATGTGTCAGGAACGCATAGTTAGCGCGTTTCTACTATAAGAAACGGTTGTAAAGGTTCTGTATTTATCACTTCAAATAATAACGGAAAAGTCATGTGACACTTTCACCTACTTACCTACACGTACACGTTATAAATCATTGTTATTGACTTACAGCAAAAATGTCATAAACGATTTAAATCATTTGGGTGCATGCTCATATTAATTTAAGGTTGGTGTTAGCGCGGCAAAAAACAACTACCTACGTAGGTCTGTACTCAGTATAACTACTCATAAACGAGAGAAGGCCAACCGTGTCTAGGTAATATTGCGCATAAAAAACAGACATATCGGTTGGTGGCATTTCCGAACGTAAGTCAAGAGACATCATAGATGTAGCATACACTGACGAGAGACATCATATTAAATTCCTTTAGCTTGTAGGAATACTTACATAACTTTAGCAGATGGGTATTGCGTGTACCTACATGATATCAGATCGGATCCAACCAGGCAACAATATGGTAGCAGGTGAAGCAAGTTCAAGCTATGTCCTAATAACAACAAATATTGTACTGTACCTAAATTGCACAAATTCGTCCATTAAGTCAAAGCGTGTTAAGTTAGGACCCAAAGTCACGCTTGTGATGGGATGATATCGGCGTGACCGTAGTGTTAGTGCATACCTATAGGTAAGTACTAATTTTTCTTTACAGAGATCGGCAAAATGCAATGGCTGGTGAATTTTGATCTCAATGTTATCATCGTTATGGATTACGATTACATCTGGAGGCATTGAAATGCTCCTATCAAGAACGCTCTAAATTTTATTTAAAGGCGCTCGCGGGAGCATTTCCGGGCCTCAAGATGTAAGAACATAATTGGATTACGTATAACCATGATTCCATCTCAGTGTGCGTTCTAAGTGACGGCGCACAGTGCAGAAGGAATAAATGGGCTCATAGGGGTACGCAAGAGCAAGAGTAGGCAGGCGGGGAATGACGCCCCTCCCCCCTTGATACAACTGTGAAAAAACAATGCATTGAAAATTTGATTCGACCCCCTTTTGGATTAGAAGTTCAGGACCCTTCAACCCCCTGGATTAGGTGCTGGGTATTCCAATGAACAGCGCATTAAATTTATGCTTGACAATCTTGGCATGTTTAACATCGTTCGTACCTACTTTCGTAGACCTACGCGCGGGCACGCAATCGCATCCGCCCAATCAGGCTTGCGCGGCGCGCCGTCAAGCAGGACTCACAATTATAACGGTCAGAAATGGGCAAAGTATAATCATGATTCATTAAACTGTAATTAAATACCGCCTACAATGGATCTCACTCCCAAAGGTTAACTGGGAGAGAATGCTTTTAGCATTAAGTTCGCCTTTTTGTATCCTGTACTGATGTAAGGTGCAATAAAAGTTTAAATAAATAAATAAATAAATAAATAGAGAACTACGATTACATCTGGAGGCCTTGAAACTCCCCGCCAAGCCCGCTTTAACTACCTTGCACGAAAGCGCTCACAGGATTTTTCTCCCCACCTTATCCAACACTAGAGCCGCGTTCCGTAACTCGACCAAAACGACATTTTTCTATAGACATTTTAACGTTTTGGTCGTTTTGATCAGGTTTCGGAACGCGGCCAATATAACACAAGCACGACACATACCTACCTGTAAGGCGCGGCGTCGGGCGCGGCGAGGCGGCGCAGCAGCGCGGGCGGCGGCTCGGCGCCGAAGGGCGCGCGGCGCGCGTGCAGCTCGTACAGCAGCAGCGCGAACGCGTACACGTCGGCCGCGGGCGAGCCGCCGCGCGCGCCGCCTGACGGACACCCGTCCGCGCCCCAGCCCGCCGCGCGGAGCAGCTCCGGCGATAGGTACACCAGGCCTGTGGAATAATGCACGTGAGTCTCGTGGTACATACGTGATACATTCGGTTGAAACAAATTTATATTCATCAGCATCATCACCAGAACACATAATTGACCCACTGCTGGGCACGGGTCTCTTTTCAGAATGAGAAGGTTAAGGCCGTAGTCCATCATGCTGGCCAAGTGCAAATTGGCGGACTTCACACATCTTCACTTCACTACCTGGTGTCATTCTTGTTATCTTCTGTGCCACTTTACAGGATGATTTTCTTATTATTGATGTATAGATACCTACTACCTGACATACCTAACCTTGACTGCTGACTGAATGAGGGTCGCCGTTTTTGTACTCACCAGTTGGCGTCACCGGCGAGTGAGGTCCTGCTGTCAAAGCCCACCCATACATAAACAGTGACAAGTGATATTCAGAGAAGTGAGAAGCGACAGTGCCACAAACTTATCTGACCCGGTGGCCAAAATTGGAACTAATGCAAATGTTATACTGTTGTCAGACAAAGACAAGGACAGTAGCGCCCTTCTTACCGGGTCAGATAAGTTTGTGGCACTGACAGCCAGACCTCACTCTGCACTAGCGCCTCTAGCGGCGAATTCACACGCCTTTACCCTCAATGCGCATACATGTGACGGTAAAAACCTTACCTACAAATTTTTTACCGACTTTAAAAAGAGGAGGGATTCACTATTTGCCTGATTTTTTTTGTGTACAGGATTACTTAACCGATTTTAAAAATTCCTATTTCATTCGAATGGTATTGTCGTCTGGTCCCTTAAAGTGACGATGAGCGAAATCAAGAGTGTAATTTTTGAATCATCTGTTGTTGTCAATGTTGAAGTCGGTTATTTTTAACTTTTATTTTGTAATTTTTTTTTGTAAAAAGCAATAATTTGTAATTTAGTTATTGTGTAAAATGTGTACTTGTGTAACGAAATTTTGGTATACGTAACACCCAATAAATTTAATAACTAAAGAGTATTGCTCAGAGCTTTGTAGATTTTATTAAAACCTACAAAGATAAACATTCTGCCGAGTTTCTACTCAATGAAAGACGCGCACAGCGATAAATTTGACTCAAATTGGTTTAGGCCGGGGAGATAACAGCGTCCCTGAATTAAGGATTTCTCCGGCCGCGTCCAAGCTTGACTTTGATGTGCCCACCCCACCCTACAGCATCACAGTTAATTATTTAGAAAAAATACGAACATTTTATTCTGGGCAAGTTTCGTATGTCCGGCAGAATGCAATCGATCTTTTATGCATGTAGGGCGAAAAATAATAAGTATTATCTTATAACTTTTTGCCGGGTGAACAGACTTGTTCCATTTGTTTTTAATTCTTTTTTTACTCGAAAGCCGTTGCTTGCACAGACTTATAAAAAAAGAATGGAAGAAAAAAGCCAGTTACAACTAGATAGACATGCTGCACACATTGACAATTCCCATACAAAACATTCGTGGTCTACGGTCTATAGTCCTATGTTGTCTATGGTCCTCATACTAAAATTGAGCTTCTTGTAGCTTAACAAAATGGCGGGAGTGCATCAACCACATTTTGGCTATATGATGTGTGCGTGAGTGTTGCAACAACAAAAATAAAACGAGATAGACTTTGTACGTGTTATGGGAGAGAAAGAGATGAAATTATTGCTATACGTCTATGTAGTGGTGACAACTTATGTTAGGTCTGCTTATTTTTTTTATAAGTCTGTGGTTGCTTGCCATAACGAAATCAGACGCGAGTTTGAGCGAACCCTCTTTTGAGTTATCCCTGATTATCGATTTTGAAGTCGGATCATTTTTTTGTAAAAAGTAAGTTTTACAGTAAACCAAAATTCCTTTTACAAAAAAAGTAATTGTACAATGCCAATTGAGATAAAATTTCACTTAAAGGTAAGTTCGTTTGATCATCATTAATTAATCTTTGTACTTACTTTCAATATGAGATCTAAGTGCGTTCGGTTCAGACGGGGGTAGTTCGCCCCTGCGGAACTCCCGGAGGCCGAAGTCCGTCAGTTTGACGACCCAGCGCGCATCCACCAAGCAATTAGAAGGGCGAAGCGCCCCGTGGTACTGAAGCGGCGACTCGTGTATGAAAATCATTCCCTGTTAATTTTTTAAAATTATTATTATAATGCCATGACTTTTTTTAGATTTTTAATCGTTTTAAATGCAAACAGCATAGGGCTGAATTTTTTTGATCATTCATGAAATATGGCATCAAATTCTTACTCTAATAATATCTCCAACAAGAGAAGCGATGAACATGTTGTCCAACTTGATGTCTTCATTTTCAATAATGTCCTGGAAAAAACAGTGTTCATTTATTTTATCTTTTAGAACTTCAAAAAGTTACTTCATAAGACGCGTTTGGGCGTCTGTGCTTTATTTGTGTATCGTGTTCAGTTTGTATCCTACCTACTTATGCTTGAATGTTTTTTTACTTACTTTTTATTTCAATGTTTGTTAAAAAAAAGTTATAAATGCCAACATATTGAGTGTTTAGTGAGGAAACCTGATCTGTTTTACTTTAAACTAAGTTGCGAGCTACCCCCATCTTCGAAGTAACAATATGAGACTACTCTAAGTGCAATAACTTGTACCGCTCTCGTTGGCATCTCGCAGCTTGTGGAAACAACTTCCCTGTAACAAAGTTCATGTTGTCATTGTTTACGTATATAGAGTAAAGTTAAAATCACCTTCAGACTGCCCCGTGTGCAGTATTCGGATAGCGCACACACGTTCGGTGGCTCGATGCAAGCCCCCACGAATCCATTCACGTTGTCGTGTTGAAGGTCTCGCATCTGATTGAAAAAAAAATATATTTAAGTTGCAAATGGAAAAAAGTGTAGACCAAGAGATGCCAACTATTGCAACAAACAAGAAACAGAACAATACTTATGCCAATGACTAAAAAAAATGCAAAATTCTTCAATGCTTATCCACGTTTTCACCACACCACAGACATAGGCCTACCCTGTTACTGATCAAGAGGGGCAGATAGAAGCTGTTTAAAGATAAATCCAGACGTACAATTGATTTTATCGATAGGTAAAATCAGAAATTGGGGTCCTCTCTGAGACGGGTGCGTGCGGGAACAGAACAGTGGACTACAGGAATACTCTGAGTAGGTAGCAATCAATATCGGTAATCAAGGAAAGAAAAAAAACTTTATATATTTGTTTACTGTTACATTTATTCATCGTTACTAACTAAATAATGTTATTATACCAATGAAATTATTATTTCAAGATAGAAGGAGATTCAATTTAATATTTTATGCCAAAAAAAAAATGGTAGGTACACCGTGTTTACATATAGAACTAAATATCTATAGGCATAAATAAAAAAAAATTATCAGTGAACTGTGACGTCATAGTAAGACAAAATAGTAGGACCACGAGGAATCAGCCGATTATTTCTATGAAATTGGGTTTTGTATTGAGAAGTATTTTTGTAAAACATCTTACATTGTAATAATACCTGATGTGAGGAAAAAAGCTCGACATTTCATTTAGAATCAAATTATACAGAATTCAGTCAGCGCGTCAAAACTGCGATACACGTTGATCGTAGGTACATACCTATTATGTTACCGGTAAGCCGGTAGGTAACTCACACATTTCCCGTGAGCATATTAGGTTTATACCACCCATCGCATTAGCCAGCCCAAACAAATGAGAATAATTTATCTCAGTCTATACTCGTCTTCAGCGTAAGGCATTGTAAGAGAATTTTTTTGTTTTGCGCTTCGCCGAACCCAGAGTATTGTTGATATAAGCTCCCCTTTCTGATGAGCTTAGGGGTCGATCCCGCGATGTTTTTTCAGGCTGCTATTAAGGGAGGCTTGTGGGCTCTTAGATAGCGATTTGTTTCCATGGGCAACTTGATAGCGGGTGACTTGTTTGCCTTCAATTAAAGTTATCCGACATAATGCTGGTCGCCAATACGGTAATCTCATATTTGTTTGTTTGACAAACCTTGACTTTACATTACATGAGAACATTATTATTATAAATGGATTGTTTGATAACTGGCCGATTTTAATAAATAAAGAAACAAATAAGTATACTTAATTATATCCAAATGAAACATTCATTTGTGTCAAATATCAATAAAGACAGTAAACCGCTAGGTTAGGGATCCATTTCATCCATTGGAACAACTTCATGTTCGTCAGTCGCCATTGAGCTCTCGTCACGGAAGCCTTTTGAGCAAGGACCTTGGAATGGTCTAGTAGGGCAATTGATTGGGCGAACCCGACAAAATTATACGTGAGGTAAGGCGCGATTTACATATAAAAATCCTGTCCTACCATTGGGAGTTGTCCAGGATGATTGATTAGATAACAACTAACTCATTATTTATCAACTAACTAAACGATAGAAATAGTCAGTTCCACTTACAATCTTAAGCTCCTTCTTGATCTCCCGCGTGATATCGATATGATGCCTGCGCACGCGCTTGACGGCGAGCAGACGACCGCGGTAGAAGGCCACCTCGGTGAAGATGGCGGAGTACCGGAAGTCCAGGTCGGGGTTGGAGCTGAGCGAGACCTGGCTCGAGCGGCCGCCGCCCGTGCTGCCCTTCTCGTTGCAGACGGCGTTAGTCGAGCTCGTGTTCATGATCGCACTGCTATCTTGCTGGAAGAAATTCAGCCCTGATCAATCTGTTTGGGGCTTTACTTTATCAACGTAACTATGAAGTTTTTAAAGGAAAGTTTGCGAATTTAATATTAATTCCGACACCAAATTTAAACTTAATAACTACCGATTTCATTTTCAATAAAATTAAAGTCATAGGAGTTGTAGCTACCGGAATTAATAAACGTATCTAAAAATGTAGGAGTTTTTGTTTACGGGGACCAAATGTTACTTTTAAAAATGGACCTCCTGAGAAAAGTTTAAAGGAATACAAGTTTAGTTTGAGGCAATTCTGTCCATATTGAAAATGGACTTCCTCTAAAATGAGACTCCATTGCTCCCTAGATAGCATTCCAACGGAACCTAAGCACACCTAAGTATTTTAGAAAAGCGAAGCAAAAGCGTAAAACTGTTGTAGCTAAGTGGCTACAATATTATAAAAGTTCTTCCAAGAATCTCTCATTAGGATGGGTGCATTGTGGAATTGCAATATTTAAAATACTTGTACCTACAGTACCTATATACATGTCAGTCAGTTGATATACTTACTTTAATGAAGTAGTTAAAACTTATTATCACAACCCGTCAAGCGTTACGTGGCGTCATGTCATCGTAAGTATAGTAAACCCAACTTAAGACTGAAACGAAAGAGGCGCTGTCGGACGCATTTGACATTCATTTGACCAATCATTGCACACTAGTAACTGACAGATGAATGAACACAACGTACTTATGAATGACTTTTCGTTAGTTCCAATTTTTGCCATTTCAGAGTTAAGTTGGGCGGACTGTAACATTAAGTTTTAAATTAGTTCAGTTCAAGCGGTATCAATCTTCCTTCATATTTATATACCAACAAAATATCCATGCAAACAACATAAGAAGTTCCGTTTACCTACTCAGTTTGTTGCCGCGCTGCTCGTCGTCGGGCAGGTGGAGGTCGCGGAAGTCTATCTTCCACAGCAGGGAGTCCAGCTCTTGCTCATAGCGCCAGCCGCGGTACAGTGCCAGAGCCGCGAGCGCCAGCAGAGCCAGCGTTCCCCCTGAAGCACCCAGTGCCCACGCTCCCACATGACCTAAGTAGTCCAGAACAAAATCTTATAAACAAACGCTCATAATTACAACAGAATTTTCCTTGGAACGGGTGGCGTAGAACAGCATATTGAGAATTTTATTTGTTTCAATTAGCGCCCCCACGTTTGTTACAATATTTTAATTCGTCCGGTGGTTAAAGCAGGAGCCTTCGCTCAGCAAGCTAGGTAGCTCTGCTAAAGAGGATACATGCTCGCCAGTAACAAATCTATAAAATGCTTTTGTTTAATATACCTAGGTATTTGCGGATTCTGAGGTGTCAATTTTTATCCAGCAATTGTCCTATTTCGTATTTCTTTGGCGATATATTGGTGAAAGTATAGGTATACTGGAATACGCAGATTGCCGATGGATAAACATAAAACAGGCAAACTATGAGTTCGGGGCTTTATGTGAAAAGGGTAAGGCATTATAAGAATTTGTGTCAGTTCCTGAGTCTACGTCTACATCATGTTTAACAAACAAGACAGTAGCTAGTAGCGTTAAGGCCTACTGAAGACAACACAGTCATGATGTATTAATATAATTATGTGTTCGGAAATCCGGGAAATGTACTTTAGTGTTGGGGTTACAAAAAAGAATGTTAAGTTATGTATGTAAAGTTGGAAGTTACCACATCCTTGGGCGTCAATGAAGCTTTTCTATGAGATTGTTATACCAAAAAAATGTGAGGAATGCAATCATACAATTTAAGTTACTTAATCTACATCGCGACGTTCGTAAAATTTATGTATATGTAGGTATATGTAAAGTGTGCACTTAGGACTTTCGTAAAAGGAAAAAGTACTTAGAAAATATAGAATCGCCAAATGTTGATTAAATCTTGTTGAAACGAAATCGTCGCATTGTTCCCAATTAATTAAGCGTAACATAACACACCTTTTAGCTGCACAGTTGTAGGTGATAATAAAATCGTCGCGTCGTAAAACGTTTATAGATCATTTTATCATCCAACAGATAAAATGACTGTTCGAGTGGTAAATAACACTTAATAGCCTCAGGCGAAGATTTTATGCCAACAAAAATCTAAAAGGTTTCATTATCAGTTGTTATTGTCAATGCAAGTAACCTTATACCACAGAAGGTATAATGCTTGCAACGAATGTTTCAATTTAATTTGTAAGCCAGAGATTCAAGGGATTGCGCAAACGAGATGACATAAAGAAGGTTTATCGGAGTCAGGGCATTAAATTGAAAAAGGGGACTACGTATTGCCGGCAAATCTATCTTTTATGTTTGTGGAAAAACACTCTACGTTATATTGAGCGTTTTAAGTTGTCTTTGATTTGTAGTATAGATGTTCCATTAATGTGAAATTTCCTGCCAAATAGGTAACTTCTTCATCATTAACTTTGAGTATCGAATTGTTAGTTACCGATTCTTCAGTAAAGTCAAGCCTAGGGATTTTTTCCGTTATGGGGTCATCCATAATTACTTCACATATCAAGCGGTGACATTGTGTTACAGAGGCAGGGGGACTGTTGCTATTTCTGATTATACTTCCAAGTCATTATACGTTTTACACATCGTGTCTTTCCCTTCGGGTTCTTGAATTTTTATCATAAAGATTAACAGGTCAAATTCTGTAATCAGTGAAGAAGTTTCAGTTCAGTCATTTTTTATAATATTCTTGTATAAATGCCGACACTTTTCATCTTGGAATTTATTCAGTTATAAAGCTATTTTTGCTTAAGTTCTTAATTGATAAAGTTGTAGACATTTATCAAAAGTTTGTCAATCCTTTGCTTATAACTTTTTATAATGAGCGATACCCCGCCCAATAAAAATAAGTAGGTATTTTCGCTTCAAAGTTTTCGTAGAATTTTCTTAAGTTCTAAGTCAATTATCGTCTATGAATCGAGAGCAATTGAAACCATCTGGCTTGGACCTTTGACTCTTTGAATTACTTTGTAATTTATACTATTCGTCTGGAGTCTAGTCTCTAGTCGATAGGTAATACGAGTATTTATTCTTCTTAAGTATACTTAATATCTATTATTCTTTTATTTTTAGTAAGTTTTATGTTTAAGAGAAAACACTTTTAAGTATTAATGAGTGTGAGAATTACGATAAAATTAATGTGTAATAAAAATTGTTAGGGGAGATGTGCTCAAGACGGCATACTCAGGTAAGATGACACACCTACTATATTGCTTTAAATATTCGCGCTAAGAGTGCAATTGTGACGTTAACGGGAGTCTACATAGATGTCGCTAGTACTCAAATTCAGTATGGCGGAATAAGAACGCGGACTGGCAAGCAGTGCACGTTTTTGTGATTTTGACATGCTCAAAAGTTTGCTTTCGGTTTTGTTTGATGGTGAAAATACATGTAAGGTAAGGGTCTTTACTTTAAACTAATTTGAATTGTAAAAATGGGTTATTAAACTGCACAAATATAGCTAAAAACGCATCCTAACGTAAAAAGTATGGTCGTGACAATTTAAACCATAATTTTGTGACCGTTGGGTAAAATGACATACAGGGCGTGGGTGTAAGATGGCATACTATGTCATCTTATCCGTGTAAAATAGGATAGGAAAACTTACCTGTTTTCTTTTTTTATACAGAATGCCTGGCATTTACTAATGAACATCGACGCGAAAAAAAAGGCTATTGAAGTTGTGAGGGACAATCGAATGGTCTGGCTTTTAGCATTGATAAGATGACATACCCTTAAGGTGTAAGATGACATACAGTAACCAACTTATCTCTGAAATGAAGATAGGCGCTGTCGGACGCAATTCGAGAGGTAGTTACTGACAGACGAATGACCACATTGTACTTATGAATGACTTTTTAACATGACGGCATTAGTTCTCCAACTTTTGCAATTTCAGAGATAAGTTGGTGGCAATGTACCATGTCATCTTATCCTATACATATGTCATTTTACACATGTCAACCTAAGTGCCATTGATGTTTGTTTTCAAAGTTAATATGACGTTGATTGTTCTGAATTTTAAATAATTTTGTTGATTATGATACCTTTTAGAATATACGCAAGATGCTGATCTCATATGACTAAAATTATTTTAAATATTTCCCTTGAAAGAAAAAGTATGTCATCTTAAGCACAATTCCCCTACTAAAATGCAACTTTTATTACCAAAATTAGAATTCTTTACGAAGTACCTAAACTGAACTCTTCTGTTCCAAACAATTTTATTTTTATTTTTATAACATCTTTCACGTGTGATAGGTATACTGAACAGTGTCGGCATAAAAATATTAAAGATCCCATGACCTTAATGATCGTAATATAATGTTGGCGAGTCGTAACTCGTAACTTCAACCCGTAATCGGTAGGTAGATTAAAAAATTCGGAACGGAAGCAATCAAAATGCGCATGAACTTGTGGTTGCAGCTTTATCTGTAGCGAATAAATGAAATTAAAGTGTCTGTTCGTATTATTAAAGCTAAAAGTGGTACATATTACTACTAAAATATTTAAGCCATAAATTAATCTATTGACGTAAAAGTAATTTTTTAAACGTTGTCTGTTCTTGATAGTAAAAAAATTGAGTGCTGATTTAGGTAGTATCTTAAAATATTTTTGAGTCATGTATCTAACCGTAAGTTTGTTTGTAGATATGGGTAACAGGAGGTACGTTTTCACATTGATATGAAAAAAGTAAAACGATAACTAATATACCTACTTATAACAATTAATGTTTATAAGCTTTAATAATAAATACTCATAAGAATTTAAAAAACGTGGATATAATAATAACCGGCAATTAAGACGACCCCATAGTCCAATTACCGAATGTCCCGGGTTGCACAGGCCGCTGAACGTGGGATCCTGGGTTGGGTTCCGGCTTCCGGCCGGGGCAACCATTTATGTTACAGATGATGAAGAATGTTTCTTATAGATTGTTGGTAATGTCTTATTTGTGCACGTCACCAATAACACAGGAAGGTAATACTGGTACGAGGTTGTGAGAGTGTTTAATTAATATAAAATAAGTAGATATTATTTATTTGTATTCATCTAAACCTAAACCTTTTCGGATTATCCCTAAGGCAATTTTTGCGTCAAGGAAAACAGAATAATAAAAGTGGGATGGCACTGTACGAAAACGTATCAAGGAAAATGAAGCATGGGCTGTTAGGTACATGATAATGCTGAAAGACGGACTGTCTAAGTACATGTTCTAAGACTAAGTGATATTGCACCACATATATGTAGTAAATATGTTTAGTTAAATAGCGCTAGTACCTAAGTAAGTAGTAAGCAAGCGTGTCGCTCCGCGGGCGGCGGGCGGCGGGCGGCGTGCGTCCGATGGGCACTGCTCCGCACAGCTTGTCTCCAGCTGCTAACGACTCTTTTACGACCCCACGACCCGCACACAACCACCGTAAGCCAGACCTTGTACTTAATGCCGTAGCCGTAATGAAGTAACGTTGTAATGCCGTACAGTACCAGACTCCCGACCGTTTCGTTTTTTAGATCGCTAAAACGTTACACGTTTCAGCGCTTTGATTTTACGATCGACTTACATACGCTGCACATTAGGCTGAAGCGAATACTACTCACGGTCAGTACTGAAGTGATGTTATGGCGCCAGTTATTTATAAGCGTGTTTATATAAGTGCGCATTAACATAAAAACCTTTTACTTACTGACACATTTTTCGCCTCGGAAGCCGCACGGCGGCTCAGAGAGCGGCACCCGCCCGCCGGGCCATTTCATCTCCCGCAAGAATCTCACTTCCTGTCGGTAAAAGCGTTCTTAATGTAATAAAATCCGAGCGCCCGAATACCATGGGTTTTAATACTACAAGTGTAGAAACTAAGTCGCATTACAAGTTTCATTTGTGCTGATTTAACCTATCTACTTAGGTGACTCGGGGTGTATGAGGCTCTATCCATTCTTAAGACTAAGCTGCCTGTGTTGCTGAACGATGAAGCTAGATCCCTCCTATCAGAAGTGTCAGAGCTCTGTATCGTTTAGTACTCAGTAGGTATAGTTTACCGTAGTTAGCTAGTTTTGTTCCGAAGGCAACAACGCATTCATAGTTGCATGATGGTAAGATATTGTAACCTGGATAACTAAGATTTTTTTCTAATTTTAATGATACAAATGTACTCTACGAGTTTTGATCCTCGAGAGTCAATAAAAAAAGCGTGGTCCACCTCAAATTAAAAGAATGCACGTACAATTTTGGGTTTGGCGACTAAGTACCTACTTCATAAAAATTGGGGCCAAAGAAATTCCTTGCATGTAACGAATACCAAGAAAAAAATGTTATACTTAGGTTTAGATAGTACAACAAGTTTAAAAATACGAGTACGTAGGTATAGTACATAATAGATAGTGTTACAAGGTAATGTAAATAAAAAAGTAATAAAACTGAAAAAACATTAGGTTCCAAAAACAAGATCGTGAGACAATTCTAGGATTCTATCTAATACGTGTCGGACGGTGCCGGGGATACACAAATAATAGAGATGTAAGTGATGTTACAATACGTTTTGTTTTCTACAAGCCTCAACATATTACATTTTTGCATTTTTTGGCAATAATGTACGATTGTCTATCTAAAGGTCTAGTATAGCGGGGAAAGAATGATGTTTGGCAACTTTGTTAGGTATATACCTACCCCTCGGGAGATATAAAAAATATATATTGCTTTCGATAATAATATATATTCGCGAACATAAGATTAAGAGAAAGAAATAAGTAGATAAAGGTAGCAACAATAAGCAAATACCGACAAGCGTTTAACTTTATGAACACATGAAAACAATGAGTATTTATTTCTTTAAAGTAAACATGTTTTAAAAAGGAACATAACTGTAAAACGTTCGCAAAGTTCCATAAAGCAGCAACTGTCAGTTACTTAAACGTTAACAAACAGTAACTGTGTCTGACATGCAACAAGTACACCGACCAACCGGTTGAGGTAATTGCTACTTGGTTTGGACTGCAAAAAGCAAGACCTAATTTTGGCTCATTACCTACCTATGTTAACTTTGTATTATAAATAATGAGAGTTACGGTATAATTATTATAATCTTCCTGTCTATGTCTGTTCCAATTTTACGCTTCGGACGTAATTCGGACGGTCGGTAGAAAAATTTAGTTTAGAGATAGGTATTTTGAGTAGTCGAATAGTTTTTATCTAGGAGATGCGTTCTCTAACGAACATTTTAAGGGTATTTTATCATTAACAAACTCCTACGGGAGCAAAGCTGCGAGCAAAAACCACTAACTAAAAATATAATATCATAGGATGTTCACGGCGGTGGGTGTCTAAACGCCCCAAATAAATAATTACGCAATGTTATTGTAAAAAAATCCTTGTTGTCTAGCTCCGATATTTTATTTATTCTTTTGTTTTTTTGCTTGTTATCAATAGGCATCTCGTTGTCTACGGAAGGGCGCGGGCGTCGTTCCAAACTTATAGATACGTATGGGGTGTCGTGTCATCCACGTTACTATTTACTTATGTATTCATTTTCACATCCTAGACAAGTTAAAAATTGCTTTTTCCGGACTAAAATGACCTATTCAAATGATGTGAAGATTGAATATTATTTAACTAATGAGGTTGAGAGGGCTTCAGATTGTGATTTCATTTCCTTGCATAGTACCTACCTATCTGATGAAATGTTATTTCTGGTTTAGAATTTTGTGGAAGCGATTTAGTCTTATTTGATACCTAGTCCATTACAGATCTAGTCAATAAATCCATTAACAATTAAACCTGCCAAGATTGATGATTATGTATAAGAAAGCATCATAATAATTTTGCCCATAAAATTAATCTTCAAATATTTCAAATTGGAAAAAGCTTTCTCGTTCTTTTTTAAGAATCATTTAGTATCCATGACGTTCAACTTCACTGCTTGCTGAATATTCTATTCAATTCTACTAAATATGTACGTGCCTCCAACGATGTCACGTGCGACACGCAAAAAACACTCAAGAAAGGGTCGACCCTTTTGCGTTTCAGGCCTATTTTCCTATGTAGGGATGATACTATGTACCTACAGTGTGCACGCTTTTCGCTTATTGTTTTCATTCCAAAACATGCGATGAGTTTGGGTCTTTTAATTAAAATCTCTGAAGAACCGCATAGGTACATACGAGTAGATTTGTTGATAGATCTTTAATTAAGTACTTAGAATTTTTTCATATCAACCTACGAATTTTTGTCGGTCTGTATTTGGAGAAAAAACTTTTCAGTTTCATGTTTACTTCGGTTTGGAGAGTAAACTTTTCAGTTTAATCCTCAAGAAACACTTAGAGCCTGGCTGGCTTGCTACTATCCTCTAGTTTGAGTCAGGCACCAAACAATCGAGTTCCGCCTGAGGGCCTGAGACTGTATTTTCTTTCATTCCATTTTTTCTTTCTCGGCTGACAATGAAGGATTAATTCCTTTGTGTTGCTCATGTCAATATCGATATTAACCGTTTACCATCAGATCGTCGGCTCGTCGCCCGTCTATGAAGTATTGTTAAAATGTTACAAGAATATAGTTTATAGACTCTACAAAAATAAAATCCTCCAAATAACCCGAGCGGTAGCCCTGGTCGGCAGAAGAATTCGATCGATTAATGTTTATCTTACGTCTCGGATATTTATGATGTTTGTGAAGTGTAGTGTGTGATGTGAGCCGTAGTGCTGTGCGAATGTGGACGCGTTTGTTTTATGGTTTGTTTACCGGTTCAGACTTGTGCAGCACTCCGAGCGGGTAGAGGCCGGGCGGGCGCGAGGGGTCCACCGACAGCAGCGTGTAATTGCCTTCTGCGTCTCCGTTTTGGTCCATATGGATCCAGTACCTGGGTAAAGTAGGGTAGGTGACTTTAGCATATCAAAAACGACTCTATTAAAAAAGTAATTGCTGAGAGCCTTAGAAGATTTCATGGCTGACTTCTATAACCTACCTTTCTGCTTACAGGAGATCATAGTGTTGAAACTCAAAAATAACTCTGTTACAAAAGTAGTTGCTGAGAGCCTTAGACGATTTCATGGCCGATATGTGTAACCTATCTTTCTGCTAATACTTAGCAGATAATAGTGTTGAAACTGCAATATTGTTTAAATAAAACCGATAGATAAACAATACCTTTACCACCCATCTCGGATGTAGGTATGTAAAGCTCAGAGTTTTTCAAAGTAACAGTCGGTTCATAAGTACGAAAAAGAAAGTGATCGTTATCGGCAATAAGGTAATAAAGGTTAGATATAGGTAGCTAGAGAAATGGCCATTAATTTACTTTATCGGACGATAAGTAATTCCCGTAACAACTATCTTCCCTTCTCTCTGTCCGGGTCTCAGATCAATACTAAGTAATATAACAGACGAAATTAATTAAAGGTCGTTCCATATATATATCATGTACATGTAGGTACCTGTGTGCTATTGGCCTGCTATTGGCAGACATGAGTCTTTACGTAGATACTCATAAAATTGGTAAAATAGGTACGAATACTGAATTGACAGAGACTGAAGGAGATATTTTTTTATTGAGAATTAACGAGTTATTCCGGTATGATCCACACTACGAGATTTTGGAAATAAAAAATAAGAAGTACCTAAGTATAACCATTAATTTGTAAGTAATTGGTAACATATTGAAATTATTTTAACGTACCTAGATATATTAATTACTATAAAATACTTCCAATAAATTGTTAAGAGCAGGTAAAATCATGTCATGAGAACCCTAATTTGGTTTTAACTGAAATCGTCAAAACATTCCCCGAAATGATACGACATGATACCTAGTTTAGTAGCACGGTCACACGCTGCATACATGTTAATGTTACACACGTGTTAGGTAACATAGCGACGCGACGAAACGTAACATTTCATTCAACTGGCGTCTAGGGTATAGCATTATAAATAGATTCACGTTCTTTTCCGGTCTCCAGCATTAGACCATGTCTTTAGAGAACCATATAATATATGCGCTAATAGCGACCACCGTGATTAATGTGGATTGTAATGTAATCGTGTAGAGACAGGAAAAATGTAATCGTGATTAGAGATTACATCCTTATTTAGGCACCCAGGAAAGCCCTCGCGACCGTCTTTCATAAAATGATTTGAGTCGCCGAGCACATGATAAATAAATAATATGCCAGTTTTCTATCCCTGTGATTAAGGTTCATTGTAGGTAGATTAACGGCGAGAATTTAAAATGCTTTAAGTATATTTTGCTTACAAGCTAAATTGAACTGTTTGCACAAGTAATTAATTTCTTTTCAGCGGGGAGCGGCAATTCTACATACATACACCACCCCTGCATCAACAAGTAACAACATTCAACATAACGCCAACCCTGAAAACTATCTATTGGTCTGCCTTGGATCGCATCAGTTTATGAAGTTTGGTATACTGTAATATGATTTTGTTACTGCCATTACTTTTGATCCATCAAATTAGGTAATAATTAGATTTAAAAAAAATCAAATCAAAATTAATTAATTCAAATTAATTTTTAACTGCATAAGTTGGATGTACCTCCCACAAAATAAATTAGCTAGACACTATTTAAACTTTTCCACGGTTTTACCTTGTTTCAAGTTTAAATTTATTAATAGAATATTTAGTAGCGTAGAACATTAGTTTTTTAGTACGAGTAACCTTTACTATATCTTTATTTCTTTTTGCAAATAAAAAGTCATGCCATGCCAGACAATTCTTACGTAGATAGGTATATAGTATCTACCTACTAATAAAATTTGTAATTACGAAATAAATTACTTCAGGGCGCATTTTCATTGTTCGTTAGGGCCCGCGTTCGGGGTACGGGAGATTTCTTTAAAGCATGCCGTAGGGCCCGAATGCGGTAACCGTTTTCATAAGTCGATGTAACTCGGATGCGGGGTACGGGAGATTTCTGTAAAGCATGCCGTAGGGCCCGACTGCGGTAACCGTTTTCATAAGTCGATGGAACTCGCATGCGGGGTACGGGAGATTTCTGTTATGTCGATGCATGCGGGATGTTTGAATTTCCTCACCGAGACAGTAGTTTTGAAGTTGTGGAGTTGAATAGACGTGCCTGCTATGGAACAGCAATTAATGTTGTGTGGAGCAATTTTAGCTATTTCCGACATACTTGAGAAGAAATTATTAGCTTCACTGAAGAAAAAGAAATCTGGCATCTCGATTTTTATATAAATTACTGGTCACATTCCACAAACATGGGTTGTCTCGGTATGTTTCTACCAATTTAAGCATTTGTCCTTCAGTAAAACGATCAGCCATATTGCTCTCGCGCAACGTTATTTCGCATCGAATAATAATCGTAAACTAAACCCCCGCAGCACGCACTATGCTTGCTTTACACCAACCGACGAATTTCATTGGTTGTTGAGCCCGCATGCGGGGAGTCCCCGCATGCTGTATATCGACTACATATTGACGACGCACTTTCACTAGTTGTTATACCGTATTCGGGGACTCCCCGCATGCTGTTTATCGACCGAGTTATCGACCAATGAAAACTCATTAAACGGTAGCATTATTAGGTTCATCTATATTTAAACATCTAGTTAATGTGTTACCAATTCTACTCAAACATTCTAACCATCTGATAGACAACTGAATGCTAATGATCTAGTCTAGAGGTACAAAGGTCATATTGAAAGTTTTTGAAATTTACTATTTAGAAAAAATAATTAAATTTTCTAGAACTTTATTCTTTACAAGCTGTTTATTGTCATTCTTTCTTACCTATAAATTGGCGGCAATTCAATTGTATCGTAATGCGTACCTATCCATCGTTCGACGAAATAAAATTCTCTGGAGAAAATTCGCCCTACTGATTTGATTTATTAAGAGTTTAGTCGTGATAATTTTAACAAAATTCCGACTTCCACATCGTCAAGTAATAAAAAATAACCTCATCAACGAAATAAGTAAAACATTTATTCAGGACACACTACAACACATACGAAAAATACATTGGGTAACTGTGCTGCAGCTTAATTCCTGAAAAGGCCCAGACTCAGCATGAGCCGCACGTGAGCACAGCGCTAATTTTCAGTCTGGCCTAAGATTTATGAAGCCGGAGTCAAATAAATATGTAGGTACGTCTATTCTGGTACTAGCTTAATAGTATTTTGAGAACATCGATAGATATGATATTATGAGTTATGATTAAGAGGTAACGAACACATTTTAAAGTAAACTAAAAATCTTTCAGTTCGACCCTGGTGACACTGAAGTGCTGTCGGAGAAGAAGTGAATAGGTAATATGATTTTAAACTTAAGTCATCGTGTACTGTCCACATTTTACCACGATTTATGTAACTGGGTCGAAATATCAGCGTATAAAAGTCCTATATCGTGTGTATCTACCCGTAGGTATCATAATAAAATAAGTTATTATTGTAGCAACCTTACCCCATAACACTGTGGTAGGTGGTATTCCGCATGCGGGCGGCGATGGCCCGTCCGTCGCGAGGGCCCTCTCCTGTACGCAGCACCTCCACCAGCGCGCGCGCGTACACCCACACCGCGTCGTGCAGCCATGCTGCTTCCACTGGTATCTAGAGCAGAATTGTGTAAAGTAGAGAGTTGGTGAGACAATGGTATAAAGTGGGGACTTTATACTTGAACGATAAATGGAGATTTGAATAAATATCCATTTATTAGCTGGCTTCTACCTCCTTTGCTCATTGTGCAATCGACTGACGTTGAACAAGCCGAACGAACAGGCAATCGAACTAACAAAGATCCGTACTAATAATATTAATGCAAAAGTGACTCTGTCTTTCAGTCTATCTGCTATCTTTTAAAGCTTAATCCGCTCTACCGATTTAAATCTAATATCTTTAAACGAGCAATTCTTGTATATTTATTTATTTATTTATACCTATATAATCACGATCTCGGAAACGGCTGCAAAGATTTTCATGAAAGTTACAGATTAGGGGGTTTTCGGCTCATGGAATCGATTTATCAAGGTCCCAGGTTCGAGAAAAGCTCGGTTCCCGAGATAAAGAGATTTTAAAAACATCATACTGACGTCATCTATGAAACATTAGGATAACTTCTATGAGGTACTGTTTGTAACGTGTTGAACTGACGCCATCTATGAAACATTAGGATAACTTCTATGAGATACGGTTTGTTTGTTTCAGTAGTATGAAACTAGATGGCGCTCGAATATATTTTTGTTCGGCTAATACTAATATTAATATTCATTCTTACGTTGAAGCGCTATTTTTGCGTTATACCTACCTATTTTCTGTTTGAATAAAATTAAAAATCAGTGCGATTATCTCGCTTGACCTCGCAGGACGCGTAGTGATAGTTTAACGTGCGTTTGTGATATTTACGAGAATATTTGTAAATAAATGTTAGTTTTGTTATTATCGATTTAATAATATATTTTAATAAAGTTTTAAATAAATAATGGTCAGATCGATGAAATTACTATTGTTGTAAATAGAATCAATAAAATTTTAAGTACGCCTAACAACTTGCTCATTAAACTAAAAGTATATTTATTTATGTTGTTTAATTATCATAAACATTCAATACATTTTATCGCAAATAAAAATTTCAGTCGGGGACTGCCTAAGCCTGCGAAAAGTACGAAGGAAAGTTCAATGAATTTATCTAATTAAGTATGTACCTATTTAAAATGCAATTAATTCGCTCACACAGTTAACTTCTATGAGGTACTGTTTGTAACGTGTTGAAATTTCAGTAGTATGAAACTAGATGGCGCTGTACAACTTTGTGAAACACGCTGTTGAGATCCTTTGGCCGTAACATAAGTAAAATGAATTTTGTGCTCAGTGAACAGTTGTATGATTTGACTCCTGAATAGATGGCGGAATTCCTCGTATTTCTTGCGATTCATACTAAATATAATTTTCAACCGAGCAAAGCTCGGTCAACCAGGTATAAAAATTTATATGGGTAAGTACTTATCCCCATTTATGTATAAATTTTTAGTCTGAGACACTGAAAAAGATTTTATTGAAGCTGCGTTCAAAAACGATGAATTTATAAGAGTTTAGTGTGCCTACCTACCTACTACAAATTAATATGGAAATTAGCATCATTCTAATGTAATTTCGTTTACTGCATTCATTAGGTATTTAGAGCAACACTCGTAACGTTATCAATCATCCGGTTTACCAACAAGCTAAACACAAAAAGGGCAATGCTAATTAACTTCATTTTTCTTACCTAATTGTATCCTCAAACCTTGAATATTAACTACAAGGAATGTTTTTCAGTTTAGAAGACTTAAGAAGAAAAATTCAATAAAAGAAAGACAATTCTTTATTATAACAAGTCGTCCGCTTGGCTTGAAGTGCTCGAGTGGGTTCGAAAACTTTAGTCTCAGGACATTACAGCGAATTTGTAAATGTGCAAACAGGTATCTTGGTGTTGCATCCTTAATGAAGCAGATTCTTAATACTTTTTACATGTGGCTTACAATCTTGTTGGAGTCGGAACACGATTAATAGATATATTATATTTAAAATCATCGCAAGGGAACGTATTTTCGGGATATGAATAATGACATGTCTTTTCCAGGGCCTTAAACTATACTTATTAATGACTAGCTTCCGCCCGCAGGCTTCGCCCGCGTGGAATTCGTTCCCTATTTCACCCCCTTCGGGATGGAATTTCCAAAAATCCTCTCTTAGTGCAGTTAGTTCTTGTATATATAACACCTACCTATATGAAAACGATATTCGCCTGCACATATTGAAACCAAAGAATCTTGAATTGTAATGGAATTTTTAGATCTAAATCAGTAAACCGAAATTATTATCAAAGAACATTAAACTGAACTAGAATAATTAAAAGATCAAAAAGCTAGAAACGATGTTAATAAATTGCAGACATGCATAGACGATGTATTTAACGCGATATTACATTAATTTTATAAACGCATTAACGCATAAGATATACCCACTCATAGCGAGAAAATTAATTATTGGTGTTATTAGGTCAGGAGTGCAAGACGAATACGATCTTCGAATGTAGATAAGATGTTAAGTGGAGTATTTAAATACTTATTACTAGAAAGAGATCCCCTCTACCGTCATTTTTTTAGTCAAAAAATTATTTTCCTTTAATAAATTATAGTGAGGCCGCGATGAGAATGCGTTCCTGACACATGTCAATTCGTAATGACTAGTGATGTACAATAAATAACATTATGTGTTGTAACAAATAACAATAACAACATGCATTCATTATGCATAATATTTATTCAATTTATATGTTGTTATTTTTAAAGGAATTATGTTTCAATATATTCAATAATAATATTTGTTATGTAAATAAAATTTTAAGGAATCAATTAATTGAATTTAATCATAATTTCTGAATGTAATCAAGAGAAAAAAATTAAAATGTTTTATTTATTTATTTTATTTTCATTTTGATTCACCTGAATGATATTATAACACAAATTTTCCTAAGCTATGTTTGGGCGTACCTTTATTATAATAATATTATTAACTATATTGAATACTTAGTACATTACATAATGTATTATAAAATTATAACGTTTTATTTTATATTTTACCGACATTGTATTAAGATTACAAAAATATTCAATTACAATTGCCTTGTTATTATGTCACATCACTACAAAAACAAAAAGTTGATATGACATGGATATAACATTGAACGAGCGCCGTTTGACGTGGTTTTCTTTTAAAAGGTATTGTTTTTATATTTGTTATTTAAGTAATTGTAATAAATTAATTATTCGATTTAATGTTTGATTTTAATGTCATCACTCGTTAATAAGGCAATTAAAAGATATTAAAAAATTGTCAATTAATTGTACGCCAGTTCAAAGTTACATTGCCCAGTCGAATGACAGACTTCAGGAACCCATAGTTAGCGCGGCCTCACTATAATTTGCAATATTACCTATCAATTGGATGGAAAGGGTTCCTGAATATTATCTATTGTTGTGGTAAAATGGTATACTCGTAGTGTATGATCGATATCGATAATATAAAACAAAATATTAACTTACCACTTTCCCGCCTCCAAACTGCATTAGTGGGTTGGTGAAATTGAACGGAGGCATCTGAAGTCGTCTGTTGACTTCCTTGGCGAATGCTGGGTATGAGGGGGAGGGCGACGGCGTCACCGCCAGGTAAGAACGAAACGCCTTGATAGTCTTGGCTTCAGTCTCCTTGCGCAGAGGACCAGCAAGGTATCGGATGGCTTCATCTGGTTCATACTTCTCTACGTCAACACCAATAGCAGCATATTCCCCTGTGAATAATAACAATTGTTTTAATTTGAAGAAAACAGAAAACATGATTAAGGCAAGTTAGGCAAGCTTTTGAAAGTTAGCGAATATTGTATCTTGAAACTTTGATTACATTAAATAGAAACATTTAGGTTTGCCACAAATTATTTTTATAAAAGAATAAACTAGAGTAGTCTGCAATCCATTCTAGTTAAGAAAGTAATATGTGGAGTCAACTAAATTTAATTTCAGATTTTAAGGTTTATCTACTTTGTAACAATTTGCGAGCAAACTCGTAAGTATGTGGTAAGTATTATGATGGTGATGGTGTATACTTTCATGCAGCATCATACAATACACACGACATACGAGTTTGCTCGCGGATTGTTGAAAAGTAGAATGTGGTAGAATTCCGCAAATTCAAATTCAAATTATTTATTTCTTCGAAGTAGGTTTTTACAAACACTTTCCGAACGTCAAGCTACGCCATTGCTTCAACAAATCCCTACGGTGAGTGGTCTTGGAAGAAGAAGCGGCAAGAAACTCCCAAGGAGTCATTTTTTTCTCTTCCTCCACTCACAGTTACAGTTGCACTTACTACTAATTACGGCTAAAATACTAAACTCATGTCCAAGCAGTTTTATCATTAAAATATTCATCAAGTTTGTAACTTTGTAATAACCTTTCATCATGAGAATGCTTTTGACATGAGTTTTAAATTTACAGTATGGCATTTCTGTCCATTGTGACGGAATTTTATTATAGATTTTAATACAGCTACCCATGAATGAGCCACCAGTTTTGCTAAGTCTGAATTTTGGTACAACCAGTTTAGCCTTATTCCTAGTATTGATATTGTGAACATCGCTCTTTTTAAGGAAACTGTCATAGTATTTTTTTACATACATAATATTATCTAAAATATACTGTGATACTACAGTTAATATATTACTTTCTTTAAACAATTTTCTGAGTGAATCCCTTGGCCTGAGGCTGTAAATGGCACGTACTGCTCTTTTCTGTAATATGAATATTGATTCTATATCTGCAGCTGAGCCCCACAACAGCAGACCATAGGACATTACACTATGAAAGTAGCTAAAATAAACTAATATTGCTGTTTCTACATTAGTCAAGAGCCTTACTTTCTTAACAGCGTAGGCAGCAGAACTTAGTCTCCCCGACAAGGTTTCGATATGAGGACCCCATTGCAAATGATAATCTATACTATAGTAAGGCCTAAAAATGTCGTTTTTCCTACTAGTTCTAATACTTCTCTATTCAGAACAATTTTAGTTGGAATATGTTTAACATTTGGTAATGTAAATTTAACACATTTAGTCTTTTTTGCATTTAGCATTAAATTATTATGCGTGAACCAGAGCAGTACTTGTGAAACAGCGCTATTCACATCGTCAAAACATTGTTTTCTTCTGTCTACTTTAAAAAGTAAGGAGGTGTCGTCAGCAAATAACACAGTTTCACACAAGTTCCTAGTGAAGTAAGGAAGATCATTGATATAAATTAGGAAAAGCAGAGGGCCTAATATCGATCCTTGGGGCACACCCATAGTCATTTGTGCTCCAGGGGACTCTATGCGTATGCGTTTTGTATGCGTTCCGATAAGTAAGATTTTATAAGGCTAACTGATTGTGTTGAGACACCATAATGACTAAGTTTATTTAATAATAAATATTATGATCGACGCAATCAAAGGCCTTTGAAAGGTCACAGAATATTCCAATAGCGTCCTGCCTACGCTTCCAGGCATCGAAAACGTGTTTGAGAAGGGCGATGCCTGCATCAGTGGTACTCTTCCCTTTAGAAAAACCGAACTGACTAACATGGAACAATTTATTTGAGGAAAAATGAGACAGCAGTTGATTGTAAATAATTTTTTCAAAAATTTTACTAAAGGCTGGTAAGACAGATATGGGCCTAAAATTTGTGGGGTCGTTTCTATCTCCAGCCTTGAACAAAGGTATTATTTTTCCATGTTTCATAAGATTGGGGAAGCTACCAACATCGACACATTTATTGACCCGAATGGCGCAATGGTTAACATGCCGATCGCTGTTCCGAGGGTCCTGGGTTCGATTCCCAGCGAGGCGGAAAATTTGAATGATGAATTTAAATTTCCGTTCTCGGTCTGGGTGTGTGTCCTTGTCTTGTGTGTTGTCCAAGGCACCCACGACACAGGGAATCCTAGTGTGGGGCTTTGAGTGTGAAGCGTTAGAAAAAAAAAATAATAATGGTTAAATGGGGTGCAATTAAAGGGATCGATTTAAGTACTATCGTAGAAAGGCCCCATAGATCACTTGACTTTTTAATATTTAGAGAGTTAAAACTTTGAATAATTGTATCGCAAGTGACGTGTTTAAAATTAAATGTATCGGTACACTTATCAACACAGGACTCCATTATGCTAATGGCAAGTTGAGGACAAGTATTCAAGTGCTTTGTGATCACCTGTGGTATTTTTGAAAAGAAATTTTCAAAGGCGCCGGCAACTCCGCTATCGGAAGTGATATTCTCGTTATTGACCTTGAGAGCAAAATTATGGTTATTTACTTTTATTTTACTTTAAAACTTTTTAAATAACGCCTGATTCCATTAATTTATCTTAATTTTTTTATGGAATTAAGATAGCAAACGAGCATGCAGCACCACCTTCCGTTGCCGCCCATGACAACTGTGACCGACCCAGAACTAGACTCAATGAGTCTCGTTCTAATTCGGTCACAGATGCGTTGCTACCCCTGAGGACTGAGATGGTCGCCTCTAAAAAAGTGTAACCGGCTCCAAAAAAATTCATAGGTCGAACTTCCTATAAATATTTCCTTTTGATCATTATCACTTGAATCGCGAATCCAAAGACCACTTTGATCACATTACGCCTGTTGATCGTATTAGGGACACACTATCTGAACTGGAAATTACCTAGAAACAACTTGGATCTCACGTAATAAGCAGAGCAGAATGTCAAATAAAAACTTTTCAACAGCCTTGTCTTAGTTCCTTGTTGCATTTTGAAGACTATTCAAAGAAATAAAAGCCCAAATGCCCAGAGTATTTCAAATTACTTGACTTACTTGTAGTGAAATACGTAAATTGTCTATGCAAATATAACTGTTATCGGACTGGCACTTGTTTATATTTGTCGTATGACTGATCTCGTTTTGCAAGTTATGAGCTGAGGAAATTCAGCAATTTTTTTGCGTCCGTTTTTTCGCGTATGTATTCGCTACATTTCGCCGAAAATGAAAGGGGATTTTAAAAATCTGCTTTATGTAAACGATCGCAGCGAATGTTAATTAATACAGATCTTATTTAGGTAAAATTAGTCAGTGCTCGATATTAATTTGATTGTTTTAATAAAAAAAATGGTGTATTTATTATTCAAACCAACATGCAACATTTAATATTTTATTTAAAAAGAAAAATCGCATTTTCAATTTCAAAGTTAGGTGTTGGCATTAATCCCATTTTGTACAGCATTTGAAATACTAGGGTTGTTCAAAGAACAAAAGGGGCGATGTAGACAAATATATCAAGTTTATTGAGTTTATACACGTAGGTACTTTTCTTTTCGCCCCACACAATGCAATAGCCTGCTCCCGCTTACAACGTTACAATGCTTTTTTATTACGGTCACTTTCATAATACTTTATTGCTTGCTTTTATTCATGAAAATAGAGCTCTTGTGTTTGAGTTGCGAATTCGTGATTAGTTCATAGGTTCGTAATCTATTAAGACGACTAATAATATGGTTTTGTGATTACCATATTTAGTAACAATACCTACTTGCTATCAGATTTTAAAATTTATGATTTAGTTTTGGTTGTATATAGGTACCTACTTCATTTTTAGTTTGAATAATTTGGACGATTGAAAATTGGCAAAAATTGTAGGTATCTACATATAAACCCACTAAATTCATCGATAACTATAATTATCTATAGGAAGACGATGTACATAGGTACCTATAACCTACGTGCAGTCTATACATTGTTAACTTCTTTTTCATAAATCACTAGTAAACCACACTCACTGTGCTTTGTGGCAGTTAGAATTTTAAGGCAATGTTTATGCCTAATAAAAAATTGTAGCCATAGTATTTCTCATTAAGGACACTACATCAGAGCATTTCATATCGTTTACTCAGTTATTATTATTATGTTTTAATTTTAACTGTAGCACCCACAATTCATTACCGCAGACTAGGGATGCCCGATCTGAATCGATCTTTTAGATTTAGAAGATCGATTCACGGCAATACGATCTACCGATTTTTTGAATCGATTCAACAGGTTCTCAATCATTTATCAATATTTTTTTTTGTGTTAAAGTTAGTAAATGGAGCGGTTCCCCAACGCGACGTATTATTTTTAAAGATATTATTTTTTACTTTTTAAATGTTTGTGTTTAAGGGTTTTTTTAATTTTTAATTTATTTTTTTTCAAATGCAGACTGCAATTTGACAGATAAAATTACCATGTGCTTTGTTATTTATTTATTCATCCTAATATTAATTGTAAGATACAAAATCCTAGACCGGGGATTCAAATGGTAGGGCAATAGAATGTAACGATTAATTGCGAGAGCAAGCAAATAGCATTTTCATACCTGAATCAAGCAGTTTCATAGAGTCCAGCGCCAACATTAGTCCGATGTGGTCATGGTAGTAACCCACCGACACGTAAACTGCAAAATAAATAAAATTTTACAACACTGATAGTGACGAATTCAATACCTATGCGCATTAAATGCCTTATTTGTTTGTTATATGACATTGTTTAAAATTGATCAAACATCCTCTGATTTGAGGACTGAATTTTTACAAAGAACGTCATTATGTCATTATGGCAGTGAAGATCTTAATCATCTGGGTAATCTTAAGTAGATAGGTAGGTACGAGTATGTATAATTTTTTTTATGTCCATTTAATATGGCAAAGGAGAACAACAGATTTGGGCTTGGTGCGACAGCTTGTTCAAAACCCTCAAATAATCTTGCATATTTTAATACATCCATTTCATATTTAAAAATCTAGTTACATCATATCATTAAAATATTAAACGACTAAAAAGATACTATGTGTGCGCGGTGCGTAAGACGACTATATTTCATTATTCCCATCATTTTCCGCAAAAACGGAATAAGCACAACGTGGTAACAATGTCTTCGATCTAAAAAGCGATGCCTCATGCTTGTTCATTCATATTCCAGGCCCAAGGTCCTTAACAAAGTTGCTGGTCTCCTTTGTCCAAATATCCAAAGAGAGAGCCATTCTTTCATAGTATCGTCTTTTTCAAAATACTACACACAGCTACTCGTATTTTTCAAAATGATTTAAGTTTAAGGAATAATTGAGTAAAAATCCAAGAATTCTTTCAGAGATTCGAAAAGGATTTTCTATTCACTTCAAACGAAAAAACTGTATCAAAGGACTTGTTGTGTCTTGGTTGTTATAAACTGGACCGGTACTTACTTCTCGTGTCTTTATAAGTTTCACGAACAATGTCCAAGAACGGGTTACGAGTGAAGTTGTCCCGTCTATTCTCGTGAAAGTAAGGCTGCCGGTAAACTTGCACTGTCCGTATCGATATTTTTTTCTCATTCGCTGCAGTGATTATGGCAAACGCTAATCTAGAAAAGTCATGGTTCGGCGCCTTAAGGTACACGACGGCTACCTGAGGATCCAGAAAAAATATAGCACTCATGAACCCAACCACATCAGATCACATAAGTCCAAACTACGTAATAAACTCAAGTAAGCGAAAATAAAAGTTAACTGACTGGAACGTTTATATGTGTTGAACAGCTATTAGAGGACCAAGAGAAAAACAAGATTGTTTACGTTGATTTAGTTAAACATAATCTTTTATCTAAACTTATGAGAGAAGTCCAGTCATAAAGTGGTCTACAAGACTGAGTAGTAAATGTTTACATGCATGAAATTGAAATGCGTGAGCACGGCGACGACGGAGCGGGAGATGTCGATGTCGGAGGGCCGCGTGCGCGCGAACGTCGCGTACACGCGCTTGTTCGAGCTGGCCACGTCCCGGCAGTACTGGTGGACCACAACAATTGATTAGCCATCAATTAACAATTATTTATTTATACACTTTATTGTTTGTTTACCAGAATATGAATGTATAGAACAGTATTACAAAGAAAGCACAATACAAAAGGCTGCGTAGCGAGTTCTTCCAGGCTACCTAAGGTTAAGTTTAAGCAAGTACCTAATATACAAAACTAGCGAACCGCCCTCGCTTCGCTTCGGGACCCACGGTCGGGACCCGTAAGTATCAACCGCGTAGGTCCCGCTCCCGTAGGAACTTCGGGAAGATAATAAACTATCACCAAAATTAATTCAGGTTAAATTAAATTAAACTTAGAAATAAAGCTTACGACAAAATAATAGCAAAGTAGCAAAGGATCACAGCAAGATTAATTCAGATTAAACTTGGAAACGCGGCAAGTTTGGTATGGCAGTGGGTTCGACCAAATTTGATTACCATAAAAACGGTTCTAGTGTGTTAATCTTAAAAGATAGACATATACTGTCGTGGACATTTTTTTAGATCATTTCAAGAGGAATAATTCTTTCATACATATATTTTTGGTATCTTGAATCGTTTTCGCAACGCATGCAACGAAAGCCCTCGAGAATGAATAATTTTCCCCGTTTTTTCCACATTTTCCATTATTTCTTCGCTCCTAATTGTTGCAGCGTGATGTTATATAGCCTAAAGTCTTCTTCAATAAAAGGTCTATTCAACACAAAAAAAAATTTTCAATTCGAACCAGTAGTTCCTGAGATTAGCGCGTTCAACCAAACAAACAAACAAACAAACAAACAAACAAACAAACAAACTCTTCAGCTTTATAATATTAGTATAGATTACTTATTAGTCATGTTAATCTAACTGTAGCTTGGCAGTAGATGAAATCGCTTATTTACGTGAAAATATACCGCAGCGACATTTACATTATTTGGATAGATATTAACTACCTACTTTTGCTTGTTGTGTTGTGTGTAGACTTATTGTCTTCGCGCAGCTTAATCTTGTTGAGTATATTTTGAATTTATTTATTGAGGCAACGCGTTGTTGTCGCAACGCTTGCATTGCGTTGTGGTTGTGGCCATGAACCAATAAAGAGGGTTGTGGCCTATTATTACTAAACTAGCGATTTTGTAAACTCGATTTTTCAACCAGGCTATATGCCATTTTTGTACATGTTTAGGATTGATTAGTACAACAATACCTATTGATAAAGCCATGGAGCAAATATAGAGAGGAGACGGCTTAAGCAACAGACTGTGCACTGTAACTCAACTAGGTCCTGACGTCATCACAGTGGGCGTGGCCTTAAGTCAGTTTACTGACGGCGCTCACCAAATAAATTTCAACTTGACGTTAGATGGCGACACTTTGTATCAGGGGAAATAAAAATGCATAGGTGCGTAGAGCTAACAATTATTATATCTTGATAATCATACGTACTGAAATTCGTCCTACATTAATTCCTAAAGAATTTTTACCACCAAAATATTATTTTTCTAGTTTTTATAATAATTTTGTAAACAGCGCCATCTATCGACAACTACTTACAACAACAAAAACACAGGGCCGTATTTAGAATCCATCTAGTGTGAGATAGTTGAACTACGTAGTAAAGTCGATTATCCCGCCCATTTCTTTATCCCCCTCGCCCCGCAAATCGTCACGCGATCTTTCATAGAAAAATATACATACAACGTCTCCTCTCTATATTTGCTCCATGGATAAAGCATACCTATCAATACGAAGAACTGTAAAAAAAATTGTACCTACTCCCCTTACCTATATTAATATTATCGTCCGACTTGCATAAATGGTACATATTTATCTACTCATACTTGATCGACAAAGTTGAGTAGGTAATATCCAGAGAGATCAGAAATTGTATGATCGCTAGAGGCTAAAGAATCATGGCAGATTTTGTACAGAAAAAATAATAATTCTCGAGAATTTGAAATAACTTGTAATTGTTTAATTAGACTTCAAATATTATCCTGAACCATTCAAAATATTTTTAAAACCCGGGGATCCTAAAATCATTTTCTTATTTACATAGTTTACCATTTCTGGACGAACATTTTGAAGTAGATTCTGTCTTGTTATATCAGCGTTTAATCTGTGATTTCGATTGATTTGTAATCTGTTGGAACAATTACTTACTCTGTATCGTAGACATTGTCATTGTCACATTGTCATTGGACTGCGAGCGTTTTGATTGATTGTCATGTCATTATCATTATTATCATTTCTTATGTCACTTTGACAGTTAGCGTACAAATGGCGTATTTTTATAATGGCAAGAAAGTGAAGAAAATTATATAATTTTTGATTATATAACCCCGAGGCTTAAAAATATTTTATATATGTACAAGTGTTGCTAAAAATAAGAAATAAATATTACAACTCATTCCAGGCTCTCGAGTTTTTAATTTTTTTTTGTACAATTCATTGTATGAAACTTGCCATGATTCTTTTATGATTGCTGCGGTTTGAATGACACGATTAATCAATGTCGAATGTTTCCACGTTGGAATAATCTTTGGTGTAGAATTTGGTTTTACTAAAATCAAGTTGGCCGTTAATCCTTTACGTGTCGGCAAACTTTCTTTGACAAAATTTCGTTGATGTTAGATAGATGCGTGTTACATTGTGGAGCGTTAAAATACGCTGCCAGCAGAAATCGAATTTTAAGTTAACTTTAGAAGTAGATTTATTGCACATTTATTTTCATATTTTATCGCACCTACAATCGAATGCAATCTATTTTCATATCGTAGTTTGGAGACCTATAATATAATAATATGTTTGTCATGGACAGGGTTTCTTTTTAAACATATTTTGATCAACACAACAAGCATGAATTAATATTTTTGTAGATAAAAATTATCTTAATGATATAACAGTTATGACAATTCGGTGAAATTATTTTAGTTATCTTTTTTAAATTAGTAAAATTCTTGTTCACTTCCGGTTTGTTTTTATGATATTATAATATCACCGATGTAGAATTACCAGATTCACAATCACATACGAATTTCGACGTGTTTTGTGTCCCCATAAGCTAATAGTTAGCTGACGCACTCCAGTTTTTGAAGCTTTAAGTAAAGGACAATAAAGTCGCTTTTTAGGGTTCCGTACCCAAAGGGTAAAACGGGACCCTATTACTGAGACTTCGCTGTCCGTCGGTCCATCCGTCCGTCCGTCCGTCCGTCTGTCACCAGGCTGTATCTCATGAACCGTAATAGTTACACAGTTGAAATTTCCAAAGTTGAAAATTGGCAAAGATAAATAAGTAAAAACAATGAATACTCATTTTTATTACTGGAAATTACTTCCATTACTGGAAATGAGTATTCATTGTTTTTACTTATTTATCTTTGCTACCCTGCTGACATTAATGGTTGCCAAGTCATTATACTTGTTTTTTTATTTCATGAACCATTAATCCTTACCAGAAGGCTTCAATCACTACCCTCTACTCCATAATCGTTACGATCAGATGATTGGTCATTACCATCCTCAGTGTAGGTAGGTCGAATTGGTTACAGAACCGAATTAGCCTACCCCTACTCCACGTAGTCTTGTATGCCCTACCCCTAGAGTGTTTTTTAGAACCCGGAGGCGCGGAGGGAGGGCAGCCCCCGCCCGCTGTAACAAAACGCGCAAACCGAAGCTGCGCAGGCGAGCGTGGGTGTCTGTGCTTTGTTACGCAAGGGCGAAGGGGCTGCACCTTCCGCAGCGCCGGAGACGTCACGGTTCGAAATTATGCCATATATTCCGCGTTTTTACGATTCGGCCAAACGTTGATAAATGTGTGTATTACTCTGCCCAAAAAGTAATGGGCAATATGTATAATGCCCGGTCAATTTGGTTAGTTGAATAGAAATTATCAAGTTGCGCACTCATATTGGGCATTATTCGTAATGACCGAGCATTATGTATATTAAATGAGCTAAATTTATCATCTGGTCCATAACATATATAATCAAAGACTAAAACACTGAATAAAATAAATATTTAAGTCGAAATATGGCTTCGACGCTTCAGCGATAAATTAGTTACATTTCGGTCCATGAGATGGCGTTGCTTGTGGCTACAAGAAACCAAAGTAAATATTTAAGTGAGGCTTTCATACAAGAGCCCAGATTTTTTTGGCGTTTTTATACATAATGGTACGGAACCCTTCGTGCGCGAGTCCAACTCGCACTTGGCCGATTTTTGAATTGGTTCTGAGTACAATTTTGTAGTTTGATTTACATCGTACCGGGAGCATACAAATACGTTAGTGTAATTTAAACCTTACCCAGACGCCTTAAAATTTTAATCACAAAGCTATACACAAAGAGCAAGAAGCACGTAGAGGTGTTCGCGCTCGAAGCCTTCCAGTGCGACTATAACAGTCCACCCAAATTCAGATTTGGGTGCACTTTCGTGGACACACTTTTCGAGTAAGTCAGTCGTAAGTCGGTCACAATTGTCATGGGCGGCAGCGGAAGGGTGGTGCTGCATGCTCGTTTGCTACCTTAATTCAATAAAAAAAAATATTCTACATCGATGTATAATATCTAAAATAAAATCGCCGGTTCGAAATACCTACTTATTGTGAGACAGACATAAACGACGGTGAAAATGAAAAATAATATTAGGTATTACGGTGTAGGTACTTACATTTTTAAGGCAATAGAAAAAAAATTACCCACAAGCCCACAAGTAGATACAACCTACCTATGAACTATGAACATAATACCTACTCCTTTCACACTTTAATCGTAAATGATTCATAACAATGTAGTTACGAAGGCGTTGTTTTGTGAATGAACTTTATTACAACACTACCTACTCTCAATTATTGCATTGCATACCTTTTCACTGTATTCGCATTTCGCATCACTGAATGATTATTGAGTTGATTACCAATCGTATCAGTGACACATTCGATTCTTTGTAACGAGTACAAAAGTTGAAGGAAAATTATCTTCATAATGAGAACGACCCTTTTTGGGACGTAAAATGTCGAGTTGTTTTACGGAGTTAATTGTGGGTTAAAAACTTGTAATGACGTTCATGTTTATTGTACTTACGTAGCTGACCATAGGCAAGTTGAATGCCGCGGCCATTCTGCCTTCATGCACGCATGTCTCCTGTGGTCCGATAAACGCGGATACATTCGCTGCCCAAAGTGCTGCTACCTGTTGATAACATTCCAAGTTATAATGCAATGTTCACCTTGCGATTTAGGGAAAAATGTTGTAGTAAAATAAATAATAAAGGAAAATTATCGACGTTTGATTTCAATTTGAAAGGCTGAGGTTGCTAAGTGCTTAGTTATTTAATCATTTTCCTATTAATATGATAGAGAAGATTTTCTATGACATCTAATATTTTTTAACTATGATATTGAGAAGTGAAAGTACCGAGGTGATGACATATAAAATTTTAGTTTTTACTAGCTTCACCCGTGGTGGAGTCTTATTGCGTCAATATTCCGTTAAAGTTATCCAAAGCTAGGGAACGTATCTTTTTCAGGATCTAAAAATTCTAAAATATACTTTCATTTAAATTTTGGTTCATTTAAACGGTTTCGTTTAAAAGGAAGCATAGTTAAATTGTGGTCAATTAGGTATATTTGGATTATCGAAAAATAATTTTTGGCAGTGGCATTGCCGTGCCTCCATAAATACCTATATCTTTATACGTCCATGCCTATATCTTAATCCGTCCTTAATCATTTTGCCCATCATTTCTTATGCATGTTATTTTTTAGAGTCATGATCATGATCGTCATTAAAACTTAAGTTAGCACCAATTTTTACCTAAGTGGACGGTAAATAACCACTTTTATATTGTAAGCGATTAAGATCAGCAGCAGTTTTTAAAGAAAACCCCTCTTTACGAGCTAAACTGTTTTATGGAACCAATCAGATATTAAATTATCTGTCAGATATGGATTGTTGATAATGACCACTCCAACCAAGATCAATGTAAATATAACATAAGAATGTTGTGAATTGTTTGTAGTAAAGATTAAAGCAAGCGTCGTTATTTTCCACTATATTGCGTGTTTGCGGAATCCAAGGATTAACGTAGCGATAAAACAGAATTGTGTACCAACCTTATGGTACCTACTATTGACTAAATATCTGTGAGAAAATCGTTTCCTTGCTTTCAATTATTTTGTTCTCTATTGATATTAAAATAATTTAAATGTTATCTACGTAGGTAGCGAATAAAATGCTGAGGAAGATCGAGTGATAGATATTTCAATGACTAAACCAGACGAACTATGACCATGAAGCCACAGGATTCCTTTTATAATCTGGGAGAGCACTGAGAAAGGAGTTTTAAAATTTCTTTAAATATAGGTATGCATTTTTACTTGAAAGTTCTCCCTGAGAGGTCTCCGTAATTTTGATGCAGATTATGAATTCTATCAATCCACACTTGGCCAGCGTCTTGTGCTTTCTAATATCTGACCGTACCTTTTACGTTGTGAATGTCGTGAAGGAGACCAGAGTTTCTTAAATGCCTTCTGAAATAGCAAGACATCATGGGTCCCATATGCCACATCGATTATTACCTAGGTACCTAATAGGTAGAGCAATTTCAGTCTCTACCTAGTTTAACAATAATTAGTTAGTGTTGCGTTCAATATTTTTTTATTGCAAACTTTTCAATTGGCATCAATTAAAAACCCAATAACTGTATTCTTAATGTATTGTCCATATTTGTAAGCAAACAGAAATGAATATTTTTATTTGAAAGGGAAAATTTTAATGTTGTTTCTGGTTTTTAGATAAAATTTAAGTTATTTACATTCAGTGAATTAAAATTCATTTTTTTAGGGCTGTTGTTAGAGAAAATCCCTTTTTTACGAGCTAGACTGTTTTATAGAACTTATCAGATTTATGGTAGATAAGGTTATGATTGCTGTGACAAAGTGTGCCAAACATTTATTGATGTAAAAAGTTCCATTTTCTGCCCAGACATAAAATATTGGAAGAAAAGGAGAAAGAATTGCTCTTTTTGTAGATGACTGCGAGATGCGAGTGTCTACTTAGCCATTTGATAAGAACTCAGCATTGCAATGTACCTACCTACTGTAACATTTACGTATATTTCTTTTAAATCATCAGCTTTTTATGGTTTCGATATTTACAACATCATATTGAAACTTTTGTTGATATATTTGTTTTTAAAAGGAGTATTCAATGATATTCGGGCACATAGATGTATGAATTGGTGTGACTTACGTTTGCTTAATGTATAGCCATAATTAGCTACATATGTCATATAGATACATACCTAAATGTTTTTGGCGCGTTCTGTGCCCATAAAAGAAGTTATTCATATTCTAATATACATTACCCTTTAAGAGCGTTATGAAAAGCTATTAGCATGTGAATATTTTGTGTGGCAGCGTCTTGAGCTCCACTTATACTATTAATATATTCTGTGAATATGACTACACACAATTGCGAATAAACGAATATTACCAAGTGTGTAAATTGAAAATTAATGTGAAGCTTAGGCGTATTGGAAGTTAAAGGCTGTGAGAATTGCTAATGTCAGATGAGTGCGCGGAAATGAGATAACAGATAGGAGATAACTGTTTGGGAAGACTACGAGCTGAATAGACGACTCGTTGATTCTGATTGTAAAACGGATTAAAATCGTACTATGAATCTGTCTATTCGCACTTGACCAGCTTGGTAGACTATCGTATGTACGATTCGCGTTGCGAGAGCGAGAACCGGGACTAGAAGCGGGATAGTTATGAATTGCGATGATGATAAATTCATGGCTCAATGTTAAGTACCTAATACATAATTATTATAGTCACTCATCTGGCGCTGCTGAGATACTTCCTATTGTGTTTAAGATGATCAGGTTTGTTTCTTAGGTCGCGTCAATACAGAATAAACACGTGGCCGTCATATGAATGCTATGAACAGCGGTGACATGCGATGGTAAATGTTTACCTTAGCCCATGTATATTAGCTGCACCAAAGGCATCAAAAGCATTAGCTACCAAGAGGGATGAGAGGTGGAAAGAAACCAAGCGAAGGCAGAAACATGATTGATCCAATAAACTTTGCTCACGATGTTTTCCTTCAACGTTAAATCGAGTGACGTTTCATTGCTTAAAACGCACGCAACTCCGAAAGTCAGAGGTGCATGCGCTGGGATTCAAACCCGGACCCCCCTTGTAGGAGGAATTCTTAACCACTAGGGCCTAGGCTAACACCAAGTGTATACACGCATATACCACGTGTTTATACCGGTCTATATGTAGTTTAAATGTAATACATTATTCGCAACAGACGCTGACTCATCCGCCTCTTCCTTTTCTCTCCCTTTTTGCACGGAACGTTTCCGCACGTCACACTTGACAGGTATTACGTTGTTTTACAGAAAACATGTACACGTCCTTAGAATTGGAGAAAAGAATTTCGAAATGCTCCACACAACAATAGATATCAAAAAGAATGCGATGGATAAGAACCAATACAAAAATATAAAACGTAATTAAATCTGATCGTGGAATATAAAATACAACAGGTTCTTTTACAAAAATAATATAATTATTGTTTATTTAAATGTGTTTGATACCATTTTCAACCATCTCAGCTCAATTTTTTTACGGAAATAGTAAGATTCTTCGAAAACACTTATTAAAACTTCGCAAAATAACACTACCACTACTTAATACTTACACAAAGTCGAGTTGGAATAGTTTGAGAGATATTTTCAAACTTGTTCATTGTTTTCTGATTGACAGAGCGTTGCTAAAGCTTACGCAAAGATTGGTGACATGATGGATGTTGAAGTTGAATATTTATAAAATTTCTAAATTGAACATTTTTTCGTTAATCAAAATTCGTATATATAAAACGAGCTTGTCTCCCCTGTGTTGATTGATGAGTAAAACGGCGAGCGATACAGCTAACCCGTGATATCAGCACAAAATACAGAGAACAGTGTTTTGGGATTTCTGTGGGAGTCTAATTAAAATATCAGTTTTATATGTACCATTATCACGTTTCGATTGATCTGTAAAATAAAGCCGTTACTGTGTGGGTCTACAAGAAACGGCTGAAAAGTGTCAATAGAACTGAGGACGAAAAGTCTGAACATGCTATAGGGTAGGTATGTATGTATGTCTGCGGGTACAGTCGACAGAAAAGTAAATAGTTAATTATTTTTTCATCGCAAGTAGGCAGATATAAAAGATTTTTAACCGATTCCAAGTTAAAATTTATAAGGAATACAATGGTAAAATTACATCATTTTTTATCATGGTCTAAGATCCCGTAACACTTTTATTACATGCATCGAGTATTTGATTAAAAACATTTTTTTATGTACCTACAATTAGGCAACGAACAATATGGTTTGCCTGGTGTGCCTATCGAAAAATGGCCGCTAGTAGGCCGACTTTTTAAGACCTCTAGGTGTATATCTTGAGCTTGGAGTATATTTTATATAAATAACAGATGCATGTAAGTTCTCCCCAGAAAGTCATTTTTTTTCGTTAATTAAACATACTAGCGGCAATTTTTCGATAGGCACACCAGGCAAACCATATTGTTCGTTGCCTAATTGTACATAAAAAAATGATTTTAATCAAATATACTCGATGCATGTAATAAAAGTGTTTCGGGATCTTAGGATATCGGTCATTTAAGTACTCAGGTATTTAATAGTAAGAATATTAATTCAACCAAGAACCAGTTACGTAAACTATGGTTTACTACTCAATAAGGGGAGAAAAAACATACGCCACACTTAACGTTAAAATTACTTTAACCTAAGTATACCTACCTACCTATACTGTATGCTGTGGCCTTGTTAAATGGGCTGAATGTCAGGTAGGTACATAATATAAGAAGCTTCATAAAGTGAATGAAACTAATAATATTAAGTGTTTGATGGCCGCACGCGATCAGCGTTCCGATGGCAACCATTGGATCATTGCGATCGGGGAGATAGACATAAGGATCGTTGAAATATTTTTGGAAAATAACGCGTCAATCGTAATAAAACTGATCGAACATAGTATCGACATGCATTCAAGTTGGATAGATGACTATCAGTAAGTAAACTTCTTGCTTCGCATAGCACGGTAAGTATTGTGACAACCCTGGCGCTACTTCGCTACGCCGAAAACAATAAACAATAGGGGCCATAAACATGTCGCGCAACAATAGAAACAATAGGAGCGCGGCTCTCTCAAAAGGACGCACGACGCTTCGACCATTACGGCAATAGTCATACGGGCGAAAGTCGGTTGCAAGGAACGTTCTCGAACTTTATTTCGACGCGGGTCCGGACTTCGCGGGAACATTCTCGATTGTCGTGAATGGTGCGTGAGTGGTATAAAAAGGGGCGATCGTTCAACCGCGGACATTCTAGTTTCGGAAGCGAAACCAGGAAGATACCAGCGATACCTACGAGCGATACCAGTGCGAAGTGAAGTGATTTCTACGAGCGATACAGTGTTCGACGAGTGTGTTTACGAGTACCTACGTGCATAGTGTTGTAGTGTGTACTGTGTACAGTGTGTAATCGTGTATCTACGAGTACAAATAAAGTCTTTGTGGTACATTTTGGCATTTTCTCGAGCCCATTACTCCTGACACGTAACAATTGGTGACAGAAGCGGAATGCCTGTAGTACCGCAGAGTGAAGAAGGGATTCGTACGCGACGGCAGACGGCATTGGATGCCGCGCGGATGGAGTCGCCGGGTCGTGACCGCATGGAAACGGAGACCACCGCTGGACCACCGACTACATCAGCTGCAGCAGTACCGACACCGAGTGCATTCGATATGGCCTCCTTGTTATCAGTCTTACAGCGCATGGAAAGTAAAATGGAGGGCCAGCGCGAAGCCATGAAGAGCCTGGAAAGTAAATTGGAGAGCCAGCGCGAAACCATGGAGGCGGGCCTAGGGACAATTGATGCAAAGCTGGACGGTTTCCAGGGGGATTTGAACGTCGTGAAGGAGGATCTAGAATTGGTCAAGGTGCGAACATCCGAGCACGACCAAGCCCTCAAGACCCATGACGCGTTACTCAACTCCCACGAAACTAGGCTCGTGGATTTGGACAAGAAGCTGCAAAAAATGAAGGTTTTGGGCACGGCAGCAACCAGCCCATGTCCTGGGGCCCCGAAATTTAAGGTCCCAAGTTTCGACGGCACGACCTCGTGGACAGCATTCAGGCACCAGTTCGAGGTAGTTGCAAATGGGAATGGCTGGGAGGACGAGCACTCGTTGGCGGCACTCACCCTAGCTCTACGAGGAGAGGCACTGCTGGTGCTTGAGAACCTGCCCGCCGAGCGACGCACCTTGGAGTCGCTATTTAAGGCCCTGGAAGCTCGATACGGGGAAAAGCACCTCGAGCACGTGTACCGCGCTCAGCTTAAAGACCGGTCACAGAGGTCGAGCGAAGGACTGCAACAATGGGCTACGGAGATCGAGCGCCTTGTACGCCGAGCCTATGCGTCGAGTTCCACACCCGTTGAAGACAAAGTGTTAGAGGCGTTTGTCAGCGGTATACGGGACCCTGAAGTGAGAGCAACGGTGCGCTTGGGTCATCACGCCACGTTGGAAGCAGCTTTGGCGCATGCCCTTGAAGTGGAAGCGGTACGAAGCGACTACAAAAGTTGTAAGGTGCGCGAAGTTGTAGCGGCGATCCAACCTCGTACTGGGCCTATCTGCTACGGATGCGGTGAACGAGGACACATAAGGATTAACTGCCGGACTCGAAAGCAACCGAAATCGGTGTCGACGGCTACCCAAGTCGACACGCAGGAGCCGTTAAACTAAAAGGCGCCAGCGCCGCGGGGCGGGCACTGGCTGGACTTCGTCGAGCCCCTACTGTATTGGTATCACAAGCCTGTGACGGGAACAGCCTCGTAACTACTGGAGAAATAAATGGCATACCCTGTCGCTTTACTATTGACACGGGAGCATCGAAATCCATCGTTCGACCAGAACTACTCAAGCGGACTATCATGTGGGACAATGGACGACCATCATGCAATCTGCAGACAGCGACAGGCCAGCCAGTGACCGTCCTAGGAGTTACGGAAGCAAGACTGAAACTCGGAAGTGACACTTACACGCAGTCTGTTTTAGTAGCGAATATAACTGACGACTGCATTATCGGACTGGACTTTCTGCGGACACATCACTGCATAGTTGACATAGCGAAAGGAGTGTTAAGCTTCCCGGATCAAGAAGTCTTCTTGGAGGGTTCATTTTCAGGAGCAGTGTATTGTTTGAGGACAGTGAAGCTGGCACCCAGAACGGAAACCTTGGTCCAGATTAGGTTTCCAGAAGAGATAAAGCTGGATCGATGTGTCATAGTAGAAGACTACGGAGATCACCCCAGTTGGATCACGGCAAGGACACTGCTCATGACCAAACGCGACGCTAAGTTAAAGGTCATCAATCTTAGTAGCACGCCGATACATCTCGCGAAGAATACGGTTATCGGCCGATGTGAAGCCGTAGACAGCTTGAGGAAGGTCCAAGAATACTCGGACAAACCTGGATCAACGGATCACATGACATCTTTGCTGGAGGCGACAAGGAGGAATTTGAGCTCTGAAGAATATACTCAGGCAGCAAAGTTGTTGATGGACTACAGGGACATCTTTACCAGAGGAGATAGCGACCTTGGAAGAACAAATCTTGTCACTCACCCAATAGATACCGGCAATACTTCACCGATCAAGCAAAGACCGAGACGAGTACCATTGGCAAAGGAACACGAAGTTGCAGAAATGATCGAGGACATGGTGCGCAGCAAGGTCATCGAACCGTCAACTAGCCCTTGGTGTTCACCTGTGGTGCTCGTGAAGAAGAAGGATGGCAGTACTAGATTCTGTGTCGACTACAGAATGCTCAACAACGTTACCAAGAAGGACAGCTACCCTCTGCCTCGGATTGACGACACATTGGATATGCTTGGTGGCATGAAGTGGTTTTCGACGGTCGACCTGAAGAGTGGTTACTGGCAAGTAGAAGTCCGGCCAGAAGACAAAGAGAAGACCGCCTTTACCACCGGAACCGGAAATGGCTTGTGGCAGTTTCGCGTAATGCCTTTTGGGTTATGTAACGCTCCTGCCACTTTTGAGCGTCTCATGGAGCGAGTGTTGGTGGGACTTTTGGGCGACGCTTGTCTGGTGTACCTCGATGACGTCATAGTCATGGGACGAAACTTCGTGGAACACAAACGAAATCTGGAGAAGGTATTCAGACGATTCCGTGAGTCCAACCTAAAGCTCAATCCGAAGAAATGTGACTTCTTCAAGAAGGAAGTATCATTTTTGGGACACATCATATCGGACGAAGGTGTTCGCACTGATCCAGATAAGATAAGAGCTGTTCAAGAATGGCCGACACCAAAGAACAAGACCGATGTAAGAGCGTTCTTGGGGCTATGTGCCTATTACCGTCGGTTTGTGAAGAACTTCTCAGAGATAGCCAAGCCATTACACCGTCTCACAGAGGACAAGAGAATCTTCAGTTGGGAATCCGATTGCGAAGATGCGTTTGTTCGCTTAAAGGAACGTCTGTGCTCGGCTCCGATCCTTGGCTATCCCAGAAGGGAAGGGAGATTCATAGTGGACACGGACGCTAGCAATACTGGCATCGGAGGAGTATTATCCCAAGACCAGGACGGCCAGCAGGTGGTCATTGCGTACTTCAGCAAGACCCTGTCGAAACCTGAAAGGAACTATTGCGTGACTCGGCGTGAATTACTGGCTGTGGTGAAGACCCTTCAGCACTTCAGCAAATATTTGCTGGGACGCGAGTTCACGATAAGAACGGACCACGCCGCTCTTAGGTGGCTGCTGCAATTCAAGAACCCGGAAGGCCAGGTTGCGAGGTGGATCGAACAGCTTCAAGAGTTTAACTTCGTGATAGAGCATCGTAACGGAAGAGCTCATTCGAATGCCGACGCCCTATCACGACGCCCATGCTCCGAAGAATGTCGACATTGCATCAAGCATGAGGCTAAAGAAGAGGTCAGGGTAATAAGGATGCAGGACCTAGACGAGTCTTGGGGAACGGAGCAAGTAAGCCAAGCTCAAAAGGAAGACAAAGACCTCAGCTTGATCATGGAATGGAAAGCCAAAGGACAGAGGCCCCTGTGGAGTGACGTGTCAACATCAAGCGCGACGACTAAGGCATACTGGGCTCAGTGGGACAGCCTTACACTAGAGAATGGCGTGCTTTACCGGATCTGGGAGTCACTCAACGGAAGGGAACGAACCCTGCAAATGGTTATCCCTAGAAGTAAAGTGGCTGATTTGCTGAAGCTCGTACACGATGGCACTTCTGGTGGGCACCTCGGCATCAAGAAGACCCTCGTAAAGATACGAGAACGCTTTTATTGGGTGCGGTGTCGAGAGGACGTCGAAGATTGGTGCAGGAAGTGTACAGTGTGCGCTTCAGTGAAAGGGCCCCGCACTAGATCCAAAGGGAAACTACAGCTGTACAACGTCGGAGCCCCTTGGGAGAGAATCGCCATAGACGTTGCTGGGCCATTCCCTCAGACGGAAGACGGGAATAGATTCATCATAGTGGTTCAAGACTACTTCAGTAAATGGCCGGAGGCGTTTGCAACTCCGAACCAAGAGGCGAAGACCGTGGCCAAGAAACTTGTCCAGGAGGTAGTATGCCGCTTTGGTGTACCATTGGAGTTACACAGCGACCAAGGCAGGAACTTCGAGTCGACGTTATTCCAGGAGATGTGTGAACTTTTGGGAATAAATAAGACACGTACCACACCGGCGCATCCTCAATCTGACGGCATGGTGGAGAGATTCAACCAAACGTTGGAAAATCACTTGGCCAAGGTCGTCGAGGAACATCAGCGAGACTGGGATCGGTACATTCCTCTGTTCCTGATGTCGTATCGGTCTGCCATACACGAGTCTACTGGATTTACACCGGCTAAAGTTAACTTCGGAAGAGAAATGCGTCTGCCGTTGGATTTGCTTACCGGAACACCGCCAGATGCCCCGAAACCAGCCGTTGAATACATCGCGGACTTACGGAAACAATTGGACGAGACACATGATCTTGTAAGGGAGCAATGTTTGAAGACCAGCGAAAAGATGAAAACCCGGTACGATCGCGATGCTCGGAAACATGGTTTCAAGGAGGGAGATTCTGTATGGCTGCACAATCCACTGCGGAAGAAAGGGAAGTCTCCGAAGCTACAAGCACGATGGGAAGGCCCTTACACCGTTGTCACGAGGATTAACGACGTGACCTACCGGATCAGACAGGGGGACAGAAGAAAGCCGAAGATCGTGCACGTGGACAGATTGGCACCATTTCATGGATCGAATAATGCTCGGGACGAGCATGACTAAGAGGGGGGCAATGTGACAACCCTGGCGCTACTTCGCTACGCCGAAAACAATAAACAATAGGGGCCATAAACATGTCGCGCAACAATAGAAACAATAGGAGCGCGGCTCTCTCAAAAGGACGCACGACGCTTCGACCATTACGGCAATAGTCATACGGGCGAAAGTCGGTTGCAAGGAACGTTCTCGAACTTTATTTCGACGCGGGTCCGGACTTCGCGGGAACATTCTCGATTGTCGTGAATGGTGCGTGAGTGGTATAAAAAGGGGCGATCGTTCAACCGCGGACATTCTAGTTTCGGAAGCGAAACCAGGAAGATACCAGCGATACCTACGAGCGATACCAGTGCGAAGTGAAGTGATTTCTACGAGCGATACAGTGTTCGACGAGTGTGTTTACGAGTACCTACGTGCATAGTGTTGTAGTGTGTACTGTGTACAGTGTGTAATCGTGTATCTACGAGTACAAATAAAGTCTTTGTGGTACATTTTGGCATTTTCTCGAGCCCATTACTCCTGACACGTAACAGTATATTGGTAGGCTAGGTACGTTAGCTAATATACGTACCCTGCATCCTACATCACAATAGCAAAGTATTCTTGTGTGCGATAATGACGATCTGTGCGATGATGAGAGCAATCCAATGATGTTGATAAGCAGAAGAAAATCTACCTTGACATTCACGTCGGCCGGGAGCGGAGCGTTGCACGAAATATTTGTTAGAGCACATTTGGGGTGGACGAATCTCGTCAAGCTCGAATTCTAGCACGGCTAGAAGATGGTTGAGAGCAGGACATCTGCTTCGTATAGGAGCAACAGACCGAACTTTAATCACGAACTTCGTAATCGTATTTAGCTCTCAACGCGCCTTCTCGCTGACTGATCCGTCATCTGCGGGATGACATTGGAGTGGAGCGGGATGATATTGATGGCTTATTTACAACTACCCACCAACATTGACATAGAGATTGAACATACTCCCCGCCGAAATCAATATATGACGATTTCCCTTGAATATTGAATGTATCTATGCATAAGTGGTTCTGTTTCTACATGTCTCTAGATTTCATTGTCGTAAAAAACTCGTATAGTTACAAAAGTTCAAAAAGCGACAGAGATTTGCATTGCATTCGATTAATGGAATGCCCCAAGAAATAAATGCCAACGCGATTATTTGACATGCAGAACTGACGCATTCGCTGACGTTTGTTACACTTGCTTATCTGTATTACGTGTTCCCCCTTTTGATACAGCCGACAGCTGTAAGTTTCTTTGAAACCTTTTCGGAGCGAACTGCAATATAGGTAGCCATGTTTATTGTTTATTAGCCTCATATGTATGTATCATCAAAATACTTACTTACTCTATAATATTATGTACCTACGTAACGCCTAAATCGATCTAGAGTTTCTAGAGAAACTACATACTCGTACTATTTCAGAAAGAGTTGTTTACAGATACATTTTCCAATCAGTGTTCAAGACCTGTAAAAGAATAATGGATGTCGAGTGAGTGCGCACCGTCTGGCGAGTAATTTCGCAGCCGATTGGAAACAATGCCTTCTAAATTTGAGCACATTTCGGCGCACGCCCTGAATTGCTGTCGTCATTACAATAATTTGTGTATTATCACCCTATTTCAGCCTGCATTTAATTTTGGAGTTCAATGGTATAAGAATGCAATCAGCTGTAGGCGCAATAATTTTAACTAAGATGTGACAAAATTTTGAACTTACAATTTTCATCATAATTGTCTCACTATCTCTCTGAGCATGGGTCTACTTTCACAAAATAAGGAGTACATGCCATAGTCCACCACGTTGGCCAACATTTACATAAGCGATTTGCTCTATACTCTTTGTATCTATTATTTGCCATGTTGACATCACTTCTCTTCCTCCCTCCCTCTTGATTTCTGTGTATCGTAGTACAAGTCAATGTGTATTGCTTGTGGTACTCGTAAACGAACCCAAAAGAAAGTAGAAAATAGCGTCCAAGTTTCTTTATGAAAGTTTATTAGCCTCTTACCAACTTTTCTCATCCAATGTAATCCCGGCAGTATTTTTACAAGGTGCTAGGAATTTTGCCATGTAATAAGGATTATTTATTAAGTTGCTAGACGGCATTCTCTGTTTTTGACTAAACGGGATTAATTATTTACAGTGAATACACTAACGCTCTACTTTTCAAACTTTTTTATAATAGTAGAAGATCCGAATCTATATCGACATTCACCGGGTTGATAATAGAATCAAACTTATTTTTTAATAAATTTCGTATATTAGAAAATATATTAAAAATGGGTTGACAACAAAAATCCTGGACAGAATATTTTTAATTATTTTTTAAAAAATGATTTTCATAAAATGTTGTACTTATGATGAAGATAATAATAAAATTTTATACTGGACTTAAAGTATAGAACATATAGAATGTGCAGACGTAGGGTAGACTATAATTTACTTGGACGAACTACTGGGTAGACAGGTATAAACAGGTCTGTCAATACTAGTTACTTTTCACTCGATTTGATAATAATCTGCACATTCTATATGTTCTATATTTTAAGTCCAGTATAAAATTTTATTATTATCTTCATCATGCAATATTTTTGAAAAATTATTAAAAAAAAATAATAAAAAATATTCTGTCCAGGATTTTTGTTGTCAACCCATTTTTAATATATTTTCTAAGATACGAAATTTATTATAAAATAAGTTTGATTCTATTATCAACCCGGTGAATGTCGACTTAGATTCGGATCTTAGACTATAACCTAATGGTTGACTATAATCCCATTTAATGGTATCATGTATTGTATTGGATGGGATCATGTAAGAGGTTCTCGATCAAAAAGGAAGATAGCTCTGTATTTATTCGGGTGTGTCGAATTTTTTTTTAAGATTCTGAAGCTTCACGTCTGGTCCTATTTAAATTTGACATCTGAGGGTTGAGTTTTGAGTTAGGTATGACTATTTATAAATTTTTCGAACTCTGTTTTTTTTTTGTAAAAAGTTAGTTATTATTTAATGAATTTAAAATTAGTTAAAGTAAGGTATGGATACAGTTGTCAGCACGTTCCCTTGTTATAATATAACGATAGATATTATTATTTATTCAACGACTCCCACGCGAGCAAAGCCACGGGCAGAAACTAGTAGCATATAAATAACTATATCAATCAAATTATTAATTGTATTATTGATAGTGTTCTCTTTGTGCGTTATACTTTAATCAGTGGCGTGCACAGGATTATGACACAGGGTATGCGGCGAAGTACTCGGTCACAAAAACATTTTATTTTATAGATTTTAGGCATAGGCACAGCCACGCTAAGGATCTCTAAGTCGGAAACCGTTCCAATAGAAGAAGTTTATGTAATACTATTCATGTACATCTTCTACGGCAACGCAGACAAAACAGCGATCGATCGTCGCAGCGGAAGAAATTCTGATAAATAAAATAATAAGCTAAAATATTATAATTACTCACCTAGTCAGCTTCAATTTTCACATATTCAAGGTTCTGGTTACTTGAGATTACTAAAAATCCCGATGTAAATTAATGCAATTATTTTTTTTAAATCTGAATATCCTGAATCAGTCCACACTGTACTAGAATTACTAAACAATATGCAAGGAAAACAATATAATTTAGTCGTGTGTACACAACCACACAGCTAGTTATACGTTTCATAACTTTTGACATGAAACTTTCGAGTTACATTCCCTTTTTGCTGGTTTAAATTTTGTAACTCGGGTACACACCTACCTTTAGACACAATTTGATTCTTTTCACTGAATGACAATAGTGAGAACTTGTAATTTTTAAGTTTTAGTAAACACACATTATCCACACAAACTTCACAATCCAACATTTTAAAAAATTCAACAGACTAGCACTAGTAAAAGCAAATCACTACAATTATTATAGTAACTCAGTAATAAACTATTAAATGTACGCACTTTCAAATGTTAAAATGAAAAAATCTTATATGAAAACTATATTAATAACTCGCAATTCGCAAACAATTATGTAATACGTAAGCTCGTCACATGAAAAGTAATAAAATAAACATGGCTGGCGCGAAATATAACCCTACTAAACAAAAATGCGTAATGTGCATACCTGATTTCCTCGGATTATAAGCACGAAAATGTCCGATTACTTCCGAGGACGTGTTCGGTTCGAAAACCTGCCAGCATGCCTTGCTATAGATATTATATGAATGTGTGCGTTTGCGAACTGTGTACGGACACCAAAATTACTACACACATGCAAACAAATCTCCTGCCGACCGCGCTGGCATTACTTACAAACGATGTTCAAACGCCTGGGGTTCTTTTGCTTGCAAATACGCAAACACGTGTTATTTATAAAATATTTGGCGTTTTTAAGTTATTATATTTTGTATATTCATTTATTTACTGTTAATTAAAGTCATCTAAAACGTACAAACGTTATATTAAAATATCGTAAATGGCAAGTAATGCACTGCATTTATGCCTACAAGGACCGCACGCCCCTGACTTTAATTAGTAGAATAACGTGTTTGGCATTTCTAACTAAGTAAGTAATGTCACAATGGAATTGATGAGCAAAGGATTATAACAAAATTATTTAATGAATTAAAACTAACCTGTCGAATAGAAACTTCTTCCTGTCCATAGGTTTCAGAAACGATGAAATCCAACGAGTGTCCCATGGGCCCCAGAAGTTTTTCGTTCACCTCTTCGACCGCCATCGAAATAGCCCCTGGTAAACAGAATTTATATAAACAATAATAATGCTTGCACCATGTTGGCTTTACTTGCGTCGTGTGCCAAGTAGTGCCAAGCCTCAGTTGCCAGATCTTTCCGCCAGTTATAATAAACATTTAACGGTACCGAACTAATTTTCAGATGGTATCACTAATAGCGATGGTATTAAAAAGTGTATTCAAATTATGTGGAGCTTAATTATTTTTATGAAATGCTTTGATGTTTATGATGTACACAAGAACATCAATTTTAAAAATGAAAGGGTATTCAATTGTTATAATTTTACAAATAGTATTGGTTGCTACTCAGTATATTCAGAGGATTATTATTTTAAAGATTTCATAGATGAATCACGTTTCTTGTGTACATTTGTAACTTTCAAGTGTATCGATGATATAAGTTACGTACAGTTCCCGGAGAAAAGTAATGCACATCGGACGTTAGAAACAGATAATCAGCTAGTTACTGCTTTGTAGAGCGTTGTCTCTTTCGCACATTGCACTAATTGTGCAATATCTAATAAGAGCTAATAAAGCAACCCATTAAGTACTTATAATTATTTGATGTTTCGTTGGATGTTTTAACAACTCTTTATATTTATTTATGAGTGAACGCGACCGTCTTCTACCGAATTCAAAAGAAAAGTGACAAGTCAGCGGTCAGGAGTGTGTTGTAAGAAAAACGCTCTACGAAGCTGAAACTAACCGATTATCTCTTTCTGAATACCGATGTGCATTATTTATCGCCGGGTACTGTAGTAACTATTTTCTAATCTGTGATATAGGCATCGATCAAACTAGATAAAACAAGGTACAGTAGATAAATTGCTGTTCACTAGTGAAAATAATATCTAGGTGCTTTGGTCATGGTACAGAGGGCACATACATAGTTCAATCGTTATAGGTAAAAATGGAACCATGAATCATTCATAAAAAGCATAATAAATTAATTATTCAAAATACTTAATTGTTGACCTATTCTAAATAGTCCAGGTCGAAATGGCATTGTAAAGTGGCAAAAGTGGAGTTATGATACCTACATACATTGTAATTTCACGCAAAATAAAAAAAAAAAATATCGATTTCGGACCTAGGTATTTGAGAGTTGTGGAGAAAACTGTTAAGAAACAAATTGTCGAAAAATTCTTTCTTATCCCTTTCTTCCCTCTTCTGTTTATTTTACTATATATTAACTACATATCATGATATCATAGACGGCCACTTAAATTTCATTTATTGGGATGAAGTATGGTCTCGATCGCTCATTCTCCCTGAAAGCTCATTTCCGTGCAGGCTGTGTGCGCGGCTTGTTTATTTTCGTTAATGGAACTTTGATAGACAGGGGCTTTAGCAAAATAAACTGTGCTACAAACAGAAGCAATCCCATACGTAGGAAATAGGCCACAGATGTGTAGAGTCGATAAATCATATCCCTACTCCTGTTGGTTGTAGGTAGAGACGACCAAAATTGGAAATGATTGAAAATTATATTGTCATTGTCCGGACCTTGGATAAAGGGGTTATCCCTATATCTATGGTCGTTGTACCCTTTTAAAAACTGTCTCTAAAATTCAATTAGAATCATGAATTCTGACCTTGCCCCCTGTATTAGGAGTTGCGTACGCCCATGGCAGCAGAAATCTAGAAGAACCTTGCAATTGGGAACTTCATTGCATCTGCGATATTATTCTGATAGGTACATTGCTATTTGCCAACTCTGCATTCAGTCTCTAGTAGGTATGTGGGCGTAAAAGACGTATCTACCTAGTTAGGAGTCTTGAATCTTTTGCATTCTGATTTCAAATAATTTGAATGCGCGTATTGTATTTGCTTTTAATATTTTCAACATAAGTTCGTAATAACATAAAAATTAACAAGCCCAAGAGTTTGGATATAAGTATTTACTTAGATGAAAAATTTTACCAGCCATGTCTAAATGCTGGCGCGTTTGTGAATTTCAAATAATTTCATTTATTTGAATTTTGATCATTGCATACATTAAATAAAATTGTTGCAGATGTATTAGGTACCTGAAATGACTCTCCCTGGTCGCTGATAGTTGTAGTCTCCAGGGCGCCGTTGGGACCCAGTCAGGTACCCGAGGGTGAACTTCTCTCCTTGAGAACTGTCTATTGCAAAAAGCAATATGCACCAACTCCAGTTACACTGTAAAGAAGAAATAGGAAAGTTATCTATTGAGAATAATGTTTATAATCTCCAGCTTGAATTGAATACCTACGTCAAACTTTTGTACATAGCCGATAACGTCTATGCCATTTGATTAGTGGTTTCTACCGTTCATGGTGTTTGGTAATACCATAGGCATAACATTCAGAATTGGCAGGAGGCTCGCCTTTTGAATCTTTCTGCTATCTGTTGCTATCTGTCTTTAGAAGAAAATGCACACTTATTTATAAGGTGTATTTTCACAATGTGATTCTTATTTGCACATACTGTAAACTATATTTATTGTGTGCGTAATGCAGTATTCAAGAAAGTCACTCTTGGAAATTTAATTTCTAAATGGTTTCATTTTTCGTACTTTAGTCAATCAATTTTTTACGTTATGTCAAAGTAGGTATAAATTGAGCGATATGCTAATAAAAAAAACTCAATAACTTTAAGCTAAAATGCTACAATAAAGCGATGAAAATAGCTCAATGTAGTAACCGACCGATGGCCCCGCGTGCATTTTACATTTTTCCAATATTCCCTGATCGTAAACTGCCGTGAGGTGTGGACGGCCGGATAGCCTTTAGCACGCTTTCAAACCACAAGAACGACGACGGCTTGCCCTCTGGACGCGATTTATTGGCAAACTGAAAATATTGCTACTGGTGAGAATGCAATGTGACTGTTTGATACTTCGATATCGTACGGTATTCAGCTATATAACACGGGAAAGTCAAGACTGTAGCTTAAAGGAATATACGAAATAACGAAGTTATTTATTTGTCGGCTGACTACTAAAATGTTGTGAGAAATAGGTAAGTATATGAGTATGAGCGGGTTAAAGTTTCTTTATGTAATGTGTAGGATGTGCTTACATGTATGTACCTATACATGTTTAAATAATATACGTAAGAAGAACGTACTATAAGAACGTATTTTTAACATTGAGGTAGGTACTATTAGTACATAGACATAGTATCTCAATGATTTTTAATGACAATCTGTATCTAATATTGAAAATCATTTATGTCAATTTATTTTGAACTGTACGATAGTGGGTAGTCTTAATACGGTTGTTTGTTAATACTCGAGCAATTTGTAAGTAAAAGTTCTTACAAACACATTAGTTACAGCCACGTCATTAATCCAGGCGATATTGAGCAATGGACCAGTACCTATAGTAGAGCACCAAAAGTTGTTCGACCACACGACAGGTTCAACAGCCACAGAGCATGAATTGGCTTTGTGTATTGTGAAAGCAGATATTTCATTTTGAGCAAACTTTACCGCAACTTCTATAGGACTAATTGCATAGAACATGTGCAAATGAACATGATTGCAATCTGTTATAATAGCTATACATACTTACAATAAAAAAAAGGTTTTGTTCTTCAAGTTGCGATACTCGAGAAAGGTATTATAACGATTTCAATACCTAGAGGAATTCGAAAAATTGTCTAAATTTTCTCTGCTTCGAATCTGAAGTTCCTATAAATTTCTAGGGCCCAACTTATACTTCAAGAAAATAGAGCTATTCCCACTAGTATGGTACCAGTATCGACGATTGAACAAGCTATAAAATATGAACGTACATGCTTTATTAATCAGATTGCGTAAAATTTGACATCAATATCACCTATATTTATTTCACACCATTTTCATCGTTTAGTTATTTTAATTAGGCATGCATTCCATTTTGCAACAAGCCTTAAAAGTCTTTGTGTCTTCAGTCTGCAGTCCGTAGGGCTTTGATTAATTTGTAAGGATTTTATATTAATAATAAGGACAAATAAAACGTAATTTTTATATAAGTACGTAGGTATTTATATACTACCAAAGCTATAAGGCTTTAAAGAAGGGATTTGGATTGGGCGATATTTGGATATCTGTCATGCATTGAAACAATAATTTCGTTAAAATGAGCTCAATTGCGTCTAGAAAAATGCGTAGGTACGTAATGTTTAAAGTATGAAAGCGCCACAGGTTAGAATAAAAAAACTCATTAATGTTATTTTCATCTCAATTATCACTCCAAGTGAAGCACATAACACGTCGTAGTGGCTCTCTACATTTTCTAGACGGGAGGGACATTTTGGTACAGTGTTGTTAAAAATAGCTCCCGTGGGAGATATTTATGTTACTATGACCGGGTTAAGTCAACCTGCTTCATAAATAGGGGCTCAGATTTGCATGAATGCATCGGATATTATGTGTGAAACTGTGATCAGTCAGAGATGAAATTCTGAACTAAACTAGTCCAACATTAATCTTAGTCGCAAGTGTCGCAACGCAACCGATGTTTATTTGCAATTATTATTAGTTTTGGAGTGCTTGCGAATAAATGTTATCATTATATAATAAATATTATTTTGTTTTAATAAATAGTTGGCTTGGAAAATTATTTTCTAAAATATATTTGAATTGAGTAGTTATGATTATAATAATTTAAAGCAGCAGCTCTACCTATTAAATGATAATGAATAATGTTTAATGATCTCTACATATTCCAACAAAATAAGCAATTTGTTAGCTTTATGGCAAAAAAGTAACACAATGACTTGCAGGAGCCACGGCAGCTCTACCTACATAGGTACTAAGAACAGAAGAGCAGGCTGCAGCAGTCACTAATCTGTCAACTGCGTATGATCCTGCCCTATTTTAGTATGGTAAGTAGTCTCCTTTTATGTAACTTTGTCAAAATTAAAAAAACCGGCCAAGTGCCAGTCGGACTCGCGCAATAAGGGTTCCGTACCATTATGTATAAACACGCCAAAAAATCCGGTCTGTTGTATGAAAGCCTCACTTAAATATTTAATTGTTTTATTGTAGCCACATATTACCCACAACGACATCTCTTGGACCGAAAGGTAACTAAACTATCGCTGAAGCGTCGAAAGTATTCATATAACATCCGGTCACAAAGTAACGTATCCATTCCATTGGTTCTAGATATATTCAATAGTACATTATGATACAAGTGCGCGAAGTTGGTCATTACAGTCGAGGCGGAATTGAGCCCGAGCCGCAAGGCGAGGGCTGTAATAGAGCCAAGACTGTAATGAACAAAGCACACGCGTATCATACGACGTTTTTCAACACACTTGCGAGGAAAAAAACAATTAGGTATCGACATTTTTCAGTCACAAATCAGCAAATTAAGTATAAACGAACAAATGTTTGCACAAAATGGCGCGGTTTATTTTTTCGCGCGCCGAATCTTTGGTTGAATAACTATGCGCGCGCAGGTTAAGTCCAGAGGCACCGAACATTCAGCCACAATATATTAAACTAAATAATTATGTATTTCTAATAGGAATTTACGGTAATTAATGATTTAAAATATTGTATTTTTTAAATGCTTTAATAGATAATTAGATGAAGTATAATCTTATCTTATCAGATTTTGACTAAGTACAACAAGTTTATTTATTTACAAAATAATAAATCTTTCGGTAACAACCTCTTTACGGATATTAAAAAAAAGTGGAATAAGAAAAACACTATAGTCGGCACAATCATAAGATTCCGATATGACGTCTGTCATGTATGAACACAAACTAACCTTGTATGGACGTCTTCAACTTACTTATTACGGAATTTTTTTTTTTTAATTTGAACCGCTGGTAATGATACTATGAAGTGAAGATATTTCGTAGTGAATAGGTCACTTCGGTTAAATTATGCAATGCACTATTTACTGTGCATATACAGTATACAGTTTATATTTATTATCAATGCAGCTTTATAAGTAGGCACATACCTAATTTACTTGTGAGTCCACCTCCTCTTCGCTTTGGAAAATTGTTTTTATGTTTACAGATAATAAACACTTCTTCCCATTTTTGCAACATATTTTATTGGTACATCGCTTCTATTGCTCGTAGCATGATGTTATAAAATTGCCCACAGTTTGTTAAATATTTTAATTAGGCATTAGTCCGTAATATTAAACGCAAGTAACTCGCGGGTTAAACGAATTGGAGTAATATTGTTTACTTACTACGAGTATTTAGATAGGTAGGTACTTACCTCAGATTATAGAACCAAAAGGCAGATGTAACATTCGCAAAGAAAAGCAACGAATAAAGTGAAGTCACTTTTTCGCTATGTGTGCATGACAACCTTAATGTCAACTAGCGGTGCACCGTATGGATACGTAATTCTTTGTGTGTGTGAGGTTGCCAAATGAAAAGTCATAATCTCCCGCAATTTTGTAAACATTGATCGCCATATTACTAACTTAAAACATTATGCACAATTCAATTGGCAAATTATGGCAAATTATTTATTACTACTGAACGACCCTGTTTCCAATCCCGTAAGCCCATAATCGATAAAATATGAGGGATGGTATTCTTTAAATTGACGTGATTTTTTTTATTTCTGAACCGCTTCAAATAAAACAAACACTAAATGTTAACTCACGCTCATTAGAATACGCCATGCGCCAGTGAAAACTGCATCTTTTGTTAAGCCGTTCCTGTGATTAGGCGGAACAAATGCACAAAACTTTAAAGAGACAGACAAAAAATTAAAGTTTTATGAAATGTAATAATAATAATTGATTTTAATTATTTTAGTACTGAATGATTCGTGAGTGTTTGAATACATTTTACGTATATCACACGGCTTACCTCACGTTACTATTTTGTCTAATTATATCACTAGGTATCAAAGAGTACATTATAATATGTGTAAATGTCATTATATTGAATTTAATAAGTAAATTTTTTAAATATGTTTAATTGTTTTAATTAACCTATGGATATTTTCTTTGGGTAGATATTTTTAATAAAAAAAACATCAAAATATCAATAATAACATATTTATTATAACAAAAATTCGGTTTTGATGCTTTTTAATCAACCAACGTCCTTTTTTAGTGAGATACACGTCACCCTCACTAAATGTAATGAGCAAATCACGCAAAATTTGAATGGCAGCCAATTAATATCTTGCCTGCGCTTCCGAATAATATGAACCCATTTTTTCTCTTGTTACAGCATCTATCGGTAATCTGCAAATATTATAATTGAAATCATTTTAGTGGCTAAACAGAAACTAAAATATTATATATTCATCATACATTTATCGTGGGCAAACGTGACATTTTCAAATAACTCGGTTTGCCTATGTTAAAATGCTAATTTTATTGGCTGTATTTCCTGATTTTTAGGTTTAAATAAATAAAACTATTTACTTTTAAACTATATTTTTTTCGTTATAAATCGACCAGTGCTCAAATAGCCCATGCATATTTCCCCAAATTTAGGGTAACCGATTTTCATTCTCAGCTGTTATAGAAACGAATGATTGTCGAGGTTTTGTGTTCCGAGCGGACCGCAAAAATATTATTATAAATAAATAATAAAATAATGAAGAGTTACCTGTGAAAAGACATTCCATATCCTTTTCTTTGGTTTTGCGAACAACTTTTACAGAGTTTAAAAATGCAAGACGGCATTTTAGCTGATAAAATTATATTAAAAAATTTGACATTTGCGACGTTTATGCTATTTGACGCATTCCTTAGTACTGACACGAGATTGTATTAGCTTTTTATTTTGTATTTGCTTTGGTAGCTTCACTTTATACTAGAACGACTACATCTGCCTTTTGGTTCTATAATCTGAGGTACTTACTTACTTATACGTACTTACATAGGTAAATACTAGAAATTCTGGCGAAATATGTAAACCATCCCTGCTTGTTTTTTATTTGTGTTATTTATAAATTGTATAAATAATTTAATTTTATTTTAATCAGTTTACATCATAAATTGTGTAAAATTGAACAAATATTTAAGACGTCACTACAATGTTTTATAAGGAGGCTGGATTTATAGTTATGTGACCTCTTGAAACAATTTATGAATCGACCATAATCGATACATTACTATAATCGAAAGTATGTGCTACCATGTCACACCCAAAATACAAATCGTTATAGATTCCTTAATATGTCTAAAGCATTGCGATTTTTCGTACCTATTATAAATTCCCGATACATACGTTTTTAAGCCTTTTCCACTCAAATCGGATAATTATTAACCGTTTAATAGTTTCTTCTTTTTCACTAGATTAATGAAATTTCCATTTTAATAACTAATATAATTTCCTCACCTTAACTTACTAGTCAAATTGCCTTATTATCCCTTTCGGTGTTAATCTCAACGCTACATCTGTTTTTAACTGATTTTAAGAAAACAATCAGAGATCGGTTTATAAATTATCGTTCCGAACTTAATTAACGAAACGATTAGAAAGTCTTATTACTTATAATCGGTTAATTTTATAAATCGGTTTATTTAATGCATCGATTTTTGTTGTACTTCACTATTGTCACTGTGATGACAGCCGTCATATCGGAATCTTATGATTGTGCCGACTATAGTGCGGCAATGAAACGTAAAACGCACTAGTGTGTAATAAACCGCATTCCGGGCGTAAGACTAAAGAAAAAATAGCAACTTTACGAGCAAGTGTGTTGAAATAGTACATTATGATATAAGTGCGCGAAGTTGGTCATTACAGTCGAGGCGGTATTGCACAGCCCGAGCCGCAAGGCGAGGGCTGGAATAGAGCCAAGACTGTAGTGAACAAAGCGCACGCGTATCATACGACGTTTTTCAACACACTTGCGAGGAAAAAAACAATTAGGTATCGACATTTTTCAGTCACAAATCAGCAAATTATAAACGAACAAATGTTTGCACAAAACACAAAATGGCGCGGTTTATTTTTTCGCGCGCCGTATCTTTGGTTGAATAACTATGCGCGCGCAGGTTAAGTCCAGAGGCAAAGAAAACCGCTATTCAGCCACAATATATTAAACTAAATAATTATGTATTTCTAATAGGAATTTACGGTAATTAATGATTTAAAATATTGTATTTTTTAAATGCTTTAATAGATAATTAGATGAAGTATAATCTTATCTTATCAGATTTTGACTAAGTACAACAAGTTTATTTATTTACAAAATAATAAATCTTTTGGTAACAACCTCTTTACGGATATTAAAAAAAAAGTGGAATAAGAAAAACACTAGTGCGGCAATGAAAAGCAAAACGCACTATTGTGTAATAAACCGCATTCCGGGCGTAAGACTAAAGAAAAAATAGCAACTTTACGAGCAAGTGTGTTGAAAAATATATATCTAGTCTGTAGAGTAGGAGGAAAAGTAGTTTTGATTCAGCTTGCAAGATTTAACCCAAGCATACAAATATTATACGTCAAAAAATATAAAAATAAAGAAGCAAAAAGTAGATGTGTTTGAATAATTAACCGACTTCAAAAAAGGAGGTTCTCAGTTTGACCTGTATGTACATAAATGTAAGTATGTATATTTGTGCGCGATTATCTCGCGTTTGGTTGAACCGATTTTGATGCGGTTTTAGGTATAGTATTTGTCAGACTTAGGAGAAGGTTTTAGGCATATTTTTTGGCTTGACCGATTTTGATACGGTTTTCAGCATCGTGTTTATCAGACTTAGGAGAAGGATTTGGGAATAATAACCGCGTTTAACTGAACCGATTTTTACTTTTCGGCGTTAAAGTCGGTTCTATTTTGTTAAAAGTTATAAACCGATTTCAAAAAAGGAGGTTCTCAGTTTGACCTGTATGTATGTATGTACCTACTATGTATGTTTATTTGTGCGCGATTATTTCGCGTTTGGTTGAACCAATTTTGATGTGTTTTTCAGCATAGTATTTGTCAGACTCAGGAGAAGGTTGTAGGCATATTGTTTGGCTGAACCGATTTTGATACGGTTTTCAGCATCGTGTTTATCAGACTTAGGAGAAGGATTTAGGAATATTAACCGCGTTTAACTGAACCGACTTTTACTTTTCGACGTTAAAGTCGGTTCTATTTGTTAAAAGTTATAGTAGTTAGCGATCAATGGGCCGAAATATCCTGGCAACTTATATTGAAGGTAGACCTGATTTCACAGACCCTCCTTTCATGAAGCGGATTATGTTCTCTAGGTGAGAAGAAATAACCTTCTACATACGATGTAGGTAGAGTATATCTATTTGATAACATAGTTCATTTTTTTATTTGGAGCTTCTGGTGTGGACTGGATGAATCCAAATTTTTTTTTTCTTTTTTTAACAACTATTGGTCTGTGAATTTATGAAATTATGTTTTATCGCTGATCACAATGAAAACCTTGTGAGAAGTAAACGCAAATTAGCTTCATGTAAGAATTTTCCTGTTTGAGTAGGTTTATTATGTCAAGGGTTTGTGAGATCTGCCAAATTGCAAAATGTTAACTTGCAATAATCTGATCTCAACGAGTCATTACATAATTAAGTGATTTAAGTTTCGAAACGACCCAGTAAATAAATATAATAAGTAATGCTTTTTGACTAATACTTGAGTATAATCGTATGGTAAATACCTATAATGTTTTATACATAAGTGTAAAACTTAATCATGGCTTTAGGAAATAAAAAAGGTACCTACTTAGTAAGCTGTTGACAAGGCACCTTCTTATTTGGGTATGAGTATGACGTCAAACGACTTGCCATGTTTCGGTTGGGGAATTGAGAGCTAGTTTTCTTTCATTCTTTGCTCTTCTTTCTATCGTTGCCGACAACGTATCGGTGATAACTTTGGTATTGCTGGTGTCCGTGGGCAGCATTGACCACTTACCATCAGGTGGCTCATCTGCTCTGTTGTCAACGAGTCTTGTACATAGGTATATCTAGGTACATCTCGATTTCAGAAATAGATTTAACGTTGAAATGTTGAACAACGGATAGTTCGTACGTATATTTAGTAACGGACTAGTGTACTTAGGTACTGAATTCTAATTTCAGGCCCTTCGTAACAACAAACTTCTATTAAGATCCACTCCCATTTAAGATAATCCCAGCTGGAGCAAATTGGGTAAGCATTAAGTAGGGCGCGATGGCAAGAAACTTCATCTAACAGCCTGCATACCTACAATATATCTATACCGAAAAGATTTAACGACTTGAACCTATAGAAAAGTTTACAGTGATTGAATTTGCCTCCAAGGCATATACGAATATCTAAATGAGTAGGTAATTGGCTGACCCAAATGACTGTAATTTATACTGACACTCTAATCACGTTTTGTTTAGAAGTGACAGGCTTGGAAATTAAATTGTCAGATCAATTTTATCATCAACACATACACAACACAAATCTTTAGAACACAAATCTCATACTTATTGATAAATGAAATGATCGCCTGATCGAAGGATCGACTAAAATGAACGACTAGATTAGTGACAATCATCCACAGTTCGTTTTCCTTGGTCATTAGGTAGGTACATAGTTTTCATGCAAGCTTTAGAATGAGCTTCCTCCTGAGATGTTTGCTTTGCGCAATGAGATGAGATTCTTCAAAAGAGTCGTAAAGAGAGATGTCTTTCAAGTCCGGGAAGAATTAGCATTGAAATATCCATTAGTGAAGGTTATTTCTTTTATTTAAACGCTAAACAAAATAGGTAACCCAACATTAGGATTCCCTGTGTCATGAATGCCACGGACAACACAAAAAGACAAGGACACAACCAGATCGAGAACAGAAATTTTCACTCATCATTCCGCCCATCAGGGAATCGAGCCCATGTATGTATGTCCGTTTGAACAGCAGTCCGACATAGAGACCTTTGCGCCACATGAGACGTCTTATATGTATGTAATGTACGTACTTGCCGGTGGCTCGTCTGCAAAAAATTTGATAAGTATCCAAACGTTTTCAATTCTGGTATATGTTGGTAACATAATGTCTTTTTCTGATGTATAGATTAATGTAAACATAATAATTATCCCCAATAAATGTCAGAAAAAAAATCATGAAAATAATGTTTCATAGTAGGCCACGAACGATATCGTCCCATTTAATTTTACTCTAATGTTCATCTTGACATGTTAACGGTGTAATAATACGTTCATTCATTGATAGGCAAATATTACAGGAAATCGAAATAGGTGCTTACAGTAGCATAAAATTAGGTATGGTATTCTGATTCTCAGTAACTATCCATGTACCAATGTAATACTTATTATAGTATATAGTACCTACATATATAGATACATAACTCGTAATTGGCCATTGCGTTAGTTAAAACGGATGTTAACACTTCTGTATGCATGCAAATTATAACGTTAGCAGAATTTAACATAGTACTAAAGTTATGGAAAAATTTAACCATGGTTAGGGTAACGATTTTCATATTTACGTTACTACCTAAGATAAGTAGGTAGGTGGTGGACATGGCTAATCTGTATGGTTCCTTTTTTGTAAAGTATTCACCTAATATTAAAAGATCCTCATTATAAAAATGAAGGATAACAACCTAACAACGTATGTGTGACCAGCATTCCCATTTTTGCTTCCATTAACATTTACAGTAATCTCGAGTCGTAGTGAACATTAAATTAAGTAAACCATTTTAATAAAACATTAAATAGAAAGTATCCAAATTCACTAGTCGTTTAAAACTGGTTGTGTTTGAAGCAAATTATAGGATTAAACTAGTTTTGCAATGTTGTTTTCCAATAATCGAAGAGGTCGATAAGAGTATTCGATAGATAGGTAGTGCTCGCGGCTGGCATTGACATAGTTGCCGCGTCACTGCGTCAACGGCCCCTACAAGCGCACGCGCACGTTATAAAGAATCCCCCTTTATTTCAAGGAATTGAACAATACAAATATGGCCAATCATTTGTACTTTATGAAATCGTGTTATTTACGTTTTATGGTATTAAACATAATAAATATATCTTCACGAATTTGAATTTTCCATACCGTTTTACATTGCCCATTAGGTAGGTATATTTTTTGCTTGGGTTCCGGTATGTCACTTTAACTTGTTAACATTAAAGTTTATGCACTCGTAAAACGATGAAATTATGGTATTTTTACTGTAAATGAAATGTGTAAACGATTTCTCGGTTGTAAAATTTTGGCCCAGGCGATTGAAATTGTTTTTTTATGACAATACCGTGTCAACGATCAATTGGCCCACCTACTGGTAAGCATTCACCACTACTCAAGTGTCCATGGACATAATAACGCAGATATTACGCGGGTTACGCGCGAGTAGAATGTGCTTGTTTTTTTGGGCTATTCGCCACCGCAATCGAGGCACATCAAAATTAAAAGTAGGTAGGTAGTGGACCAAATAAATGAACAAAAATATTTTACAAATAGGTTTGGAAAATTTTGGAAACAATTTAGGAAAATTTTGGAAAAAATATCCCAGAAAAAGTTACAGATTGCCAGGCCATTACTCGCTTAATGTCCAAAAAGCAATGAAGACCATTCGATTCCCACCTTTTATGACGTTCGCCGCTTAGACTATTTTATTTATTTATTTATTTTTTATTTATTAAAATCAAAAGCTTAATCTAACATTACAGGCGTGTTCATATTGCTATTATTAAAAGCAAGAGTGAACGATTAAATTTAATAAGTTATAGCACTGAAGCAAGTCATGCCGTTATGTATTGTCCGACACCTTTTTGGGTGCTAATAAGTGCTATTGCTCGTTGAAGTGTAAAACTATTTACATCAGTGGGTTCATGCGGAAAGCTTATGAATGTCCTGCTTATTCCACCAAAGTTTTCGCTTTCGCAATCTTAGCGCTTTCTTTTGTCTAAATTCGGCGCCGAATTTAATTATCTACGTTTTTTGCTGTTTTATTTTAGTCGAACTACTCATTATTTAACACTTTAAAATTATGAGATCTTTTTCACTTACCTATTCAATTTAAATTATTTCTACTACTTATAGGTAAATCAAATAAGTACCTAAATATCTAGACAAAGTGTATACAAATTATAGATATTCTAAAGAAATCACCAACTGCAATGCCTTTCCGCAAGAAAGAAAAGTAAAATTCGCGTACCACAGACCCCAATACTACAACCGAAACTACAAGCAAATATTCGCGCGCTTGATCCTATACTCCGACTTTTATCGATTCCTAAATTGACGTAAGCTAATGTCACTTTTCGAAGTAATGTTGTTTTCAAAAATAGTGATTACTCACACGATTAACGAACGATGTTTTGATTATTCGATTTTTCTTTTCTCAGTATGTCTATTATAACGTGTTTTATTAAAATATAATAAAAAATCAGAGAACAATTTACGGAAAGGTTATTTAATTAAAATTATAGTAAACGAAAAGTATTAAACATCGGTAAATGCATGCTTTTAGTACATACATGCACTAAACGTGCTTAACAATTTAAAATGTAGGGGAAAATTGATAATACCTAATTATTTTTTTATGTGTAGTTATTGATCCTGTAATAACTTCATACAGTATTTTAGCGATTTGCTAAATTATGCGAAACGATTATAATCCGATTAATATTTTTATCAAATCGAATCATTTGCGTCCAGGTTACAACACTATTCTTGTGATAATAAAAAACGGTAACACTGGAAATGTCATTTTACGAATCGAATTAAAAGTCTGGGTATAGAAGAAGGCTGGAAGCTAGCCATGTACTCGTAGTAGGTATGTAGTTTACTATAAAACCAACATCCATGGACATGGACATGGACAACAACTATCTTGACTGAAGCCCAGCGACATAGCCCAGTATTTTATTCAACAGCTAAGAATGATAGCGTTTGTTGGACTCAAGAGGCTTGCTCCCCCAAACAATGAAGGCATCACTGGCGATTTTTAGTGTGTACCGTACGTGATAGTTAGTTGCTACCCAGTTGCTAAGTTGTATTTTGTCAGTGAAAAGAATTTCACCCAGTAAACATTAGTATTCATGTCGGACACGGCCCGTACGTATGGAAGGATTGAACCCGCATCATTAAACACGACTCCCGGCGCCCGCGCCCGCGCAACCTTCTCGCCGAGCGGTCGCGCCCGATACATATTAATGTCATGTTTAGTACACACTGACATTTTATTACCGATACCAACCAAAGTGTAGCAAGTTTATATACGTAATTTGTATACAAAATTATGTATAAATGTATTGCGTGATCGTCTTTTGTGAAGTGAACAGACTCGGCCGGAAGTTAATTGGTGACCGGAGGTTAATAGGTGGAAGTTACTTGTAATAGTTAAGACTCATACTTATAGCTAATTGCGTGGAATAACGCTTAAGTTTCTTGGAGGCACAAGAAACACAACACAAGCAATTAGTATCGCAACTATTCACATAACATGGAAATCCTTAAAAGCTTGGGTCAGAGCCCGCCAGATGGCATAAGAATTTTCGACATTGGAATCGATCAATCAAAGTAGCAAACTAAGAGCAAAATGGTGGAGTACAGAACACGCTTCCTCAATTCAGTCATAAAACCTCATCCAGTAGTGGCCAAATACCAAGGAGCAAAGAGTCTCTAGATATCATCAGTATCATCACGTAGAGCTAATAGGTAAGTTTAGGTAACCCAGTTTATTCTGCATTGAATATATTAATTTAGACAACCTTAGGTATATTAATTTAATGTTAGTTGATAGTGCATATTTGTCGTGATTCATAATAATCTATTTCAGCGTACACTAGGACTAGGTCACTCAAAAGCGCAAGGTTTGTTAGTAGGTAGGTACACTAGGTACCTAATGTTATCTCGTGAACATTATAACAGAAATTTAATACATTTGATGATTCCCAGCGTCCCTATTGTAATAATTATTTTAATGTAGGTAACTGAATCATCTACATAATGTAACGGTAATGTAATTAAGTAGGTACCTTTATTAACGTCTCAGATAAACATATTATATCTACCTATTTTGGATTTCAGTAGGAAAAGACGAACGGTATGAAATCCCTCTTTTATAGCACAGCGTGACCTAAACCCGCATTTAAGTCACAGATATCCGTGACTTAAATAACTGATTTTTGCATGGTCGGCATGGACCTATAAAGGAGATGGTAGGTTCTCTTTCCATTGTTTGATTGTTGAGAAGGTACACACTCAACTACTACTGTTACACAACTATCCACTGTTATATATCCACTGTTGTATATAATATTATAACATTGCGGATTGACGGATTGGAAATGGTTTTGGATTTTCGATAGTTCACAAAGAGATTTACCGATTCTATCTGAACGGGACAGATTGCTTAGCGAACCCTTTGAAGCATTGAAGTGTTTTTGGGATTTTGCCAAACCCATTCACCAGAACAACTGAGTCTGTTACGACACTATCTGAATTCTACTACGTCTGTTTTAAAGTATGTATAATATCCAGGATCAACCTAGGATATCTTAATCGTGATATCGTGAAGTAATAACAACGATCACTTCATTACCTACTTGTATTGTATGTGCAACGAAACGCTACTTTTTGACTCTTGATAGTCAAGTTAACATAATAAAAATGACTTATTAATCGGCTCGTTACTTTCATTGCTTAATTATTTGAGATTTTTATGCTACTGCAGTACCTATAACAAGATGAATTAATTTTTGTTCGGAACTGTTTTTCAACTTAATTCCACTAGCAAAATTCTATGGATAAATAATCGACTTCACAGTCCTAGAGTTCACACTCGAACATAATTGGCTAACATAAATATTTACACTTATAATAATACAGTAACGGGGCTATGTCTATGCGCGAATCACGTGAATTCCAGTAGATACCTATATCTTGACGCATTTCAGGTACTAAGTACTATATTAAGCGATGGTATCTAAACCAACCTCGCTTCGCTTCGGATTTGTCCCGAGAACCACCCTTAATCCCACAATCGGAAAAAAATATTATGTTTCGACTTTCGACGGAAATCTTTGAATTGATATAACTTTTTTTAAATCTTTGTTGCAACAAATCAGCGAAAAAAGCATCCAAATTGATTAAGCTATTTCTGAATTTAGCATGAAATCTGCGCATAAATCAATTGAGCAAAACTCTAAAACACTGTTACAGAGTTTATTTGCGTTAAAAAATAGTTAATAGTACTTTTCGGTCTTATACTTCGAACTTCACGCAAGGCGGGATTATTGTAAAGTAGTAGTCGTATTAATAACCCGACGACTCAAGTCCACCATGAATGCGTCTACGCGTGTTTCGTGAGATCTTCCGTGTTTAAGAGAGCACGTTAAACCATCTCTTCCTGCTGTTATAGTTAGATTAAAGTCTAAGCCTTTTTAGGCCTTCGAGAAGCATCTAGATGTGGTTGGGTTGGCCCCCAACCCAATCCCTCCTCAAATTTCATTCATTTTTATGGGCGGATAATGGATTCAAACAAACCAATGTACTTTTCTAATCTGTGCCAATGTACAGTATTGTACAGGTATAGGTGGTAGGTATTCATGTGAATCCGTCTTTTCTTTGCGAGATTTATGTCGACAATTGGTATGCTTTTTGACATTAGAGCAAATACTTTGATGGATTGGAGAGGACTAACGTTTAAGGCCAATTAGTTGATGTAGAAATTCGACTGCAGAAGTGGAACTCTACATATTTAATTGCCAGGCGGCAATAATACCGTACCTAAGTTACAAGTAGGTACCTACATAAATGTTTTTTCTCGGTTCATGTGGGTGTTAATCACGGTGTTAATGATATGTTATTTGTGTTGTCCATGCTACCCGTGATACAGGGAATCGTAGAGCGAGGGCAAGAATTTGTCCGGGTTAATTAACGTATAACCTCAGACCTCGGATAAAGTACCTACTTTGTTGTTGTATCCTTTTTAAAATTTGCCTCAAAGTTGCAATTTGATCCCCCTCTCCCTGAATAAGGAATTCAAGACCTTTGACCCGCCTGGATCAGGATTTGCGTAGGTAAGCCATGTCTGTACCTGTCTCTATGTCAAATACTTTAAGTACGGTATAAAGGCGTTTGTCATAAAAATTACAAATTATAATCATTTTTGTACCACCGCGCCATAATAATAATATCAAAGTTGTACGTAAAGTTCTAAGTGACATTATCTCAACACAACATTGTTTTAAACGTCAAGGTTTCGCGATTAATCATATACCTTTTTAAAGTATGTAGGTACTAATATTTTTTGTATAATGCAAAATTTCGGTCAGGGTAGCTATAACTTTAGACTCGGAGGTCACAGGAGTAAATACCTAAGTATTTTTGGTAAAGGCGTAGGCTTTAGACAGCTATTGCCGATAAAAACAATTTATGCCGATACTAAGTTAGCGAGTCCTCTGATATCTTACAGTTTAAACGTAAATTACTAAAATATCGGAATTGGAATTGTAGGTAATTGTAATGTTTGGGGCATTCTAATTAATTTTAATGCCTTAAACCTTTGATAGAGACTAATTGACGGTGTCATTCTATTCTTCAAAGAGGATTATTTATTGATGACAAAAAAATGATGTAGAAGTAGAACATTCATATTAACCCTTTCGACTCACTAGAGAAGAGAAAGATTTCAACGCAAATAGGGAATGCGCGAACTATTTGACATACTTTTGACTCTACTGCTTCTAGATAGAGGGCTAATTAAAATTTTTACATAATTTATTAAAGGTAGATATTAAATTAAATCATTAATTAATAAATAAGGTATCCAAAGGCTCGGAAATCCAAGATTTTACATTTTGATTTGCTGCATAATATGAACCCTGTATACCTAATTATCTTCATGCAATAAAAAAACTTCAGTTAGCGCACAATATTTTAAAATCACCTAAGTACCGCCTAAGTATCAAGTTTTTTTTAATGTTAGATTTTTTTAATTTTTAAATATATTAACTACTACATGTACGAAAGAGTTAGATATTTATTATTACTGTAAGTACCTAGTGATAAAAAACTTACCACCGTGGTAGGTAAAATTTTCACCATGTTTCAATTTCCAGAATTCACCACTGATCATTGATTACTAAGACCATAATATTATCATGATCTGCGTACTAAACGTATCTAGAGTCACTTGTCACTATCCCTATTTTCCCGCCATAGTGTAAAGTTTTTCGCGCGTTCGCGGTCAACGGGTGAAGCGCGGCGGCGTCGACCGATGACGAATATAGACTGACGGCCTGAGCTTGTCGCACGCTGACTGTATTTCCACTACAAACTACAAGCATGGGATTTTAGTAGCAAAACTTGCAACCGGAAACCAAATCTGCAACATAACGTCTGCTGAAAGCAGACGTGTTTATAATGCAAAGTCCTTTTTAGTCTTTGCGAGATGCTATTTCCATCTTGCTATACTTAAGTAGTTAAAGAAAAGTGGCACAAATAAAAACTATACCGATAGATTTACCGGAAAAGGAAAACAATGTGAATCTCAAGTCCCTTTTTGTTTTATTGACAGACATAGTGTAAGTACCTAATGTATTATAGCCAATGATGTTTTAAATATCTAGATTGATTGAGCGTCGCCCTACAATGAAAACAAAAAAAAACTAGGCAACATTGTCAAGCATGTGTGCGTGCAGGCGATGTTTTTCGCGTTCATTTATTGTCTATGTGTGCGTAATCTGTGAGTAATGATATGAAAGTTGTGGCCAACAGTTGGCCACAACTTTTTGACACGTTTTGGCGGATTCGATGTTCCATCTAGATATTTAATACATCTTTGATTATAGCTTTATTAACCCTAGGTAGGTATAGATAACTAACCTAACCTACCTATTATGTATGTACGCACCCACCCGATATTATGACAGAAGTTCAGAACGAAATAGGATCAATAAAATTTAGGTACGTACCTCCTCCTAAAAGATTATAAGTACTTATACAAGCACGTTACGTGTTTGTCGGAGAAACTGTCAGGATGGTGGTATAATGCTCCGATCATCAGGTTGTAAGGTGTAAAATAAAACACAGTGGGCGTTCAATACGTTTCTTCATGATTTAAATTGGGTGTCAGGTTACACAGCTTAACTTAATTTGATTAAAGCTTTTAGGTTATGATAAAACGTGATACAACTGAAATACACTTAGAGAAACGTTACGCCGTCGGGCATAGGTACAACGCAGTATAGGATTTTATTACAAAGTACACTAGTTAAACTAATGCGACCGTTCAGCTCGACGTCTGCACGAGAAGTCCTCTAATCAATGTTTATTATTGTTTAAACTGGACTAGCTAAATCCAAAGATGTTATGTACCTAATTAATGTCTTCCGCCCTAAAGGCTTTATGGCAGAGGTCACCATACCGTTAAGACCACCTGTTGTCTAGGTATTTAGCGTGTTCATTTACTGTTGGTTTTTAATTTTGGTACGCAAAAAATATCATTAACTAGTTGCATAATTTAGCCCATTACGCACACATTACGTAGGTACACATAAGACAATAGACGAACAGGTAAAACATCGCCTGCACGCACACATGCTTGATAATGTTGCCTTGTTTTTTTGTTTTCATTGTAGGGCGACGCTCAATCTAGATATTTAAAACATCAAAGGATGTGAGCTATAAATGTTCATAGTATCTATAAGCTATACAAGGTGGATACCACCATTCAACAATAAATGAAACCACGAGCCCTGCTTTAAAACATCAAAGACAGAAATTATGTAATTATCTATTATAAAACTATCGAACATTTCAAATCGAATACATGCAAAAAATACTAATGTGTGATGATTTTATTAAGTGAAAACCGCAGAATAAATAAAGTCCAATTTCAAGTGCGCTGTAAATTACTTTGGTTAATTTATGAATGTGTATGTAAACTTTATTGATATAAATTTGCATAATTTTATCATCTGAATGTCTGTATGAATGGGTTACATAATCCCCCTCCCTGGTTCAGCATAAATCTCGTACAGATGCCGCCCGCGTGCGCCGCACGCCTTGCACGCCCGGTTACGGCGCCCCTGTAGGTAAGCTACGTGCGGTCAAGGTAAACATGCACGTACCTAGTAGGTTGGTATGTATGTATGTAAGTTGCAAAGGTTTCTACACTGTATATGCGTCATTAGATAGATTGTAGCTTACTGGCAGTTTATAAATTGTTAATGGCGAGTAGGTATCCCATTGAATGTTTTACACAGAATTAACACATAAATTGTGTTGACTTCAATTTATCTCAAAAAATATATAAATAATGTGTAAATGACGATATGCATAATGCATTCATAGCCCCACAGTGGGACTCCGTTTCGTGGGTGGCGTGGTCAACATAAAGATTTCATGATTCAGATTTCTGCTTACCTGGGATCAAACCCAGGACCCTTCGAATAGCAATTAGTCGTTACAACCGGTGAATGGTTATTCAATATAATATTCAGGGAGCAGAGTTATACTGATACCCAAATAAATTGAAGTGCACATGCCCTGTCGGCTTGCGATCCTAAGTCCTAAGTGATCGGCTGAGATAAGCCACAGCGAGTGCGGTCGGTAGTGGAATGAACGACCGCTAGAGGAAAAAATTCTTGAGCATTTCCATGCTTTGGAGATCACCTAAATCCACCAATCCCGGTTGGTATCATAAAATAGCTGTGGTTAAATCAATTCCAAAACCTTAGGACGACATAAATGGGTGCCTCTTGTTTGGTATAACAACTTTTCGTCGAAAATCGCTTCGACTAATTTTAGTTGGAATAAAGTCATTTCACATAATTATTCATTTGATCGAATATTTGATTGCCATAATTTTATTTCTTACCATCATTTGTTTCGAATAATATCTTTTTATCGAATGTTCAAATACGCTAATTTTAATTAAAGTAATTAGGTTAGCGAGGAGCGAAGCGACGAGCGTCTTAGGTTAACAGGAACCATCGCACGAGCCGAGCGAGCGAAGCGAGCGTGCCGCGGCAGCTGCTGCTGCCGGCGAGTGCCAGGACCGACTTTAGGGCGTTTATAACCTGAACATTTCATGAAATGAACATTGTATAAAATAATATTCGATCAAATGAACATTATGTCAATCAATATTACACAAAATGAATATTCGATCAAATGAAAATTAAGTCAAACGATATTATACAAACTGATTATTATCTTAAACGTTGTTCGCTTTATTAAAATTATATCAAAAGTTGTTATACGAAACAAGGGTAACCCGGCATAAATACCTACTTTTGATAGGCGCGTTAGCAAATCGCACCAGAGCAGCACGGTAGAGAATGCTCTAGGCAGGCCACTTCAATGATGAGAGCCGCGAAGCAGACCAGAAATGGGTTGAAATGAATATCGTGAGAAGTGTCATACACTGACGTGAGGAGTAAGATCAGCAGGGCGTGATATGAGACGAGGTCAGATGTGGCAAGATGTGTGGTGAGAGTGGAAACGAGAGATGTCTTAAGGGAGATTTTAGGTTACAGGTATTTGACCAAAATGTTACTGGCCAGCGAGCAGGCCACATTTGAAAATGGATAGACCATTAATAAAATCAAAGGAAGTGATTTGTTATTTTCAATATGTTCTATGAATAAAGTAGATCGGAAACCGTTACACCAGTATTTTGCCCTTTGATAATAATTTATAATTATGTACCTACCTACTTGGATAGGTGACCACTAGTTCCGAAATGTCTTCAGCTTTCTATGCTTCGTAGCACACGTGACATCTTTGATTCAGCAGCGTGATTCGTAACAGTTGAAGTTTTCTCAATTATAGCGGAAAAAGACATTTCCGCCGCAGACTCGGTCTGCGGAGTTTTTCGCCATTTATTTTTTTACCTTATCGAAATGGCGATTGAATCAAAAAATTTACGTGATAATTAGTGTAGATAGTACCTAAGTATAGAAATAGTCTATCAGTGATACCGACATGAATCATTGATTTTAAAGTCAGTTGATGATGGAGGAGTCCTCAACTGCCGTATCCCGCGCATAACACCTCAGGGAGGGGGCGACTGAAAAACAGCGCTGTGCAGGACCTTGGTTCCGTGTCAGCAATAGCTGAGTCAATCCCTATTGCCCCATTTAGGTACCTAATTTTTTTTGTAATGATTTTAGAGTTTAAGTTGGCAACAAGTACATTTATTATTATTATTAATTTCTAAAAAAACTGCCTTGTACCGCTAAAGACCAAAATCAATTGCGTTGCTTCATTTTTTATGACATAATTGCCTAATGTATTAATAACTAATGTACCGTAATTTACTTCTGTTTTGCACTTCTGTTTTGGCTAAGAAGGAGATAGAGAAGAGATAGGGGATTAGGAGAGATAAATAAAAAAATATAATGAACATAACCAATTTAATAAGAATGTCATTTACCAATGTTTGTTAATTGTCTTTATCTTAATTATAAAAATGTTATTTATAAACCGTATCTAATAAATATTATCACAGAAACATAACGCCGTATACAATATAATCCATAGATGAAATTGTTATACCTCTTCTTGTTGATTCATTATTGCACCTTCTGTAACAAAAACATAAAATTTCAGACATTGCGAGAGCACTATTAAAAATAACATTGCACGATGACATTATACTTACCATTGTTATTTCGGGGAATATTGTGCTTAAGTTGAAATTAGCCCGGGATGTTACCGGGAAACTTGTTAACGACGTTGCGTTATGATGGCCCATGTTTTGCATATTTGAGGTCATCAAGTGGCTATTGAAGAAATCTGCTTGATATTGAGTGGGCATCTGATTACCAACATAATTAGGAAAAGGTATTTCTTCAGACATCAAATTTGAATGTCGTTTCCCCTGTGTCTTGTTTTGCCAAAGCATATGAGAGGTGTCGTTCCATTCCTCCGCATCATTGTTTAATTTAGCTCTTTTGCTTTGATATTTTTTACTCGAATCCTTTTTAGAACATTCCAGTTTATGTTTGGCTGCAGAATCTCTCCTCGTGCTTTTGTAGTTCGTACTCAATTTGTCTTGTTGGAATATATTGGAATTATTCTTTTTCAGTTCTTCGTATTTATGGTTGGTATAAGTACATTCAGCTGTTTGATTGTAATCAATAAAGTCAGTTGAAAATGGTCCACTAGTATAATTTCCTGCCATAAGGTTGGTTCCTCCTGGCATGAAATTGGTATAAAAAGAATTGGATATTGTGTTGGTTGTAGAATTGTATAAAGTTGTTCCAGAAAATTGTTGTCCAGTATAATTATTGTCAGAATAATCAATTATTGGTGGGAAATGTGACACTTGAGCGACACTACTGTCTTGCGCTATGTTAAAATCGTTATATTTTTGGGACGGCGCCATAAATTTCATACTGTTGTTATCAATAGTTTTTTGGCTACACGTCCCTCCTCGTATCAAAGCTTCGGCTGAATAGTTGTTCTTTTGAATTTTGGTGCTTTTATCCGATTTATTTGGTTTGCTTTTAGGTTGTGAAAACTGGGCCATATTTTCATAATTTCCTATAGTTTGTTTAGGGTCATTTATAATATAACCAGGTTGCAAATTGGTTTCTAAGCGAGAAGGCATGCCTTTTCTATGTAAATCGCTTACGTTACTAACATTTTTAGTAGGGAATGGTTTCGGTGCTTCAATATTAGGCCCATAATATCGAGATGGCATATTATCAGTTGATCTATTCATGAGTTGAGTAACAGAGAGAAAACTGCTACAATTGGGTAATTCAACCTGCGGAACCCTTTGTCCCATCATTTCGGATTTTTTCTTGTCATGGGGTCCCAATGCCAGGTCACCTACTAACGTTGGTAAGTTTATAGGTGGAGGGTCTATACTTATCTCTGTAGTGCCTGCCGGTCTGGCTGTGGGCCATACTTGAAACTCTTCTTGGTTAGGTTGTGTTTGATAATTGTGCATGTTAATTGGAAAATAGTTGCTATCATTATGATCTTGCTTCTTCGTACTGTGATTGACTTGAGAGTAAGATAATTTATGGCTATTTTTTACTTCTGCTTGAGATTGATTACAGTTATTTTGCATTGGCCTAATTTCTGATGTCATCCAATTAATATGCATTTTATTCGGCGATTTTTTAGTATCAGCCATTTGATGTGGTCCTGTAAGACTTGCAGGTTTGGCGGCAGCACCTAAGTTATTGTCTGTTGCATGTTTTACGTCATAATGTTTTGGTATATTTGTTTTTACAGGTACATTTGTTTGTGATTGAACATCCTGGTGATAATTTTGCTTAGTCGTATAATTTTTGGGGAAATTAGTATTGTATATAGGAACATCATCAGTCCACAGATTTGTTGGTTGCGAATACAAACTTGTAATAGATTCAGAGAAGGATGTAGTGGGTTTGTTAGCATGATCTTTTTTATTCGTTGTTGTAACAAGTGGTACATGGAATTCTGGATTAAAAGGATTATAAGACGTGGAATACGTAGTCGCCGCCGATGTTAGAATATTATCTTTAGTAAATGTATTGGAATTAGTTGTGCAATTTACAAAGTCAAAACCTTTATGTGACCAGCCTAAATCAATATCATAAGTTAATCTAGATGATCCAATTTTCATCAGATTGTCTTCAACATTGCCAAAATCTGTTTTACTTTTTGTTGTATATTTCTCCATAGCGCAAGGATAAAGTCCGAGGCTGTTAAAGTCATGACCAGAAGATATACTACTTGTACTGTAAATAGTACTCTTAACTGTATTGAATGGGTCACCTTTGTAAAAAATATTCGTACTATTTACATAACTTGTAGGCTGATTTGCAGTAGTTTTATTTATGTTACAATCAAATTCCATTCCAAAAGCAGAATCTGTGAGTGGACAGCTCGTCGATATAAGAGAGGTTGTTGGTAAATTTAAGAATGGATTTTCATTCGATGCACTTGTTACAACTGCTAGGTTACTTGCTTTTGTCTCAGATTCTTTACTAACTACAATGTTATTGTTTATATATTTTTGTTGATCCGGTTTATTCATTGCAATAGCTGGGTTTGAGTTTTTCATTGGTGATTTTACTTTGCTACTAGTATTAGTTTTTTCAAAATATGGGCCGGTTTGTGGAGTTACGTCATTGCGTCTCACATTATTTTCCTTTGGATTAGAATGTGAAAGTGTTGGCGTTTCTTCTGCTGGACTATCTGCACGATTCCCGCTGACGAGAGGAAAAGACATAAGAAAAGCAGCAGTCGGCGATGCTGCTAATAATTCTTCTGCCAATTCCAGTCTAGCATTCCCACCATCAACATTTTCGCATATTGAGGCATCTAAAATATTTGTAATCTTTGCTTCTTTACTTTTCTCTTCTACTAGATTTAATTTATCTTCTGCATTTTTGTCAGTTTTTAATGAGTTTAATGTATTATTTTTAATAATAATAGGCTTTTCTGTAGTTTGAACTAAAGGATCTTTTTCAGTGATTAATGATTTTTCTAAAGGTTTGCATGTAACCATTTTCGAATCTTCATTACTTTTTTTAGAGTTTGTATCCATCTCTGTATTGCTTGTTTTAATCTCTTTCTCAATAGTCTCAATGGTGGGAACAAGATTTTCTTCTAATGTCCGTTTTTCTTGAGTAGTCAATTCATTGCTTTTGTGAGAAATAGAATCTGTTTTTCTTTTTTCATCATCATCACTACTTTGTTTATTTGTATCTTTTGCACATTCATCTTTCGATTGTTCTTTGGTCACCTCAATGTTTGTCGGTGCTAGTGATTTATCCAAATTCTCTTCTGGTTTAACTTTTTTGGCTTTTTTGGAAGCACTTTTAAGTTTAGAGTTTTTCTTAGATTTTGTTGCTGACATGGGCCTTGAATACGCAGATATTGGTAAAATATTAACCATTGTTGTTTTTGTAATGTCAGTGCTGTTCCTATTTATTATTGGAATTGGCGATGCTTTATTAATAGGCTGTAAATTAGTGTCAACTAAGACAATTGTTGGAGGTATGGTGGGGAATAATAATGGTCTTTGTGGAAAAATATAAGGTGTAGCTGGGAGCATTACTAGAGTATTTTCTGGTCCTGAAAATGAAACGAATAACTAGTAATAAGTACGATTAAATGTTCAAAAAGATGGCTTTAACTATTAGACTTCTTTAAAATGGTATTTTTTGTTATCTTGCAATCAACTTCATAAAACCAACATTTAAAAGATATTTGCGTATTCATGTCTTTCAACCCAACAATATCCAGAGCATGAGAATATCTGAGAAACATTACATTATTAAAACAGTATGACTTAATGACAATAATATTATTGTACTACTTTTAACACCCAATCTTTGAGTTATCCGAAGAAAACATTGAAGTGTTACTTACCCTTTTTAGTATTACTAGCTAGAGGTAAAAGTTTTGGTAATTTTGGCAAGGATTTATCTTGTGAAGTAATTATTGGTACTTGCTTGTCACCTTTAGAATCAACTAATACATCTTTAACAGTTATGTCATTTGTTTTCTGCTTAGACTTTTGCAGTTTTAACACTTTCATTATTTTTCCATCTGAAATAGAAACATTCAATTAATTGTGAGTAATTAATTATTTTCTACGGAAACAAAGATAAGCAGTAGTGAACAATTAACTTACTCTGATTTTTTTTATTTACTGTAATGGAAACTTGAATACTGGCATCTTTTCTATCACATTTTTTGGTAGCTTCTAATTTAACTTCTAGAGCTAGGATCTCAGCTTCTGCAAATGTAATAATTTCAATATCTTTGAATTATATCTTGTATAACAATATATTAAAAGAAAAGTTTCACCTTCCTTGTAGATTTTCTTTTCCAATCATATTAAAGTAGATTTTTTAGTAGTCTTGTATTTAATAGAATTACTGCTATACCATTTCTAACATTAGGCAGTTTACAGTTTAGTTAAACCAGCTTTCTAATGATTTGGTATAATAATATGAATATTATTGACACTCAAGTTACATACATTAGAAAACAACAGCACGTGTTTTTATCTAAATAGCCAGTCATAAAGCAGACAAGCCACTTCCGAAGGTATCACCCAGACTTAAATCTAGAGAGGCCCAATAAATGTAACACTGTCTAACTTCACTGTTACGGTTGAGCATATTACATCAACTCAACATAGGAAAACATTGGAGGTGGTTGTATGAAAGGATGGATAAAGCCTGTGACAACATTAAGGAATTATAGATTGTGTATATATGAAGTTCTACTCACTTAACTGTGTCTTTTCTTGTGCATAATTTGTTAAACAAATGATAGCTTTTTGAACTATTTCAATCTTGGGGTATTGAATATTATCAGCTTCATTGTCTCCAGAATTATTGGTCTTATTAATTGCCTTCACAATCTCTCCCAGTTTGGATATAGCATCATTGAATTTGTTTCGCCTCTGACGCTCCCACTCTCTGCATTTACTGAAAAAAATTATGACACAAATAATGATAACTGTGAAATCAGATATAATTAAAGAAAAATTCCATTAAGCCTTAATTAAACGAACTACTTTGAAATCTACTGTAGAAAAATGTTTACATACTTCTTAATTGTATAGTCTTAAAGTTATAATTTTTATACCTCCTACAAATTTCTACCCCTTTATTTAATACTTTCAAATATGTTCTGATTAATCCAATTCAACATAATTGTATTTTAATTTTATTACTAACAACCCATTTTATCCTTTCTATTATCAAAAATCGATTATAAGTGCTCCCCCACATTGTATTCTGATGACTGTTCAAACCTCTAGGTTCAGATTGTACTATTTATTGCCAAGTCACATGATTTTTTTTATAAAATAGGCATTATAACTTTATTATGATAAAAGTGTTCATAGCTAGCCAGTTTGTATAACCCCTTGTTATCAAGTTAAGTAAGAGTAATTGAGGGTGACAGAAGGATGTGTGATTACCAGTGGCAATACTTTGAATGTTTTCATACTAGAGATCAGGGTAGATTGCATGTTCGTAACTCATATCTTTAGATAACTACAGTAAAATCTTCTACATGGGTTGATTGCTAACCCCGTCACCAATTCTAATGGAGCAATATGGTGGAGTATGCTCTAAGTCTCTTCAGTTATGAGCAGAGACCCGGGTTTTGCATTGGGCTATTCATTAAACTCCAACGACATGAATTCATGTCACGAATGCCATAGTACGTTCACTTCGCTGGAATCCAAAGGGACCCTTTGGATTATCCAAATATTATAACTTATTGAATAGGTACTTGATGATTCCGCTCTTCTGTTACTCAAGCAGTTGCTAAATTATTCAGTATAATTATGAAGCCATCGATTAAATAAATAAGCAAATACATTTGAATAAAAACCTGATACTTTTACCATGTCCCCATCACAATAATAAATGAAGTAATTTTTAAAGTGTTCATTAAATTATTATGATGATTTATATAAAATCTAGAGCAAAGCGGCATTTTTGTGGCTATATTTACTAGTAAACAGGCACAACAAGTTAAATCAAAATATTTTAGATCACCTTGGAGTACGTTGTTTGTTTGTAGTTGGCTCCATACTAGATAAAATCTCATTAGGTACCTAAATTAAATGTAATAGTAGAGAACCAGAATTTGAACGTACAATTTTTATTACATTTAATAGTTATCAATGATAAGAACCATATGAAAATTTAATCAATTTCATAAATTTAATGAAGTAAGAAAACAAAAATTAAGTCCATAGAAAACAGCGACAAATGATAGATTATAGAGATAACTGACAGCTGACAGTGAAAAAACAGATCCAGAATTGTTTGCTATTGTCATTTGTCACAGTCTTCACAGATTATAATTAAATGCATAGGGTGCGTTCCATTAGAGACCAAAACACTCAAAACGTTCAATTTACAATGAAAAAGTGTTGTTTTGGGCGTTTTGGTCGCTTACTGGAACGCGCTCATAGCGAGAATCATAGACGAATATTATATTTTTACTTTTTGAAATAATGTTGCCACCTTTTCAATTCTCAAATGATTAACGAAATATGACTGTTTTGATTATTCGATTATTCTTTTCTTAATAAATAAATAAATAAATAAATAAATAATAAATAATATTTATGTCTATTATGATATTTATTAATAAAATAATAAAAAAATAGAATAATACGGAAACGTTATGAATTTGAAATTATAAAGTAAATGAAAAATATTAAACACCGGTATAGGTCGCGTCATGTAAAAGGAACGCTAGCGGTCAAGCTGCGCATTAGGCGATTTATCGGTCTCTTTGGTAGTTCGGTCTCTTTAGTTTATTTTTAATGTACCAATTAAGAATTAAATATACGAAACCATGAGCAATAGGCAAATAAAACATATAGTACTTTCGTGCGCTAGTGTATCCATGCACAAACATACACCCTCCACTTTCTTCCAGCGTTCTTTTTACATGACGCGACATATACATGCATATACATGAAAGTATATACATGCACTGAAAGTTAATAAAAAAATGTAGGAGAAAAATGATAATAATTACTTTTTGATGTGTATTTACTGATGATATAATCATAAAGTGTTTTAGCGATTATGATATATTATACGAGTATGATTATTATTATTATTATTTAGGTGTCTGGGCATAGGGAACAAGTATCCCTACGAGGCCACTGCGATCATCTCTGATCTATTGTAGCCATCCCAGTTTTAGTTAGATCTGGTCCCCCAGGCCTACAGTTTTAATAAACCGTAGTACGTTTCCGGGGTCCATCTCTTTAATCAGGTCAGGTTTGATTATGTGACCTCCAAGTATACGACTTCTGTAGTGGGTAATTGCCATGCAATCGTAGAGGATATGTATGGGTGTTTCCTCCGCCCCACCACAGAATCTACATGTTGCATTTTCACTTAAGCCTATATTGTATAGGTGTCGGTTGAGTCTGCAATGACCAGTGAGCAGCCTAATTATAAGTCGGATGTCTGACCGTTTTAGGTTGAGCACTTTAGTTGAGTAGTTTTTCGAGTAACCAGTAATAAGGGTTTTTGCCTGTCTTAGTCCGGGTGCCTTTTGCCACAACTCCTCGCCCTGTCTCAGAGCCAAGGCTCTGAGGACAGCTCGAGAAGCTGCTTTTGAAACGCCCACCATGGGCTCTGGTCCCATGGTGGGCGCCTCCGCACCCCTCCTTGCCAGTTCATCTGCCCTTTCATTCCCTCGTATACCCTTATGTCCAGGTACCCATCCTAGGGTGACCTTGTTGTTATATCCAAGTCGATTTATTGCTTGGATGCCTTCATATACTAACTTAGAGTTGACTGTCTCCGACTTCAGTGCTAGACGCAATCAATTATTGCATAGAGTTCAGCCTGGAAGACGGTTGCGTAACGGCCTAAGTTTGTGTTTAACATTTAATTACTTTAGGTTTGTTTCCGTAAACCCCCGCTCCCGCTTTTCCTCCTTTGCGGGAGCCGTCTGTATACCAGACGATGTCACCTCCTCCCAAGGGTTTTGGTGCAGCTTCGTCCCATTCTTCCCGTCGCGGTATAACCACTTGGAACAGTTTGTTGAAACTTAGCTGTTTATGTATGGCATCACTTGGCATTGCCATAGGTTAGGTTAGGTTAGGTTAGGTTAGGTTTAATTGGACATGCCATGAGGTCTTTATAGACTTTTCTCATGACATTTGATTTCCAGCTCTGCTTGCCTCCTTCTGCAGCTCGGAGTACAGTCGCCCTCGCTTCCTTTTGCACATATACATATATGTAATGGCTCCAGGTTGAGGACGGCCTCCATGGCTGGAGTATGATATATTATATGAAACGATGAAACGATTATAATCCGATTTATATTTATTTCAAATCGAATCATTTGCGTCCAGGTTTCATCGCTATTTTTGAGATAATAAAAAACGCTAACACTGGAAATGTCATTTTACTCTTAAGTATTTATTTATTGCATCGAATAATTAAATATCGGACTTTAAGCGTGCTCGTTTTTAGCGTTATTGACTAGCCACAATATTATTTTGTAAAACGTTTACATCAATTAAGTAGTATTTCTAACCAGCTAATCTTCGGGAAACTCGGAAAAATCGAGCCATAGACAATTCAACTCGAGTTAACTCGAATTAGAAAACTTGACAGTTTGACACCCTACCTCATCTGTGGTTGACACTTTTGACACTTCATTATGGAAAACTGCAATTGCATTTTAATTTACAATTTACAATACCTAACTGGTTGGGTTGGGTATTTCCCGTCGTAGTTTGAGTTTAATATTGTATTGAGTGATTGAGTCAGTTGAGTCATAATTTAGGCTCAGACTCAGTACGTGTACGTGTAGCTTTTGCATCAGAAGTTGTGCTTTTCGTTATCAGCAAAGTAATTCGAGCATTGTAAGTGTAATGTACTTGTTTGTTCCCTTTACAACAACAAAATCTGAATCATTATCAAAGTACATTAGTGTATATCTGTTTTCTTTGAATTAATTTATTACATTGTTGATAAACAACTAAGGGTGTGTTATTAATGTGAAAAATTGTTTGTAGTTTATCAAAATGTCTTTGTATCCATCTCTGGAGGATATGAAGGTGGATAATATGGTGCGGGCTCAAATTGCACAGTCGCAGGCCCCGCCCGTCTATTCTCTGCCGCCAAACATGCCATCGCCGCAGCCGTCGGCACCAACTCCATCCAGAGCTCAGATGTACCCAGAACTCGGGGACTACATGGGACTCGAATTATCGCAAGATGTCATCGCGCTCAACATGCCCGAATACCAATTGCAAACGGTTAGTACATGTTAGACTTTAATTACTAAACCATTTAATGTTGTTATTTGTACACTTGCACCATCTCTGTCTCATAATTATAATATGTGTACAAGAAGGTAATGGATTCCTACAGTATTCTTATTGTAAATGTATTGTATTGTATTATTTCTGCAATAGCATATTATGTTAGCTGTAAATGTATATTATAACAATATTGCACCATATTTAATGATTCCATAATTTTATGCCTAGAAATTTGTTGTTTTTGTAGGTGCAGCCAAGTGGGACAGTAAGCAATCTTGTGGCTCCTTTATCAGTGGAATCTAAAACCTTGGCCAAAGCTACTGTGACCCAGGCGATCAGACAAGTGGTGCTATGCAAGGACAGGGATGGCAAATGTGGATTGAGGCTCCATTCAGTGAACAATGGAGTTTTTGTGTGTTATGTTGCTGCTGGTAGCCCTGCTGCTCTCGCTGGTCTTAGATTTGGAGACCAGATTTTGGAGATAAACAATGTTGCACTTGCTGGTATGACCATGGATGAGTGTCATGGTTTACTCAAGAAGGCGCCCGTTAATGGCATTGTTATGGCTGTTCGTGACAGGTAATACCTTATTTTTTTATTATGGAATTAAGATGGCAAACGAGCATGCAGTACCACCTTCCGCTGCCGCCCATGACAATTGTGACTGACCCAGAACTAGACTCAATGAGTCTCGTTCTAATTCGGTCACAGATGCGTTGCTACCCCTGAGGACTGAGATGGTCGCCTCTAAAAAAGTGTAACCGGCTCCACACCTTCCTATCCGGAACACAATTGTTCTTAAAACAATTATTACACGGTAGGAGTGGTACTAAGTACTGTGGCGGTGGCGGGCGATGTTACTTCCCCGGGTGAGCTCTAGGCCCTACCACCTATAAAATTATTACTTATTTAATGCAAATAGATAAACAAGCAGGCAAGTCCTGCAGGCAAGACCTGATATTAGGTGGTTATTGTTGCCAATGGGCATCAGTACCAATAGTATGGTGTATGGCTACAATTGTTTTATTGTTTGAAGAAAGGAATAAGATAGAATGATACAGTGTCCATGCAACTAACCTGAATAATTGGTAAACAATAAAAACAATAGTAATGTACATACAAATTCAAGTTCCATTATAGTGAGGCCGCGCTAAGAATGGGTTCCTGACACATGTCAATTCGTCATGACTAGTGATGTACAATAAATAACATTATGCGTTGTAACAAATAACAATAACAACATGCATTTATATGTTGTTATTTTTTATAGGCATTATATTACAATATATTCATTAAATATTCTCTAATATATTAAATATAATCTTTGCTGTTACCCATCCTTGACTATGCTGATGTTTGCTATCTGGACTTAACCGAGGAGCAATTAAATAAACTTGAGCGGCTCCAAAATGTTTGTATTCGGTTCATATTTGGGTTACGCAAATATGACCACGTTTCTGATTTTCGTTCAAAACTCAAGTGGCTCCCTATTCGCCTTCGCCAGGATACTCATATTCTTTCTGCTCTCTACTGCGTACTGTTTAATCAAACCTCACCAAACTATTTAAAGGAACGATTTATATACACCTGCCAAACACACGATCTGCACCTACGTTCCTCTATGAATCTCCATCTGAAAACTCCCACCCATTCAACTTCATTCTACCAAAAATCTTTCTCTGTTTATGCTGTACATCTTTGGAACTCTCTCCCCTTACCTATACGACGATGTCCCTCTCTTGCTTCGTTTAAAAATAAAGTGAAGGATCACTTTCATAGAATTTGATCTTCTTGTTAAATTGTTTATATTTTCCCTTAAAGGAGGATGGGCACAAATGTATGGAATCTGGTACCAGCACCAATCAGAGTAAATGATACGTCGTTGGAAAGGTATTTTTGTGTAGATTGTGAATTTACATGTTGCTAGTCTTGGTTCATTGTCCGATCGCCGTAATCCTACTTGAAAATTATATATTTTTGGTACTAAGCAGGGATGTTATGGATATCCGTAACCGAAACCGAAACTATCGGATATCCGAAATAAAAATATATCCGTAACCGTAACCGTATCCGCTAAAAAAGTTTCGGATAATTTCGGATAAGGGCAGAGTCTAAATAAAACCCGTTACGACAGGTTTTGTTTCACCGCTCACGCGCCATATAAATATGGCATATTTGTTATTTTTAGTCGTAAATGCGTCAGATCAATATTTTTTGGTATCACCCTATCTAAATAGTAGGTAGGTAGGTCTCATTAACAGAGATGTTCGCATTGGCCTTATGGGAATACTAGATCATGCCCAGACACCTAAATAATAATAATATTAGAAACCTCATTAACAACCTAGTCAATTTATTAGTTAATATTGAGTATTTCACCAATAAAGTGAAGGAAAAGTTTTGTACTGCGTACGAAATTAAGTTATAATTAAGGGCAAAATGCGTCCAAAATTAAGTTTAATGTGGACATTTTTTGATCATGATAAACTTCTTATTATAAAATGCATTGTAATTTCAAGTGTCGCAATAATTTTCAGTTTCCCCTATCTGACTTATTCATTGTATTACCAAAAGATAACCCAGACTTGATAGTAAATATAATCAAATTATTACACACTATTTTTTTACTTTAATGTAATATCCGTAACCGAATCAGAAACCGATATAATTTTATTCCTATATCCGTATCCGTACCCAGATCCGAAACTCCACATCCGTAACATCCCTAGTACTAAGTATGCAACAAACTTTTTGCAATTATTCAAGGAACGACTAAAAGAGAAAGTCATATACATACGTGTATTTATATGTTTATATTGTTTATTAGATAAATCACTCATAAAGGCTGATCTACCTATATTGATACAGTTGCTGGCGCCAGCGCCACTTGATTTCGGCGCTAGATAAGCACTGTATCAATGTAAAAATGTTAGAATTCAGTCCAGCATCCAGTATCCAGCACTGGATCGAAATAGACCGTCAGCCTATTTTTCGATCCAGTGACAGCCCCGTGGCCCGCGCACGCCGCGCGGCCAGTGGCACGGGATCCGTGTTAACACTATGCGCCGGTGATCGCCACTGATCGGCAGTGATTCAATGCCAGTGCTAATGCAAAGCCGGAATCCAGTGATGTTGGCGCCAGCTACTGTATCAACGTAAATCGGCCTTAACTGAAAAAATTGTAAACTGATTTTATTGTGTATTTATTGTTACAGATTTTTATGTGTTAATTGAATATTAATAAGCTCAAAATCTGTGCAAACATCTTCAAAATCGGTCGAACTACGCCAAAGATATGATTTTTTAAATCCTAATTCGAACTAAATATTCCGTATCTTCTGAAGGCTATATTTTAAAACGGACAATTTGTACGGGTTTGTCGCCATAGTAATTTTTTGTACTCTTGAAAAGACCTTTCAAACGACACTTAAGTCATTTTGATTGGACATGGGTACCAAAACGCCCATCTCCTTTTTCCTTTTACGTGTCATGTGAATGTTTTATTACAAATCATACCCGTCTTTATATTTATATATATTATATATATTATCTGTTTATTATATATATTTATTTATGTATTTATGATTTATTGTATTTTTTTGTATGTGTAATATGTATTCATTGATACCAACATTTCTACAATATTTGCACCCTACCTAAATATTTTGTATACCGTGTCCTCCACCCGAAGGGTTGTCTGGAAGAGATCGCTACTCTAGCGATAAGACCGCCCGTTATGTATTGTCAATGTTATTTTCTCGCCTTTGTATTTGTTAATTTTTTTTTGTATTGGTGTGCACAATAAAGTATATTGTATTGTATAAATATTCGTTATGTAAATAAAATTTTAATGAATCAATTAATTGAATTGAATCATAATTTCTGAATGTAATCAAGAGAAAAAAAATAAAAATGTTTTATTTATTTATTTTATTTTCATTTGATTCATCTGAGTGATATTATAACACAAATTTTCCTAAGCTATGTTTGGGCGTACCTTTATTATAATAATATTATTAACTTTATTGAATACTTAGTACAATATATATATAATATATTGTAAAATTATAACGTTTTATTTTATATTTTACCGACATTGTATTAAGATTACAAAAATATTCGATTACAATTGCCTTGTTATTATGTCACATCAATACAAAAACAAAAAGTGATATAACATGGATATAACTTTGAAAGAGCGCCGTTTCACGTGGTTTTCTTTTAAAAGGTATTGTTTTTATATTTGTTATTTATGTAATTGTAATATTTTTAGTCCAAGATTAATACATTTATTGTAAGTAGGCATAATTATTCGATTTAATGTTTGATTTTAATGTTATCACTCGTTAATAAGGCAATTAAAAGATATGAAAAAATTGTCAATTAATTGTACGCCAGTTCAAAGTTACATCGCCCAGTCGATAACGATTCTTCAGAAACGCATTCTTAGCGCGGCCTCACTATAATTGAATCATTTCAATGGTTATTATTGTAACTGTTGATGCTAAAAACAATGGAATGCATAAGACAGAAAAAGACACTGGACTGTAAATTGTGATAATTACCCAAATTTGAATTCCTCCCTTTTTTTGACATCAATTTCTTTTTCATCCCACCTATTCGAAAAAGACGACTTGGTTCGGTCTTAAGGGGATCTAAAATTTGGTGTTTTCTATTTAGCGGGCGGGAATGAATTTTCATATAACTTTTCCTGCCCGTTATATAAATAGCGGGCGGGAATGAATTTTCATATAACTTTTCCTGCCCGTTAAATAATAGTCGGGTTAGTCGGGTTAGTCGGGTTAGTCGGGTTAGTCGGGTTAGTCGGGTTAGTCGGGTTAGTCGGGTTAGTCGGGTTAGTCGGTTTAGTCGGTTTAGTCGGTTTAGTCGGTTTAGTCAGTTTAGTTTAGTGACTGTGACAGTATTATTCCTGAATTTGAGGCGCCTTTTATTTTCTCATAGGGGGGATGAAAAGTAGAGTGTATCACTCGGGAGCAAGTATATTTTTGGCTCGGGCGACGTACTTTTATTTAATTCCTCGCTACGTTCGGGATTCTACTAAAGAATCCCTCACTTCGCTCTGGATTCAAAAAACGCCCTCGCCGAAAAAATATTACTTTGCACCCTTGTCATACAATCGACTATTCTTCACTTATCATTGACATCATTGGCAATATAAAATATTCATGTGAGTCATACTAAAAGTAGATAGTACTGAACAAACATGATTTTAATTGCAGCTTGTTTATGTTGACTGTTGTTGCAGATTTGTTCAACACACAACTAGTAAGGGCTCATTCCCACGGAATACGTCTTTGACGATTCGGCAAAAAACACGATACGTCTTGACGGATGGACGTTCACATTGAATACGGAATCGTGTTTTTTCACGATTCGTCAAAATATCCGCATTGAAGTTCACACACAAACGCATACTAAACTGTGCGCGGATCCGTCATAATCATAAAACATTCACGATTCGTGATTTCTAAAAGACGTATCCGTATTCGTCTTTTTTCACGATTCGTCAAGCGTGTGAACATGAGTATTTAAAAAGCATTGCCGCCGTCAAAAAAAAATAACGAATCGTGAAAAAAGACGATTCGTGAAAAACACGTGAAAAAAGACGATTCGTCCTCGTGTGAATGAGCCCTTATGTAAATGTTGATTGCAATTTGTGGATTATGATATCCCTCTTTTTGTAAAATGTTTCTTGCAGTAATACTATTGTAACAAATTAATACTGGTTCTACTTTTTTGGCAAGTAGAAAACACAATTGCTGTATGACTCTAAGGGTCAATCTAAACTGTTTCATAATATCTACAGATTTCATAATGATATTCCAAATAGGCAGTAAATCATAATATTAAATGTGCAATGTCCAGAGAAAGAAATTAAAAATATAGCAATAGATAAATAGTTTTTTCCATTAACTTTTTATCATTATATTACTATTTAATTGTTATGTTACTTTATCATGTCAATATCTTGACAACACTGTTCCACTAATACCTCGTAACTGAGCAGGCCTACACTGTAATTTACCACAATGTCCATAATGTGTTGGACAAAATGAGAGATCTATTTGTTGATAAATAATATAATTTGCTTTCCTTTTAGGCCTTTTGAAAGAACTGTCACACTTCATAAAGATTCAGTGGGTCATGTTGGATTCCAATTCAAAAATGGAAATATTGTTGGATTAGTGAAAGATTCTTCAGCTGCACGCAATGGACTCCTCACTGATCATCAGATATTGGAAGTGAACACAATCAATGTGGTGGGCATGAAGGACAAGGAGATATCTAAAGTCATCGATGAAAGCCCCTCTGTTGTAAACATAACAATAATTCCACATTACATCTACAAACACATGATAAGCAAGTAAGTATTTGCTATAATATATTGTTGATATGTAGTAATAAATGCTTACACATTCATATCCCGATATACCATAGTGACATACATGTAACTTTGATAATGTTGCTATTTTCACCCACAACTTAAACAAATATCTATATCCTATTAATATTATATATAATATTATAAATGTGAAAGTTTGTGTATTTGTTTGTTTGTTTGTTTGTTACTCCTTCACGCAAAAACTACTGAACCGATTTTCATGAAATTTGGCACACACATAGAGGGCAACTTAGATTAACATATAGGATATTTTTTATCCCAGAAATCCCGCGGGATCGGAATTTACGCGGGAAAACCTTCTTCACGCAAAAACTACTGAACCGATTTTCATGAAATTTGGCACACACATAGAAGGCAACTTAGATTAACATATAGGATATTTTTTATCCCAGAAATCCCGCGGGATCGGAATTTACGCGGGAAAACCTTCTTCGCGTATGGGGTACTGAACCGATTTTCATGAAATTTGGCACACACATAGAGGGCAACTTAGATTAACATATAGGATATTTTTTATCCCAGAAATCCCGCGGGATCGGAATTTATGCGGGAAAACCTTCTTCGCGTATGGGGTATAAATAGCTTCTAAATATAAAACTAACAAGTCTGTCTTCCCGGAAATCCCGCGGGATCTGGAGTTACGTGGAATAAACTCCTGCGCGTAGTTGCGGGCTTAAATTTTTATGCGACCTTTACTAGGAGATTGAGGAAGTTTTGAAGCAACATATAGGGTACTGTTTATCCCTGAATTCCCGCGGGATTAGGATTCACGCGGTAAAAACTCATACCCGGGAATGAGGTCGTGGGTTCAGATGTTTTTGGGACTTTCAGTGGGAGGTAGAGGAGGTTATGGAGCATTATATAAGCTACTTTTTGTTCCTGACTTCCCGCGGGATCGAGATTTACGCGGGAAAAGCTTCCATGAGCGAATGAAGTCGCGGGCTCATTAATATCTATATATCGGGATATCTATACATAATATATCGGGAATCGAACCGGCATTTTTTCTCATGATCAACTTTATGTTTCTTTTTCGAGGGTCAGCATCGCTTTAGCTGGTCTTTATGTTTTGGCACCCGAATGAAAAACTACCAATGTAGTTTAAAAATATAATAGTTTGGAATGAAAAAACCCCGACGTTTATATCTTAAAGTCTTTTTATCGATTTTCTTAAGATCTACTTATCGGATTTTTGTACGGTATGATGTACGGTATGACTAAAACGTAGTAAAAAATCAACTGTTCTTAAGATGTGTGGAGTGTGTCTTAATATGTGTGGGGTCGGGATTAACGCAGGAATAACTTTGTGAAACACTGAATTCCACGCGGGCGGAGCCGCGGGCAACAGCTAGTGTCATATAAATTCTGCTCTGTTTGTTATTCAAACTAGAAGTTCCCTTATTTTGCAGTATAGATTGTGTAAATAAACTGTGATACTAATGCTTTAAGTATGAATGTAAACAACAGGAATAAATTACATGACATGGGATTTTTATTTTAGTCCCTCTTATGCCGGATTCACACATATCAGTGAAGTCACCGTTCCGTCACAGTATCGGCAAATCTTTCATACATTCTCGGCATTGTCAGTGAAGTGAAAAGATTTGCCGGTACTGTGAAGGAACGGTGACTTCACTGATATGTGTGAATCGAGCATTAATATGGTTCAACATCACATCACAATCTATATCCATCCCAATGCTGGGCATATGACATTGTATATCATGTAGGCCAGGCCAGTTGACCAAGATTTTGATGAGAGATGCCAATGAGATGGTTTGAGAGCAGCCTCTTCTTCTCTCCACTTTCTTCTTGTTTGTCTGCAAGGAAGACATTGACACTTTCCATGATGTGGGTCGCCTGTCCGTTTGTCAGCAATCTACACTATTATTACAAAGAAGAAACACTATTATACCAATTTCAAAAATTCTTTCACCATCAAAATGTTACATTACCTCTGAGGAAACTTCAATATTACTTATAAACTTCAATATACAATTTAAAACTTACATGTAAAAAATAAACTTTAAAATATCCTTCATTGCATGTACTATAGAACATAAATGCCCACTCGTACGAATTTGGGATGAGCCGCTAGTTTTTATAAAAAATGTAAATTAATATATTTTAACAAAAAAAATTCTAGTTTAATTTAACTGTTATTTGATTACTTAAATCTTAATCCGTCTTATCATATTTTGCGTAAAGCAATTGCCACATCCTTTGATAAATGAAAATGATGTATGACATAATGTATGTTTTACAGGATGTCAACTTCCCTGTTCAAAGAACTGGATCGTACTCCCGCTGTTTAAACAACAATCAGATCACGATATTCCAATGGATGAAAAATGAAACTAATATTAATTCAACACGATTTTATATTATTATACCTACCAAATTTTTTAAATTTTTGTCCAATTATTCACAAAATTTAGATATGTCAATTCATAGCATATAGGTGTAGTCAGTAAGGCTGTGAAGATTATAAAGGTTCTGTTGGAGTTAAGAGTTATATTATAGAGTCTATATCTGTATGCTTAGTGTGAACTTTGCTTTAGGTAAACATGTTATATGTCATGATAATTAAGTCATAATCAGCCTATTTTTCAGCAATCTGGCGGCACAAAGTACCTCGAGAAATGCGTTAAACCTATTATAAAGGAAACAGGAAAATAAAACTATCACTATTTCTACTTCATTCACATTTTGAATGCAAAGGAGAACTGCCATTTTTGACCCAGACCCGACATGAAAGAAACATATCCCAGTTTTTTTGTTATGTTGAGTGTAACAAATATCTATTATTGTTATATTCGAAATAAGTGGCTAACAACAAAATATTTCACTTTAAACTTTTGAATTTTTTCATACTAAAAAGAAATGTTTGATATTTATTTGCACAAAAAACTTGTAAAATAAAACAATGATTGGATTATCCACATGACCTAAAGTTCTAGTAAATTATAATATGTAACTATTACGGTAAGAACTCTCGATGCGGAATTGCGCTACGGCACACGTGGCGGAGGTAAAACGCGTCGTGAGTTTTTAGTTTGCTTTTATTTTATAATTATATTTTTAAACTTCAAGTAAGTTATATGAATCGAGTTAAGGTTCATCTAATCTTCGAAGTTAAAGAATAAAGGTACGTCTACCATTAAAAATCTGGGAGTGGGAGCTTGATAGTGGAATATAATATTGATTGGTCTAATGGAGATAAAGGTTTGGTGACTGTCTCTATTTCCTCATTCTAAATGAATACAATAAATTGCTATTAAGTGAAAAATAAATGGTTTTCAAATATTTCGCCTGAGTAAATACTATAAATAGTCGTAGCTATAAACAGTTGTTAGCCACTGTTATTTGAAATACTGTTACTATATTTTTGTTATATGTAATATAACAAAAAAACTGAGGTACTTTTCATTACTGTCGGGCCTGGGTAAATTTTCTATGGGCCATGGCAGTTCTCCTTTATCTCTCTACCATCAGTAAAGAAAGCTTCTTATCTTAATCATATATGAGAAACAGCAGATGTAGCCTGTGATTTTATTACAGTCTATTAACTATGTGATATTGTTATACAATGTTAAACTGTTTATTAACAGAAAGAAAAACAAAGTCACACTAAGCATACTGGTGCATTTAGTAATTTCAAAAGATGATCTAAGACATTTTATTAGTCTTCTAGAATTATCATATCTGAAGTTTATATAATGGAATTCTGATTTTCGTCTTTGACTTTTGTTCCTTATATTAATGCTGTAATTAATGTATGGTTTTATATTTGGAATAGACATTCCTTCACAAGTTGATTCAAGTTGCTATTTTATCAGGTGGTATTAATATAGAAAAGTATTTGTATTGTAAGTGTTACACTTTTTATATTATTTTACTCCTTAGACACACGTTTTTTATATCAATAAATCTTTATGTGCTAAATATAAATAGTATGTGTGTGTAGATTTGTTAAATTGAAAGCGAGTATGAGGATAAATTTTATCGTGGTACCAATACTTTATTACCAAATGTTATTCTAAATTTATTCTATAATGATGTTTTACACGCCATATTGAATGAGATTAATCAGTTATCGCGTAGGTACAAAGGAGTCTCCATGTCCTACACTCGTTTCAATTCGACATGAATACCTAGGTAAGTGAATTTGTGCAAATTTTATGTTAATTTCTTTTAAGTGTACTATTTTATGTTAATTTTTATAAGTGTACTTTTTTATTTAATGGAAATAAAATTCATATTAGATTTTATATATTTTTTTATTTCAACTTGTTTAACGAGAACCTTAATTAGCCTTAAGATATATTTTACATATAGTTTAAACATGTTCATACATAATGTATGAAGAAAAAATAATATAATAAGAAAATAAATTCAGTTCACATGTCCGTTACAGTTGGTTTATGTACAAATTAGTGTAACAGTATTATTCAATTCATGAACATTATTCATTATTAGAATTTGAGAAAATAATGTCAAAAGGGTTTTCAAAAGTCCAGTTAGGTTTTAAAACAATTTCAGGGCAAGACCAAGACTTAGGAATGAAGAAGCTGTCTTTTTCCGATGGTGGACAGTTTTTGCGAGCGAAGTATTCCATGGCATACAAACTCCACAAAAGCCCTGAAACAATATTAACAGTAAAAAAATCTTAATAATATATTATGATACTCGTAAGTTGGCCCTCGATTAGCAATGGGAAACCTGCCTCGTAGTACCTACTCACATTTGAAAATTGTTAGTGGTTATTGTACAAACTAATATTCTTTTATTACTAATGAACTAATTTTAATAAAGAACACGAATTTTTGATGAAGCTTTGGTAAGCACGTTAGTGAAAACCGCACCCTAATCGGTTTAGCCGTTTCTGCGCACAAACGCACATGCTAAGAAATAAAAGTTAACATTGTTTTATGGTCGTTTGCGTTAAAAGGCCACCAAAAATTTTTCATATATTTTGCATATATTTTGAACACCCTTTACCTTTTTATTCAATGCTTATATTTAAGTCTGCAAGTGTTTACACCGCTTACATTAACAACAATTAAAAAAAAATATTACAAAAACAAAAAACCCGACTGCTTACAAAAGAACTCAAAATAAAAAAACAAGTGTTACAATATCAACATAAAATACTTCATGCTGCAGCATGCGGTGACAAACGTAGTACTTGTGATAAATATTTTTTTACCCGTAGGTAACAGTATTGTTTGTCCCCGCCTGCAGCACCATGAAGTATTTTATGTTGATATTGTAACACTTGTTTTTTTTATTTTGAGTTCTTTTGTAAGCAGTCGGTTTTTTGTTTTTATAATAATATTTTTATTTCAGACTTTTTAGTGTTTTCACCGAAAAATTCTACTTTTTGGGATGGTTTTTGACAATTTGTGTTAAAACGTGTGACTAAACGTTATATGATATCATGTATGATATATATATTTTTGAAAAGGTCTTTTCACGATCTTTCATTTGATACCCATATAACAAAAAAAACTCAAGATTATCCCCTCTTTTTCTTCCACTTTCGGGCGCCATTTTGAAAATTCATATAGCCCTTGACACTTTCACAGTTCTGACGAATTCAACGATACCTCATATGTCTAAATCCGTTCAACCGTTTGGGCTGTGGGACACCACAAATAAATGGACATACATACAAACATACATACATACATACATACACTCGAAAAACATAACCCTTCTGACGCAGTCGGGTAATTAACTAATCTTAATAACCAAGTTTTTGACCTTTTAAGACTAAGACTATGCCACTCACAAACTAAGTAGGTAATTATCAAATTCTTGTACCTATTTAATATGGATAGTTAGGTAGGTATATATTAAAACTGAATGATGTGACTAATAGTAACACGTAATAGTAGATTGTTATACAAGGGACGTAAGTAAGCTATTACAGAACAAGATCCAATTTGGCGCCAGTGCGAGCGCAGCTCGCATAGGGCGCTAATGGATCGCGTGCACCCGAGATATTTAGTCACACGAGCGAGCGCAGCGAGCTAGGGTGAATATAGTTCGAGGGTGTAATAGCTACTTGCAACCGAGGTAAGCATTCTACTTTATATCATTCTTGTGAGGTAAATAAAACATTGGTAATGCAAAATGAAATTTTAATTTCAGATCAAATGAAATGCCGCCATTTCCATTTTTTTCGTAAATAGTTTTCTATTTTTTTTTTACGGCTCTGAGTTCCAAGGAGTTTTGCATAGTTTGAAATGTATGGAAATTAAATGCCGCCATGTTCAGTGTTTTTTTTTTCAGTAAAAAGTTTTCTTACCATTTTATAAGAAAAGAGATTGTTTACCAAGGAGTTTTGCATAGCTTGAACTGTAATGTGAACATTACAATTCAAGCATAGTGCGACGTAATGTTGCCTTGAATTGCAAACACCAACTTACAAGGAGACTTTCCACCATAGTAATCCCTAGTTACTGAGCAAGTATGATATAAAATACATAAATAAGTCATGCTTTTATAAACAGGTCAGATAGGTACGAATTATTGATATGAAGTAACGCAATAACTGAACAAGTTTCCTCTATTCCTTATACCCAGAATCTAGGTACAGAGTCTTCATAATATTATGGTTGTATTGTATGTAGGTAGGTACCTGTAAGGTTTCAGTGTTGGATGCCCGACTAACCCGAATGACGGAAGCGTAGAACAGAAAAGTGTTAAAAATTGTCTTGGTTGTTTGTTATGACTCTTTAGTGGCTATAACTATACACCAACCGCAGCTCAGGAAATCCTAGTGTAGGGTGTCGAAGGCGCACGCGTCTACGCGTTTATTTAGATTGAGTTTGAGTTTTTTTTATAGCCTGAAGAGCACGAAAAAGCGGACGAGCCACCTGATGGTAAGCGGTCATCGTCGCATATGGACACCTGCAACACCAGGGGCATGGATGTAGAAAGTAATTTATTACGGATTTATCCGGTAATCGCAGTGGCGGAAGAGAAGACCGACAGAAGTTGCCCTCAACAGCCTTAGCCAGCGACCTGAATTCTCTACTCCCATAGGGATAGCCAACTAGCCGCTCGGCAATTCCGCCGATGAATTGGGCCTTCGCCCTGGACATTTGCTTCTTAGTCGACCGGGAGGCAGCGTTGAGCTTTTTCTTAAGCTCTGGGCCTGAAGGGTTCTTCGAAGTGTACGCTGATGCTCAGGCCTCGTATGCGGCCCGCTTGCGGTTAGATGCCGCAGCACACGAACCACTGTACCAGGGCTGGTTTTTCCCAGCAATGGATACGACAGAATTAGGAATAAAACATTCCATATCCTGTCGGATCACATCAGCTACTGAATCAGCGCACACGTTCGGGTCCCCGGAAGCAAAGCAGAGCTGCCTCCAGTTGTCCTTTACCAAGCAGTGGTCAGAAGATCCAAGAGGAGCCCCAACCACCACTCGTTGGGTGAGAAGTCAGCAGTAGGTCTAGCAAAGAAGCAGTATGGGTCTCAACGTCAGGGACTCTGGTGAAACCAGTAATAAACTGAGTGAGACCGTAGGCCAGGGAGAAGTCGAAAGCAGTTCTCCCGGCAAAGTCGGTGATCCTGGACCCCAGCCAGTCGGTGTGGTGGGCGTTAAAGTCCCCCAAAATCACCAACTCCGCCGAAGGGTACTGCTCCAAAACTCTGTCAGCCGATCTCTGGACGTGCTCAAATAGTCGAGTCGTATCCGCGTCTCAGCTATAGGACCTATAGAGACACGCATATACACGAGTGTGGTCTCTCTTGTCCACGCGCGTCCATAAAATGGATAGGTCCTTGTCTTCAAGGCAGGTCAGACGGCAGCAACAGACATCATCACGAACGAGCATACATACCACAGCACGCGGCCTAAAGGCGTGCTCTAGCCTGTAGCCGGGGTAACAAAGGTAAGATGTGTCGCCCGGTGATGATATCTGTGTCTCCGTCAAAAAGAGCAAGGCCGGCTTTGCTGTCTCAAGATGGTAGAGGACAGCATTAAGGTTGCTGTGAATTCCCCTGATGTTGCACATGTCTACTTAGTCTTTCTTTCTTTTTCTTTTCTTTCTTACTTTAAGTGTGGTAGGGGTGTCAGGGGTTGCAGCTGAGTGATGCTTTATTCCTTTTTTAGACACGCCCATAGATAGTAGGTGTAAAAAATAGGAGAGGACAGGAAGGAAATGCAGTGATCCATTGGTGATCCCCGGGATTAGGTTGGACTCGTGACACCGCGATTATAGGGGCAGAGTATGAGTTGCTGGCGCGGCAGACGGAAGGGTCCCTGGTCACCCCGCGCATGGGCTCCGGGTACCACTCCGGTCTCTTACTCCGGCACGGAGCCTACACAGCGGAATTATGCGCCGGATGATGGGACAGCCTCCCAGGCCAGAGGTTACGCGTGTTGCCTGGGTTCGGGTCCCTGTTCTGTCCGGCGGGCGGCCAGCGGCAAGCCGTTTCACCAGGTCTTCCTGGCTGCCGCGCCAACACAACACGAGCAAGCAGAGCCTCAAGAGTCCATTGCGACCCCGGGAAGATACCAAGGAGCCACCGCACATAGGATAAGGAGGCGTGGGAAGGGAGGGAACTGGCTCTCAAGATATCAGCCGGAACACGAAACACGTTTGGCGGCTGACTCAAGCAGGAGGGTGGTAGCTAGCCAGTCGGGTTCGAAACCCTACCACCAGCATAGAGTACCTTCAGAATTAGACTGGATGGTACTGAGTCCAGAGACCTCTAAAAGGAGGGACCGGGCGCCGTGACCTCGTCGGTTGTTCAGCAGGGTGCACCACGAGCAGGGGAGGACGACTTGGACTCAGGATGGGAGGAGCCCCTTACACGCCAAACACACACATGGAGTTCGTTTTTATTGCATCCCACACAAATGCCAGCTTTCCGCCCCTCTGATTAAGGTTCATTACAGGTTGTCGGTGAGAATATAAAATGTCGTTAGTATTTTTGCAACCAAAGTTGAACTGTCAGCACAGGTAATATATTTTTGTGGAGAGTGGAAATTCCATATTTTCGGTGACTCAGTTAATAAAGTAGGTATAGCATAGCAAATAGGTATGCTCCCGACTTTGCGTTAGAGCTTTTTCTTTGCCAAGCGGACATTGTGGGACTTTTTACGCATTTACGCAGATAGGGACTTACGCAGGGTAAGGACAGGGTGAAGCAGTTGCCCCCTGGACCTCTGATAAAGTAAAGCTGCGGTGGTTATAACCCTTAGAAAATCTGTGTCGAAAATCCAATTAGCAGAAACACTAAATTTTACCTCAAGCTCACTTACGTACCTACTATAGGTATTACTTAAGTACTACAAAAATGAAAATTAAAGTTTTATTGGATACTAGAGAACCGCCCGCCCTTCGCTTCGGTACCCGTAGGTAACAGCCGCGTAGGTCCCATTCCCGTAGGAATCTCTGCTAAAAAGTAGCCTGTAACATTTGCCTATGACTTAAGTAAATTACATGTAGTATTTGATAGCGTGATTCAAAACTTGCAAATGAATTTTACTAAAGCCATCTATTAACAACTCCGGAAATAAATATCTAGCAACTAACAAAACATCGATCTTCCCATGGGTATGAGATGTTTTTCCGCGGTAAAAAGTAGCCTACGTCACTCTCCACCCTCCTAACTATCCCCACACACATAAACCATACCATATAATAGCCATGTTGCGACATGAAAGAGTCACAAACAAACACACTTCCACATTTATAATATTATAGTAAGGAGTAAGGATTTATGCTCTTTCTGAGATTAGCAAGAATAGACGCAGATATAATAGGTAAGAAATATATTAAAATTTAATAATGTTTTGGGATCTACTATATTATAGTCGGCACAATCATAAGATTCCGATATGACGTTTGTCACTGCAGTGACAATAGAGAAGTACCACAAAAATCGATACACTAAAGAAACCAATTTTCAATAGTAACGAATGATGAAGTTTGGAAATTTAAACACAATATTTGCGCATTGCTTAAAAGGGGAAGCAAAATAATCTTGAAGTCTTCCTTGTGTTTTTCATCTAATCGTAGTTTCAGTGTAATAATATCAATAAAACAACTGCGGTCACCAAACAAGTTTAATAAACCAATATTATTTTCATCATTTAGAAACAGCGGTAAACTAAAAAATTACGTGTAGGTAATTAATTAGTTTTTTTTACAAATTGTGACAAACTAACTATAAAGTAAAGAGTAAACATAACCTACGTCCAATCTCGTTATATTGTTTTCTCATTAAAACAGGGAAATGACGAAAGATAAAATAAGGCAAAAGGCATGCTGACAGGTTTTCAAATCCTGTTGAATAACATTCGGAAATGTTATTGTAACTGTTTCAAAAATAATTAAGATTTTAATTTAAAAAAATACATTTTAAATTTTAAGTTTAAAATTCCCACCAAAACGCTGCAAAGTTCGTTATGATCATCTTTTGGCTTAAACGTGACGCTATAAACGACGAGTAATTTAAAGTAAGGGAAATTTCATTAATTTACTGATAATGGAAATCTATAAAACGGTTAGTAATAGGTACTATTTCGATTTAAGTAGAAATAGCTTTAAATGGAGTGCTTCGGGAATGTCTAATAGCTGAAATATCATAACGTTTTAGAGACATTGAAAAATATCAGCGAAATGAAGAATATCGTAATAGCGACTTAATTTCGATTAATGTAATGTTATCGATTTTGGTCGATTTACAGATGGTTTTAAACGGTCACGATACTAGGTGACAAGCCCTTTTATAAAACCTTGTAATGACGTCCACATAATACTCATTTAATTTTGCACAAATTAATATAATCTAATGTTTAATTCTGTATTAAAATATTTTATGCAGTGTATATAATATTATTAGAGATTACTACTGAAGCGGATGTACATGTCTGACGTCATAACCCCACCTCGCCCCACGCGCTATATAAACGATCGCGCGCCATTGAATCGGGGACTGCCATTTTGGACACCGTGCGGATCGGACGTGCTGCTAGTTCGATATTCGTCACATTTTTGTTATTAATTTGTTTCAAATAATTAATGTTTTGATAGCTAACCGATTTAAGCGTTAATAATTTATTTTGTTATAACCTAATTAAAATAATTGTTCAAGTATTGTTTTTTTTTAAATTAAATCTCCCCTGATACCTAAAATCAGGCGTGGGATAAAGATTTTCGCGCCCACAGTTTTACTAGAGTGATTTCTGTAGTGATTTTAGTTGAGTAGTGTGTCGTTATGGGCAGACCGAGTCGTTCCCGGTCAAGAAATAATCGTAGACGTGTGGAACGCTCGCGTAGTAGATATTCGAGAGGAAGTCGATCACGCAGCACGTCTCGAAATGATCGCAGGCGTGACCATCGCAGGCACGATAGCCGACGACGGCGTGACCATTCGAGGTCTAGGGACTTATCGTCACAGCGGTTATATTTTCAATCCCTAGAGACTATAGTATCGCGATTAACGGCGTTAGAGGATAGGTCTCGACAGGTGGAAACACCAAGCGGTTCTAATGCTGAGGTTCCTTCCGGGCAAGGTACAGAAAGAATTGTCGAAGCAATTCAGTCATTAAAATCGGTGAGCTCTCAAAGTTATTATATTTCGAACTTCGATCCCAATTTTCACAACGTTGACCAGTGGTTTGACGAAGTAGATAGGGCCCAAATTTTGAATAAATGGACGGATAGTGAGTGCTTGTCGCGTGTAGGCAACTGTTTAAAGGGCGATGCTAGGTCCTGGCTCAATGAGTGGGTCACGAGTGACCGCTCCTGGAGCAATTTCAAAAAAGATTTTCGGTCATTGTGCGTCAGAAAAATTGATATGGCTGGCATTTTGTATGAGGTCATGAGTACCGACTCTGACAGCTATGCCACGTACGCGGAATATGCACGCAGGTCGTTATTGCGTTTACGCATGGTTAGAGGCCTTTCTGAAGAGCTCACAACGGCTATTATAATTCGAGGTATTAAGGATCCGCTTGTTAAGGCGTCTGCTACTAATTCCGATCTCACCCCAGATAATTTGGTAAATTATTTATCTACCTTTGTTAAGCCTAGTATTGGCACAAAACGTCTGTTCAGTCATTCGCGACAAAACTTTTCGCACAAAGATAATTTAAAACCGTCTCACAAACGCCCAGTGAGAACGTTGGGGCAAAAATGTTTTATTTGCGGTGAGATAGGACATAAGCAGTTGGAATGTTCGAAACGTTCAAAGCCTATTACAACTTCTACACCACTTGCACTGCCTTCTACCAGTACCGGTAAGAAATTAACTTGTAATTATTGTAAGAAGGACGGTCATGAGATAAGTGACTGCTTTGCAAAGCAGCGTTCGGAAGCTCGAAATAAAAATAATGTTAACTTTTGCTCTAACCCCAATATGAATAAAAATGACATCGTGGTAGGTATCATTCAAGGCATACCTATAGATGTACTGATAGATAGTGGTGCATTGGGAGTCTCATTAATTTCATCATCGGTAGTCAACTATTTTGCGTGCACAAAGAAACCGGTTGATCAACAATTGAAGGGGATAAGCGATTCAATTATTTCTGTCAATTCTTACGTAACTCTTACCATTGAACTCGAAGAAATATCTCTGGAAGTTGACCTGTTAATTGTTCCAAGTAAGTGCATGACCGCCCCTATCATTATCGGTACCGATGTGCTAAATAGAGACGGGGTCACATATGTTAGGACGAAAGACTCGCAACGTATAATGCGTAGAGAGGTGTCGAATAAGGTGTCATCTGTTCAGTCGGGCATGCAACTCGCGGACATTAAAACATCCGTAGTCGGTGAAAATTTCAAAAAGTTAATATCGGTGCTTGAAGAGTATTCGAAATTTATGATATCGGGAACTGCCACAACTACAGTCACTACTGGTAAGATGCATATCCGCCTGAATAGTGACACGCCAGTTTATTACCGCCCATATAAAATGTCTTTCCACGAAAAACTAAAAGTTCGTGAAATAATTCGGGACCTTTTATCAAAGGGCATCATTCGTGAGTCTGAGTCACCCTATTCGAGCCCCATACTTCTGGTAAAAAAGAAGGATGGCTCGGATAGGATGTGCGTGGATTTTCGGGCGCTCAATCGAATGACGGTAAAAGATAGGTACCCTCTACCATTGATCGATGACCATTTGGATAGATTGGGTAAAGCAAAATATTTCACCACGTTAGACATGGCAACTGGCTTTCACCAGATTATCCTGGATGAGGAGTCTATTCCTTTGACTGGTTTCGTAACGCCCGAGGGGCACTACGAATATGTGAAAATGCCATATGGTTTGGCTAACGCGCCAATCGTTTTTCAGCGCATTATATCGAACACACTTCGTGAGTTTATAGATTCGGGGAAGGTTCTTGTCTATATAGATGACTGTTTAATTTTACACAGTTCGGTTGAAGAAGGCATTAAAACTCTTAAAGACGTACTGAACAAACTGACTAAATCCGGTTTTTCGATAAATTTACGAAAGTGTTCGTTCTTATGTACAGAGATCGAATATTTAGGGAGGGTTATATCCAACGGTGAGGTTAGGCCAGCTGCGGGGAAGATCCAAGCTCTTATAAATTCACCTGTGCCACAAAATGTTCGTCAGGTGAGACAGTTTTTGGGTCTTGCGGGTTATTTTCGCAAGTACATACCCGGGTATTCAGTTAAGACCTCTAGTATTGCGCGGTTAACGAGAAAAGGTGTAGATTTTGTGTGGGGTCAAGAACAAGAACGTGTCCGTCAAGAACTCATTAGGTGTCTCACCAACGAACCCGTACTGACAATTTTCGACCCAGATCTTCCGATTGAAATTCATACGGACGCAAGTAGTGCTGGTTATGGCGCGGTCTTTTTACAAATACATAAGGATGGTAGGAAACGGGTTGTGGCATATTACAGTCAAGTTACACAGGGAGCTGAAATTCGCTACCATTCCTATGAGTTGGAAACTCTAGCGGTCGTAAAGGCCCTCAAACATTTTAGGCATTACCTTGTGGGTACACCGTTCACTGTAGTAACAGACTGCAATGCTCTCAGGGCCACGCAAAGTAAGAAGGATCTTTTGCCGCGCGTAGCTAGGTGGTGGGTGTACCTACAAGATTTTAACTTCAATATTCGATACAAAAAAGGGGTAATGTTGCCACATGCGGATTACTTGAGCCGTAATCCAATTAATTTGGTAAATAACATAAGTAGACCGCGCAATTGGGCTCAAATTGCACAGTCGGCTGACGAGGAGACTAAACAAATGCTCCGTTCCTTAGATGAGGGACAGTTAGATTCAACACGATATGTCAAAAGAAACGACATCCTGTATTACCGTTATACACCCACAGGGGAAGACCCGCGACTGCTTTGTTATATACCCAAAGGGCACCGTTTAAGTCTTCTCCGTATTTTTCACGACGAGCACAGCCATTGTAGCTCCGACAAGACAGCCGATCTCATACTTAGACACTTTTGGTTTCCTGGCCTTAGGGCATTTATTTCCAAATACATATCGCACTGCCTTACATGTATCGCACATAAGCGAGTTCCTCGAGCCCCTTTACAACCCATAACCTCATGGCCAAAGCCGAATACTCCTTTTGACACTTTACACATAGATACTTTAGGGCCATTACCTTCGAGTCGCCATCACAAACACATAATGATTGTAGTAGACTCATTTACTAAATTCTGCTTTCTTTTTGCAATTCCTCGCCAAGATGTACATGAATTAAAACTGGTAATGCAGAATGTTATCTCTATTTTTGGCACTCCTAAGACGATTATTTGTGATAGAGGTAGGATGTTCGAATCACACGAATTCATAACTTTTATGAATGAGTTAGGTTGTCAGGTGCATCATATAACACCCGAGATGCACCATGCTAATGGTCAGGTAGAGCGTTACGTCCGCACAGTATTAAATATGCTCAGAATTGAAGTCAATCACAAAAAAAGTGAGTGGGCTGATGAGTTATGGCGTTTGCAATTAATTCTGAACATAACCAAACAGAAAACGACGCAATACTCTCCTTTAAATCTCTTAGTTGGTTCTGAAAACGCGACGCCTGTGATACGCGCGTTGATTCGTGATGTTGCCATCGAATCAACAGAAAACCGGGAGTCTTTACGGGAGATTCGGAGACAAAGGACGGCCGAGCGACTGGCTGAAAACCAGGCTGAACAAGACAGGCGGGTTAACGAAGACCGTCACCCACCTAGAAAATACAAGGAGGGAGACCTTGTATTTGTGGTTAAATATTCTCAGTCGCAGGGAAAACTTGATCCAGGCATGCGTGGACCATATCGCGTCACGCAAGCGCTGGAGAACGACCGCTACAAGCTTCAGCTGCTTGCTGGGTCTCGTGGAAAAGTGACCTTTGCTGCAGCGCAGCACCTGGTGCCTTGGAGAGGCGAATGGACTCCGGAGGCGTGTGCTTCATTCTTCGAGGGTGAGTCTCGACAGAGGTATGCTTAATAGTGGAGCCTCTACCATTACTGTCGCCGACAGATATGCTTAATAGCGGAGCCTATGTCTGTGTAGTACATCTGGTGGTATGTTTAATGGTGAAACTTCTACCATTATTGTCGCTAGCAGATATGCTTAATAGTGGAGCCTATGTCTGTGCAGTAACATCTGGTGGTATGCTTAATAGTGGAGCCTCTGCCGATAATTCATTATAAGCTTACTAGTGGAGCCTCTATTCAGTGTAAAATTTATTTTAAATTCGAGTCGACTCGTCTACGTATGTGCACATACTCGTATATTTTATTTGTTTGCGATTTGTTAAAGAATCGTAAATAAATAAGTTTCCAAGTTGTTATTTTCTGTTTGCTGTTTGAATAAATGTTTGCTTAGCTGCTTTACATGTTTTCATGCATATCAGCAAATGATCTGATTTTTGTGTGGTTTACAGATTACTCGGAAAATGATGATTCACTGGAGGGCGACTTGTATGGCGATGATGGTCCGTCATCCACACCTGGCTCCGGGCGTGAGGATCCAGCAGGGGACCATTTGGCTAACCGGGCAGCTCTTTCATCTGAACCTGACGAGGACGTCAGGGTGTCAGGAGAGGCCGTATTAGAGATTACTACTGAAGCGGATGTACATGTCTGACGTCATAACCCCACCTCGCCCCACGCGCTATATAAACGATCGCGCGCCATTGAATCGGGGACTGCCATTTTGGACACCGTGCGGATCGGACGTGCTGCTAGTTCGATATTCGTCACATTTTTGTTATTAATTTGTTTCAAATAATTAATGTTTTGATAGCTAACCGATTTAAGCGTTAATAATTTATTTTGTTATAACCTAATTAAAATAATTGTTCAAGTATTGTTTTTTTTTAAATTAAATCTCCCCTGATACCTAAAAATATAATATCAGTAAAAACAAGTTGGAATATTTTGCATATTTCGCCATAATACCTAGTATATATTTATAACTTATATAAATATATCTAAATATTCATATTAAGTAAACAATTATTCTAATTCTCTTATAACCAATGTAACGGACGTGACTTAAGCTGATGCATCGTCAGCTAAATTGTGCATAAAGGAGCCGCCTGCCAACGCATCACGTAGCCTTAGCCTTAGTTAGAGCCAAAGCCAAGCCAAAGCCACCGCCCGCCATATTGATGATTCCCTCCAGTCACAGCCAGGCAGCCGTCACAGCCAGACGGTGGAGCGGAAGGTGTCAATATAAGCCAAAGCCTTAGCCTTATCTGTAGCCATTGACGATACTTTTTGCATGAACTGATGTTATTTGAAAAAGAAAGATGTGACGTTGACAAATTTGATTTGGGATTCTATTCCATGTATTGTCATTGAGCAGAAAATTATAAAATCCTAAAGTAAAAATAGTCGTATTATTTCCCTACTTTTACACCAATAAAAATATTTTAATCATGGGCATTTTTAATTCATCATAATTCAAAGTAATTCTCACTGTAACGATAAAGTTGTTTTTTGATTGGTTGGTTTGGTTGTTTTTTGTTTGATGATTTATTATGACATTTTTTTTTGTTATGAGTCAAAAAGATATCATTCTTGTAAGTACATTAATAGCCGACAACGAGTAGTCAAGCCACCTGACGGCAAGTCGTCAATGATATTCCATGAGTACCTAATAAGTATGTAAAACCAAAGGCGTCATTAACACGTTGCCTTAATTAAAGGAGTGCAATATTGATACATGCAAAATAACATTTCACTGGCGATTTTATTGGAAGGGTGATAGCTATCTACTAGACAACCGCCCTACTTCTATATATAACAGAACCGTCGGTATTAAGTTATAAAAAGCTCCTGCAGTGATATCCATGAGCAGGGACACGGCTTCAAAGTTTTGCAACTGGCAGGAGACGTTGGTTTTCATTGAAGGAAGGCCGAAAGATGGATCCTGGTTGTACTTACTGGTACAATGGTGTAAATACATTCTTGCGTAAATAAGACACTTAGCCAAAACCAGGTTTCAATACCTACTCTTTGCGAAAAATTAAAAGCAAAGCTAAGCAAGTAAACAAAATCAGATGCGACCGAGTACTCAACGGCAGTGTGAACAGTCACTCACAGTACTCGCTGGGCTTATTCTCAAAGTACTCCGAAAATAGTTCTCAGTTTCCTCCGCGAAAAAAAATGATTTAAGAATCGACTCGCACTTGACTCCGAGGCAATTCAAATTCATTCTCAAAATACTCCGTCCCTTAATTTGTGAAAAATAAATAACCCATACATCCATTCTCAAACTACTCCGAATAATTACGAACGGTACAGTCAGAAGCAAGTGTCTTTGGCAAGTTTTAGCAAGTGGAAAATCTAAATAAAATCCAGTCATTTTGATTCATATGTCTTATATTAGTACATAGCTTTTGCCCGCGGCTTCGCTCGCGTTAAGAAGTATTATTATTCATTAGGTATAGTTTTTGCGGCTTATCTTTTGTTTAGCGTGTGTGATAAATTAGGCCTACAAAACTTTTTTGTACACAATATTCTTAACTAATCTGTCATTAGGCGCTAAAACTATCAAGCTGTTGGGTGAACTTACTCTTGAGCAAGTAACATAAAACTAACTGTCCATGAGAGAAGCAATGTTTTCTCAAATCAATACCCGCAAATTTGAGAGTTTGCCCCTGAGACTTGTTAATTGTCATGGCAAAGCAGACTTTTAGGGGAAACTGTAATCGTTTAAATTCGAACGGCATATCGTTAGGTATTAATGGGATTCGTGGTATAAATACAGTTTCCCCTTTCGCACACCCAGTTAATATAGTGGATTCCACAATATTGTTATGTAACGCTTTCACTTGCAGTCTCGTACCATTACAAAGTTTTGGTGGTTTTAAATTTCAGCCCGATCCATCCAGTGGTTTGGGCTGTGCGTTCAGTTCAATCAGTCGAAAATCACAAACTTTCATCCCTTATTTTATCCCCTTAGGGGTTGAATTGATCAAAATCCTTTCTTAGCGGATGTCTACATCATAACATCTACCTGCATGCCAAGTTTCAGCTCGATCCGTCTAGTGGTTTGGGCTGTACGTTCAGTTCAATCAGTCGAAAATCATAAACTTTCATCCCCTATTTTATCCCCTTGGGGGTAGAATTGATCAAAATCCTTTCTTAGCGGTTGTCTACGTCATAATATCTACCGGCATGCCAAATTTCAGCCCGATCCGTTCAGTGGTTTGGGCTGTGCGTTGATAGATCACTATATAAGTCAGTCAGTCAGTCAGTCAGTCACCTTTGAGTTTTATATATATAAGATAGATAACATGTATGTCTGAATCAGTCTGAATTAAGAGTAAACAAAAATCAACAACGAAACATTAAGAATAAACCTCAAAATATAAAAGTGAAAAATATGTATAAAAGAATCAGTCTGAATTAAGACTAACCAAAAATCAACAATGAAACATTAAAAATCAACCTCAGAATATAAAAGTGAAATATATATAATTATAATCGAATCAGTCTGAATTAAGAATAAACAAAAATCAACAATTAAACATTAAAAATAAACTAAGAAAAAAAAAATATACAAAAATCAACCTCAAAATATAAGTGAAAAATATGTATAAAAGAATCAGTCTGAATTAAGACTTAAAAAAATCAACAATTAAACATTAAAAATTAATCAACAATAAGGGCGCATTCAAGCAGAATGCTGGTTACCGCCGCCGATCTGCCAGCGTTTTAATTAATAATAATTTATATTAATCAGTTACTTACGTTTTCCGTCCAAAAAATTAAAGCTTGTAACTCCAGCACCTTCACTTTCACTGAAATTTTCCATATTCATGGTTTTTTTAAGTAAACATAAGAAGGAGACTTGGACACTTCGACTTCCGACTTATAATGAACATGACATAGGCATCGCTAATAGGGATTCATCCATCCATCCATCAGCCTTTTGATGTCCACTGTTGGACGTAGGCCTCCCCTAACTGGCGCCACCCTAACCGGTCCTGAGCCCGTTGAATCCAGCGGATGCCCGCCGTCTTCATCAGGTCGTCAGTCCACCTGGTCGGGGGGCGTCCTATGCTCCTTTTTCCGAGACGTGGTCTCCATTCGAGGACCTTTCTTCCCCAACGGTTGTCGGTCCTCCGAACTATATGGCCGGCCCATTGCCACTTCAGTCGGCTAATTCTCTGGGCTATGTCGGTTAACCGTGTTCGTCTACGGATCTCATCATTTCTGATTCGATCACGCAGAGAAATACCGAGCATAGCCCTCTCCATAGCCCGCTGAGCGACTCTGAGCTTGTGCATCAGACCAATAGTGAAGCACCACGTCTCGGAGCCGTATGTCATCACTGGCAACACACACTGCTCGAACACCTTCGACTTCAGGCACTGAGGTATTTTGGACGACAAGATATGACGCAGTTTCCCGAACGCAGCCCATCCGAGTTGGATTCTACGAGTGACTTCTTTCTCGAAGTTGGACTTACCCATTTGGATCACTTGTCCCAGGTAAACGTACTCGTCAACAACTTCGAGAGCAGCGCCATCAACAACAACCGGTACAGGTGTGACATGGACATTCGACATGATTTTCGTCTTGTCCATGTTCATCTTAAGACCTACCCGTTGTGAGGCGCTGTTCAAGTCCCCGAGCATAGTACTAAGTTCTTCCACGGAACTCGCCAGAATGACTAGGTCGTCGGCATATCGAAGATGTGTTATGTATTCGCCATTGATGTTAATGCCACGTCGTTTCCACTCCAACAGCTTGAACATATCTTCCAACGCAGAGGTGAACAGTTTTGGGGACAAAACATCCCCTTGCCTGACACCCCTCTGCAGTTGGATAGGGTTCGTCACTGTGTTGTGTACTCTGACGGACATGGTGGCTGATGCGTATAAACATTTTAACACCTCGATATACCGATAGTCAATCCGGCACCGCTGGAGAGAACTTAGTACCGCCCAGGTCTCGATAGAATCGAAGGCTTTCTCGTAGTCCACATAGGCAACACATAGCGGCAGATTATACTCCTCGGTCTTCTGTATTATCTGCCGCAGCGTATGTATGTGGTCCATGGTACTGTAGCCTTTTCGGAATCCTGCTTGTTCGGGAGGCTGGAAGTCGTCAAGCCTGCGTGCAATGCGGTTAGTGAGCACCCTCGAAAACAGCTTGTAAACGTGGCTCAGAAGTGCAATGGGCCTATAGTTCTTCAAAAGGGCCTTATCGCCCTTTTTATAGAACAGGATCACTACACTTCTGCTCCACGCTTCCGGGGTAGTTCCAGTATTGATAACGGAATCGAACAACTTCTGGAGCGCCACCAGGAGGGGTTTCCCTCCAGCTCTTAGCAGCTCTGTTGTGATTCCGTCATCTCCCGGTGCCTTGTTGTTTTTAAGCTGTTTGAGGGCCTCTCTAATCTCATACAGGCTGACGTCCGGGATATCCTCGGTATAATGTCGGGTTAATTTGGCTCGCTTGTCGCTCTCCTTGTGAGGACTTGGAGCTTGCGAGGAGGCATACAACCGTCCGTAGTAGCTCTCCGTTTCTCTCAGAACTTCGGGTTTTGACGAGACTATGGTACCGGACTCGGTCTTCAACCTCGTAAGCTGACTTTGGCCAATACACAGGTCCCTGGCGAACACTTTGGAGCCCTGGTTCCGCTCAATCGTGTTTTTAACACGATTTGCGTTATTCCTTCGCAAATCGCGTCGCCGGCTCTTCGAGACCTGTTTATTGAGCCGTCTGTACTCTGCCATAGAGGTTGGAGACTGGACGCATAGTTCCCGTCGCTCCCTCATAAGACCGAGAGTATGTTCTGAGAGAACTGGAGGTCTGCCACTGGGGTGGGTCTTAAAGTACCTAGACCCTACCTCTTGAACGGTTGTTACCATCCTGGTGTTATACTCGTCCACTGAATTGCACGACTCCAGGCACGCGAAACGGTTTTGGAGTTCGAGCTGAAAGCTCTCGGAACCCTGGATTTGGACAGGTGTTGGGCGGAGCGTAGACTTCATAAGGCGTGACCGTTCCAGCTTCACATCGATATTCAATGTGCCTCTCACAAGGCGGTGATCGCTACCGGTTTTACACCTGTTGATCACAGAGACATCATTGAATATGTGCCGTTTGTCCGCCAGTATGAAGTCTATCTCGCTTTTCGTGGAACCATCAGGGCTTATCCAAGTCCACTTGCGTTGGGGCTTCTTCTTGAAGAAGGAGTTCATCATAAATAAGCCCTCCCTCTCCAAGAAGTTTGCCAGCAAGTGTCCTCGGTGGTTCCGTCTCCCAAATCCGAAGGGTCCCACTTTCATCTCATCGCCGTTTCGCACGCCTAGTCTCGCGTTAAAGTCCCCCATCACAACTGTGAAATGAGCTTTAGAGGTATGTATGGCTCTACTAATGTCCTCATACATGACCTCAACCTCATCATCGGGGTGTGTCGAAGTCGGCGCGTATACCTGGATGACCTTCAACGAATACCGCTTGGATATTCTGAGTATCAGGTACGCTACCCTTGCCGACACGCTCCCGGTTTCCACAATGTTGTTGACGAGGGACTTGTGGACGAGAAACCCGACACCACCTTGGGACAGGTGTTCGCCCTCCCGGTGATAGAACAAGTTTCCGGATTTGAGTATTATCGTGTCCTCACCCTGTCTTCGGACTTCAGATAAACCCACAATACTCCAGTTTAACTTGTCTATCTCTTCTTCCAGCTCTTTTATCTTGTCGTCGGTCCTCAGTGTCCTGGTGTTGTATGTTGCCAGGTGCAGAGGTCGTCGGTTTTGGTAGCCTGATCTCTGCCGGAGATTCTTAGCACCCCCTGCTCCGCCGTTACCGTGGCCGCTACCATAACCAGGAATAGCGGAGCTGCCGGGGACTGGGGGCCGGGGTTTATATGCGGCTACCATAGGGGGGTTTAGCCAGGTAGTCACCGCGCTTGGCTAGTGCGTGTTGGTGACCGCAGAAGATGTTGGCATTACACAGGAAGACGCTGCTGCCCGTCTCCTGGAGTCCTATTAGTCGCCTTTTACGACATCCCAGGAAGAGATAGGAGTGGTGCTATTCTACAAAAGCGAACCCGGCAACCACACGGGGTACATCCCAGGAAGAGATAGGATTAAAAATAGAATAGAATAGAATAGAATAGAATAGGGATTAAAAAGTGCATTTTACTTAGAGTCCCAGGTACCTGAGATAATACTATAACCCTATTGGTCAGTTTGACCTCGGAGACCCAAGATCATTAGCGAAACATTAAAGCACGCCATGTTCTCTGTCTCTGTCGCTCTAGGGTTTGCTATTATTTTTTACAACAATAATGACTACCTAATAATGGAATGATTGTATATTTAGGTAAGCGCCCATAGAAAATAATAAAATAATTTAATATTGCTGAGTAGTACTTATTTTTCATCTGACTGTATTTTTAACGCGCGGAGGAGAATGAGAATTGACGAAAATGACCGTCGGAGGATATTGAGAATAAACGTAACACCTTGCGGAGGAGGATGAGAATTAAAAATAGGTATTTAATTTTATTAAAATTTTTTCGGAGTATTTTGAGAATCAATGTTAGAGATTAAAATTTTTTGAGAACAAAAGAACGGAGTACTCTGAGAATAACCCCTCGCTGCCATATGCATCTGTTTTGTTCATGACATTCTGTCATATTTTTGTAAGTTTCTTGAGCGCGAAAATATCTGAGAATTACTCGCCGTCTCGTCGGTGGTAGGAAACCCCCTAAATTTCCCATGTTTATAACATTATAAAGCTAAAAAGTTTTATAAGTTGCGTATATAATAATAATATTGTTAACTATATTATTTACGGTGCATTGTATAATCCAACCAAAATGGATTACAAAACATCTTCGCTTCATAGTAACATATTAGCAGCGGTCCGTATATCTGGTCGAGAAAATATGTTTCCGTAATAAGACGTCCACACAAAGTTAGTTTCTGTTCATAAATGACAGACGTCATATCGGAATCTTATGATTGTGCCGTTATTTATTTAATGCCACCAAAAATAGTTTTTGTGACGAAACTATTCTATCATGGTTATTAAATTCGGTTTCGGCGCAAGTGTGGTAAGAAAAAGAACATACATGGAAACCTTAATTGCTATTTTCTTTATGACGTCAAAAACTAGACGGCGAAGTCTTTTAGAACGTAATTTACCTAGCTTATCACTACAATATTTCTATCTATATATTTTTAGGTAAACATAGATTAGGTTTCTATCTTATCAATTTACCATTAGGCAAAAATCGGCCCTGTGCAAGTCAATCAGTTTATTAAAAGTAGTTTTAGTTGAAGGTAGGTACGAAAGTAAAAAGCGTTGGGTTCATTACTTAATCGTAGTCTTACGCTACTACTAGCGACATCTACGGGTGGGTGGTGTAATAGGTTTGACAAAAAATATAATAAATAATATTATATTGTTGCTCTAAGGGGGTTTTACTTTTATTTTTCATTATATTTTATCGACCTGTTATATAATGATGAACCTGTGAACAAGCGTCTGTTACGATTCAAGAGGCAGTCCTATGAGCTGTGGCTTTTACCAAGGGATGAGAAGATGAACAACGGAGTTTTAGTAACAGTGTCCTGTTGTTGATAATTTATAAAGATCTAATTACAATTGCAACTCTTAAAAACACCCCATAACAAGGGTTTGTATTCTTGTACCAATTATTCAATCCTATTACAGAGTAGGTATTAGTAGTAGTAATAGCCGTAAGTTGTGATCTTACCATTTCCGACGAAAAATGCCAGCCACATAAATAAGTTGAATGCATTTGGGAAGCGGAGACCACTTTTGGCGGTGAGGGGCAGCAAAAGCAACCCTAATACGCCAAATTCCGTTAGAAGCACCGGATAGAAGAATCCAAACGACAGCGCCAATATCACCTCGTGGGCCACTGCCGATACCTTGAAATTAAGAAGTAAAATAGTAAGGTATACTTATTATGTTTACCTACTTCCTTTTATTTCTATGGAAGTTCTAAATGATATGAATTGTCGAGATGATGATTTATGTAGATGAAATGTGATAATTTTGTAGGTAGGTATATAAGACATTTCTACTTGATTAGTGTTATTTTAACCAGACACCACTTGGCTCTGAACCACATAAAGAAAAACATAAATAAAATAACAAAAGGTTTTAGTGAATAAAATAAATTAGTCAAAATAATTATGTACTGTCAATCGGCGGTTAGGTTGTTGGAACCGTTTTTGCAATAAAGGCAGGAGGAAGTACCTACTTAAACATAAACATACTATAAGCGTAGAACCTAACCTTGGCATTGATAATATCGATATTGTAGAGTAGTAAACTACTCTTTAATAAGCTTAAAAATTGTAATAGTTTCAGAAACTATTACGGATCTAAGTAGATATTGGGTAATACTTAATTGTAGGTATCGATATGGCTAAGCCATCGATATTCAATGCCGTAACTGATTATTAACTTCGTAATTCGTTATAATCAAATTAGGAGCGGTGCTCATCGAATAATTTATTAGATGCAAAACTAATCAGGCTTATTGATAATAGATTTAAAACCAGTTTCAAACACGTTTATAGTACAATCCATAGATCAAATAACACATGTAGGTAATTGTAATAATAACTCTATAGGTACTTTCATCGTGTAACAGGTATTAAGTTTAGTATAACCTAACAAAATTATTCTACAATAGGTAGGTAGGTACAGGTTATTATGATTGGTTGTTTTGCACGTGTAGTTAGTTTATGTAATTTTATTATTTATTTATCTGACATGAACATGACAGCAAAGTGATTCATGATTGTTGGCGGTAAATAAATTCATTCTTCTCCAAATTCATTCTTCTCCAACTTCTTATTTGTAAAATTATTTCAATATTTACAAAATCGCAGACACTAAATTATGGTCATGCCCATGATCATGATAATTTTTATGTAACCTAATTATTATTAGAATATTGTGTTCTTATTTGGCTTCTCAGATCGCCAGCGATTCTCGTATTGACTCTCCGTGGAACTTCACGGATGTTTCGGATCTAATTTTAGTAAATGGGATTTATGTAGGTATAGTAGGTACTTTTAAAATTGCAGCTCTGCTGTTTTCGTTTAAAAAATCATCACGATCTAAGGACGAGCTCGCTTTTTTAAAATATTGATAGGTATACCTATTTACGTTAAACTTTCAATGTCACTTACAAGAAATACCAACAGGGTTGTGAGCGCTCGACCAGCGTACGGTGCAATTGGTTGGTATATGTGGTTCCGCAGCCACGAGTGTACCACCCGATTCCACGCTCGATAATACTTCGAGAATTGTGATGTAGTCCACCAGTCCTGGAAACAAAACAAACAATGTTAGACACACAGATAGTACCTACACACGTTTTTAATAAATAGTAGGTAGGTATTTATTATTGTTATTAGGTACTATAACTAAATCATAAATGGGGAAAATTTAATTATGATTATACATTACAATGACGTCTGAAATATATATATAATATGGTACCTACCTATAGGTAATCCCGGCAAAATGGTACCTACCTATAGTACGCGGGCGCTCATGCAGCTAGCGGCGGACTTGCTAAGCAAGGCCATTTCCGGGCATTTTACAATTTCTGCAGCAGTTGAAATTATTATCGGTAGGTAATCATATGGTCTAAGGCTGTGATGGGTGTTCCACAGGGTTCAATCTTAGGTCCTTTTCTTTTCTTAGTATATATAAATGATTTACCATATATATGTAAAAAAACATGCGGACATTGTGTTGTTTGCTGATTACACATCATTATTATTTAAGACGGATAGAAATAAACGTAATTTTGACGATGTGAACAATGCTTTGTCGCATGTATCAAAGTGGTTTACAATTAATAATTTACTCCTAAATGCAAGCAAAACCAAATGTGTAGAGTTTACCCTACCAAATGTAAAGAATGTCGATAAGATACTTAAATTAAATAATGAAGCATTAAAAATGGAACAATCAACAGTATTTTTAGGAATTACCCTGGATAGTAAACTACAATGGGGCGCGCATATAGCAACTCTTGCGATGAAACTTAGTAGGGCTACTTATGCGGTTAGAAAAATAAGACAGCTTACTGACGTAGAAACTGCTAGGCTTGTTTACTTCGCATACTTTCATAGTGTTATGTCTTATGGCATATTACTGTGGGGTAAAGCAAGCGATATACAACAAATCTTTGTATTGCAGAAGAGGGCCATTAGAGCTATTTATAAACTACGGTATCGGGAATCGTGCCGTGATAAATTCAAAGAATTAGGTATACTTACAGTAGCCTCACAGTACATACATAGTAATATAGTTTTTGTAAGAAATAACATAAATGCATATAAAAAACAGCGATTATCATAATCGCTTAACAAGAAAGATGCATGATTTGGCGACGCTTTCATATCGGCTATGTAAAGTGCAGCGTTCTTTTATGGGGCTTGGTGTACAGTTCTATAATAAAGTCCCTAAGGCAATCCGTGACCTGCCTTCAGAGTTGTTTAAGAAGCATGTAAAAGCACAACTCGTAGACAAGAGCTACTATAGTATACAGGAATATTTAAATGACAAAAAGGCATGGAAATTACCAGCTCTGCAACCAGCTCCGCTAGGTTAGTGCTTACCTGTATCAATTAAGTAATATTGTAATTTTTATTTTAAAAGATGCGGAGGAGTTTTTTTGCCGTTTTTTTCTCCTCAAGCACTTTTCCAAAACGGCGGTAGAATCAAAAAATTGACGTTCATAAGTGAATTTGTAAATTCCCACATGAAATAAACAGTTTGACTTTTGACTTTTGACTTTTTTAATTTTACCCATTTCTGATGTTTACCTACGTACACTTAGGTGGGTACATACCAGTATTAGGTAGACAATCAACATCTGAGAACAAAATCTTATTAAAAGCGTGTCCCCAACCCGGGGATCAAACATTTTCGGCAGACGGAGACGAACGTTTCGACGAACTGGGTTACAAGGTCATCAAATATTTACACGTCACATTTGTGGCAAAAAGGTTACCTATATTAGGTAATGCTAGGTAATCCGTGGACGTTGTTTACAAGACTTGTTTTCATACAAGTAATCGAGTAAGTACATCGCAAATTATAGATATTCATAAGCTTCATTTGGTCAGTTATCACTCTGTAAATTAAATGTTAATTTGATATTTCCATGTAATTTCCACGAAGTTTAAAGCTTAATAGCCGAACCTATGTCGGGACATAATGGCTATTATAAGCTATTATCGGCCGACTAAAGGGGCACGGGTCTCTTCTCGCTTAATAGGTTGGCAGCCCTACATCAAACTACTCTAAGTAGGTAGTAGGTATCCACAGATTAGTGGTCAACCCGAACATTTGGAGTTCGGAGTGTTTTAGTTTTCCGACACTGTTTTTTTTTGAAGTTATGGAAAAATCATGAGTGAAATTTTACGATGCGCGCGCATCTGTAACACAAAAATTAACAGTATGAAGTTAGGCGCGTTAGGGAAAAATCATGAGAGTGAAATTTTACGATGCGCGCGCATCTGTGACACAAAAATTAACAGTATGAAGTTGCCGGCTAAACCACTCATTGGCCTTTGTCAATGTAACTCTGACGTCTCTTTAGTTTTGCTTTTGCTTTTTATCGAAATTATTTATAACCAGCCAGGTTTGTTTTGACTTGTTTGTGGCACATTGACATGGCATAATATGCACAGACTAGCTAAAGATTCACTAGTTAAAGATGTTTCGTTATACGGTATGCAACGACTAGTCTTTTTGGTAAAATATTTAATCCTTACTAATATTATAAATGTGAAAGTGTGTTTGTTTGTTTGTTTGTGACTCTTTCACGTCGCAACAAAGCTATTATATGGTATGGTTTATGTGTGTGGGGATAGTTAGGAGGGTGGAGAGTGACGTAGGCTACTTTTTACCGCGGAAAAACATCCCATTCCCATGGGAAGATCGATGTTTTGTTAGTTGCTAGATATTTATTTCCGGAGTTGTTAATAGATGGCGTTAGTAAAATTCATTTGCAATTTCTGAATCACGCTATCAAATACTACATGTCGCGAATGCCAGGAGCGCGATGGCAGTCCTGAAACCAGTGCTCTCCTCGAACCTCCCTCTCGGACTGAAGCTCGGGGTCTATAGGACCTACATCAGATCCCGCCTCGCGTACGCGGCACCGGCGTGGTACGCGCTCGCCAGCGAACCGCAGTGCAAGAGGATGCGCGCGGTTCAGGCGATTGCGCTCCGCCGGCTGACTGGTGCGCCGAGGTACGTGAGGAACGCCGTCATCCAGAGGGACATTCGAGTCGAGAGCCTGGATGACTTCATCGAGAGATTGGCACACAACATGTTCGGGCGTGTCGACGCGTCGCGGTTCCCGCATCGGCAGGACCTGGCGCCGCTCTACGCCCGTCCACCGGACCGCTGGGCCTTCCCGCGCGACTTGCTGGTTGCGCGGGACGGGCCTAGCACTGACTGATACTGGGGCTTCGTAAGTCGTCGCCCGGCGCTGATCGGCTCCTGCTGGGCTTCCCACCAGCGGGATTCACCCGGTAGGGCCTCGATCGCCTGGGCGGCGCGAAAATGAACCCCATCCCGTTTAAGACTCTGCGGCCTGTAAAAAGGCCGCCACTCACCGGATTTGACCTATTGGTTAACCACAGATGGACAACCAAGGGCCTTAGGGCCCAACCCAAGGACCGGCCCGTTTTAACGGGCCGCGAGAGACACCCCCAAAGGGGAACTAAGTGTCCCGAAGGCTCCTCACACCTCAGACAGGGTGGAGTGAAGAGAGCGAGTAGGAGGCTACTTTTTAGCCAAAATTCCTACGGGAGCGGGACCTACGGGGCTGTGACCTACGGGTCCCGAAGCGAAGCGCGGGCGGTTCTCTAGTATTTAATAAAGGTTTTTAACTGCAATATAACAGTAAATAAATTATAACTAAGTATTCAAAGATAGTTTAGGATGACTATTAGTGATTATGCTACCATTCCATCAGTATTTTCTTAAGATGTTGTCACGTTCAACTATCGTCAGTAAACCGACTTTACAGACAACCAATTTTTTTAGTATAATTAATACTAAATATTATGAAATTATTAACGTTGAATATTTATTTTTTAATGATGCCAAAGAAGAATAACTTCTTACGCGCGTACATAAGTACACGCAATAAAAATTTTTTTTATTGAATTAAGGTAGCAAACGAGCATGCAGCACCACCCTTCCGCTGCCACCCATGGCAATTGTGACCGACTTAGAACAAGACCCAATTTAGGGACTAGGGTGGTTAGTCCAATTATTAGTAGATGGTGTTAGAAATCTTAGAATGTTAGTTGGTTAGTTTGTTAAGTGTGACAGGGACTGTTAGTGATAGTTAGTCCTGTTAGTTAATATTAGTATTGTCCAGTTAGTAATGATTAGTGTGAGTCTTGTTCCAATTCGGTCACAGATGCGTTGCTACCCCTGAGGACTGAGATGGTCGCCTCTAAAAAAGTGATTTTATGCATAAGCCTTTAACTGTTCTACCGTTGGGCTCAGACTTACTCAGAGTTGGATTAAAGGTCGAGAACGACCTAAAGACCTCATTAGCGCCTAAGGCTGCCTAATCTTACTGCTTACCTAATCTATAGGTAGCAGTTTTAGTTCTTAAAATTTTGCACTCGCTCCATCTTATATCCTCAAGCTATAAACCTTAAACCTTAAGACAGTGACAAGTTGACAACACAACGAAATGGCGGTGAGGATAGTAGGTATAATAAATGAGTTACATAAAATGATTATGGTTATAATGAAACTATTACTAAGTAACTATTACTAAGTATTATCTATGGACTAGTTCCGAATTAAATGTATTATTATTATTACTAGGTAGTTCGTCGTTTTTAGTCAATCAATCCCTAAAACTTGAAAATTAGAGAATAGTAGGTAATTCCACGCGGACCAAGCCGCAGGCATCAGCTATTCCAACGATAATTAAAGGGCCGATAGTGTAAGATCTTAGATCCCCTCTGAAGTATGGAAACAATCAAGGCATTTCGCCTCAAGAACTCACTCGAAGTAGCTTAACTTGGTGTATTTAATGCAACTGAATCGCAAATTCCACTTAAGTCAGGTCGAGGGTCGAGACCTTCATGTCTATGCGAAGGTTACATTAGTGTTTAGGTACCTAATAAATCCGTCAAGATGATTTAAGCGGCTTTTGAGATATGTTCATGTAGTCATAGGTCACTCAATAAGTTTTGAGAGTAAAAAAAAATTATAAGGAGTAGGTGTGTCCTGTCTATTTTTTGTACCTGCCTATATAGTTGTGTCATAACTTTTGTTTTCTTAAAGTAAGAAACAGTCGCTAAACCATGATTTTAAACAGTAAGTATTACAACAAACATCGTTTGAACCCGGAAACAAAGCTGATCAAAAAATTCGGAAGCCAGTTTAGACCATTGTACCATACTTTAATGATCTTCGTCCTTTACGTTCCCATTTAGATTAGATTGTAGATGGTAAACATAGTTGCGTGCGTACCTAATTGCGTAAAACCTTCGCAATATTTCTCTTTTTCAAGAAGGAAAATCGGTCCGAAATGGTGTTGTATTTTATTACCTATCTACTAACTGGGTTAATCCAATTGCCACATTTGATGTAGGTACCTAGTTACTTATATGAAGTAATTACGGTGTGTTTTTGTAATAACTTTAACTTTTATTTACACTGATGGACTTATAAACTGCGTCAATGTTCAAGACGCCTTTGAAATAAAAAATTTAACCAAATATTCAAAATTTTTATACAAATAAGTATAAATTGAAACCTCTAGTTTGGTTACTTGACTTTATAACAGCGTAATATCATATCGGTAAGTGTATGTTTGTATACTGGACAGGACCAATCAACTTTTTTAACAAAATAAATAATAATAAATGTAACAAAAATTGGTTTTGAATGGTTTATTGATATAACTTGTTTTTTTTACTATGGAAAAATTTGAAGCAGAGGGTTTCTTTTCTTTTAATACGGTGTAGGTATTGCCTCCGTGTGCCCTTATTACAGATAAATTGTTATTCGGTTCCGCATATGTAGGTAGATCTGATTAGGGTTATTAAACTGATCCGGATCCCAACCTCTTCACAATATTGTTGAACTTGTACAGCGGCGTGGGGTCAGGCACTGTCTTGCATCAGAGAAAATTTTTTGCCTATCATTCCCATGTAAGGTACCACGTGGGCTTCTAAAACCTCTGTTACATAGCGTTGGGCCGTCAAACCAACTCTTCTACCGTTTTGACGAACCATGTCGACGAACACAACTTCCGTTCGCTCAATCATCGTAATGCCACCCCACACCATACAGGAACCGCTACCAAATCGATAATTCTCAAAAGTTTGTACATACGGGATGAGTGACCCGCCAAGCTGACGTCAGAATGGCGGGTCACCTTTAAAAGTGACTTATTTTGAAAAATACGGAGGTAGCAAATATTTAATGTTAGGTAGCAAATAGTAGCAAATAGGTAGCAATTTTCTAAATCTACATCAACGTTAAATGAGTTAATCAATTAGTAGTGACCCGCCATTCTGACGGACACAAAAGAATTCGCTTCTCAAAGCAACCTTGAGCATATCTCTACCCTTGTGGATGATAAACTCTTCTGCGACCGTCTGCACCATTTAAACATGTTCTACTCTCATCGGTAAACAATACGGAGGCCCATTGCTCTTCAGTACAATTAGATGTTCACGTGCAAATCTTAAACGGGCTTGTCCGTCAGCTGCAGACAGTTTGGACCATCTGCTGGTCTAAAAGGGGTGAACACGGCGGTAATTTACCGCTTCTTTAAGCCTCCTTCTTATTGTTAGTCAACTCACGTTTACTTCACGTACTTCATTCAGCTCTGTTTTGATGTTTACTGATGTGAAGAAACGATTTCGTAGGGAAGTTCAAACAATAAATCGTTGGTCACGACGGTTAGTTGCTCGAGTTCTGAGTTCTCTCTTTTTATGAGAGTAAGTATCAACAAACCCGTGTATATAATCAAAGCAACAAACCTTCGGTATACTCTAGAAACTGTAGACTTGTTTAAATTAAAACTTCTGGCAATAGTTCTTTGATGCAAGCCTTCCCTAACTAATGCCACAATTTCAACAGCTTGTTCTGACGAAGTATTTTATGGTTTATGTGAAGTAGTTTATGGTTACGAAACTTTTAATGAGTTGGAAAGACTCAAAACAATACTAAGTATTGTTGGTAACAATAATTTGTGTCCCAAACAAAAAAATAAACAATAGAATTAATTTCAAACTTTACTCCAGTAACATACGAATCTGAGATTAAGCATAAATTTTATTTTCCGGCATATAATTTGATCATGTACTGCAGTTCAATTCTTAAGTTTAATATTTTTTTAATGACTAATGGACAGTCTTGACCATTTAATTTATTATTATTACTTAGCAAGAAAATGTATTTGAAAGTACTTCTGAACTTTGATGCAGTTTATGAGTCTGTCAGTGTATTTATTTACATTACATTACTTATAAGTAAGAATTTTTAATGTTGGCTGGCTGACTGAATTTCATTTACCAATACTCAAGTTTCTTTTTTTGTAGGAACTAAGTATAATGGCATAGGTAGGTACGTTCTATTTCTGCATTTCGAACATCTCAAATATTATCTATTGAGTGAACTCATTTAGACCTTTAGGCCTCTTGTATATGGCACGTTTTCTTGACCGTACGGCGTGTTTGCCGTGCCGTAAAAAAACGTGCTAGCATGTAGATGGCACGGCAAAGCTATCGGTCGAGACAACGGCCAGGTGCCGCTCTCTTGGGCTGCCGCCGAGCTACGACGTACTGGCTATGGATCATTATAAAAAAAATATCGACGCGTACTATATATATATATAGAAAACTCAAAAAAGAAGAGAAAAGAAAAAGAAGATTTTGGATACCTAAGATTTTAGAAAAGCGAGAAGAATTTGTGCGTTATTAGTTTTATCCCATATTACAGATCTTTAATGAACTAATGTAATTTTAACAATTCGGTATTATGCTCATTTTCATTAACTAAGATAGAAGTCAGTTAAATACAGTATAGAGCCGGTCACTAAAACGTGATAAACTCCGGCGTCGTCGACACACTCACGAAGACTGCCATACAACACTGATGAAAATCACGCCGTGCGTAGACGCGGCACGCCGAGGGGGACGCACGGTGCAATACGGCGGGGCGCCATGCCGTAACGCAGCTGCGACTGTCAACAAGCTCTCATAGTAATCCATACAACACTGACAACCGCGCCTACATACGGCGAATTAACCGTAGATTTTTACGCCAAAAAAACGTGTGTCTACAAGAGGCCTGACCTACCTACTTAAATTATAATTTCTACGATGGTGACATAAATATGTAATTATCTGTAGGTATATAATAAATAACTTTTATGGCTTTATTAGATTTTGTTATTGTAGATATGACCTGATTTTTATCCGCAACTACTTACAACCATAAATTCGAAGCGACAGACTATAATAGGTGTAGGTACTTAATTAATTTATTTACGAATGTTAAATGTTTCATGAACTTAATAGTCATAGGTTACAAGATATAACCAGATTTGTTTTTCTTCGGCTCCGTTCTCTACTTATTCACACAAACTAGACAGTGGGTATACCTAATAGGTATTCCATGCCAGAGTCGTATTATTGGTGATCTGGTCATTAAAAATCCATTAGATACCTACTGTGTAACAACCCTCGTATCCTCAAATACTGAGTAGGGTTAAAGATAAAAAATAAAATCATTTTTCTGACATACCTTTTATAATATCGCAGATAAGGGCAAGCACTCGGGATTTATAATGAAACGAATATATATACTATGCAAAAAGTTCAAAAAGTTATTAAAGGAATCTGGGACGATTGAATTCGAACCTGCAATTATTTAAGCCTTGCTTTTATTGCAATCATTCTTTTTTGTTCGATTCTATTTTATTAATGTTCATTATGGAATAAATGTTCCTAGATTCCGGTTATTTGAATGCATGCATCTGATGATCATCATAGGTTGTTTTAATTGTACCTACTTATGTTTAAATTCAACAATAAATTCCATATTAATCAGGTGTTTGAAAAATGTGTTGTGGAAATGAGCTTATCTATGAAAAAAGTTACATATTTCACTCTCCAGCAGCTCCTCTCAAATATCTTATTACTAGGCTGCGTCTACACTAGACCACGATTTGTGATGCGACAGAACGGCGGAAATCTGGCGATGAGGTGGCTACAACATTAATTGCGGTTAATTAATTGCACTATGCCATTTTTTTTAAATTCGCTTCAATTTCGCTGAATTGATGATGTAAGTAGTCAATATCGTCATTACAGTACTGTTGTTTTTGTCGCTTAAACAAATCAAAGTTTCTAGCGATATTCGAGCTAAGTTATTATATTTTATATCAACTTGCTAATTGTTTTAGTCGCTTACACATCGCTTGTCGCGTGGCGTGTTAAGTGCAGCCGTAGTCTAAAAATCACCTCTATCCGTTGCTCCTTACCGATTCGATGTTAAAAAAGACAAACAAATACACTTTCGCATTTATAGTGAGTATTAGTACCTACGGATTGGTTACTTAATAACATAATTATCAGTTTTAAACAGTTTCTTTCCACTATTAATTGAGGAACTTACCTACTCCCTTTACACATTTAAAAAGAGCCATCAATATTATTGTATAAAATTATTCCATACATTTATAAATTTCGCTATTTTTGAAAATCATGTCATTACCTCATAGAACAGCCGGTCCGCAAATGTGAGCATCTCAGCAAAAGCGTTATGCCAGGCGTGCAGCAAGCAGTAGAATCCACACAGAAAGGATATGACACCAGGCAGCACACATGAAAACATTCCTCGAACAACGGTTCCAGCTTCTACCTAAAACATAAACGAGTCACATGGTCCTGCATCTACATGAACGAATTCGTAGTGAAGATTTTCGTTATTAACATTGTGGGTAGCGGTAGGTACCTACCTTCTCGAGTAATTAACGCGGTATTCTGGCTTAGCTTATGGTGGGACCACACTACACATCATAATTTTGATACATACTAGTTATTGTTATGAGCATTCAATACACTCAAATAATGCACTCTGAGGCCCTTCTCACACTACGATATTTATAAGCTACGCGACTCCGTCGCTATTCACAGTTCGCCGAAACTGTCACTGTTCACTGACAAGACACGCATCGTAGATGCGTCGCCTCTTTACTTGGACAACGCCCTAGTCGCTTGCAAATAGCGTTGTGTGAGAACGGCTTAACAATACGAACTAATAATCGAGAATGATTAAAAATCATATTGGCCCGATTTATTTTACTCTATTTGAACAAAGTAGCCGTTACCTGTGGTTCCTTGCCGTAATCCGACCACAGGGGCAAAATGAATCGTTCCCACAGAAAACTATTGTAAAGTATTATGGCGCCGACTTCCAAAAAATGAAATAGAACTGTCATCCACCGAATTTTCTTAGTTCTGAAAGTACAACACAACTACATACATATTGAAAACGAATATTATGTATAATGTCATAGGATTTGTTAATATGAATACAAATTCCTTTTATACCTACCTACCAATTTTTCCACCAATTTCTTTCGATGTTTGTTACGATTCGTACCTATACGCGAGAGTGAACAACTTTATAAGGCTGGCAGGGAAAAGTTTGGGTTTGGAAAGATAAGGAAACAGAAGTGTGTCCCTTCCTTTCAAAGTCGCTTTTTCGCTGAGAGTATATTGATGGCATTGAAGTTGACAACAAAAGTAACCCAAACCTGTTTATTATTATTTTGTAAGTAGGTATGACCACCCAAGCTGTGACAAGGGTTACCTAGCTGTTAGTTTCGCCAGAACTATTTAACCGAATTCTGAACGTTATTCAGTGCCATCTTTAAAGTGTAAAAAGTTTAACAATATCTAGTAGGGAATATTAAATAATATGGGGTACCTTCCTTACAAGGTTACTTTGTAAAATTTTGACGAAATGTGAAATGTGACCTATTAAAATGGTCCTACTATACTTTATAGTTTAAATTATGGCTATATACCTGGGTGAATTTCAACAAACACGAATTTTGCTTAATTCCAGTGGCGAATGTTATCTTGCTGTTTTTGATATATTTTTTTGGTCTAAATAATAGCTTAATTGTAGTTATATTTGGTCATACCTAGAGATTGTAAAAAAATATATAGATCATGAGATATATGTCCATTTGAAGTTACCAAATGCCACCGAAATTATGCCACAACCACTGGAATTAAAATCCTATTCACCGAAATTTATTTATGACACACGAATTAGAAATAATAAGAGTATGACCATTTTAATACAGTATTTTTAGTAAAAAACTTTAAGTTAGCAACAATTTAAACATCCTAAATTATGATACTTATATTTTATTTTCATAGAAATTTAATTCGGTTGTTGTTTAAACATTTATTAAGATCAAAAAACGACTAAACCGCTACAGTAGTCTGCATTACTCTCATTGAGAACCTCGTTGTTGTTGTTGTCTCTTCGTTGTTTTCCTCGTTTTACTAGGAGACCTAGAAGAGACCCTTGTTCTCTATTGTTACCTTGCGTGACAGAGGACATAAGTTTAAAAAAAAAAGCTACAAGGGAGAAGAATTAAAAGAATACAGAGCTACCCCGTTCATACTGAAATATTAAACGCAAAAGATAGGCAAAACTAAATTAGATTCAGTTGATGGTTACTGGTCATCGTCCCCTATGGACACGAACAACAACAGGGGAGTCGTCAGTGCAAAGCCGGCCCAAAAAGAGAAACACCTTTCACCTTTCTCGAAAAACAACATGTTATGGCGCTCCGGAAATACCTAGGAAGGAAGTTCGTGAAAAAACGATTGTGAGAGTCAGACTGTAGAAGTTCTCCAAGAATCCAATCAATGTGGACAGAACTTCAATCTTTGACGAGTGATGTGATGATGGGAGAGTGAAGGAGGTCCTAATTAAGGGGTTTTAGCGGTACTTCACACCACAACAATTACTGATCTTACGTATAGCACAAGTTTGGTCATGCGTGGCTGCAACATTTGGGATGGCCCTGCGAAATGTCACCTATCAGCATTGTATTCAACGGAGAGACGTGCTAAGAGGTTTATTGGTAACTCTAGATTGGTGGAGACTAAACTTGAAAGCCTAGAGCTCAGGTGCAGAGTTGCCAGCCCCTCCGTATTCTACAAAAAAGCCTCGGCAGTCAGTCGTGGCAGTCGGGACAGTTGGAGCCGGCCGCCCCCCAGAGATGTCTTTCGTCTGGCGGGGATCTCCCTTTGCAAAAGTGGTGACCCTCGGACAAGAATATCTCCTTCTGAGCACCGATAGCGGCTCAGGCCCATCGTTCACACCCAACGGACACATGCATGCCGCACTCATCGAAGCATATATCGCAGGCACTTTCTTTTCCAAGACCACTAACTGCTCTGCACACACAACGATTGGAATTCACATTACTCGCCCTCCACATCTGTCGTCTTACCCTCCCATCTCGACTCTCCGCGATTTGAGGGCATCTCCAGGGCACATAACGAAGGCTACCAATATCGAGAATCGGATCGACCTCCGGGTTGAGCAAGAACCGGGTTGTGGTGACATCGCGCACACGTCACATGATGACGCCATGAAACATGAATCACGATATAGAAAATTAGTATACCTCTCGCAAGTATACAAGAAAGCCTCGACAGGCAGACAGGCAGGCATATCGACTCGCCTGGCGGGAGATATTCCTTTGTCAAAAGTTCTTGACTTCATACATAAGTTTGAGTCTGCCATCCTCCTGTGACGTCATCTGTAAAGCAATGAATGCCAGTAGCACGCTGTAGCATGTCATTGACATGGAGAATGAATAGTGTAGGAGATAGCCCAGACCCTTGAGGAACATCAATACTTATAGGTTTCATATTTATTTTGAGAAGGAGCCGCTTATTACCACCTTTCTTTGTCGCTCAGAAAGAAAGCTAGTTATCTTTAGGGAGACACAACCTCTTAGGGAAACCATAAGATGGTTCACTGGTTGATGGCTTCGCGAGAAAAGCCCTATTTTGCCACCGAAACCACCGAGATTGTGCCACCGGGCTTAGAAATCGGAGTCAAAACTTGAATTTTTAGGAATACTATTATTTATTCGTTAACTTTTATTTTAATATTGTGACTAAATACCTTTAATATAAGCCTCCATAAAATTTCTTTTTAATCTGCTTTAAACTTTTAGTACTGCACATGACACCGATATTAGATAATTTTGTATTCCTGTGCCACCGCGGCAAGTATTTACGTGTTTAACGGGAAAAATATTCAGTCTATCCATAGTTCACATATACTGATTAGAAGATCATAACTGGGTGGTGTAGTGATTGGTAGTTAGGAGTTTTCTAAATCGATTCGTTAAAAGTAATGAAGTATTCAAAATGCACCAGCGATATTGCCTTTTTCTGCGGGACAATTTTGAACGACATTTTAATAGCTATTAAAGTCACTTAATTTTTTCATAGAATATATAATTAGTTAGCTTATTTAATATACTTCTAAATGGCATTACTCTTCTATGTAATTATTTCACGGGAAAAAAATAAATTACAAAAATGTGCAAATAAATGTAATTGGGACAATGCACCGTAATTAGATTTTAGGTCTTAGACTTTTTTTATAAGAAACCTATAACTCTAATACCTTTGATAACCTCATTAACGTAAACGTAACGATGACCGTTAAAAGTACTTATATAAAAATTTGTGTTATTGTAGTTAACTTGTACACATCGAATTACATCGTTGCCGTCCCAAAAACGCACGTCCTGGGAAATTCACCCACCTACCTACTTAACGGGGCAAAATCGTCTATATTATTGTCTAATGGAAATGGTATTTATGCGTTTGACTTAGATTTTGTATTTTCTGTTGTCAAAGTGCTCCATATACGATACGATTCGTCTGAACGATCGATTTGATGAAGATCGTGACGATCGATCGCAACAAAAATGTCGCTCATACACGAAACGATTGGTCGTAACGATCGATCGTTTACTTCTTTGAAGCTGAAAGATAAGGACGTGTTCAAATAATTAAATACGGGCCGCATAAAATTGAAAATCGTCAGACTGACATGATCGAATCGTTGATCGAAACACAGCCATACACTGTCGATTCATCGTTACGATATTCATGATCGCATGAGTTTTTGTTGCGATCTCCGATATCGTCTTCGATCAAGTATATTATCGTTAACGATCTTGACATACACCATCGATCCGTCGTTTCGATTAGTTTGACTTTGATGCGACGGATCGTACAGATAAATCGTACCGTGTGTGTTGCCTATAAGAAAATGGGAACGTAACGGAATAACTCGTCAATGTCAGTGTTACGTTTGTCCGAAATTATTTAATGAGGGGTGAAGTTTAGCATAAACATTTTTTTTATTTCAATTGGTTTCTTATGTAATAGGTACCTAATAACAAGAAAAAAACATTTACATTACATAGACAACTGAAAAAAGTTCTGCTGCTCTGCTGTTGCAAGCAAAAAGTTTTCATTGTTAAATGTCTACAGAATCAAGAAACTTGGCGGCGCCTCTTTGGAATTAAAAAAGTTATAATAATCCTTGAAAAAGAATATGGAACTTGGAAATTGCAATAAGAAAGGCTACTAAAAAGTAACAGTACAAATTGGCAATTTTCACATGATTGCTCACAATGATAAAGTTTCTCTTTTAAGTTATGAAGAATCTGAGCTATTTAATTGAAGTAACTCAGATTCAAAGTAACCAATAAAATTAAATGTGTTTGCAACTTCATTGAATGCCATAACTACAATGTTATTTCCGATATTAGGAATTTAAAATTATTTTCATTAGCAAGACTGAACAGCATGCACAGACACAATAATTCTCAATAATCAGATTATCAATTTATCAAACTCTTAGGTGACTGACTGTCAAACAACGCACTGCCGAAACAAGTGATCGCAAGAAGCCTTTTAGGCTGTAGGTAGGCCCCTTGGGGAATGTAGGGTAGCATAGGACTTAGAGAGGATTTATGAAAATCCCCCCCCCCCTTAAGGGTTAAAAAAGGGGGTAAACTGAAACAAAGATGCCACGTAGGTGAAGCTGCGATCTTCAATAGATAATATTTGATGCGTGTTAGTGTTAGCTATGCGCAAAATCAAAACATGTAGTTGCTATATATTGGTTAGAAAATCGACGCAACCAAAACTTGACTCTTACAAACCTTTCAAAATCGGAACGTCGCGACATGATAAATCGCTCTCAGGCAAATACCTCACCTGAAAAACATTGCGACGTCGCTGACTACTCCAGCCATATATTTTGTATTGAAATGTATGGCGACGAACTGAAATGAAATTTTCGGCTACGTAGCGATATCGCCACGGCGCGGCGGCGTCCTAACCTACTTCGTTTAACCAAAAGATAATTCATTTCAATTAGGATTTAACTAGCAACTAAAATAATAATAATAATTGACTGTTGAAGTTCGGGGTCCATACCAGCCGTTACTTCACGATGATACTTTTACCGGGTGGTAGAAGGCTTCATAGCTACCACCTTGATTCTAGAATCAATCGGGAAATAGTATGTGCGTTTGACTGGAATAGCAGTATGTACTGAAATAGCAAGTCGATAGGCGGTGGTGACCTCTCACCTTCAGCTTCAGTAGGTAACCCTTCGCGAAAGTTAGACGATTGAAACGTGCGGTTTAATAAAGAGCTCTTCAAGAAATAGACGCCCCATGTGCATGTTATTTTATGTATACGTACAGTCTAAAAAAAACCGACGCGTATCCAGCGTATTACCTATTTACAAAAAACCGACGGTGTTACCTACTTATATGTTTTAGAAATATATAATTATGTTACCGTTAATTTGCGTAAATTAGATAGAGTGCAGATTAACGAGATATTCTGCAGATTATCTGGCTGAGTCAGTTAAAGTGGAGAAAAAATAATTGAATTCCTACATTAACTGGTTAATCTGTAGACTTGCTAGTTAATCTGCAGACTAACGACCATGCATACGGTAAAGTCTATAAAATCGGTTCTTGTTTGAATAAAAAAATTTAATAACAGGTGTAGGTAGGTCGAATTGGTTACATAACCGAATTAGCCTACCCCTACTCCACGTAGTCTTGAATGCCCTACCCCTAGAGTGTTTTTTAGAACCCGGAGGCGCGGAGGGAGGGCAGCCCCCGCCGTGGGTGTCTGTGCTTTTTTACGCAAGGGCGAAGGGGCTGCACCTTCCGCAGCGCCGGAGACGTCACGGTTCGAAGTTATGCCCTATTTTCCGCATTTTTACGATTCGGCCAAACGTTCATGACTGAGTTGACCATTTCATGAAATGCGACCATTTCATGATATAGTCGATTATTTCATGATGTGAGCAAATCTACGATGTGGCCACGACATCAACACAAATTGGTACTTTGGTAGCCAGTATTCCGCAATTTTTGTACCATCCGTTACTGTGCAGACTAACTGGGTAAAGTGGAAATTTTACACTTTAACGAATGGTATCAGTGAATCTGCAGATTACCTAGGTAATGTGCACATTTACTTATTATGCATTTTAACGGTAACATATACATTAACGTTATTTAAACTATGATAACATACCTGGGGTATTCATCTTTGTAAATGAGGGTAGGAGCAAAGAGGAAATATAAGTAATGTTTGAAGGGAGGCAGTGGGGTGCCGCTGTAGCATCGCGGGGCACAGGCTACTGCCGCTGCGTGGATCTTCATGGTGAACCGGAACTATTACACATGGAACAATAGGTAACCATTAACAAGACTGAACTTAATGTCACTGTACTTAACTGTAACTGTTATTTTATGTACCAAAGAGCAAAGAAATATCAGCACAATGTAAATTAATTAACACTTGATAAAGTTTCCGCACACCCAAGGGTTCCCTATACCGTTCTCAAATGTGTGTGAAGTTTACTAATCTGATATTGGGATAAGAGATCCAAATCCAGCAGTGGGGCAGTTATGGGTTGCGAGATAACTTTAGAGCAAAACACTTATTTTTTTTTACTTGAAATCTGCACTGCAATCTTCAGATTCCATTCAAGACCATTTTTTCGACATTAAAATAGCTTTTGCTCACGGTTTGGGCAACTATTTATTTATCGAGGTATCAACCCTTATTAGGTAGGTATACAAAACCGGCAGCAGTATTGTGAAAATGTTAATATAGGGTTCACTTTCTTTGGGGTAAAATAACACAAAATCCGTTAACTGACGTCTTCATAAGTCAAATGGTTTAAGGATTTCATTCACGATATGCTTGTTGCATCAAATCATACCTCACTTTTGTTCTATTCTCCATATCGACAGAAACATGCCAGCGAGTAAGCTGACCCATCAATAAAGCGATGTGTCGATAACAGCGGTATCGTAGCACTTGCAAATTATCACTTATGCCGTTTAGGTACTAGTTATTCTTGGAGGCTTTTATTTTCACCCGTGTAAGCAAAGTTAGCTTTGTAAGTACCTAAGTTTAGATTAGTAAGTTTATGACGAGTAGGTATTTACTAAAGTAAATCTATACATATAATAAAACTGTAAGTGATCCCTGTTTGTAGGTACATGGAAAATATATTTGTCGGAGACACTTAGTCAGGATGGTGGTACGGTCGGCCAAAGAATTGGTTTACCACCCTAAGGTTGAATACCGTTTGCAGATTCATAGGTGATAAAGGCTAGTTTCGCTTGCAGATCGATCTGACAACTTTTATTGCCATCTTTATCCGATTATAAATACGTGACATTTGTTTTGTTCTTAGTTTAAACTTGATAGAACCATTGACTTCGGAAGGTATATTTTTGTGAACCGCTTTAAGATTTTCACACAAAACTAATAAACTGTGGGGGTTCCCCATACTTAGAACTGAAACTCTAAAAATTTTTTTTCATCAAACGCATACATGTGGAATATCTATGAATAGGTCGTCAAAAATGATATTGAGGTTTCTAATATAATTTTTTCCCAAAGTGGTAAAATATGTGCCCCCCACCCTGTAACTTCCAAAATAAGAGAATAATAAAACTAAAAAACATACATCATGTGCATTGCCATGTAAACTTCCACCGAAAATTGGTTTGAATAAGATCTAGTTAGTAGTTTTTTTAATACGTCATAAATCGTAAACCGCAATTTACCTTTCATTCAATCTACTTACTCGAATATTTTTTTATATTATGTTACTTGCTGCTACGGAACCCTTCATGGGCGAGTCCCACTCGCACTTAGCCAATTTTATTACATTACTTGCATACTTTGATGTTTTAAATATCTAGATTGAGCGTCGCCCTACAATGAAAACAAAGCAACATTATCAAGCATGTGTGCGTGCAGGCGATGTTTTACCCGTTCATCTATTGTCTATGTGTGCGTAATGTGTGCGTAATGATATAAAAATTGTGGCTAACAGTTAGTCACAATTTTTTGACACGTTTGCGCGGATTCGATGTTCCATCTAGATATTTAAAACATCTTTGCTTGCATATTTATTTGACTAAATGTCAATTGTCAATTATCTTTTTAAAAAGAATTATTTTGTCAACTGAAAAGTTCTTATGCTTTTGTTCAGAATATTTAAATCTTCTTTGCACAAATTAATGCATTATCCGTTTCTAATAAAGATTAAAATGTCTTGCGCCTATAATGTGACTATGAATGTGGTTTACGTCATTATTATGTGTCTCTTTCAGTGATATTGCCTATGAACTTTGATGTAACTTTTGATAACTAGGAAACTAAACGAAAACTGGTACACCACTTTCTTGGCCCACCGTACAATGCTCCGATCATCAGGTTGCAAGGTGAAAAATAAAACACAGTGGGCGTTCCAACGTTTCTTAATGATTTAAATTAGGTTTCAGGTTACACAGTTCGATTTAATTTGATTAAAGCTTTTAGGTTAAGTTAAAACGTGGCACAAGGGTAATACACTTAGTGAAACGTTATGCCGTCGGGCATAGGTACAACGAAGTACCTATAGGATTATTACAGAGAACACTAGTTAACATAATGCGACCGTTCAGCTCGACGTCTGCTCGTCTGCTCGAGAAGTCCCCGCTGTTCGTAGGTGACTGCACAGGTGCCCTCTGTTGGGTTCTCCCCTCTCCGATATCCCATCGAGTGACGTTTACAGTTCGCATTTACGTTTTATTCAAAGTATAATGATTTATTTAGTTTGATTTAAATCTTATTTTATTACCGTCTCCGACATATTAAATAATTATATTGGGGGGGGGGGGGCTATACGCAAGAAAACCCAAAACAATGGTTTTTAATTTTGTCTGTTTGTATGTATGTCTGTATATCTGATATATACCTACCTATACACGAACGAAGTCGCGAGCACAACTATTGGTGAATAAGTGCTACTTAAAGCTTAAATTTTGGTAGGATTGATTGCGTTAAACCCAGAAAAAGATTGACCAATTTGTGTTTAGTTTACATTGATGTATTGAGGTAAGCTTCACTTTAAAATTTGCATTTATTTACCAAAGTATATCGAACATTTGTACCTATTTTTTACTATTAAAAAAAAGTTTAATGAGCTCTCATTGATTTTATCAAAGCGAAATTAGAGCGAGTTCCTAGTTATAAGTAAAAATTTTAGTATTCATGATTCTTATGCGAAAAAAATTAAATTAAAAATTAAAAAAACCCCCGACACAAACATTTAAAAAGTAAAAAATAATATCTCTAAAAATAATACGTTGCGTTGGGGGACCGCGCCTAACTACTCATTATCTACGATTTTTTCATAAGTATCACATGCCTACTTACCTACTTAGTCCTTTACCCAAGACTTAGCATTTATCAATATTTTTTTGTGTTAAAGTTAGAAGTATGAGTAAATGGAGCGGTCCCCCAACGCGACGTATTATTTTTAGAGATATTATTTTTTACTTTTTAAATGTTTGTGTCGGGGGTTTTTTTAATTTTTAATTTAATTTTTATTTTAAACTTTTTATAGGTAAGAATATTTTCGATTAAGTCATAAATATTCTCTTACTGTGCCCTTTCATTTGAGACCCCACACGAGTATATTTGCATACATTCGGCTATTCTTCCCCGCTTTTACCCCCCACAACTTTTAAACGGCTCAACCGATTTTCATCAAACATATCTAAAAACATGCGCCCGTATGTCCCCTTTAATACAAAAAAAAAACAAATTGAAATCGCTTCATTCGTTCGGGAGCTACGATGCCACAAGACACACAAATACACACACACACACACACGCACACACACACACACACACACACAGAGACACGTCAAACTTATAACACCCCTCTTTTTGCGTCGGGGGTTAAAAATAATAACATCTTGATTTTCTAGTTAGAATCAGCCATAAAAAACAATCAGGACAGACACGGGCAGCTACGCAACTCGTAGGTAGGTAATGGTGCAGAGCACCACATGCCGTTATTTACTGGCGAAGAGAACCACGGACTGACAAGGGTCCAGGTGATTTATGTGACGTTTCACTTTCGACGTCGTTTCACACCCTTTGCACATATTTCAAACTGTTTTTTTTTGTCCAAATATAGTTTTAATATATGGGTTCTACTCTAAGCTAAGTTTTTGCTATTGTAATAATTAATATAGTCAAGAAAAGCTTTTAAACACAAAAGACACAACACCTGAAAACTTAGAGAACTTTTATGATAATTTCTTGATAGATATTCAGAATCAGATAGGTAAAAGGAGATATTTTGTATACTTTAAAGATTTATACTGTGTTGTACAGGGTCCAGAAAACTGGAGGGACCTCGCCTTATAACTAACCCGCTTCGTAGTTTAGCGTGGCTCAGACTCGAGGTGGAAGACCTTTCAAGTCGTTTTGCATAGTGTTTACTTGTACCTACGTATTATTTTTAAGTAAATGGTTAAAAAAATATATTTTCTCAAAAGAATTTCCTAATTAATTTGTAGAGAAAATACAAAATATGCAAATAAAAGTATAATTAGTTGTCTAGTTGTCTAGTAAATAGTAGTTATGGTTACAATACAAATTATTTTATGTTATTTTACATTTTTAGTAGAATAAAGATAATTGCATGAGTTCATTTGAGAACCGAGAACAAATAGGTGTAAGTACTTCAGTATGTAAGTATGAGAAGGGATTTCAAACATTTTTTTAAATCTCTGAGCATGAGCACGATACTTATCCTTCTAAAACAAAGCAAAACCAGAATCACGTTAGTGTCTTACCAAGTAGCTATAGCGTTTTAAATCCATTTAGAAAGTAAGGACTCAATGACGAGAGAATTAAGAAATGTTACCAGAGTAGTTCTAATTACAAATTTACCGTGACGCTAATCCTCGGAACGCTCGCTTTGCATTTCGGGCCGGAATGGATTCCAGGCCCAAATACTTAACTAATTAGTGACATTAATCCACTTGTACCTACTGACAAGTAAGTTATATAGTTCGCCAACTTGTACCTTGTACTTAAGGTACGGAGTTCTATATTATAAGTATTTAGAGTTTCAAATACTTGTACAAAGGTACGTGAAGTTCCTTCATCTAATATAGCAAACTACTTTGATAGGAAGTTGGATCACAATGCTAATTAAAATTTAACTGAAGTAGGTCATACAAACTTAGAAACAGCAAATTTGTACAAAAGTGCTCCTTCATTGTTTTGAGAGACAGACTACTGTATCAAGTAAGGCGTATGACATTAATTTGGAAATAACAGTCCACGCCCTACATACACACTTGACTAGTAAGTATATGTATAGAAAACCTGACATGAGGGCACTAAAGTTTCGTTTTTTTGGCAACAGTTGTCATGTCATTTTGACAACAAAGTCGAAAATGTTATTTTTTAAATTAGAACGAGACTCGGAGTCTATCTAGTTCTGGGTCGGTCAAAGTTGTCATGGGCGGCAGCGGAAGGTGGTGCTGCATGCTCGTTTGTTATCTTAATTCCATAAAAATAAAAAAATAAAAAATTATGGGAATAAATGTTATTTTAAAGGAAACGTTATTTTAGCACATGGAAAATAACTTCTTTCACGGCTATGAATCATTTTTGGCATTTGAGCACAAAATAAACACTCAAAATAACAAAATAAACCGTGAAATTCAACTCAATCTGACAAGCAATTTACGAGTGACGTTTAGAAAGTAAGCATTGCCAGTTAGGCACTTCTCACATTACGCGTAGCCAATAAATAGTGTAATGTGAGAAGGGCCTAAAGATCCCTGTAATAGTTTTTCTCATATTTTCTTCCATACATCAGTTACAGATCTACAGGAATATACTAGTAGAAAACCTCGCCATATTGCGGTAAGCCCATGGAACTAATTTGTTTAAGGCACTTCTCACACCACGCTATTTATGAGCTACGCGACTGCGACGCGATCCCAAAATTCTATGTATCTGACATTTTTGACTGACAGGAGTCGCATCGTAGACGCGTCTCCTGTTAGTGAAAAGTGTCAGATACATACCTACAAATTTTAGATTGCGTTGCAGTCGCGTAGCTCATAAATAGTGTTGTGTGATAATATGAGAAAAACTATTACAGGGAGTTAATCTTTAGGCTGCCCTTCTCACATTACACTATTTATTGGCTACGCGACTCCGACGCAATCCGCATTTGGTTGCCACTGACACTAGTTACTGACAGAACACGCGTCGTAGACGCGTCGCCTGCATACTTGGACAATATCCTCGTCGCTTGCAAATAGCGTTGTGTGAGAAGGGCCTCACTCACGCAAAAGAAGCCAAAACAATGATTTTTAGAATTTTTGTTAAGTGCTAATAATCTGAAATGGCTTAACCGAATTTCGATGCGGTTTTCACTTATAGCTATATATTGTGGTAAGCTTTACCTAATAAATAGCATTTGTTTTATTTCCATAAATAAAGTTATTATGTATAATAATTTCCGAATGTGCCTATTACTATTATTATGTTTCCTAAAGCTAAGCAAGAACGGGAAAACTAGTTACCTACAAGTACATACTTAGGTATATCCCTGATTGCGTATAATTTATATTACATACTTAATACATTCATTATCTACTGAAATAGTTAATAGTGTCGCAGCGATCATTTAATTAAATCACATAATATGTACAATGTGCATTTAATGACGTTTTCTTATTAAATATATGACCTTGCCGCTTAACTAGTTTCACTGAGTCCTTTGCTATAATTTCACTTGAAAGCTTTATCAATATCCTAACTATATCAAAAGCTCAAGCTGTCATTAATAATCACCGAATAACCTTCATAGAGGACAGAAAAAGGTAACTGGACCAACATAGACATAATTATGTTGTTGCCACGTATAACAACTTCTCACCAACGCAAGAGTAGAGAATGCCAAGGCATTAAGTCCGCCTTTTTTAACTACCTACCTAGTTGTAGGTTATACAATAAAAGGTAAATAAATAAATATTGTGGTAAAATGTTGTGACAATACATGTAATGGCCCTACTCCAATTCGATAAACTGGTGCCAATAAAAAATCTATAATTATTTTGTATCTCGAAAATTTTAAAGAAAAATAATTATTTTCAGTAACCTTGAGGAGAATAACATCTAATTACGCTTTATTTCTTTCTTTTAATTGTTTTCTTATAATTTTAACCAGTAAGGCAGGGCACGTCATAGGTAGCTATGCTCTTTGAAAATGCACGGCATGATAATGAATAGTTCGCACGCTCAATATTTTGCTAAGTGAATTATAAATAAAAAGTTCCCTTTTCTAAAGTCAATACTGAGCATGGTATCCGGTCATGTTTGTTATAAAATTGCATCGTCATCGGTATAAGAACTTGCGGCTTCACTTAGCTCATGGCAGATACGATACGATACGATACGATACGATAATATGTAAAATTTGAGTCATGTAGAGTAATATGAGCTTTACCTGAGTCGCCGAGAATATTAAAAAATAGTAGATTGTATGACAAGGGTGCAAAGTAATATTTTTTCGGCGAGGGCGTTTTTTGAATCCAGAGCGAAGTGAGGGATTCTAGAGTAGAATCCCGAGCGTAGCGAGGGATTCAAAGTACGTCGCCCGAGCCAAAAATATACTTGCACCCGAGTGATACACTCTACTTTTCATCACCCACTATGAGAAAATAATATATATATAATAGAAAATAATAGAAAATAATACGTAAAAATGCACGAAAACTTAATTTTAATTTGAAAACGAAATCTTAATTTGATTTCTTTTTTTATTATTTAGCTGGCGGGGTGGCGGGGCCCTCGCGTCGTACCAGACATTCTTTATTCAAACAATATTTGCGTTCGATTTCTTTAGCGCAAAATACTAAAATGTTCTAAATTCAAAATAGGACGGAAAAGATCTAGCCGGCAGGAAAAGTTGTATGAAAATTCATTCCCGCCCGCTGAATAGAAAACAGCAACTTTGGAACCCCGTAAGTCCGAACCAAGTCGTCTTTTTCGAATAGGTGTGATGAAAAAGAAATTTATTACCTACTGTGCTAATACTTCAACTTAGCCTGTAAGCAAAATTTCCTTACGGATTTTTTTATTCTCGCCTTCGCCTTAAAAACTAATTCCATATCTAACACGAACGCAGTGCAATTCTAATTCAGCTTGCAAAAGAATGGACGACTTACATGCAAAAGCTACACTTTAAATAAAGGTTTGTAAAAATGCTTTTTTTTTCCTTTTCTCCCTTTTATCCTTTAATCTCTTTTAATCAAGATTTCTACGATACAAACCATTTCACAGGTGACGGTGACACAGGAGGCCAGTGCTAGATGTGTCCCCGCGAGGTCCCACACCGGGACCGCAATTATCAGGATTTCAATGCCGGCGACACCTAGCACGCCAACCGTGGACCAGATCCATCGCGCAACTGGAAATAGTTCATCATTATGTTCTTTAATCAACTTATTGGTTGGTTGTCCACCAGAATATGTATGCATAAAACAGTTAAACTCAGGATAAATAACACAAAGGGCGGATTTATTGCTTTATAACGATTTCTTTTAGGTGGCCCATGTTTTGAAAATTAATACAACATACGAGTATTATAGAAAGAGGTAAGCAATTTTAAAACAGATTGCTATCGCAGTGAAGGAAGCTTAGTAGGAGGAAGAACTGTGTGAACGAGGAAGAAAGACATGGTTTTATTAACTTACAGCTTTTGGTGGATGTAGACACCAATTATTTATAATTTCAAATTGGCGTTACCTATTAATTAATTTGAGCATAGTTAATAAAATAAATGTTTTTTCAATGTCATCACGTAAGTATACTATATACCACGGAACACAGAGACACACCAGCTATATACCAATCACAACTATCAAAGCGCATGGCGTCATGAACCGGTAAACTGTCATTGACAGATATTGTCAGACGATTGATTTATTGTACTTGATTTACTACACAACGACAATACACATTGACAAGTCGTGTGAGTGTGAGTGACTTTTAGAGGTTCATGAGGTCAATCCAAGCATAGAGATAGGAATAATAGATCAATGAATCCAAGTCACACTCACATGACAAATGTAACAGAAGCTTTTGGTGTGAAAATATAGAACTTGGCTTGACACGCTCTCGCGAGCCTAGATATAAGTATTTGTAGAGTTTGAGCAGTGTGATTTTTATTTACCGTAAATAGAAATCATATTTCGTTTTTACCAAGGTGTACATACCTATTTATTTTATGAAATAAAAGCAAATTCAATAACCCTATAGGTACTCAAAGTAATGTTTGTTTCTGTAGGTACGTGCAAAATTATGTATCTGCACGAAATTTTAGGTCTCATTACTGTGTTAGTTCTAGGTTAATGCAAATGAGAATAGCGTAGAGTTACCCAGTCCTAATAATACCTAACGATGTAACCACCTAACGTTCAAACACTGTTAGTTAACCAACCCAGTCCTATTTGACTCTTGTTCTGTGTCGGTCATAGTTATCCTGGAAATGGAAGGGTGGGGCTATGAAAAAAATTATATGCAACTTAAACAATACATTATGAGGTAGATATTGAGTTTTCTGTTTGGTTTTATTTTGCTATTGTCTCAAAAATGTCTAAACCAGTTTAGTTATGGCTTTCATTTTTGTATCTAATATTAATAAAAGTTGTGTATTAATGTACTTAGTTGTTTTTCAATAGGTTCAAAAACAAAAAATAGGCATATTTAATTTAACACGTTCACTGCGTCTGCACAAAAATAAAACTTACTGCCCATGCGTTACGAGTCATAATCTTGCCGTATCAGTATTGCCTGCTGTGCGTTACGGCTTGTATTTTGCTGTACCAGGACCTGACTTTGAAGGCTCTTACAGACATGGAAACCCATGTTTTACTTTAAAAAAATAAACGAATCGATAGATTGTATATCTATTGACACATGGCTAACGTCGCCAGGGTCTCGACCTGATATTTTAGAAGTTATGCATAATTTTGAAAATCAACGATTTCAAGGCAATATACATGCCGTGCCGCATGTAGATCGATAGACCGAATTTAAAACTAGTGTTGGGAAACATTTGTAAGATAGTTGAAGATTGTTATTTTATTAACATTTATTAAAGTCATGCAAAATTAAACAAAAATATAAGTAATTAGGAACATAAGCATTAAAATTATTTGAGACCAAATGTATCGGATCAATTTCTTATCGTATAGTTAAGATTTAATTGTGAAAAAATTGCAAAATAGGTTGAAAACTGCTATTTTATTATCATTGATTTGTCATGCAAAGTTAATTATATATATATATAATATATATATTGTAACAAAAAACATAATCATTGCAATTTGAGATCAAAGAAATGGGATCAATTCTTAATCGTCTGGTTAAGTTTTGATTGGGAAAAAATGTAAAATAGATAAAGACTATTATTTTAATAACATTTATACCTCACCACCTTCCGTCTTAATTACTTTATTTATATCAAGTTTCTTACGAGAACGCTTCATATTAATTTTCGTGAAAACGATGATCCTTGCGCACATCACTACGGCACACTGAAGCTGCGCGCGAGTTCCCTACAGTGCGGTACGGCGTCTAAGTTACGGCAACATACATGCCGCATCGCACCATAGATAAATAATTAAGTTCTGGTGCGTTACGGCACCATTATATGCCGTACTTATTTTTTCGAAAAATGGAATACATTTGAAGAAAGAAACTTGGATATATATTTATCTCTTTTCTGCGTGCACGGGAACATATAAAACCCACCCCCGCACCGGGCGTAAGACACAGACAATTGACCGCCGCACAGTTCGGAAGTCAAATACGGCAAAACTCTGCCCGTAACGCAGCGAAGGTGTTAATTATTCTGACTAAACACCTGGAAAAAAGTATCCTGAAACGAAATTTCCTGAACCTACACCGCGACTGAGACTTTATAAACCATATACGAGCTGAACTTTATCTATGAGTCTTATGCTAAAATTCTTGTATCTACTCCGTAAGTAAGTACATGTTTAAAATGAAACTTGCATTTCAGTTTAACTTTGCGGCGAAATAAAGTCTGTGAGATATAAATTTATGAGCATTTTAATTCAGACCTTTCACACCAAATTTTCATTCATAGAAAGATCAAATACCTAATCTTAGAGAGTGCAAAACTGCTTAGAACTTTGATATTTTGTTGTATTGTCAAGAGCAATAACGGTCGAAGACTCGAAGAGGCGTCGAGAACATTCGGCATCGAATTCTAGAAATTAACTGAAGTACTCGTTTACATTATTTTGACTGACGACGTAGTACGATAGCTTTGCAAGGTCAATAAACTGTAAAGACATCTTATACTTAGCCAATATTATGGAGTAAGTGCTTTTTAGTACTTAGGACAAAATGTATACAAAGTAAAATAACAGTATCGTAATGTATTCCAATATGATTATTTTATTTTTCCTATGTCATTTGAGTGTTACGTGAACCAGAAAATTGATGGTTGAACAAATAAGTTCTCAGCATAATGTAATTTAATTAGTTGTTTACTGAAACGTGTTGTGCAGCCGACTGGGTAGGTAAATAATATGTGCACATATATGAAGCAGGGTTGTATCAGTAAGTCTGTGATTTTTAATCGACTTCAAATAATAATTTCATTTTGAACTATTTTAGGCTAGGTATTTTGCAACTAGTCAGTAGGATAAAAAATAGGTATATGTGCCTAAGTGTATCAATGATACTTAAGTACATGAAGAAATCAATTTGAATTCGCTGGAACTTAAAGAAGGGTGAGAAATAATAAAATTATAATGGTTAGTTGCAAATGTCATAAACATACCTGGAATGTCTGCGATTAATTTTCCCGTGGCAGCAAATATACGAAGTATAGGGTAAAAAGCTACTGCAACCAACAGATCAAAAGTCCAAAGCCTGGCCGCTCGTTTTATGTCACCAAAACCATACCTGATGGTACTGAAGCCTACATTTATTCTGAAAAATACAATTTATTGAGATTACAAATTTAATAACAACCTAAATTAACATAAACAAACGCTACACCTCCAATAGAAGAGTCCTTAAATGAACGACTTAATATACTTATATATTATTGTAACTGTAATGTGTTATACTGGCAAATATTTTATTGGATCAGCGTAAGAGACAGATCCCTTATACGATTTCACTTTCCCTAAATAATTCAAATTGCACCGCAACGCAATATATTAAAACTAACTTTTGACAAAAAAAACCGACTTCAAAGTCGAGATAACTCAAAAACTACTCGCCAGATGTGGCTCCAATTTATAAGGTACCACATGACAAGTACTACATTTCGAACAAAAAAAGAGTCATCGTAATCGGAACCCCCAGTAAAAACTTAGCATAAATTAAATTCACATTTTTGAAAATAACTCAAAAACTGACCGTAAGATGTCGCTTAAATTAAAATCAGACCAGATGGCAGTAATTAACTTTCGAATGTCGAAAGAATTATTAAAATCTGTTCTCCCAGTACGAAGTTATGTAGTAATACACATAAGAAAAAACATACAGACGAATTGAGAATCTCCTCCTTTTTTTGAAGTCGGTTAAGAGAGAACTGTTATAAGTACGTGTTCGCCTAGTACCTATATCAGCAAAGCATTGTGGTCATTCCATACTGATGTATATCGATTAAAATTAAAACCCTCATCGTACTTTCTTTTCTTCCATTTCCTATAATTGTTAGCCGACAACACATCGGTGGTACTTTACTTGCCATTTTAGCATAGGTACACTGACGTTTTTTAGGTAGGTTATTACCTACCTAATTACCATTAGGTATATTTACCTAATCAATCTATGCTTCTTATTGGTATCCAACGAGCAAAGATGACCGCTTACTATCGGCTTCATCTGACCGCTTATCGATTTTACACAAAAAATTGTTAACCTATTAAATGACAATGTTTTACTTGCTTTCCACGTTCCACGAGGTCATAAATTACGGTATCACATAACAGAACCAGGAGAATTACAATGAATATGTGATATATCGCTCTTATGTGAAGTGACTCTTTCATTAGCACCGTTAGAAGGGATTCTCGGTGCAGAAAGTCTGGCGGGCGTTTTCTTTCCTCTTCAACCAATGTCCCATTGTGTACAATCTCTGCCTTAGTTCGTTTTCTTAATCTGTCTGTTGGAATTTCAGCCATCTCTTTGTGTTCTGTAAGTAAAAAGTTCACTTTTTACGACATCCGATGAAATGATTGCAGTTTCATTAAATTCATTTGAATTGAAAGCACGATTAAATATTATGTACATTTTCAATTATGATTTACCCATTTTGTACAAGCTTAAGTTGAAGATTTCTCTTTTACTCGTATGTTTTAGTAAATTGTTTATTTTGTGAAAACACATTCGAGTGAATTATAGTTCAAGAAATTCAAGAATTCAAGAAACACATTCAAGAAATTATAATAAACGCCAAAGAATCAAGAAACACATTCAAGAAATTATAATAAACGCCAGCTTCTAGCAAATTCAATAATTTATGTGGTAAAACTTTAATCTTATTCCATTCTGCATTTTTGTAAGTATATTTTACCAAACATATATATAACAAAATAATTTTGATAACAAAGGTATTTTTTACTTTTAAAAACTTACCCTTATTGGAAAATAACATATCGGTTGGATACCATAAAAAAACTTTCTATTTTTCAATTTACTGAATAATTATTAATACATTGACTGTACCTAATTTTCGTCAGAATAACTGGGTTATGTTACCGAATGTAGTATTAATATTTGACCAAATTGCTTACAATGTAGTTATCATACTAACCTTTCGCTTGTCGTATCACCGCCACACAAAACAAACAATACCAATTGGTCCACAGAACTGCAATTTTGTTAACAAGATTCACAAATCACATTATCATCTACCCGTTTGCACAGGTGGATACCATAATCATAGTTTTCGTATGCACGAACGTGTCTAACTAAACGCTGCGCGAAAACAAATATCCCGATAAATATTTACGATGGTACTTAAATTAAATAAACAGGCATGAACCATCGATATTTAACCTAATTGTAACAAAATGTGGGTAGATGCAATTCAGATAGCTGCATTTTGCGGGTTATCAAAGGGCAAATTGTATTTGATTTGTTTGTTAGAATATTAACCCACATGTACTCCGTCCTTAAATGTTTCCGCTACTGAATGTCCAATGCGATTATATTATTTGTTTTATTTATCAGCGGATCCATAGTCTGCGAGAAATGGTGAATGACTATCGCTCAGCGCAAGCAGCGTGTACGTAGATTATGTAGTAAGATACCTACGGCCTGATAAAAACCTACAATTAAGTCGTGAATTATATTAAAACAGAATACAAATTACATAAAAAACGAATATATCTAAACAATAATACACAATAGAACCCAAAACAATTTCGTTGCAGTTTTAGCAGACTTCCCTAAAAATAAACATGTTTGCTAAGAAGATTTTTATTTATTTATTTTATTTATTTATTGCTTTATGTACCATACAAACGTATAGAAACAAAGGCGGACTTAGAGCTAAAAGCATTCTCTGCCAGGCGACCTTCGGGAAGTGATAAAACGACGATGGCGGTATGCAAAATATGGAATAAATAAAACTCGTAATAAATACAATAATTCCTACCTCATACATAAATACAAATAAACAATATAATCACATATACAAATACATATATAATATACATATACAAATCCATATATATACATATATATACACATACATATATGTATATTATATTGATGATGGATTCGAATGACCTATAACTCCAAATTAAGGTAATGAGCTCGTAATTTATTTTTAAAGCTTATTTTGCTTACCTGCTTTTTGATATCTTCAGGAATCCTTTATTTAAAAAAATGTTGATATAAAGAACTAAGTTTAAAAATTTTAGAGTGTAGGTACTAAGGGCGTGGTTTCCCGAAGTGAAGCTAGGGCGGGCTTACTAATATTTAAATAAATTTAATATTAGGCATCTACTCTCCGCTGTTTATAATAATTATTACTTGTGTAGTGCCTGCGCACTTATGTCACCCCGATTGTAGGTTATCAAACTCGTAAATAAGTGAGCCCTCTGTCTTCGTGTGTTGTTTGGTAGAGGTTTGTACCACGGCGTGGTTTGTACTATCGATTATAATATTCTGAACAATTGATAACAGATAACGAAAATAATCCAAGACGCGGTTAGGAAAAATTTTACTTCACTATGTACCTTTTTATTACCCGATTGCATCAGAAGGAGGGTAATGTATACTCGTTCTATGTTTATTTGTATGCCCATTTCTTTGGCGCGCCTTTGCGCTTTGGTAGAGCTCAAACGGCTGGACGGACTTTGACATTATGAGGTGTCGTTGAATTCGCCAAAATTGTGGTAGTAACAATACAATATTGTGGTTAAACCTTTGATGTTTTAAATATCATTAAAACAAAAACATCATTGGGTTAAACCTATAATTTTTCAAAATGGCGTCCGTAAACATACTAAAGATTCGATAGCTTTGTTTTTTTCCATAACAATATCGTGAGATCGTGAGAAGATGCAGGTATCATAATTATATTATAAGATTGTGAGTGGCTATTTGTCGCAGTCGGGTTTTATTTTGTTTTTTGTAATAACGAATTATACTCGTGGGTGACATGTAAGTAACAGATCAGACATCGCGAAGTAAAATCTTTTTTATAAATGTAGTTATACAAAAGATTACAAAAGATACAAAGGTGCTGTAACACGCCTTTCTCCTCAAATAAATTTTACACTGTGCAAGCTGTGGTGCAAGTCTGCACGCCGATAGTGCCAAGTCATAAAATTATGTTTCGTACATATTTTGCATTTCATTCGTTTTAATGTAGTATGTAATTTTATGTGATTTCAGTAGCCTCAGTCACACATATACGCGTAATGTGGGAGACAACGGCTCGAAGTTCGCGTGCTTTGATGTGCAACCGAAAACCGAAACAGCGTGGAAAACTACTATGGCATCGAAAACTTCGTATTACCATTTGTTACGGTCATCCTACTTTTATGTCTATAGCCATGATAAGTTTTGGTGGTCGTGGTTGTGGCCTTGGAATACCACGAATGTGTCAAAAACTTCGCATATTATAATTATTTGCAAAGGTCCGACCAACACTTGTGGGTTTGCGTATTCGCGCGAATGTGAGTGAACGGCTTTTATTCGAACTTGAAATAACTCCAAAAAAAATTTATGGACGTCAAAAATTGTATTCAGTTTGTGTGTGATTGTTGTGATAACATCGAAATGCCGTCAGCAAAACGTACTTAGGTATTGTCGAATTGCCCTGAAGGTGACAAATCATTACTATATTGTACCCAACTCAAATGTTTTTGCTGTACCTAGATATAATATACCTATGATATATTTTATTTAAGGACGGAAACGTTGTACGTTAGGTATAACGGAACTGCTAGTGACGCTTTTATTATTTATTATGATCCATATCACAGATAGAGATTGTCAAAAATTATGTAGACATGTTTTGACTGTATTCGTTGCATGAAATGTTATTTTTTAATGGAAGTTTTTAGGGAAGTTCGTTAGCTACCTACTACTACCGGGTACCTTACCTATATGGCACCGTTTTTTCACTACTACAATTACATATGTTACTGAAATACTACACTTACACATAAGTATCCTACTTACTAGTCCTACTAATATCCTATCCTACTACTCGTAATAGGTATTACGAGGTATTATAGGTATATAGGTATTATAGGTATTACCCGACATCACGACTGAAGCTTTATTCTTCTGGCACATTCGCCATGTCAATAAAAATATATAACAAATTACCGGAGCATATAAAAAAGGAGACAAATTATACAAAATTTAATAGACAATTAAAAGAATTTCTAATTAAGAAAACTTATTATAAACTTAACGAATATTTAAATGATGAATTTAACAATTAACATGACATCTTAACAAATTACAAAATGACATTACATTAATTTAATTTATTTTAATTTTACAGTTATTATTTATTGTACCTATACAACCTAATTTATTGACCAATTATTATAGCGATACGATATATTTTTATTATTTATTGATATTATTATTATTATTATTTTGACATTTTATTATTATTATTATTTTGACAATTTATTATTATGACATTATATTTTGTTTTAATTTATTGGAATTTAGATAAGTTAAATGAAAGTAATATGAAATTGACGCTAAAGTATCCTCCTCTCTTTTAAGTTGCTGTGCCCGACAGGGTCCATGATGTTAATGTAAATAATATACAATTACCATCTATTGTACTCATGGAACGCAATAAATAAATGAGAATGAGAATGAGAATTATAAATGCGAAAGTTTGTAAGGATGTATGTGAGTGAATGAGTGTGTGTGTGGGTTTGTTACTCTTTCACGCAAAAATACTGAACGGATTTTCATGAAACTTTGCAGGAATAGGTATAGCTTAGATATCGGAATAACATAATTTGTTAAAATTTATAGAGAATTTGAAGGGACCGTTTCCCCGAAGCGAAGCGAGGACGAATTTACTAGTGTGTTTCATCAATCAATAATGGATGGATTCATTTGATTTGAATAATTATTATTGTAGGTAGATACTATAATATGAAAGGATAACTCCTACTATGTTAATATTTCGTTTATATTAATAATCTATTGTATTATTCTTATTTATTTCAATTGTAATTTATATAGTATAAGTATAGTATTTATTTTTATTGTATTTTATTATACACTTTAGTCCTGCATTCTTTGTTGCATTAATTTTAGCTAACAGTTTATAAAAAATACCTTATTAATCATTAATTGCACCTCATTTGAACAACACTTTAAAATTGAATAAATAGTCTCCTTCTCCAGGTATTAAATGTCATGGGGTGTGTTAGGTATATATTTTTAGAGAAACATCTAACATACATACCAACTTAATCTTTGACATTTTGCTAAACGCAAAAATCTCTTACTAGGTAATTTAACCAAATTCTTGATTAAATTGGAAGTAAATAGGTAGAACTGAGGGTAGAACCGTATCAGTGTATATCTTTAACGCCAAGTACACAGAGAAAACGTGACCAGGCTATAGCGTTTGAAATGCCTCAGCACGTCGTCTGATCTAATTACTTACTGGTATCAATACACAATATTATGTAGATAGGAAGAAGCGTTCGCGTTTCTTGAAATCGTGCCGGATTTGCGCCGTCTTCTATAGAGGCACATTGTGCCAAACATTAATAATATTATGAAAATAGAATACACGAGCGACGGAAGAATCTATATCTTGTATCGTTTTATGTTAGTGAAATCCCTACTTCCCTTTTTTTTTTAATAAGTGTGAGGACAGGGACTGTTAGGGATAGGTTAGTCCTGTAATGATTAGTGTGAGTCTTGTTCCAATTCGGTCACAGATGCGTTGCTACCCCTGAGGACAGATGGTTGCCTCTAAAAAAGTGAACCGGCTCCACACCTTCCTATCCGGAACACAATTGCTCTTACAAACAATTATTATGACGGTAGGAATGGTACTGAGTACCTTGGCGGGCGGTGGTACTACCCCGGGCAAACTCTAGGCTCTACCACCAATTAATTTTCGATGTATAAAAAGCAACTGAAAAAAGAAATGGTTATAAATTAAAAACTCACAAGTTTTGCAACAAAACAAAAAAATATCTAAAATGCACTTAGTAAACATGCATGCATTAAATATACGAATTTGGCGTAAACATAGAAACGCAGTTTATGTGAGTATTCTTAAAAACTCAACTAAGATGCTCATAAAATGATGTTAGGTACCTACTCCTTATGCTAAAGTATAAAGGTAAATCTTAAATGATGGAAACAGACGGTAGGTCTGGCAATAAAAATGTAATATTTATCGCCGATACATCTTTATGAGTACTTCACGTCTGTTTATCATCGTTCTATTATGCTCGTATCCTCAGGAGCTGATCACAGCGACAATATAGCCCATATTTTATTTCTTTCCATGGCTCGCTTTATGTCATAATAAAAATACTACCAAAATCTTTTCGTCCACCTCTTACTATCTTTGCAATGATAAAATAGCTCATAAACGTGTAAACGAGCCACCTTAGAACAGGGGCTTAATGCACTGGATTTTTGCTACGACAAGGGCATCACTAACGCTCTTAATATAACAGTGTTAATATTAAACGAGTAAGCGAGACACCTGATCGCAAATGGTCACTACCACTCAAGGACAGCAACACAAATTATGCATCAGTGATGCTTTGATACTTCGTCTTGCAATCGACTGTGGCGAGCGTTTTAACAAAAAATAACATGAAATAAATTTAAATAACATATATGTATAAATTGAAATTACTATGCTAGAGTAAGGCGGGAATTTACTAGGGCTAGATTGTTTAAAACTATGCTCAAACCAATGAACGGTCATTTGAATCGATAAAGTCAATGGAAGGAATTCGACCTCTTTGTCTTATTCATTGACTAACATTGTAAGGGGTCAATCAACAATGACCTGTGTGAAAATAGCAATTTCCTGAAACGTAAAATCTTATCTAATGTAATCATTATCATCATCATTTTACATACATGTCATGTTTAGTATCTAGCCATTACGTATAGAGCCACAGGTGTTTCGTTTTAGTAAATACACAATATAATTTTGGGAGTCGTAATTTTCTTGACAGCGGAGCGTAGTGAAATGTTGAAGTGGAACTCTGACATTGTAAGAAAACTGTTGTCTGTAGTTTGTGCATTCAGAATGGATTAAAATTGTTCGCGTTAGATTTGGAATTCATTTTAAAAGCACCCGCACAAATGTCATATGATTAAGGTGCATTGTAGATTGACAGCGAGAATTTAAAATGCCTTAAGAAATTTTGTTTACAAGTTAAATTGGAATGTGAGTAGGTACACAGTACACAGTTTTTTTTAGCGAGGACTGGCAATTCCATATCTTCGGCGACACAACTAAAACTGTTAGGTAATAGGAGGCATTATTATGTTATTAAGCAAAACCATTGAATGTTTTCTTTTCTAATATACCACGTAGGTTAGTTTTGTAACATACGAGTATATCTATAGAAATAAGCATTAAACTTTACCTAGGAATCCTTTACCTGGAAACCTAGAATCCATGTACGTAGTATTAACGTATGTACCTAGTATTAACCACGGAAAATATGCATACCCATGTTAATTTATGATCTTTAGAAAAGTAACGAGGGCGATTGCAATGTATTTATGTAGTATAACAACAGTAGTGACGGCGCTTTGAGCTAGACCTAGTTAGGCCGTAGCACGGCCGTAGCGAACAATGTTTCACGGTATCTCATTACATACATACAGTGCCACAAACTTATCTGACCCGGTGGCTAAAATTGGAACTAATGCAAATGTTATACTGTTGTCAGACAAAGACAGTAGCGCTCCTCTTACCGGGTCAGATAAGTTTGTGGCACTGTACAACATTGTGACTACAGCATTGCTTGCATTCATTGGTGCGAACTTCGATATTTAAAGAGCACGGCGTTACTCGACATTTCACTGTATCTGAAGCATTCGCTGCTTGCAATTCAGTTTAATTAAGTGAGTGTGTAGATCTTTATTGTATCGTGCTATAACGATAGTATCTCAAAGGTCTCAGGGTCGTGAACTTTGCGCGTGGAATTTATTCGCAATATTATTAACTATATGTACAGTAACTGCTGTCGCATCGCTTCGGGTGATTTATGACTAAGTATTTATCAACGTAGGAAAAAATGTCTATATTCTTCAAAATTATCATTTCGGAACAAAGTTCAATATCGCACGGTAAGGATGGAAGCTAAAAAATGGATAATGTATGATTTTTGCGTGACTGAAATAGAAATGTGTCACTCATAGATAAGCGCTTATTGGTCAATCAGTATATTAGTTACAGCCAATCTACCAGCTGTCAGAAGAGGTACCTATGTCAGATGTTCAAGTGTTAAAGTGCTGCAGTATAACTTCTTTCCGACCCATTGTTCTACGACACTCACATATTATTATATTTTAGAAAAGATTGAAACATTATTAAATGTAGCCTTAATCGTAACACAACCAATCAACGAACCATGTTTAAATTGATTTAATCGTTTAGAAGATTAGTAGGAACAAACGTGCACCTTAACAGTTAGACCATTATTCATTACCGCTACTAACAGTTATTCTCATCTATATGTATACCTACCGTGTATACAGATCGATCAGTTTGATTACATTATACACATGATTTTCATTAATTTCTATATATGTACGTACAACGTGTCCTAAAATTCAAGTAGTAGGGGAGACCAGGGCAATGGGAGCCTACTAAGGAAAAGTATGAATAAAAACCAAATTAGTCAAAATTCTTGTAATTTTTTAACATAAACTCTTACCTTTATTATAGGTGAATACTTTTATCACAGTTATAATGAACTAAAGACATGTATTAAGGTACAATCACAGATTTACAAAAAAAAAGACGTGTGGCACTCGGAGACTGCCGCGGTAAAGCTATTGCATAGCATTATATAGAAATTAACAAAACAAAAAATAATACTGCATTTGTGATAATAATAATAAAATGAATGTATATAGAGTAATAACTCATTTTCTTTCACAATTTTTTCGTGACTTTCTTCATTAATAAATGCACTTTGTTTATTCATATTTAAAACACTTTGTACACAAATTATACGAGTACAGATATTTACTGTTTTACAGTGGGCCAAGAAAGTGGTGTACCAGTTTTCATTTAGTTGCCTAGTTATCAAAAGTTACATCAAAGTTCATAGGCAATATCACTGAAATAGACGCATAATAATGACGTAAGCCTAATTGTTAAGAATACGTACATCATAACGTCACATTATAGGTGCAAGACATTTTAATCTTTATTAGAAACGGATAATGCATTAATTTGTGCAAAGAAGATTTAAATATTCTGAACAAAAGCATAAGAACTATTTCAGTTGACAAAATAATTCTTTTTAAAAAGAAAATTGACATTTGACATTTAAGTCCTACAACGATCTTTTGGCGCGTGAATGACGTGTGGGTGGCAGAGACAGTGCCTTACAGTTTGCCTTGCCTGTATGGCACTGTCTCTATCACCCTCAAGTCATTAATATAGTGTCATTATTTTATGTCATGTTATTTTGTATGTTTTAAATCTAAATACGCGATAATTCGACTATTATGAATACATGTTGTCGATTCCAACGCCTTATTTAATCCAGATCTACATGTAATTATTCTTAAAACACCGAACCGACGGGGCGAAAATCAAATGTTTGACAGGTAAGATTTGTATGGGAAATTAAAATTTTCATTTTTAGTATTTTCCTCGCAATTTTTCCATATTTTCTCATCGCTGCAACCTTCCCTGAACTTCCACGAATATTTCAAGACTAAAATTAGCCAAATCGGTTTAGCCGTTATAAAGTAAAAGTTAGTTAACTCAGTTAAAAGTTCTGGTATTTATCGATGTGTGGGTGCAAAGACATAGTAACTATGTCTGCCCCGCCAGCTGAATAATAAAAAAAGAAATCAAATTAAGATTTCGTTTTCAAATTAAAATTAAGATTTCGTGCATTTTTACGTATTATTTTCTATTATTTTCTATTATATATATTATATATATTATTTTCTCATAGTGGGTGATGAAAAGTAGAGTGCATTATTATGCAATTAGTGCAATTTTATGCATGAATGAATTATGATGAAGAAGAATTATGAACTTAAAATAAAACAAATGTCAGCTCACCGTCTCACTAGTTTTTCTGCCACACACATACATAGATTTAGTACTTACTAGTAAATCCGCCCTCGCTTCGCTTCGGGGAACCAGTCCCTTCAAAAATCTCTATAAATTTTAACAAATTATGTTATTCCAATGTCTAAGCTATATTACTGCAAAGATTCATGAAAATCCGTTCAGTAGTTTTTGCGTGAAAGAGCAACAAACACACACACACTCACTCACTCACTCACTCACATACATCCTTACAAACTTTCGCATTTATAATATTAAGTAGGATATAGTAGGATAGTAGGATACACTGTAGTAATATTATAATAAATCTATGGACGCATCGCAATATAAACATTTAACAATAATTAGATTTGGGCCTCAGGCAATTGCTAATTCCCCTCTTTTTCATTATGGACGGGCCCTATATTGTTTATTCAGTTCTATAATGTATATTTGATTCGAAATATTTGTTGACCAGATAACGCTTGTATTGAATCATTTTTATCTTAAGACACCTACCTATTTGGCAAATATACAACTTTTAAAATAACCACAAATTGAAAGTACACAAAACATCTACTGAAGTCCGAAATTTTACTTTCAAGAATTCTAATAAAATTGTTTTCCCAACATCCATTTATACACTGCTGGTATAAATTCATATGGAACCCTAAAATAAGATTATTCCGTTTGAATAAATATCATTTCCATTAACGATGTTCATTCATTCGCGTTCGAATTTAAACCTGAAATCGAATGATTAGTCATAAAAATTTAATATTTCCGTTTCCGCAAAGAAACTTTTTTAATATTTTCATCCTTCTTCATTGTTATCAGGGTAAGACCCGAGTCGCCAAGGAACAAACAGTGGAAACCCATTAAATGTTTATGAATCTTCATTCTTCTTTACCGGCAGTTTCATATTACGGGCACCGGCGTCCAACGCCGTGAGGGTCCATAATGAACGTTTTTAGTAGTCACATTTATGTAGAAGTCAACATACTACGTAGGATCATATTGTGTATAACTTTCATTAAATAGTTATGGCAGTTGTAAGGGGTTATTTTTCGTGGCTTTTTATGTTGCCAGTAAATTGGTGAAAATATTGTCTAGGGTACGTATTATACTTATAGCAAATATTGTGGTCCTTATAATTAAACTTGATAGGCGTCATTAAGATTTACGACTACTCATTTAGGGATTCATGTCCAGTAAGGATTTGATCAATATACAAGTAGTTAGTCTATACTCCGTTCAGATTGGAGCTGGGCAAAACCAAAACAAACCATTAAAATTCTTCTACTTATAGGGTTTTCACTAACTTACATGTATTTCTGAATGCGTTATTGTACAACTAAACTGCTCACTATAATTTTTCTGAATCCATATTTAACTATGTAATGATCGATAAATACTTCAGACTGCGAGAAAATGCGGTAAAACTAATATCATTTAACGCTTTCGTTACTAAATTACTCAAGCAGCCACAACCTTAAAAACGACTAGCGATTTGTAACCTTCTTCCCAATGTTGTAATTTTTGAAAAGCCTTTCTATACCTATAAAAGAAAATGTCTACGAAAACCTTACCATAATAATGACGCCAGCTGACTTTGCAACTTAGTCGTCTTATATTCGATTCATTCCACGCAGTATTATGTTTATAATTAACTAAAATAATTTTTTAAACACGATAGTAAATTTACGTTTTCGACTCTTAAAATAACGAATGCGTGTTAATTTACACTATAAATATAATGTAAAATAAATAAAATCGATCTTAAACGACAAAACTAAAACAAGAACTTCAGTTTAAGTTATCAGACAGTGGTAGTCTGTGGCCGGCAGATCGTCATTGGCTATTGTTTGTTTACATGTTCACATTGAGCGATACTCGTATTTAATATACATTATTTGCAATTAATTCTTTAATTTTATTGTTTATTTAAGTTTAAATTTGTGTTTAGCCATATTAGTTTTGTTAATATTGCTAGTGTAGTGAGTGTTACGTGTTTTTGTTAAGTTTTTCGCTTATTTCGCTTACCATATAAAATAATAATTATAGTGATAATACGACGAAAAGTTTGTGTTACATGGTTGTTTACTGTTGCTGGGCAAAGCAATATTTACCTTTTATCCAGCTCGAAAGTGACTGGAGTATAGGTATGTATAGTTTACGGAGACGTCAATTTAACAGTTACTCCTTTCTTTATTATAATATCATTTTTTGACTGATCTTCCCCCACTTTCCTAGAGAAAAAATGAGTAAGATTAATTAATACCTGGTTTGTCTTATTACTGTTGTCTAATTTAATTAACTTTAGATATGCATTGGAACCTTTCCGGACACTATTGGAGCTATTCTAAACTATTTTAATCCTTCTATATCCCGAGTTATGCCTATCTAAACAATAAATCATTAATATGAACCATCTGATCAATAAAATCCAATTATTGAATAGTGAAATCATTTATGGAGTCTTCCAATTTAATACCATGCTTTTGGGTTTATAGACGACCCTTTCATTTCTACACTTTAATCTGCGTATTTCTGGAAATATTAATTCTATTGTACAATTGTTTACGCGTATATTAAATCTGCTCGTGTTCTCTTATTTGTTAACGTGTTCATTTGAACGATGAAATAATCAAATTTTCATGAATACAAATAAGAAGTCTCGGCACATTTTACATCATATGTTTTAATTACAACAGGAACTCATATAAATATGAGGCAGCAGACAAGAAATGCCAATTTGGCAGGGTGTAATATAATTTGTAGCCTAGTAAATATCCGAATAAATTTAAAAACGGTGTGTTCAATAAAAAACCAAACGATTATTTAGGTCCTAGGAGGTACATTGATGCAGACGCCTCGCAAGCAGAGCAGGGGCTCCCTACATATAGCTGAAGGAGTTTCTCCCAATTCTTTGCTGTAAGTCTTGCAAGCGGCTCCTTCCGCTGAAAAAACAAAACAAAATAAGTTAATATTAATGTGTGTCCATTTTCTCCCTTAAAATTCCCATTAAGAGCCAAAAATAATGATCTAATTTAAAACTAAATTTCACGTTTTTTCGCAGGGGACTAAGAGTAAGTAAGGGTTATGTAGTAATGAAAGGAGAACTGCCATGGCCCATAGAAAATTTACCTAGGCCCGACAGTAATGAAACGTACCTCAGTTTTTTTGTTAAATTACATGTAACAAAAATATTATAGTAACAGTATTTTAAATAACAGTGGCTAACAACTATTTATAGCTATGTTACTTTACTAAGGCGAAATGTTTGAAAACCATTTATTTTTCACTTAATAGCAATTGTATTCATTTAGAATGACCCAAAGTTAATAAAAATAGGAAATATAGACAATCACCAAACTTTTATCTCCATTAGAGCAATTGATAGATATTATATTCCACTATCAAGCTCCCAGATTTTTAATGATAGGTACCTTTATTCTTTACCTTCGAAGATTAAAATATGAACCTTAACTCGATTGATATAACTTACTTGAAATATAAATTATAAAATAAAAGCAAACTAAAAACTAAAAACGACGCGTTTTAGCTCCGCGACGTGCGCTGTAGCACACCGCGGCGGACAAGGAAAAATTCCGCATCGCGAGTTCTTACCGCAATAGTTACGTATTATTATTTACTAGAACTTTAGGTAATCTGAATAATCCAATCATTATTTTATTTTACAAGTTTTTTGTGCAAATAAATATCAAACACATCTTTTTAGTAAGAAAAAATTCAAAAGTTTAAAGTGAAATATTTTGTTGTTAGCCACTTATTTCGAATATAACAATAATAGATATTTGTTATACTCAACATAACAAAAAAACTGGGATATGTTTCTTTCATGTCGGGTCTGGGTCAAAAATGGCAGTTCTCCATGACCAAAAGTTTGTAATACCATCTATACCCCAAAAAGTTGTGTCGTGAAACTAAATGGGCGGACAGTCTGGTAATAAATTAAATGTATTTACATAGAAAGTACAATAATCATAAGAAAAATACCTATACTGTGCCCAAAAATCATTACTACGAGTAGATATTGAGAATTATGATCGACTGACATTTGGATTTATTATTTTTATTGGGCAATGTGCACATTTATAGAATAATGCGTAGGTATGAAGTATTGAAAATGAAATGAATATGGATGATAAGAATACCAACATTAATATTATATACTATTTATATCATGGTGAGGAAAGGATTGACAGTCCCACACTAATAAGTCTATCAATTCCCATTTAAGGTGGTTAGGAAAGTAGTGGTGCCAGGTACCGTCGGGTAAAAACTGGTTGCTAAAGAATCCCTCGACCTTTAATAAGTGGAATAAAAGTTCAATAATTCAGTTTAGCAATAGATATATGATTAGAAGAGGCACGCGCTCGGAACATACAAAAGTATGGAAGCTCTGACACGTCCAATATTGTTGGTATTAATATTACTTATTCGAGCGATGAAGATAAATTGCGAGATTTCCTATTCACACTCAGTTACACAGAGTCTGATTGTGTACAGTTCAGGGCTCTTGGGGCTCAATATCAATTTCGCTAATTTATAAAATGTTTCAAGTGACGAAATAGTTTGACACATTCGGTATTTGGAATGTGTCAAACTATTCAGACACGCCGCAAATCAAGCATTTATGATATAGCGTACCTACTTGGGACCCTAGGGCCCAGGTTTTACGAATTAGGAAAAGATTGACACAATTGACGATTTGAATCGCAGTGAAAATTTATATATCGTTTATATATTTATAAGAAATTGGGTATTACATAATAAGTAAGTAGGTCAACCATTAATTTGGTTAACAGCAGTAAAGTACGGTATAAACTATTCCAATAGTCAGTTGAGATGTTGAACTTTGGAACCGTATTCAAACTGTAGTTACATGATTCTGACAGTTATTTCTCATTAAAGAGCCGTAAGTGGAGCAGAACTGAGGATAAAGATACCTAATCACGTTTCCACCGTAACGATGCAGATCGTGATCATTTCGGAGAGAGAGGGAGAGAGAGAGAGAGAGCGAGGAGGAGATAATAATGGGGGTTCCATTGTTATCCTCCAGACGCGCGTAACATGTAAGATTCATCTTTTGTTCTGAGTAAGTGGGATGATAAAGTAAACAAAAAGTGTGTTAGCATCATTATCATTTCGGCTTTGTTATGGTCAGGTACTACGAGAGGCTCTTGAAGATATCAACGCGTTCCCGTGGAATACAAAATCATAAATTACATGCGATAAGGCCGCCCATTGTATTGTACCTTTGATGCAAAATGTGTGCCCATGGGTTCCCTACGTGAATGCGAAACACTAATTTATCGATTTTCATTTCGACGAACACCATTGATCGATTGCTCTATTGATCGATGCCTTATTAGAACCAAGCTTTAATACCCCGATGTAACAACTCACCGAAAACCAATTCACAGATGTTTATTTCAACTACACTATACTTGACCGACTAATCATCTTGTCGAATGTAACATATCACCGATAAATCAGGTAGATATTATGAACTACAGTGCGCCCAGCTTATCTCTGAAATGGCAAAAATTGGAATTAACGCCGCCATGTTAAAAAGTCATTCATAAGTACGTTGCGGTCATTCATCTGTCAGTTACTAGTGTGCAATGATGGGTCAAATGCGTCCGACAGCGCCTCTCTTCATTTCAATCTTAAGTTGGGTAATCTTACTATAAATAAACTTTTACTTTTAACTTTTATTTTTTGTAGCGTCAGAAAACGTCACTTATACTTAACCAAAATACACACATCAAAAGTGTCTAGGGATCAACATATATTTTTGCAATAACTTTTCTCCTGATTGATATTAATTAAAATTTTCTTTAAGGATTCATCAAATAAAGTGTTTTCGTTTGTCACAGTAACGATAAACCAAGTCACCTTTGCATTAATAAAGAAATTTGCCATTTTCCTAATAAAGGGATTTTTGACATTTGAACCACTAACATTAAAGTTCGAAAAAAAGACTGAAATAACAGTTTTCTTTAAAATTTTATTGGGTAACTTAAACAATTAATAATCCGTGTTTCTACCGCGAACACTAACAACACAAGAACATCGGTTTGGCATACTCAAAATGAGTTCATCCAAATCACGCTGTGGAATGGCCGCCCATGTTCGTTGCAACAACAAAAAAAGGTCTTCTTGCCACTGGATACCCTCCATATTCGGCAGAGCTCTTCTCTGTAGCATATCCCATGCATGCTCAATCGGGTTCAAGTCTGGCGACTGAGCAGGCCAGGGCAGGACATTGATGTTAGCTGCGGCGAGAGTCTGTCTTACAACTCTTGCGGTGTGCGGTCGTGCATTATCATGCATTAACTGAAATAAGGGACCGATTTGCACTTGTAGAGGAACGATGACGTCTGATACAATCGTCTCAGCATAAATTTGAGCGTTGAGGTTGCCTCTGATCCAAATCAACTCAGTTCTTCCGCCGATCCAAATACCCGCCCATACCATGATGGTTCCACCACTATAAGGATGGACTTCCTGGCAGGATTTTAATCGCTGTTGGCGTCCAGGGGTTCTCCAGTGTCGTATACGTCTTGTATCCGGTCTCATACCAAAACGAGACTCATCAGAAAAGCACACGAAACGCCATTGTTCTTCTGCCCAATTTCTGTGTTCAAGAGCCCATTGATATCGAATCCTACGATTGTGCATTGCTATAGGTGGTACCCGTAGCGGTCTTCGGGAATGAAGGTTCACTTCATGCAAGCGGTTTCTGACTGTTTGGTCGCTAATTAAGTTCCCTGAAGAGTGATGAAGCCTCACGGCTAACATCATGGCGGTTATTGTTGGAGCTCTTCGAGTTAAGATTTGAATGTATCGGTCTTGTCTCCGTGTGGTGCAGCGATACCGTCCTCCATGGCGCTCAGCCACGGTACCAGTGCTTCGGTAACGTGTCCAAAGTCGACTGATAACACTCTGACTTGTATTCAGAGCTAAAGCCACAGTACGTTGCCGGGAACCAGCTTCTATCATTCCCACGGCTCTGAGCATTTCTTCCCTGCTTAAATGACGTCGCCGCTCCATAATAACGTTGGTTTTAATCAGTAGTAGGGAAACAGTAGCACTAATAATGTCTTCAATGCGTTGTATGTTTTTATAGGGAAAATATTGACAGCTGATTTTCATCTTTTACTCGAATTTGATTGACAGTTCCTGATTCAAATTATGAAATGCACCAAAAAGGATCCATATAAATTTATAAAATCATAAATTTATTACAAAGCCACATCTCAATCTCAAGAAATCCGCATAAAAATGCTTGATCCCTAGACACTTTTGATGTGTGTAATTTAATATTTTTTTGCACATTTTTAAATTAATGCCTACTACGCGTAAGCGTCAAATAATATTATTAAGAAGAAGTGAATTGATTAGGTATAATAACAATGGCATCGTTTCTATTGGGTGAAAAATGTTACCATTTAATTATTTTCTATTTAAAAATTAAAAATAATTTTTCGCTATCGTCTTTTATTTAGTACTTACATAATATCTACCCGATTTATCGGTGATATGTTACATTCGACAAAATTATTAGTCGGTCAAGTATAGTGTAGTTGAAATAAACATCTGTGAATTGGTTTTCGGTGAGTTGTTACATCGGGGAATTAAAGCTTGGTTCTAATAAGGCATCGATCAATAGAGCAATCGATCAATGGTGTTCGTCGAAATGAAAATCGATAATTACCTAGTGTTTCGCATTCACGTAGGGAACCCTGTGCCCATTAATAGTAGGTACCTACCCACCTTAAGGTTTTGTTACGATGTTCAATTAATTAAGTGTTTAAATAAATTATTAAACTAACTTTCTCTCCATGTCTAGTAATATTAAAGTGTTAAGGTAATAATTAGAATTTTAAAAATTTAATAAAAATCTGTTTAACCTTTAACATTTTTTTAAGATAAATATCGGGTTCTTTGCGCTTCTAAAATTTTATTCTGCCTAAAGCCTAAATCCTACTTACTATTATACAATTGCTTAATCACTTCTTTGGGTCTTCAAAATTTATGAATCTTAAATTTCGACATATTTTACTCACTTTACATTGACGGATTCCATAATACCTAATAAAAGATACCTTTTAGATATTAGAATATTTTAAGGGTCGTAAGTAAACAAGAATTTATATTACTTACTTTTGAAGATGACCTTTTGGTAAACTGGCGGTATTGAACTGGAATATTTGGGGTTGATTTGGAATTTCAATGGCAGTTATTCAAAAGCGTTGTCATTTTCGTATTCCTATTAGCTTGGTACAAGTTTGTGATGGATGAAATAATTGCTGATAAGTAATTATTATACTAGTTCTAATATAATTATTATTATAGTAAAAAATCATTTTGTAATAATGATGCAGAGCACTGTACCATTTTGGCGTAAGGTTTTGAACTGAGTCGATGTAATTTTTTGAATTTTCAGTTTTTCTATTCAGTGACCGAAATCTATACTAATATTATAAAGCTGAAGAGTTTGTTTGTTTGTTTGTTTGTTTGTTTGTTTGTTTGTTTGTTTGTTTGGTTGAACGCGCTAATCTCAGGAACTACTGGTTCGAATTGAAAATTTTTTTTTGTGTTGAATAGACCTTTTATCGAGGAAGGCTATAGGCTATATAACATCACGCTGCAACAATTAGGAGCGAAGAAATAATGGAAAATGTGGAAAAAACGGGGAAAATTATTCATTCTCGAGGGCTTTCGTTGCATGCGTTGCGAAAACGATTCAAGATACCAAAAATATATGTATGAAAGAATTATTCCTCTTGAAATGATCTAAAAAAATGTCCACGACAGTATATGTCTATCTTTTAAGATTAACACACTAGAACCGTTTTTATCGTAATCAAATTTGGTCGAACCCACTGCCATACCAAACTTGCCGCGGGTCCAAGTTTAATCTGAATTAATCTTGCTGTGATCCTTTGCTACTTTGCTATTATTTTGTCGTAAGCTTTATTTGTAAGTTTAATTTAATTTAACCTGAATTAATTTTGGTGATAGTTTATTATCTTCCCGAAATTCCTACGGGAGCGGGACCTACGCGGTTGATACTTACGGGTCCCGAAGCGAAGCGAGGGCGGTTCGCTAGTCTGAAATACTTACAGAGGAAGGTGACGCAGGCAGGGCAGCAAGCGCACTTGCCAGCGTGGTTGGCGCGGTACTGCGATGGAGACCGGCAGCTGCTGGAAGCCACTCTGTTGGTGCAAGGGTTCTGCTTGCAGTAACTGGAGCCGCACACCAGGTCGCCGTACGCCAGCGCCAAGGCACACGCCAAAACTACTAAGACGAGTGTTGCTCTCATTCTGAAATTTTTGATGGGAATCCTTTATAATATTGAGTATAGATTAATTTATACAGGGTTACTGAAAATTCCACGTAGCCACTGGGAATAAAAAAAAAGAATTTGGCAAGTTCTTGAGATATTTGCGAATTCCAGTAATTTTCCGTAGTTTGGAGTAGGGTTTGGTTTTTACCTTTTTACGCACGTAGCCTATAAAGTTGGGTTGTTGTTTTGGTTTGATGTTCTGTTGTTATTTTTTCTAGAAAACGCGTTAGTTTTTGTACATTTGTACAAAATGGTATTTTTTTCACAGGTGATAGGTATGCATTACAAACATTTCACGCTAAAGAAATAAAAACTTGCAGTAATAAACTTACAAGTACGTAAAATAAAAATGGCTGATTGATCAATGTTCATGTAGAAAATGAAAAAAAGGTAGCAAACTGGGAATACACGAATATACCAAAATTAAATATTCTTCGAATTGGTATCGCTTAAATATCATTAAAAGGTCGATGACATTGACAAAAGAGTGATTAGATAAACACACTGTTTATTTATACGTGGAGTTATCTACAATTACTGGAGTCCTTCACACAGATATTGATGATGATGCATTTCAAAATTTTCATGTGTTGGCTTTTGAAATATTTCCACCAAAATATAAATATAAAAAGTTACTAAAATAATGCGTTCATACATACAGCTGATGATTTTATGTTATAGTGGAGAATACATTTGTCAAAATCGAAAACCTAGACGGCAAAGTCGCCTTATATTGCAAATGGGCAAATGTAGTGCAGTATTGATAAATCAGTTTTTGATGCCTTATAAAAAAAAGGTATTTCATTGAGTCAATAATTCATTTCTTAAAACAAGATGTACATACAGTTAACCAGACTTGATTTTTGAGGAATCAGTGTGTTTAACTGAACTTCAAAAGGTAGGTAGATGACTGATTAATACACATAGATAAATTATAGAAGAATTAGTAGACAGGACGTTGCCATGGGTTTTTGTAGATTGGTGTTAGGGAACAACAGTTTCAAATTGTGCTTTTAATATTCAAACAAGTTTGTGGTAACAAATACATACGTAACATAATATAATTTAAGACATTTGGAGAAGACCATCACAGCTACGCGGAGAAAGGCACAATACTGTTACAAAATGACGTATTGAAATTAAGACACGATGTTACATGAAATATTAAAAATTGAACTACTCGTAAGTGGATGAACCCGCAAAAATATAGGTAGGTACCTAGGTAAAAATTTTAGGCTTCTGAAACCTTTAGCACGTTTTCTCTTTTATAGGCTACTAGTAAATCCGCCCTCGCTTCGCTTCGGGAAACCAGTCCCTTCAAAAATCTCTATAAATTTTAACAAATTATGTTATACCGATGTCTAAGCTATATTACTGCAAAGAAAATCCGTCTAGTAGTTTTTGCGTGAAAGAGAAACAAACCCACACACACACTCACTCACTCACATACATCCTTACAAACTTTCGCATTTATAATATTAGTAGGATAGGATTTTCGTTAACAGAAAAGCATGAAAAAATTCTTCTTAGATCGAATTAATTTTGTACAAAAACAACAAGGTGTCTAAAGATTTTTTACAAACTTTGTTGATTTAATACCTTTACTATGTAAATTCTTATTTGTTCTCTCTTGTGAACTAAGCCAGACGCGAAATAGTTAGTTGTGGAGAAATAAGTGGCGTCACATCTGTTTTAAGATTTAACATACGGTCACACGGTGCAATTAACTTTTCGGCACATCCATTCGCTATTCGTGCAAACTTTAATATTTTAATTTAGAGAGTTGGAAGAAACTTTTGAATTATGAGACCATGGGGTTACTCGCCTACTATATAGGTAATACAATTTAAGTACAGTTATTTTTGAGTTGCACTCTAGGTAATATGAAGCTTTTATAATAGAATCAATTTTTATGTCACAATTACCTCCTTTACGACTTAATTTGGTATTATTAACTGTTGGAATAATGGTAAACATTACCCAAGCATGAACTTTTATGAAAAAGAAGTTGTTTAGATTTAGATCCTGTCGCCACCGGTAGAGGCGCTATACTTCCTTTCTAAGTATTCTATTTTACAAATACTTTCGCCCTTTGTTGATCTAATTTCTAGATACGTGTCAAATAATTGTGGCTAACTGCTTTTATATCATTGATCACGCACACATAGAAAATAGACGAACGATTCCATTCACATTATATAATTTTTTAAACATAAAATTAATCTTTTTCTTTTCTACATAGGTACACAAACCTAGTTAATTACACTTAACCCCATGATCTACAATGAACTCCCCGAATACATATAAGGTAAGTAATGCCGTAAGCAAACAAATAATCTTGTGCAATGGGTTTTCCATTCCAATTAACGATAACTGATCCCGAACTGATTAATTTGGGAATAGGAAGGCCCCCAAACGAATATTTCCAAGGAAACAATTGCCTACCATTCTCAATTACTATTTAACAGTTTTCTGTTATCTGCTCCTTGCGTGGAATATTTATAAGCATTACAGAGAAAAAATAGCAGAATAATAAAAGTAGTTTTTAAAAAATTACATAAGAAGATAAAGATAAATAGATTAAAAAAGTTTTTGTTGGCAATTTGGGTTAGTTTGAACTATTATTAAGGTTTTAAAATACTTAATCTTAACAAAACATAAAAAGTTCAAACATATTGGAATGAAAAATGGCGTGAAAAATTTCAGAGTATTGAAAAAATGTTGACATGAATTTTTTTGTTGTCTCAGGAAACACTGAAACTTATTTAAAAAGTATAAGCGAAAGCTCATTCAACGCGAGTCTGAATCGGATTTGATCGGATTGTGTATTTTGTTCTTTTGCTATCGAATCGACAGATTTGCAGTAGGATGCACTTTTAAATTTTGAAATATAGCCAGTTTTCTTTAGCTTAACAAATAGACAAGTGTGTTTAATTTTTTTGATATAAAGGTAAAAATATAAAGGTTTAGGGTACCAAGATGTTTTAATTTTATTCTATTAAATCAATAACAGTTTAGTCAAATTATTAATTCCAGTATTTGAAACAAATAAAGCTGCGTGAATTAGCCTATAAACATGTTATTCCTTTGAATGACACTCAGATATCTTTAAATAGACGAAATATATCCATGAAATATACGAAAATCCCCGAAGACTTAGTTTTCACAATTTTAGCGGATTGTATCGAAAGTTTATTAACTTTATTACTACACTTCGGCAATGTGACATTTGGAAGTCAAGTGTGATTTGTAATAATATGAAATAATAATAATTTATTATATATTATTATAAATATCTACTTTTCAGTTACTTATTCTGTAAGATATACACACAATACATGCACAAATTATTTGCCTTAGATTTATGACAATTAGATTAATGAAGGAAACTGATCTTAATTCCACGTCACAATTTTAACTGTGTAGGATTCGTTGTAGCGCTATTTGGAATATCGCGTATCAAAACAACAGGATACCACAGTGATACGATTATTCTTAATTTTTTGTATTTATATCTATACAAGAAGTGTGAGAAAGTAATTCTGCCTACCTATCTACAAAATCTACCTATTAGCTTGTACCTATCATCCTTCATCGTGGGGACCTAATGGTGGAATTTCTAAAACAGGCACTGATAAACCATGGAGATTTGTTTGTAATCTGAAGGCCAAGAAAATTGATGATCTAAGGGATCTCTAAATAATTTTGTAATGAATATTTGTTACTGATTTTAAATGAAAATATTTAACTTACATGTTTTAGGAATGGTCCAGAATTGCAGAGGTTACAAAAGTAAGTGAGAGCGGTAAATCACTGCCAAGTAATTATAGTAACAGTGGCAGATAACCCCTATTAGTGGTTACGCCCAGATTGTGCTGTTTATCAGAAAATTGTTATTCACGATATAATAACATAATGCTTCGCGGAACTTATCAAATCTTAAACGTTTGTTCACTTTCATACAAATGGCAGCTATAAAACCGGCCATGTGGGCGTTGGGCTAGATGCAGTGAAGGGTTCCTTTGTTGATCGACTTTTTTCTTTTTTCTTGTTCTCTTTAACTCGATTTCCTTTAACTTTGTTATTTTATTATGACGACCTCTATGAGAATATTGTCAAAAGACTAGACAGTAGTTCAAAGGGACTTTAGTTCGATTCCCAGCGAGACAGACATTTAAATAATTAGTTTTAAGTTCTGTTTTCGGTCCCTGTCTCAATGCCTCCCGGCTGGGATAAACTTGACTGCAACAAAAACTAGCAGTTTAGAGCTTAATTGTTGGCATATTTTAGAGATATACTTACATAGATTCATCATTATGATAATTTATACCCCTTTCCAGATTCCCGTATTGAGACTGTACCTACGAGTCTCCAGCTAGACGAACATAGCAATCTGTAAGGGTTTCTTTTTATGCACGGACCCCTAAAATTACATAACCCCTGGCGGGTTATCGAGTTGCTAGTTGGGTACGAATTTTTTGCAATGCTACTGAGGATTTGAGTTTACTCTTATCAGAGTGCGAGAGCTCTGTTCATTTATTTTTTATTTAATCATACTGCATAATTAACATGAAAAACAAAATTACAAAAAATTTAGGCACTTTGAAATATTGGCTCTGTCTCTAATACTGTATGAGTTACAAATAGTGCAGTAAAAACTAGTCCATTCAGTCGCCGACCAAAACCAATCTGCACCAAAACTTAAACAGAAAAAAGTTCTCGCAGTCTAGTTTTCTTAAGTAATAAACTCTAGAGAATATTGCAAAAAATTCTTTGTACCTATGAGAAAGTGATGTATTTTATCGAATGTGCTGTGCGCACCCTTTCACAGTCAGTGCTAATAAAATGTTTTTGGCTTTGGCTACAAAACTAAATAAAACTTTATTTTTAAACCTTAGTGGTTAATAAAACTAAACAAAACTTTATTTTTAAACCACTAAGGTTTAAAAATAAAGTTTTATTTAGTAATAATTTTAAGCAAGACAAAATATTTTTTAGAAATATATGTCATGTTTCGTATATGCTTTTCCACCCATTTATCAATTTGAATAATTTCTGAAGTTTTCCTTTTTAAACAAACGAGAAATTTTCTATAATTGACTCGTTCATTAATCATTCATTCGTCAACTGAAATTTTCCTCATTAACACTTCCAATAATAGTAGTCAATCATCAATTTATTCATAAATCAGTCGGGTATAATAATATCTTATTTAAATTTACGACAGAAAATTGCAAATGAATCTATTTTAGATTAAGACCAAAGGTTTTTTTTATTCGAAGGTACTAAATTAAGTCGTAATAAGTAAGTGAATAAGATTTAGACATATTGTAATCAGCAAAAAGAAATAAATAAGCCGAACAAGCCATTACCCACGGAACGAATGGTATCTTTCCTATTTCACCTATCTGTAATTTTATTACCTTGAAAGTTTCGAGTACCGACGACAAAAGTTTCTCAGCGTCTATTCCGTCAGGATCGTATTTACCCTTAATGTTACCTTAAGAAATTACATTGTTAATTTCCACAGATAAGTGGCAGTAAACGGCGAGTCTGCAGCTTTTAGTTTAAATTATATTGTACGAAGCTTTAATTAATTTTCTCGCAAAGACCCCCGATTATCGTTCACGAGTATAATGGAGGTTTCCATTATTATTATTCGAATCAATCGCGATAATGCAGATTAAATCCAAATTTATTTTCAAATATCCGATATAATAGTCCTGTTGTGGTTTCCGTGCGAAGTTTCTGAAATTGAATCTCGGTTTTCGTAGACTTTTATAAACGTAATGTTAGCTACAATTTTTGTTCTGGAGTATGTATTGGTAACTTTCTCATCTTAAGTTTAAAAGACCTACTAACGGGGTCTAGGAAGCTACGTCTTGTAGACCCCGTTAAAATACGTCGAGTACGTTGTCAAGCCTAGGGAACCTACCAAACATTGTCCACGTAACGTATTGCACCTGCATTTTTCGATTGTTTGAACAAGTTTTGCTTTCGAACATTTTTTATAAAAATAAACACAATCTGTTCCACTTCGTTTATTCCCAGTAGTTCGGTTAACAGAACTAGTGGGAATGTCGCTCCCCACTCGATTTAGCTCGGTGCATGACAAGCGGAACGACAGGCGGTGACCCCTGTGCACATTTTTAGTGTTTGTTCATACTGAACACGCGGGCGCGGTGGCGGACGAGCGCGCGGTGGACGTGGCGAGCTCGTGTTCACATTGGCCGCCAGGCGTTTGCGCTCGAGTTCAGGAGGCCTACTACGAAAAACGAACGTTGACATACGTTACTTCGACGTTCGTACTTTGAATTTCGTATCACAATAGTGATTTTGTGTTCGGTTTTCGTAGTAAGCTACTGGGGGCAGTAGATATTGCCGTGAGCGCGCCGCGCGCGTCGTCGCGAGCTTCCCCGCTACTTACACCGCAGGTGCGATTCCTGTGTGAACACTTGGATATTACGCCATAATTATGTTTGATATTTCGTGACCGCGCCCGCCACCGCGCCCGCGAGTCAGTATGAAGGCGTATCCAGATATACATACTTATATATGTATGTGATAGCCAATGTCGTCTTAACCGAAAAATATCGCGTGATAAATAACCCTAGATAACGTGGCTGTTGCGTATACTTAGCCTGTATTAGACTCGGGTAGGATACCGCTACTCACAGCAGACAGCCTTACGTGCCTTTTAAGAACTAATTCTTGGGGAACGTACCTAATCGTAACACGCACTGCTGGATGTTTTATTACGCTACAAGAGTTATGTCAATGTCAACTTGCAAGTGTTTTAAAATAAAACCGCTACAATTTCCACATAGTTTCGTGGTTCTAACAAGATTAACGATATAGATTTATTTTTAATACCTGATGCTGAAGCTTGGAGCATAGAACGAATTCGCTTTGAGCGTTGCGTTTTATGGCCTTCTGTGACAAAGGCCTTATTCTGATGTCCTGTATTATTGTAGATACCATAGATGTAGCATACACTGAATAATTCTATTATAGATGTAGCATACACTGACGTTTAGATAGATTGGAAATACAAAAGAGCAAAACATATGATAACACGTATGGCAGAGCGAGATAGATAGACGAAACCAATTTTTAGACGGCATAGGCATAGCGGGCTTAGCGGGCACTTGTCAAAAAAATGTTCCTCAATTCTCTCAAAATACTTAATTTAGTTTTTACATTTCTGTGTGGAATGTATAACGTCCTTTGTAGTCTTAATTAGTGATGGTTACTTGTGCGGTACCTGGATGTGACTCCTCTAGATATAAAAACCCCCAGGTAGGCGTCGCGCTCGGCGGTGACATTGACAGCGGGCGATTCATTTTTGGTTTCGTCCAAGTGATACAATTGCTTTGCCGATATATAGTTATATAATTGCCGATCTATAGTTATGTAATAAATCTATGGTAGATACACATTTAAAAAGCGCGCTTACCCTCTCTTTTTTATTACCGGAATTTAAATGTTATAATAATAGAAGTTTACAGAAAAGTTACATAATGAACTAGCGAAAGCGCTATACGTTGCTCTGCAAAATACATAATTATATTATTTAAAGCTCAGGTTATATGGGGTAGTATGTTTCAATCAGAACACAATGCAACATTCACCAGTTCACCCTTTTGCGAAAATTGCATCATTCATTCGGTAGTTTTTGCGTCAAATACACTTAGAGATGAAAATTCTAAAAATAATAAATATTTTTGCCTTCTATTGGCCCTATGAAAACTATTCATTATATGTATATTTTTTGCTCAAGTATCTCTATGTGCAGACATAAACCAGTTTGTAAACATTTTGATTATGTTTGATTATGTAAAAATTGTTTTTAACTGCTGGATTATTTTAAAAAGGTAAGAAAATGTTGTTCTAAAAAGATACGAAAATATTGAATTACATACAATGTACTTCATACAATGTAGGTATATATAATACTTAATAGAAGTATAGCCTATCGAAATATTAGTTTTTTTAGTTTAAGCGTCTTAGCTGTGGTCTTAGCGTGCGTTTGTCAGACGATGTCTGCACCGTTGTTTTAATAAAACCCCTCATAACATCTTAAACTCTCACTTTTCATTGGACTAAAATCACAAACATTTTTATTTTATTAATTACATAAACTTAACCCAAAGCCCGAAATCTGAAGCTGATACCATAGGTATACTTGGTAGGTCACGTCACGTCCCATCAGTCAAAAAGATTGTAAAACTTTTATTTCTCATATTTTAAAAGCTCTGTAAATAATTTTATCTGTGTCATACGTAGTACGTTTTAATATAATCCGTTTATAATTAAATAAGCGAATGATCCCCAAACCGCCTGAGTAAGGACGTGTCAACGCTCCTTGCCTTGTTAATTACGTTGGCGGTCGACTATTAATTTTCCATGAGTTTAGAAACTTGGATATTCACGGTAATATCAGAAATTTGGAATAGCTGCAAGACTTGTTCCGAGAAAATTTGAGAGAACTTCTGATGACTCAATGTGTTAATGTCTTCGAGGCTTTACTGAGGCTTTACTATTAAGACAGTATTGTTAGGTAGGTGTTGGCACTTTTATTAGTTTTAGCTTTTAGCTGTATGTGTGTATGCTATGTATGTAGGTAAGTGCTTTCAGCCTAATTTGCATTGTTATGACTTATGACGCTTGGCCAAACACGACTAAACAGTACACTCAGAATTGGCTCCAGACGAGGGAACTTCTTAACGGTTAACAACATAGTAGCCACGAATTTAATTTGTTCAGTTAAACTTCTCATTGAGCCTCAGAGAAACTTGCGTTAAAAACTTAACGCTACTATTGTGCTCCTTCGCTTGAGGTTGCGTTCTTTGCTTGGGAACAAAGATGTATTAACCCTTAACCACTTACGTCTATTTTTGACACGTAACCACTTACGTGCGGTCATTGTGACCGCTCCAGAGTAGACATCGTATTTGACTAAAATCAGACTAAAATCGGTAAGGTTGAGTGAAAAATACATAGATAGAAACTTATATTATTTAATAAAATCAAAAAATAACAAAAAATATTTTGCTCTGCCATTAAAAAAAAATAGTTTTTGGTAGCCTCTTATTTTACCCTTAAAATTTAACATCTTTGGAAAATGAGATCTATAAAAAAATAACTTAAAAATTTACTTATTGAGAATAATTTTAGTTAAATCAATAAAGTAACTACTTACTAAATAAAATCAAAAAAAAAAGTTAAATTTATGAAAAAAATTGCAAGTACCAAAGGTTTACATTTTTTCGCGGCAATTGCGGCACATCCTTTGTGAACATTCTAGACTACAGGCCTATGTCAAAAATAGATGGATCATATGAACCACCAGGTGATGTATATAGGACGATATAAGAGCACAAAATAATAAGATTCAGCACTATGACGTCACTTGTAGGCTGTCCGAGTGCTGATGAGAATTCAAAAGTGCAGGTAGAGTGAGTACATTTTGGTCATATATTTTTGTACGGCATTTTCACCATCGATAGATCCATGAAAAATAATAAGAAAGCGCGCAGTCCCGTAAAAAAATGGTGCGCCACAAAGTCGGTAATTTTTTTTGATTTTTTGACAATTCCAGGGTAAATTTGGTCATTTCATTCTGTACGGCATCAGTTTCATACTGTTTCAATACAGCTTCTTATCCATTATTCCGCAACACCGTACAAAAATCATGCGACAAGGGGAAAAAATCGAGGGTTGCAACCCCCTCTTTCCGGGGGGTGGCACCTGTGAAACGATATTATGCCGTGGCGTTCTCGAACGACTGACTGGTGCAAGGCTTAGAAGACCATCGGAATCGGTTCTTGCCAAAATAGTTCCTACTCGTAGTTTGGTGTTGTACGAGGGGAACCTCATCCTCTGATGAAAAGCTGTCACGTGTACTTGTTATTGGCGATCTACCTTAATACTAAATATTATGAAATTATTAACGTTAAATATTTATTATTTAATGATGCCAAAGAAGTATAACTTCTTACGCGCGTACATAAGTAGGTACACGCAATTTAATTTTTTGTTTTGTTTTCATTGTAGGGCGACGCTCAATCTAGATATTTAAAACATCATTGCTTGGGAACTACTTTTCCCTGCTTTTCCATACGTTTACTAAATCAAACCCGTCTAAACAATCAACTTTTTTTTGTATTTAAATCTTTGAATGTACAATGAAGAAAAATAATATTATTCGTAAGATAAGTTCAATAATGTAAGTCAAATGTGGGCTCTATTTCCATAAAGATACACTTTTAAATAAAATGATTAGTCCAAGAGAAATGTACTTAAGTAGGTTGTCTTTATATCGTAACACGGTGCCATCAAATTCAATTATTGAGTTGAGTTAGCTTTATTTTTTAAAAAGCCGCATTTCTACTAATCAGATTGTTTTGTTTTGATACCCGTTGTAAAGTTTGAATCTAAACGAATTAAGTCTTAGACAGAAAGTATACATTAGTACATTATGATGTAAGTGCGCGAAGTTGGTCATTACAGTCGAGGCGGTATTGCGAGCCCGAGCCGCTAGGCGAGGGCTGTAATAGAGCCAAGACTGTAGTGAACAAAGCGCACGCGTATCATACGACGTTTTTCAACACACTTGCGAGGAAAAAAACAATTAGGTATCGACATTTTTCAGTCACAAATCAGCAAATTATAAACGAACAAATGTTTGCACAAAATGGCGCCGAGGTTTATTTTATTTTTTCGCGCGCCGTATCTTTGGTTGAATAACTATGCGCGCGCAGGCGCGCAGGTTAAGTCCAGAGGCAAAGAGCACCGCTATTCAGCCACAATATATTAAACTAAATAATTATGTATTTCTAATAGGAATTTACGGTAATTAATGATTTAAAATATTGTATTTTTTAAATGCTTTAATAGATAATTAGATGAAGTATAATCTTATCTTATCAGATTTTGACTAAGTACAACAAGTTTATTTATTTACAAAATAATAAATCTTTTGGTAACAACCTCTTTACGGATATTAAAAAAAAAGTGGAATAAGAAAAACACTAGTGCGGCAATGAAAAGTAAAACGCACTACTGTGTAATAAACCGCATTCCGGGCGTAAGACTAAAGAAAAAATAGCAACTTTACGAGCAAGTGTGTTGAAAAAAACATTTACTAGTACCTATTTGGGTATTTTACATTCAACCGCACAATGGCGCAGAAATGTTAAAAATATGATTGAAATTTGTGAAGTGTAGAAAGCACTTCTAAAGTATTATTGAGGTTTCTAACTTAACTTTTGTATAATAGTCAATAGTTGGGTGACATATTCGCTCTACAAATCGTAAAAAGTATTGTCTCCACTCAAAGTTTTTAACAAGGGGACGTAACTCAGAAGTTTTACGTGTAAAACTACACACCACAGACTATAAACTAGTTTATTACTTTTTTTTAGTAGGTATATCCCCCAAAATGTTGTAAATATCTTTTCATCGTCATCTCAACCCATAACTAGATGTAAGTATATTGATGAACTTTTGCAATTTAGGATGATGGAGTATTACTGACTCCATCAATCCGCACTGGAGCAGCGTGGTGGCAGCAGGCTCAGTGGTGGGTCATTAATGGGCTTTAGCCAATTTTATTTAAACCCTGGCTGGTCTCCTTACCCATAGGTACTCCATTTCCCATTTTTACCCACGTTTACACATCCTTCTACATAGGACAGTCGACATTTTTTCTTTATATTTATTTTTGTTGTGATTTATTTCCAGCTACTGGGATGAACTCAGGTATTCCCAGCGTCGTAACCACAATCCTAATCGACTTTTATGTGTTTTATAATGAAATTATGTGTCTCTACACAATCATCTGAGTGTTTATTGACTTTACTGGCTTGTACTTTTTACCCAGTACGTTGTTGTAGATATGTACCGTGCTTTTATGGTGTAGGTATGTATCGTGCTCTCAGTAACATTATAATTTTACATATTTTGTGGGTCTTTAGACTTTGCAGTGGTTAAATTGATTGTATAGCATTGTAATGAATATTAATGTGAGGAATTTGGCACAAAAATGTTTTAACAAAAATTAATTTATAAGAGTATGTAGTAGCTTTGCGGGTGCATTATTAAATGCATGTATGCATGATGTACGTATAGGTATGTTAAGTGGTTAGTGAAATCAATGTAAGTGGATTTTATGATGAGTCAAGTAATAGGTTCGAACGTTGACAGTCAAATGTTTATTTGATTATAATTGAGATGTTATAGGATTATTTCATTTTATATTTATCTGGATTTTTTAGGATGCAATTAATTTTTAGATGTCAAGAGCAGGTCACTGTCTGTCACACGGATCTCTCTCTTGATTGGAAATCAGTAGAACATGAACTTATCACAGAATACACTACTTACTGTGGCCGCAAAAACAATACTTAATTTAAACGTAAAAAAGTTACACCCCAAAGGGGGTTCCCATTTAAGTATCCTTGAATTTTTTTCATATCATGAACCTTTAGAAACGGACAGTTACAAAGTACGTGTGATTAAAGTCGTCATCACAACAAATTATTAATAAAGTAATTTAATATTTATTCTCAATCTCCCATTCAAAAAAATGTCTCGCAGTGCATTTTTCAAACTGAAGTTCGAAAAATCACACTTCATGAAATGAAATACATAATAATATTTTATAATAAAATAGTATGAGTACCAGTTCTCTTTAATGACATCCATGCCAGATTTTCAGTTTCACCTTGTATACTTACTTTCAAACGATTGTTATTTTTGCACAAATCTTCCACTTTGTTGGATATTTTTTATTAAATGCAAAGTGATTCCAACTGCCGCATTTAAAACGTTCTGATTTTTCTCTGGGATTTTTGTGCTTTAAGGTCACAACTCATTAGAACCACCCGGCACCCACCCCGCACCGCCTCGCCTCGCGTGGTTAGTATTCTTTATAATATGAATTTGTATGGACATGCGCTCATTACATCAACGCCGTAACGTCACCGGATCGCCTCGCTCGCAAGCTGGCCGCGCGCAGCCCGCGGGTGGTCCACTCGTTGACAACTCGCTGTTCGCACGCTTACCTCGCGTCGACCACGCGCGGGTCCCGAGTGGACCGCGCGTTGCCCGCGATTGATACACGCAATAAACTTTCTTTTTTTGTTGCGTCTTTCATTTTCTTCTTCATCAAGCGCGACAGCTATGATTGCCAATTCACGGTTTGTAAAATTTGACATAACGAAACACATTTAATGTGCCAACAGACTACTCAAAAATTCGTAGACCAAGCGGCGTCCACTCGTTGACCGCGCGGGGTCCACTGGTTGACCGCGAGGGGTCCACTGGTTGACCGCGGGACGTTTATTGGTGATAACGCGACGTCCACCCGTGGACGACCTGTCGACAACGGGTGGACGCCGTGCGACGAGGCGGTGCGGGGTGGGTGCCGGGTGGCTCTAATGAGTGTCTCGATTAAAAAGTTGATTTGCTACGATTGCATTGATTCTAACCAGCTTTGCTGTTGTAATTGATCGATAGTCCTCATTTACGACCTTTTGTTTCATCTGTATAAATAAGTATGTGTTTTGATCTTTACGGGATCCAATGACAGATTACTTAAGTTATGTTTTAGGTAAGTACCTACAAAATAGGTATCCTTATCGACAAATAGCGATCTCCTCCAGGCAATCTTTTGCACAAGAAACAAAATGAGAAGAAAAGGGATCAGTGGTGGCAGAAGAGTATCTAATATAAGTAATTATGTTTTTATAGTGACAATTTGATATTATCATCATCTCAACCCATCATGGCCCACTATTATTAGATACTATTATATTCTATGTATAATATTGACAAGGGGTCTATTCTCTTACACTTTAATAATATTTACAATTTGGTATAAGTGAAAGTTAAATCGTTTTCACTTTCTCAAAAGGAATAAGTTTTCTACTTTTTTACCAGGAGATATATTGTTCACGTTCCCAAAGCAAATATTTTTTGTTATTGCGCCCGTGGCGCACTTCACAGCGTTTATTTAAGCAAAATGTGTTTTTCCGTAATTACATATTTTTGGTGAAAGAAAAATAGCTACTTCTACCAAAAAAACACAGATCAGTTGTTACGCAATGACGTAAGAAGGAAATCAAATATTTCACTTGTCCCGGATAAATTTTGGGGACACCGAAATAATGCTATGCTAAAAATGTTATGCTTAATTACATAAAGGTACTTACATTAATAAGCACATTTGTGTTAGTCATTTCAAAATCTATGCTTTATATAAAATATTATCATGTTATTAATTAAAAGCAATGAAAACATAAAATGATGAAATAAAGTCAAATGAATACAAGCTAACTGCATCATTTATTATCAACAACAATATTATTTAGCTAGCAATCTTCCCCTCGTCACGTCAGGAAACCGGTTGTTTAGTAACAGCGATCAGTGACATAAGTCTGTGGACATAAGTATCTAATAGCGACTTTTTATGAAAAAAATCGACTTCAAAATGGACAAGTAGAGATAACTCAACCGTCAGATGTTGCTCAAATTCATATGAGATCAAACGTTTAAAAAATAATGGAGTAGAGGGACACAATATAATTTTTGAATACAAAGTTATCAAAATCGGTTCATCCAGTGTAAAGATGACGTTACACACTTAAAATAAAAATACAGTCGAATGTAGAGAAAATATGTATACAACGTGTCTGGTCACCAGTGTCGGAGATATGAGGGGGATGAAATATGGTATTTTTTTATCGACAAATCACTATCCAAATTTGCTCTTGCCCCCTCCATGATAAAATGGCAGCCATTTTGTTTTTTAACTTCGGAGCTCGGATGCCTGTACCGTTTTAATCATTGCTATCGATTTAGACGTCTTAGAAGGCCGAAAGACGTCTCATTTGAAAGCTAACAATGTAGTTAATCAACTGATGATACATTTTATTTAATATCTTTTTCATAAAAGAACAAAAAAGGAGTTAAAAAACAAAATTCAATATTTTTTCGTTGATTATTTTTAGTTTAGTACCTTTTACATGAAAACTAACCCGTCAAACTACTTTTTTTTGTTGTCTTGTCATAATACAGGATATCACCTTAATAATAAATGTTACATCATAAACATCAAAAACAAATATTGTTTATAAAATACAAACATAATAAAAAGGTCACTTGCACATCACGAAAAATTTAAAACTGCTTGACGTATACGGATGAAATTGAAAATGGATGAAATTGTTGAAGTAGACGTCCGCTTAGTACAGATTTTGTCATATTCCACCTCTAAGGAGGTTAATTTAGGGATGAATGTTTGTATAAAGGTCATAAAAATATGTAATTTCACGCGGGCCAAACCACAGCCAACAGCTAATGCATACCTAATTCCGATAGTTATTTAGTACTTTTTTATTTTTGTTGTTAGTAAAGTTCCTTAGTCACAAGGCAAAAGTGGCATATTCGTCATGTCTGTCTGTCAATATATTACACCCATTATACCATTGAGATAATGCATTATACTCAGTGACAAAGATTTATGCTTGGTGACTTATTGGAGGGCAACAAATGAATGATCCAGTGAATGGAAGACAGATGTACGACCTGTTTCACAATTGAGCAGTAAAATCAGGAAAATATTCGGGGCGGCACTACATTACTGTATCAGAGAAATGAAAACAGCATGTGGTGATTATAACCAAGACGTTTATGGACAATATGGACGCGTCTACGATTTGGTATAAAGATACATATAAATAATGTTGTCACTGATAACTTTTAGGTTATTGACCATAGCGACCTATGACTTTATTGCCACTTGTTTTGAGAACTGATTAAAATTGTATAAATTATGAGAGCACTGAAATCTCGTGAGTGCAAAATGAATTGAGCTAGGGAGGCAGGGACTAATTAGCATGCAAGCAGCTACGAGAACTGAGCTACACGCTATAACACCATGCAAATTATTATGCAACTGTCAATTACAATAACAATAACTGTGAAACAGGTCACAAAATACCGACCAAGTTTTAACTTTCTAGTCATTAGGACTAAATTTCGGAATAAAGTGGCCGTAACTTACAGACGGACCAACAAACATAACGAATGTGTAAGGGTTCCGTTTTTTCCGTTAGCTACGAAACCCTCAAAAGGGATTCAATAGCACTTTTTGGAGTTATTGTCTAGCTATCTTATCACGTAGGAATCTAATAAAGAGCTATTGACAAAGGAACAACATGCCCTTGGACCCGTGTTTGCGACAAATTACTATCAGTTAATATAATAATAAAAGTTGATGACGTTTTTGTTCGTCAGCTCATCAGGTTTTTATTGCAAAGATTAACATGAACCTCAAATGCCGAGTTTTATTTTCCACCAATTGCATTTTAGTGAAGGACTTGCTCATAATTTATCCTACACTGTTACCAAAGAAAGTAATAATACGGTAAAGTAAAATTTAAAAAGAGAACATTATTTTAGAACCTGACGAATAAATTTATATTTATTGCAAGACAACGTCTACCAGAAAATAAAATTGAGGTTTAAATTAGCCAAGGGTGAATAAAAAAACCTGAGTATCAGCAAATGTCCCGCACCACGTGCGCAAATCCCAAGTTTCTCAATAAAGATTGTAACGGACGTGACGTAAGCTGATGCACCGCCAGCTAAATTGTGCCTAAAGGAGCCGCCTGCCAACGCATCACGTAGCCTTAGCCTTATTTAGAGCCAAAGCCAAGCCAAAGCCACCGCCCGCCATATTGATGATTCCCTCCAGCCACAGCCAGGCAGCCGTCACAGCCAGACGGTGGAGCGGAAGGTGTCAATATAAGCCAAAGCCATAACCTTATCTGTAGCCATTGACGATACTTTTTGCATGAACTGATGTTATTTGAAAAAGAAAGATGTGACGTTGACGAATTTGATTTGGTATTCTATTCTATGTATTGTCATTGAGCAGAAAATTATAAAATTATACGTCCATGCCTAAAGTAAAAATAGCCGTATTATTTCCCTTCTTTTACATTCAGAAGTGGGATAATAATGTTAAAAAACATAATACCTACGTCCTAATAATGGAGAGACTAAAAAACAATGGTCGAAATTGAAATCGATAAAAGTATTAAAGAAGGGGAGACTTGGATGTGGACTTGTAATGCTTTGAATGTGAATCAGCGTTTGTGGACATCAGGTGACCTCTGTATTGTTTTTACTTTAATGTATAATAATCAGATAAGGTATTACGAGAACCTATAAATGAGATTTGGAAGTTGGTTAGACTCTGTTTCTATATGTCTACATAACTAAGGGATGTGGATAAGACAATAAATTATTAACTGGAGAAATAATATCAGTAGGTACATGGCTTCGAGACTAAAATTTTAATGAATTCAAGATTTGAAAGTTCGTTGAGGAGATTTTGATAGTTTGAAACTAAATATAAATCGGGTCAGACGGAGATGACAGTTTGAGAAAGCCGTTGATGTTTTGGATACAAACATCGATCAAGTTGGGCAGAGACAGGATTTCCTTTTGGAAATGTCTCATGGTAGGTCGGGAAGGGTCGATCGTGGAGAGATACTCGCGTTTGTATTTTGTTGTTACAGGTGATGTTCAATTCCAAGTGCGTATTGCCGCTAGTAGAGAGATGGATCTCGTGGAACAGCTGAACAGGGTTAAATTTTATGCCAATGACGAACTGATAAACTACGATATGGACATAAAATAGTTTTGAAGATGCAATGCCATATTTACTTGGAAAGGAAGAACTGTCTAATCTGTCAGATAAAATTTGTGAAAGCCCTCAATAAGAATCCATAATCAGTCTGAATAAACAGAAGAGCCTTGTCAAAATGTAAAGAGAAATCCGTGAATGCTTATCAGTTTTATAAAAATGATCATTACGTGGAGGAGTATATCTCAGCATAAAAGGTGATGTATGCCATTTCATGTCGCTGTCATCATGCTGTGCAAGTACAAGTCAAGTTGTTGCTGATTTTGTTACATTAATAACCCTTTGTGTGCGTTCCAATTGCGGGACGCAATTGTTGCAGGATGGCCGATTGTAACGGACGTGACGTAAGCTGATGCACCGCCAGCTAAATTGTGCCTAAAGGAGCCGCCTGCCAACGCATCACGTAGCCTTAGCCTTATTTAGAGCCAAAGCCAAGCCAAAGCCACCGCCCGCCATATTGATGATTCCCTCCAGCCACAGCCAGGCAGCCGTCACAGCCAGACGGTGGAGCGGAAGGTGTCAATATAAGCCAAAGCCATAACCTTATCTGTAGCCATTGACGATACTTTTTGCATGAACTGATGTTATTTGAAAAAGAAAGATGTGACGTTGACGAATTTGATTTGGTATTCTATTCTATGTATTGTCATTGAGCAGAAAATTATAAAATTATACGTCCATGCCTAAAGTAAAAATAGCCGTATTATTTCCCTTCTTTTACAGAAGACATTCTCAAGTTTTCCTTGGGGGCCGGGATTGTTGAGCATTCATCTTGAGCCTCTTGATACGATAGTTAAAGCCCTTCTACTATTGCTTTTGTAGGTACTACATAATATATATTTTAAAACTGATAAAATTATACTGCGTGCGCGTTCGATATGGAATTCGTTTTATTGCATCTTTCTTAAATGCGAGTTTTTCACCCCTGCGATTATGCTAAATTGTAGATTAACGGTGAGTATATAAAAAATTCCGTAAGTAAATTTTGCTCAAAAGACAAATTGAAGTGTGAGCACAAGTAATAAATTTGTTTTTAGCGAGGAGTGACAATTATTCTTAGCAATTCCGTGCTTCAGAGGGCACGTAGAGTCGTCGGTGCCGGTTGTTATCGATATATAGCATTTAAGCCACGACAGCATTTAAGCCACGTCGGAGGCTTGGGTGGTAGGATAACTTCAGATACCTACTTGGGTTGATCACAAACCCCTTCACCAATCAGCACTAGAGCAGTGTGGTGCTGCTTCAATGAATAGGAGAAATCCGTGCTCAGTAGTGGGCCATTAAAGGGTTGAAGGCTAAGAATTATGATTTAGAATCGTTAAACTTCATTAAAGTTTTCATATTAATAAAAACACCTTCCTCTCTTCATGGTAGCGTAAGTATACAAAAACATACGTGTAAGTGGCGGCGCGTGTTGTGTACAATTAATTAAGAACCACAATCCGAGCAAATGTTTATCTTGCGCGTTTCGCTGTCTGTCCTACGCCCGCAGTGCCGTTCACATTCACAGTTATAAATACAGTAAACAAGCTTTTATCTATTTGATACAAATTTGCTTGAACCTATCAAGACACTGGTCAATAAGTATTGAGATAATGATTAGTGCTCGTTATTTTAGGTTGTACAAGTTTTCAAAATATTCTTCTTCATGCTTTATATCTACAAAGTTCCACAAGCATCACACATGGCTGAGCCATTATTTACAGCCTGCAGCCCTGGCTGTAAGATGGATGAGTTAAGGTTTCAGCACCAGATACGCTATTATAATGCAGCATAAATGCCCGAAGCTTGGCTTTTGAACTTTTTAAACGACTTTTATTAACTAACTTTTTATAAAATAAATTAAAAGAAAAATCTCAAAACAAGCTTTTATTAAAATTCGCTAAAAAGAATAAAATACTTATAACGTCATTAGGTACCTATATATTTATGTTACCGTTAAAATGCATAATAAGTTAATGTGCACATTAACTAGGTAATCTGCAGATACACTGATACGATACGTTAAAGTGTAAAAAAGGTCTTATTTGCACTTTACCCAGTTAGTCTGCACAGTAACGGATGGTACATCGTTAAATTGCGGAAGACTGGCTAGTCTGAGTGCCAATTTGTCTTGATGTCGTGGCCACATCGCAGATTTGCTCACATCATGAAAGGATCGATCTGGCCGATCGATCGAGATTTGATCGAATCGTAAAAATGCGGAAAATAGGGCATAACTTCGAACCGTGACGTCTCCGGCGCTGCGGAAGGTGCAGCCCCTTCGCCCTTGCGTAACAAAGCACAGACACGTAACAAAGCACAGACACCCGGGCGAGCCGGAGCGGCTGAGGTTGGTCGCCGAAGGCGACCAGCAAGCCGAAGCTGCGCAGGCGAGCGTGGGTGTCTGTGCTTTGTTACAGCGGGCGGGGGCTGCCCTCCCTCCGCGCCTCCGGGTTCTAAAAAACACTCTAGGGGTAGGGCATACAAGACTACGTGGAGTGGGTAGGCTAATTCGGTTCTGTAACCAATTCGACCTACCTACCTTGAAGAATTTGACTGAGTAGTAATGGAAATGAGTATTCATAGTTTTATATCCAAAATCAACTCAATTTTTATGTTTCCGTTCAATGTTACTCGTTTTTAACAATTAACGTTCAAACAAGAACCTATTTTATAGACTTTACCGTATGCATGGTCGTTAGTCTGCAGATTAGCTAGGAAGTCTGCAGATTAACTAGTTAATGTATGAACTCAATTATTATTTTTCCACTTTAACTGACTCAGCCAGATAATCTGCAGAATAACTCGTTAATCTGCATTCTATCTGATTTACGCAAATTAACGGTAACATATATATGGATTTAAAAGCTCGATGTTGAGGTTGAGTTTTTACAGGTCTCGTCGCTCCTTCGGCACGGTGAACGCAAAGATGCTAAAATCTAAGCGACCGACCGTATCGCCTCCGCAACCGCTCGTTGATAGAACGATGATCAAGACCTCCGCCGCTGGCTGGCGCGCCACATACAAACACATCAATTCTAAAAACAATTTGTTTCATAATCTTTTATTTACATTATTATCATTCAATGTTTTAGTGCATAATTTTCTGAATTTTATATTGACTAATCATTAAGCAATTAAATGTCACTTGCTTCAAACGGTGAAGGAAAGCATGCTGCATGCTGGAGAGTTCACAAAACACAAATGTGTGTGAAGTCCGCCAATCTGAATTTGGCCAGCGTGGTGGACTATTAACCTTGTGGTGGACCTTAACCTCCTAATTCTGAGAAGAGACCGATGCTCAATAGTGGGCCATGATGGGTTGAGATGATGATGATGATGATGTACTGAATCATTAATTCAATAGGTCCATGCGTCAAGGTCCGTTACCAATGTTTTAAAATAAATGAGAAACTATTCTGAGCTGATCCGTTATAGTAAGGAGCTATATACATATTTTATGAATTGTCGCTCGGGTTAGATGACCAGCCAGGGGGGACTGCTGCGAGTCCAATAATCATAAAATCGAAGATCAAAATTGTAGAGTCCCCGAGGAAATCTTATTGTCAAACTTGATTAGGAAAAGACGAGTACCTAGTAATAGTTAAACGAATTACAATAAGTAATTATTAGGTTACATTACCCCACTTATTGATTTTAGGACTGTACGTAAGTATAATCTAAATAAAAAAAATACATAGAGTAAATATTTTTTAAATCTTTTAACTGCTGACTTAAAAAGAGTGGTGTCGTATCGTAGCTCCCGAATGAATGAAACTATTTCAGTTCAGTTTGTTCGTTTTTACGAAAATTACGCGGACAAAGATGAAATAGGTGAAAAGGTGAAAGCACATTACACACAGTGAAAACTTATTATTTCTAAATACTTAATTTATTAGAAAACAATAACATATTAAATTAAACATAATACACACTATATGTCAAAACTCCATATGGAACGCCGTATGAAAACGATTCATACTTTTTGATCAACTTATTTCTTTTATTATACTCTGGGAAAGTATTTTCAAAAGCTAAATTAACTTTAATTATTTTACTCCAATGTTTTGGGTAATATTTGCACTTACCTTTTTTGTAGTTTTAATAAATACACTTCATTAAAATATTTGAACCCTTCAATAAATCTTACAAAGTGAGGAATCGACCTTTTACTAATTTACTAGCAATTTATTTCAGGAGAATAGGCAGGTATATACAACTGAAATTTAATAGATTCAAGTATTCTTAGGGAACTTCACCACACCAATCTTTATCTCTTAAGTATACCTAATTTAAAAATGATACTTTATTATCGTTTTCAGAGTTCTTCACTAACTTAGTATGATCGTATTATTCAAAAAATCGGTATAATCCTACATAACACTTGACGTATGAAGGGATCTCTCATACGTGCCTATTTCCGTTTTTGTGTCACTTCAGGGCCCCCTAGGGTCATTTATCTTCAAATCCTTTCTTATAGCCTAAATTCTCCACAGTTAACGAATGTACATTGAGCATATAACTCAGTCTGTTATTTCTGCCTATACTACACGTTGTATTATGTGAGCATATGTGATCACCGGCGCCCGTGGACACCACTGAAAAAAAAGAAAGAAAGTATTAGTTCAGTTCTCACTTAAATACCGATGAGTTTTGAGGATGACTTAAGCATATGAATGTTAGCTAACCCGCCAGCACAGAACGATAATAATATCATTCTTCTTCTCAATCGTTTCGCTCTTGACAGAGCGGTCGTGGTCGTCATGCAGTCGCATTCTTGGCAGATGTAATTTGCCTCACTGTCTCTCGCCATTTTGCTCTGTTGGTCGTCATTTTGGTGCAATGGGCCGCCCACAGCAGACTTAATTTGGTCGGTCCATCGCATGGGTGACCTTTTTTTTTTTTGTCGAGGGGGAAACCTTCAAAAGGTACCCAGTGCCGTGGGAGCGACACAGGGTTATGTGGGATCCTTACGCAAAATCTTGACAACTCTTGGCAGTCCTAATAATACTGGTCTGCATGGGATTGCGGTCAATATTTTGTGTTGCTCTAACTGGCTCAAGCAGACACGTAGATTTGCACTAAATATTACATTTTGTATAATCACACATATTGAGGAAGTTGTACAATTAGTCTTAACAGCCACACGTATAACCTCAGCCTAGACCGCCGTCCATTTAATTCACCAGGCTATCACGAAATCTTTAAGTACAATTAAATTTAAACCATCCCGGTTTAAACGTTATTCGTTTATTACAAAACCTGTTATAAACAAGTCTCATTACATACTTAGTAACGTTTCTTCATATCCAGACAAATTAAAGTACATTCATGTCGCTTAAAATTTGCCTCTGCCGCGCTGACTAATCTCGTTTCATGAAATTATTCCTTGTCTTATACATGGGAGATGTTTAATGATAAGAGTTAGCTGCGAAACAGCTAAGTTACCGCGGTCGCTTAATTGTTTGCACAAGGGCTTAAACAGGCGCCGAGAAATATCTAAAATTAACGATCTAGCTACATGCCTGTTAATTTAATTATTTTAACAATCGTTTATCTTCTTATCGGCTTCCTAATCGCCTAAAAGCGATTTTTCAAAGGCAACCCGAAATTAGAAAAGATAAAAGCAAGAATATCTAATAAATGTAGCTTTCGTTACCTTTCGCTTCGGGAAACTTAGTGCTAATTCATAGGGTACTTGTTCATACTGAACACGCGGGCGCGGTGGCAGGCGCGCGCGCGGTGGACCTGGCGAGCTCCTGTTCATATTGACCGCCGGGCGTTTTGCGCGAGACTTCAGTTTCGTCGCTGCTGAATCGCGCGCTCCGCCGCTAGTTCAGTGTGAACACACACTTATTTCATGCGTTTGATATGCCGTGAGAGCGTCGCGCGCGTCGTCGCGAGCTTGCCCGCTACTAGACCGCACGTGCGATTCCTGTGTGAACACTTGGATATTACGCCATATGTTTGATATTTCGTCACCGCGCCCGCCACCGCGCCCGCCACCGCGCCCGCCACCGCGCCCGCCACCGCGCCCGCCACCGCGCCCGCGTGTTCAGTATGAACAAGCACTTAAGCTGCGGGCGCGGTCGGTAGTTGGATGGGTGACCAGTAGTGACAAAAATTTCTTGAGCACTTCCGGGCTTCAGAGGGCATGTAAAGCTGTCGGTCTCGGTTATCGATGACAATCGATAACGTAAAACCATGCCGGAGGACTTCGGGCGCCATGTAACTTCCGATACCTGGGTTGGCCACTTATTCCTCCACCAATACTCCTTAATGATTAGGACACATGTTCAGTGGTAGCCCATTCATTTGTCCAGCCATACCAAACCATAATAAGCCGGTTCACTTTTTTAGAGGCGACCATCTCAGTCCTCAGGGGTAGCAACGCATCTGTGACCGAATTGGAACAAGACTCACACTAATCATTACTAACTGGACAATACTAATATTAACTAACAGGACTAACTATCACTAACAGTCCCTGTCCTCACACTTATTAACAAACTAACCAACTAACATTCTAACACCATCTACTAATTGGACTAACCACCCTAGTCCCTAAATTGGGTCTTGTTCTAAGTCGGTCACAATTGCCATGGGCGGCAGCGGAAGGGTGGTGCTGCAAGCTCGTTTGCTACCTTAATTCAATAAAAAATAAAAAATAAACGCATACACACATATACCCATAGACATGTAAATGTTAAAATAACATCACTGGCACCCATAACCTAAAGCCAAATATTTATCTGCCACATAAATAGCTGACCTAACGGAGGATGGAGCCCAGGAACCCTTGCTTTGCAGGCTGGGATATTGCCAACGAGGGTAAGGGGTCGATACTATCATGTAACTATATTTCACGTAATTTATATTCTACTCAGGAATATTATGAATGTTCGTATTAAAGACAAACGCTACTTTGTCAAAATTCCATCATAATAAATCACGCATCCAATTCTAGAAGCAATCAAATGACGCAAGTAAGGGTTGTTTGTAGTTAGTTGGAGAGCTTATTGCCCGTAGCATACTTATTATGTTAGTAAGTATACGTAGGTACTATGGAACTAACGAACGTGACCCGAATGTAGAGAGTCTTCGATAGATTCTGATGTTTCGTACTAATGGTAGGAATTAGAATCCGGCGCTGGGAATTTGTACGATCCATTTCACTATACTGGTTCTAATTTTGTGCTATTTTCGGACGCTAGTCCAAATCCAAGTTTATAATTTTTGTTTCGGATGTTAGCAATTTTACTTCAGAAATTCTAACATAATTGTTGATTTACAAGCATGATAATTTTAGTTTTCGAGCTACATTTAATAACGTAATATTTTTTATGCAATAATAGTGTATAAATTTCAGGGAAATTTCTTCTCTGTAAGCAGAGTGGCGCAGTGGAAGCGTGCTGGGCCCAAAATCCAGAGGTCCTTACGAAATCTGCCTTCCATCGCTGCCGCGCCTTTTGCGCAGACTGAGGCGAGCGATATTCGGGTCTCAAAGCCAGAGGTCCAGAGGTCCTTTGTCCGTTAACTTTTGAGTGGGTGTCCGATTTTGATGATTCTTTTTTTGTTCGAAAGGTAGCGCTTGTCATGACGTGGTACCTCATAAATTGGAGCGACATCTGATATTTTTTTTGTTAGGTCTGATTTGGATGGCTTTCATTTAATATGTAATTTTCGCTCTTTTCATACCTATTGTAAATTCATATGAAAATTACGAAGTCAGAACTTAAGCTTCAACGTTATTATCAAAGTGTATTTTATTATAAGTGATACAGAGCGTAGCTACCTCTCTTAAATGATCTTTCGCCATTTCCTCTTCTGTTGATCAGCAGTGACAACCTAATCATTTTATTTCAGACCGAGAATACGAAAATCCCTTTACAAACCCACTAATTTATAGTTAGAGACCTGGTATATATTTTACCTTGGTAACTGTAGGAAATAATGAACAAAATTTATGTATTTATAGTTATTTTGTATTTTCCTTAGAAATGGATTAGAGAGCATTGATTTGGGAATTCAAAAAGACTTATCTATACCAAAAATATTTGAATGTTGCGATATTGAAGTAAAATCATTAAATATAATAATTATCTGCATCTATCGGACACCGAACTCGGATCCACTAACATTCTTAAGTATCTTTGAAAATCTTCTGAATAATTTTACAAAAAAATATAAAAAGAAAATCATAATAGCTGGTGACTTTAATATTAATACTTTAAAACATAATTATGATAAGAAAATTATAACTTTATCTCATTTATAGTACAAGCAAATAGAAAAAACTCTTGTATAGACCATATAGACCATTGTAAAATCTTAAATTTTATCGAAATAAACGTTATTATTATTATTATTATCGAAATAAATATATTGTGTATAACAATAAAAATGCAGAATCATACATACGAGTATTGCCTCTTGGCTTATCAGATCACGAAACAGCGCAAATGCTTCGTATATCATGTAATGTTATAAAGTTACCTAAAGATATTTACTATGTCTTTAAAAGAGTTAAATTTGTTCCATAACTATATTAAAAGCTTAACTTTCTCTAATATTATATAAGGAAAACAATCTAAATTCAGCATTTAATGAATTTCATGATCTAGTATGTCTATTGTACAAACTTTGTTTCCCAAAGATAAAAATACAGATATCAAATCAAATTAATTCACTCCGAGACCTTTAATGATTATTTCATTGACATCACAAGTAACATGGACAACAATACAAGTTTAACAAATGTAGATAAAATAAGTACTAATATAAATGGTAATAAAACCCATTCTGTGTATACAACGTGTCCCAAAATTCAACGATAAGCGGGAACTGGAGGGTGCACTTGCTCATGACTAGGTACTTCAGGAAAAATAAGAATAAAAATTCAGCCCTTTCTGTTTTCATAAACAAATAAATTTTCGAAGATTTACACCCTTTGTGTTATTTTGAGCTACCACGACCTCAGTTTTTCAAATATTTCAGATTTGTTTTTTGTATCGGCAACCTAAGAAGTCCTACTATTCATCACAATTCTTAAAAATCCCAAAAAGTCTGCAGTTTTTCCACTAAACTCAAACAAACACCAAAATTCCCTTAAAATTTTGCAAGATTTTTACTTTCAGTCTACTTTGACTCATCATTGTGTAAAAAAAAAGTATGAACACTACTGCGACCAGTTTTTTTAAAAGCAATTCGCAATTATAAATTATACTTAATATACTTAAAAAAAAACTACTTCATATACATACGAAGCGCTCATACATAGTGAAGCGCTCATAGCCCGGCGGCTTGCGTCGATCCTAAGCGATCGACAAAGTTAAGCAACAGCGGGCGCTGTCGGTAGTCGGATGGGTGACCGCTAGTGGCAAAAATTTCTTGAGCGCTTCCGTGCTTCGGAGGGCACGTAAAGCCGTCGGTCCCGGTTGTTATCGATTGATAGCAGTCGTTAAGCCATGTCGGAGGCCTTCGGGCGGCTTCAAAACTTTCGACACTGGGTTGGCCACTAACCCCTCCACCAATCCGCACTGGAGCAGCGTGGTGGAGTATGCTCTATGCCTCCTCAGTAATGAGGAGAGACCCGTGCTCAGTAGTGGGCCATTAGTGGGTTGTAGCTTTATACATACGAAGTAATCTATGTAAAAATATTCTGTCAAGGGCGATCGCCTTTAAAAATACGGAATATACTTAAAGTTAATACAAACATATTTCTTTTAATTTTTCTACCATGCCGGACTCGCCGACCAGTGTGGCGCATTGGTTAACATGTCGAATCATCATTCACAGGATCCTGGGTTAGTTTGTATGATGAATTTTAATTTCTTTTCTTTACTGTGGCAATTGATTTTTTATTACTTTTATTAAATGCTCATTACGTACATTATTTTTTACCATGGCGTCATTTCGATATCTCTAATAGTTTGGGCGATGCCTTCAATCCCCACGTTCCTGGTAGACTTTTCAAAAATATTATTTCACACAACGCTGTTTCTCGCAATACCAGAGGCGACAAACATAGAATTATCCTTTTTGGTGCAGCCATTCAGAAGTAATTTCCCGCGTATCAAATAGAGAGCAAAATAGATTAACGAGATTGTCATGAAGCTATATTAATTCTACTGCAAGAAGTTTTTTGTAGTAAAACAAGAGTAGCTTTATCACAAGTTCTTTTGAGGAAAAATATTGGTGCGGCGAGGCAGGCAAGCATTCTTTGTGGAGCAGACGGCGTTCCCTGATAGCACTGACGAAGATGACACGTCCAACATTTTCATTGTTATTGTTATCAGGAAGTTCTTTGGACTAGCTTAGCTTCGATTTTTTTAAAGCGAGATAAAGAGATGGTCTGTGCAGGTTAAAAAAATAATGGCTTAAATTAAAAAAAATACTAGTGGTAGCTAGTGGTAGGTAGTTCAAGTATTTTAATTTTAGAAAGTGCTCACTGTGGAACCCTGATGCTCACAGTGAGGTACTTACTAAAGTATTTAAATGATGGTTAATATATAAAATAAAATAAAGCATATAAAAATAAAGAATCATTTTTATGTTAAGATCTTATTAAAAAAAATTTTTTTTCGACATTTCGTCAGGTGCTAGAACCTCTAAAATTATAACGTTTTTTGTCATACTTACATAATATTATTTTGGATAACAGGCATTTTCTAATATATGAGAAGGGATAAGTCTCATGTGATGAGAAGGGCATTAAATATGTACGTGCAGGGCGATGAGGTGATATGTAGACTGAATAAAAAATAAATGGAGAGGGTGAATAATGATATAGGGAAAACAGGGAATAAGTTCTTGCGATCAAAAAATGATAGAATTTAATAAAATAATATTTCATCGAGGTGAGAGAGTTAAGTTAAACATGGCGAATGAGATAAAAACCGATAAAATGGAATTAGAAAACCCGACTAAGGGATATTTTAGTATAAAGCTAAGCAAAGGCAAGGAACGCCATTTCCTGCAATTAATTGTGGAATGTAATATACAGATAAGTAAGAACTTTTAAAAGACAAACAAACAACCTTTTTCTTCATTGAGTAAAACTTAAAAGCAGCCGTTTTACAAAAATAATTCTAACAAAAGCAATACCGACTTCAATTTCCACAAGCAAGTAATATAATTAAGTAATTATATTATGAAACACAGGTACATAATATAATATGTAACGTTGAACATAATTATATTATAACCTTCTCTTATGGAAGTCGATTAATAACTGAAGAATTTTACTATTCCAAGTTGTAGATACGCTGCAGGTTCCATGAAAAATTGATTTCATTGTAATAAAATGAATCTCAAAGGAAGTTCGAAATGATGGCATGAATACTACAGCGGTAATTAAAGCAATGGCTCAAATTTACGAGCTGGCACGGTCGCAACTATTCAATGCAGCCAGTATTACTTTTGCACAGTATAATTTATAGCATTTGAAACTGCCATTGAGTGGAAACGACGAAGTTTCAAGCGTCGAAGACGTAAAATTAAATTTCGCTTTCCAAAGCTGGAAAGAATAACTAACACGAAAAGGCTATTTGTTTGTAAGAGTTAGTAAGATTACTGGCGTTAATGAGCTTTTTTGTACCTTTATACGGTTGAACAGTTACAATGATTTATTAGACTGTGCTTTTTGTCAGTTGCGACTAGTATCATTAAATAACAGTTTTGTGCGAGGCCTTACTTTTTGACTTTTGAAAAAACACGAACTCTTCTTTGCGGTTAGTATTAAAGCAAAGCTATCTTAGATTTTGGAATTATGTATGTATAGCGGCTTAAATATTTCGTGATTAACCTAACGAATCTTTCTGCATAATTTCAAGAGTGGTTATTAAATGTTACAATATGTTATTAATACCTATAAAAATATAGCTATTGCGCACTAAGCTTTGGAACAGCTTTTTTCCAAACTGCATGCAACACTACCCTAATTTTGTAGTCAATAACAACAGGGCAAAGTAGAATAAGCCTACGTCTGCCGGAGTAGGATGTGTGATATGAAATGAAGCTGTAGCCCGCGGCTTGGCCCACGTGGAGGTACTTATTAGTGATTTCAAGGAAACTCTCATCCTTTCTTACATAGTTTGTCCTCTTAGGAGTGGAATATGTCAAAATCCGTTCTTAAACTAGCGGCACGCTATGATGGCCGGTTTGACGTTTGTCCGCTCATGAAGTTCCGTATTAATTGATAACGACTTTGAAGGAAATAATTGTATTACTTTATTGACGATAGTGATGTGCAGAGATTCATAAATTTTATCGAATGTAGTTTTAGGTTTAGGACTCAAAATTTATTTATTAAATTGATTTCTAAAATGTATACAAGTGTAGAAAAATCAGTTTGCACCATTTAAGGGGTGAATGTACTTGTGAATATGAACAATTTTCACTATGTGGACAAACCTCTGAAATCGCAAAAAAATATCAGCTGTTTCATACAAAAGGTAAAATTTTTATTTTTATATGATATATACCACAACTCGGCATTTGGTTTTCTAAATTGAAAATTTTTAAAAATGGAATCTAATACGATCGTCACATAGGATCGCTGGCTAGCACAACTACTACCTCCGGCAAACTCGCGTCAATGCTCAATGCAAAACAAAGCAGTTTCGAATTGACGTTGCTTCGAAAAGTATAAACTGTCAGTGCAATGCGATTGTGATATAGTTTTGACCTGGCTTTGGATTTCAAATATTGATACTGCATTACTGTTGACCCTTGCTCGTTAATTTGGACTCTGTTCAAGCCCTTTGTTGTGGATTTCGTCGATATGACCGAACGTACGCACATCACTGTTGTAATGTGTCAAACCGGCCATCATAGCGTGCCGCTAGTGTAGTGGACTTCTTCTTAATGTTGAATGATCTTTCGTTATTATTTGTTAAATTATGATATTTTGTTTTCTATAAATTGTAATGTGGTCTATGACCTGCTAGATAGTAAACATAAGGTTGTCTCGAGCATACGGGTAGTGGAGTAGGCAGTCAAGTCAGAGCCACGGGTGAAAACTGATGTCAACTTGCATACAGGTGTGTTAAGCCTCCTTAACACACCTGTATGTAGTATGTAGGTACCTAACCTACATACTTTCCTATACGCGGAATACAACATAAATAAATGATAATATGTTCATTATCGTCATCCTCAAAAAAATTTAGCTTCGCTTCAAATCTAATCCAGCACCCTTCAGGCAATCCGACGTGGAAACCGTTGAGCCATAAGGGTCACGTCACTTTATTATTATTTCTCATTATGGTACAATTTTAATGCTTTGTTTTAATATGTAAGTACTTTGTTCTCAACTTTTCAACTTTAAAAGTCAAGTATTCTCGAGTCAAGTAAACTACGAGGCTTCAGACCCGGGTGAATTGCGAAAACAAGATTGATGTGAATACAGATAGTAAACTTCACTCGTTAATGAACACCAAGTATAAATTGTTCTGCGGATCCATCATCGAATTTATATAATAACGTAATATTCTATAGTTATACATCAACTTGTTTTCTGAATAAAATATAAAAATAAACTATCGCCCTTTTTAATGGTCATTTTCAAAACTAAACAAGAAAAATAAAATTTGAGATCAGCACACATATATTATATGTATTATCATAATGAACATTTTTAACCTTTTCTGCGCTATTAAAGATAAGTAATTAAATCTTTGATTCAATAATGGCGGTGGGCTTTAAATAAATGGACTATTAGGAGATGATTTTCTCAGGAAGATGGAAAAGTGTAGGTGGCACTAAAAAATGGTAATTTCATCAGAAGAAGTGGTGATAACGTAATGATTAAAAATTTGGTCATTACGAGGGGCCCGGGTTTGAACCTTAGGGTAGCCACTTCAGATTTTCACATGTGAGTTTTAAGCATTCAAACGTCACTAGTTGTAACATAACGGCGAAGGAAAACATAGTGAGGAAATTTGCATGCCGTAGAGTTAGCAATACTCAAAGATTTGTGAAGTCTGCCAATCCGCATTTGGCCAGCATGGGGAACTACTAATCCCAGAGCTGACCGACATAAATGGTGGGATAATGTATCAGAACAAAAATTGCCTGTCAGATAAAGTTGGTAACAAAAAACCGCCTGTTGTTAGATGGATTCCATTACAATATTGTGAATGTAAGAAGTATTTGACGCTTAATTTATGAAGGAGAGTCAAGTTAGCCAGGCATAGAATCTCACAAATATTAATATTCCTTAAGCAAGGTTCTGACGTCATTCCTTCATTAATTGGCTAGCATTATTACATACATTATCATAAGCAGAACAGGTCGGTTTGTTCTTCAAGGACAAATGAAGACTTAAAAGGACGTTAGCTCTTATATTTAAGAATAAACAAGCGGAGCAAAAGTTAGGTTTAGCACAATCAGAATAAATAAAAGCCACAACAATTGTTGTACAGTAAAATATCACGTTTTTCTCATTTATTTCCCTCTGAAGTGCATAAAATAAATGAAGAAAAAGGTTTAAGATAAGGAAAACATTATTCGAAATGGAAATATTGCTTTCATGCTAAATGTTTTATAAAGTTCCAAATAATAAAACACCTGCAAAACATGAAATGCACGCTTCAAGTTGCGAATTTGAGTTGATAGCAATTTATGGTGCGCATTTGTTTTCATGTTTCGAATTGGGAACAATGTTGAACTTCCATATTTTTTAGTTTGAATAAAATATCTAGAGGCATTTCGATGTCCATCCGTCACGTTGAATTTAATGCTCCCATTTTTTATGAAATGACAGAATGAGAAAATGTGACAGTAAAATCTAGTGAAGACATTTTTATCATAATATAAATTATGTTACCGTACGGACGCTGTCCCTTTGTCCATCCGCGTGTCCCATATGATCCCGAGTAATCCTGCCGACAGTCTTTTTGGTAACAGACCTATTAGTTACGGACCCTGCTTCCTTTTCAACTAAACTTTGCTTACTTTTAGTACATTTTTGTAATTGTGACCAGAATGAAAAGGTTATTCATCATCATCGTCATTACAACCCTCAACTATCCACGGGTCTCCTCTCACCATGTGAAGAGTACAAGCCATGCGGTAGGGTTGCCAGCTAAGATCATATTGGTATACTTCACAAACCATTGAGAACATTATGGAGAACTTTCATGTACGAAGATGTGTTTGCCGTCACCGAAACAACTGATACCTATTTATAACCTATAGGTTAACGTACATATTTTTTTAAATTTTGATTCCAGCTCGGTTCGGTTCTAAAGTTGAAGTTACTCGGCTATCACTGCTCTAAAACAGACCCTGAGCGTTAATTAATTTCGGCCTTATTCGAAATAGGGCAGCGGTGGTAACAGTTAGTACCGAATAAATTGTAGGTACTTGATCCGATCAGGTTAATCAATTTATGTCGTACTTGACTCGTGAGTTTAAGCTCACTCAATTGGCTTAAATGTTAGAGATGTAACTACATACATTTAAAATTATTTTAACAACAATTTAAATATTATTTCGGTTGGAATGGTAGGTAGGGATCTAATTAGGTATATATTTTTTAGAGGCGACCATCTCAGTCTTCAAGGATGGTAACACACCTGTGACTGATTTAGAACAAACACTTACGAACAGCAATAACTTTCACTAACAGTCCCTGCCCAAATCCTGGTCACGTTCTAATCAATAAATGTTCTAATATTCGATCACAGTTGTTATGGGCGGCAGCGGAAAGTGTTACTAAAAACTCGTTTGCTACCATAATTTCCTTAAAAAGAAGGAACAACAAATTATTTTATTTTCAATCATATGCGATCATATCATAGCCACTGTACCTCCTGAACCGTAGATAGATATATTTTTAAACAAAATTATTATTATTATTATTATTATTATTATGGTGTTTTAAAGTAGGGCATTACTGTGGCATAAAACATCAGAACTATACAAAATTTGAAATCCATTTTAACTAGATTGTCTCCGTTGCGATTAACTATTACTTGCACCTTTCGTAGCTCGGCTGGTGTTGGCAACTGTCCCAAAAATTCATAGATTATCTACTTCTCATGTGAGAGGTCTTTTTACAAGCTTTTAGTTAACTTGCAATGTAACAATGTTAGATGGAGTCTTGCAACTCAATTTTGAAGTAGATATCTTCAACCGATTGAGCTGAAATATTATACCTAATTTAGTTTGGATAACAATACATTGTTAACCATGGGACGTCGCTCTAAATCCAACATGGCGGCACGGGCGGCACACTCAAAATACCATAGGTACTAGTTATTTTTATTGCACTCCTACAATATGGGTAGGTAACCAATAAGTGAAAAGGCTTCAATCCTTACTAATACTAATATTATAAATGTGAAAGTGTGTTTGTTTGTTTGTTTGTGACTCTTTCACGTCGCAACATGGCTATTATATGGTATGGTTTATGTGTGTGGGGATAGTTAGGAGGGTGGAGAGTGACGTAGGCTACTTTTTACCGCGGAAAAACATCTCATTCCCATGGTAAGATCGATATTTTGTTAGTTGCTAGATATTTAGTTCCGGAGTTGTTAATAGATGGCGTTAGTAAATTTCATTTGCAACTTCTGAATCACGCTATCAAATACTACATGTAATTTACTTAAGTCATAGGCAAATGTAATAGGCTACTTTTTAGCTGAGATTCCTGCGGGAGCGGGACCTACGCGGCTGTTACCTACGGGTCCCGAAGCGAAGCGCGGGTGGTTCTCTAGTGATTTTAAAAATTAAGCGACATTACTCTAAAATCTAATATGGTGGATATTAAAAGATGGTGCATTAGGTACCCACTTGTTTTTAATGCACTCGTACAATATGGATATTAAATGCTTTTAACAATAAATTACATATACTCGTACATGTACCTAAAAGTAAACTGAATACAACGTAACAATAATAAAGCGACTCCCCAGCTATCGTCTTGGTTGGCAGTGTTGTTGAATTCGAAGCGTTAACGATTACCATTTCAAAGAAACAATGGGATTAAATATAACTTGCTATTAATATAAGTCAACACTTCAAATTTGTAGTTGGCTTTTCCTTTCGTGCACCGGTCCTGAATAAAGAATGAAAAACTACTTGGCTGAAACTATTGGAACAATGGTTAGGGAAATAATGAGAGCGAATATTTCAGTCCTATATTGTTCAGAGAGGTCGTGCTTTAGAACCAACAGGAACACAAAGTCATTGTAACTTTAAATATTATGGTCCTGAAGTCACGGCGTAGATAAACGTAAAAAGGTAACGTGCCTATTGAGTTGTAGGTACTTACTCCTGTACTTAATATAATAAAATTAATTTATGATGGGTCAGACAAAGGTTCCCATTTTACATGGATAAAAATGAGGTGCGTGATGGATAGAGGATACACGGGTATGGTATGGACATTAAGAGTTAACGCACATTTATCAAATTTAAAACTATTGCATATTTATGTATTTAATATGTTATTTGTAACTTGTGTTAGTATAATACATCGTTATTGTTCTTACTTCGTTTTTTAAATTTATTGCTGCCACAATTACCGTCTCACCAACACCAAAGGTTGACTGGTAAAGTACGCCTTAAGGCATTAAGTCCCTCTTTTGTAACTACCTAGTTGATGATTATACTTAATATTACAATAAAAAGTAAATAAATAAATAAACATCTTCTCGCTTCAGTGTTATACACTCCTTTGTACGAGAGTTCATATTATAATAATAATAACACACCTTTGTGTTGAATTGTACGCCAATCTAAGAAATAAATCTCTAATTTTAGTCTCTCTATGTGCCAGTCATACGTTTGTAATAATTATTGGGTTGATGAGACGCATGGAGAGAACTACAGTATTATTAATCCTCAACACTATTATAATATTCTACTTGGAAATTATATTTTAACTACATGTTCCCGCGAGTTCGTACGCGTGAAAGATTTTCCCGCGTTAATCCCGATCCCGCGGTAATTCCGGGGTTGTATTTGTATACCAAGATATACTTGTAAAACAGATATTATTGAAGTCCTTATTATGTTAAAAACTTGTACACTTAGCTTTACTAAACAAGGCAATAATATTTGATCTGGCTTACATCGTCATTATGATAATTACATTTCTAATAATTTAGTGCGTAAGGGTCAACTCACACCGAGACGAGACGCGACGCGACGCTGCGCGCAGTCTTTCAAAGAGCGGCTCAAAATAGAACTTTATTTTCTACACGAAAAGATACACATTTCATTGTGAGAATTCAGAATACGTTGCTTCATGCAGCGCTGCGTCTCGTGACGCCTCGCGGCGTAGCGCGGTGCATCGCTACGCAGCCGTGCATCATCGGTACGCGCGGCGTGCAAGAGCCGCGCTGCGCCTCCCAAAGCCGCGCGACGCCGCGAGGTGCAGCCGAGGCCACCGCCGTCCGTCCAGACTTCGTGGTGAATTGATGCGGTTCGGTCAAGTGTGCGAGTGAAAAAAGTGAAATTATAATGATAGATTGGGATCTTGGTATAATCGGACTTCCTGCAGAAGAGGAAGAGCACGTGGCGAATGTAGACACATTCCGCTGCGCCGCGCGACGTCTCGCTGCGCAGCGAGGCGTCGTGTTGCCAACGATTTTACGATGCACCTCGCGCCGTTGAGATGCGTCTCGCGGCGGTGCGCGGCGCAGCGCGAAATCACTGGCCTCTTCCAGTATCGTTGCGTCGCGTCACGTCTCGGTGTGAGCTGACCCTTGTAGTATATATGTAATATTTACTTCTTTACTTCCTTTTATGTCTTCCTTATTCTTTGTCCTCTTTATCCTTCTTTAGTTCCTTCCTTATATATCCTTGCCTTTGGTTATTACTTCGTTTATTGCTTTATTACTTGTATTTTACTTTATATCTGCTGAAATTGTGAAATGTTTATATTGACTACTTTTGATAATTTATGTAATTATTCCTTTGGCTTTTCACTTCTAGGACTATTTATAAATTATAAAAATGTTACCTTCTTTAATGTTTTAGTTCTTATTCCTGCTTTATTTTAATGAATCTCTGTAATTTTATATAATATGATTTCATGTTTATTTACTTAGATGACATTATGTCAATGTAACTGTGACGTCTCGCTAGTTTTTATTTTCTTCCAAATTTATTTTGTTATAACCTTCTCGGACTAATTTATAATTTGTAATTTAAAATTAGATACAATTTGAAAGAAGAACGCCGGCTCCAGAAAATTGAAGGAATCGGGTCAATAGGGCAGTGTGGAGACAGCCTTTGAGGTGTTCGCAAGACTTCTTCGGGCGAGGTCTTTGAGATTCGGAGGCGTATACAGGGCCGACCCGTGTCCCTGTTTCGCGGTCGTGTGCGTATCTATCTCGTTTCACATATCGTTCCGGTCGGGCGCGTGCTTGGTGCGCCCCTGGACCTGCTGCCGTCGACTACGTCGGGAGGCTCCGCGCGCAGTGCTGTGCGCCAGGGTCGCGCTACCCTCTTGTGCGCGTGGTAGCGCACCAGCCTCTACGCCTCCCGACCACCTGATCCCATCGAGAGATACGCCGGCCTCCACCGATCGAGTCGGTGCTTCCGACCCTCCGCCTCCGCCTGTGAGAACGCTCCAGGTCGTCTCCCCTCCCGTGTTTCTTTATTCTTTATTCTTTATTCTTTATTAATTGCAAACACATGTCACAATAGCACAAAATACATATATAACTAGGTATAGGCACACATATTATATATCTACTTCATATTATGGTCTGAGTGAACACATGTAAATACCTTGATAAGGTGTAGCAATTGGATAGGAGAGGCAGACATTATTAGAAAAAATTAAATTAAATATTATTATCATAGTCATTATGGTCATTATTATTATTGTCAACTCAGAATTGTCAAGATATTATTATTGTTTATTTTTTAATTTGTCTTGTCTTTTAGGTATTCATCTACACTGTAATAGGCTTTGTCAATGAGGAATTGTTTTAAATTTTTTATATATTTAGTATATTTTGTTTCTTTTTTTATAATGTTAGGTAGGTTGTTGTAGATTTTTATTGACATTGGATAGGGACCGTCACTATGCAATTTTAAATTGGATATTGCCTTCTGTAGGTTATAGTTTTCATTTCGAGGTTGATAACGACGAGGGATATCCTTTACTTGGCGATATAAAGTTGGGTTTATTCTTACAAATTTACAGAGTTCGAATATGTAAATGCATGGAAGGGTCAAAATTTTTTGTTCAATAAAATGCTGTCTACAACTTTCTCGTTGTGTAATATTCGTTAGTATCCGGATGCATTTTTTCTGTTGGATAAGTAGGTCGTGTGCGTTTGTGCTATTTCCCCATAGAATGACACCGTACCTAAGCCATGCGCTGGCATAAGCATAGTATGCTGTAATTGCGGTTTTTAAATTCGTAAATCGTTTCAGTTCTCTGAGTGCGTAAATAAATTTAGCAAGCTTTGTCTTTATTTTTTGTACATGGGCCTTCCAGTTTACGTTTGAGTCTATTTCTACCCCTAGGAGTGTGTGGGTATCTACACATTCTAAATCTATGTTATTATATGAAAAATTAATGTGTATTTGTTGTTTTTGTCGCGGTCGAAATTGTATCAATTTAGTCTTATTAAAATTAATTTCAAGATTATGGTCGTCCATCCAATTTATTATGTCATACATTATATTATTTAATTTTTCATTTAAATTGTCTTTATTATTACAAGAAACTATAACAGAAAAGTCGTCAGCAAACATTATGCAGGGGTAATTAATAATTTTAGGTAGGTCATTAATGTAAATTAAAAACAAAACACATCCCAGGACGCTGCCCTGCGGTATAGAATTTTCGACAATTTGACAGTCCGATCGTACAACTTTTACTTCACCCGATTTTTCTACAAAATACTCGACATCCACATACTGTTTACGATTTTGTAAGTAGGAGTTAAACCATTTATGTGGTGTGCCACGCACTCCTATGCCATATAATTTATTTAATAGGATATCGAAGTTGACTTTTTCATAAGCTTTAGTCATGTCAAACATTAATACTAATGGCATATTGCTTGTCATTTAGGATTTTTAAAATTTGGTCAATATATTTATATGTGGCGGTGATTGTGGAGCGATGTTTACGGAATCCGTTTTGTGCGTCGTCAAAGATATTAAATTTTTCGCAAAAGGAATATAATCTGTCACACATGGCCTTTTCGAATATTTTTGATATCACTGGCAGTAGGGCTATAGGACGGTAATTGTTTGGGTTCGTTTTACAGTTCTTTTTGTGTATTGGCTTTATAACGGCCACTTTTAATAAATCAGGAAACTCACCCTCTGAATAATTGCTTTTTACAAAAAAAAAATAACCGACTTCAATCTTGATAAGTAGAGATAACTCAAACACTACTCGCCAGATGGCGCTCAATTCAACATGTAAGTGTAAAGTTCTCGTCACTACAAATTAATGAAGCCCAAACACTAGATAACTGCAGTAAATCGTTGAGGAGTTCCCTCGACTGTCTTTCGGATTCATCAGATCGACTCCAGATCTTCATGAAATGGTAGCGCTTTAATGTACTTATGATAACATGAACAAACACACTAGTTGTCCATACAATTTTCGAAAGTTCCCCTCGATTTCTCTGAGATGCCATCATCAGATCCTGGTTTCCTTATCAGGGGACCCCACTGCGCATATCTACTTTACAACAAAAAAAGAATTATCAAAATCTGCCCAGAAACGACGAAATAATCGCTGAACGTACATAAAAAAAAAAGCATATATACGGTCGAATTGAGAACCTCCTTCTTTTTTGAAGTCGGTTAAAAAGATTGATTAATTAACGTAGTTAACGGAGGTGCCAATTCGTTGGCGCATCGTTTTATTAGCAAAGATGGTAACTCATCCACTCCAAAGCTGGTTTTGCATTTGAGGCTCCGTATTAATCGGATCACCTCACGTTGTTGAACTGGCCACAAGAACATAGTGTTTTCATTTGTGTGCATTACGGGCCGGCCGCGCGGGTGACCTGCGCTCGCGCTGCCAGCTGACTGCTGCGCCGCCGAGCGCCCGGCTGATGCAAACGTATTATTAAAAGTATTTGCGACTAGTTTAGGATCTGACGTTAATGTATTGTGGATAAGCAATTGAGTATTATTTTTTTGGTTTATGGATTTTTTATTTGTGTATTCTCTTATTAATTGCCACATAGACCTAATTTTATTTGTCGATCTTTTCATTTTTTTTATGAATTGTAGTTTTTTTGATTTTTTAATGACATGTTTTAGGGTTTTAACATATTGTTTATAGTGTTGTATTAGTATTTTATTTTTTGAGTAAGTGACATGGGTTTTTAAATATCTTTTATTTTTGCATGAGATTTTAATTCCTTTACTGAGCCACGGGTATTTTTTCCTCGACGGTATTTTAATTATTTTTTTAGGTATGCATAGTTGTAATGTATTGTATAATAAATTATTTAAAGAAATGTAGTTTTCATTTACAGATTTAGTAAGTGAGATGTAATTTAGCCAATTTATATCTTTAAGATATGATTTAAATTTATTCATGTTATCATCATTATATATTCTTTTTATTTGGAAAGATAGTTTATTTTTTAGTTTAGATAAATTGATTATTTCACTATTAAGATGTATAATTGTGCATTGATGGTCTGAGAATCCGTAATCTTTTACAGATGTTTTAAAGTTTTCGTGAAAATTTGTAAATATGAGGTCTAAGCAGGTTGAACAATTTTTTGATATTCGTGTAGGTTCTTTTATGTGTTGTTGAAAGTTATATTCCAACATTAAGTTTAATAAATCTTGCGATTGCTTAGAATGAATTAGTGTATTTGTATTAAAGTCTCCACCAATTATTATGTTATTTTTATTATATTTTAATATAAGATATTCTACAATAGTTTTTAATTGATTAAAGAAAATGTCGGGCTCCCTTCCATTCCAGTATAATGTCATAAGCACTAAATTAGATTTTACAATTTTTACAGCACAAACTTCAATTATATATTCTATTGACATGTCCATAATTTCTTTTATTTCCACATATTCAATATTGTCTTTAAGCAGAATACAAACGCCACCGCCAGTGTAGTTCTTCCGATGGTATGATGTTGCTACATGGTATCCTTCAAAATGGATTAGGTTTATTTTCGATGGTGAGAGCCAGGTTTCAGAGACGCAGATTGCAGAAATGTTTAGATCGTGATGTTCCTCTAAGAAGGCTTGAAGAGTATCACGCTTATTGAATAAGCTCTGCATATTTTGAAAAAGGATGTCATTAGTTTCGAAATGTACGAAAGTGGTTTTGATTCTTCTGTTCCTCATATGTTCCAGATTGATCTCCGGGTGTGTTTTGAAGGGTATTTTGATATTCATATGGCTGGGATAGTGATAATCGTGGATTTATCATTTCTGTTCCATTAATAATAAGTTTATTATTTTTTATTACTGCATGTTGTCCTTTTCGCCTTGCTTCCATAAGTCCTTCACGCAATGTTTTTTGTTGTTGCAATGCTTTCTTGTCAAGGTACTCTGTAACTGCTAAGCCTGTGTTTTTGAAGTATTGCTTATTTTGAAGTACATATCTTGTCATTTTTTTTGTGAGTAGCTCGATAACTAGTGGTCTCTTTTTATTGCCTTTTCTGCCTATTCTAGTAAGTTCTTCAATATATCCTGTTAAGTTTATATTAAGTATATCTCGAAATATTAATATTACACGTTCGTGTAGGTCATGTTCCGACTCCCAAATATTTTCATCCAGGCCAAACAGAACTAATTTCTTACAGTTGTCAGGTGAAGGAATTGTACTTTCTAGAGTTTCAGTAGGATTATTTTGTTTGATCTGTCTTTGTAGTTCAGAGATTTGTATTTGTAGTTTTTTGCTTTCTGTCTGTAATGTTTCTATTTGTGTATTTATAGTATTAATTTGTTTTTTCTGAAGGTCTTGTTCATTTGATATTGCTTTGATGCTCTGTGTTATTGTTTTTGTGATAGTGTTGGCAATTTCGCTTTTTATTGTAGATTTAAGTTCGATTAGTAGGTCTTGTTTGCTCTTTTCTAACTTTTTTTCCAGTACTTCTTCAAGGTCAGCGATGGATATTGATTTAGTTTTAGTTTGCATATTTAAGTTAGACTGATTGTAAAGAGTGTCGCCCAAAAAGCTTTGGTCTTCATCAGTGGTAAGGTTATAGTCAGACATCGGGCTTGTTGTTGGTCTTTTCCTCATTGTAACGTTGCTACGTTCACTAGTCAATTCTACAGTATTTTTTGTGGATGTGTCGTGTGAACGTACCGGGGTATTTGCATTACCTGTTTTTGGCATTTTACTTTGACAAAGCGGGCATTTCCAGGTGTTTTCTTTTCCCAGTGATTTTTTGAAGATTTCTATTGATATATTTGCACATTGCAAGTCATATTTGGATTCACAAACAGAGCATGACAAAAATTCTATCTCGTGAAGTTTATTAAAACATCCTGCACATTTACTTGTCATTTTTATCAGAATATTTAGTCACCTTGAACTTGTAGTTAGTAGTTTTTTGTTAATCTGGCTGTCGGAGCCGCAATTAAAAGCATCTAACTCTTGACCGGTGTCCAGCGGACGGCCAATAAAGCTGCGTCGCGTCCGTCATCGTGGTGCGCTGGGATTGGTCCACGATGATGCGAGAGTTGAAATCGACCAATCCGAACCTGCTGGACATCGCTGGACTTTATACGATCACGCCATATATTACTCGTTACATTGCACTTTTAAATTGCTACTATACGCTACATGTTCCTTTTGTTCGCGTCGCTATTGTACAATATTTTGGATATCCATTATACGAAGTATTCAAGAAAACGCCTCTTTTCTTCTGGAAACGTTCCAGTGGTCCTTCGAAATACAAATCCACAGTGTGGCCCTGGATACACTGCGGCCACATATTGATCCTTCAGAGCCGAATACTAAAGCAGCCATGGTTTACAAGAAGCTACAAGGAGCCTTGAACAAACCACACTCCAGTTGAACAAGAACCGGAAAGAAATACACGCAGCGCCTGGACGTAGAAGGTGGACAGTGCCGATACCTACAACGCGCAATCGGGTACGGTCAGCCAGCCATCCTACTCCCAGTCCTTTGTCTTTCTTGTGTTCATTCCGTGCTTCAACTGATTTCAGTTGGTGAATGCGAGTTACCCGTTAGCAGCCTAGTGTTAGCAGTCTACAGTACCTGACCTGAGCCTACGAGTAAGCTACATAAAAACGTAAGTTCTCCTTAGTTCCAATGGCCACCAAACAAAGTGTACACGACAGTCTAGAAATAACTAGCAAAAGTTCACGCGATAAATCTCCGTCTAAAGCTAGCGATGATCCGATTATTCGCGAACTTGTCAAAAGACGTGGTATCATAAAAGGCAGATTCACTAAATTTGTTAATTATTTGCATTCCATAACGGTCGATAATTTGAAAAATCATGAACTAATTGATTTAAAGTTGCGTATCCAAGGTATTCAGAACTTATTTATTGAATTTAATACCGTTCAAAGCAAGCTAGAGGAGTACGATGCAAATCTAGATGAACAGCTGACGGAACGGGAATTATTTGAAAACAGTTATTATAGTACTCTCGCGCAGGCCGAATTCCTACACAATAAAAATGCCAGTTCAAATAGTTCTCAACAGTGCGACAACAAACATAACGCAGTTAAATTACCGACTATCACAATGCCTTCCTTTGATGGTTCATACGAGAACTGGCTCGAGTTCCGTGATACCTTTACTTCCTTAATTCACAATTCGAACGAAATTAGTAATATCCAAAAATTTCATTATTTAAAATCGTCCCTTAAGGGCGGCGCAGAGTTGGTCATAGATTCGTTAGAATTTACTAGCGATAATTATGAAGTTGCATGGGAACTGCTGCTTAATCGATACAATAACTGTCGGTTATTAATTCATAATCATGTTAAGTCTCTTTTTAATTTACAATCACTGCACAAAGAATCGCCTAGTTTAATTAGAAAGCTTATTGACAATGTGTTGAAAAACTTACGTGCCTTGAAGATCCTTGGCGAGCCAACAGACTCATGGGACACTTTAATTATACACTTAGTTGTCACTAAACTTGATCAGGCTACGGAGCGTGAGTGGGAGCAACAAAAAAGCACATTATTATCCACTTGCAATGATTCCAAATCAACACTTAAAATTGGCGATCTACTTAAGTTCCTAAAAGACAGGGCTGATATGTTAGAAACACTGGCAGCATCACACAATAAACACCATAACGCTAAGTCTACACACACAAACACACACCATAAACCTAACATACATTGTAACGTTAACACTAACTCTAAGCCGCAGGTTCGCGACAACCAGTTAAAACATAACTGTCCGGCTTGCAACGCCAAACATCCCATATATTCATGTCTTAAATTCATACAATCTAATTTAGAATCTAAGCTGAAAGTCGTTAAATCTAATAAGTTATGCATTAACTGCTTGCGACCGGGACATACTGTTGATAGTTGTCGCCTCGGACCGTGCCGATTATGCAATATGAAGCACAATACTCTAATTCATAGCGACACCATAAGTGAAAGTAATCAGTGCGAATCTCATTCGTCATCGCGGACGACTGATGACCGGCCGGTGATTAACCTACATCCCTCGCTTCACCACCCCGCGCCCGCGCGTCCAGGCCCAGGCGCAGGTGCATCCATTCAAGTAAACAATGCACACATTGAAAATCATAGTCAATACACGCAATCGTCGTGTGTGCTCCTATCTACTGCATTAGTCGAGGTAGCCGATAGCAATAAACAGTATCATTTAGCACGCGCCCTTCTCGACAGCGGGAGTCAGCGATGCTTTATGACCAAATCATTATCCAATTTACTTAACTTACCAGTACAACATACCAGTACAGAAATACGAGGCGTTGGAAACTCAGTAACGCAGACGTCGGAGGTCTCTAATGTTGAGTTGAAATCACGCACCAGCCCTCATTATTATACACAGTTACAATGTTTTGTTCTGCCGAACATTACGTCATCACTACCAGCTGTTTCTTTACGAAGCGCACAAATTGATATCCCCGACGAGATTCAGCTGGCCGATCCACATTTTTATGAATCTCAGACCATCGACTTACTCATAGGTGCTGATAGGTTTTGGGATTTGTTAAAAACCAAAAAGTTAAGGTTACCAAGTGGGCCTTACTTAAATGACACGCATTTAGGCTGGATAATATCCGGTCCAGTAAACGTAAACAAACGGTTACGTAACAATGTTTATTGTAACTTTTCTCAATCGATCGACTTTCAGCTTCGACAGTTTTGGGAGTTGGAAGAAGTACCACGGTCAGCAGTCGATTCGCGCAGTGACGAGGAGCGGGCATGTGAGAACCACTTCATCCAAAATACGACGCGCAATGATGAAGGAAGGTTTTCTGTACGTATCCCCTTTAAATTTTCACCTGATAAGTTGGGTGAATCATTCTCCATGGCCGAACGTCGATTTCTTACATTAGAAAAGCGACTACAACGCAATCCTAGTCTCAAAAAATTATATTGCGATTTTATTAACGAATATTTACAATTAGGTCACATGATTCGTGTCGAATCCTATGGAAACCCTCATTATTTCTTAGTCCATCATGGAGTATTGAAAGAGCAAAGCAGTACGACCAAATTGAGAGCCGTATTCGAAGCTAACGTCCCTACTAGCACCGGTGTCTCATTAAATGATTTGCAAATGGTCGGTCCACCTATTCAGGGTGATTTGCTATCAATTTTATTGCGATTTCGACAACATAAATACACGGCATGCGCAGACGTCGAAAAAATGTATCGGCAATGTTTAATTGATAAAGATCAACGCGATTTGCAGCTCATTCTATGGCGAGACGACCCGTCCGAGCAAATAGGTATCTATCAGTTACAAACAGTAACGTACGGAACCGCCAGTGCTGCGTACCTTAGTTGCCGATGTCTAAAGCAACTTGCAGTCGACTGTGAGGATCCTGAGGTTAAACGCATAATTAATGAGGATTTCTATGTGGATGACATGATCACGGGTTGTGACGATAAAAATCTTTTGTTAGAATATTGCGCTAAAACTACTGATGTTTTACAATCCGGTTGCTTCCCGTTGCGCAAGTGGTTGTTTAACTTTGATTGCCATGACACAGACATGCGGCGTTCGGGCGGCACATCAAAACCTTTAACCCTAGGCGAAAACGTTAACGCAAAAACGTTAGGGTTAGGTTGGTATAATATTAGCGACGAATTTTATTTTAATTCGCTTATACACAAAACAAACGCAGCACAAAAAATAACAAAACGTGTTATTATGTCAATAATATCACAAATTTTCGATCCGCTAGGCTTGCTCAGTCCAGTTATCGTAACTGCTAAGGTTTTGCTTCAGAGGTTGTGGTTATTGAAGCTGGACTGGGATGACGAGGTACCAAGCGCAGTCGCACAGGTTTGGTTCGAGTTTACTAACGCCTTGCCTTTACTCGAAACGATTCGAATACCACGGCATGTTATAGGTGGCGCTCCTATGTATTTAGAACTACATATTTTTACCGACGCTTCTGAAACGGCGTACGGGACGTGCGTTTACGTCCGCACTATCAATATTAATGGTACAATTTCATGTAACCTATTATGCTCGAAGAGTAAAGTTGCACCCCTGCGCCCTCTAAGTACTCCAAAACTCGAATTGTTAGGGTTTCAATTAGGAACAAGAGTCTACGAGAAAGTACGCGAATCGCTTCGCTGTAAATTTCGAAACGTAGTGTTTTGGTGCGATTCTACTATAGTGTTAGCTTGGCTACGCATGGCACCAAACACATTAAAAACTTTCGTTCAGAACCGAGTAGTCGAAATTCAAGACTTGACTAAGGACGCGTCATGGCGTCACGTTCGGAGTAAAGACAACCCCGCCGATTTAATCTCACGAGGGATTAGTTTGTCAGCCTTATCAGCCTCCACTTTCTGGTGGCACGGGCCGTCATTCCTACAGGAACCTAGCTTCGATTGCAACGCCGCAGGTTCTAATGATTTCCCGGATATCGCGGCTGAATCGTTGCCTGAAATTAAATCGAAGGCAGTGTTTTCATTAGTAACTGACACACAATCGTCACAGTCTTTATTTCCTTTCTCTCGTTTCTCACAATTGACTCGCATGAGACGCGCTTGTGCCTACGTACTACGCTTCATTCACAACGCGCGCCATCGTAGCAGTCGTAGGAGTGGCCAGTTATCATTAGAAGAATTAAATAATGCAGACACAATATTAGTACAATTTTCGCAACAAGAATCATTTCCAATTGAATATAATTTAATAATTAATAATAAACAATTAAAAGGTAATCACAATTTAGCTAAATTTACTTTATTCGCGGACAATAATAAAATTCTACGAGTCGGTGGACGTATAAAATACTCTCCTGACTTCTCATACGATAAGAAGCATCCTATATTGATTTCTGCTAAACATTGGTTTTCAGTATTACTATTTCGTCACGAGCACAAGCAGTTACAACACGCCGGTCCGCTAGCACTTTTATATAACGTGCGTGAGTCGTATTGGCCGGTAGGGGGCAGGAACCTCGCCAGGCAAGTGGTGCACAACTGTGTGACCTGCAGGCGTTTCAAAGGTAAAACGTTGACTCCTATTATGGGGAATTTACCTCGCGAGAGAATTACTCCATGTTTTCCTTTCTTTCGCTGTGGAGTGGATTACGCCGGACCAGTTCACGTATTGAATCGCAAAGGCAAAGGCTCGCGACTTGTTAAGGCTTATGTTTGCTTGTTTATCTGTTTTACGACGCGAGCTGTTCATCTGGAACTTGTAAGTGACCTTTCGACAGACGCATATCTACTAGCTTTAAAAAGGTTTATCTCGCGTCGTGGTAAGCCAGCAGAAATCTTTTCCGACAATGGTAGGAATTTTGTTGGTCTTATGAATGAATTCTCTAAATTCTTATCTAAATGTTCTGAAGACATCATTGAATACGCAACTGATCAAAATATTAAATTCACATTTATCCCGGCATATTCTGCACATATGGGTGGCTATTGGGAGGCAGGAGTACGCTTATGTAAACATCATTTATTACGGTCTATGGGTAACGCGCATTTAACATTTGAGGAGTTGAGCACGATCTTGACTCAAGTAGAGGCTGTCCTAAACTCCCGTCCTATGAGTCCTTTATCCTCAGATCCCGAAGACTATCTACCTTTGACTCCTGCTCATTTCCTGGTTGGCCGTCCCCTGACAGCGCCCGTCAGCGCCGACCTCATTGACGTTCCCACGCTAAGGCTCAATCGCTACCAGAGGGTCGAACAAATTCGCCAGCACTTCTGGATGAGATGGGCGAAAGAGTACATCTCCGAGCTGCAGACAAGAAGCAAGTGGCGCGAGAATAATGACGATTTACAACCCAATACGCTCGTCGTGATTAAGGACGACAACGCACCCCCTCTTCGCTGGAGCTTGGGTCGCATCGTGACCACGTTTCCTGGGCGAGATGGCATCAGCAGGGTCGCAGACATTCGGACGGCTTCAGGAGTAGTGAGACGCGCATTCTCTAAAATCTGTCCACTTTTTGAAACGACTACATTGGAAGCGGGTGCTTCCAAGGCCGGGGGCATGTCGGAGCCGCAATTAAAAGCATCTAACTCTTGACCGGTGTCCAGCGGACGGCCAATAAAGCTGCGTCGCGTCCGTCATCGTGGTGCGCTGGGATTGGTCCACGATGATGCGAGAGTTGAAATCGACCAATCCGAACCTGCTGGACATCGCTGGACTTTATACGATCACGCCATATATTACTCGTTACATTGCACTTTTAAATTGCTACTATACGCTACATGTTCCTTTTGTTCGCGTCGCTATTGTACAATATTTTGGATATCCATTATACGAAGTATTCAAGAAAACGCCTCTTTTCTTCTGGAAACGTTCCAGTGGTCCTTCGAAATACAAATCCACAGTGTGGCCCTGGATACACTGCGGCCACACTGGCTGTTTCGTCCTTTCTTGTCACGGGTTGAGTGATGGCGGTATTTGTCGATTGTACTTTAATATATTTTCACTCAGTTTATGCTTAAATTTTTAACACTGTAACTATTTCCACTGTGTTTATAACTTGTTTGGACAATTTTTACACTTTATAATGCACTTTTAATCACTTTAATTGTTAAAAACTTCGGAGCGATATTGAAAACAATGTTAACGGGTTATTTTCATCTACCCTCCTTCAGTGACTTTCTTGTTTTAAGTGACTTTCTTGTGTGACTGTTCTTGGTTAACTCGCTTATTTTTATACAGTGTTATTGTGACTTGTGACCCACTAAGAAAGAGAAGTACATCTTTTATTCCTTTTAAAATTCTTTTTATTTTATCTTACCCCTTAATAACATTACAGTTTGGCGCCCAACTAAAATCTTTTTCTAAATTCTAAAATAACACTAGCTCTAGTGGAAATTTCGGTTCTATTTTTGGCTTACTCTCTTTTGTCCAACTTCCCCTTTTTATTATAACGACCCTGAGATTCTTTTCCCTAGCTTTTAAATCTTTCTTGGTGGGACAGGCTTTTTACTAAAATTTGTCTTTTTTATAATCTTGTTTCTTTGTTTTATATTTACCTTGAAATGTATCTTTTTTCAGGATATAAAAGGAAAGGACTCACAATTTAATACCTATTATAATATTTATTTACGTTTATTATACAATTCTAACTATAATATTATTTATTCATTCTTTTTATCTTATGCTACTTATATATGTTCTTTCTTCTTTTCTTTTATTTATCTTTTCTATCTTCATCGACTTGGTGACTTCGTATTTTGGCTTACTCGAAGTCCATTTTTTTTATATTCATCTTGTAGTTGTAGGTGTTATTTCTTTTCCTCTTTCTGAAAAGAAATGCTTTTTTTAAACTGAGTAGCTAAGCTCGGTCACTTCCTTAATTCTCTCTTATAGAATTAGGAACTCTTTCTTTGTCAGATCTCTTATTCTGACTCTTAATAACTGTCTTGGTTATTTCTTACAGAGCGGACTACAACTCTATAAATAAGCCTACGGTACGAGCGGGTTGTGACTCGTAAAATAAGCCTCCACTAACCTTTTCTACTGGGTTTTCAGCGTGAGCGGATCACAACTCCTAAAATAAGCCTATGTGATTGTCTAGTGTTACCATTGGAGTAGGCGTCATTGAATGTGAACCCTAGCCCCTAACTCTGCAAGATTGAAGTATGATAGAGAGGTATGGATAGGATAATGAATGTGGATGGTAATCACTATTTTTACCTCAAAATTTTTTGTTACAGCCAAAAAAATTTTTACTTGGGTGGGGGATAAACTGTAATGTTATTAAGGGGTAAGATAAAATAAAAAGAATTTTAAAAGGAATAAAAGATGTACTTCTCTTTCTTAGTGGGTCACAAGTCACAATAACACTGTATAAAAATAAGCGAGTTAACCAAGAACAGTCACACAAGAAAGTCACTTAAAACACGGGAGGGGAGACGACCTGGAGCGTTCTCACAGGCGGAGGCGGAGGGTCGGAAGCACCGACTCGATCGGTGGAGGCCGGCGTATCTCTCGATGGGATCAGGTGGTCGGGAGGCGTAGAGGCTGGTGCGCTACCACGCGCACAAGAGGGTAGCGCGACCCTGGCGCACAGCACTGCGCGCGGAGCCTCCCGACGTAGTCGACGGCAGCAGGTCCAGGGGCGCACCAAGCACGCGCCCGACCGGAACGATATGTGAAACGAGATAGATACGCACACGACCGCGAAACAGGGACACGGGTCGGCCCTGTATACGCCTCCGAATCTCAAAGACCTCGCCCGAAGAAGTCTTGCGAACACCTCAAAGGCTGTCTCCACACTGCCCTATTGACCCGATTCCTTCAATTTTCTGGAGCCGGCGTTCTTCTTTCAAATTGTATCTAATTTTAAATTACAAATTATAAATTAGTCCGAGAAGGTTATAACAAAATAAATTTGGAAGAAAATAAAAACTAGCGAGACGTCACAGTTACATTGACATAATGTCATCTAAGTAAATAAACATGAAATCATATTATATAAAATTACAGAGATTCATTAAAATAAAGCAGGAATAAGAACTAAAACATTAAAGAAGGTAACATTTTTATAATTTATAAATAGTCCTAGAAGTGAAAAGCCAAAGGAATAATTACATAAATTATCAAAAGTAGTCAATATAAACATTTCACAATTTCAGCAGATATAAAGTAAAATACAAGTAATAAAGCAATAAACGAAGTAATAACCAAAGGCAAGGATATATAAGGAAGGAACTAAAGAAGGATAAAGAGGACAAAGAATAAGGAAGACATAAAAGGAAGTAAAGAAGTAAATATTACATATATACTACACCCTAATAGAATTTATTATGAGATAAAAGAAAAATATTTATGACAGTTATGAGCAAAGGAGCTTGGGCTTAACACTCAACGAAATATTGTTTCTTACGTCTTTATAAATAGAGTTTAAAATTCTAAAATTGATTGGTAGGATGATTTAATAGGACAGCGGTGGGACCGTAATGAAATCATGGCACGTATAGAATTTTGCAAAAATTAGCCAGCTTAGTAGGTTTGCAATCGAGGGACTATAAAGATGACAATAGAATTAGATAGTTATTTACCGACTTCAAAATAGACAAGTAATAAAATGAAAACATCTTTAACGCAGTGGAAGTGAAATAAATACCTACGTAATATTTATAATAACCCAAAAGCTACTCGTCAGCTTTCGATTAATTATGAAAATTAATCATACAAATAAAAAAAGACGTGTGGCACTCGGAGACTGCCGCGGTAAAGCTATTGCATAGCATTATATATAAATTAACAAAACAAAAAATAATACTACATTTGTGATAATAATAAAAAAATGTATGTATATAGAGTACTAACTCATTTTCTTTCACTATTTTTTCGTGACTTTCTTCATTAATAAATGCACTTTGTTTATTCATATTTAAAACACTTTGTACACAAATTATACGAGTACAGATATTCACTGTTTTACAGTGGGCCAAGAAAGTGGTGTACCAGTTTTCATTTATTTGCCTAGTTATCAAAAGTTACATCAAAGTTCAGAGGCAATATCACTGAAAGAGACGCATAATAATGACGTAAGCCTAATTGTTAAGAATACGTACATCATAACGTCACATTATAGGTGCAAGACATTTTAATCTTTATTAGAAACGGATAATGCTTTAATTTGTGCAAAGAAGATTTAAATATTCTGAACAAAAGCATAAGAACTATTTCAGTTGACAAAATAATTCTTTTTAAAAAGAAAATTGACATTTGACATTTAAGTCCTACAACGATCTTTTGGCGCGTGAATGACGTGTGGGTGACAGAGACAGTGCCTTACAGTTTGCCTTGCCTGTATGGCACTGTCTCTATCACCCTCAAGTCATTATAGTGTCATTTTGCATGTTTTAAATCTAAATCATTGAGATATTATGTACTAAAGATCTAAATACGCGATAATTCGACTATTATGAATACATGTTGTCGATTCCAACGCCTTATTTAATCCAGATCTACATGTAATTATTCTTAAAACACCGAACCGACGCGGCGACGGGGTGAAAATCAAATGTTTGACAGGTAAGATTTGTATGGGAAATTAAAATTTTCATTTTTAGTATTTTCCTCGCAATTTTTCCATATTTTCTCATCGCTGCAACCTTCCCTGAACTTCCACGAATATTTCAAGACTAAAATTAGCCAAATCGGTTTAGCCGTTATAAAGTAAAAGTTAGTTAACTCAGTTAAAAGTTCTGGTATTTATCGATGTGTGGGTGCACAGACATAGTAACTATGTCTGTGTGTGGGTGATGGGGGTGTAATAATTTTTTCGTTACGAAATTTTTGCATTCGGTCCCCGCGCCCAAGGCCCGCGATAGAAGCTATGCAATAGCTTAAAACATACAGTCGAATATAAAACATCTTTCTTTTTTTGAAGTCTTTCTTTCACCAGAATCTGTAGGTACACCGTACAAATGAATGGAATAATCTTAATAATTGGCAAATTACGCATCATCCACCATGTAAAGTCGGCCACGACATACACACTGATGGGTAACTAATAAAAAAGGATTAAAATTTCGTTACACTTTACGTGTTACGAGCTCACGCTTAGCTTTAGGTACAATATATACCTACTCCTAAATTACCAAGCCGTATTCACACAGGATATGATTTTACCTGTTTTCATCTGGTATTTTATAACATTTTCTTATTTACGAATACCTAAGTCATCTTCATGACTCAGTACTCATGTTCTTAAACGTGATATTTGAAATTATCGCTTTCATACATCATATTATATATAATCGTAGAGACTTGACCTTATATCTCTACAGGTTGATTTATTTACGTGTCATACTGTTACGCTCAGAGTAAGCCTATAAAAGTAATGCTAGCGAATATGATAATGCGGGAATTCTAACCTCCAGTATATTCTAATATCCGTCATTATTTATGCATGCTGTATAATATGTATATATATAACTTAAAACAACACGCGTAATGGAGGTGGAAGATCGAAATCCCCAGCGAGCAAATTTTGTTTTTCTGCTCAAGCCATACTTAAGTTTATTATGAAAGTTACTCTGTCTTTCTAAATAGATCAAAGTAAAGCTTTTACCCTAATACGGCGAATCGTTTTGGATAAAACTTTATACGAAGAAGATTTCACCATCTAGGCGGTTAAGAATTCGGCCTCCAACGCGATTGGTTCGGATTCCCTTTCTGAGTTTTTGGAGCAATGTATATTTAAGCATTTTAATGTGCCTATAATAGTGAAGGAAAACATCATGAGAAAACCTGCATACCGGAGTGTGTCTAAAAGTTAAAGTGAAATCTACCCATTCGCATTTGCTATGACCAGCTCACCGCACGCTACACTATACTGCTTGCGCTTATGGTTAAAATGGCTACTATTGGAAAAACTCAGAGCGCGACAAAGTGCTACTTATTTATATTAATAGTACTTTTCATCATTGTTAAACAAATAGCAGTTTCTTAAAAGTTTTTGAAGTTGCCTTCAAAAATTTTTACCTCTCATGGATTACCGTCGTAATTACACAATTTTGTGAGCGATTCTTTGTAATCTTTTTCTTTTCCTATTTTTTACATAATACAATTCATCTGATTTTGAAAATGGAGTTCAATAGTAAGCAACTATAACTTTAATATGTGTAGAAAAGTGTGAAATAAGATTGGCGCTATTGTAGTAAGAGGGTAAAATTTAATAGCACCTTTGCTGCTTATGTTATTTTGAACTACGTTAATGCATATAGAGAGGAGTTCGTGTACAACAGTCTAATAAACTATTTTAGTTCTCAATATTATTAAATCAGAACACTCTTCATTCCGTGTACAACTGCTTACTCAAACTCGTATCATAGGTATATCTTCGCTATCTAGGGTCATTTTGATCAGTTTCTGAAATATCATTTATTCACCCCTGGAGACTTTTTTACTTCAGACTCTATAATTAAGAAGGTATCCATAATTATTGCTGGTTTATTACTCCCGATACATCTTAAATAAAATTAATTCATGTAGTAGGTGTAGGTCCTGTATTTGATATCACGAGTACGAATAACTAATTAATTAAGTATTCTAATAATTGATGTAAGTGAATCCGACTTAAAGCGAGTAGCTAACTTCACTCGTATCTTGTTAAGTAACGTAGAGCAGAACTAAATAATGAACAGTGAACAGTCACAGAGTGGTAGTTAACCGCATTTGCGGTTTCCGTGTTAACTAGAATCTGTCATGAAGACTCAAGTATCTAGTATATTTAACTACCTACCTTTATTATTTGCGACCATTTGTGTTTTCTAGGTCAGAATAAATTAATCCATAAGTGCATTTATTTCTTAATTATAGAATAAAAACTTAAGTGTCAGCTAATCATGGCAAGCGTGCAGGTATTAACTCGATAATTACAAACATAAATTAAAAATTTTATCTGTATTTTATACAACACTTGTTATTGAATTAATAATGATTGCTTTTAAAGATGATAGAGACATGAATTGCTTTTGCGCAAAAAACCAAGTTGATTAAATTTGATTTGGATAGATAGTTTATTTCTTTCATTTCGTAGCGTTTTCTTAAATAAACAAGAACAAATAAACATACAAATTAACACAAATTTAATCTAATAATCATTGTCGTGGAATCTTTTTCTTTAATATCAGTTTTTCTCTGAGATTTTTCCTGTACAGAAATTGCACAGAGTTTCATTTTTATAAGAATTACTGAAAATTCGACATTCGAGTAGAGAAACACACGGTGTAGCTACGTTTCTCAATATACTCGTAATTCATGACGGGAGCTCGCAAAGCGACATTGTAACAGGCTTTGTTTCATAGGGACTGCTCCTCGACATTATTATCATTGTATATCTAATTTACATATTTACAAAATTTTATGAAGAAAATATATCCACATCCATTTTTTTATGGAATTAAGGTAGCAAACGAGCATACAACACCACCCTTTCGCTGCCGCTGACGATTGCGACCGACCTTGAACAAGACTCAATTCAGGGACTAGGATGGTTAGCGCAGTTAACAGACGGTTTAAAATATTAGTTTGTTAGTAAGCGTGACAAGGACTGTTAGATGATTGATACATATTACCTATTGTTGAAGATTGAGATGGTCGCCTCTAATACAGTGTAACCGGTACTAAATAAACGTTTTTAAATCAGAAAAGTGTATAAAGTGTGAGAGTCTTTTAAGGTAGTAGGTAGGTATCTGGTATACTATAATATACTTAGTATAGTGCGCGCGTATACCCTCACTTAATTCCCCGTATTGCGAATAACGTAGAGAGAAGAAATATAGCTCACTAACATCCATTACCTAAGAGCAAAGATTACCTAATCTGCCCCGTGCGGGAATCGAACCCGGAACCCCATTACCAACTAGGCTACTACTACTAGGCTACGGAGACGTCAACCTTACTATAAATCGGATGATCTTTAAGCCATAGCCAGTCAACAATCGGCCGTCCAATCCGCTTAGCAGTAATCCACTCAGCCTACAGGCACTACCGACGTAGAAAGTAATAAAAGATTCAAGCGTCCGTTTGTACAAAAGAAGGGCGATTGTTATTAACTGCTACACGTTAGTCCCCAGAAAAATCTATCGATCTATCTCTAACGGCTTATGTAGACAGCAATTAGAAATAACAAGTCTTTCGAGGTTCTTAGGTTCTCAATTCTATTATAATTTCATTGTTCACGAGTCAATACTTTCATTTACATTAACCAATGTTAGCCAGTAGTGCATGCGTTATAAAATACTTAAGAAAAGGAATATAGAAAACAAAATATGGTAAATAAAGCACTAAACCTTCTCTGAAGTGAAATTATTTGCGGCGGCTGCAGGTGGTATTACTAAACTAAGTTCGGTAGGACTTGTAGCGCAATTTAGAGAATGCCAAAGGTCGCGCGCGCCGGCCCGAAAGTACCTATGTACAGGTAGGTACTCCGCAGTCCGTACGACGTTGAACGCAATTTACTTACGAAGGCTCAATTCGATTTGTCAATTGTCAACTGAAATTAGGTACTTCTAATGTGAAAGATCTGTGAAATATATGTAGGCTAGCTGTTGCCTGCGCCTTGGCCTGTGTGAAAATTGCGACTGATTTTAAAATAAATCTCAACCCCACTGTACCCCGTTAGGGTTTGATGTATCAAAAATGTTGACGAAGTTGTTTTTTTATTTCTAACATAAACATTATGGGCAAAGTTACTTATCTGCTTTAAAATCGACGATATTTCATACAATTAAATTACTGTACTACTGTACTAAGTACTGTGTAATACTGTACTAGCATTCATGTCTTGAACATTTACTACAGCAAGACCAAAATATACGAAAGTGATTATTTTATTAGAATTGAAATGAAGGAATATTTCAGGGTTTCCAAGAATGGGCTCATTTAGTAAACACTAGCTGTGCCCGCAGCTCCACCCGCGTGGAACTCGGTGTGTCATAAAGTTTTTTCTGCGTGAATTTCGACTAAATAATAGTGGATTATAGTATATTATTCCACACATAAGAGAAGTAGAGAATTGATTTTTACTATATTTTAATCACACCGTACAAAAATCTGTTCTGTACATGATAAGAATATCGATAAAAAGACTAAGATATAAATGCAGAGGTTTTTTATTTTAAAGTTGAAGCAGTGGAGTCCATGAGTTTAACCATGATATCTATTAAAAAATATATTTTTTAACTTTATTAGTAGTTTTTCATTCGACTGCCAAAACATAAAACCAGAAGCGAAGAATTGTTATGGTTGCAGCTCACCAGGAAGCGCTGCAGTTGTTATCATTTTACAATTACATTTTAATCGTCGTAGAATTTTTCAAAATTGTTAATTTGGTTTGTACTTGTTAATGTGTAGATCTGTAGATATAGACACAGATAATATATAGATATTAATAAGCCCGCAACTTCATTCGCTCATAGGAGTTTTTCCCGCGTAAATCCCGATCTCGCGAAAAGTTACAAACAAAAAGTAGCCTATATAATGCTCCATAACCTCCTTTACCTCCCACTGAAAGGTTCCAGAACCTCCTTTATCTCCCAGTGAAAGTCGCATAAAAATCTCAGCCCATGACTTCACGCATAGAAGTTTTCCCGCGTGAATCGTTATTCCGCAGGAATTCCAGGGATAAAAAGTAGCCTATATATTAGTTCACAACTTCCTATATCTCCCAGTGAAAGTCCCATAAAAATCTATGCCCGCATCTTCGCGCATTTGAGATTTTCCTGCGTGAATCCTGATCCTGCAGGAATTCCGGGATAAAAAGTAGCCTGTACATTGCTCCACAACTTCCTCTATCTCCCAGTGAAAGTCCCATCAAAATCTAAAGCCCACGACTTCGCGCGTTTGAGTTTTTCCTACGTGAATCCTAATCCTGCAGGAATTCCGGGATAAAAAGTAGCCTGTACATTGTTCCACAACTTCCTCTATCTCCCTATCTATCTAGTCCCATAAAAATCTAAGCCCAATGACTTCACGCATAAAAGTTTTCCCGCGTGAATGCTTATCCCGCGGGAATTCCGGGATAAAAAAGTAGCCTATATGTTACTTCACTACTTCCTCTACCTCCCAGTGAAAGTTCCATAAAAATTAGCTTATACATATAATGCTCCAGTACCGCCTTTATCTCCCAGTGAAAGTCCCATAACAAATTTAAGCCCGCGCCTTTGCGCGTAGGAGTTTTTCCCGCGTGAATCCTGATCCCGCTGGAATTCCGGGATAAAAAATAGCCTAAATATTGCTCAGGAATCTCCGTAATCTTTTAGTGAAAGTCCCATAAAAATCCGTTCAGCCGATCTGATTCAGACAAACAAATTTTATTTTTAGATTCATGTTCTAGTACTGTTTCTGAACCCCCCTATATATTTTGTTTTGTCAATTTTGTAAAAAAACAGACACGACTTTTCTACGCTCTTATTATACCTATAGATTAGGTCTGTTCTGGATAGAAATTACTCGAAACCTCTAAAACGCTTAACAGAAAATAAAACCCCATTCCTATTCTTAAATTGCTCAACACGAATTCATTCTCCTGTTATAATTATACCTACCATAGAAATTAAATCTATACTAATATTATAAAGCTGAAGAGTTTGTTTGTTTGTTTGGTTGAACGCGCTAATCTCAGGAACTACTGGTTCGAATTGAAAATTTTTTTTTGTGTTGAATAGACCTTTTATCGAGGAAGGCTATAGGCTATATAACATCACGCTGCAACAATAGGGGATCGGACAGTAATCGCAAAAAAAACAAAATCGTAGTTGGAAATAATCTTTGTATAATAAAATGAATACTGGAATGTAATTTTGGTTTATTTAACAAAGATTTATATTTTTAAACCATTAATTAAAATTTTAATTTTGCACTATATTTTATCTGTTCGCCATCATACCTGAAACACCAATCACCAGGTGTGACGTCATTTGTAGGGAATCTGACATCTGATAATCAGTCAAAGTCAAAATCAGTCAAAATGAAATTAAGTAAACAAAACGATAAGTTTAGTCCATAGGTTTAGTCATATAACCTCCTCTGTGTACGGTAATATTCGAAACCTTTCTTTTCTGCGATTTTTAGCTAAAGTGTAAAGTTTGCTTATTTAGAGACATCTTAAAACTTTATAACACCATAATGGAACCAGGTTATACGAAAGCTGATAACCGAAATCTCCCAAGGGTAGATATTTTGATGGTCGGCAATTTCTTCGCTACCAATCCCAACTTTTGTGCTGCCGAATTTAGAAATGTAAAAACATCTGTGTAAGTATATCATTCAATCAATATTTTTTGTTTAATGAAAGTGAATTTACAGCGGAAATAAGATAACCTAACCTAAACTTTTGTTTCATGCACATAGTTATAATCAAGCTTAATATGTTTTTGTTTGTCTTTTCAGATCGGCAAGACAATCCTATGGTGTTGATGCTATAGGATATGTGCAGATTCGGAGAGATGCAGATATATTTTAGAATATAGTGGTGGTGATTGTGATTCGTTTTTAGATAAAATATCACCTTATTTTACTACAAATAACATTGAAATGGTAGAAAAAAATACTAGTATGAGAGTACAAAATAAAAAATTATGTTCAATGTTCAAATTGTTTTATTTAAAGTTAATTTTAGGAGGAAAATGGTAAAAAGAGAACTATTAATAAAATATAATTTTATTGGATGATACCATCTTGCAAGTTAATAAGGGCACAAGCTATTACCACACAATCATCTAGCACATTTATTAATTTTGAGTTTAATACAGAATGTGGTTTTAACATAGTGAACTCACGGATTCTTCTAATAACTCTTTCTATGTGGATTCTTAAGCTTGCAATTTGTTTTGTTTGACGAACCTCTTGCTTAGTTAATTTAGCACCTTGAACTACACTTGGGGGTCTCAACAAATTGCATTTCTGTTGGAGTAAGAGCTGTTCAATATGCTTGAATCCACGGTCAGGTAAAACCCAACTACCAGGCTGCAGTTCTTCTATAAATCCACATGTTTCAACAAGTAAGGTATCAGTTACACGGCCCCCATATCCTGTTGACATATGTATAATTTACTAAGCCATTTGGTGTAAATATTTACTTTTCACAAAAGCTTGTACACATTTATCTTGACTGTTAGTCGTTGTTTTCTGATGATCTGCTGTCACATCTTGGCATTCTGTACCTAAAACAAAATATATACAGGTTTTTGAATTAATGGTCAGTTAAAAGTAAAACAAAAATCTATTAAGTAGGGACTTACTAGGAGGTATCTTTACAATCTCTTCTTCCATATTACTTTCCAAATTACTTTCTTTTAGGGCTTGTTGTATTTTGGCCAATCTTTGCTTTTTACTATCATCAAAGCAAGTTTTACTACTTGAAGGTAAACTTCTCTTTCTGTCTGCTTGACAGTTAAATTTAGACGTTAGGCATCCAGGTTTTATCATTATTCTATTTACTGTGCCCATTACACGGTACCGCATATAATTTTCCATGTCGTTCGGTAGCTAAAACAAAATAGAAATTTTTTAGGAACTTTTTACTTATATAACCTAAAACCTAACCTAATAATATAAATAATAATATTGCCTGTTGTTATGTACTTACGTCGAAATGATCTTCACAAAAGTAAATCGGTGATGTTACCGACATTCCATCGTCCATTCGTCTAGCTAGGTGAAACCATTTTTTCCTTTCATTTGCTTTACGCGGTACATCAATAAATATTTTATCGGGCGTAAGTAGCGATTGACGTGTTTGTATATTGAGGTACTGCACACCAACGATAAGTTTTTCGCTCCATTATTAATATCACAAACGAATTAATATAATAATATGAATAAAACACAAAATAACACAATGCGACAAATAACTTTGCATACGCGTTGTTGTTGACGTTGTTGTATCGTAGTAAAATGTAAATGTCAAGCACAGACGAGGTTGATGTCAAAATGTCAAGTCATTGTTTACACACACATGACGTCACGCATTCTAAAGTGACCTTTTTGAATCGTTTACGCGGCAAATTCAAATTATCAATTATTAAAATATAATTTTGGGCTAATAAGTGTTTGTGTAATTAAAATTATATTTATTATGGTTATTAAGAGCCATTATAGTTCGTTTTAAACACTTTTTGAAAAAGTGTCCGATCCCCTATTAGGAGCGAAGAAATAATGGAAAATGTGGAAAAAACGGGGAAAATTATTCATTCTCGAGGGCTTTCGTTGCATGCGTTGCGAAAACGATTCAAGATACCAAAAATATATGTATGAAAGAATTATTCCTCTTGAAATGATCTAAAAAAATGTCCACGACAGTATATGTCTATCTTTTAAGATTAACACACTAGAACCGTTTTTATGGTAATCAAATTTGCCGCGTTTCCAAGTTTAATCTGAATTAATCTTGCTGTGATCCTTTGCTACTTTGCTATTATTTTGTCGTAAGCTTTATTTCTAAGTTTAATTTAATTTAACCTCAATTAATTTTGGTGATAGTTTATTATCTTCCCGAAATTCCTACGGGAGCGGGACCTACGCGGTTGATACTTACGGGTCCCGAAGCGAAGCGAGGGCGGTTCGCTATCATTAATAAAAGCTTCAGCCTTAAAATTGATTGTCAACTCAGTCGTGATTATTCATTAAGCGAAGCAATTAAAACCATCGTACATTCAACGGACATACTCGTATACGACGGAATTGTATTTAAGTGTAGGTATAAATACTTAATTAATATTGCGAATTGTGGATGTTTCAATAAAATTCGAACATTCCGTTTATTTAAATTTTTAGGTGCTTGTACCAGTGACGAAACTTTTAACCGTGTTTAAACGCGAGAAGATTAGATTATTATTATATTAGATATTTGTTGTTGGTAAGTGTATCCTATTATCGATATAAAATTACAATACCCTTATTCATAAAACAAATAACTGAGCAACTTTTACTGTATCCATACAATGGCATACATTCATTTAGCTCAGTAAAATCTTACACTTTTAATTTTCTATCTTCCATCTGCACCGTGCTATAAGAAGCTTCGTTCCAAAATCAATTGAGCCCATCTTTATATAGCAACATTTGTACATACACAGTCGTAACGTAAAACTACCACAACATCGTACCCACATAAAATCACCACACGTTGTAACTATTTGCAAAGGGCTGTTGTTAATTATTCTATGAAGCAAGTTGCGCAATCTTGTGAGGGTGTTGGGGCGAGCGACGCTTACAAATGACGTATTCGATTTAAGTCCTCCGAAGTAGCAATATACCGTACAATATGTATTGTCTACATGTAGGTACAATATTAATTATCTAAGTAGGTGTGAATGACCGAAACTGTATAGATTCACTAAACGCAAAACGAGAATTATAGTTTCAGAAGTGAATGAGAATCTTTGGGCTGATTTTGATTTTAGAAATTATCAACGATTTTGACAATTATTTATTGTTTCTACGAGTGGAAAAGATCTAAATAAGTACGTTATGATGATTATAAAATGCACAATGTTAAAAACATTATAGGTAATATTTAATTAATTTAAAATAATTTTTTTGATGCCCTAAGTTCTTAGTCCTTAAAATTGCACGATGAAATTCACCTGGTTCGTTTTCCGTCACCATCCTAAAAAAAAATTTCTAACCGAATATAAACTCCACACCTCATAGTAACGCTGTTTCACGTCATTATATTGTTAAGTTCTATTAGTACTTATTCATACTGGTACATACCTTGCAATTACGGGAAACACCAGCTGTCTAGAATCTTAATTAAAGTAGAAACAGTTATGAATTATTTATAAGGAAGCCTCATTATAGGCTAATAACAAATAATACATGAGAAATTCACTATTAAATGGGAAAATTACCATTAACGCGTTGCGCTAGGTAATGGCTCTGAAATTTGGAAACGTGCGAAGAAAATTACGCCGACATGGTCGGTGGAATATAATTATGTTTCATACATAGTGGATATGCGTTCAAACAGTGTTTCAGCACTCATACTGTGTTTGAACTAAAGCGTTATGTGTGCTGAAAGTTACGATGCGTAATTTAATGGATGCAACACAAATAAACGGTTCACTGCGTTTTAAACCTTGCCACAATTTAGTAGGTTGTGGCACATTGTAAATCACTTTTATAAAGAATTTATGGTCAGAACTCCATACTCAGAATCTGTAATTTTTATATGACAAGCAATTACTAAATTGGTTAGCGCTAGCTTATTGGAGTTTGGGCTATGGAGTTGGGGCTTTCTTATTCAGAAGATGTTATAAGATTTATGAGGTAAAACAATGTTTAGGCCTTACAAGAAGCCGACTTATCTGCACCTATGCCGACGTTCGCTATTCTTTTAACCGTGTCAAGACGAGTAGATTCCAATTCAAAACTCCTCGCATTTTTACATACACGTATTGCAAAATCAAAATTCAATGTGCCAAAATTTTCTCGACAGACATTCACGCTTACAGCAGAACATCAGGTAAATAGGGTAGTATACGTGCTTGGCAATGGAAGTAAAACAACAACAATATTGCGCAAAATAGGCAGATTTTACAGCGTGTATTTTCCGTCTATGCAGTGCAAGCGTAAAATTTATCAGATTCAACTTCCGTTAGCAGTCAAAAAGCTTGCTGCGCGAATGCACACGGGATTAATTAACTTTGTAGCAGATATTAAAATTATCTCCATCTTATAGTTACTGTGAAACGGATAGTTATTGAGTGATTATTACAGACTTTAAAATCATATTTTGGTTGTATAAACCTAAAAAGATTATTTATGAAACTAACCAATACTACATGGTCTATAAAAGTGAAATGATTTTTATGTAACTAGCCCTTGGTCTTGGTGACTGAAACCAAAGGCTTCGTCGACGCGTATCCGACCGTGAAGGAAGTAGGAAATCCGCATTATTCCTGCCTCTCCGCGATGCATTCGATACAGTCTATCACAATTTACGGTAGAATTTAGATGCAGGCCCAGTTTTTTCGTTTAATTTTTCTTTCTTTTTGTTACTGCTTCTATTCAAAACGGCTTCCAAATGTAGGCAATTACTTAATAAATCTACATTGACTATATCCATTGTGTGTTCTGAAATTGCCTATGTACTGCTTAGTATCGATCGAGGAATCTGGGATTGAACGTCGAAACCTGTAAACTCGAACTTCTTAATGTCCGCAAAGGCTTATAAACTCTGTCAAATTTAACTTGGATGAAAGGAGACGCGGGTAATTAGCGAACTCCTTTGGAGTCTTTGGAGTAACGAATTGTGACTGAGTGACCAATGACCATGTTTTACTAACACTAACTAACAGGTCTGTTTGGTTATCGGTTTTGGGTTCAAACTTTACAGGACTTAATATATGTCACGGGTCTCTCCATAAGGTAAGTAATAAAACTGAAGCGATCCAGAGGATGGATTAGTGAAGGGGTTCGTGGCTCATCCAAATTTCGGCAGTTAAAAAACTGCTATCTAATGCTGCATGTACACCAATCCGAGCCACATAGGGAGGATGGGATAACAACTGGGACATGCACCTTGCTGTATCCTTCAAATAAATAAACGCTCCAGACTTTTTACTACTAACTCGGTCTTGCTTAACTCGGTTGTTCGTATTTAAGATAATTTGACGATCGAAGGATTACTTGTCAATTATTTTGCCGGTTTAAGACTGAAATTTTAATTGTAATTAAATAATTAATTTCTTCTGTTAAAACTTACTAACGACTACAAATCCTTCTGTTAATCATACTGAAAGTGATTACATGCATTAAATAGTAGGTATAAGAAAGCAATCGAAAATCTTAAGATAATAAGATAAATTAAAGAGTCACATTAATATTCCCTATGTGCGTTTGCTAACCTTTTCATTGAACAAAACCAAACTAAACTGGGCTAGTAAAAACCAATTTAAAATATAAACAGAAAGCGAGGAGTGTGTACACGATAGCTAACTTTTAATGTGTTAAAGTTGTTCCGATAAAATTTGTTTCAGTAAATTATGTTTAATTTCTTATTATAGGGTGTTCCAAAAATTAATTGAAATTACGCAATATAAATATTTCATTATCGAAATTTCATATTTATAGACGTACGAAACTTACTGTACTTAGAAATTTCAACATTAAAAGGATATTTCGAGTTCAGATCACAAGTTTAACTTCAAAATGTTGTTTGTACCTACCTAAACCTATACCTACTAAGATTAAAAGTATTATTTCAGATAACATTATTATGATATATGAATTTAATACGCTTTTAGTATTTATAAATTGGCCAAAGCAGGGGTGCGGACCCGTGCTCCACCTAGGTTCTCCACCTGGGTGGAGCACGGGACCTTATAAGGTCCCGTGCTCCAACTGATGGCGTTAGTACAGTGAAACAGTAAATTGTTTTCCTTAAATGATTCAAAAGATCTAAACAATTATAATAGGCTAGCTAATGTGGTGCACAGAACGGAGTTTAAGTATTATTTACAAACCTTCTTGGTGCACAATTTTTAATTAAAAATAAATTCAACGCGTCTGCTTTCTGCTTTTCAACTTTTATTTCTTTAAATCGCTGACAAAAAGAGACACACAGAGGTTACATTTAGCCATAGCTAGCCTATTATAATTGTTTAGATCTTTTGAATCATTTAAGGAAAACAATTTACTGTTTCACTGTACTAACGCCATCAGTTGGAGCACGGGACCTTATAAGGTCCCGTGCTCCACCCAGGTGGAGAACCTAGGTGGAGCACGGGTCCGCACCCCAAAGCAGAACATTTGTTAATCTTTTAAAATGTCATCGGATTTTTTGAGTTATTCCGGTCTGATCCACACTAACAGATCCATTATAGGTATTTTTTTCGGTCAGATCCATTGTAATTTGACCATTCCGGACCGATCCATTTCCTGTTTATAATGGGTAAGTAAGTACCTACAGTCAAACAAAAAACAGTCGATGAAATAAAAATAGGTATGTACTTTTTATTCGTAAGAATCATCACATACTTATATGTTACGCTACCTAAGTCATTTGATCTTTTGATCTTTTTATAGTTATGTTAAATTATATTTAGTCCTTGGATTTGGATAAATCTAAATAATAAAAAAAAAAATTTGTAAGAGACTAAAGATTAATCAAATTATGAAAATAAAATTTAAAATACAATTTAAAATTGTCATAGTATTCACAATCACATTGAATTATATTTGCTCCTTGGATTTGGAAAAATCTTAATTAAGTATAAAAAAAAACAATTTGTAAATAAGTGGCTGAAGATAATTATTCAAATAACAAAATAAAAAAAACTAAAATTACAATGTCAAATTATCACAGTAAAAACAATCATACGGTTAAGATACCCCAAACACTTCTTTCGCCAGTTGACACATCTCCACTGCATCCGTTTTTATATTCTACCTTCTTGGTGTACTGATAACCAGCTTTTAGTAAAACTACACCACCGTTTCTATTTATATATATTAACTCATTAGGATGGCTAGAAGAAGTTGACGGCAGACTGTGATCTTTAGACATTCTAAAAAAAAGGAAATAAATGGTGAATATTCGTAATATCGTATGTAAATTTACAGCACAAAATCTTTATACATATTTATACCTCTTTTAAAGTACAATTTATTGCACCTTTTCTGTAAAGTTTTGCGAAATTAAAACAATAAAAATGAAACAAATTACATTTACATTGTTTTTGACAAAATGAATACCTGTAATATTTAAATTTCCAACAACATTTAAAATTTCAAGATAATCATTATAAAACGTTTAAGAACGTTTAAGATTACATATAGAGGTATATAGTTTAATATAGCTTATCTATAAACACTTACTTTTATAAACAGTTTTCACTTCACTTAGATCATCTATTTATTGTAAAAGTATATCAGAAACCAACACTTCACCTTGACTTCACTTCGTCAACTCAGTACAGAATTAAGATAGAGACTAAGACCGTGTCATTGTCGTTAAAACCCATTTATCATGTAAGAACACAACGTCATTGACATCCTATAATAGTAATAATAATGATTATAACAATAATAACAATTACAATAATATTGACATAAACCATCATAATTTATTATTTCTAACACCTATAGTTGAAAAGGAAGTAGTGGCCTTAATCAAGTCCAAAAAATACAAACTCAGTTGGTTACGTTGGAATTTGCACGAAAATAATAAAAGCTTCTGCATTGCAAATATACAAACCGTTATGCCATATTATAAATTCCTCTTTCGAACAAGGTATTTTCCCAGATTTACTTAAGGTTTCCGTCATAAAACCTCTGTATAAAAAACAGGACCCGGAAGACCCTGTTAATTATAGGCCAATAGCTCTAATACCTGTAATGTCAAAAAATTTTGAAAAGGCTATGTTTGACCGGCTTTACAATTTTGCAATTAAATTCAATATTATAAGTAATGAGCAATTTGGGTTTATAAAGAACAAATCTACAACTCTTGCAAGCTTTGATCTGGTAAAAAAAGTGACACAAGCATTAAACGATAAAGATAAAGTGGTAGCTCTTCTTTTAGACATGACACGTGCGTTTGACTTTGTGGACCATAATATTCTTCTTCACAAATTAAATATGTACGGGATTCGTGGAGAACCACTTCAATGGCTTAAAAGCTACCTTTTTAATAGAAAACAATACACGGAAATAACAAACTTGGTACAAAATCGCAAAATCGCCTTCAAATCCTCAGAAAAATACAATAGATGTGGGGTGCCACAAGGAAATATATTAGGACCATTTCTATTTGTTTTATATATTAATGACCTTCCTCATATTACGAACCACAATTCAATTCTCTATGCGGATGATACAACAATACTAATCAAATCTGATAATGTACAGACTCTGAAGGCAGAAATACAGCAAACTTTAAAAGAGGTACTGGGTTATCTAAAAGCTAATAACCTCGAGATAAATATGACGAAAACAAAAATTTTAAAATTTGACATAGGGAAACCACAGAATTCTCTGACTAATAAATAATATTTGACGGGCATGAAATAGAAGTAATAAATTCTTTTAAATATTTGGGTATAGTGATCGACGGCACTCTTAACTGGAAAATGCATGTATCAGCAGTCTGTGACAGACTAGCTGGATTCATTTATGCCCTTAGAAGACTAAGCTTAACAGTGTCGCGGGAGGCCGCACTAACAGCATATCATGGGCACGTGTCCTCGGTGTTGTCATACGGTCTTGTCATGTGGGGAAACTCGGTTGATGCCATAAGAGCCTTCCGAATACAAAAGAAAGCTATTAGAGCGATTTGCGGTGCGTATCCCCTTGATAGCTGTCGCCCACTATTCAAGCTTCTGCAGGTTCTCCCTCTTCCCTGTATGTTTATTAGAGCAGCTTGTATCCTCGTTAGAGAACATGCGGGCTACTTCGACACAGTGAACCCATCACAAAGAGTCCAACGTAATGTAAACAAACATAAAATAAAAATTCCCCAGTGTAGGTTAAAAAAAGCCGAAAGGAATGCACCCTATTATGCCATTGCTGTATATAACAAACTCCCAAATAGTATTAAAAATCTACCGAATATATTATTTAAGAGAAAATTATTTAATTGGCTTATGGACCGCCAATTCTATAGCGTAAAAGAATATTTTGATTTGCACGCCTAGACGGGCAGAGCATAAGGTATTTGTAAATTTAAACCACCTGTATCTGTACTATGTTCTTGCAAATAAAAAATTATTATTATTATTATTAACGTCAGAAACTAAACTCATCAATGATTGGTTACCGTGGTTATGAAGACCCATCCATCTCGACCCATTTTTTACAGGTAAAAATATTACAAAAACTTCGAATTTCTTCCAAACCCTTGCCGAACCGATAACAATTAGTGTTTTATTGTTTTGTTCATTGCATGCCAAACGCACAATTTTTTCAGTATTTACAAATATTAAATCTTGAAATGTTCTTTATAAATACTAACAAACGAACTTACGATAAATTTATATTTTGCAAACATAACTAATAGAACCTGTATGCATATATCTTGCTGACTGTACTAAAATTTGATAATAGATAGTCAATGGATCAGACCGGAATAGAAAATAATTTAAAATATTATGATCCATGTAGGTATTACTTGTTCGGGCTCGGACCGGAATAAAAAATAATTAAAAGTATAGCGATCCATTCTCGGGATCTCTTTTCAAGTATCAGACCGGATTAACTCTTATTATCCGATGTAATTGAAATATCATTTATGTGTTGAAGGAATAAGTAGGTACTACAAAGCTCTTACAGCCGCTTATTTATTGCTCGTAGAAATAAACTTTTCATCACACCTATTCGAAAAAAACGACTTGGTTCGGACTTACGGGGTTCCAAAGTTGCTGTTTTCTATTCAGCGGGCTGGAATGAATTTTCATACAACTTTTCCTGCCGGCTAGATCTTTTCCGTCCTATTTTGAATTTAGAACATTTTTAACCGACTTCAAAAAAGAAGGAGGTTCTCAATTCGACCGTATATATGCTTTTTTTATGTTTGTTCAGCGATTTTTTCGTCATTTATGGGCCGATTTTGATAATTCTTTTTTTGTTGTAAAGTAGATATGCGCAGGGGGGTCCTTTTAAAATGATCACCAGGATATGATGATGGCATCTCGGAGAAATCGAGGGCAACTTTCGAAAATTGTAGGGACGACTAGTGTGTTTGTTAATGTTTTCATAAGTACATGAAAGCGCTACAATTTCGTGCAGGTCTGGAGTCGATCCGATGAAGCCGAAAGACAGTCAAGGGAACTCCTCAACGATTTACTGTAGTTATCTAGTGTTTGGGCTTGATTAATTTGTAGTGACGAGAACTTTACACCTTCATGTTGAATTAAGCGCCATCTGGTGAGTAGTTTTTGAGTTATCTCTGCTTATCGAGGTTGAAGTCGGTTATTTTTTTGTAAAAAGCAATTATAGTATTTTGCGCTAAAGAAATCGAACGCAAATATTGTTTGAATAAAGAATGTCTGGTACAGTCAGCGTCATATAGTACGTAGCAGTCATGATTACCAAATACTTGGAAACATTCATTATGACCATTAAGAACGGCTCAACCAAAGCGATCAAATTGTTCAGACCATCTACCGTGTACAAATATATCGGAGCACTCACAACACCGAATACTTGATAACACCCAAGTCGGCATTAATACCGTGACAACCACAACGCCACTGGTTGCCTAACAGCCAAAGTATTCAAAAGTATGAAGCAACCAAAGTATTCAAAAATATGTAGCACCCAAGTAGCCAAAATTATAGCAACACATAATAAAAATGGACTTTAAATGACATGCGATAAAGTTCATTGTGCATCATTTCTTCCGATAAGTAAATTGATTAATTCAATGTCAAGTGCAAGTCATATATGTCAAATGAAGTGGTGCTTCAATGCTTGCTTTGATATATTTAATACAAAAGCCATCACATCCATAGAGATATTACAATATTTACAATAGAGTGGGTGAGTCATACCCATACATTGCAATCGCCCCCGGTTAGAAAGAGAAACAATGATAACGGTAATTACCTATCTCTCTCCAATCCCGATGATCCAGAAAGAGAAAGGTGATTACTAAAGATTTCGTCTCTTTTTATCCAAAAGACGCTCTGAAGCCTGGCTTCTGCCCTCTATTGTAATATCTCTATGATCACATCGGATACAGTTATGCATCAATAGATATTATTTCAAACTTGCCTTAGTATTAAACTTGACATTGATTTGAATTATAGATATTGACATACAATGATAGATAATAGAACGACATGCCAATAACATTAGGTTTAGTTTATTGTAGTTTATTTTTCTAATGTTCCATATTTTTGAACGCTTTGAATGCTTGGATACCATTGACGAGATGACTGTAACTATGTTTATGTTGTTATGACTGACCCGATGTATATGACATTTTAAACGTCTCGGCCATTTGAGCGACTATATTGTTGTCAACAATAAGGAAACTTTGCTTGTACCGATATTATCGACTTTTTGGTTGCGTCTATTTATTTGAATACCCTGATTGTCTCTAACTATTTGACGCTGACTGTACGACGCGAGGGCCCCGCCAGCTGAATAATAAAAAAAGAAATCAAATTAAGATTTCGTTTTCAAATTAAAATTAAGTTTTCGTGCATTTTTACGTATTATTTTCTATTATATATATATTTATTTATTTATTTATTTATCTCTTTATTGTACACCAAAAACAGAACATTACATATAGAAAACAAAAAACCATTATAGAGTAGGTACAAAAGGCGGTCTTATCGCTAACTAGCGATCTCTTCCAGACAACCTTATGAGTTGGCGGAGAGACATCGTTAGAAAGGTAGAGGTAAGGTGCACGAGAAGTGAAGAGTAATTTCAGATTAACAGAGTATATATAAATATATATGCATTAGCAGTATTTACAGAAAAGCGAATCAAAACAGTAAGGAACAGGGAAAAATAGATGAAATAAATTATAGTGGTAAAAAGAAACCTGGGCTTTAACTTGGTTTTTGAAGGAGTATAATGTTCTTGCATTGCGAATACTTTTGGGTAGGGCATTCCAGAGACGGACGGCGGTTACAGTGAAGGAGTGTTGATAGAAGGAAGAGGAATGTGCAGGAGTGCTAAGGACTAGATTTTTTGAGGAGCGAAGAGTTCTGTCATGGGTGAGATGGAGAAATAGGAATCGGCTTTTGAGGTAAGGAGGATAGTTTGGATTGAATAGCACACAATAGAGAAGAGAAAGAATGTGAGCATTCCTGCGAAGACGAATGGGGAGCCACTTGAGCTTAGTGCGAAATTCAGATACATGGTCATATTTGCGGAGGCCAAATATAAACCTTATACATAGATTTTGGAGGCGCTCAAGCTTATTTAGCTGCTCTTCGGTGATGTCAAGGTAGCACACATCGGCATAGTCAAGTATTGGAAGAAGTAAGGAGTGAGCTAGCAAAATTTTAGTCGGGATTGGCAACACGTTTTTTAGTCTCTGGAGCGAACCCACTGCAGAAAAAAGCTATATATATTTTATATATATTATTTTCTCATAGTGGGTGATGAAAAGTAGAGTGTATCACTCGGGTGCAAGTATATTTTTGGCTCGGGCGACGTACTTTGAATCCCTCGCTACGTTCGGGATTCTACTAAAGAATCCCTCGCTACGCTCGGGATTCTACTCTAGAATCCCTCACTTCGCTCTGGATTCAAAAAACGCCCTCGCCGAAAAAATATTACTTTGCACCCTTGTCATACAATCTACTATTATTGAAATACACCAACAACGCAACTTTGCCCCTTTTGCGATTTCACTTCAAAGAGTCGTTTCCGAGACATGTTTAAACAGGTAGTTCATTATTTGTATCGAACATCTTTGTGGGGATTTTGAAGCTTATAATGAAAGAGAATAAGGATTTTGTATGAACTAACTTAAATATTCTTGTTTCACCCACGTCTAGCGATTTAATGTGCTTATTTCTGCTATATCAGGAATTTATTACAGTTCAAACATAAGCCTGCAATTTATTCATAAGACCCACTGGTTTCTGTTGTACCTTTCCTTACATACATATTCCACTATTATAATATAGGTATTGATCTCATATCCTAGGAAACTTATTTCGATCCTTATGAAATATGTATATTGGAAACGCTCCGCTACGTAAAAATATGACGCCTAATGGAATGTTCAAGCTACGTGTGAAAGCATACTTTGTAGGTATATAAAATATAATCGTATTACACTATGATCTAAAAACAATGTTAAAGGAGTCCTGAAAATAATGGTGATTTAATCATTTTCGCTTAAGTCAGGTATACTTACCATTTTGCAATGTTTTATAACTTTTTCGTTTTGATAGAGATACAATTTTTAACCGTCTTCAGTAATGGTAAATTGAAAGTTAAAAATTCGTATAAGTTGAATTACTCGTCTATAATAGATATGCCCAAAATGCCTAAGTATCGAAGCACCGTCATCGAAAAACATCAGCAACACTAAAGGCATCAACGACGCGTTGTCGGCCAAGAAAAATAGAAAATAATGTTAATAATTTGTTTTCCTCAATGGAAAATTAACCAAAAATATCGTGCGTAAACATATGTACTATCGTCCAAATTGATTCGTACCCCACCTTCAGCTCATTTTCTTATAACACATCAAGTGCAATTAGTCGAAATTCGTTTAGATATTCGTTGCCTTGGAAACAAACCTGTTAATACTCTACATGACATTGACAATACATTATTTATATTTCAAGATTTGTATTTCTGAATACTTTGACATATTATATAATACAATAATCAACATAAACATTACACACATTGTCTGTCCATCGTGAAGATATTCAAATCTGCAAAAACGATTTCTGATAAATAAAATTATTAAAAAGTGAAAGTAACTTTGTTCGTCTATTAGCTTTTCACACTTAAACTGCTGAATCTGTTGAAATGACTGAATGCTGAATTTATTGGAAATTATATGGAGGAGATTTGAGATTCTGGAAAAAACAAAGGATATTTTACTCCTCTAAATAAATTCCCATGGAATAATTTTTTTTTGCTTAGCTGGTAAGCCGCGGGAAAAACTTGTATATAGTTAATACAAAGGACATAAGGATTTCTGTCAAATATATTTTGCAGTTATCAGATACTAGCTTTTGCCCGTGGCTTTGCCCGCGTGGAATTCGTTTATATCGCGAACCGGAAAAGTGGGGAAGGGGGTACGTCATCAACTATCTTCCTGGGAAAATTCATCGAAATCGTTCAAGCGGTTCAGATTTTTCATACAAACTTTCATCCCTTATTGCAAGCCTTTAGGGGTTCATTTTTGAAAAAAAGTAGTCTATGTGTGTCTCTGGGTCTTCAACTATTTTCATTCCGAATTTCATCCAAATCGGACCGGTGGTTTAGCCGTGAAAACGTTACAGACAGACAGACTTTCGCATTTATAATATTAGTATGGATTGTAAAAAGTAAATCATTGCACTTGACAAAAATTTAGAGCGACATTTGACGATTTGACGGAATGAGCATAATAATAAGAAAGTCATATGTGCAGCAGACACGCTCGAAATGAAAACGAATTTGACATCCTCAAAAGTTCAAACGAACTGTCGACGAAGTGGGATACAAATCAATTTTGCCGATAGTACATTGATAAAACACGGAATTGATAAAATCGATGTAAGTTTGAATCCCCTGAGAACAAAAGACCAAGTTTCACCAGACTACGAGTAGGTAGGTACTACTGCTTATATAATTTATCACATCCCGTTATCATAACCATATAATTTAAGGAGCAATAAGAACATGAAACCTAATTTATTGAACCATGTAGAGTTTAGGAAGCAATATGATATTGTAAGATAACATGTGAGAAGCGCGGAGTATCTGAGCAAGCGAAATTATTTATTGTACAGTGACTATAGTCACTATTATAGTAATAGGAACTGTCTTCAAGTACGTGGACAACAATGTCTTAGGAGAAATAAACGTCGGACACAAGCAGTTTATTGTACATAGTGACTCGGCGATTTCTTCAGACACTTTTCTTTTAAAATATCACCGTCTATTGTTTGTCTCTTACATTCTTTTAAATACGCAACAAGGGCCCTCCTACGTATTTTTATTTTAGATATTCTCATCACTCATTCTTTATTACTTAGTAGATTAGAATTAGAAATTCTTTTTGGACAAACAGGCTTAAATTGGATTGCATCACTAACTTTGTTTACAAGGATTTACTTTCAATAAACTTCCCAAGAGTGACAATGGACTGACAGAATACCCCGAAGGTTCTGCCCAGACACTTTCAATTTCCAAAATTGTTAGAACTTCTTGTATTTAAGTTTGTGCCTTGTTTTCTCTGTAGAGATAAAGGTTAATGAATTACTACTTTCAATAACAACAAATCCCAGAATTACTAAGCGGTAATCCACATCTATCTATGAATAATTAGTGATAAAAGTGGCTATTTCTATCAGATTTCTGTACGTTATATTTAGAATTCTGTAATGGAAATTCTGTCCAAGCCATGTATATTTTGTCACTAACCAGGAATGTTTTCTTAGTTCAAACGTTTTATACTCTTCCTCTATATTCTCTGTTTAGCGCCCGGTTGGCTTGGACATTGGACACACAGATAGCCGCAGCAAATATTTACGTTTCACGGCCGGAAATCGAACCTGGGGCGGTGGTATTTAGTTTGTGCTGCCATACTCTATCTACTGATTTTTATTTATGAGGTTTGAAAAGGTCTACGCTTAATAAAGTAAGATTTAAACAATTTGCTTGTAAAAAATATGTGCCTATGCCTATCATTTTTTTAAATAACAGTCTTAATACACCTGCAGCGTCGTTCAAACAAAAAATCGTAGATTGAACCCTCGATAACATTATCATGATAGAAACACGACGAAATCCTAAAGACGCCAAGTAACTGGAGCCAGTGCAATACAATCACCCGTGAGAATTTCGGGAGCTTTTCAGCGGTGACGTCAGAGGGAAGTGCGGAGTGCGGTGGCAGCAGCGCGCGCCGTACACCCCGACGTCCCCGGTACGACCGCCCGCCCGCCGCGCCGCCGCGCCGCCGCCGCCGTGCACCCGTCGTATCTGTTGATCTGTTGCGCGCGGAGCGCGGTGGTCGCGACTCGCGCCTGACGCGACGCCCGCCCTCGCGCGAACCTCGTAAACAAAACAGTTCGCCGCCGGCCGCTGACAGCCCTCGCGATCGTGTATTGCACGCGATGTGTTACCAGTGACTTACCGGGTAGCCGGAGACTGCACACCCGCGGGGTAAACGGCCCGCCGCGCCAGCCGCCCACGAGTTGTAGTAACCGCCGTCGTACCGTACACCGCGTAGTAAACTCTTCCACCGGATTAGTCCACCGTGGGATGCACAGGATTGTACTGATATAGGTATGATACAATTATTTGATTCACGACATAACATCCCGCTTTACCGGTTGCTTGTCTAAAGTCGTTAGAAGTAAAATAGCTTTTCCGACTACAGTCATTTCAATGTTGATATTGAACCTCAAAGAAAACTGTATTAAAACAAATGGAAAATCAAATTCCAACCTAGATACTTAGCAATTGAAAATGTGGTACAATTGCCATGATTACGCTTTGTATTAATATATGTATACGATTCAATTAGGTCTAACAGGTTCTTTTCTACTTCGACTGTTTTTGAACCAATAATCATTTTGGCACTTTACACTTAACGCTAAACCAAATATTTACGAGCACCTTCAGAAATTAAGTCAGCCCTTGAAATTAGTGCTATATGAGAGCAAAATTTGATTAACAACAAATTTACAAGAAGATTTACAAGAAATTGCAGTTTTTGTTTTAAGTTTGTATCGCATTAAATTTCATTTAAAATTTAAATTAGGGTCTTTCTAGGCTGTCTAGACGTACAGCTTAAATATAACTTAAGCGCTATCATTGCTAAAACATCCCTCGACTTAGAAAATTATCTACTGAACTGTTGATCATGAAACTCCAAAAGAAATCTTCATAAATTTGGTATACCTTAAAACTAAAACCATCTCGATCATGTAAATTTTTTAGTTCATTCATTTAAGACCTACGATCCCATAAACAAACACACAGATAAAGAGACACATCTGCACGTCAAAATATTCCATAGTATAAGTATGTAGTAAAAAAATATTCATAGTAGAAAAAGATTCCATAATGTATGTTTTTACCATTTAAAAGTTCTCTTATCTCATGTAGAGCTAAACACTAGATTCTCCTAGCCTTAACTCTATAAAAATAAACTAGAAGAAGTCTCTTGGAGATTATCTTGTTATGAGACTCATTATCATGTTACGTAGTAGGCATAGAAAACATAGAATATAAAATAAAAAACGGCCAAGACATAACATTTTCCCCAAAAGGTAGAGTTTGTAAAGTTAAGGCTAGTAGAAAAATCATTGGTACAATCTAGGGTTTGTCGGTCTTTTCATAAGATCTGATGTCATTTTCACTCGTAGCAGGTTTATTAAAGGTTTTGGTTTATATTAAATTAAAAATTTTAAGTACGATTTCATTTTCCGGATGCCCTATTCTCTTATATACTCAATGGAGTACTTTAATTACTAGTTGATTTTTTCCCATATTTTGCTCTACGCCTTCCTAGTGAAGCCTCTAAATTGTAGCCAGTATACAACACTATAGGCTGGTATACACCATTTTAGTTTCGTAGGATCTGGGTTGCACCCCAAGATGTTAATTGATAAGTGAACTTTTGTAAAAAAAATATTTGCATGTACCCGTGGTCTTATATGAAAATATGTCGAAATGTTTCGAAGAAAGTTAATGCTGTCTTGTTGGGAACTTTATCCTGTCCCAAGATTTAGGCTATTATAACCAATTAGTTACAGTAATAACTTTACCCGCGCAGACTTTGCACAGTCATTTTCGTTAAGCATTCAACTTTACCTAACTTTATCATGTTTTGATTTGCCCGATGTGAACGTTGGTTTTATGGACGCTTTACCGCAACAGCTGCAACTAAGCACCTAAATATTATTTGTTAGCCTTTCCAGGAGATTTAAGCCGTTCGTACTTTGAGCTATCAAACTTTACTTCACTATGAAAAACTTTGCTTATGCTTGCTTACTAAAATTATTTTACATGGTCAGCTTAAAGTATTAAACATTGTCTAACGACCTCTTGATTTTTCGATACGTTGGAAAAATGCCGTAAGACACTCGTGAGATAATCGATTATTGTATAAGAGAGATAAAATTAGATATTATGCCATTATTGCTTTTTTATAATAAAATAAAATAATGATTAACTTTAATAAAGATTATTAATAAAGATTATAGATTATTTAATATAGATTAACTTAAATTAATTGATACAAAAGCCAAAACGTATCTCCAAATGTAACTCATGTGGCCCAACGGTTAGGTACCATGCCGGTCGCACTTCGAAGGGTCTTGGGTTCGATTCCCGGCGAGGCCCAAATTAATTTGAAGGTTGAGTTTAAATTTCTGTTCTTGGACTTTTGTTTGTCCTTGTCTTAAGTGTTATCCGTGGCGCCCACGACACAGGAAATCATAACATGGGGCTTCGAAAGTATACCGTTAAAAAAAGTACAACCAACGTAAACACTAGCGTAACAATTTCAAGGTAATGTAATATAGAGTTTAAGTATTTTGTATACGACGTACTTACATGGAAGTAAAACATGGGTAAATTTATCGTAGTTGGCATAGTTTAACGATCATTAATTTATTTTTATTTACCAACATAAATTCTGGCTTACTAGGAGGTACTTCGTTACTTAGGTGGCAGAGTAGGTGTAGTAAGTGGTAGAGCCTGAGTTCGCCCGGGGTAGTACCACTGCCCGCCACGGTACTTAGAATGTACCATTTCTACCGTCACAATATACGTAGTATTTTAAGAGCAATAATTTGTGAAAGTGAAAGAAGAAAAGTGTGGAGCCGGTTTCACTTTTTTTTTGAAGCGACCATCTCAATCCTCAGGGGTAGGAACGCAACTGTGACCGAATTGGAACGATATACTCATACTAAAAAGTAGTAAGACAAATGTCTTACATTAACTAACAGGACTAAACAACAAACTAATCAACAAATTTTCTAATAACATCTACCTACTAACTGGACTAATCATCCTTCCCTAAATTGAGTCTTAGTCGGTCGCAGTTGTCATGGGCGACAGCGGAGGGATGGTACTGCCTGCTCGTTTGCTACCTTAATTCCATAAAAAATAACTGGACCCTACAAAGGGCAATTTGTTGGATCGCCTTTTGGTACCTAATCATTTACTCTAAAGGTCGAAACAATATTTTTGAAGCTCACGCACATATTCCCAACTTCCTTCTTTTCTTCTTCCTCAATTCTTTCATTTACGTCAACTTCTCTTACTCGTTGTAGACGAGAATGTTTAGAAACCGAAGGAGTTGTGAGGTAAGGCCCCTCTGATACATGATACTCATGTTTCGATTTAATTTCATAGGTATGTTATTATGATTAGCAACGCGTTCTTGGTCTTTTTAGTTACGCCACTTATATTCACTGTCTTTATCATTTTTGTTTACCACTGTCATAACAATTTACCATTCATCTATAATGTCATATAAAATATATTTGTCATCTCGGAAATACACTGAAAACTTATTTGGTTTACAATTCTTCCTACAAAACCTTTTCTACAGTGCAGTGTTAGATTACTCGCGTACAGTAATAAGATCTCGTAAGACGGTGTGGCGGTCTGACGGTAGTACTAAACCACATGTTATAAGGTGTACAATTTATTATAAACTAGCTGTTACTTGCGACTTCGTTCGTAAATATAAGTTTTTGCCGCGTAAATCCCGATCCCGCGGGATCACCGGGATGAAAATACCCTATATGTTGCTCCACAGCTTCCTCTACGAGTATGTCCTAGTGAAAATCCGTTTAATCGCCTCTGAGATTAGCGTGCACAAACATAAATTATCAGTTACAGTTTTATTCGTATATGTATAAATAGATAGAAGATAGATAGATACCAAATATCAGAGTTGTCTTTGGCGTTACCTACTGCTGTCAATGGGCTACGATCACCACTTATTATCAGTTAGCTTATCTACGCGATTGTCGGTTTTTAATTAACTTCAAAGGAAGTATTAAATTCTCACTTCGGCTTGCTTTTTTTAATGTGTGTTAGGTACCCTATAATTATTAACGGGATGAACTGACTTTGATAATTATTTTTTTATTCTAAAGCTAGTACCTAACTACTTCACGTCTGAACCCATAGGTATGAATTTGATACATCTGACATGTCCTTTTTAGGGTTCCGTACCCAAAGGGTTAAACGGGACCCTATTACTGAGAATTCGCTGTCCGTCCGTCTGTCACCAGGCTGTATCTCATGAACCGTAATAGTTACACAGTTGAAATTTTCACAGATGATGTATTTCTGTTGCCGCTACAACAACAAATACTATAAAACAGAATAAAGTAAATATTTAAGTGGGCGCCCATACTTTCGACGCCTCAGAGATAGTTTAGTTTGCTTTCGGTCCAAGAGATGGCGTTGTGCGTAATATGTGGCTACAATAAAACAATTAAATATTTAACTCAGGCTTTCATACAACAAACCAGATTTTTTTGCGTTTTTATACATAATGGTACGGAACCCTTTTGTGCGCGAGTCCGACTCGCACTTGGCCGGTTTTTGTATTATTTCTACTTGGTGGTGTTGAAGTCGGTTGTTTTTTTTTAAAGTTAATGATTATTTCCAATAACAAAAGGTATTAGTAAGTATTTTTACGTTATTTATATTAGTTTTATAAGTCTTTTTGGAATAACTTTTGTGCATGTATACCTAGTATTGTATTTCTTACGACTCTTGTACAAAACAGTGAACCAAATATCCTGCTAGAGGCTTTTAGCGCTACAAAACCTTTTTTGACAATTTATTTATTATCATAATACCTAGGTATCTAGAACCAGCTAGAACTAAACAATACCTTTTACTGTTCCACTGACCCAGATAGCAAGTTTCAAAGACGCCCAATATTTAGAGATTTTGATGGCTGAAACGATGTTTCAATTTAGGAGGAAAATAAATCTGTCAGTCAAGAAATAATTTTACGTGTTAATTACTTCTTACTTCAGGATTCCCGAAGCAAAAGCGTGGGCCGATTCCTATTTGAAGTATATGAATATAAATAATTTTGATGTAAACAATTTATTAACTCTTGACAACATCACAAAACATAGACATGTGGAATCACCACAAACAATTTTATTGTGTAGATAATAAAAGCTAAAATAATTCGGTGGGTTCTATGTATAATTTTCCTTATCAATTAGACAAAAAACAAACATTTTTGGGCGCGTAAAGTTTCATATATGTACGTACGTAAGGTACTCAGTTATGCAACGTATAATATATATTATTATGTTCATACATATTTTCAGTGGGCTCACAAAGTATGAACAAAAACCATAGTTACGTGGCTGAAAGGGGAGATACAGGCTGCTTAAATTGTTATTCATCGCTTTTGTTTTATTTTTATCTCGTAACTTATTGCTCCCACGAGCAATGATCATTAAATAAAATAAATAAACGCTAACACACTCGCATACCCCCGCAGTAGGTTACTAGGTAGCTGTGTCGCGGGTGGCATGGACTACACATATAACACATTACAAGTACACCCATGACCCGAGTACAAATATTTATCTGCCACATAAATATCTGCCCCGGCCGGGAATCAAACCCGGGACCCTTCGCATCGCAGGCAGGGTCGCTACCAACTAGGCTACAGGGTCGTCATTGTAATGGTACAACAAGCAAGAGCTTCAATAAAAGGGTCAGGCTATCATACAACAATATACATGTATGCCAAGTCTTGAAGGGAAAACGCTCACACACATACATATAGGTAAACATAGTATTTTATTCCACCCTATGATAAGTATATTGGATTTACAATGATTAAATTGATATAATGAATAGATTCATAAATTCCACGCGAGCGAAGCCTGCGGGCGGAAGCTATAATGTTTAAAATTGTATTCTCATCAGTACAAAAAGTATGTAGGTACCAACTACCAAAATATCAAATGAATCCTTCAAAAGGAAGGTCAAACTTCATCTACTAAGACATGAACATTAACATAAGTCCGTTTGAAAAATCACGCATAACACTCCTATGTCAGTATTAAGGAATATGTTTCCCGAATCGAAATAAGGGCGGTTCTAATTTCGAATTTTTTTTTTTGTAAAAATTGTGTGAAAACTTCAGCCAGTGAAAAATCTGACTTCAGCACTTTATTTAAATTCTTGTTAGTTTAAAATTGAACAATAAATCCAATTTCCTCTTAAGGCACGAAAATAAAATTATATAGAATTGGTTTATATTTTATTCAAAAACTTACCCAAACTTCGCTCGGTATCTTCTACTTGTAATACACTTTTTAAGGCGTTTAGTTAAAGCCGGATTTTTATACTATCGCCGGTATTGTACAAAATTGGAAATTGGTGAAATGCAAGTAAAACAATACAACCCTACTTAATAAAGTAACCGATATATCTAAATGTTATCTTATAATTACATTTTTGTAACGACTAAGTGGGTACCTACTACATACATAAACCTCACGTAAGAGGTAGTACCTACTGATAGGTACCTACTGAAAGTTTATGTGACAACTTTAGGTATATTATTGTGATAAGTCCTAAAGGGTCATTTGATTTCGAATTGTAATATGACCTTAAAAAGGAATAAAAGGATATTGAAATTTGAAATACCTTTTCAGTGATACGGCACTTAACGTAGCGATATCTCGTAGACATATCGCTACGTTAAGTGCCGTATATACATATTTGTATAGAATAGATTATAGGTATTATAAAAAAAATTGAAGTGCCTGTTTGCGATTTCAAAATGTCTGTTTTTCATTTTTTGTTGGTTTGTGCTAATCCGCGGAACGGCTGAACCAATTTTTACGGGACTTCCACTGGAAGATACAAGAGGTGTAGAGTGACATACTCGTATACACTACTTTTCAATTCTTTCTGGAAAATTTGCTCCAAACTCTATTATTTGAGTGACCTTAACTAATTTTAGATTTCAATAAAGAGAACAGCAGTTTTTATTTTGGTACAAAGTTCAAACAGTTAAATAGACAAACAGATAAATAGACAAAGTTATAATAAGCGTTGTTTTTGCGTTAATATGTAGTAATAAAAGTTTTTTTTCACCATATGAATCGATGAATTACACTAATACAGTAAGGTATCATACATCTTACCGTATATATACCTTACCGTAATTTTGTAATAGTTTTGTGTTGTAAAATTTTCATTCTCTCGTAATGAAAGGCCGTCATGCTATTCTACTTGTGTTTTAAGATGTTAGCTACCTACCCTAAATTCTCTATCTTAATTCCCCTTATCGATCTTGTTTTCTGTCTCACGCTTTTGTCGATCAAAGCGCGTGCCCGTGGAATAATCTTAATTTCAAAGCCAGGAACAATTCAATAGTTCACGTTGCCTTAGGCACTTCTCACACAACGCTATTCATGAGATACGCGACTGCAACGCTACCCAAAATTAGTATGTATTTGACACTATCTATGTACTGACAGGACGATGCGTCTTCTGTCAGTTAAAAGTGTCAAATACATACTAATTTTGGGTAGCGTTGCAGTCGCGTATCTCATGAATAGCGTAATGTGAGAAGTGTCTTAGCTTTCATTGAAATCCATTCACTTAATACTAATTAAAAAATGAACAAAATATTCCTTTCGCAGCTTTTCCTTGATACTGCTAGGTATTTAGAATATTTATCGATGTAAATCCAGTCGTAGCGCATCTAAAAGGCTGTCGACAATGGTTTTGAAGATGGTTAATTCATGATTGCATACATTTGTAGGCGTTTTGAGTGATTGCATGTGCAGATGAGATGTGCTGGACGGGGTTTTACGTTGGGGATGCAGATTGCAGCCGTTGGGACCGAATGTATATAAATTAACAATGTTGCTGGTCAGATGATAGTGACTGTTTACGTTCCATTGGTGAATCGAGAACTATGCATTCACGCAAAGTTATCGATCTGGACCAAGTTGTAGGACACTATATGTATAGGAAATTACATATTGAGGTTTAATTTTGAATAATACTATAATAATAATAAAAAAAAAGAATCATTTATTTGCTCTCATAGTAAGTTATAACTACAAATTTTACAAGGTCTTAGGTACAATAGTTGTAAACGAAGCGATTCAGACAGTTATATCCAAGTGTACCTGGCGAGAGCCTGGTGCCTGTGGTAGGTGTCAAAAGAACCTGAGTTACAGGTCGCCAGCGCCCTCCCCCGGACGGGTTCTGGAACTGTGCCTATGTTCGTATAAATTTTATTGTAAAACGTTAATACTAAAACGGCGAGATTAGTGAAAGACGTGAGTGTGTATGTGTTTGTGTGTACATGTGTGAGTCTAAGTGATGTGTGGGTTTGTATGTGTAAGTAATGATTTTGAGAATATGGTAATAAAATGGCACAATATAGAAGATTTGGGAATGTCGGTACTAGTCATTAGTTTATTGAATGTAGTAAGTTTTCGGTTTCGTCGTAAGAAAGGGTTTTAAGATAGTTGGAGACTTTTAACTTGCAATTTTGTTTGTGTAGGGGGTATATATTAAGGCTCTTATTGATCTTATTATATAGCAATGGACCCAAGAAGCAAAAGAATTTAAGTGATGTGGATGTATTAGGTTTTTTTAAAGGGCAAACTTTATCTTTCCGACGTTTATCATTGAATAAGAGCGGATCATACGTTAAAAGGGAGTGTTGTCTGAGAGTTATTTGGAGAATGAAAGTTTGACGGGTTGTTAAACTGTTGAACTCCAACGACATCTATCTGCAACCTTGAGGATAGCGCGTTGGGCTCTTAATTTCCACCTCCAATACGTGAGTTTTGGCTGCTCCTCCCCACGAAGTAATGCAATAGGTGATGAGTGATTGGCAAAGAGCGTAGTATACCATTTTAATAATTCTCCGATCCGCTACGTGGCGCAGGGATCTAAAAATATATATAAGTTTGCGAAACCAAGAAACCAAAGCCACATTTGAAAGTGAGTAATTGGTCGATAATTACACCTAAATATTTAATATGATCCGTACGTTGCAGTGCTGGACAGTTACAGGTGGAATTGGGCGAGTTGCAGTCGTGGGCAATTAAATCATAGGATGGAGAGGGAAGAAGGTTAGATTTCAGGCTAAATGCTACACATTTTGTTTTGAACATGTTTAATGACATCAGATTGTTTTGGAGCCATTTGTTTACTGTTTCAAATCCAGCTTGAGCATTCAGAAATACTTCATCCCAACTGTTTCCTGAGAAAAAAAGGGCAGTATCGTCGGCAAATGTTATAATGCGACCGCCACGAAGGTGCAGCTGACACAGGTCATTTTTATAGACCAGGAATAAGGTTGGCGAGACGATGCTACCTTGCGGGACTCCATATTCCGTGCAAAGTTCATCACTTACTCGATCCCCAATCTTAACTCTTTGTTTTCTTTCATTCAGATAGTCTCCAAAAAGCTTTAACGGGAGACCCCTGACTCCGAGACGGTCCAATTTGGCTAGGAGACGAGGGATAGGGACTGTGTCGAAGGCTTTGGCTATGTCTAAGAAAATAGTGAGACATTTACTCCTCTCATCTAAGGTGGTCATGACAGAGTTGGTCAGTTCTAGTACGGCATCATTTGTTGATTTTCCTCGACGGAAACCGTATTGGTTAGGTGAAATCAGGTTGTTTGATTCGAGGAAATTTACAAGCTGACGGTTCATGAGGCGCTCCAGTATCTTAGACATTGTGGGCAGGATGGAGATAGGCCTATAATTGTTGACACAGTCTCTATCCCCGCCATTATGTATAGGTTTAACGAGAGCCGATTTGAAAACAGTAGGAAATACGCCTGTGGAGAAAGCCAGATTGCATATATGAGTAATAGGTGTAGTAAGTATATGTATATATCTTTTAATAATTTTAGCGGAAATTGCGAAAGCTGCGGTGTTTTCTTTTAATAATTGTATTATATTCAGGATTTCAGATTCATCGGTGGGCTGCATAAGCAATTAATTGACGGGGGTAAGTGAAGTGTCGTAGGATTGCCTGAATAGATAATGCTGTTGACTTAGTATTCCTTCTGCAAACTTTTTACCGATGTTAGTGAAGAAGGTATTAGTAACCGCATTTAAACTTTGCTCTCGGTTATTATTGAGTAATAGGTTGGGCGAATGGTCAATTTGTCTATTAGAACCGCTTATAGTTTTAATGACCTCCCATAATCTTTTTGTGTTGTCCTTACTATTTTCAATTTCTTGCCTATCATAATTTCTTTTAGCTTTTTTTAGCAAAAGAGTACAATAGTTACGGTACCGTTTGTAGATTATCTTAAGTTCATCATTCCCTGGGTTCTTTGTTAATTTCCTATGAAGATTGTCTCTATGCCTCATACAGCGCAAGAGGCCACCAGTGATCCAAGGCTTACTTATTCTCTTTCTATTGGGAGTTTTTATTGACTTTGAGTTGTCTCTTATGGCGGAGGACAATAAATCTGTTAAAAGTTTTGCAGCTGTATTAGCGTCACTACAATTTAGAATGTGATCAAATGTTAAGTTCTGTAAGGTTCGGGTCCAGGCCTTCAAAGTATTGACTTTAATAAATTGGCGTAATTGGCGTAATTGGCGTAAATTTTTTACAAGTGGGACGTAAATATGATTAATTTTACTGAAGCTGACTGCCACACTTTCATGGTCAGTGATTGATGTATCAAATACTATACAAATAGCATTTAATTTAGTTTTAATCATAGCGTGATCTATACACGTACGACCGTGGGGTGGGATTGTATGTCCCGGGAGAATACTATAGGTAGCCAATAAATTAAGGTAATCGTGAGATCTTAGATCGGGAGTATTAGAACATATATCTATATTGACGTCGCCGCATAACACAATATTTTTAAAGCTGTTTAATTTATATTGTTTTGTTTAATATATACTGACATGTACCTATCAAAAAATAATATAATAATGAAGTAAATTTAACTTCAATTGGCTGTAACAACTTAATATTGTGAAGCATTGATTAATTAATTAAGTTATTTCATTTATTAATTCGACGTAGAAAACATTGTGAGTTTGAGTAATAAAATTAGTCAAGCAATAACTTAAATTGTAGGAAGATCTTAATTTACGGTTCTCCAAGAACCTATTCATTTACTGTATGTATCCTAAAGGCTTAATAAACAGGCGTTCACTGCACTCTTGGGGGTCTATTATCGCAAATATGGGCTTAGTTGACCATTTTTCATCGTAATGGTCCAACCGAACTTGTCCCGAAGGGACTGTGTTATCGGCTGTTGTATGAGAGTTGTAACAAATCTCTCATAGCAGCGTGTAATCTAATAGCTATCATGCTACGAGAATTGGACTATCGATATCCATTCAAAGTAGATCTTAAGTACCTACCTACCAGTGTAGAAACAGCCTTATTTAATGAAGATATCAGCAGCTCCTTACGCCGATTCAAATATTGATTGAACAGGGAATTGATGCTTCGTCGGCACTTTTAGCCATATTGAGACTCAGAATACTAACCAATCACATACCTACTAGGGTAATACAAGAGACAACAGAAGTAGGTATGTCCGGGTGATTCCTCGTGGTCCAACTATTTAGTCCAACTGTGACGTCACAGTTGGACCACGAGGAATAGGTCGTCCTTGTGGTCCAACTGCCAAATTAATGTGATTTGACAGTTGGACCACGAGGACAACCTTATTCCTCGTGGTCCAACTGCGAAATTAATATGACGTAATAGTTGGACCACGAGGACGACCTATTCCTCGTGGTCCAACTACAAAATAATTTTATGTTTAATGAATTATTTTATATTTTATCAATTATTTTATAATTTTTTTTTACTATAATTAGTAGTCCTACTCATTTTATCTCCTACTAGCAGTCCTACTACAGGGATAAATTATTCCATGAAAAATGCCTAGTTCATAGTAGTCCTACTGCTCTACTCTTGATGTCACTTGTATGAATTCAATCCGGTGGAAATATCATCCAACACAGTCACACATCGTCATACACAGTCGCACATGGTTACTTATAAGAACGCACGGAGCGTTTTTGTCCCGTGCTCTTATTACGGTTCTATTATGTCACAAGTGTGGAGTCCGAAGCACTGGCAATAATTGAAGAATGTACATTCAGAAAGGCAAGTATTTTCCAAATAATTTAAATCATTCAATAGTGATTCTATAATTTTTTTTGTGTACGTGAACGGTGTCTGTATGTGCATTGCTCGAGCGCGCAACTTGATTTGCTGTTTTGCTGGTGTGATCATCAGCTACTTAAACTCATCGTTAAAAGTACCTACTGCGGCTTTGAGAGTCGAACCGAAGAACTTCGATAGTCTCGTGTGGTTATATCGTTATACAGATTGGATTGATAGATGAGTCTTTTGAGAGTCCCAAGTTCAACGTTGAAACCACTCAGCTAACACTCCTTTCAAGCTTATAACATATTACTGTTATATTAACTTACACAAAAGCAGCAACACTCAATCTAGTACCTCGATAGCTCAATATACCTAAGTATGGAAAATGTAGAGGAAATATCGTAACGAGGTTTCCTGGAGAGCTCTCCTCGCATTAATATTAGATTTATTTCTCATAGAATAACGGAAAAGGGACCACTTGTACACGTACAGTAATATCTGCGTAACATTTAGCAAATAGATACGAACGGAAAAATATCGTATTTTGATATCGCCCGACTCATTCAAGTCTACTGAAATGGAAACACAATTCATCATGAAGCGCTTGTTGCTGTAAATCTGACCACGTACGATACGCTTAATCTAATTGCACCAGTCGCTCTCGTCACAGCCGACATACCTTAATTCAACTGCGTCTATCACTATCTTAGCCTAGGAACCCAATTAGAGACTTGCGCAAATCAGCGCTTATTTGACAGCGCCTTTAATGAAATTTTCAATTAAAGCGACGTAAAATTGTGTGTCAGAGTATTGCGTATCTATATATATATTTCGGAGGCACTAGTCAGGATGGTGGTATAATGCTCCGATCATCAGGTTGCAAGGTGTAAAATAAAACACAGTAGGCGTTCAATACGTGTCTTCATGATTTAAATTAGGTTTACACAGTTTAACTTAATTTGATTAAAGCTTTTAGGTTATGTTAAAACGTGATACGACTGAAATACACTTAGAGAAACGTTATGCCGTCGGGCATAGGTACGACGCAGTATAGGATTTTATTACAAAGTACACTAGTTAACTTAATGCGACCGTTCCGCTCGACGTCTGCTCGAGAAGTTAGAAAAGTAGACTAGATTGAGTGGCCTTTTATAACACATGTCCAAACAGAAAACACATAGGTGGCTCTACTGTGCTCAACTGAAAGTCAGTATAACAACTAGATTAATTTCTGCACACGGAAATAAAATAGAATAAAACTTTTATTTACTTTGATTTTAATCTAATTTAATTTCCGTCTCCGACACGGCCATTCTGACAACGTCACACATCCTCGTGTGATGGCTTTTGATTTAGGTTACAACAAAGCTCTAATTTTATTTTATTCAGCAAAAGCTACTAATTTTAAACGAGACTACTAATTTAATTTGAACAACAAGTTTTTAGATTACTTAAAATTTATTTGATTGAACGCCAAGTATTTTGTTTTAATTCTGTTTTTTTTTTTTTTAATTTTTTTTAACCCTAACTAACTACACTCCCGCCGCGCCGTTTCCGGTGTCGCTATGGAGAAGAAGACGGCTAAACAAACTCCATAACATGACAACTGTTTAGAGCATGTTTAGAGCAAAATTACCAAATTTATTATTAACGCGGGTTTGTTTTTAACTTTTAACGCAATACGTCGTCGTACAATCGTCGTAAAACTGGATGACTCGATCAGCTGTGGTGCCGGAATTTACCTGTAACAATAAACACAAACGAAAGTATCTCTTATAGCTCGGCCCTTCCTGACCTAAGTGGGCAGGGAATAAAAACAACTTTATCAAAGTCATTTTGTGTAAATATCGATTGGTGATTACTCTGTAAGTGCGATTTTTTTTTTTTTAATTGCGATTGATGATTTGTTAGAAGTGTGATTATTTCATTTTTGTTTTGTTATTTTTTTTTTTTTTTTTTTACTTTTTTTTTACTTTTTACTTTTTAGTTCCGCTTAAGTAGCGTCATCGCTTAACCAGCGGCATCACTTAACCAGCGGCATCGCTTAACCAGCGGCATCACTTAACCAGCGGCATCGCTTAACCAGCGGCATCACTTAACCAGCGGCATCGCTTAACCAGCGGCATCACTTAACCAGCGGCATCGCTTAACCAGCGGCATCACTTAACCAGCGGCATCGCTTAACCAGCGGATTTTTTTTTTTTTTTTTTATTTCGATTTTTTTTTGTTGTTTCTCCAAATCAACTCTCCGTAAAAGGGAAATAAACAATGTCTACATTACACTTTTCGTAGTCTGTCTAGTGAGTACTGTCTAGTCTGGGACTGAATGTTTTTAAAGAGTAATTATTACCCATGACCCAAAAGTGATTTTGAATACTCAAGTTGGCCTTTTAAGAGAAGTTGGTTAAGCTGTTATTTTCTCAAAATCCTGTATACGGTGGATGTGCTTTCACATTAAAGTAACATAACCGTTCAAATACAATTTCAAAAGCTCCATTCGATAAGTTGACCGAAAACTAAATCTCTCAAAAATAGACTTTTATCAAGTGAACTACGTCTCGAAAAGAAAAGTTTTAATTTACTACTTCTTTAAGCTATCACAAAATAAATATGAACGATACAGATCACCTGCTTCGCTGCGTCCGATCTGCGGCTGCCAGTTGCCAGAGCTTCCTCCTTCAATGTCACACGAATGAACTCCAGGAAGCCCACGAGTGCACGCACGCAGCCGTCGATTCGGCTCCAGACAACACATGTGTAACCTGCGTGTGCTGCTGCCTGTGCATCCTCGAAAACTTATCTGAAAACAGAACGATGCACATTGCATCGTCACATGTGAGATTACTTCAAAACTCATTGGTCTCACAAAGTAAATTAAAACCAATCGAAGTGTGCTGCACTTGTAAATAAAATAATTGGGGAACTGATTGTACCCAACTGCTGCTTTAATTAAAAATTTCACTGAACTTTCGATATCTTAATTGTTATCTTTTGTCATTGTTCATTAATTACAAGACACATTAAAAGGTCATATTTTCACAAGGAACGAAAATAAAATGGAAGTTATAAAACTGAGCATATTTTTTTAAATAGATAATAATATAAAATAGGTACTTACTACTAGAATAATCACTGAATGGTCACTAACAGAAAAATCTTTCTGTAAAGCCTGTTTGGTCACGCCATATTTTTATGGTGTTCCAGCTGAAGTTTTTTTTCTACTTCTTTATTTTTAGTACTTTCTCCGCCTGCAACGTACCTATCAGTAGGTATCTATACGATCTACCCATTATATTGCTGATGTGCATAGATATACGTCGATGGCCATGTGTATTATCTCATAATTAATTAATATTTGTTGTATGTTTACAATATTAAAACGATAAACTAGTAAATTGTACTATGGATGCTAGCCTAGACGAGAAGTTGGTAACAGTGCCTACGAAGCAAGAGGTCCTGAGTTTTTTTTTTATGAAATTAAGATAGCAAACGAGCATGCAGCACCACCTTCCGCTGCCGCCCATGACAACTGTGACCGACCCAGAACTAGACTCAATGAGTCTCGTTCAAATTCGGTCACAAATGCGTTGCTACCCCTGAGGACTGAGATGGTCGATAGTTATAGTTTTATAGTTTGATTCACTAGCGAGGCGAAGCCGGTATTTATGTTACTAAACTATGTCATTCCTGGATTATGGGTATCCGGATGCATTCCTGGGCATAACTTAGGGGTAAATTTTATTGTCTATGCCACTCGTGACCCAGGAAATTCTAGTTCTATGAGTGTGTTATCGGTTATGTTTATTACTAAGGAATTTAGACCTTTTTCAATTGCTCAGTCTGATCGGGCTTGTCTTTTATGCTTGGTTGGGTAATGTCTTATTAGTTAATATAGCCGCGGAGTTATTGCCACCTACATTAAGTATAACATTGTAGCTCGTGCACCATTTCTGTATAAATGAGCATCTTCTCAGACACAAAAGAATACTTTTTCAAAGCGCACGAGGCGAGGGACATGATAAAAGCTTCTGATACGTTTGGACAAAGACTCACCGGTTTTCCGTTTATATTCTATGTCGGACAGTGACAGAAATTTTATTGAAGAAACCTCCCTAATTTCAACTGTAAATTAAATTCAAACAAAATTAAAACAATTTAAAAACAGCACTATCAACAATGCAATTTCTAAATCTCATTATATAACATCATCACTGATTTGTCATGACGTTAACCGTGTTATGTAGATGCATTAGGTATAATTGGCGAATACAATTAGATAAGTCCCCTGAATCCAAGCTCGCTTCGAACAAGACACCGATTTATAGCCTAATCTTAACTGATTATAAGCTTGACTGAATGGCTGTCGACAGTTCGCTAATGAAACTTTGTGATAGGCGGAGGAGCATATACTTCTTTCTTTTACTATGTTACTTTTTGTATGTTTTCGTAAGTTTGCTTCTTCTATTTAATATCGTAATCCATCCATCCATCCATCCATCAGCCCTTTTGCGTCCACTGCTGGACATAGGATCGAAATTTATCAATGTGGCCACCGCGCTGGCGCCCGTCTGCTATCTGCAATATCTCCAGTCCCCGCTCGCCCTGCTCATCCGCTTGGCGCCGCTGCTGGCCTCGATCCTCCGAGCCCGGGGCGTCACCAACGTGTTCGGGGGAAAAGAACAATATCCTACTGCTTGTTTTTTTAATTTGTATTTTTTTTCTGAATGGCCATTAGTTCTACCATGATCCATTTCAAGGTTATCCATTAATTACTATGTTTGGTACAAATTAGATTTTTGAATAGTGATAACAATTTGGTATGATCATAATTATGAATAAGAGAGGAAGAAAAAATTCCTAAAAACATTTTACTGTCGATGCAAGCTGTCGGTCCTAGTTGTTATCTTTAGATAGAAGTCGGTAAGTTTCCGTTCACACAGACCGGCTCGGAGAGGAGAGAAGATTTTTATCACGATGGAAACAGAGTTATGAGTAATTATATTAAGGTTTATTTTTGTATGTGCACTTCTTTTGTCATTAGGAATGCTTGAATGCGTGTAGTGTGAAATAATAAGAGGAGCCGATTGTGTGCTTTTTCTCGCTCGCTCTGCTTTCAAACCTTTTCCAGCCGCTCTATGTGAAATAGTTGGTGGCTCAGATCAGATCTGTGTTCTCCGAGCCGGTCTGTGTGAACGGACCCTAAGCCATGCCGAAAGACTGGGTTGGCTTAAAACTTCCGATGCAAGGGTTGGTTACTAGCCTTTCTTTCAATTCGCCTTGCAGCAGCGTGGTGGAGTGGACTCCTCTTCAGTTATGAGGAAAGACGAGTGTTCAGAAATGGTCCATAAATGGCTTGAAGTTGTGAAGCCCAAACTGTAAACAATTTTTTTTACTTTGAACACAATAATAGGTATCCAAGAAGTAAAGAAAGTAGAAGTTTTCTGAAGTAAAGAAAAACCTATAATTACTACTAACTAAACCAATTAAGATTATTCTGTAAAGTTAATGACCGATCAGGTTACGTGGAGTTTCGAATGAATCCTTTAAAAAGTTCAAAGATTAGTACTTTAGTAACAGAACATCGTAGAATGAGAGTGATCAACTTTGCAAAATTAGAAAAAAGATACGCGAAAAAGATTACAATCCAAAAACTAAGATGTTATACTTAAGTAAGCTCCAATTGAGATAATAAAATTTCATCCTCATAACCACGTTTATAAATCCAACAGTTAATCAATTGTATTAACGTTTTCAAAACGTGAATAAGATTTATGAAGCCGCTCGTTTGTTACGATTCGCGAAGATGACGCGATATTATTGGTAAAACCGTATTGTACATTTATTTTTCCTGTAAAGTGACAACTTTGGTGGCGCTACAATACGCCGCGTTGGTTCATGATTAATGATTTTGGTAATATAAGCGTACACTCCAATCTTAAGTTCATATTTTACTGTGAAAGCTTTCACATTACGAGATGAATAATAAATGGTCTATCTCCAGATCTTCAATAAAAATTTGTCCTATTATATTTGTAAGAATCGTAATGCGTATATTGTTTGGTTTATTCAGCTTTTGTCCTATTTGTATGGAAGCTGTACGCTGCTGTTGTTGTATACTTAGTTGTTTGCAATAAAAATACAGATTCAATCAATTACTGACACAGGGGAAATAAATGAGAAGAGATGTATATGATATTATGAGGATAATATTGTATTGTATTAGAAGTGGATGTTGAAAGATGGGGGAAAAAGGGAAGAAGTGACTGAGCAAAATATTAATAAATAAAATAAGGTGTTGCATTGAGAGGTCACAGGATAATAATAGAGAGTATCATTTTTCAGATACTGCTTTGAGACTTAAAACTCTTCTCGACACAATTTTCACCGTCATTGTTTTCGCTGTATATTAAATTCAAGACATTTTTAAGTTGTTTCGTTTTCTACCATAATACCATTAAAAATCTAAGTGAAGCGCTACGGAGAAGAAAAGAATTGGATCTCTGGGAGCATAGCATATTATAACAGTTGCTCAGGTGAAGTAAAATGCATAAAACATTAATATTAATCTTTAAGATTACCTCTGTGTAATATTTTTCTTTTCTTCTTCTTTCTTTTGAAACATTCTTCCAGCCCTAAAAGAACGGCACTTAAGTTTTCAGCACTTAGGAAACTTTAACAAAATTTAAATTTCAGTTTTTCATAATTACGTAAAATTTTAATAAAGACTGTCATGACATGATTTAGGGGTACCTATTCCTGAAAGCCTCACTAAGCCCCTGTGAGCGGCTACAACGCTACGGGCTACGTCGTAACCAAAGATTTATTGTGTACAAAAATATGAGAACTGCAAAAAAGTAGTGCTTGTTGTATTATAAACAAGGCGCAAAATAGGTACAGCTGCACGCAAACAATTTATTAAAAGAAATATGTAGGTATAGTTTTGCATATGTCCGCATTTTATATTCAGGAATAAAAAATATTAAATATTACTGCGTACTGAATACTATTTTATTCAGAATATTTATTGTATTTAATATTAAATAATAAAAATCACATTATAGTTATTTATTTTTCAACTAAATATTTTTTGCTGTCTGAACACCTTCGACATGGCTTAACGACGACTGCTATCGAAACTACGAGTAGCTATAACCGACGGTTTTAAGTATGATGAATTTTTACAATAAAATAATTTGAAGTCAGGTGATAAGCTTTGGGTACTTTTTTAAGGTCTGGTGTATTTCACATAGTAAACTAAAGGATCAATGATAAAATTACGTGACTGATTTATTGAGACATTGGTGAATATATCTCCCAGCAGATATATTTAGTAACTAGCTGTGCCCGCGGCTCCGCCCGCGTGGAACTCAGTGTGCCACAAAATTTTTCCTGCGTGAATCCCGACCCCGCGAGAATTATAAGATAAATAGTGGCTTATAATTATACATATATTTCTCCACACGTATTAAGAACAGTTGATTTTTTACTATGTTTTAGTCATACCGTACAAAAATCCGTTATGTAGATCTTGAGAAAATCGATAAAAAGACTTTAAATAAACGTCGTTATTTCAAACTTTAAGCATAAGTTTAACCACGATAATTAAAAAATATATATTTTGAAACTATATTGGTAGTTTTTCATTTATTTATTTATTTATGTTCTATACACGCCGGGCACCTACTATTTGGACGCTCCTTGTGCCAGACTATTACGCTATACTATTCGACGCGTATAGACACCTTGCTATTGCTGGTGATTGACGCGCCAGTCTACCTACCACGGTGCCGGTGAATGAGGAGAATGAGGTGCGGGGGGAGAAATAAAAGACTAGTTTGACGTTTCTGTTCTAGATCTAGCCCGCGCCTGTCTGCCGCCGCCCGTTACTATTTCACTATACACTGTTCACTATGCACTGTTGCCTCTTCCTATTTTTCTTCCTATTTTCTTCCTGTTTTCTGGATTCCGAATGCCATCCGAATGCGATTTCGCACGGCAGGCTCACTATATTTATACCCGAGGGGGGCGTGGCTTCGAGCGCGTTCTAGAAAGTTCTTTATTTCTATCTTTCTCTTACAATACAGCTGTCTCTGTCTCACAATTTGTTTATATTGCTATCTCACTTAGACTATATGCTATCTCTTTCACTCGTAATGAGACCTATTTACACCTCGGAAGCAAGACCATATCGAAACCCTAATCCTATTTACACCTTTAGCAATACCATATTGAAACCCCTAAGAAAATAATTCTTATTTTCTTACACAATCTATTAGGAATCTATTTTAAAATCTATTTACACGCTATCGTACCTATTTACCTAACTATAACTATCCTATGGGGTATATAAAAGGCAAAACGCGTATATTTATTAAAAACAAACTATAAAGAACACAAGTAAAATAAGTAAAACTTATAACTATGAAAACACAATCAAATACCTATCTTATTCTATCACTATTCTATTCGCACTATTTATTTAATAAAACTATGTACGCGCACTATCTGATTTCACTATAATTTCACGCTATTTCGATCGTTCTGAACATTCCTCCCACCGTGAACCGCAGTACACACATCACAAGGTTCACTAATCACTCGCGGAAGAACGATCGTCCTGAGTAATCACTATAAGTTTTTTCACTGGTCTACGCAACACTCCACCTTTTGTTTGCACATCCACTGTTCGCACTATTCCGTCCCCTCCAGGGTACGTAGCTATGACTCGTCCTATGGGCCACACGTTTCTCGGCAGGGTGTTGTCCACGATGATCACGATGTCGCCGTTGGTCAGCTGTTCGCCTCTCCCGTGAGGCTGGCGTCGTCGCTGCAGGTCAGGTAGGCACTCCTTGACCCACCGCTCCCAGAAGAGGTCCGCCAGGCGCTGGGACGCCCGCCAGTGTCCTCGGTGTATCAGGTCGCCGTCGTTGAAGGTACCCGGCGCCGGATTGAGGGCTGGACCCAGCAGCAGGAAGTGATTCGGCGTGAGTGCCTCGGGATCGTGGGGATCCACCGAGACGTGGGTGAGAGGTCGATTGTTGACGGTGAATTCGACCTCGGCGAGCAGTGTAGCGAGGACCTCCTCGCTCGGATGGCGGCCCGTCAGCGTGGCGTTGAGGGCGGTCTTCACGCTCCTCACCAGGCGTTCCCAGGCCCCGCCCATGAATGGGGCCCCAGGAGGTATGTAGCGCCAGCTGATGGCGCGGGTCGCGGCTTCGTGTGAGGTTGCTTCATCTATGGCTCGACGCAGTTCCCGGTCGGCTCCATGGAGGTTGGTCCCGTTGTCAGACCAGATCTCTGTCGGACAGCCACGGCGCGCGATGAACCGACGCAGCGCCATGATCGCGGATCCCGTCGTGAGTGATGGCGCGATCTCCAGGTGCACGGCGCGAGTGGTGAGACATGTGAACAGGGCCACATATCTCTTCTGGACTGCGCGACCGACGGTGACTGTCACTGGCCCGAAGTAATCCACCCCTGTAAAGGTAAAAGGTCTATTATGATGTGCTAACCTACAGAGCGGTAGATTACCCGTTGACGGCTCGGGCGGCGACCTCCTGCGCATGCGGCATAGTAGACATCTATGTATAATCATGCGGGCCACGGTTCGAATCCGAGTTATCCAATATTTCGTCCGACATTCGTTTATAGTGGCTTCGACTCCCGCGTGATGTAATCTTCTATGTACGTATTCTATGTATAATCTTGCTATGTGATGATCGCCGCTCATGACAGGAGGGTGCCGTGTCTGTTCGTCTATGTTCCGAGCCGCGTCTATTCTTGATTTAATCTTGATAATTCCATTCACTATTTCGACCGCTAGCGTGCGTAATAACCCCTTCTTGCTATTTTCTATGTGATGGAGCTCGCTATTGAATGAATCTCGCTGTGACACGCGTAGTAATAATTCTTCGGCCCGCTGTAGGTATTTTACGTCTATTTCTATATATTTTCTATCCGTCTGTACGTGAATTTTTCTATGACTATTTTTCACGGCCGGGGTTCTATTCTTGTGTATCGCTGCTATTCGACGTGCGGCCTCTATTGTTTCATCCTCATTGTCGTAACTGTTGAGTAAGTCGTCGACGTAATGATTTCTAACTATTGCATCGTAGGACTGCGGATCTTGATCTCTATATCGCGCTGCGTTGATGTTCTTCACATAAATCGCTATTGCAGGCGAACACGATGCACCAAAAATGAGTGACGTCATTCTATATTCTTCCGGCGGCCTGTCGTCACGTCGATCGCCCCGCCACAAGTACCGAAGTGCGTCTCTATCTTCCGGCTTGACCTTAACTTGCATGAACATCTCCCTGATGTCGGCTGTCACTGCTATTTTTCGCTGACGGAATCTCATAAGCACACCCGGTAATGACTGTATGAGGTCCGGTCCCTTGAGCAAGTGGTCGTTCAGTGATACACCTCGAGTCTTGGCTGCGGCGTCGTGCACTATTCTTATTTTTCCCGGTTTCAGTGGGTTGACGACGGCGAAGTGCGGGAGGTACCAGGTTCGATTCGACGTCACGGCGGGTGCAAGCTCGGCGTATCCTTTTTCTATTAGCGCTTGCATCTGTTGACTATATTTTTCCTTTAACACTGGATCGCGGTCGAGTTTCCTTTCTATTGTACGCAGACGTTGTAGCGTATTTTCGTAATTATTCGGCAGGGAAACGTCACCTTTTTTCCATAATAACGGGGCTTGATAACTATTGTCTATTTTCACAACTCCCTCTTCCAGCTGTCGGAGCGCCTTCTGCTCCTCACTCGTCGACGGTTGCTTGGGTTCTATCATCATCATATCGGCGGTGAAGAATTCCCGAAGTTGCGCGTCCATGTTCTCTTCGCAGCTGGCGATGAAATTCACTCTATGTGCCCGTTGAGTACCGTAGGACCGAGCGCCGTGCAGGACCCATCCCAGCGGAGTGAGTGACGCGACCGGTTGATGCTTGGAGCCCTTCCTGACCTCCTGGGATAGCAGCAGCTGCCAGTTGTCCTGACCTATTAATATTCGCGGCTTAGCTGGGCTATATCGAAGCGGCAGGTCCTCCAAATGTTTGCATCCATCTATATCCTTCTCCGTGATGGTCTGCGGTGCTATTTTGAGGTTCTTCATGGTCCTGGCCTGGATCCTGTAGGTACTATTCGACGTTCCTCGTATCTTCATTGTGACCCGACGCGATTCATGGGAGACACTCTGCTCCCCTATGGAGTCTATGCGCAGTGGCTGCAGCTGTCCACGAAGTCCAACTTGGTTAGCGATGTCCTCTTCTATTAATGTGACTATTGATCCATCGTCTAGGAGCGCGTACGTGTCTGCTACTCCCACCGGTCCGGAGACGCGAACCGGAACTATTTTCAGATAGGCGGTGGATCCGGAGACCCAGGTTGACGTCAGCGTCTCGTTGGCCGCTTTCTCTATCTTGTTTCTATTACTATGTAGCAGCCGGTGATGCCAGTAGTTGCATCCGTCTATATCACATCGCTTCCTCTTGCAGCTGTGGTTCTTCGATCTATAGCGCAGGCACGCGAAACATAACCTCTTCTCTTTGGCTATGTCCCATCTATTTTCGACCGTCGCCTCCAACATTCGCTTGCACTTGACTGCATCGTGGTTTTCCTCGTTAAAAATGATGCACTTTTCTATTGTTTTCACTGCGTTGTACGTCCGCTGGCTTCTATTGTGTCTATTATGTCCCGATGTAGCTTCGACGTACTGCTCCGGCTGTGCGTAGGGTCCGCAACGCGTTGCTTCCCGATCCAAGAAACGCGCCAATTTTTCCAAATCCGCTTCCTCTTCCGGTTGCTCCGCCGCGTAATCGAACCAACGATATCGAATAGTCGGCGTGAATTTTTCTATTGTAGCCTTGGTTGCTTCCGGGTTGTAGAGGTAGTGGCGTTTCTTGAGCGCACGCAGTGTAGCCACGATGTTGTTGACGCGACTGGCAAACACACATATGTCACGTGGGTTGTCTGTGAGGCGCGGCAGGGCTCGTAGTTGCTCAATTTCCGATAGTGCTATGCAGTCCGGTCGACCGAAACGAGCTTCTAACGAGTTCACTATTTCTTCTGACTTCGCTCCATAGAGCAATAAACTATTGACGGCTTCCTTCGCTCGTCCTGTGAGCGCACGACGTAATCTTGCTATGTTTTCTATTTCCGTGTTCATCTTCGCTGTTTCTATGTAGGCAGTCTTGAACGAGAGCCATTCTTGATGAGACCCGGAGAACGTCGGCAGCTCCATATATCTATAACTATTGCACGTATTGGTACGTGCGGCGAGGGCGATCGCTGACGCCAGGTCCGACAGGTTAGCTTGGTGCGTGGCGATGTCCTTCTTGCTATCACTATCACATTCGGCGGCGTGCTCCGTCCGCTTCTCGTGCGGCGGCTGGACGGCGGCAGTGGTGGCGCGGGCTTCGGCAGGATCCGTCTCTTCGAGCCACTGGTTGACTCGCTTCGAAGCGGCGTCCGCGTCGGTGTGCACGCTGTCGTCGTCTTCACTATCAGACTCTTCTAATTCTATTGAGGCGAGGCGAGCGGCGGCGAGCTTGACTTTGAGTTCAAGCAGGTCTTCCTTGGCGCGGGCTATACGTAGCGCCTTTTCTTTCTTCTTCGACGTAGCACTCTTGATGGTCGCGGGTTTGCTGTTCTTCTTCATGGCAGCGTCGATGGCCTCCTTCGTGACCGCAGGCTCCGACGTGGCTGCAGTCGTTCCCGCCGACTGCTCGGTCGTCGTAGTGGCGGTGACGGTGTTGGTGCTCGTTGCCGTGGTACCCGACGACTGCTCCGATTCTTCCTCGACCGGCGTGGCCGTGCGTCCGCTTCGCGTGGTAGGCATGCTTGACTCGTCTTGACTATCTTGACTATCTTGACTATCTTGACTATCTTGACTATCTTGACTATCTTGACTATCTTGACTATCTTGACGATCCGGCTCGAAGGACCAGAAAATGTTCTATACACGCCGGGCACCTACTATTTGGACGCTCCTTGTGCCAGACTATTACGCTATACTATTCGACGCGTATAGACACCTTGCTATTGCTGGTGATTGACGCGCCAGTCTACCTACCACGGTGCCGGTGAATGAGGAGAATGAGGTGCGGGGGGAGAAATAAAAGACTAGTTTGACGTTTCTGTTCTAGATCTAGCCCGCGCCTGTCTGCCGCCGCCCGTTACTATTTCACTATACACTGTTCACTATGCACTGTTGCCTCTTCCTATTTTTCTTCCTATTTTCTTCCTGTTTTCTGGATTCCGAATGCCATCCGAATGCGATTTCGCTCGTCCTTCTTCATGCTCGTCCTTCTTCACTTCACCCCGCAAGGGGTGAGTGGAATCCCTCGGAACTATTTGTTCCCTTGGGGAGGGTTCTCTCGCGGCGCGTTAATACGCGCCGGTCCTTGGGTAGGGGGCAATGGCCCCCTTTTCAAAGTATCTATACGGGTGTGCGTTCTCCGTGAAAACGGCCGCGGTGTCTATCCGTGAAAACGGCAGTTCCTTGTGAGGCGGCCTTTCGGCCGCGGTGTCAAGTCCGGTGGTGGGGGGACTCGCTCCGCGCGGGCGATCAGGCCCTACCGGGTGGATCCCGCTGGTGGGAAGCCCAGCAGGAGCCGATCAGCGGCCGCGCGGAGGCTATGAGGCCCCAGTGTCTTCAGCGGGCTCTTCCCGCACGGCGAACAAGTCGCGCGGGAAGGCCCTGCCGTCGGGTGGGCGAGCGTGGTACGGTGCCAGGTCCCGCAGGTGCGGGAACCGCGACTCGTCCACACGCTCAAACATCCTGCGTGCCAGGCTGCTGATGTAGTCGTCCAGGCTCTCGACTCGAAGGTCCCTCTGGATCGTGGAGTTCCTCACGTACCACGGCGCTCCGGACAGCCGGCGCAGCGCGATCGCTTGAGCCGAGCGCATCCTCCTTCGCTGCGGCTCGCTGATCAGCGCGTACCAGGCTGGTGCCGCGTACGTGAGACGGGATCTAACGTAGGTCTTATAGACCCCGACTTTGACTTTCAGAGGGAGGCTCGAGGAGAGCACTGGTCGCAGGACCGCCATCGCAGCTCTAGCGCTCGCGACGGCACTGTCCACTTGAGGCTTCATAGAAAGCCGTTGGTCGATGGTGATCCCCAGGTACTTCGCCCGTGGAGACCATTCGATGTCCGTATTTTGGAGCTTCAGAGTGGTGGTGGTGGTGAGATGTCCGATCTTCACCGCCTGGGTCTTCTTTACATTCACCGACAGCCTCCATTTGGTGAGCCAGTCGGGGAGGGCGTCGAGGGCACGCTGCATCTTCGTGACAGCGTGGGACATCGTGATGGACGTGGTGACGTACGCCACGTCGTCAGCGTACAGGGCAAGGGACGCCCCCCCTGCCGCCGGGATGTCGTCGGTGAAGAGTGCGTAGCAAGCCGGAGACAGGCAGCTCCCTTGCGGGACTCCAGCTGCGATGTTGCGCTCTTCTGACAGCGCATCTTCCACCATTACTCTGAAGGTCCTTCCTTCCAGGAAGCTGGCGATCACTTTGACGGCACGTCTTGGCATCGACGTCTGGGAGATCTTGTAGACCAGGCCGTCGTGCCAGACACGGTCGAACGCTTTCTCCATGTCGAGGAATACTGCACACACGCGTTCTCTCTTGTTCAGAGCCGCGGTCACGGTGTGCAGCACCCTCGACAGCTGGAGTGTGGTGCTGTGTTCCGGCCGGAAACCAAACTGTTCCGGGCGAGGCACAAGGTGTGGCGTGAGCCTTTGCAGCAGGAGGCGCTCAAAGATCTTGCTTAAGGTTGACAGCAACGTGATTGGCCTATAGCTCTCGGGTTTCTGGGAGTCCTTCCCTTTCTTGGGCAACATGATGACCTGTCCCCGTTTCCAAGTTTGTGGGAAGGTCCCCGTGCGCAAGATTCCATTGAAGAGGCGGGTGATGGCAACAATGGTCTTCTTCGGGGCGTACTTCCACGCCCGATTCTGAATACCATCTGCGCCGGGGGCCTTGTTGGGAGGTAGTCTCTGTATGGTCTTTTTAACAGCTCCCGGGGACAGGATATAAGGCTCCTCCTCGGGAGCTATAGGCTGTGCTAGGAACTCTCTCACATGGGCCTCGACTGCTGCGACGTGCTCTGCCTCGTCTGTCGGGTTTGGCCGGAACTGGCGTTCCAGGTGGTCGGCGAAGATCTCCGCGCGATCTTCCACCCGGTACCGTAGTGTGCCGTCTCCATGGCGCAACGGCCGTATCGGAGTTGGGGTACTCGAGAGTGCGCGGCACAAGCGATGTAAGGCTGGCCAATCATCGTGCACCGTGTCTAGACGCTCCTCCCAACTCTGGGCCGATTGCGCGTCCAACTCGGCTTTGAGCTCATTGGTGACTCTGTTGAGCTAGTTCTTCAACTGGGGGCACCTGGACTGTTTCCAGCGCGACCGCAGGCGCCGTTTCTTGTCCAGGAGGTCTTGTATGTGACGAGGTAGAGGTGGTAGCCTCCCCTGGACGGACGCATCTGTCGAAGCGGCTCGCAAGGCGTTCTGTACGCTGGCAGTCAGGTCTACCGCCAGCTGGTCAACGTCCTCTCCCGTGAGGATCGGCCGAGTTGGAGTGGTGATCTCCAGCTGTTCCTGGAAGATTGTCCAGTCCGTGATGCGACGTGGTTTCCTGCATGAGACTCTCGTTGGGTTCTTCGCCAGGACGAGCAGGACAGGAACATGATCGGACCCCATGCTGTCCTGCAGCGTCTCCAAAAGTGGATGGCAGTGGAGGTTGCGGCATACGGCTATATCCAGCACGTCCGACGCCCATCCTTGTTGGTCTGGATAATGCGTCGGGGAATCCGGGCCGTACACCGCTAGGTCGTTTCTCTCTGCGGCGTCGAATAGCCTTCTCCCCGCTGAGTTCGGCGAGAGGCTGTTCCACCCCGGGTGTTTGCTGTTCCAGTCTCCCGCGGCGATTGTTGGGAGCGGCGAGTCCATCAGTTTGTGGACATCAGCCAGCTCCATCGGGCCGGAGGGTGGCCGGTATACTGCGTACAGCCGGAGTGGGGTGTCATCTATGCAGACCTCTACACCTAGGGCCTGCATCTTCTGGAGAACGATGGGTGGTAGTGGTTGGTGGACTATTCGACGCTTCACCGCCACTGCCAGACCTCTGTAGGTCCTGCCGGTGTCGCTTGTTTCGTCCTGGCGGTATAAATAGTATCCCGGAATCTTGATGCGGTCCGATGGGGACAGGAGAGTCTCGCAGATCAAAACCACGTCGACTTGCTGTTCCCGCAGGAGGATCTTCAAGAGGGCGGACTTTTCTCTTAGTCCGCGGGCGTTCCAGAAGATTACTCTAAGTGGACTGTCCATAGCAGTCCACAATCTTCTGCAGGGCTGTCACGGCCATCTGCAGGGGGTCCTCCCCTGCGCTCAGAGCCCTGACTACTTCGAGTAGCAGGTCTAGTGCCATCTTTCTGGCCTGATTGCTATCCCCCGCCATTCTGGAGGGGGGAGGGGCCGTCGCCTGCACTACAGCTTCCCTCTTCTTCTTGGCCTCACCTACTACTTGAGTAGGAACGCCCGGTGTCTTTGGTCCTGCGGTGGGTTGGGCGGCCTGTGCCTTCTCCCTCTTCCCACCGCTCTTCGCCCTCTTCCTCCTTGAAACAGGAGCTCCACGCGGCGTGGGGTCGTTGGCCGCAGCCATCAACGAACCCCGCTGCTGCGGTTCCGGCGGCGCATCGGGTACGTTCGCCCTGGGACCGGATCTGGATCTCGGTCGAGGGCGACTGGGCTCTGCGCCTGCCCCCGTGAGTGCCACGGTGCCTGCGCGTTTGTTCCTTGCCTCCCGCTTGAAAACGGGGCAGGAGGCGTGATTAGCAGGGTGCGGGCCACCGCAGTTCGCGCAGGTGGCCGGCTCTTCCCTGGGTCTTGGGCAGGAGTGGGCGGCATGCTCCTCGCCACACCGCACGCACGCCATCCTTCTGTGGCAGTTGTGCGAGGAGTGCCTGAAAAGCTGGCACCGGTGGCACTGCGCCGGTCCCTTCTTTCCCCTCCAAGCCTCGATCTTGATGCCGGGCATGAAGAGCAATTCACGTACTGCATAAATGCCCGGCAGGAGGTCCTGGGTCCTCTTGAGGATGGCCAGGAATATGCAACCTGGCCTCCCCCGGCGTCCTTGAATGGGGCGAACGTATTCGGGCTCGTAGCCCAGTTCGCGGAGCTCCTGTGTGATCTCCTGCGGGTCGGTGTCTACCGGTAGCCCCCGTATGGCCACCTTGAGGCTCCGCTCCGCTGGCAGGGAGAAACTGTGCCAGGAGACGTTCTTGTGCCTCGCCACCAGATCTGTGAGATAGGACTGTATGGTCCTATACTCTTCCTCGTCTTTCGGGGAGAATTGCACCCCTTTCCCGAGTGGCCGCGCGTTCGGGGCTCGTCCTAGCTTGTCTCGAAGCGCCCGGAAGTGCGTCGACCAGTTTGGGAGGCGGTCGGCCGTCAGCGGAGGGATCTTCCCTTTCCGTGGTGGGGGGGGGGGCGTCGTTCGCGGCTGTGGACGCGGCGCTCTGCGAGGAGGGCGCGGCGCTCGGCGCGTCGGCGGTGGTGTTGTGCGCGGCGGTCGCGGATGTCGCGGCGCGGCTGGCGTATGTGTTCGCGGCGGCGGGCGCGGCGGCGGGCGCGGCGGCGGGCGCAGCGGTGTGCGCGGCGGTGGCGGCGTAAGACACGGCGGCGGGCGCGGCGGGCTCGCGCGCGGTCGCGTCGCCGCGGGGGCGGAGGCGCGGGTCTCTCTGCGGCAGCGGGGCGGGGGGGGACTCGGCGATGCATTGACGCTTGCCGACGTCTTCCTCCTCTTCCTCCGGGGTCCTCTTGCGGCGGGGGGGCCTCTCCTGGGGCTCGGGGGCTTTGATACAGCCCTCTAGCCGGAAGCGTTCTTCTGCTGACAGCTCCTCTTCTGGTTCGTTCGTGAGCGCGCGTTGCTGGTCATTCAGGTGCATAGACAGTGCTGCCAATGCGCCCTGACTCAGCAAGCCGGATGCCGCCAGCTTCTGGGCAATGACAAGGTCGCGCTCCAGCGCTGACTTCGGGGAGCACGACGCTGGGGCGGGTTGTGACACGCTGGGTTGGCGCGGGGTTGTCTCCTCCTGCGCGGCTTCAACTGCGGGTTGGGGCGGTGCGTCCGGCGCGCCCTGATCCCGGTCGGTTTGGGGGCGCCGCTTCGCATCAGCGAGCGGGTCGCTCCCCAGTCCTCCGGTGTCCGGCGCGCCCGGCGCCCCGGTCCTCCGTGCGTCCAGGCTGCGGTCTCGCGCAGCGCGGGAGCGCGAGCGGGCGCGCGCGGCACTGCTCGAGCGGTCCCGCGGGCGCTGCGGTTCGCGCGCCGGCGCTGCGCCAGGCGCGGCCGACGTCGATGGCTGCGATGGGCCCGTTGAGCCTCCGGTATCCCCCGATGGGGGCTTGCTACCCTGCTGCATCCTTTGGGCTTCGCTGGGGGTAGTGGTGTAAGTTTCCCCTCAACCGGGAGGTGCAAAACACCTCCGGCGGCCCCTTTCCCTCTCCGGAATTCTTAGAATTCGGGAGGGAACAGGGTAGATGAAAATAAAAATATTCACTGGAATGTGGGTAGGTCGCACGTACAAAGTAGCTGTAGCCAATCCGCGATTGCGATCCGCGAAAATAATTCTTATTTTCTTACACAATCTATTAGGAATCTATTTACACGCTATCGTACCTATTTACCTAACTATAACTATCCTATGGGGTAAATAAAAGGCAAAACGCGTATATTTATTAAAAACAAACTATAAAGAACACAAGTAAAATAAGTAAAACTTATAACTATGAAAACACAATCAAATACCTATCTTATTCTATCACTATTCTATTCGCACTATTTACTTAATAAAACTATGTACGCGCACTATCTGATTTCACTATAATTTCACGCTATTTCGATCGTTCTGAACAATTTATTTATTTAAACTTTAATGTACCGGGAATGTTGTGGTACAAAAGGCGGACTTAATGCTAAAAGCATTCTCTGCCAGTCAACCTTTGGAACCTTTCATTCGGGTGCCAAAAAGACCTGAAGCGATGCTGACCCTCGAGAAAGCTTTTTCTCGGGCGAATCATGATCCCGCGGGAAGTCCGAAATAAAAAGTAGCCTATATGTTGCTCCAGAAGCATAACAATAAAAGTCCCATAAAAAATTAAGCCCGCCACTTCGTGCATAGAAGTTTTTCCCGCTTGAATCCTGATCGCGGCGGAATTCCGGGATAAAAATTAGCCTATGTGTTTCTCCAGAACCTCTTCTATCTCCCAGTTTCATAAAAATTTAAGTTCGAAACTTGGCGCATAGGAGTATTTTCCGTATGAATCCTGATCCCGCGGGAATTCCGGGATAAAAAATAGCCCACATTATTTGAAAGCTTTCCATATCATCCAAATTCTTGATTTCACCTTAATTTGGCGACAATAATTCAATTTATCTTCTATACTTATAATAAATCTGTAGAGAGGTCAATTCTGTACATTAAATATATTTCCAAAATAACTATCAGAGGGTGATTAGGGATCGATACTGATGCCAAAAATGCAATCAGTAAAATTTTTGTCTGTCTGTCTGTCTGATGTATAACCGTTATAGAAACAAAAACTACTCGACGGATTTTAACGAAACTTGGTACAATTATTTTCCATTCTCCCGCGCTGGTTATAGTATACTTTTCATCACGCTACAATCAATAGGAGCAGAGCAGTGAAGGGAAATGTTGGAGAAACGGGAGAAGTTACTCCATTTTTTAAGCTTCCGTCGCGTGTGCAACCTTAATGGTTAAAGCTACACAGAAATCATGTATGACGGAAATTTTCTCCTTAAAATTATATAAAAAATATTCCACGACAGCATAATATGTCTATCTTTTATGGTTGACTCACAATAACACGTGTAACTCCCGATAGCTTAGCAGTTCGAAGCTTTCTGATTAAGTATACCTATATTTTATCTACTCTTACGTTTATGACACTTAAGTGGGTGAAATAAAGGGGTGAAGTTTAAACGAAATTCACGCGGGCGAAGCCGCTGGCAAAAGCTAGTGAATAATAATATTGTAACACTGAGACAGTATGGTGGACAAATCGACTGCTGATGACGTTGATAAACTTGATTTATTCCAATGTCATATTAGGAGTGTCAACATGTGTCAATGTCAAATGCATAGTCAAATATAAGCCCGACGGTCTTTTTGGATTTGGTTTGTTGGATCTATATTCTATTATTAACATTATTAAGCGTATCTTATCAAATTAAACGGTGCAATTCGTCGCTTCGATTAATCCGAACAAAATCGCAATGTCTGAGGGTTTACACCTCAGATTTGCTAAACATAAAGTAGGGACCTTTTATAATATAAAGTAACAGAAATGTATAACTAAATAAAGGCGAATGCTGTATGGGTACAAGGTATAAGAAGGATGATAAATAAAAATTTGTTGCAGAAATCACCGAAACAGTATGAGCAGAAGGCAAATGAGCATCTTAATGAAAATTCAACTTATATATAGATGCCGATGCATATTTAAATAAGTATGAACATAAAGTGAAGCTGGATAATTGTGTGGCATAAATGAAGATTTGTCTTATCAGAGATTATAACCCAACGCAGTTGCAATTTCTGTATTTAAATATTTTAGATATGACAGATTGTAAATAAAAAACAGCATTATTATTTATTCTCATTTTATTTTTTTCATTTCAATCATCTTCTCTAAACAATATGCCATCCAAGACTGAAGCCGGTGCCTCAGTATTTGTCTACCATACAAAGATATATCTACCATACAAAAGATACCATACAAATCATACAATGGTCATTACGTGCACACAGCATCATCATCCCAGCCCAACATTCCAATCACAAGCAAAATTGAGGTCCATAAAACGAAAGCAGGGTAAACAAGTATTGCGAAATTCAAGAGTTCAAAAAACAAAGCCGTAGGTAGATTTGATCACTATAACACTGATGTTATTCACTCCAAAGAAACACTCGGAAATATCGGAATGCCGAAAAATTGTAACTTGCATTGTCAACTTCAAAGCTCATCATTGTGTACAGATAACTAATCACAATTTAGTATATTAAGTCCATTCTAATCACAGACAACAGACAAGTTTATATTTATTTTGACAGTTCTCTATTTCGGAGCCATGGAACCGAAAATGTTGTCGTGTGTAAAAATATTTTATTGAAAATAATTTCTCTGCAGAGAACAGCTCATTTAATAATTTTTTTGATATTTTTCTGTGAATCAGTATATTTTTCTCTATTTATGCTGGAATGTACAAAGACCCCGCCCAAAAAGAAACATCTCCTTTAATTTTTTTTTTCAGATTCATGTTCTTAACCCTCTTCTATATTTTGTTTTGTTTATTTCGTAAAAAAACAGACATGATTTTTCTACGCTCTTATTTTATAGATGGATGCTGGACAAGTCATTTCATACCCTATAGATAGAGTACCTAATTTTCTGGAGTTATCAGGAGTGTCTTCTCATATACTAACGATAAAAAGGGTGTTTCTTTACTTCCAATGGAAATCTTACAGTGTCCAAATTGTGTAATAGTACGGTACACGTTTGCAAGTTTTATCAATGAATAAAATGTTATAAGAAAGAAAATAAATTTCTTATATAATATAATTACATTAAGATCAATGAAAACTTATAATTGGCCTGTGTTGTGCCATTCGTTTCATCACGCGGCGAGGATATACTCCAACAAGCACCAGCCCCGCGGAAGGTCGACCATGATATGGACTGACCAAACAAAGTCAGCAGTTGGCGGTCATTTAGGTTTGGATCAGTTTCGAACTCAGTTGGTACTGAGACAAGTGGCTATTGCTCATGAGGTGCACATCATCCCCCCACAGCAATTTACATGACGACCATGTCTGCTCGGACAAGACTGATACGACAAAGGAGAAGAAGTTTTAATCCTTATTTATATTTATTCTATTCTAGCTGTTATAAAATAAAAGTAGCAGTAACAACATCACATAATAAGATATTGAACTAATATAAAACTCCCCAACCGCTTACGCCCCTTTTACAGGTGAAATTCGACAAATCCTTTTTTTTATGCTCACCTACATTTATAAAAGGAAATATGTATGGTAAAAATTCAAGATATTAATACTAATAGTTTAGTCAGTGCGTTGATACGATTATGGGACTCAGTCAATATAATTAAACTGGTTTTTCTTTTTGTTTATTTAGATTAGATAATTAGACTTGCAGTAGGATTGTAACAATGATTATACATTTGTTCTAGAAGCATGTAGCGGTTGGTTTAATGTTTCATTTTGCGGTCAAGTGGTTAGTAATCACCTGTTTCGACTGATTGCGCCGCGGAGCGCTGGACCGTACACTCATGCAGTACGAGTGGCATAGAATTGTCATAAAGTCTTTACAATTAATTAATCAATGTTGCACTTGCATTGTGTGAAACAATAAGCATTGTGGGCCCACTCCAAATTATGTGGTACGCGGCAGATATTTTCGTGACCAATGCACAATGAATGAAAGACAATGTATTATACGCTGCAGCTTGAAATATGAGACATATACCCATATGAAAAGACTACTATAGTCTTTTCAATGCTTTGTTTTTATTTAAATAGACGTCTAATGGGCCAATGTTGACAGCTAAGACGGTTACTCGGAGATATTTACCTGCCTGGCGAGCTATTTTCTGTGCAGCACGAGACTTTGTTTTTGATCATCAATATTTATATCATCATCAATAGACCATCAAGAGTTTTTATTATGTCACTTCAAAAAAGAAAGAGGCTCTCAATTCTATTATATATTTGTCAAATATTTGACAGCATCCTGACTGATTTCTAGATGATATTCTCATGTGGGCTTCGTGTGGGAGGTGTTGGTTTATAAAATAACGTACTAGCCGACCACGATAATTAGGCGCATGTCAGTTAAGACGTCATTGGAAATAGGGATGGGAATACGTAGTACATTCTGCAGTAGTACCAAAAGTACCATGGTGAATGTTTAATGGAGGTACAATTTTTTTTATGGAATTAAGATAGCATACGAGCATGTAGCACCACCTTCCGCTGCCGCCCATAACAACTGTGACCGACCCATAACTAGACTCAATGAGTCTCGTTCTAATTCGGTCACACATGCGTTGCTACTCCTGAGGACTGAGATGGTCGCCTCTAAGAAGTGTAACCGGCACCACACCTTTCTATCCGGAACACAATTGTTCTTAAAACAATTATTACACGGTAGGAATGGTACAAAGTACCGTGGCGGGCGGTGGTACTTCCCCGGGTGAGCTCTAGGCCCTACCACCTGTACTTGGTCAGTTACTGTACCTGCGCAAACATCTCGGAAAACGAAGTTCACATCAGCCTAGTCTAAATGACCATAATGTACAATTGTACACGACTGCGCCTCATTAGGGGACGCGCGGGGCTAGAGCGGGGTGGGGGGCCCGCGTGACTGCTATCTGACATGCGCCTAATTATTGTGGTCAGGTAGTACCTATTCTATCAGTAGTACATCGTGTATTGTCCATCAAATATTACTATCACAACTATCACAACGATTCACATGATCACAGTAACATAGAATGGTCTTCACGTCCGTCACTGTTCATCAGCTCAGCTTCCTGATCGAGTCCAGAAGAATCTCTGTCAGTGTCGAATTCATCGAATGCTTTCAAACAGCTATCACGCACCAATTATTTCTTTTCTCGATGGCCAGACTCCGACATATTTATATATTTTTTACGGATGTGCCTTAGCTCATAACTTTCTACTCGGTGAACCGATTTTTGTAATTCTTCTTACATTTTATACAACTGGTGCTTACCGTATAGTTTCATTTAAATTTGAGGAAAATCTGATAAATATTTTTTAACTTATACCAAATATAGCACATTCAATATACCTAACTCGATTATTTTGATGATGTTCTCATTTTATTATTTTTCGATGTTGTTCGGACTATAATAATCACTTAACACGATTGTGGTTCACTTCTATCTTAATAATACTTACTTATTACATAAAAAATTAGAAAGCGAAAGGTCACTCGCTCATCACGAGTTATAGAAACGTATAAAGGTAGCCATTGACGACGCGTCCGTTTGGAGTGCTTCCGAATGGAGGACATCCATTTGGAAGTGCCTCCATACATTTAGAAGCATTCCAAATGGACGTATCGTCAACGGCTTCCAAAATTTCAAAGATTTCCTTTGGAGGTACTTCCATATGGATGTCTTCCATTTGGAAGCACTCTAAACGGACGCATCGTCAATGCCACCTTAAAGATTATATTTGGCAGGAAAGCATGTTTGTTTTAGTTTGTTGTAAATAGTTTGTAGACGTTCGCTAAGAAAGTATTTTGTTACATTTCACTTCTAAAGGATTAAAATAAAGGATAAAAGTTTTAAAATTATTCAATAGTAACTATCCTGCGCTGGCCAAGCCGTGGGAATAGCTTGGGTACTTAAGATATAAAGAGAAGTGTAATACATGAATTATTTATGCTCGACGAGCTGAAACAACGCTTTACGTAGGGTGTGCACTGTGCAATCAAACAGCGTTAATAACTCTCCTAGTTTTCTCTAGTTAAGTGATGAGTTGACACGAGTATTTAAAAATAGAGACAAGAGCTTCTGTGTGAAATAATATCTTATTAGGTATACCTAGTATAGGTACAATTTATGATGAAAAGGTTTCCTATATTTGAAAACAAACAAATTACATACATAAGTCGAGTTTTAGTCGTGATGTCTATGTCACACTTACACATGTCAGACGCCATTTTAATAGAGTTATTGTTTTAGAAATAGTAAAAATAATTTATAATTCAATATTAACGTATGAAATGTGATTATTTTGGACTTTACTCGTGTTTTTTGATTTATTAGAACAGTTTGAAGGCCCAGAAAGCCATATTTTATACGAGTACTAGCGACCCGCCCCGGCTTCGCACGGGTGCAATAACTATTTAATTGATGTTATTATACATTTAAACCTTCCTCTTGAATCACTCTATCTATTAAAAAAACCGCATCAAAATCCGTTGCGTAGTTTTAAAGATTTAAGGACACAAAGGGACAGAGAAAGCGACTTTGTTTTATACTATGTAGTGATATAGATATTGAAACAGAAACAAAAAAGACAAATATGAATATTATAATTTGGCTAGTTTAAGTTTTATGACGAGTTAGTGTAGCGCCCAGTATGAGTGATAAAATTATACTTTTTTTGGTTTCAATTTTAGCAAAATATAAAAAATCTAACGAAACATATACGTATAACCACAGACATAGTAACTATAGACAGAATCTCATGAAATCAAAAGTGAGGCAGGCTCTCTTTGCATGTGGTGCGTTTGTCAGTATTGCCATACTATGGATTTCAATTACCCAAACTAGTATAATAAAATTTTAATTGTTTATACTTTATTGTCAATTGTTGGTTTAGAGTAAGGTGTTACAACAAAAATAAAACAGTTCATAAATTTATTAAATCAATTTAATAAAATATTAAAATAACAAAGGCACCGCCATCATCAGTCGATCAATTCGCACAATACCTAAAAAGAAACACTTGCGAAGTTGAAGTGTTTCTACTGCTGTAATAATAGTTTTATGGAGCAGTTTTAGGGTTCCGTAGTAAACAAAGAACCCTTATAGTTTCGCCATGCCCGTCTGTCCGTCCGCTGTTTTACTCAGAGACTATAAGTTGTAGAAAGCTGTAATTTGGTATGAGTATTAACAATGGCAAAAAAGTCGTAGAAAAAATCTGAAAAAAAAAATTAATAATATAAATATAAATGCCTGTTGGGGGGCCCCGCTCTTCCCTATCGTTGACAGTGGTCAATAAAATAATTTACAAATATTATAGATAGGTACTTAAATCTAAGATCCCGAAGAGAAGGAAAATAAAAAGGAGTAACAAAGGAAAAGGTGAGGTAAGCCGCGTGATAGACGTAAAATGAATTCAAACACTCACGAATCATTCAGTACTAATAAAGGAAAAGGTGTTCGTTTTTGGGCTGACTCCAATATGATATTCCAAGCTTCCAATAAATTGGGGAGTATCTAAAATGTACTCATGGCAGCATTGGTTGACATTTTGTGTCAAAATAATAAAGAAATATTTATATTTTGATTTAATGTAAATATGAATTATTTTGTTTCCTTACTTGTGAAATGTGATTCCATCCAGCTTTTTAATTTTAGCAGTTTGATGTTCGCACCCTTTTATAACGCATTTCGTCATATTTGCGATCAAATTAAATTATTGTAACTGCGTCTATTAAATACGAATGACAATTCAAATTGTCAATTTGGGCTTCCTTTTTTTTTCGATGTGTGAGTTCCGCCGTGTGTGTACAAGGTTAGGCTTCTTTTTTGCGGCCTCAATATTTTATTCCCAGCATTCCGTCTATAGTTACTATGTCTGTGCGTATAACAAATTGGACCTTTTGTATAAAAATCCATAATACTTGGGAAGATTTACTGTTGCGGGGTAAAATAATATGATAGGTACTCGTTTTGTTTCCATCGCGATCAAAGTTCCCTTTTCCAATCAATTCAATCAATTACGGTTCCGACATGATCAATTTGACTCCTTATTTAAACCCCTGAAATAAATGTATTTCGGCCTTTCTTTTTGCAGACATTTTTATGTTTCGTTTAATACCATCGTACACGTGAAATATTTATAGTATTTTTTTGTAAAATTACATACAGGCAAACGATCGCCGACCTTGGACATTAAAGGACATTACCCACCCCAAAGGCATCACCCATACGTTGCTAAAAAGAAAAATATTTTCATTTTCAATTATTTTAAACAACAGATACTTACCAACTGTGGACAAGTAAACTAAGAATATTATCAACCTAGACACCGTTAATTAAATAAGTTTATAAGTGATAACTCAAAAACTACAGATTACTACTTCAGATGTCGCACAACAAATAAAAGCACACGTAAATACATTGACTCAGTAAAAAGTTTTTACACAAAAAGACAGTGGAATTGAGGACCTCCTCTTTTTTGTAGTCAGTTAGAAAGTTTAGAAACAGGAACAAGTCAAGCCTTTTTGGGCTTAGATATGTCGTGGCCATAACGTAGATTTGCTCACATCATGAAATGATCGACCATAACATGAAATGGTCGCATTTCATGAAATGGTCTACTCAGTTTGGCCAGATCGTAAAATCGTCTACGTTTCACGATTTGGTCATCAACGTTTGGCCGGATCGTAAAAACGCGGAATATAGGGCATAATTTCGAACCGTGACGTCTCCGGCGCTGCGGAAGGTGCAGCCCCTTCGCCCTTGCGTAAGAAAGCACAGAGACCCACGCTCGCCTGCGCAGCTTCGGCTTGCTGGTCGACTTCGGCGACCAGCCTCAGCCGCTCCGGCTCGCCCGGGTGTCTGCGTTTTGTTACAGCGGGCGGGGGCTGCCCTCCCTCCGCGCCTCCGGGTTCTAAAAAACACTCTAGGGGTAGGGAATACAAGACCACGTGGAATAGGGGTAAGCTAATTTGGTTCTGTAACCAATTCGACCTACCTACACCTTGAAGAATTTGACTGAGTAGTAATGGAAATGAGTATTCGTTGTTTTATATCCAAAATCAACTCAATTTTTATGCTTCCGTTCTATGTTACTCGTTTGTAACAATTGACGTGAATTGTATTCTGCAATTAGCAATTTTTGTTTGCTACTCTTTTACTCTAGGCCGAATTGACAAAAGAAACAACATTTACGCCAACCGCCGCCATCTTTACACATAAACAAAGCTCTTGCAGCGCCTCTACCGGTAAATAATTGAACTACTTTACGATATGATCAAAATAATCTTGACCATTTCATGAAAAAGCCGCGCGTTTAGTTGCCCATATCGAGAAACGATTTCTTATCATTGATCTGCTCAAACCACATCATGATGTGGCCAATAGACAGTTGACCATATCATGAAATGCCACCATTTCATGATATGGTCGATCATTTCATGATGTGAGCAAATCTACGATGTGGCCACGACAGATATATATCTCGATAACTTTCTGATACACGGAATACCCTGGGTTGCGATGAAAACTTATCGTCTTGTTACGCATTACGCTTATTCACCAGAATATAATTACAAAATGAATAATACACTATTGTAATTTCAACTCTTTCCAGGCACTATTTTAAACAGCAAATGTTCTGCACATCTTGTTGACACCCAAGAGACACATTTTGGGAGCTTTAATATAGTTCCCTTAGGTCCGGCGCCCATTATCGGCATCGACATGGAAAGGGATCCTTCGGTATCCCTACATGCCAGCGCACACTGTCGGAAACTATGCCTTGGCATGCTGCAATGATCTTAGGGATGACGAGGCGTTCTTAAGCATGCCGCACCGAGTGCTGCTTCGGTGAAGGCGGCGGCGCGACTGCGGGCGACGGCGTACTGAAGGATCCCGAAGTATCCCGAAACATCTTCAAAGCTGCCGATGCAGTAGCCTCAAGCATACCGAAGTGGTATTTTTGTTACTACGATCATATATCATGGAAATTTCTACTTTATTGCCATGAAGTTAATGTATACTTACTTAATACTTTTTATCACCTAAAATCCTCATCCGTGCCGATGTCGATAATGGGCGCCGGGCCTTAGTGTATTCAGACCAATGATGTCATAAGTATCTAGATGGATAATCGAATCCGCGCAAACGTGTCAAAAAAGCGTGGCCAACTGTTGGCCACGAAGTACTTTCCCGCCAATTACGTCGACGTCAGACGTCAACCTATGTCGACGATTGCAATTCGATGTTGACATGTCTACGCCGCCAACCGGTGCATCGGGTTGTCTCTGCCGTTGACATCGTGCCGTTCGTGTTATGATCCCTAAGTAATATAATCACATCAATGATCAATTAATTCCATTTGTAACGTTGTATCATAATCGTATCGTAACATTGTATCGTTACATACATAAAGATCACATCTTGCCCGAGCAATTTATTATTCATTTCAATGTCATGTCTACGAATATAAAATATCCTAAAACGGAGTTAAACCGGCAAACTTCAGTTTTATATACCCATATTTTCTTAAGAGTGTGTGTTAATGAATCAATTTGATAGACGAGATCCTTTTTATACGAGTGAAATACGTTGAAAACTGGAAGAGTACGTAGGATATTAGGCACATAAACAATTTATCCGTATAGGTACATAGGTATTTAGTTATTTTGGCGAGGACGATGTCGCCAGCAACAATGTCTATTACATGTCTGTCTAGACGTGTAATCCCTATACCTAAATCGGGGAGTAATTGTATTTATAGTGGTATTGTATTGTAATTGTAATTGTATTTATATATTTTGTTAGGCAATAAACAAATATTTTCTACATTTACATTCAAAATAATATAAGGCATGGCATACCTAATTTACGGGGCCGCAATAGATCAAACGCGGATGCGTGGATGGAACCGTCATGTCGAATAATGTGTGCCAGGTAAAAGCTATTGAAATGAGTAAGTACGGTCAGCTCTCGACGAGGTAGCCAAAATTCTGATTATGTAATAAAAACTCAATTTTATTATTCCTCGACGGTTGCATAGCTGAGAAAACAAAATTATCACAAACTAAAAATCTCCATCAAACTTTCATACCTATTCTGTACTAATTATAAAAAATATTTGTACAACTTCATTGTTTGACTGGCTTCCATTGACTAATTGTGGTATGTAAAAAAAGAAGTAGATTTGTCACTGACGTGCTAAACATGGGACGGTAAAATTTTCCTAATTGGCCTATTTTTCATAAACTTATCTCTTTATAGATGGATAGATATCTCTTTATTTGTATACCAGAAATACATACAACGAAGTTAAAATACAAACATGTATCTTAGCAGCAATCCCTTCCAGGCAACCTTTCATACAGGAGAAATTTTTTAAAAAGAGAAATGGGCTAGTGGTGACAAAAAGGTAATAATTGTTTTTTTTTGTTTTTCTGATAATGATAGTGTGGTATAGTGAAGTGATAGGTAATAAATAGTTAGATGGTATTTTGTAAGTAACGATCCTTAACCTGCCTTTGGGAGCACTCCAAAGACTTTATAAAGAAGACTTACCTATACGTTCAGTAATTGCACGTCAGATCCATAGTTTCAATAAAAGGAACGGATCCAAAAGTACAACTTGCGTTGTATGAACTTAACCCGTCTATAGTTTCAATATGTTTGGTAGTTGGATTGTATCCATATCCAAATGTTTATAAACAAAATATAAAACTAATGTATGTAATTTGTCCGTTTGTCGAGCAACAACGAGCACGATACTTAAGGAAAAGTTATTTTACGATCAAACGTGTCCATTATAGACGTATGTACCTACAATAAAATGATAACTAGATAGAGATTTCTGTACAAGAAAGGTATTCGAGAAATAAAACTATTTTTCAGGGATATGTCTTGGCTATATCCCATTAATACCCCACTACTGAGCTCGGGTCGCTTCTCATTATTGAGGAGGCCTAGAGTATACAAACCGCTTACAAAATCACTTTGTTTTCCGTCCGTAAAAATATAATACTCAGGTCTCCTGTCCTTTGGAGCTGTGAAAAAATCAAACTTCCAAGCCAACGCAATCAAAGGACACTGCCGTATATAATATGGCGCAAATTTTTGAAACTCACAAATTTTTGAAAACCTACAGATACTTCCTGTGAACTCAGAATCTTGAAATTTGGTACGAAGCAACGTCTTCTAGCACAGATAAAGGAAAAAGTTGCGAAAATCGAGAATTTTTAGTTACATCATATTTAAAAATATTCTTAATAATTTCCATAACTACGAATAGATTATCGTGATGGGTGAACTTTTGCATAAATACCTACAGGTTTGAAAGGAACCGTAGGCACGCGAGGCGACTCGCACTTGGCCGGTTTTTTTCATATTTAACGTCCTGTTGGCATTGCCTACGATTATTTCTGTGGTATCTCGTGCGTCGTGGCATCAATTTCCGCATGTAGGCAACTGATGTTTTGTATTAATTGAAGGGTCAGACACGTAGTCTTTCATGGCTTCCTTCTTGTCATTGTTGAAATTCTCTGGTAATGTTGCCCTTATTGTTAAATGTGTTCGTTGACCGTCACTTACCACCGGATGACTGATTAGCTAGTTGGTCGACTGGTAAAAATACCACGTACACATGAGTTATTTTTTCTTACATCAGTCAGCCTGAGTGATATTATGTTCCCACGGGTTTTAGTGAAAACGGACGTGCACTTAGATAGCCAGCCCGAGTCGTTCCATTCGTATAAAGTTAAGTACAAACGGTTCTCGTATTTCTTTGCAAGTGGAATAGACCGCATACTACTATAGTCTTCACTAGGTACCTTACTTTGTTACCGTTCGCTTTACTCAAGGAAAATTAGTTGCCTACTAAGCGGACGGGGTTTAGTCAGAATTCGTTTTAGATTTTAGTTTTTTTTTTGTTTAATGGGACGACAGCGTTCAAGAGTTTTCATTCGTCGTTGTCCTAGAGCACTTTACTAAAAAAAAAATTCATAGATTCAAGATCTAAATTACTTATAACACAACTTTGTCGATGTCTCTACATGTAAGAAGTTTCAGTTTTGTGAAACAGAGTTTTTGAAAATCTGTAGCGTCTATCCGTACAGCTCAAGAAATAATTTCCTATGAAATTCCTTACAAGAATTCCCTACAAAAACGCACTAAAAAGTAATAAGTTCCTATTACATTACACTATTGAGCTTCCCTTACAGGTAAGTTTCTTTTTATCGTTTAAAATGGTTTTTCCGAACTATAGTAGCAGATAGTTACCGGTATTACATTTAGGAGGAACAATGGCTGTCATTAATGGGGCGTATTTGTAAAAATAAAACTAATGGATTTGATTATTTTTGGTTCATTTGTAATCAGTAAAAATTACGTTGATTATAAGGCAGATGTTAATGCTACTATATGTACTGTTTACGGCCACGAAAGGCACGGGATTCTCCTCGTTACTTTGGACGTTAGGAGCATAATAATTATGTAGGTACTTCTTCCACGGTACCAAAATTATGGGTGTAACTCAAGCATCGATTTAATAATTACTAGGTATAATATTTTTACACTACAGTACTATTAATAGGCACAAACTCAATCTATAGCTGCAACTTACTTGTTCGATTGCGATTACAATTGTCAATGGCCGTAATGTTATGAACGCTTCGAGAATTACAGACCTTATTTACCTACCTCAGTATGGACATACCTATTGGGAATTTGGGAATAGCAGAAAACTGAAAAAAAATCTTTCACGGTTACTACCTACTTTGTTTTACATCTGCTTCACATGTTTTCACCATTTTCATATCTTAAACTTTCCTAACTTTTACATTTACGTGTTAATACAGTGTAAATAATATATTCCTTTTAATGTTACCATTTGCGAACTTTGTTCAAGAGATTATAAAGGACTTTCAAATAAGCAAGTTTCTTGTTTACTTTGAATAAATATAACTTTATTCTCAAAATCAGAATAAGTTTCAGAAAATGTAAAGTATAGAAATACTTAATTCCGGTCTCCCTAAATGGTGTCTAAGTGACACTAAAATGATAATTATTTTAGTATTCACAAAACACCAGAATAGCGCACTTTATATGATTGGCTGCTGTGATAAACCATTGTGTTTCGTAATTGCTAGAGTTATGCGTTGTGATATGTTATTAGCAACATTTCCTAGCTGAATGTCACCCCTAACTATGTATGACATTTATCACAAACAAAGGCTGAAGTTGGAATTACCTTCTGTGGAAGTTGGTTCTATAATTAGATATTCATGTGTTATGTACCGCAATGGTTTATTTATTTTACTTTGCCAAAAAATGTTTATTTTACAGTTCTGTTCCAAATTAATAGAAAATGTAAAGTTATGTGTATGTAATATTCAAAAGTAAGTTACTAAATAAAGTTAAGTACAATTAGGACTTGCCGTGTAGGTAGTGAGGGTATGACACACACATACACACACACGCACGTTCATGTTCTGTAATTCTCTTAACCCTATATTTTGTACTAGCTTTTGCCCGAGGCTTCGCACGCATGGTGGAAAGCAAAGCGGATAAATAATGAGATGTTTATCATACATGACCATACATTATAAATAAGTAGGTAACAGTTCCACAATTAAATTAAAAGTTACTAAGAGGAACCAGAGGTCCAGAGGTAATGCTGACCGCAGATAAAGTGTGCATACACTTACATACCTACTGGAGCTATAAGCTACCTTCAATAGAAGTGTGTGGTGAAGATTGATGCGGGATCTACCTATCCTGATTACGTGTACAGGGAATTCTAACGTGGAGAGCGCATAATTATATTTATTTTATAAATATTTGTGATTTTTTTCAAGTGTTTCCAGCTATACACAGCGGCTTGTGACACAGAACAGAGCACTATTTTAATACGCTACTGTAGACGATATTATATGTTTTTCCATTTGGGGATAGAATATAAAGATTCTGGGCATTGGACACACGCGAACACGCTACATACAATTGACCATGAGAAAAGCACGGTTTTTCTAAGTTCACCCCCGCTACCTTTAGTGTTTGCCCTTGCGCTTTGTTAATGGTCATAGCGAAACTAAGTTTAATAGGAAATTGCAGCCTTTTGAACTAAAATGGAATATCTGTGGGAATCATAGGGATTCGTGGGATCACTACATTTTCACCTTTACCTACGCCGGTTAAGATGGTGGCACAAATTATATTCCGTCCAAGTTGTGTGATACCAAGTCTCGATACATAAATAATCGAGGGGCATCTAAATTTCGCATAAGCATGACTGGGACACCTAATTTTAATTGGAGCTTATGTGAGGGTACACCAGACAGCTCAAGTGAATTCAAAAACTCTATGGGATATGAAGTGCTCTGTTCTGTGTCCATGATTGATTTATTGATAAATATTCTGTCATATCTCCTGCTACTTCATTCAATATGTGTAAATTTATTTTGTTAACAATATCGTTTTAGGTGCTTAAATCGCCCTTTCACATAAATATTGATCTTCACATACTCGTAATGTATATTATTTTGTAAATCTGGGTAAACACTTGCAATCAGTTCTGAATTACTCTGTACTAAGTTACAAAAATTTCCCGTTAGTGCCACAAAGCCCTCGGCATCAGTTTCCAATCGCCCATTATTACTACGTTGTTACTCCATCTATTAACAACACCCGGAACTAAACAACTAACAAAAATCTATCTTCCCATGGGAATGAGGTTTTTTAATGCGGTAAAAAGTAGCCTACGTCACTCTTCACCCTCCTAACTATCTCCATACACATAAACTATACCATATAATAGCCTGGTTGTGACGTGAAAGCGGAACAAACAAACAAACAAACACACTTTCACATTTATAATATTAGTATGGATTCTGCAAAACTTTTGTTTTTCTTATTTCGTGAGTTTCTTCACTGACATTCATTATTTAGCTCTCCACACAATATGCAACGGAAAGTTTGTCTTTCAAAAGAACCGCGAACTTCGGAATAATATTTTGCTTTAAGCTGTACGATGGGTATGTTTACACTAATGATGGCGTCATAATATGACCCAAATTTACGTTACTGGTACACAAGTCTGTTACTGCCTGACATGGAGAAAGATCCCCAGTAGCTTGCATAGTCTGTGTGTATGTACCAATTTTTGGCAAAGAGAACGTTATGTAAGATATTTTATAATTTAAGTTAGAATTATGCACATTATCCGCGGCTAAGTACATATGTATTGATATATCTTGCCATTTTCAGAAAAAATATGTTTTATCCTATATTTCGATAACAGAGTTTTTATTAAACGTACCTAATCTTCTCAGGTAAAGTTTTATTCTTTACCTATTTATTAACTTGCCTAACTCTACCGAAAAAAGGCGACAATGACTCTTCACTGTCGTCTTTTTTTACTTCAGGATCTCAGATTATAGAACCAAAAGGCAGATAGAACATTCGCAAAGAAAAGCGACGAATAATGTGAAGCCGCTTTTTCTCTATGTGTGCATGACAACCTTAATGTCAACTAGCAATTGCACCGTATGGATACGTAATTCTTTGTGTGTGTGAGGTTGCCAAGTGAAAAGTCATAATCTCCCGCAATTTTGTAAACATTGTTCGCCATATTTTCAGCTTAAAACATTATGCACAATTAAATTGGAAAATTATTTATTACTAGTGAACGTCCTTGTTTCGCTTCGGTAAGCCCATAATCGATTAATGAGGGATGGTATTCTTTAAATTGACGTGATTTCTTATTTGTGTACCGATTCTAACTAAATGTTAACCCAAGCTCATTTGAATACGTCAGTGAAAACTGCATCTAAATTTGTTAAGCCGTTCCTGAGATTAGGCGGAACAAATGCACAGAAAAACAGACAAAAAATTAAAGTTTTATTGTACTATGTAATAATAATAATTGATTTTAATTTCTTCTGATAATAATTTCTTGAGCGCCTCCTAGCTTCGGAAGGCACGTAAAGCCGTCGGTCCCGGTTGATATCGATACATCGATAGATAGCAGTCGTTAAGCCGTGTCGGAGGCCTTCGGGCGGCTTGAAAACTTTCGACAATGTGTTGGCCACTAACCCCTCCACCAATCCGCACTGGAGCAGCGTGGTGGAGTATGCTCTAGGCCTCCTTAATAATGAGGAGAGACCCTCAGTAGTGGGACATTAATGGGTTGTAGCCATATCATTAGTTATCAAAAAGTATTATATAATAGTTATGTGTAAATGTTATTTTAATATACCTATTTAATTTAATATTTTAAATATGTTTAATTGTTTTAATTAACCTATGGATTTTTGTCTCTTTGGGTAGATATTTTTAATCAAAAAAAAAACATCAAAATATCAATATACTTATTTATTATAACAAAAATTCGGTTTTGATGATTTTTTAATCAACCAATGTCCTTTTTTAGTGAGATAGGTACACGTCATCCTCACTAAAATGTAATGAGCGAACCACGCAAAATTAATTAGCCAATTAATATCTTGCCTGCTTTTCCGAATAATATGAACCCATTTTTCTCTTGTTACAGCATCTGTCGGAAATCTGCAAAAATTATAGTTATTAGTTATTAGTAGGCTAAGCAGAAACTAAAATATTATATAATATTTATCATACATATTATTGGCACACGTGACATTTTCAGCAGTTAGAATGCTAATTTTATTGGCTGTATTGCCTGACTTTTAGGTTTAAATAAATAAAACTATTTACTTTCAAAATTTTTTTTTTCGATATAAATTTATAAATCGACCAATGTCCAAATAGTCCATGCATATTTCCCCAAATTTAGGGTAACCGATTTTCATTTAAACTGGTGTACAAATGAATGATTGTTGAGGTTTTGTGTTCCGAGCGAACCGAAAAAATATTATTATAAATAAATAATAAAATAATGAACAATTACCTGTGAAAAGATATTCCGTCTTCTTTTCTTTGTTTTTGCGAACAACTTTTAGAGAATTTAATAATGCAAGACGGCATTATCACTGATAAAATTATTTTAAAAAATTTGACACTTGCGACGTTTATGCTATTTGACGCTTTCCGTAGTACTGACACGAGATTGTATTAGCTTTTTATTTTGTATTTGCTTTGGTAGCTTCACTTTATACTAGAACGACTACATCTGCCTTTTGGTTCTATAATCTGAGTTCAGGATAAGAATAAATTATAATCTTCGTAATACTCGTATTTATACATATTGTGACAGCCCTGGCGTATCACCTCGCAAAACAATAAACAATAGGGGCCATAAACATGTCGAGTCAACAATAGAACAATAGCGCGCTTGCCCGTACGCACGACGCTTCGACCATTACGGCAATAGTCATACGGGCGAAACTCGGTTGCAAGGAACGAATCGGGTCCGTCCGGAATTAGCGAGAAAGTTCTGGATTGCCGTGAATGGTGCGTGAGTGGTATAAAAAGGGGCGATCGATCAAGTGCGGACATTCTAGTTTCGGAAGCGGAACCAGGAAGATACCAGCGATACCTACGAGCGATACCAGTGAGAAGTTAAGTGATTTCTACGAGTGATACAGTGTTCGTCGAGTGTGTTTACGAGTACCTACGTGCATAGTGTTGTGGTGTGTACTGTGTACAGTGTGTAATTGTGTTTCTACGAGTTCAATAAAGTCTTTGTGGTACATTTTGGCATTTTCTCGAACCCATTACTCCTGACACGTAACAATTGGTGACAGAAGCGGAATGCCTGTAGTACCGCAAAGTGAAGACGGGATTCGCACGCGACGGCAAACGGCATTGGATGCCGCACGGATGGAGTCGCCTGGGCGTGACCGCACGGAAACGGAGACCACCGCTGAACGTACGACTACATCAGCTGCATCAGCGACGACACCGGGCGCATTTGATATGGCCTCCTTATTAACCGTCTTACAACGCCTGGAAAGTAAACTGGAGAGCAAACTGGAAAGCCAGCGCGAAGCCATGGAGAGCCAGCGCGAAGCCATACAGCGGAGCCAGCGCGAAGCAATGGAGAGCCTGCGCGAAGACATGAGGAGCCAGCGCAAAACCATGGAGGCAATCGACGCAAAGCTGGATGGTTTCCAGGGAGATTTGAACGTCGTGAAGGAGGACCTAGAAATGGTAAAAGTGCGTACATCCGAGCACGACCAAGCCCTCAAAAGCCATGACGCGTCAATCAACAGCCTCAGTGCGTCAGTGAACTCCCACGAAACTAGGCTCGTGGATTTGGACAACAAGCTACAAAAAATAAAAATTATGAGCACGGCAGCAACCAGTTCATCTCCTGGGGCCCCGAAATTTAAGGTTCCAAGTTTCGACGGCACGACCTCGTGGACAGCGTTCAGGCACCAGTTCGAGGTAGTTGCAAATGGGAATGGCTGGGAAGACGAGCACTCGTTGGCGGCACTTACCTTAGCTCTTCGAGGGGAGGCACTGCTGGTCCTTGAGAACCTGCCCGCCGAGCGACGCACCTTGGAGTCGCTATTTAAGGCATTGGAAGCTCGATACGGGGAGAAGCACCTTGAGCATGTATATCGTGCGCAGCTCAAAGACCGGTCACAGAGGTCGAGCGAAGGACTGCAACAATGGGCTACGGAGATCGAGCGCCTCGTACGCCGAGCCTATGCGTCGAGTTCCACACCCGTCGAAGACAAAGTATTAGAGGCCTTCGTCAGCGGCATAAGGGATCCCGAGGTGAGAGCAACGGTGCGTTTGGGTCATCACGCCACCTTGGAAGCAGCTTTAGCGCATGCCCTTGAAGTAGAAGCGGTACGAAGCGACTACAAAAGTTGTAAGGTGCGCGAAGTTGTGGCGGCTATTCAACCTCGTACTGGGCCTATCTGCTACGGATGCGGTGAACGAGGACATATAAGGATTAACTGCCGGACTCGGAAGCAACCGAAATCGGTGTCGACGGCCACCCAAGTCGACACCCAGGAGCCGTTAAACTAAGAGGCGCCAGCGCCGCGGGGCGGGTACTGGCTGGACTTCGTCGAGCCCCTACTGTATTGGTATCACAAGCTTGTGATGGGAACATCCTCGTAACTACTGGCGAAATAAATGGCATACCCTGTCGCTTTACGATTGACACGGGAGCATCGAAATCCATCGTTCGACCGGAACTACTCAAGCGGTCTATCATGTGGGAAAATGGACGACCATCATGCAATCTGCAGACAGCGACAGGCCAGCCAGTGACCGTCCTAGGAGTTACGGAAGCAAGACTGAAACTCGGAAGTGACATTTACACGCAGTCTGTTTTAGTAGCGAATATAACTGACGACTGCATTATCGGACTGGACTTTCTACGGACACATCACTGTAAAGTTGATATAGCCAGAGGAGTGTTAAGCTTCAAGGATCAAGAAGTCTTCTTGGACGGTTCATGTTCAGGAGTAGTGTACTGTTTGAGGACAGTGAAGCTAGCACCCAGGTCGGAAACCTTGCTCAAGGTTAGGTTTCCCGAAAAGATACAGATGGATCGATGTGTCGTAGTGGAAGACTATGGAGATCACCCCAGTTGGATCACGGCAAGGACGCTGCTCATGACCAGACGTGACGCTAAGTTAAAGGTCATCAATCTTAGTAGCACGCCGATATACCTCGCGAAGAATACGGTTATCGGGCGATGTGAAGCCGTGGACAGCTTGAGGAAGGTCCAAGAATACTCGGACAAACCTGGATCAACGGATCACATGACATCTTTGCTGGAGGCGACCAGGAGGAATTTGAGCCCTGAAGAATATACTCAGGCAGCAGAGTTGTTGATGGACTACAAGGACATCTTTACCAGAGGAGATAGCGACCTTGGAAGAACAAATCTTGTCACTCACCCAATAGATACCGGAAATACTTCACCGATCAAGCAAAGACCGAGACGAGTACCATTGGCAAAGGAACACGAAGTTGCAGAAATGATCGAGGACATGGTGCGCAGCAAGGTGATCGAGCCGTCAACTAGCCCTTGGTGTTCACCTGTGGTACTCGTGAAAAAGAAGGATGGCAGTACTAGATTCTGTGTCGACTACAGGATGCTTAACAACGCTACCAAGAAGGACAGCTACCCTCTGCCTCGGATTGACGACACATTGGATATGCTTGGTGGCATGAAGTGGTTTTCGACGGTCGACCTGAAGAGTGGTTACTGGCAGGTAGAAGTACGGCCAGAAGACAAGGAGAAGACTGCCTTTACCACCGGAACCGGAAATGGCTTGTGGCAGTTTCGCGTAATGCCTTTTGGGTTATGTAACGCTCCTGCCACATTTGAGCGCCTCATGGAGCGAGTGTTGGTGGGACTGTTGGGGGACGCTTGTCTGGTGTACCTCGATGACGTCATAGTCATGGGACGAAACTTCGTGGAACACAAACGAAATCTGGAGAAGGTATTCAGACGATTCCGTGAGTCCAACCTAAAGCTCAATCCGAAGAAGTGTGACTTCTTCAAGAAGGAAGTATCATTTTTGGGACACATCATATCGGACGAAGGTGTTCAAACTGATCCGGAAAAGATAAGAGCTGTTCAAGAATGGCCAACACCAAAGAACAAGACCGATGTGAGAGCGTTCTTAGGGCTATGCGCCTATTACCGTCGGTTTGTGAAGAACTTCTCAGAGATAGCCAAGCCATTACACCGTCTCACGGAGGATAAGAGAATCTTCAGTTGGGATTCCGATTGCGAAGATGCATTTGTTCGCTTAAAGGAACGTCTGTGCTCGGCTCCGATTCTTGGCTATCCCAGAAGGGAAGGGAGATTCATAGTGGACACGGACGCTAGCAATACTGGCATCGGAGGAGTATTATCCCAAGACCAGGACGGCCAGCAGGTGGTCATTGCGTACTTTAGCAAGACCCTTTCGAAACCGGAAAGAAATTATTGTGTGACTCGGCGAGAATTACTGGCTGTGGTGAAGACCCTTCAGCACTTCAGCAAATATTTGCTGGGACGCGAGTTCACGATAAGAACGGACCACGCCGCTCTTAGGTGGCTTCTGCAATTCAAGAACCCGGAAGGCCAGGTTGCGAGGTGGATCGAACAGCTACAAGAGTTCAACTTCGTAATAGAGCATCGTAACGGAAGAGCTCATTCGAATGCCGACGCCCTATCACGACGCCCATGCTCCGAAGAATGTCGACATTGCGTCAAGCATGAGGCTAAAGAAGAGGTCAGGGTGATAAGGATGCAGGACCTAGACGAGTCTTGGGGAACGGAGCAAGTAAGCCAAGCTCAGAAGGAAGACAAAGACCTCAGCCTGATCATGGAATGGAAAGCCAAAGGACAGAGGCCCCTGTGGAGTGATGTGTCAGCATCAAGCGCAACGACTAAGGCATACTGGGCTCAATGGGACAGCCTTATATTGGAGAATGGCGTGCTTTACCGGAGCTGGGAATCACTCAACGGAAAGGAAAGAACCCTGCAAATGGTTATCCCCAGGAGTAAAGTGGCTGATTTGCTGAAGCTCGTACACGATGGCACTTCTGGCGGGCACCTCGGCATCAAGAAGACCCTCGTAAAGATACGAGAACGCTTTTATTGGGTGCGATGTCGAGAGGACGTTGAAGATTGGTGCAGAAAGTGTACAGTGTGCGCTTCAGTGAAAGGGCCCCGCACTAGATCCAAAGGGAAACTACAGCTGTACAACGTCGGAGCCCCTTGGGAGAGAATCGCCATAGACGTTGCTGGGCCATTCCCTCAGACGGAAGACGGGAATAGATTCATCATAGTGGTTCAAGACTACTTCAGTAAATGGCCGGAAGCGTTTGCAACTCCGAACCAAGAGGCGAAGACCGTGGCCAAGAAACTTGTCCAGGAGGTAGTATGCCGCTTTGGTGTACCATTGGAGTTACACAGCGACCAAGGCAGGAACTTCGAGTCGACGTTATTCCAGGAGATGTGTGAACTTTTGGGAATAAATAAGACACGTACCACACCGGCGCATCCTCAATCTGACGGCATGGTGGAGAGATTCAACCAAACGTTGGAAAATCACTTGGCCAAGGTCGTCGAGGAACATCAGCGAGACTGGGATCGGTACATTCCTCTGTTCCTAATGTCATATCGGTCTGCCATACACGAGTCTACGGGATTTACACCGGCTAAAGTTAACTTCGGAAGAGAAATGCGTCTGCCGATGGATTTGCTTACCGGAACACCGCCAGATGCCCCGAAACCAACCGTTGAATACATCGCGGACTTACGGGAACAATTGGACGAGACACATGATCTTGTAAGGGAGCAATGTTTGAAGACCAGCGAAAAGATGAAAACCCGGTACGATCGCGATGCTCGGAAACATGGTTTCAAGGAGGGAGATTCTGTATGGTTGCACAATCCACTGCGGAGGAAAGGGAAGTCTCCGAAGCTACAAGCACGATGGGAAGGCCCTTACACAGTTGTCACGAAGATTAACGACGTGACCTACCGGATCAGACAGGGGGACAGAAGAAAGCCGAAGATCGTGCACGTGGACAGATTGGCACCATTTCATGGATCGAATAATGCTCGGGACGAGCATGACTAAGAGGGGGGCAATGTGACAGCCCTGGCGTATCACCTCGCAAAACAATAAACAATAGGGGCCATAAACATGTCGAGTCAACAATAGAACAATAGCGCGCTTGCCCGTACGCACGAAGCTTCGACCATTACGGCAATAGTCATACGGGCGAAACTCGGTTGCAAGGAACGAATCGGGTCCGTCCGGAATTAGCGAGAAAGTTCTGGATTGCCGTGAATGGTGCGTGAGTGGTATAAAAAGGGGCGATCGATCAAGTGCGGACATTCTAGTTTCGGAAGCGGAACCAGGAAGATACCAGCGATACCTACGAGCGATACCAGTGAGAAGTTAAGTGATTTCTACGAGTGATACAGTGTTCGTCGAGTGTGTTTACGAGTACCTACGTGCATAGTGTTGTGGTGTGTACTGTGTACAGTGTGTAATTGTGTTTCTACGAGTTCAATAAAGTCTTTGTGGTACATTTTGGCATTTTCTCGAACCCATTACTCCTGACACGTAACAATATACTATGAGTCGCACTTTTTGACCACTGGATGTCACTACTTGCGATGTCATCATTTGCGTTTGTAGAGAACCTCCGGTGCGCGCACATTGCCGCCTTTTATTGGTTCATAAGATCATAACTCAAGCATTGTGTACTCATTGAGATATTATGTACTAAATGTGTACTGTGCTGTTATCATAATTCGTCCTTTATGCATTGAGACTATCTATTCAACACTCGTCTGACCACATTTTTATAAAGTCTAAATTGCCGATGATTTACTCGAATATTGTAAATTTAAAAAAAGGGTGCAGATTGGACCTTAAATACTTTAATGCAGTGTTGTTTATTAAGCTATTGCATAGCTTTTATCGCGGGCCTTGGGCGTGGGGACCGAATTGAGAAATTTCGTAACGAAAACACCTAATATATAATCAAAGACCTAACACATCTCTCTACGTCTGTCACACTCTCTCTCACTCACACTCGTGACATCTGTAGGGAAAGTTAGGCTGATTCCAACATATAAACGCAAGACTCCGGATAAAGAAGATATTTTATTGCTATTAGAAAATATACAGTCATAAAGAAATACGTAAGGAAAAGAAGGCCGTGACAATCATGTTATTTATAATGCCATAGCAACCTTATACTAGGGTTGAATATTTACAAGAATTCTATGTACAAATGTAGGGTCGCTACATCACCCCCCCTGCGAGAATCAAACTCCCTCCGCAAAACGAACTGGCGGCCGTACCTGACGACCATATCGATTGGTGTAGTGTGTTGTCGGTGTCGGAGTAGGTGGAGTGACGTAGGTGTCATCTGTGTCGTTTGAGAGGATGTATGCTGGTTTGACCCTGTCAACGCTGACCACAACAGAGCCCCTTGGCAACTTTAAAGTAACGGTTTTGTCAGTTCTACACAGCACTTCGTAGGGTCCAGAATATGGAGGCTGTAGAGAACCTCGAACAGCATCGTTTCTTAGGAACACATGCGAGGTACTTTTTAAGTCTCGATGAATAAATACAGACTTATGTCCATGATGCCAAACTTGTGTGGGCTTGAGGCGAGCAATGTGCTCTTTCAGTTGTGCAGTAAAATTATTTGGGAGGACGGCATCTGTCTGGGAGGGCTGGAAAAATTCTCCAGGCATCCTCAGGGTTTCGCCATATACCATCTCCGCAGGAGAACACTTAAGATCTGGCTTCCACATTGTCCTTAAGCTAAGGAGTATAGATGGCAGAAGCTCAGTCCAATTACTGTCACCATGTGCCATTATTGCTGCCTTTAAGGTGCGATGTAGTCTTTCGACTAACCCATTTGCAGCAGGATGATAGGCCGTTGTGTGTTGTAATTTAATACCACACAAGTCAGACAGGCTTCTGAACAAATGTGAAGTGAACTGTCGTCCTTGGTCTGTCACAACCGTTTGCGGACAACCAAAACGTGATATCCAAAGGTTATAAAAGGTTTTAGCGACAGTATCAGCAGATATATCCTGTAACAGGGCAACTTCTGGCCATCGAGTAAACCTGTCAACCGCAGTGAGAAGATATCTATACCCAGAAGCAGGAGGCAAGGGACCTACCAAATCTATATGTACGTTGGTAAATCTTGCATTTGGTAGACTGAACTGCCCAACAGGAGAAGAAACATGCCTGAAAACCTTAGAACGTTGGCAAGACTCACAAGATTGGGCCCAAGTACGGCAATCTCTCCGTACGGAAGGCCAAACAAATCGATCCGTCACGAGCTTGACAGTAGCTTTGACTCCAGGATGACTCATACTATGAATAGAGTCGAAAACTTGTCGACGCAACACCTTAGCCACTAAAGGACGAGGCTTTGACAAGGTTATATCACACCACAATGTGATGTTAGTCCCTGGTATAGGTAATTGCTGTAAATTTAAAGAAGTGTCACAATTACGAATTATTTGTTGAAGCTCGCTGTCTTGTAACTGCGATCGAGCTAAAGTCTCAAAATCAATAGGAGCTGAAACAGATTCGATACGTGATAAGGCATCTGCAGGAATGTTGTCCTTACCAGAAATGTGTCTAATATCAGTAGTGAATTGTGAAATGAAATCGAGATGATTGAATTGACGTGGAGAACGCTGTCGATGGTTTTGTTGAAATGCAGTGATGCAATGCAGAAACAGAATTATAACAATTTTTAAAAAATCTTTCCATGGGGCTTGGTATCTTGTTAATGTAAACTTTGTAAAGATTCCTTATTAATTGTAATGCCGTGAATCTCGAAAGTTGATAAATATCGTGTGACCGCGTGTGCGAGTGGTTAAAATCAATATCGTAATATCGCAAAGTAAATACAGTCAATACGAAAACAAACCCAAACCGAGTATTCATATTGAGCCAAGAGATCATTGAATAAAGCAGTTCGTTACGTGATGGCTCAAAACTGTGTTTCATTTGATATCCTGAGTTGACGTCCTGACGAGAGAAGCCCACATTGCATAGTTTGACAAGATTACCTACTTGGAAGGAAGTTACACATTACACAGAGTAAAATAGTACGAAATCATGCTAAAGAACAACCAGCTCGACCTTCTGACTCGTCCACTAAATATAAACCATAAACCATAAACCACCAAGGTAAATTAATGCCCACAAATAAAATCTTCGTTTCTTATGAAATTAATCACGGAACATGAAAGTTTGTGGCCTTTTTAGGTATCGATACTGGTATTAGGTTATCACAACATTTCTTATGTTATAACTTTTTGAATTCCGCTTCAAAAACATCATTAACCAGTTTTTTCCGACGAGGCCAACGTCTTTGCTGAAGATATGTTTTAGGTCATATTTTTCGCAAAAGATAAATTATGCTTCTCTATGAATAAGCTTAAGAGTAAGGCGCGAAAAGGCGTTACAACACATAGAAAAGATGTCTATGGTTTTCATACTAAAAGTGAGCTTCTTGCAGCTTATGAAAATGGCGGTAGTGCTACAACCCCATTTTGTCTATATGTGCATCAGTGTTACAACAACAAAAATAACACGAGATAGACATTGTACTTTACATGGGAGATAAAGGGATGAACCTATTACATAATATTCATACGTCTTTGTAGTGGTGAAAATTATGTTTGGTCTGATTTTTTTATAAGTCTCTGAGCAGTACCTCTATTATGAGTTGTTGTAGTAAACGCAAAGGACGTTACTATTGAAGCTAACGTGAAAACGCTGCTTGAATAGTAAATGCGCATAACTCTATTATGAGTTTTGAAAAATGAAACTACAGCGGGTATCGTAAATACGTGAGACTGTACAGTTTGCGTTACGTTATGTTGGTATCCATGAGTAATACTATCTCATTCTTTTATTATGATGTCAACAAGGATAGAACAAGACCCTGGCCAGCGAGCCAACATTTGTGAAATTAAAAAAACAAGTCTATGGATGCTCTATAACCCGACTAAATTAGGAAAAGTGAAAGAAGAGTGGAATTAATGGCGGTTTGGGACCTTTTCAATTTAATTACATTTGCGTTCTGCGTCAGTCGCATTCAGTGTCAAACTGTGGTGTCAAAGTGTTGCTAACTTTGATGTTTTAAATATTTAGATGGGACAACTAATCCGCGCAAACGTGTCAAAAATTGTGGCTAACTGTTAGCCACAATTTTTATATCATTACGCACACATAGACAATAGACGAACGGGTAAAACATCGTTTTAACGCACACATGCTTGATAATGTTGCCTTGTATTTTTTGTTTTCATTGAAGGGCGACGCTCAATCTAGACATTTAAAACATCAAAAGTTGCTAAATATTTTGTTGATCTCGCAAGTTCAAAATTTCATTATTTTCATCTCTGCGTTCGGCCGCGTGAATCATTTGCCAAGCAAAATAGTGCCTAGCCATGATTTTGTTCAAAAATACAGCAATATTTAATGACATTTAATTTCGATAGTGACTTTTCACCATAAAAAATAGCGTGAGTGCCGTAACGACTACGGTTAACGTAATTTAAGTACTATAGCATCTGTCAAATTTGTGACTCGTAATACCAAATTGTAAGTAAAACATGACCGCAAGTACTGTAGTTTATGTAACTACAGTATTAGACTATTCGATGGCCACTCATAATAACAATTTATTGTAGTTCAATATCGTAACCGCTAGAGGCGCTGTACGGATTCTCATACAAATTCTAAACGATAGTCGCTAGCGAGTATAGTATTAAAAACTCATAATATACGTACTGTGCCTCTATTATGAGTTGTTGTAGTAAACGTAAAGGACGTTACTATTGCAGTTGACGTTTAGAATTTGTATGAGAATTGTAGTTCAGTATCGTAACCGCTAGAGGCGCTGTACGGATTCTCATACAAATTCTAAACGTTAACTGCAATAGTAACAGTTTGACGTTTACTACAACAACTCATAATAGAGGCACTGAACGCAGGTTTTCTTTTGAACTGAGCTCGTCGGGCAGGTATCTCTGTTCAATATTTGAGTAGAAAAGACTTATCGTGGGGAGGGTAGTAAGGCCCAAGAACTACTGCAGCGGGCTTTATTAGCCGCTTAGCAATAATTTATATTGCTAAGCGGCTAATAATTTATATTACAATTAGTTTCAAACAAAAATTGCTCTTATTTTTGGTTTAACCCACAGAAGTTGCTTACAGCAATGACTAAAGTTTGATAAAATGACGTTACCTTACCGCTAAATAATCAAAATATTTACAATTTTTTGTCATCAATAATTATAAAAACGAGCTCTGAGGCTCAACCTCTCACAACTTGTTCGCTGATGGAAAGATGGTGGCGCGAGAAAACCACACGCTATCGTCGCAGTATTCCTATCGGTCTTAAGCATGCATAAGTGAAGTTTCAACAGGAGTAGAAGTATTTTAGCGCGAGTTTTGAAATGTGGGCCTTATTATACCCCGGGCCTTATTTGCCGCAGGTACCTTATAGATACTATGTACTTGTTATACTAGTGTTGGTGTTGGTGTTATGTTATAATTATTACGCCAATGTTTTCTACTAGAACGATTAGTGCCAATGCACTAGTACGACCGTAAATACCAGAAGCGGAACACTAGTGCAAACTCGTAAAAACTTTCCCGCTCTATCCTACATTCCGTGTTAATGGTGTATATACTAGTAAACATAGTTAGGTCTTAAAATGTGGTTTCAGGGGCCGACAGGCGTTAAATTTATAGCATCGTGTGGATGCAAATTCACTGCAGTCCCGTCAGAATAAAATATTAGTCTCCGGTCCAGTTACATGATTATATGTAATTCAGGAATTTTTAACGCATGCAGCATTTAGCACTATTTTACTACCGGAATGAGTTTGTTCGTAACCTAACTCTTCATCAAACTTAGGACGCGTTTGGCAACGTCTCCCACGTTGCCAAACGCGTCCTGTCGCTGTAGTTCGCTGGTTCATCATATTCGGAGGACCAGAAGTACTGTACATGTCCAAGTTGGTGCGTCTAGTCTAGTAGTCAACTGAGGATGATAGTTAAAGTAGCTTCGTTGTACTATACACTAAATGGAATGTCTAAAGAGGATACTCTATATCTATACTACTCCGATTAACCGGTACTTCTCTTATATACGGTAACTCGACGGTTACATGCTCAGGATTACTGATGTCTATTGGCGAAGATAACTACTTAAAAATATGTTCATCGTGCACATTTTCAATCCAATTGACCTCGACCTCGGTAACATTTTTGACGCTTATCAAAGTCTCGTCTTAATGCATTTTGCAGGAGTTAACAAAAATGTTTAAAAACGCGTCATCTAAAAATATTGAACCCTGGAATAAGGATTTTCACTAAAAATTCCATTGAATCTTTTCAAAGATACATTAAACATTCAGTTTTACCGAACGATATAGACATACCTTAATATTCGAGCTACGATACCGGCACACTGACCAATTTGCATGCAACTAAATCATTCATCAGCTATTCCGAAACATTCGCATTACAATTTCATACCACAATCTGGCACCCTGTGGTCGCCTTGTCCAGTACTCCCATTCGTTGCGTCATAACTTTTCCACTATTATTAAAAAGAAAGTTGGGGCTGCATTATATTTTCTACAAAGTAGAAGCGGTAGAAGAACCCATGTCCGCTTAATTACAAACGCTTCAATTGCTTCGTATCGGAATAGATATGTTTGGTACCTATGTGAAAATAGAGGCTTAAGCCCGTGGTATTTAAACAAATTTTCGGTGACTAATGGGGTAAAACAAGGCTATATACTGGCTCCGACATTCTTTGCCCTAATTTTTCGCAACAGTATTAAAAGATGCTCTCCGTAGTGATTCCGGTCAGATTTTATAAAATACGAGTTAGGATGGCGTAAGTTCAATTCCGGAAATCCTATATGCTCATAATATTTTTATGATAGCTGATAACTAACATGAGTAGTCTCCGGACATTACATACATAAATAATCTTAACAAATTGTGCAAAAGATTTGGGTGAGCAGGTAATCAGTGCCGAACCGTACAGGGTCCCGGACCATCCGCGCTGGTTCGGGGATACCTCCGGGTTGGTCGCAATCTACTGGGCTGGCACCGAAAAAGACCTGCCGTGCACTAAACGGCACTCGGGACGGGGACTGGTTGCTGTGGACTGGGGTCCTCTGGCAGTGTTGGGGTGCTACATCTCCCCCAATTGCAATCTGGCGGACTACGACGACTTCCTGGATCGGGTGGGTGACTGCGTTCGCGGTTGCTTGCCCCGTCCAGTGTTCGTCCTCGGGGACTTTAACGCCCATTCCAGGGCCTGGGGGAGCAACAGTGACAATGCCAGAGGAAAGGCAGTTCCCGACAGGGCGGCTCAATTGGACCTACGCCTATTGAACCGGGGCTGCGTCAGCACGGGCCGGCCGCCCTCGGCCGAGCGTCTAGTGACGGGATGGAAGGTGGCGGAAGAGCTGGTGACGCTGTCCGACCACCGTCACATCACAATTGACGTAGCCCTCCGGGTACCGGTTCATACCAGTCGAGCCGAAGGCGCTCCACGACGATGGGCACTGAGTCGCCTTAACAAGGACATGCTCCTTGCCGCTGCTCATGTCGTGGAGTGGGCCGAGACTGACTCCGGGGGAGAAATGCCATCGAGCCTGGACGATGGGGCTGTCCGACTCCGAGCCGACATGGCTGTCAGCCTTGACATCGTCAACGCATTCAACTCTCTGCCCTGGAGTGCGATAAGAGAGGCCCTAGCCCATCATCAGGTGCCTCTCTATCTGCAGAACGTGGTGGCGGCCTATCTGTCGGACCGGAGCGTCAGTTATCCGGGCCGTTACGAGAGTATCCAGGAGAGACGCGTAGTGTGCGGGGTTCGGGCCTCGCGGGAAGAGCCCGAACATAAGGGCGCCGCGCTTGGAGGACTCCGGTTGTGTTCCTTTTGGAGATCCCGGAGTTCTCCACAAGCGCTGAGGACGGCCACCGGGGGGTTTTAGTGTAGGTGTAGGGTAAAAATCCCACATAGGTAACCCTGTGTCGCTCCCACGGCAACTGGTACCTTTTGAAGGTTTCCCCATCGTCAAAAAAAATATCGATTATTTTGTCCTCCTCTGAAACATGGTGAGTATGAAAAAGTGACATCAAGCAATTCATCAGCTTGCACATGGAATGCCTACGTATTATACCTACTAAGCGTGAAGCAGAACTGAGTACCGAATACTCAAATATTAAGAAGACTACAAATAGAACTAACACATTAAGTGCTTACTAATGACCAGTCTACTTCGTTGCTGTGGACATCTGAAATGGATGGGCCAAAGCCGACAGCCAAGAGCAGTTTTCTACTCGAAGCTCATCTGTGGAAAACTAATTTTCCCTGAAATACTCGTGCTTACTTGTTTGAGCTCGAAAAATGTTTCGAAGAAATATCTGAAACTGACACATGACTGTGTTGAATAAAAATAACATTATCATTTGCGAATCGATTTAAATAAAAAACACTTCATGTGCCTTTCCACCAGAGATTTTCGACGCAGTTAGGTACGATGCGATGCTACGAAACTATGTAACCGTTTCCATTCACGCAAAGTTACGCAGCGGAGCGAGTAAGATGTACTGTAAAGGCACCACAACGCTACGTCTCGTGAGGTAGGGTAAATTGAGGTGTTTATTAGCCGCTGGCGCTGTTAAGTAATTGGCCACTTGGAATACTCCTATCAATGCTTTTAAAAAAAATAAATTAATATGAAAGCACGCCTCCTTCCATATAAGACATACTCGTAGCTTCGTCGAACCCGTTTCGAAAGGCAACTTTAATGTAACCCCAAGCCTAATAATACTGAATAGGTACTGCATCATTTTGTTAGGCTGATTCCGAGAGCGGGGACAAACACATACTCACAAACAAAGAATAATTCTAAACTCCAGTGGCATAAGATTCATTACGAATATAGAAACCCACACTAATACAAATATATTCAATGTAGAGACATAAAGATGCTTCACATAATTCTAATATTTTGGGAAATTGAGCAAGCTTTGATTAAACACGCGACCGTATTCAAATTTCGCAAATTCTTTCAGCTTAGTTTTCTAATACCGGAATAAATAAAGAGAATTTTTTACATTCGAACTTAACCTAACTATGAAATGTACACCGACAATGCGTGACTTCAATGAGTTAAGGTTCGGCCAAACCTGAGCGTCAGTAACGCGGGAAGCGGGACGCGATGCGGGAGCGTCTGCAACGCGAAACTTAACGTGCACACCTACGCGACTGCGGCGCGAACCGCGAACTTCATTTGCTAATTGACAGTCACTAAAGCTGCTCGTCTTAATCCGGTATAACATAACTAACTATTATTTACTTACCATCCATTTGAAATTCCGGACCAATTGAGTCCCATATTTTATCCTTTTTTCGTAAATTCTTAGTCTCTGTTTTTCAAATCATATAAGACAGGAAATCCTCTCACCGTTTCTATAAATTGCTCTGTATTTTCATCTGTTGTTGTCATCGTAAACGAAATAATTAGTAATAACGCGTGCGTCCCGCTCTGTCGACGCGGCCGTCCCGCGTTGTGGTCGCGTAGGTGTGCAAAGCGCCATAGATAAAGTATGGGTAGCGTCCGCCGCGCGGCAGACGCTCCCGCTTCGCAGTCGCTTTGGTCGCCCAGGTGTGTCCGAAGCTTTATTGTTTTTTTAGCAATGTGTTAGTGACATCTTTCAGAAGTTACGCTATATAAGGTTAGGTTTCATCTATAGTTTTACCGACACCCATGTATAATATATTATTCGATTTTAAACTTTAATCATCGCGGACACTAAATATGGAAGATTATTTGAGGGTATTGAACAAGCTGTTCGCTCCAGACCCAAATCTGATGTACTCCTTTAGATTATCAAATTTCTTTATTTCCTGATATGGAGCTGATAATATATGTACCTAATGGATATAAAAATCAATGAAATCATTTTAAGTGCCATATTTGATTTAACCGTAACGGGTAATCACGATATTTAAAAAATAAAATGCCTATGTATTATTAGTTATCCACATGTACTGAAACAGATATAGTCATCACATTATAATTTAATGAATTAATTATCAAATTAACTATTAGTGCGCATTGAAGAGGTAACATAACACTTTATTAATTGTAAAAATATTTTGTTTATGAGTATATTGGCTTTATAGCCCCAAATTCCAAACGAGATTTATAGCCCCAAAGTCTGTGGTAAAACATCATCCGTTATACCAATAGCCAAAATCTGCATGTTGGCCGACGATCGCGTTCTACCGAATAAACCATCTGCCTACATTTCATTGAATAAGTAATAACTTTGATCAACAAACCCAGTAGATGTCGGCTCAGTGCTAGAAAACCGTCTCATCATCATCATCATCTCAACCCATCATGGCCCAATAATGAGCATGGGTCTCTTCTCAGAATGAGAAGGTTAAGGTCATAGTCCACCACGCTGGCAAAGTGCGGATTACCGGACTTCACACACCTATGAGTTTTACGAACTCTCCGGCATGCAGGTTTCCTCGCGATGTTTACCTTCGCCGTTTGTAGCAAGAAAGAAGAAAACCGTCTACGAAAGTAAAATCCCACTTCATATAAGATAAGCTGTTCGTTTTGTGACGAACATTTATTGCAAAGTAACATCGTTGTAATTGAAAGTAGGTAAGTAAAACTTTATTTTCGTGGACGTTTTTTAGCTTCGATAGTATTTATAGGTATAGTTCGTGTTGTTGATCGAAGATTAATAATTAACACTTCTTTCATTTATTGAACTCAAATCAATTCACAGTACTTTCAATTTTAAAAGAACGGAATCGTGTGACATAAAGTTGCTATGTTATTTCAAGTCAATATCTTCGGAGTTTATAAAAGTCAGCGAATATGAGATGTACGGTTTCTGACCTTGGCCTGAGCATGTAAGGCAGTGATACCCGAGAGCCGTGTACATTGTCAATCGATATATTCACTTTATAAAGTGTAAAAGCTCCATACACTGCTTTTAAGCACTTTGGGTCCTTAGCTGAACTTTATAATTACGCCGAAGACTGAAAAGGGTTTACACACCTACCGTCGGTATGGAAAATTATGTGCTGTGATAATATTAAGTACTTGAATGTATGTAGATGTATCGAAACTTAAGCTTCTATTTCATAAATAATAATACATTTATAACTCTACGTTATGAAAAAAAACTACATATGTACCTACTTTTACACAACGGATATTGATGCGGTTTTGCATGCAAGAATTTTAAGCGTTTTCATTGATACTTAAATGCTATATCTAATGTGCATGTAATGTTGTATGTCTTAATGGAATTGTCTATTTTTTTAAAGTCTACAAATTATGTCTTTATCCTATCCATGATCATGAGTGATCATTTTACACAATATTAATAAACAAATTTTGAATTAGTATTAGGTACGCATAATACTTATCAGTTAAGGCTTTATTAAAATCGGCAAAACCCAGCCGGAAGAGATAAGTGGTACAAAACGCACACACAAGTCTGAATGAAAAACAAATCTAAAAGAAAGATCCGTGACTTGTTGCGAGCCCTTTAATTATAGGATATAACATCTGTGAGCCATTATTGAGATGAAGTCCTAGGTATTAGAAAAATAATGCAACAAAAAGAAATACTTATAATTAATACTGGTACCCCTAAGGCACATGTCCTGTCGGAAATCGCACTCGATTTATTATAAACCTAAAATCCCTAGTAAAGGAAATACAATTTATATTATTTATAACGCTATCTGGGAGCTACAAACTTCTTTCTCATTTCTTAACAACGAAATCATAATAACATTAATGCATATAAAACCACTCCATCTAATGATATTAAAAGGACTCGCACTACCTACAATTTTTTATTGCACATCTTTTAGCAAAATGACCTTCTCCTATCTACCGACACTGTTGAAACTGTAGAAAGACGCGTAGGACTATATTTATGACCTTTTTTGCTTTGTATGAGTTAGCGCTCGACTTCAATCCTTTTCAAGCCTTACAAAGTTCGACTTTTATCTAATGACAGTTGCCTAAAAACAAATCGCTTGATAAAACAGCATCAGGTGAAAACGCGAGAGCAAAATATTTCAAAAGAAAAAGTTTTTATTTTCACACTCGTAATATCGTTTGTCAGCGGCTCAGACTGTTTTCTGAAAGTGATAACACTGGAATCTCTTTAAATATCATTTACTTGAGTATCGAGTATCGTTCGCGTCCCAAACATTTAGGTACATATTTTATGCTATATTACAAATAAGTTAAGGACTTGAACTGTACGACAGTGAAGAATTCGGGTGACATTTAAATGTATTTTTTTATTATTCGTAAACCACAAAGTCATTAAAATATAAAATATTCACTGTAAGCAATTGCCATTGCGAAGATTTTATAATCAAAACCTCAAAACGATTTTTCTCGCCTATCCAATAATGAGGAGTTTCGATAGAATTATTTTTATAATGTATTGGTTTATTTATAGATTTCTGAAATCCGTTTGCGAAAATTTTTAGTAAGCACTTATTTTCATTTGTACAACTCTACCGTTGGTGTTGGTGGAATATGTGCAAAAAACAAGGAGTACATAATAATACAACGTAGATTGAAGGAAAACTAACGAGCTAAGAGAATTAGTTTAACTACGGAACCCCACATTAAACATGGCCTTAATCTCGTTTGGCCGGTTTTCTGTTTAAGTTATAAATTTACTTCCAGACTTGATTCAATTCAGTTAGTTATCAGAATATCTCTGGGCGTTAAATGTTGCCGTTGTTGCCGAAATCAGCAACCCAACACAAATACTATAGGTAAATTTGATCAGTTGCTAATTGCGGTAATTTATCAATGAAAATAAATTACCTATACCGGGTGCAGCAACCGAAATTAAGTAATTGACGACTTCCAAAACTTGCCACTTGCAAATGCTGAGTTCAAGCTTCATACCCGGCAAAATAGACGAGCCATCTGATGGTAAATGGTCATCGCGATGACACCGTCGTTAATGAATATTAGTACTTAATACCTACCAAAGGCATAATAGATGCATTGTTATCGAGAAAGTACAAAGTATAGGAAGAGGAAATAAGGAAGTACTTGCTTTGAATCAATTAGCAACGAAATACGAATTGTTAGGTGGTAGAGCCTAGAGTTCGCCCGGGGTAGGACCACCGCCCGCCAAGGTACTCAGTACCATTCCTACCGTCATAATAATTGTTTTTAAGAGCAATTGTGTTCCGGATAGGAAGGTTTGTGGAGCCGGTTTCACTTTTTTAGAGGCGACCATCTCAGACCTCAGGGGTAGCAACGCATCTGTGACCGAATTGGAACAAGACTCATACTAACAATAACTAATTGGACTATTACTAACATTAACTAACAGGACTAATTATCACTAACATACCCTGTCCTCGCACTTATTAACAAACTAACCAACTAATATTCTAACACCATCTACTAACTGGACTAACCATCCTAGTCCCTTTGAGTCTAGTTCTAGGTCGGTCACAGTTGTTATGGGCGGCAGGGGAAGGGTGGTACTGCATGCTCGTTTGCTATCTTAATTCCATAAAAAAAAAAAAAATACGAAATATCGTGTCGTCAAATTTCAATGCTTTTAAGTTAAAATACCTACTTGGAAACAATATTAAAGGTTATTTTTACTAGCTTTCCTCACAGGACCTCGTTTTGTACCTCCTAAAGGGAAGGGGGAACGGGTAGTTTCTCAAAATTATATCTTAGTACTTACTTGCTTTACTTGAGGAACTTATACCTACACAAAGTTTATTTGACCCCATTGTAGAAATTAAATGTTTTAGTTTATCCCCTTTTTTATCCCCATAAAAGAGGAATTTTCAAATATATTTCTTACTGCTCCCCTACACTCTCCAAGGAACACACATGTCCAATTTCAGTTTCTTGCGTTGAATAGTGTCTGAGGCTGTGCCTTGTTTGTCTGTATGAATCAGTCACTCAGTCACTCATTTACGAAGCGGGTTTATAATCATATACCTATTGATTATGTATTTTAAAACATTCAAAACATCGAAATACAATGAAAATAAAAGCTTTTGCATTCAACGTATGCAATGGCATATCGAGATCCGTAGGTCAGTCCCGAAACCCGATCAGTTTTTCGGTACTAATTGCATTTTAACGCTTCAATAAAGCCAATTCTACTTCTATTTGTTACGTTACAGTCCAATTAAAATAAACATACGATGTGACTGATAAAGGCTATAACGAAATATTAAAAAGTTTACAATTTATTGTTTACGATGAACCAATAGGCCAACTTTTATAACTTTTCATTTAATATCAATATTAAGCAATTTTTGAGAGTAGTAAGGAAGTTAAGAATTGTTATTCATTTGTGTAGGTAAACAGGGCGTTAAAGAAAGAAAGCGCAAGCCTAAAAAACATCATTAGGAAAAAGCTATTAGGAACTCAAATGAAAATAAAAATTATATTTTTTATAAACGTTGATTATACTAATATTATCATTTTTAATCCCGAAAAAACTACATTAAATTGAAACTTAACGATGTATCGAATTAAAGATCGATGTAGGTAGGCCTAGTTTCAAAAACTTAACTAAGTGTTTTAGAAAATTGTACCTTTATTTTTTCTTTTTGACAAATAAAAATATTTAAATTTAAATTGGCATCGTATTGGATGGGTAGGTACTTGGGTGCCCATTGTGGGAGGAGGCCCGTGCCCAGCATTGGGACAATTATGGGTTGCAATGTTGATGTCATGAGCGAATAAGTTTCGTAAAGCGAAATGAAGGCAACTCGATCGTTTTTGCCGCGAACTTGCAAGCTGTGGAATGAGCTTCCTTCTGAGGTATTCCCAGAGCGCTCTGACATGGGGCTCTTCAAGAAAGGTGTAAAAAGAGTTCTCCTTCAGGGCCGGCGTTGCACTGGTGATTCCCCTGGTGTTGCTCGTGTTGATAGGCGACGATGACCACTTACCAAGGTGGCTCGTCAGCTTTTACGTCTGCCCTTCAGCCTATAAAAAAAACTGGCTTAATAATAACTTTATACCTTTATCATTTATCTAACAAAATTCGTTTACTACGTCGATGAAATGTTAATTTAGGCTAAAAGATCGTCCGTTTGATCGATTCGTGATTAACCGAATGATTTTAGCCGATTAAACGCATTGGCGAACGGACGTTAACGGATGGATCGAACCATAACCTTGTTAAAGAGAAATTTCGAACAAAACATTTGCAATTTACGATATGCTGCATACCGATATCACCTAAATTCTATTGTTTTAACAACAATGACGAATTAAAACGGCGTAAGTACGTCGTAACATCTAGGTCACAAGGATAATGAGGTCGCGAGGATTTTATCTTTAAACGGATAAGTCAAACACTTTATGTAATCCACGTACAGTCAGCGTCATATAGTACGTAGCAGTCATGATTACCAAATACTTGGAAACATTCATTATGATCATTAAGAACGGCTCAACCAAAGCGATCAAATTGTTCAGACCATCTACCGTGTACAAATATATCGGAGCACTCACAACACCGAATACTTGATAACACCCAAGTCGGCATTAATACCGTGACAACCACAACGCCACTGGTTGCCTAACAGCCAAAGTGTTCAAAAGTATGAAGCAACCAAAGTATTCAAAAATATGTAGCACCCAAGTAGCCAAAATTATAGCAACACATAATAAAAATGGACTTTAAATGACATGCGATAAAGTTCATTGTGCATCATTTCTTCCGATAAGTAAATTGATTAATTCAATGTCAAGTGCAAGTCATGTATGTCAAATGAAGTGGTGCTTCAATGCTTGCTTTGATATATTTAATACAAAAGCCATCACATCCATAGAGATATTACAATAGAGTGGGTGAGCCATACCCATACATTGCAATCGCCCCCGGTTAGAAAGAGAAACAACGATAACGGTAATTACCTATCTCTCTCCAATCCCGATGATCCAGAAAGAGAAAGGTGATTACTAAAGATTTCGTCTCTTTTTATCCAAAAGACGCTCTGAAGCCTGGCTTCTGCCCTCTATTGTAATATCTCTATGATCACATAGGATACAGTTATGCATCAATAGATATTATTTCAAACTTGCCTTAGTATTAAACTTGACATTGATTTGAATTATAGATATTGACATACAATGATAGATAATAGAACGACATGCCAATAACATTAGGTTTAGTTTATTGTAGTTTATTTTTCTAATGTTCCATATTTTTGAACGCTTTGAATGCTTGGATACCATTGACGAGATGACTGTAACTATGTTTATGGTGTTATGACTGACCCGATGTATATGACCTTTTAAACGTCTCGGCCATTTGAGCGACTATATTGTTGTCAACAATAAGGAAACTTTGCTTGTACCGATATTATCGACTTTTTGGTTGCGTCTATTTATTTGAATACCCTGATTGTCTCTAACTATTTGACGCTGACTGTACTTAATTATATTTAATAACCTACATTTTAATAACGGTTACAATTAAATAAAGTTCATCCTCTTATTTCAAATGTTAATTACACAGCGATTATAATGTTAAATGAGGTGTCACTATGAATAGGTGCTTTAAATTCGTTTCAGTACATGGTATCTCAATGCTCGTGTATGGATAACCATTCACGAATTCATTCCATAAGGTGATACCAGTTTTCATCATCATCTCAACCCACCATGGTCCGCTATTGAGCACGGGTCTCTTCGCAGAATGATCAGGTTAAAGCCTTAGTCCACCACGCTGGCTAATTGCGATTTCGCAGATTTCACACGCTTTAAGTTTTTTGATGGATGCCGGAGAAATTGTAGATTTCCTCACAATGTTTTCCTTCATCGCTATAGCAAATGAATTTTAAACGCTAAAAAATAATATAACTGAAAAGTTACAAGTGCGTACCTACCCTGAAATTAGACCAGAGACCCCCAAGTAGTAAGCCGAATTCTTAATCTATTTTTATCACTGCTTATAAATGCAGTATTTGAAATAAAGTAGGTATAATTTAATTATTTTCCAAAACAGGATTTTTGTATCGGGATTCTTCGATGCCTTCCAACTAAAAACTTCTTGTCATCCATCTAGCGCAAAGACGGAAGCTACTACTGGTCATTAGGTCAACTAAATCAGATGTTTGACACAAATACGTTTCTTACATTGTTTTAATGGTGTATAATTAAACACAAAGATACATAGAAAGATAGGCAAACGGATATAACAAAAACATTAGTGACCCTAAATTTAAATACAGAGTCCTAAACATACTTGTACGGTATGCCGGCGCATCCGTTCTTCTTCGTTATTGGGGATAGGTCCCATCCGTCCCGACATAACATAGCATTGCCCGGAAAATGGGCAAAATTGTAGTTATACATCAACGTTCATTGGACCGGTTGACATGGCCAAGTTTCATTTGACCTAATATCAGAGTTTAGAAAGCGCTCATAGCCAGGCAGCATTTTTTTTAAATCGGGCCAGTAGTTTTTGAGCATATTTTTTAGAAACAAAAAATCTTTCTTCTTTATTACATCAACGTAGATTATGTAGCATATTACGTACCATTACCATTCTGAGAGCAGAAATAGAATGGAGTCATACCTATTATCGCGCGGTTGGTTTCTTTTCAATTCAACTTTTCCTTCTTAACTAGATAATTAGTGAAACGCACGGTCGGTACTCCGCTCAAGATTTTTCTTATCATGACCTCTTTTTTAAGCCACAAAGGTACAATTGGACCGCAGTTAAACACAAAGGCTGATTCGGAGAAATTTTTATAAGTAGGGTTCTCTATTGTTCTGGCAAATTGCCACGGTACAGTAGAGTATTTGAACTTGTGAACTTATATAAATACTAGTGACCGCCTTCGCTTTGCTTCGGACAACCTAAATTTGTCTGGATACCTACACTCGAAAAAGAGTTGAAAGGAGACTCTATAAAATGACATATCCCTTTTATTTATGATACGATTAAAATAAAACACTAAATGCTACCTTTATTGTATAGTGAAAATGCTGGGTTTTCAACGAGTCTCATAACAGTCTCTTAGCAATACCTCACTGGACTATAACCTGCTAACTGGACGTCCATCTAGCTAACTGGATGGAAATCCTAGTCCCTAAATTGCGTCTCAATCTAGGTCAGTCACATTGTCATGGGCGACAGCGGATGCATGGTGCTGCTCGTTTGCGCTCTTCATTCTGCAAAAAATGCAAACAACTGCAAATACTATAATAACTGATTGTACCAACTCTCTTAGTCTGACACTCAAAAAAATTGGTGGCTTGTTTATGGATAAATGTGTTAGAATCCATAATAAAATTTTATGAGAATTGACGCAAACACTATTATTGTTATGATGATGATGATGAGTTTGCTATCCTAATCATAAATAGAAAACTGTATGAAGAAAAATACGCTCCATAAGAGTTTCTTGGCCCTTTTTCCTCCAAAAACAAACACGGCACCAATTTGTTTTAGCAGTGGCGTATTTTGATTTTCGAAAAGTGTTTGTAAAAAAACACATTCATAAGGCAGAACCTTCATACTCTCATAACAGCATAAATCACGTCGACATATTCATATTACAATAAATAAATGTTTGTTTTGCAATAACAGCCATGTATTAAGCGATAAGATACGTCATATTCCTAAACTAGTACATGTGCCTTTCAAAAGCTTCAAGCTGTGAGCGAAGTTACGAGGGTCACGATTCCTTTTGGCTCGCTACGCGGTTTCAGCCTTCGGTGTTCGCAGTGACAACTTTAATCGACTAGGGTGTCGACTCGACGCTCGGCTATTTACATAAAAAGCTCGGGCAGGCGTGAACAACCTAGTTTAGTGGGTGATCTCCTTTTACAAACTATTTGTCCATTAAATTCAATAATAGGACTCGTGTGAAATAGGTTGTTTAAATTTTAGTAGGTATACTTACTCAAAGTAATAAATAACACCAATTTAACATGGCAAAAGTTTGACTCATTAGCAATACAAATCTATTACTATCACTAGGTACATAGTATAAAACAAATTCGCTATTTTTATCTCTTTGTTTGTCTGTATGCTTAAATCTTTAAAATTACGCAACGGATTTCGATGCGGTTTTTTGTAATAGGTAGAGTGATTCAAGAGGAAGGTTTTTATGTATAATAACATCTATTAAATAACGGAGAAATACTGTTATTTTCAGGGTTTCTAATGTGGTGTCGTAAATTCTTACATTTCTTGCCGCTTACATTGCGTACGCAGGCTTAACCTTACAGGATTTATAAAAATAATGTACTAAGTATTGTACACCTTGAAAAGGTCTACAGAAAAGTCCGCGATGGTATATATCTATCTCTTATCGATATCCCACAAAACCATTTTTTGTCATTTACTTTTTACGGCAAATAATAGCTAATTTTCGAAGCGATTTTAAGCACTACAGCATTATTCCTTATTTAATTAAATAGATTGTTGATTTAACATAGATTTATATGGCCTTTTACAGCACATAATTACTTTGAATATTTTCGAAGATATTACAGATTTAAAAATACATTGCGTAGCGTTTGCGGCGGTACCTATCGGCCGGCAGCCGCCGACCGCAGCGCGACGCGACGCGTTCCTATAAATTTAGACATTGGAATAACATAATTTGTTAAAATTTATAGAGATTTTTGAAGGGACTGGTTTCCCGAAGCGAAGCGAGGGCGGGTTTACTAGTCTATAATAAAATTCAAGGGGCAATTTTTCTGTACATTGAATATTTTTGCAAAATTTCAATTAGGAGGCACTTCAATGACGTATTAGAGCACAAAAATATTTTTTTAGAATTATTGTCTGTCTCTCTGTCTGTCTGTTTGTCCGGACATCACATGAATACCTACCATTAAAGGGATTTCCATGAAAATTGGTAGAAAAAATGTTACTTATACCCTGGGTCATATTTTAGAAAACTTTTTATCCCGGAAAAGGTAAGTGGGCATTTTGTTCGGACCGGTGACCCACCAGCGGCAGCGTTCAGTAATGAAACTAGTTAGAGTTTGTAAACGACCATGAATAATACCCAATGACATGAGTCGCATTGCTCAAAATCATGAGAGAGCTGTTTTATTAGCAAAGGAAGATTTGCTTTTAAGTGTAATGTAAATGTAAAATGTTGTTAATTAATTTTGTTTGCTGTTCAATGAGAAGTAAAACACTTTTTAGCTGGTTTCAAGCGAAGTATGGGCAGAATGCTTTCAAAGAAATAAATTAAAAACGTCAGATCTGCCATTTCGCCGCAGGACTTCCTCATTAATTTAATGTTAAAATGAAATGAAATGATTTTATTTCGAACTTGGTTTTTACAAACACTTTAAACTTAAAAAAAGGTCAAGTGTTCCGTGCATCTCCGCAGCCTAGTTTACGATGTGGGTCGAATCGCCCACTCCTGCCAAGCCTCCTATTGTTCAATGTACCATGCACTTGGCTTGGCTCCTACTATTTCAATTTGACAGCCGTAAGCGTGCGGCAATAGCAGTTTTAAAGTTAGTACTTTGTACCAGTTTTCTTTAGCAATTTTGTTTCTGGAGATTATATGTTACTTACGACGGTGTTAAGAAAATATGAAATATTATTGTAATCGGTAAGTGTTCCACTCTTGGGAAAAGATTTCCGGTCATAATGTTAGCCATAGACCACGATGCTGGCCAATTGCACACAAATGGGCATCACACACCTTTAAGGACATTGTGGATAACACTCAGGTGTACATATCTAACGCTGTTTTGCTTCACCGAAGACAGTAATAATTCAATTCTAACACTCAAGTATCTTTTTAAAAGAAAAGGAGGTGTTCAGATTTCAAACAATAGCCACCCTGATCACAGCTACCGAATACGCTAACCTAGGTCAAACCTACGCTATCTATCTATCTAACTATCTATGCTATGCCACTCTATGAGCCTTAGATTAAATAGTTATTATGAAATAGAAGGCAGTTGGTGGTATCATAAAAAATATACCCTTTAGCGACGGGATTTTACCCGTACCTAAGCTTTAACCTTATCACATATATGTAAATCAACGATCCATATTATAAAACTTCTTTATTTCACGTACTTATCCTCGCATTTCAATCCGGTCCATCTAAAAGGAAGTGATTCTGCTTTAGAAAAGACAATGTCTAGAAAAAGCCTATTCATCTCTACCTTTAACATTACCGGGTGCGCTGGGATTCATTTGTCTCCTAGCCCTAACGTTTTTGCCTATATTTAAGTGCTTTTACGGAAAAAATACATACGAGTATGTACATATATAATTTCGACGCAGCGCGCTCCTTTCTTCGCACCTTACATTGTAAGTGACTAAATAAATAAACATTAAATTTGTTTTCTTTACATATTTTACTTTTTATCTGCTAGTGCTTAGTGCTAAATCTACTAGTTTAATTGTTATATCTTCTCACATACATAATAACAATATCATTTTTGTACGTCTAAAGCTTGACTCGGAACTGGGCTCCCCCCAGCCATTCATCTCTCAGCACGGTGCCATACACCTTAGATTAGGTTTGGGGCTGTTAGTTAGAAGTCGAAGCCAAGATGTTATAGGCTATAATTATTATAATAATAATAATAATAAAAATGACAAAATACACAGACCTCTCTATAGAGTTAAAGTCACAATGGAAAGTTAACAGCGTAAGGACGGTATCAATTATAATATCTACAACAGGAGTGATCCCCTTGACATTACAGGACAGCCTAAATGTCTTAAATATACATCCCTTAACATATATTCTATTATTATTATTATTATTATTATGTTTTTATTCAGTTTTTTTCTCCTTCTAGAGGGATAATTACAACCTCAAACGCGGGCCTTAGCCAAGCGCTTGAAGAGGTTTTACTGAATAGTAGATATTGATGATGCGATTGTAGATGATGACAAGAATTTTCTGGTAATGTGACATGTGTTTAAGATGACTGCTTTCTGTAGCATATGAAGTGTGTAATACGGCATGTCTCGAGGTTCTGTATTAATGATTTTGGGACTACTCCTGTTGACGATAAAACTATTGGGATGATATGGATGGTTTGTGCTTTCCACTGAGCTCTTAGCTCTATTGCTAAATCTATGTATTTACTGAGTTTTTCCGATATAGTACTTTGAATGATGTGGGAGTTAGGAATGGCTACATCTATAAGATATATTGTTTTATTGGCTTTATCATGAATGGTAATGTCTGGTCTATTGGCGTAGATAGTTTTATCAGTTACTATGGTCCTGTCCCAATACATTTTGTAACTAGAATCTTCTAAGACGGAATCCGGTTTGTACTTATAATATGGTGTCATCTTTGTTATAAGTTTATATCTGTACGCTAATTGTTGGTGGACTATGGCAGCTACTTGGTCATGACGGTGTTTGTAATCGGTCTGTGCAAGAGCCTTACATCCTCCTGTTATGTGCTGTATTATTTCCGAAGCCGCAGAACAATGTTTCATCTTGGATAGCCACCATAAATCCTTCGGTTTCTGGGAACAGTTCTTCTCTCTTCAACCATTCGTTTGACATTTCTTTATCTATGTGTTGTTGACATACCTATATGTGTTCTGTGTCTTCCATGCAAGACTTTTCCTAGCCATGTTGTTGTTTTTTCTTCTACTGTTCTGATTTTTTCATTGGGTTGCGTCTCTTAATTATTATTAAGTGAACAAAGTGAACTCTGGAAGCGCTTTTTCAAAACACCTGCTTGCTTATTTAACACCTAGGACTAAAGCCTCCTTATTATAAATGCTTCAATTGCGTCCTATTTAAATATTATGTCATTTATACTAAATATGTCTAACTATTTTTAACCAACTTCAAAAACTTCAAAAAAAACTGTGTTTAATGTATCATCTACGAGTAGTAACATTTTACTGAGTGTTCCGATTTTTGTTATTCTTTTTTATTCAAATGCAGGAACTTGTCTTGGGTTCTCATATAAAGAGCGTCATTTGGCAAGTGATTGTACTTGTGGATGTTGAAGTCGGTTATGTTTTTTTAAATACAGGACGCAATTGGAGCAGTTCCTTAGTGCACACTTTACTTACTTTTCTAATGCGTAGTGATCAAATTTATAAAATTTAAAGTTGCTAGGACTACGATCTAAGCTAAGCCATTAAAATATCGTTATTTAAAATCCCTAGTTTTAATAGCAGTGTTTGCGAGTGTAACAAAGTAAATCTTTGCAAAGGCGCTATCTAAAGCGCCATGACGTATGTATAAGCATAGAGCATTATTAAAAGGTTCTGATAAAAGGAAACAGATATTTTCATTTGATACATCATGTCGGTTATACCTAAGTTACACTTATCAATCTTATAAAAACAATTTTATAAGATCGACATGTAACTTTGCAAAAATCCATTCTACTGATTTACAATTATTATAATGTAGGTACTTGTACATGGCACAGCATAAAGCATTTTTTTTATTTTACCTTTCTGTCGTGGCCAAAACATAAAAACCAGGTTAGGTAACTAACACTAGGCCTAGAGGATATTGAACAAATACTTATAATGGAATTACCAGTCCCCACTAATTAGTTTATTACCTGTGCCCACAGTCCAATTTAGCTTGTACGCAAAATTTAATTAAGGCATTTTAAATTCTCGCTGTTAAACTACAATGAACCTTAATCACAGGAGCGGCAAGTTGTCATTTACGTGGTTCGCTATTGTGGCGACACCGCACCAAGCCTGAATCACGCTATCGAAGATTTTTTGTCGATCGCCTGCATATTTACCACGCCTCGAAAACATTCACTCGGGGCCTCGGCCGCCCCCCAGGTATGTCGTCTCGCCTGGCAGGAGATCTCCCCTTGCCAAACTATTAAAACGAATTCCAAATCAAACTCTACCGAAATATATGTAGAGTTGTCGGACGCGAGATCCGAAATAGTAGAGAATAATAAAATAGACAAGTTATAGCTGGCAAGACAGGTAAAGGCTTTTTATCCTATCCCATCCAGGTCGATACTATATGGCTTAAACGAACCCCAGGTACTTCCTATACTTTTAGCAGGAAGGTGCAGCTCTAACTAATAGGTTGCTTGTTTTATTTGCATGTAGGTACCCATTTACTTATTATGAGGTCTCTATCTAATATAGTAGGTTGCCTGGACGCACCTGATTTAAATTGAAAAATTGATATTGTTGTTGTATGTATAATCCGTCCCTGTGCTTTTACGTTGCATTAAAAAAAATTCTGTAAAAACAACAGTGTCAAATAAATCACCAAGGTGCACGCAGACCTTGAACTTTGATCCAGAGCACGTGATTTCAGCACGAGGGCAGGATTTAATTCTGCCAGTATTATTCAGTTTAATGCACATATTCGATACTATAAAGTAGATACCGGTGTCTTTTCAAATGGACATTTCCGTGAAAATCGTAAACAACTCCACGTGCAATTTTGTCACTATTTGACCTACTAAAGTGTCATGCTCTTTATGTGAACACGAGCGAGGTTTATCGATAGTAATGAAAATTATTAACGTGTTTTGAATGTGAAACGTGTATGTGCACCTCAAAGCGAAACACGAAATTTGTATTGCGTTATCACAAACGACCTAACGCTCTCTTACGCCTCATTTTGATACTCGGTATAATTTATCAGACTACCTTTTCGTTGAATATTACATATTCAAACCTTCCAACCCAATTACCTATATATCATTCAAAACTTTTCTTATTAACTCTGTTTCTGTGTCATAGTTTTCAAACAAAGACGATAAAATCCCGACACCGATTTGAGAACGACTGAATACGTGTAGCAAATGCAAAATGTAAGTCATTTACTTAGTCGTTCAAATAGTTGTATTAGCGCCTTCACCAGCGAATCTAAACGAGGCAGGGTGCCAATAGACTTTATACCCCGTCTCCGCCTGGAATCTTTGAATATGTTCGGAGATAATTTCTAAGCTTTGTGTGCCCGAGGTGCATAAATGCACACGATGAAGTTATAATAATAATACATACAGTATTAACAGTAGGAGATAAAACGATATTAATCGCACATCCAAGCGCCAACCTCTACCCACACATTCGTGCAAACATTCGTACAAATGTTTAAGAGTGACCGGGGAAATAATAATAATCTACCTGCGTGCCTTAAATACATAAGATAGGTATCTTATAGGGTAAACCAGGCAATCGTAACCCACCATTCGAAGAATTCAAATAACAAATAGTATAATTTAAAACGTCTTTATTAAAGTAATTATTCTTAACCTCTGACTCAATTTGCATAATAAAAACTAAAAAGATACTTCTTAAATGCGATTAAAATACCAGTGATAAGCCATTATTTAAAGTCTATGGTGGGGCACATTAGTACACTGATATATCCGACATATGTGCCCCTCTAAATAAACTGAACTTCAAAAATTGAAAATTGTATGTATCTTCAATGATTGAAGATACATACAATTTTCTCTTTTGAGCAAACTGACAATCCTTTGAAGACATCATATTTTTTTTTATGGAACTAAGGTAGCAAACGACATGCAGCAGCACCTTCCGCTGTCGCCCATGATTCGAAGATTCAAGTTATTATCACCAAAGGTAGGGTAGACTGGGTACGGTTGAAACGATTTGGCTTTAATTGTTCGTAATTTTGTTGTTTATAAAAAGAACGATGATGATGACATTTTAAATTGAAGAGTGGATCTTGAAATAAAACGGCGTGACTTCTCTGGAAAACGTATGCGACTGTTTATTTCTTTTTCGAATAGAGAATTGTCATACAGCAAAGCATAGATATTTTGTATAGGCACATAATAACAGATCTTTACCTACAAAAGGGCCATACTATTTAGTTCTGGCGGGTGATATTTTTAGAGATACTCACCATTGAAAATAAAATCCGATTTGTTTCTACCGTCCCCATGCCAGGTGCGGTTGAAACAGTGACTGCGTTCAGTTGAAACGCACACGAAATATATGTACATAAAAATATATTGCAAGTTGCTATATTTTCCATTAGTTTTAATTGTTTAATAATCGTATGACAATATTAAACAGTCTTCAATATTTTAATAGCCCTACAATATACATGAACAGTCTTCGACGAGTAATTTGTTGACAGTGTATAGTTTATCTCCAACTTTTACCTCCGCATACGCGTATTTGTCACAAGATAACTCAATCTGCCTTCTAAAAGTCTTTATTATGCGAACTCGGCATCGAGTAAACAAGACAAAATTATACGGTTTTTTTTTCACCTGTACCCACACGTATTGTTTCAACCGTCCCCAACTAGAATTTTGGTAAAAGAAAGTTTATAGTAATTGTAATATTAATAACTTATTAAAACTAGTCATCATTCCGTTTTCTATAAACTTCACCTAAATCATAAATGAACACTCAATATTTATACTTGAATAGATTAACATAATAATAGCTTGAAACTCAAAAGAAAAATACTTACTTTTGGGTACTAAAATAAAATATGCCTATTTATAAAAATATACAGCACCCGGTGACCAATGTAACACTTTGATTTAGGTTTGGACTTGTCACCTGCTTCTTTTTCCCCTAGAACCCTTACCTGTCGGCTCAACCATTCGCGAGATATTCGACTTGTTTCAACCGTCCTGTGTTTCAACCGTACCCAGTCTCCCCTACCTATCACCGACTTATTTTTGCACAAGACAAAACATTCTCATTCAGTAATGAGTGTAATCCTGTTTAATTAAAATTAAATTAAATTATCAACATTAATCTGATTTTCACACCTATCGGCACATCGAATAATAACTAAGAACCTATTAATTGATTGTATCAGGCGTTACTTTGCGGAACTCAATTACCTATTAAAAAATAAAGAAGCTAATATACATACTCTACAACTTATTTCGTCTTCGTAAACGTAATAGGTACAAAATATGAATACAAATTCATTAAAATAATAACTATAACGTAATATAATAATAGCTATAACCCATATCATTTCCTCGTACCAAAAGTCAACTGACGTGCTATAGAAGTTTTCACTTCAAAAAGGCTTCCAAAACTCGGATTCACAATAGCGCTGATGAAAATGTAAATAATGAATTTACAACGCGCAGAAATCCCGCAGCGCTGACACTGACCACATTCCATTTGCCATCTACATTAATTAATACAAAAGCGTGACACTCCAACAACAAACAGCAAACAATAATAGACGCTGAATAAGAGATGAGATTCCGACATAAAACAACCCGAAAACACAATACACTTCCGCCTCCGTTTATGTCTGCTGAAAAGAATACAACATTGTTTTACTTACTCTAAGTCTTGTAGGTACCAAGGACTAAATGTAATCGTAGTAGTCAACACAACTAAAATATTTTTAACCGACTTAAAAAGTAGGAGGTTCTGAAAACTACCTACCTACCTACCTTATAACTATGCACCGCGTGAACCGATTTTGATATTTCTTTTTGTTTCAAAAGCTAGTGCTTCACGTCTGGTTCCATACTTAAACGACATGTAATTTATGAATTAGCTCTACTTATCGATTTTGAATTTACCATAATTTTCCTTAATATTTCGCTAAACCGTACATGGCGAGCATCGCGGTCTTAAGGCCCGTACCCCTCACAGTGTGACAGGAGTCCTGTACCCAGTAGTTGGAAATTTAAGGGTTGCGATGACGATTCATCATTACGAGTAATATAGTGGGGTGTTGGTGTAACCTGCTCGAAAAAGACGCATTTGGCTTTTTCACTGCTCAAATAGAGAAACGTGTTTTGACTAGACGCGTCGCTACTAAACTTAAGTAGGTACATGAAACTATTTATAACAAAAACCGGCCAAATGCGAGTCGGACTCGCGCACGAAGGGTCCCGTACCTACTATTATGTATAAAAACGCCAAAAAAATCTGGTCTGTTGTATGAAAGCCTCACTTAAATATTTTATTGTAGCCACATACCTATTAGGCACAGAGGTCGGAAGTATGGGTGCCCACTTAAATATTTATTTTATTCTGTTTTTTAGTATTTGTTGTTGTAGCGGCAACAGAAATACATCATTTGTGAAACTTTCAACTGTGTAACTTTTACGGTTTATGAGATACAGCCTGGTGACAGACGGACGGACGGACAGCGAAGTCTCAGTAATAGGGTCCCGTTTTACCCTTTGGGTACGGAACCCTAAAAACTACTATTTGATTTTATTAAATAAGGATTTAGAAAATGGAGCAATTTCATTACGGAAATTAGGCAATTTAAAAGCAAATAGTCCACTTAACGCCAAATTCAAAGTCCAAGTGATTAGGTAATTAATATTTGGGGAAATGAACCCATTCATCATTACACAGAACGGGAGAATAGGTATCTAAAATTCCCTATTTAGATTGCTACATAGCTCTCGGAAATGATTATTCGGTTATTCAATCAGGATTACGTCATTTTATAGATAAAGATTATGGAGTATATTAAAGAGATAATTTCGTTATTCTCCAAAAATAAAATCAAATACCTATATCCAATGTTCCAGTTCTGTCCCTGTTAAAGTTTCAATTCTAAGGAGCCGTATGACTTGTAACTTTAGATAATCTTCAGTGTCCCCCGACCAATGGTTCTTCTGAATGTAATTTATAAATAAAATATTTTATTTTATTGTTACAGACTGCAGAAAGCAATAATTATATAACGGAGACCAGCAGCAACGAATACGTAACAATGACGGACAGAATTATAAGTCTCGCCCTTCGGAAATACAACACTACAAGTAAGTAAGGCTACACTCTGTAGCATTCAATATGGATTTCGTTCTTATTGCATCCTACACAAATCCTAGCTTGTGCTTGTGTTATGCCCCTGTGATTAAGGTTCATTATAAATTGACGACGAGAATTTAAAATATCTTTTGATGATACCAATTTAAAGTAAATTTTGTTATATTTAAATTGATCTGTGAGCATAAATAATAAAATTGTTTTTAGCAGGGAGTAGTACCTAACTTACTAGAATCACAGACAATGTGTGTCTGTGATTCTAGTATAGATACGTGTAAAACGTAGTAGGTACTTACATGTGTTTGTTTCTATTATATTTAGAATTAAGTATATTGTTATTAGTATGATTCATACATATGAATCTGTCCTTGAAGAGGATTTCTTACATTTCTTCCACTTCTTTCACTTCTTATTTTTTTTCATAATTTGTACAGGTTTTCTGAAACTAAACCTAAAAGTCGAATGAAAAAGTGAATAGCAATAGACTTAATATCTAATTTTAGATTTACCTAGTGATTATGAATATTACGGCGTAGCCACAAAGTCAACGATAGTACATATTTCAATTACAATTATCTATAAAACAAAATTCAGCAATATAACTATTTGCCTACTAAAACACACAAACAACTATTATATTTACCAATTACCAATGTACACAAACAACTACAATAATGCGAGCAATTTTCACCCCGACCCATTTGATCGGTGCAAAACAAATAGCCTGTATTTGATCGTATGTTTTTAACGTTATTTACGTTGTCATCAGTTAGCGGCGACGTGTTGCGGTGAGAGGCATGGAGGGCGCGGACAGGAGCGATGAGATACTGGAATGGGATGCGCTGTACCTGCGTTCAGAGCAGAACTTCACGTGGAATAGCTCGTGGGTCCCCGAGGGCTGGAATGCCACGGCGACGAACGCGACCTGGTGGGAAGCGTCCGCGCCCTTCGACACCACCGCTGGCCTGCTCCGCGCCGCGGCCAAGGCTGTGCTCCTCGGTCTACTGATCCTTGCCACTGTCATAGGTAATGCGATGCGGAGTATTGGATATCAAACCGATTCATTCGCAAATAAGGTTAGGTAACTTGGTTATGCCTCTTGTGCAGAAAATGATACATCTTATATAAAGCTGGAGAGTTTGTTTATGTGGTTTTGTTTGTTTGAATGGGCTAATCACAGAAACTAGTGGTTCTATTTGAACAGTTCTTTTTGTGTTGGATAATCGATTTATCGAAAAAGGCTTTAGACTGTATAAAATCACGCTACAGCTAAGAGGAGCGGAGCAACAAGTCTCTCGAAGGGAAGCGAGAGCTTCTACTAGTTCAAATATAAAATCAAGAGTATAATACAGATTACGTTTTATTGTTTAGATAAGCCAGTCCATTTCCATTATTTGCGAATTAATTCGTGGCAGTGCGGATAACAGACCACTAACAAATGAAGGATTAGATACAGTTAATTAGCAAATTAATACACGGATTTAGTTACGAAATATATTTGAATAAATCATTGTAACAAAAACAGACACAACTTCAATATCGACAATTAAATAAGGAATTATATGAAACACAAAGGTACGCCCTTTACCTGGGATTCTATCATGAGATCCAGACTAGGCTTGGAGGGTACGCTCTTCAAAAAAAATTTGAAACCACGGTTATTATTTACCTTACCCAGGTAAATAATTGGTTATGAACTGATTTTATATAGCTTTGTATTTCAGTTCACACTGGTGCTCAGCGACTGGCATAATCCCTTCCTCTGCAGTTCACTAGGCTATATTCTATTTAGTGTAATACTACGTACTGTATAGCTTTCCTTGCCTGGCTAGTTACCAACAATAATCCATTAATCCGTAGTATGTAGTAATCCGTATTAGGTTTGATTTTAAATTATACTCAAGACGCCTTCGGTATAAAGCCTATTTATAGCGGCGATGATTTAACGTAGGTTGTTCGTTTGCTCATTAAAAACCACAAGATACGTATAAAACACTCTGAGCAAAGTTCTATTGTCATATAGAATAGATATCTTGTAGAAATAATAAATGATCAGTTAAAATCATCAGACATTAGATTAGATTGGTGGAGGGGTTAGTGGCTGAAGTTTCTCTCGTCTCGTCTCTGAAGTTTTTATGGAGCCGAAGGCTTCCGACATGGCTTAACCATTGTTACCAAATAATAACAACCGGCCTCAACGGCTTAACGAGCCCTCCGAAACACGAAAATGTTCAAGAAATTTTTACCACTAGCGTCACCTCACTTCAGATAGACACAAGCTACCGTGCTGTAAGCACGTAATTCTAATTCCTAAATCAATATGTTTTCCCCACAGGCAACGTGTTCGTCATCGCAGCAATACTGTTGGAAAGACACCTGCGTAGCGCTGCCAACCAACTGATCTTATCGCTAGCGGTCGCTGACCTGCTGGTGGCGTGCCTCGTGATGCCGCTGGGAGCAGTGTACGAGGTAGCTCAACGCTGGACCTTGGGACCTGAACTCTGTGACATGTGGACCTCAGGAGACGTCCTCTGCTGTACTGCCTCTATACTACACTTAGTTGCCATCGCTCTTGATAGGTACGTCTACCCTGCCAATAATTAACATGATATCGGTGTCATAATAAACAAAGTTAAATCGATCACTCCAAATTAAAGCACGTCGTCTGCCTGCCTCAAATCCAAAAATAAATATTAAACACAATATAAGTTATTCCGACCCTTCTTTAACTTTTAAAACTTAGATTAATTTTGCTTTGTTGATTCAACAATGGCCCAAAGTTGATATTTCATTTTCGCCGTATCAATTTTAACCTAATTTATCACAGTTTACATAAATTTTATCAGATTAAAACTTTCTTAAATTTTCCTAGGTACTGGGCGGTCACAAATATAGACTACATTCATGCGAGAACCGCTCGTCGCGTGGGGTTCATGATCGCATGCGTGTGGATCGTCAGCTTCCTGGTGTGCATCGCACCTTTACTGGGCTGGAAAGACCCCGACTGGAATCGTCGCGTTTCCGAAGACTTACGTTGCGTAGTGAGCCAAGACGTCGGGTACCAGATCTTCGCCACCGCTTCATCCTTCTACGTCCCAGTACTAGTGATATTAATACTGTACTGGCGAATATATCAAACGGCCAGGAAGAGGATAAGACGGCGAAGAGGAGCGACGGCGCGAGGTGGAGTGGGTCCACCGCCGGTGCCGGCGGGCGGGGCCTTGGTGGCGGCCGGCGGCAGCGGCGGCATCGCGGCCGCGGTCGTCGCGGTCATCGGCCGCCCGCTCCCCACCATCTCGGAGACCACTACGACCGGCTTCACCAACGTGTCGTCGAACAACACGAGCCCCGAAAAGCAGTCGTGTGCCAACGGCCTCGAAACCGATCCCCCGACGACCGGTTACGGGGCCGTCGCGGCTGCGTACTATCCGACGCTGGTTCGCCGGAAGCCGAAGGAGGCCGCGGATTCCAAGCGAGAACGTAAAGCGGCAAAGACATTAGCAATAATTACCGGCGCATTCGTTGCGTGCTGGCTCCCATTTTTCGTATTAGCTATATTAGTGCCCACGTGTGATTGTGAAGTGAGTCCGGTTCTGACTTCCTTGTCGCTGTGGCTGGGTTACTTTAACTCGACGCTGAACCCGGTGATCTACACGGTGTTCAGCCCCGAGTTCCGCCACGCGTTCCAGCGCCTGCTGTGCGGCAGACGAGCGCGCCGCCGCCGAGTCCCGCCGTAGACCCTCGCCCTAGCCCGACTGACCTCGTCTAGCTACACACGTTGTGTTACCTCGTTACATTTTCAGAGATATATTTACACCCCTTTATTTTTTGTACGCGATGAATGTGAATACAATTAATATCTATCTAGCGAATAAACTACTGATTCTCTCTATTTATTTTTGTATTAATTGTTTTCCAACCACAATTTTACTTACCCACATTCTACTTACAAAACCTCCTAATATATCAGACAAAGTAAAGTTAAAAAAACTCCCAACTAAGAAAATCTTCTAATGAACTTATGATCTTCAAACACCGGAACAGATTTTGGGTGATTCCTCGAGGAATAGATCGTCGTCGTGGTCTTACTGTCAAATCACATTAATTTTGCAGTGATATAATTTTGCGAGGACGACCTATTCCTCGTGGTCCTAATGTGACGTTATAGTAGGACAAAATAGTAAGACCACGAGGAATCGCCCCAGATTTTCATCTCGATCGAAACAGCTTTCAAACAAAAACGCATTCATCTTTTTGCGTCAGCAGTTTATAAACCCAAAAGGTTTATTTATTTTATTTTAACATTAATGTTTTCACGTTTTCACAGCATGCAATAAAATACACAAAAGCACAAACAAAGAATGAGAAACAATAGCCGGTTTTTAATAAGCAATCGATAGTTATTAAGTATTCTTGAGACTCTATTAAGATATGAGTATGTAAGTGAAAATGCTCTACATATTAATCCCCTTCTAGGTAGAGCATTGAAATAAATAGAAATTACAGTGGTTCAAGCGTAGTAGAGTGTACCAGGCCTTCTTAATGATAGTTCAGCGGCAAATCGACATTAAATGATTGTTACCTAAACGTTATGCGTATTCCACCCATTGATAGCCCACCACTGTTGAGCACGGGTCTCTTCTGGTCCTTCAGTTGTTACTCTACTTTGCTGCTGGCCTCTAGTTCGATGCAGATTGGTGGACTTCACACACCTTTGAGTTTTGCGAACTTTCTGGCATGCAGATTACCTCACGATGTTTTCCTTCGCCGTTAAAGCTAGTGACATTTTAAATGCATAAAATGCACATAACTCCGCACAAAGTTAAGTCAAGGCAATAATAGCAGCCTTGATAAACCTTTAATATTTCTCCATTAAATTATCATTTCTTTATTTATCCCATTTATAGGCTGGCCTAGAAGGTAAAATATAAAACAGTGTAAATAAGTTATTGTTGTTCATTAACTTTCAAAAGACTTTCAGAACAGTAATTTATTATTTATCCTTTTTTTACGCCTTTCTGATATTTACAATCAAATTTATTTACCGTACCTAGGTATCTTAATTATTATACGTATCTTCCTACCTACTACAAAAACGCACAATTAAATAATAAAAACTATAACTAAAGCAATTAAAAGAATTATTAATAAAAATAAAAATCAGTTCATCTTGTTAAAAGTTAAGTAGGTAAGTAAGTATGAGGGTACATATTGGAAAAAACCATCGTAAATAGTCCAATTAAAAATAACCCGTAGGATTTACTAAAAATATTAAGCCTAGTCTTAGGTATCTATTGTAAACGTTATATTAATAATTATGTACCTACCTAGTTTGCCCTGGACTTTACCTACATATTAGGGCTACATCAGTGATAGGATCAGAAGGCACATTATTACGTGACGAAGGTTAAATATGTTGATATGGATGCAAAGCTACGTATATACCTTTTAGTAGCAAGCAATATTTTTTCATATGTGTTACAAATATATATTCCTATTAGGTACTACTAGTAAAGCGGCCGGGCCCTCACATCGGTAAGGGATACCTATACGAGTAGTAGCCACGGCTGTGAAAATTGTTTGGTGGTTTAAACAACGACAATGTTTTCCATTTATCACTTAACTGTAATAAAACAAACTGTAAATTTTAATTGAACATGTCATATCAAAATAAATTAGTGAAAACTAACCAAATCGTTTAGACCATTTCTGAGATTAGCACGAACGAACCCTTAAAAAAACAAAGATAAATTCCAAAAACCATTGTTTGGATTCTATTGCAATAAACAATATCTAGCCCATATTTTATATATTGTGCACGAAAAGACAGCTATCAGTCACAAAATTATGCAATTTAAAAGATAGATAGATTTAGGTAATAAAACAAAGCATTTGTAGTCAGTGTAAACGACACTTTGACAAAATGAGATACGGTTGAATTTCGGCCACAGAACAGGCAGAATTACTATTTTTCTTTACACAGCAGAGCAGTAACGCTTTTATGATTATTACAGAGAAGATATTTTAGCAGTAGGTAATTTATTCTTATGTATGGCAAAGTAAACACCCATTTTACGATGCTTTCATTATACGCCGTGACAAAGAACCCCCAAGGCTTCGTTCTTAGGCTAGAGGAGTGTCAAAAGAAGTCATTATCTAAATTGCAATTAAATACAAAGCGACAAGCGAGAATGTGTAAGTGGGAATGCAAAGAACAAAGAACAAAAGTCTGCTTTAAGTTTAAGCGTTTTGAATAATTAAATTCTAGTAAAGTTGTGTATTAGGTACCTACTACCAAGAATAACGGTCGTACTATAATACGCGACCGGTCGACATGGCTGTCGGGGTATGAGGTGAGACGCGGGGGAAGGGACACCCCGCATGCCGCACGTCACGCGTGCGCTCCTTGGTAATAGTAATGCGCGAGCCTATATCGACCGCGTTTATCGATTTTTATTTATTTATTTATTTATTTTAATTCACCAACGGTAGTTACATTGGAATAGACTATAAAGTAATCTAATCAAATTAAACAATAATTGCACTAACCAATTATAGGTGAACATCACATGCAAGAAGATAATTAAAACTATAAAAAGAGAAAAAACTAAAGCTACGTACAGTAAGGTTACAAGCAAGCATAAAATATAAAGCATAAAAAGCATAAAAAAATTAGCAAAATAAAGCAAGTGTGGTTTTGTTGCTTCATGTATGTTGCTGCATAGTAGGTAAATACATATTAACAGAAAAAAAATTAACATAGTGTAATAAAAATAAAAATATTGGACATTGAGAAAATTAAGTTATTGCCTTCTTAAAGGCTAACAAAAGCTAAACATGTCGACATCCGTGGATACACTACGTTTGTTATAAAGCATGGTTAGCCTTCTAATTGGACAGTTAACTCCTAATTTTGTTTTTCGCTGGGGGGGTACGAACAACGGAATTGGTTTTCGGGGCATCTTATACGGTATTCTAAAGGAGAGTTTGGACAGGAGACGCGGACAGTGTATATGGTAATTAGCCAACTTATACAAGAAGACAAGATCGATAATACCTCTCCGAGTATCCAAATCTGACATATGAAAGTAATGTAGTGAAGCTTTATAAGAATATTTGTCTTGCTTTAATTTTCCTGAAGAATACACAAGATGCCTGACAAACCTCTTCTGTACCCGCTCATGCATGCGCGTATGCGTTGCGTAATGAGGACGCCATACTACACTCCCATATTCAAGAATCGATCTTACAAGACTGTTATACATAATAATTTTAGTTGAAGGTTTTTTGAAAAATTTTGAATACCGAATGATAAATCCCAACATTTTTGATGCTCTCTTTACTATTAAATCTATGTGCGGTATGAAGGTTAGTTTAGCGTCCATTATTATACCTAGATCCTTTACTGTTTTAGTTTCAATAATTTGAGCGCCATTGATAAAATAGACTGATGGAATAAAGTTAATTTTTCGGGTAAATTTAATATGGTAACATTTAGATACATTAAGGTCCATGCCATTAACTTTACACCAAATACCCAGCGCGTCGAAGTCTTTCTGAAACCTTAATACATCCTCCCAGTTTTCAATAATTCTAAACAGTTTCAAGTCATCAGCAAATAATGATGGAGTGGAATGACTAAAACAAAGAGGGAGATCGTTTATAAATATATCAAACAAAATCGGACCGAGATGTGAGCCTTGTGGAACACCCGATAATATCTTACATGGATAAGAACTGAAACCGTTAACAACAACAAAAAATGAGCGTTCTGACGGATAAGAACCTATCCAATTGAGGAGAACTCCTGCAACTCCATATGAATTCAATTTTGTGAGTAAGATACTGTGAACGACTTTATCGAACGCTTTGGTAAAGTCGGTATATATTGCGTCAATTTGCTTGTTTTTGTCTACTGAAGTAATTAAATCCTCAGTATAGGATACCAGATTAGTATTTATTGACCGACCTCGTAAAAAACCATTCTGCTCATCACAGGCGTATTTCTCGAAAGATTTCTGAATATACTTGCAAACTATGGATTCAAAGATTTTTGCCATGCATGACAAAATAGAAATTGGTTGGTAATTGCTAATGAGATGCATGTCTTCCGATTTGTGGATAGGAACCACTTTAGCATTCTTCCAGACTGAAGGGAAAACACCCGATTTTAGAGAAACGTTAAATATGAGGTGAAGTGGACTCACTAGATTATTAGCACAATTATAAATAAAGTATGGAGGGACACCATCCGGTCCCGCACCTTTGTAACGATCTATAGAATTTAAAGTTTTCTGAATGAGATCAGGGCTAATATATAATGAAGTGAGTGACTCGCAGAAAATATGACTTTCATGGCATGTGTGCGTATTATCCAAAACTACGTCGCTTAATTGGTCAACGCTATTACTATTATAAACCGAGTTAAATTGAGATGCAAACAAATTACAGATATCTTTTCCATCAGAACATTGAGATACACCGTCTGTGAATGTAGCGGGGTATGAACTGCAACCGCCGCGTTTTTCCCTTACAAATGACCAGAAATATTTTGGATTTTTAGATATTCTGTTTTCTGCTGTATTCAAATGATTACGATAACATTCGTTAGTAATTTTGGCACAACGCTCAGACAATAATTGGAAGGATATCAAGTCTAACGGGTTATTGAACTTCTTATACCTTATCCTGTATTTGTTTTTCTCCCTTAATCGTTTTATTAACTGACGAGAAAACCACGGTGGATACTTCTTATTTTTTTGGCTTAATATCTTATTGGGATAAACTTACTTATCACTTCACGAATAATTGTATAAAATATATTCACCAGTTCATTAACGTCAGTCTCTCCTGCGAACATATCAGCCCAGTCAATATTCGCTAAATAGGCGTTTACAACTTCATAATCGGCTCTATAAAAATTATAACTCGTATACTGGGTATTATAGGGCAACTTGGTTTCACATGCAAAATCTATAGTAATGTGTAATGGTGGGTGTAGTGGATCCACGGAAGATAAGACATCAACTGCACGTGATACTATACAAGCTGATGGAAAGTTTAAGAGTACTAAATCTAGAATCCTATTCATGCTATTACTTATAAGGTTGTACTGCTGAAAATTATTTAGATTCAAAAAGTCCAAAAAGTCATGATTCAGTGGAGATGTGTGATACGTATCAGACTTATTTGCCAACTCCCAGTCAATATTACTCAAATTGAAATCTCCGAATATACATTTATGACAATTATTTTGTTAATTTATATGCGAAAGATTGTCCTAAAACGCCTCGAGAGTTGTTCTCAGCACTGGAGGTGGCAAATAAACAGCACAGATAGCTATTAAATAGGGTTTTGTGGGCGTGCCCAGGTCAACAGTGACCCATACAGCTTCATTGTTAGTATCAAACGAAAACTCCACCACCCTCTCTCTTAGTCCCAGACTCTTCTCTGTCCCTCCTATAAACTAAATAGTTCCGAGTTTAAAATGTTACTATTGAGCCACGTCTCAGTGAGTATTATGACATCATAACTAGAACTCCGAAGACCACAAAAGAAGGTGTGGGTTTTGGTTCTAAGTCCACGTACATTTTGGTAGTAAATTGATAAAGAAGTTATACTAGCATTAACAGAATTCATATGAAATAAATATTCTTATATATTAATTACAATTAAAGATAAGTTATGTGCAAACTGTAAGTAACGTTATACAATAAGAGATAGAGACTATTTCAATTTGTTGAGACAGTCAAAGTCTTTGATAATAAGATAGTCAGAATCGTCACTTTTTCTCATAAAAATTCGTCCTCCACGTACCCAGACGTATTTAAATCCTTTATCTTTAGCTGTTGCTCTTGCCGCAGCGTGTAAGGCTTTATTGTTTGGAGATAGATGCTCTACAATAAATATTGGGGATTTAGGGCTATGTAATCCTAAATGAGTTACATAGCCCTAAATCCCCAATATTTATTGAGCTTATTAATATTTTATTGAGCTTGCTCTCAACGGGTTTTTTTTGTTAAAGTTTATTGCTGCCGCCAAAAACTGGTCTCTTATTTTTGTATTATTGAATTGGACTACGATGGATCTTGGCCTATCACTGGTCCTATGGAATTTTGCCACACGAGTGCAATTCTGAATGTTCTCTGCCTTAACTTCACAGTTAATCACATCGCCCAATTGCTGAACAACTTGTAATACGTTTTCGCTTTTTCTCTCTGGCACGCACTGAATTTCAACTGTCGACTTCAAGTTTTTGTTTTGTGCCTGCAATTCTACAATTTCCTGTTTATTTTCGCTATTCTCTCTGGAAAGAGCCTCCAATTGTGATTGTATGGTTTCCATCGAGACTTTCAGGCCCTTAATCTCATAAGTGATTGATTGAAGTTTGGATCCCAAAATAGTACTAATAGTTTCGTGCAATTTTGAGACTAAAGAGTTTAATTCCGTTTTGACTACTTCCTGTTCAATGTTTTCTACGTCACTAATGGGTACAAGGGCAGGTTCAGCAACTGTAGGCGGTGAGTGTATAGCTTGCCTCTTATTTGTTCTAATAGTCACATTGGAACCCGATGCCGCGGAATTACTAAAGCTCTTACTCTGTCTACGCTTAACTATGCTGCACATAGGGCATTCCCAGGATGGCTTACGTAGGGCAGACGAATCAGTGTCACTTAAGCATTCCAAGTGAAATTTCTTTAAACATGTGACGCACTCCACAAAGTCTTTACTGGGAATATCAAGTTTACAACAACCCCATTGACTTGCTTCAGTAGACATAATATCAGCAATATGTTAAAAAGAAAAAAATAAAAATAATAATAATAAATTAGAAAAAGCAGTCTGTTTTTAGTAGTTCACTGCCAAACTGAAGCAACAAAAAAAAACAAGATTTTTTTTTACACAGGATTCGATCTCACTTTCAACGAAACGAAGCTGTAATTGAAGCGACCCACTTGCCACTCGGCTATGCGGCTGTTCGATAGGCGAACGAAATTTACGTTTACAACAAAATCCTTAGCAGTTACTGTTGTTTGTTACTAATGGGTTCAAAGTCCAATCTATTGTTTATCGTTCGACTTTCAAGTAAGCAACGGAAGATTTTAAAAGTTATTTTGTTGTTTATCACTTTCTCACACGTTTATTACACACAATTGAACCACAGTTAATTTGCTTGTCGTTTACTGAATACGTTGATATTACTTTAATCGGGAACACTGTTAAATAATCAACACTTTACAATTTTTTTCTCTTAGAGCAACAATAACACGTCTACTTCTGATCATTGCACGACGACAGACATTTTAATTTCATTCACATTTTTGTTTCTTGTTATGTTTTAAAATAACTTCGGTAGCTTTGGATTTTATCATAGAAGTCGGAGATACTAGTGAGAAAGAGTCACAAAGTGCTTATAGCGATGTTAGTATGAGCTAATTTGATATTGATTGCGATGAATGAGATATTAAAATTCAATAACAACATAGTTGTAAAATCTTCTTACCAGCTCACTCTTTATCTACATGAAAATTATTCAAATATTTCTTTATCTGTCTATCAACAATATTAATTAAATGTAGTCATAATTGCTAGTACTACAATAGCCTAAACTGAATAAATCTGATTCATTTTTATGTTACTTGTAATAAACCTTATTTAATTAATGTTACTCTTATTTTGTTGCGTGGGAAAAATATCGATATAAACTATATCGATATAAGCATCACTAGAAAAGTGCCATGTCAACCTGTCGCGTACTATACGCTATACGTGTTCGCCTCTCATTAACATAAGTTAAATTAAGAATATCGACTGCGTTGACAGACATAATTGATGGTTGATTGTATGTAAAGATATGTTAAAAGATTGGATCAACTGACCCACCCACATTTAGAAATAAGTTGGATATCTAGGTATAGGTATATAGGTATCTTCTTAAAACATGCATAGGTCAAAACCTCTCTGGCCAAGTACAGTTTGGTGAACTACACACACGTTTGGGAATATTAAGGGAACTCTCAGGTATGCAGCCACCCTCACGATGTTTCCCTTTACCGAATCCTTTACCTTTACCTTTTAACACAGAGGTTCCTTTTATAGAATCACATTTATGTCTTTATATGTTAAGCTGAGCAACAAACAAAAGAGAAGAGACAAGAGGTATACCGTCCATTTTCAGTAGTATCATCGATTTCTGGCCAAACAAGAAAAGAAAACATAGGTAAGTTCTGCTCACTTCTATTCTATTATATCAATTAACATTATGGAACCGTCTGAATGAAGTCATCATCTCGACGAAAATATTTGGTTAATTTATGCAACATGATCAGTAGTGTGTAATTGTGGTAACAATGCAATGGCGTTGTAACGCCAGACCCAGGTATAAGGGTCCTGAATTTCATTTACAACGAAACAAAAATTAGATGTAAGTAACTTTTTCTGTTCTTGGTCTGGGTAATCCAGACCAAAAGGTGTAACTTCGCGTTTTTGTGTTGTCCATAACTAAAAGTTTTCATACACGACACAAGGAATCCTACTAATAGCTATGGGGCAATGAGTGTGGAGCCTAGTTTTTTATTCGCTACGCGTATATCCTGTAGGCAAATTCAACAAAAACAAAATGCTTATAACATAAGCCGGGAACACACACAGAGAACTTTGTCGTAGGTACCATGGATCACACACAGATCGAGGACTGAACTTTATGCGGCGCGGCAGTCCGACATATTTAAAAAAACATATAACAAGTTCTGATATCTGATACAAATGGTATGGCCTACTTAAGTACAAGCGTTTCATATTCTAGAACTCCTGGAATTTGGGCCTCCGGAAGTCATGATCCCAATATGCCAATAACGTCAATCCCGCTGAAAGTAAAGTTTTATTCCTTTGAGATCGTTTACGTTACGTTCGTTACACTTGATTTAGTTCGGTGCTTATTCCAACTTTGGTACAGAAAGTTTTGTGTCAAAAATAGAAAAAAATACCGCAAATAAACAGCTTACAAAGGGTCCTATACTTTTGGGAATCTATCACTCCATAAAACAAAGTCCTCTGCCACGTCTATCTGTCTGTCACTGGACGTATTTTCATGCGGCTTTCAATAAAAAACTTTGAATTATAAAGAAGGTTTAGAAATATAAATTGTTAGTAAATTGTTAAAAACTGGAAAAAGACAAGCCGTCTGGGAATTAGGTATTATCAAAAACATTGCATTTTCCCTTTAAGATATAATATGTACAATTATATTTATAGTGGGATATTCCTCTTTTATAAATCAACTCAACAGTTCGCAGTGGCAGAGGTATATGTATTTATCTTTAGGTATCTACAGGATCTTTTACTATACCATCATAACTAAGTATGAACATGATGGTTACGTACAATATATTAATTGGAAAGCCACATATAGCCAGCCACAGCCAGTCAGATATAATATAATATTAATACTTAAAGTAGGTACTAACTAATACTAAGGAATTATCATAAAATGAATGAAGCGCTAGAAAATAAATTCAAGCGCGGGTCTCAGTTACAAATTCTGCAATGTGACGCAACCAGCTGATACATTGGATACACACCACGATAGAAGAAATATGTATGCATACCTATACCAGTGCGAAGCCAGGGCGAGTCACTAGTAAGAAATAAAAAATGTTTTAGTTATTTTCTGGCCTTTTCCATATAAAATTCCAGTCCTTACTCGCTCAAATACGAACTGTGAACGGAGAAAAACCTGAATACATTTACAATACGGAATCCTATCATACTACACTACGTCAATCCGGTCTTATCCGGTTTTATTCCGTTGGTATTGAAAACGCGAAATCTTTAAAGATACCCAGCCCATTTGAGGTAACGATTCAGTAACGTGGTATTTTTATTCACCAAAAACCCTCAGGAAACTATCCGGCGCTTATGGAAATTTCGTGTGACGCCCCAATACCCTTGGGTAAATCTTTAGTGCTCGTTCCAAGGGATACTGGTTGAGAAGTTGAATATATCACAATCTCAGAGATCAACTGTACTTTGACAATTTGATGTTTATCTTTTGATCTGAAATGATATCCTCAATGTAAAACATAAATCATAATCATCATCATCACGACCCATTATCCTCCCATTGCTCGGTTCGGGTCTCTTCTCATAATGAGAAGATTATGGCCATAGTCCACCATGCTGGCCAAGTGCAGATTGGCGGACTTCACACGCCTTACAGTTTGTCGAACTCTCCGGCATGCATGTTTCCTCACGTTTTCCTTCACCATCAGCCAGTTACATTTAAATGCTTAAAATGCACTTAACTCCGAAAAGTCACCCTGAGTAGTAGGCCATACTCTTAACCATTATTAGGCTGTCACCGCTTTTACGTAGTTAAAATATTGAAACCTTTAATTAATATTTTACAGTAGTAAATCATATACTTACGAGTAAATGACACTAAAATTAAATATAGGTGAATTGAATAATTATGCACAAAACGAACTAGAAGTACCTAAGCGAAAATTGAAACCTTTGTATTTGTTTCAAAGCCAATGAGGTCGGGTCACCAACAGTTAGCCTAAATAAACTTTGCAAATGCAGCCGAACGCTGTGCTATGAGTAGGGTTGCCAGGTCGCGAAATCTAAAAGCCGGACAGATCAGCCACTTTGGCCAATCATTTGAGTAAAAAATATTATTATAAAAACAAAAAACCCGACTGCTTACAAAAGAACTCAAAAGAAAAAAACAAGTGTCACAATATCAACATAAAATACTTCATGGTGCTGCAGGCGGGGACAAACGTAGTACTTGTGATAAATCTTTTTTTACCCGTAGGTAGCAGTATAGTTTGTCCCCGCCTGCAGCACCATGAAGTATTTTATGTTGATATTGTGACACTTGTTTTTTTCTTTTGAGTTCTTTTGTAAGCAGTCGGGTTTTTTGTTTTTATAATAATATTTTTATTTCAGACTTTTTAGTGTTTTCACCGAAAAATTCTACTTTTTGGGATGGTTTTTGACAATTTGTGTTAAAACGACGTTATATGATATATATTTTTGAAAAGGTCTTTTCACGATCTTTCATTTGATACCCATATTGCTAAGATAACAAAAAAACTCAAGATTATCCTCTCTTTTTCTTCCACTTTCGGGCGCCATTTTGAAAATTCATATAGCCTATGACACTTTCACAGTTCTGACGAATTCAACGATACCTCATATGTCAAAATCCGTTCAACCGTTTGGGCTGTGGGGCGGTCCAAATAAATGGACATACATACATACATACATACATACATACATACACTCGAAAAACATAACTCTCCTTCTGACGCAGTCGGGTAAAAAAGCCGGACACCCTAAACAAAATCATTATGTTAGCTTTGTAGCTGACGACGGGTGGTGTGCAAATTAGTCGTCAGTCATCGATTAATATAGTTAAATATTGGTGTCTGAGCGACTTGCGTACTAACTACTAACTATGTACGATTCAAAATATTATGCAAAAAAGCCTAAAAAAAGCCGGACAGGCCGGGCATCATTTTGTTTTGGCCGGACACGCAGTCATAAAGTCACTGTCCGGCATTATCCGGACGTCTGGCAACACTAGCCATGAGTAACCGTTCGATATGGAATTTGCTTTAATTGCATTCCACACAAAAGGCAGCTTTTCGCTCCTGTGATTAAAGAACAATGCGGATTAATGGATTCAAAATATGGTAAGTTAATTTTGCTTAAAAGCTAAATTGGACTGTGGACACAGACAATAAGTTTGCTTTAGCGGAGAGTGGCAATTTCATTTTCTCACCGACTCAAGTATAATTGTTCAGTAAGTAAATGTACTCTGACGTGTATACGGAAATATCTTTAATAAATTAGGAATGTATAAAAACAGATCTTTTATTTTTTGTTTTAATGACATACGGCATTTAGGAAAAAGATATGTAAATAATATAGGTACTTACCTAATCAGTCTCAAGAAACCTGAAACACCTTATCCCACCCGGTATAAATTCTGACTTTAAAAATATGACTCTGACTTATAAAATACTCCAATTCGTTGTTTAAATAACTACAAATTTTAGTAAAAAATCCTTAGGAAAGGAATTATCGAAATTAGTTCTGAGGTAACCACACATAAGAAAAAAAACAAACGAAATGAGATCCTCCTCTTTTTTGTTTAAAAATTTATAGAACCCCTCTTCTGCGTCGGGGGCTAAAACATTAAGTAAATAGGATATCAGATTTATCGTACCTATGTCTTTATTGAATCTTATTACGACCTAGTTCAGTTACGCTCTTGTCGAGTTCAGGTATGTTGAGGAAAAGATTAGACCTCCTGATGTTTAGGACATAATGGCTGTTCTTGTCAAAGTTGTAACACCTGTAAAACATGAGCAAATGCCAAGCAATTCGCGAGTTTCACATGTTTTCTAATTTGCTGCATTAAAGTCCAAAACTGAGAAAAATGCTTTAAATGTATTAAAAATCAAGCTTGATCATTCAGGTTAGTTTTCAGAGTCACAACAGACAGCTAGAAACCACAAAAGTCAATTATTCGTTCTTAATAATATTATATTATGTGACATTTACTAAGAAAAGTTTAATCATCATGATCACCGTGAAATCACTATTGAAAACCGTTGTTAAGCAATACTTAGTTGTTAAATTGTATTAGGTATAGCGCAATAGTTGTTAAAGCAATAACCATTGTTTAAATCACTCTTTTACCCAACATTTGTAGGTATATTCTGAGCAAGTTGAACGAGACACCGCTAGTGGAAAAAGGCAAAAAGTTGCATTGGAGGGCACGTAAAGCCACCGCAATCCACCACCCCTCGCTGGATTATTTATGACTTAACCCGTGCCCTGCAGTAGACCATTTGTCACAGATGCAATGCACAGATTTTGGTTAATGTTTTACCAATAAACACCAGGATTCATAAATAGATGATAAATTTTATGTACGAGGTAAACATGAAAATATTTCAAACCACCAGACAATAACAAGGAGCAATTACTTCGGATACTGGCCATATTTATGGATGGAAAGCTTATTCCAGAACCGACGGGAGAGAAAATAAGGGTACGTATTCCTTCGTTAGTCTGTTCACAAAATAATTTCAACTGGTTCGTTACAGAAATTGTTTCAATCATTAGACAGCGTAATAATTTACGAAGTTGACAAAGCGTAACCAGATCTCCGAAAGACGAAACAAAGCTGTCCAAACCTACGAAGTTTTACAGATGAATCTATCGAGGAGCGAGCGATTTAGGTATCCTATATTATCTAAAGCTGCGGAGAAACCAACTTGACCTGTTTACCCACTGTTATCTCTGATTACGTTCATCCAGTTTTCCCGGTCGACAACTGGAAGAGCTTTCTACTGCCATAATAATTTCTTTAACTATTGAGGTACTCATAATATCTTAACGGCTTTAACAGTAATTGTGTTCCGGATAGAAAAATGTGGAGCCAGTTACACTTTTTTAGTGGCGACCATCGCAGTCTTCAAGGGTAACAACGTATCTGGGCCCAAATTAGGACGAGACTCATACTAACAATAATACTAACTGGACTATAACTAGTAACAACTAACAGACTAACTCTATAATTAACAGTCCCAAGTCCTCGCACTTAATATCATACTAACCAACTAATATTTGAATGCTAGCTGCTCGTTTACTACCTTATTTTCGTTAAAAAATTGATATCGATTTATCTGACCACACTTCACTTTCTTGTATATTTTTGTGTCTAAAACTATTCAAAAAAAATCTTTTTACTAAATAATTATTTTCTTACATAAAAATACCCGCCTTCAACATCAACAAATACCTACAGATAACAAAAAAATTACCTACTTATTTATAAGATGTCGCCCAAATTTTAAATTTGAATTTTAAATTTTAATGCGAACCACCAACCACCTGAGCACCAACTTTCCAAAAAAAAACATGAAAATTCGTTTACCCAGCAAAATGTTGAGGTTATCCCTCATAAAAACACAGTCGAATTGAGAACATCTACCAATTTTTTAAGTCGGCAAAAATATAGATAATCTCACGCGAGAATATTAAGCAACAACGACGCAATATAATTTAAAAGAGAATTCCAAAATATAGAGCACGACACCTTTTCTTAATAAAGCGATTGTCATTTTTCCTTAAATTATTCATTGGAAATTCATTCATCAAATAATGCGTTGGGAAGAATGATAAATATAAGGTCTTCACAAGGTTCAATAAGACAATGTTTAATATTAACAGAATGCCTACAGGAGCTCAATCAACTTTAGGTCTTAATAGTATGATGTGTATTACGAAATGTGTTTTGTTATGAAATTTATATAGCTACTTATTTAAGTAATGTAACTGGTTTTTGTACGAAGGAGATATTTCAGAAAAACACGCATGTGGGTTTTTCATAGAGCCAATGAAAGCCAAAAATATTATTTATTGAATTTTTGTCTGTCTGTATTTGTATTTTGTATTTGTCCGATCATTATGCAAAAGCTACTGAATGGAAACATGGAAAACTACCAACTATCGATTAATAACACATATTCGTTTGTTACGTTTGTTGTTCAAAAGCTGCGGGTTGTTTTGATACTTGAAAGGTTTTGTTAGGATTACAAAACCTTTTACATACATAGGATAAAATTGGAACTGACTGATGTTTGTACATTTAATATATTCAAGATAAACTTTTAATGCAGGTTATTATAAAAACAATACATCCCTTAGGACCTTACCTAGCAGTATCTTTTCAATTTCTTGTTTCAGCGTTTGTTCCCGTTAATACTGCACTGAACTGCACAACCGGTGTGATTGCGCCTTTTGTATTACAAGCTGATGCTGTATTATTTATTTATATTTCAGGTTCTCAGTCTAACAAGTTAAAACAGTCACGATTGTTTAAAGTTATACTTCCAGCAATGGAACAGGGCCCCAATAGTTATAACGCTTCAATAGTGTCTCGATTGAACAGTTTGCCATATTTTGTTTACGGAATGTGACTATAATGTGTCGAAAACTATTAAATTTTGTATACAGAACTTTCCAAAATATGGGTCCGGACCCGTGCTCCACCTAGGTTCTCCACCTGGGTTATGTCGATATATTAAATTATGCATACAAAATGTGTCACACTATTCAATTTTGTATACTGTATTTGTCAAATTATTCAATGAATTGAATCAAGGCCCAGCTCACCGCATCTTTCATTCAGTAGTTTTCACATGATGCTTCGAAAATCATGCAAGGAGACATCATAAACCTGTTACTTCGTCCATGATATCACATATTTCGTATTTTTTTTTCAACTACTTCCCAAAAAAAACATGAATTTTTTTTAAGTGTCGTTACCAAGACGTAGTAAACGAAGAGAGAGCAGTTACTAATGTGGAACAAAGCCGATAACACTCCCCAGGGCCCGTAGAGATGGGTGAGGGAGACGATTTGCTCCCACTTTCAGGATACAGCGCTTTACTCTCTCCATTCCTATAATGTCAGTGTGCAATAGTCTTTAAAGAAGCGATAAGCATAAAGCCTGATAAAACTGGTGATTAAGTGAACTTAGTGAACCTTAACTTGTGTGAAGTTAAGTTAAGCGTGCAACTTTATAACATTATCGATTAGGTATCGTTGTTTTGTAATTTTATTAAAGCCGTAGGCTATTGTCAATATTCGATGTATCCATATTCCTTAAGATCTCCAAGTCATAATATGGTTTGTTTTTTAAGTCACGTGAGAACGATTCCTTTTTAAGCCAAAAAGTTGTACTCAGTTGTGCTAAACTAGTTAATACAAGTTGTTGTTGTCGCAGATTGATTTGAAGCCACATTCGGACCCGATCAAAACCCGCCTGAACAATTTTTCCCAACTGTTACCGAACTAAAAGTGAGCAAAATCGTCGGCGAACGTAATGTATTTTCCAACACGGTGGAGCTGCCATAAATCGTTAATATATGCTAGGGGTAGCGTCGACGCGACTATGCTAGCCTGCGGTTTTTTGATTACGATATATTTTTGTACTAAAATTTAAATTTTGAACCATTTAATTCTATTTCTAAAATCATTAAGTCTATATCACATTAGTGTAACTTTATGTGACTTTAAAGTATGTATAAAATGAATTAGGTATGGGTAACAAACCCACAAAACGTGAATATTTTAAATGCTAAAAATTGGAATAAAAAAATATTTTTCACAGTGCATTAATAGTAAGCATTTTTTGCGTTTTAATTTTGTAGCTAACCAAATCTACACCAGCAATTTATACTACGCTAAGTCGAAATTTGGCAAAATCGTTTTTTTATGCCAAATTGCTTAAAATATGGTGTACTATATGTTATAAAAAAATTGTGTAGAAATACACAAAAATAACGAAATTATAAATCTTACTAGTAAATCCGCCCTCGCTTCGCTTCGGGAAACCAGTCCCTCTAAAAATCTCTATAAATTTTAACAAATTATGTTATTCCGATATTTAAGCTATATTACTGCAAAGTTTCATGAAAATCCGTTCAGTAGTTTTTGCGTGAAAGAGCAACAAACACACACACACACACATACATCCTTACAAACTTTCGCATTTATAATATTAGTAGGAAGTAGGATAGGATACAACGCTAAGTAATAAACTACGCTAACTATACTTAGCGGAGTGTGCGCGGGGCGAGGGCGCACCGCTTGTTTGTTTACATTTAATCTAACTACACTTAGCGCTGTGTTAGGTGTGATCATATAATACATATTACATATGTTAGCGGGTTTTAATGAAAATAGTGACAAACCTCTTAATACTGTCGAGAGAGTTATGTTTAATATGTTATTAAAGATTATAAATGTATGTCAATGTATACAAATATGTTTTATAGTAATACGCTACGTTTTTTTGAAAATTTAAGCCGCTTAGGTTATGACTTTCCGTAATACACTACGCTAACATTGGTTAACGTAGTGTACTTCCCGTACTACATTACGCTAACATTAGTTAGCGTAGTGTAGTATGTAAAATATTATTGAGGAATTACCTTTATAAACGGCTAACATGCGCTAAATCAAAAAATATAAATAATTAAGGAATAATAAATGTGGGATATTACAATAAATAGATTCATTACTAAGTGCACCAAATTTCAAATAAGTATCTTATTTAATATAGAAGTTATCACGTTTTTCCCTTTAAAACCCTCTCCTGTAAAGTACACTTTTATGAGTTAGCCTAGTATAAATTGCTGGTGTCGAAATACGGCAATCTATTCAAACGAAGTCATTTGTGGTAATGATTAGGAACATTTATTATTAGTAAAGACAATAGCAGCGTTGGGAGCTAAACTAAATCAATTATTCATATTGATCAATGAAAGTCAAACAGCATAGTCCGTCTAAGTTTAAGAAATAACCAAATAGGTAAATAGAGAAACGCTTTGGGTTGCCAGGCAGGTAGACGACAAATCGCAAAATATTCATAAATTCAGTTAATTATTTAAGAAGGAAATAAATTCAGTACCTAGGGTAAAAAATGCGTGCTTAACTGATAGATGATAGGCACGATTTTGAATTTACTATAATTATGCATTCCTAATCATTTGCGTCTTTTACATTTGCCTCGTTAATATATCGTCGTTTTCATTGAAGTTTTTATAAGTTTCTTCAGTAGAAAAAGGCGCCTTTAATGTTTCCCCATGAAGACTGATATAAAAAAACAATTGTTACATCATTGCTAGCTGACCCGGCAGACGTTGTCCTGCAGCATATATGTATAATTAACCTCCAACGAAAAAAAGAGAGTGATATAAAGTTGACCATTATGCCTGTGTGTTTGTCTGAGATAAGTTTGTTTTGGTTTTTGTCAAATGCGAAATCTTACAGTTGCGTTGCTGTGTTAACTTTTTTTCCTGCTTTTTCTTCCGCTGTAGTATACAAACATTTACAAGTTCAAATACCCACTGGCTAAGTCGAAGCCGAAATCAGGTATTCTCATTGTGTTTGCTTTTACCGTTAAAGCAAGTGATATTTGAATGCATGAAACGCTCATCATTCTGAAAAGGCAGTAGGTACCCTGGGACTCGAACCCGGACTTCCTTGAGTAGGAAGCCGAATTCTTCACCATCAGGCTATCACAAGTCACAACTCTACAACACAAAAAATACTCTTACGGTTTATCACCTGTTTTTCACCGATTTCCAAAAAGAAGGATTCATGTTCACCGATTTTTTCGTCGTTTATGAGCCGATTTTGATAGTTGTTATTTAGTTGGAAAGTAGATATTCCAAGGGTGGGCCTATAATAAGGACATCAGGATGAGATGATGGCATCCCAAGGAAATCGACAGAAATCGAACTTTCGAATGTTGTAGGGGTGACTAGTGCGTTTGTTAGTAATGTTTTCATTACGTATATAAAAGCACTACACTTTATAGAAGGTCTGGAGTCGATCTAATAAAGCCAAAATATAATGAACTCGACTCAAGGTTGTATGTTGCAGCAGCCTTGTATTTGGGCTTCATTTATTTGTAGTAACGAGAACTTTACACCCTAATGGGTTGAATTCAGCGTCATCTGGAGGGAACTTTTTGAGTTATCTCTACTTGCTCAACATAGGTGGAAGTCGGTTATGTTTTTGTAAGAAGCAATTAAACATTCAAAAATTTCAACCACATTTTATTTCTATAGCAGTTTAAAACAATTCACAACAATAATATGAAGAATCCCGCCGTAATAGTTGAAATTCTTTACTATAAACTGAATTCATTTTTCATTACTTTTTTTCATAACAGAGTTCAGCTAGATAATTTACGTCCGGTGTAAGGTACAATTCAAAGAACCTCAAACTATAAAACAAAACAATAACAAAAGTATACAAGACATTACCGACTTAATGACTAAGCAAATCGTACTGTCCTTCAAAAGCCCTCCGCACCAGCAACAGGTAAAATTAGGGCCATTTATCAAAGTAGTTCATCAATCATTAATCACTTTACTTCAACGGATCTGAAGTTTGACAATCTACCTAAATAGGTAAGATGTAAGATATAAATGAATGTTGGTAGTTGGTACGCATCAAATTAAGTACAAATAACGTTCACATTTGTGGTGTTTGTGGTTTATCAAAGGGTCCTTCATGTTCCAATATTCTATATAAGTTATAATTATGGCTACAAAAATGCATAGATCAGCTTGAATGTTCAGTAAAATTATCTTCATTGTGAATTTGTCTCCTTGTGTATTCATGGTTCAAATTAGATTAACTTCATACGTTACATTTATTAAAACGTTAAATTTATTAAAACAAAATTCCTACTTGAAAATTAACGTATACATGGAAAGGATTTATTATAATTACGGATGAAGGAGTCTCGTCAGCCTATACCCACATTATTAAAATTTTAGGCGTCTTATTTAATACCAACGTTCTCAAAGCAAGCGTTTTACTACTGAAGAGTAGCTGGAAGACGGTGAGCGTTTTACTCATTTTATAGCGCAATGTTTAACATGCCGGATCGCTGTTCTAAGGGTCCTGGCCCTGGGTTCGATCCCTAGTGTGGCGGAATGAAGAATTTTATTGCAGTCTGGGTGTATATCCTTGTGTTGTATGTAGTCCATGGCACCCACGACTTATTTACTTAATTTACGGATATTAAAAAAAAGTGGAATAAGAAAAACACTAGTGCGGCAATGAAAAGTAAAACGCACTAGTGTATAATAAACCGCATTCCGGGCGTAAGACTAAAGAAAAAATATCAACTTTACGAGCAAGTGTGTTGAAATAGTACATTATGATAAAAGTGCGCGAAGTTGGTCATTACAGTCGAGGCGGTATTGAGCCCGAGCCGCAAGGCGAGGGCTGTAATAGAGCCAAGACTGTAATGAACAAAGCACACGCGTATCATACGACGTTTTTCAACACACTTGCGAGGAAAAAAACAATTAGGTATCGACATTTTTCAGTCACAAATCAGCAAATTATAAACGAACAAATGTTTGCACAAAATGGCGCGGTTTATTTTTTCGCGCGCCGTATCTTTGGTTGAATAACTATGCGCGCGCAGGTTAAGTCCAGAGACACCGAACATTCAGCCACAATATATTAAACTAAATAATTATGTATTTCTAATAAGAATTTACGGTAATTAATGATTTATAATATTGTATTTTTAAATGCTTTAATAGATAATTAGATGAAGTATTATTATGTTATGTTCATTCACTACATTAATGGATCACAATGTGGGTATATAAAAAAAAAGTACATGTTTTATTGTAGACACCAGAGGGTAGGAAAAATAGAAGGATGACACTTGCGTGAGACGTGTGTTCGGTTGCTAGCGAATGGATCGCATTTGATTTTGCTCGTATTTACTCTTAATTTAAAGAAATTCTGTGGGCACGAAATTCTATGTATGTGGTGTTCCGAGCAAGTTTATGGAATTAAAATAATATCGGTAGTGAAGTGGCTTGTGCGCAGAAAGGGGTAAGTTTTTGTCACTAAACTTAAACGAGACCGTTGTCACTTTCGATTACGTAGTCTAATGTCTCATATCGTAAATTTATTGTTGTAGCCTCAGGAAAACGCCCTTTTTGAAGACGCACAAGTGTGTCTAAATATTAAATAAAAATAACGATAAGATCCCTGAAGAGGCCGTGGCTGGGTTTTGGCAGAGTTCCACTACATGTTAAACAAAAACTCTCCTGGCGTCCAAGATTTTAGTTAAGTTAGATGTAGTTAGCTTAGCTTTAGGTGTTTGCATGTCAATATTCTACCTACGCGCAATAAATGTTGTTGCAATTATTAGTTGATGGTGAGAATTTTATTTAAAACCCGTTACCAACCCGTAACAAAATAGCGCCCAACGTTAAAAAACACGGGTTTCTAAATAGTCATTTGGTACATTGTTTTGATGTAAATGATAATGTCAATGCTCCTACCTACATAATGAGTTTTTTTAGTATTGTAGAATTACATCTTACATAAGTTTCTGCAAGTTACATTAATTTGTTTATGTTATAAATAATAGTTATGTTGTAATTAGTAGGATAATTAAAGGTAATGTTTTGTACGGTACATTTGTCCTAACGAGTATAGTTTAAATATCTAATAATAGGAAGTAAGTAAGTAAGAGTAGGTATAATATTTAATTTGTAAATTAAGATTACTTTTTCTTAAGTAAGTGTAGTTCCTCTGATGATTGTACTTCATTCATTACTTAAGTAATATATACACAGGTATATACACATAAGTAACAGAGATAAATAGATAGATATAGATAAGTCATATACATGTATATTACGGACATCGCTTAGTGCTTAATGTTAAACCTAGTGATTAAAGGCTTTCAATACGTTAATAATATAATTTATAATCGGTAAGTTAAAAAAAAAAAAAAAAAACGAAATATAGTCTTTAGTTAAAAAAAAAACTCATTTGTGCGCACAAGTATTAACTACTTATTATTAACCGTAATTATTAATTTAATAGACCGGTTTCCTATTTGTCTTTTATCTGTACAATGGACCCACAGTTTTTGCTTAAGGATGAAGTTGAATTTGAACTTGCGTGTCGCGGTTACACAGAGCCTGGTGGGGTGTCCGCATTAAAAAAGATACTTAAAAAAATGATTCAGGTCGAAAATTCAGAGCAAGTATCTTATGAAATTAAACCACCACCATCATGTATAGTTAACCCAAATGCAGAGTTAGATATTTGTGCTGACAAACTGTATACTATTTCCAGTTATATATCTGAGTTAAATGAAAAACCTGATAATCAACTATACAAACGTTTAGTGTCACGGTTATTTCATTTAGTGAATAGATTAAAGTTGATTGTTCCATGTAATGAACAAGAAAAGAATAAAAGCACCATACTTTTAGAAAAAGCAGTAACACTATTGAACGATTTAGAAAAGAAAGATGAAATACAGGATAGTGAGGATATAACTTCAGAAATGAAACAAGCATTACAAACTTCTTTTGGCGAGGATAGTAAGAAAATTTTAAACCAAATAGAAGAAATGTCCCCCTCTACTTCAAATGCCGACAATAAGGATAATTTAGAAATATTGTCAAAACAAAATTCAGATCAAAAAAGGGTTAATTTTGCTCAAGACGATTTTGATATACCAGCTTTTCATAATGAAAAACTTATGGATGCCAAATTATTGAATTCTACGTCGTTTGAAGAAGATCGCATTAAGTACAGACCTAAACTTGTACCAATCAGTCAATGGGGGGTTCAGTTCTCTGGTGATAATCAATTTAGTGTCAATGCCTTTATTGAGCGAGTAGATGAACTTAAGGATGCCAGAAATGCTACCGATGATGATCTATGGCGACACGCCATTGATTTTTTTACAGGAGACGCGTTAATTTGGTTTAGGGCAAATAGAGAATATGTCAAGAATTGGAACGAACTGGTACTTTTATTAAAACGCACTTTCCAATCTCCATACTACCAAGAAGAATTACTAACGGAGGCCAGATCAAGAACTCAGGGCAAAAACGAATCGGTCACTATTTTTATATCGGTGATGCAGAATTTGTTTAACAGGCTTCCAAAAAAGATATTAGAAACGGAAAAAATAATGATCATTATAAAAAATCTACAACCATACTATCAACGGGCAGTGTGTAGAGATGTATTTTCGAATATTTCGGATCTCATTAACGTTTTACGTATCGTGGAAAGAACTAAAATAAATTGTGATAACTTCCAAGAACCTAAAACTGTCATCAATTCCTTAGAGCCGGATTTAGCCTACAAATGTGGTGCCTCCAAAACAGATTTGAATAATATATTTGAAATTAAAACTTCAGACCCTTTAAACAGCAATAGTGCTAAACTTAAAATGAGATGTTGGAACTGTCGTGAGGTGGGACATTTATTTAGATCGTGTACAGTACCAAAACAGCGTTTGTTTTGTTATAAGTGTGGGCGGTTCGGGGTAACTTCAAAAGATTGCAGTTGTAAGGGAAACGGCAAAGGAGAGACTCAAAACCCTGCCAAGTGAGCCCTCTCCTTAATAGACAAAGCAAAGAATGGCAGGATTGGTTAAAATTCTTACGTCAATTCATGTTTCAAGATAAAGTATTATCATCATTAACATTTAAAAAACAGTTTGACAATAGACCATACATACGTATAAATATATTAGGTTTTATTGCTGAGGGTTTATTAGATTCCGGAGCAACTAGTTCAGTTATAAATTTAGAATTTAGTAACACTTTAAAACACTTAGGTATAAAAACACAAAAAATTAAATTTAAAGAAATATCTACAGCCGATGGCTCTAACCATTGTATTACTGGTGTTTTTGATGTCCCAGTTCAATTCAATAATCAATTTCACATTTTGCCCATGTTACTTATGCCTAACTTATCACAAAAAATAATTCTCGGTAAAGATTTTTTCGACATATTTGGTATATCATTTACGTTTAATCAAGAGAATCCGCAAAATTACGTAGTTAACAGTATTTCAGAACAATCTACAACAATCATCAGTAAGGATAATCTGAATAATTTAGAACAGCAAAAACTTATAGACACAATTGATGAAATAAGGAGTAAAATTGGTATGGGATTAGGTAGAACAAAAATTTTAAAACACACTATAGATACAGGAGATAGCAAACCTATATATCAAAAACAGTACAATTTTTCGCCTATCGTGAGGAAACAAATAGAACGTGAATTAGATGACATGTTAAGTAAAGATGTAGTGGAGCCTTCTACTAGTCCCTGGTGTTCTCCCATTGTAATAGTTAAAAAACCAAACGGTAATAATCGTCTGTGTTTAGATAGTAGACAACTCATTAAAATAACAAAACGAGACACTTACCCATTGCCAAGAGTGGCCGCCATCATAGATAATCTACGTAATGCAAAATTCCTAAGCACAATTGATTTAAAGTCAGCTTTTTGGCAAATTGAACTCGAAGAGTCTAGTAAGGAGAAAACAGCATTTGCAGTACCGGGTAGGGGGTTATTCCATTTTAAAGTTATGCCTTTTGGCTTAATAAATGCCTCACAATCACAGCAAAGATTAATGGATTTGTTATTTCATGTTTTAGAGGGCAAAGTTTGGGCTTACCTTGATGATATTGTGATTTGCTCTGAATCATTTGAAGAACATTTAGAAATTTTAAAACGTGTCATGAACATTCTCAAGGAAGCTGGTTTAACTATAAACGTTGATAAGTGTAAGTTTGCTAGATCTAGCTTGCGTTTTCTCGGATACATAATTGATAAGGATGGGTTACGGACTGATCCCGATAAGGTTACAGCCATTATGAACTTTCCACGTCCGAAAAATATAACAGAACTTAAAAGATTCATAGGAATTGCTAGCTGGTATAGGAGATTTGTTAAAGATTTTTCATTAATAGCAGCTCCTTTACATGACTTAACTAAAGGCAAAAAGAAAAAGAAATTTAACTGGACAGCTGAAGCAGAAAAAGCATTTGTGAATCTCAAAACCTTACTTACATCCACTCCAGTTATCTCTTGTCCAGACTTCACCAAACCATTCATCATACAATGTGATGCATCAAATAAAGGAATAGGTGCAGTATTGTGTCAAAAAACTAATAATATTGAACGACCCGTATCATACCTAAGCAGAAAACTGAATGATCGAGAGCAACGTTATTCAACTTCAGAAAGGGAGCTTTTAAGTATAGTTTATGCCATAGAGAAATTCAGACCTTATATAGATGGAGTTCACTTTACTGTGGTCACTGATCATAGTGCACTAAAAATGTTGCACAAAATGAAAGATCCACATGGAAGATTGGCTAGATGGGCCATGAAACTACAGCAATTTAGTTTTGACATAATCCACAGACCTGGTAGATGCAATGTTGTGCCCGATGCCTTATCAAGATCAGTTAATGTACTTACTGACAACAATCCCAATTTACGGATTTTAGAAAAACATAAAGACGACTGGTATAAAAACAAGGTAGCAAACATAATGAAGGGAAACAAACTTAGTAAAGACTGGGAAGTAAAAGACGGTCTACTTTACAAGAAAATATGTCTGAAACAATACCCGGATAAAAACAATGATTGGAAATTGTTTATTCCAGAGTCACTCAGAGAGGAAATCCTAAAACATTGCCATGATGACATTAAAGCTGGCCACTTAGGAATTCGTAAAACCTTATTTAGAATCAAGCAACACTATTATTGGCCTGACATGTTACACGATGTGAAGCATCACGTGGGTAAGTGCGAAACATGTGCAAAAGTTAAAGTGTCACAACAATTACCATTAGGGCTTATGGGGCAACAAAGAATAGTTAAAAGACCCTGGCAGATAATATCATTAGATTTGATGGGTCCGTTTCCAAAAAGTAAAAACTGTAACACCATGTTGTTGGTTATAACTTGTCTATTTAGTAAATTTACTTTATTATTTCCTTTGAGAACTGGTAAAGCTGACAAAATTTGTGAAATTATAGAAAATATGTTTCTACTATTTGGCGTACCAGTGGCAATAATTTGTGACAACGGAAGACAATTTGACTCTCACTTGTTTAAGGAACTTATACAAAAATATAATAGTCAACTTTGGTTCACTCCTAGCTACCACCCGCAAAGTAATCCGACAGAACGCGTAAATAGAGTTATTGGCACCATGATATCTTCCTACATCAATTCTAAGAAGCACAATGAATGGGACATGCATTTACAGAAATTTGCTCATGCCATTCGAACATCGGTGCATGAGACAACTGGGTATACACCCTCGTTCTTATTCTTTGGCAGAGAAACATCAATACCGGTAAATTGGAACATGAACTGCAGTAATACAAGTTCTGTTAATTTCAATGATCCCGTCATAATTGACACCCAAGAATATCTCGCAAATATAAAATCTCAAACCATTATATACAAAGAAGTAGAACAGAAATTACAGACATCACACAATAAGAGTTGTAAAATCTACAATAATAAACGCAGATTGACTAGTTTCCAGGAAGGGCAAGTAGTATGGAAAAGAACAAAGTTTCTTTCTCGAGCGGGAACAAAGTTCATGGCTAAGTTAGCACCAAAATTTGAAAAAGCCATCATAACCAAAAAGTTGTCAGATAATGTATTTCGTTTAAATAATGCTTATGGTAAACCGATAGGTGTTTGGCATGCCAAAGATTTGAAGCCGCTCTCGAATGACTCTAACTAAAAGAAATAAAATGTACATTTTCTTTCTTTGTCTTGTTGGGGGAATATTATGTTATGTTCATTCACTACATTAATGGATCACAATGTGGGTATATAAAAAAAAAAGTACATGTTTTATTGTAGACACCAGAGGGTAGGAAAAATAGAAGGATGACACTTGCGTGAGACGTGTGTTCGGTTGCTAGCGAATGGATCGCATTTGATTTTGCTCGTATTTACTCTTAATTTAAAGAAATTCTGTGGGCACGAAATTCTATGTATGTGGTGTTCCGAGCAAGTTTATGGAATTAAAATAATATCGGTAGTGAAGTGGCTTGTGCGCAGAAAGGGGTAAGTTTTTGTCACTAAACTTAAACGAGACCGTTGTCACTTTCGATTACGTAGTCTAATGTCTCATATCGTAAATTTATTGTTGTAGCCTCAGGAAAACGCCCTTTTTGAAGACGCACAAGTGTGTCTAAATATTAAATAAAAATAACGATAAGATCCCTGAAGAGGCCGTGGCTGGGTTTTGGCAGAGTTCCACTACATGTTAAACAAAAACTCTCCTGGCGTCCAAGATTTTAGTTAAGTTAGATGTAGTTAGCTTAGCTTTAGGTGTTTGCATGTCAATATTCTACCTACGCGCAATAAATGTTGTTGCAATTATTAGTTGATGGTGAGAATTTTATTTAAAACCCGTTACCAACCCGTAACAGTATAATCTTATCTTATCAGATTTTGACTAAGTACAACAAGTTTATTTATTTACAAAATAACAAATCTTTTGGTAACAACCTCTTTACGGATATTAAAAAAAAAGTGGAATAAGAAAAACACTAGTGCGGCAATGAAAAGTAAAACGCACTAGTGTGTAATAAACCGCATTCCGGGCGTAAGACTAAAGAAAAAATAGCAACTTTACGAGCAAGTGTGTTGAAAAACCATTAGAAGTCAAAACTTGCTTATTTATGAACCCATGAAATAAAACCATACACCATTGGTAAAGTGATTATATTAGGTATATTAGTAAAAACCACACCCAGATCAGTTAAGCGGTTACTGAAAATAGCGTGAATGTGATTAAAACCATAGACAAACAGACATAAATTCTAAAAAACATTATTTTAGGTACTAATGCGTTAATAAAGACTCCTTGAAATTATTTTTCTCATATTTCTGCTATGGACCTACAGTGATCAGTTTCTTATTTATGTATGTACCTATATAGATTTGCATATTGATGTATATGTTACCGTTAATTTGCGTAAACCAGATAGAGTGCAGATTAACGAGGTATTCTGCAGATTATCTGGCTGAGTCAGTTAAAGTGGAAAAACTATAATTGAGTTCCTACATTAACTAGTTAATCTGCAGACTTCCTAGCTAATCTGCAGACTAACGACCATGCATACGGTAAAGTCTATAAAATAGGTTCTTGTTTGAACGTCAATTGTTAAAAACGAGTAACATTGAACGGAAACATAAAAATTGAGTTGATTTTTGATATAAAACAATTAATACTCATTTGCATTACTACTCAGTCAAATTCTTCAAGGTAGGTAGGTCGAATTGGTTACAGAACCGAATTAGCCTACCCCTACTCCACGTAGTCTTGTATGCCCTACCCCTAGAGTGTTTTTTAGAACCCGGAGGCGCGGAGGGAGGGTAGCCCCCGCCCGCTGTAACAAAACGCAGACACCCGGGCGAGCCGGAGCGGCTGAGGCTGGTCGCCGAAGGCGACCAGCAAGCCGAAGCTGCGCAGGCGAGCGTGGATGTCTGTGCTTTGTTACGCAAGGGCGAAGGGGCTGCACCTTCCGCAGCGCCGGAGACGTGACGGTTCGAAGTTATGCCCTATTTACCGCGTTTTTACGATTCAAACAAATCTCGATCGAACGGCCAGATCGATCATTTCATGATGTGAGCAAATCTACGATGTGGCCTCGACATTAACACAAATTGGCACTAAGGTAGCCAGTCTTCCGCACTTTAACGATGTACCATCCGTTACTGTGTAGACTAACTGGGTAAAGTGCAAATAAGACCTTTTTTACACTTTAACGTATCGTATCAGTGTATCTGCAGATTACCTAGTTAATGTGCACATTACCTTATTATGCATTTTAACGGTAACATATATAAATACAACTTGGACATGTAACGATATAATTTGAGATATTTAAGAATTCAAGGGGCAACAACGGGAAAAAATTCTCGTTGGACTCAGACTAGTCTGACTATCAATGTGACCAGTGGGAATAACCCACAATAACAACTTTGTTGATTCCCTGAGGGCGTTGAAAAAGTTTCTGAACTTATGTTGTAAACCATTTACATAATTATTCAAAATACCTACCTATACTATATCTACTACGTATGGTAAGTTTTGGTATTGCAAATTACACATGTAAATGTTAAATTTTCAGTCAATATTAATGTCTTCTCTCTCGTAAATTGTGTGCGGTCTGACAAGTGTCTGCAGGGAACGATTAAACCGCTTCGCAACGAATAATGACATCGATTACGACTCCCGACGTCAATGTACAATATATAATAAAGTACATACGTACGTACACCCTATCCCCCGTTAATACCAACTCAGTGGCGATTCCTGGTGTTTATAATTGGGGTGGCTCCAGCTTTTGTTATATAGGGTGTAGTGTTAAGTGCGCATAACCGGAAAACCATTTCTTCAGACAGACAATCTAACAAACTTGCAGTCTTTCATTAAGGAACCTACTTTGAAATCGCAAATAATTGCTTTTTACAAAAAAAAATAACCGACTTCAATCTTGATAAGTAGAGATAACTCAAAAACTACTCGCCAGATGGCGCTCAATTCAACATGTAAGTGTAAAGTTCTCGTCGCTACAAATTAATCAAGCCCAAACACTAGATAACTGCAGTAAATCGTTGAGGAGTTCCCTCGACTGTCTTTCGGCTTCATCAGATCGACTCCAGATCTTCATGAAATAGTAGCGCTTTAATTTACTTATGGTAACATGAACAAACACACTAGTTGTCCATACAATTTTCAAAAGTTCCCCTCGATTTCCCTGAGATGCCATCATCAGATCCTGGTGTCCTTATCACCGGACCCCACTGCGGATATCTACTTTAGAATAAAAAAAGAATTATCAAAATCGGTCTATAAACGACGAAATAATCGCTGAACGTACATAAAAAAAGCATAATATATGCGGTCGAATTGAGAACCTCCTTCTTTTTTGAATTCGGTTAAAAAGAAATTTCATACAATTTGACATTTTTATTTTTGAATGAAATAGCTGATGTTTTTTCGCGATTTTAGGGTTGGTCCCATAGTGAAAGTCCATTTTCCACTATCAAACGGCAAACGATCTCGTCGTGAAAGGTCTTTCTAAAAGTTCTTGTATCACAGATTTTATTGAATCACTCATAATTTCATGTCATTTCATTATAAACTAATTACCTACTAAATAAAAAGTAAATTAAATCAATAGAAAGATAGAAACCGTAATCACAAATCTACACTATCACGAAAAACATGCGAAAACTCGTTAGGTAATGCGCCATTCCCAGCGCCAGACCCGCGTTTCAAACTCAGTGATACCACAGTATAATTTTACTATGGTGATTAAGCGATCGAAGAGGCGCGGGCGGCCGCGGGCCAACGACTTTGTATGGACTATGCATGCGCTAGCAGAAGCGCATGCCTCGGCCGCGCTCGGCGCCGACCGAACGCGAAGACAATCGCCGCGAGTCGCGTTCGTGATAGAAGACCGCAGCGCTCGTAAAATGTAATTATTGTACTTAGGTCTAAATAATTAGGTTGTAAATATATGATTTTTTACATTTTATTTAATGCTTAAAAATTATGGTATGGCGGCGCCATACGCGCCAACTTAGAGAAATCGCCACTGTACCAACTCCTTTTGACCGCGCTTTGCATTTTCTTCGGTTTGTAATAGAAGTTACATACTCGGAATTTAGGTATAACTGAAACATACATTACAGATTCCCTTCTATGATTGTATAACTGAAACATTAGATTAATCTAAGTACTAGGAATTTGTAAATGAAACATACAGATTAAAGGTTTAGACTTTGATGTTTTAAATATCTAGATGGAACATTAATCCACGTAAAAAAATTGTCCAAAAAAAATATCGTAAAGAAACTATATCCATCACACTGTGAATGGAAGTCTCACCCCTAACTTGGATAATTTTTGGGTTGTGAAGAAGAAGAAAGGTTTGTTCTACCTTTAGCAGTATCTAGTAGGTACCTATATCAAAACATCGGAATTAATATTGAATCAGGAGTTGAGAATTCTACGAAAAGAGTCGTGGAATCGATTCTACTCGATCTAATCGAGTTTAACTCCGCAACGCAAATTAATTCTCGTGCAAACCATTGCACCGAATCGTACCAATCACAAGGTGAGTTATCAGGGGTAAATTTTAGTACAACTGGATTTTAATTAGAGATCTAAAGGGATTAGGACTCAGTGCATATTTTCATAATCGACGATCCCTATGGTGTATTGGTTATCGAGCCGCAGGCGCAGTGTCAATTAAGGGTGCTAGGTACGATTCCCAACGAAATGGAAGTTTAACGTTCAACTTAAAATTCCGTTCTCGGCCTGGGTGGGTGTACTGTCAATTGCACCTACGATAGAGGAAACCCTACTTTTATTATGATATGAGAAGTGGAAGAAATGTATAAAAATATTTACTCGGATTTCCGCAAAGTACTTAAATATATAAATATTTGATTGATAATTAAATTCATACTAACGATATAAATGTGAAAGTAACTACTTTTGACTTTTGAAGCAATGCATTGGTTAAATGAAAATTTTAATGGAGATAGTTTGAAACTCTGTAAATGACATACATATTTTTATTCGGGAAATCATACTTTAATGGGGTAAAAAGGATAAAAAAACTCCGATTACCTATTTATCAGATCGCGATAAAATTTGTACACATGGGTAGACAGTGACCTGAAATTGGAAATGGAATGCCTTATTGCTGCTGATACTTTCCCGTGGGAACATTCTAACGAGGTATCATTCTATCTTGTCGTTTTCCGTCTATGACGCGAACGAAGCGGCGAACAAAAATCTGGTTCTACAGAAATACAATCTAGACACCTGGCCATTAAGGAGGCGATGGAACTAATTACCTACAGATATTAAATATCATGGGCTTGTGGCACTATTACGGTCGACATAAAAGTCAGGCCACAGTAAGCACACGCAAGATCGCTAGCAGTGTTTGTTAAGTAGCAGACGGTAAGCGAAACGTTAATGGACGCGACGTAATGTCGACAAAGAGCACTTCGTGTGGCTACTTCGCTGCGGACTCTTCGCTTTCAAAGAAATTGATCTTTTAGATACTTATTATGGTAATTTTACGTACATATATGGTCAAAATGTGTCGCTGATGACTGTACTGAACTGACCGAAGAAAGCAGTACTTAAATCTGTCACTGGTCAATATCTCATACTAAGTATGAGAAAAACGAAAAAAATCAGAAATTTCGTCTGTGGTTTCGTTCGCACTAATCTCAGAAAAAGCTTAGATAACTAATTTGGATGTGATTTTCACAAATCGTAAATTTTGTTAGGCTTCACTTAACAAATAGTGTTTGTTTTATTTTTATCGGTTCAAAAGTAGGTATAGTATATCTACCTAAAGTTTGGTCAGTTTAAAAAATCACGCCGAACAACTTCCTAATGTGGCTACTATGGGATTGATTTCCCAAAGCGCAGCAACAAATAAAGTATTGCCATGTATGGGCAAATTGTAATGTGCATGCGTCGATTGACGATTGTTTATCGATCCAACTGAATAGTTGGTATTTACTATTTACCTCTATGAAAAAATATTAATAAAAATTTAACCTAAATACGATACTGACTCTAGCAATCTGAAAGACCATTGCCTTGTCTTCGAGTATTTAGCAGAATGGAATACGACCAATCCATGGAGCTTCTTACACAGCAAACTGACCTTCAATAACACTTTTACGTCAATGGATATAAGACAGCGAAAAGTTCGTGGACAATGGCAAACCAATTTATTTAAGTAATTCGCAGATGTCCATTTTCATACAAGGTTCATTCATTCTGTAGAGTAACAAGAAAACTGGAAATACTTGAGAAACCCTCGGGCCATGTTTGTGAAGTGGCGATACGACGCCATTTCAGCCTAATGGCGCCCAAGAGCATTCCATGTTAGCTTCATGCAGACTCGCTTTTTTCACATTTCTGCTGCAAGCTGCAAGCTGCAAGTAACTGTGACGTGGCAGTGCTTGTACGCATAATGCACTTTTTATTTTCAAATTGAATTTCTTTTTTGCATTTTGCCCTGTGTTTTGTGTCGTGAGTCGAGACAGACATAATTAACCATTATGAGTCTCTCGCGCATTTTTTTCCTGTTGTACATTGTTGTTGTTGTATTTCATACGTATTGTTACTTGGATTTACATAAATCATACATTTTCACATAATATATATTTTTTATGAAATAAAAAAACCGGCCAAATGCGAGTCGGACTCGCGCACGAAGGGTTCCGTACCATTATGTATAAAAACGCCAAAAAAATCTGGTCTGTTGTATGAAAGCCTCACTTAAATATTTAATTGTTTTATTGTAGCCACATATTACGCACAACGACATCTCTTGGACCGAAAGGTAACTAAACTATCGCTGAGACGTCGGAAGTATGGGCGCCCACTTAAATATTTATTTTACTCTGTTTTTTAGTATTTGTTGTTGTAGCGGTAACAGAAATACATCATCTGTGAAAATTTCAACTATTTAACTATTACGGTTCATAAGATACAGCCTGGTGACAGACGGACGGACGGACGGACGGACAGCGAAGTCTCAGTAATAGGGTCCCGTTTTACCCTTTGGGTACGGAACGGAACCCTAAAAACAAATGAGCGTGAAGCACCATCCTTCCACTGCAGCTTAAATGACATAGGTATGACGGAGGAGGTAGTAAACGTATGATACTGGTCTGATGCGATTAATCTGTACGCGATGATTAATAGTCAATCGGATAGATGTCAATAGAATTGGGAAAATAATAAAATAAGGAAATGAACGTCTACCGGTGTGATATCTTGTAAAAGCTCCTTCTATGTTGAAATGCCGTGAATCGTTAATAATAGTTGATAAATAACGCGTGAGTCGCGAGTGCGAGTGGATCGATCGATAACACCAATATCGTAATTCCGTGAAGTAAATCCAAGATGTCAAAATACCAAACCAAATCTAAATGATCTAATAACGTATTTACTGAGCCAAACTGTCTGATTCAATAAACGGAGATGGTGGTGTGTTTGGCTAGAACTAACCCTGTGTTTCATTTGATATCCTGAGCTCACGTCCTGACATATGAAAGAAGCCAACATTGCTTATTTAGTCAAGAATACCTATCTGGAATGTAAATAGTACGAATGAACGCCCACTCTACTACTGGACCCGATTTCAGAAGTGGATAAAGAATCCTGAAATTTTTTTGTGGATAAGGCTAAGATTGCCATCTGTCATGTCAGCAATTCTCATCACTGGTCCATGGAAATGAGGCTTATGTTTACGAAACATTCAATGAGAAATATTTTGATAAAAAGCGATAGAAATTTAAAAGAGGAAATTACACGTAATAAACCATAATTTTGAAAGTGTGTTTTGAGAAAAGAAATGACAAATGACAACTTAAGAATTCTGTGTCACACAAACATGAAATGTCATACAGTACAAAATGTGTGTACCACATAAAAGATCTCTGCTAACTTCAGACACCAAGGGAGTGAGAGTTTAAGATAAATTGGTTAAAGCAAGTTTTGAATATTGTGGAATACAATAATTTTTGTTTATGAGCATTCTATGTGAGGAAAAAGGAATCTGCAACAATACTTAACACAAATCTATTCAGAGAGAGATGTACTTGGAATTACAATGCTTTAAGTGTTGTTACACTACGCTTCTGGATATCAGGTGATTTCTGTTTTGTTTTATTCATTGGGTAATTGAGAACTTTTATTGAGGTTGGTTATTGATCTGAATACTCGAGAGGTCTGGTTAAGATGCAATACCTAATCAACAGTAATCTCAATATAATGTGTCTAGGACAAGAATTTAATTGAATTAAAGGTTTTAAAAGTTTGTCAGAAATAGTTATGACAGATCTATAAAGTAGTAACTGTGTTATTTGAGTATTGAATTACGTTGCTCAATTAATGAATCATAAAACAATATTTGATGGCGCAATAGTAAACACGCCGGATCACTGTTATGAAGGTCCTGGGTTCGATTCCCAGCGAGCCGGCAATTTGGATGATGAATTTGAATTTCCGTTCTTGGTCTGGGTGAGACTGTCCTTGTCTTGTGTGTTAGTTTTTGAGTTGTTTGTAAATATGACATAGAATGGAATTAATTAATGAAAGGAGAATTTTGACAGAAACTAAATTGTCAATAATGAGATTTTGAAGTTTCTTAATCAGTTGTAAATGTAACAAAATATAGTCATTAACTTTTTGATACCAGTGTGGTCATGGGGTAGCAGGAGCTTTACATCACTCATCTGTGGTACACATGGGGTTTTGATATACGAGTAAAAAGATGATCACAAAATAAATTTCTGAGTGAATTCCATCTTTTAAAAAAAAGGCGATTATATTAAGGAATTATTTTGATGTGGACTACCTGAGTCAATAAAATGTACCGCTTTCTTAACACCTGGGCGACAATTTTAAGTATGGTCTGTGCCTGATTGTTATGTTCCATTGAAACTGAGTGCTGGCCTTTAACGTCAACAACTATTAACGCGTCGGGATGTATCGATAACAGCGTTGGTGACTTACCGTTGGCAACTGCCATCTACACAAGCCTGTGTTTCACTGACGAGCCTATGTGTCACTGACTAGCCTGTGTGCCAAATCTATTGATAGGCCTTTGTGGCATGACCATTGAAAGGCCTGTGTGGCATAACTCTTCAGACGCCTGTGTGGCATACCTGAACACCAACGCCTGCGTCATGACCATTGAAAGGCCTATGTGGCATAACTCTTCAGACGCCTGTGTGGCATACCTGAACACCAACGTCTGCGTGATGTAAATCCTAGGTGGCAAATATATTCAGACGCTTGTGTGGCAAACCTATACAGCAAATAATATACAGTCAGAGGCCTTCGTGGTATGTTTCTTCAAGTTTCTGTGTGGCAGTATTAACAGACTTTACATGTTGTGATAGTAAGTTGTGTGAGCACGTTAATTTGTCCAAAAGATTATCCGTATGTAATTCAAAGTTATGTGATCAGTAAGGTTTGTGATTGATTTGATTGACGAGGTCGTGTGTGGATGTAAGACAGCCGTAACTGTGAACGTTGATTATTATTTAGTAGGTCAGGAAAGACCGAGCGTGGAGAGATACTCGCGTATGTGTTTTGTTGTTACAGGTAATCTTCAATGCCTCATACGTGTTGCCGCTGGTAGAGCGTGCTTGAGAATGGATCGCGGGAAGATGCGGAAACGAATACGGTTTTATGGCAGTGACGCGACGTACCGATTATAGTTATACGGTGACGACGTACCGAGTAAAAGTTAAAACAAATCGCGCAAATAATAAATTGGTAATTTTGTTCTAAATAAGTGTTATGTTATGGAGTTTCTTCTCACTCGTTTCTTCTCCATAGCGAAGACACTTAGCGAAGCGAGTGGTAGTTTACGGTAGTCAGGGTTAAAAAATGCAAACAAAGTTTTTAAAATCCACTCGCAGCAGTAGCAGCAATAGTCATTTTTGATGTTAAAGATTTTGAGTTTTGTTTTGGGTTGAACTAATTGAAAATTGCGGGTCGAGTAATTGAGATGGTAATATTAACGGGGCGGAGCATCACCCGAGGACGGGCGATGAGTCAGCGATGGCCGTGACGGAGGAGGTAGTAAACGTATGATACTGGTCTGATGCGATTAATCTGTACGCGATGATTAATAGTCAATCGGATAGATGTCAATAGAATTGGGAAAATAATAAAATAAGGAAATGAACGTCTACCGGTGTCATGGACGTATAAAGAGAAGGACGTAGTGTCATTATGACAAAACTGTGACCCCGTAATGGCGGCGGTTAGATATGAGTGAGTGAATCATGGGGTTGTCAGGTTAGCCAAATATTTTACCAATAAAACGCAGTTAAAAAGAAGAAAATATTTTAATTGCTAAAAATTTGTTTTTACAAAAAAAGGGACCGACAGAGACCAGCAGAGATAACCCAAAAACTAAAAAAGGTGTAAAGTTCTCGTCACTACAAATTAAAATTAAACATAACTCAACTGCTGTAAATCAGTGAACAATTCCCTCGACTGTCTTTCGGCTCATCAGATCGACTCCAGACCGTCATTAAATTGTTGAGCTTTAATAAACCTAATGAAAACATTAACAAATACATACACTGGTCGCCCCTACAATTTTCGAAAGTTCCTCTCGATTTCTCTAGGATGCCATCATCAGAGCCTGGTGGCCTCAGGCGTGACAACAGTACCAAATAAAATCAAAGAAATTAGAAATATTTTCAATAAATTAAAACATCAAAATACTGCAATCGGCCATTGTGTCTGAAACACGAAAGACAGCCATAACTTGACGATGACGTCAGTCTTCAGTGAGCGATCAAACTTCACTATATTTAGTTGTTGTTACCGTATTACAGCATACTCATCTGGAATGATTGTAATAGTTTATTATGTATGTTAAATCAATTCTACTCGATTTAATAATAATGAAAATAGGCTTTGATAAGATATATGTATAGCTCAAATTTGCCCAGGATTGATATATTGGTTTTGAGTAATTTCCCCGCAAAAAAATACAGAATTTAGCTCGTCTTGTAAGTAGGTACATTATTGTATAAAAAAATGTTTATATCACTAGATACAACCACCTTAGTTAAAAAAACTTGTTTTGAACTCAAATGACAAATGATATTTTATTTTACTTTTATAGGTATAATAACTTTCATTGTTTATTTTTGAGTCAAGCTCCCCAACATCATCTGAGTTTTTAGTTTAGGTTAAGAACCTGATACCTACAATTAGAGTAGCGAATGGGTATAGCTAGAAAGCACCTAATATTGTATTACTTCTAAGTAGACACGTAACAGGTATCTGTTAATAATCATATACCTATTATATTTATTTTAAATATTATTTTCTTGTTTGGAACATGTAAAAACACTTTGTTGGGGTTTGTTATCGATGTATTTTTACACAGAGGTACTGTAGGTATACTACTAAATCTTTTTGGAATTAATTTTAATTACAAATTTTGTTAAGTTCCTTCACCATGCCTATACATATTATGACATATTCTTGACTGAGTAATGACGTCAGAGCTGACGCCATGACACCTGCAAGCGTTTTTCGCGGTCTCTGAAAAAGTATTAGAAAAATAGCTGTAAACTTGGTTAAACTATAGTTTATTACGGAAATAAAGGTTTTTTAGTCAATAGTGAACGTCTACCCCGTTTATAGAAGAAGATTTCAAAATCTTTCGTCATGCCTATTATCAAAATCGGCTCATAAACGACGAAAAAATTGCTTAACAAACATAAGAAGAATCATAATATACATATATATATGGTCGAATTGAGAATTTCCATATTTTTTGAATTCGGTAAAAAAATTAACAAAATCAAAATCAAATTTTAAATTATTACACTAGGCAACAAAAAATCTTTTTTTTCTCAGAGATCTGATTATGTGATTCGGAATCACCATGCTAGAGAGAACTATGGAAGTAAATAGAAAATCACATACACGTAAGCATAGTTTTTATGAGACAATTTCTCATTTCAATTTTTTAAAGATTTCAAGTGTATTTAAAATCAGTCCGGAGTCCTCCTTTAGTCGTGTATAAATCTTTAGCTTTAAAATGGAGACTGCAAGTAACACTATATTTGTTTGGAACCCAATTATTTTCGCCGTTACAATTTCGAATTATTAAAGTCGTTTCTCCATATTAAATTTGCCTTAGAAAATCTGGTAAAAAATAAATAACTTATAAAAGAATTTATAAAATAAATAACTCAAAGTGACCAAATTTCCCACAATCTCGGTAATATGCTTACGTGAATACTGACAACACTGAAATTTAGTTGTCTTTATGATCGTCGAAAATGAAATTTTATTTCGATATTTTTTAAATAGATAAAGAGAATAAATTAATAAATTACCTATAAAACGTGATTCCAGGATTTTTTTCCCTTTGGTCACTTTGGTTTTTGCAGAATTTCACCACGCAAGACATCTTTTTTGACCTACTATTTTCTCCACGTTACGTATCGGCCGCGTTGACGTTCAAACTCGTAATGGCCGACTGGTGTGTCACACATTGACATGCTGGCTTGTACGGATAGCGACCTGGCCGACCTGACCGACACAGCTTGTTGTTTAGCGAGGCTCCGTCCTTCTCTTTATACGTCCATGACCGGTGTGATATCTTGTAAAAGCTCCTTCTATGTTGAAATGCCGTGAATCGTTAATAATAGTTGATAAATAACGCGTGAGTCGCGAGTGCGAGTGGATCGATCGATAACACCAATATCGTAATTCCGTGAAGTAAATCCAAGATGTCAAAATACCAAACCAAATCTAAATGATCTAATAACGTATTTACTGAGCCAAACTGTCTGATTCAATAAACGGAGATGGTGGTGTGTTTGGCTAGAACTAACCCTGTGTTTCATTTGATATCCTGAGCTCACGTCCTGACATATGAAAGAAGCCAACATTGCTTATTTAGTCAAGAATACCTATCTGGAATGTAAATAGTACGAATGAACGCCCACTCTACTACTGGACCCGATTGGTATATAGATCGAGACTGAACATAACATGATTAGTTAGTTAGTATGCATGAAGACTGGGCTGGGGGCTGTTAGTGATAGTTAATAGTGTTAGTTGTTTGTTAGTAAAACGTAACTTAATCAAGTTAAAGGTTGAGTCATGTTCTAGTTCAGGCATAGATGTCTTACTACCATTGAAGACCAGAATGATCAAGATGATGTAAATATGATATGCCTCCTACTTTATAAACTCATTTTACAATAACCTATAAAATATTATACGAGTAATGCTGCGGAAACCCTACCCCATCTAGCCGGATCAATTCTGTAAGGCGGGGGCTACTTAATTTGAAATTGAAAAGAATAATTTTGCAATCGAAAAGAACTCTACCCTACGCACATACAATATAATACATACTTATCTTTCAATATTTACTTAGCTCAGCATATTTGACCTTTTATTGTGGAACTTAATTACCTGAACGCGTATACATTGTATCCACAAATTAAGCGGAAATGCAGCCTTGACTTCTATTGTAAGGACAGAAACTATTTTGAATACGACCTTCAAAGTTAATCTTGTTCCAATAGCGCATAATATAGCACTTATTTCTTTTTATAGTGGAACAATGTATTATATAACACGCAGGTACACAAATAATAATTCATTTATTTAACCTCTAATGTAAAGTCTTACAAAAAATGTAGATACATAGGTATCGCAGTGTAGAAACATAGAGTTGGCTCAGCTGGCTTAATTTATCTCTACCAGTCAAGCCTGGATGTTATGGCAGACGGCCACTGAAGACGGCATGATGATGAGTCAGGTAGGTATGAATTGCGGTTGTATCCCATCTGGCCCGGTGACTTGGCCCGGCGCCGGGCCACATGGGAAAAAATAGGCATATCTGCAGCGGTGTCAAACCAATACAATTATTATTTGAGTATTGGTAGACTTTATTATCTTCACTAAACTGGAAAACAGATTTTTCCGAATGAGTGGTCATTGTTAAAAGGTCAATAATGAATGTTTGTGCAACTATCTTTCTGATTTATAAAAAAAACTGTCCCTCACATCGCTTAAACTAGTTCAACATGTATTGTTTATATGCAAAATTAAATAAGGTGCCAGAAATAAATAAGTAACTGGGTTTTGCGAAATTAAGGTCATTATAACTCGGCCGCTCTGAATATAGCTATGAGTGGCTGCGCAGATGTCGAATTTAAGTCCAAAATGGTGGTAGGAGGCGGGCGGTAGGATTGGTACGCCAATCCGAAGTAGCGCATCACAAAAAAATGTCATGGCCGCCGTGTTTTGATTTTTCAGATACTGTACTTACGCAAACATCTCGGAAAACGAAGTTCAGAGCGGCCGAGTCATAATGACCTTACTGTAGGTACATAATGTATTGGCATAGATTAATCTTAGCGAAGTGAGAGCAAATCACCAGTAGGTATACAATAATTATTATTATAACGTCTTTTAGTCAAGAACAAAATTACCAATCTAATATTATTTTTGCAATAGTAGATTGTGTTTGTTTAAACTGAATTAGGTACTTTATATGATCAAGGGATCAAGGTCTAATTTTCAATGAGAATCAACTTATTTTAATACAAAATATCATAATTGATCCCAATCTAAACTATATCATTAAGAGATGAGACAAGCGATTTCCAAATTAGAATCTGTAATTTACGGATAGGTATTATTATGGAATATAGATAGCAAACGAGCAAGCTGCACCACTCTTCCTTTGTCGTCCATGCCAAGTGTAACCGACTCAGAACAAGGTCAATTTAGGGAATAGGGTGGTTACCTAGTCCAGTTAGCAGATGGTATCAAATGCTTTTTGCATTTCTGTTCTATGCAATAATCTTAAGTGTTTTCTTTTTCATTTCGCTCTAAGTTCTTGGGACGTTTTATTCCATCTACCAGTCGGATTGTCCGCGTAACCGCAGGTGAAATTTGTTTTCTTTTCAAGCTATATTCCCGTTTCTATTTAAATAGCCACGAGCCGCCAGCCCCGGATCTTCATTTTTTTTAGGCGGGGCAAAAACTGAAAAATGCCGCCCCGCCTACTTATGTTTATTTTAATCTTTATCATCCATATTATAATTCCAGCTATCACATGTCCACAAATTGTTTGAAATTTGGACAAAGCCTACTTAGGCCTTCCGGAAGCAATGCATCCATCATTGTTCATAGTTTCTGATAAATCTTGGAGCACGCACAAAAAATTGCATTTTTTGTCTTAGAAAATAAAAGCCAAGATCTTTTAACCCTTTCGCAATTAGCCAACGTCCTGTACCACATAGAAGATGTTAAACGTCTGCTATTGCGTTCAGTATATCTAAATTCAATGTTTTCGGGGTGATTATCTGCTAATAATACAGCCTGATTGCTAAAGAAAGATCGTTGTTGGTCAGTAATTTTTTCCACCGCTGGTCAATTGCCTGGGTCCGCCAAATCAAATCCGGTTTTTTGCAGTTGATCCAATTCTGCGTTCAGGGATATAGATCCTTCGTATTCTGGCTTCGTTTTTTCAAGTTGCTCAGGTTGCTCTTCGCACATCGATAAAGATGGTGAAGTTGGCACTGTAAAATCTTGATCCATTTGATCGAGTAAAGTGACAGAAACATCCTCTAACTCAATATCAACTTCGGAAGTTGCAGCAGATACTGACGGGTTACCCCTCTGCGAAGCCAATTTTTCATATTATCTGCACATTGTTTTCCCTGCAACTCCTTATATTTAGCTTTTTTCCTATATTCCGCTCCTTATAAATTTTTTCTTGGCACACTCATAATTACAACCTGTAAACAAAAATACCTAATGATACAGAAGACCGAGGATTATAATCAGCCGCTATGTGTTGCCTATGTGGACTATGAGAAAGCCTTCGATTCTATCGAGACCTGGGCGGTACTAAATTCTCTCCAGTGGTGCCGAATCGACTACCGGTGTATCGAGGTGTTGAAGTATTTATACACATCAGCCACCATATCCGTCAGAGTACACGACACAGCAACGAACCCCATTCAGCTGCAGAGAGGTGTCAGACAAGGGGACATTATATCCCCAAAACTGTTCACCACTGCGCTGGAAGACATGTTCAAGCTGATGGGAGTGGAAACGACGTAGCATTAATATCAATGGTGAATACATCACACACCTGTGGTATGCCGACGATATAGTAATTTTGGCGAGATTCATGGAAGAAGACTTGAACAGCGCCTCACAACGGGTGGGTCTTAAGATGAACATGGACAAGACGAAAATCATTTCACGCCCGTACCGGTCGTTGTTGATGGCGCTGCACTCGAAGTTATAGACGAATATATTTACCTGGGACAAGTGATCCAAATGGGTAAGTCCAACGTCACCTCTACAATGGACTATTGTGGTAGAATCTCTCATCCAGGAACTAAATGATGCATACCTGGACACTCAAGGATACGCAGATGACTTGGTCATAACCATACGTGGAGGCTGTCCAAGCACTGTGTCTAACCTTATGCAAGCAGCTTTACACAAAGTGGAATGCTGGTGCAACCGCACCGGACTGAACGTAAATGCTAACAAAACGGTTATTGTACCATTCACAAGGAGGAAGAATACACAAAATATGTATAACCCCTCACTGTTCGGAACCACAATACCGTTCTCCAAAGAAGTAAAGTACCTAGGGATCACAATGGACCAGAGGCTTACTTGGAACCAACACCTTACACAGGGTGATCAAAAAGGCAAAAATCTCACTAGGGACCTGTTGCCGATTCGCGGGCTCCAAATGGGGCCTGAAACCCAAACAGGTGCATTGGATCTACACGGCAATCGTAAGACCCATTGTGACCTACGGCTGCATAGCCTGGCAAAAGAAAACAATCCAGGCGACATGCATCAAGAATCTAAATAGCATTCAAGGCTTAGCCTGTCGAATGATAACTGGAGCTCTAAAAACAACTCCAATAGCAGCCATGGAGATTGGAGAAGGTCCTCAACCTGGAGCCATTACACATATATGTGCAAAAGGAAGCGAGGGCGGCTGTACTCCGAGCTGCAGAAGGAGACAAGCAGAGCTGGAAATCGAATGTCATGATAAAAGTCTATGAAGACCTCATGGCATGTCCAATTATGGCAATGCCAAGTGATGCCATACATAAACAGCTAAGTTTCAAAGAACTGTTCCAAGTGGTTATACCGCGACGGGAAGAATGGGACGAAGCTGCACCAAAACCCTTGGGAGGAGGCGACATCGTCTGGTATACAGACGGCTCCCGCAAGGGAGGAAAAGCGGAAGCGGGTGTTTACGGAAACAAACCTAAAATAACGTTAAACACAAACTTAGGCCGTTACGCAACCGTCTTCCAGGCTGAACTCTATGCAATAATTGAAGTCGAAGATGTTCGAGCAGTGTGTGTTGCCAGTGATGACATACAGCTCCGAGACGTGGTGCTTTACGATTGGTCTAATCCACAAGCTCAAAGTCGCGCAGCGGGCTATGGTGAGAGCTATGCTTGGTATTTCTCTACGTGATCGAATCAGAAATGGGGAGATCCGTAGACGAACGAGGGTAACCACATAGCTCAAATAATTAGCCGTCTGAAGTGGCCGGCCATATAGCTGGAAGAACCGATAACCGTTGGGGAAGAAAGGTCCTCGAGTGGAGGCCCTGTCTCGGAAAAAGGTGCGTAGGACGCCCCCTGACCAGGTGGTCTGACGACCTGAAGAGGACAGCGGGCATCCGCTGGCTTCAGAAGGCGCAGGACCGGTTAGAGTGGCGCAAATTAGGGGAGGGCTATGTCCAGCAGTGGACGCAAAAACGGATGGATGGATGGGTGGATGGATTTAAGCATATTGTTTGGCTGAACCGATTTTGATACAGTTTTCAGCATCGTGTTGATCAGACTTGGAGAAGGATTTAGGAATAACCGCGTTTAACTGAACCGATTTTTACTTTTCGGCGTTAAAGTCGGTTCTATTTTGTTAAAAGTTATGAACTATGCCTACGCGCGTCGCGAATAATAAAATATTCGTGCAGCACGTCTCACTCCGCGCTCAGGGTGTCGGTCAAGTTGATATGGCCATGAAATTCCTGTAGGTACTTGTATTATTATTTATTCCGTGGTCAAAGTTAAATAAATGAAGAGTTGTCCATTGGTCCGTGAAGTGTGAATTTGGCCGCCCCCTGAATTTGCCGCCCGGGGCATAGGCCCCGGCTTGCCCCCCCCCCCCCCCTAGATCCGGGCCTGCCAGCCGCTAACATCTTTCGTGGGTTTACATTTTTTACTTCAATTATTTAGGGATCTACTTCACTCCGTACATAAGTACAAAATTTAGGAGGGGTTCAAATACTTAGCTAGGGAGCGTTATCACCGTCTTTCTTCCGCCGAACAAAATAATTCTCTATTTCCTCCGAAGACATAAAACAAACATTTAGAAAAAAACTCTCGGTGAATTTATCTATCAGAGTTAAAGTTGTACCGTTTAAATCCAACTTTGTTGGACAAAGTTCTCACGAAGTTAAACCACAACAAACGATATTTCGTTCGATTTGCCGCATTGGTAAACTTTCTCATGTTGTATTTGTGACGACATGCAAAAATGTTTAGTAATTTTATATAGCCTGACAAAATTATGGAAATTAGATCAAATAATTCATGTAGTTTTTGAAAGTTAGAGGTATCTATAGCTATTCCTTAAGGTGTCCAGATGAACATACTGAAAGTCTTCGACTGTGGTGAAGTCCTGATCCTATTTCGAAAGACCGATTTTGATGATTATTTTTAAATTCGAAACCCGAGTCTTGTCATGTGACACTATTTTGTTTGTTATAATGCGAATTGAATTTTGAACTATTTTGCCTCTATTCTCATTTTATTACTTGCCAATGATGAGGAACGGTGTTTTGTTTAATTGTTCTCATATATAGATACTTACAGTATATGATATTGTGTGTGTTGAAACTATCTGCTTATTGACCAGTCACTTAAGCATAAAAAAGGGTAAAAAAGGTCGAAATGAAAGATTATAACTAAGTATGTCTAAGCCTTAATTAAGTAAAAAAATAAGTTTTGAATAATGAAGTGGCCAATTCTAAGATCTGCAGATATTATACACCATCATTTTGGCATTCTGGAAGCTGTCTCAAAAGTCAAATTATCAAACAAACATATTTTTCGCGATTTTCTTGGTTTCTATTGCTATTGCTCCAATGGTGTAATCTCTATTATAATATTTTAGAGCATAGAATTTGCGAGAATTTTCATTTGAAACATGCGCTATTTTAGATACTTAGTTGATAGATCGCGGCGATAGAGGGCGGTGGGCGCGCATTACTCAGCCATACGTAGGTACTAAGTATTAATAATGCGAAGTCAGCCGTAAATATCTAGATACTAATATCTGTAAATCTGTCTTTAAATATCTATTAAAAATTTTGTATAATTTGTGTTATTTATCAATTAATGCATTGTATTTAATACCAATTTATTACATTTTTAATATTCAATTAACAGTTAGATAAAGAAGTTCTGAATATTTTTTAGTTTTTTTGGAAATAAAATTAACCAAGTTATAATTTTCACATTTAGATAAAGTAAGCACAATTATTTTGTTTGATAAGCCTTCAATGTTAGCTTACCATCTCTGATTCCGATGTTAATAGCCGATTTGACCACTAGTTTTTGCCTGACACTTCAAGCGCGGTGATTGCCACCTAAGATTCGGTAGCGTTTGTCGGCTATTCACTGGGGGGGTGAGTGGCGTTGCCTTGTGACAAATACTGTTAACATGTTCAGATAAAAGGCAATTTGGCGCCAATCAGAGGCTTAATACAGCAGGATATACCTAACAGAATGATTCAAAGCTACGAGTAGACATACGAATTTTTTTCAATAGAAATTAGAGCTTAGATTCCATAAAACAGAGATTCTACAGTGTTTCTACAGAACCTAGATGAGGAAAATTATATACCTAAATCATTTAATTATGATTGACTAGTAAACCCGTCCTCGCTTCGCTTCGGGTAACCAGTCCCTTCAAAAATCTCTATAAATTTTAACAAATTATGTTATTCCGATGGCTATATTACTGCAAAGTTTCATGAAATCCATTCAGTAGTTTTTACGTGAAAGAGCAACAAACACACACACACACACTAACTCACTCACATACATCCTTACAAACTTTCGCATTTATAATATTAGTAGGATTTAGAGTGAATCTCTTTAGCACAGGCACCTCGATACTTAAAATGAGGACAGTTTGTTTAGTTTTATTAACTTTGTTATAAACATAACATATTAATTAAAAAAGCCTATAGCATCTTGAAAAAGCGCGAAAATATGATAAAAAAGACTATCCCTCGTAGTCATAAATAATACTTCAGTGACGATGAACTGAATGGCGCAATGGTTAACACGCAGGATCGCTATTCCGAGGGTTCTGAGAGGGTCCAGCGAGGCGGAAATTTGAATGATGAGTTTAAATTTCCGTTCTCGGCCTGGGTGTGCCTCCTCGTCTTGTGTCTTATCCATGGCACGACACGGAGAGATATTATGAGTGTTTAGCGTTATTAATGCAATTACATAATATATTAAGTAGGTACCTACTCTATGAAAATAGACATGTCCCTTGAGAGCTATAATTATAATACTAAGTCTTTGGGAGTCCATAAAGAACAATTGTATTGTGTTCTATCTTGGATTTAGTATCTTCCGCAAAAAGTGTGGAACTATTTTGTAAATGAGTACCTATTATTTAATCGTTTCTTTTGAACTCCACAAAAATTATCCACAAAGTTGTTTGTACCTGTTTTTAAAATGGTTCTTATTTTTAACTCATTTTATGGAGGATTCCATAAAATAATAGTAGATTGTATGACAAGGGTGCAAAGTAATATTTTTTCGGCGAGGGCGTTTTTTGAATCCAGAGCGAAGTGAGGGATTCTAGAGTAGAATCCCGAGCGTAGCGAGGGATTCTTTAGTAGAATCCCGAACGTAGCGAGGGATTCAAAGTACGTCGCCCGAGCCAAAAATATACTTGCACCCGAGTGATACACTCTACTTTTCATCACCCACTATGAGAAAATAATATATAATAGAAAATAATAGAAAATAATACGTAAAAATGCACGAAAACTTAATTTTAATTTGAAAACGAAATCTTAATTTGATTTCTTTTTTTATTATTCAGCTGACGGGGCCCTCGCGTCGTACCAGACATTCTTTATTCAAACAATATTTGAGTTCGACTTCTTTAGCGCAAAATACTAAAATGTTCTAAATTCAAAATAGGACGGAAAAGATCTAGCCGGACGGAAAAGTTGTATGAAAATTCATTCCCGCCCGCTGAATAGAAAACAGCAACTTTGGAACCCCGTAAGTCCGAACCAAGTCGTCTTTTTCGAATAGGTGTGATGAAAAAGGAATTTGAAACTTCGTACCTATTTGTTCCACCTTGAATCTTGTGTTCAAAAAACACCAGATAAGCTCTATTACAGATTAGATATTTAGGTATATTAACTAGCGTAAAATAGGCCTTATTTTAGACTTTATTTGCTCAAGCATTAGCAAAAAATACACTCAAACCCATCAAATTGTCAACCATGCGAATTTTGACAAGGAAGAAAGAAATGCGAAAGTACACACACGTCCTTATCGGTAGTTTTGCTCTCTGGCTCTCTTTGTTATCACTTTCACGCTTTCATGCTTTCACGTATTAAACGTCTGCCAACTTAATATATTAACTTGATAAATTCCTTTCACAGACGCATGAACTCCATTAATGTATGTACCTATAAACTTTGAAAGGCAATTTAGACTTTCTTCGTTAACGTTTTAGCATCACTTTACAATAATCTTGTGCTAGACTGATATTCCGTAGTTGTCACAGCAAGTTATAGTAAAGTTTATATTGGGGCAATATAAAGTTTTGGAGTCTAAGGGGCCATTGTAAACTTGAGTCAAACTCATCTTCCCTTGATCGAACTGTAATACGCAAAAATGTGTAAATATTTTTTTCATCACACCTATTCGAAAAAGACGACTTTGTTCGGACTTACGGGGTTCCAAAGTGGCTGTTTTCTATTCAGCGGGCGGGAATGAATTTTCATACAACTTTTCCTGCCGGCTAGATCTTTTCCGTCCTATTTTGAATTTAGAACATTTTAGTATTTTGCGCTAAAGAAATCGAACGCAAATATTGTTTGAATAAAGAATGTCTGGTACGACGCGAGGGCCCCGCCAGCTGAATAATAAAAAAAGAAATCAAATTAAGATTTCGTTTTCAAATTAAAATTAAGTTTTCGTGCATTTTTACGTATTATTTTCTATTATATATATATACTAGCTTTTGCCCGCGGCTTCGCCCGCGTGGAATTCGTTTATATCGCGAACCGGGGAAGTGGGGAAGAAGATACGTCATCAACTATCTTCCTGGGAAAATTCATCGAAATCGGTCAGGCGGTTTAGATTTTTCATACAAACTTTCATCCCCTATTTCAAGCATTTAGGGGTTGATTTTTGAAAAAAAAAAGTAGCCTATATGTGACTCTGGGTCTTCAACTATTTTCATTCCGAATTTCATCCAAATCGCACCGGTGGTTTAGCCGTGAAAACGTCACAGACAGACAGACAGACAGACAGACAGACTTTCGCATTTATAATATTAGTATGGATTATTTTCTCATAGTGGGTGATGAAAAGTAGAGTGTATCACTCGGGTGCAAGTATATTTTTGGCTCGGGCGACGTACTTTGAATCCCTCGCTACGTTCGGGATTCTACTAAAGAATCCCTCGCTACGCTCGGGATTCTACTCTAGAATCCCTCACTTCGCTCTGGATTCAAAAAACGCCCTCGCCGAAAAAATATTACTTTGCACCCTTGTCATACAATCTACTATTGTAAGTATTTATTGCTATTTGTCAATATTTTCCGTCTGCTTTTGAAAGTTGCACTATAAGAAACGAAGAGAAGAAAACAATCCAAACATACGTACCTGAACCTACATACCTTTTAAAAATAACATCTTGATTTTTCCCGCGTGAGTCCCGCTACCGCGCTTCTATCGATTAAGCCGTTCAAAACATGGGAGGTTTACATAAACACACTGAAGCAGAAAACCTTAACTTCAATATTTCTGTTAATTTTCTATTTAATTTATGTGAAGTAAATATAAGAAGGTAAGTAGCTAGTAGACAATTTGCACAACAGCCTGCTTCTTTAATTAATTCTTAATGTAAATACTTATTTTACAAAACAGTCCCAACGTCATTCCAACTGAGAAAGATGGACGTATCTCATTAAATAAAGTTCGGATAGGAGCGCACCGAAAAATTATGTAAATTTCCGCAAAGTACATCATTTACAATTCAGTTGATGCGACGCTTAGAAATAAATACCGCTGAATAAATAACTCATTCATCAGTTTCAACGAATCTAAACTTAGCATTTTATTCAAATTATTGGTAAATATTTGCATACTTCAGATTGTACGATACGAAAACTTGTCCCTTTGGTAGATCGCTTGAAACATTCAAACTTTACATATATAGTTATAATATTTCGGTTCATGAAGACTTATTTCATTAGATTAGAAATATCTTATTTTAAATTCAAGACAAGATCTTTTGATACGCATTGGATTCCTACTGTAGTTACCTACCTACTTCCTTATTCCTACTGTAGTAAACTAACCCATGAAACGTAATATTAGCTTTTAAAACTACGCAATATCATATAAATCTAATATTATAAATATTATAAAGCGATCAAAAGTGCCAAATTAGGCACTGAAAATTAATTGCTTCGTAGACCTGAAAATTCTAAACGTCGTTCTCAAGACTCGATCCATAATATATTATGTTTGTCGTAGCAGACTATTGAAATAACTCCTGTGATTATAAAAAATACTTGAAAGAGACTTGATAAAAGGTACGAATACGTAGAATTTGATTGCCGCCGTGGAAAATTTTCCACGATTACGTCGAATAGATTATAAAGATTATTTTATCTATCATGTAACAATAGATACTATTATAGTCGTAGCTAATTTTCCATAAGTTACATTACCGGCATAATATGCCTGATTCTCAGCCGGAACAAATAGTAAAATCAATTATATATTCACTATGAATAATAATTATAATAAATAAACCATAATATTTTCATCTTATTTTAGACCTTACACAAATGATAAATATTTTGAACCTCCGTAAAGATTTTCTTTTGTTGTTTAGCAGATTTCAGTGTAAATTGAATTTCGATTAGACAGTCTTGCCACGTCTGAAAGCGAAAGGCAAATATTGTTGACTCGCGAAGTAAATACCAAGTAGGTGATATTTTGGTCCCTGTAACACACATTTATAAGCAAAAGGCAATATATTCAGTACGCAAGAGGTATCACGATTGAGTGTGATCAAAGTTCAAGACATGGTTACCTACTTGTGAATACTCGTATGTCAGAGAGTAAAACTTTGCATAAATCAAATGACAAGAGGCTATGACTTTTTGCGGATTAGGGCGGCCACATACATGCGGAATTCCGAAACGGAATCCCGAATAGGGTTGTAACGATATATCGGAAAACCGATAATATCGAAGAGGACACATCGATATTTTTATCGATATTTGCGTTATAACGATATGATAATATCGATATCATATCCGAAAAAAAAAATCGATAATTCACGACCTTAGATAAGGCTGTATGGGCTTTGAACATTAGCTTTTTCTTACAATATAATATTATCGGTTTTCTTATAATATTATCGGTTTTCCGATATATCGTTGCAAGGTTGCAACCCTATTCGGGATTCCGTTTCGGAATTCCGACTGTATGTGGCCGCCCTAAGGGTATCGAATAAAAGTCGACTTTCTGAAGATTTCATTTGCGTATCATTTCTTTACTGATTCGCTGTTATGTAAGAAGTAAGTTCAAAGTGAATAGTATCTTGAGACACGTAAGTTGTAACCTACTTAGTGATGTTGAATATAATGCTGAAGAAAGACATATCCAAGTATTGTCAAAATTTTGTAGATACGTAGTACGTATATAACTACAGGTTAAAGAGGCATTAAAGACATGGAGTACCTACAATTGTTGTGCCCTATAATAATCTGCCACGAAAATCCGATTTGTAATTGCGCCAATGGATAGACATGTCTTTAAAATTATACGTCGTTTATACAGGGTGACTGGTTATACGTCACCCACAAAACATTCAACTTAAACCTGATCCTGGATTCGTAAATTACTCAGTTCCATTGCTAAGTTTGCTTGTATCCATTGCCTAACCTGGCAGAAGTTCCACCGCAACGTGGTGAGCGTGTCCAACAAGCTTACTCAAACAAGTAATACGTGGATATTATGTTATACTTTTTAGAGGCGACCATCTCAGTCCTCAGGGGTAGCAACGCATCTGTGACCGAATTAGAACGAGACTCATACTAACAATAACTAACTGGACTTTTACTAACATTAACTAACAAGACTAATTATCACTAACAGTCCCTGTCCTCACACTTATTACCAAACTAACCAACTAATATTCTAACACCATCTACTAACTGGACTAACCATCCCTATGAGTCTCGTTCTAATTCGGTCACAGATGCGTTGCTACCCCTGAGGACTGAGATGGTCGCCTCTAAAAAGTGTAACATAATATCCACGTATTACTTGTTTGAGTAAGCTTGTTGGACACGCTCACCACGTTGCGGTGGAACTTCTGCCAGGTTAGGCAATGGATACAAGCAAACTTAGCAATGGAACTGAGTAATTTACGAATCCGGGATCAGGTTTAAGTTGAATGTTTTGTAAAAAATTCAACTTAAATACCTAACCTAATACTCGTATTTCAAGAATTGTGCGACGCCTTTGTTCTTTGCCGATTGTTTTTCATGTGATAAGCACGTGTCTACCTGAATGTTTTATACCTTTTTAGAAAGCTAGACAAACAGACAAGTTTTTAACGTAAAGTGCACGTTTATTGTAGTACATTTTTTTTAGTAAATAGCTGATTTACATGAAAAATGTACTTAAGAAATTTCAAAAAATCACAGAGTCAAGGCTTTAATACCAACAATATCGTAGTTTTTCAAAGTTTTCTTACTTATTATGAAAGCCTCAAGTGTTAACTATTGGAAATCAACAAAAACATCAAAATTGGAAATGTAGTTTTTTTAAATGTGACATAAAGTGATCCAATAGAGATTTATTTCAAAGATTAAATCTCAAATAGTTCGATAACCGTTGATTTTTGGATAGGATATGACATGACAAAATCGGTTGCTTGTGACCCAATCTACAACCCCTTCCAGGGAATACGACGCATAACCAGGTCACCCTATATAACAGGACAAAATACAAATTGGCAGTAAAAATCAGCAGTCTCTATGAAATAAAATTTATGATTAAAAATCTTTCTATACTAGGTAAATAGCAGACTGATTTTCACTCCGATCTAGGTAGGTACTTAATATTCGTAGTGGTAGAAAGTTGAAATTTTACATCAAAACTTTATTTAGATAGCGTTTGTTTGTTGGCCACATTACTTTATTCCAATGTAGGTTATTTACCTAAATAATGGAAATATCATTCATCCCCTACGGTCCGATTTTCCCAATCTTTTTGCGATGTAAGTACAAGCGAATTGTGGATTGAACTTCCTTCTGCTCTAATAAATGGAATTCTTAATTTCTCATTCTTCAGTGTATTAAGTGTTCTTTTTGAGATCCCGCGATGCATTGATAAGTCCCCTGATCGCGTGTCCACGAGTAAGGATGACAACTTCCAGTGAAGTGGCTTGTTTCTTTTCACGTCACCCCTTCAGGCGATAAAAATGCTGTTGAATGTAATATAACCAGTGAGTGATTTATAAGGTGAGTCCATGCAGTCATGTCAAGCCATTAAGTAAGGAAGCCTAGAGCATACACATACCACCAAGCTGTTCAGTGCGGATTAGTAAAAGGGTGCCGGAGGACCTCTGCAATGGTTTAACAACTACCTACCATATCAGGACAACCGGGACTAACAGCTTTAGATGCCCTTTGAACAATAGAGCGCTCTTTTGCCACTTACGGTCACCCATCCAACTTTGCAACTCAGACAGACACAGAGATATTATTATTTAGGTGTCTGGGCATAGGGAACAAGTATCCCTACGAGGCCACTGCGACCATCTCTGATCTATTGTAGCCATCCCAGTTTTAGTTAGATCTGGTCCCCCAATTAATAAACCGTAGTACGTTTCCGGGGTCCATCTCTTTAATCAGGTCAGGTTTGATTATGTGACCTCCAAGTATACGACTTCTGTAGTGGGTAATTGCTACGCAATCGCAGAGGATATGTATGGGTGTTTCCTCCGCCCCACCGCAGAACCTGCATGTTGCATTGCCACTTAAGCCTATGACATAGAGATAACAACTAAGTGCATATTAATTGTAAAATAAACATAAAAAAGGAAGGAAAAGTATGCATTATGTAGTCCTTTTACCGAAACATCATTTTCGCGTCAAAGTAATGTATTTTTTACTGTCAACATCCCTATGGAGACATCAAGAACATGAACCGAGATCAGAGATCTGAATATAACTTTTTAATACGATGCCAACATCAAAAAAGGTGACTAAATGACATTTCCTTAAAATATATCAATTCCATTTAATTATCATTTCACTGTGCGCCATCTCATTTCAAAATTATTTTCGTTGGGGAGTTGAAGAGTTGACTTTTATAATTCGGGGTGTCAGTAAAACTCGTAAATTTAATAGTAGGCCTACAGGCCAGTAGGTAGGTATAGGGCAAAGGTCGTCGCCTTCTGTCCCCGAACTTCGCTTTGTACTGTTTATTTTATATTACATATTTGGAGGATCTCCACGACTCCAAGCCCGAGTTTAAATGTCGTATTTTGTATATTTTATGTCTCACTTAGGTTATGAGGTTCTTATACGTTTTTTTTACTTCACTGTTGTTATGGAATTAGTTAGATTGTATTTTTTTAGCCCGCCCTTAAAAATATGTCAATAATAGATATATTATTATTTATTATTCTAATAATATTATTTGTAAAATTGTTTTAATAGAATAACATAGAGTTCCTAAATTTTATTAATTTGTCTGTTATATTCTGGCTAATATCCTAAGTCGCGTAATAAGCCGATATGAGATCGTTATAGGACTTTCATGAAACGTAAACAGAGGTCTCGTGTTGAGGGCAAAGGACAAATAAATCCTTAACTTGAAAGCCTATTTACTTAATCCTAAGACTTATAGATATAGGTACGACTTCGTTATCCGTAATGACAAATAATCCTTAAAGGGACTACAGAAAATCGGAGGAAACAAATGTATAAATAATGGTAAACAACAAAAGTAACTGTATAACGGAGTAACAAATAAAATCATTCATGCGCAGACAATTTTGTTTATTTGGGCGTAACGAAACTTCTCAATAAAATTTTTAGTTATTCGGAAGTTCGGCTATTTTTAGGGTTCCGTACCCAAAGGGTAAAACGGGATCCTATTACTGAGACTTCGCTGTCCGTCCGTCCGTCCGTCTGTCACCAGGCTGTATCTCATGAACCGTAATAGTTACACAGTTGAAATTTTCACAGATGATGGATTTCTGTTGCCACTACAACAATAAATACTAAAAAAGAGAATAAAATAAATATTTAAGTGGGCGTATTTAAATATATATTTAAGGCGCCTCGACGCCATACTTAAGACGCCTCAGCGATAGTTTAGTTCCCTTTGGGTCCAAGAGATGGCGTTGTGCGTAATATGTAGCTACAATAAAATAATTAAATAATTATTTAAGTGAGGCTTTCATACAACTGCCCGTGACCCAACAATCAACGCTACCAAAATAAAAGTTAGCACTCAGACGATTCGGAATTGCTTACATCAGGTTGGTTTACGAGCGAAGAGGTCCTTGCGAGCACCTCTGAACTCATGACAACGACAGCGACACAGATTGCAATGGGCTAGACTCCGCCAAATTGAAGAAGATGAAAATGAAAACATTTGGCATAATTTCTTCTTTGTTGACGAACTACGAATCAGTACTCATCCAGATAACCGACGTGTTCGCGTCTGGAGAAGACCTGGAGACTCGGAGAGGCAAAGAACTGCCACTGGAACTGTTCAGCAAGGTGAAAAATCGGTGTCCTTTTGGGACGGAATAATGATTGGAGCTAGAACACCTTTGATCCCGTATTAAGGCAACATTGATGGAATTACTTAACAGTCACTATTGATGGAATTGTTAGACCATTTAGAATAAACCATGGGCACCAATTTGTATTGGTCGACGATAATGCCCCCGCACATCGAGCTCAACGAGTTATGCTGCTCTCCGTGAATACAACATCACAAGATGTTGATGTTGTTGTTGTTCAGTGACTTAAATCCAATCGAGCCTACATGGGACGCTGTTAAGCGAGCTATTTGGAACCGTCGGCCACTTCCTCAGACCGTGCCAGAGATCAAGGAAGCCGTTGTTCAAGAATGGGACAGGTTAAGCAAGAAATGCTGGATAACTTCATTCTCAGCATGCCCAGGAGGATTTCCGCATGCCTTCGAGCCAGAGAAAGAAATAAATAACATTTCAAATAAATATAGTAAATTTTTTGTATAATCCTCTTTTGGTTCTATAATCTGAGTCCTCTTTTTCTTTCAATAAAATTTTCTTCACATTCGCATTAAATTTGAGTAAGCTAATTTTTTTACCAAAAAATGATTAAAGGGTTTTTTTCTAATTTCATAAACGGTACTTTTAGTTAAAAAACTTATTCTATATAAAAAATATATCTGTTTTTCCTAGTGATCGCAAACTTTTTTTTATGTGTGTTTTTTTGTATGTGGAAATATGACACAGTATGCATGTGGCAGTATGCGGAATGCGGATAATCGTCACTAACAACTGACAACTGTTTAAAAATAAAGTATGACTAAGAATAAGATGGACAGAATGTATGTTGGTTTAGGCGAACTTAGTTTACTAATGTTTTTATTACGAACACCGAAATATGAACCTACGTCTAATTTAGGGCCCTAACTTCGTACCTTCATTTCTATTAATTTATGACTACCTATATTGACCATGCATAACTATGAGAAGTCCATAATACCTACCTACTTAGATTAGTAAAGAAGTTTGGATCTTGTAATAAAACATTCAGAGTTCAGGTGTGGCTGTAATATTGATACTACACGACGCAACCTTGAGAAATATTCTCAATATTCATAATATTACACGGAGTGTTTGTAGCTACGCCAATATTTCATGGTTACTGTTCAGTTTGCTTTCCATAGATAGCTGAACTACACCTAAATAGTAGTGGATGCCTAACAATCGAGTAAAAGGATGTTATTGACATTCGATTTGAATTGTAATGTACATCATCTCTACATCAACTCTGCTTCAACTCTCACTACATCAACTCTGCATCGACTAATGTATTCGACGACCCGTGTGGCTCAATGGTTACTATGCCAAAATAAATTTTATTGGTGGGTTTAAATTTCCGTTCTTTGTGTGTGTCCTTGTACGAGTATAGTGTGTTATCCATGGCCCCTCACACACACAACACAGGGAATCCAGGTGTGGAGCTATGAGTGTGTCATCCTCATCCATCCATCCCTCCGTCAAACTTTAGATGTCCACTATTGGACTGCTGCCACTCATTTATTTATTTCGATAATATTAAATTGTTGTCTAAGGTATATTGAGTTTATCAGTAAACACCCTATATGTTACTATTAATAAGAAGGTGACAGTGACATGTTATCTTTGTGAGATTTCTTACAATACATACAGCTTGGGTTTCTCGTAGTGGGCGTAGAAAATACAAGATGCTCTATAAACAAGGATAAAACAATATTGCGTACATACATAATATCTTGTGTCAAGTACTTTAATTATAAATGTGTAGGTACGCAATAAATTTGTGTGTGGTCACCACACACAAAATTACAAATAAACACATACACCACACTGCTGTGGTGTATATGTGTTTATTTATACACATGTTCAAATTTAAAATTCTTGAGGCATTAATGTTCGTTTAGGGACGTATTAGTTTTACTTAAAGCTTCTACAAACCTAACCGTATTTTATTGCTGTTATAAATTCTTCAGCCATGATCGTGAAGATTCAAAATAAAAAACGTACCGCCGTATACAAGTTCTTGTTCAACAGAATATAATTAGAACGTAATTACTTCCATTTCAAAATAAAAGTGTCGATTTTTTGCTTTATATTTTACAACGTTTCTTGCAAGCAAGTCGCTATGAAAATATGAAAGTCCAAGTTCAAAGTATAAATGTCTAAAGTCAAGGGTATAATAAACTAAATACGCTCAAGTTATTACCCTTAGTATCTTCCCTTAGCGCAAAAAGGTGCATTTGATGGAACCAGCGCCATATTTTTAACCGACTTCAAAAAAAAAGGAGGTTCTCAATTCGACCGATGCTTTTTTATGTTTGTTCAACAAATTGTTCGTTGTTTATGGGCTTATTTTGATAATCCTTTTTTTTTTGGAAAGTAGATATGCGCAGTGGGGTACGCTGATAAAGACACCAGGAACTGATGATGGCATCTCAGAGAAATCGAGGGGAACTTTCGAAAATTGTAGGAACAACTAGTGTGTTTGTTAATGGTTTTCATAAGTACCTACCTACATTAAAGCGCTTCAATATCATGAAGGCCTGGAGTCGATCTGATGAAGACGAAAGACAATCGAGAGAACCCCTGAACGATTTACAGTTTGGGCTTGATTAATTTGTAGTGACGAGAACTTTACACACATGTGTTGAATTGAGCGCCATCTGGCGAGTAGTTTTTGAGCTAGCTCTGCTTATAGGGGTTGAAGTCAGTTTTTTTTGGAAAAAGCATTAATAGTATGTTGTTAGGCATACGAAGCGCGGCCGCGGCCATTTTTATGGCATCATTACGGGATACAAACTACTTTAGAGATTCTCTCCGGGCGGTTTTTTAGTCAGAATAAAATGCCTAACAACATACTGACATAAGGTGCTGGTTTCATCAAATGCACCTTTCAGATCTTTTTGACGCTAAGGGAACGTATGTCTTAGTAGGTACTCTAGTATACTTCAAATGAGGACGGATCGAACGCGCCAGATATTACAGCCCTAATTGTGTACCTACAGTTATGACCTTAATCCAACCACTTCTGATGTGATTATAGTAACTCTTTACTTGCTCTTAAATATCGGCCAAATACATTACTTCTGATAACTTAGAATAGATAATATATTGAAGCTTAAGTTCTGACTTGGCTTGTTTGCATTTGCATAGTTTTCATATGAATTACGGGGCTTAAAAGACATAACTGTGTGGAAACGGAAGCTGTCTGTAGTACCTATTAGAAACAACTTAAATTATCAACTTAAAACTGTATTGTATGCATATTATATAAATTATTAAAAGTTATTGTAATGTAAAAGAAATCAAAGGTACCAACAAAGGTATTTTAGAACACCCATGTTTACGAAAAGCGTTCATTCCGTTCGCGTCAGCAATATCCCGACGCCCTACGCCCGAGCTTCACACTAAGGGAATTTTAATGCCCCTTACAATTCACGCTCAAAATATTGAGTGCTGCAATAAATATCTCGGCTACAAAAGAAGCTCCCGGGTCTCAGCAGTCTCTCATACCATCCATTATTTTGTCACTTGTTAGCTGCACCGTACTTTCGTCGAGCAACGGTCGTTTGAATGGATTAGCTAGACACAATAGCACGACGCTGTAATCATTATACGATACATAATATTATAATGGAGGGACTTTATGCCTCTGCTAAAATACTTAGCTGTGAAGAGCAAGATCAGTAGAAAGTGGTAAGATGAGATTTAGCGAGACAAGGTGACGTTTAGCAAGCTGGCGAGTCGAGGTATGGAGTGGAGCGGAGCTTTAGAGGAGTGGAGAGGAGAGATGATAAGGAGGAAGGTTTTACTTTTCAGATTTTCTATTAAATGTTATTGGCTAGCGAGCTGGCCATATTTGAAGATGGAACGACGACAGCAAAAGAAGATTTGTTGTGTCAACACATTGATTGAATAAAATTAATTGGAAGAAGAAACACGAGTAGATATTTAATTTTGCTCTTTTATATATTTTTATGATAATATAAATGACTCCACGTTAATAAATTTATTAATGCCAAGACTTACTCCATTTTAGTTTATTTCTCCACATTGTTATTACCTACAAGTAGGTTAATTATTATTAAACGAACGGGTGCTTCTTATCTAAAATATACCTATTAGTCAACAACTAAAGTTTTTTTTGGAGCATGCAGGACCAACATTCTGCTGCCGCCCATGACAACTTACTATGACCGACTCAGAACAAGATTCGAATACTCAAAGATTTAAACAAGGATGTCTAATAAACTTAAGTGGCATTAAATCCTTCAAGAAGCGGGTCTATCGCTTCCTTCGAGGCCGGCAACGCGTTGGTGGCGCCCCTGGTGTTGCCAATGTCCATGGGCGACGATGATCACTTACCATCAGGTGACCCGTCTACTCGTTTGCCTGCTTAGGCTATAAAAAAAAATCTATACTGACAATAGAAGCCAAAAATATTTATTGTTACATTTTTCGTCCGTCTATCTGTTAGTCCACACGTCACAAATAAACTACTGACTGAGTGAAAGGAGAACGATTGTTTATTTTTTTCGTCACTTTTCTCATGCTACAAGTGCATTGAAGATCCATCAATTTTATTGTTTAATTTGGTGATCAAGTTTATCAACATAGTTTAAAAGGAAATGATTCTGAAGCAAGTTTAGACAATACTTTAATGGCCATTGTCCTTTGAGTGGTTTCCCAAGTTGCATTGCTAGATGTCTTGCTTAAAAATTTGGGATCGCCTAATCTTAATATATACCTACCTATCTAATGCAGGATAACGTCTGCCGGATCATCTAGTCTTAAAATAAGAACAATCATAGCTGTTTGAAAACAAAGATGATTTAACCCCACTCATTTTTACTTTAAAATCAGAGTTAGATCAGTAGGTAATTATGCATTAACACAACCCGTAAGTGTCCCAACGCTAGGCTCACGTTGCTTAAAAAATTGAAGGGAGTAAACCTTCCATAAACCAGGGTAATTTTTGATACCGTGGGGAGCGTTATGTAGAACGTCAATTATGGATATTGACGTCCTAAGTACGTATGGGAGTTTCCTCAACCGATGTTTTCCTTACCTGACGCAAATAATGCTATCACTACATAGTATAAAACAAAGTCGCTATTTTTGTCTGTTTGTTTGTCTGTATGCTTAAATCTTTAAAATTACGCAACGGATTTTGATGCGGTTTTTTGTAATAGGTAGAGTGATTCAAGAGGAAGGTTTTTATATATAATAACATCTATTAAATAATGGAGAAATACTGTTATTTTCAGGGTTTCTAATGTGGTGTCGTAAATTCTTACATTTCTTGCCGCTTACATTGCGTACGCAGGCTTAACCTTACAGGATTTATAAAAATAATGTACTAAGCATTGTACACCTTGAAAAGGTCTACAGAAAAGTCCGCGATGGTTTATGTCTATCTCTTATGGATATCCCACAATAATATTTTTTGTCATTTACTTTTTACGACGAATAATGGCTAATTTTCGAAGCGATTTTAACCAATACAGCATTAATCCTTATCCAATTAAATAAATACATTGTTGATTTAATATAGATCTATATGGTCCTTTACAGCACAAGATTTAATCGAATATTTTCGAAGATATTACAGATTTAAAATTGCGGGACGTAGCGCTTGCGGCGGTACTGGCCGGCCGGGGCGAGTGACATAGCGTCGCTGCGCGTGCAACACCGCGTAAGAGCAGTTTGTAAACACCGCGGAACAGCAAAACGCGCAAATTTGAAATATTGCGCCAGCCGACTCTAAACGCCTATTGGCTTATACTAGACATCACCAGACTTGAATTTTCCAATGAGAAACGTCAGTTCTGCTGTCGAAACAATACCGCGGAACAGAAGGACGCTTAAAGTTGGAAGCAAGTGCGCGTATTTGCATCATTGGAAGCAAGTGCACGTATTTGCATCATTCGTGAGATGTGATAATGCGATTAGTGTGCACGTGCTCCCTAAATTAATCATTTTGCGTGATTAAACACACTGTAAGTATGTTTGTAGTATTTATTATTTGTTGTTTGTAATGTGTTTAAGCTAAACCAACAGACAGACAGACATGGTGACCCCGACATTACGCGATGCGGCTGCTGGCGCGCCGCTCGCCGCAGTTCTTCGTGCACACCAACAACCCCATCGGCCGCCTGCCCGACTACCTCGACGATATGGTGACGTCACTATACTGTCTAGATAACTTGATGATATGGTGACCCCGACATTACATGATGCGGCTGCTGGCGCGCCGCTCGCCGCAGTTCTTCGTGCACACCAACAACCCCATCGGCCGCCTGCCCGACTACCTCGACGATATGGTGACGTCACTATACTGTCTAGATAACTTGATGATATGGTGACCCCGACATTACACGATGCGGCTGCTGGCGCGCCGCTCGCCGCAGTTCTTCGTGCACACCAACAACCCCATCGGCCGCCTGCCCGACTACCTCGACGATATGGTGACGTCACTATACTGTCTGTTTTGTAATTAGTTTTGTAATTAGTGTTTTGTACTTATTTTGTAATTAGTTAAAAGAAAACCGCGTAAGTGACTTTACACAACATCTAAGCCAACTACGAGTAAAGTTACTTTATTTTTCAATAGACAATGTTATAAAGAACTAGCTGTTAAGTTCAGTCAGTAATCAAAATTGAAATAACTGAGATATTAAGTTTTTTCTTCATCCTGTAAAATTATTAAAAAGCAAATACGCGGTCTTTACAAGAAGCTGTTACGCGGGTTTGCACGCGCAGCGACGATAGGCCATACTTAAATGTTATACCCGTGCGAACCCAGAGCGGGCCGCTATGTTTTTATATACAACGTTCACAGTTTTTCTGTAGTGTATTTAGTATCAGCATTGCACCCGTGCGAAGCAGGGGCGGGTCGCTAGTTTCTTATAAAATAAGTCGGCAAAGCGGCAAAAATGAAAAGTCAGCGTCGCTCCTGAATATTCGTAAATTCAGTATCCAAAATCGAGTACATACTTTGAAATATAAAGCAAGCAGGAATCAAATACCCATAAACTTCGGACGTTTTAGAACGCCTACATTATAATGCGCATTTATTAGACTTAACAAAGCCTACTAGGTATCTCATATTAAGATTTTTAATACAGCGGTGTAACACGTTCGAAATCCTTTTGTACCAGCTGGCAAGGTAAGAACTTAGGAAGACCCAAATCAACCTCTACTATTGCTTAGGTACTCCTGTTCAACATCTAGACCTACATTACACTTGAGTTGCTGAGATTGTTTAATTTCTAATTCCCGCTCAAAACAAATTTGACGTGTGCTCAATTATTGAGCTTGTAAGCAGAATTTACTTAAGGCATTTTAAATTCTCACCGTCAATCTATTATGAACCTTAAACACAGGGCGGAAAGCTGGTATTTATGTGGATTGACATGGAAACGAATTTTGTATCGAACGCGAACAGAATATAATTGGCGTACACTACAGAACCATCCGTGAGTTATGCCACAAATAGCGATAGCAATAGTGAAGCGACAAATAGTAAGCTCTTTTTGTTCATTATAATAACGTGTGATCTAAGACGTCAGTCCCTAACAAGGCTCAATATGAAATGATAAGGGTAAAGAAATGTCAAACGATTTATATCGACGTAAAATACGAGAAAATCTGCAGAAAGTCGCGTCATGTAACAACCCTCGTTAGCGTGTGATGGATGGTGTTCGTACGCCATGTTTCGGGGAAGTGCCCCATCAGGGGTTGGATGTAATTTGCTTCTCTACGTAGCTGCATCTTAGTCATGATACATTCTCGTATTCACGTAATATTAGATGCGGTCATTATAATATTGAAACATTCACTACAAACTCTTAACTTTATCCTAGGATTCGCTGAATCGTAAGGGACGTGGACAACAGACTATTACTTCACAGAATGTTTCAAAACAAAAAATATACATATTTCAACATCATTAATAATAAAATGAGGATATCATCAACTTAATGAAAGTTATACAAAATCGCATTGTTTTACATAACTCATAAACGACTGGGCAGATCGCGCTCAAATAAACCAATCAAAACATTCAACTCTTCATTCAAATGTTCTTCTTCAAATGGTAGTCCGACGTCGCCTTTTCGACATATATATGGCCAATATTTAAAATATTTTGATTATACCCGCTTCAGTTCAGGAAACACCATCATTATCATAAACTCATTACATCAAGGCTAGGCCTGCCTCTTATGATTTTAGCATAATAATGTAAACATCTGACAGAATGAAAAATATCAAAATGATATTAATATTAGATATAGCTTATATTTTTACGCATTAACTTTATCAGTCAATCTAAATGCGAGTGAAGGTTCCCATTCCATGGGGAATTCGGCAAAAGTTTATAGAAATATTCTTCTATCTAAAAAATCTGTTATTTAAAGATAATCAAGCCATACCATCGACTATAAAGTCAAAGCTACGAGTAAATCATTTACTTCGTCTACGTTTTTGGAATTAACGACTTTCCTTTATAAATTAAAAAGCAACTCACTCTACTTTTAAAATTTTGCTGTATTGAACTGTTGCTGCTATGCCATTTTGCTATATTTACTTTTAAATCAACAACGTTATGCCCTAAACCGAATCAGGACTTCATACATTTATTTCTACAGGAAACATAAAATATTCCTGGATAAACAGTACTGATCCCACCTCATAGAAGCACAATTTTGACTTGTTTCTTTTCTGCTGACTTTACAGTGTTAGTGTTTTGTTGAGTACCTACTGTAAGCGAAAGGATTGTGTTCTCCAAACAAAGCGAGAGCGAAGGACTACTAGTCATTTCAAATACTTATACACAACAGAAATTAACTTAGTGGTAGGAACTTTGTGTAGAATTATGATCAAACAATGCCAGAATCCACGTCAAAGGAAACAGCAAACTTTGTTTGAAGGGGTAGGAAACATTTGTTATTTTACACACTTGTAATATAATATTGTTACGAGCTCGGTATAAACAGGCCAACTTGACACCATGGCAGCATCATAAATATTTTATAATATACTGAAGCCTGTGACATAAGTCCGCTTGAAAACTAAGGCCAAGTTGTTTTATTTTAGTGATTGCGTACTTAATCAATGTTTACTCAAAGTTTCACGCAGTCGTATTTATGATAAGTTTGAAACACACTTGTAAAAACACATTTTAATCAGTCGTCATTTAAGCTAAAGAGCAGGCGTTCCTCAGGGAAAAATATCGCTTCTTTTCCTGGTTTATGTCAATGACTTACCTACCAAACAGTAAAAACATGTTTTTTGTTTGCCGTTGACATTATTATACCTAAGCATTCCCCAACAGCAGCTTTGCCCGTTTATTTTTTCAGTTTATCCCCCTTTTTATCGCTTTAGGGGGATATTTCTAAAATATTTAGTCTTATTGCTCCCCAAAGAACATACATGCCACGTTTAAGCTTGTTGAGTTCAGAAGTTTCGGCTATACGTTGTCTGTCAGTCGTCTAGTCAAACCCTCAGTAACGAAAAAGTTTTATAACATTAAGGGTGCTTTTCCACCAGAGATGTGCTATGCTACGTTTCTGTGGATACGTTTGATATCCTGATAAACGGATTCAACTAAGATATGTTTTTATATGGAAGGATGCGTGCAGTGGATGTGTGCTATGGATGCGTGCTATAGATGCGTGCTATGGATGGTCGCGAGTGGTGTATTAGCTATGTATGTGCAAAGCAGAGTACCTAGTAGGCCCGCGTTTGTCGCTGTCGCATCTTCATAGCACATCTTACTCGCACCGCTACATAGCTTAGTATCGGTGGAAACGGTCACAATGCTTCACAGCTTGGCTATTACATCCTCGCAGCATAGCTGCATAGCACACCTCTGGTGGAAAAGCACCCTTATATAATATGTTGGTTGATATGAAACATCACAAGACAAAACAAACTACAAGGATGTGTTAAATGGCACATTAGTATCCGTCATTGATTAACTAAGAGTAAATTAAGAAATAATCAGTGTCGAGTTTACATTTTATAGGTTTACCGACGTTTTAGCGTCAACCTTACATTACCTACGTTGTTCATGTATAGGGTAATACCTACACCAAATGCATTCCTAGTGCATTCTTAGCGCAAAAAAAAATGTATTCGTGCAACAATGGGAATTACCTACCTAGTCCTTGGATAATGGGAAGTAGATAATAGAACTTAGTTTTTCATGTTTAAGATTTTTTATCAGTTCAGTTTATTATGAAGTGCCAAACGATGGTGCATAAGCTACATTTAATGATCATAACAATTAAAGTTAGCAAAAATAAAATTCGACCTCTGATCAATGCTACCCCAAATGTAACTTTTCAATGGATTTGCACTTCTTTATGGACAGAATGTGGGTTTTATTAAAAATCATTGACTCCCTAATCTTTCTACTTTCTCTACCTCATTGAAGCAAGTAAATAATTATGATTATTTGCTGTCCTCGCTTTGCTTCGGGGAACATAGGTATAGCAAGGTAGTTTCGACGTTGTTATGTTATGGTGAGTAAAATACATGTGAACGATAGGTAGACCTTTAAATTCGCAATGTGAATCGATAATATTTGGCATTAGCTTTTGGATATTACATTGTTTAATTTGACATGTTAATCGAAAAAAAAAATTACAAACACAAAAAATAACCAACTTCAGAATCGAAAAGTTGAGATTACTCAAAAACTACTGTCAAATGTCGTTCAAACCACACAACAACAAGCACCAGCTTTCGAATAAAAAAATAATTACAAAAGTCTGAACACCCAGTCTAAAGTTAGGAGATAAAAGGATAAAACACATAAAAAATTATCGAATTTAAAAGTCGTCCTTTTTTTGGAATCGGTTAAAAATAACCCGTCGAAGACGCACGGGTCGCTTAATCTATACTAATATTATAAAGTTGAAGAGTTTGTTTGTTTGTTTGTTTGGTTGGTTGAACGCGCTAATCTCAGGAACTACTGGTTCGAATTGAAATTTTTTTTTGTGTTGAATAGACCTTTTATCGAGGAAGGCTTTAGGCTATATAACATCACGCTGCAACAATTAGGAGCGAAGAAATAATGGAAAATGTGGAAAAACGGGGAAAATTATTCATTCTCGAGGGCTTTCGTTGCATGCGTTGCGAAAACGATTCAAGATACCAAAAATATATGTATGAAAGAATTATTCCTCTTGAAATGATCTAAAAAAATGTCCACGACAGTATATGTCTATCTTTTAAGATTAACACACTAGAACTGTTTTTATGGTAATCTTTGGTCGAACCCACTGCCATACCAAACTTGCCGCGTTTCCAAGTTTAATCTGAATTAATCTTGCTGTGATCCTTTGCTACTTTGCTATTGTTTTGTCGTAAGCTTTATTTCTAAGTTTAATTTAATTTAACCTGAATTAATTTTGGTGATAGTTTATTATCTTCCCGAAATTCCTACGGGAGCGGGACCTGCGCGGTTGATATTTACGGGTCCCGAAGCGAAGCGAGGGCGGTTCGCTAGTTACGTACTATAACGTTAGGATTCAACACGCACGTAGGTACAAACGGGATTCGATAAATCTACTCAATTTATAACGGCATTTACAGATGCATTGCCGTAATTACCGTCCATCGCCGTAATGATCCTGTAGGGGAGTTCTTATACCATCTATCAACGACTATTAGGTTACTAACATACAACATTTATAAATCTGTGTTTATCATCCCAACTAATCCCTGCTAATATTATTACTCACTGTGCTCGTGATAATCTACTAGTTTTTAAGTACCGAAAAAAAAAATTCCACTATATCTACTGGTGACACTGAACAAGTCTACGTGAAAAAAAAATTTAAAACGAATGACGTAAAATTATCCCCCAAAAACAGCAAATTTTGGTCAAAGAAAAACATCAATTCGTTTCATTCATAACTATAAATTATTTATTTATATTGCTATAAATTATTTATATTGCTTCGTTTTCCCTCCTTCCAGAATCGCTTCTGAAACTGAACTACCGGTGCCGTGTTTTCGATCGCCTTATTTACCTAGCAACCCCTAATTTTGAACATTTTTTCTAATGTAGAGACATTTCGTTGACAACAAGCTAGAAGTTTTTTTTTCTATTTAGTTCAGAACTACATATCAATGAATCTACGCGAATCTATATTTTTACGATTTTACACGACGGTTCCGTATTCTCGTGGTTAGTGGCCCTGTCTGCGTAGCTGGGGGTCCCGGGTTTGATTCCCCGGCAAGGCAGATATTTTTGTGTCTATATCTGTTCTCGGGGTGTCAGTGGCGTGTTATTTGTATCGCCCATGACATCTGCGACAAATAGACTCCTAGTAGATACAGTGCGCCCAACTTATCTCTGAAATGGCAAAAATTGGAACTAACGAAAAGTCATTCATAAGTACGTTGTGGTCATTCATCTGTCAGTTACTAGTGTGCAATGATTGGTCAAATGAATGTCAAATGCGTCCGACAGCGCCTCTTTCGTTTCAATCTAATGCTGCCTCTACACATAGGCCAACACGTTGGCAAGTGCGTTGGCTCCCAATGTGTAGAACGGGCGTTGGAACGTTGGCGGTAGGCATTTGAACGTTGGCCGGCGCGCTTGCGAGCTTGCCGCGCGGTGTCGGTATCATCAAAGAACACTTGTCGCAAGCTTGGCGCACCATCCACACATTGGCCGCGCGATCAGTTTGTCCGGAGCAGCGATCAAGAGTGCATATTTTCTTCTTGTGGCGTATTAACACCTAACGTAACAAAATGGCGTATAATATGAGTAATAATGAAACTTTTAAATTTATTGAGCTCTATCAGAGTGAAAATTGCCTATGGAATCCAAAAAATAAGTACCATAAAAATAAAAATGTTGTAAGTATTAAAAATGCTAAATAAATAAGGTTCTTGGACATTCCGTTTTCCTTACGATATTTTACTTCAAAGTAAGAGCATCGTACTTTATTATTATTTTAATATTATAAATATGAAAGTATCACCCTTTTCTTGTACACTTTTACGTAGTAATTATAAACTGTGAATAAATATACAGCTGCAGCTGTTACCAACTCAACATCCATTTTTTGATCCGTCCGCACATTGGCCCGAACCAAAGCATACTGAACGACCTTCCAATGTGTGGATTAACTCACAAGCACGTTGGCAAGCGCACCGCCAGCGCGTTGGCGAATGCGCTGGCCTATGTGTAGAGGCGGCATTAAGTTGGGTTAAGTATACGTGTGTTAGCATTTATTTAATCTCCATTATTATTATTTTTAACCGACTTGAAAAAAGAAGGAGGTTCTCAATTCGACTGTATAGGTATATGCTTTTTTTTATGTACGTTCAGCGATTATTTCGTCGTTTATGGGCCGATTTTGATAATTCTTTTTTTGTTGTAAAGTAGATATGCGCAGTGGGGTCCCCTGATAAGGAAACCAGGATCTGATGATGGCGTCTCAGAGAAATCGAGGGGAACTTTCGAAAATTGTATGGACAACTAGTGTGTTTGTTCATGTTATCATAAGTACATTAAAGCGCTACCATTTCATGAAGATCTGGAGTCGATCTGATGAAGCCGAAAGACAGTCGAGGGAACTCCTCAACGATTTACTGCAGTTATCTAGTATTTGGGCTTGATTAATTTGTAGTGACGAGAACGTTACACTTACATGTTGAATTGTGCGCCATCTGGCGAGTAGTTTTTGAGTTATCTCTACTTATCAAGATTGAAGTCGGTTATTTTTTTTGTAAAAAGCAATTATTATTTACTAAAAACAGTATTTTATTATTTCCACAAACTATACACGAACTCAATGGGAAACATTTTCCTTTAGTGTCCGAGCCTTGTAAATAAGTTATTGAAGTTGATAAAGTGTTAATACGCCTAAACCAAACTTAACTATATTACCACAGGCCATTAGGTACCGTTGTTGCTCGGCCATTACAGGGATCGATATTGTTTTATACTGCTATCAGATTTTGTTACTCGTCTGTGTCGCCGAAGGTCAAATTTAAGCTTTATTTTATTATATTTACTAGCTGACCAGGCAGACGTTGTCCTTCAACCTATATTTATGTCTCAAGTTCTAAGCGGCGTATTAGGATGAAATGTGTATACCAAAGTTTTTACGAAAGATCTTCAAGTACTTCAAGTAGGTATACAAGGTCTGTTCAAAAAATATCGCGACTTTTATGTTTAATCGAAAATTATTTATTTTTTCATCAATCTTTATTTTGTGTCATTTAAAGTAATCCCCGTTAGATATTATACACTTGTGCCAACTTTTCTTTTACTCCTCGAAACACTTTAAAAAGTCGTTTTTTGTGATCTAGTTCAGCTCCTCCTGCGATGTCGTCTTTATCTCGTCAAAGGTAGTGTATATAGTGTCGTCTTTTTATGGGCCTTTTCAGTTTCGAGAACAAGAAAGAATCACAGGGTGCCAATCTGGAAAATACGGTGGCTGTCGAATCATTAGAGTGGTTATTTTGGCTAAAAATCATGCACAAGTAACGATGTGTGAGTAGGGCCGTTATCGTGATGCAAAAACCAATTTTTGTTCTTCCACAAAGCCGGGCGGAATGCTTCGCGGTAATTGCGCATAACTTGCAGATAATATTCCTTATTGACAGTTCTACCCTTTGTCAAGAACTCATGATGCACCACGTACTGCAATCCATACTATTTTCTTCGTTTCATTAATGCTTTCGTCTGTTCTTGACGTGCTCGGGCGTCCGACACGTTGTTCGTTGTTCACATCTTCTCGGCCCTCTCAGAACATTTTGTATCACCGATAAACGTTGCTTGAGTCCAAGGTAGCTTCTCCATAAGCTATAGTCAATATTCGGAATGCGTCCGCGCATTTTATTTCGTTTTTAACACAATATTTAATACAGATTCTTTGATCCATTTTTTCGAATAGGCACAAATCGCAGCAGAGCCACGACACGTGCCATTAAATCAGCTGTCAACAATTACCTGAAGCCTGAATGTTCAAAATGACCGAAATTCTCGGCATAGATCAAAGACATGTGTACCAACATAACGCCACAAAAAAATTAAAAATCGAATATTCCTAGCATGTTCCTAGCATAGAGGTTCCTAGCCCACGGAAATTAAAAAGTCGCGATACTTTTTGAACAGACTATGTATAATTGCGAAAACGGCATCAAACATGTAGTACTTAGCTTGATGCCCGCATAAAAAAGGAGAGAGGCGGACAAAAATTCTAAAAACAATATTTTTGTCTTCATTAACAGGTTCTATGAAAACTAAGTAATAAATAATAGAATCAAGTATAAAATAAACCAAAGAAACCAAATAAATATTCCATTTTACGTATTTATCCTTAGGTACATATGAATGGTTTTTTTACTTTCTATAGATTGTCGTCAACCTCGAGAACTGCTTATTATTATTAATCTGAGTACGTAGATACAGTTTTATGGGAAATTTAATGGAGATTCCAAATATGTACACATTTATTAGGGAATCTTGGATAATATGGATGAAATCGGCGAAAGAATGTCACGGGGGTGAATCCGGCGGGGGTGGTTTTTTTGGTACGCCAGCGGTTTGACATAAAAAAAAGACGTGTGGCACTCGGAGACTGCCGCGGTAAAGCTATTGCATAGCATTATATATAAATTAACAAAACAAAAAATAATACTGCATTTGTGATAATAATAATAAAATGAATGTATATAGAGTAATAACTCTTTCACAATTTTTTCGTTACTTTCTTCATTAATAAATGCACTTTGTTTATTCATATTTAAAACACTTTGTACACAAATTATACGAGTACAGATATTCACTGTTTTACAGTGGGCCAAGAAAGTGGTGTACCAGTTTTCATTTAGTTGCCTAGTTATCAAAAGTTACATCAAAGTTCATAGGCAATATTACTGAAAGAGACGCATAATAATGACGTAAGCCTAATTGTTAAGAATACGTACATCATAACGTCACATTATAGGTGCAAGACATTTTAATCTTTATTAGAAACGGATAATGCATTAATTTGTGCAAAGAAGATTTAAATATTCTGAACAAAAGCATAAGAACTATTTCAGTTGACAAAATAATTATTTTTAAAAAGAAAATTGACATTTGACATTTAAGTCCTACAACGATCTTTTGGCGCGTGAATGACGTGTGGGTGACAGAGACAGTGCCTTACAGTTTGCCTTGCCTGTATGGCACTGTCTCTATCACCCTCAAGTCATTATAGTGTCATTATTTTATGTCCTTTGATTTAAATCTAAATACGCGATAATTCGACTATTATGAATACATGTTGTCGATTCCAACGCCTTATTTAATCCAGATCTACATGTAATTATTCTTAAAATACCGAACCGACGGGGCGAAAATCAAATGTTTGACAGGTAAGATTTGTATGGGAAATTAATTTTTTTTTTAGTATTTTCCTCGCAATTTTTCCATATTTTCTCATCGCTGCAACCTTCCCTGAACTTCCACGAATATTTCAAGACTAAAATTAGCCAAATCGGTTTAGCCGTTATAAAGTAAAAGTTAGTTAACTCAGTTAAAAGTTCTGGTATTTATCGATGTGTGGGTGCACAGACATAGTAACTATGTCTGTGTGTGGGTGATGGGGGTGTAATAATTTTTTCGTTACGAAATTTTTGCATTCGGTCCCCGCGCCCAAGGCCCGCGATAAAAGCTATGCAATAGCTTAAAATTATGACAGCAAAAAGTGCAACAGTTGAGAGGTTAATATATTTTCAAATTATATCCTATTATAGATTTAAAGAAGATACATTTTTATTATAGGTAGGTAGGACTTATAGCTTTAGTTATAGCTTTCAACGACCATTTTATATTAATTTCAGTATAAAATCAAATTCAATAATAAATTTACTTTTAGGGTTCCGCAGTTTACTACGAACACTTATAAACCTTAACTTATAACAAGGTACCGGCGGCAAATAAGGCCCACCTAACTTTAAATCTAAAAAACTCAAGAATTATTCCAAAAAATCTCAAAAAAACTAAGTTCAGTACAGAGGGTATTTATTTATGAAAAGAATAAAAGATACTTAGTAGCATAGAAATCAGCATACAAAAAAATATAACAATTTTTAAATACTCTTTCTATGGGCCTTAATAAACCACCAAGGTAAATTAAGGCCCACAAGTAAAATCTTCCTTTCTTATAAAATTAATCACGGAATTTGAAAGTTTGTGCCCTTTTCAGGTATTGATACTGGTATTAGGTTATCACAACACTTCTTATGTTATAATTTTTTGAATGCCACTTCAAAAACATCATTAACCAGTTTTTTTCCGGCGAGGCCAACGTCTTTGCTGAAGATATGTTTTAGCTTATATTTTTCGCAAAAGATAAATGCTTCTCTATTAATTAATAAGCTTAAGAGTAAGGCGCGAAAAGGCGCGCCGGTTACAACCACATAGAAATATTGCACACATTGACAATCAACATACAAAACATATGTGGTGTACAAATGTTGTTATGGTCCTCATACTAAAAGTGAGCTTCTTGCAGCTTATGAAAATGGCGGAAGTGCTACAACCCCATTTTGTGAGTGTTGCAACAACAAAATAAAACGAGATAGACTTTGTACGTTACATGGGAGATAAAGGAATGATCCTATTACGTCTTTGTAGTGGTGAAAATTATGTTGGTCTGATTATTTTTATATAAGTCTGTGAGCAGAACGCAGGTTTTCTTGTGAACAGAGCTCGTCTAGCAGGTACCTATCTCTGTTCAATGTTTGAGTAGAAAAGATTTATCGAGTTATATAAGATGGGGAGGGTAATAAGGCCCAAGACCTACTGCAGCGGGCTTCATTAACCACTTAGCAATAATTTATAAAACCGTTAGTTTCAAACAAATTGCTCCTATTTTTGGTTTAACCCACAGAAGTTGCTTATCGTAATGACTAAAGTTTGATAAAATGACGTTACCTTATCGCTACATAACCAATAAATCAAAATATTTACAATTTTTTGTCATCAATAATTATAAAAACGAGCTCTGAGGCTCAGCCTCTCACAACTTGTTCGCTGCTGGCAAGATGGTGGCGTGAGCAGACAACAAGCTATCGTCGCAATGTTCCTATCGGTCTTATGCATGCATAAGTGAAATTTGAAGAGGAGTAGAAGTATTTTACCGCGAGTTTTGAAATGTGGGCCTTATTATACCCCGGGCCTTATTTGCCGCAGGTACCTCACTTATAGTCCTTACGTCAATTCGCGGCTAAACTCAAATACAAGGTATTATTAAGTATACCTAGCTGTATTTGGCGAGTATTATACATAATATAATCTAAGCATACATAGTAATAACAAAAATCTCCGGCGACTTCCCTATATGTGAAATAGAGGTGATATTTTTTCTCCACTGACAGATAATATGAACACTTATTCGATTTAGTTTTTACAAATACTTGTTTCTGTTCAGACTTCATGATTAGAACTCCACTGTGCTTGAGAGTCTAGAGGAAGACCAAGAATGTTGGAAATTTAACTAGTTCGAAAACATCCTTATTCAGTAAAATTTGAGTTGGAAGTACTTTAAAAACGGTCCCCCTAATACCAAACAGCAGTTAAATGGTTTTGAAAATGATAAAAAATCACGACAGTAATTTGATTTATAAAAAAGTTAAAAGGAAAACTATAACAGATTCACTTTAGTTGACGCGGTAATAAAATCGGTTGGGTTGGTAATAAAATCTACTACAGAACCCTACATCACGCGTCAACTGACACGTACTTGGCTGCATGATTTGTTATCAAGAGGAATTCTTCAAAAAGAATTTTCGGGTGGGATTTTCCGAGTGTTCCGGATTATATTGGATTCTTATCCACTAAGGCCCCTTCAGTATTCCCCGGCAGGTGAAGTTATAAGTTCTATGCAAACTCACCTCGGTAAAAATATTATATCTACCAATCCAGTGGATTATCTTTTACTTATCGCCGTTTACATACCGACAGATTAAAATAAAATTATAATGTTAGATAGGTTTGTTAATTTATGGCTCTATGTAGGTATATTACAATATTTAGATTTTCTGGGCCCAGCGTCACACAGAGCACAGGTGAAAAGAAAAGGTCTCAGCATGATATTTTTTTAGTCAAAAAATTGTGATAAATCGTATACAAAAATTGTTTGTGAGATTACGTATCAAATATCTTTCCAATTGGCAATATTGAAGCGGCCTAAGGTCTTGCACTAAATCCGACGCCATCAGGTTGAGGTGTCTATGGTGCTGATAGAAACCAATCCCTTCTCTGTACCCTACCTACCATCATCATGCTTGAATCAGCCACCAAACCTTGCCAGCAAGCAAGAGATTGACTCGCTGCTTATGTATTGTGTTCCGGCTTTCTTGGTCGGTAACGCATCGGTGATGATTTTGGTACTACTGGTGGGCGACGATGACCACTAATCATCATCACCACCAGCAGCACCACCCTTCCGCTGCCGCCCATGACAACTGTGACCGACCATCTTTATTCTTATTTGACTATTTATCTTTTACTAACCGGGCTAACCATCCAAGTCCCTCTTTTAATCTTGTCCCAGGTCAGGCTCAGTTGTAATGGGCGGCCGCGGAGCGGAAGAAATGCGCAAGTTCGTTTTCTATCTTAAATCCATAAAAGGCCATATAGTTTTGTTAATTAATTTTCCCTTTGAAACATTACTATATTAGTCATTCTTAACTTTAATCCCTGTTATAAAAAGAATGTCAATGTCATACGATGAACTTGGCAATGGCAAAAACTTGGTATACCGATAGTAAATTCAAGGACAAGGTCTTAAATTGACTCGTAAGTTCTTTACCGACCTTTCCATATCGGCGAGGTGAGGCCGAAAGCGGAAATAATAGCACTACACACGCAACCCTTACATTTGCCGGTCGTTTCTCACTGATATTTCCTAACCCTGCCATCACATTATGCGTTCATTCCTAATTCCAAGGTCTTAAAGCATCTATCTTAAATCATCTGTAATTATAATCTATACCTAATTGTATTTCTGTATTGGATTTTATCATCGATATGGTCAAAACAATCGTTATACTAACCATCATTCATATACCCTCCGCTATTTGTTCTAACCATAATTGGGTACTTGAAGTGTCGGTTTCAGTTGTCATGGGCGGCAGCAGGGTAGTGGCGCATACCTACTCGTTTAATAAGTATATAGTGTGGCGACGTCGCCATGTCACACGGTGACGTCACCGTAGCCTGAATTGCGCTATCGAAGATTTGTGCATCGCCGACATATATACAATGCCCCGAGAACTTTCACTTGGGGCCTCGGCCACCGCCCAGGCATGTCATCTCACCTGGCGGGAGATCTCCCTTTGGCCAAAATAGGTTCGAAATGCATAAAAAAATTAAATCACTATCTGTCTTCCTGTTCGTGTATCATGTGGATACCATTATAAGAACAAAGGATACATTCTATCAGCAGAAACGGACATCAAATAAGTATACATAAGTTCATATTATTATGGAGGTTTTGTTCATAATATTTTCACTGGTTCTACCTATAGGTATATCTACCATCAAATTTAGCAAAGCATGTATTAATTAAGTAACCGTTAATCGATAAATAGAGATAGGTAAACATGATATGAAATAAATGAAAACCAACTCTTCGGGATGCTGATAAAAGGCCTACTTATACCAAAGTGGGCTCGGTTTATTGGTCTGTACCTACAAGAGCGTCATTAATGGAGTGGTTACATTCCATTAATCCATTAACGCGATAACGTAAGCAAATATGATACAGCATACCTAGATTGTACTTGCTTCAGTAATTAGGCATTAAATTTTCATCCTATATATAACTTTTTCTACTTACTTAAATGTATTTTACGGAATTTCTAAATACACAAATAAATAGTTAAGTAGGTATGTAGGTACTTACCTACCTCAAATTTTGATATGCTTAAATAATCACATTAAGCCTTGTTCTCGCTTAAATTAAACTTTAAAGTCATGTGTGAGTTATTGAAGTTATTATACGAGTAGGTATTTCAATTATTTCCAAATCAACTATGTAACGTTTTAGGGAAGAAGAAAATTGTAACGAAACGTGTATGATAAAACTGTTCTCGGCAACATTGTCAAAGTAGTAATTTTTATAAATTTTGTTATTTATTATTTATTTTTAAATAAGGGGCAGTCAAGTGAGTTTTGATGGTTTTGAAGCTTATTAAGCTAACAAACCAAATTTTGGTATTAACTTGTAGTATCATAAAAATGGGATCTATTAGATCTCGTTTTAAAAGAAAATAATTTAAAATCTAAAGGTGGATTATACCCTGTAACATACCATTTCAGAATCTGGGTGAAATGGGCAAGTTTTTTTTTAAATTGGCATTCAAGCCACCATACATTTTTTTTTAACCACGGCAGAGTAAAAGTCAAGAATGAAATATGAAAAAACCTTAAGTTGGTATTAAATCTTAATTTAAAAAGAATCCGTGCTTTTGTTATAAAAATAATTGATAACATTCGATAGCACATCTATCCAGGAATACTATCCAAAAAACAGATACAAAAAATGTCTTCATTTGTAGTCCTGGCGTCAAAAAGAATGGCGAAGGGTGGAATAATTTTAAAATTTCGAAAATGTCGAATATCTCAGAAACGGAAAGACTTTTACTGAACATAACATTTATTTATCTGAACCGGCATGATGCCCTATACACGCAGGTGCTGTATTATCCATTCATAACGGAACACCCTGTAGATATAAGATAAGTATAAGATATTTACATCACTAAAGTACATTTCTGTCACAATAAATCGATTTCCCATCATCACAATGGTGCGAAGCCTGGCAAACTTCATCCTGCAGCGAAGTTAGTCGAGTGCCACTCATTAAACCGAACTCGGCCAGACTTTGGGCTGACAGCTTGGTAATGAGTTCGGAAAGTAAAACAGCACATCGCACATTCCGTTCGAAATTTCACATTTAAAATTTATAGGATAGGTACGGTTCATCACTAATGTATGTTAAGTATCTACATATTAATATGCAAGCAGATAACTTGTACTTTTACCCCTTTTAAGGAATAATCCACGAACGTAAGAGCTAAATTTGGTTTGGTTAAACATGGAAAATTTTGCTAAAAAAAAAGGTCTGATTTTATTCATTGCATGTATTAAACTGAATTTCATATATCTGTAATAGTATAAAGGACCATTTCCAAATCATATAAAAATACGTTAGACTATATAATTTTATTTGAGAAAATGAGTAACTTCTGGGGGCCCTGGGATCTTGGTCCATCTGTCTATTCTCAAAGATGGCCTACTCCTTTCTTATGACATCTCGGACATCTCTCATTCTCTCATAATTTCTCTTCTAAAGAACCGCACCACTCCACACCGCGCTAATCATGCTTGTTACTTGATTATGCTTACAAAATTTGCCCCAAATAGTCAGGCAAACAATTATCTATCTACTACGAGTAGGTATAAACAATCATTGCAAAATTAAATATAAATTGAAATATGGACGTCATTATAATACCACGTTCATTAACAGTGGGTAACTTTTGATTAGGTACCTACTGCTACTCAATTTCAATTTATCAATTAATACGAAAGCATTTTCAAATTGATGTGTCGTTAATTATTTTGTGTATAGACAATTTATTATGAAAATTATTTATCAATATGAAAACCAATATAAGTTAATTTGAACTCTAAGCTGAAAAGCTTCCTCAAATATGTAACATCCATTATTATTTTATGGAACCTCGGAGGAATTATAAACTATGGAGAGATAGTAATAAATTGAATGTTTTCTATACACCGGTAGGTACTCTTTTAACTTACGCACGTCCGCGCGTGACAGAAAGAGATAAACATATATAATCCATATGTCCGTCAAACATTGAGGTCGCCATTTCTTTACAGCATCAATAGGGTACTTTCCGTAATGAAAAATAAGCTATGAAATTTGATAAAAATAAAAATTTATGTAGAAATATACTTTAATATTCTGTTTTTGAGTCATAAAAGCACATAATCATTTTAATAATATAATATTTATTAGGATATAGGGATATACGACGTAGTATAAACAATAAATATTTAAACGGGTTTTATTAATTTTAAAGACATCACTCAAACCATAATTTTTTATAAGGCAATGACATACATCTTTTCTTCTTCTATATGGCATTCTACCTATAAACCTACATCAGTAGCTCACTGTGCTTCGTATACTTCAATACCTCCCCTCGAAGCTGTGAGCGTATCTGATCAATCAACTTAATCACACATCATACCAAGATTACGCAAACACTCATGATGTTTTGTTGCACCTAAACCTTTCGTTAACACATCTGCTGGCATTCTTTCAGTACACAAATACTTCAAACATATCACACCGCTTTCACACATATTTCGAATGAAGTGATGCCTAACATCGATATGTTTCGTTCTCGAATGAAAATTATTTGTTTGCGCAAGCTTAATCGCACCTTGGTTGTCATTGAACAATGTAACAACCTCACAATCGACACCTACATTGCTTAACAACCCTCGTAAATACAAAGCTTCTCTAGTTGCTTCCGAAAGTGCTGTATACTCAGCCTCAGTGCTGGAGAGGGCAATAGTCCTCTGCTTTCGTGCCTCCCAGCTTATTAGACAACCAGCCAAAATAAAAGCAAACCCGGAGTAAGATCTACGATCAATCGCATTCGAACTCCAATCGGCATCAACCACACCAAACAACGGTAAGTTAGTCCTCTCATACATCAAACCATAATCAGACGTACCTCTGAGATATCTTAACACACGTTTCGCTGCCTTCCAATGCTGTTCATTATAATTATTATTAAATTGACTTAAGTAGTTTACGGCATACGCGATATCCGGTCTTGTAGAAATCGCTAAATACATTAATGCACCAATTAAACTTTGGTAAGGAAATTTCTTCATAACATCATTCTCCACATGTTCAGGCTTCTCTAACTGCACATGACTTTCCATCGGTGTCCTCACAGCCTTACACTCACTCATGCCAAATCGATCTAAAATCTTTTCTATGTAAGACCTTTGACGCATGTAAACTCTGTTATCATCATCTCGTTCAAACTCAATACCTAAACAAGTACCAATTTTCCCTAGATCTTTCATCTCAAACGAATTCTTCAATTGCACTTTTACACACACAGTCATTCGTCGCTAATATTATGTCATCTACATAAATAGCAATCAACATAATTTGCTCTCCTTTCTTTGAGACAAACAAACATGGATCTTGTGGCGTTGCCTCAAAACCTATGTTCTTCAACTTACTTACCAACTCTTTATGCCATTGTAAACCAGACTGACGTAAACCATACAATGACTTTTTTAGTAAACACACTACATCATCACATTCATTCATCTGTTTCTTCCACATCTTAGCTCTTTCAATGATATTCTCATCTTCAACTATTATACCCTTTGATCCAATCTTTCTCTTAGTAATTATTTTATCTAATACATCTTGTATTTCATCAGGTATTTTCATATACACTTCTTCGTCTAATGTTCCATTTAAGTAAGCAGTCACCACGTCCATCTGATGAATTTCTAGACCCAATTCTGCAGACAATGCTGCTATCAATCTTATGGAACCACTTCTTACAACGGGAGATGAAATCTCATGAAAATCCTCCCCTGGCCGTTGAGAGCAGCCTTTAGCAACAAGACGAACTTTTTTCCCAGTAGTTTTAGTCGTAAATACCAATCTGTTGCCAATTACTCGACGATCACGTGGTCTTGGAACTATCTCCCACGTTCCATTTTTGATTTGTGCTAGATATTCATTTTCTAACGCTTTTCTCCATTCTAAAACATCATCCGTCATTTCAGCTTCTTGCCAAGTCATTGGTTCATTTGTCACAACTCCTGCTATCATTCTTACTTCTGACTTTTCGTCTTCAGACTCGCCTACTTTACTTCGTCTGTCATCATTTTTATCCTGATTTAATCTATACTCTTTTTTCGGTCTTCCTTTCATACCAGTACGTACGATTCTTGGCCTTCCTCTTCCCCTTTTCGTAGGTTCTAGTAATATATTCCATGTAACGGAGCCTTCTTTCCTAGATAATAAACTGTTATCTGTACAATCGCTTCGATTATCTATATCTTCACGTATATTTTCCAGAGATTTTCTCTCCTTAGATCTGTCTCTTGTTTCTTGAACGAATGAATCTTTTACTTTCTTGTCATTCAAAATTTCTTCTTTTTCATTCAGATCTATTTCTATCTTTTTATCTTCATGATCTTCACTACCAAGAATCTCTTTATATTCATTGTTAAATGCACTACTTTTCATAAAATTAACATTTCGTGTTATTATAATCCGCTTTGTCTTAGGATCATGTACCCGATAAGCTTTAGATTCTCTATCATATCCCATGAATATTTCAAGTTCCGAATCAGATTCAAATTTACTTTTATGTTTCCCTTTCTCTTTGTAGTAAACCTTTGCTCCAAATACATTCATGTAACTTACTGTAGGTTTTTTACCCGTCCACAACGTATAAGGTATTTCACCTTTTAATGTAGAAGTAGGACAATGATTTCTTATGAAATTGGCTGTATTCACAGCTTCAGCCCAAAACCCTGGAGGGCTACCAGCCTGACGCATCATACATCGCGCCATTTCAATCAGCGTTCTATTTTTTCTTTCAGCTACACCGTTCTGCTGGGGTGTATATGGCACTGTCAATCTCCGTTTAATACCTTCTTTCTTCAAGAAATCATCAAACTCTTTATTAATATATTCTCTGCCATTATCTGACTGTAAATTCTTTATTTTCCTCCCTGTGAATTTCTCCACATACGCTTTATATTCTTTAAATATGTCAAAGACGTCATTTTTATTAGCAATAAAATAAACTTCACACCAACGAGATCTGTCATCTATGAAAGTTACGAAATATTTCTTCCTGCCAAATGACTCATGTCTCATAGGACCACACACGTCAGTGTGTACTATTTCCAATAAATCATTTGTACGATCTCCACTTCCTTTTGGGAATGGTTTACAAGTCTGTTTCTGACTTATGCATATCTCACATTCTGACAGTTTTTCATTGTCGTCAAATGTCAAACCATGAACTAAATTGTTCTTAGCCATAGCTTTCAAATCTCGTTCATTGAGATGTCCCAATCGCTCATGCCACATATCTATTGGCTTTTTCACCAACTCAGCATTATGAGCATTCTCTTCACTCAATCTAACATGATATAAGTTACCAACACGATCCGCTCGTATATGAACCTTTTGCTTATTATCAATGACAATTGCGTCATTTCTTCTAAAATGAACCTCAAATCCACGATCAGTCATTTTTGCAACCGATAGGAGATTTGTTCGTAAATCTGGCACGTAGAACACTTTTTGAATGTCTACTTGACGTTTTTCACGCCCGGTATCAACTGCAATGCTAACCTTACCCATTCCGGTTATTTGCGTACTCTGATCATTCGCCAAATTTAATTCATTTTCCATCCTTGTAAATCCTTGAAAAATGCTTTTGTCATTACACATGTGTCCCGTACATCCACTGTCGATACACCAAATAGATTTTCTGCTTTCACCCATCATAACCTTTTCGGTCGTACTCAATAACGTCGTATAATCCTGCCGTTCCGAATTGCACGATTTTGCGTGATGTGCACTCTGTTTATGCTTCTTGTTTACAATTTTAGTCTTACATTCTCTCGCAATATGTCCTCGACGTCTACAACGAAAGCACTCTACGTTACTTTTGCTGTTGTGCGGAGTTTCATTATGCATGCTCGTATTTTTCTGATGCGATTTTAATTGATGGCGTTTGACTACCATAGCTCTCTCGTCTGTAACTGAAACTTTTCTGCCCTCATAATCTTCGACAATCTTTACTTTCAGTGTTTCTGTTGATGGTAATTCATCTCGTGATTCCATCGCAGTTCTAAACATTGAAAATGAGTCAGGTAGACTATACAGCAGTAATATCGCCAACAATTCGTCAATTACCACTAATCCGATTTCTTTGAGTTTTTTCACTACTTCAAAAAAATCTGCAATATGCTTACGTAGGTCACCGTCTTCCGGCATTCGCGTCAGTACGAGCTTCTTTAATAATGAGGCTTTACGCGCAGGTCCACTTGATTGAAACATTGACTTCAGCTTGTCCCATATTTCCTTCGACGTTTCCAAACCGTCTAGTGCTGCGAGCTCACTAGGACTGACAGCCAACAATATGTCCGATTCTGCCTTTCCGTCCATTCGTATCCAGTCTGCATATTTATCATCGGTACAAACCGGTTTAGGAATAGTACCTGATACGTAATCCCACAAGTCATTTTTCTTCAAAATAGCTCTCATGTGAATCTTCCACGTATCATAATTCTCCGCCGTCAACTGGTCTATTTTTATAGAAGCAGCCATAGTAACAAATTTTCTTCACTACTATAATTCAATACATGAAATCAATACCCACTGGATTACCTGGCCTATTTTAGCGACCTGGGCCCATAACCTATTAGGATATAGGGATATACGACGTAGTATAAACAATAAATATTTAAACGGGTTTTATTAATTTTAAAGACATCACTCAATCTCTTTATACGTCCATGACTCAAACCATAATTTTTTATAAGGCAATGACATACATCTTTTCTTCTTCTATATGGCATTCTACCTATAAACCTACATCAGTAGCTCACTGTGCTTCGTATACTTCAATAATATTGAAATTTGAAATTTTTAATCGGTATGTCACGTGACCTAAAACACGAGAGGCATTGGTGTGACCCGTGTGACGTCATAAAGGCAAACCTATTCCTCCAAGAACCAAACTGTCAGTTCAGTTTCGTGCATAACAATTTGAATGATCAAACTTATTTGACCCGGTAAGGGTGGCGCTACTGTCTTGGTATTTTTCTGACAACAGTATAACATTTGCATTAGTTCCAATTTTGGCCACCGGGTCAAATAAGTTTGTGGCACTGTACAATTTACCATTATTACGTCATCAAAATGGCTGACAAGTTCTGACAGCGTTTTTCCGGAAATAAAAAAATAATTAATATTTTGTTTTATTCTAAGGCGAGAAAGCGTGTTTATTTTGCCGAAATATATTTTTTGTTGCTTTTTATTAGGAAAATCAAACCGTACCGAAAGTACCCTATTAGTGATGTGTACGGAAAAATTGATTCTATCGATAGATTGAATTGTGAAACAACGTTACATTTAGAGATTGCATTTATGACTCAAGTCAGCTGCATTAAATTGTAACATTTGAAGTCATTGGTAATATTTATGGAAAATAAATAGGGCGAAATGTATTTAGAAATCAAGGACAATGAGAAACGTTTTGAAGTAGGTTTTTACAAACATTTTTCGAAAGTCAAATTACGCCATCCACACTTCCAAATAACATTCGTTTGTATAATGTTTAGAACAAATTTGGGAGTTTTGTGATGGCTTCCAATTTTCCCTGGGCATAGCCTTTACCCATGATTTTTTTAAGTGTTCATCCTGTGGAAATCTGCAATCAAGAAATCATCACAAAAATAACCAATCTTTTAGTTCCCTATATGATACAAATTTGGAGAAATGTCAAAGAAAAGTTACTTTACTGAGTTTTATTGAAAAATTATAAATATTTTAGCCAACTTATGCTGATCATGGACTATTGCAGCTATCATTAATATTCTTATGTTCGGAAGGATCTCCATTCTCCATATACAAGCATACTTTCTACATCCATGTATACAAGTACAAATGCAATCAAGTTTTTAACAGGCATAGTTTGCTTATGTTATAACAATGTTCTGTCATAATACAATTTGAGTCCTGTTTATTTTTACATCAACACGCATCCTAGAAACGTAATGACATATTATTTACCTTTAGCAAATACTTATAATGTTTCAATGTATCCTCAGCAATGTATCGATATTATCGATGTAAACATGGCTGTCTACAACACTTAGAACACATAATTTGTAAAGGAGATGTTTCAAAATGTATGGAGCCCCGGCCACCTCTTTGTACACCATACTCAAAAATGGAGAAACACAATTAAAACAGTTTTCAATCATCCAATTCCTTTAAATTGCTTCAGTTTTGTGGTATAACACAAAAATGTACATTTAAAATTGCAACACAAAAACAAAAGTCTGTCATGGCGGTAAGCTGTCATCACACGTCATGTTGGTTAATTTGATAGAAGTTTGACATATGTACCTACAATTCTGTCATTTAAAGTGACAGTAGACAGTTCGTGATCTATGATCAATGACAACTTGGCAAGACGCCATGTTGAAAATTGATAAAAATGAATTATAAATACAAAATTTGTACCAGAAAAGTATGCATTTTAGCAATTTATCTTTATTTTTCCCAAATTCCATGAATTTTTCTCGATTTTTCGAGGTACTGTACATATTGTGGGCAGGATTTGAAACATCTCCTTTTCGAAAAACAAGACGAAAGAGGATGTCTAATCTGGTCAAAAAGATTTTATTTACACAACAATTAGTAATATTATGGATCTTTGCCTCATGCTTGGAACTCAGGACACATAATTTTATAATAATAGGTATCTATCGCCCACCCTCTGAAAATACAAGCTTATTTATTTCCTCTCTTGATTCATATTTAAATTCCTTACATCAAAAAACAAACATTATTATCTTAGGTGACATAAATATAAATATTATCGAGGGTAGTAATGATAAATACGCAGACGTTTACATGGATATGTTAGTTACGTATAACCTTTTTCCCGGGCATAGATATGACACAAGAATAAATAGCTGCTTAGACCATATTCTTATTAATTTTGATAAATCAAAATATTTACCTACGTGCGCAGTCCTTGATACGACAATCACAGACCATAAAATGGCATTATTATATATATATAATACTGTCTCTAAAACTCCATTGATCCCAAAGACTAAAACCCTTGTTAATTATTCTGACGCCTTGAATACCTTACAAAGTATTGATTTTAGTACCCTCTTTGATATTGATGACCCTGACTTACTATGTAATAAACTAATCTATATTATATGTGAATGCCTTAGTAAAAACTCTAAAATAGTTAAAATTTCGGCTTGTAAAATACTCATTAAGCCCTGGATGACACCAGGCGTTTTGAAATGCATCAGACACCGCAACAAACTTCAAAAACAACTTAAACTAGACGAAACAAATGAAATTTTAAAAATAACGTATCGTAGATATCGTAACTTTTGTAACAATCTTATTAAAAAACTGAAAAAAAATTATGAAAGAGATAATCTAGAAAAATCAAAAACAAATCTCAAAAGCTTATGGAATTGTATAAAAAATATAACAAATATTAAACAAACAAAAACACAAAACCACGAGCTCACAGTTTTAAAACAGACAGCCAATCAATCTGCAGATTATATAAACTTGCATTTTAAAACTATAGGGGAAAAATTAGCTAATCAAATTAACATAGATCGCGCGCTGCAAGATGAGTACATTGCCTCACTTCCATCGCAATCTAATTCAATCGGTATTATTGAACCAAATTTCTCAGAAATTGAATCCATTATTAATAGTCTCAAACCCGAATCGGCTGCTGGGATTGATAAAATACCAACTAAATTTATAAAAATGGCCAGACATATTCTTACTCCGATTATTACTTATCTTAGCACAATATGTTTTCAAAGAGGTATCTTTCCAACACAGTTAAAACAGTCTGTTATACTACCAATCTTTAAGAGTGGTGATAGAAACGATATAAATAATTATAGACCAATATCAATCCTTACTGTTATTTCAAAAGTAATAGAAAAATTAATAAATAATCGTCTTTATAATTTTTTGAATTCATATAACCTACTCTCTAGTTCCCAGTATGGTTTTAGAAAAGGTACAAGCACAGAAGATGCCATCCTTGAACTGACAAGTACTATCACAAAACACCTTGATGAAAGGAAAAAAGTCATATGTATATTTTTAGATATAAAAAAAGCATTTGATACAGTATCCATCCCCATCCTTTTGCAAAAACTTTATAAAATAGGTATTCGTGGAACTTTTCATACCCTAATCAAAAGTTATTTAAGTAATAGAATCCAACGTGTAAAACTTGATAATGACATTTTTAGTAAAGATATCGAAACATCGAATTTCGGGGTTCCTCAAGGAAGCGTGAACGGACCAACCCTATTTTTAACCTACATTAACGATCTAACGAACTTAGCAATAAAAAATGGCAAAATTATCTCATACGCGGATGACACCGTTATCGTAATGCACGGTGACACGTGGCCTGAATTGTACGCTTTGGCTGAATCAGAATTTAGAAAAGTGATCACATGGTTAAAACTAAATTTACTTTCTTTAAATATTGCCAAAACAAACCATATAGCTTTTTCCATTCGTAATCATGGCCAACCGGATCCAAATTTAACATTAACCTCCCATTTTTGTGAATATAGCAATACCCAACCCTGCAATTGCCCAATAATAGAAAAAGTAAACCAAACTAAGTATCTAGGTATTATAATTGATAAAAACCTCTCTTGGCAACCTCATATAGATTTAGTTACGAGCAGGGCTAAGAAATTAATCTGGCTTTTTAAACATTTACGAGATATTGCCGATAAAAAACTTATAACCTATATTTACATGACTCTCATCCAGTCTTTATTACTGTACTGTATTCCTATTTGGGGTGGGACTTTCAAAACAAAATTTATTAGCATCGAACGCGCACAACGTTACATTTTAAAAATCATGCATGGTAAAAAAGTAAAACACGGTACAAACCAAATTATACGCGGAAGCAAACGTGCTAACTGTGAGACAATTATACATTTTGCAGTGTGTTCTTAAAATACACAAAAGTACTAAGTTTGATTCTAATACCGTAAAAAAACGTTCTCAATATGCAGTAATACCTTATTTGAAAACTAAAACAACCCTAGCGTCCAAACAATTTCTTGCACAGTCTATCATAATATATAATAAAATAAACAGAAAGATAAAAATTTTTAATACGCCCTATCAAGAATGTAAAAGAAAGGTTACGACCTGGTTAAAAACCTTATCTTACGAAGAAACTGAATTGATTCTAAAATAATTATTTCATTCATTCTAACCTTTGCTTTAACTTGAAGGTCAAACCCGTTCCAATGCGTTAACATGTTTACCTGTGAATCATTTCACTTGAGTTGATTTTATAATATTACCGTGACTAGGTAGGGGGAGTCCGGGAGAGTTGAACCGCTTTTTTTTAAAGTATCATATTTTCTAAATAAGGAGGCTTAGTGATTCAATTATAATAATAAACGATAGCTTATTTATTTAGGTTTACTTATGCGTATTTAGATTTTCCATTTTATATTACTGACATATGTTATACACATTTTAATAAAAAATGGGATATGATTCAACTCTCCCCACCCTATGGGACACTTGAACCGGGGTCTGGGGAGAGTTGAACACTGCTTTTTAAAGGTAGAAAATAAAAACATTTTACAGCTTAAATCACAAGTTTATTAACCAAAAGGTTACAAAATGAAATGAAATTCTAACGAAACACAGTCACACACTCTTCTCATAAGGAAAAATAAACAATACTTCGACATACTCTTAAGCGTTCCATAGGCATCATAATTGTTAAACATTTTATTAATAAAATTAAATATTTAACGTTTCTCTAATCAAACTTCTTACTCTTTTTTGATAATTCTTACCATTTTGTTTCAATTATATACTTATTCTTATCATTTAGTATCATTAATTAGCCTTAATTAGGACTACTTTCAGTCAGCTGGTAACCAAAAATTGGATCAATGTTATTCTTTAAGATGCACCGTCCTTTATCTCACGTATAGCATTTTCTAATTCTGTAATGATATATATTTTTCTTTTCGGTATTTTTTCGGATGGTTTGTATTGAAATGATATATTTCATTCAATTAGTCTGCAATAAAATATAAAATTACACATAAAAACAAACAAAATACAAATAAGACTCGTTGTATTAAGGTTCCCGAATTGTTTTTAAATTTCGTCAAAAAGTTTAAAACTTATATATCTGTAAAATAAAACTCCAAATATCTTCATACAAATACCATACATGGGAGACATGAACCACTGAGCATATCTCCCGCCCCCCGTCATGGTGCAACTCTCCCGCATATACTACTTTGACATTAAATTCTACCCACAGAAAAAACAATCAACGTAATCGAAACAACACTTAGCACACGTTAAACTATAATAATCAGGCAATAAAATAGTAATATCACACAATACTTACCTCTATAAACACGGCCGCAATATCAAAAGTACAAAAAAATTTAAAATTCACTCCGCTATAACAAAAACACCTTTTCGAATCTGACAGCCAAACAAACCGGCCATTATTAAAAATGGCGCCGTGCTTGTCACTGGCCTCCCGCGCCCTATCAATGACTGTCTTGACGTTTAGTTAGCGCAAAATTTAAGTCGAGTTTTAAAAGGTGGTTCAACTCTCCCATCTGGGCAAGTCTCCCGGATTCCCCCTATACTTACAATAACCGTTTGTCAATTAAATATAATTCAATCACGATACTTCTATATACTAATACGACTATTAATATGCATTTATTATTAATAAATATATACCTATATTTGTTTTATTTATATTATTAAATATACCTACATATCTAGTTATTTATTTACTTCGTAGAATAATTATGCATAATTAAATATTTATTAGTTTATATATACATTTATCTACCTATATATCTATCTATATATACCAGAAAATGAATACCTACACTACTCAGGGAAGAGGGGACTTCCCAAACACAAGTTTTTATACTTAAATGGGGAGATCCCACAACTTTGTAAAATTTGTATTTTCTGGATGAAATAAACGATTTTTTTTTTGATTCCCCAGAATAGCTCTTTTAATCAGAGAAAAGTAGTTAAAAAGCAAACCTGTGAAACGACAATCCCGGGTCATCCTCGGATTTCTTCGAAATATGACTTTTACATAAACCACACATGCCACGACTTGTTGATAGAATAACGTGTTAGTTAATCCGCAAATTTCTACAAATACTAACAAGATTTACTCAAAACTTGTCTCAAAAGTTTACACCAGTTAGTCAGCAACAGGGGCGCGGTCGGTAGTCGGATGGGTGACCGCTAGTGGCAAAAATATCTTGAGCGCTTCCGTGCTTCGGAGGGCACGTAAAGCCGTCGGTCCCGGTTGTTATCGATTGATAGCAGTCGTTAAGCCATGTCGGAGGCCTTCGGGCGGCTTGAAAACTTTCGACACTGGGTTGGCCACTAACCCCTCCACCAATCCGCATTGGAGCAGCGTGGTGGAGTATGCTCTAGGCCTCCTCAGTAATGAGGAGAGACCCGTGCTCAGTAGTGGGCCGTTAGTGGGTTGTAGCTTAGCTAGTCACCGAATTGGTAACTCGAGCTTGAAAAATCGACGCCATCAGCCGCCTGACGTTTTGAAAACACAACGGATGACGTGTAGTTTTCGTTTTTAGCCATTGATCTATATTCCTATCTCTATGTTTTTAGCACACGCCAACTGGACATAAAGTCTGAGAAAGACAGATAACGTATAGATTGTACGTACAACTTATTACTACTTCTCCATAGTTTATCATTACTCCGAGTATGGAACGAAATGAAAAATATTCAGTTGTCAAATATTTTCTTTATGTTTCGGTGCTGTTATTGTTTTATTTGCATGTTTGCTTAATTGTATGGCTCTTGCCATGCTCTTACATAATTAACGATTATAATTCCTTCTGAGATAATAATTGTAGAGGATTGTGTTAAGCTGTGGAAAGACGTGGGTATTTTAAGTAGCAGAAATCATTAAGCGTTTAAGTGCTTCAGAGGGCACATAATTTCGTCGGACCCATGTGTTATTTAAGATATAGGTAAGACGTTAAGCCGTATTGGAAGCCTTCAGGTGGCATATAGATTGGTCTTGAAATTGTTACACTTCCTCGTATCTAAATATAGGTATAAAGCCAAAGGTAACTCATTCACGAAATATCGAAAACCGCCTCAAGTAGAAATAAAGATAAAATCTCTGGATAAAAGTAATAGTTAGTGGACGTCCGCTAACAATGATTTTTATGATTTTTTTTAATATTTAACCCCGAATGAGGTAAACTTGTTGAAATTTTTTTTCAAAAGTGCTTCCACGCGGGTTATCCCAAATCAAAACCTAGTAAGGGACTTGGAACAAATTTTACCGGAGATCAAAAAAACGACTTCTCCACTTTCAACGTATGCCACACCTGACTTATAAAAGTTACGTTGATGGAAATTGGCATTTGAAATATTTTAAGTAAGTTTCGAGGATAGAAAATATTCAACTTAAATTATTGTAAATTATAATATAAATAGAAAAATCGTAGTATTTACCAATCCTCTTTATAGCTGGGGAGCCGAAGAGGGGAATCTGGGATTTACTCGAGCGCGGCAAATTAAGGTACAGGGGATACCTTGTACCCAGTTAAGTACCTCCACCAAATATGAGCCCGATGTATAAGTTCGATTTTTTTTGCACATTATAATAATGGTAGCGAGTTTGCGTCACATCGAAATCGTCAGATTATTGAATGAGAGATTTTTTTAGGTTCACTTAACACCCCCTCAAAAAATCGTGTGTATCAGAATGGCGGGTGTACCTCACGGATTTTAATATTTCTTTCGGAATACAAACGTACCTGATGTGTACCTCAGTGTACCTGTCCTAAAAATCTGTGTACCTCCTTCTATGCAAAGATTTTAAATAAAATAGGTACACCCGCCATCCTGACGTCAGGACCGCGGGTGTACTTCTAATCGGCATAAGTAGCAAAGTAAACTGTTTATGTAGAATTGGTACCTCTTGTGTACCTGCAGAAACAAATATTAAATAAATAAAAAATAGTAAGATTGCTGAGAAATTTAAAAAATGTTTCATTTATACAGGGTGATTTCAAAAACTGTCCCAATATTTAAACTACACCTTCAGAGAGTACAACTGAGTCAATTATTAACGTATAATTTTACGAATTTAAAGTGAAAAAATAACGACTTTATCGACATAAATGGCACCAACTAACATAATATTGTATTCCATTACAACAAATTTTACGAGTTAAAAAAAAGAATTAATAGTACAAAAATTAGAAAGCAACATTTTAGCGCCCCACGCGGTACGCGTTAAAATGTTGCTGTCGATAAAGTCTTTTTTTTAGGGTTCCGTACCCAAAGGGTAAAACGGGACCCTATTACTGAGACTTCGCTGTCCGTCCGTCCGTCCGTCCGTCCGTCCGTCTGTCACCAGGCTGTATCTCATGAACCATAATAGTTACAAAGTTGAAATTTTCACAGATGATGTTGATGTTGATTTCTGTCGCCGCTACAACAACAAATATTTAAGTGGTTTTAAGTAGTTTTAGAATCTAGTAGATAGTTTAGTTACCTTTCGGCGTTGTGCGTAAGATGTGGCTACAATAAAACAATTAAATATTTAAGTGAGGCTTTCATACAACAGACCAGATTTTTTTGGCGTTTTTATACACAATGGTACGGAACCCTTCGTGCGCGAGTTCGACTCGCACTTGGCCGATTTTTCACTTTAAATTCGTACAATTATACATTAATAATTATGACTCAGTTGTACTCTCTGAAGGTGTAGTTTAAATATTGGGACAGTTTTTGGAATCACCGTGTATAAATGAAACATTTTTTAAATTTCTCAGAAATCTTACTATTTTTTATTTATTTAATATTTGTTTCTGCAGGTACACAAGAGGTACCAATTCTACATAAACAGTTTACTTCGCTACTTATGCGGATTAGAAGTACACCCGCGGTCCTGACGTCAGGATGGCGGGTGTACCTATTTTATTTAAAATCTTTGCATAGAAGGAGGTACACAGATTTTTAGGACAGGTACACTGAGGTACACATCAGGTACGTTTGTATTCCGAAAGAAATATTAAAATCCGTGAGGTACACCCGCCATTCTGATACACACAAAAAATCTGACGTGCTCGATTAGATTTTTTCTCTCTCCAACCCTTACGTACGGTCACCCCCATCAAACAAACGATCAGATTAACATAGTACATTATTAAAAATACGTAGAACATTGATGCTATCAATATCTGAAGCGCTCGAGTATGCCCACATGGACATTATTTTTTTACATATTTAAAAGTCTATAGCCGCTTCCCCCACCGATGAAAAGGTATACATTATATAACATTTTTTTCTTCTTATCAACTAAGCTTTGCAACCCAATAGGTGTCTATGACGCTCGAGTAAATCCACATTTAGCATCGTCGGCTCCCGTACCATTAGCCTTCAGGGCTTTAAACATCAATGACGAACGATGAAACTGTCTTTGAGCCATTGTAAACAATAAATATTTGCAAGAAAAAAGCACTAATTATCCGCACTCGCCCGCAGTCTGCGACTTGCTAAAGCATGGTGCGAAATTTATTGCGTATCGACAATTTTCAAAACCTAGTAAGGGACAAGGACAAGATCAAAGCCTAGCAAGGGACATACCCTTGCTAGGTTCTAAAAATGTACAAATAATGAAATAACCACAACAAGCGCAATCAAATTACCCATATCACGACAGGGCGTAGGATTGGTAGTAAAACGGCAATAAACCGTTTAAATCACCGCTGAAAAGGCACTGTAAACCTTACCATTTGGTAATAGGGGTTCCCAATATCCGTCTATTATGCTCAATAAGTTACCTATGTATGTCGTGGCCATATCGTAGATTTGCTCACATCATGAAATGATCGACCATATTATTATCATAAAATGGTCGCATTTCATGAAATTCAACTCAGTTTGGCCGAATTCTATTGTATTCTGTAATTCGCAATTTTTGTTGCTACTCTTTTACTCTAGGCCGAATTGACAAAAGAAACAACATTTACGCCAACGGCCGCCATCTTTACACATAAACAAAGCGCTTGCAGCGCCTCTACCGGTAATTAATGTAACTACTTTACGATATGATAAAAATAATCTTGACCATTTCATGAAAAAGCCGCGCGTTTAGTTGCCCATATCGAGAAACGATTTCTTGTCATTGATCTGCTCAAACCACATCATGATGTGGCCAATAGACAGTTGACCATATCATGAAATGCAACCATTTCATGATGTGAGCAAGTCTACGACGTGGCCACGACATATACATAACCATGTTGTTAAATTAGGTTTTAATTTTTACACGTGGCTTCGCTCGCATTAGAGTTAGAAAATAACCATTAAAATTACCCCAAGGGAAGGTATTTCGAGAATAAAACAATACGAAAGTAACAGACATAGTTACTTTCGCACAGGTATAGATTAAAATACCGACTATTATATTATCTGCTAACTTACTGAATGAAATTGTATGTGAAAAAGATTTTTACACTCGAAAGTCTGTACCAGCACTTCAACAAATATAAACGGTGAATAGGTCTTGGAAAACGCGGCGAAATAGCGACGATATCCGTAAATTATGACAAATGAAATATGGCTTAATGAATCCTTGAATTACGAGGAGATTATTCTGTGATAATGTCTTTAGGCAACATCCCTCCGTGCGAAACCATTCACCCAGACTCGTTAGATTAGGTAAAAACCGGTCGAACTAATACGATGTAACTGTGGAGTTATGTACCCAAGTTATCCATTCAGTATGAAATATTATACCGCAGAACTATTAAATATTACCCAGCCGACAGCGCAAAACTAACACAGATGTAGGGACAATTCTCTCCACCCAGTCACCCTTAGAATTGGTAAATTGTACCTACATATAAAATACGTACTACATAATAAACTTCATCAGTAAATGGAATATTCTGCGTGGATTGAAACCCATGTTTAAATGTCAGCGTTTAATCGTTTAACTACATTAAGCAACTCATTGTGTTCTGATTTAAAGGCAGAAGGCACCTACCGTCTCGAATAGTCCGTCTATACAATTATTATAATCTATGTATCAATGCTAATACCATGGCTAATACATATATAGCTGATCTGATGCCCGCGGCTTAGTCCGCATGAAACTATTTTTGAATGTCTTAAAAAAACTCTCAACCCCTATTTTATCCCTTTAGATATGAAATATGACAAAATGTGTTCTTAGCGGACGTCTACTGACTATAAAACCAATTTTCATCTTTAGGGGAAGGAGGTACAAAATGATCCCCTTATGGGAGAGGAGCTGTAACAATACATCATATAATACATTATAAAAGGGCAAAATAATACGACTCGTGTTACAACTTCAGTTACAATTTATTGAATGATGAAAGTATTGACAACAACAAATCTTCCTTTGCTGTCGTCGTTCCAGTTTCAAATAGGTACCGGCCAGGTCGCTGGCCAGTATCATTTTAATAGAAAACCTGAAAAGAAAGATCTGACTCCTTTCCTCTCCTCTCAAGTCCACTAAAACACTAATCTGCTCAAAAGCACCGCTCCTCTCAATAGCACCTCTCCACTCCACATCTGGCAACACCAGTATGCCAAAACTGCCCTCGCTTCAGCACATCTCATATCACCACCTCCTGCAGTCATTGCTCCTCACAGTTGTTATAGTACGGGCATAAAATTCCTCCGTTACAGTCGGCCATCGTTACATGCGTCCCGCAATTGGCACGCATACCACAGTATTACAATTCAACAAAATCAACACCAAATAACAGACCATAATGACATGGCTCGGTACAACATCTGCATGGAATACATCACCTTTTAAAGCTAAAATAAAAACGATAACTCCTCCATCTAAAATAAATTCGAAAACTCTGCTCAACGTTTCTAGCGACCCTTCATTTGTCAATAAAATCAACTCCAGTTTTCAGTTGCCATAACATAGCAAGGGCCAACAGACTCACGCGAGAAGTCTCGCCGAGAAATCTTGCCGAGAAATTGCGCGAGAACCGAGAAGGCATCTACACTCATGCGACCTTCTCATTCGCATTCTCGGTGGTCATCCGGAATGGACGTCAGTGCAGCGGCTTTGGTGTTGTCTGCATTAGCATACTATAATCTTGTTCATATGAAAATTAGAAACAAAATTAAGAAGAAAAGAAGACCCAGGCGATGGTGGCAGACGCAAATTCATAGAAGTAGAACGAAGTTAGTAAATTTATCTTATTTTTGTATATATTATATAATATGAAAGTGTTTTAATTTTTTAATCGTAACTTGTTATCTTTTGTTTCAGTTTAAGCATGCATACTCAATTGGGTGAACTATTGGAGAATTTAAAAAGTTTACAAGAATGTCAAATATAGATTTTGAAAGGAGATGTTTCAGAAATGTATGGCGCCTGGGCGGGTACACTGTACATTCAATAGGAAGTAGCTCATATTATTTGAAAGCGTTCCATATCATCCAAATTCTTGATTTCACCTTAGTTTGGCGACAATAATTCAATTTATGGATAATATATAGTCCAAGATCCCAGGGCCACCAGACGTCACGTATTTTCTGACGAAGGAAATGTGGACGATTGAGTAGTGTTAGTATGTACTAAGAACGCATGCCTACCTGCTAGCTTGCTCAGACGGCCAATTTTCAGGTATCAGGTAATCAAGGTACATAAAAACATTACTTACCTCACGTAAATTCTCCAAGCTGATTTTTACGTATATTTTAGACAATATCCTTAAAAATAAGTCGCCAATACTCCCAGACACTTTCCGTCGGCCGTATTGCTTTGCAGACGCTTTAAAGCTCCCAAATGTATTAGAGTCTCCAACGCCTGACGCATTTTAATTGCACCAATTACACCAATCACGCATTGCGTGAGATGCGTAAAGCAAATTGGTGCAATTAAAATGCGTCAGGCGTTGGAGACTCTAATACATTTGGGAGCTTTAAAGCTTCTGCAAAGCAATACGGCCGACGGAAAGTGTCTGGGAGTATTGGCGACTTATTTTTAAGGATATTGTCTAAAATATACGTAAAAATCAGCTTGGAGAATTTACGTGAGGTAAGTAATGTTTTTATGTACCTTGATTACCTGATACCTGAAAATTGGCCGTCTGAGCAAGCTAGCAGGTAGGCATGCGTTCTTAGTACATACTAACACTACTCAATCGTCCACATTTCCTTCGTCAGAAAATACGTGACGTCTGGTGGCCCTGGGATCTTGCTCTAATATTGTAACACAGACAGTATGGTGGACAAATCGACTGCTGATGACGTTGATAAACTTGATTTATTCTAATGTCATATTAGGCGTGTCAACATGTGTCAATGTCCAATGCATGATAAAATATAAAATATAAGCCCGATGATCTTTTTGGATTTGGTTTGTTGGATCTGTCTTTTATTATTAACATTATTAAACGTATCTTATCTAATTAAACGGTGCAATCCGTCGCTTCGATTAATCCGAACAAAATCGTGACGATAGATCTCCAAGAGCTATAGGTACTTACTGCTAATGTATAGCAGTCGATTTAATGTCACGATATTCACGTTTGCATGGGTTTTTGTTGAGATCTCAGACTCCGATATATGTATAATGTAATATTCGATCGTCAACGATATCGACATAGGTAACGATCGGTCTGAATCGACGCTGAAAGCAGTTTGGAAACGCCAACTACTAAAACGCGCATATTACTTTATGCCAATGAATACTTAAATAAGTGAAGCTGGATAATTGTATGGCAGTTGCAATTTCTGTACCTATTTAAATATTTTAGATACGACAGAAGTAAATAAAAAACAGCATTTTATTTATTCATATTTTATTTTTTCATTTCAACCATCTTCTATTAATAATATGCCATCCAGGACTGAAGCCGGTGCCTCAATATTTGTCTGTCTTATAATGAGACGATGTACAAACCTTAAAAAGTATGCGCAAAAGCTATTGAACGGAAACAACAAAAAACCAAATCACAAGCAAAATCGAGGTCCATAAAACGAAAGCCGGGTAAACAAGTACTGCGAGATCCAGGAGTCCAAAAAACAATGCCGTAGGTAGATATTCACTTGATCACTATAAATAGCACTAATGTTGTTCACTTCAAAGAAACACTCGGAATGTCGAAAAATGTCACTGGCATTCTAAACTTCAGAGCTCAATAACTAATCACAGACAACAGACACGTTTATATTTATTTTTATTTTGATAGTTCTCTATTTCGGAGTCATGGAACCGCCAATGTTGTTGAGCGTAAAAATATTTTATTGAAAATAATTTCTCTGCAGAGAACGGCTAATCTAATAAATTTTTTGATATTTTTCTGTGAATCAGTATATTTTTCTCTTTTTGTGGTGAAATGTACAAAGTCCTCGCCCAAAATGAAACATCTCCTTTTGCTAAACAAGATTTCTCCATTAATTACCAAACAAGATATACAACTACGAATGGCAATACCGGCCCGAATGCGTCTTGCAATAACATTAAGATACTTGGCCACCGGAGATAGCTTTGAAAGCCTGCATTTTTAACACGCTTTTATTAACTTCACCTGTATGTTTGTATGTATGTTTGTATGTAACTTTACTCCATTTTCTTTAATATCTCCGGTGCCCAAAGGTCTTCTTGCTTCAAACTTATATAGCATCTGCAACTAATTATTCCCTAACTTTCTATACCATTTTCACGAAAATCCGACCACAATTTTCCGAGAAATATCTGTTTTTCCTCATTTTTTTCTTAATTTTATACCTATACTTCCTTTAATATCTTCCGTGCCCCTCAACCGTTGTGCTTCAAACTCATAACTAACTTAAAGCTAACTGATCCCTAACTTCCTATACCTTTTCCACGAAAATCCATCGCGAATTTTCCGAGTTACAACTGTTTTTCCTTGATTTATACTAAATTCGTTCATTTTAAACCTACATTTCTGTTAATATCTTCCGTGCCCCTCAGGCGTTTTGCTTCAAATTCATAACGCACCTATAAACAGTTGATCCCTAATTTTCTAGACCCTTTCCACGCAAATCTATCGCGGATTTTCCTAAAAATAGGCGTTTTTCCTAACTTCTTTAATTTCCACCTTCCCTAGCCTATAACTTCACCTGTATGTTTGTATGTTTGTATGTATGTTTGTATGTAACTCTCCTTCGCATAAAGAGACTACCATAATGATATTATTACACGCTTTATATTAGCTTCACTTGTATGTTTGTATGTTTGTATATTTGTTTGTAACCGACTTCTTTGGACGCGATTTTGACCCACTTTAAATGGCCAGATTTCGTTCAAACTTTGTAGATTTATCGAGTTCCGATGACATTACACTATTTTGATAAAATTATTCCAATTTTCAATATGCAAAATAAGATTTTAATTTTTTTACTCTCACACTACTGCCATCTATCCATTTGCTACTGCCATCTACCCATATTTACGGGCAACTAGCTGTAACTGCGTATTCAGTTTGACTGCGTACATTACGTTTTACTAGATGGCGTTGTTCTTCTGTTTATTTGAATTCTAAGTTATCACAGTAGATAGATCGATAGAGACCAAATAATAGTTTAAAATTATAAAAACAAGCTATTATAAATAAACAAAACTAAAAAGTCGAAAATAAATAATAGTTTAAAAAAACTAAAAAACACGCTTTTTATAGAATACTGAACTAAAAAAATAGAAAATAAGTTTCAATAAATTTAAATTAAGAATAGTGTTAAAAATTTCAACAAACATGAATTAATAATAGTGTAAATAAAGAAAATATTTTATTTAAAAAAAAGCGTGGGGTGCATGGTGTCATTTTGATAATATCTTAAAAAGCACCCCACGCTTTTTTTAAATAAAATATTTTCTTTATTTACACTATTATTAATTCATGTTTGTTGAAATTTTTAACACTATTCTTAATTTAAATTTATTGAAACTTATTTTCTATTTTTTTAGTTCAGTATGCTATAAAAAGCGTGTTTTTTAGTTTTTTTAAACTATTATTTATTTATTTAAAGTATCGCCTCAATCGATTTCTACTATTATTCCTGAAGTATGTGCAGCACTAAATAAAGAATTGGAAAAACAAATACAGGTGAGTTTTAATCAAAATATTTATCACATCGCAAATGTAATCAATCAGTTTGAAATCAGTATTACAAGCAGAAATTAAGCATAATACATAATCTCCAATCTTTCTTCGTCAGTGAATGCGCGCAATTTCTTCGCTAACCCCAATGCATATATTTAACAATCGTCTTGAGACTCCCTTTTTCTAATGCTTTCCTGAAAAAGATTTATTGCTTCCTTCACTTGCTTTCCTGCCTCTTTCACCTCACACTGAAGTTGCGGCCTAGGACGATCAGTCTGCAGTTGTTCAGTCTGAGAATAAAACAATCATTTTGATTTTATTAAGGATATTTTTTTTTCAGATTCCATCATCTGCAGAAGAATGGTTGGAAATTGAAAAAGGATTCAGCGCTAAATTTCCCAGGGCTATCGGTGCAATAGATGGAAAACATATTGTTTTGATATGTCCACCTAATTCGGGATCAGAATATTTCAACTATAAAATCTAGAATACTTGTATTTACATAATATAAGGGCCGTAATATCAATCAAAGTTTAAACTATGCTTCAGAGTTTAGTCACGAAATGGCGCGAGGTGCATCGTAAAATCGTTGGCAACACGACGCCTCGCTGCGCAGCGAGACGTCGCGCGGCGCAGCGGAATGTGTCTACATTCGCCACGTGCTCTTCCTCTTCTGCAGGAAGTCCGATTATACCAAGATCCCAGTCTATCATTATAATTTCACTTTTTTCACTCGCACACTCGACCGAACCGCATCAATTCACCACGAAGTCTGGACGGACGGCGGCGGCCTCGGCTGCGCCTCGCGGCGTCGCGCGGCTTTGGGAGGCGCAGCGCGGCTCTTGCACGCCGCGCGTACCGATGATGCACGGCTGCGTAGCGATGCACCGCGCTACGCCGTGAGGCGTCACGAGACGCAGCGCTGCATGAAGCAACGTATTCTGAATTCTCACAATGAAATGTGTATCTTTTCGTGTAGAAAATAAAGTTCTATTTTGAGCCGCTCTTTGAAAGACTGCGCGCAGCGTCGCGTCGCGTCTCGTCTCGGTGTGAGTTGACCCTTATTTGACGTTTCTTCAAGATAGTGTTTGAGTTATTCATAATAATGTGTATTGGATTTATGGTAGTTGCCTCATAACTTTTGACTGGGTGTTTCGATTTTTATAATTCTTTTTTATTCGGAAGCTGGTGCTTGTCTTGTGATACTGTATAAATTTGAGCGACCTCTAATGGGCAGTTTTTGAGTTATTTTTAATAATGTGTGTTTATGGTCGCTACCTCATAACTTTTTACTGAGAATTTAAATTTTCATCCTTCCATCCTTTTTTTTAATCGAAAGCTCGTCGTATGTTTTCGTATAAATTTGCGCGAAATCTGACGGGTACTTTTTGATTTATCTCTACTTATCGATTTTGAACATTAAACTAATGACGAATTTTTGTTATTTCGGCTCTTACAAATCGTCAGATTATATATTTTTCGTTATCCTTGAATCATTTCTTTCAAAATAAAAAAAAAATTAGCCACGCTCGTCACTGTCAAGATGGCGTTTTTTTTAACAACTTTGTAGCCCTCCCCTTTCATTGCGTCATTCTCAAATTGTCAGATTAGTGGAATATACACTTTTTAGCATGAACTTGATAGCATTAACTCACCCTACCTTAATCTGACGCGCTCGAGAATGTCTGATGATCAATTTTTTTTTACTAATCTAATCCTTTATTCTTGAGGCGCGGCCTTATACATATATGGGGCTCATATTTGGTGGAGGTACTTAACTGGGTACAAGGTACCCCCTGTACCTTAATCTGCCGCGCTCGAGTAAATCCAAAATTCCCCTCTTGGGCTCCCTAGCTATCGAGTCAATCAATCCATTCATGCAGTATGAAACAATGAATATCTCAATGGAATTGAGTACCCAACTGAAAGGTGTTTTTTGACATTTGACACTGACGCCGCCATGACGCCCATGACCGAAATTGATTCAAGAAAACATTATTATTAACAATTATTATGGTATGCTACATTTACCCAATGAAATATGTTGGATAGAAAAGAAATCTTTTTAAAATAAAAAAACTGCAGAAAATGGTCGGTTGGAGTTGGAGGTAGGTACGAAACTATCGTTAACATTGATTTCAAGGACTTCACCATCATCAATACTTATTCATATTTTTTTAACTTTGCTGCGATCAAATCTTAAAAATGACTATAGATAATATTTATTACTCCAATAGGTAGTCCTTCTACTATTCATTATACCTATACATTAATTTTCATTCCAGGTTTTCAAATGTATGGGAAGTTGGCATTGTTCTTTGTGACGAGTGAGTGACCTTTCGGTCTTATAATATAATATTAAGATTAAAAATTAATGTCTGTAACTCATCTCCTTACATAGTGACCTACGTAAGTAGATGAAGTCCGTAAATATGTTACCAAGAAATGAGATCGTCGACCTAACCAAATTAGCTAAAAGTAAAATACCCTTTTTAATAAATAATAATGTTTCCTGCGAGGTTTGTTGATCTGAAGGGCGGAATTCTATTTAAAATACCGAACGGTAAAAATTTACGGAGCACGTAGTTACGTTTCGATTCTCGAATGCTTTAAAAGGCGCAATAAACCTTGTGGTGGCGCGGAGAAAAGACAATTCAATTGATTGATGGACAAGATTACCAAGTAAATAGGTGGAAGAACCTCGCTACCCTCCCATTTATTACTTTGCCTCCACCTTGTATAATACTTTACAACGATTTTGTTCTCTAAACACTGGCATGGCAAAGCTACAACCCGTGAACAAATATTTGTGTGAGATGTCTTTCGCGATGGAGGATCAATCCCGGTAAACAGTGGGGACAAGTAGGTTTACTACCAATTGGGCTATAGGGTGGTCAATTATACTCTTCTATAAACTACAAGTAGTAGGTATGTTCTTTTAGGTAGCCAAACTATGTAATTTTTATAGAAATTAGTCCATGTAAGTACCTATTCACAATTTACAATACAATACAATAGATACAACTATATGTTGATATTCTGTTCTTATTATTGGTAGGTGCTAATATAAATCATACTGTGTTTCATGTACCTATGTGATAAATGCGCTTCATTATCAAAATAATTCACAAAGAGTGCTAAAAACTACCTTTTCATATCGTATTTTGTTCCACTTAATTCAGAGTGTCATGAATTAATAATGAAAATAATATCATTCACTATATCAAAATACCAAAGCCAATGATCTCCTTATGTGAAACACATTGTACACTCAGATCTATAAAAATACAATATACTTGGAAATTGCACGTGACTTCACGCAACGCCGAAGAGTAGGTAATTTACATTGCAAATTAGCTTTAGTTTGTCAGTCACGCGACATGCGGCGGGAAGAATGGTGAAAATTAACATACGCCGAGGAGGGAGACTGCTAAATCGAGTTTCCAACCTAATACAGAGACTGTGTATCACTGGCAATAAAGTAAGTGACATGCACAGGTAAAAGAAAATGAAATCTTTTTTTTCTTTTTTATTTACTTCATTAATCATAGCAAACAAGCTTACTTCTCGAAAGTCCCTGTGTACAGTATCGAAAAAAATATGCTTAAAGACTAGTAGACGCCCTCGCTTCGCTTCGAAAAACTCGTTGCTCCGCTGACTCCGCTTCTATTGGTCGTAGCGTGATGTTATAGGTACATATAACTTAAAAGCCTTCCTCAATAAATGGCCTATTCAACACAAAAATAATTTATATAACCAGTAGTTCCTGAGATAAACAACCACGGCAGCTTTATATTATTAGGATAGATTATGTAGGACTAGGACTAGGATGTAGAGTAGATAGATTACCTGACGAAGAAATAAAATACTTCGTTAAAGGGTATGGCGACGAAGTATTAAAAAGAATTAAGTCACTACTAATGTGCATTTTAATCTTAATCAACACATATTGAAAATTGAAATATTCTTAACTATGTAAGCGTCAGCATCTGTGAATGTTGAGTGATATGCATGCGTTCTTGACGAGCAACCGGCTCTGTGCGGGCCTGCATTTTGCAGCGCAAAAGTTTAAGTGTGTTTTCCCATAAACGAGTTTGCTCCTCAACCATCCCTTGTCGTGAACTGATGGCCCGTTGTTCCTGTAACAAGACGGACGATCATTTCAAAACTATTTTAGAAACTTCATCCGCGTGTATCTGTGCTGTAACCCCAGTGCCGAGCTAGGGGGAAGGAGGTAGTCCGGCCCTACCGATACTTCGACCGTAAATCAAACGATTTCAATTTTCTATGGTATCCTGTGAGTTGTAAGGTTGTAACTTGTAACTAATACTTGAGGCGCCGAGAATTTTATTGAATTGCCACTCGCCGCTAAAAATATTCTTCTACGTGTGCTCACAGTTTTATTTAACTTGTCAGAAAAATTACTTAAAGCATTTTAAATTCTCGCCTGTAATCTACAATGAACCTTAATCACTGAGGCGAAAAGCTGTCATTTATGTAGGTTGCCACTTAAACGAGTGTGAATACGAAAACGAGTGTGTGAGTCGCCATATCGAATGTGAACATAGTATGCGTACTCTGTTACATCTTACTAAAGCTTTTTCTCAATCCATATCTTACAGTTCGATATCCTCATACCTGAGGACGTCTACAGCATACTCTACAAAGCTACTCCAGTTCAGTATGATGGAAACAAAATAGCATGCATAGAGTTCGAACTTTAACAGGGGCAGGGCGCTGACACTGACTGTATTAATATAGCGAGGGCTTTTACACGCTGCTTATTAACAATGTTATCTGCAGCTATAACTTACCGAGCCTTTACAAAAGCCACGAAACTTTATTGCGACTATTATAGCATTTAGAACTTAGAACATGAACAACATTTTAGCTCATAAATAATTTAAAACAGGTTCGACGCTTAGTAGGTACCTAATAAGAAAATAATAATTACTTTCTCAGCATTCTTATTAAACACTAAGTAGTATTTATGAATACTAGAGTAACTTGATTAACCCACAATTCCTTAAAATATGAATTTTAAGTAAATTATTAAAAAATACTAAATGTAAAATGGTCTCTAAGTTATATTTAGTGCCAGTATGGTGCCAGTTTAGATATTGGTAAATAACTTAATACATAATATAAAAAATATTTTAGCCAAGTGAACGTTTGTAAGAAGTATCCAAAAATAGGCTCTGTTTTCGGTTCAGACTAAAAAACTCGATATAGGTATACAATATTATTTTTAGTTTAATAAGGTAAGTACGTTGGGGTAATACCGGACGGATTTACGACAAGTTCGAAGGATGTTGTAAAAACTTAAATTTTGTGAGTTCAGTAAGTGCTATGTCAATGAAATATAGTGCAAACGGATGATGAATAAACATAGCATAATTTAAAATAGCATTTCTCTTCGTACACTCAATATTTTATTATTTATACGCTTAGAAAAACTCGATATACTTTTTTATGAGTATAATCACAATTTGGTCATTAAGGGGGAAGTTCGGACAGTAATTTAAAACTGTTTCTATTGCAAAGAACACAAGGTGTATGACAAGGATATATCCGATCTTTTATGTGCTTTAATATGATATCAATGAAATCTATATAAGGCTACGAACATAGATGTTCCAGATGATTACTTTTTTTTCGCTCTTTTTTTCGTTCGGGCTGTCCGATCTTACCCCTTATTTTAAAATTAGGCGATTTAATGGTTCCCAAAGTTTAGGTTCTCTCGACATTTGTCTCTAATAGAATTGTCGTTAAATTGCTACAAGTGAATGACCTTTACTTACTACTTACTTCTTTATGTACGTATAGGTACAAGTAGTAATTTCAAGCAAATTTATGTGTTTAAATATAAGTAAAACTATGGATATGAGAGAGTGATAAAGGGAAGCCAAGGAGACTAGAGCCAAATTATGAATTGGTAGAATAGTCTTTAAAATAATAAGCGTGTACATTAGTAGAAAATTAGATTTATTAAGCTTTAAGAATTATTTTTATTATTATTAATAAGCACATACATTTAATAATTATAGCTGTTAATTTTTCTTAATGTTCTAAATTATATATTTTGTTAGCGATGTATGCATTTAATCTATTAGGATACTTCAAGTTACGTTGCTTATTCTATAATCAGATTTTTGTTATTATAATCTATCTTGGTTTTTAATCATATATTATAAAAGTTTGACAACCACTACAAATTTCATCACTTGGCGCTGATCGGATATTTTTATCCGATCTTCACCTGAGGAGGATAACACCGGATTTCAGCCTGCAGAGATACTAGACGGATATCAATTAGTTCTATCTAATTACCACTGCTTAAATTTTAGTATTTAGGCAAAATAATAATAAAATACATTATACCTTCGCTACAATATTCAATAAAAAATTGAGGGGGAAGACCGGATGGACAAAAATTTTGGAAAATTTACCTTGTTAACTTTAAAAGCATGTAGCATACGTGCGTCTTGCAGGAGCGACTGGCGACCACTGCTGGGTGGGGCGTAACAAAATTATCTTTCGCGCAGTGTGGCTAACATTGAAAAATAAAGCCAAAATAGTGAGTTATTTGATTCCAACGGTCTTACCCCACCACCGATCTTACCCCAACGTACACTACCTACCTAATTAAAATTTTTCAATAACACAAGTCAAACAGGACATCTCAATTAAACAATTTAGTGTATAGATATCAAATATATATACATACATACCTCTTCCAAATTCTTAACAATTTGTTCCATATCAGCAACCCTTTTCTTCAAGTCCTCCATTTTAGATGGTTGCCGCGGAGACTGCATTGAGTTTTTCATTTCGAATTTTACCGTTTCTTGCAAACTTTCCGCTTTTGTAATCTTTTGCCGCAAATTTTTCCATTCCTCCTCTTTGCTATTCAACTGGTCAGTCAACTCCTTAACTTGATTCTTGAGGGGTTCCATTTGCGATGTTATATTGATAGAGGTTGCCTCGTACAATCGTTTCTTTTGCTCGTATTTTTGCTGAATGCCTTGAAATTCCTCTTTTACGGGTTTTATTTTATCAGCTAATGGTTGAATTTCTTGGCGAACTTGAGATAATTTCTGTGCAGTTTGCGCTACAACCTGAAAATTAAATGAAAAGTACATTTATGTTTTTACGCTAAAAATTGTTTTTAGTGACGCTTAACCACCGCTTAACTATTTACTAAATGATGATAGTCTTGTTTATTCTAGATATAAAAAATATATTTTACCTGAGACAAATCATGCAAAGACTTCTTAGCCAGATCCGAGGGCTTGTTCTTTTCAATTATGTCATCATCGTCTACTTTCGTCTTTTTGTGATTAACCAAAGCCATTTCAACCGTGGGGTCATTAGTACTTAAAATGTGAAGCGTTCTCGTTAAAATCCCCGCTTCGATCTAAAACAATTATAATACGAATACACTACACAACTGAGTCTTTAGGCATAGATGAGTAGGTATGTATTATAGTACACATATCGTAGGTATGTATTATACGTTATAAACGTGTTAATGACCTTTATCCAGACAATAAAATTTAAAATGTGCCTTATAACAAACCTTAAATGTAGAAAGATTAGCTCGTTGCCTTTTATAAACCGTGCTTTTGGTGCGCAAGGAATTTACGTATTTCTTAAGTTCGTCTCCTCGAAGCACCATATCTCCCAGAAGTTCTCGCACCTTTATGGGCCACAAAAAAACAAAGAAGTTAAATTATTTTACGTTGTCTAACAATTTGTTCTCATTCAAGACTACAAGTTTATAAAATCTTAATTCCAATAGCCCGATCGAATCAAAGCGTTTCCGTCGATACCGATCGGAAAAGGAATAGCGTGGAAATTATCCGGTCTGAATCTCTTGACTCCCGACGTAATGAACGATTACTTGAAATGGGAAAATGCCCTTTCTGATCCACGCGGGGCGCTGATGGTTGTCGCCACTCTCATAATAGTAAACGCTGCGGCTATCTCGGTCATTAATCGCTCATGTACAAGTTGCCAAAAGTGGGACGTTTTGACTTTGGGCACAAAACGTGTAAGAGAGCGTGTTAAGAGATAAAATGAGTCATACGCGTGGATAGAAAATTACTACACTTTTTACAGGAAGTAGGCAATTTTTCTTATATTAAACCGTCACAGTGATAATAACACGCATATTCTGTGGAAAAGTACACGTGTTACAAAATGTTCTAGGATTTTTATTTTACTTCATCACCCTTGTATCCCTTTTCCAAAAATCATCTATTAGTGCTCCCCTACATTCCCCAAGGAAAATACCTCCCATCAGCTTCTTGCATTCAGTAGTATCAGCTGTGCGTTGTCTGTCAATCATAGCCACTCAGGAACAAAAGAGTTTTAAAAATTCTGATTAAGATTAATACAAATAGTTGTACTTGAGATTGCAGATCTGCTAGGGTAGCCTCGTTCTCCTTGAGAGTGGCTGCGAGCTCGTGCACTCGGCTGGCGCTTGCGTCCTTGTTGCGCCGGATCACCGCTGCCTGCTGACGGAACGGCGCTAATTTGTCCTCTCTAGGACCCGCCTCCACCAGACGGCGTTGCACCAGTTGCTCCACTTCGGCATTTGCTGCTGCTATCTACGGATATTGATTTTTCTTTTTGTCACACCTGGCCATTGACGCTGAACTAAGTAACTAAGTCTTCTTAGTATATACGTACCAATACCAAGTTAGAGTATCTAGAGTAAGGAGAGTCAAATCTTTAACGTCAAATCGGTCGACTTTTAATTATCTACCTATCTATTGTATCTGTTGTAATAAGATTTTTGTACTATTCACTAAATCCGTAAAAATGCCATGGCATAAAAATGTATTTAAAAACTGGATTAAAAGTAGACACTTTTTGTTAATGTTGCAATTTATTAACAGCTCAACAAATTAATGATCGTTCCATTTCAAATGTCCGTAGCAGCAATGGAATATTGATCACAATTTAAATAGAACTGTATTTCAGTTTGCGGTTAGAGGTGTCATCACGAGGCAAGTGTTGCCAGGTCCTTATTTACGGTAAATGTCCCGATTTATACGGGTCCGTTGACAAGTCCCGATTTACTCTTAGTAGGGTCGACGAATTTTCATGCAAGAATTAACATAAATAAATTCTAAATTCTGTAGTTTAAATTGTTCGAAACTTTAAAATGTAACAATAATTACTTTACAAAAACATTGATTCTTTTTTTCTTCGGTAAATAATTTCTATTTTCTTGTTATGATTACAATTTGAAACTTCCTGGGATTGACTATTTTAACCGTCCGAAATTGGGCACACTGCTGGCAACACCATCCAGTTGGAATATACACAAGGCCGTTACGCGGTACAATCAGATACCAACCTACCTAGGCAGGAAAATTAAAAAATATGTATAACGAAAGTAGGCAATTCCTAACCTAGTTAAACTATATCTACTTTATAGCATGCTTCTTCTGAAGTATTTAAATCCGTTTTATCACAATTACAAAAACAAAATATGAAAAAGGTTATAATCTCTAATTTATACTATTAATATTGAGTAGATCGGAATAGGCCAATTTATTCCTGTTTTTCTAATGAAAATGGGTCACTAAATCTTGCAGTAGCAGTAAAACGTGTCGAAACTTCTTCTCACAAATTGCGATCGTAAATCAAGACTCCATTTTCCTGAATGTCCCGAATAAGCTCCTAGATGCCGGCCTTAATCATTACCTTATCTTGAACTACAATTAAATCGGATCGAGTGAGATGCTGCTCTGTTGCTATCGATTGCATAATATTCAACTCCTTCCGTAGATTTGTAATCTCTTGTGGCAACTTTTCCTTTACCAAGTATGTGTTTAACTGAAACAATATGAAAATCAATGATGTTTTAAATATCTAGATTGAGCGTCGCCCTACAATGAAAACAAAAAAAAACAAGGCAACATTATCAAGCATGTGTGCGTGTAGGCGATGTTTTTCGCGTTCATTCATTGTCTTTGTGTGTGTAATCTGTGCGTAATGATATAAAAGTTGTGGCCAACAGTTGGCCACAACTTTTTGACACGTTTTCGCGGATTCGATGTTCCATCTAGATATTTAATACATCTTTGATGAAAATATTATTATTCTTTAAATTAAATAGGTTTACTTTTTTTCATACAACAGGCATTAGTTCATAAAAATCGTCTGATAGCATCACAGACTTATAAAAAAAATAAGCAGACCTAACATAATATGGGAGAAAAAAGCGTGCCAGTTACAACTACATAGACATGCTGCACACATTGACAATTCCCATACAAAACGCTTAGAAAAAACTATAAAGAGGTCACGACAAGATACAATTGGGTTATTCCCACTGGTCAGATTGATAGACTAGTCTGACCAACTGGAATTTTTTTTCCCGTTGGTCAGATTATGTCGTAATTTAATAAAGTACTGTTGATTACAAAAATCCGAAGATGTCATAATATTTTTTAACTACCTAGGTTTTATATGTGAGATTGTGAAGTTCTTTTTAAGCTGTTTCATGCAAAATCTTTCAATGCTGGTTCCTCGGTGGTGGGCGATTATTAATAGAAATCTCGACCATATTATGCGAAGTCACAAGTACGAGCTGCTCCAGTTAATTGTCCAAGGGAGGATCCAAGGCAAGAGAAGTGTAGGACGAAGAAGAACATCGTGGCCTAAGAACTTACGCCAATGGTTCAAAATGAGCACTCGGTCGCTGTTCAGAATTGCTGTATCAAAGGTGCAAATCACCAACGTGATTGCCAAACTGCGTGAGCGGATGGCACCCTAAGAAGAAGAAGAAAAGAAATGGACAAATACACCGCCACCAAACCAACACATTCTATCTTCACACACTCTCTATACTCTCTCTTATTTCAGACTCATATAAGTAAGAGTTAGGTATTCAATTTGGACGTACCGTCCCCATAAACTGCCAGACATTATCCACCACTTTGTCACACTGAACACATGTTGTTATGCACACTTTCACACTCACGAACACACATACACTGTCACGACATAATCACACCCCTTCATCATACATCGTTAAACACTGTCTTCCATTGTCACAGTTATACATCGTCACCTCATTTTCGGGATATAGCCGTTTAATTGTAAACACAACACCGTTTTATTGAAAACACTCACATATATAGACGTGCACGTCAACACACACTTGGCTTTAGCCCATTAATGGTCTACTACTGATCACGGGTCTTTCACCACGCTGCTCCAGTGCGGATTGGTGGAAGGGTTAGTGGCCAATCCGAGTATCAGAAATTTTCATGCTGCCTGAAGGCCTGAAGGCCTTTGGCCTATGGCTTAATGAATGCTATCTATCGAAAACAACCGAGACCGACGGCTCCACGTGCCCTCCGAAGCACGGAAGCGCTCAAGAAATTATTGCCTCTAATGGTCACTCATCCACCCACCGCACGCGCTCCTAGTTGTTTTATTTTCTCAATCACTTAGGATTGACGCATACCGCCGGGCTATGAGCGCTTCAACTACCGCTAGGCTCACACGCGTGTACATACAACGCGCTTGCGCTAGTCGTTGTAAAATCAATTTAATAAAATATTTAGGTTCATTATTTTACACCTATTGAACCTTTTCAATGCCACTTATATTTATTTCTTGGGAATAATCACTCATTATTAATTAATTGCTAATTATCTCTTATTTAAAATAAAAGTCAATCAAAAATCCACGCGTAGATATAGGAAACGCAACTACGTAGCATCATCCGAGCTTCGACGTGAGTTTGCTAACGCTACGGCTCACGGAAGATATGTGCGCTTCTCACTTCCAAAAAGTAGTATACAACTGTGGTCGCGCATGGATTATATCAAAGGATTTATTACACTTGACATCTAAAGCAGATCAAACATTCAGTAAGTAATACAAGGATAATCGCTGGTACAACGAGGACTAACCATTTATAGAACGCCTGACATAAAGTTGGAGAATAATAAAATACAAAACTATTTTTACCTGGATTGTACTTTTTTCTATGTATTTTTCAGCTGTCAAACTAACGGGAATTTTTTTTCCCGTTGGTCAGACCAATCTGACCACCAATCTGATTAGTGGGAATAACCCATACAATTGTATGTGGCACAAGTACAATTTGTCCAGCAAAGTTCTTTGCTGTCATAGAAAAAACCGTCACGCAAGGCGACACAAAACTGATATCCGTCTGTCTCTTTTTAATGTCACTGTCGTAAATTACATCTTTTCTTGTGTGAGTGCGATAGATTTTTGTTTTCCAAGAATATATTTTATACGTCGCAGGATTATGATGAATTGTGTAAATAAATTTAAGCCCGCGACGTGAGTGAACGAAAACGTTTCGTCGCAGGGATTTGATAAAATCCCCAGGGAGATGATCAATAATTAAATATGTTAAAATTGTGTGCTGTTTTAACGAAGATAAATTAGGTTACGTTAAATAAAAAACAGAAGTAGGAACCACGCCCAGCGGGTTTCTGTTGTCCTTAGTTAACATCGCCATGGGCGAAAAGGTGATTTATCTTCCCCCTACACCGTTCATGTTTTGGTACTAAACAGGCTAAAATCTCAAATGTTTAAAAGTGATTTCATCTTTTCACTATAACAATTCTGGAATTTAGTAGAATTAAAGTTTTTAACCAAATTCAAAAGTGTAGGAGGTTCTAAGTTCGTCGCCTTTATATTTTATAGTATGTCCAAGGATTTCTACGTCATTGGTGAACCGCTTTTTTTAAAGTATTCTTCCGTGGTCCCATTGCGACCCAGTCAGGATCTGACGATGGAGTCAAATTTTATAAGCAGGTAGGTATCTTAGGCTACCTATGTGTTTCGTAATTCCTTACAATGGGTAAGCGTCGTTATTAAAGTTTGTTTTGTTTTTGTTAACCTTAAAAAATGTCCAGAACCTAATTTGTTAATAATTCTGCATCATTATGCCTGCATAGTCAAACAAAAACATAGTAAATATTAATTTGTGTACACGCGGCATACCCTACCTACCAGCAACGGGAAACACGGAATCAATATAGAGACAGACAGTTCATACTTTTCAATTTAATATAGCAATAACATTACTATATTCGTACATTGCATGAGGTGGTAAAGATAATTTAGATACAGACCTGTATTTCCTCTTGGAGGTGCTTAATGACGTCACTGACAGTCTTGGGTGTAGCACTTTGACCGTGAATCATGTTCAAATATCTCTTCAACTGATCCATTGCCAATTTTACCTGGGATTGTTGTAGCTCATACTGAAAGTGCATAGAAATACAAATACAAACATTTATTCATGAGATTTGGAATTGACAGTAGATTTTTTTTAACCGAAGACGACATCCGAATGGTATTCGTATTTTTAGGTGTGAAATAAACATTTCTCGCTTAACAGTAGGCTTGAAGAGACAAAATATATTATTACGTACTTGAGTTTCTAGTTCGTTCGCTCTTTCTTGCTGAAGCCTCAAATCTTGACTAATGTTCAAAAGTTCTTCTTTATCACTTACGTCGATAAGATTAACTTGAACATTTTCCAGTCTCTTGATGACTGAAAATAAATGCTATCGTTAATTTTTAGGTAATTTATTTAATGAGTGAATGAGGACTCATTAAATAAATCATTAAAAAAGATTGTCTCTAGCACACTGAACTGAATGTTTTACCCAAAGATGTATTAAATATCTAGATGGAACATCGAATCCGCGAAAACGTGTCAAAAAGTTGTGGCCAACTGTTGGCCACAACTTTTATATCATTACGCACAGATTACGCACACATAGACAATAAATGAACGCGAAAAACATCGCCTGCACGCACACATGCTTGATAATGTTGCCTTGGTTTTTTTTGTTTTCATTGTAGGGCGACGCTCAATCTAGATATTTAAAAAATCATTGGTTTTACCTAATACCTACCTACCTACTTACACTATCTTTACGTATGATAAAAAAGTTTTAGTATAAGTGCATAATATTAATATTTTTTATTTACTAAGTCTATTTTCGTTCCTAGGTCCAGTAAGAGATTTCATTTAGAAATACACAACAAATTCCTGTATAAAAACACTACTTTTTTGCTTTCATAAACATGTGCACTAAATAAAAATTAAATTTATTACATTGAATACTTAGTAATTTACCTATATCTCGTTCAACTGCCATTTCTTTTATATCATTGATAATTTCCGAGGCACTCTCCTTTTGCAGAATTCTTGTTCTCTTATGCACCTCTTTAAACTCGTCGATTAAATTCTGATACAAATCTAGCAGATCCTGAACATTATTATTACGAGCAACGTCCGCTGGAATGTCCGGAATTTTCAAATATCTGTAAAAGAAATGGTAATGTAAGTACACCTATGTGTTTTATCGTTACCACATAAACCGCAGCCCATTTTTATGTCCAGTGCAGGTGGTCATATCGTTAATAGCTTCGGGTCGTCAAAATTATATTCACCTACGCTTTCCTTTCAACAATCGTAACTTTTAATGGTTGAGCTGATTCACGAAATAATAAACTTCGTTTACCTACGGCCCGCTTTTACACCCTCACACAACCTTTCTCTTCCAATGTTATCATTATTATAATGTTGACTTTGTATAGATAGTAGTACTTTACTTAGTAACAAGTTACTACACTTACACTTAGTTACCCATTTGAAATAACCTCTTTTAAATAAGAATCAATCTTGTTCGTATCGTAAACCTGGGCACTGTTACTAATTTTCTATAAGTATTATTATGAGTGCTGAAAGCTAAAGCCATTGTTACCGATCTCGAACAGAAATATCATTTGAAATCTCGATTACAGATACACATTACATTACGTTACAAACGTACAGTGCGTTTCACGTAAGAGTTCCCCTCGCTAAAATGTTGGTAGCGATGAAATGAGTGTTGCCAAATTAAAACAAAAAAATATTCCCTTTAACTAGGGAGAAAATAAAGATGACTTATTGTGTTCTTCCGAAGCTATAAATATTAACGTTACAAAATATATTTTTTTTCGGCTGAGTATACATCCACCAACGCAATATTGAAAAAATACAGTACATAATTATACGATACTAGTAAATCCGCCCTCGCTTCGCTTCGGGGAACCAGTCCCTTCAAAAATCTCTATAAATTTTAACAAATTATGTTATTCCAATGTCTAAGCTATATTACTGCAAAGTTTCATGAAAATCCGTTCAGTAGTTTTTGCGTGAAAGAGCAACAAACACACACACATTCACTCACATACATCCTTACAAACTTTCGCATTTATAATATTAGTAGGAGTAGGAAGTAGGATTGATATTATGAAAAGGTCATTTCTAATAAAATACGTGAGTGTCGTAGAACTCTTGGTTGGACCAAAGTGACGACCCGAATGGCGCAATGGTTAACACGCCGATCGCTGTTCCGAGGGTCCTGGGTTCGATTCCCAGCGAGGCGGCAATTTGAATGATGAGTTTAAATTTCCGTTCTCGGTCTGGGTGTGTGTCCTTGTCTTGTGTGTTGTCCAAGGCACCCACGACACAGGGAATCCTAGTGTGGGGCTTTGAGTGTGAAGCGTTATTATTTAAAAAAAAAAAAGTTATATTGTAGCGCTTTTATTCTGATATCTCTCTGGTGTCATACTTATTGTCTAATACCACTACTACAATGCACTAATATAAGTTCAATGATCTGTATAATAAGTATATTAGGGCTCCCACACAAATCTGCACACAGATCTTCAAGTGTAGTCAGCCGTACTGGACGTGTTTTTTGGAAGCGTAAGATGGATCGCAAAAAGATTATTGCACTATTGTTATTGTTAAATAGATATAGAAAAAGAAGATTCTGGGTTCATCCATTTATTACGATTACTAGCTTTTGCCCGCGGCTTCGCCCGCGTGGAATTCGTTTATATCGCGAACCGGGTAAGTGGGGAAGGGGGTACGTTATCAACTATCTTCCGGGGAAAATTCATCGAAATCGGTCAGGCAGTTTAGATTTTTCATACAAACTTTCATGCCCTATTTCAACCCTTTAGGGGTTGATTTTTGAAAAAATAAGTAGCCTATGTGTGACTCTGGGTCTTCAACTATTTTCATTCCGAATTTCATCCAAATCGGACCGGTGGTTTAGCCGTGAAAACGTCACAGACAGACAGACAGACAGACAGACTTTCGCATTTATAATATTAGTATGGATGAACTCTGATGGGAACTATTTTACTCTAAAGTACTATGCGTTGAGAACTGAAGAAGATAAATTTTTTGATTATTTTAGAATGAGCATATTATTATCTTCATTTGAAGAGCTTTTGAGTTTATCACCATGCCTTCAATAACGATCGTACAAGGGAAGAATTCCTGTTATGCCTTTGGAAATGCTGGGACTGACTATCAGGTAAATTAAAACAAAATTTATTTATTGACATTTTAATTGTTTTTTTTTTTGAGAAAAATCAAATGTGTGATTATCAGCAGTTAATAGTAATGTATCTTTTTCTCGATGACGTTTTTTGCCCGGAGTAGAAATTTTGGTTGACGTACTGGCTGCTTCCTCACCTTCACGAGTAATTTTTGAAACTGTCTTTTCCGAAATACCTTAAAAGGAAAATTTATTAATTAGTTTAATATACAAAAGAAATAACCTCATGTACAAATAAATAGCCTAGTAGGGGTAGTAGCGCCTTCTTGCAAAATAATAATACCTATCTACTGTGGTTACCATCGTTATCTTAATTGTAACATAATGACAGTGGTATTTTATAATTAAGTTATGCTGAGTAATAAAATAAAATATAGTAATCGCTGTTCAACCATTTGGGGAAATTATCAATAACCTACCTGTTATGGCGGCAACACGACGTCGAACACATTCCAGCGGAATTAGTGGTTCTTTCTTGCGTTTTTCACGTTCACAAAAGCTTTTTACTTTTAACACCAACTCTCTTTCACCACTTTTCAGTGTTTTAGGCATGATTAAACCTCGAAAACAACCAATAATGGGAAAAATAAAGCGGAGCTCTAAGATTCGGATCTCGATTGTTTGCGTTTTGACAGACAGGGCTGCCAACAATATAGTAAAACTAGCCAAGGGAACTCTTAGGTGAAACGCACTATAGGTCTTGTTATTGATACTCTCGAAGAGAGAGATCGATCGCCCCATTTATTTAATGTCTGACGCTCTTTTCCCTTTTGAGTATTTAATAGTTAGATACTTCACGAGAGAAATAGTACCTACCTCCTACCCTACCCCTACCCTGGTTCTATCAAGCAAATGACCAGAATGCAAGCTTTGCGTCATGACTGCTTAATCGTCTTTATCATTAGCAGCTTATAAGTACAAGTGGTGGATGTATGAATAATAACGACACATCTTGAGACGTATGGTACAATATGATATATGATGCCACTGTAGAACTTTGCTACCACTTCCAGTAGAGTCTCTACAACTAACTCAACTCCAAGTCTACTTAAATTTGACTCATAGGAGAGCATGGAAACATGAACTTTATAGGTATATATTTTTAACCGACTTCAAAAAAGAAGGAGGTTCTCAATTCGACCGTATATATGCTTTTTTTTTATGTACGTTCAGCGATTATTCCGTCGTTTATGGGCCGATTTTGATAATTCTTTTTTTGTTGTAAAGTAGATATGCGCAGTGGGGTCCCCTGATAAGGAAACCAGGATCTGATGATGGCATCTCGGAGAAATCGAGGGGAACTTTCGAAAATTGTATGGACAACTAGTGTGTTTGTTCATGTTATCATAAGTACATTAAAGCGCTACCATTTCATGAAGATCTGGAGTCGATCTGATGAAGCCGAAAGACAGTCGAGGGAACTCCTCAACGATTTACTGCAGTTATCTAGTGTTTGGGCTTGATTAATTTGTAGTGACGAGAACTTTACACTTATATGTTGAATTGAGCGCCATCTGGCGAGTAGTTTTTGAGTTATCTCTACTTATCAAGATTGAAGTCGGTTATTTTTTTTTGTAAAAAGCAATTATTACTATTTAATTCTCAACATTTAAGCTACTTGAACAAAATTAATGATGAATGTTAGGAAAAGCTAGTGGGTAATGTTTATAATTTTACACCGTACAGTACAAGTACTAACCTACCTACTTATACTGTATTGCCACTTGCCCCTAAAAACCAATCTAGTACTTGAGCAATTTAGCTTGTAAGCACTTACCTAAGGCAATTTAAATTGTCGCCGTCAATCTACAATGAACCTAATTCACAGGGACGGAAAGCTACCATATGTGTGGATTGCATTTGAAACGAATTCCAGATCGAACGTATACCTACCTAATATATTACAGTAAAACCCGTAACATATCTATACCTACACATACCAGTGAGCTTTTGTAAAATAGTAACATACTTAGCGAGATACGCTGTGTTCTTCACTTGTTCCTTATTGGACAACAACCAGTTAAGGACATGATGAACAGTCCTAGGGTCTCCAGCGAGCAATTGCGATCTAAAAACTGTGGGCTCGACAGATGCCGGGGGCCTGTACTTCACGTTGCCAAGCATTTCCAAAAGACGAACGGACACCACTTCCATATCTTCTTCACGTACGTCAAGCTGTGGGTGAGAAACAAAAATTTCTCCTTTATTTCAATATTCTAATAAAGAAAGAAATTAAACTTCAAACTCACAGCCCCAAACTAGGATTCCCTGAGACACAAGATTATCGTCATACGTCATCGTTAGTTGTTTGAATAAATCCATGGAATAAATACCTAATTGTGAATATGTAAGTACAATATCTATGTATTAATTATAATAAGTAATTATATTGTGTATCCAAATAAAATTAAGGTAGGTAGGTACCTACTACCCAATTTTTAATTGTGGTTGGCGTAAACCCAATCGTAGCTTACTACAGAACATTAATTTCTCCTTATACCTAACCAAGAAATCTTAGATCATAAATTAGGTATATACACCACCGCGACGCTCCAGTGTTTATTTGGAAATTGTAGAGGAGGTAGCCAACTCAAATATCTGTAGTAAAACTCATAGGCCTCCGACATTACGTAAGGACTGTTATCTAATGAAACATCTTGAGTCGATTTTACACACCCTCCGAAGCATAAAAGCGTTTGCAATTTTTAAGTCACACATCCATTTCAGATCGCACTAGCAGATGCTAGCTCAGTCGATCACATAGGATCATAGGATCGATACAAACCATCGGGCTTTGAGCGCTTTCAACGATAGATATATTATACCTAGGTAGGTATAATATATAATATATATATATATATAATATATATATAATATATATATAATATATATATATAATAGGTATTATATTATGGGCTCAGATGTTTCGCGTAAAAAATTCCGAAGACTGAGTGAGGATACTGAGTGAAGTAGAAGTATATACCTATTGTAAATACTTAGGTGGATATGCTGATCATAGGCTAGTACGATAATTTAAATAAATCAACCTTCCCTCCACTCCACCAATCCGCACATGAGCAGCGTGGTGGATTATGCTATTGACCTCCTCAATAACGAGGAGAGCCCCGTTCTCAGTATGGGCCATAAATGGGTTGTAGCAATAGCCAACCTTCCCCTGATTTCAATAAAGACACCTATTTATCTATGCAGCTCATGTCGCCTCTTATTATGAGGATGTGTTAGCCATAATGAACCTATCACGCTTGAGCAGTGAAGATTCACACACTTTTGAAAACATTATGGAGAAGTTTCAGGTGTGCATTAGTTGGTCTGAGATGTGCAGGTGCAGGAGGTGTGAGGTGTAACTACGTAGTAGTCCTTAGCAAAACCCCCGCTATTTTAAGAATAATTGTAAGTAGGTAGGTACATAATTCATTGCACGATGGTTAATTAATTTTATCTGATTCATTAATATAAAAATAAAACAAACGGAAATAAATTACCTTCTCTCCGGCATTGAATTTCACCAACAGGTCGACAAGTAGCTGCAGCAGTTGTTTCTCGTCCAGAGCGTCGAACTTAATCAAGTCGTAGTTTCTGCCTAACGTGGCGTTCAACTCTTTAATAATAAACTTCATTTGCTCAGTCATTTTGCACTTAATTAAAGTTTTTATAAGCGAAAACTTGCAAAGTAAATCTTAAACTGCTCAATTTTCAAGTGTTTTACTAACGTTACTATGGAAACCACCTTCAATATTTTAATGCCATGGAGCCCATCGATTTATATTTCTAGGATTGTGGATTAGGTAGTCTACAAGGTATTAATAGTCTATTTAATAGATGTTTGTTTGTTTCATTGATAAGCTGGTATGTAAATTTAGGTAAAATACCTACATGGAAAGTGGAGATTAAATTGATTGGTAAAGCTCAGTCATTTGTAAGAGCTTTAGGTAAGGAAACCGATATCTACATACTGGGGTTCGATAACTAATCAATGGGTAGTTAACGGGTCTTCAGTGCCATAGACAACACAAAATAGGTAGGTATAGGTACTTACATTTATCGGTTATGGGAGCTTTACATTAAACAATTTGCAGAGCGCTAACTGAGCTAGCGTGCTAAATTCGCATAGTGTAAAGGCAGTTATAATGCCACCAACTTATCTGTTCAGTAGAAAAAAATGGAACTAAAAAAAGACAACGTCAATTTTGAAATGTCATTCCACTGTCAATTCTTTGAAGTGCGAGTGCTCTATGTGTTTTAAATTCGATTTTAATTGCAAACAGTGATTAAAAATGATGATGCACGATTTTAAAAAGTTTATTTAAAAGGTTATTTTAAAAGTTTTAGATTGTATGAGGGAAGAAAATCGCCTGCTAACTCCGAAAATAACGTTTGAAAAAGTGGCAGAACGCGTCGCAGCTGGAACAGGTTAGTGTTGCTATTGTAAGTGATTTAATAGTCCCACTTAAATATTTCAGTTATTTTAATATACTCAGTTATATTTTCTTAATGGATTAAAGTGTCACTGAATATATTTGGTATCTAATGTTTTTTTATACTTCATATAATATTATATCTTTGTTACAGGAGTTACTGAACGATTTGATTACAAGCTAATGAGTGAAAAGAAAAATGCCGAAGAAATCTCTCTGGCGCATCGTCATCATTTTCCACAGAGATTTCTCCTGTGAGACCTCTCAAACTTAGGGATCACGATGACAATTATTTTTTATAGAATATAAAAAATTATAGTCATAACAATGGATTTTTTATTTCTCTTGTCCTGAAATTTTAATTTTTATATGAAAAAGTAAAATTTTACTTGTTGGCCTACATAATTCTTTTATTTTTGGATGTTTACGAAATTTATTTTTTTAAATAGACAAATTCGGAGAGTCCGTGTTTGAGTCCCAGGGCTCGTACCTCTGACTTTTCGGAGTTATGTGCGTTTTAAGCATTTAAATGTCACTTGCTATAACGGTAAAGGAAAACATTGCCAATCTGCAATTGGCCAGCATGATAAACTATGGCCTTAACCTTCTGATTATGCTAGACCTGAGCTTAATAGTGGGCCCTAATGGATTGAGATAATGATAACAACCTATAGTATGTTACTGCAGTCATTGCATGGTAGTTTAAGTTAATAGCCACAGCCCAAGTTGTGTATCTGTTACCGGAAATGTATGTATGTATCGAATGTATGTATCGAATGTATGTATCGAATTATGTGCAACATTTGGTAAAAATCATAGGTCTCAAAGTTCTGGAGGTCCCTTTACAGTCGGCAAATTTTATTGTATGGTAACATTGAACGATTCACTAGCGACGCCGTCTACTGAACAGATAAGTTGGTGGCACTATAGACAGTAACTAGTGCAGCGTAATGTATGATGACACTAGTTAGTGGACAGAGTTAGTGCTCTGCAAATTGTATAATGTAAAGCCCCCATTACATATGATTGCCCCGGTCGGGATCGAATTCAGGACCTCTCGCTTCGTAGATACAGACAACCAATTGATTTAAGGATTAATGTGCTCTATGCCGCTCTATACCTATTGAAACACGGTTCTTACTGCACTGTATTCTTTCGTAATGAAAAATGCGAAACAAAATAGCAGAATTTATTATGATATGTATGACCTGAGCGTATGACGATACTAAAGTAATTTAGAATAAAGTTCCGTCCTATAAGACTGACAAAATCGATTAGATTGCGCAAGGGAAAGAAAATGCTTACTCGGATACCTTACCAGAAATTAAGAGTAAGGCGTGTACAGCACCTATACCTATTATGCTCTAGTGATAAACATTTATTTATGTGTGTTAAATATACATTAACGGCCATAAAAGTCTTGTACTGTTTGCTATACCAAACTTACAAAATCACTATGTGGTGTTGAACATTATAGGCACAGACATAGTAACTATAGACAGAATCTCATGAAATCAAAAGTGAGGCAGGCTCTCTTTGCATGTGGTGCGTTTGTCAGTATTGCCATACTATGGATTTCAATTACCCAAACTAGTATAATAAAATTTTAATTGTTTATACTTTATTGTCAATTGTTGGTTTAGAGTAAGGTGTTACAACAAAAATAAAACAGTTCATAAATTTATTAAATCAATTTAATAAAATATTAAAATAACAAAGGCACCGCCATCATCAGTCGATCAATTCGCACAATACCTAAAAAGAAACACTTGCGAAGTTGAAGTGTTTCTACTGCTGTAATAATAGTTTTATGGAGCAGTTTTAGGGTTCCGTAGTAAACAAAGAACCCTTATAGTTTCGCCATGCCCGTCTGTCCGTCCGCTGTTTTACTCAGAGACTATAAGTTGTAGAAAGCTGTAATTTGGTATGAGTATTAACAATGGCAAAAAAGTCGTAGAAAAAATCTGAAAAAAAAAATTAATAATATAAATATAAATGCCTGTTGGGGGGCCCCGCTCTTCCCTATCGTTGACAGTGGTCAATAAAATAATTTACAAATATTATAGATAGGTACTTAAATCTAAGATCCCGAAGAGAAGGAAAATAAAAAGGAGTAACAAAGGAAAAGGTGAGGTAAGCCGCGTGATAGACGTAAAATGAATTCAAACACTCACGAATCATTCAGTACTAATAAAGGAAAAGGTGTTCGTTTTTGGGCTGACTCCAATGTGATATTCCAAGCTTCCAATAAATTGGGGAGTATCTATACTAGCGGCACGCTATGATGGCCGGTTTGACGTTTGTCCGCTCATGAAGTTCCGTATTAATTGATAACGACTTTGAAGGAAATAATTGTATTACTTTATTGACGATAGTGATGTGCAGAGATTCATAAATTTTATCGAATGTAGTTTTAGGTTTAGGACTCAAAATTTATTTATTAAATTGATTTCTAAAATGTATACAAGTGTAGAAAAATCAGTTTGCACCATTTAAGGGGTGAATGTACTTGTGAATATGAACAATTTTCACTATGTGGACAAACCTCTGAAATCGCAAAAAAATATCAGCTGTTTCATACAAAAGGTAAATTTTTTATTTTTATATGATATATACCACAACTCGGCATTTGGTTTTCTAAATTGAAAATTTTTAAAAATGGAATCTAATACGATCGTCACATAGGATCGCTGGCTAGCACAACTACTACCTCCGGCAAACTCGCGTCAATGCTCAATGCAAAACAAAGCAGTTTCGAATTGACGTTGCTTCGAAAAGTATAAACTGTCAGTGCAATGCGATTGTGATATAGTTTTGACCTGGCTTTGGATTTCAAATATTGATACTGCATTACTGTTGACCCTTGCTCGTTAATTTGGACTCTGTTCAAGCCCTTTGTTGTGGATTTCGTCGATATGACCGAACGTACGCACATCACTGTTGTAATGTGTCAAACCGGCCATCATAGCGTGCCGCTAGTGTAAAATGTACTCATGGCAGCATTGGTTGACATTTTGTGTCAAAATAATAAAGAAATATTTATATTTTGATTTAATGTAAATATGAATTATTTTGTTTCCTTACTTGTGAAATGTGATTCCATCCAGCTTTTTAATTTTAGCAGTTTGATGTTCGCACCCTTTTATAACGCATTTCGTCATATTTGCGATCAAATTAAATTATTGTAACTGCGTCTATTAAATACGAATGACAATTCAAATTGTCAATTTGGGCTTCCTTTTTTTTTCGATGTGTGAGTTCCGCCGTGTGTGTACAAGGTTAGGCTTCTTTTTTGCGGCCTCAATATTTTATTCCCAGCATTCCGTCTATAGTTACTATGTCTGTGATTATAGGTATTAATAAGGAAATTTGAGGTACTTAATACCTACTTAGTGTGCAATGTATATTGAAGAAGCATTCCTGATACTATAGGCAGTACCTATCAGGAATGCTCAATACGTACAATACTTAAAGGATCACATCTACATTTTCAGCGAGAAGCTTACTAAACATTATCGCATTATCGTTATGGGGGTGCGACGTATCGTCAACAACATAGGTTATACCTACGACGTGTGTCAAATATTGAAGGGTGTGTATAATGATCCACTATGAGCCCAAACACTCATTGTTCCCTTTTTCCTTAGTGAATTCTATAGAAAGAGGGCAAAATATATTATACACTTATACAACATAGTACAAATTTGATATAGGTAGGATCAGTTACACAATATCATTAACAATAACAATAATAACAATAACAATAATTTTAATCTAATTTAATTATTTTGTTTAATATAATTTAAAAAACTGTTGACATGTAATTAGCTTTTATGTAATGACACGGTATTAATCAAATCTGTCCTCCTTGACTTTGCAATGCCCTAACGGGGTTGTTCATGCACACACAGTGAAATATTGTACCACCTAGTTCGTAAGCATGATCAGCAATAAACAATTATGAATTATGAATTATGAGGCGCAAGAAAGCCGATAGGACAGTAATTTGACAAAATATAGGCTGAATAGAAGGGAACTTAAGAATTGTTTACTTTTATATGTAAACAACACACAAACGAGCAGATGAACCACTTCATTTGATAAATGGTTGCCTTTCCTTACGCTCACGGACTGTTATCATCATAGGTGGTGGCTTTATTGTGAAATGTGACGCGTTGATGGCCAAAAACAAATAATAATAATACTTTTATTTCAGACTATTGCCCATAAGATGTTAGTAAACAATTGCAACTTAAACCTATGTTAGTCCTAAAATTAATACCTTAAACACTAACCATTAAAACTACTAAGTGAGCTACTGCCGACGAACAACAGTGTGTAGGTACACCATTCCAGCATCTCCAGAGAGGACCGTCCAATCTGTACGCAAATATGCCGAGGATAGCGTTGGTGCTGCTCACGAGCCTGTTCATCATGGATGCGGCACGTTTGCGAACGATCGCGTAGAAGTCGTCCACGCGGGCGTCCGCAAACATTGCCGACGCACTTAGTGTCGTGGCATCCCCAACACCGCCCTCAGCACATTATTGTATGGACACGAAGAGCGCCGGTAGGTCCGCTACGTAAAGTCGGTCCACAGACTGCACGTGTAACAGGTTTGACAGTAGGCTCTATAACAATGTTACGCTTTGTACAACGTAACAAAGCGAGCGACAAGCTTTATTATCGCTGACCGTCCGATATTTCACTAGATTTTAAGAGGGTTGTATCTAAATCTAAATAAAAAGGTTTGTCCAGCGACAAATTCCCTAAAATAAATTAAAAAAAAAGGTTTGTCGAACAGTTCCAACAACCATGCATAATCTACTCTGTCATTATACCCTTTTATACCCTCGCAACAGAGGAATGGGGGCTTTACTTTACACAATTTGCAGAGCGCTAACTCAGTGCACTAACTAGTGATTTCATACATTACGCTGCTCTAGTTTATAACTGCCTTTACACCATAGAGATAGGAATATACTTAGACTTTACACAATGCGATTTTGGCACGCTAGCTCAGTTAGCGCTCTGCAAATTGTATTAATTGTATCTATAATGTAAAGCCCCCAGAACTGACGTACACGCCACAAACTTATCTGACCCGGTCATAGATAAAAGAAGTAAAAGGATATGCCCTAAGGTCACGTGACGTGAAGCCAAGTATTACCCTAATATGGCGCCGACTCCGCCCACAAAACAGGGATGTTATTATATAGTACAAAATATCGACATCGATTTAACGTTCAAAGATAAAATCCATACTACCTTTCTAATTTTTAGTGACCAACCGTAGGTTCCGATTTGTTTTTTCCGATCCGTTTTGTTTTTTTCCGTAGTATTTGTATCTTATGTCTAAGTAACACAAAATTACTGATTTGACCAATAGTAATTTATGTGAACTCTCATGTTCGCTGTTGCCACTACAAGAAACTCAATAAACTTAAAAATTTACGCGAAAATAAAAGATAATTACAACTAACCTGAAGAATGATAATGCTTCGTCTTTTTTCAGAGAACTTGAAGTCTCTCCCTCTAATACAACACTTCACCATGTTAGTTTTTGATAAATGGTAATTAATAATAAAACAGAAAGTTTTTTAAGTCACAAGTCTCACTGTTTTTAGGGTTCCGTACCCAAAGGGTAAAATGGGACCCTATTACTGAGACTTCGCTGTCCGCCCGTCCGTCCGTCCGTCCGTCTGTCACCAGGCTGTATCTCATGAACCGTTACACATGTGAAACGTTACACAATGAATAGTTACACAGTTGAAATTTTCACAGATGATGTATTTCTGTTGCCGCTACAACAACAAATACACAAAACAGAATAAAATAAATATTTAAGTGGGTGCCCATACATTCGACGTAAGTTTAGTTACCTTTCAGTCCAAGAGATGGCGTTGTGCGTAATATGTGGCTACAATAAAACAAATATTTAAGTGAGGCTTTTATACAACAGAGCAGATTTTTTTGGCGTTTTTATACATAATGGTACGGAACCCTTCGTGCGCGATTCGACTCGCACTTGGCCGGTTTTTGAATATATTTGTTTACGTTACAGATGACAGATCATCACTGTATAGTAAACCCAACTTAAGAATGAAACGAAAGAGGCGCTGTCGGACGCATTTGACATTCATTTGACCAATCATTGCACACTAGTGTTTGACTGATGAATGACCACAACGTACTTATGAATGAATTTGCGTTAGTTCCAATTTTTGCCATTTCAGAGATAAGTTGGGCGCACTATATCTGTATGGTCATTGTCAAAACTGCCAACCTAAGCGACCCTAATATGGCGTCCCTTGCTTCAAGGCGGGGCTTCGGAGATATTTCTAAAAATGTTACCAGTTGAATGAAACGTGCGACATATATTGTACTTTTTCTTCAAACGCAAATTGTAATGTGTAAGAACGAGACAAATATATATTTGGTATTGTGGACCATATTTACATGATATTTGTATAACGTAAAATTATATAGGTAAATAGGGGCTTATCCTCTTTTTTTCTTTTTAATCATTGGACCCGGTGGCCAAAATTGAAACTAATGCAAATGTCATACTGTTGTCAGACAACGACAAAGACAGCAGCGCCTCTCTTACCAGGTCAGATAAGTTTGTGGCACTGTAATTCCCTTAATCGACTTCCTACAGGTTTCCCGAACATTGGATGAAACTCCTACACCAGAGCCAACTAAACCAGCAATCAGCGATTCATAGAGCCGCTATAATGTAAACCGTGTATCACGTACCTACACAAGAGTGACTGGTCTCATGTAACTTAATCGACGCTATAAACTAAAATACTGTTTTGTGCCATTTTATATTGTTTGTATCGAGAACAAAAGAGGCCATTAATTTCTATAAACCGTATTATGACACCACTTAACCCGAGTAGAACAATACGTAAGAAATATTGTTCTGATGAGCTGCGCGCTTGGTGAATGAATTGGTGAAATGAAAGAATCACGTTCAACAATAAAACAACAGAAAATTTGAATAAATTATATTTCTATTATATTACAATGATAGCTATCATAATATTGCTGTTTTCCGTCAAATTTCAACATGTTACTCCTACTCTGTACAGTTTGTGCCTAACTCATTGATGGTTGATGTTCTGTTGCCCTCCATTCTCAACGCTTCACAGCCTAACTACTTTCATACAAACATAGATGATGTTATGATTACTCTTAAAACGACTTGCTTTACAAACGATAACTCTACTTAAGTTAGCCAACAGGATGATTTTAACTAAGCTTACGTCGTACGAATTCGAAAATCGTACTCTAGTTAAAGAAACCTCACTGGCATTGTGATAACCTAGCACCAATGGGGCGGGGAAGTAACCTTTGATCTCACGCTTTAAATTATTGTTATACCTAAAATATACTTTTCATAAAGAAATATCGCTCAAAACAACGTACATAAAATTACAAAACAATCACTTTGGTTTAGTTAATAAGTAAGTATAAGCTTTTTTACAAACAATATTATAAGAATCATAACTGAAATAAATTTTATTTATTTTGATTAAATGAATCTTTCTTAAGCGGTGGATCATATTGCGATACACTACTAAACGTATACGTGCATCGTTTAAATTAGTGGATACGCGACAAATACGATAAGATGAAATTATTAACTACTATATTAAGAGGTCTTTAGGAAAACCGATCGTTTCTGGAGCTGAAAATTAATTGTCAAAGATAATTTAGTTATTTTATATGTCGATTACCTACATTTATCATTATAATTACACAACAAAATAATAAATGTTGCAACAGGCACAGATCTCGCCTAACACTCGGGCGTTTAATTATAAACATACCAAAATCGTTCTCAAATATCAAAAATTAGCACTTCACCCCCCATTTCATTTAAACTACTTTTAGTTTTTCCTACTATAAAAATAATTATGACTGTAACCAAAACTTGCAAATTGCTGTGCATCTGTGTTAACTAAGATGACGTAATTTGATTAAATGTCTACTTACACTATGGCATGCACCAGTATTATACTTAGACCCTGAGTTAGTAACAAAGTTTACCAAAATCTATAAACAAGCTAAAGCCGCCACATCAAAACCTATGTCGTCTCCGGGACAAAAAAGTTTTCATCCAACTATACAATAGTACAAGAATGATTTGGCAAAGTGACAAACTGCACTACCTTTTTAAAAAACGATTATTACTCTAATTAGAATTGCTAATTAATGATTTAACATAAATAATTTGTACTCTTCTAAATTATTGGAAAATTCAATCAATATTTACACAGAATACTTTCTAACTAAGTACTAAAACATAAACCGATATAACTTGAAATATTAAAACATTATTATCAAAATAATAATGTATCGGAACACCAAGATTATACTGTAATCATCGAAATAATTATAACTGTCTCTACTTCTAGTATACAATAAATATTACAACCTCTTCAATTAAGACTGATTCATTACTATTATAAAGAAATTAATAATATTTCGTTAAGTATCGGAACATAAATTCAATTTTATCCACTGATATGTGATAATTAGTGTAACCCGTGCCAATCAATACAATGAAATTTCAAATCATCAAACATTTGGTCCTCGCGATTTTCTCTCGTTGGAAGCGGTCAATACTGAACTCTTCATTAGGAATGTATCGAGAGATAATAAAATGCCAGCTAGAGGAGTATCTAGATCGTTTCGAGAAACCACCATTTTGTTATATTTTCAAGGTCAATCACATAAATGCACGAAAGCAATAACCTCATAAGATAAATTCGCTACAAAAGTCGTAATATAAAAACAAAAATACTCAAACATGAACATAATTCAAACATAAAATAACCAGTCGATGTAAATTTGACACCCGCGGGGGGCCCAAAATATAAAATATCCACAGGGTGGAAGCACCTACTTCTAAATCACAATTAACATAAATAAGACGTCGGGCGCGTTGAGCGTCGGCGCGGAAGACCGGTCGATCGGCGCCGCACCTCAATCGTTACGAGGACGGGTCGGGAGCCGGGCGAGTCTCACAGCAAGCCACCCTTCCGCCCGAACAGAAAGGTGCTGAGCGTGCCCAGGGTGGAGGAGCTCGGGGGCGGACACGACACGGGCGGCGCGCCCACCGAGCCCAGGTCGGTGCGGGGCCGCGGCACGCGCGCGCGCGCCCGCCGGCCCCCCGCGGGCGCGCCGTCCGGCCCCGCCGCGTCCAGCGCGCCCTCCCCCGGGTGCGCGGGGACGCCGAGCGGCGCGTCGATCGTCTCGCATCGCTCGGGGACCGAGGCGGCGGGAGATCGCAGGGTTCGTTTCAGACACGTCAGCTGCTCCATGGGACTCCGGTGGACGAGGCCCGTGTACAGCGAGCCGGGGGTCTGCAGGGCAAGCGGCGCAGGGGACCCGTCGGAGGCCGGCGAGGTGAGGTACCGCCGCCGAAGGATCGACGTTCCGCTCGCGATGAGCGCGTGGAGGGACGGCGGGGCGTCGCCGGGGCGCGGGGTGGAGGGGGGTGTTGACTCGGGCGAGCCGAGGAGAGGGCTGTTCGCGGGGGTCGCGGTTGGGGAGTAGTGAGGGCGGGAAGGGGGTGTGCAGAAGGACTCCCGCCTCGAGAGGACCGGGGAGACGGCGGCGGAGGTCCTGCGGGACGTGAGCCGCGAGCTCCACGCACTGCCGAGCACGCTGCTCGACAGGCTACTCATGCCGCTGCTGCAGATGCTGCTCACGCTGCTACCTGCGAGGCTGCCATCGTTTGGATGTAAGACGGTGCTGTTTAAAAGAATAAAACAGCGATATGTAATGATTTGTGAGTAGGCAGAATAAGATACTTGTAACATAATTGATATTTAATATATATTTTCTAAGCATTACCTAGACGTCCAATTAAAACAATATGAAAGTTAAAAAAAAGGAAAATATGAAGATTTTTTAGAGTACATAATTCTTTTTATTTACTACTCTAAACTAATGCTTACTATATAAATATAGTGCTAGCCACTAAAGACTACAATGTGTGTGAATATGCTTAATATTCGTGAAACGTACCTGTTAGTAAAAGTGTAAATGTGACTCGAATGTGGCAACCGAAGAATATCGTCATCTTCCTCAACGTCCGACAATCGATACATTTGTAAGCCTAGCGCCTGAGCAGATCTTGAGCCGCGTACCCCTATGCCTTCTTGTTCTTCTAGTAAACCTGTATCAAACATTAACATTAAATTTAATATAAATATCTTAATATCACCTTAAGTGCAATAATGCATAATAATATGGAATCGCATCGCATCGTACATAATTATTATGAATAACTTTTAACGTGATGTATGTGAAGGTTTATTCATTATGATTGATGGCCCATGGTACAAATTAGTATTGACTACTCACATTACGAATTGAGTACCATGAATAGAGAATCGGGAATGACGTGTAAATGAATATCGATACACGTCACCAATGAGGATAAAGGTGTGTGAATTCGCCGCTAGAGGCACTAGTGTAGAGTGAGGTCTGGCTGTCAGTGCCACAAACTTATCTGACCCGGTAAGAAGGGCGCTACTATCTTTGTCTTTGTCTGACAACAGTATAACATTTGCATTAGTTCCAATATTGGCCACCGGGTCAAATAAGTTTGTGGCACTGTCACTTCTCACTTGTCTAAATATCACTTGTCTCTGTTTATGTATGGGTGGGCTCTGACAGCAGGACCTCACTCGCCGGTGACGCCAACTCGCTGCCCTAGTGCTTGAATGGCCAATCGACCATTTATAAAATTTTACAGGAGACGTTTTTTTAATTAGTAAAGGTTAATATTAAAAATTTTACTAAAACCTTTTATGAATTAGATACATGAATCATTTATTTACGTATATTAAAATAGTAATTTAAAATAATAATAATAGTAATGACTATTTTTCATTTTATTATTGGAGATTGGCTAAAACGTCTCTAACAAAATTATGTTCATGGAGATTATATGATGATTATATGATATTATTATGATGATAGAAGGGGGGGGGGGATAAGAGGAATTCTAGTGAGGTCTAGAGTAATAGATTCAAATGTGTAGGTATACTTGCACGTAGATACACGCACAAAAACACATAGTAATTAAAGAATTTATTACCCGACTGCGTCAGAAGGAGGGTTATGTTTTTCGAGTGTATGTATGTTTGTATGTATTTCCATTTATTTGTGACGCCCCACAGCCCAAACGGTTGAACGGATTTCGACATATATGAGGAATCGCTGAATTCGTCAGAACTGTGAAAGTGTCATAGGCTATATTATGAATTTTCAAAATGGCGCCCGAAAGTGGAAGAAAGAGGGGATAATCTTGAGTTTTTTGTTATATTAGCAATATGGGTATCAAATGAAAGATCGTGAAAAGACCTTTTCAAAAATATATATATCATATAACGTTTAGGCACACGTTTTAACACAAATTGTCAAAAGCCATCCCAAAAAGTAGAATTTTTCGGTGAAAACACTAAAAAGTCTGAAATAAAATTATTATTATAAAAAAAAACCCCGACTGCTTACAAAAGAACTCAGAAGAAAAAACAAGTGTCACAATATCAACATAAAATACTTCATGGTGCTGCAGGCGGGGACAAACAATACTGTTACCTACGGGTAAAAAAAGATTTATCACAAGTATGTACAACTCTTGTGCCCCCGACTCCCAACACTCCGACATAAATCCAAGTCCTAGTTTTTATTATTACTTCACATACTACATATTAAAATCATCCTGTGTACAACACCTAAGTAAATACAATAAATATGAACGAATTAAAACAACAGAAAATCGATAAAATCTCAACGTATCTATCAAAATCCACTTTACTTAGTTTAATATACTTTGTCCCGTTTTTTTCTGACATTTTGAAACAAAAAAAATTGTGTTTAAACAATATAAATGCTTAATTTTGTTAAATTAATGCTGCTAACTCTAAAACTAAGCAAAAAATAACAAATCAAAATTGCGTCACGTGATTTCGGAATGCTTCGCCGTGATTGGTCAATCTATGGAGATTGGACAAACAAGCACGTAAACTGATATTTGGATGCGTTCATTTGAGCAAAATAAGGAGATACACCACTCAAGTACTAAAAACAAATTTGATATGGGAGATTGGATATTTTATTTTTGCTAAATAATAGAAGTTAGGTCAATAATAATAATAAAAAATATATATTGTAAGGTGCGTAATCAAAATTGCTATAGTTTGAAATAAAAAAACGATTTTGATAAAATTGGTCGATTGGCCATTCAAGCACTAGGGCAGCGAACTGGTGAGTCCAAAAACGGCGACCCTCATTCGTACGCCTGCTCCCCTGTACCATACAGATTTCAAGGAGCCGAAAAACAGCGTGTACGTGTGTGTATCGATGTGGATGTACGTGTATGCGTGCGTACGCGGTTATTGTACATACCAGACATATTAGGCTTGGCGAGTTGCGCCCAGGTGTGCAGCGTGAGCGAGCCCTCCAACGGTTTCACTATCTGCAGCTTGTGCGGCGCTCGGAAACGCGCCGCGCCGCCCGCCGCGCCCGCGCCCCACACCGCGCTCTCTTCGCTTATGTCCCGCTCTAGAAACGACAACGACATGGATGCTAAATAAATTTAATGCTATGTGCATTCTATTTTAGTTAAGGTTATCAAGAATTTTCATTTTCTTTAAGCCATCAATAAAATAATCGGACTTCATATAAAAATAAAATAAAGGTATTTTTTATGCCAGGTCCTATTTACGGAGACCGTTCTAAGCTAAAAAAATTGCAATGCAATGGTTATACTATGTAACGCTGTCGAATTGTACTGTGACACTCAATAAAACCAGTAACAAATCAAAGATAATAATTAATGTTTTTGTTTACCTTGATTTTCTTAACACTTTCTATAATAATTTTATCAAAAAATACACAATACTATTATCTCTGCGATAGGCGCCTTGTGCACTCATTAAATTGAAAACAGATTTATCAATCCGTTAATTAGTACCTACACACTGCACTTTAAGTAGTTATTACGAAACAATGTAGTTATCACAATAAAGCTACTAGAAATAACAGGAGTTTCGTATCACGCAGTATACTAGAACTGATACAGCATTTGAAGTGCTGTATTCTCGGTACCACTTAACATTATCATGATAGGATGGTATAGATTTAGATTGATAATGTAAGTCAATATTTTCACGAAAGGTTCAACGATACCATTGTATAGTTGAAGGATATTTATAGAAAATTGTTCTATAGATTTAGTTTTAAAGACGAAGTAAAACAACTATAACATAATCCTACTAATATTATAAATGCGACAGTTTGTAAGGATGTATGTGAGTGAGTGAGTGTGTGTGTGGGTTTGTTACTCTTTCACGCGAAAACTACTGAACATATTTTCATGAAACTTTGCAGTAATATAGCTTAGACATCGGAATAACATAAATTGTTAAAATTTATAGAGATTTTTGAAGAGACTGGTTCCCCGAAGCGAAGCGAGGGCGGATTTACTAGTATAGAAGATAAATCAGGTGTAAGAATTCACTGTATAAAGAATTTTAGCTGCATATAGGAAATAAACAAATGTACATTTATATCGGGTGTATGTATGCAGAAATCAACATTCGAAATTTTTTCTTCCAATGCGCCCATAAAGCAATATTCCACGAAAGAGGAGAACCAATGTATATGGCCGTCCTAATAAAAGAACGCATTAGATCGTAGTTTGTATTCCATATCGGTAAAGTATAAATGACAAGGAAATCAACCCTATGTAAAATTAGTCAAAGAAAAGGGCTAAATAAAGATGGCACCTCTGAAGCAGCTAGAGGGATTACTTTTTCTAAATAATTTTGGACCATTGCATGATAAGCCATACCAGTGTGCCTGCGGTTTCGGATGACGTGCGAGGCGGCGAGCGAGGCGCGGCGCGAGTTGATCTCCTGTGGCGTCAGCCGGCGCAGCGCCGCCGCCAGCTCCGCCGCGCCCGGCGCTCCGGGCACGCCCACGCCGGCTCCGCCCCTGTGATTTTCAATTATTTATTCTTTATTTAACCTTACTTAAGAAATGAAACAAAAGCCGAACTTAATGCTATAAGCATTCTCTACCAATTTAGGCAGTGGGAAAGTAGCATCAAAGTTTAATTCTGTCTTAACGTTAATTCTGGAAACACATTACACATTATTACTGTACCTGCGCAAACATCCTGGAAAACGAAGTTCACATCAGCCTAGTCAAAATGACCTTACTGTACTCAGCACTAATCTCATCACTGAGGCCCAGACCATACTTCACTACCTATTTCGATTGGGGCGGCTCTCGATTGACTACTCTAAACCAGGGGTAAAGACAAATGAAACGAGATCTCGGTTTTGGGGATCTCGGGATCTCGCCTCATTTTTCGATATCCAAATCCCAAGATTACATTTCTAACTACCAATTTCCAATACTCACGGATAAAGATCCTCAGACTCGAGATCCGACGCGTCTTCGTAGAAGGAGTCGCTGGGCGGCTTGGGCGGCGGCTTGTACGCCGGCGGCTCCCCGTCCGAGCCCGCCAGCGACGCGCCCGACCACCGCGACGCGCACTGCACCGTCTCGAACACCTTCTGCATGCTCGAACTGTGGGCGTGCCAGTGTTGTTGTTATCAGTGAGCCGAGGTGGATTGGAAAAGACGCTATGTTGGTATGTATGTGTTGGTAGGTACTGTATGATTTATTGTGCACATTTAGATTTAGAATTGAATAATAAATCTGAGAATATAATTTATGCATATCTCTAACTAAACGCTACCGGTACAAGGAAAGTTTATGACAAAAGAAACATTTATGGGGGGGGGGGTATATTACCGCAGCAGAATCCAATACAATGATTTTTGTAATTTCTGTTTACGGATGTTGTATGCGTTAATTTCAATATTTCCGAATTGGCTTTTAAGAGATAGGTTATCCAAAGCGAAGCGAGGGCTGAGGGCGGGTTGACTAGTATTAATATAAAGTATTACTGGTATTAGTTTAATATAAATAATAAGACAACGTTCATGTGCATCGTAGTATATTATATAAACAGAAAGACGACACGTAAATCAGCAATTTAGTGAATTCAACTGCAAAGATTTATACATTGTTCGCTGGCAAATTACAGAAAACACGAAACGGCCGTGAATTTCCGTGACAGCTCATTGTCTACTTCTTGTTCTACAACTTTACCACGGCTGCACGCAATCCATCATGTATATTGTGTGAAAACATTACACTTCCCTGACATTTTATATATCAGTTTTTTGAATGCGCAGATTTATTAAGCACGCAAAAAAAATAAAAACATAACATTCTATAAACTTTCCAATGTCGTGGGTCGCAACGATGTATGTATATCCATCATAAAAACTAAAATTATAGTGGCAAAGTTAGGTGATAAGTGACTGACAATTCATTTCTTCAATGAAATGACAACTTCGGGCTATATTCGGAAATAAGCTGGTAGAACCAGAGATGAACAGTCATCATAATTACAGATTTCCATTATAATCACATCTGCCGGCTCGGATATGCCCCTGCAAAGAACGCTCAAACTACACTTTCTCTAACGGCACTTGCGTGTCTTCAAATGTAATCTTTTTCTAAATCATAACAATACTATTACACTATTGACACATTAAGGAAATTTCGTCAAATGAAATTGTAATAAATCTGTTATCATAATTTTGTCCATCTCTGGTTTTAACAAACTTTATTCATGCGTACAAACTTGCGTATACGCACTTGCGTACGTGCGTTCTACGTGTACATAACAATACATACTGCGCGAGCGGATCCCCGATGCCGGAGTCGAGGCTGAGCTCGGAGTAGACGGAGGAGTGCATCTCGCGGTGCAGCGAGGCGGGCAGCAGGCCGGCAGCGCACGCCACGCTCGGCATCAGCCCGCGCGCCGGCTCGCCGCGCCGCCGCAGCGACCGGATCGTCTCCTGCGCGTCCGCCAGGTGCGCCGCCACCTCCGCGTAACGCTCCTGGAATGTTTAGTGTTCAATGTTTATAAATATTATGTCACATGTGGACGCACTCGCTTCGCTTCGGGATACTTGTTGCTCCTCTTCTATTCTCCTGTTGTCGTATTGGTAGTGTGTTATATAGCCCACAGCCTCTCTCAACAAATGTACTATTCAACACAAAGAATTATTCAATTCGAACCAGTAGTTCCGAAGATTAAAGGTCACAACTCATTAGAGCCACCCGGCACCCACCCCGCACCGCCTCGCCTCGGGTGGTTAGTATTCTTTATATGAATTTGTATGGACATGCGCTCATTACATCAACGCCGTAACGTCACTGGATTGCCTCGCTCGCAAGCTGGCCGCGCGCAGCCCGCGGGTGGACCACTCGTCGACAACTCGCTGTTCGCACGCTTACCTCGCGTCGACCACGCGCGGGTCCCGAGTGGACCGCGCGCTGCCCGTGATTGATACACGCAATAAGCTTTCTTTTTTTGTTGCGTCTTTAATTTTCTTCTTCATCAAGCGCGACAGCTATGATTGCCAATTCACGGTTTGTAAAATTTTACATAACGAAACACACATTTAATGTGCCAATTATTAACAGACTACTCGAAAATTCGTAGACCAAGCGGCGTCCACTCGTTGACCGCGCGGGGTCCATTGGTTGACCGCGAGAAGTCCACTAGTGACGTTTATTGGTGATAACGCGACGTCTACCCGTGGACGACCTGTCGACAACGGGTGGACGCCGTGCGACGAGGCGTTGCGGGGTGGGTGCCGGGTGGCTCTAATGAGGTGTAACCTTAAGGCGTTTAAGTAAACAAATAAACTCTTCAGCTTTATACAGTTCCGTTACTGAATGATTGAATGACTGGCAGATAACGCACAGCCGAACTACTGAACTAAAATGACATCTAAAGGCGCTAATGGACGACACAGATCTATCGACACAGGACTATCGATTAAACGTTATGAAGAAAAGAATGTTTAATATGAATAAATGTTAAAATGTGATATTTAAAAATACACAATCAATCGACGATTTAATAATTACTAAATTGGAGTTACTAATACATAAAATGAGTAAAATAAAGGACCAGTCTTTCAGTGACTGTTTAATAATGCTATGTTTTAATATCGAACTCAATATCACATCACAACATAGTCAGTGGCGGCCTTACAACCTAAGCGAACGGGGCAATCGCCCGGGGCCCCGCTCTTGCAGGGGCCTCGCGCAATAACCCAAGCAAATAAAAAGAAAAATAGTTTTTTATCAAAAAAAATCTTGCTATTCTGTAGATCTGTGTTCCGTGCTGTAGATTGAAAATGACGTAGCTCATTCGTTAAATTACATATTACGATTTAATTAAAGATATCAGTCTTAGGAAAAGCCGCAAACATCAGTTTTTAAATGTATCATTTCTGTATTTATTTGATAATTTCGTACATCCTTTAATGTTAAATAAATATTATAATTATAAATTTTGTTTATTTGTATAACTTTACCATTTCTAACCATGTTTGGGCAAACAGACCTAATTTCGCACATTGAGATACGTAGTTACTACCATACAACAATAAATTTAATTTTATGTACATACATACCTAATGATTACCTAAGCCCCCAAAAAATTTTTCAATCAAATACCTCCTTTACTTTAGCCACAGCAATTTTTTTTTCAATATCAAAATGTCAACACGCTGTATCTATTATTATTGTAATAGCAGAAGATTGTTGCCGCGTTGTTTAGATAGGCTGTTCTATTTTTTCCTATATTTTGTGCTATTTAGTTTGTTTGAAAAAAAAACATTTTTGTAAGTAAGATGTTAGGCGGTTTTTACTAAATGTAATATGTTCCTTGCATGAAGCAGGGCTAGTGGTTTCATTTATTGTTGTATGGTGGTATCCACCTTGTATACCTACTAAAAATGTTCACAAAGGACAAAGGGCCTCGTAAAGACCTGCCCGCCCGGGGCCTCGCAATGGGTAAGGCCGCCACTGCATAAAGTGAAATGTGTGTAAAAATCGACTCACTTTCATGTCCGCCAATTCTGCTGCGAGAGCATTTTGATTATCTCTCGTTATTTCTAATATTCGAAGCGTGCGCTCATGATCCACGGTTAGCTACGTAAAACAAAAAAGAAATATGAGTAACTTATTAATTACTACCATACTAAACTAAACCTTTAAGAGGTGACAAAAATGTGAAAAATTATAAAAAACGCGCCAGCTATACCCGGAAAAGGTAATCAGTTGTCACAGTGTAATATATTACAACCGTGAAGACAGGTTTTGTTGCTTATTTATATCCAGTTAATGCATTCCAATGCAGTAGAATTAGATACCGTTACTACAACATCAAGTTATGTAAAGGGCTCGCTTATCTAACCTCATTCAAAGTTAAAATGACACATTGAGGACGCAATTATAAATTGTTGGAGCCAAGGGAAAGTGTATATCTAAATATAAATAAGTTTCTACTTGTTAACAAACTAAATATATTATGATTAAAAGCTCAGAAAAATTGTAAACAAATGAAATGGTGTATATTTTTTTAATATCCAAAATCCTATTTATTATCAGTCACATAGCTGTCGACACTTGCCTTAAGTTGCTTGCCTACTAAACTACATAGTAACCTGGTCTTATAGATATGACTAACTAGTCAAGTAAATAATTTGCGGTAACTATAGATCTCTTTCTTCTTCACGTTATTATTATTTTGGAATTAGGTAAGTACGCAATTAGTCCCCCAGTTCACATAAACCAATGCATAAACCAATATTGGTTAACATTTATATTCTAATTGATTAATATTTATAATGAGTTACATTAACAAAACGAAACACGATATCAGCCGTTTTTTATCAATCAAAAAGTGAAAGTAATCCACCAATTGGAAATGACCATTAGATTAAGCTGCTGTCGGATATGTCAAGTTGCATGAATGCGTGTTTAGCCTTATTTTGAGAAACCAAAAATACATTTCTATTATATTTTCGACTGATCGACAGCCGGCGGGCGGAATTTTCCAATAAGTTTGAAACTGAAATGATTTACATAATTGCTGGATAAACATAAGTATTCACTTTTGTGTTTCATATCTGTATCTCAATAACATCTATCGTATCAGCGACTGATTCATATAGCATGCGAAATAACGTTTAGAAATGAATTTCCCAACCATATCCACTCAAACTCATCCAATTGACAGACAGTACTAATTAAAAGAATAGATATTTTCCATTCAGCGATACAAACGCTCAAAATGTACCATTTCAAAAGTTGAAGTGTTACCAACAGAGTAGTTTTGAGCGTTGTGATCGCTTACTTAAAAGCACCTAATATTTACCACAAACTTAAAGTGTTATGTAATGAACCATGAACACAAGAGACAAGGAGAACCTAGGTGGTTGTAGTGTTGGTGTGTAATACAAAGTATCAGTAGAAAACTACAGTGGCACCGCCTTTATTTAAAAATTTGCGCTCTAGCTACATCCAGAGGTTAAAATTTTATAGTTTTAAATTCCATCCACTACCTATTCTGGTCACCAAAAAAAGTCCGTTCACAAATGCTAAGTTCATTTCATAACCCGTAGCGATTACGGCTGCTGGGGAGGGTTTTTAAACTGTTACTCACAGCAGTGGAACACTGTTCACACTAATCTCCAATGTAAGCAGGTCTCATTGACCCTAGTCTTTATTTAATTGACTTAAGGAAGCAAACAACCCAACCCTTCCGCTGCCACCCATACCAACATCTCACTACAAAGCTTACCTTCTGCAGGTTCCGTTCAGAAGTATGCAGCCTGGTGTTGGTGGAGTCGAGCTGGCGCTGCAGCTCGGCGGCGCGCTGCCGCTCCTCCTCCAGCTCCGAGCCCAGCACGTTGGCCTCCGAGTTCGCACTGGCTGTAGGGTCAACAAATTACGTCAACATATCGGAATTTACGTTAACATAATTATATATAAATTTATAAGTGAGGAGATGAAAAAAAAAAACTATTACAGCAGGAACTCAAAACGAAGATTTTTATAATTATTTCACAATACAATATCACGACGTCATAACCAAAAAAATACATGTAAGTTAGTTGTCTACGTTCATGATACATAGGAAGTTACGAACTACAATAATTTTTTTCATCAGAATATTATAAAAAGTAAAAGATTAATAGGGTTATACGTTAAAGTTATAACTGTGAATATTTACAAACTTGTTAACCTTAAAATACTTCATATTACCCAAGCACACGAAAGGAGAACCTAAATGTAGGCCAACTTTGGACCTTTTTAAAAAAATATTGTAAAGAAATTTATGTTTTCTATTTAAAGATACTAAACATTAAAAGTCGTAGAAAACATATTGAAAATGATCTACTTCTGTAGTTTGTTCTTATACTTATTAAAGCAGTTATCATGGTAAATAGGTCTAATGGTAATAAAGAAGTGACACTAAAACCAGTACTCAACCTACTTATTATTTAAATTACCGTACAGCCGAGGTCTAGCGCCTTGTTTAACATTAATGACGTCATTTTTATAGTGAGCTTAAGTTGCGCTCTGAAAGACTTAATGCGGGCATTCCTATCATAAAACAGTATTGATCCAACATATCGAGGGCCTAGAAACTAGAATGGGCTGTATCAAAATACTGGGTTGCGGCTTTACGCCGTTATAGGTTACATAATCCATTATGAATTATTAATTAGATATTTCTAGGTAGTTCTAGTCTAAAAACGTATTGTGAGTTCATGTTTTAATTATAATAATTTTTTTACTATCCGTGCAATTAATACAGATACTAAACTTCATGGTTAATGAACAAATAATGTAAATAGATACTAAACCATTACTCAAAGCCGTAATATTGTAATGCACACGCGATCTGTTAGAACGTGCCAAATACCTTTTAATAAAATTTAACTTATACTCGCTAAATGACGTCGCTTCCAGACATGACCTTAACACAGTTATTGTACAAAGCATGCAAAGTCTATTTCATGTAATTTATGTACCTTTACATTATCTAAATAGTATTTATTCATTTATTAGCAACTATCACAGGTACTACTTTGTTCACATTTTTATGACCTTGAAGTACCTTCTATGCACTAAATACAATGTAAATCAAAACAATTACATACTCAGATGAATTATAATTCCAATAAAATTGTCGGTCACGATGACATCAACTAACAAAGTTTGACAATATATAAATTAAAGAGTATAGAACGGTAATAAAATTAACAATTTAATAAAAAATAATCCATCACTTCTAAGTTACATAAACTACATACTTTACCTAAAATTTCGTGATGATTTGATATAACATATTCATGGGTAACTGCATTAAAATTTATAATAAAGTTCCGATACAATTAACAGAAATGCCGTACTGTAAACTTAAAACTCATGTCAAAAGCATTCTTATGACGAAAGGTTATTACAAACTTGATGAATATTTTAATGATAAATCAGCTTGGACATGAGTTTCGTATTTAGCCGTAATTAGAAGTAAGTGCAACTGTAACTGTGAGTGGAGAAAGAGAAAAAAAAGACTCCTTGGGAGTTTCTTGCCGCTTCTTCTTCCAAGTCCACTCGCCGTAGGGATTTGTTGAAGCGATGGCGTAACTTGACGTTCGATAAGTGTTTGTAAAAACCTACTTCGAAGAAATAAATATTTGAATTTGAACTTGAATTTAACTGTTATTTTAACATTATTAATAAAGTAATTATTGTTAAAGTTCCAAAAATTTTACATAATAAATGAAAGTAACCTTCACAAAAGTCACCGGTTGATATTCCGTTTATTGCTCGTGGTCCTATTGGTAGGACCGGTAGGGCCTTCATTTTAAATATATTAAATTGTATTGGCAGTAGTCCTACTGAGAAGGATCAAGATAAATCTTTTTTACCTACGGTACAACTATTATTAAATTATGTATATTGATAAAAAAAATACATTCCATTGATCTTACTCTTTCTTTGACATATTAATTTTATTATCTTATCTTACTAATATTATACCTTAATACCGAACCTGGTAAGACAACGCAATAGGGTCACGGGTAACAAACGTGATATTCTTCTTCTGTCTTAAAGTCTTCTATCTTCATCAGGACGATACAAGCAAGTTAGAACAAGTATGGTCTGACAGGGTGCAAGCCTTATAGAAAACACGCTGCTAGGCCACCTTGATCCACCGTGCTCTATAAACTCTTCAATCTATGTTGATGGCCGACGACAATGAATGTGATAAAAACAATAACAAACCAATAAAATCATATCTCTTAAACAGTCTAATTAACAATGTACATATGTGAAATTATAATTAGGTGGCTTTATCAAATCTTAAACATCTGTATTGATAACTACATTAATCGGATTTCAGTTCTTTATAGTATACGCCGATAAAATTGGTTATTAAGTACATAACATAACCAATTGATTTATAAAAAAATATTTTACCTTTTCATTAAAAGGCAAATATTATTTACACCCGAACATCATTTTAAATAAGTAAAAAAGTATATTGAGATGATTGAGTATGAACCTTGAGAGAATTAAAAAAAATAAAAAGATTCATCGTCGATTTAAATAAGTGGGATAAAATTACATAGGCTGTTAAATACAAACAATACCTAGGTTTAATCAAATTGTAAAGAGCCCATCAATAAAATTAATATAAATTATTAAGTGTAGGTCTTGTGGGTACTAACTTCAGTAATCTTTGGCTCCTCCTCCTCTTATCTACGTGATATGAGTGAACAATGTATTGTTTACTATTACTTGATTTCACGCTACAGTATTTCAATATTTGTAGCTTCTTCTAAAGTTATTAACTACCAAGTTAGTAACTTTAAACGATGATATTTAAACATTGATTTATTTCTTAAACAGTATGTCTCCGTAGTCTTAGGGTAAAAATGTATTTAAAAATAGTAATAACCCAACTTAAGATGCAGTATTTAACTAAAATACTGAATTAACCAGACAACACACATACTATTTAGAAGGAGACTTGTCTTAAAAACAAATCAATAAAAATAGGTGTGATGGTGTATTTAAGACCTTAATACCTCGATTAATAAACAGACACAGCCTTGCTCTAATTCAAGCACGAAGAGATACACAGATTTAATGTAATATAAATTGAAGGATTTTTTGATAATTATTTTATTAATTTTAATTAGATTAAGTACATATAATACCACTTTTCTGGATAATTGATACGTACTCCTATTGAAAACACTAATAGCAAAATGTCATATTATACTTCTTAAAGTTAAATGTTGACAATTTAAACAGGTATAAACATTGAAATTAAGTATATACCTATAAGTTGAAGCATAGTGGAGGTGAAGTATAACGTGAGTGTGAATTCGATTAAATAATACCAGCCTATTGTTACTTCATAATTTAATAACTAAGTCTTTTATCCCCACTGACCGAGTTGATTGGCGATGTCCCGCAGCAGCTGCCGTTCAGCGAGCTCAGCGCTGTCGGCGCCGGCGGCGAGGCGCGCGGCCTCGTCGCGCAGCGCGCGGTTCTCGCGCTCCAGCGCGCCGGTGCGCCGGCGCAGCGCCGCCGCCGTGGCCGCCTCCTGCTCCTCCGGGGGAGTGCCCTCCTCTGTGTCATTTGTTAGCACCTGCAATGACACAACATCATCTCACTACACTACAATTACTACCCCTTCTTATTGTTTATTTTTTTCAATTTCCAAAATTTTGGGTTGCCTGGAATATATCAATATATTGTAGCGATAAGACCGCCATTAGTATTATATGTCCTGTATAATATTGATTTATGAATAACTAGTAAATCCGCCCTCGCTTCGCTTCGGGAAACCAGTCCCTTCAAAAATCTCTATAAATTTTAACAAATTATGTTATTCCAATGTCTAAGCTATATTACTGCAATGTTTCATGAAAATCCGTTCAGTAGTTTTTGCGTGAAAGAGCAACAAACAAACACACACACACACACTCACTCACTCACTCACTCACATACATCCTTACAAACTTTCGCATTTATAATATTAGTAGGATAGTAGGAAGGAAGTAGGATTAGTAGGATGTCTAAGCTATAATACTGCAAAGTTTCATGAAAATCCGTTCAGTAGTTTTTGCGTGAAAGAGCAACAAACACACACACACACACACTCACTCACTCACTCACTCACTCACTCACTCACTCACTCACTCACTCACTCACTCACTCACTCACTCACTCACTCACTCACTCACTCACTTGCTCACTCACTCACTCACATACATCCTTACAAACTTTCGCATTTATAATATTAGTAGGATATGTTTTGGTATGTGGTTAAAGATATTTATTCTCAAAAGAAATTTACATTTCGCTGCATGAGAATGAACACTAATATGTATTATAAAATTACAATAACGAGCACACAGATCGGTACAAAAACATGATGTAGGTAAGTAAGTAAACACAGTAAAAATATTACAATAAACACGTTTAAATAATCTAAATTGGCGGTATTATTTAACTGCATAAAATGTTCAGTGGGTAGTCGTATGAGAATAAGCATATCTCGCGCGAGTTAGAAACAGCCAGGGCCGGACTCAGTCCTTTAGTAAAATGTGCTGCTTCATTTTGGTCTTAAAAGTTGAAATATTTTTACAAAATTTTATCTCCTTAGGCAATCCATTATATAACTTCGCTCCTTCAAAGTATATGCTCTTTTTTCCATAGTTTGTTCTTATTTTAGGAATATAAAGGACTGCGCACATTACAACGACTCCACGCCAACGCGGTTACGGAGCCACTCAAATGTAAGCATTCAATAAAGATCCTTATATCTTGGAATTTACGGTTGAATTTCGAGTGTACACTTGAAAAACGTGGACTACTCCCCACCCTCTGCTCACCGACGCCGTTCACACTCGAAATTCAACCGTAACGTCCAAGATATAAGGATCTTTATTGAATGCTTACATTTGAGTGGCTCCGTAACCGCGTTGGCGTGGAGTCGTTGTAATGTGCGCAGTCCTTTAAGGTCATTAGCATTACGTAACAATCTTCTACCTTTGGATTTATTTGTTATGAATTTTATTTGTGTATTTATTTTATTTTCTAAAATTTTCGTTATCAATATACAGGTATTGTAATAGTAGGTGTTGTATACGTTCATAATTTTTGTTTGTTTGTAAATTTGTTTTGTTGGTGTGAGGAAATTATAATTGAACAATAATTTTAAAATTTTATTTTGAGTTATTTGCAAGTCTTTTAAGTTAGTTTTATAGGCACTACCCCAAACCTCAATCAAATAGTCCAGATGCGGCTTTACAAGTGAATTATATACATATGATGTGGCGAATCCGATACGGAATGCATCGGATGCACCCGTAGAGTGACCCAATTAAAGAGGATAATTTAGATTTTATTTTGTTAATATGAGCCTTCCAAGACAGTGCGCTATTAGAACCAACCCTAAATACTTTTCTACTTTACTTTCTTTTATTTGAGTGTCAATAATTGTTAGTGGGGAGTAGTTATTAATTATTTTATTTTTAGCTTTAAATATGACGTATGAAGTTTTGGTTGCATTGATGGTTAATAAATTAGTTGCATACCATTTATATAATACATTTAAGTCTTGCTGAGCTCGCGGAATGATTTCATTTATAGATTTGCCAAAATAAAAAATACAGGTGTCATCTGCGTATAAAGAAATTTCGCCATGTAATTGAAGCTCAGAAATGTTATTAATGTAGATGAGGAAGAGGAGGGGGCCTAAAATTGATCCTTGCGGGACACCGTTTCTCAAAGGTTGGGGAGGACTTTTATATTCGCCAATCTTAACAATTTGACTCCTTCCGGTTAAGTAACTTTCGAAAGTTTTCAATGCGATTCCGTTGATGCCTATGTGAGAGAGCTTTTGTAGTAATAATGTATGACTAATAACATCGAAGGCTTTTTTGATGTCTATAAATATACCTAACCCTATGTTCCTAGCATCTACGTTTGTTCTTATCTTGGTAATTAAATCTACTGTTGCAGCCAAAGTATTTGATCGTGGCCGAAATCCATATTGTCGATTAGAGATATAGTCGATTGATTCTAAGTATTTGCTTAAGCGATTGTGCAAAACTTTTTCAAATATTTTCGATATAACCGGCAATACAGAAATAGGGCGATAATTGCAGGGGTCCTGACTTTGCACCCGATTTGTATATTGGCGTGACTTTAGCGATTTTTAATTCATTTGGAAAACAGCCACTCTCAAAACAAGCATTTATACATGCAGTAAGTTGAATAAGAATTGAATTTTTTATGCACTTGATTGTCTTTATTGTCATTCCGTCTATTCCAGAGCTAGAATTTGACTTCTTGCGTGAATTTTGGGACACCCTATATTTTTAATTATCGTGGTTAAACTTATGCTCAGAGTTTGGAATAAAAAAACTCGACGTTTATATCTTGGTCTTTTTATGGATTTTCTCAAGATCGGACAACGGATAACGGATTATTGTACGGATGTATGGTATGACTAATAGTAAAAAATCAACTGTTCTTAATATATGTCGAGCAATATAGGTATATGCCACTATTTATCTTAGAATTCTCGCGGGGTCGGGATTCACGCAGGAAAAACTTTGTGACACACTGAGTTCCACGCGAGCGTAGCCGCGGGCACAGCTAGTTTTTAATTAAATAAAAAGGTATACACAAAACAATTTTTTTTATTTTTTTGCGTCCAGTATGATGTCTATTATTTTAAATAAAAAGGTATATAATATAATATAATATGTACACAAAAAAAAATTTGATTTTTATCCCACTTTGGGGTTAGTAAATTTTTTTTACGTAGGGGCGGCAAATTGTCTCTCCGCCCCGGGCGGCACGAACCCACGCTACGCCACTGTGGCTAAGTAGGTACACAAGCGTTTTCGCCCAACTTCGTAAGTAATTTAAAGGCCGCATACCGACTATTATCAACAAGATGTAACTCACACTGATTAATAAATTGATTAATAACTGTCATCATACAAGTTTTTATGAACCGTATATTTAGCATTTAAAATCTACATTACACTCGTCTCTATTTGTATTTATTGACTTTGACTATATATATTTCCGTTTGGTTAAGAAGGTTACTAACTTCATTAAATATCGATTTCCTCTTCAAGTCTTCATCTCTGGTACATTAATGACAAGTAATCCGCCCTACATTCGCATCGATAAACAACCTGCGCTTGTAAAAGTAGGACACGCGTCTGAAACCTTGCTACTTTTATTGTACGGGGGGCGACACGATCACGAGATATTATTTCAGGAGTTTAATTCTATATGTACTTACATCTATCATATAAATTAAATCAATTATAAGCCAAGCAACATCAAAATCTTCTCAGTGATTTAACCGTAATACTCGAACAAGCAGACAGATAGACAATACTTAATTCAAAAAACATAATTTAGCATCTGCAATCTTACTAAAGTCAGTAGTACCTACTTCATGTTACTGACATATTATGTCCAAAAAATATCTAACGTACCTATACAAAAAAATAAACATATTTAATTAACGTTACATCACGGCATTACATCATTTTAAGGATTCACGCGTCTCAGGAAAGGAACTTACATTAAATTCCTATCCTGTAATGGATTAACGAGCTTCCAAAGACTTTAATCGGATTGACAGAAAACAAATCGACTATGCACGAGACACACTGAGCTTATAGGGAAGCCTTACCCATATAACAGGAATGTATAATCCTCTGTGTGTTGCCCATATTAGAACGTCAGCTGACTAACAAAATGTAAATCTCCTAGCAGCGACCAATAAACTTATTTCTTCTTAGAACTAATACGCTCCAGTCAAGATGAAAAATCTGGTATTTTGAAGAACATCACAAATGAGTTATACGTAGTGCACATAAATGAATACTTTAGCAAACAAGGCCAGTTAACCATATGGCCTGTGCAGTCGAAACACGACCAAAATCCACTGAGTTCAATATTATACACGTGATCACAGCGTACAAGAGTGACGTAAGCGCAATGAAAAACCGGTGACGCATGACGTTTATTTGCACTAACGTTGACAAGGCGTGGTAAAGATTAAACATAATTTATTACGACAGTAATAGACTCAATTAGAAACATTAGATGATAATTTACTAAAGATGGACTTAGTACGGACGCAGTACAACATTACTGTCCCTAACCATTTATCCTACGCGGACCAAGATAGCAGATCGTAAATCGTAATGTAACACGATAATATCAAAATAATGACATATAGGTAATGTACACTAATGACTGTATTTTGTTAACCGAATTCAAAAAGAGAAGGTTGTGGTTGTAAGTATGTTCGACGTCTATTTTTTGCATATTTATCCAATGATTACCATCGTTTGTGAATGAACATCATTTGGCACAGGGCCAGTCAATTATTGTAATTTAATGGTAAATAATAAGACATCAAACCAAACCAATCAATATCAATCGGGTTCATATTTCAGAACCCTTACCTAATAAAACAGGGAATAAAAGCTGTATGTATTCAAGAAACTAGATGGCGCTGTCCAGACTTGAACTTTTATTACGCTATCGATTTCACCCTTGGCACGAGCGGTTGTTTGTGTGTTGTCGGGTAGAATTGCGCCCTTGGTTAGCGAGTTCATCTTAAAACGCTCTTCAAGGGCGCGTTCCACTAAGCAATCAAAACTCTCGAAGCATTCCCATTTTATATCGAAAAAGGGTCGTTGTGAGCTTTGTGACCGCTTACTGGAAAGACTCGACTCCTTAAAGTCCATTCAAGACGGAAAATCAAAATTCATACAAAAGTAGAACAGCGTGAAAATGTAGACGGAGATATTGATGACCATCACAAACCGAATCAAACTGTGTGGACAAATACATTATTATTAGCATACAGCTATACTAATAAATCCAAAATGATAATAATTTCATTAATAATATTGATGTTTTTTTATCGTGGCTAACTCAAAGGCACAAAGAAAATATTTGTATTTCGCACCTGAGCCATAATTTTTCCTCTTGATTTCGATCCGCATATAAATAAATCGAGATTTCTACCTGCAAACCCGATGACGCCACCAGTCATCGTTACAATTACAATAATACAACGACGTGCAATTTATTTCCACATTTATATAAAAAGGTAAATATCGAGGTTCAATATTTAATTACTATTAGCACAGCATCTATTTGTGTCCACGACTATAAAAACAGTCCCCATATAGGCCGATGTCATTACAGTAATGTGTTGTGGAATGTTCAGTCGTCGATTAGCAATATCTCCGTACCGCGAGTATTCAGAACAGAAGGAAGTCAGTTAAGTAGAACTAAGAGAGGTTCTAGTCGCCGAGTTTCCTTTCAACTTTCAATGTGTGGCTAAGTAATTAAGTATTAAGAGAAATACCAAAGTTGTTCTCATCTTAAACAACGCTTTAACTTAACGTTAAAGGAATGGTGGAACTCAATAAGTTGGCGATACGGACAGAGTTGATTTATTATCAAGTAGAAGTAGAACAATGAAACCCACGCGCTTTTGGGCAACATCGGAAATATATGTAGAGAACCATACGAAAATGTTCTCTTGTAGTATTTACGTGAAAGAAGTTATTTATATTGACCTACTATCTGAGCTATCTGCGTGCTTGATTTTTCTTGCAATATCTTATAAGAAGTTGCTTGATTTCAATATAAGCTGATGGAAAGTGGCAAAGTAGAATAGGTAATGGCAAAGCAGGGCGATGACAGGTCCGATATGTGAATTCTTGAATTCTAGTACCTGGTTGATAAGTGTTATTGTCAATATATTTTATCAAAAAGAGTATGCCTATATATGTATGTGTGTGTCCGTTTGATTATAATGAAGAGTGAAGACATACAGTCTTCCAGTCAAACAAGGGTACGCAAAATCTTAAGTCTATGTTGTCGTTAAACATCAGTTAGGTTCGTAGTAGGTACACATCTACAAACAAAAGAATCTCATTCAATGATTGATGAAATCACCTTCCGGTATCTCAATGCACATGGATGTGAATCATGAGTGTGTGTGTGTGTATCTATCTATCTCTTTCTTTCTCTACCTCTACCCCTCTCTCTCATCTCTCTCTCTGTGTGTGGGTGTGTATGTACCTATGTTTGTTAAAGAAAAACAAGTATACCTGTAGCAAGTCAGTCTTGGCACTGAGGTCGTGCCGGAGCTGTGTGATGAGGTCGCGTGCGCCGCGCAGCTCGCCCTCGAGCGAGGTGACGCGTGCCTCCAGTCGCCCGTTCGCAGTCAGCAGCTCTTTGCCGATGCGTGCCGTCAATTCTAAGTCTTTCTCTTTCTGCAAACGAACACCAACTTGAAGAGACGAAACTGAAGATTTCGCTTAATCTACGTATTAAAGCGATAGGCTACTCACTCATAGCGAAATATCAAAAACGGCTTGACGTAGTATAAAGATGGAATTTGGCAAGGTGTTTTTAGTGAACAAACGTCCGCTAAGAATAGTCCAGTCATTATAGTAAGTTCACCTCGGAATTCGAGAGACCCAGCTGTAAGTCTGTAAATACTTGTATATTGGCACCCTTAAAGTTGTCTCAAAACCTACATTGGTAGGGTGTACGCATCTATTAAATTTCAAGGTCAAAGGTCACAAAAATCAGTTGTTTGCGCTTTTTTGTAAATATATCATTTCCTATGGGTTTTTTGCTATTGGTATTTATTATCAATATTGTAGAGTACAAAATTTTCTACATATTTTGTTTAATTTTTTTTATATGGTGAACCGTTTTCGAGATAGAGGGCGGAAGATATTCACAAAAAAGCGCAAACAACCGATTTTTGTGACCTTTGACCTTGAAAGGAGTTGTTTCAAAATGTATGGAGCCCCGGCCACCACTTTGTACACCATACTAAAATATGGAGAATCGCAATTCAAACAGTTTTTAACTATCCAATCACTTGAAATTGGTTTACTTTTTTGGTACAACACAAAAATATACAATTGAAATTGCAACACAAAAACAAAAATCCGTCATGGCGGTAAGCTGTCATCACATGTCACGTTGGTTGATTTGATTGAAGTTTGACATATGTACGTACATTTCTGTCATATTAAAGTGACAGTAGACAGTTCGTGATCTGTGATCAATGACAAATTGGTAAGACGCCATGTTGAAACTTGATAAAATTAAATGATAGATACAATTTTTGTACCAGAAAAGTATGCATTTAGGTAATTTATCTTTATTTTTCCCGAATTCCATGGATTTTTCTCGATTTTTCGAGGTACTGTACATATTGTGGGCCGGATTTGAAACATCTCCTTTAATAGTTGCGTACACCCTACCGTATGTAGGTTTTGAGATAACTTTTAGGGTGTCGATATACAAGTATTTACAGACTTACAGCTGGGTATCTCGAATTCCCAGATTCTTACCTAATTTAAGCTTAAATGACCGGACCAGGGGCCTTACCACAAGCTTTATAGAAACAAGCTTATTTCAAGAAAGTTTTGTTTCAATGTTATAATAATAATACTCTTATTCGTACCATGACCACTATCAAGCAGTCTTACTTTATACCTGCTGAATGAACGAATGATCTCTCAAACCTGCTAATTTTTGTTATTAATTATCCGATCTACGGCTTGGAAAAAGGTCTTTATGCCAAAGACAAACGCTATATAATAAGATTAATATTATATTCGTATTACTTTATAAAGAATATGCAATTTATAATGATGAACGTATTGTATATTGTTAAGTTTGCTTTAAAAATTAATAAAACACGTAAAATAATTTAAAATTACGGCATTACGATATGGAATTCTATTTATTTTTCTAAACCTTTGATGTTTTAAATATCTAGATTGAGCGTCGCCCTACAATGAATACAAAAAATAAGGCAACATTATCAAGCATGTGTGCGTGCATGCGATGTTTTACACCTTTGTCTATTGTCTATGTGTGTGTAATGATATAAGTATTATAAAAATTGTGGCTAACAGTTAGCCACAATTTTTTAACACGTTTGCGTGGATTCGATGTTCCATCTATAGTATTACCTATATTATATCATAATATAATCAAAGTTCTAAACAAAGCTTATTTGTCAAGTACCTACCTGCATGGCTATAAGTGCGAGTGAAATTCAAAACTCAATAGGGCTAGCTTACTTATAATGTTTATGTGGCATGTGTGTTTACAAGTGGCTTTAAACAAAGTGGTTGGTTTTATACTATCGAACCTGCGTTACTAAAGAAACTGAAATGACCCCTGAAGAAATTCATGAAATAGATTGTGTTGTTTCAAATACTTATTTAGCGAAAATATGTAAATGGTTTACCACAACCATTTTCTGACGCCGCTTTCGTGTAGGTATTGCGAACATGTGCATAATCGGCTTCCAAAAACTTCAAAATTTCTAATTCATTGGCCATCTACCAATGAAAACATAAATTGAATGAAATCACTTAAAACGTACTTTATTTGAGAAGTTTAGGTAAATAAATAAGACTTAAAAGGTCACAATAAGGATATTTTACACGGTAAATTCACAAATAATGATAGATCCGTCGCGAAAAGTTAACTTTTTTAAGACTGCCGAAGTTGACGATAAAACAATAATGCTAACTGTCAAAAGACGCGTCATGGTACGAATTGAATGAAGTTTTACGAGGTTACGTCATCAAAACTGCCGAATATTGTTAATATACCTAATATTGTTTCAAGCTTAAAATAAGCTTGTTTTAAACACGTTATGGTACGAAAAGGCAATGTAATATTAAAATAATACTGCTTTAAGAGGTTGTGGTAAGACCCCAGAACGGATTTTGTCATATTCCGCCCCTAGGGGGAAAAGATAAGGAATAAACTTTGCTTGAAAATAAATTAAAAATAGGGGCCTTCATGTAGGCCAAGTTGCGAGCAATAGCTAGTCATTTATATGATCGTTAAATTCGATATATATATTTATATGAATGACTACTCATGTACAATTGTACAATAAACATACAAAGGATAGGTACATGATTTGATTTGGATTTAAATAGGATTAGAATGATGTTTTAATCTATCGGTAATTTTATATTTTCCATATCTCTTTTTGTACAGCTCTGTCAAAAACAATTAGAATGTATCATTAACATACAAAAGATAAGTGACGTTCACAAAAAAAAATAAACAACTCTATCAATAAGTATTTCATCGCGCAATGAATATCAGTAAAAAATATTACCAAGACTTAATATATCAATTAAAATTTTAATTTGGGCTACGAACAATGAGAACTTTTGTACAGCAATTATGAGCGTCATTAAAAACTATACAACTTGCGCTGTTCTGAGTTCAAGCTTCCGACAAAAACAACATGATTGTTCCGCAAGGACAATAGCATATTCACGTTGAGTTGGCGATGTAATCAGAAATCGCTTACACTACACCACTTTGTAAACTTTGCGCAACAAGCAAAAAGTATATCAAATAGGCTTTTCCTGTACATACCTAGTTAAAAGTTTTACACAGTTATTATGAACTAAAAATTAAACTTACTTCTTCTAAGAGCCGTGTTACCGCTTCGATGTCATTGTAGGTTTTTGTCATTTGGCTCACCCTGTTGCTGCATAGAACTGCAAACAGAACGACACTGTTGTAACACCAAACACAAATGAATTAACACTGACTGAAACAATGGCGATAAGATAAACACCGGCTATAATAATACTTAATAACATTAAGAAATACTTCATTTGTAAATACCTTCATCTATTTATTATCGTATAGAATCCACGATACTGTAGGTATAGATGTAGATATTTTCGTATTTTACATAGGTACTTAAATATAATTAGGTAATGAGTTTTGAATAATTGTTAATTCAAACTAAGTATTTGCCATTTTACAAAGCAGATTAAAGCACACGTATTGAAGTCGTCGTTTAAGTATATACAAAAGATTCTTTTTTGCAAGCCTCTACAATTAAAAGTATGAAATATAGAATACTTTTTCGGATTATTTTAAAATAGGTATTGGAAGTTTAAACTAACAATGTGGCCATGAGCCCACCAAAAATATTATGAACATCATGACACAATCAGAAATATGCTTGTTGTTAAATAATCAATTAATTAAATCTCTAAAGCTTTGGTTTCCTAGGAAAGCGGTGCCGTCATGTAGCGGCCGTAATACAGCGGTGAATGACGTCACTAGAACGTTGTCTATGTAAACGAACTATGTAAACGTTTTATTGATAGCGGTGAAGCTATTTTTAATATGTATTTGTTTTTTTTTCGGAACAACGTCAAAAAAATAAAAAGTAAAGAAAAAAGTCAACTAAAACAGAATTAGTGGCTTGAAAGTGGAGAAATATTAAATTCTGATGAATTATTAATTATTAAAATGACTGACGGTGTGTTAAAACGGCCGTGGAACTTTCCACATGTCATCACCGTCAAGACGGCCGTCTACTTGCGTCCGTAATATTACGGCCGCTACATGACGGCACCGCTTTCCTAGGAAACCAAAGCTTAACACCTATTTACCAAGAACAACATAAAACAATACACTGATTGAGAAACGTTAACACTATCACAAAATCAAAGAAGTGAAAGTGACCACTTATCAATCGCTTAAAAATTAAACTGTCGATATTACTAATAGGTAACTACCTAGGTAAATATTGGCTGCACTCATATTAGCGAAACAACAATCCTTAGGAAGGATATAAAAGCCAATTTAATTATTTATATAGTTCAGATGAAATTAAACTAAAAAGCATCGAGCATTTAAGTAGATATACTTGATTTACTCAAACAACTTTCTACAGATAGAAACAAAGTAACGCTTATTGAATCAAATTACAGAGGGAAGAAGTTTAAATTATCGAAGCACAAATTCTACCCTTATATTGTTATAGTAAGAAAAACATTTTTGGTACCACATATTTTGAGAGTATCCACAATGTAACGATGCAGCGGAGTACACGACATTATAAAGGATAATATTATAACAATTACTTAAAGACTAAACGACATCGTTACTGTTGCAAAGCGGCGTGTGAGCGAGAGCGCTCGGGCGTGAAGTGCTCAATTGGCGCTCGCCGAAGCCAAACATCGATAAGATAATTTGTAATAATTGGATATTAATTACTAATCAACTTCATGTCATAAAATGGAGCAAGCACTGACCCGCAAAAATATCATCGATCTCCGAGTTTCGCGAGGTCATGGAACCTTTATCTCGGTGAGAATCTTTCAGGCGCAAAAACACACGAATTCGTGATGAGTACCAAACAGCTGCGACGAAGCACTCACTAGACTAGTACTAAATTACCAAACTTGTCTAACTTGGAACACTAGCGCGAACCGACCGATCAAGTTAGTGACTGCGTACGCAACCATCGAATGCCGGGCTCGGAGGGCACGCAAAACAGACTATTCTATTGTGCAACATGGGAAAACTGGAGTACAAAGACAACAAGCGACAACACCGAGTATTTATTGACAAATTCTTCTCGTGTGATCACTATCCAATTATGTATTAACTTGTTTTCAATACCTACTCTACTACTGTAAAACGATAGCATGTTTAATTCACTGCAAAATATTCAGTTACAGTCGCTAACCACATAATAATACGAGTATATTACGAAGACCACAAGAAGGAAAACTGACTAACAACCGAGACCGTGTCAACTCCGAGGCAACTCAAAAGTAGTTCTTGAATAAAGTCCTGCAAGAGAGATTTTTATCGATATGCCCGTAGTTCAGAGCATATAAAGAGACACATAGTAAAAATATGCAGCGACTATTTCTAGACATTAGCAACGAATCCACTTAGGAACAACTGACACCATCAATCCAATTAGGTCTGTAAGATGTAACATTTATGAAACATTACACAGTGTTATGAAAAGCGTTACAGAAACTATAGCTTTGTCGAAAGTATACAATTTATATGGCTAAGAAATCACTGTAGTCAGCAGTGTCAGCACATAAAATATAGTAACCATCAATGTTGTATCACAACATAGGTACAACGTATGTGATCAGCAATTTATTACAGTTGAGTAGACGTTCAAACCCGTTGCATTTTCCAGCGAGACAAAAAGCATCATGTGGGAACCAACATCAATCATGGTGCTGTACAATGGTGCGTGTGTGATTTTTTCCCACTCTTACCTAACCTAACGTTACAAATACAACGGATATCAATTGTGCATTCGGTTACGTCTCTACGCTCGTAAGATTAGGACTTTCTCAGTTTTTATCGATTTCCGATACCACCTACATTAATTAAATTAAAAAGTAAACGACCCTGCACCGGTGTGTTTAAATACAGTGAATTGTAATCAACAATATAATCTCCTGCATTGACCGAACAATATTAGCTAGTAGGTATATTAGTCTGTATGTTATATATCCTTTGTACTCGTATGTATACTTACTTACTCAAAGTTCATTTCATATGTTAAAGCGTATCTATACCCAATGTGTTTTATTTACAGTGCAGAAATTCATTTCACAGAGCATATCATAATAGAAAAATATAGCTTGACACTTAATGACAGTAGAATTCCTAAATAAAGTTTAGAGAGAAATATGTGCGGTTATTCAAGGTAATTAGCGCTGCCGGAAGTTTTCTAACTGGGGCGGTCTCACATGTGCACCTTTCTAGGTTTCAAACTTGAATCTCTGAAATATTTTAGTGTGTGGCATTTTTTGAAACAGCATTTCTAATACATGTGTTTTACTTATTGTAGGACAGGTCACGTGGAAAAAAACCGAGGTAATTATGGGAACTGCACCTTTTAAACCTAAATTGAAGTATACTTTTTTATTATTCATTCTAATTAAGTATGTCAATGTCAACCTTAACCAATGATTATGAAGTTATGTGGATAAAAACACTAAATATAAATAATAGCTATGATTGATAAGATGAAACGAAGAGATGAAAATGATCAGTCGTTAATAACCTAGTACAAATCAAATAACTTTCAAGCAATAACACTTACAACGTAATTAGTAACAAACTCGAGTGATGATAGAGCAGAAGCTGAGATCCATGACATCTATAAAGGAAGGGCGAAAGGAAGCGAAAGAATGCCGCGCTGAAAACGCCTGAAGTTGCTGTGAGCGATGAGATGAGCCGACATTATGGTTCACTTTGCTGACCGTACCTCGATCAAGGAGCAATGTCCTTATGACGCGAAAGTAGAGTCGGCCGAACCTGTCCCGAGCCACGTGGTACAGGAAGTCGGGATACTCGCCGAGACACTCTCGGAGCTCCGCGTCGGGGAGGAAGCTCAGCTCCTGGAAGAGCTCGCGATCGAAGCCGGGCGGCGGCGAGGCGCGCGAGCCGCCCGCGCCCCCCGCGCCCCCGCCCGCACCGCCCTCCGCCGTGTCGCGCCCCAGCAGCGAACATCGGCCCCGCCCGCGTCACGCCGGCGATGATTCTCCTCCACACACCCAACTATCACTTCAATTGTCCACTACCAATATTCACAATTTAAATTACTATTGCGTCCGACGATTTAAAATCTCCAATGTTAACTGCGATACCATTCTTGGTTACACTTGGCTATAATCAATATTTGTTATGACGAAAAACATGCAAACCATATTGTGAAATCGTGCCGGTTCAATGAGGGTAACCGCGTGTGAATTTTCCGCTAGAGGCGCTAGTGAAAAGGGAGGTCTGTCTGTCACTTTTCGCTTGTCTGAATTTCATTTGTCACTGTTTATGTATGGGCGGGCTTTGATAGCATGACCGCCCTCTGCAGTGGCGCCAACTGGTGAGCACAAAAACGGTTACCCTCATTGTCAATGGTTGAATTTTCTCTTACCAGGTGTTAATATTTCAATGCTGTTGTACGAAAAATATATCACTTACACTATAACCATCGAAAAGCTCAATCAATAAATCTGTCTTGAGAAAATTTGTTGAGCACGCAGAATGATGTAAGAATACTTCAAGATTCAAGGTTAGTAAATGGTACGAATACTTGGAATAGATCAATTGGAATAAAGGATTATGGATAGACCTTTAAGACACGTTCAACATTTTCCGATTTAGTATACGGGCGCATTCAAGTAGAACGCTGGTTACCGGTGCCGATCTGCCAGCGCTTATTGGCGCTTATCCGCGCAGGTAGTCGGCGCAGGTAGTATCTATACTTTGTGCCGAACCAGCGTCGATAAGCGCCGACAAGTTCCGACCTGTCACACGACCGAGGTTATGTCAACGGACCAGTACCTATAAGCGCTGGCAGATCGGCGCCGGTAACCAGCGTTTACTTGAATGCGCCCTAATAAAATAAATTCGAACAACTTTTTTGTATGAAGAATTAGAATCTTATCATATCAATCATCCGTTTATTTATGATCGATACCTTTTATACTACCATTAAATTTTAATAAAATGCTAGTATCTACTTAAAAATTAAAATTGAATTAAACCTATACTCCTGGTTACAGTAGGTTTTTATAGATTTCTCTAACCTAATTATAAAGCTCCAACGCTGTCAATATTCTTATTGAAGCGTTTGTTAATTTTGTTTTGGGTGTGTTGTCTCTCTTTAAATTCATGTAACTCAAAGAGATTTAAATTGTATATTATGGCAATTTTGTGCTAAGTACCAGGCCATTAGTGGATTGAAGACTCATATTTTAAGTATATTCCTTATCGAACTTATTGTTATTTTGAGTATAAATGTGATTATCTTAAGTCAAAAGCAAGAAAGAGTCAAACTTTTAAACTCGAAGTAACTTTACAATGCATTTATTAATAAGACCCTCTTAATAAGACAAGAAGCAATGGCAAACAAATAAGATCCAAGGTACCCTAAAATCGGATCCTGAATCGGAAAGTGTTGAACGTTATTATGAGCCTAATATTAAATTGTTACGTGAACTCCTTTACCATTTATAAATTGAAAGAAAGCGATGTAAAACTAGTTCCTTCATTCATGAATAATCTGTGTCAACGTTGTCATATTAAAATGTGCTTCAGTTGCTTTTCAAATGCAAAGGCAAAGTCAATTAAGCTTTGAATGGTAAATGTGGAGTGACTTTGATAAGCAAAAAGCAGAATAAATAAAATCGTAGGTCTTGACTTGACTATTGTGAATATAAAGTATTGAATGAATATCAAGAACTATTTAGGCCTTAGATTTAGGCGTTATTCAGCATCTAATAATAATTAGATATATTACTGATTTAAAAAAAAGTACACGACGATGATATTAATAGAGAATTAAATGAAGTATTTTCTTTAGATGCGTAACAGAACAAATAGGTGTCATTGAATTAATTGTAGTGCAGATAAAACAATGGAAATAGAAGACAATTCTTATTCTAATAGATCAATGTTTTGAATAATTAACAACGGATGCGAGCGGTAACGATCTAAACATCAATGAGTTGTTACGAACAAGTCTCGGGTAATCGTTTTCATGATCTCATGGCCAAGAGGAAATCCATGGAAAATGCACTCAACCACTGATAATTATCTCTCAGCCTCGAACCTAAACTGGTCGCCGTGTTTCAAAAATATCGACGATTAACGAACGATGTCGCCTTACTTAAATGATGTCCATAATTGAATGTGATGATCGCAGCGTTCTGTTTTTTAATTGTTCAGTCTCAAAGAAGTACGTTACGTTTTAAAAGCATGTGAGTCAAACAAACACGGACAGACAAAATATAGAACACAATACTCATGGTCGTGGTGATAGATCAAAACAAAATGTTTGTTCAGTCCGGTTTTTTGACAGCGCTTCAGAATATTTTACTGGCGGTACGCTAACAGTATAAGCGCTCCGAGCGTTTTAAGGTCGGCTTGCACGTGATTCACACTTTGACGTCAAACAACCTTGCCCCGTTAGTGTTATGGATCCATTTTCATATACATCCCATGGTTTTTTTATAGACATACAATTATACATAGTGATTTATAGGGAACTTCAGATCCTTTGCAGAATTTTTTTTCAAGCTAGGATTGGTTTAATGCTTAAGTGCACAGAAGTTATATTATATCATTACGTGGTATCATTTTACAAGTAAAATAGAAAAGTCGAGACTGGGAGACAATAGGTTATAAAAACTATTCCACGAACTTAACATAAATTGGAAACTATAGTTGAATATTGTTCGTTGAGTTCAGTCATGAATTCAAATACCCACTACGTAATTGTCTCCTTGTAATAAAAAAATTGACAAGAAAGTAATAACTTGAGATCAGATTTGTATAGTAAGGTCACTGCGTGTACTGCGCTGTTTAGTGCCATTGAGATAAAATATACCTACGGGTCCCTCCCGTTTTGATGCCTACTTTGAACTGAATTTAGGTACATAATATAAATATATCTTACAGAAATTTGAGTTGTCTTGAATAAAAACCATATTATCTAATTTATTTTATGTAAACTATACAACTTATTTTATAGGCTAAATAATTACCTACGATTCCTAAATATCTTACTACTCGAACATTGGAAAATGTTGTATTAATACGAGTAAAACTATTTGTCCAATATTTTTCATAAACACCTTGACATCTTTAAACCCTCTTTTTATGTCGAATCTTCAAAAAATAGTTTTAGTAAAAGTCTGTATCATAATGAATACAGCATAATAAATAAATCTTAAGATGAAATTCCAAGAACCTTGCCTTTGATATTTATGTGCTTACGGATTTGACTTGTTCTTTGCATAGTTCCCAAGAACCACTTGCGAAGGAGCCATCCGGAAATTCATAATGATCTGACAGGAGTCTTGTTAACAATAAATCTAAATCTGATTAATTATTTCAATATTTTCGTAACCTAGGTAGGTTATATTTTTAAAATAAATATTATTTTCTCTCTTTTCTTCCATTTTTATTGTATCGAATACGACGTCATTAAGATAAAGCAAGAGGTTTGTACAAACAAACCAAACATATTTAATCTTTAGTTTAAATATATATTTTATAACGAGATAGTTTTTTTTTTTATAGCCTAAGCAGGCAAACGAGCAGACGGGTCACCTGATGGTAAGTGATCACCGTCGCCCATGGACATTAGCAACACCAGGGGCGCCACCAACGCGTTGCCGGCCTCGAAGGAAGCGATAGACCCGCTTCTTGAAGGTCCCCATGTCATAGCACTGTGGGAATACTGAGGGATGAAGTTCGTTCCACAGTTTACACGTACGCGGTAGAAAATGACGTGAAAATCGAACTGTGGACGAACGCCAGGTATCCATGTGGTGTTGGTGGAACCTGGCTTTATCCCGTGAAGTGCGGTGGCGGAAGTTAACCGCAGGTATTAACCCAAACAGTTCCTCAGAACATTCCCCGTTATACAGACGGTAGAAGACACAGAGAGAGCCCACATCTCTCCGCAGTTCGAGTGGATCTAAACCGTCTGTGAGCTTGGGATCGTCGACAAGACGAATAGCTCGCCGTTGGATACGGTTAAAAGGGTCCACTTGGCAGGCCGGGGCCCCAGCCCAAAGGTGGGAGCAGTACTCCATGTGAGGTCGGACTTGTGCTTTGTAAAGCAACATCCTATGCTCGGGCATGAAGTACCGCTTAGCTCTTATAGAGCACCCCTAACTTCTTTGACTCTTCTAGTTACCTACCTAATGCGAATATTTGATAAAGATTATTTTAAATACATGGTGATTGGGAATTTAAAATACCTTTACAATTGATTACTGCATATATTACATACGAATACATCACCGTACGAGTAACGTGGACAAGATTATCGAAACATAAAGCAAAGTTTTGAAGTTTTTTATCATAATAAAACTTTGTAGGTAATTAGGACAATTATATCTCACCAATCTACTTATTTAATTCGATAACGGCTTCGATAAGATTGTGAAGAAATTATAAGTAGTTGCACTATTTTTTTATGTTAAGAAATAGATCAGCATTCATTGTTGTTTGTCTAATTACTCAATTGTTAATAGACTACAGGCCCATGTCGAAAATGGATGGGTCATTCGAACCACCAGGTGATGTATATAGGACGATATAAGAGCACAAAATAATAAGATTCAGCACTATGCCGTCACTTGTAAGCTGTCCAACTGAGAGATGTTCATTTGAATGTATTTTAATAATTACCTTAATTTCATGGTATACTTGATTTATAAAGCTGTAATGTCATTTGACACTGTACGGCAACTTTTTTTTTAACATGATATTGTAAAATACAATTGTTACATAGTATTGCCGTTCAAAAGAAACTGTTCTAAAAAATTTTATAGAGAAATACAAAAACTGAAATTTGTTAAATTATTGCAGAAGTTTAAATATTCATAGATTAATAGAATATAGCAATTTCCTACGTTTTTCCTTTGTTCTAAATAGTATTAAGATACACAAATTAGGAAAAAATGATGCCGTACATTTTAATGCAGACCATATATTTTTCATGCATTTCGTTCTATGGATTTTTCCTTGAATTTTTTTTCCCCTACAAACCTTTGGACTAACGAAAATGTACGGCATGTAAAAAAATATTATCTATGCATAAAATACTTTCAAAATAAATTAATTTTATGTTGTTTCAAATCACCCCCCAGACCACGGAAATAGAGGGGGTTTCAACCCTCGATTTTTCCCCTTGTCGCATGATTATTGTACGGCGTTGCGGAATAATGGATTAGAAGCTGTATTGAAACAGTATGAAACTGATGCCGTACAGAGTCAAATGACCAAATTTACCCTGGAATTTTCAAAAAATCAAAAAAAATTACCGACTTTGTGGCTCACCATTTTTTTACGGGACTGCGCGCTTTCTTATTATTTTTCATGGATCTATCGATGGTGAAAATGCCGTACAAAATCATATGACCAAAATGTACTCCCTCTACCTGCACTTTTGAATTCTCACCAGCACTCAGTTGGACAGCTTACAAGTGACGGCATAGTGCTGAATCTTATTATTTTGTGCTCTTATATCGTCCTATATACATCACCTGGTGGTTCGTATGACCCATCCATTTTCGACATGGGCCTGTAGTCTATAATAGTTTTGTTCAAAAGTTCAATTCATTTTGTCGATTTACAATATCGATAAATTTCGCACGACAAAAAAGGCAAGAGAAGTAAAGGAAAAAATAACATTGGTTTCTATAATCGTCTTAAGACAATTGTGCTGGAACTGGTTATAAAGTTATAAACTGATTTATCAGTTTTATTCATTTGTTTTAATTTTTCCTAAAATACGATTAAATTAACGTAATGCACGACCAAGTCATGGAAAGCAATCACTTGGGGGATAATTGTTGTCTCATCATATGCTACCAACTCTTGAGTCGAGTCGTGTACACTGTTTCTGTAGATAAACCTCATAGTCCACCACACAGTACAGGAGCTGCAAGTTTGTTAAACTACAAAATACTCTTAAACTAGCGTGCATCATCAGTTAAAGTTAACGCCAGAAACAGTTACACTAGCAACACCTGGCAAAAGCATTTTGGTAATTTGTGGTGGTGAACTCGAAATAAAATTTTAAAACGCCTGAAACACTAATGACTACCTAAGACGCCATTACAAATTTTAGTATTTCAGAAGTGGGTAATTTCTTTAACGGTCCCAACGTTTGAGGCCAATGGTAATAAACTTTCACGATCAAGTGCAGATGTTTGCAGCGGATGAGCACGCGAATGGTGTAGGTACGGTACGGTAGGTATGAGGCGCACTAGCAGAACCGAGCTCCAAAATTCCTCCTCATAGTCTAAGATACTTGTCAATGAAAATGTTCACTACCTACATAAAGTGTATCTCATTATCCAACCATATTATTTTTCCCCCATGTACATACACTTTTAAGGTAGTACTAGGTAGGTACATTCGATTCCATCAAATTTAGATAGGCAAATTACGTTTTTTACATAATTTGTCAGATTTTTTTACAACATCAATGCTCTTTCACGGTTGAATGGAAATAGTCATATGTGTCATTCAATACTGCGAAGTTTATGTAATACAATATTAAATTCTAATACTCGTAATACCAACTAGATTTTAATTTTTATAAAATGTTTTAAATACTTGACATGATAATGTAGGTACCTTTAATATTATAAACATATTTTAAGGTAAATATATTTTAGGGTTAAGAAAAATTATAGAAAAGTATAAATAAGTGCTCTGTCTCTAAACACTCATCGATACATAAATCATTTCTATCCTTCTTCGATCGGATAATAATTAAATTTTTTTCTGAACTATAATGTAATGGTGTTTTGCAGCACTAATTACAATTACTCATAGTTCGCATAATGAGAAAACCTTTTCCGTGTACACAAAAGCAATAACTAAACAATGCAGTTACAAATTATAATGTAATGCAATACATGCTCACATGACTAGCATTACTTTAACAATTATTCACACTAATTTAGTTCTTATCGAAAGGCAATATCATCTAATAGCAGCTATCTATGTTAGCTATACTATAGCCAAGAAGCGCGCAACTAATACGGTAACTGGAATGCATCTGCATCGTAACAGGTTATATGTAATAGCTTCTAGCCTCGGAATCTGTACATGATATTATCCCACTTGGTTGGCGTGTGTAATCTAAAGGGTCTTGAACTCTAGAATATAAAGTACCTATCCGTAACTTTATTATTAGAAACAAAACTACATCCATCTTAATTTTAACTTTATCCATCCAAATTTAGCCATCTAAATTTATGTCTCTGGGATCATGTACCTATATTGGGCATACACATTTAAAACATCACAAAACATTCACTGGGAAGCAAACATTTATAATGTGTCACAACTCACAACTTTGAATCGAACCGAAACGCTTATCAGACTCAGAGCATCCACTGGATCATAGGATCTTAAAAGGAACAGTTTCAAATCAATATAAAAGATTTATGCTTTTTACTTTGCCACGACGAGACATTCCAAATACTTCCTGAGTGGAAGTATGTTTTTATTGCTGTAACTACAATCAGTAGTGGTAAAATGACTAACCGTTCCTCAAAAGACTCAAAACTGCATTGTTCAGCGCGCGGTACCTTCCTATGCGGCAAGGTGCGCAAGAATAATCGGTAATTAAAAGCACGCCATTTTGTGCAATGAGTAAATAATAGATCATAAAAAGTTAACTAATTGTAAGTGAGCAATGCGGAATTCCATTTAAATAATCATCATTTTACACGATTCATTAAAAGTAACAAAATAATCATGCATCAAGCTTGAAGCTTGCAAATCAATTAAGTAAAGGCGACACAAATATGCTTAATTATGTCTATTTAAAAATATCAACACAAAACTACACGGCTGTACCAAAGTTATGTACCATAGAACGGCATATAGGTAGCAGCATTGCAGACCGACCGAAACCGTTCTTTGCTATTATCAGTTCCATAGTGTTTAAATAAGGTCTCCATAGTGCGTACAACGAGATAATGAACGTAATAATTATTTTCTCACGGTCAAGATAACAGATAGTGTCTGGCGGTGGCCCACAGCTGTTGCGCGGAGCGGGGGCCGCAGTCAGCGTCGCGACGCGAATCTCGCGATTCCCGAACACACCTCGGTCGACGGGACGCCGACTCGCCGGCTACATCCGTACCGCAATCGAATTATTATGCTATACCTTTCAAACCCGCCGCAAGTTCAATGGAACGAATGCGGCTGGAGCGATGCGCACGGTCGATAAATCAGACCAACTATCACTATCTAAGACGCATGTATGTATCACTGGATCGATGTTCATAGACACTTTTAAACCGAGGCGCGGGCACGTTCCACTTAATTGTGATGGGCGAGGAGCAACGAACAGTACTCTATATCGGTAGGTGCAGCGTTGCACCGGAATCCTCTATGTTTAGCGCAGCTCGTAGGTACCGCGGTATCGATCGGCGGAAGGGTGAGCTGAGAGAGAGAGGCACGCGTGTCGCGTGGCTACCGGCGCAACCGGCACTGGCTGGCGTACGGAGCCGCGGGCCGCCGCGCATGCGCCGTCCGCGGCCGCCCGTCACTGTCGCACCACTCACGCTCACGCCCGCTGTCCACCCGCAGACCCGCTCCGACATTATGCATGTGCTACACGGCTTCAAACCGTGGTTTGAAACCGAAACAGCACGAGTTGCGCTTTGCCGGCTACACGGTTTCAAACCAATCAGTGTTGGTTTGAAACATCAGTGCAAAAAGACCGTCGCGCGACTATCACGTCTCTACGCTCGACCTATATAAGACTAGTAAACCCGCCCTCGCTTCGTTTCGGGGAACCAGTCCCTTCCAAAATCTCTATAAATTTTAACAAATTATGTTATTCCGATGTCTAAGCTATATTACTGCAAAGTTTCATGAAAACCCATTCAGTAGTTTTTGTGTGAAAGAGCAACAAACACACACACACACACATACATCATTACAAACTTTCGCATTTATAATATTAGTAGGACTAGTAGGTAGGAAGTAGGAAGTAGGATAAGGATGGGATATCCTTAGATTGTCAATTTTTTTTTGGCAGACGCGGCGTTGGCCCTTGGGTCAATTTCTTTTAATTTGTCGGCTAAAATATTCCACGCATTTTTTTAATACAATCTTTATAGGACTCTGATGTGAGGTCCCAAAGGCAGGGCAAGTCTCTATACATTTCTATAAATTCACTCGTCTTCCCGCTCTTTCTGCTCTCGTGACATTTCGTCGTAATTGTCGTTGAATTGATTTGATGCGTGCGTCCGCGCTCGCCGCTGCAGGCAGACTGCGTTCGCTTGGTTTGAAACAGACGGCTACACGGTTTCAAACCAACGCTTCTGCCAGTGGTTTGAAGCACAAGCCTTTCTACCAAGGGCGTTTGAAGGTCAAGCGAAATTTGGTTTGAAACTACTGTCTACACGGTTTTAAACCTCGGTTTCAAACCACGGTTTGAAACCGTGTAGCGCATGCTTTACGCTTATCTGTACCCCTATTTAATTTATTTAGCATCTTGCGGATCTCATGCTGCCATACCTACGCGTGTGACGATATCAAGGCATGGATAGACAACATATTTATAATCAGTGATTTTATAACTAATAACTATACAACAATAATTGGCATTACGAAACAATTTACTACACCCAAATAGGTAACGACTTCACAAAGTTTACTAATTCAACTAAATATAACTGATAAGCAGAACTGGAAAAATTCCATAGAAACATCAAAGAGGCTATTCTAGAAGGTAAGGAAAGAAAATGAACGTCCAAATACGTGAAAGTAAGAATGAAACAATGACACACAAAGTCAGACGCATACATTGCAGAATATTAGGTAAGTACTTACTAACACAGAAGACAACACGAACGCAGTTGGTGTGACATGTAACTTACGACATTTTTTAGTTTTATTTTCACTTTCCACAGAAACAAAAATCCCATGACTTCCAAAAATAAAATGGATTGCAGCAATGTCCTTTCTCTACGAACTGTAGAAATAACCAAGAAAATGAGTAGCATTACTTTAAAAATTAGTGAATAATATCACACATTTAAAATCATAAATACTTAAACAGATTTATAGTTTCAGGAAATCTTCAAACACGAACAATAATTAATTATTATTTATCAGTGGTATTACATCAAACAGGTAATCATCATAGTGATACATAATCATCTACCTAGATATCCACTTCCAGACTATGATAACTTCATAATCTTTAGATCATGCCAATCCAATGATACTAAGTCTGGATTCAAAAAACCTCCCAGTAATTATAAAATTAACATGCATACTAGCCACTAGGTACCTAAATGTATTTGTAGACACTTGAAAGTGATGTTACCTGTAATGAAGTACATAATGACATAGGTACTAACTAGCTTTTGCCCGCGGCTTCGCCCGCGTGGAATTCGTTTATATCGCGAAACGGGGAAGTGGCGAAGGGGTTACGTCATCAATTATCTTCCTGGGAAAAATTATCGAAATCGGTCAGGTGGTTTAGATTTTCATACAAACTTTCATCCCCTATTTCAAGCCTTTAGGGGTTGACTTTTGAAAAAAAAATGTAGCCTATGTGTGACTCTGGATCTTCAACTATTTTCATTCCGAATTTCATCCAAATCGGACCGGTGGTTCAGCCGTGAAAACGTCACAGACAGACAGACAGACAGACAGACTTTCGCATTTATAATATTAGTATGGATAGTTATCAAGGCGTAGGGATCGTAGCAACGCCCAGCCGTCGTAACTGCGCCGTACCGTTTATAAACACACAAAAAACACTTCTTACAAAATAAACAAAACCTAACACCTAGACAATAACAAATTAAAAGAAAACTAAATTCTAACAACTATACCAATCGAAAAAGCAAACCTAAAATATTACAAAAAACACTTCTAACAAAATAAATCCTAACACCTAGACATTAACAAATTAAAAGAAAACAAAACTCTTACAATTATTATACCAATCAAAAAAGTAAATCAAAATCCGTGAGAATAGCCAAAGTAACCAAACAAAATTTCAAAACAGAACACAATCTGACACACAACGACAATGTTAAGAAAAGTTACACATTGATTCAATGTCGTATTCTTAACAATTTACAACAACATCTTAATACCGCGATTCAGATTAATTATACTCAGCGCCATCTATTTTACTTTGTTGGAACTATACTATTACCCGTACACCCAAAAAGCAATTTGATGAAAACGACAATGTAAGCGAAAATAACACTGGGAATTAATGCTGGGAAATAATCTTCATAACAATGTATGACAACATCTTAATACCGCGATTCAGCCTATATGCAACTAATACACAGCGCCATCTGAATTATTTTGTTGTTACTACACTATTACTCCGACATGCAAAAACTACTGATCTAATTTTCATAAAATTTGGCACACACGTAGGGGATAACCTGGGTTGACACATAGGATAGTTTTTATCGAGAAAAAATCCTGTGGGATACCATGGAGATGATTCTTAAGTCTTTGCATACCTGTGCAACCTGCGATCAAAAGTAATGATAAATAGCAAAAACTTCTTCACAAAATTAAAAGCACAGATACCGAGATTTATAGACATATATGTGGAATACTCCTTATTCCTGTAAAATTTCTATATTTCATCTTTTTTTGTTCAAGGCTACGTCCAAATCGCAAATACGACTGATAATATTATTTACACGAGTTACAAATAAAAACCTGGATGAATGCATGATCCCAATATAAAAATCCCGCGGGATTTCCGGGAAGACAGACTTGTTAGTTTTATATTAATGTTTGTTTAGAAGCTATTTATACCCCATACGCGAAGAAGGTTTTCCCGCGTAAATTCCGATCCCGCGGGATTTCTGGGATAAAAAATATCCTATATGTTAATCTAAGTTGCCCTCTATGTGTGTGCCAAATTTCATGAAAATCGGTTCAGTAGTTTTTGCGTGAAGGAGTAACAAACAAACAAACAAACAAACAAACAAATACACAAACTTTCACATTTATAATATTAGTAGGAAGTAGGATGATGATTAACACGTGACCTGTACCATATTATCATTTCTACATAAATCAGTGAATTAAAAGGCCTATTTCATTTTATCATTTAAATTTTAACATATATTTCTTATGTTATCGACCAACGTATACACTTTTTATGCTGCATAACTTAACTATTTCACAATATATCCTGGAACCAAGCACTTCAAACTAGTTTATAAACTTTTAAAATACGGTTCAATTTTATCATATACAAATTTATGCAATACTATAATATGTCAGTAGTTTTAATTGCATATTTTTGGTATATACTTTTTTGTACCCTAATTAAAAAAAACTCTTACTACAACTAAGTTTGTTTTGATACTTTTGATTGTGCCATGATTAAGTTTGATAGCAAAATTACAATATTGATCTTTAGCTAAACAATGACTGAAAAATCAGTACATATTTATTGTTCTACAGAAATTAAAATTCCATTTTATTTGTAAAGTTTTTCTACTACAGTACCTACTCAACAAAAATTAACAAAATAAAACGGGTAAAAAATGGTCACCTCCCTGCTATTAAGAAATAATTACAAAATATACTTGACAATTTAATCATTGCAATTATCACTTTCTAGGATCCCATACACAAACATTAATGTCCATAACACTTTGAAAATACATTTGTATCTCATAATGGCCTATCTACTAGACAAAAAATTACAATGGAATGTGGTCACAGTCGCCTACAAACACCAACACCACTAAAAAACAGTCGAAGCGCCGTCGACTTGAAATAGTCTCTTTACGCACTTGCAGAAGAAACTGGTTCAAACACTTCGGGAAGATCATTGAAGAAAATTTAATAATACAGTACCTTAGGGGCCGTCCATAAATTAAATCATATAGAGGGACAGAAAAGGGTCCCCAAACTTGATATCGTATGACAAGACGACGACATTATAATAAGGTTTGCGACGTCACCTGTTATATTATACTTGTGACGTCACATATAAAATGTCCAAATACTAATTTGAAAAAGTCACAAAATCAATAATAATTTTGCTTGGTTATGTGACATTTTAGGTACCGTATCGATTGTTCAAAAGGAGATTTTAAATAGAAACACATATTAATTTCTTAACATTGCAAAAATTCTAACATCACATCAGGATATGGAATTTCATACATAATATTAATGTGACGTACCTAATATAACATGAATGGTCCATACCTGTACATAGTATTAATATGTAACAAAAGATACTCACGGAAGTAGTTGAGAGTCTCCCTGATCTGATCAGGAGTTAGCGCTAGGTCTTCGGGGCTGACAGGCAGCGCCGGCGATGGAATGAACCAATCTTGATTTTCGTATCCTGGAAAAAAAATTACTTAATACTGGGTGTCATGAGCTCCTCATTTCAAATATCCTATATTAAAAGAATGTCTATACACTTTTCTATCTTTTTTGGACGTGAAAAAAATCAGCAGTGTAGTTATTACCTATAACTTTTTTAGTTCCTTAAACTGATCTTAGTATATTATATTTTAAAGTTTATAGGTACTAGTTTCCCATTCAATTTTAATATATCTTCATGCGACGTTTGGTTTTCAAGAATCATTAGCTAATCATAAATTGAAACAAAGGTTTTTTTTTCATTTATCTTTTTACATGTATCATTTTAACAGATTTTAAAATATGTATATATCTTCCCAAAAAGGCCTCTAAGACCGAGTGTTTTACTTCTTTCAACAATATATGTTTAATTTTTAAATATATTAAAGTTAAAAGTAATATAAAAATAAAACTTGGTACTCTTACAGTTTACATAGAGCAAGTTAACAAACAGTCAAGGTTGTTTTAGATCGAGAAAACAAATTATGAAATTTTGGATTTAGCATATTTCAGTTTAAATATAAGCAACAGGTTAATACTTTATTTGAACCGAGAGATATTATTATTTCCACCGCATTTAATTTTATGTCTCTTGTTTTATGATATGAATTAATGGTTGTTACAATATTATTGTATTCATTTGTTTCAGTTTGTTCTTCAAGCTTTCTTTATGACAACAGTGATAGCCTAATCATTTCTAGGCTGATCTTTCCACTGGGAAGTCTGGGTTCGAATCCGGCACGCATTCATAACTGTCAAAATTATGTACTTAGCTAATACAAAAAGATGTTATAAATTGTATGAAATACATTAAACAATACCTGCACTTGACTACCGTTTTGATCCATATAATGCTAGGAAACCAGAACCCAACTTTGGTAAAGGTACGAATTGAAATAATCATGATGAAATTCCGTAGGGATTTATAAGAAGTAATTTCAAGTAAGCTTTAAATAAGCAGGGATGTGTATGCGTGTCGCTGGATGGTGTCGGTCACCGCAGCTACACCAGTTGCACCACTGAACTATTGCCGTTATGTTACATCTTACATCTAACACCTACGTCTTACGCGTTTAATAAAGCCAAAGTAACAGGCGTTTACTAAAGCAAGTTATTCAAAATAAATTCCTAATACATGAAATTAAAAATAATTCACAATTTTGAAAGTCTAATTTCTTCTTAATTCACCAAATAACCGCATTAAGACGCGTAGTGTAGCCATAGAGTTAGAGGCAGAATATCCGCTTGTAACTGGCGCTGAACTGCAACTGACAACCATCCAGCACTGCAACCGAAATACATCGAAAATCATTTTTATTGAAATGTATACAGCCCACCGACATCAAGAAAACTTTAGCTATTTTCTATCACGTTGATTGGTAGTGTGCATTGCAATTACATATATTACATGCAATTATTACTATTTATGCAAATCTCTGTAACCTTAGTGAGATTGCAAACGCTCATACGACAATTAATCCCGCATCCTTTTGACACCGAGGTTTCCAAAGACTTGTATGTAATTAAATCTATTTAATTTAATTTTATGTACCTTATGATTACCTAAGCCCCCAAAAAAAATTTAAATAAATATCTCCTTTACTTTAGCCACAGCAATTTTTTTTCAATATTCAAAATTTCAACACGCTGTATCTATTATTATTGTAATAGCAGAAGATTGTTGCCGCTCTTGTCAAAAGTGAGTGACGAATGTTTAGATAGGATGTTCTATTTTTTCCAATATTTTTGTGCTATTTAGTTTGTTTGAAAAAAACATTTTTGTAAATAAGATGTTATGCGTTTTTTACTAAATGTAATATGTTCCTTGCATGAAGCAGGGCCCGTGGTTTCATTTATTGTTGTATGGTGGTATCCACCTTGTATAATAAGAGCGTAGAAAAGTCGTATCTGCTTTTTTACGAAATTGACAAAACAAAATATTGAGGGGGGTTAAGAAACAGTTATAGAACATGAATCTGATTTTTTTTTATAAAAAAAGGTTGTCTGTTTGCGCGCGCTAATCTCCAGATCGGCTGAACGGATTTTTATGGGACTTTCATTAAAAGATAGCGAAGAATCCTGAGCAACATTTAGGCTATTTTTTATCCCGGAATTCCCGCGGGATCAGGATTCATGCGGGAAAAACTCCTATGCGCGAAGGCGCGGCCATACATTTTTATGAAACTTTCACTGGGAGATAGAGGAGGTTCTGGAGCAACACATAGGGTACTTTATATCCTGGAATTCCGGTAGGATCAGGATTCACACGGGAAAAACTACTATGCGCGAAGTGGCGGGCTTAAATTTTTATGGGACTTTCCCTGGGAGATAGAGGAACTTTTCTAACAACCTATAGATTTCTTTTTATCAACATATTGATAAATTCGGGAGAAATTATTAGGGATGAAATCGTTTAATACTTATTTTGATAATGTACATAGTTGATCAGGACAGCGCCACCAATTACCCAGTTGAGTTCCTCAACGCACTGACAGCGACTGGCCTCCCAGACCAGCTTATAAAATAAGACTTAAAGATCCGATAATTCTTTTGCTGTGCTTCTGTGCTATCATAATGGTGATGCGAAATTTAACTCCGCCAAAACTGTAAAATGGAATCCGTCTCATCCTTACTAATATTATAAATGTGAAAGTGTGTTTGTTTGTTTGTGACTCTTTCACGTCGCAACATGGCTATTATATGGTATGGTTTATGTGTATGGGGATAGTTAGGAGGGTGGAGAGTGACGTAGGCTACTTTTTACCGCGGAAAAGCATCTCATTCCTATGGGAAGATCGATGTTTTGTTAGTTGCTAGATATTTAGTTCCGGATGTTATTAATAGATGCCGTTAGTAAATTCACTTGCAAGTTCTGAATCACGCTATCAATTAATAGTAGATGTAATTTACTTAAATCATAGGCAAATGTTATATCTGATGTTGAGGAAGCTGCCTCTCGCCTACCCTCTACTCGTGCTACACGAACGATATTCCAGCGGCCTCCCCAAGTGGCTACACGAGTGGAGGATGGCGATCAACGTAGGGAAGACGCAGGCCATCCAATTCGGAGGAACCACGATGCGCGACCCCACTCTAAAGCTCCTTAACCAAGACATTGCCTGGACAAGACAGGCCAAGTACCATGGGGTAACCCTGGACTGTTCCCTGACTATGAAGCCCCACGTGACCAACGTCGTAAATCACGCCAAGGCAGCAGCTGTAGCGCTACGTCCAGCGCTCTCCTCGAGTCTCCCGTTGAGGGTCAAACCACCATCTGGAAGACCTACATCCGCCCCAGACTCACGTACGCGGCCCCAGCCTGGTACGCGTTCCCGAGTGAACCACAACGAAAGACAAAAAGCCCAACACAACAAATCACTACAACCATGACTCGACCACCTTTTATCTGTGAGATAAATAACTGCCACAGCCAGGAATCAAACACACGTACACCTATGTAGCTTCATAAAATATCTACTTAGAGCCACTACCAACTACGCTTAAGTTCGTCTGTTATGATTGCAAACTTTAATCATCATGGACACTAAACTAAACACGTGTTTCATGATTTAAAAACAAAACGATCTTGTCGAGTGTCACCAGTCAAGGGTTTCCCCCGCCATGCGCCATCGCAGTCTTGCTGTGACCATCCATGAAACTAGGTCGAAATATCGGTAAAACAATTGAAAATCGTGATCGTGATCGTCCCTTACATTTAAAATTCCTATCTGTGATAACGTAAAACGAAAATTTTTAAATTAAGCTTTTTAAGGCTATAATAACCATTCCAAAGTCACTTAGTTAAAGAATCACTAATTACATATTTCTAGGAACAAAATATTCCACAATCCATGCTTAGTGGAGTTTCTTATTAAAGTACAGGTTCGGAGGATCAGCCAAGGTTGCCTTGCAATATGTTTGTTGAGAGTTACTACACTTCTTTTAAAGACATTCAGGAAGGCATACATGTTTCCTATGTATGGATGTAGACCCAGTCAAGTTTTCATACATTCCAAACGGCAGTGGACGCAAAAAAATGGTGCATGAATAGTTAGTTAGTCACAGGAATAAAAGCATTCGGAGCGCATTATACACAAAATGTAATAAGTTAATATTACTTATACGGCAATAAGGCATCAATAGAAATAAACCATGGTTACAACACACAATGTAGTCCAACTACTTTCAATTTACTTTCCTCCCGTTCTTAATCTCCCTAAACATACCCAACCAATCTAAAATGGTCTATCATTATGGTTTTATATAGCAACAAGAGCCAAAACAAAACACTGTCGATTTTGTTTTAAGTTTGCTATTCAATAAATATATCTATCCACGAAGCTACGAAATCTAGTCTATCTATCTACGAAATACGAACCTGAGCATGCTTTTATTTAGTGAATATTACCAGTTAAGGAAACTTTATCATTCTAACAAATTACGCCAACACAATAAAATTACCTACACTATCCGGTTCTATCGCGAGATTAGCTGAATGCTAGGTATCATTTTTTTGTAAAGTCACATAATTTTCACATACATTTATGTAACTCAGGTCACAATTAGAAATGATAGATACTGAATTGCTGCTCACAAATTTCCTAATTATAGACAGACACCATGAAGCAATGATAGACTATTAACGGGAAACTCATATTACAAATTATCTTAATAAACTGTTACATGTACTTAATTATACATAGAAACAGCCACACAGATAGCAAGTGATAAACTTCTTCAAAGGCATAAAATCGAAGTCTAAGAAGTCACGCACGATACTCACGCGCATGAGATAAGTATTACAAAGATGGACATAGCTAATACGGCCGTAGACCTGTTCGAGCTATGCGGTGCTATTCCGAAGTGGTCTCAGTTGACAGATGGTATGCACGAGACCGGTCGGGAATGCACTCTGGTCAACGGACGATGACTCGCGCGATGAGACACCATTATTTATAGCGTCATCGGGCGACGCCGGCGCCGGAAACCGCGCCTCGCACACTTACTGGGACGGAACAACGTTTATAGAATTTGGCTTACTTTATTAGTCTTCCGTGCCTTCTCTCCCTTGCATATACTTAGTGAATATTGATATCCTTGATGACAAGTTTATAAACACATTAATAGTGGCACGAAAAGAAAAACACTTCTGTTTTGAAAATAAGATTTTTTTCCCGTGACAGATAGCAGAGTGAATTTAATAATAACTTTCTAAATAGAAATAAAAGAAATGAAGGAGAAGCGTTATGAAGCACCCGATTGAAACGAAATTCCTTTCGTTAAAAATAACATAGGTTAAATAGGAGGCACAATTCAATTTGCGACATCAGGAATTTTAACGAAAACAAGCACTATGCAAATGCGAAAAGCAAGTGAGAAAAGATCAAGAACCTAAATATCCGCCAAGTACCTACAGCTACCATAATGATACAGGACGTTGGCGAAGTATATGTAGATTTTTAAAATGGAACATGTGCATATTACTTAACTGATAAGAACTGGGTAATATTTTAAATCTTAAAAAACATTCAGCATAACACTTAACATAGAAAATTGTATTTTGATTACCTACTGATTATTTCGTTATCAAAATCATACAAAAAAAATCTGCTACGGGAGGCCTTGGTAGTGACCTTTCAAGGACTTGTAATCGGCATTGGTATCAATCAGGCTGTATCAGTGACAAGGGAACGCGAAAAAAAAATATGGCGAAGGCATGTTACTAGCCGACCACAATAATTAGGCGCATGACAGTTAAGACGTCATTGGAACTAGGGATGGGAATACGTAGTACATTCTGCAGTAGTACCAAAAGTACCATGGTGAATGTTTAATGGAGGTACAATGCTACGTAATATATACCTAATACTTTCATTATTTATTATAGAACTTTCATGTGTTTAATATATTAACAGAATAGGAGTACCCTTTATTAGATATTAAGACAGTAATATAATATATTAAGATAGTATTACAATATATTACTTGACTACTATGATTCTTTAAAATAAATATAACAGGAACAAAACAACAAAATGGAAATATAACAAAATATTAGGAAGGTGATTTTAATAAAAAAAGTATCATTGTAAATCAGGGATTTCTTAAAATCAATTCAAGTTATAGTAAACCCAACTTAAGATTGAAACGAAAGAGGCGCTGTCGGACGCATTTGACATTCATTTGACCAATCATTGCACACTAGTAACTGACAGATGAATGACCACAACGTACTTATGAATGACTTTTCGTTAGTTCCAATTTTTGCCATTTCAGAGATAAGTTGGGCGCGCACTGTAATGAACTTTTATACTATTGCCACAGATACAATATTTTGCCACAATATGGGTTGTGTCAAAATATTGATGTCCATGTATTTATGTCAAAACTGCCAAAATTACTGCGCAAACATCTCGGAAAACGAAGTTCACATCAGCCTAGTCAAAATGACCTTAATGTACACGACTGCGCCTCACTAGGGGACGCGCGGGGCTAGAGCGGGGTGGGGGGCCCGGGTAACTGCTATCTGTCATGCGCCTAATTAAGGACTGCGCACATTACAACGACTCCACGCCAACGCGGTTACGGAGCCACTCAAATGTAAGCATTCAATAAAGATCCTTATATCTTGGACATTACGGTTGAATTTCGAGTGTGAACGGCGTCGGTGAGCAGAGGGTGGGGAGTAGTCCACGTTTTTCAAGTGTACACTCGAAATTCAACCGTAATTTCCAAGATATAAGGATCTTTATTGAATGCTTATATTTGAGTGGCTCCGTAACCGCGTTGGCGTGGAGTCGTTGTAATGTGCGCAGTCCTTTATTGTGGTCAGGTAGTATTATGGAAAACGTCAATGCAGAGTTTAAAACTTAGATTTTATTGCGTGCCTTTATAGTTTATTTTTATTCAGTAACAAGATTATGTATACGTCTAATAATGATTTTTACAAAACTATACGGTATCTATGTAAAGCAAATTAAAATCCATTTTCCACACTACTTAACTAAGAAAATAAATAAAATGACATGGCCGATAATTCTTTCGTTATTTATTTATAATTTTAACAGTGCCAGATACCTAAGGAGAAAATATTAATGAAATAAAAAACGGTGGAAAGTAGACATCCTCCTCAAGAAAACATATTTAGTGTATTAGCTTTCTTTTATTGCGGATTGCCGGTCACATAGATTAGTCGATGATTGACGAGGTCTAGCCGTGATGGTAACCTTGTGGTAAAACTCGAGTAGGTAAGTACACTATCGAAACATTAAGCCTAGGTTTCCCGCTTCCAAAGAAACCAAATTGTAACCATCTTGAAGTTTTCTTCCATCCACTTGATCACGTAGCACTTAATCACTGGAAGCTCAGATTATAGAACCAAAAGGCAGATGTAGTCGTTCTAGTATAAAGTGAAGCTACCAAAGCAAATACAAAATAAAAAGCTAATACAATCTCGTGTAAGGTTGGGAGCCGTCGTAAATGAAAGATGGTTTGTGCAGTACTGTCTTTATTGTAACAGTTCACAATAATATATACGATACACCTATCACATCACATCTCCCCATTTGAAAAGAAAAAAAAATAAACTTGGTACATTTTTTTTTATACGGTTAAATGCCTTAAAACTATGATTACAAACATTAAAGATTACCTAGATTTAAAATACAAGTACATAGGTATATAGATTTATAGATAAGTATTTAAAACTAAGTTATACAATATATCATGGACATTTACTGTAAAGTTTTGTGCGGTTTTTATGGATAACATCTTCCTTATTATTCTTTAATAATATCTTTACATTGCAACCTAAGTCATCTATGACCAAGTAAGGTCCTAGATAAACCGGATCCATTTTATTTTCTGATGGATTTCTTACTAAAATGAAATCTCCTTTACTATAATGAACAGGTTTTATATTTGTATCGTACCTATTTTTTCTATTAACTTTTGACTGAATGAGATTATCTCGAGCATCTTTCTGCGATAATTGCAATCTGTATTTAAATTCTGAAACGTAACTGTCATGTGCATACAGTGGTTGTACGATGTCACCTGTAAAATTACCTGGCAATATACACCTCTTACCAAAAACCAACTCGTGCGGTGTATACTTGGTTTCCGTGTGGACGGTGTTATTATACGCAAAGCACCAATACGGCAGCCAACTGCTCCACGAGCTAGATTGATTATTACAATTTATTCTAAGATACGCACCCATTGTTTTATGTGTGTTCTCGAGTGCACCAATGCTTTCGTGATGGTAAGCTGTTGAAAAAATTTGGTTAATTTTTAAGAGCTGGCATATCTCTTTCATCGTGCTAGATATAAACTCTGAACCGCGGTCTGTTGCTATCTCCCGAGGTATGCCATATCTTAAAATGAAATTATTAACAAAAGAACTAGCTACACTCGTCGCATCCTTATTGTACAATGGATATGCTTCTATATATTTGGTTAACTCGCATTGCAGAGTAAGGATGTAACGATAATTATTTAAGTCAGTGTTAATCGGTCCAACTATATCAAGATATATCTTGTCGAAAGCTGAGTTTGCAGTAGTTGTAATAGCCATTGGTTGCCTATTAGGTATTGAGTGTTTTTGCTTTTTGCATTCATCACATTTAGAAATAAAATCACGTATGTCCTATCACAACACTAAAAGTTCACACTGACACTGGGAGATGTGGCGCTGACGGGTTCTGGTTCCGGGCGGGCGGGGATCAGACCGGAGGTGGCGGACGATTCTCTCGGCGACGTAGCAAGCTGCCGAACCTCACTAGCATGCTGTTAGCAACTTCTTGCTGGACCATTCCACTATGCCATCGTTTGTACATCCGCAGTAACACCAAGGCACCTCCGAGTAGTAGAACCATGCCAATCATCATCAAGGTATAGGTAAGGGCTCGTCGCACTTATGCGGTGATGAATTTGTTGTAGATACGAGTTGTTATCACCAGCTGCAGTATTCTGCACTACAATGGTTTCACATTATAAACTAGGGCTAAGAGTTCGTTCACCCTATACAATATCGCACACGCGCCACGGCTCATCTTACGACTGGCAGGGTCGCCATGTAAGGTTGGGAGCCGTCGTAAATGAAAGATGGTTTGTGCAGTACTGTCTTTATTGTAACAGTTCACAATAATATATACGATACACCTATCACATCACACTCGTGTCAGTACTAAGGAATGCGTCAAATAGCATAAACGTCGCAAATGTCAAATTTTTTAATATAATTTTATCAGCTAAAATGCCGTCTTGCATTTTTAAACTCTGTAAAAGTTGTTCGCAAAACCAAAGAAAAGGATATGGAATGTCTTTTCACAGGTAACTCTTCATTATTTTATTATTTATTTATAATAATATTTTTGAGGTCCGCTCGGAACACAAAACCTCGACAATCATTCGTTTCTATAACAGCTTTATATGAAAATCGGTTACCCTAAAGAATCATGGCAGATTTTGTACAAAAAAAATAATAATTCTCGAGAATTTGAAATAACTTGTAATTGTTTAATTAGACTTCAAGTATTATCCTGAACCATTCAAAATATTTTTCATCACCCCTATTCGAAAAAGACGACTTGGTTCGGACATAAGGGGTTCCAAAGTTGCTGTTTTCTATTCAGCGGGCCGGAATGAATTTTCATACAACTTTTTCTGCCGGCTAGATCTTTTCCGTCCTATTTTGAATTTAGAACATTTTAGTATTTTGCGCTAAAGAAATCGAACACAAATATTGTTTGAATAAAGAATGTCTGGTTCGACGCGAGGGCCCCGCCAGCTGAATAATAAAAAAAGAAATCAAATTAAGATCGCTCGAACTATTTCCCGCGTTTTCGTGCATTTTTACGTATTGTTAGAAATTTTGTTTTGTTTTGAAAAAATGAGTTCTACCAACGATAGTGAAAGTATATATCCTCCTGATAGTATAAAAACTGAAGCGAGTAATGTGATGAATAGTTTATTACCTGCGAAATCCCGGGAAAAATATTTGAAAGCCCATGATAATTTTTTGGAATGGAGAAATGCACGTATTATTTATTTTACGTATTATTTTCTATTATTTTCTATTATACCTATATATATATTATTTTCTCATAGTGGGTGATGAAAAGTAGAGTGTATCACTCGGGTGCAAGTATATTTTTGGCTCGGGCGACGTACTTTGAATCCCTCGCTACGTTCGGGATTCTACTAAAGAATCCCTCGCTACGCTCGGGATTCTACTCTAGAATCCCTCACTTCGCTCTGGATTCAAAAAACGCCCTCGCCGAAAAAATATTACTTTGCACCCTTGTCATACAATCTACTATTTAAAACCCGGGGATTCTAAAATCATTTTCTTATTTACATAGTTTACCATTTCTGGACGAACATTTTGAAGTAGATTCTGTCTTGTTATATCAGCGTTTAATCTGTGATTTCGATTGATTTGTAATCTGTTGGAACAATTACTTACTCTGTGTCGTAGACATTGACATTGCCACATGTCACATTGTCATTGGCTGCGAGCGTTTTGATTAGATTGTCATGTCATTATTATCATTTCTTATGTCACTTTGACAGTTAGCGTACAAATGGCGTATTTTTATAATGGCAAGAAAGTGAAGAAAATTATATCATTTTTGATTATATAACCCCGAGGTTTAAAAATATTTTATATATATACAAGTGTTGATAAAAATAAGAAATAAATATTACAACTCATTCCAGGCTCTCGAGTTTTTAATTTTTTTTTGTACAATTCAATGTATGAAACTTGCCATGATTCTTTGGGGAAATATGCATGGGCTATTTGAGCACTGGTCAATTTATAACGAAAAAAATATAGTTTTCATCACCCCTATTCGAAAAAGACGACTTGGTTCGGACATAAGGGGTTCCAAAGTTGCTGTTTTCTATTCAGCGGGCCGGAATGAATTTTCATACAACTTTTCCTGCCGGCTAGATCTTTTCCGTCCTATTTTGAATTTAGAACATTTTAGTATTTTGCGCTAAAGAAATCGAACACAAATATTGTTTGAATAAAGAATGTCTGGTTCGACGCGAGGGCCCCGCCAGCTGAATAATAAAAAAAGAAATCAAATTAAGATCGCTCGAACTATTTCCCGCGTTTTCGTGCATTTTTACGTATTGTTAGAAATTTTGTTTTGTTTTGAAAAAATGAGTTCTTCCAACGATAGTGAAAGTATAGAATTAACTCCTGATAGTATAAAAACTGAAGCGAGTAATGTGATGAATAGTTTATTACCTGCGAAATCCCGGGAAAAATATTTGAAAGCCTATGATAATTTTTTGGAATGGAGAAATGCAAGAGGCGCGAAGAATTTTTCAGAAACTGTGTTTTTGGCGTACTTCCAGAACTTAGCCAAAACTAAAAAACCTTCCACCCTTTGGAGTATCTACTCAATGCTTAAATCAACAGTCAGTTCTAATAACGATATAAAACTGGACACATAATATTCGAAATTAATAGCATATCTGAAGAGGATGTCTGATGGATTTAAACCTAAAAAATCCAAAGTGTTCACAGTCAAAAATGTGGAGACTTTTCTTAATGAGGCACCCGACGAAATCTTTCTTGCCGTAAAAGTAAGTAACTATGTATATGGTGGAGTGGACTATTATAGTAAAATATAGCCATAGTGTTTTAAATAGCTGAATAATAAAAAAAGAAATCAAATTAAGATTTCGTTTTCAAATTAAAATTAAGTTTTCGTGCATTTTTACGTATTATTTTCTATTATATATATATATATATTATTTTCTCATAGTGGGTGATGAAAAGTAGAGTGTATCACTCGGGTGCAAGTATATTTTTGGCTCGGGCGACGTACTTTGAATCCCTCGCTACGTTCGGGATTCTACTAAAGAATCCCTCGCTACGCTCGGGATTCTACTCTAGAATCCCTCACTTCGCTCTGGATTCAAAAAACGCCCTCGCCGAAAAAATATTACTTTGCACCCTTGTCATACAATCTACTATTAAAAGTAAATAGTTTTATTTATTTAAACCTAAAAATCAGGAAATACAGCCAATAAAATAAGCATTTTAACATAGGCAAACCGAGTTAATTGAAAATGTCACGTTTGCCCACGATAAATGTATGATGAATATTATATAATATTTTAATTTCTGTTTATCCACTAAAATGATTTCAATTATAATGTTTGCAGTTTACTCACTAAAATGATTTCAATTAAGTATATTGTTTGCAGATTACCGACAGATGCTGTAACAAGAGAAAAAATGGGTTCATATTATTCGGAAGCGCAGGCAAGATATTAATTGGCTGCCATTCAAATTTTGCGTGATTTGCTCATTACATTTAGTGAGGGTGACGTGTATCTCACTAAAAAAGGACGTTGGATGATTAAAAAGCATCAAAACCGAATTTTTGTTATAATAAATATGTTATTATTGATATTTTGATGTTTTTTATTAAAAATATCTACCCAAAGAAAATATCCATAGGTTAATTAAAACAATTAAACATATTTAAAAAATTAACTTATTAAATTCAATATATTAAAATGACATTTACACATATTATAATGTACTTTTTAACCGACTTCAAAAAAGAAGGAGGTTCTCAATTCGACCGTATATATGCTTTTTTTTATGTACGTTCAGCGATTATTTCGTCGTTTATGGGCCGATTTTGATAATTCTTTTTTTGTTGTAAAGTAGATATGCGCAGTGGGGTCCCCTGATAAGGAAACCAGGATCTGATGATGGCATCTCAGAGAAATCGAGGGGAACTTTCGAAAATTGTATGGACAACTAGTGTGTTTGTTCATGTTATCATAAGTACATTAAAGCGCTACCATTTCATGAAGATCTGGAGTCGATCTGATGAAGCCGAAAGACAGTCGAGGGAACTCCTCAACGATTTACTGCAGTTATCTAGTGTTTGGGCTTCATTAATTTGTAGTGACGAGAACTTTACACTTACATGTTGAATTGAGCGCCATCTGGCGAGTACTTTTTGAGTTATCTCTACTTATCAAGATTGAAGTCGGTTATTTTTTTTGTAAAAAGCAATTATTGATACCTATTGATATAATTAAAATCAATTATTATTATTACATTTCATAAAACTTTAATTTTTTGTCTGTCTCTTTAAAGTTTTGTGCATTTGTTCCGCCTAATCACAGGAACGGCGTAACAAATTTAGATGCAGTTTTCACTGGCGCATGGCGTATTCTAATGAGCGTGGGTTAACATTTAGTGTTTGTTTTATTTGAAGCGGTTCAGAAATAAAAAAAATCACGTCAATTTAAAGAATACCATCCCTCATATTTTATCGATTATGGGCTTACGGGATTGGAAACAAGGTCGTTCAGTAGTAATAAATAATTTGCCATAATTTGCCAATTGAATTGTGCATAATGTTGTAAGTTAGTAATATGGCGATCAATGTTTACAAAATTGCGGGAGATTATGACTTTTCATTTGGCAACCTCACACACACAAAGAATTACGTATCCATACGGTGCACGTCTAGTTGACATTAAGGTTGTCATGCACACATAGTGAAAAAGTGACTTCACTTTATTCGTTGCTTTTCTTTGCGAATGTTACATCTGCCTTTTGGTTCTATAATCTGAGACTGGAAGACGGTTTCCATAAATGTAGCATTTATTTCTGGTATACAATATACAAAATCAACCTTTACTGGTTACTACACGCGAATACCGATTTATTATCAATAATATTTAATAATCTACTCTACACTAGTTAATTAAATTAAAGGGTCTGGTCTTTTTGTTAAACTTCATGTAAAACAGAAAGTACTCTTGATGCATCTTATGAATATATGCTTTTTAGTCTCTTGGTCTCTTCCTTTATTTTATATGTAGTAGGTACAACTAGTTGGTAGTGAAATTGATAACAGCTGTTCATAAAGTTTTAGATGTATTACAGAATTATACACGACGGAGCCAAATATATGTAGATCGATGTAGTTTTCGATCGCAAAACGATTTCTGAAACTCAGTCACAATAGAACACGAGTTCTAAACCCCCAGGAATAATAAGAGATTCTCGCATTACAACAACAAGAATAATATTACCTACCAAGCGCCAAAACGAAACACAAAATCTGTCTATATAGAAAAACAAATTAAAATTTCAACTTTCTACTTAATTAAACAATTCATTCCTAATGCCTTATCAATTGAAGTCTTTAATGTCCGTAATTCATGATAAGCAACATAATAAGCCATGACGCAATGGAAACGTTTTTCGTATTGTTGTGGACCTGAGTAGGTATTAGGTAGGTTTGTATTGGATAATTTAAAGTGGTCACTACAATTCATGGTCACTTATAATTGCTATCAATCAACGCCTAATTATAACAAACCTGAGAAATAGCTTATACGATTTGATTGGGGTTTTCAATGCTATTTTACAGTAAGCGTAAGAGCACTTTCACACGGCAGTCCAGTTTTTTGTAGGATCCCGTTTTCTGCTGGATCCCGTTTGATGCCGAATGTGTTTGAGCACTTTCACACGGCAGTCCAGTTTTTTGTAGGATCCCGTTTTCTGTTGGATCCCGTTTGATGGCGAATGTGTTTATATGCTAGCGTTCACACGAGCATCCCCCATGCGGAATCCTGCAAAAAACCGATCCCGCCGAAATGTGCCATTCGGGTTTGTCACTAGAAACTGTATCCATCTTCCCGTAAAAAGCGGGATCCCGTTTAATCACACATATATTTCAATAGCAGTGTTCATACGGCTTCCTGCATGCGATTTTTTGCTGGACACTGCTTTTTGCGGGATAGTGGAGTGGTGGCAGCCCCCGCCCCGCGCCCGCCACGCCACCCAGCGCGTGTGTAGTTAGCGTGTGTAGTGCATTTTTCTCATATCCTAAAATAAGAATATTAGGGAAGTATTCACGTCCATTTCACTTGATAAGCGGCGTAGCCATGGTCAAAAAACAGGATGCAACCGTGTTTATACGGCAGTCCAGATTCGTGGGACCAGCTTATTACTGGATCCTGCAAAACTGAACTGCCATGTGAACACAGTGTCCAGTTTTGCAGGATACAGTAAACAGCCGCTCCTGCAAAACTGTACTGCCGTGTGAAAGAAGCGTAAGGTAACATTAAACGGATAAAATATAAGAAAGGTACTTTTTTAATAATCAAAACATTATTTGTAAAAATTAGGTACATACCTGTTAAGTTAATTCGGTTGTAGCTTTAGCTAACTATGGGTTCTCCATTAAATAACGGGTTCAGATCGCTCAGATATGGTATTATTTTCTGAAAGGTCTCGTGTTCGATACCCAGATAAAATAATTTTATATGAGACCCACTTATTTTTTTTTTCAATGTAATTTGTATATAGGTGTAAGAAAAAACTTTTCTGACAATAAATTACTATAATATCTAAAACTCTTCTGATAATAAATGACTATATTACCTACGATATTGAACGCTCTTATTTTGCTCCTCATAAATAATATAGAGCTGAAAAACATAATCTATTCTACAAAAAGTGAAAATAAGTTTGCGCGACGCTAAATAAATGATAATTCTAAAATAACTCGTACCAAAACATCTTAGATATCATCACCACAACACCAGGTGGGGTTCTTGCCAAGCAATAATACCTAAAAAACCGCCCGACATTATGGGCTGAAATATTAGCTGCTTTTAATAGCTCCGTTTCCGCGTTTCGATACACTTATCAGTAATGTTTTAATCAAAAGCCTGCAAGACTCACGTGACAAATTATAATTAGGTAGTATATGTTATGAACTAAGTACCTACGTTAGTTCAAAATTAATCAAATCAAAGGTTTTATAGATATGTATCTATAAAAGTACAGTCTGTGGTAGTCTGTGTTTGACAGTGTCAGTCTGTGGCCGGCAAAGAGCATTGTTTGTTTATGTTCACAGATTTGGCGATATTCAATTCAATTTTCATTATTTGTACTTACTAGGTTAATTTTATTGTTTGTTTAAATTTATATTTGTGTTCAGCAACATTAGTTTTGTTAATATTGATAGTGTAGTGAGTGTTGTGTTTTCGTAAAGGTTTTCGTTAACCATACAAAATAATTACCTTGTGATAATACGACAAAAAGTTTGTGTTAAATGGTTACTGTTTACGCAATGTTTACATTTAGTCCAGCTCAATTATAAACGGAGTACAGTTGATTATATCGGGAGCCCGTTCTAGAAACTTCGTACACATTTTGTAAGCTAAATTAACCTTCCGATACTCGCGCGTCGGTCTCTCAGACCGACAAATCTATTAATCACTGTTTTTTTCCAAACTACCTTCATTATGACTTTAAAGTTCCTAGTAGCTTCATTATTTGTTGACTTCCGTCGTTTAGTATGGCTTAAGCGCAGTTGTCATGTGGACAAGTATTGTTTTAGCGCTATTGTCGGTCTGTGAGACCGACGCGAGTATACGTGTTACAAATTTTGGTAAGATGAAATTTTTAAATTCTGTTTATTGCTCAATAAAATGTATTATTTAATTCTTTTGTTATATTTTAATAATTGAGTATAATGTGTAACAATATTTTAGAACAGTTTTTTCATTGTTTTACTGAATTTTGTATCCACAATAGACGACGAGCGAATAAGGTCGTTATTGGAATTGGGTACTTTCGGTGGTGAAAAATAAACTATGAAATTTGATAAATATTAAAATTTATGCCGAAATATACTTTAATATTTTGATTTTGAGTCATAAAAGCACATAATTATTTTAATAAACAATATTAAAATTCGAAATTTTTAATCGGTATGTCACGTGACCTAAAACACGAGAGGAATTGGTGTGACGTCATGATGGCAAACCTATTCCTCCAAGAACCAAACTGTCAGTTCAGTTTCGTACTAAACAACTTGAATGAATGCCGGTCTTACATACAGTGCCACAAACTTATTTGACCCGGTAAGGGTGGCGCTACTGTCTTGGTATTTTTCTGACAACAGTATAACATTTGCATTAGTTCCAATTTTGGCCACCGGGTCAGTTAAGTTTGTAGTTGCCATTATTACGTCATCAAAATGGCTGACAAGTGCTGACAGCGTTTTTCCGGAAATAAAAAAAGAATTAATATTTAATTTAATTTTAAGGCGAGAAAGCGTGTTTATTTTGCCGAAATATATTTTTTGTTGCTTTTTATTACGAAAATCACGTTTATTTTTCACTACCGAAAGTACCCTATTGGAATTTGAAAAGAAAAATGTCCCACTAATCTCTTGTATGCACGTTGATGCCAATATAAATAAACAAACTAGACCAGAAATAATTATGAACTGCAATTCTACAAAAGGAGGCGTCGACACGGCAGATAAAATGTGCGAGACCTATAACTGTGCTAGAGGAACTAATCGGTGGCCGATTGTTATTTTTTACTCCCTTATGAATGTTGCGGGGATAAATCCTTATATATTATATAACATGGGCTCAACAATGTGGACATCAAAACCATCCGCAAGTTTCTGGAGAAGCTTTTATGATCTCATTATTCCCCATCTGAAAAAACTCACATCCGTTTTAAGTTTGCCAAAAATACTCAGACAGAGGATTCTAGAAATATGCAAAATTGATAATCCTCCTCTTTCGTCTTCTGGTAATCATCTAAAAGGCCGTTCTTCATTTTGCTCTTCAAGAAAAAATCGTAAGACCAGATACAACTGCATGACTAGCAAGAAATACTTTTTTCTCGAGCATGCGGTTATGCTATGTTCCGACTGTTATACCAATGAAACCATTACTGATTAACGCTTTTCTTTGTTTTATTATTGTTTTGTATACTTTTAATTATTATATTTCTTAGTTTTTTTTCTTAGTTGACTTTATTTAAAAAGTTTAAATCGGTTTTTCACAACAATGTGTCAGAAAATAAGTTTTTTTTGAGAGGCTGCTTTACAAGACTATTTCTATACAATAAAAAGTTATATAGACATATTTTTTAGTTTATTTATTTTGCCATATCCTCTTCTTTCAAACAAATATCAATAATACTCATAAATAATATTATTTCATTTAGATAAGCAACATTAACTTTTCGGTCTGTGAGACCGTGCGCGAGTATACGTGTAACGTAAAACCGCGCGAGTACAGGAAGGTTAAACAAGATTCGACCCCGACCATTCAATATAATTATTTTGTAGATCATAGTATATTGAAAATCTACTATCTACTACTACAGTTGAAAGTTTTTTGTTAGACTTAAAATCATATGGATCTATTTAATCGTAATGTAGGAAACATCAGTAATATTATTATTATTATTTATAAGGGTTTCGTAAAACACTTTATACTTATTATATTTAGTACAATACGAGAAATCTTTCCCAATCATTGTTACAGTTCAAATCGTTAAAACCAGAATGTTGTAACTCCTATTTAACGGGTAAATGTCAGCTTAAACGCTATCGATTGAAGGTCGCGCTATTTGACATTTGGAGCTCTTTCTGTAATAGGCATGGCCTTGCAGATCCTGACTTACACGTTTTGTTAACAAACGCTGAACGATTTGTTAACGTACGTCCAAAACAATCGTTTATCCTAAATAATGTAAGTAGTATTCCAAGTAGGTAATAAGGACATACCAAAATACTTCCATATGGCTGTGCCCTACTTTCTGAACATTCAGCGTCATTACACTACTCACATAGAAACAAGACCTCAATTAACTTGGCATGAAACATCTGAAATATGGCACGTCATCACTGATGGACAGTAAAAAACCGGTCAAGTGAGCATTTGGCCTACAGTGTAGGTACAGTTGCGAAGTTGTCAATCGGTCAACTGTTAAGTAACAATACAAAAAAGATTATTTTATCTCCGTACACAAAATATAAATAATAATAATTTTATTAATATAAGTTATTACTTTCAACAGAGTCAACATATAATATAATCGACTTAATAATCGATCATGCAAATAAAATAAAGTCGATACCTACTTGAAAAATCGTTTTTTGCATGAGTAGTTCGATTTTAAACAAAGCTATTTATCTCTCTTACAATTGATATTACCTAATATTCCAATTCCAATAGGAAAGACGGCGCAAAACCCTAAACAGATAGCGCTAGTAGAGTTTGAGACGACATGACCTACACCAGCACCTACACGTTTATGAAATAAAAGAATATCCTGTTTTGGAACCTCATAAGAATTGTCTTATGAGTTTTAATTACCAAAATACCAAAGATTTATAATTATTTACATCACTTTATTTCTCGCTAGGGCCCAATTATAAAGATGTCTACCATCATAATTTGTAAACTACTAGCTACCGCCTCTTTGGGAAGGCGATGATGAATCAGGCTGCTCAGGCAATAAGGATAAATTAAGATTCCGCGAGAACAATTCTAGTGACAAAATGTACTCTAAAAGTTGACAATACGAGGTCAAATAATTTTCAGTTATAAAATGTACGTCACATTATATGTAAGTATAAGTTAATTCAATTTATCGCAACCTCTACCAGTATCTGTTAAGCAGTTTGTTCGTAATTGCATAAAGGCATATCATATCTATACCAATAACATAAAGCGGAAGAGTACTTTTGTTTGACCGCGCTAATCTCAGGAACTACTGGTTCGAATTGAAAAATTATATTTTTTGTGTTGAATAGTCTATTTATTGAGGAAGACTATAGGCTACATAACGCCCGAAGCGAAGTGAGGGCGTCCACTTAATAAATATGTTGCAAGACGGCGCTTGCCGGGTCAGCCAGTTATATTATACTAGTAAATCCGCCCTCGCTTCGCTTCGGGAAACCAGTTCCTTCAAAAATCTCTATAAATTTTAACAAATTATGTTATTCCGATGTCTAAGCTATATTACTGCAAAGTTTCATGAAAATCCGTTCAGTAGTTTTTACGTGAAAGAGCAACAAACACACACACACACTCACTCACTCACATACATCCTTACAAACTTTCGCATTTATAATATTAGTAGGAAGTAGGATTAGTAGGAAGTAGGATAGGATAGGAAGTAGGATAGGATTTAAAAAAAACACGTTTAAGCTGTAACGTGCATAAGATTAAGCAGAAAAAAAAGTAAAAAGTAGTACTCGACTGGTTTAATTCAGTTATCATGGTTAATGTTTATTTGTTAAATCCCTATAACGTTCGTTTTTATCAAGATAAGACTCGTGGTTTGAACATTGTACTCTCAAACAGAAGGTAATCCTGCACCACTAATTTACAAAACCTACGTGATTATTAGAACTTAATTATCCCTTGCCTCAGTGAACGAAACACCGTGAGGAACCTGCAGACTTAATAGTTCTCCATAATTTTGTCAAAAGTGCATGAAGTCTGCCAATGAGCATTTGGCCACCGTGTTGAACTTTGGCCTATACCTCCCCTCAAATTGTGAGAAAAGGCGCCTGTTGTCGATTACGAGTATTACCTTGTTTGATTACGAGTATGAACCTTAATTGAATATTACTTAGACACACACGTGGTGCAATATTTTATGATTACTTAGAGCTACACAATATAATACAATGACACTTTATTGTACACCACCAACCAGTAACAACGGTAATAATATTTACAAAAATATCTATAGGCGATCTTATCGTTAAAAGCGATCTCTTCCAGACAACCATAGTCTTATGGAGTTTTACATAGAGATTGTAAAGAAAGGCAGGGTGTACATATAAATAATAAGAGTGACAAAAAGCAATACAGCTATCGTATGCAACAAGAAAGTCCTTCCATTGTTATCAATAGAACATGCTCGGTAAACTTTACAAATAGTATAAAATCGTTATTCACCTCCAAACTGAGTTAAGCTGTCCGCTCTCAGCCGATATTTTGGTATTCGTTCTTGAAGTAAACTGACGATCTCAACCTCAGGCACCTCCTCGCTATTGCACACCTCTGCGAACAAATAAATTAATCAAAATTAACTGACAAGCAAACATCAATATCATTTCTCTTTTAGAAAGTTATAGAGTACCTTGTAGTGTATCAAAATGTAAACATCCATCCAATTTAAAATTACATAGGAAAATTTGTATCAAGATAAACTGTTAGAAAGCTACAGGTTTCATTGTGTCGTCGTGACTAGAGACTTGAACCTGAGCGCAATGCAGTGTAGTCAACACTATAGGTTGTGGTAGGTATAGGTATACGCGTCTACTTTCCGTATTTAGTGTGGAGGCAGCAGACAGAATCGATATTGCTCCCTCCCGACGCGAACGGCTGACCGCGCCATCTGAGGGGGAACAAACCCCAACATTCGGTCCCCTATCCCGAATGTGTAGGTACAGAGACGCGTGTGGCATTGCATTAGTATTGATCGACGTCGTTCGACTAATCTGCACGTGATTTAAATCTCACGTTTCACGAACTTTTCATTTTGCAAGTCCCGGGCAAATGAGTCTAGACGAGCCATGTGATGGTAGATGGTCACCACCAGCCATAATCAGTGACATATATACGTCATCTTTCCGCCCCCGATGGAAAACAATTTGTATTTGTATTTTATGCGTTGCATCGCCGTTTATTCGATTGCGATAAAATGGCAATATTTTGCCTTATGGAACACAGCAAAGTTTTAAAAGGTAAATCATCAAGAAAAAATTCTGTCTGTAATGTTATAGTCAAATTTACTTTTATTTAAAAAATAATACACGTTATTTAAAAATGTTTTTCCACAAGACTTTTTATGATTAGCATTCGCCAAAACTGTTGCACTCTAAAATATATATTTTTTAAACGCACTTATAAAAAAGGCGGAAGATAAACACCTATTTCTTATGTTGCTTGAAATTGTGAATATAAAAAATGTATACAAGGTGGCCAAAAAGTCGTGGATCAAATGCAACGACCGGTTAGTTGGGGTCATTCGCTGCAAAAAACTTTTCTACAGGAGGTCTCTATCATCAACGACCAACCAACCAAGAGTCCAAATAATGAGAAACAGAGGTGCATTCCGCAGGCTACGGAGAAATTTTATTAGAACGTGCAGATTATGCATTGCGGCCAAAGGCCGGAATTTCGAACATTTACTGTAAAACAAAGATGTTTATTTATTTAAAAATACAAGTTCACAGTCGTTGTTGTTTTAATTTCAGGATCCTAGAAAGATATTTACTTTACACATAACCATGGTGTTATACCTTTCAAGAATTCCCATTAAATGCACTATTACTTGTGATACAGAATCACTTTTCGGTTGAACATTTATTTTCACAGTGGGGTCCGATGTAAAAGAAAAGTTATGATGAACGAAAATAAAGATTACTAAAACGTGTTATTTTTTCAACTCAAGACATACACAGCGATACAAAGCTGTGTCTTATGAACAGACTACTCAGTTTCATCATAAAATGAACAAAAATGATACAGGATGTGAATTTATCGAATTTTAGTAACATAATATTTACATTGAAAAAGTTCATTTCCTTAAAAAATACAAAATAAGATAACTTTTCAAGGGTTGATGATAGAGACCTCCTGTAGAACAGTTTTTTGGAGCGAACGACTTCAGCTAACCGGTCGTTGGGGTCGTTGTGTTTGATCCATGACTTTTTGGCCACCCTGTATGATTCGTAAATGTAGAGTCACAGACAATAAACTATAAATCCTCTGAATGACCTCTATGAACTCCTGTGTAGGCATTTTTCAAAACTACTGGGAAAGTAGAATAGACCATGCAATTCAGTGGCGATTTCTCTAAGATGGCGCGTATGGCGCCGCCATACCATAATTTTTAAGCATTAAATAAAATGTAAAAAATCATATATTTACAACCTAATTATTTAGACCTAGGTACAATAATTGCATTTTACGAGCGCTGCGGTCTTCTATCACGAACGCGACTCGCGGCGATTGTCTTCGCGTTCAGTCGGTGCCGAGCGCGGCCGAGGCGAGCGATGCGCTTCTGCCAGCGCATGCATAGTCCATACAAAGTCGTTGGCCCGCGCCGCCCGCGCCTCTTCGATCGCTTAGTATCACCATAGTAAAATTATACTGTGGTATCACTGAGTTTGAAACGCGGGTCTGGCACTGTGAATGGCGCACTACCTACGAGTTTTCGCATGTTTTTCGTGATAGTGTAGATTTGTGATTACGGTTTCTATATTTCTATTGATTTAATTGACTTTTTATTAAGTAGGTAAGGTAAGGTAGGTAGGTAAAAAAAAAAAAAAAAAAAAGTAGGTAATTAGTTAATAATGAAATGACATGAAATTATGAGTGATTCAACAAAATCTGTGATACAAGAACTTAGAAAGACCTTTCACGACGAGATCGTTTGCCGAAAAACGGTTGATAGTGGAAAATGGACGGAAAATGGACTTTAACTATGATACCAACCCTAAAATCGCGAAAAAACATCAGCTATTTCATACAAAAATTAAAATGTCAAATTGAATGAAATTTCTTTTTTGCGATTTCAAAGTAGGTTCCTTAATGAAAGACTGCAAGTTGTTCAGATTGTCCGTCTGAAGAAATAGTTTTCCGGTTATGCGCACTTAACACTACACCCTATATAACAAAAGCTGGAGCCACCCCAATTATAAACACCAGGAATCGCCACTGATGCAATTCTTAAACAAATATTGAACATTTTCGTGTATCACACGAGAGGAATGTATTCCGCAATCCATAACGAAGATTAACTGCGCATTTTTTGCACAAATCACATTTTCTTATTAAATAAAACTATATCTCGTATCATCCACATAATTATAATTATTATGATATCATAACATCATGTACCCAGACAAACTTCTATAACACTTCCAAATATGCACATGCAAATGTTCGCTTATTTCTAGACACATAGGATCATTAAAGTGGCGTGTTCAACCGCATACATCTACAAGGATGACGATCGATCTTTCCTCATTGAAATGCTAATCTATGCGCTAAACTATGATAATTGGAAAGTCATGATCTTGCTAGAAACATCCACGTATTTTCACCATAACGTTGACGAACGGCTTATTGCTTCAGAACAATCTACATTCACAGCGTGCAGTTCATTAAGCGAGCGAACGATGGCAACTACAAACTTTGGGTAAGGCTTTTTCAAAAGACCAACGGAGGCAAATAAACGAGAATGTCGCTTGTACGTGCTCGGCGTGCTAACAGCTAACAATTAAAACGGTAAAATCAATGGTTAAATTCCTTGCACGTCCTATGCACAAACGTAGTTTCTTATTATAATCGGCTCAAACAAACTTTGCTTAGGTTTCAACCCATTACTAGTGGGCTGAGTGCGAGTTTTAAGTGACAAAACGCGCTCGCTACGTAACTGCGAGTTAGCTAAAATTTGTATGGGATCAAGCTGAGCCATTTACGTCCCGCTAGGTGGCTCTGCTCCGATTCCATACAAATTTTAGGTAACTCGCAGTTACGTAGCGAGCGCGTTTTGTTACTTAAAACTCGCACTCAGCCCACAGTTCACTACCCCACGTAAAAAATGACGTTATCGAAAAGACCCGCAGCTCTACGTAGTTATTCCATTGTGAATTGAAGGAGAGGTCAGCGGCCGACCCACGTTACGGACGTTTCTATTTCACCCGAAAGCCTCTTATAAACAAAGCGTAACGTCTTCTACGTCAAAAAGAACGCTGGTTACCGGCGCCGATCTGCCAGTAGGTTTGGGCCGTTTAGGTAAAAAATATCGATATATCAAAATATCGATATTTTTTCAGATTTAATATTTATTTATTTAAAGCTCTGCTGTCTGCTCATGGATCGCATCATGTACCTATTTGACCAATCCGATTTCTTAAATTTAGAAAAAGAGTAGGTATGCAGTATATGCTATTGGGTTTAGTTTCTTTGCTTCAAACACAAACAAAAATTACAGTCTTTGACCTACTTGTCTATGACAATGACACTGCTTGTTGGTTTGGTTGGTAAAGTGCCACAAACTAATCTGACCCGGTAAGAGGGGCGCTACTGTCTTGGTCTTTGTCTGACAACAGTATAACATTTGCATTAGTTGCAATTTTGGCAACCGGACCAGATAAGTTTGTGGCACTGTATACTATGTTGATTTTTTCTTGGCTACATGTACATAAACCTGTTTTTAATAATAAAACTGATGTCATAACAGCAAGATGTGTATTTAGGTACTTTAAAATTTCGAATATTTTGGCAATTTTTATAAATAATTGCATATTGGGGAAAAAATATCGATATATCGAAATATCAATATTAAATTTCTTGGGTGATATATATTGATACATTTGGAAAATATCGATACGATAAAAAATGTCGATATGTTTTTCCCATTTGCCCATCCCTGTCCCTATCTGCCAGCACTTATCGGTATAGTCTAAGATTCGAATCTAAATCGACATTCATCGGGTTGATAAGAGAATTTTTATTTTATTTATTTATGTACACTTTATTGACCACAATATAAAATATTGAAGTACAAATGGCGAGCTTAATGCTAATGCATTCTCTACCAGCTAACCATTAGACCAAACAGAGAAAACACGATGAGCGGTATAAAATAAATATATGTACCTACCTATATAAATAACCAAATAATAAATGCATAAAATAAGTATTATATATAATTGACATATACAAACTACATATTATAATATATACAATATAATATAATAAATATATACCATATAATATATATAAATAAGTATCTTACTTAAGATAAATATATGTACAAGAGAAATGATGACTGTGTTACGAGCGACGTTCTAGAAGGAGAGCCTGTAGTCTTTTTTTAAACGTGAGTTTACTAGCGGGCCCTCTAATATCCCTAGGAAGAGCATTCCAGAAGCGAATTGCCTGCACTGCAAAGGAATTGGAAACAAAACCAGATCGATGTAGAGGAAAGGATAAGAGATGGGATTCAGAGGAGCGGAGTTGACGGTCGTGGGAGGAACAAAGGAACTGGAATTTTGACTTTAAATAGTCTGGCACAAGGGGGTCGAAGAGGATGGAGGAGAGTGAGCAGAGGGCTCTCAGTTGCCGTCGTTCCCGGATCGAAAGCCATTTAAGCTTAGAACGGTAGCTGGAGATGTGATCATACTTACGTATGCAGAAAACAAAACGAACGGCACTGTTTATTAGTCGGTCCAGCTTGTTAAGTTGGGCTTCAGTGAGATCCAAACAGCACACGTCACCGTAATCGATGATTGGGAATATTAACGCTTGCACCAAATGAACCTTAGTTGCGACGGGGAGAAAGTTTTTCAGGCGATTAAGTAAAGTCAGCTTAGCATTGACACTTCGACAGATTTCAGTGACGTGGGAATCAAATCAAATCAAGAATCAAAATTATTTTATAATAAATTTCGTATATTAGAAAATATATTAAAAATGGGTAGACAACAAAAATCCTGGACAGAATATAAGTATTAGTTTATACCACTCTTTAGTATTAAACAAATATTTCTTAGCTTTTAACACAAGCTTCTTATTGGTGTCGCCTGGCCTGAAAGTAAATAATTATGAAGTTTTTGAAGGTTGTACTACGAGACTTAGATAGTAGATATTATGTGCAAGCGTATTGTAATCTGTCATCAATATGTTACAAACAATGGGAGCTAGACTCATTTCATCTCGGTCTCATTACTAAGACGTTGACCGCTTTGTACTTACTCCACGTAATACACGAGGAGAAAGTTATAATAGCTTAAGATTAATTAGACACTCCAATACACCATCACTGTGTCTGTTGGGCATTTCAAATGTATTTTAAAATTGAATAGATACTTATTTGTAACATGACTTTCATATTTGGAGATAAAATCATAATAGGTACCTACATACTAAGTACATTTATTAACAAGAAACATTTTTATAAAACCTAGAATCGTAAAGGAAATGAAAGTTGCTGAACAATACGTTTATCATTTTTGTCATTAACGACAATCAGACGACAAACACAACCCTGTAACCTACATATTTGGCAATGGACCTACTTGTAGAGCAGGGCAATATGTCTTAGGTTCTATCTCGGCCGGGATACACATTTATTTTATGTGACAATTAAAAAACAATCCCAAATCGTGGGTGTTTTGTATTATTTTAACAAGCTTATATTAGCTTGACTTGACCTGTATAACCTAATTTTACCAGAAAATTTGCACAGAGGTCAAGTTCCGATAGTGATGCAAGGCCAACACCACAGAAGTTCCAGACAACGGAACTTCTCAACGATTAACTGTTATTAAACTATTAATGTTTATTTTTTAACTTTGTCCATGCCACATGAGACAAAGGATTCCTAGTGTGGTTACCTATATTCATTCATTCATTCAACAATTTTATCATCTAAACCGGATAAACGCATAAGGCCAGTACAACATTACCTACTATGTATAATCTCACTTATCCAACTCACAGCTGATTCCACGATGAAATCATATTTTAAAGGTAAATATTATTATTAGAACCATGTACCTGATATAAACTTTCTATAATAATATATCTTTTATGAATACAATATTTATCTAAGTTAAATTATTTATCTAAGTTAATTTACGATTATGAGAAAAGTCTGAACTTCATCGTATTGTACTACTAAAGCCCTAATTGCGGTAAGGTCATTATGATAATGAGTGTTTGAGTGTGATAATTATCATAAACTTACCATTGCTCCAAGAGAACAGTAGTTCCTGACGTTTCTCATGATACTCATCGCGTCTTCGCGGACGCGGCCGCGACCTTCTTTCACTCATAATTATTAATATCACATCTCATTACAAACAATGCCTTTAGTAACAAAATATAGATATAATCTAATAAACTGTCCCGTAACACCGCTTAATTTGTGTACGTGCATCGAGTAATGGCTGCCACATTAATCATTCACGTTATAATCTAGATAGCTGATAATGTAAGGAACGTCATTTAAATCGATAGGTAATTGAATGGCGTATTATACCTATGTAATACACCAGCAATTAATAGGAAGCACCGTGGAAATAAGGCTTTTTTAAAACAAAATTATTAATTATTCAGCTACCCATTTTTTTATCAAAACTTATAGATACCAATACCTATTATAGGTAGGTAATAATTAATACAGTATGGAACGCTATATCAACATTATATTATGTGAAAATATTTTTTATCAACCTAATATCTACCCTTACATTTTTGTCTGATATAATAGATAACTTTACAGTATCTACATATAAACAAACAGTGATAGCCGAGTGTTTTGAACATTGGAGCGGAGACCCGCCCGTGCCCAGCAGTTGGAGGGTTACGAATTGAGATGAATAAAACGTGTAAAAATGTTACATTGTTATTATCTTTCGAAATTATGTCAATGCTTGCCTAAATTCTCCATTGTTACAAAGACAAAATTGTTGGGGTCTAGCAGTCGACAGTTCTTAAATGCAGTACCTATAGAGTTTCTCGATAGCCATAATCACAATAGTGTACAGTTTTATCATAGCCCCGTAATAGAAACAACGCGAGGCCACACGCACAGTTCAGCTGTGGGGGCGGGTACGGTCGACGCACTCGTTCAGACAACCAATAAAAATAATAAGGATGTCGTCAATGTGTTGGCATCGCTACCATAGCGGGGTCACCTCCATACTGGGTTGCCCCGCTACAATGACATAATTACGACTTGCGACAACCTTGCACGTAAGTATAGTGGGTACCTAATCAATTATATTTAAGATTACTGAAAACTATTGTAATGGAGTTGGCGTCTTCTAATGTTCTAGTCGAAAAGTTTGTTGTGTTGGCGCCAAATGCATCTGTTTATTCAGAGATCAGTAAAACGCATCAATCATAAAGCATCATAAATAGAGCATTGAAAGTATTATATCAAAATGAGAACTATATATATATAACTACAAGAGAATAATGTATAATAAATGAAGTCACAGTGAGTAAACTATTATTGTAGTAGATGTAGCTTGGCTTAGCTAACATGGTCAGTTAATCACATTACAGTTATTTTGTAATTGCTCGTGCAAAGGGAAATATGGTTCAAGAATATAAATGAATCATTTCCTTAAGGGAAAAACATCCAGAAAATGAAATTGAGGGTGCATAAAATGAGATCATTAATTCGTTATGGGCATGCCAATTAAGATTATTCCTCGGAAAGGTACCTTTCATTTCTTTTCTCTTGAATACGAATTAGTTCGATGACTCAAGTCGTTGCTTGTCGAGCAATGGACGTAAGACACCCACATTTAAAACTATATTTATTAATAATACATAATATTGAGTGCAACCGGCACAAGCTATTTAATTTACAATCGGATCCAACGTGAAACTATGCACTTTTGACATAATTATAGGTATTTCCCTTCGACGTTGAAGTCATAATTAGTAAATGAGTTCAAGTTATTTTTCAACAAGTTATTTCGGTTTTATTTTTTAACAACAACAAAGATTAGTCCGCCGCCGACGGATTTTAAGAAAAAGAAAAACAAAAGCACGAGAGTGTGGAGTGAGTCCGACAGGCTCGTCAGCGAGAGCGCGGCGCTAAACTGGAGAAGCGCGCGCGCCGCCCGCCCGCCCAGAATAACTACTGGCAGTTGGCCAATCACAAAACTTTATGGTGCCCCTTTCATTCATAAGCCCTACGCTCGCAGTTCTGTTTGTAAGCCTAGCAACAATGTCAATAAATATTTATAGCAAACAAACAATAACAACAGACCCCATTTAAGAATGCGCACGACAGGGAATTTAATTTTTTTTTAAATTGTTTATTTATATTTCGTAAAGTAGTGCATGCTCCCAATATCCAAGTTCACTTCGAGAATTCTTCAATACGACTTGCTCGGAGAAAATAGCTATTCATAGATGCACTAAGATTTTTTTTATTTAGGTCAGCACTATCAATAGTCGCAATGAATATTTTGACAACCAACGGCTTGCTTGCTATTCTTGCAGAGCTCTGTTTTAAATATAATCTTGCTCTTATATGTTCTGTATGACTGTATCACATCGCCTTAATATTATTTGTGCGAAAAAATAAAAAAAGGTCCGAAATAAATACAATTTCCAAAACTGTATCATAATTTAGTCAACGTATCAAGGTCACAAACATGACAAAGGTTAGAGCATTCTTTATTATTGCTCAAAATATAATATTCGGCAATCCTCATACCACTGTCGCTAACATCTAGATTCTAGACAGACTAGACATCACCAAGAAGATGTTCAAATTTTGAAATATATGATAAATGTTTCTCCTTGATGTTTAAAATTTAAATTTATTATGTAACTCAATTTGGGTACATACTTATTACTCTACTTGAAATTGTTACCTAAACTTAAGAGCTTTAAAAGATAATGGAATTCTTGTAACTGTAACGACAATATTTTTTTAACTAAATAACATGGATACGTATACGTATAAATGGAAAACGTATACGTATACGATAAAATTGTTGTAAGGTTGTGTTATATGTAAAGTTATTTGCTGGTACTTACTACACTTGTTTCAGTTGTTTATTATTGTGAAATATTTCGGTCACTAGATTTATTATTATGAAATAATTTTTGTTGTTGTTATTTATTCGCCGAAGGCGACCAGCAAGCCGAAGCTGCGCAGGCGAGCGTGGGTGTCTGTGCTTTGTTACGCAAGGGCGAAGGGGCTGCACCTTCCGCAGCGCCGGAGACGTCACGGTTCGAAATTATGCCCTATATTCCGCGTTTTTACGATCCGGCCAAACGTTGATGACCAAATCGTGAAACGTAGACGATTTTACGATCTGGCCAAACTGAGTTGACCATTTCATGAAATGCGACCATTTCATGATATGGTCGATCATTTCATGATGTGAGCAAATCTACGATATGGCCACGACAGATACACAATGCAATAAAGAATTATATTTCTCAAGAATATATCTTAAGGCTGCGTTTCCACCAGAGATGTGCGAGGATGCGTAGCGAGGGATGTGTTTGTGGAGAACCAATAGAATCGCTTCATTTACCTCGCCTCGGTCAGCACAGCTCTGGTGGAAACTACTCAGCGGCAGCTAGATTTTTGCGCATACAAAAGAAGCGAGAGATGTGTGCGAGGGATGTGTTGCGAGGGATGTGTACGAGAGATGTGTTGCGAGGAATGTGTGTGTTGAGAAGGATGTGTTGCGAGGTTGGCGCATACTGTACAGTAAGGTCATTTATAATCGACTGATGTGAACTTCATTTTCCGAGATGTTTGCGCAGATACAGTAACTGACCAATCAAAACACGGCGGCCATGACAGTGTTTTCTGATGCGCTACTTTGGCCATGGATGTATTGGCTAACTATCCTACCGCCCGCACTCCCCACCTCTTACCACCATTTTGGCCTTAAAATCGACATCTGCGCAGCCACTGGTAGCTATGTTCATATCAGCCGCCACCATCATAGACGGACCACTACACCGCACCCCCGTCGACACATTTCACAGCTTCGCAACGCATCCTCGCACCACACATTAATGCGCATTTTCACAGCTCCGCTACACATCCTCGTAGGCACATTTTCATCGCACAGCTTTGGTGGAAACCCCCACACATTTTCACAGCACAGCTAGACATCCTCGCACGACACATTTCCATCGCACATCTCTGGTGGAAACGCACCCTAACGCTGAAATATTTCACAATATTATAAACAACCCTGTATAAACAACTGAAAGACGTAGTAACTAAGCTCCTACTTATGTAAGGAAATCAAAGGAATGGTACATGCAACCAACGTTAAAAGTATATGGACTGTAGAACATTTTAATATGAATAAAAATTCCAACACTTACCTACATAAAAACAAATATAACATTATACTGGACAAACTGCACATTACGTTACAACTATGTAATTTCCTTTACACACACGAATTCATTTCGCGAACCTGCACAGCCGGAGAGTGCAAATAGGTAACACGTGGTTTTGTCATAGAGCCGTAACGAAACTAAATGCGTTTAATCGACTGAGTCGTGGAAAATAAAAACATTTTTATGCAAAACAAAAATATTTTAAGGTTTATTTTAGGTATTTTTTACTATCATTTAAAAAAATCCACGATTCTTTCAGTGAAGATAATTACTATAGATAGGTGAGTAGGTAGGTAGATACTAAGATAATATGCTATACCTACTTTAACTTATACCTACTGTAACTAATCCTTACTAACTCGAAAAATTTGCACACCATTAACATGGTACATTGTGAGTAAAAATATGTATTAAGTTAAGATCCTATGTAACCACAATTTTTGCAAATAAATTGAATTGAAATTGAAATTAAAATTGTTCAGTTATTTATTATGGTTGACAATTACAATACTATTAACTTAAAGAAAAAAATCAGTATTTTTTGACGGAGACCAGTTTACCTTGCTAGTTCAAACATAAACGCGGAAACCCGCGAGCCACATGAAAACGGACAAACTCCATTAAACTAAACGAGTTTAAATAGCTAAATACATTGTTTTATTAGTCATGCAGACTCATACAGCGTGCGAAAACTTTAATACAATGTAACCAGTAACGTTATCAAAACTGGCTCGTACAGAAACCACTTGGCAGGCGCCCAGAGCAGTAACTTTCACTTGTTTTGTTTTGAGCACAGACCACGATCGTATGTATTAATTGAACAAGTGCACATTGTTGATAATTTTAAATGCCTTTGTAGTCTGTAATCTTAACAGCGATCATTCATGAGAAACGATTCGATAGAAGAACTTAATAACGTCGAAGACATAAACATATAGGAGCATGGAAAACGAAAAATATAAAGAGGAAAATTGGGAGTTATCTATGTTATCATCGCTAATCAATATCGAGCAACTAGACCAGTATACAGACATCGCTTCGTTGAAAACATTATCTCATGAAGGAAATTATAACACAATGAGAAACGTAAAAGTCATTATAATTATTATGGTCATGACAGAACTTTACAATGCGAGGCAGGCCTTGTAAGTCCATTGCGTTTGTAATCTCGTTTTGGGTCGAAATTGCACTTCACTTCAAAATCACTTGCTTTTTTGGTTAGTAGAACGTAGCAGTAGCACCTAACTGTCACTCTGTCAGTAGTTCAAACAAAAAACGTTGTCTTAAAGTTGTGACTTGTGACCATGAGCGTTACCGTGACCATGATGGACCCCGAAAACGTACTACGGGGTTTATCCAGACTGTAGGCCTGGGGGACCAACTCTAACTAAAACTGGGCTGGCAACAATAGATCAGAGATGGTCGCATTGGTCATGGGTCGTTTTGCCAGGCGTCCGGATAAAGGCGGACAGTGTTAGGCTTTTTGATGTCATGTCCGGCCAAAATAAACAATAAATTAAATAAATAATAAATAATTAAATAACCCTTCACACTCAAAGCCCCACACTAGGATTCCCTGTGTCGTGGGTGCCTTGGACAACACACAAGACAAGGACACACACCCAGACCGAGAACGGAAATTTAAACTCATCATTCAATATGCCGTCTCGCTGGGAATCGAACCCAGGACCCTCGAAACAGCAATCGGCGCGTTAACCATTGCGCCATTCGGGTCGTCAGCTTTTGTAAGGTTTTTTTACATTTGAATCATTGTTACTATGGAAGTCGCTTGGATACCAATATTTTAGTATGTTTATTGATAACTGTTTACTTAATTTAAATTTTGCACGAATGTTGCCAGCTTCCAAGTTGATATAGGTCAAGGGTGTCCGGCTTTTTTACCCAAATGTCCGGCCTAACTGTCTGATATGTCCGGCTTTTACATTTGGTGACCTGTAGACGTATTATGAACTCCTAATTCCAGACAGTTCACGTTCAGATGTCAGAGACAGCGCCTCACAGTTAGGCGCTGTCTCTGTCACCCACACGTTGTGAACGTGAACTGTCTGGAATTAAGAGTTCATAATAAGGACGGTACGATTCAGACCAACCGGCCCGCACCGGGCCGGGCCGGGCGGCATTTTACAATGTGGTAAAGAACATTGAAATCTATCAACAGTAATTACAGTTCATATTTGCGTGCAACGGTGCAACGCATAGTTTTCTCCGTCGCGCGACGCGTCGCGACGGCCGACCGGCTCCGGTTCGTTCGTGGAATACGAACGGAGATTACGGTGCAGCAACTACTAGCGAATCATTCAAGTTATGTTCTTCAAGCGACAGTTAACATAATTATTTAAGTAAACAATGGATACGGAAGAAAAACTTATTTCTTTAGTTCAGACATTTAATTGTCTTTATGACGTTAATTCCCGTAAATACAGTGATAAGTTGTGTGCAATGTGAGCAGCACATCTGGGCGCTTGTTGGAGTGCGTGCGGATTCCAGCGAACGCGACAGCCGTACGGCTCCGTTCCGATGCGGGCCGATGCGAGCCGGTTGGTCTGAATCGTACCTATGGCGCCTGGCAACCCTAGTCGTGGGGATAGTAGTTTCCCATGCCGACACCCAAGTACTAATAAAAATTTGTAACCATATGAACTTGGTTTAAATACAATCAGAGATGGCCAAAATGTAATTATGATTACAGATTACGATTACCCCTGGTGCAAAAATTAGCAAAATCTCCCTTGCAGATTACGATAACATCTTGAGGCACGGAAATGCCCTTACAAGGACGCTCTCGTTCTGTGAATGAAGCTAGCGGGGGCATATCCATACTAGTGATGTAACGAATGTCATTTTTTGAATATTCGCGAATGCGAATGCGAATGCGAATATCTGATTTCAATATTCGCGAATGCGAATGCGAATGCGAATATTCAGTTTTTTTTATTTGAACTTAATTTTCTATGCGTGATCCATTTGCATCTTTCTCCGAAAACTAATTAAATGGTTAGAACTCAACTGACTAAAGTGTCACCCCGCTAGAGGGCTGTTCAAGTATAAGGTACACGATATAAGCAATTCTTTTTTATAATTTTTAACTTTATAAAAAATCACTCTAGAAAGGTAAGTAGATTGGCGGTAGAAATCTCAAAATAGCGTTTACTCGCTTAGAATTCATTATTTTTGATGCCCGACTCTTGATCATAAATCTATTTGCAATTTGAGAAACGCCGGAATAGCGTTTGGTTCGAGCATAGAAAAGCGGGCAAAGCCTATGCATTTAATTAAAAGTAGACAAAATTATGCAGAAAATGCGAAGAGTTGTAAAAAATATTGGCTTACTAACGTAATCACCAACCAGACCCGCCCACCCCTAATTTAATAATTACTTAAAATTTTGCCATTTAATTTTTTTTAGGACTTGTAGTTTTTCTGGAAATTGCGAGAAACCGTTTTTTACCCTTAAACCCCCCTCAACCTCTTCCCGACCTCAGATACTCCGTAAATTATTTTTCCTTTTATTTTTGTCATGTTTTCTTCGTTTCCCAATAGATTTCATCCAGTTACTATTTTTTTTACTTTTGACCAATTTTAACGGCTTCGGCACTGGTCTAATAATCAGTTCTGCATGTAGAAATCAACTTCTAAACTTATGGCGTTGATGTAATGTTTATTATTAAGGTGATATCCTGTATTATGACAAGACAACAAAAAAGTACTTTGGCGGGTTAGTTTTCATGTCAAAGGAACTAAATTAAAATATCAATGAAAAAATATTGAATTTTGTTTTTTAAATCCTTTTTTGTTCTTCTACGAAAAAGATATTAAATAAAATATATCATCAGTTGATTACCTACACTGTTAGCTTTCAAATGAGACATCTTTCGGCCTCCATAGAGGAGGGGGCAAGAGAGAATTTGGATAGAGATTTGTCGATATAAATTTCATCCCCCTTAAATCTGCGACACTGGTGACCAGACACATTGTATACTTCTTACTTTTACGTAGACATTTTTGTTGTCATTTCACAATATAGTGGCCGAGAACGTGACAAAACTGCTTTGGTGCATTTAAGCAGGTTTGTCGTGCACTTAGTCCAGTATTAAAGGATTTTTTTTTTATATGAATAAATATGTCTACATTATCATAAAGAAATAATTTGTAAACAAAACATTACCATAAAAAACTATTATGAATCGAAAAACATCAAAAATGTTAACTGCTTCTTAAGCGTCCAAAGTGAGGGTAGTTGAAATATAGTACATTATGATACAAGTGCGCGAAGTTGGTCATTACCGTCGAGGCGGTATTGCACAGCCCGAGCCGCAAGGCGAGGGCTGTAATAGAGCCAAGACTGTAATGAACAAAGCACACGCGTATCATACGACGTTTTTCAACACACTTGCGAGGAAAAAAACAATTAGGTAGGTATAAAATACATTCGACATTTTTCAGTCACAAATCAGCAAATTATAGACGTACAAATGTTTGCACAAAATGGCGCGGAAGTTTATTTTTTCGCGCGCCGTATCTTTGGTTGAATAACTATGCGCGCGCAGGTTAAGTCCAGGGGCACCGAACACCGCTATTCAGCCACAATATTATATTATAAGTATTTCTAATAAGAATTTACGGTAATTAATGATTTAAAATATTGTATTTTTTAAATGCTTTAATAGATAATTAGATGAAGTATAATCTTATCTTATCAGATTTTGACTAAGTACAACAAGTTTATTTATTTACTAAATAATAAATTTTTTGGTAACAACCTCTTTACGGATATTAAAAAAAAAGCGGAATAAGAAAAACACTAGTGCGGCAATGAAAAGTAAAACGCACTAGTGTGTAATAAACCGCATTCCGGGCGTAAGACTAAAGAAAAAATAGCAACTTTACGAGCAAGTGTGTTGAAAATAATATTGACGTATACCTCGAAAACTAGACGTGATGATACCACATAATGTTTGGTATTGTAATATTATGCTTGGTACTTTTTATCAATGACTTGTTACATACCTATTCATTGCATCCAACAGTTAAGCGGGTACCAAAATCGTGTAACGCAGTGTTATTTTTAATTTCTTCTGGTGTAGTTCAATATTCGCAAAACATTCGCATAAATTTTGCGAATGCGAATGCGAATGCGAATATGGAAAAATGATGCGAATATTCGCGAATGCGAATGCGAATGCGAATATTCGTTACATCACTAATCCATACCTCCAGATTTGTAATCCGTTATCATTATCACATTTTGCCCACCTGCTCACAACTTACACAGTACAATGAGCGCTTCACAAACGCAAGTGACATCAAACAGCAGTATTATTAGATGATGGCTCACCGGTGAGTGTGGCGACGTGTCGAGTTGCGCGCGGAGCTAGCGAGGGCGCGCGAGCCGCATCCTGGAGGGCCGCCAGTTTGACGAGCTGCCCTACAATTACAGCCACACCTTAGTACAATTTGTTACATAGATATGTCCCTTGTCACTCCCTTGACGTATTGGAAGTTAATGACCTTTTGAATTTTAATGCAGTGGCAATTTATTCTTGGGTAAAATGCAATAACTTAGAAACCATTGCGTCTTCATTTGAAGACTGTCCCTTTATATTTGACCAGGTTCACCAAAGCAGTCAATCATTGTATAAATAATATAAAATAATAATTGTAAAATATATAATGCAGCAATATTTCCAATTAACATCTGATACACAATTACACATAAGTATTTTACAAGGTAATTCATAAATGCAAAAGACGAGATATTAAAAATTATCTTACATCCTTCAAATACCAAACAAAGGACTGTAATATTTCTGTTGTCTATGTATATGTCTATATCTTGGTTTCTATATCATAGTACTACTGTAATCAATGATTTTCAGCATAATTAATTAAAAAATAAATAGTACCTATACGGCAACAAGCTTGATATTTATTTTGTTTCTGTTAATTGCACTAAAAAGTAAAAACACATAACTAATTGAATAAAAATTCTTGAAAAAACAATGTAATCTTAGCAAGCTGTCATCTTACAAAACTTAAAAATTATGCTTTATAATTTAGAAGACATGGAAATAAGAGCTTTTAGGAAATCACAACAAACATTATTCTAGTGGTCTTTGAAACCACATCATTGGCATTTCCGACACACTCATGGACAATTTCTGGAAATGGTCAAAAAACTTGATTCATTTTGATTCAATACACATCACACCTCACTATACATTGGTATAGTATACTAGGCCGTTTTTATGATCAACATTGTCACTGTTAGAATATGTTGTACTATCTTATGATTATTTACTTTCATAAAATTATCCAACAAATATTTCTGGATATTTTTGCACTTATATGATGAAATTTTTATTCACTTAACCCAACCAATTACATCAGGTTTGACTTCAATATTGAGACATTGCGGACAATCACCTCTTTCGTAACAAATTGTCCAGATAATAAAGCATACCAATTGTGATTACACAGATAATAATTTAAACATTATGAATTAATCCTTGAATGAATTCAATTTGACCAATCTCTATTATGTTTCTACTGAGGAAAGTCAACATAAAAATTAAGTATTGTATGAATGAAGTGACTTTGTAGATTTTACAATGTTTCAGCTAAAGGAAAACTAACACTATTATCTATTGAGTACAGACTATAGTACAGTAGTTAATGTTTTTCAGAGGAAAAAGATGTATAAATAAACTTTGGCAAACAACATAATATAATTCTGTTTGTCTCGCTTCATCATCTTAAAAAATAGCAATGGAACATGCAATGGTCTTAATATGACATCCTCGACAATGCTAAACAGTTGAAAGTAATACTGTAAATGAGCTCAATGCAGTGTTATTACATAACTACAGTTAACATAGTTAATGTCATAGCCTTGTTCTGTAAATAGTTACTAGTATTAGGTCTATGTCTTATTCAACTTGCAAAGAAAAGTAACAAATGACTTTTGTTCTTAAACAACGGTAAAGCCTAATTCAAAGCAGAATAATAACTCGCATGAAGATTTCTGTTACATACCTAACACAATTTTAATTGATGCATCATTATCTGTAATTTTAAATAAAAATAATTTTATCTTATTGCATTTTATTTAGGATTTCATAATTTTGGAAGATTTAAATGGAGTAATTCTGTCAATATTTACTGAATAAAATTATTACAATACAAATAAAAGAAAAAATACTTACAGTCTGATTTAACGAATTCCTCTGTGATAGGTCATAGATGTTAATCCCTGGAATTAATGAAGTATAAATAATATTGGTATCAGATGCAGTTATGTTCTCATGTCCTCAGTAAGTATAACTTAAGAATGATTATGAAATGCGTTAAATAAAATTTATAAATAAATAACACTTCACACTCAAAGCCCCACACTAGGATTCCCTGTGTCGTGGGTACCTTGGACAACACACAAGACAAGGACACAAATTGAGAATACTATATCACTTAATTGGTAATTTATTCAACAATCAAGAACTAAACTATAGGTGCATTAACAAAAAATAAACCTTCATCACTCATTCAGAAAATTTTGCGTTCACTGGATAATTTTATATTACTACTTCAATCCACGGGTCTATAACCCATTAATGAGACCATAGAGTCAACCGCCGATACAAAGCTGAAATAATGAAGGGGTTCATATTATAGATACTATCTGCTATACCCTGAATTAACCCTTTTTTACGTAAACAACCAGAACTGAAGTATAATCGAGTGCCTTCCAAAAAAATCACTATCTGTATCTACAATGTTTTTATTTACACTAATAGTAAAATAAGGTTTAAAATCAAATAAACTTACAGTCATATTTACACCATCGCGCTAGCAGTTTGAACTCCGACCTTGCCGAAATCCAACCATCTTTGTAAGTACAATGCTATCACAGCTCACAACCACCACTTGATCTGTAATTGTATTTATATGCAATGCAAACGTGTGAATCTCTCGTACATCTATACATTGCACCATAGGCCAGACCTTTATTGCAATCAATAAAGCGGTTTTCTCGTTCGCAAATCATAAAATGCTGTGCAGGCTGTGGTACAAAAGCAAGACAAAAACTTTTTATTTTTATCTGACTGAGACTGAGACCAGACCATTGACCAGTGACCAGACCATAGAAAAAATTTACCAGACTGACTCATAGATAAAAGTATATACGACTGACTTGACTATATGCAGTGTTGCCAACTATAATTTCGAAATTCCGTTAAACCTGTTGGTAAATTCCGTCAAAAATCCGTCAAATTTTTTTTTGTGTCCGTCAAAAAATCCGTTAAATAAAAAATACTTTTTATAAATGCGAAAGTTTGTAAGGATGTATTTGTATATGTGTTTGTTACACTTTCACGCAAAAACTATTGAACGGATTTTCATGAAACTTTGCAGTAAAATAGCTTAGACCTCGGAATAACGTAATAAGTAAAAATTTATAGAGATTTTTTTATCATTTGGTCATACTACAATTATAACTGTAAAGTCGAAACCAGTCAAAACAAAATCCACCTTCTGAGAGCTATCTTCTACTAAGTGGCTGGCTCCCTGAAGCGAAATGAGAGCTGGTTTACTAGTTAATATATAAAAAAGAAAGTTTTAAAGAAACAATCCCAATCGTCATCAGACACAGAAAACATAAAAATAACTTTATAACAAAAATCACAATCATCATCATCGCTTCCAGTTGATGTTACTATACTCGCTATGGGAGCAGCTGTTAAGGTGGAAGGCTGATTTTAATTTTATGTTTAGCATTGATCCTAGCATAGCAATAAGAGGTAAATCAAAAGTGTAACATGTCTTGCCATTTCTTTTTAATGCAGAACGAATTTTGATTTCACTCCATTTAATACACTAAAAACTCTTTCTACCTCCGCGTTTGATCAAGGTAGCAATAACATTGTAAAAGCAAAATCACAATATTATAAGTGTTGGAATGGATTAATGTTTGTCGCACCTTCAGATTTCTTACCTCTGACCAAAATTCTACAGTTCGTTACTAGAACACTAGAACTAAATTCTTGATTTTTTTCAACTATTTTTCCCGTCAAAAAATCCGTTAACCGTTAAAATGTATTTTCTCCCGTTAATACCTGACCCTAATCCGTTAAATCTAACGGGAAATCCGTTAAGTTGGCAACACTGACTATATGACTTTGACTCATTGATCTATAAGAACTAAGTATATTCGTTCCTATCTCAATGCTTTGACTATGGTTGGGTTGGTTGAACAAAGTGACAATTGAATGTCAATTCAACTATGGCAGTGTTGCCAGGTAAGATTTGTTAATTTACAGTATTTTAAGGTGGTTTTAAGTACAAAAAAATAGCACTTTGGTATAAAAATACAGTTTATCATTATGTTAAATATTGGTTAACCAGGAATATAAAAAAACCTCGCCATATATCGTAAACTCATGGAACTAATTTGTTTTACTGGCAACGCTTAGTTTCTAAACGTCAATCGTAAATTGCTTGTCAGCGAGTTTGAATGTCACAGTGTGTCCCATGTTTATCTTTTTCTTTGAGTGTCTATTTTGTGCTAAAATGACAAAAACTGTTCATATTCGTAAAAGAAAAGTGATTTTCTTTGTGCAAAAATAACATTTCGTATAAAATAACATTTATTTCCTTACATAACATTTCCGAGATAGTTGTCGAAATGACAATACGGATTTGCCTTTTGGCAGCGCCCACAACGCCCCACCGATCGAGATCATATCGAGATGGGTCTTTGTGATCGAAAGCGAAAGTAATGTCGCAATCCTTACGTCACATCCGCTCAAACGAACACCAAATGTCACGCTCACGACCATACCTAATGTCCATAATCAGTAATAGAACGCTTTAATGAGACGATAAATGGCTACAGTGCGCCAAACTTAGGAACACTTAGGTATCTCTGAAATGGCGAAAATAGGGTACTTTCGCTAGTGAAAAATAAACTTGATTTTCCTAATAAAAAGCAACAAAAAATATATTTCGGCAAAATAAACACGCTTTCTCGCCTTAAAATAAAATAAAATATTAATTCTTTTTTATTTCCGGAATAACGCTGTCAGTACTTGTCAGCCATTTTGATGACGTAATGGTAATGTGTACAGTGCCACAAACTTATCTGACTCGGTAAGAGGGGCGCTACTGTATTTGTCTTTGTCTGACAACAGTAAAACTTGCAGTATAATTGCATTAGTTCCAATTTTGGCCACCGGGCCAGATATGTTAGTAGCACCATGGATGTAGAAAGTAAAGATGCGCCCGTAGCATACTTAAGGCGCACCACGAGTGGTCAACATTAGGTTGTGTGATTGAGTGATTGATCAAGTCAGTCTGTTGTAGACAGCAGCGAGTTACACATCTTTCTTACGCAAAATTGATTTCAGTAATTACGTCCGCAAATGTAGAAAATATGGCTTCCTGTGCCTTCAAAAATATTCTAACAATTCAAGAAACACAAATAAAGTCCAAAGGAATCACATTTCATTATGTAAACATTGAATTGTAAATTATTTTCACTTTTTCTAAAATAATAACTTTAGTAAAATGGCGCGTGACATATGTAAGAGTGACAGGGACAGCACGACTAAAATTTCCAAACGCGGAAGCGAGATATCACTATGTAATCTGTTCGTTTTCAAAAATAGTACTTAACAAAATTCCATTGCGCCAACTTCACGCACAAACCGATTCAATTCAAAATTGGATTGTTACAACTTGACACACATTCGAACGTGCAAGGCAGGTCTATATTATGTATGTCTATGAGTAGCACTGTATGTATGTATGACCGGTTGATGATGACAATTTTTTCTGACAGTTTGGTTGGTTGGTTTTTGATTTTGCCTTTATGACGTCACACCAATGCCTCTCGTGTTTTAGGTCACGTGACATGTCGATTAAAAATTTCGAATTTTAATATTATATATTATTATGTGCTTTTATGACTCAAAATCAGAATAATAAAGTACATTTCTACATAAATTTTAATTTTTATAAAATTTCATAGTTTATTTTTCATTACGGAAAGTACCCTATTGGAACTAACGCCGCCATGTTAAAAAGTCATTCATAAATACGATGTGGTCATTCATCTGTCAGTTACTAGTGTACAATGATTGGTCAAATGCGTCCGACAGCGCCTCTCTTCATTTCAATCTTAAGTTGGGTTTACTACCTATATTTTGTGCTTTATTAATATTATATATTATATATGTCGAAGATAGTAAATCCATGATATTTGTTTGATGCTATTTAATCTGTGGCAGACGCGGATCGATAGTGAATCGATACTCTGTGGCGAAACGTCAAGCGGTGTTGTCGCTTGGGTGAGTTGAATATGACAGGTGTCAGAGATGACATTGGAAGTCAGCGCGGGCGGTTCAGTTTTGGTTTGATGCGCGGGATATGATGCCTGATCATATTTGATTTATCGCGTTTCGGGAAATAGAGGGCGTTTACAGGAGTTGAAACTCCAATAGAGCTAACCATAATCGACATCAGGTCGTGGGATTGTTAATCGACGCCCACAGTCCCAATCGGTGACCCTGACAAGTCTTTCATTGGATTCTTTCATTGAGTTGTTTTGAAGTAGGGTTCGGAAGTTGGTTTCATTGAGTTGTGTTGAAGTGAATGTGTCCGGCAAGTTTCGTTACCCGGGAAATAACAATTGAAAGTTTCAATTCGTCAATTAAATTCAAGTGCGTCATTAAGTTCATAACATGAACGAACTTAAGCTTGCAAGTAGGTAGCAAGCGGCAAGCAGTGATTTGAGTGTAGTTGTAGACGTTGTAGTTAAAGCTGATAAAGAATCCTGAAGAACTAGATGTTAATAAGTCATGAATGACAATTTGCCGGTTCATGAAAAAATAACCTAAGTTTACGAAACATTGGCGAGAAATATTTCGATGATAAACGATATGAAATCATTCAAAGCGATTATAAGTAACGACCCGTGTTGGTGAACGTGTGTTTTAAGAGAATAAATGACAACCCAAGAAGTCTGTGTCATATTATTGTGAAGGTATCAAAGTGGAACGGGGAAGTATCAACAAATTCTTTGAACATTGTGCAATGCCATTGTTGAGTGTGTGCATACTACATGAGCCCAAAGGATATTCATCATGGGCCTGCAGTGCTGACCTGCAAGTTGGACCTGGATGTGTAACGCTTCAAGCGTTGATGGGCCACATTGCTGCATATCAGGTGATCTGTATTATTTCCTTAAATAGTCATTTTGAGGTCATTAATGAGCTTTGGTTATTGATAAGGTTAGTTGTCAGAAGCAGAACAGTAACAGAATATCTCAATTAAAGTCTCCGGGACAACAAATTAATTGAATTAAAGTTTTTAAAAGTTTGTTAATAACACATGATATAACCACAAGTAAAGGTACCATTGAGTTATTACTAGTTAGTATCTTATGGGTTTTAAGATAGAAGACCCATTGATGGAACATAAAAGAATTTTTGTGTTAATAAACAAAGTAGTGAATATCCATTCAATTTAATAATGAGATAATCTGTTTACTATTACTTTGTTGAATGGTGATAGTGTTCCCTATCAGTTTACAAGTTATTTGTGGTATTGATTTTGAGATAATAACAAAATCTAATTTAATCTTAATCTAATGAGAATTAGGTATGTCAGAATGATACTAAATTATCAATATTGAGTTCTAAGTATTAAAATGAGGAAGTTATTATTTGATTTCATAACTTTGAAGAAACAAGTTACTAGGTATGTAACATTTGAGATAACTACTTGTTGTATTATCTCATGAGGTTTTTTCATGATATATTTTGCAAACATAAGTTACAGTGAGACGGCCACAGAATAAACTTAGTTAAAACAATCTGTAAAAAAAAATGGATTGCAGTAGTCATGATACGGACTAGGCAGTTATTTGGACTCTTTGATGATGACTCATTGAAATAGATTTGATAGAAACTTCATGTAAAAAGTTTCAGTAAAAATTGACTCTATTAAAAATTCACTTTTGATAATTCTTGATTAATGGCTTAATGACTGGTTTACTTTTATACACTGGATAATTGATGTCAGTTGATGGTATAGACAGCATTATAGTGCAATAGTGGTCAACAAATAAGACTTCTTTATTTTATTGCGAGATTTATCAAGTTTCAGTCAACTTGTCGAACGGAACTTTTGAAATTGTATTTGAACGGTTTTGTTACTTTGAAAAATGCATAGCCCTTATATGAGCACTGGAGAGAAGTGTTCTGTGCTGTTATTGGTGGGTGCCAATAGACAGTTTCGCATCGGGATGGTCGTTGCAATGCAGATAAGAGCTATGTATACAGTTGTTATTTTTGAGAGAAGTACATGATTGTACTTGAATACCGTTCGATAAGTCAACTTGTTTGAGAAATGACTACTCTTTGGGAAAAGTAACTTTTATGAGAAATGTAAAGTTTGTTTTGGATTAATCATTGGTGACAACTTAATTTATTTTGAGTACAAGCTGTTATGTTTTGAATTACTGAAAAGTAAAAGCTATGAGATTAAATAAGGAGAAAGTCCACTAGTTAATTTGATATGGGAGATATTGTTTAACCAGTATGTTTGTTTGACATAATCATTGTTTTTAACCTAGTACGATTTAATGGTGGTTTTTGATAACCATGAACATGACATTGTAATTGAAGTGTGATTTGATGTGACGATCAGTAATGAGGAAGTTTAGGCAGATGGGCCTAGTGTTGGTCAACGCGGCTTTGGGTATTCTTTAAAGTCATTATTATTATTTACTATTTGATAAAACAGGGCACGGGTAACAATTATTCCTGTGAGGCCACTGTTACCATTCCAGATCTATTGTGGCCACCTCATTGCAATTATATCTGGTCTCCTGCACCTACGGTCTGGACGAACCGTAGTATGGTTTTGGGGTCCAGGTCTTTAATTTGGTCAGGTGTAATTAAATGCCCTCTCAATATAAGACTCCTGCAGTGAGTGATTGCTAAGTATTCACAGAGGATATAGATGGAAGTTTCCTCCATCGTACAACAGAATCTACATGTTGCAGTATTACTTAAACCTATTGTGTGTAGATGTTTGGTAAGTCTGCAATGAGCAGTGAGCAGCCTAATTAATAATGGGATCTCAGTCCGGCTTAGGCTGAGCCCTAAATAGCAAAGTGATGATTTTGTTGACTTGGAAAGTTATTTGATGATGATGGGGTTTTTGAAGTTGACTTAATAACCTTCAGACATTTTGGTTCATGGGTGAACCGTGACAATACTGTGCTGTATGTAAATAGTGTAAATACTGGTTGGATTATAGCTTAAAGTGGTGTAAATACTGGTTTGACGATAGCTCATTGTTTTGGAATACTGGTTAGTCACATGAGATGGACATGTTGACAGGGTTGAAATTGAAACTAACTTTGAACCAAGTTGGGCAGAGACGACATTTTTGGAAATGCGATTATTGTTTTTGGAAATTGACATTGATGAAGTCAGATAAAGACGGAATTTGAGAGTTTTGAGATTTTTGATTTCTTTAAAATTAACATTGATCAAGTCGGATAGAGACAATATTTTAAGGCTTTAAAGTTCAGTTTTGGTTTGATACGCGGGATATGATGCCTGATCCTATTTGATTTATCGCGTTTCGGGAAATAGAGAGCGTTTACAGGAGTTGAAACTCCAACAGAGCTAACCTTAATCGACATATATTTTATTAACTGACTCGCAAGCGTGTGGATGGCGAGTTGGCAACGTTTGATTTTCAAATACAAGCGTTAGTAGAGGTTTGGAATTTGCAGCAAGCGCCAAGATTATTTCACAGATTACCGCCTCTGAATTTACACGACTCACTAATTCATTTCAATTGAGAAATACCAAATAAATCATGAAAGCCAATAAAAATTATTTAAAAAATCTGTAGGTACTCCCATCATGTAACACTATACGCTGTACTTATAAAATCAATCCCTTGTATTTTATTACAAAGAATGTAATTTAATGTTAACAAGCTGTGCGGTCTTTATCGGTGACATAAGTATAAGTAGTGGTTAATAATCCCGCCTCCTACTCGAGGGGTGCCGGGTTCGATTCCAAGAGCGTCCACTTCTGACTTTTTGGAGTTATGTGCATAGCATTTAAATGTTACGAGCGTTAACGGTGAACTAAAACATCGTAAGAAAACCTACATTACCGAGAGTTCGCAAACCCAAAGGTGTGTGAAATCTGCCAATACGCACTTAGTTAGTTTCAGCTTTGTAGAGCGTTGTCCTTACTACACAGTCCTTACTCCTTACCGCTGACTTGTCACTTTTCTTTCGAATTCGGTAGAAGACGGTGGCGTTCACTCATAAATAAATATAAAGAGTTGTTAAAACCTCCAATGAAACATCAATATTTTTATTATTATAAGTACTTGATAGGGTGCTTTATCAACTCTTAATAGATATTGCATTATTAGTGCAATGTGCGAAAGAGATAATGCTCTACAAAGTCGTAACTAACCGATTATCTCTTTCTGAATACCGATGTGCATTATTTCTTGCTGGGTACTGTACCTAGTTGACTATGGCCATAACCTTGTCATTCTACGAGGAGACTTGTGCTTAATATTGCACCGTGATGGCTTGAGATGATGACGAATCATACATAAATACTTATAATGTATTATGTATTTCTTTATTTAATCTTAGTATTTTTATAGGTTGACTCCGATCAAATCAGTCAAGTTGCAATAATATTACTAAAAAAAACGTTTGGTAACATAGTCCTTTCAAGAAGCCCTGTCAAGCGGATAGGGCGGCTTCTAACACTTCATAAGCCTTCACTACTGGCCGACATAGAGTTAAATAGTAAGTTAGTATTTTATACCACTCTGTAAAATACCTATTCATCCGATCTGTGATACATTGGTACAGTCCGCCCAACTTATCTCTGAAATGGCAAAAATTGGAACTAACGAAAAGTCATTCATAAGTACGTTGTGTTCATTCATCTGTCAGTTACTAGTGTGCAATGATTGGTCAAATGAATGTCAAATGCGTCCGACAGCGCCTCTTTCGTTTCAGTCTTAAGTTGGGTTTACTATAATAGGTACTTTAGGAAGAGAAAGAAAGAAAAACATTAAATGTATTTTAATTGCATGATCATAATTTATTTCTTACTTCATTTTATACCATGACAAGAATACTGTTGTGCACACATACGACAGGATGAAAACTGTGAGTCCTTGACAACTTATAATAATTATTATTATGAGAGCAAGACCTGTAATATATTTTTTATTGTTATAATAAGCCAACTATGTCAGCACGCAATGTAGTTTTTATTTTATAAACGTTATTAAGACTAATTTTAATATATGAATTATCTTACCTTCTAAAATTATGAAAATTAATGTTATACATAGGACACATAGTAACATAATTATGGAAAATGCCCAAGTTATGGAATATATGATCAGAAGAATTGAAGTTAAGCACGTTGTAATATTCGGTTTCTCTTTCAAATAACAAATTACTTTATAAGTTACTTCACCAACATTTTGGAACTTAGGAAATCCGTATTCTGAAATTATAAATATAGTAAGTAGCATGTTACTAAGTAATAGTAAAAAATAAGAAGCGCATCGTTATCTTTACCCCATGTTAATTTTACTACAATATAAAATGCATTTCTTAGGGTTATTTCTTTCATAGTGCAAAAACTGTATGAAAAATTTCCTGAAAAATGTGTGGAAAATTTGTGTACCCACCTACGCATCAATATATATTTTTATATGTACCCACAAATTCCTGAAAATATTTTTGGTAATACGGAGGGTATCAAAAAATTATTAATAAAAGTAAATACGTTAAATAAAACTTGTTTTTTGATTTCAAACTTTCCCTCATCATGTTCCCGTGTATATATATAAGTTAAAAACCATTTTTAGGTAGGGTAAAGTGATAGGTAATTGGCCACCATTTAGTAATTGGCCAATCGAAATTTCAATGCATTTTAATATGAATTGCATAATTGTTAACGCAATCTCAAGTTTACAGAAACCCATAATTATGTAACTGTCATTTTTTTAAATTTTTCTTCTTAACGCACTATTTAAAGTAGCCAATAACTTAACAGTGGCCAATTACTCATGAGTATTCTTTAAGCTTCTTTCAAAATTAATGTGTTAATATTCTGTTCTTTTCAACATTTTATCATTTTGATTCTGTAACTAACTCCTGATCGGGCCCGTTCCACAAATTGATCAGAACGCTCAAAACATTATTACTAACCATTCCACTCTGTGATTCCACTTTGTGAGCGGTGATGACCTTTGGAAGACGATAATTTAGATAATAACTCATCTGAATCTAAGAGACGTAATTATGGACGCCTTAATTTTGGCGCTCTTTCAAATACTTATGTAATATGAAGACGGATTGTAGGTACATTTTACTGTGATTCTGAAAAAGAGATTATTGATTAGATTAAGTAGGGAAGAATAATAATTTTGAGGTTTATTGTTAGGAATTACAAATTGTCACTTAACCTTTTTAAGTTCCAGCCTTATTTTTCCAAGCCCGCCGTTTGAAGTGTTTACCATATCGGTAAAATCCATTTCACTAATGGGGGCTTTACATTATACAATTTGCAGAGCGCTAACTAAGCTAGCGTGCTAAAATCGCATAGTGTAAAGGCAGTTAGACAGTAACTAGTGCAGCGTAATGTATGAAAACTCTAGTTAGAGCACTGAGTTAGCGCTCTGCAAATTGTATAATGTAAAGCCCCCATTAGGAACAAAATCGTAACACAGAAAGCTAATATAGAACACGAAATACAGCGTTGAGGCCGTGATCGTTTTGAGTAGTTAGTGGAACGCAACAGTCACAGCCACGGGCGCGTTGCAGTTAGTCAGCGACCAAAACGCTCAAAATGACATTTTCTATGGAAAATTAAATTGCGTGTCCGCCAAAGAGTTCAATACCTATTCAATAGTGTCCGCACGTTTGCACAAACCCACCGTCGCAAATTCAAGCGTGTGGATGGAGCGTTTGCCTTGCTTGCAAGTTGTTTTCTATAGGTAGTTTGAACGTTTTGGTCGAGTTACGGAACGCGGCCTGTCAAAGAAGTCAAATGATCAAATAAGTCAAAATGTCAAATGACTCAAGTGTCAAGTTGACACTGTCAACTTAAACAAGTCAATTTATTTAGTCTTTAGTCCAATGATTTAGTCACACTCACTCATATTGTCAGAATGTCAGATTGTCACTCACAACTCACAATACAAAAAGATTTCGCGCCAAAGGAAACCAAAATTAATTAAAATCTGATTTGTGACTATTTATTTTTTCAATTACAGTGTCGAATATTGGTTTTATAAACACTATTTACGATAGACTTATAAATCGTCTTTCTAAGTTTTCTTCTGGAAAGTAATTGCAAGATGGTAATACATAGAAAGTTTTTGCTTTATTTATATTTTTTCTCAGCTTTTAGCAATAATATATTAATATCTCTCAATTAAACATTTCAGGACTGTGACGAAAAATCTTTAACAGATGTATTACCTGTTTATTATGCCAGATTTTTTCCACACAAATCATTTTGTAGATGGATATCTTGTGGAAACAGTCCATATCCGCTGGCTAACAGGGAATTATCATTTACTTTAGCGGATGATGTTTATATCCGTTACCTTTCAATAAGTAATCTACAGGAATTTCAAACTTTACTACAACAGAAAAAACCTGTGAAGCTGGATATAGGTGCTGTTTATAATACGAAGTACGTTTTCTTTGAAATGAAGCACGAAAATATGAACTTTTTCTTATGAAATTAAAGAAGCAAACAAGCAGGCAGCACCACCCTTCCGCTACCGTCCATAACAATTGTGGTTGGACTGGTTAGAAATAGTTGATTAGTTTATAAATAAGTGTAAGGACAGCAACTGTTAGTGATAGTTAGTCCTGTTAATGTTTATTATTGTCTAGTAAGTAATTTTTACTGTGTCTCGTTCCAATTCACTCACAGATGCATTGCTTCCCATTAGAACCGAGATAGTCGCTTCTAAAATTCAGTTTATAATAACGTTACACACTCAAAGCCCCACACTAGGATTCCCTGTGTCGTGGGTGCCTTGGAAAACACACAAGGCAAGGATATTTTTTTTTTTTTTTTTTATTTCTTATAAGATAGTGCTTGACAACGATCCCACCTGATGGTAAGTGGAGATGAAGCCATATCGATGAGCGCACTAACTTAGATAAAGCCTATTCACTCTCCTCTTGAAGACTCCCACGTCATATGTATGCGGAAACACTGACGCAGGCAAGTTGTTCCAATCCTTCGCGGTACGTATAACGAAAGACGAGGCGAACCTCGACGTTCGGGCCGGCGGGATGGTAACAACGTATGGATGGATACCGGCCGTGCGTCGTGTCGTGCGATGGAGGAACGGGGATGGGGGAATTATATCAAACAATTCCTGCGCACACTCTCCAAAATGTACCCTATAGAAGACAGAGAGGCTGGCTACTCTACGTCTGTGCTCGAGGCTTTGTAGATTGGTTTTAACCAGCATGGGGTCACCAATGAGCCTCGAAGCACGCCTCTCCATCGAATCCAAGGCCGATAGGTGAGACTTTGCAGCACCAGCCCAAATGTGACTGCAGTACTCCACACACGGTCGGACTTGGGCTTTGTACAGCGCTAAAAGTTGATGTGGTGAGAAGTACCGTCGCACTTTCGCAAGGACCCCAAGCTTCCTTGCAGCTGCCTTAGCCTTGGATTCGATGAACCGCCCAAAGTTGAGGTTGGAGGAAACTTCAACACCCAGCAACTGGAGGCGGTCAGTACATTCTAGGGGCACATTCTGGAAAGTAGGAACCAAGGTGAACGGGCTCCTTTTGGCGGTGAATAGACACGTCTGTGTTTTTGTGGCGTTGAATCTCACAAGATTGGCATCGCCCCACTCAGACACTGCCCGAAGTGTGAGATTCACATGTTCCACCATAGCCTCTCTTTCAGCCTGAATCTCCGCTCTACTGGCCCTAACACAATAACAATATACACCCAAATGGAGAACGGAAAATCAAAATATTTATTATTTCATTTCATACAGACCTTCAATTGGCCGCCATGATGCAATAGTTCTTGCACGAGAACTTGTCTTCGATATAGATTTAACTGACTATGATGAAGTTAGAACATGTTGTCAAGAAGCCAAAGTGTGTGACAAGTGTTGGAAGTTTATGGTTATTGCTTGTGAAGTCTTACATGCTGCATTACGAGGTAATTCTTTGGTATCCTAGATTGTAATTAATTATATTAAATTATAATTACCTTGAAAGATAGTAAAATAATGTTTATTTCCACCCACAAATAGAGAATCTTAATAAGTCTATCTCAAAGTGGATGATAATGCCCCTTGTTGGAGCTGAAGGGTGGAGGTAGTAAGGAGCCCAATAAAAGTGATTTTTAAGTTTACTAAAGTAAAAAAAAATTGAGGCATATTGAAAATAATAACTTTTGAAGTGGACAAAATAAGTTTGAGCAACTCTAATCTACCTAAAGTACTGAAAGCGTTTTTGTATGTATTTTATTGTTTAGTATAGAAATAACATAATTAAATAGTAATAAAGAATACAAGGACATAAATATATTTATTCCAGATGACTTTGGTTTCCAAAATATTTTATGGGTATTCTCTGGACGACGTGGAATACATTGCTGGGTGTCAGATTATGAAGCAAGGACATTGGACAGTCCTGGAAGAGCAGCAGTTGCTGATTACCTGTGTGTCATAATAGGAGGTGATAATCAGATCAAAAAAGTTCATCTAAGAGAAAAAAAGTTGCATTCAAGTATCAGGTGAGTTTTTATTGCCACAAGCAGAGCATCAGCACATTTTGCTGGACAAAAGATGGTTAGATTTTATCTGAATTTGGAACAGTATACTCACAATTACATAATTCACAATTAATCAGATCTTTCAGAAGTCACATTATTACATACAATTTTATTTATAATATTAATACTTAAATACTGGTCTTTTATTTTATGTATGTACCCAATACAACTAAATACTTTAAAAATATACATAAATTGTTTTTTATAATATTTTGCAGAAGAGCTGTTGGTATTATCGACAAATATTTCAAGGAAATACTAGAAGATCAACAATTTTTATCGACTCCAGAGAGGTTAAAAAATTTCTTGAAAATGATACCTGAAGAAACATTGAGGAACCAAGTAGAGAAAGCTTTAGAGAAATCACCTGAGTCTTCTCTCGAGAGATGGGACTTGTTTGTTGATGTTTATGAGCAGTTTTGCAAGGAAGTTGGTATAAATTACTGTGCACAATATTATTACAACTGTTTAACAATGTCTTGCCAGTCGAAGATGGACCAATGCCCTCAAAGTACATCAAATAAATGTTAAGACCTCTTACATAAAGGCCCTTACACGCACACGGCGCGGCGTCGTAGCATAGCGTAATCCACGCGTACGAAGAGAGTGAGCATGAATGAAAGTGTATCGTAAGCGCTTCGTAAGGTGTTTATTGCCATTACGATAGGTATAGCGTGCTGGCATAAAAACAAAACCATCGTCATGCAACTGGAGGCGTATACGGCGAGCGTCAAACCCTCGTAGCCAGACGCCATTTCTAAATTAGAACCCCTAATTTCGTACGCGTACATACCATCATAATGATACGCTTACGATACGACTACGCTTACGACCTGTGTTCGAAGGGGCTAAGAATTCTGTGTCCTGTTGTTACTGAAGTAAGACAAAAATACCATTTATTTATCTAATATTATATTATTTTCAGAATGGAGCTGTAAAGTTGAAGCACTTAACAGAAGAGATAAAACTACAGTACTGCTATCCCAGATTGGATGTGAATGTCACCAAGGGCTTTAATCACTTGCTAAAATCTCCATTCAGTGTTCACCCAAAAACTGGAAAGATTTCAGTTGTCTTCAAGCCTGAAGATGTGAAAAACATGAAGTTGGATAAAGTACCAACTATAGAAACATTGCTTGATGATAGTTCTGTGACTAGTAAAGAATACATGGATGCAGCCAAGCAAATATTCACAAACTTTGTGTATTCCTTAGAAAGGGCAGAATCGATCAGAAAACGAAATGAAGCCAGTAAGTAAAGTTCTCTCAATTCATTTAACTTTTATATAACTTTGTGCTTTAAAATAATCAATGTTGGATAAGTAATTATATTTTAATAGAAATCGCAAAAAACAATTCTAAAAGTTATGTACCATCTTGCCAGCACCTTTTTTCAAATTCATAACTGCATTTGTAACTACTCTCCCATTTGCTTCAGGGAGTCTAACCTTTGCCTTAAAGTACACAGTTGGCATAATGTTAAGGCAGGATGCTTTAAATTACATCTTTTATTTGTGAGTCGGTAGTAATCTGTAAAAACTGCATCCAAATTGAATAAGCCAATTTTAAGATAAGTGGAAAACCTTGTAGTGTCTAGCTGTCGTGTGTAATTTATAGTAAATATTTCTTTTGTTGCAGGTAAATCACTGGATTTTTAAGGATAATTTCTATTTAAAGATAAAATAAAGATAAAATAAAAGTCTTTTATAAAAAATATAAGCATTTTTTATTTTTTAATGGAACAATGCACGAGATTTTATACGTCATTATCATTTATGAGAGCAAGTTTATTTTACGGTTGTATCCCATCTGGGCCGGCGCCGGGCCACATGGGAAAAAATTGTTACACCCTTGCAAGTTATATTCTCTAATACAAAAGTAACTGTGTGCAAAAATATAATGATTCACATTTCTTATGCTATAAATAGCTATCTTTTTATAAGGTACATTGGATTCCAGGAAAGGATATTAATTGCATAACAAAATGCTACTTCTTTCGAGTAAGCGGCACAACTGAATTAAGTGTAAAAATTAAACTAACGTGTGCATGTAGAAAATGGTCTACAATTATTGTATATTCATTGCTTAACGATAATCGATATTCGAGGCTGTATAACAATAATATACCCACTCTACTGCACATAAGACGGAGCCACCTAGCATTAAAGAAAAAAACACTGTGAGAGAACTTGAGAAGTTTGTAGCTAGAGAGATTTCTTTGAAAAGTAGAACAGTCACTGTTCGCACGTAACAGCACGTCGTCCACCCGTGGTCCACCTGTCGACAACGAGGTGACGCCGAAAGTTGAGGCGGTGCTGGTCGGGTGCCGGGTGGCTCTGGTGACCTTAAGGCGGCAAAAGTGGCGCAGCAGTCGTTGAAATAGTATCTTTCTTTTTCTCTCACAACTCAAATCACTCGAGTACTAGTATGCACTGTGTAATACAATAATAATAATAGAAACCCATAAATAAATTTACCTAAACCAAAAAAATTATAAAAATGTATAAATCGGTAATTATTTTTTACAGAATGATTCGTCCAGCAATGGCCCGTAAAACCGACAAACGTACATGTGATGAAATGAAAACAGTTGAAATATGTAAAGAAAGTAGGAATGTGCGCGAAAAGCGTCAATTTCAGGCGAGCAAAAACCTTCCCTACTACGGTGAGACGTTCCGTTCCGTAAGATTAAAAACTTAAACAACACATTTGCCTAATACCAAATTATAGGGTTAATAAAATTTTCAAAGAGAGCATTAGATAATGTCAAAAGATTATTTAAATTACCTGTGCATTATTATTTTACGGACTTAGCACAAAAATTTGCCAGAGGCGAAAAGAAGTTATGGAAAAGTGATCTCTCAAGATGAAAATGAAGATCCTGTTGAACTCCATATCAAGAATCTGATGAGGATAATGATTGGCTTGAAGAAGAAATCGAAAATATTTTTTTTCTTATCACTGCAAGCTGTTTTTTTACATAAAATAAGTAAAAGCTTGATAACGATCCCACCTGATCGAAAGTCCGTTAATTCATATACCTACCACAAGAAGAAAATGTGTTCGAAATAAAAATAATGTTGTTTGTAAAATACTAAAGTAACATTTAATGTAATGTAATGTAATAACTAAACATTTTATGTAGACACATTGTTAAAACTAAAATAGTTAATTACTAAATAATTGCTTTTTACAAAAAAAATAACCGACTTCAACCTTGATAAACAGAGATAACTCAAAAACTACTCGTCAGATGGCGCTCAATTCAACATGTAAGTGTAAAGTTCTCGTCACTACAAATTAATCAAGCCCAAACACTAGATAACTGCAGTAAATCCTTCAGGAGTTCCCTCGACTGTCTTTCGGCTTCATCAGATCGACTCCAGACCTTCATGAAATTACAGCGCTATCATGTACTTATGATAACATGAACAAACACACTAGTCGTCCATACAATTTTCGAAAGTTCCCCTCGATTTCTCTGAGATGCCATTATCAGATCCTGGTGTCCTAATCAGCGGACCTCACTGCGCACATCTACTTTACAACAAAAAAAGAATTATCTATATCCGCCCATAAACGACGAAAAAATCGCTGAACACCCATAAAAAAGCATATAACGAATTGAGAACCTCCTTCTTTTTTGAAGTCGGTTTAATGAAGTTCACTTAAAAGTAAATAAGTGCGTTATTATTTGAAATTTGAGTTACATTTTTGATGATTCTCTAATGGCCTCTACATCTAATTCAGAGACCTCTACCCCCAAATTGGGGGCCCCCATACACTGGCTGAAATAAGTTTTTTTTTATATTTTCATCTCGAAACACATTATTTTGTTTAGCTAAGTCGATTTAAATAATAAAAGCATATTAGTTGTTGCACTTTATAGTGATCTTTTTACAAATCCCAGCACTACTTATTTAAATTCTAATGCAGGTCACTGCAAAAAGTGACCCACTGTTGCTGCCTTATGCTTATTTAAGCCTAAAAATGCGAAGTGGCTCGATCTTGTTGAGAGACTCAAATTATTTATAGGAAGGTAGGTACTTCATTGTAACGCTTAATTTAAAATAAAAATGCATAAAAACGTGCAGTTTAGGTTTCAAATAGAGCAGCTGAGAGCGATGTTTAGGAAATCTTCAAATCCAATCGAAACGGTTCCGTTCTGTTGTGTGTCTCGTGCTCTAAATGCTTCGGTAAATCGCTGAATCTGCACACAGAGTACAATAAAATTGTCTACCGACACTTTTCCTTCATTTGTATCGCATCTCTTTGTCAAAAAGTTAATGAACTCTGGCGAAAATCTGAATCCCATTTGTGTCAGAGCTAAAACAAACAAAACAGATCTAGTTTTATTGTTTATTAATAATCAATTATGTACTTTAGAGTTTAACATGAGCGTACGCAGCTTTTGTTTCAGGTCGGGACAACGGTATTAAATTCCTGATGCCTTTAATAATGGTAGATTTTGTAAAGAGTACCTAACAACATTACCTACTACATAAACCGTACGTCTAGCCACCCTTCTCCTGTGTCTCTACCTGCGTACGTCTATGGGTGATAATCTCTTTTCTCGGAGAATCAAACGAAGTTATACATTTAGATGAGTTTCAAGTTTGTTAATATTTTTTTATTATCCACAATTTTTTTTACCTTTTGACAGCTCCTGTTCATCGATGTGTCCTGATTGGTCTGTATCGTACGTTTTAAACACGGCGAGCCATTGATTGATGTAAGTATAGAGCTTATCAAACTCCTCAAGGTTGATGTGTCCTGAACGATCTTTGTCGAACATGCCTGTAAGTGACAAAATATACGATTAACAAGTACTAGCAATACATACTAGTTTTCTAATAATTTAAGAAATAATTTTAGCAACTTTAGATTGTGATTTGTATGAGTTACTGATACGGTGTCATACTATGTCATATTATGTACTCCCCTGAGTAGGTGACCTTGTGATAGGGTATGGATAGTTAGACGTACAAGGGTCTTTTGGCGTGTGGGTGACAGTGACAGCGCCTTACAGTTTGCCTTACCTGTACCTGTGTCTCTGTCACCCACGCGCCAAAAGATACTTGTAGGACTATTACTGAATTTTGGTCAACAGACTAAAATTCTAAATGTCTTCGCACTTCTAAATTCTTTACACTGACAACTTTTTATTTTTGAACTAATCGAAACAAACACTACCGGTTTAGTGAAGCATACTACCTACAATGTTTAGGTGAAAACTAAACTCAACTAGGTTATGCTGTTTCTGAGATAATCACGAAGAAAACCAGAAAAGCAGACAAAAATTCTAAACATCATTGTTTTGGGTTCTATTGCGATAATAAATAACTCTGTAATATTTCTTTCTCAAATTCATCCATGTACAACCAGCAATTAATTACAGATTTAATAAATAGATTATCAGTTTGCTTCTTTTAACTTATAATCTAAACTTATTTTGCTGTCACTTTAACTTACCAATCATTAAATTGCAAGCAGTTTCTGAAAAAGTCTGCCCCTGAGCATTAACCAACGCTGCTTTTAATTCTGCTGAAGTGATAAATCCAGATCTATCTTTGTCCACTGCTTGAAACCATTGCTGCACTTGAGGCGAGATGGTACCTCCGGCACCGATTGATGGATATGGACCATGGCCGATTTCCAGTTGACCTGGTGCTTGACCTCCATATTGTCCCTGTGCTTGACCGCCATATTGACCTGGTGCTTGACCACCGTATTGTCCCGGTGCTGGACCACCGTATTGTCCCGGTGCTTGACCACCATATTGTCCTGGTGCTTGACCGCCATATTGCCCTGGCACTTGACCGGCATATTGCCCTGGCTACAATAGTAAATGGAGTATTATAATAACAACATACATACTTAGGTGATATTGGTCTCAGCACATACCTACCTACTTGCATATTATTATATCCGTTATATTTTTCAAAAAGACAAAATAACGTACCAGTGAACTACTTAGTGTGATAAAAAATTACTACTATATATATATAAACTACTTTTTTTTGTTGTCTTGTCATAATACAGGATATCACCTTCATAATAAATGTTATGTAAATCAAAACCATAAGTAAGGTATAGTAGGGCCATTTTAATAGGTCACATTTGACAGTTCTTCAAAATTTTATAAAGTACCTGTAAGGGAGTCACCCCATATAGTTAGGTCGTAGTAGTTAGGTCGATTGTTATTCGAATAAGCATGGCGGGGAACTACTAAATCGACAATCGAATGCACAGTCGCACAATTTTCGATTCAGTCGATAGTTTTTTTTCTAACAATCGCCCATCGCTAGTAAAAACCTCTAAAAGCCCGCGAAATTTAAAAAAATTGTATAAGGCAACCCAGTAAATGTAGCGTCAACTCATTTTTATACTTGAAAAAGAAAAACAATTTTCACAGTCGTTTTGACAAATAATTGTTATATAATTACTGTATTGAAAAAAAACTGACACTGTTTGCGTGCAAGTTTTATAAATTTAAATTTCATAATTGATTAGATTAGATTATCTACAGTAAGCAGGGTAAATAAAATAAACAAAGTTTACAAAATACACAATTTATTATTATGGATCTGATTTCAAATATTCTATATCAAACAAAGCGTCAGAATCCCTTGAATGTGAATCACAATTCCAGCATTAATTATAAAATTATCTAATGGTGCGTACAGATTATGCAACATGTTATATAACTTGTTTTTGTAACACATAGCGTCCACATTTGTAAAACATGTTATTTAACTATGTTTTATAACATGTTTTGTTACATAGTCTGTACGCACCATAAAGGACTGCGCACATTACAACGACTCCACGCCAACGCGGTTACGGAGCCACTCAAATGTAAGCATTCAATAAAGATCCTTATATCTTGGACGTTACGGTTGAATTTCGAGTGTGAACGGCGTCGGTGAGCAGAGAGCGGGGAGTAGTCCACGTTTTTCAAGTGTACACTCGAAATTCAACCGTAACGTCCAAGATATAAGGATCTTTATTGAATGCTTACATTTGAGTGGCTTCGTAACCGCGTTGGCGTGGAGTCGTTGTAATGTGCGCAGTCCTTTACTCTTCGTCTATGACTTAAACTCTGTCTGTCGCGTTCCTTCTATTTTCTAAGTTTATAATTGTTTATAATAAGGTCGGCCATTTTTCAAATCCGAATCTGTAAGCTTTCTGACTTCTGTAAACAATACATAAAAAAGTTAGATGAAATCATTATGAATATTACAATGTAAGTATTTATTGAAATAATATTTCTAGCAGTTAATAGAAATAAAACTATCAAACACAACTAGTCCGACTCAGTGCTCATATACACGAACGGCACGAAGTCAACGGCAGAGTGCGGCAGAGACAACTGAACTGCACCGGTTGGCGGCGGCCGTCGATGTGTCGGCGGCAGACGTCAACCTATGTCGACGATTGCAATTCGGTCACTGACAGTACGTCAGAAAGTTTGACATTGTTTTGACGTAATTTTGCTGTTGCCATCTAAAATTTCTTTAAAAATACGAGGTTCTACTTTCATTTGCCAGACTCTAGCAGTAGTTAGGAAGGTAGAAAGCTTCGGTGTCAAAGTTACCCATATAGGGGTGGTATCTTTGACACAACAAAATTGCAATTTTTTTTATATATTTTGTAAATTTTAGACGTTTTACAATTTGACAATATGAAAACCAGCCCGAGAGCACTGATTAACTGATAACTTTTACCTCTTAAGCGAAATAGTAAGTTTTTAAAGAAAATACAGCGGTGATGTATCAAAGTTACCCCGATTGACTGTACTGTACCCTATTTCCAATGTAACTTTTTTTATCTACTTAAAATATGATCAAAATTTTGAGTGTTTTCAAGGCACTTTTGATCGTAGTTTTGTCTAGTTTGCTTAGAACTTAGTTTTTTTGTTATGAATTTGTTTTGTTAGGATAAGAAAGGATTACGTTAGGTGTTGAGGTGTTAGTTAAGATAGGCTGAAGAGAAAAACTCGTGAATACTAAGTTTAAGACAAATTTAATCTAGTAAGTATAAATAGTAGTAACCTTAAACATTGTTTGTAAACAATATATAAAACAAAAATCTAATAATTACAAACATTTTTTAAGTAAACATTCACTATCCGCCTTTGGCTTAGGCTTCCTATACTTACGGCGGAATTTTTAAATGATTGACATTATATGTACAAATCAAACTGTTGTAGGTGGTTCAATTAACGCAAACACGTTTTCGCAATTTGTTAATGTCGCTACAATGCAATATCCATTCGTGTTATAACAAATCACATGACAAAGGAGGATGGGCGTTTTGGTACCCATGTCCAATCAAAATGACTTTCGTGTCATTTGAAAGGTCTTTTCAAGAGTACAAAAAATTACTATGGCGACAAACCGGTAAATAATGTCCGTTTTGAAATATAGCCTTCAGAAGATACAATATTTAGTTCGAATTAGGGTTTAAAAAATCATATCTTTGGCGTAGTGCGACCGATTTTGAAGATGTTTGCACAGATTTTGAGTTTATTAATATTCAATTAACAGTTATTTTACAATTTTTTCAGTTAGGGCCGATTGACCGACATTGATACAGAAGCTGGCGCCAGCATCACTGGATTCAGACTCTGCGTTGGCACTGGCACTGAATTACTGGCATCACTGGCGATCACCGGCGCGTAGTGTTAACACAGATCCAGTGCCACTGGCTGCGCGGCGGGCGCGGGGCTGTCACTGGATCGAAAAATAGGCAGACGGTCTATTTCGATCCAGTGCTGGATACTGGACGCTGGACTGAATTGTAACATGTTTACACTGAAACAGTGCTTATCTAGCGGTGGAATCAAGTGGCGCTGGCGTCAGGCTACTGTATCAATGTAAATCAGCCTTTATGAGTGATTTATCTAATAAACAATATAAACATATAAATACACGTAGGTATGTATGACTTTCACTTTCAGTCGTTCGCCGAGTTATTGCAAAAAGTTTGTTGTATACTTAGTACCAAAAATATATAATTTTCAAGTAGGATTACTACGATCGGACAATGAACCAGGACTAGCGACATGTATATTCAGAATCTACATAAAAATACCTTTCCAACGACGTATCATTTACTTCGATTGGTGCCGGTACCAGATTCCATACATTTGTGCCCATCCTCCTTTCAAATTTTCCTATCACCTACTTTGAAGTCTTAATGTGGATTACAGTTGAAATTTCATTTACATCACTCCCACGGTAAGGTACGTATAAAAAATCAATGGGAGATGAGACGCATTGTCGTTGATTGAACCATATTTTGCAAAATATTATAAAAGCGTCTGAAAGGGTTTGCATTCTCAACTCACTAATTTACCTTAATCTGTCTATCAATATGGTTTTCACATCCCTAAGGGCTCTTTCAATTTATGCGTTTCGTGTCGTACGGCTGCCGCACGGAATCGGTACGTTTGTCGTACGGCACACGGACGGTCGTTTGTTTTCATACAAAGTTTGTGTTTACTACGACGTACTGCTGCCGCACCGTGCACTTTGTATGAAAATAAACGACCGTCCGTATGTCGTACCAATTCCGCACTGTAGCCATACGACACGAGCTGCGTAAACTGAAAGCGCCCTTATTGTAAATGGCTACAAACACGATCTTAGTTTACTTAAATCTAATGTTAGTCACATTACTTACATGTTACAACTAAATAAATAAAAAATATTAAAGTAATGTGTATGAAAAGATTGCTAGTCTTGGTTTTTAAATAATCCCAGATTAAAGAACAATAGAACCTAGGTAATGTTTTAATTTGAGAAAATAGTATTAAAATGAAATCAATGTTATAAACATATAGGTATTCAAATACTCCGCTAGAGGAATTTGTAGGTTTACCTATTGATAAATTTCTTATAAAAAGTAAATAAGCTTCTATTTGACATATTGGATTAGGTATATGTAGGTACCTATATTGTCTTATAGTGGGCGGTAAAGTAAATAAAACTGTATTCATGTCGGGATACATTAGACCTAAGTAAACTACATCCTAACATCAGGATTATTAATGTATTATAAGACATAGCGGCACTCAACTTTTACTTCAAAAAATCTAGACTGCTTTAACACTTAAAAAGAGATCGAAACATAAGGAAGAATGAAAACAAGACTAAGAGCTTACTAAATTAATACAAGCTTATATTTCACCTAAAGTACAGTACTAACATCAATTTAATCATTACCTCACAGCAATATTCGCTGTATAATACCCACTAGTTATGTATTTACTCACACACCAAAGAGACAAGTGCCAAAATATAAAAATGTTAAGCTTATTGAGAGCTATCAACTACATAGAACTTTTATTACTGCTGTAGTTCATGTGAATGTTTTTTTTAATTTTGATGCATTAACTATAATTATGAAGTTAAGTTTTGATTGTTGGTACATATAGGACAAGTGAAACAAACTTAAACAAGTACTTAGATAAAAATTACAAAATTTAAAGATAAATAAGTAGGTAGGTACATACTATACTAATTTACAACAACTAATTATTTTTTAATTTAAGGTATTATACTAGCAAATCCTTTAGGCATAGCAGGAGGTAGGTACATTATAGAGTAGGGTATTTTAAACATAACAGAATTACTAAGTAGCTATTTAGAATTGTACTTATAACCCGCATTGGCTGCACTACATTTAACCAGTATAAATAAATGATACTCATTTATTTTAGGTGTTGCATAATTTTCAATTTTATCATTTTAAAGTGCTACAATTTCATGTACGTCTGGAGTCTGGAGTCAATCTGATGAAGCAACACATAAATAGCAAAATATGCTACTTAATTAAGCTGATGGTTTATATAAGAGTTAAAAGGTTTATTTATTAAAGAGTTAAAGGTTATTACCAATTCTTCTAATGTACAAGTGTGAAAATGTACTAATTTCTAAGGTTAATGCATAGAATAGAATTTAATTGATGTAGGTACCTATGTACAGAAAATGATTACTTTTTAAGATTATATATTTACATTGTATGTATTTCCTATGGGACGATTTTGTTTATTCTAGCTAGAATGAAGTTTTGATGGAAAAAAATAATACTTTTCTTGTGTTTTCATAGACACTGATTTTTCCCTTTAAACATTACGTATAATTTTTATTCCTGTTATTTCATTTACTAACCTAAAATAAATATTAATACATATCAAACTGTGTGCATAATAGTGATGTAACGAATATTAGCATTCGCATTCGCGAATATTCGCATCATTTCTCCATATTCGCATTCGCAAAATTTATGCGAATGTTTTGCGAATATTGAACTACACCAGAAGAAATTAAAAATAACACTGCGTTACACGATGTTGGTACCCACTTAACTGTTGGATGCAATGAATAGGTATGTAACAAGTCATTGATAAAAGGTACCAAACATAATATTATAATACCAAACATTATGTGGTATCATCACGTCTAGTTTTCGAGGTCTATGTCAATATTATTTCAACTACCCTCACTTTGGACGCTTAAGAAGCAGTTAATATTGTTGATGTTTTTCGATTCATAATAAGTAGTTTTTTATGGTATTGTTTTGACATATTTATTCATATAAAAAAATCCTTTATTAATACTGGACTAAGTGCACGACAAACCTGCTTAAATGCACCAAAGAAGTTTTGTCACGTTCTCGGCCACTATATTGTGAAATGACAACAAAAATGTCTACGTAAAAGTAAGAAGTATACAATGTGTCTGGTCACCAGTGTCGGAGATTTAAGGGGGATGAAATTTATATCGACAAATCTCTATCCAAATTCTCTCTTGCCCCCTCCTCTATGGAGGCCGAAAGATGTCTCATTTGAAAGCTAACAGTGTAGGTAATCAACTGATGATATATTTTATTTAATATCTTTTTCGTAGAAGAACAAAAAAGGATTTAAAAAACAAAATTCAATATTTTTTCATTGATATTTTAGTTTAGTTCCTTTGACATGAAAATTAACCCGTCAAAGTACTTTTTTATTGTCTTGTCATAATACAGGATATCACCTTAATAATAAACATTACATCAACGCCATAAGTAAGAGTTTAGAAGTTGACTTATACATGCAGAACCGATTATTAGACCAGTGCCGAAGCCGTTAAAATTGGTCAAAAGTAAAAAAAAATAGTAACTGGATGAAATCTATTGGGAAAGGAAGAAAAGATGACAAAAATAAAAGGAAAAATAATTTACGGAGTATCTGAGGTCGGGGTTTAAGGGTAAAAAACGGTTTATCGAAATTTCCAGAAAAACTACAAGTGTGCTAAAAAAAATTAAATGGCAAAATTTTAAGTAATTATTAAATGAGGGGTGGGCGGGTCTGGTTGGTGATTAGTTGATTACGTTAGTAAGCCAATATTTTTTACAACTCTTCGCATTTTCTGCATAATTTTGTCTACTTTTAATTAAATGCATAGGCTTTGCCCGCTTTTCTATGCTCGAACCAAACGCTATTCCGGCGTTTCTCAAATTGCAAATAGATTTATGATCAAGAGTCGGGCATCAAAAATAATGAATTCTAAGCGAGTACACGCTATTTTGCGATTTCTACCGCCAATCTACTTTCCTTTCTAGTGTGATTTTTTATAAAGTTAAAAATTATAAAAAAGAAATTGCTTACGTACCTTATACTTGAACAGCCCTCTAGCGGGGTGAAACTTTAGTCAGTTGAGTTCTAATCAATTAATTAGTTTTCGGAGAAAGATGCAAATGGATCACGCATAGAAAATTAAGTTCAAATAAAAAAAAACTGAATATTCGCATTCGCATTCGCGAATGTTCAAAAAATGACATTCGTTACATCACTAGTGCATAATTAAATTATTTTTCATTTATCAATATGACATTTTGATACATAGGTATCTCAAGTGTACCTACCTCACTGTAGCCTATTTATGAAAATAAATTTATTGTCTTGTTGGTCAGTACCTACCATTCTGGAATAGTGTATGTATGTTGCGTTTAAGTAAATGTGTAGGTATGTTATTGTGTTTTAGTCTTATTACTTAGCATCAATTAATTAAATATCATATAAACATTATCAAAAATGTTTTAAATTAAGGCTATTTTTGTTACAGGTAAACCTATAATATAAATACTCTATTAGCTTACATTTTCGGACGTATAAAGCGCATATTTGGAATTCAAAACGCGTGTGAACTGCTGCTAATCTAATGTAATTATACTATTACATATTATTATAAAAAGGCTCTCCTAAAATCGGAAGTAATAAAAAATACAAAGCATTAACATTTAACATTGTATAAGTATCACTATCAAAAAACTACATAGCTTTTTATTCAATAGCAATTATATTAACATACATTTTGTATTACTGGTATGAGTGAATAATTTTGAACAACCTATGACTATCATACAATACCTAAGGGTTACATTGTTAGATGAGGCCTGATAATTTTAAATATTCATATTATAATAATTAGTAAGCAAAATATGTCAGTATATAATTATATTGCTGACCTAGTGACATATCGGCACATCTATGTACATTTTTCACATTTTACTGAAACAATAAAATCAAATAATATCTAAAATCAAATTATGGGTTCATGTAACTTTTTTACAGAATCTATGACTTTTGGATCCCAAAAAAGACATCAAAGCTGTTCAGGGATGGATCTTTTTTATTTTTTTAACAAATATACCTCAATTTAGCTTTTTTGTAGATTTGTAAAAATATTACTAGGTGAGCGATATATTTAATGCATTAATAATGTTATAAATATGTGTAATGCATATTGCAAACTAATTAAGTATATATTATATGGCTTAAGTTGTATACAGTAAGAACACTAGCCAAAGTGACCAATATCTTTTTGTAAAAACTTTTTAAAAAGATATAGCAGAAAACTGTACCAAAAAATAGTTAAAATTGGTTGCAGCAACATGAATTTCAAGCAAAGTTTTTTACATTAGTAAATATTGGTTTCCCACAATACAGTTTATTAAGGCTTTCCCTATATCTTCTAACATTTGTGCCCAAAATATACCTAACATCCAACTCCAAACCTATACCTGTATACTTTATTGTAGCATCCAATAGTATACACTGTTATGTTATTGAATTTCCAATAAATTATTATGTACTTAAAGATAATATACAGAAAGGTATTGTGTAATCATAAAATGGTATAAGGCCATTTTGTTTTTCTAATCTCATTAAAATAAAAAGCTTCCAATAAAATCACAAAATTTAAATGAAAAGTTATGTGACATTTAAAATTGTTTTATCATAACTATTTATTGCTTATCATGTTTGTTAAACTAAAGCAGCTGCCAGTAAGATCACAAAATACTAAAACTCAAGAGTAATAAATGTTACTGACATAAATGGATTCTTTTATAATTTATTATTATCACTTAAAAATTTGCTATTTGCCTATTAATATTAGAAATGAACAATGCTCATACACATAAATGACATTCAGTCTTTTACATCAAACCAATACTGGCAAGGTTGTTCTATTTTGTACTAAGCAATCAAGTACTAAAATGCTTAAGACCAGTCCATTTTCACTAACACATAAATTGCCAATGAAAAAACTATTACAAGTTGCAATAATTCAATTGCAAAAGCAACTTTGTTTTATTAAAGACTAATCTGGTTAGTGGAAATGCAATGGTAATAACAAATATAGTTTTTATGTCATACTCTAGTTTAAGGCTTAATTAAACATTACTATTGTGACTAGAAAAACTATAAGTAGCTGGAGTAACACAGGTATTTACACACACTTGAATTGATGGCTTAAAGGAAGATGGAAGAAGCTTATGTGCTTCTTGCACTGGTGAGTAACTATGACATAAGTTTTCAAAATGCACTTGGTCACTCCGGTCTGCAGGCACACCATCAAAGCTCGTTTGCTTAGCTGAGTCACCTGTTCCACTGTCTTTGCAGGACGAGTGCTCCGATAAATTGTCCGGGAACATCTGTGGCGAATCACTATCACTATGCACAACTTGTGTCATTTTTATACTCTCGGCGGGATAAGTATGCACAGCACTTGCCATACGTCTACGTGTATGATAAATTATCACTACCCAAATAATTGATGTTCCTACAGCACAACATACAGCGGTTATTATAATAATACCAGTCATATTTTCTTCATTCACTTTGATAGCTATAGGAGGCAAAACTTTGAGTTCTATCATATCCTTTTTCGTTCCCAGGTTATTTGTAATCTCACATTCATATCTCCCTGCATCACCTAACTCTACATCAAGAATTATTAACAACTGATCATCAGCAGAGAAATGATGCCGATCTGTGTGTATAACGGGTTCTCCATCTTTATGCCATTTGAGAACTGGCTTAGGGGACCCAGTAATCATACATTGAAGAACAACATTATCTCCACTTGTTACTTGTTTATTCTCCATTACTCTTGTAAATGAAGGTTCTTGTAATACTGTTAAGGATGCATTAGATATTATAGTTCCAGCAGAGTTTTTAGCTGCACAACTGTAAATACCAATGTCAGTAGTTTTTGCATTAACAATGAAAAAGAGATGGTCAGTTGGCATTACATTCATTCGCCTTTCTCTAGCTGCTGGAAAATCAACGCCGCCATCTTTTTTCCATGATATTTCTGGCTGTGGGTCACCTACAGCAGCACAATTCAAGGTAACTGTCTGTCCTGTTGTAACCGTAACATTCTTAGGAGTCTTTATGAATTTCGGGTATGTGTGTATGTCCACTTTAGCTTTGGAAGAGTATGTAGTACCAAACTTGTTACTCACAACACATTGGTATTTGCCTGAATCATCATCTGTCACATTTGATATCACTAAGACTGAAGTTGCCTGATGATGACCCTTATTTGTTAAGGTTACATTCTCATGAACCACAGGATTGCTGATATTACCATTATTTTTCTTCCATAAGAACGTCATATTGCTATATTGGTTTGAAGTTGCAGAACAGACCAAATTTGTCGATTGACTTTTAATGGCAAGATGGGTTTTTGGATGCTCTAATATTTTTGGTTTTGGAGAATCACCACAATTGGAGACTTTTCGAAGTTTTGATATCTCTATTCCCCTGACTTCAGCTGGGTAAGCACATGTTGCAGTTATGTATTTATGATCAACTTTTGCTCGGATCCATTTTACTATCCACAACAAATTACAGTCACACAATAGAGAAGATGAATTTAAATATAACCTCTGTATTTTAGTCAATGATCCAAATGCATGCTGTTGAATCGATGTTATATTATTACCTTTCAAATTTAATTCAACAAGATTGCTCAGTCCTTCAAAGGCTCTTGAATTTATAGATCTTATATGATTAGATGCAAGACTAAAGGTAACTAAATTCTGAAGCTTTGAAAAAGGTCCCGACATGTCCTCCACAGTCCAAGAAAGTTTGTTGTTATTTAAATACAGAGTATGAAGCTGCATCATGTGACTGAATGCTTCTTGGGAAATAGATGCTATATTATTATAGCTTATGTTTAAGGCATGAAGGTTAACCAAGTGTTGGAAAGTACGGCCTTCAATTTCAGTTAAATAGTTATGAGACAAATCCAAAGATTCTAAATTTGTGCAAAGCTCCCAACTTCCATAGTCAATTTGAGATATCAGATTATTAGATAAGGATAATACTGTCAAAGATTCCAGACCATACATCCAGCCTTTTGAAATGCTTGCTATCCTGTTGTGATCCAGTTGTAATATATTTACTGACTTAAATCCAAAAAATGCACCATCCATTATGTTATCAATGTTATTGTATTTCATTTTTAAAGTAGTTAGGCTAGATAATCCTTGGAAAAGTAGAGCATTGATAACATGCAGCTTATTATGATTGATTTCTAATGTTTTTAAGTTCGATTGATACTTAAATAAGTGATTAGGTAATGATGTTATCTCATTCCTATTTAATTTTAATTCCACTAAGTTCGTTAAGTTATCTAGGGCTCCATCCTCAATCAATTTTATGTGATTATTGTTCAAACTCAATCTCCTGATCGAATTATTGGCAGAGAAACGTCCGGCGTCAATTGAGTCAATTTCATTTCGGTTGAGACTCACTTCCTGCAGTTCATTCGTGTTTAGGAGATTTGGTATATGACGAAGATCGTTTTTGTCCAATTTTAACACTTTTAGGGCTAGTAACTTATGGAAACTATCGGTGACATCGTCTTTTAATTTATTGTTGCTTAGATCCAAGTGTTCCACCCACATAGGAATTCTTGGCACAACGCTCAATTCTTTCGTTGAACAATATACATATTTCGCAAGGCAATCACATTTCTGTGGGCATTCATTTTGCATAGATAAACGTATCATCACTGTTATTATTGAATACAACAGTAAATGGGAGTCTCCCATTTTTAGGCATTGGTATAGCTGCTCCACTCATTGAAAGTACGATACGATTTTGTCTTGTTCTTACATAATTCTCAACTTTCAACTTGACACTAATATTGTTCATGAACCATTTAACTTCACTTAGGCCAAAAATGTATAATCACTACATTTTGTAAACATTTTATAGCACAAAATAGCAAAACAACGAAACTTATTTACTAAAACAGACTCCGCCGCCATTTTCTTTGATCAATCTAATTTAGTGTTACCATAACAAAAATCATAAAAATAACAAAAAATGAGGCCCAATAATTTAACTTCATTAGTAAACTATTTTAAAAAACGATTTTTTGCTTTAAATAGGTACATTATTATTATTGATGAATACACACACTGAATACATGAAAATGTACAAAACAAAATAAGATTAAAGACCGGGTAAGAAAGTATTTAGAGGTTTCCGGGAAGAAGCAAGGGATAAGGATTTATCCCAGGGAATTTAGAAAATTTTGCAGTCTCGTTTATAAAAAAAACACCTTTTTTGAAGCTGTGTCGTGTTAAGTAATAAGTATTTTTTGTTTAAATATCTGTTAAATATATTATGGATAGAATAAGGGTTGATACACACATATTGTTTCATTTTGGAATCCATAATACGATACCTCGGCTGGAGGACAACTTACGATTTTGGTTATGCAGTTGTGCGTAAGCCTTAGGGTTAACGACTCCGCAAAGGTCGTGCATTGGATTAAGTTATTGGTATGGATTAAACGAGAAAATAAAAATAAAGGTATACGTTTAGAATCATTAAAATGTAATGTAATTAAGAAACCGTTAGTCATATTTGTATAATCAACGTAAACTAAGATCACGTGAGTAGTTGACAAATTCAATAAAACATGTAATTCAGGTTATCTGTAATAATCATTGATGTATAAGTATCTAGATGGATAATCGAATCCGCGAAGACCTGTCAAAAAAGCTGCGCCAACTATTGGCGCAGAAGTACTTTCCCGCCAATTAGTGCCGATCGCGCCGCTTTCGTGTCACTACGTATTACGCGCGCAATTTAAATAAACAAATAAGAGGGATAACATGACGAAATGTGCTATTAAACTGTGCCGGAATTATAAAGGAAGGGTAAAAAGCTCAAAAAACATCACATATCATAGGCAAGTAATCAATAAACATATTTTTAATTAAATTTCAATTTTGATTTTTATTGTAACCAAATTACGTCATTTTTTTGTCAGTGTTGCTAGTTTCTATTTTTATGCTCCCGACTTAACATCATTTTTGTGGGTATATAAATTGGTTTATGGTTACGTGTATATTATTTAGTTCATGTACTTTTATAAATCGATTAAAAAAAGGTGGTGTTTACCAATACGTTTGTGTTTATTTATAATAATATAACATTAATATTCGTATGTTTATCAGCCCATTTTAATGATTATTTTTGCATTGGGTCGAATAAACCACTTTTAAAGGTACAAGAGTAATGTGAAAAGGAGACGATCCAAAATTGTATGTAGTCTGGGCCTGGTTTTGTACCAGTGATAAAATAAGATAAAAAAGAAAAATAAACCATTTTTGACTAATCAAATCCACGAACTCATCTTTATTTCATTGTAAAAAATATTTATTAACTCCACGTGACGAAATTATTCTACATAATGGCGGGCAGCAGACCAGAGGATTCATAATTTTTGACGTATGACGTTAGCTGTCAATATGCCTTCTCTATGCTTGAACAATGGCGAATGAATGAATAATTGCGTCACGTGGAGTTAATAAATAATTTTTGCACTGAAATATAGATGAGTTCGTGGATTTGATTAGTCAAAAATGGTTTATTTTTCTTTTTTATTTTATTTTATCACTGGTACAAAACCAGGCCCAGACTCCATACAATTTTGGACCGTCTCCTTTCCAACTACAAACTGCGTAAAAAATATTAATTTAATTAACTTAGCTGGTTTATTACAACATTAACATAAACAACTGTAATTAAATTAAGTAGGGTTTTTTATTTATTCATGAAAATAACCACTCCATAAATTAAGTTTAATGTGTGATTTATGGGAAAATTTTAGTAACTGGTATCATTGATCACGCAACATAGACACTAGACGAACGTGAAAAACATCGCCTGCACGCACACATGCTTGATATTGTTGCCGTGTTTTTTTTGTCTTCATTGTAGGGCGACGCTCAATCTACCTATTTATTGCATCATTGGTAATAATATAATTTTTATACGAAATTATAATCACAAGTAAGTGCAATCATTTTGATTGCACGTAAAACGTAAACGTTCCAGGTCACTGGTACCTGTTTATGTCCACTCATCAAAGACCAAGTATAGGCAGATTTTTTTTTACAAGAGAGTGTGTACATTATTAAACCGTTGTTGCCCGGGAGTGCGATATTGACTTATTCAACATGAGCGTGTCAAAGTTAAGGTAAATCATTAGTTTACATTTTGTTCGTGATTATAAGTGATATAAAATATGTAACTGAAATGCAAATGAAACCTTAATTATAATGTATTCTTTCACTAAGGTTTTCAGTACCAAATACTGGAATTATCTTTTCATTTTTATTATATTAAAATTTCGAATTTTAATATTGTTTAATAAAATAATTGTGCTTTTATGACTCAAAATCAGAATATTAAAGTATATTTCTACATAAATTTTTATTTTTATCAAATTTCATAGTTTATTTTTCATTACGGAAAATACCCTATTCAGCCCCTGGCTAATCCGGAGACCCTTGTAATCCGACAGGCCTATTTTATTTAATGAATATTTTTTGGCTAGTACTCGTATATCTTAGCTACAATGGAAAAGGTTGTAACATGTACTCCCGCGTTAATTTTGCTTTGCGCGTGGGATATGTACTGATTTTGAATGCTTAGTTTGAATTTCACTAATTACACGGTATCTATAGCAGTGCGGTCTAGCGCGCTTTAACTTTTCAAGACCTGCGTCCTGAACTTTCCAATCCTAGAAGACTTGAAAAAAATGTGATAAATTGTATTCATCGTCTTCCTACTATAAAATTATTATTTTCTATAGGATCAATGTTGTTAAATTTTACTGAACAAAAAGTAAGCTCCCTGACGACCCTGTAGCCTAGTTGGTAGCGACCCTGCCTGCGACGCCAGGGGTCCCGGGTTCGATTCCCGGCCGGGGTAGATATTTATGTGGCAGATAAATATTTGTACTCGGGTCATGGGTGTAATTGTATTGTGTTATATGTGTAGTCCATGCCACCCGCGACACAGGTACCTGGTAACCTACTGCGGGGGTGTGAGTGTGTTAACGTTTATTATTATTATTATTGTTTTGTTTAATTTACTAAATTCCATATAGAGGAAACAGTAGTTTTAACGTTTTTAATAAGAATTATAATATAAATTTCAAGTGGCCAATTTCATAGCAGTGGCCTGTTACTCCTAAGTTTACCCTACATAATGATTTATTATAACGTATAGTATATCATTGGATCTATCTTTTGGATTAACAAGTCTTTTTTTGTAAAAACGTCTAAATTATGGGGGGTTCTAGGCAGTACTCTAGTATAATCCGGAAAATTCGCTAGTTCATCGTCAAACGTTTGTCGGATTACCGAGAGTTTACTGTATTAAGTTGTGAGAGTTTGAATATGGCCCTTAAACACCTAAATGAATAACAAATGTAAAACAATAACTCCAGATTTCAGGTAATGCCGTGAGCGTGTCTTAGGACAGACATTAAAATAATAAACGATAGTTTGAATCAATTTACATTGTTTTATTTACTTTTTCCCACTCTAGCGTTAGAGACACTACCTTGTTTTAATTTAATCATCATAACTTCTAAACTACCTACCTTACTTATGGCTTTATTATTACGGTGATATCCTGTATTATACAAGACACCAAAAAAATAATATTTTGACAGGTTAATTTTCATGTAAAAGGTACTAAACTAAAAATAATCAATGAAAAAATCAATTATGCAATAAATAGGTAGATTGAGCGTCGCCCTACAATGAAAACCAAAAAAACAAGGCAACAATATCAAGCATGTGTGCGTGCAGGCGATGTTTTTCGCGTTCATTTATTGTCTATGTGTGCATAATCTGTGCGTAATGATATAAATGTCGCCGCCAACAGCTGGCTGCGCTTTTTTGACACGTTTTCGCGAATTCGATTATCCATCTAGATATTTATACATCATTGGAAAAAATATTGAATAATTTTGTTTTTTACACCCTTTTTTGTTCTCCTATGAAAAAAATATAATGTATCATGTATCTATCTACTAAATAAAATGTATCATCAGTTGATTACCTACATTGTTAGCTTCCAAATGAGACATCTTTCAGGCTCCTAGGACGTCTACATCGATAGCAATGATTAAAAACAGTACAGGCACCCGAGCTTCGAAGTTAAAAAAACAAAATGGCTACCATTTTATCATGGAGGGGGCAAGAGAAAATTTGGATAGTGATTTGTCGATAAAAAATACCATATTCCATCCCCCTTAAGTCTCCGACACTGGTGACCAGACACATTGTATATTGTGCTGGTATTTGAATATGAAAAGGGTCAGTTGGTCACAGTGTCAGCCAAAGCTCACTTGGAAGAAGTTCATTTTAATATGATTTATGTATTTGATCTTTTGGAGTAGGTTTGGCAAGCCAATGATAAAAAATAATAAGAAGTACCTTACATTTGTAAATAAAAAGATTCTTGATGTTTATTCTTTTGTCTTGATATCTTGTAGTTGTACCACAATATCATTTTAATATTGTGTCACCCAGTATTGGGGCTTTTGTTTTGTGGTGTGACAGAAGCATATAACACACACAACCACAGCAAAGAACTAAAACTGTGTCATAATAGTTAAAAATTTCTGCTTTACTAATAATATATAGAGCTTGGGACTACTGAGAGTGAGAGATTTCCTTAGTTACTTGGTTCTTACTTTCAGTTTCATAAAGTTAAAAGTTGTTGTACACATAGTTACAGAACAAAACTTTAAGTTAAACTTTAAGTGTTGTGTAGGCAACATGACGGATTGGTTTTATGTTGTTTTTGTTAACTGTGTACTGTTAATACTTACATTATAAGCCATCCTTGGAACACTTCAAATCCTGAAATTGTAAATATCACTTAGTAAATTGTTTGCACTTTAATAAAATCTGTCAAATGAATAAAATAGTTTTTAATGATTAATGTAAAAAGATATGAAATTATAACCTCTGTTTAAACTTTATGTAATGATTGTTTAAGAATAACGGACACGTACTACTCAATGTTTATAATTGATTTAATCATTTAATGTTTTAATAATCTTTCATTAGCCAACTTCCTGTTTCCAATTCTATTCCAATCCAAAATTATTCCATAAAACTGTCATTGTCAATTCAATTGTCACTGTCATACGCTCGCTGCGTTCCTCCCATAGAATTAGTACGCCAGAAAGAGAAAGGTGATTACTAAAGTGATTTCGTCTCTTTTTATCCGAGGTTCGCTCTGAAGCCTGGCTTCTGCACTCTATTGTACTAACTCTATGGTTCCTCCTATCTCTATGCTGCGTTCCTTTTTTAATGCACGCCCACGACCGCTGTTTTTGTGTTCCATTAGTTTTGAGCGCTACAATCAAGACCACGTTCCGGGAGCTGATTATAACCACAGGCTTATAAAATAAAAGCAGACCTAACATATTTTCACCACTACAAAGACGTATGTAAGCAATAGTTTCATCTCTTTCTCTGCCAGGACACGTACAAAGTCTCTCTCGTTTTATTTTTGTTGTTGCAACACTCACGCACACATAGACAAAATGGGGTTGAAGCACTTTCGCCATTTTGATAAGCTACAAGAAGCTCACTTTTTGTATGAGAACCATAGACAACATTAGACCATGAACAGTAGACCTTAAATGTTTTGTATGGAGAATGTCAATGTGTGCAGCATGTCCATGTAGTTGTACCTGGCCATTGAGGTACTAGAGACGCTACGCCAAACTAAAGTCGTGATCCATTTGTCGGTTTAAAGATATCCGTCGCTGCAGCGCTAAAAAAAACTTACTGTCTAATCTATCATTTTAAGCCGCAACGCTTGATAAGATACAAATAGTCGTACAAGGATCTTTTGGCGTGTGGGTGACAGAGACAGCGCCTTACAGGTAAGGCAAACTGTAACGCGTTGTCTCTGTCCCCCACGTGCCAAAACATGCTGGTCGTTGTATTCAATATTCATTCAGTAACATGGCGGGCGAATGGCGGACGATAAATAATTTTTCGTATTTATTTTTAAAATTGTGAAATCTGCTTACTTAGTGATGTAAAGTTATTCTTGTGCATTTTTTCGAGTTCCTCGAATTGCTCGAATTGCTCGAGTTGCTTGAAATTCACTGAAATTCCTAGACGTCATACACGTGTGTCGCGCATGCGAGCAGCTAGCAACCGTACTGAGAGAGTTGCGGTGCATTCACCGCAACTGACTGGCGTATAATAGTAGATTGTATTACAAGGGAGCAAAGTAATATTTTTTCGGCGAGGGCGCTTTTTTGAATCCAGAGCGAAGTGAGGGATTCTAGAGTAGAATCCCGAGCGTAGCGAGGTTTCTCGACTAACCCGACTAACCCGACTAACCCGACTAACCCCGCATTTTCCACGATAAAATGTTCATTTTTAAAAACAAAATAAAAAATCACCTTTTAAATGTAGCATGATATTAGAGATTTTTTTTTTTTAAATTTTACAAATAATTAAAATTTAAATTTTCAATCATTTCTAATTTATACATAATTTATTATTGTTTTTAATTAAGTTATTCAATCAATTTATTTCATTTAATTTATACACATTTGGTCTTATTGAAATTATAATTTTTAATGTTTTACAGAATTGATATTTTTATGTTATTGAATGATGTTTTTTATAGCTGAACTTTATCATTGTTAAGGAATAATTATTTTATACTTCTTTTAAGGAAATTGATTTTAAATACGAATGGAATTAACATTGAATGTAATTTTAAAATCTTTTGTATTCAACATAATTTAATTTTATAACACTAACTTTATATCACTAAAATCAAATTTAAGGAGCATGTTTATGAGCTATTAGCAAATATTTTTGTAAATAGGCTTAAGTTATTCTTGTAAGTCGTGATTGCCTATAAGTAGAAAGGCACACATGTAACAGTTATTATTAAGTCATAATTGTAGTACTTATGTTGTGTACTTTCTGTTGGTAGTCCGAAAATAAATAAATAAATAAACCCGACTAACCCGACTAACTCGACTAACCCGACTAACCCGACTAACCCGACTAACCCGACTAACCCGACTAACCCGACTAACCCGACTAACCCGACTAACCCGACTAACCCGACTAACCCGACTAACCCGACTAACCCGACTAACCCGACTAACCCGACTAACCCGACTAACCCGACTAACCCGACTAACCCGACTAACCCGACTAACCCGACTAACCCGACTAACCCGACTAACCCGACTAACCCGACTAACCCGACTAACCCGACTAACCCGACTAACCCGACTAACCCGACTAATCCGACTAACCCGACTTACCCGACTAACCCGACTAAACTAATTAAACTAAAGAACTCATTTTTCAAAACAAAACCATGAATTTCTAACAATCCGAACTGAATTTACTTTTCCTCCCTGTTATTTAAATAACGGGCAGGAAAAGTAATATGAAAATTCATTCCCGCCCACTAAATAGAAAACAGCAACTTTGGGCCCCCCGTAAGTCCGAACCAAGTCGTCTTTTTCGAATAGGTGGGATGAAAAATTTCTTTGCGGTGTCTTCTCTAGTACGTTAGTACCATTGATGTATAAGTATCTAGATGGATAATCGAATCCGCGAAGACGTGTCAAAAAAGCTGCGCCAACTATTGGCGCAGAAGTACTTTCCCGCCAATTAGTGCCGATCGCGCCTCTTTCGTGTTACTACGTATTACGCGCGCAATTTAAATAAACAAATAAGAGGGATAACATGACGAAATGTGCTATTAAACTGTGCTGGAATTATAAAGGAAGGGTAAAAAGCTCAAAAAACATCACATATCATAGGCAAGTAACCAATAAACATATTTTTAATTAAATTTCAATTTAGATTTTTATTGTAACCAAATTACGTCATTTTTTTGTCAGTGTTGCTAGTTTCTATTTTTATGCTCCCGACTTAACATCATTTTTGTGGGTATATAAATTGGTTTATGGTTACGTGTATATTATTTAGTTCATGTACTTTTATAAATCGAGTAAAAAAAGGTGGTGTTTACCAATACGTTTGTGTTTATTTATAATAATATAACATTAATGTTCGTATGTTTATGAGCCCATTTTAATGATTATTTTTGCATTGGGTCGAATAAACCACTTTTAAAGGTACAAGAGTAATGTGAAAAGGAGACGATCCAAAATTGTATGTAGTCTGGGCCTGGTTTTGTACCAGTGATAAAATAAGATAAAAAAGAAAAATAAACCATTTTTGACTAATCAAATCCACGAACTCATCTTTATTTCATTGCAAAAAATATTTATTAACTCCACGTGACGAAATTATTCTACATAATGGCGGGCAGCAGACCAGAGGATTCATAATTTTTGACGTATGACGTTAGCTGTCAATATGCCTTCTCTATGCTTGAATGATGCTTGAACAATGGCTCGAACTCAGAGTGAAGGAAGCCATCTTGCAAGTGTTGCAAGTAGTACCTATCGAATAACTCGAAATTAATTTTATTTTAGCAATTCATTTATTGCGATTTGTGAATTTATTATATTTTTAATGAACTTTCTGTATTTTTTGGTTTTTCATGGTTTAGTGTACAAGATCAGGCCCAAAATGGACCATCTCCTTTATTTATTGAAGTTTTTTTTAATGATATGCATGTAATTAACTTTCCAAGTAATTTTTTTTATTAAATTAGCTAGGTAACGTAAATAATTGGAGTTAATAAATAATTTTTACACTGAAATATAGATGAGTTCGTGGATTTGATTAGTCAAAAATGGTTTATTTTTCTTTTTTATTTTATTTTATCACTGGTACAAAACCAGGCCCAGACTCCATACAATTTTGGACCGTCTCCTTTCCAACTACAAACTGCGTAAAAAAATATTAATTTAATTAACTTAGCTGGTTTATTACAACATTAACATAAACAACTGTAATTAAATTAAGTAGGGTTTTTTTATTTATTCATGAAAATAACCACTCCATAAATTAAGTTTAATGTGTGATTTATGGGAAAATTTTAGTAACTGGTATCATTGATCACGCAATATAGACAATAGACGAACGTGTAAAACATCGCCTGCACGCACACATGCTTGATATTGTTGCCTTGTTTTTTTTGTCTTCATTGTAGGGCGACGCTCAATCTAGGTATTTATACATCAATGGTTAGTACATAGTATCTCAATGTACCTGGCACGCTTTTTTCTCCCATACTTTAGGCACAGTTTAGGTCTGCTAATTTTTGTTTTTTTTTTTTTTTATAGCCTGAAGGGCTGACGCAAAAGCAGACGAGCCACCTGATGGTAAGTGGTCATCGTCGCCTATGGACACGAGCAACACCAGGGGAGTCACCAGTGGAACGCCGGCCCTGAAGGAGAGCTCTTTTTACACCTTTCTTGAAGAACTTTCAGAGGGAAGCTCATTCCACAGCTTGCAAGTTCGTGGTAGAAACGATCGTGAAAAACGGACCGTTCTCGTCCGCCACGAATCCAAGCGATGTGGATGATACTTCAATCTTTGGCGAGTGGTGCGATGATGGAAGGGTGAAGTTGGCACCAAATCGAATAATTCCTCGGAGCACTCACCGTTGTAAAGTCGGTAGAAAACGCAGAGAGATCCCATGTCTCTCCTAAAACCTAGGTTTTCTAACCTGTTAGTGACTCGTGGGTCGTTGACTTGACAACTCGAACTGCGCGCTTTTGCACGGCGTCAAATGGACTAAGCTGGTATTGTGGCGCCCCTGTCCAAAGGTGAGAACAGTACTCCATGTGAGGCCTGACCTGAGCTTTATAAAGCATCACAAGGTCCCTCGCAGTGAAGTACTGCTTCGCCCGGTTCAGGACGCCAAGCTTTTTGGAGGCCAGTTTGGCCTTAGCTTCCAGAATGATGACACCGATAGTGCACGTCGCTCGAAATGTCAACACCCAGAATCCCAACACTTTCACTAACGGTGAGCGCGGTACCCTGGAATTGAGGCGCTTTGACGAATGGGGTTTTCTTAGCGGAAAACGCGCAAACTTGTGTCTTCGTGGGGTTGAACTCAACTAAATTGAGTCGTCCCCATTCCGAGACTTGCTCCAGAGAGTTCTCGACTTCAGACACAAGTTTGATTCTGCTATCCTCCACATGAGACTGAGAGGAGTTTGCAGGGCCTGTGTAACACGCATCTCCCGTGCTGTCATCTGCATAGCAATGAATGCCGTTTGCACGCTCCAGCATATCATATGCAGAATGAACAAAGTAGGAGATAGTACAGACCCTTGGGGAACACCAGCGTTTATAGGTTTCATATCTGAGCAACAACCGTCGACTACGACCTTTATATGTCGCTCAGATAGAAAGCTGGCTACCCAACTGCATAACCTCTCAGGGAGACCGTAAGATGGAAGCTTCGCGAGAAGAGCCCTGTGCCAGACCCGGTCGAAGGCCTTAGCGATATCCAGGCTGACTGCCAATGCTTCCCCGTTGCTATCAAGGGCCTGAGCCCATCGGTGAGTAAGATAAGCTAAAAGATCGCCAGCTGAACGGCGTGTTTTTGTTTATAATTTTGTTTATAAGTTTTTGAATATAACATAGAGATATTACAATAGAGTGGGTGAGCCATACGGCTACCCATACATTGCAATCGCCCTCGGTTAGAAAGAGAAACAACGATAACGGTAATTACCTATCTCTCTCCAATCCCGATGAGCCAGAAAGAGAAAGGTGATTACTAAAGATTTCATCTCTTTTTAACCCAGGTACGCTCTGTAGCCTCGCCAGAAAGAGAAAGGTGATTACTAAAGATTTCGTCTCTTTTTATCCGAAGGACGCTCTGAAGCCTGGCTTCTGCCCTCTATTGTAATATCTCTATGGAATATAACCACAAATTAAATAGGTAATCTGTGACCAACAAGAATGACAGCGCACTAGAAAGTATTATATTTATATTCCTATCTCTATGCGTCATTCATTTTCATACGTCAAAGAACGTCAAACACCTGAATAATAATTAATAATTGTATGAAACGAAACGAAAGGAATTGAAAAGAGTTAAAGACACCAAACAGCAGCAGTGTCTTCCTTCCAAATTGAAAGTGATCCAATTTTTAATTTGATCTGGAATAGTTGATCAAATATTCGTAAAACGTAACTTAATCCCTGACAGAACGATTGAACGGGTATTATCGAAGTATTTTGTATCTTTTTGTTGAACTATGGAGACATACGAAAGCGTTTTGCTTGTAAAAAATGAAGTGTTCGTGTTTAAGATACCCCCGAGAACATCGAACAGAGGATACAGGTATTTATTCTCATTTAGGATTCTGCTGAATTAGTATTTAAAGTTTACAGTGTTTATAACATCGGAACAATTTACAGGGCTGCGGATTGGAACTTACAAGAGCCTCAGTGGACGGGGCGTATGCGCTTGGTTGCGAAGGGGGAGGAACTGATAATGAAGTTGGAAGACAAAACGTCCGGTGAACTTTTCGCCAAATGCCCCATTGATAAGTACCCAGGAGTTGCTTTAGAATCTGTAACAGACAGTTCGAGATATTTTGTTGTTCGGATTCAAGATGACAATGGTGAATAGAAAATTATTTGTAAAAATTTTGAATAATGTCATTTGAGCTTTAGTTTTGTTTTTATTACAGGAAAGTAATAAGAACTTATTATCTTAACTCTCGCCAGCAGGTACTATAAAATGGAAATATAATATTATTATAAAGTTTGTAACTAATAGTTACAAAATTAAATAATACAATGGTCGCTTAGTAAATGAATTCTGGGTGTAAGGGGTTTTATTTATCTATCTTAATTCTATGCAAATTTCCCTTGTTTCCCTTCCTTAAGTATGTTGCTAAACAACAGCTGTGTAGGTTACGGCCTTGTACCTGCTGTATACCACTTTGCTGAGATGAGTCACTGAGTCCCCGAGAATGTGGAATTGGCACTCCCTGCTAAAAACAAATTTGTTACCTGTGCTCATAGTTCAACTTAGCTTGTTAGCAAAGTTTACTTACAGAATTTTAAATTCTTGTCATCAGTCTGCTATGAACCTTATTCAAAGGGGTGCTCTAGCATGGAATGCAATTAAAACAAATTCCATATTTAATGCAGTAAAGTTTAATGCTACTGTTACTCATGTGTGACAATATGGCCTTTTACCTGATTGGCTAGCTACCACTTGCCTAAGTTTGATAATGAAAGGGTTATATAAGGTCCCATTAAGAAATGAACATTAACACTATTTATTTTTGGCAATTACTTTTGGTGCTGCTGATGTCTATCAAAGGTGAAACTGACAATAAAGTGACAAATTAAGGATTAAATAAACATTGGGACATTAATATCCGCAAATGTTTAAAATCAACTTGTTATCTGTTCTTTTAAAATCAACTTGTTATCTTTACTTTCTACTTATCCTTGCTTTATTATTGATAAAAAAATGATTACTGGAAATATGTTGTTCGTAGTACTTTATTGACTGTAATCAATGCAGCCTGTATGGATTCCATCTGGTATTCTATTGATACCATTTTTATTTAAAAAAAAAATATTGTTTTAATATGTGATTCTAACAAGTTTTTCTCTACTGCAAAATTTAACATGTCTTTTTTCAGGGCGAACTGCCTACATTGGAGTTGGGTTTGGAGATCGATCTGATTCTTTTGACCTGAATGTGGCTCTCCAAGATCACTTTAAATGGCTTCGGAAAGAGCAGGAAGGCGAATCAGGAAACCAACAGCAGTTAGACCTTGGATTCAAGGATGGCGAGACAATTAAGATTAATATGAAAATTACTGTAAGTTGAAACAGCATGAATTAATATTGATTGCCATTATTTGTTGTGTAAACATTTGTTAACTACATATTTATTTATCACAAGTCTTATCATATTCAAGTTTCTCATTCTGTACTCTAATATTGCGTGATACTTTATTTTTTTCTGTGTGTACATTACATCCATTGTTGTATCCTTATTATCATACTGTATGTTTTATTCATCCTATAGAAATCTTAAATATGTAATTTAATATATAAACATTCCTTTTAAATGTCTAAAGTAACAGGTTGTAATTTGTATAGACATACTAGCTGACCCGGCAAACATTGTTTTGCCATATAAATTATTTCTAGGTAATTTCTAGTGTAGACAAAAATGATTAAATTACTAACATGGCTATTAAAAAATAGGGGTTGGTGATAAAAGGGTGAAAATTTAGGGTTCTAATATGTATTTTTAATGCCACATTATAGAAAAATAAAAAACAAAAATTTTGTCCAAAAATTAAAAAAAAAAATTGTTAACAACCCTTATCACTTAGGGGTATGAAAAATAGATAGTAGCCGATTCTCAGACCTACTGAATATGCATACAAAATTTCATTACAAGGTTTTAATTTAAAATTTTCCATGAGTATGTTTAATTTCAGAAAAAGGATGGCAGTGAGTCCAGTAGGCCTCGAAGAGCTGGAGGCCTGGGTACTGGTGGGCTGCTGCCACCCCCACCAGGTGGTTCCAAGCTACCACCCCCACCTTCGCCCCAGCATGCCCCATCGCCATCTGCTGCCAACACAGCATCTAATTCTGAGTGGGGAGAGTTTAACTCTGCAAGGTATTAATTAATGTTATGTAAACTTTAAATTAGGACCATTAACAATGTGTTTGCAAAAAACAATGCATGACCTTCATGTATCTTGTATCAAACATTAACTTCTTTTGTTTTATATGATGCAGATAATAAGTAGAATCAACAATGACTCAGATACAATAAATTTCTAATTCTGTTACTCATGTGAAGGTTGTCTGGTATTGCTAATTACAGGCTAAGTATGTATTTAAAATGTGGTTGACTTCACATGCTTGGGAATTACAAATACTAGTTCTCAGATAGTAGTAACTCAGTATATTGTCACTAACAATGAATTAGTAATTCACTAACCTTAGAAAGTCATTTATATTATTATTTGGATCACTAAAGTTTTTAGTGGTACTTGGTTAGCTAGGAAGAAAAATTAGTGCCAGTTAAATGATTTGATTCAACAACACTGAATGCAAAATGTGTTTTAATAATACATACATAAGTACAATCTACAAACCATAAAAAAACAAAGCTACTTTTGCACAATCTTGCTTAGTGGGGAGCCTCATACACGAAAGATGGTTCCTTGGACTCCCAGCACGAGTCTCTCTTTATAATTATGGAAGTCTGGAGCATACTGACAAGATGCTGTTCCAGTCTGGTTGACAGAGGTGTTAGTGGCCAAATATGGGTTTTATTCCTCTTCTAACATAGCATAAGGATTGTTAATATTAATGACAACAATCAGAACCAACTGATATAAGTGCCCTTCGTAGCAGACTTATTATTACTTAGCCTACCAGGCTCTGAGTGATTTAATGTTTAGGAATAGTGATAATATTTTATGAATTGTAAAAAAAGTCATATTTTATTTGTTTCAGTGCACCAAATCAGAAGCCAACTACACCAGCTAATCAGCAGAACTGGGTCCAGTTCTAATATATTGCTTAATGAGTATGCATGATTGTGCTGGGATGTCTGCAGTGTGTTGAAATGATGCTGCAAAATTACTTACAATTCTATCTCTGGATCGAAGAAATTTATTAGCAAATAATATTATTTGTAGTTTGCAAGTAGTGCCCGCTATACTTTATTTCACATAGGATGGGTACGGTGACACATGTCAAATTAAGTCTATAGTGAGGTGATCATGCATAATTAATTTATGTGATTCGATTATCGAGTACAATAATTGCGGTTAACCTTTAATCGATTGTAAAAAAAATATTCATATATTCTATTTCTCAAGTCAGTGAGTTGACGCGATTCACAAAATGGCCGTTACGATTATTTGTTTTTGCCGATTACTACGTGTCAATCCCTATCATTAAACATTACGTTTCATGGGTCTAATGTAAGGCCATTTTAATAGGCCACATTTGACAACTGTTTGTCTTTGCTTTATAGTGAGGGTAACCCGCTGAAAAACATCGATTAATTTAATTAATCGATGAGGACTTCAAACATCTGTAAATTGAATGTGATTGTTATAAAAACTATTTTAATGACCACACAGTTCAAACAATGACTAAGAAAACGACAAAAATAATGCGTCTAATAATGGCGCGAAATGAAATCATGACTTTTTTGTAACATTTCACGTTTCTGGATACTGGCTTTTGAGCCAGACGTTATTTATTTAAATGAATGATTACATATTTTTTGGCCTAAAATGTAAGAAAATTAATTCTGTTTCGATTAAAATATATTTTATTTTGTAATAATACTTAACGTGAAATACTTTTTGACGATTAGTTCGACTTCTCGAATTCAACTTATCTACTGATCTGTTTCTTTCGGTACCATCCCTCATGTTTAAAAAGAAAAGGAGTTCACTGACGTAACTTTGTAACGACGTCACTGTTCTTTACTTAAAAGTGTAAAAATTTTAACAATATCTAGTAGGGAATATTAAATAATATGGAGTGCCTGCCTTACAAGGTTACTTTGTAAAATTTTGACGAACTGTCAAATGTGGCCTATTAAAATGGCCCTACTATAATTTTAGGTTATTATTTTTTCTGTACCTTTTTTAATTTGTTTAAAATGTAAAAACCCATATTTAAATACAATTTCATTATAATTCATCTAATCAAGCATTATTGTTTACTTTGGAAATTAATTGGTGATTTTTAAAAATGTACATATGTTCATCTGATGTGTTGAAAATAGTGTGAGTGTATTGGAACATATTCAAATGTCACCGTACCCATCCTATGTGAAAGAGAGTATAATATAACGCCCAGTGAATTCCAAATATAAATAATTATGTGAGAAATGTATAGGTAAACAGTAGGTTGGTGATGTGATATTGTGAAGTAATTATTATGATGTAATATCAGGTTCTGTATGTTATGTAGGGATGGTGATGGATCAGTGACTATGATTTTTGTAGCAGAAATTGCCGGACTGTACATGCATTTTAACACCAATTGTAAGGCATTGATCCGATAGGTATACAATCTCTTAAACTGCTCAGATAGCATAAAGATATATTTTTAATTGTTTTTTTAGTTGCATTTAGAGTTCAATTTCTCTTTGTTTTTTAGCCAAACGAAATTATAAGACAAAGGGTAGTCTACTATGTATTCTATAAAGTACAACTTCCCTAAGTTTGTGCGTTTTTCCATTTTGATCTCATTTGATTGATTGATTAATGGTTAAGATCCTATAAACAATCATAAAACAAAGGGATATTTCATTGTCGATTAAACTCTAAACATCTCAACCAAAACTATTGAGCTGCGGTTCAACTCGTGGTCCGCTTATGTGAGTCAAAGCTGCGAACCGGCTCGCAGGTCAGTTCAAGTTGCCTACTTCCTTTTCGTAAACTGCAAGTCGGCGTTTAACTCAAACGCGGCTACGGCTCCAATGAGCCGCCATGAATCAAATAACCTACCGCGTTTGTGAATCAAATAACTCGACGCGATCTAGCGGATGGATTGAGCTGTGCTTAAAAATGTATCATACAGCTTTATTGTATACATTTTGTCACTTAAGATGTTTAATGCTTCAGTTCAACGCCTCTATCTCGGTAAGTATAAGTTGAGTCGTGAGCTGCTGATTTAGGCTTGGAGCTGCAGCTCAACAGCTACAGCCCACGTGATCTTCGTATTTGAACCGGTTCGGATGTCAGTTACACACCATTACTAAATTCGAGTTTTTTTATATTGCTTCTTTATTACATATAATTTTTTTAGCATTTAAACATGCAGCTTAAAAATAGCGATTGCGTGTAAAGATTCTGTCTTTATTTGTGTAAGTAGTTGTTTTTACTAAAGACACAATTAAAATCTTGAGAATTTAATTTAGGGAACTTTCAAATATTGGCAGCTTATCTAATATATTTTTTTATTTCCAATAATGTAAGTGATGTTTATCGTAATCTTTGTCGGGTAGTTCGTAGTGTAGATTGATGTTAGCTCACCCCATGAATTTGCCGTCACGCGTACTAAGTTCTACTTTTTGTTTGTTTGGCTTTCGAGCATTGCCCTTGATAAAATTGCCTACCATCACATGGTTACCAGTAAAATCTTGATAATAATTGTAGTATTATATGTTTTGTTTTAAAATAAATTTTCAACACACTTGCTCGTAAAGTTGCTATTTTTTCTTTAGTCTTACGCCCGGAATGCGGTTTATTACACAATAGTGCGTTTTACTTTTCATTGCCGCACTAGTGTTTTTCTTATTCCACTTTTTTTTTTAATATCCGTAAAGAGGTTGTTACCAAAAGATTTATTATTTTGTAAATAAATAAACTTGTTGTACTTAGTCAAAATCTGATAAGATAAGATTATACTTCATCTAATTATCTATTAAAGCATTTAAAAAATACAATATTTTAAATCATTAATTACCGTAAATTCCTATTAGAAATACATAATTATTTAGTTTAATATATTGTGGCTGAATAGCGGTTTTCTTTGCCTCTGGACTTAACCTGCGCGCCTGCGCGCGCATAGTTATTCAACCAAAGATACGGCGCGCGAAAAAATAAAATAAACCTCGGCGCCATTTTGTGCAAACATTTGTTCGTTTATAATTTGCTGATTTGTGACTGAAAAATGTCGATACCTAATTGTTTTTTTCCTCGCAAGTGTGTTGAAAAACGTCGTATGATACGCGTGCGCTTTGTTCACTACAGTCTTGGCTCTATTCCAGCCCTCGCCTTGCGGCTCGGGCTGTGCAATACCGCCTCGACTGTAATGACCAACTTCGCGCACTTATATCATAATGTACTATTATTGTTTTCTTGTCTATATTTTGTAGTACTTAATTATATTCAATTGATATAATGAATGCTCTGTGGTCGAACTTCGAGCGTACTTAACTTTGTCAAAGTCTTATATTTGGACTCTTGCAATTATTTTCCAATTCCTAATCTCATCCTATGTGTGTGTATTATTTTGTTACCGCGCTCACTGATATGCACACAGACCTTTGTACATTGCACAGAATGTCACAACTTTGACAGCTTGGAATACCACGATAATAATGCCGAACTATCGATAGTTTCGCTATCGATTGTTGACCTTGAAAATCAGTTAGGATATCGATAGGACTATCGATAGTATAGAAAAAATCAATACTATCGATAGTATCGATAGTATAAATCATGGTAATACTATTGGTTATCTGCAATAGTATACCAGATATGCAGATAACCAATAGTATTACCATGATTTATACTATCGATAGTATTGATTTTTTCAATACTATCGATAGTACTATCGAAAGTCTCACTATTGCCACACTATCGATAGACTATCGATAGTCTATCGATAGTAGCCTATCGAGCGGCATCACTATACCACGAAATTGTCAAAAATTTCGCATTATAATTTGCGAAGGTCCGTCCTACACATGTGGGTCTGTGCAATCGCGCGAATGAGTGAACGGCACTGGACATTTGCAAGGTACAAAGATTTACGCGCATGTGAGTAAGTGCGGTTAAAAATTTTCGCTTTGATCAGTACCAAGTTTTCGCTTTGATACTTATTGATTTTCTGCAGTTTAATGCTTCTTTTTACAAGCTTTTTATTTGTTTGTTACAAAATTACACAGGTGAAGATAAGTACTATTTTAGGTAGCACAGATATGCTCGGTGACGTTATCAATACCAGCGGGTACTACTATATTATAATATCTTAATACATATACAATGTTAAGTATAAATTAAAAATGTTATTATTAATAGATATCTGTATATTATGTCGTATCTTTTATTGTAACTACTTATATCAAAATGTATACTTAGTACTAGTTACGTAGACTGTTTTGGCTCTATAACTTATTGTTACATACTATGTTGTTGAAAATGCATGTCTTAGACAAGTTTTGTGTAAATAGATTCACAATGTGATTGCTTAGATATGTACAAATGATTAAAATTAAATATATTCATATTTTACAAGATCTGTTTGCCATTGTGTTAGAAACCTGTACAAATGTAATAAAGCGAATATAATTATCTGCTGATTACACAGACTTGTAAATTATTATTTTTAAGCCATTATCAAAATGTTGTATTTTATTTAATATACGAAGTAATAAAAGTTTTGTTTATTTATTTTCTGTAGATTGTGTGGCATGCCGAGATAAACTCCCTGGATACCGTATCGAAACATAATATATAGTAACTAGCTTTTGCCAGCGGCTTCGCCCGCGTGAATTTCGTTTAAACTTCACCCCTTTATTTCACCCACTTAAGTGTCATAAACGTAAGAGTAGATAAAATATAGGTAGGTATACTTAATCAGAAAGCTTCGAACTGCTAAGCTATCGGGAGTTACACGTGTTATTGTGAGTCAACCATAAAAGATAGACATATGCTGTCGTGGAATATTTTTTATATAATTTTAAGGAGAACATTTCCGTCATACATGATTTCTGTGTAGCTTTAACCATTAGGGTGCGGTTCCACTGAGGCGGAGCGGAGCGGAGCGGAGCGGAGCTGAGCTGTGAAACGAGGTATGTGTTTCCACTGAAGCGGAGCGGGGCGGGGCGGAGCGGAGCGGAGCGGGGCGGAGCGGAGCGGGGCGGAGCGGGGCGGAGCGGATTTGCTTTGCCTATTCGTCTGAGTGCCCAGTGACACGCGTTCTCTCAGTCAAATCACGCGTCATGATGTCGATAAAAAAAAAATAAAGCAGCTCTTTTGTATCTTTCTCTACTGGTCTAGATTACCTTGTAATAATGTAACCAATGATGTTTTAAATATCTAGATTGAGCGTCGCCCTACAATGAAAACAGAAAAAAAGGCAACATTATCAAGCATGTGTGCGTGCAGGCGATGTTTTTCGCGTTCATTTATTGTCTATGTGTGCGTAATCTGTGCGTAATGATATAAAAGTTGTGGCCAACAGTTGGGCACAACTTTTTGAGACGTTTTCGCGGATTCGATGTTCCATCTAGATATTTAATACATCTTTGAATGTAACGTAGGCAAGTGATAAGAGAGGATTTTCCGAAATTCCTACGGGAGAGGGAACAAATTGTTTTTTTTTATTAAAAAAAGGAACTATACTTAGCTATAAATACTATGCTTGAATTTTCGCATGCAACTAGTACAACGTGTTCTCTCAAAATTATTTTCAGAGGTTATTGATTTTCCCACGGGATATGGAATAAAGAGGAGATAGGTATAGTAGTGTATATTATAAAGTACAGTACCTGGTTGACCGAGCTTTGCTCGGTTGAAAATTATATTTAGTATGAATCGCATACTGATAAAATTTGAATAATGTTCTTCGATCTTTCCGACATAATATGAGTTTAAAAAGAATTGCGTGTACTTATGTACGCACGTAAGAAGTTATACTTCTTTGGCATCATTAATAATAAATATTCAACGTTAATAATTTTGACAGCTGTCATCCGAAATGTAGGTCTTGACGAGACCTACAACTTTCCCAAAGACACCAGTGCTCCAGGAGCAGCCGTTGCCGGGATATCTCGGTTCGAAGTTTGACAGCTGTCATTGGAAATGTAGGTCTTGACGAGACCTACAACTTTCCCAAAGACACCAGTGCTCCAGGAGCAGCCGTTGCCGGGATATCTCGGTTCGAAGTTTGACAGCTGTCATTGGAAATGTAGATCTTGACGAGACCTACAACTTTCCCAAAGACACCAGTGCTCCAGGAGCAGCCGTTGCCGGGATATCTCGGTTCGAAGTTTGACAGCTGTCATTGGAAATGTAGGTCTCAACCAGACCTACAACTTTCCCAAAGACACCAGTGCTCCAGGAGCAGCCGTTTCCGGGATATCTCGGTTCGAAGTTTGACAGCTGTCATTGGAAATGTAGGTCTTGACGAGACCTACAACTTTCCCAAAGACACCAGTGCTCCAGGAGCAGCCGTTGCCGGGATATCTCGGTTCGAAGTTTGACAGCTGTCATTGGAAATGTAGATCTTGACGAGACCTACAACTTTCCCAAAGACACCAGTGCTCCAGGAGCAGCCGTTGCCGGGATATCTCGGTTCGAAGTTTGACAGCTGTCATTGGAAATGTAGGTCTTGACGAGACCTACAACTTTCCCAAATCGAAATGATACATTAAAAAATATCGATATTTCTTGGGTGATATATATCGATACATTTGAAAAATATCGATACGATAAATATCCATTTGCCCACATAGAGATTACAGCGCCATCTAGTTTCATACTACTGAAATTTCAACACGTTACAAACAGTACCTCATAGAAGTTATCCTAATGTTTCATAGATGGCGTCAGTATGATGTTTTCAAAATTTAAAAAAAAAACCGAGCTTTTCTCGAACCTGGGACCTTGATAAATCGATTCCTTGAGCCGAAAACCCCCTAATCTGTAACTTTCATGAAAATCTTTGCAGCCGTTTCCGAGATCGTGATTATATATATAGGTATAAATAAATAAATAAATAAATAAATAAATATACAAGAATTGCTCGTTTAAAGATATTAGATTATGTCCGTAACTGCAACGAATACCTACCATATATTTTAACAAAATGGTGTAGTAGGTAATCTACGCGAGCGAAGCTGCGGGCAAAGCTAGTGATTATGAGTGAGCCGCCCCGCTGCGGTCCGCCCCGCCCCGCTCCGCCCCGCTCCGCTCCGCCCCGCTCCGCTCCGCTCCGCTCCGCCCCGCTCCGCTCCGCTCCGCGTCTGCCATCTCTTTCTTTCTTACCGATATTTTAAACAATTCTGCTCTGCTCCGCTCCGCTCCGCCCCGCTCCGCCAATGTTGTTTCCACTGAAGCGGAGCGGAGATTTCAAGTCATGTGATTGGTGAATCGCGGCACAGCTCCGCTCCGCTCCGCTCCGCTCCGCCTCAGTGGAACCGCACCCTTAAGGTTGCACACGCGACGGAAGCTTAAAAAATGGAGTAACTTCTCCCGTTTCCCCAACATTTCCCTTCACTGCTCTGCTCCTATTGATTGTAGCGTGATGAAAAGTATACTATAACCAGCGCGGGAGTATGAAAAATAATTGTACCAAGTTTCGTTAAAATCCGTCGAGTAGATTTTGTTTCTATAACGGTTATACATCAGACAGACAGACAGACAAAAATTTTACTGATTGCATTTTTGGCATCAGTATCGATCCCTAATCACCCCCTGATAGTTATTTTGGAAATATATTTAATGTACAGAATTGACCTCTTTACAGATTTATTTTAAGTATAGAAGAAGATAATTATAATTAAATTAATTATAATTATATTTGCTATTGCAAATTCTTCAGCCGTAAGGCACAAGGCATTTTTACTCCTATTAAAACTAGCAAAAGCGATAAAGGTAATATTAAATTAAATTCCGAAGTTGTGAGTTCAGCAAAATGTCGGCATAAGATTATTTTGCGATCGATTATTTATACAATACAGAAATTAAGAGAGATTAGCCCGTTCAAATAAACAAACAAACTCTTCAGCTATTCAATATTATTATAAGATAAATTGCTTAAAAGATACATTTTGTAGCACAAATAAAGCTAACGCAATAACGTAGTGGAACAAAATACATAGTTCGAAAAATTAAAGAGCCGACGCGACAACCCGACTGAACGTTATAGTTAATCACTGAGGAGTTCCCTGGTATAGAGCCAACTCTGAGTGTACTATTTGGCCATTTTTATCATAACACTAGGTGACCCGGCATACGCTGACCTGCAATATTATACTGGGCTCACGGTGTTTGGTAGAGTCCGACAAACCAAGTGGGCGTGTCCGAGAGGCCCGAGGGCCCATTTGGAGAATACAAGTTGGCCCAAAAAAAGTCCCTGACCCTCTATTTTTAAGACTTGTACCTATTTATCTCCATAACATAGGTATTTTGGAATGACGGCCACTGGCTCAGGCTGTCTCAGCTGCTGAGTCTAGACCCCATTCGCCGTTTGGGCATGCTGCAGCGCAGATATTACATAATATTGAGTTGTTTTTTATGAGGTTTTTATTTTTTTTATTGAGGCCCTTCCCGTTTTGAAATCGGTTAAAATTACGAATTTAAAAAAAAGTGTGACAAAAGCGAGCATAAACTTTTTTAGGGGCGATTAGTATTTTTCATCTAAGAGCTATGCAACATTAAGAAAAGCTTTGTGTTATCGAGGATCGCAACGAGTTAGTAACGCTCTTCTGGTGTTAATGTCTTTGGCAAGTAAGTGGGCTATGTTCGAATATTTTATCATTAGGCAAATCGTAATCGAAAAATGGTGGTTAGGTATCCAGAGTAACTTGCTTTTTTATTAATTATAATTATACTTTTATGCTTGACTAGAATCGCACCTGATGGTAAGTGACGACGTGGTCTTGCATGGTAAAGCGCACTAACTTAGCAAAAGCCTCTTACTCACTCAAATTCTTCACTCTTAATTTGAAGATTTTCTAATGGGCCATGAAGATAATGAGAGGTAATAAATAGAAACAATTAAAATTTGAATATAAGTACTGGTTGGGCAGGCAGCGATGTGGTAGGAAGTCAGCGCCGATGGACCTGCGCAGACATCCAACAAGTAGGTCAAATCATCTCGACATAATTACGGCTCCGACACCGTTCCGCCGACAAAGCAACCTTTATCCAGCTTCCAATATCACGTTCCTGATACGCAACATTCAATGACGTAGAAGTAATAGACTACGAATTATGGCTTTGAGATCCGTATCGAATAGGTATTCTGCAAAATTTTAAAACCACGTGTCCCTGCAAGTTTCCTCTTCGCGTTTTAATGCCAACGTAATAATAAAATCTTTTCAAGTGATTTTAGCTCTTTGAATCGCTTCAACGAATGTTGAGAACAAAGGGTTTGGAGACAGAGTCAGTCAGTCGATTGCTTCCAAATATACCGTCCGGAAAAATGTTGTCGCTCATAAGCACACTCAAGGGCAGGGACTAAAAATTGAAAATTACTGATTTCATAACGAGGAGTTCCATTTCCAAATCTGATTTTCAAATTAATTTGATGCAAAAAGTTTCAAAAATCTTCAATCGTTCAAAAATACAGAAAAAACAGAAGCTCTTTTAACTGTAGGAATTGCTGATATCCATTTAATTCCAGATTTTAATTCTACATTATTAACATAATTGTAATAATCCGCTTTGCAAGAATTCGCGAACACAAAATGTAGGTATCATACTTACCTACCTATATACCTACCTACCTTTAGTTACGTGGACCTTTTTCAAGATTACCTTTGAAATAAAAGTGATAAACAAACATAAATAGATACCACCACAAACATAATTATTTAATCCTCCAAAATAGTGTCAAGTTGAGCTGACTACAAAGGAAAGACAAACTAAAAAGAAGAGGTATTCCTCGAAGTAACGTCCAATATTAAAATTAAATAGAACATACATACATCGTACATTATTAAGTGACTTCTAAAGTACTTAGATCCCTTTGAAACAATTTACGGTTAACCGTTTACGGTTACTAACTAAGTGGTATACCTACTATTTGGGAGCGGTACAATTGAGTTTAGTGTGTAGTCTTTTCTATGTGGTAAGTGATAAGTACTAAAATACAACGGACATGGATATTATAATATTTATGGACTATCATGTGCAGGTTAACTACATTTTGTGATTAATTCATGAACTACGAAAATAGATATCAATTTGAAATAAAATTGCTTTTATTTTACCTGACAAAAGAATTTATTAATAGACGCTTACAACTTCAAATTAAGTGAACCTCTATTAAATTTGAATTGTCACAATAGCATTGTTGGCCAAAATAGAAGCGGATTTCTACGTTTTGACTGATTAATATTCCAATTCCAATTGAGACTGTAAAATTCTTTCACGATCGATTGTAGGGAGAGTAGAAGTAAAGACAGTAGATCAGGCGGATAAAAGACCAACTGTTGCCTTGTTTGTTGTTCGGCTCAGAAGTAAATTTACGTACAAAAATTAATAAAAACATGTTATTGTTAAGAACACATTCACAATCGCTAATCGTAAGAGATCGCTTTTTTCAAGGAACTTGACAACAAACATGTTTTTTTCAGGTAGGTATCCCACAAAAACGGATTTTTAAATTCTTCGGCCAGGTTCCGAGAAGAAATGATGAAGTTATAGAGCGTCTTGTTCTGCTAGGCAAGGTAGAAAGTGTAAGAACTCGCGGGCTGCCACCCATGCGCTGGACTGACCATTGACCAAATCTGCGGTGGGTGGACCTGTACAAGAATGCACAAGAATGTCGGTTAACAGGGAGAAATAAAGAGATTTCGTGAGGCGCGTGACATCAGCCCTGAAAGTATCAACATGATGGCCACGCCCGTTCTGACAAGATTGTTACACTTAGAAGAAGAATCGCAAGAAACCTGAAATTGGTTCAAGACCTGTGTTACAGGTACGCCGGTCATCCCACCAAAACAAAAACAGCGTTGATTAACAAAATTATATCAACAAATTGGTCAACAAAAAATGTAAGTTAACACAAGTTAGTAGTTGCATGTATCTAAAGTATGAAATGAGTCTCTATCTCCGAAATTTAAAAAGTTTTACAACTACCAATGGCTTCTATCAGTCGTTACTATCGATTTAAGGGTGGTCGATTGAAAGATGAGTGGCGAAAATTAAGTTATTGCTTCCGGGCGTCCATCGTTAAGCCATATACGACGACTGGCACACTTGCTCTCTACAAAAATAATGTGTTAAAACTGTGTTAGTCGCTCCAGACAATAAAAATATTGAAGTTGATTTTAGTAAGTTCTCTAAGGTTCTAGGTAACATTATAAAATTAGTGTTTGTTTTGTATCAAACTGTTCTTTTTATGTTGAATAGTCCATGTATTGAGGAAGGCTATAGTAGGCTACATCACAACATCACGCTACGACCAATAGGAGCGGAGCAAAAAGTTTCCCGAAGCCAAGCGAGGGTGTCTATTATAATATATATTGCAGGACAGCGTCTACCGGGTCATCTAGTGTTCAATATAGCGTCGGTTATCGTAGAATTCAAGAATTTTCGTTTGGACAAATCAAATATGTTTCAATATTATGATCTCAATTGGTCAAGTTGTGCAGAAGTTACTTACACTTTGACTATATACCAGCAATCTATATGGGTCTAATCAAATAAATCTCTATTGGATATCGGTTTAAAGTTCCAAGGGTTTCTACGAAGTTCCGAGAACATTATAGATCCGGGGACTCTTAATGACGATGCCATAATCTAGCTTTGAGCTCCAATTACATTGACTGTGCTACAGAAGAACCTGGATATCGCGTCCAAGGCCTCATGTTAAGCCGTAATTTGTAATTATTATGTGGTAACTCCGAGGACGATAATGAGGATGTAAATTGGGTTACTGAAAGTGTGAGGCAGGCTGTGTGCGGCTGTGTGGAGCTGTGTTGCTGTGTGGGGCAGTGTGGGGCAGCGTGAGGAGTAAGCGCGACGCCCGGGAAACCTGTGGCGTATCTGTTGCGCCCGCCCGGCTCGGCCGCCCGCCCAGCGTCAGCCCGAGGCAGTTTCTGTCCCCGCGCCGCCGAGTCGCGTCGTACAAAACATCGCACGTTTCCGGACAAAAGTACGCGTTGAAAAATTGCTTAGTGTAAATAAATAAACGCACAATGTATGTAAAAAGTTAGGTGTTTTACAAAATTTTGAGCGCACTCTAAAATCGCTCGGTCACTCCAGATTTTTTAAGGTAATTAATTGTGTGTGCAATTTGGTTTCAGTTTGTATTTTAACGTGTTTTTATGATTTAAATGGATTTTTGGCACATTTGTTACTCGAATTTGGTATACAGGTACGGTATATTTTTTATATATTTTTTTGGAATTTTAATTGAAATTGATAAACGACACATTCGTAGAAGCAATTATAAAAACTGCTGCTATCTATTTTCATTCATCGTCGTTTTTAAAAATGATATTACATTTAGTTTTATAAGGTTTTATTTATCTAACAATTTAAAATTAGAAATACCTACATTTAGTAAAAAAGAATTAGGCACATAAATTACAAGAGCGCGATAAATGAGGCAGTTAAATTCCTCTAATTGGTTCTGTGTTAATCTTACACATTCATAGTTATCACAATGCTACCGGAGCTGGTCAAAAAGTGCAACTAGTTTTGTATAAATTAATGTAACACATTTATATATTTTTTTATCTATTTATTTATTTTATTAAATCATATTTACAGTATTGTGTGGTACATACATACTTAAAAATATAAACAAAATTAAAATAATATAAAAAAACTAAAATAAGTTAAATAAACTAGGGCCCTGTGGTTGCAGTACCCAATACGCTGGCAGCATTTCCTCGCTGTAATAATATTGCTAATACGTTGAGCGGGGAAATTGCCAGCTCTTGGATCACTAGTTTTTTCCTTTAATTTATATTAGTTAATATGTATGACATTACTAATTTAGTCAATTAGTTTTAGCTACATTTTAACATTTCACATAAAAATGAGTGCTCTTTGTTGAAAAATCTCTCTTTTATACCAAATGACACTTATTAACTAAATTAACTGATTCGGCAGAAGTTGTCCTACAACATATACGAGTAAGTAGGTATTACTTACATCTCACAAACACCAATTTTAAAAACCACATTTTTCATTCAGTACCTAATTTTTTCGTGATGTCTGGAAAAACATACAGATGGAAAAATAAAAATTCTAATCATTATATATATCATAATCATTTTCATCCCTTTTCCATCTATTGCCCCTAAAAAGCATTAAATTAAATGTTAATTAATTAAAAGTCTGTATACCTGCCAATACTGTTACAGTAATTGAGATGTGAGATCTGTTAATTCCGGCTCTCTGATAAATATAGAGACCTAAAAATACTTCTTTGGAATTTTGGTTTCTTAGGTTGTCTGTCTGTGCTAGTATCCACTGGAAGCAACTGAATAGTGAATACATTTACAAGTAGATAATACGAGGGATATTTTTGATTTATACTAAGGGTTAAAGGCTCTTATAATGCATTTTGTCATATATAAAATAGACAAATAAATAAAATACTTTTCGTCCCGGGAAATGCATTTGTTTCCCGGAATAAGATATAAAGGTCAGTAAAATTGCTTTTGGAATAGGTATAGAAATAAATGCCTTTAGGTATTGAAAATAAGGTATGGAGCCGGTTACAGTTTTTAGAGGCGACCATCTCAGTCAACAATTAGTGCCTGGACTAACCATCCCAGTCTCAATTTGAGTCTTTTTCTGTGTGGGGTCTTTCATTTTACATACACATATCATCTGATATATTAAATAAAAATGTAATTTTGCCTGTACATAGGAGATATTTGAGAAAAAATATATGAAGGAAAATATTGCCTGTCTGCATGTTTGTCCTGGCATCACGCAAAACTACTCAATGCAATTCAATGCAATTTTCATTATTGTATTGTTGGAGGTCTAACTTAAAAAAATGGTGCATGTTTCATCGTAATAGGGCGCTTAGAACCTGAGATCCTAAATAATATGTACCTATACCTATTATGTTTTAAGACATCCTCTGCCGGGTTAGCTAGTATTTGATCTATTAAACTAAAAAATGTCACAATAACTTAATATAAAATTATATTTTATAAATAATTGTTTAAAATGTAACATACCTATCAACGTTACATACTAAGTATTAAATTTACTTAACTATACCTAAGTACATTTTTCTTTTTCCTAGAAACTAATAGATCTTTCTGTATTTAATTTGGCAGAGGCCAAATAAGTAATACATTAACGCTAAATTGTATCTTCGTTTTATCCCTAACACATTCCTATTACAATAGACACATTTTCACTTCAATGCGCACCAAAAGATACTGAATGCCTTCGTTCTATACGACGAACCTTGTGCCATCCCATTTAATTAAACTTGCCTACTTAACAAAGTTCAGTACCTATAGTTCAGTGTCCAACCAATTCCCCTATTTCTAAAATCGTCAATCGTAATCTTCTAAATAATATTTAAATCCATTTTAGTGCCACAATGTTTCAGGCTGTCGGAAGGTAGCCATGACTATCATCATCAGGTGGTTGGATATAACAGATGGAAATATAATTCCAGCCTTGGAATCAACAAAAGCAAAGAAAATGTGATAATTATATTATCATAATCCGTCAATATCATCACCACTCTTCAAACTGTCTGCACTTTGTTATTTAGCGTTATGATAAACTTTAAAGGTTTTTTCACAATGATCTTCGCCAACAAAAATAAAGTACAAGAAGAAGTACGAAGAAGTGGTATAAGTAAGATTCGAAATTGAATTTCGTTTTGGAAGAAAACGATAATTCATACAACACACATGACTTTAAATTATTTATTTATAGTTGTCGATATTAAGCGAAAGAATAGAAATTGCCAAGGCACCTTAAATATTTACCTATTTATACAGGTTATCTATCCGTCACACAGCACTCCCAAAGTCCCAAATCACCTAAATCATATCAACTAGTTGAGTCCTCAAACCAATCTCTGATTATTACAAAACTCTACTTATCAGAGATAACATCCATTATCGTTATTGGTATCGAGGATCGATATGGCTACCCGAATACAATGATATAATAACAGATGTACGAGTGAGTACAGGATAGTTCATTACAACCTTGGAACGTCGAATTACGCCATCCAATTATCGAATGTACTAATGGTATCGCAATTGCGATTCGGGGATGCCTGTAGATGAAACCGACGCGACGCGGAGGTAGCAATTAGATTGTGTTTTAGAGATTTGTTTACATTGACAGTCCAGTACGGGCGTGATTTTGTGTAGTTATTGAGAGTGGCAAGTGTATTTTACATTCAGAAATCATTGAGTGAAGTGTGTAACGAGGTGTGCGGTAGTTATCGGCCAGGGCTCGGCCGGTACCCGGACGGCGTCGCTACATCGATCCCGCCTTCCAGACGCGCTGTGAGTGCATAATGCATATACACGTGCAATCCCTTCAATACTTCGATTTTAGAGCGCTGTAACCTCGGCTCGTAATATTGACTTTACGGTTAATAAATCAACCTCTCTAGCCAGCTCGCGATTTACGACAGAAGACTTCTGTGATAAAATACGCTTTTAAAATTTCGCTTTTATCAACGTTCAGGTATGGAATAACCCGAATAACGCTCAGTCCTAATAGAACAGAGATTTCTGTTTAAAAATAGCTTTAAGGTGTTTAGTAGATATCTATACACTTATTAAAACGGAACCCTTATAGAATCACTTTGTTGTTAAGACCCTTTTATTTAGGAACGCGTGTAGGTAACAAGCTGGAATTAATATCAAGTACTCAGTTGTAATGTCCCTTTGAGCTGTGAAAAAATCAAACTTCAAAGCGAACGCAATCAAAAGACAGCCGTTTATGCCGAAAATTTCCGCAAATTTTCGAAACTCGCAAGGGAATCAAAACCTACAGGGTGCTACCCGTGAACTCAGAATCTTGAAAGGTACGAAGTAGCGTCTTATAGCACAGATAAAGAAAAAACTGAGAAAACCGTAAACTTTTAGACACATCATAAAATAAAAGTATTTTTATTATTTTCCATAACTATGATTCAATTGGTGTGATAGGTGAACTTTTGCTTATTCGGCGGGTTTGTAGAGAACCCCTTTATGCGCGAGTCCGATTGGCACTTGGCCCGTTTTATTTAATGGAAAAACTAACTGTTACCGGTTATTTCAGTAGACAAAAATAAGTTTTAGCAATAAACTTTGCCCATTATAATTTATCGTTTGAGTGAGATTGAAAAATCTCTACTAAACTTCGTGAGCTGAATTATTGCTCTACCGTCTCTAAAATTATATTAGTCATTAGGAGTTAAGCATAACAATTTTATACTGTTTGAACTAATAGCTTTCAATTTTACGATTACATTTTTACAAAGAAAACTGATTAGGGTAACTAATGCATAAATTTTAAATGATTACACACATACATAATACATATGTGAAGTCGCGCTAAGAGTCGAGAAAATAACATTTTATGTTACATAGACTGCCTTGTTCCGCTTTATACTTAGATCTTAAAGTGTAAAAAAGTTTGGATCACTTTCCAAACAATTACTTACATTTATAGAACTTAATGTCCCGTAAGGCACTCAGTAATAAAATTCTTTCATCCATAATTATCTACGAACGTTCATGGTTGATCGGTCAAACGGCGTGAAAGTCTATTAATCTGAAACATTTCATACAATCAATATAAGTATACGTTTGTAATATATATACGTAGGATATTGTATTCGTAATTAAATAAAGATATTTTGTACGTGTACTGTGTGCTGATGAAAATATTAATTTACTCGGCTTGTATCGCTCGTTAGTGGTCTACATAGTTACCTACGTCGGGCGCAGTAGAGAGGTTGATGGGGGTGACCGCTAGACTCTTAGCTTTATGGACCTGCATTAAAGTTAAGCGTAACTTTGTAGATACTATTTAAATAATATCAGCTGGAGTAGCTAGCTAGCAAAAAGGCTACTATGTATATGAGTCGCCGAGAATATGGAATTACCACTCCCCGCTCAAACAAATTTATTACGTGTGCTTAAAAAAATTTAGCGTGCTTACTTACGGGAATTTAAATTTTCGCCGCCAATCTACAATGTACCTTATCGTAGCGACAAACAGCTGGCATTTGTATGGGATGGTATTAAAACGAATTCCATAACGACCTCGAACGCAGTATAGATAGGTAGTAATGTGTCACTCTCATGGGCAGTAGTGACACCTTTACCCCGATTTTTTTTATTAGGTATACAAGAAATATTAGATTGTACCGTAGGACCTGACACTCGACAGGTACGATTATGTATGTAGTTAGAAGATTCATGTTTTTCCTCGCCAGAAGATTATTTTTCTGGACTTACATAAATTACACCAAAATCTTCTTTGGTTAAACGCTTTCGTTGAAACTAAATCAAGAATCCTCGAGTAGTTTCCGAGATTGACGCGTACAGAATACTGATAGGAAAAACGAAACTTGTTTTTAAATCATCTATCGATATAAGATTTCGAGGACCTGCTTAATTTTCCTTTTATGCTATTAGGGTAAGTCCGGGCTAGTTGGCCATAGTTTTTTGAAGCGTTGTTATAAAAAAACCTTACAGAATACGACATAAAATTTTATTTGCAATAAAACTTCGAAGATTTAGCTTTCAGTTATTGAACTCAAAATTAACAAATTCTAATGCGATGACCTTATAATTTTCATTTAAAAAAATCGCAATTGGCCATCTCACCCGAGGTGTCTGGGTGTGATGGCCATAGTATTAGAGGGTAGAGGGCCAAAACTTAAAACTAGCTTTAAAATAGGTTCTGTGTTATTGTCTATGCTTAATCAGCTTCTTTTTCAATTGACGATATTTTGACGGGTACATACATATCTTCAAATTCAATACAATTTTCATGAAATGAAAATGCATAATTATGTTGTTGCATTGAATTCAATCTGCTACCCGAATTATTGTTTAATAATTTTCATCACACCCGCCACAATTTTTTTTCTTCACTACTATCAGACAGACAGTATAGCTTTTCTTTGCTTAATTCTTTTTCCATTTCTTCTTTTTAGACTTCTACTGTTTTCTCCTTCTTCATTCTTTATTCTGCTTTATGCCATCTACCATTTATATTATATTCTCCCGAAGTCAAAAGTGTTCTTACCTCCATTTGCTCATTTACAAATGTTTAGCTTGCATACATTGGATATGAGCAACCATTTTCTTTTAATTTTATTTTCCAAATAATGATATTTGTCCCACAGGCCCTTTTTTGTACTTATTCTTCTTTATTATTCTCTTTAAGGTTTTTCTTGTATTTGGTACTGGATAGCGGCAGCACGCACAGACATTATATAAGTATATGTTAGCTATATGGCCATCACATACCGACGACAATTGGCCATCTCTCCTTTTCTTCCGGGAGAGATGACCATGCATAAAATGCAAACAAGTCAAAACAAAACTCTGGTAACTTTGAGGTTAGAATAAACCGTCATTGGTATACTTATCAACAAAAACAAAAATCACCATTATTCTAAGAAACTCACATCATGTAAAACGTGAACCATCTAAGAAATATTTGCACTACACAAAACAATAAACGTGGTTTTTACTTACTTTTTGATTTTTTTTCGGGAAATTGTTCGTTATATCTTAGCCCCTAAGCACGACGCAAAGCGAACTGAGGTTTTGCTAGCTACATCAAGTGAACGAATCGATGTTTTTTTCGATTGGCCAACTCTCCCTTATGGCCATCTACCGCGGACTTACCCTATTCGTAGTAGGTATATGTTAATTTTATCTTAGATTACGATCTATATATGGCGACCAATATAAAATTATAACTGTACTGGAATATAATATTACGCACCTATTTCTGTAGCTTTGAACAAAGGATTTTTTTTTCATTTACACCAGGAATCTCTAATAATGTACCTACTGAAGAAATCCATACACGTGTTTATCCTTTGTAACTAAAATAAGACTCATTCATCATTTTCCCATCTTAATCTATAATTCCTTAATCCAACGCCTGGTACTGAGCCTTTTTGATACGTACTTGTATCTACCTACCTACCTACTCTATAAGTATACATATACATAGTATGTCTTTAGTAACCTTTTGTTTGTGCATTTTTTTGTTATTTTTAACCGTCTACACAAAAACAGCACCCCTGATTTACCTTTGTCGTGTGTATAATGTAGGTATATCTATACCTATCAGTCTACATCAGTGTGTCTGTCTATGGATTCGGGAATCCTAAATTTAATGGACCGAATGGTGTATTCTTCGTCATACCACTAGTTAGATGCGGATTTTAAAGCTGAAGTGATTGAGAAGGTTCTTAGGTATAGGTAATTTAAGAAGATTTGTTTCGAAAGTAGTGGGACACTAGCATTTTTATTAAAAGTCTCCTACAGTTACTGTACATTGCAATACCATAAATCCTCTTTATTGTAGCATAAAGTTTCGCGTAATATTATAAGTATTAAAATTTATAATACAACAGGCGGGATTATCACGAATGAGCAATCTTTTGCAGAAAACCCTTAAACTACAGAAAAAAGTTAGGATAAGTACTGTAACACTACGTACATATAGATACACCAACAGCAGCATATAAGCACATATAACGCAGATCAAACATTACACGGCCCATTTTAAATTGAGGGTAGTTGCTACCCAGGCGGGTAAAATATATTTAAAATACCCTCCCACCCATTGAGCTCTATCCGAAGAGACAGTTCGCCATGCCTCATCTGTTGTACAGCAGAGTGTAAAATGGTAAAAGTTAGCTTATCCTCAGGATAAAAAGAATAATTAAATGTACTCACTGTGCCGTTAAACGTTAAGAAGTTCCCTTGTATGGAGCCAATTCTGAGCGTGCTATTTAGCGGTGTTTGTAACGATAACATGGACCGATAACAATGCAATGTAATCACAGTGCATAGTCATCGACCCTTAACCTCTGTGCAAAGGAGACCAGCAACTTTCTTAAGGACCTTGGGCCTGGAATATGAACATGCATGAGACAAGTTAATCGAACTTCTTGAAGTTGGTGAAAATTAGGTTCGGTTTTCGTTACATACCTACTGGTGCATACAGGTTAAGCTAATAAAAGGGTGTTAATTAAAAAGGGACATAATAATAAAAGGGTTTAGGTATATATTTATTTGATATCAGATAATTATGTATTCTCTGTTCAAAATCAATTTTGATAATTTAGATAGATAGATAGATCAACTCTTTATTGTTTGTACACCGGAAATAAAAAACAAAGAAACAAAAAGTATAACAAAAGCACAAATCAATAGGCGGCCTTATCGCTACATAGCGATTTCTTCCAGGCAACCCACCAAGAGATAGGAGTTACAGAAATTATTTAAGGGTAGCAGCGGCGTACATAAAGTTAATCAAGACAAATATACAAAACTTATTAAATAAACACAAAAAAGAAAACATACCTTTACAACAGCAGTGAAAGACAAACTTAAATAAAGCAAAAGCAGGAAGCAAATAAACAAGTGAAAAGAGGTAGAGGTGAAAACCAAGGATGAAACGGATTGGGGTTAGAATTCGAGGTAATGCTCTTTAACTAATGCGTTAAAGGAGATGTTCAAAAAATGTATGGGGGCTGGTTTTAAATTTGTACACAAACAAAACTTAGATGTGGAGAAAGAGAAAATTATTCTGATTGTGACAAGGTTGCGAAAATAAAAAACAGATCCTCCCTTTTTTTTCTATTTATGTTTGAATTTCCGTAGATAGATAAAAAGCATGCCACACTGGGCAATTTTAACTGCTGGCAACTCTAACCTGATACTGACAGTCTGACAGTACTGAATAGTGACATTGAGTGATGAATTAACGTTGACATTTGAGTTTGACATTTTATTTTGCATTTAAACATTTTGCATTGATTTGCATGTTCAATGATTATTGTAATAAAACAATAGAATTACTATCTGAATGTTTAGTTAAATAAAATTGTCGGCGACTATCGTAAGCAAACACTAATAATCAATAATATATACCTCAGATATATACCAATATTGATTGCCATTATTGACAATTGAATTTGAATTTTGATTGTGGCAATGATCTAGGAATGACAGTTGACACTGACAGTTACTAATATCAATCTATGTCGTTCCGTTTTTTCATGACTTTGGTTTACAATTAATAATGTTAATAATTAATACATTTACAACGTTAATTAATATAATATTTACGTATTGAAAACGTAATAAATAATAGAAGGGACCTCAGATATGTTCATAATTCGTGAAAAAGACGTATGTACCTGTTAGAAAATAAACATTGCTTTTCATCGACCTTCTAACATACTTCATCGATTTTCCAAAATATGGAGGTTCAATAAAATAAACGTCTTAAAATTTCAAGTAGATTAGAAAATATGCTTTCAAATGAAATATAAATCACGGCTGTACAAATTTCTTCGGAATAATGGCCCACTTTTGAACATCTTCTTTATTTATTAATTTATTTATTATTATTTATTTATTTATTTATATGTATAGCGTTAGATAAGACGTTATGGATTTAAGAGTAGATACCTGCGGCACCCTGGTGGTCTGAAATGTAAATTAAACTGAATGGGTTAATTAATTTTAACGTTTATATGTATAGGTCAACGGAAATTGATTTTAACTATTTTAAGAAAACGCTACTTTCATTTATGACTGGTTTTAATATGAGTATGCGCCCAAAATGTTGAAGAAAGTCTGTGAAGGGAATCTGCATATCTAAATGTTAATTGTATTTCAAGAGGCCTTTAAATCTATACCTACCTATTGCCTACTCAATGGCTCTTCTTCTGTGACAAGTCGGGTCGAGATTATTTCATTGTACAGAAAATCCTAAGCGTATCTAAGTGTATCATAAATTTTGAGCTTTTGGTGTGAGTTTTAGCATTTAGTTTCAGTGACAATTAACAAGTGATTAGTTAAAAACGCCGCCGTATCCCACGGTTCCAATTAAATGTTGCTGCAAGTTTGTTGCCTGTTTGCCATGTTTCTAAACTTTAACAATAATTAAATATCTTATACTTGTTGTTTTACGGAATTAGCAAACTAGCAATAAACGGTTTACCTGATGTTAAGTGATCCTCGCGATCCATGGACTTCCGTGACATCAATGAGGTGTTACCAGGATGAGAGTTGATGTCTAGCTAGACAATTGTTTGGATTGGATTTCTTTGGATTAAAATCACCTATCACTACTAACCACTGTCTGTTGATCAAAAGATCAATTACGACTAAAATGTCATGACTTGGAGACCTGTTTAAATCAATGATGACACAATACAACACAAATGAAAAATATTTGCAGCAAATTATATTCTTTGGCAATAAGAATTACAAAAAACAGGATTAAAGCAGTTAAAAAATTAACAAACCTTGGTTGAAATTCAAATATAGAGATGAGAAATGACCGTAACACATCACATGTTTATGACATGGACTGTCGAACGGATCCCCGGTTTTGCTACGTGTAGGCTCACACCAATAAACTATAGACGGAGCGCCGTGAACAAAAGAGTGAAGCCAGCAAAAAGTCAGCCTAGCCTTGTAATACACACGGCAACACCAAAACGACTTTTGTGTTCTAAATAATAAAAAATGAATGAAGCTTTGTGTTCCAAAAAATAAAGTTTAAATTTGTTCTAGTTCAAACTGTCAACATAGGGCATTATATTGGTTTCGATGTGTGCTTTCGGCTGACTTTTGCCGGCTTCACTCTTTTGTTCACGGCGCTCCGTCTATACTTTATTGGTCTGAGCGTGTAGGTATGTTTCTGAGTGATTAGCGACGTCTGCATCTGTGCATTAATCACGTCTGCCCGTTTGTCTGTTATGTTTGCGGAATACAGATGCGGTGGCCAACGCAAAAATACTTTCACAAAAATACCACAATCGTAAAACTCCAGGGTTGCCGGCTAATATTTATTTACACTACGTTACACGCTCCGTAGTCTTTGGTTGCCCTATCACGAGATGTAAACAATATTTTCATAGAAAGCCTTTTAATATTTTATGCAACACTGGTAAATCCGCCCTCGTCGCTTCGGAAAATGTGTTCCTTAGTTTCATTGCAAACACTATACTCGGAAATTGTTAGATGTTAATTTTTTATCTTTAAAAATAAATAAATAAATAAAATGTAACATTTTAGATGTAATTTTTAATTTAATTAAAACACTTTTTATTCATTTAAAAACTTACCAAAATTCAGTAGTGAACACTACATTCGTGAAGACTTTTCTGAGATTAACGTGTACAAATACACACAGACATTTATAAAGGTCATCCTGTATCTTCCATGTGCAGACATCAGACATTAACATTTTTATTTTACGAGGCAAAATACTGCTTTTACATGAAATTTACTTATTTTCACCTTCGAAATCTCTACTAATGATGCAAGATTACAGGGCGGAGATATAATCACAGCTTCGAGTTTCAATCGGAATCTCAGATTTCTCAACCAGAGTAAACGTTTATCTGTCAGATAAATGTTTGTTCCCGGGCTTTGAATGTTAGTGAAGTCTCGCGAGTATTAACAGAGTATTAGTTGAAGTTCTGTCATAGGGGAAAATCTACAATTGATAGGTATAATATGAATAATATATCGGTATACCATGGGATTAATACACGGATATGAAGCTGTTTCTACAAAGTAAAGAAGTACATAATGTGAAAATAATAAAGACAATTAAGTAATTGTTAGAAGATAGTGTTAGTTGCTTAGGTATAACGGTGTTAGTTAATTAGGTTTGTAATACAAACGATTGCTTTCAAAATAATTATTGCCAGGTAGAAATGGTACTAGGTAGGCTCCGCAGCGGGCGGCCGTATCTACAGGTAACCTAACCAGGTGAACTGGCGTCTTATTATGATCTTTTAAATTCCAGACAGTTCATAATAGGCCTACTGAAGGCTCTACTCTATCATTGCCTCACGTTTGGACTTGGGTCTCTATTCATGTGTGGGGTAGAGTCATGGAAGATAGTCTATGATTGGGCAATGTCAGCCACGTAGACGTACCTACATATTATTTGTATTTTGATAATCATGTTGATAATGCATTGTATAATGCATGAAGCAGTAAAATTTGTGTAAAACATCGCTTTGTAAGACTTCCTAAATTTCACTTAAGAGCCTGAACTATGTATTGTTTAATTAAATTCTGTAACGTAGTGCTCTATTGTTCCGTGACTACGGACGCATTTTAATGAAACCTTCCTATAGATTAATCTAATCTTCTCCGGTAGTAGGTATAGGTACTTACGTAATGTAGGTAGGTACATTACAATAATACATTATGCATGTTCAGTATCTTTTATTGTTTGTATTTCGAATATTTATCAATAATTTATGACTTTCTGCGAATTAAGTATATATCTATATCTATGTTATAATGAAGTATAAACATCGACCTAATACTTTAGGTACTCCTTATTTAAGCAAAGTAGGTATCAGAACAACATTTATTACACTAAGTAGGTACATATTTTTTACCGACTCATATTGTTATTTTTATTTCAAATTAAGTCAATACCTACTAGCCTACTACGCATAAAATTCACGCACGCTGATTCAACAAAAATGTGTTTCGTTTATTTACGTTATAAAGCGATGTGTATAATATCTATTTTCTTAGTATTACATCCTTTTTTATTCGTGACGTCAAAATTACAGAAAGATATTTTATTGAGGTTATAACGTCGGTTTATTGTACTAAGTCAAATATTATATACTTAGTCGTACAAGAGTCTTTTGGCGCGTGGGTGACAGTTTGCCTTACCTGTAAGGCGCTGTCCCTATCACCCACGCGCCAACAAATCCATGTACGACTATACCTTTATATTTATTTTAACATAGATCAATAATTTTTTCGGATCGTTAAATAAATGCACTTTAATAAAAAAATATATCATTAAAGTTATAAATCTGAAAACAATCGTACTTCAACTGAAAGTTGATTTTGTATCACCGATACACCGATAGATAGTATTTACACAAATCTATCATTTAACGCGTACAAATGTAAGTACATACATGTATCATAGAGCGTAATGAATTTGAATTTGATTGTAAATTCAGTCATCAAGTTCGTAACATCTGCCAGCGATTAAATTGAGTGAGTCAACTAGGTATGTCTGCTCACGACCTGCGTTAATATTCATAGCGATTCCGGTATGCTACTCTAGACAGGTATAAATTTAAGTACTTATGTTTGATATTTATATTCACAGTATAGTTATGATATTCTTTAGTGTGGCTTTGATACGTATATACCACTACAGGATCTCTCCTTATAACTGAGGATGGGGTATAGTGTACCACGCTGACCCTGTGCGCATTGGTGCAGAGTTGCCATTTACCGTAGGGATTTGTTGAAGCGTTGGCGTAGTTTGACTTCCGAAACGTTTGTAAAAATCTATTTCGAAGAAACATAATAATATTCATTCATTAATGCAATCCCAGTGCCGAGACTGTTAATGGCACCCGTAAGCTTCCGTTATACCTTAACGAGTTCACTCTAACGATTAGTCACTAACACTAAATAGGTACATACACGCCGGGGTATAAGCTCTTTAGGCCGCGGCCTCGAATTTTGCGGGCAGCGGGGCGGGCGGCGGCGGCGGCGGCGCGGGCGCGCAAGATGTTTTGCATGTTATCAAATGGACCGACCCTCGAAAACTGCGGCGCGGCGGCGGTGTAGGAGCGGGTAACGAGCGGTGGTTGACAACGTCAAGCGGTGACCGCTCTCGCGTCGTGTGCGTCAGAATGGCGGGTCTGCTCATATTTAACGTTGATGTAGATTTAGAAAAAAAAATCCTAAGTATATTCAAACACAAAAAGTTCTTTTATTTATACCGTGTATAATCAAAATCGCAGATAACTTTCCATTTAAAATTTAAGACTTGATATCGACTACGATACTCTATAGTACTCTATACCGTACGCTCAATGTACTCGTATATAGGGATACTAGTAAACCCGCCCTCGCTTCGCTTCGGGGAACCAGTCCCTTCAAAAATCTCTATAAATTTTAACAAATTATGTTATTCCAATGTCTAAGCTATATTACTGCAAAGTTTCGTGAAAATCCGTTCAGTAGTGTTTGCGTGCAAGAGTAATAAACCCACACACACACACACTCACTCACATCCTTACAAACTTATAATATAAGCAATGAATAGTGAAAATAATATTTTAATTATAGCTATAATTATAATAATATTTTATTTTGATAGTTCATATCCCTCTCGCTGTTCTTGCTAGGGTAACGCACACGGTGACAGCCCGCGCAATCGCATTGTAGTGTTGTGCAATTTATTTAGGTGTCGTATACGTAATATTTATTTTATTTACTTCTTTACTCCTTGTCTGTCATCTTTATCCTCTTTATCTTCTTCCTTGTTCACTTCCTTTAATATCCTTGCCTTTCTTTATGACTTATTCTTTTATGTTATTTTACAATTTTTAATACTTTTACTTTCTCTTTTAACTGAAATTGTAAATGTTTTAAGATTATATTGATTACTTTGGAGTTAGGTATTTTGATAATTAATCTAATTATTACTTTGTTATTTATTTGTCGGGACATTGTCTCTGTTCTTCACAATTTCGATAAAACTCGCCTTTTATTTTTCTTGTCCTATAGTAGGTATTCACTTCTTCATTTTCCCACAATAAAACGAGTGTAAGAAATAAATTTGAATCGAAAAGATGTTGTCTCCGTTGTTCAGACATTTCGTTCGCGAATAAAACAAATATCTCAGCGACACAACACTACGCCGCTATAGCGCCGCCGCGAGTTTCCAGAACTAGCCTGCGTTGCCCGCGCCGCCGCCGCCGCCGCGCCGCTGCCCGCAAAATTCGAGGCCGCGGCCTTAGTGTGTATTAAAGTATTTTAAAGCGGTGATAGCCTAGTGGTTAAAAATTCGACCTCCTACTAGGAGGGTCCGGGTTCGAATCCCATGGCACGCACCTTTGACTTTTCGGATTTATGTGTGTTTTATGTATTTAAATGTCACTCGCTATAAGGCCTTTCTCACACAACGCTTGTTGTCAAAGTAAAGAAGCGGCGCGTCTACGATGCGTCTCCTATCAGTGAACAGTGTCAGATACAGCGAATTTTGGATTGCGTTGCAGTCGCGTAGCTAATAAATCGCGTAGTGTGAGAAGGGCCTAACGGTGAAGGAAAACATCGTAAGGAAACCTGCATGCAATTCGCATAAACTCAAAGGCGTGTGAAGTCCACCAATTCGTACTTGGCTAGCGTGGTGGACTACGGCTTTAACCTTCTCACTCGAGGAAGAGACCTGTGCCCAGCAGTGGGACAGTATGGGTTGCGATGATTAAAGTATTTTTAGATTTGTATGATGCCTTATACAATTTACCTGTAAAAGGGTTTCCAATTTCAAAAGAACATAATTAAGGAACGTAAATAAATCCCTATGGTTGAGGACTATTATACCAAGAAACCGTTATAATTAATCATTTTGAAGCACTTAATAATATTACTAATAAGATTGCCTTTTTTTATATTATATTGAAATAGAAAGTTTTGTGCTTATTTATTGGAGCGTACTTTATAAGCCATTATCATACCTATTTACTTCAGGGCTTTCACTAGAGTTAGATTTGAATTTATTGCTTAAAATAATTCTGAGAGCAAGTACCAATAAGTTATTTGAAAGCGAATTTGTCTGTCACATCAATATTTTTTCTAAGAATAAATTACATTTACATTAGTTATCTTTGTGATCATTTTAAAACTGAGAATGTGCCAGAAAATACTGAAGTAATCTTTATACATTAATTAAGATTCGTTTATTACGCATGTTCCTACATAGCTACATATTATATTCCTTTTACAATGGCTTTACTCCCATCACGTCATGGAAAAAATAAAACAATAGCTAACAATAGCTTCAAAAGTGATACATCAATCATCAATCAATATAATATAAAACTCTTCTTTTTACCATTACCGAGTGACAGACAATGCAGAGCCGAAACTACTAAACTCAAGAAGCTCGTGATGCACATTCCTTAGGGAGTGTAGGGAACACTAAGAGAGGATTTTTGGAAATTCCCACCCTATAGGAATAAACAGGTAGAAAATCAGCTCAAACATAATTCTAGACGGGCGAAACCGTGGGGGGAGGGGATATTTATCAATGCGAAAATGTGTTCATTTGTCCTTTATTGACGTTAAAACAGAGTAACGGATCGACGTGATATATTATATAGAGATAGATCACAGACTGGAGAATGACATGGGCTATTTTTTTCACGGAAAAAATATCTCATTTCAGGAGAAACACGTTTATCAAATAAGGGCTGTAGCTGGTGTTATAGGCGCAATAACAGTATGACGTATGATATTGAATAGGTAATAAATCTTCGCAAACGAAAGGAATTAGTTTCGCGAAACTAAGCGAGCACGGAGCAAGTACTAGCTATTACCTATACCTACGTATCATTTTAGATTCAATTACTAAAAAAATATTTTAAATATAACTCTTGTCTATCTTTTTTCCTCAATCACAGATAAACAATAACTGTTAGTAAGTCGTAAATTTCATTTCTAACTAGTTTCTGACTTCCTGTGTTTACAATTGGGAATACTGCTTGCGTTGAAGGATTGAGCGATGTTACATCAATGGTTATCTATACATAATAATGAAACTAACTGATGTGTTTATACCGCATTTTTGAGAAAAACTATTATTAGGGGACTTTACTATCGTGATACAATCTAAAATAATGTTTTTTTTTATTTTTGTGTGCTTAACTGATCGTATTTTTACCTTAAAAATAGGATTACTTTTACAACAAACTAGTGGACCTGCTTTCGCTTCGCTTCGGGAAACTTAATCGTCCTTTGGGATCTACTTTGGTTACTTTGGACCTTAATTTTATTATTCATTTTAGTAAATTTTCGTTATAAACACAAGTGGCTCCCTATCCGTCTTCGCCGGAATGTTCACATACTTTTTGCTTTGTAGGTATTCAATATTGTTTAATCCGTTGAACCCATCTTATCTTCGGGATAAATTTGAATATCGTCACCTAACTCTAATTCATTTACTTTGCTTCTCCAAAAACCTTGCTTCTTACTCCCTCTCACAATTCTTCCTTCTATCATGGCTCCTGTAACGTGACTGTAATGGAATAACCTATCTATTTCCATACGTGAGGTAATTTAACTTTTTTCAAAAATTACTTTTCGACTTCAATTATTCTGGCTCTTTTAATAATATCGTTTCTTCTTATTCTTTTTTTGTATCCTTTTCCTTCCTCTTTTAAAGATAGGCCACCACAGCTCATAATAATATGTATATGTAAGTGGTCCCATGATAAGGACACCAGGATCTGATGATGGCGTCCTAGATAAACCTAGGGGAACTTTCGAAGATTGTAGGGGCGACTAGTGTGTTTGTTAATGTTTTCATTAAGTAAGTGTATTAAAGCACTACAATTAAATGAAGGTCTAGAATCGATCTGATGAAGCAGAAAGACAGTCGAGGAAACTCCTCAACGATTTACAGCAATTACCTTGATAAATTTGTAGTGAAAAAAAGGGAAGCCCGAACCTTGGTAGGTTAACAAGGTTCAGGTTTCTCTAAGCTAAGCGAGAGCAGCTTTACTAGTAGCTAAATATGCAACACGTAGCCACCCATTTTCCCTCGTGACGCAATATCCACTGATAGAGGGAGACATTGAGCAATTGTTTTTATACTAGCACCTGATTGCGGCTACGCTCATACAATTTGAATACCGCCATCATTTCATTACTTAGATAAAGTAATATTAAATTATATACTTAACATAAATATATAAAGCAAAGATAGAAACCTTTACTTTCAATCCTAAGGGAGATTAGATTGATAGGCTCTGGGATGTTGTATCTGTCAATCGGTCAGAATAAAAAGTTTCAATTCCCTTTCTGATGTACTGAATTACTTCTCAGAAAAAATCTACAAGAATGACACTGAAAAATGTAACGAAGATATTTTAGCAGAGGAAATATTTTTTTGACAATACTTGGCAAGAAAATTCCGGGTGTATTGAAATGTCTGACTAACTTTGATCAACATTTCAATGTTTATTTAATGAAAATACCTACAGTGTGCTTTACCATATAACTATTTATTATTGAGGCTCTCAGGTATTCCTGTACTATGTAGCTCAATATAATCATGACCTTTTATAAGTTTGTGCTACCTACATACCCAGATTAGATATTACATCTTGGTGGTTTGAAATTCGATCTACCGAAAGACGGCCCTAAGTTGAAATCCCACATGCACTAATGCAAGGCTAGTTTTTCAAGCAAGGTTAGCAATCTAATGTTAGTAAGCTAGCAAGCAGCTAGTAGGTAACTCTGGCTTCATGGCTTGTGTACAGAACTAACCTGGTAAGCTGCTAGGCCTGCTAGTAAATATAGCTATTTACTAGCAGCTTACTTAAAAGCTTACTTAAAACGCTAACTTACTAGCGAATGTTATGCTCAAAGTCAAAGTCAAATAATTTTATTTAGGTATGTGTGTATTTTTCAATACACTTATCGGTACTTTGACTTACTTACTTATGCTTGTTTGCTTTCCTAGCTTCAAAGAGTGGCCTCGTGTATCTTTGGCATACTAATGTTTAATAATCAAATATAATAAGAGCGTAGAAAAGTCGTGTCTGCTTTTTTACGAAATTGACAAAACAAAATATAAGGGGGGTTAAGAAACAGTACTATAGTCTGGCCGGGCTAAGAATGTGTCCCTGAAGTCTGTAACTTTGAACTGGCGTACAATTAATTGACAATTTTTTAATATCTTTTAATTGCCTTATTAACGAGTGATAACATTAAAATCAAACATTAAATCGTTTAATTATGCCAACTTACAATAATTGTATTAATCTTGGGCTAAAATTATTACAATTACTTAAATAACAAATATAAAAACAATACCTTTTAAAAGAAAACGACGTCAAACAGCGCTCGTTCAAGGTTATATCCATGTCATATCAACTTTTTGTTTTTGTAGTGATGTAACATAATAACAAGGCAATTGTAATCGAATATTTTTGTAATCTTAATACAATGTCGGTAAAATATAAAATAAAACGTTATAATTTTATAATATATTATATAACGTACTAAGTATTCAATAAAGTTAATAATATTATTATAATCAAGGTACGCCCAAACATAGCTTAGGAAAATTTGTGTTATAATATCACTCAGGTGAATCAAATGAAAATAAAATAAATAAATAAAACATTTTAATTTTTTTCTCTTGATTACATTCAGAAATTATGATTAAATTCAATTAATTGATTCCTTAAAATTTAATTTACATAACGAATATTATTATTGAATATATTGAAACATAATTGCTGGTTGCTGGGTATGGTGGGATACAGCAAACTGGAAACAAATAGAGAGGTCGCACTAGCGAAATATCTGCTTCTGATATTGAGAGGTAAAAAGGATAATCCAGGTGTCCTAGAAGAGCTAAAGCTGTGCGCGCCGGGCAACAGCGTTGAGCGGCGACGACGGCCCCAACTGCTGGCATTGCCGTGCGCTCGCACCAATCTGCTGCAGCGCGCGCCGTTCACTAGAGCGCTGCACACGCTCAACTCGGTAGCTGAAAGTCTGGACTTGTTTACTTGCTCACTGAATGAGTTTGCGAGGGTCGCTAGTAATGTAATTACAAATGGAATTAATTGACCATTGATGTTACTTAGCTTAGGATTATATTACTTAGGTTTGTAGATTTATATAATGATTGTAAAATGAATTTTTAATTTTTTTTTGATTTTTTTTTTGACGAATTCTAATGATATTTTATTTTCTTATTTTTTTTTTATTCGAGAAAATAATATTAAGGGATTGTTATTTATTGTAATTTCAATGTAAGATATGCTAATACAATTACACTAACGTATTGGGATGCTACCTGTAATGTTAGTAGTAAGTTATGGAATAAACAAATAAATAAATAAATAAATAATTCCTATAAAAATAACAACATATAAATTGAATAAATATAATGCATAATGAATGCATGTTGTTATTGTTATTTGTTACAACGCATAATGTTATTTATTGTACATCACTAGTCATGACGAATTGACATGTGAAATCTAAAAAAAAATTTTTCATCACACCTATTCGAAAAAGACGACTTGGTTCGCACTTACGGGGTTCCAAAGTTGCTGTTTTCTATTCAGCGGGCGGGAATGAATTTTCATACAACTTTTCCTGCCGGCTAGATCTTTTCCGTCCTATTTTGAATTTAGAACATTTTAGTATTTTGCGCTAAAGAAATCGAACGCAAATATTGTTTGAATAAAGAATGTCTGGTACGATGCGAGGGCCCCGCCAGCTGAATAATAAAAAAAAGACGTGTGGCACTCGGAGACTGCCGCGGTAAAGCTATTGCATAGCATTATATATAAATTAACAAAACAAAAAATAATACTGCATTTGTGATAATAATAATAAAATGAATGTATATAGAGTAATAACTCATTTTCTTTCACAATTTTTTCGTGACTTTCTTCATTAATAAATGCACTCTGTTTATTCATATTTAAAACACTTTGTACACAAATTATACGAGTACAGATATTCACTGTTTTACAGTGGGCCAAGAAAGTGGTGTACACCAGTTTTCATTTAGTTGCCTAGTTATCAAAAGTTACATCAAAGTTCATAGGCAATATCACTGAAAGTGACGCATAATAATGACGTAAGCCTAATTGTTAAGAATACGTACATCATAACGTCACATTATAGGTGCAAGACATTTTAATCTTTATTAGAAACGGATAATGCATTAATTTGTGCAAAGAAGATTTAAATATTCTGAAAAAAAGCATAAGAACTATTTCAGTTGACAAAATAATTCTTTTTAAAAAGAAAATTGACATTTGACATTTAAGTCCTACAACGATCTTTTGGCGCGTGAATGACGTGTGGGTGACAGAGACAGTGCCTTACAGTTTGCCTTGCCTGTACAGTGCGCCCAACTTATCTCTGAAATGGCAAAAATTGGAACTAACGAAAAGTCATTCATAAGTACGTTGTCGTCATTCATCTGTCAGTTACTAGTGTGCAATGATTGGTCAAATTAATGTCAAATGCGTCCGACAGCGCCTCTTTCGTTTCAATCATAAGTTGGGTTTACTATATGGCACTGTCTCTATCACCCTCAAGTCATTAATATAGTGCATTGAGATATTATGTTAGTAACTCAATGATATAGTGTCATTATTTTATGTCATGTTATTTTGTATGTTTTAAATCTAAATACGCGATAATTCGACTATTATGAATACATGTTGTCGATTCCAACGCCTTATTTAATCCAGATCTACATGTAATTGTTCTTAAAACACCGAACCGACAGGGCGAAAATCAAATGTTTGACAGGTAAGATTTGTATGGGAAATTAAAATTTTCATTTTTAGTATTTTCCTCGCAATTTTACCATATTTTCTCATCGCTGCAACCTTCCCTGAACTTCCACGAATATTTCAAGACTAAAATTAGCCAAATCGGTTTAGCCGTTATAAAGTAAAAGTTAGTTAACTCAGTTAAAAGTTCTGGTATTTATCGATGTGTGGGTGCACAGACATAGTAACTATGTCTGTGTGTGGGTGATGGGGGTGTAATAATTTTTCGTTACGAAATTTTTGCATTCGGTCCCCGCGCCCAAGGCCCGCGATAAAAGCTATGCAATAGCTTAAAAAGATATCAAATTAAGATTTCGTTTTCAAATTAAAATTAAGTTTTCGTGCATTTTTACGTATTATTTTCTATTATTTTCTATTATATATATATATTACTAGTAAACCCGCCCTCGCTTCGCTTCGGGTAACCAGTCCCTTCAAAAATGTCTATAAATTTTAACAAATTATGTTATTCCGATGTCTTAGCTATATTACTGCAAAGTTTCATGAAAATCCATTCAATAGTTTTTGCGTGAAAGAGCAACAAACACACACACACACACACTCACATACATCCTTACAAACTTTCGCATTTATAATATTAGTAGGATAGTAGGATAGTAGGATAGTAGGATTTTCTCATAGTGGGTGATGAAAAGTAGAGTGTATCACTCGGGTGCAAGTATATTTTTCGCTCGGGCGACGTACTTTGAATCCCTCGCTACGTTCGGGATTCTACTAAAGAATCCCTCGCTACGCTCGGGATTCTACTCTAGAATCCCTCACTTCGCTCTGGATTCAAAAAACGCCCTCGCCGAAAAAATATTACTTTGCACCCTTGTCATACAATCTACTATTTTTAATAAAAAAAGTTTGTCTGTTTTATTGGGAGATAGAAAGGTTCTGGAGCAACATATAGGCTTATTTTGGTTCCGGACTTCCCGTGGAATCATGATTCATCCGGGAAAAACTCCTATGCGCCAAGTCGCGGGCTTAGAATTTTATGGGACTTTCACTAGGAGATAGAGAAAGCTGTGGAGCAACATATAGGCAAATTTTTATCCCGGAATTCCCGCGGGATCCGGATTCACACAGGAAAATCTCCTATGCGCAATGTTGCGGGCTTAGATTTTTATGGGACTTTCACTGGGAGATAGAGAAGTTTCTGGAGCAACACATAGGCTTCTTTTTATTCCGGAATTCCCGCGGGATCAGGATTCATGCGGGAAAAACTCCTATGCGCGAAGTCGCGGGCTTAAATTTTTATGGGATTTTTATTGGGAGATAGAGGAGGTTATGGAGCAACATAAAGGCTATTTTTATTCCGGAATTCCCGCGGGATCAGGATTCACGAGGGAAATCTCCTACGCGCCATGTCGCGAGCTTAGATTTTTATGGGAATTTCACAGGGAGATAGAGGATGTTTTCTAGCAACATAGATTTCCTTTTATCCCGGAATTCCCGCGAGGTCAGGTTTTACGCGGGATAAACTCCTGTGCGCAAAGTCGCGGGCATAGATTTTTATGGGACATTCATTGGGAGATAATCGAAGTTATGGAGCAACATACAGTCTACTTTTTATCCCGGAATTTCACGGCATCAGGATTCACGCGTTAAAATCTCCTATTCGAGAACGAGTTTGCAGGTTCAGATTTTTATGGGACTTTCAGTGGGAGGTATAGGAGGTTATAGAGCAACACAGAGGCTTCTTTGTATCCCGGAATTCCCGCGGGATTAGGATTCATGTGGGAAAAACTCCCTTGCGCCAAGCCACGAGCTTAAATTTGAGACTGAGAGATAGAGGAGGTTGTTGAGCAATTACAGGATACTTTTATCCCGGAATTTCTGCAGTATCAGGAATCACGCGGGAAATTCTCTCGGGAACGAAGTCGCGGGTTCAAATGTTTATGAGACTTTCAGTGGGAGGTAGAGGAGGTTATGGAGTATTAAGTATATAGGCTACTTTTTGTTCCTGACTTCTCGCGGGATCGGGATTTACGCGGGAAAAACTCCTATGAGCGAAGTTGGGGGCTTAGATTTTTATGGAATTTTTATTACGAGGTAGAGGAGGTTCTAGATCAACGTATAGGCTACTTTTTCTTCCGGACTTCCCGCGGGATCAAAAAACTCCTATGCACCAAGTCGTGGGCTTAGGTTTTTTTGGGACTTTCACTGGGAGATAGAGGAAGTTGTGATGCAACATATAGGCTACTGTTTATCCCGGAATTCCCGCGGGGTCAGTATTCACGTGGTAAAAACTCATACCCGGGAACGAGGTCATGGGTTCAGATGTTGATGGGACTTTCAGTGGGAGGTAGAGGAGGTTATGGAGCATTATTTATGCTACTGTTTGTTCCGGAATCCCCGCGGGATCGAGATTTGCGAGGGAAAAACTCCCATGAGCGAATGAAGTCGCGGGCTCATTAATATCTTTATATCGTGATATCGACATATCGGGAATCGAACCGGCTCTTTTTCTCATGGCCAACTTTATGTTGCTGTCTCGAGGGTCAGCATCGCTTTTGGTCTTTATATTTTGACACCCGAATGAAAAACTACCAGTATAGTTTAAAAATATATATTTTTAAATTATCGTGTAAACATAAGCTTAAAGTTTGGAATAAAAAAACTCTACGTTTATATCTTAAAGTCTTTTTATCGATTTTCTTAAGATCTACAAAACGGTTTATTATACGGTATGACTAAAACATAGTAAAAATTCAACTGTTCTTAATATGTGTGGAGCAATATATATGCCACTATTTATCTTAGGATTCTCGCGGGGTCGGGATTCACGCAGGAAAAACTTTGTGACACACTGAGTTCCACGCGGGCGGAGCCGCGGGCACAGCTAGTTCCACATATAATTGTAATCCGTATTCATTTTATCTGGGTACAAGTTAAGGGTAAACTTATGATGATCACTATGGTGAAGATGATAGTGATAAATTACTTTACTTAATACACTTGTAAGTCCCCTTAACATACATATTTTCTCTTGTCTGTTAGTAATAAATAACTTTTGAAGGATTTGATAGATTGAGGTCATGTTGGGATTCTCCGGCCGTCTCTTTGTTGCTGGGCTATGTACAAAGTTTTGTCCCAATGGTACATTATTGATCCTTAACGTCCTTTAAGAATCTTGCGATGTTTGAATATATGACACTTTTACAATCAGGTGGCCCGTTCGTTGAGCGGGTATTGCAAAAAGATTAGATACGATTTAATAGAGCAATTTGAAGTTATGAAAATCGAGTACCCTTGTTGGTAGAGACATTGCCTGCAAATAGAGAGTTTCCTCTTCCTAGTTTGATTTCTAGTCGTGACAGATAGATAGACAATGAAAGTGGTGTGTTTTTTGAGGAATTCTACCGCGGAGGTGGTGACCTATCAATTATTAAAAAATAATTACAAAGAAATCAAATTTATAAAAATATACAATAAAATTGTACTCAATTATAAATATCTTAATATAAGGGATACTACAATTAGTAGGTATAATACTGTTTGCTTGCGATTTGGTGTCTATAGGTACCTATAAATAGATACATCATGTTTTATAGTCATACGGCATACCTACTGGTCTCATTTAGGCGCATGCATACAAACGACCATGAAAATCTTTTTGCATACTTTCTTTGTTGCACAAGTTCTTTTTGTTTCGTTTTCGTAGTGATTTACCTGAACCATAGCTATCGTCTAAATGCACTGCATTTAGAATGATTAAAATCGGAACTCTAAGTAGTAAGATATAAGGTAACATACATACAAAAAAGTTATTAAGGATAATTCAAAAACTACTAGTCAGATGCCGCTCAAATTTATATAAGACAACAATGCAAATACCAGCTTTCAAACAAAAAGAGAATCATCAAAATCTAAATACTCAGTAAAAAGTAATTAGAAAAAAACCATAAGTACACACTACAAAATATCCTTACACATTATTCAAGTTAATTCGAAACTACTCGTCAGATGTCACTCAAATTTATATGGGACCATACCAAAAGCACCAGCTTTCAAGGAAATAAAGAATCATCAAAATCGGTTTACGCAACACGAAGTTATGGGGTCACAAACTTACCAATAAAATTAAAAAAAGTAAAAAAAGATCGGTGAACTATTTTTTTTAACTTTTCTATTTGTGCAGTTTGAAATACAGTCCAACAATGTTTATGAAGATTCATTCATAGTCCCTGGATTCCGAGGTTTTGCCATTTTATGTCTTACGGCACTCCAATAAGCGTACTTACCGCACATACCGCAGTAAAAATAATTTCATTTGGAATATTAAACATATCCATGATTTGAATTTTACACTTCACATCAGTTATAATCACTTAATCGTTCGTACACATTCGTTCGTTCGTTCGTAAACACAAGTTCGTATTTCCCTAACAGGAAAATATCATATTCAATTTGTCAAATCCATCATAAATCTCCCTCGATTTTATAAGACAGTTGTTAATAATGGGACATTGAGGAGATAAAATTATAATTTCGTTCATCTTGCATTGCAATATGGCATACGCAATACCTACATAGGTGGCGCAATTGATTGCACTTATCTATCTCCCACGCTTTTGATACCTACTCCTACACTGGTTTCACAATAAATACATTTGATATTCATGCGATTGTACACGTAGGCGAAGTTATAATAAGAACAAATTATAAATTTAAAACTTTACTAGGTAACATAATTAGCTTTCAAGCATCAGCTTTTAATCATAAGAGCACCATTTTGGGAGTTAATTTCCTTACTACCTAATCTATCATTTACTTACGTTTAAATTTAAAAAAAACTTCATCTGAATTTGAAACAACCCTCATTAGAGGAATAATTCATACATTTTACTTTACATTTAAAGGAGATGTTTTTTTTTGGGCGGGGTCTTTGTACATTCCAGCATTAAAAGAGAAAAATATACTGATTCACAGAAAAATATCAAAAAAATTATTAAATGAGCTGTTCTCTGCAGAGAAATTATTTTCAATAAAATATTTTTACACACGACAACATTTTCGGTTCCATGAATGTTCCATGGCTCCGAAATAGAGAACTGTCAAAATAAATATAAACTTGTCTGTTGTCTGTGATTAGTTATCTGTACTGTACAATGATGAGCTTTGAAGTTTACATTTACAATGCAAGTTACAATTTTTCGGCATTCCGAGATTTCCGAGTGTTTCTTTGGAGTGAATAATATCAGTGTTATAGTGATCAAGTGCATATCTATCTATAGGTTGACCAGAAATATAAAAAACCTCGCCATATTGCGGTAAACTCATAGAACTAATTTATTTTACTGGCAACGGTTAGTTTCTAAACGTCAGTCGTAAATTGCTTGTCAGCATAGATAAAAGAAGTTTTTTTCTTTAATCATTGCTTGTCAGTGAGTTTGAATGTCACAGTTTGTCTCGCGTTTGTCTTTTTACTTTGAGTTTCTATTTAGTGCTAAAATGACAAAAACTGTTCATATTCGTAAAAGAATAGTGGTTTTCTATGTGCTAAAATAACATTTCGTGTAAAATAACATTTATTTCCATAAATAACATTTCCGACATAGTTGTCAAAATGACAATAATAACACGAGCGTTACTATAGTTACAGGTGTCTGTGCTGTTGCCATAAGAAAGGAAACTTTAGCGCCCTCATGACAGGGTTTCTATTTTTCTGGTCAAGCAATACCTACGGCTTTGTTTTTTGAACTCTTGAATTTCGCAATACCTACTTGTTTACCCGGCTTTCGTTTTATGGACCTCGATTTTGCTTGTGATTGGAATGCTAGGCTGGGATGATGATGCTGTGTGCACGTAATGACCATTGTATGGTATCTGGTCGGATGGGCTCAGTATCAGACAAATACTGAGGCACCGGCTTCAGTCCTGGATGGCATATTGTCAAGAGAAGATGATTGAAATTGCTTTTTCTGCTCGCTGATTGAAATGAAAAAAATAAAATGAGAATAAATAATATGCTGTTTTTTATTTACTTCTGTCATATCTAAAATATTTAAATACAGAAATTGCAACTGCGTTGGGTTATAATCTCTGATAAGACAAATCTTCATTTATGCCACACAATTATCTAGCTTCACTTTAGGTTCATACTTATTTAAATATGCATTGGTATCTTAATAGGCCCCATACACGGTACGATTTATCTGTACGATCCGTCGCATCAAACTGATCGAAACGACGAATCGATTGTATGTCAAGATCGTTAACGATTTACTTAATCGAAGACGATGTCGGAGATCGCAACAAAAACTCATGCAACCATGAATATCGTAACGATGAATCGACAGTGTATGGCTCTTTACGATCACCGATTCGATTTTGTCTCACTCTGACGATTTCGCTAAAATCCATTAACGCTAATTTTCTAGGCTTTCTTTTTTTTTTTGAATCCGAATCAACGCTACCGCCACATAGGTAACGAAAAGAAGTTCATTTTCAATTTTATAGGACACGTATTTAAGTATTTGAACACGTCCTTATCCTTCAGTTTCAAACAAATGTGTGATCGATCGTTAGGATCCATACCATACCAATCGTTTCGTGTGTGAGCGACATTTTTGATGCAATCAATCGTCACGATTTTCACCAGATCGATCGTTTAGACGAATCGTATCGTATATGGGGCCTTTTATGTAAGTTGAATTTTCAATAAGATGCTCATTTGCCTTCTGCTCATACTGTTTCGGTGATATCTGCAAATAATTTTTATTTTATCATTCTTCTATACCTTGTATAGGGTACAAGGTTACCCTACTTTATGTTTAGTGTTTACACCTCAGACATTGCGATTTTGTTCGGATTAATCGAAGCGATAAATTGCATCGTTTAATTTGATAAGATACGCTTAATAGATCCAACAAACCAAATCCAAAAAAAAAAGATGTGGTGTCGTGGGACACCAGGTAGGAACGAAGTTCCTTCAGCTAATGTAGAATCGACACAATTTGCAAAAAAAATCGTGCTCAATTATTTTATGTAGGTTTTCTTGATTTTTCTCTTAAATTTTGCTGATAGTTTTTATTATTATGATCTGTCTCATTCCGTCCATCTTTTATTAAAGATAAAAATAATGCTGCCTATGACGAAGAATGAATAATTTTTGGGCAGTTAAATGGAAAATTCTTAAACAATACGTTATATAAACAAATCGTAATTTAGATTTAGAATGGTAAATATGTAGGTATAGAATAAAAAGACGTAAAGGTTTCATTTCATAATCCGACGGCTTGCGTCGATCCTGAGACGACCGAGTTATGGCAAATGTGGTCAGTTTTTGGACCGCTAATGATAATTATTGCTTTTAACAAAAAAAATAACCGACTTCAACCTTGATAAGAAGAGATAACTCAAAAACTACTCGCCAGATGGCGCTCAATTCAACATGTCGTTGTAAAGTTCTCGTCACTACAAATGAATCAAGCTCAAACACTAGATAACTGCAGTAAATCGTTGAGAAGTTCCCTCGACTGTCTTTCGGCTTCATCAGATCGACTCCAGTCCACCATGGAATGGTAACGCTTTAATGTAAGTACTTGTGAAATGTGAATGTGAAAACATTAACAAAAACACTGGTCGCCCCTACAATTTTCGAAAGTTCCCCTCGATTTCTCTGAGATGCCATCGACAGATCCTGGTGTCCTTATCAGCGGACCACACTGCGCATATTTACTTTACAACAAAAAAAGAATTATCAAAATCGTCCCATAAAAGGCGAAAAAATCGCTGAACACACATAAAAAAGCATATATACGGTCGAATTGAGAACCTCCTTCTTTTTTGAAGTCGGTTAAAAAGCTTGAGTACGGTTGTTATCGGTAAATAGCACTCGTTAAGCCATGTCAGAGATCTTCGGGCGGCATGTAACTTCCGATACTTATGTTGGCCACTAAACCCCTCCAGCAATCCGCAGTAGAGCAGTCTCTACAGGCGGCGTCAAAAGAGGATTTTAAGACATACAAAAGTCATCATATTATCTGATAAAAGTATCAGCTTGCTATAAAATTTGGCATTCATTCCTGTGGGATCGTTTTGTCTCATAGCGGGCGAAGCCGCTGGCAAAAAATAATTAAGAATACTTCCATCAGTATACCGAAATGGCGAGAGGTGGACCAGAAATGTTTCTCCAGATGTTGGCAGCGCGCCAGCCGTGCTAATCATGAACACAGGAAAACATTGTTCTGCGGCGGAAACAAATGAGTCCTAATATTAATAACTAATACAAAATTATCGTTCTAAGGAATATTTTAGTTCAGTTGAAATAAAAATTATAGTTAACAAGAATTTTTACTAGGTGTGATCTACAAAAATAAAAAGTCGATGAAAATAAAATCGTTATAGATACTTGCATTAACATGGAGATTCAATAACAGTTTTAGGGTTTTATTTCTGACTGGATGAAAGCGGAACCCTGTTAATATCCCTCCACTATTTACCTCTCAGGGCTCTCCATCTCTTGAACGGAAATGGGTAGACGCCCGAAATTTACACAAAATGCTTGTTACTGGGGCTGTTTTATTACAAAAAATAAAATATTATGACCCAAATCAGAGTTCCTATACAAATAACCTGAAAAATGAGGCTTTCTACATTCTATCTTGATTGTTGACCATATTGAAGAAATATAATTAGGAAGAGTAAACACTGAATAATGCTCAGTGGGAGCAAAGAAGAATAACCAATTTCAACATCGACAAGCAAAGATAACTCAAAAAATACTCGCCAGATGACGTTAATTGAATCCATCTAGGTGTAAAGTTCATTCAGTTTGTCATCATGTTGTAATCAAGCTTGATTGTAGAGCTTTAATATACTTAATGAAAACATTAACACTACAATTTTCTAACTCATCTCAAAATCTACTCATTAACGACGATAAAATCCATGAACACACATTAAAAAGCACATACACGGCACGGTCGAAATGATGACCTACTTTTTTTGAAGTCATTTAAAAATATCCCTAACCCACCCAGCTAGCAGGTTTTGCTAAAGGTCAGTGGTTTTGTGTGAACAACATCCGGCCATCCGAGCACAAGTTCCGGCCGGAAATTTATATATTCTCATAACATCGTGATCCTTGTTTACGGCGGAGAGCACTGAACAAGATACAAATACGTATAAATAAATCAACACGTCACGTTAGAATTACGTTCGCTTATTATCTTATTCACTGTAAGTTGTCGAACAGCCGGAACAACAGGTGTTGATCCAACGCTTTATCAAATCGATGGATACGGTAAAGTTGGTGAAGTTTTTACGCTTAGAAGGAAAATATATTTGGGATATTAAATTTAGCAACGTAATAAAATTTTACAAAATAATTTCACAAACTAAATCCGCGCTTTTATGAACAAAAGAAAAATATAATTATACTTATTTTCTTAGCCTCATACAGTCATCTTAGACTCATGTCTTTTACAAACGAGCTGGTAGAACTGTAACTTTTTAGAAAAGACTATTGTGGTTCTCAAGGTTAGCAAATCTCCGGTGAGTCCGGTGACTGAATTAGAACAGGACTCTTTACCTGGTCTTACAATCCTCTTCTCGATTCGAGTAGGTATTGTATTATATTGTTTACAGTTGTTACTGACGGTTAAATACAAGTGCGACGCGGTTCTGACCCTTGAACAGGTCACACAATTTTTTTTTCTAAAATAATCACAATTATTTGGTTCGATGCCAAAAATAAGGCGACACTTTTGATGCTATGCGTCGGTCTATCGTCAAATAAATCAAATTTTATAAGTTTATTCACCTGACTTCTAAAAATACATACACTACGTAAGCGCTTACACACTCATGCATCCACACACACACTCGTATTCCCGCAGTGGGATTCCCTGTACTTATGTATTTATATAAATGGCTTGAACATAGACAGCAAAATTCGACTCATAGCCATGATGTGAAAATATGATTTATTTACCGACTAACCTTCGACCGTCATCAATTAGTTCTTTTCGTTAATTTATTATGGACGTTACCTTTGTTACTGGAAATAGGGACTTTGCTTGCTAATCGACTCACAAAAACTGTACCTTGATAAAGAAAAGTAATAAATAATAGTAGATTGTATGACAAGGGTGCAAAGTAATATTTTTTCGGCGAGGGCGTTTTTTGAATCCAGAGCGAAGTGAGGGATTCTAGAGTAGAATCCCGAGCGTAGCGAGGGATTCTTTAGTAGAATCCCGAACGTATCGAGGGATTCAAAGTACGTCGCCCAAGCCAAAAATATACCTACTTGCACCCGAGTGACTCTACTTTTCATCACCCACTATGAGAAAATAATACATATATATAATAGAAAATAATAGAAAATAATGCGTAAAAATGCACGAAAACTTAATTTTAATTTGAAAACGAAATCTTAATTTGATTTCTTTTTTTATTATTCAGCTGGCGGGGCCCTCGCGTCGTACCAGACATTCTTTATTCAAACAATATTTGCGTTCGATTTCTTTAGCGCAAAATACTAAAATGTTCTAAATTCAAAATAGGACGGAAAAGATCTAGCCGGCAGGAAAAGTTGTATGAAAATTCATTCCCGCCCGCTGAATAGAAAACAGCAACTTTGGAACCCCGTAAGTCCGAACCAAGTCGTCTTTTTCGAATAGGTGTGATGAAAAATCTTTTCATTCTTTATTTGAAAACACTCTATAATATTTAAATTACAATCAACAGGGTAGGTACGTAGACTACGTAGGTACTAGTAAAATAATTATTTAAACTAGGTAAATAATACATACCCAGTAGATAAATTCCTAGAAGAAATTTTGTGCCAATGTCTCCATACCTATATGTATGTAGTTTAGCACAAATAGCCGATAAACATCACTATTGCGGCTTTTATTGACTACAGGATAAATATTTATAGCAGATATGGGATATAAGTCGGTTAAACTAAGGTACTTAGGAGTACTTAGGTTAAAAGTAAAAAAAAAAGTTTAGCGAGACTACCAAGTGACTTTTTGAGAGTAAGTACATTAAAAACTCAATACTTCATAGGTATTAAGTACATTAAGCAGCCCGTTTTACTTTATAGACAACGTAATTTATTCGTGTCTCTCTAAAAATTAAATAATGTGATGTCAGGAGTATTGCGAGCGAACGTCACCGCACTGTCGGCCTAAAAGTCCATCTAATTTACCTGTCCATCTCTTTGTATGTTCGCATATAAATTAGCTACTTGGTGCAGTTACGCTAAAACCGTGATACCTAATCTACTCGAGTACACGTAAATTTGTGTAAAACTGTTCCAACTTTGCAACTAGGTAACGTTACCCCTCGCTAGAATAGACCTCAAATTTTCAACCGTTGTTTTCTATGTATTTATGTAGTTATTTTGCCAGAAGTTTCCAAAGCCAAACTCCCGAGTCGTAGGTATGATTAAATAACTAAAGGCAAGTAGATCGTGAAGTAATTTGAGATACTCATAGAAATATTTACTACTCTCGAATGTTCAACAGGTGATTAGCGTCAGGTTCCACCTACTGAAGGTTGTGAGGCTTTATACCATTCAGAATAATTCATACGATAATAGGTTTTTTGATAGGTACGAACCTCGTCACAAGATAAAGCGCTATGTCGGTTGCAACATTGAAAGTCTTCCTCTTCAGGGACTATTCATTACGGATATGCTGAAACGACGGCGATGACGCTTTGTTTAACCCATCTTCGAGTAAAAAAATACCATTGCTGATCGATCAAAATCGTAACGACATCGGCTTATAGAACTCAAATTTGCTAGAGCGATTAAACCCGCACCATTTTCAATTACAAATTGTATAACGTCACTATTCAGGCCACTGAACATCGCAATAATTGGCATAATTATTATAATTGTACGTAATTATAACAAGTTTATGGACATGGCCAATTTGACCCTAAATGAGATACTGAGAGCCGGAATAATAGAGAGAAAGAAGGAGAAATTTTAAAACATTCAAATCCTCACATTAGTAAGTATTCCCTGTCTCGCAAGTGGAGTGGACAACACAAAGAACCTATCACTAATATTCTCGACCTAAGTTCAAACATTTATTTGTCACATAAATATCTGTCCTGAATCCTGATCAGAATTTGCACCAGCAAGGTAGGCAGGTTCATGCGAAATTTTGTGCGAAATACTGTTATTATATAGTACCTACGATTGATTTATAACTTTTATTATAAACACTCAAATTCTATGATCAAATTACGGGTGTTTACCCGTGGTCCCGTTGGTTTGTCCCGTTGACGGGACCACGGGTAATTTTAATTCCCCGTAGTCCCGTTGCACTAGGGGTTACACTTTTATCGACCTTTTCAACTTCTGATATCGATATAATGTTTGAACCTCCTTAGAATAAAATAAAAATCCATGATAACGGCATATTGGAAACGTCAAAAGAGCATTCTTTTGACTATACTAGATAGAAAAAAAACAGTTATTTACAGTATATTTTATTCAATCTTAAGCAAATGAAATTAAAATTATTTTATATGATTTTGGTGATTAAAAACATTTTTCGACAGTCAAACTACGCCATCACTTCAACAAAGCTCTACGGTAAGTGATGTTGGAAGAAGGAGGGGTAATAAACTCCCAAGGATTTTTTTACTCTACACACAGTTACATACTACACTTATTCCTACTTAAGGCTATAATAATAACAAAGCCATGTCCAAGGTGTTGCAGACTGTTTCGCTCACATAGCCTCATCATTTTCCTTCCTTACTAACTATTCTCTAACACTTATGCTTCCTTTATATGATAGCTGAAAAACTGGATGTTTTAAAACATATCTACACAATAACTGCCATACATAGGTATTACATATATGGATATTCCTTAAAGAAGGTACATAGATTATTTTAATTACCATATTTTACCGTCAATCAGATTCTGACCTATTTTGTTTAATTACATTAGAATTTGGACATCACTATTATAAGATCAACCTACTTAACCGCTAAAATAAAGCCGGTAAAATCTTCAAAAAACTGAACAAGTTTTGAAAGTTAAGAGAAAAAAATAAACCTAAAATTAAAGAAAATACACTTAAATTCCATGTTCGGAAAAAAATACAGAAGAAACAAAACTGAAAATGTTGAATTCATAACCCATGTACACATACATTACATTAATGGCTCATTAAGATTTACTAGTTACTGCCTGCAACTTTGTCCACGTGAGAGAGAAACAACGTCTGAATAACCGTAGGGAATGCAGGGAAAATTAAGCTCTCCATTGTGAGAAAAGATCGAAAGGTTCAGTGACGCTGCTGGCCACCAACCTTTTTTATTTTAATTAAAAAAAAGGATAGATCAGGGTATCAACATTTCAAGAAAATTTTATAATATATTTATGGGATAATTTAATCGATAAAAAGTATCCTTTGTCCTTTTTCCACGTCTACTCTATATCTGTCCCTCATTAAAATTCATCTGTATTTCATTAAAATTTCCTCGTGCAAAGTTAATATGTCCTAAAAGTGGGACCACGAGGAAGCAAGGTATGCAATCATACATCTCCACTTTGGTCGCGTTCCTGTTTGCGCGTGCATGTATGTGCGTTTGCGATTAACAGACATCTTAATCAGATGTGGTCATGCTTAAATTTATACACACGCGCGGGCACTCACTCACACACACACACACGCACATGCACACGCACGTAGATATGTTTTAAAACATCCAGTTTTTCAGCTATCATATAAAGGAAGTATAAGTGTTAGAGAATAGTTAGTGAGGAAGGAAAATGATGAGGCTATGTGAGCGAAACAGTCTGCAACACCTTGGACATGGCTTTATTATATTATAGCCTTAAGTAGGAATAAGTGTAGTATGTAACTGTGTGTAGAGTAAAAAAATCCTTGGGAGTTTATTACCCCTCCTTCTTCCAACATCACTTACCGTAGAGCTTTGTTGAAGCGATGGCGTAGTTTGACTGTCGAAAAATGTTTTTAATCACCAAAATCATATAAAATAATTTTAATTTCATTTGCTTAAGATTGAATAAAATATACTGTAAATAACTGTTTTTTTTCTATCTAGTATAGTCAAAAGAATGCTCTTTTGACGTTTCCAATATGACGTTATCATGGATTTTTATTTTATTCTAAGGAGGTTCAAACATTATATCGATATCAGAAGTTGAAAAAGTCGATAAAAGTGTAACCCCTAGTGCAACGGGACTACGGGGAATTAAAATTACCCGTGGTCCCGTCAACGGGACAAACCAACGGGACCACGGGTAAACACCCCAAATTACCGGGTATATTAATCTTTACATACCTACATATAATTATACGGGTTAACAGGCCAAGTAGGTATATTACACAAGCCAAGGAGATAAGGAAATTTAAGCCGACCACGACCCTTCGTCAATCTGTTCATAACATTCACGATTTGAAGCGTACAATCTGGAAGATAAGATGACGTTCTATAATAGCTTCCAATACATTTTGTTTCATTAGGCCATGTTGCGGCCAATACAAATTGAAAGACGTAGTTTAAACTGTATGTTTAGGATAACCTCAATAACGATTTTATGGATCATTCACATAGAATTATTAAGGTCTTTATATAGGTCATTCATAACTTGATAAGCTCAATTTAATATAAATCATATCAAAGATACCTTAATAAACGCTCTAGAGTCTAGTTTATTTATTTATTTATTTATTTAACACTTTATTGTTTGCACACCAAAAAATACAATACACATACAAGAGCACAAGATAGTAATACAAACAATGGGCGGCCTTATCGCTTTAAAGCGATTTCTTCCAGGCAACCCAAAAGAAGATAAGGATAGCACTCGAAATAAATAGGTACAGGCGTACAAAATAGCGAAAAGTTATGTACAAAAATATCAAGGCAAAATAAAATAACAAATACACACATAATTGACACAGCAAAGTCAAACGGTCAAATGACAAATCGAGGAAAGGAAGGAATAAGGAAGAAACAAGTTAGGACAGAAGATAGTAATTCTTAAGTGAATTTTTAAAAGAAGCCAGGTTGTCAGATTTTCTTATAGCTTGTGGGAGCGCATTCCAAAGACGTATAGCTGTCAACGTAAAGGATTTATGGTAGAAAGGGGAAGTGTGAGAAGGAGTGAGCAGAGTAAGAGTATTTGAGGAACGAAGTAAATGATTATGGGATAGATAGAGGAATTCAAAGTTACTACGGAGATACGAAGGAGCTGACGGATTAAACAGCACCGAGTACAGAGCAGAAAGAATATGAACATTCCGGCGAAGGGAGCCACTTGAGTTTGGAACGCAATTCGGAAACATGATCATATTTGCGTAGCCCAAATATGAACCTAATACATACATTTTGGAGACGCTCAAGTTTATTAAGTTGCTCCTCATTTAGGTCAAGATAACAGATATCGGCATAGTCAAGAATCGGCAGGAGTAAGCTGGTAGCAAGAGTAATTCTAGTGGACATAGGAAGAAAGTTTCTTAATCTACGTAGGCTACCAATCGTAGCAAATAACTTCTTACTTACATCAATAAGTTGCGGTTCCCAAGATAAACTGGAATCCATTAGAATACCTAGGTTTTTTACCACCTTGGAATACGGAATTGGAACTCCCCCGAAAGATATTGTAGGTAGTTGGGTTGGTTGGGTTTCGATTAGTGGAAAATTTTATTATAAATTTCGTATTCTACAAACGAGGGAAATAATAGTTATTGGCTACGTCATACATAGGCTCTACTGCAAAATTAGTTACCTATCAATTGTTGCAAAATTACTGGAATATGCTTTATGTTGCCTTAATTACAAAGTTAGTTACTGGGTATAAGTTGAAATCTATGCGCCTTTTTACCTTAATTTTGTACGAGTAAGTAGGTACTATGATATAACAGAATTCTGTACTGAATATTATAATAGATACCTCTATATAGTCTGCCCGTATTTCTCACCAGGAACCTCTTCCGTCCGTTTACAAACAGTACCTAGAAGCACCCGAAACTAATTATCAAATTATTGTTGCTCACTGGCTTTTAAAAGGCGTTAGTCGGGTAGGAAGCTCCGTCGTTTACTTATTCCCGCCTCGTATGCACAGTACACTAATTACACCCGCCGAAGTAGGTATAATCCACGTATAATGGTCCACCGACAAGTTTGACATTTTTGACCCCGAAAAACGAGCAGGCAGCATCAACCTTCAACTGTGAGCGACCTAGAACATGATACAATTTAGGAATTAAGATTAAGATGGTTAATCTCATTAGCAGTTAGCAGATGGTGATAGAATGTGAGTTGGTTAGTTGGTGAGTTGGTAAGTTTGTTAGTTGTTAGTCATATTCCAATAATTGTTAGTAAGAATTTCGTTCTAATTCGGTGAGAGATGCGTTGGTACGAGGACTGAGATGGTCGTCTCTTAAAATAATAACAACACATAGGTAGAATTAAGCTGGGTATGTGTTATTTCATACATCTATCATCCAGCAGGCCGAGCGACCTAAATAGAAAAGTGCAAATGTTAGGAAACCGATGCTACCCTATCGGCCAACTGAGCTTGGAAATTTAAAAAAATGCTCTTCGAAATCCGAAATACAGTAGTAGGAAATTTTACCCATTCGATTAACGGACATTATACATAGAAAATTGTGAAATTAACGATTTATGGAAAGTGTAGTAGGTACTGAAATTATTCCTACAATGTCCAAATATTTGTTTAGGTACATAATTTAATCAATATTAAAACTATACTCACGGATTAAACACAGAATCTCGAAAACTACTTGACTCATAAAGCCGAAAGCCAATGACATAGTTTTTGAGTAGGGTACGTCCGCGTCGGTTAAGAACAGATTTTGCGATATTCCATCCCTAAGGGTGTCAAATAGGGGTTGAAAACTCGTTTCATAATCCGTCGATTTTGAAGCAAACGGCATGAAAGTCAGTATTTGGTTTTCTGGTTAAAATGTTTCATGAAAGTTAGCATTTAAGAGAATAAAATAAGAATGAATTTTTTATTTCAATATACCTATTAGTTAAAAGTGCAGTCGCTTGGGCAGTCTTAGCCGTGTGTAACAGCTAGGAATCTATAATTATCAAGAACGATAACCTCATTAATAAGCAGATTCACTGGAGTGACGAATTCCAAGTACCTAAACCATTGGCTGACGGTCGTGACTCTATTATACGTTATGGCATTTAATTTATGATCAAAGCTGTCAATCAGAGCTATTTTATAGGTAGGATATCTAGATTAATTAGTAAACTAAGGCGGCCCCTAGACCTACAATAACATTGTACAATACTTTTATTGTACAATAAGATTGAAAGGCGCTCTGAATCCAAACGAGCAATTATATTGCACAATAATACGAACTGCACAATGTTTTCGTGTTCAGTCGGAGAATAGTATTGATCCCGTGTGCACCGTGCGGCAACATATCCGAACAAGATTTAGCTGCAGCTTTAGTGTTGTTGCTTGTGGCTAAACGTAAACGGAAACGAACACGTCGCTGGTCGAAAGATTGGTACAAGAAAAGGCAGAAATATACTCACGAAAATCTTTTAAAAGACTTGATGTTAACTGAGGAAGCAGACTTCAAATATTTTGTACGACTGAACTCTGAACAGTTTCAAAAGCTACTAGGATAGGTCACGCTATTGATTGAGAAAAAAATACAAACATGAGGGAAGCAATACCACCTTTTCACAGACTGAAAAATATTGCGCAATACTGACCCTACACGATGCAATAGAAAAATATGGTGCAATAAAAATTAAACTCGCTCAAACTTTCGGCCAATAATTGCGCAATCCTCAATATTAACCCTAAACGGTCAATTATATTGCACAATTTGCAATATTGCGCAATATAATTGACCGTTTAGAGGCCGCCTCATGCTATTTGAATTAATCAATCATTTTAGGTAAAGAGATACAATTGTAAGAGTAGAAGAAAGTATGAATTCAATTAATATGAATAAAATAAATACCTACGGTTTAATGAAAAGGAGAAAATCCGTTAGCAATTCAAATTACGTTTAACAAATATTTTTGGGTTTCTCATAAACGAGTATCTCCGAAACAAATTAGCAAATACCTAAAAATATAGAATGAATATCGGGTTTTAATAGGATTAGATCCAGAAATTTTATTCCAATATTAAAATATGTTGTGGAATACATTTGTATTTTTGATTTCGTTTTGTAAGTACTTATCTTTATTAAGATAAATGAAAACCTAATAGTAACCTGCTTACAAAATAGAGACACGCCGCACATCTTTCTTTATTAAGCTCTAACTACCAATCAAAAGCTTACGTGTTCGAACCGTGTTCCTTCTTTGTTGTAACCAATTTATTGGAGGACTATTTCTAGTAACCTTGGAATTGGCTAAAATAGCAATAACGAACAAACAACCCAGTCCTAAATGTCCACATTTACGAGAGCTTTATGTGATTTTAGGACTGTTGGCTTTATAAACACGTACCCAGTACGAAAGATTTGTATTTGCCTATTAATCAAGATTCTGTACCTGTACCTATGAAGTTTAGTTAATTTTAGTACTACGAGTATGTTTCTTGTTATAAGATTAAACAAAGCATTTTTTACTTTTAACACTTTTCAATATACAGGCTGTTCCGTAATGAATGGATAATACGGCACCTACGTGTAGAGAGCACCATGCCGGTTCAGATAAATAAATGTTATGTTCAGTAAAAGTCCTTCCGTTTCCGAGATATTCGACATTTTGAAAATTTTTAATATTGTTCTACCCTTCACCATTCTTTTTGGCACCAGGACTACAAATGAAGACATTTTTTGTAAAAAAAAATGTATGGTATTTTAGTATTATGTAGGTAATGAAGTAAATTAAGCTCAAATCTCTTAAATTAGAGCACATGTTTTGCTCTCTTGACAAATATGGGACAGTCAAGTGAATTTGGACGGTTTGGAAGCTCATTAAGGTAACAAACCAAATTTTGGAATTAAATTGTAGTATCATAAAAATAAGCTCTACCTCGTTTTAAAAGACAATAATTTCAAACTAAAGGTAGATATCCTGTAACATACCATTTCAGAATCTGGGTGAAATGGGCTAGTTTTTTTTTTAAATTGGCATTCAAGCCACCTAACATTTTTTTTAACCACGGCGGAGTATAAGTCAAGAATGAAATATGAAAAAACGTTAAGTTGGTATTAAATCTTAATTTTAAAAAAATCTGTGCTTTTGTTATAAAAATAATTGACGACATTCGATAGCACATCTATCCAGGAATACTATCCAAAAAACAGATACAAAAAATGTCTTCATTTGTAGTCCTGGTGCCAAAAAGAATGGTGAAGGGTAGAACAATATTAAAAATATTCAAAATGTCGAATATCTCGGAAACGGAAGGACTTTTACTGAACATAACATTTATTTATCTGAACCGGCATGGTGCCCTCTACACGTAGGTGCCGTATTATCCATTCATTACGGAACACCCTGTACATAGGTACTCCGTCATTTTATATTGTCATCGTTAGCGTATCGTATCGTATATTATAGCTAATACACTTGGTAACATTATTGTGGAATATAGTACCTACATTTAATTTTATGTATCGTTAGGAAATGCTCATAGAATGCAATAACTCTTTATATGGATACAATGTCTTCAATAGTTTGGCAAATCCCTTAGTAAATCTCGACAAGGCAACCTATGGCTCCAACTCTGAACCTAAACCATTCTGATTCATGTAACGATTGAACTAATGATCTGATGAATCTTTGTAGCATGTTAATGAGCTAATTTTTCTTGTAATGCTTGTTCAAGGTAGGTATGTGCATAGAAATACTGTAAACATAGTAATCGGAGCACGATCCACCACAGTATTTCAATACCGATTGATGTGTAAAATGTAATTGCAAACGCGCCAACGATTTGATTGAAACCTTGTATTCAGAGCAGTGAGAATTGGTCCTCATTTGACAATGAATTTTGGATGTAGGTATGTAATGATCATACCTCGATTTAGATTCAGATTTCAGCAAAGAGAGATCTCTCAAGCGGTCGAGCTCCGTCTGACTCACTGTCGGAACTGGTATATAGGTAGATATGCGAGTGGTGTACAAATCTTCGATAGAGTGATCACCTTCCATCTATCTATCCACCCATCTCTTTTTTGTTCTTTATCTAACTGTTGGACAAAGACCCTCGTTTCTTCTATAAAAGCAACCCGGTTTTATCTACTCTAGGTTATCACCGTTAATATTGCCAAAATTTATTGTTAAAAGTCCGATTCGCATTATATCACCTGACTATATCCAGCTTTCCAAAGCACACGAGATAAAATATTTTAAACTTTTGGTGACATTATTTGTCTCTAAGAATCATGTGAAACAGCGTCAGCTGTATAACACGAGTACCTATTTAATTATGTGCTTAAATTCTCTTATTACTTTACCGTTGTACTCGTCTCTGTTTGGTAGGTTCTCCTCCAACGAGCCACAGAGAACTGTGTTCGCTATTTAGGTACCACCCTCTTGCTCTAGTCAGATGACAAACGATCTGGGCCCTGATTTAGCTAATTTATAAATGTCTCATTCAATGGCGTCTCGATTGAATAGTTTGACACATTCCGTTTACAAAATTGAATAGTTTGACTCATTTTTGGCACATTTCGTATACAGAATTGAATAGATTGACACATTTTGGCACGTTCTGTACCTATACAAAATTACAAATAAAATTTTGACACATTTTCGGTACATTCCGTAAACAAAAAGTGTCAAACTATTTAATCCAGACACTATTGAAGGGTTATAAATTAGCAGAATTGGGGCCCTGTTATGTTCCAGCTGCGTCTTTGGTGTAATGTAACTAATTGTGCTACTCTTCATCGAAAAGTGTGACGATCGCTGGCTAACCATAATGGCATGAAATTGTTCGGCAAATTATACCGATTTTAATTGAATTTGTTTACGGATTGACATTGACATGACGCTTGTATCATTAAAAATCCTTTAAAGGGCGCATGGTTTATGCCCGAGTGGTTTAATTCAATTATTTTTGTAGGTACCTGTAATACTAAATCCAACGAAGGTCTAAAGCCTTTGGGCGGCCGAATGGCTACATTAGTAGCCAGATTAGACTAAAAATTTATCTTATATGTAAGAAATCTATACTAATATTATAAACAAGAAGAGTTTGTGTGATTTTTTGTTTGAACGCGCTTATCTCATTAACTACTAGTTCAAATTGAAAAAATATTTTTGTGTTGAATAGTCCATTTATTGAGGAAGGCTATATAACATCACGCTTTGAATAAAAGGAGCAGAGCAAAAAGTTTCGCGAAGCGAAACGAGGGCGTCTACTTAATAATATAATTAAATTATGTTGCAGGACGACGTCTGCTAGATCAGCTACTTAACAATGTACTTGCACGGTCAAGGGTAGTTTTTGTGAATGCGTGTGTGAAGAAGTGAATGAGAATTATTGCAATTCTGTAACTTTTTCAGTCGTGCAAAGGCGGTGAGAAACGTAAGGGGCGAGCGTATATACATAATTATTAATCTATGAGCGAGCGCGAGGCACGACCCAAAGCATGTCATTCATAACATATACTTAACTGATCGAGGTGTATAAGAATCGACATAAAAGTCGCCGGGCCATGAGCGCTTTATACATTGCAAGTATTCTACATACATTCCTAGTACGCAATATACGTACTCGTGTATCTAACAGAATTCGTGATGAAAGCCTTGTATCACTATCAGTAGGTAAACACGAGCTAGCGGATTACATTTACAGCCTAATCCATAACAACATTACTCACATCCACCTACTTGCTTCTATCACCTATAACAATATTACCTCGTTGGTTGGTTAAACATAATAAAGGTACGTCCTATCTTGTTGACGTCTCTTTGATATGCATCTACTGTCTTCTTGAACAATATAGTATTTTACAGTGGTTAATCCAAACTAATATTAGTTACGCGAAAGTAATTCTAACTGTCCGTCCGATTGTTTGTTAGTAGCACTTTTATTACTGACTGTACCTTCATACCATTTTAATAATTTTGGGATTCGTTTATGACTGGTATTCGTTCGGAATAGAAATTCACTGGGATAATAAACTAATACCAGTGGTATTAGTTTTTTGGTATTAGATCGGAATAGGCCTTGTATACAATGAAGAACAAAATAAATATTATGTTACAGAAGTAGGTACATACCTACTCTACTCAAGTGTTATCTTTAGTCAATATTTTTAATTTGTATCTATGTATGTAATCTATATGTATGTATGTAATCTATCTATGTAAATAATAAGGTATTTTATATTTACAATTTTTAACTAAGATATAATGTCAAGTGCGAGTCGGTCTCATGTCCATAGCGCTATTATTAACTCTAATATTTGATCAATATGAAGATTGATTTCAGAATTCCGATTACTTATCATTCCTTAAGTTAAGCCATGTCAGTGGCCTTCGGGCGGAAAAAAATTTAATTTACCCAAAACTAATATTAAACAGTAATAGGTACAAATTATACCTAATTATGACACTTCAGATATTCCAACAACAAAAATAATCAATATTATTTATCAGCAAAGCCTTTCAAGAGAACTAATTAATTTCCATTTAATAAACTGGATAAATACAACATTTTATTCATTAAAAGTATTCCGAGAAAAATGTAGGTATGTAGGTACGTAAAAGCAAGAGGTACGGTGGGCCAAGTAAGTGGTGTACCAGTTTTCATTCAGTTTCCTAGCTATCAAAAGTTACATCAAAGTTCATAGGAAATATCACTGAAAGAGACGCATAATAATGACGTAAACCTAATTGTTGAGAATACGTACATCATATGTCACATTATAGGTGCAAGACATTTTAATCTTTATTAGAAACGGATAATGCATTAATTTGTTCAAAGAAGATTTAAATATTCTGAACAAAAGCATAAGAACTATTTCAATTGACAAAATAATTCTTTTTAAAAAGAAAATTGACATTTGACATTTAAGTCCTACAACGATCTTTTGGCGCGTGAATGACGTGTGAGTGACAGAGACAGTGCCTTACAGTTTGCCTTACCTATATGGCACTGTCTCTGTCACCCTCACGTCAGCCACGCGCCTGAAGCTCCTTGTCCCTGTTTAAGCAAGTAATGTAATAGAAATTGGCTAAGTGCGAGTCGAACTCGCCCATGAAGGGTTCCGTAGCAGCAAGTAACATAATATAAAAAAATATTCGAGTAAGTAGATTGAATGAAAGGTAAGTTGCGGTTTACGATTTATGACGTATTAAAAAACTGCTTACTAGATCTCATTCAAACCAATTTTCGGTGGAAGTTTACATGGCAATGCACATCATAACATGTTTTTTTGTTTTATCATTCTCTTATTTTGGAAGTTACAGAGAGGGGGGCACATATTTTACCACTTTGGGAGTGCCTCTCGCGCAAAGTATTCAGTTCAGAAAAAAATGATATTAGAAACCTCAATTATCATTTTTGACGACCTATTCATAGATATTCCACACGTATGGGTTTGATGAAAAAAAAACTGTTAGGGTTTCAGTTCTAAGTATGGGGAACCCCCACGGTTTATTATTTTTGTGTGAAAATCTTAAAAGTTCACTAAATATACCTACTTACCAAGTTTCCGACGTCAATGGTTCTATCAAGTTTAAACTAAGAACAAAACAAATGTCACGTATTTATAATCGGATAAAGATGGCAATAAAAGTTGTCAAATCGATCTGCAAGCGAAACTAACCTTTATCACCTATGAATCTGCAAACGGCATTCAACCTTAGGGTGGTAAACCAATTCTTTGGCCGACCGTACCTACTAAAAGCATTCACTTAATTACGGCAGGGTAGGTATTAAAATCCCTTTGTTTTTCTCTAATCTTGTTAGGATCTTGGGGAAATCGCGGATTACACTCTACTAAGTGAAATAATTCATCAATGTTCGCAAATGAACTTCGAATCTGAAAAACAAAAACACCAAGTCAAAGAAAATAATGAGTCGAAATTAGAAAATATACAGCTATTTTTAATTTCAGAACATCGATGTAAAATAATAAAATGATAATCACTGTTTCAGAAATATAAAATTTTAGATAGGTACTGTACTCAAGTAGGACTATGGATATCTACAAACACTGTAATTTACAGATCATTTAATACCTACATATATTATCTACAAATATACTGTATTTAATATAATATTTCTAGGTATTCATACTCTTGCTGATTTAGTGGAAATTTGGTATAGAGGTAGTTTTCAAACCGGAAAAGTAGGTACACAGTACAATAGTTTCTATCTCGGAAATATTTTATCTTGGTGTACCTACTTTAACAAGTATTTTATTTTCTTGTGGGCGAAGCCACAAGAACTAGCAAACTACATATTCTTAAATATAAGACTTCAAAGGTCACAGTAACGTTGCTTCAATGTTAGATAACTTCCAGCATCAATATAAGTTTTCCCTGACAGAAAACAGGTCCGTTACAACGTACGAATTTATGTATGAACATAGAAAGCTGCCGTACAGTTTTTTTAATAGGAATATAACTTTCACGGGGTTAAATCTATATAAACAGGCTTTGTTACCGATACACAGACAATAGATAATAAATTGATATTATAAATTGATATTATAAATTAAAGATATAATAAATTGATATTCGAAAAATTTAAACACACACCTTTGGTTTGAAGTATTTATGGAGAACGCTCAGCTGTGCAGGTTTCCTTACGGTGTTTTCCTTCCCCGAAGCAAGCTATACCTAATTAAATTCTAGTACCGTAGTAGTGGTGTACGGCTATCTTTGCAGCTTAATTGTTAATTATAAATTAGCAAAATGCAGCAATTGTAGCTTACCGTCTTTCAGTATAAAGAGCACAGGTCGCCCCTCGAACAAGTGGACAGAATATGACTTGACAAAGACAGGGATTCAGGTTCAGAGAGCTCAGGACTGGTCGGCATTTTGGTAACCAGGGGCCGGCAGGTGAAGACTATGCCCAGCAGTGGACTTCCAAAGGCTGATAGATATCACGAATAGGAAATTTCTTTCGGAATAAGATGTAAAAGTAAATAAGGTGGTTCTATAAATTCGTACCTATTAAATAATTTTCTAACGTGTTTAAGCAGTGAAGGTGTAAGAAAATAAAATGTCTAACAATCAATAAATTGTTTGAAAAACCAAGAACACGCTTTTAGAAAACTAAGTTAATTATAAATGCAAAGCGATAAATTTAGTCACTGGGCTATTAACCGTTATATTTAGAATTATACTCTGTTTGTCCGTAGAGACCTACAGACCTCCGCCTACGAACCAAGATAAAAATAATACCTTTATTTTGCCAGAAAGCTTCTCGACTGCCGGGTCAGTAGTTTTTAATATGGATAAGTGTCTAAGTCCAGTCAAAATAAAAATTTGAGTAAGACAAATTCGCATAGAGCTGAAAATTGGTATAGACGTTGAATAAGTCATTACCAATGAAATGTCAAAAGTCCCCATCGATCCTATGTGTGCAAAAATTTTAATTCAAGGTCAAAGGTCGCAAATTCTGGTTTTTCCCATTTTTCTCTGAAACCAAAAGTATTATCGTAAAAATAGGTTAGACAAAAGTTGTAGATCATACAATTCTCTACAACAATTGTCTTTATAATTTTTTTCATACGAATCACCATTCGCGAGATATATGTAGTATAGATATATAGATATATAGTGGTGTGGAAATGTGTGCATATTATGAAGAATATAAGTTTTTTAACTTTTAAAATCGCGATATTATGCGAATTTGTCCTACGTTACAGGTTTTTTCTGTCTATTTTGACTAGATTATAATGTAAGTCAATTTGTGTGCTTCGAACACCAAAATGAAAATCATTTTAACCACATTATTAAATTTAATCAAACCGTTGCTCAGATTAATTCCATACCTGTCGCAGTTTAGGGGCGATGGATTAGGGATGAAGCCTTAAGGTAATAAGATAATGTTTGACAAATTTTTAATACAGGATGATTGTTTTATTTCTACTCTAATTAAGTTTATTAAGTACTTACTTATGTTTCCTCGTTATTACTTTACTTTTACTTTATGTTTACCCATTTACTTATTACTACACTTCGTTATCTTTACTTAATTAAGTCTACTTATACTCTTTCTCCCTTATTAAATCTGCGTAGACTGCGCATATATTAATATACATTATTATAAGTAACTGATTTATCAAAACAGAAAGAGAATAAGTTCAACAAGTTATACAATAAATAAATTGTAAAATTTCTTAGTCAAAAGGACACAACTTTTTAAATAAGTCAAGTTTATAATGGAGTAAGTATGTAACTTCGGGTAATATGGCACACCATAAGCCTTTTTGGGTATAAAATACGAATTTTTTGAGATCAATTATTATTAATCTTTATCGGTTAAATCAGTCCTTTGAACATAATAGTAATCGTCAATTATAAACATATAGTTATTTACTTCAAAACATAACGTAGGTACATAACCTGTTTTATTGTTCCTTGAATAATGTTATAAATTAAACTTGGTAGGACAATATACCTAGCCTAGGGATATTGTTTCTTTTTCAAAAAGTCTTGTAATTCGTTTTTGTATGGCAATGAAGTAAGCAATATTATGCAGCCTTTCTGCGTTTAGTAGCTTTCCTAGATGCTATTTCTGGTATCGGAGAAATTTGAAAAGTTAGGATCTCTTGAAGTCGATGGTTTTGGTAACCTGGTAATGGAAACCATAGCTTGTCCAAAACATACAGGACTTTTTCTCGCCTCTTGAAGCGGAGCTAACATCAGTAGCTATCGCATCACTCATTACACGTGCACATGGGTAATGTTATATCACCAGTATAACAGTACAATATGACATGGTAGGCTATATTGGCCAACTGCGTAGTAAGCCATAATGGCCGTTGGGGGCATTAGTGACGAATAAAATTCTAACTTAAAACAAGTACCTAAACTATGCGCTTAAAAAATATTACTTCGTCATTAATTGATAGTTTACCTACAAAACTGTGTAATAGCAAATAAAAAAATGATTATTCAAAGAACAAGAATGCGTGAAACTTACTCAAAAATAACATCAGATTCGATCATTTTCGATCATCGTATAGGTACACCGGACATATGCGTACTCGCCGCAACACAGGGATCGACTGAGGGGGTTAAGGGAAGGGGCGCAGACAATATGGCGAATATGTATACCTCAGGTGTTGATTGATTTCGAAAAAAATAATACTGGCCATATTGGCCGACTAGGCCATAATACCCGAAATTACTCTAATTAAATTATTCGATTGACATTGCTACAGTCAATCTGGGTAACTTTGATTTCTTGGGGTAACTTTGACAGTCCGATCCCAAAAAAGTTTTTTATTTTTTACGTGAAAACCATTTGGCGCATAAAATTTATTTTTTACATTTTGTGTACATAAAAAACCTCGAAAATACAGCGGTAATGTATCAAAGTTACCCCGATTGACTGTACTTCCAGTGACAAATTAGCTCTACTCCAAGTTATAAAAAGAAGTAACTTGGTTCCTGAGTTTACGGGTATTCGGTTTCACAAAAGACTGCAGGAAAATCTACGATCACGCTCCAATTACGGTAAGGACCGGGCTGGGATTAATGTAATAATTTTATCTAATAATTGTATCTAAATCGTTTAGATACATTCGATAACGTACTGTATATATTTGTGTTATGTTTGTATGTCTATGTCACGTTCATTCGAAATTCAATTTACTATATCAACGACTTGGATTGACGAGTAAGTCTCTAATCATTGTTGTGGCGCATTTGTTTACCTAAGTGGTAATGTATGTAACATTATAATAAAATCCCTTGGCATGAGGTTGTAAATGGCACGTACTGCTCTCTTCTGTAATATAAATATCGACACTATAATTATCTGCAGCTGAGCCGCACAACAACAGACCATAGGAGATTACACTAGACTAATATAGACTAATGTTGCCGTTTCTACGTCAGTGAAGATCTTAACTGTCTTAACAGCGTACACAGAAAAACTATCCCCCGACAAGGCTTCGGAGGGAACCATAGGGATCACATTGCAAAAGATAGTAAGGCCTAAAAAGGCCGTTTTTAGCTTCAATACTTCTTTATTCAGAACAATTTGACTGTTTAACAACCAATTATAAAAATATTTAATTATTTGGTCAAAAATAATTTTCTAACGGTTGTGTTTTTTGTAAAATATCAAGTAAACATTATATAATATATATCAGCTTCTAAAAATATCGAAAACAATAATTACCCTAAGATGTCTAAAGATTTTATTCAGCGTACAAGTTTATTACGAAAGGATACATTACTCAGGCAACATTTTAAGGAATGCTTGAGTGATTAGATAAATTTGAATCCAGCTGAGGCTAACGCTTTACGAATTTATTAAGGCAAGCTTTAAATACGAAATTTGTGAAAGGTATTCCTATTGAAAGACTTAATATTCATAATTTCGGAAAATTGTCGTGAAGCTTGTGGATTACTTTTAAATTTAGCAAATGAAATGGTAGATATTATATACCGTTATCAGTTATATATCACGCCTAGTGTACATGTATATACCACGTTAGGTATCTTGGCTTGCTATTTTTAAGTTCGACCGCTCTTGTTGTTGGTATATCCATTTTGAAAGTCTGAACACTATGAAATGCAACAAATTAAAATTATTATTTCGTAGTGAAACATCCGCGGCGGGTTAAACCCGTAGTAGTGAAAAGTTTCTTGGAACGACTTTCGAACCAACAACTCTATTCGTGAGGAACTCGGCATCAAGCAGCGTCTGTCTTCCATCGAACAAGCACGCATTCTCACTTTCTTCGGGCATGTCTCTAGACGGGATGATAGTCCGTCGATTGAACATTTAGTGGTCCACGGCAGAGTAGAGGGCACTAGAGGACGCGGCAGATTACTAAGAAGATGGACTGGCCAAGTCAGAGACGTGTTGAACGAACCTCTGCATCAATGCACGAAGAAGGCAGCTGTAAGAAAGGAGTGGAGACGTTTAGTTAAGCGTGCCACAACCCTCCAATGACGACCACGACCGTTCTGCCAAGAACGTAACGACTAAGAAGAGTGAAAAAGGCGACACAGAAGTAGTCTAACTTCGGCAGTTTAGGCAAAATAATAAGTCTATTTTTGCGCGATTGAAAGGAGAACATCAGATTTGGGCCTAGAGCGAACAGCTTGTTCAATACCCTCAAATGGTATTACATATTTTAATACATCCATTTCATATTTAAAAATCTAGTTACATCATATCATTAAAATATTATAATTTCAATTCCCATCATTTTCCGCAAAAACAGAATATGTGCAACGCAATGTGGTAACAATATCCTCGATCTAAATAGCGATGTCTCCTGCATGTTCATATTCCAGGCCCAAGGTCCTTAAGAAAGTTGCTGATCTCCTTTTGACGGTAGGGTACAGACACGAATCAGCTCGACTCCTACTGAATGTTCTTGAGAATACCTATCATCAGAACGTGCAGCGCAATACCTATAGCTGTCCGGCGTAGGTACCTCGTGGCGGTACGCTCACATTCAAATATTCTTAGTATTCGTAGATAAATCCACTATTTTGTATGTACGTTGACGTTGGCGTCGCCACGTCCCGATGCGCTCCTAATTTATTATCAACCTCTCTTCCTATTTAGCTCAGCAACATCTCTCTGTCGCCTGACGGATTTCTAATTCTAACCAGCTTATTCGGTATAAACTATTATGGTACCTATACGTTGCGATATTCTTTTGGAATCGCTTGTGGCAAACATTTTTTAAGCGCGGCAGTAGCCATAAAGCCATAGTTCCCGGTAATTATAGCCAGTAATTATAGTCCCGGTAATTATAGTCATATTCGAGATCTTAGGGCGGCATGAATTCTTCCAAGGCTTGGCTTTTAAAAAATTGCTGTGGCTAAAGTAAAGGAGGTATTTGATTGAATTTTTTTTTGGGGGCTTAGGTAATAATTAGGTACATAAAATTAAATTTATTGTTTTATGGTGGTAACCTCGTTGTATAAGAGCCTATGATATTACTAGTCACTTTTAAAATTACATTAAGTAAAATATCTAATAATAATACTTGATATTTTGTCTTAATAAATTCTCAACACTGCAATTACTAGAGCTGAATTGCACACAATATTCCGGTACGCTGTAATAAATGCCCGCAAGTGTTTTAAAGTAACTGTATCAGGGGTTTCTGAATAAGTGCCAGGCACTGAGAAAGTTACTTTGGTTCCACTTCCACTAATATCGAGTTCTGTTGAATCATTTATTAAATCTTTATGATAAAATCCCCATCCAATTCAATCAGGACTCTTAAATTGACATTCTCTTTGGCTCACATTTACATTCTAGTAGATTGTATAAATAAGATTCAACGAAAAATATATCTGTTAGGCCCTTCTCACACTACGCTGTTTATTAGCTACGCGACTGCAACGCAATCCAAAATTCGCTGTATCTGACACTGTTCACTAACAGGAGACGCATCGTAGACGCGTCGCTTCTTTACTTGGAAAAAACTTTTTGTTGTAAGCATCAGACTTGACCATAAAAACTTAAAATACAGTTAAAAGTGAATGGCTTAATTGAGTCCCTTAAACGTTTCCAAACTAGGTAATTCCTAACTTAATTGACAGAAAGTTACACTTATATTGTAAAGAGGTAAAGTTTGTGACAACGTAGGCCCAAGAACTTGATCAGGGTAGAACGAGGTCGTCTTTCAGCGTCTTTTGGTCGACACTGTCACTCCAAGTAAATTTTCTTTCAGTTTTGTAGTGATCAAGATCTCAAGAGGTTGTTACTCGACGTCTAGAGCAACCGCTTCTCTCGCGCTCTGCAAGTAGTGATGAATATTCATTATAACTTATGGATATTTTATGAACTACCTACTGATCAGATGTCGTTCAGACGAGTTTATATCGGACTACACAACAAGTACCTCTAAAACTAATAACTCAAAAACTACTCGCCCGATGGCGCTCAAGTCAACACATGTATGTAGGTACATAGGTGTAAAGTTCTCGTCACTACAAATAAATCGAGCCCTAACACTAGATAACTGCAGTAAATCGTTGAGGAGTTCCCTCGACTGTCTGTTTAACTTCATCAGATCGACTCCACACCTTCATAAAATTGTAGCGCTTTAATGTACTTACGAAAATAGTAACAAACACACTAGTCGTCGCTACAATTTTTGAAAGTTCCCCTCGATTTCTCTGAGATGCCATCATCAGATCCTGGTGTCCTTATCACCGTACCCCACTACGCATATCTACTTTCCAACAAAAAAATAATCATTAAAATCGGTCCATAAACAACGAAACGAAAGCATATACATTATACGAATTGAGAACCTCCTTCTTTTTTGAAGTCGCGGCTAATAAAGAATCATCAAAATCGGTTTACGTAGTACAAAGTTATGAGGTAACAAACACAACAAAACAGAAGAAGAAGAAGAAGAAAGAAGAAAAAAGGAAAAACACTGCGTATATTTTTTACATTATTTTTATATACTGTTGCAAAAACATGTCCACTGCTGGACATAGGCCTCCCCTATTTGCGCCACTCTGATAGGTCCTGCGTCTTCTGAAGCCAGTGGATGGACGCTGTCTTCTTCAGCTCGGCAGACCACCTGGTCAGGGGGCGTCCTATGCTCCTTTTTCCGAGACGGGGCGTCCACTCGAGGAACTTTCCTCTCCAATTGTTATTGGTCCTGCGAGCTATATTGCTGGCCCATTGCCACTTTACTCGGCTAATTATTTGAGCTATATCGGTTACCCTCGTTTGCCTACGAATCTTATCATTTCTGATTCGATCACGTAGAGAAAAAGCGAGCATAGCTCTCTCCATAGCCCGCTGCCCTACTTTTGAGCTTTTGGATCAGGCCAATTGTGAAGCACCTTTTACGCCTTACGGCACTCCAATAGGGGTAATTTCCGGAACGGCTGACCAAATTTATAGGAATTTTACTGGAGATAACGGAGGTAGTGGAGCAACATATTGTCTACGTTTGATTTCGGAACGCCCGCGGGATCGGAATATACGTGGAAGTAGCGGGCACAGCTAGTTCATCGTAATTCATCGATAAATTCATGGAAGTGTTCATACGTGTTTTCCAAATTTGTAAACGATAAGAAGAATATCAATAATTTCTTTAAAGTATTTGACTGTAATAAACCCTGTAATCAATTCTGCTGTAACAAATCGTATAAAAATATAATCTAAATCTAATTGATAAGATATGGCGAAAATATATTTGGAACTACCTAATTTTAAGCTGTTGGTGATATTTGAAATAGGCCTGGAAATATCAATTTTTTACAAAATATCTATGAGGTGGAGGTAATTTAAGTAGACACAATAAAACAATGTACATAGTTAGACATAGATTTGATACACATGCGAATCGGCCTGAAAATTACTTTAAGTTAAGTTCTCTTGGAAATTAAAGCTCTCTTGGTATCTTAGGTAAATAGGGAATATGCATGTCATTCAAATTTAAGTAAATATTTTTTGTACAGTCGTTATCGCTAAAATAATGATATCTGTCACATTATTTTCTATTTAATCTTTTTAAAATCACTAAAATAAATTTATAAAAAGTGCAAATTTTACGAGGCAAATTTAAAATGTCAAAACGCAACGCTATTAGTTAGACATTGGCGTGACGTCATCCTTCGCGATGGACATGTCAAAAACATACTAGAACTAGCTGTTTTCATTTATATTTCAGTTAATTTGATTGCTTTCAGAGTTTATCGTATACTTCTTGCGTGATTTTTGTTTGTTAGTGGTGTGTTGAATGACTAACAATGTCTGAAAGTGGATTTCAAAAGGCGCAGTCGGATAATCTTCCGAAAATTGATGCTTTCATGATAAGTTCGTACTTCGCCTCAAATAATGATTTTACATCAGCTGAAATCAGGGGAGTCAAAGCTTTTAATTTAGGTATATGGTTCTCGTACAGTTTTTCTATGTAATTCATAAAAGTCTTTAACATAACCTGTAAAGATTTAGCCATTTACCTTCTACATACAAATTATACTATATCCTTCATATCACATTTTAGGAATAAATGGTTGTTAATAAATAAATCCGTGTTTGGGAATACTTTATAATCAAATCTGTTTTTATCCCAAATCTGAACGAGAATCTTACAACAACTTTTCAAGGTTTGTACTTTTGTAAGCCAAATTAAATTTTTCATCCATACTTCCGTTTATGAAATTAAACTAGAAAACGTAAATTTAATACTATAAAATACTCTTTCTCAACCTCGCTCATAACCACTTGTTAGTAAACAACTCCAACCTGACGAACGATGACGTTACCATAGAACGCGCCAAAAGGGCGGCGTTTGAATCGGCCTTATGTCATTGCAATTTACATTAAATAAACTAGCGGCACGCTATGATGGCCGGTTTGACGTTTGTCCGCTCATGAAGTTCCGTATTAATTGATAACGACTTTGAAGGAAATAATTGTATTACTTTATTGACGATAGTGATGTGCAGAGATTCATAAATTTTATCGAATGTAGTTTTAGGTTTAGGACTCAAAATTTATTTATTAAATTGATTTCTAAAATGTATACAAGTGTAGAAAAATCAGTTTGCACCATTTAAGGGGTGAATGTACTTGTGAATATGAACAATTTTCACTATGTGGACAAACCTCTGAAATCGCAAAAAAATATCAGCTGTTTCATACAAAAGGTAAAATTTTTATTTTTATATGATATATACCACAACTCGGCATTTGGTTTTCTAAATTGAAAATTTTTAAAAATGGAATCTAATACGATCGTCACATAGGATCGCTGGCTAGCACAACTACTACCTCCGGCAAACTCGCGTCAATGCTCAATGCAAAACAAAGCAGTTTCGAATTGACGTTGCTTCGAAAAGTATAAACTGTCAGTGCAATGCGATTGTGATATAGTTTTGACCTGGCTTTGGATTTCAAATATTGATACTGCATTACTGTTGACCCTTGCTCGTTAATTTGGACTCTGTTCAAGCCCTTTGTTGTGGATTTCGTCGATATGACCGAACGTACGCAGAGAACTGTTCTAAATAGTCAGACACGTGAGTTCGTAATACGCCTTCGTAACTATTTCGATCGTGAAGCTCAAAATGGAGGGCCAATTTTACCTATAACGTCAGTGGTTGAACGCGTAGCTGATGCGCTTAATATTGGACAACGAACTGTTAGACGGATAACTAAAGAAAAATATGGCGAGACTGGCACAGAAGAAAATAAACTTCACACACCAAAAAAGAGAAAACGAGCAAAACCAGTCGTAGGCATCGATAGCTTTGATGCCGATGCTATCCGAAGACATGTTTACGGCTACTATTTACAGAAGGAGTATCCAACAAGAAAAAAGTTGGTGCATTCACTGAAGGAAGCTGGATTATTCTTCGGTGGGGAAAGTTCTTTAACGAAGATTTTGAAGACCATTGGATTTCGATACAAAAAATGTAACAAACGCAAAATATTGATGGAAAGATTTGATATAGCGATGGCAAGGTATACTTTTTTACGGCAAGTGAAAGAAATCAAAAATTGGCAAAATGTTGTGTTCTTGGATGAAACATGGCTTAATGCTATGCTAACCATACTGTAGGCCGTTCTTGGAACGATGACACAGCAGCATCTACTTCCAAAGTTCCTGTAGGAAAAGGATCGCGACTTATAATTTGTCACGCCGGAACCATCAACGGGTTTGTCGAAGGTTCTCTCATGGCTTTTGCGTCAAAAACCACTGGAGACTATCATGAAGACATGAATGGAGAAAAGTTTACTGAATGGTTTACCTCAATGTTGTGTAGCCTCCCTGAACCATCTATTATAATTATGGACAACGCCCCATACCACTCGATGCAAATTGACAAGCCACCTGCCCAATCCCAAAAGAAAGCTGATATCGTCGCATGGCTTCGTAAAAATGGCGTAGATGCAAACATGAATATGTTAAAAGCGGAATTAGTACGTCTTTTAAAAGAAAACAAACCAACCAAGATCCGATACGTCATTGACGAAATAGCATTAGAACATGGGCACAGAGTTATACGGTTACCGCCTTACCATTGTGAGTATAATGCGATTGAGTTGGTGTGGGCTCAAATTAAGGGATATGCTGCAAGACACAATACAGAACCCCCATTTACCACAAAAAAAATGCTAAAATTATTAGAAGAAGCTTGTGAACATGTGACTAAAGGAGACTGGGAAAAGGTTGTGAATAGAACTGTTAAATTAATAAGGGAAGATTATGAAAGAGATGTGAAAATAGATAATATTATAGAAAACGAACATATAATTATTAATGTAGGTGATGATAGCAGTGACGACAGTGAAAATAGTAGTATGGACGAATCTGATTAATTATGGCCTTTTGTGGCACCTTTTTTGGTATCTTTTGTATTCATATGTTTCTTGTGTGCATATAAAGTATGTATATTCATTTTCATTCAAATATTCAGTTCGTTCAAATAAATTAAATAAACATTTACATTTTTGTTTTATTAAACCTATTTAATCAGGTACAAAAACAAAACTTAATTGTTTTTTGTTCGAGAATAAATTGACATTCCACATCACTGTTGTAATGTGTCAAACCGGCCATCATAGCGTGCCGCTAGTGTAATTTAAAATAAACTTGGACTTTCCCATGACTCGTATATTTTTTTACGGTATTATACTAACATAAATGAGCTATAAAAACAATAAAAAAAATCATGCATATTCCCTATTGCTTCCTGCCTTGTTTTGTAGCGTAACAAAACAAAACTCTACCTAATTGATATTACAAAATACGTTAGTAATAAGATGGGATAACATTATATCGATACAAGCTGTAAAAGTAGAAAGTGGACTAAACAAACCATGTTAAGTATATTTTGTACAAACTTATGTCTAATTAAATATCCATAAGGGAATAAAAAAGCAGAAAATTTTATAATTTACATTAATTTTATTAGTAAAACAATTTAAACAGGATTTCATTCTTCAAATTATGGTATACCTTTACACTTTTTTAGAGGTTACACTTTTTTAGAGGCGACCATCTCAGTCCTCAGGGGTTATAACGAGACTCATTGAGTCTAGTTCTGGGTCGGTCACAATAATTGTCATGGGCGGCAGCGGAAGGTGGTGCTGCATGCTCGTTTTCTATCTTAATTCCATAAAAAAACCTATCTATCTGTAAGTAAATTTTTGAATGGGTGAACAGGTTGAAGTAAAATAAACACAGATTTCTCTTATCTCAATATATTAGGTACATTCATCTTAACCATTATGGTCTCTGATATTTATTGCTATGGCTGTTGATAGTGCCCAATATCTATTTTATACGAAGATAAATTGAATCGTCGAGCCACCGTTGTCAATTGATGCCCGTAATAACAAAGGAATTACCGATATGTGGCAAAAGGAAACGAGGGACCCGCTTTATTACTTCACATTTCACAGTCGCTTTGCGAAGAAGAGGGTATTAGAAAGTCAGCAGTCGGAATAAAACTATACCTGAGGTGCCGAGAATATGGAATTGCCGTTTGCTACTTCCAACTAGCTTATTAGCTGTGCTCACAGTTCAATTTAGCTTGTGAGCAAAACTTACTTACAGCATTTTAAATTACAAACATTAATGGCCCACTACTGAGCACGCGTCTCTCCTCATTATTGAGGAGGCCTAGAGCATACTCCACCACGCTGCTCCAATGCGGATTGGTGGAGGTAATCTGCAGTACACCTTAATCAAATGGCCGCAAAGCTGGCATAGTTGTGGGATGCAATTAAGCTATATCGACCGCGAACGCAGTGTAGGTAACCTGGAGATTGGAGGCTTGGTGTCCTTTAACCGTTCGTCAGTTTGTCTGTTCTTCGGTACAATAGGTACCTACAACTATTAGAAACGGCGTAACCAAATATCTTTACACGCACTACCATTTCAAGACTTGTTTACTCGTACATTTATATACGCATATGGCCGACGGAATTGTGGTATCCTAGCAATGTTTTATAGAAGTGATCTTGTTTTTACGAACGACATGATATATTGGCCGGTAAGAAATATTTACAGCTTTCTCTATTTGATACGAAGGTACTCGGGATCGTAAACATGTATTGTAAGTCTCGTTTCGGTAGGTAATATATTCTTGTAATACGTGTCCTGGTGTAAATATATCTCTTAATCTATAAAAAAATCAATAAGAACTTTCCATTGTTTTTAAATTTTACGTAGGTACTATTTTGCTTAATTTACAATTTAAGTATAAAACAGTAAGCTTAATTTCCCGTTCTTTATTATAATAAATATAATTGTAATTTTGTTGTTTATAATTTTTAGTATGAAATAGGGTGAAATTATAAAAAAATTATATAATTAAAAAACGAATAGAAGAAAAATAATAGAGACCTACTTAAATAAGTACATCCGTATTTGTATATTTCAGGCTTTTTGAAATTAATTTAAACCGTCAATTAATCAACTTCGTTTGGCCTAAGCTAACTCTTTGAAATAAACTAATTTTAAACAAGTTTTACTTTTCCGAAACCACTTCAATTACAAGATACTTTATAGGAATTACGGGCGACAAAGTTGTTTAATTTAGATATCTAAGTAGGTAGATATCTAGGTAGGCAGGTAGTATCTGTGGGTCTCAATTAATTAATCCCATTCGGTATTAATGCCTAAACCGGTAAAACCAGAAGCCTTTCCCCTACCTGTACCGATTTCATTTCCGATTAGCGTACAGTGACATAGGAGGGATCTGGTAGCAACGATATTTTAATAAATTTAAATTATAAAAGTTCTAACAATGGTTACTTTAATATCAGAAACGGCTGTACAGATTTTCATGAGACATTCACTGGGAGGTAGAACAGCTTGTGGAGCAACATATAGGCTACTTTTTATTCCGGAGTTCCCGCGGGATCGGTATTGACGTTGGTAAGGTATCTACCCATGAAAGAAGTCGCGGGAAACAGCTATAGTCCGTTTTTTTTTCGCTACGGACTAAATTGACACATGCAAATGTCAAATTTCGAAATAATGATACCAGCTTTTTAATAGTAGTGTTGTTCTACGATACCGGTTTTATGAATCGTAACTTTTTACTTTTATCAGATAATTTTATTTTTATTTGATAATAGACGAATCTTTTACAAATCATGGTAACTATGGAGTATCACAGATAAAAAATATATTTATTAATTTTAATTACGTATTACACTAAGTAAATACGAAAATTATTGACTTCTTGTTGAAGAATACGCAATAACAAGGTTAAGGTACATTATATAGGTATGACTGTCGGTCATATTATTTTAAAGACACATTTTTTATTATTACCGAAAAACGATACTAGATTGTAAATTACGTAAAGTTACGGTAGAGGCACATCACTATTAATGATTCGCAAAAAAGTGGCAACACAGCTAATGTCAATTTAGTCCGCAGCGAAAAAAACGGACTATAACTAGTATTTAATACCAAAGTATTGCGTGAGGGAGATTTCGGGATAAAAATTAGCCTCTAGCTTCCTGTATTCTCCAATGTAAATTTAATTTACTCGATTATACTGTTTTTGTGTTATAACCTTATTGAGCTTATAGCCTTACATGAAGACAGATAAACAAAAATAAGGAAGTGGTAAATTGTTGTAAGGGAATCGAAACGAAAATGTATCATGACAAAAAAAATTAATATCGGTACTATTGGCAAAACAATACCTACATAGAAATAAAAAAGTAGCTTTTATAAATAAAAGTTGTTATAATGAAATAATTAAAAAAGTTTTAGGTTACAATAAAATTTTGAACACCTCGCATTAGGATTTTCATAATCTAAGCCGAGAAGTATTAATATTAAAATGAATAATGTTGGGCTCTAATGGCATTGGGCACTCATCTCTGAGCCAGTTAATCCTAATTGGCTATCCTATTGTGTTGTCAATGATCCCAAACTCACAGACCGGATAGAAAAAACGCCTGCCGAAAAAGTTGTTTTTATCTAAAAAGTTGCAGACTTTTTTTCCTTTCTTGATAACATTTAAAAGAAGAACATAATTATATCAATGAAAATATTACAGAAGCGTCTATGCTATGCAAATAACGTTTACGACTCCCTGTGATTTTTGAACCCCAAAAAGAAAAAAAAGATAGAGTTAGACATTTTAATTGTATAACATAGCAGCGTAAGGCTTCTGTTTCTTTGGAGTAGGTATTCAGTTTTCTCATCCAGTATTCACGCTTCCCTGTATTTGTATGAAGTAAAGCAACAACATTTTAATTTCACATCAGCTTAGGGTTGGAAACAGTCGGTACTCAATATGGCAGTAGTATCAATGCTTCGATCTGTTTATTTCAAGTAGGTATTTATTTTTCTCATCCAGTATTCACGCTTCCTTGTGTTCAAATGAAGTAAGGCACGCGCATGATTCAATATTTTACTCTAAGCTATGATCTTTTCATGAAAAGACTTCTTTTAAACGATTCCTAATTCTTCTTGTACGCAGAAATTCCAAAATGCCAACAATGTTGCTATAGGAGCAACAACCTAATAATAATAATTATTAATATAATAATAATTATTATTAATTAATTATTATAATAATAATAATAATTATTAATATAATAATAATAATTATTATTATTCTTATATATCAACTTAAGCGATTACTAAAAATATAATGTTAGTCATATTTGCTGATAAGGTAATTGATCTTGTGCGAAACCCGACCCAGCTTCCGTTACAGAGACTCACTTACAATTACAAAGGGAAAACTGCTTTATCCTTGGAAGACAATTTCCGCTGTATTTCAATGGTCCCTAACAAGAATAGTTAGACTAGTACTTAGGCCTCTAAATGAAAGTGCATTTTGTTGTGAGATATAAATAAAAAGGAAGTACACAAAGAATACCTATTACTTAACTTATGATTATCACAAAATTTAGGTATATTGTGTATCAACATTATACCGATGTGATGCTGCAGCATCACTACCTATGCTACTGCAGTAGCAAAATCAAAAGCTAAAATTAGCCATTTTGACATTAGTAGCAATTAATAGTAAATTGTTTCAAGATATCCATAATATGGTTTACGAGTGCACAGGGGCTGATTAAGACTTCTGACCGCCCTAGGCTAATTATCAGGACGCGCCCCCGCCATATACATATAAAAGCGTGTTATAGTGGCGCGCTCGGGCTAAAAAGTAGTAAGTATATTAGTGTTGGTTGACTTTGTCTACTATGGAGTGGGAAAATTATAACATGGTTCATGGTATGATTCATGGTTGGACCCGGATGGCGCAATGGTTAACATGCCGGTCCGCTAAGCCGAGGGTCCAGGGTTCGATTCCCAGCGAGGTGGAAATTTAAATGATGAGTTTAAGTTTCCGTTCTTGGTTTGGGTGTGTGTCCTTGTCTTGTGTGTTGTCTATGTGGCACCCACGATACAGGGAATCCTGGTGTGGGGCTATGAGTATGTAGCGTTATTTATTATTTATTTATTTATATATATAATCTATACAAAAGTTTTCAAATCGAACTGCAAGTGAAACCAACATTGTTTTTTTTTAGCTGACCTTCCGTAACCAAATCGTCATAAAATCATTGACTGCAGGCTACGTAGTAGAGAACCAAATCCATATCGGATTTGACCGCAAGCTTGTATTGGCTTAGTCTCATTTACACAACTTACTTATTGCGGCCATTGAACATGAACGTGGTCAGAACATTAAAGTTGCTTCAACTTTACTAAGTAGTACAAGTTACAAGTACTGCTTCGCCTGGTTCATGACACCAAGCTTTTTGGAGGCCAATTTGGACTTAGCTTCCAGATGACACCGATACACTGACACTTTTATTAACGGCGAGCGCGGTACCCTGGAATTGAGGCGCCATAACTAGTGGTTTTCTTAGCGGAAAACGCGGAAACTTGTGTCTTCGTGGGGTTGAACTCAACTAAATTGAGTCGTCCCCATTCTGAGACTTAATTCAGAAAGTTTTCGACTTCAGACACAAGTTTCATTCTGCTATCCTCCACTTGTGACTGAGAGGAGTTTGCAGGGCTTGTGTAACATGCATCTCCCGTGCTGTCATTTTCATAGCAATGAATGCAGTATGCACGCTCCAGCATATCATTCATATGCAGAATGAACAGAGCAGGAGATAACACAGACCCTTAGGGAACACCAGCGTTTATAGGTCGATATCTGAGCAACAACCGGCAACTACGGCCTTTATATGTCGCTCAGATAGAAAGCTGGCTACAAAATTTCATAACGTCTCAGGGATACCGTAAGATGGAAACTTCGCGAGAAGAGCCCTGCCAGACCCGGTCGAAGGCCTTATTAGGCTTAGGCTGACCGCAAATTTCTCATTGCTATCAAGGACCTGAGCCCATCGGTGTGTAAGATATGCTAAAAGATCGCCAGCTGAACGGCCATAACGAAACCCGTACTGCCGGTCACTGATCAGCTGGCGATCCTCCAGATATCCTAGGAGCTTTTCATTTATAATACGCTCCATCACTTTAGCAAGCAGGGAACTTATCGTCATAGGCCTGTCATTGGCCGGGTCACTGAGATTGCCCTTGTTGGGGATAGGATGAATTAGGGCTACTTTCCACAAAAACGGTAGGTACTATTCCAGTGGTGTAGGATAGCGAAAATAGGCGCGTTATAACGTCTTAAGCACACTCATTCTTTGTATCGAGGGACAGTAGAGCTCGTCTGACCGACTTTTGAGTAAGAAGTATATCGTTCAACGACTCTCACACCGCGGGCTGTTAGGCGGTGTGGTCTCTCCATCGTCCAAACCAAAGTGGAATTGAAGGCAAAGAGGGTACCAAGACTTTCGACTTTCTCCTTTGCCATATTCAAAAGGATTTATCTGGTAATCGCAGTAGCGGAAGAGAAGACCGACAGAAGATGCCCTCGACAACCTTAGCCAGCGACCAGAATTCTCGACAACCGGAGGGGTAACCGACTAGCCGCTGGCCAATTCTGCCGTTGAATTGGGCCTTCGCCCTGGACATTTACTTCTTAGCTGACCGGGAGGCAGCGTTAAGCTTTCTCTTAAGCTCTAGGGCAGATGCATTCTTCGAATCTGCATAGCAGCATAGAATATGAATTTCGATGTAGTGGCCTATGGCATATGGGACCCAAAATCTGGATAGCAGAATCTGAATTCTTACGAATATTATGTATGTAGTAAGTGCCGACATTTTTTTAGATTTAGTTAGGTGGCTGTAAGGTACCTCAGGTCAGAGCCAGGGTGGGGCAAGCGCCCCACCCTGCCCCATCATGGCCCATGCCCATGAGTAGTGCAAGCGAAGACTCGATTTCAGCGCTCGATGCTCGCGCCCCCCCGATCCTCGCGCCCTAGGCTGCAGCCTAATTAGCCTAAGGGTTAATCAGGCCCTGCGAGTGCATTGTGAACGCGTAATATTGAATGACGTCTTACTATTCCAGATATAGTATACTTACTTACTTACACATATAGCTAGCAAAACTCTGCTAACTTTATGTATCTAACTGGTGGGCCACTCGTTAACTTATTATCTTCTGAGATTCAAATTGTGTCTATAAATAATAGGTACTTGTTATTTCCCGTATTTACAGAACATAGAAAATGTCGATCTACTCCATTACTTATGCCCACCCCTTCTCAATTATATTATTTTTGTTTCTCTTTAGCGACTTGGAAACGAGAGATAAAGAACAATGTCAGGTTTCGGCTTACACAACTATTAATATTAAATTCACACGGACACTAACTTATTAACTACAACTTACTATGACACTTGACATTGTCCTTTAATATTCTATGATGTACCCGTACATCACTCTTTCTTTTTTTGTCCAAATAAAATAGTTTGCTGTAGGTAAAAGTCAGTGTTGAGTTGGGTACCATAAAATATCTAAGATAAAGTATTCATTCATAAAACGATCCGCTAACATTTTAGCTTATTAGTGACGATCTCTGTTCTCAAGGGTAGCAGTAGGTACATCTATGACCGAATGCGATGATGAGACGAGATGTTAAACGGATATCAGATTAGTTTAACTTTGATTACAAATTGTTTACCTATGTAAAAGTAGAACTCTGTATAGGTACAATATGATAAATCAACGCATCAGTCCGTAATCCGTAGGTATTTGCGTGGAATCGCAAAAAACTCTTGTTATCGCGTAAAGGCAGTTCTCTGCGAAATCAGCATTTCGGCGTATTGAAGAGATAAGCTGCTATATCTACATACCTTGCTAAACGTGATGACATCAACATATAAATAAAACAATGTTCTAAATCCTTACTTAGCGTGTGTGGTCTTCTTATCTTTATTAAGATAAAATACGTCTAGCGCAGCTTGGCTATCTCTAGCGTCATGCTGTCATGCTATTATAAAATATCATGCTAGCTGTATTGTCGACTTAATAGAAGTAATTTAATAATTATTTAAGTTTCATTTCTTATTGTTTTATATCTTTTACTTCGTTAATATTATGTCATTATTATCGCTTCAAGCAATGCTCTTATCTTTCAGATTTAAATTATAAGTATCACTATTTTGTTTAACTTTAACTATAATAGCGACTCAATATTTTATACGAAGTCTTTTTTGTAAAAGTTAGTCATAACTTATTTTACATTTTAATAAATATGCGTAATAGAAAGAACTAATACTTTCCACATTCTACATATGTACATATGTATAAGGTTTTCCGGCGTGCGCGATATTTCGTGTTGAGTGCGTGACCTTTCGCTTTTATTAGGAATATTCCTATAGATTTAAAACTAATCATAACCTAGTAACATAAGGTGCACCCTGATAAAAAGGGTAGTTGTTAGGAAGCCAGGGCTTTCATCGGTTCGCTGGATTTCTTCGCATAAAGGCGTCGTGTCGGCGTCTAATATCAAATAGTAGGTATCAATTCGGGGTTTTAAGTGCTTGATTAGTTACTATGTAATGTATCTATCTATCATAGTCAGAGATAAGCTAATACTTAAATCCTTACTTCCTTACTATCCTTACTTAATATTATAAATGTGAAAGTGTGTTTGTTTGTTTGTTTGTTTGTGACTCTTTCACGTCGCAACATGGCTATTATATGGTATGGTTTATGTGTATGGGGATAGTTAGGAGGGTGGAGAGTGACGTAGGCTACTTTTTACCGCGGAAAAACATCTAATTCCTATGGGAAGATCGAAGTTTTGTTAGTTGCTAGATATTTAGTTCCGGATGTTGTTAATAGATGCCGTTAGTAAAATTCATTTGCAAGTTCTGAATCACGCTATCAAATAGTAGATGTAATTTACTTAAATCATACGCAAATGTTATATCTGATGTTGAGGAAGCTGCCTCTCGCCTACCCTCTACTCGTGCTACACGAACGATATTCCAGCGGAGGGGGGCGCCATGCTCGCCCTTTACGCGGACGACGCGGCGTACCTGACCACCTCGATTAAGTCAGGTCACGCCGCCGTTATAATGCAAAGATGCCTCGACGCCCTCCCCAAGTGGCTACACGAGTGGAGGATGGCGATCAACGTAGGGAAGACGCAGGCCATCCAATTCGGAGGAACCATGATGCGCGACCCCACTCTAAAGCTCCTCCACCAAGACATTGCCTGGACAAGACAGGCCAAGTACCATGGGGTAACCCTGGACTGTTCCCTGACTATGAAGCCCCACGTGACCAACGTCGTAAATCACGCCAAGGCAGCAGCTGTAGCGCTACGTCCAGCGCTCTCCTCGAGTCTCCCGTTGAGGGTCAAACCACCATCTTGAAGACCTACATCCGCCCCAGACTCACGTACGCGGCCCCAGCCTGGCACGCGCTCCCAAGTGAACCACAACGCAGGCGTCTACGCGTGGTACAATCGAAGACGCTGCGCCGGCTGGCAGGGGCGCCATGGTGCGTGAGGAACGCCACCATCCAGCGGGACCTCAGAGTTGAGAGCCTGGACACCCACGTGGAGGACCTAGCGCAACGGATGTTTGCGCGCGCGGACGCGGCGCGGTTTCTGCACCTGCGGAACCTGGCGCCGCTCCACGCCCGCCCCCCGGACCGTTGGGCACTCCCGCGCGACCTACTGCGCGGGAGCAGCCCGACATGAATCACCTCGGACAAGACCGTAAGCCGCCGTCCGGTCGCAGATCGGCTCCTGCTGGGCTTCCCACCAGCGGGTCTCACCTGGTAGGGCCTGATCGCCCGGGCGGCGTAAAAATCATCATGACTCCCCGGACTAGACACCCATACTCCACATCACCATCTGGACAATCTTCGAGGACCCATACAGGGTCCCAACCCAACGACCGGTCCGTTGTTACGGACCGCGGCAGACACCTCAGTCAGGGGGCCACCGGCCCCGAAACTGAATCCCCACGGCTATGTTAGCCGTGAGTGAAGACAGGACGGATTCTGATGTTGATGTTCCAGTATGTCATATTATAGGCTTATCTTTGGCCGAGATTCCTACGGGAGCGGGACCTACGCGGCTGTTACCTACGGGTCCCGAAGCGAAGCGCGGGCGGTTCTCTAGTTATTTAATATATCGCAATAGTTTGGAAATAAATTCCTAACTATCCAAGCCATTACATAAGTATGTAGTTACTATAAACTATAAACTTTCGAAATAAAAAGTTTAGCTATCAAAGTGAGCACGTAATTACAGTACTTATACCTACCTATGCTATTGCGTGGGAAATAAAATCCTTTAACTATCCAAGTCTTACATTCGTCGAAGTACCTATTCAAGAAACAGTCTTGAGTCAAAAGAAAATAAAAGTAATTTAAGGAAAACGGAACGGGGAATAGTTTCGAATGGACTAAGTTTTATAATAATTTTCAATTAACCTTGATTGATTTTCAAATAAATACTAAGCTTTTATATTCCTTAGCTTCAATATTTTCACAATTATAATCAATTTGTAAATCGCTGGTAGCTGAATTTAGCAATAAATAGGTATAATTAAGGATCATTAAAATAAACGATCCACTTGGAATTTTTTGTTCCCTGAAAAAACATTGCTTTTATCGGGGAAATATAACTTGGTAAAAGGTACTTGGGAAAAATTAGAATTAGAATTACATAGGTATTGTTATACATAATAATAACACCACACACACACACCACACACCCACATTGTAAGTAATAATGTAAAATGAAAATTGTAGTGTTATTTTTTTTTTCTGTAAGACGTGTTACCTCTTACTATTTCTTTCGGCTGGGAACGGGGAGCACTCCTATCGCCCGCATACCATCTCAGGGTTTAGGGAGTGGCTGAAAATCAGCGCTACGAGAGACCCAGGTCTCGAGTCAGCAAAAGCTGAGCCATCTCCTTTTGCCCACATACATATTATGTTATTTAACCTATTAAGTTAATATGTTTTTTAAGTTCTAACTTTTTTTTGTATAATTATAGTACCTATGTTTTGTAACTTTGTAACATAAGTATATCTCTAGTGTGTGGCAATAAAGATTATATTATTATTATTAATATACACGTGTATTTTGTCATATTTAGGCTACCTACAATATTGTAAGCTATTTACAAAGATTATCGTAGTATCTAGCTTTTTAAGGATTGTAACCTATATTAGTGAGACAAATAAATGATTTATTATTTTCATGGATTATTTAGTAGAAAACGCGTCAGTGACACCGTTTTAGGTATTTTTCGGCTATAATAAGCAAAAAAGGCATACCTTTCAAACTTTACACATCTGCCGTAATAATTACCATTTTCCTCAAACAATACTAAAATCAAGCGAATACTGAAATCATCAGTCATGCCAAAAGTAAATTCCATTCTAGTTTTCATTGTAAATTAACGTAGAATAACTAGGACGGCGCTGGCTGAGATATTGAATTGATTTAACTTCCAAACTGAATATCTGTTGAACCATAAATTTCAATTGATATATTCCTATGCGAAAACGTTACCGTTTGCGGACTGTTCACTTTTATGCCTACATTTTGAATGTCGGAGTCAGTGATTGTGACGAGCTTATTGGGACTTTCGCGAAAAAGATTTATTGCTATAGGTACAATACCTACATATATCTATTCTATCTGTAGGTAGGTACCTACATATTATAATAACACTTTAACTTTTCGCTGTTTGTGCTAGTCTCAGAAACGGCTGAACTGATTTTTATGGGACTTTCACTGCTCCTAGTGAAAGGGTGCTGTGAAGCAACATAATAATTATAGGCTAATGTTTATCGTCGCCCATCGACACGAGCAACATCAGGGAAATCACCAGTGCAACGCCGGCCCTGAAGGAGAACTCTTTTTACACCTTTCTTGAAGAGCCCCATGTCAAAGCGCTCTGGAATTGTTTAAGCAATTTTGGTGCAAAAGTTAATTTTGGAGTATAAGGAGATCCATCCATTTTCAGTCCAAGCCTTTCTCCGTAGCTCGTTGAGCATACTGCGGAACAATGGATGGATGGTTTCGGTAATCGGTATCCTCTTTCAGAAGTCTCTTGGCTTACTCCCGAAGGCACTTAAGCTTGTGTAAGTTTGACAAAATTTAATAAAATTTGTAATAACAAATACTTATAAAAGAGAATGAAATTAATTTTGGTTTTTTTCTTGCTAGCAATGCATTAGCGCTGCCTTTGATGTTGCTCATGTCCATGGGCAACGATGCTAACTACTCGCTAACTGTCACATCGTTAAATGAGCCATCTTATTTGTCAGCGATTAACATAAAAAATCTCCTAAATATTTTAATATCTTATTAAACTCTCAAAGTGCCCAAAAATTAGAATTGAACTAATTCAATTATATAACTGTTGTACCTACTTATAAATTTTCAACAAAGGATTTCAAACCTTTGATTTAATAAAATATGAATATCCCTATCCCAAATTTATTCTTCGGAGATTTATGAAATATCATGTTTCACTGAAAATGAATAAAAATATTTTCCCTGGATGATGTTTTACGATTTCAGATACCACCTAAAAAAGAAGACGTACCTTAAAAAAATAGCAATCAAACAGCATTTTTGTAGAAAAGCAACTAAGTGATAAGTAAGTCCGTGTAAAATGAGGCATTTCTCGGTGGTCATACTGAGTTATCACACTTGTATGACCAGAGATAAATTTTTTTCTCGGTGGTCATACTACCTGTTAACGCTAGAAATGTAGCATTTGCAGCACGTCTAAAATTCCAAGCATTAGGGGATAAAACTGAATACGTATCCCTGACACACAGACAGGCAGACCGACATGCAAGAGATCTTTCAATTCATTCCGTTATTGAAGAAAAGAAACTGTCATAAAGAGACAGTTTTATTTCCAACGTGAAGATAGAGCTTTGTAGACCATCATGCGCGTACAAAGGTGCGTACGATATGAAAATAGGAAGTTACGTAGGGCAACTTAAGGTCCTTAAGGCGCTACAACCAAAATATGGTAGTTTTAGATCTAAGATTACTTTTAAAGCTTACTGTCTATATCTCCGATATTTAGATACATGTATCTTCACTATATAATAAAGAATCTCATAAGAGCAAAAACAGTAAAATGTGAAGTTTTCTCGATAGAAAAAAATCGTAAAGTTAGGTCCAAGAATGGTCCAAGAATTTTCATAAGAATGGAAATCTCAAAAACCGAAACAGTTTTGAAAGAAAAAATAATATGCAATTGGCACTTACGTCAATGACATTTAGCGCGCTTAGAACGCTCCCCTCACTCCTCTGGGTAGACTCAACGTGAACGCACGCTCGTTTTGTTAAAAAAATGTGGTAAATTTTCGTAATCGAATTGTTTGTCTCGTGTGTATAAAAATTATATTATGGGGTCTAATGTTACTGTTTTACTATTGTATTCAATTAAATCGAATATCTACATTATCTACTTCAAGGACCTATCTGTTCCACGCGCAATGAAACTTTAGTTCCATTTTGTGCCACCGCGTTTTTATTATGGTGGCGCGCACAAAAGTCCACGCCCATTTCGGTTTTACATTATTATGGTTGTAGCGCCTTAAGACGCTACAACCGTAATACGTAAAACCGAATGAGCGGAGCTCAAAACAGAGATGGAATGATTTCATTTATAGGCATATAGTGAGATAGCAAATGTTTTATTTTAGCTTAAATATTATTGACGTAAGTGCCAATTACATTTTAATTTTTTCTTTGAAAACTGTTTCGGTTTTTGAGTTTTTCATTCTTATGAAAACTTAGCTTTGAATATTTACTATGTTTCAAAAATATTTTCATCAACAAATTATAAAAAAATTTGTAGTAAACTTGAAAACCAAAACTTTTTGGACCTAACTTTAATTTTTTTTCTATCGAGGAAACTTCTCATTTTACTGGTTTTGATCTTATGAGATTGTTTATTGTATAGTGAAGATACATACAGGGTGTCCCGTTATGAATGGATAATACGGAACCTACGTGTAGAGGGCATCATGCCGGTTCAGATGAATAAATATTATGTTCAGTAAAAGTCCTTCCGTTTCCGAGATATTCGACATTTTCAAAATTGTTCCACCCTTCGCCATTCTTTTTCGCGCCAGGACTATAAATGAAGACATTTTTTGAATCTGTTTTTTGTATCGTACTCCTGGATAGATGTGCTATCGAATATCATCAATTATTTTTATATCAAAAGCACAGATTCTTTTTAAATTAAGATTTAACACCAATTTAACGTTTTTTCATATTCCATTCCTGGCTTTTACTCTGCCGTGGTTCAAAAAAAATGTAAGGTGGCTTGAATGCCAAATTAAAAAAAAAACTAGCCCATTTCACCCAGATTCCGAAATGGTATGTTACAGGGTATGGTCCACCTATCGATTTTAAATTATTTCCTTTTAAAACGAGGTCGACCCCATTTTTATGTTATTACAAATTAATTTCAAAATTTGGTTTGTTACCTTAATCAGTTTTAAAACCATCCAAATTCACTTGACTGTCCCTTATTTGCCAAGAGAGCTAAATTTGTGCCCTAATTTTAGAGATTTAAGCCAAAAATACTTCACTACCTACTGAATACGTAAATCCCTTAAAATGTTAGTTTCAGTAACCAAATAAAACAATCAAATGATAATTTCCATTGATAAGTATTTTTACTGACTTCAAAAAGGAGGAGGTTTTCAATTTGTATCATGTGTTTTTTCCTATGTGTGTTACCTCAGAACTTCGAACTGGGTGAACCGATGTCGATAATTCTTTCGCCATTCGAAAGGTAGAGACTGCTGTCTGGTCCCATAAAGGTACCTAGTACCTATCATTTAGTCGGTTATAAATTTGAGCGCCACCTGGCGAGTGGTTTTTGTGTTATACCGATTTTGAAGTCGGTATTTTTTTTGTTAAAAGTTAGTTATTTCGAATAAGTTTTCAAAGTGGCTATTTGCTCTCTTTAATCTGGTGGTACCAGACTAACCAGATTTAGTCTTATTCTAGTGGTATCAGGCTTAAAAATTATTGTATTTACCAATAATGGTGAATCAAGAGAATTTGGATGGTTTTGAAGCTAATTAAGGTAACAAACCAAATTTTGGAATTAACTTGTAATATCATAAAAATGGGGTCGACCTCGTTTTAAAAGGAAATAATTTAAAATCGATAGGTGGACCATACCCTGTAACATACCATTTCGGAATCTGGGTGAAATGGGCTAGTTTTTTTTTTAATTTGGCATTCAAGCCACCTTACATTTTTTTTGAACCACGGCAGAGTAAAAGCCAGGAATGGAATATGAAAAAATGTTAAATTGGTGTTAAATCTTAATTTAAAAAGAATCTGTGCTTTTGATATAAAAATAATTGATGATATTCGATAGCACATCTATCCAGGAGTACGATACAAAAAACAGATTCAAAAAATGCCTTCATTTATAGTCCTGGCGCCAAAAAGAATGGCGAAGGGTGGAACAATTTTGAAAATGTCTAAAATGTCGAATATCTCGGAAACGGAAGGACTTTTACTGAACATAATATTTATTCATCTGAACCGGCATGATGCCATCTACACGTAGGTTCCGTATTATCCATTCGTTACGGGACACCCTGTATATCTAAATATCGGAGATATAGACAGTAAGCTTTAAAAATAATCTTAGATTTAAAACTACCATATTTCGGATGTATCCTCTTAAGTTATCAGTCTTGCTTGACGGATCTTTACAGTAAGATCCAGCAGGTACTCACGCTTAATGATAATAAAGGTCCATGTTTTTTTTCTAGTCATGTAGATGGGTTACAGTTACCACAGGTAAGATAACTCTTTTTTTCTTTGACGTATATTAGCATTAAAACTCCTACATCGATTCTATCTTGGCATAAAAACTTCCATTATTCGGATAAGTCATTTACCCATGCACTAATCTGCGTCGGAGCAGCGTGTTAGAGTACGCTCTAGAAATCCTGAACTACGCGGAGAGCGAATTTTGCGATGCTTCGCTAATTGGTTCCAGTTAAACAAACTTCACGCTAATAAATAATTACTTGGTTGTTGTCCATTTCTATACATAGGTATTAGGTATGCTGTACGGATATAAAGTGGTTATTGGTTACTGGAACTACTGTAACTTTGAAGCTTCTATAGTAATTCTAAACACAAAGATTCTAAAGGATTAGGGGTTTCAGCTTAAATCACGGAGGTTGCACATACGTGCGGAGAAAATGAAATGTTTGTAACAAAGGGGTTTACTCTCCACGCGCACTGGACTATTTTCTTAGCTCGACGTACCTACATAAAAACCTTTTCATTTTTAATACTGGAAAGCTTATTGTATCCATCTCGTAATAGTAGAAGATCCGAATCTATATCGACATTCACCGGGTTGATAATAGAATCAAACTTATTTTATCATAAATTTCGTATATTAGAAAATATATTAAAAATGGGGTGACAACAAAAATCCTGGACAGAATATTTTTAATTATTTTTTAAAAAAATATTTTTCATAAAATGTTGCATGATGAAGATAATAATAAAATTTTATACTGGACTTAAAGTATAGAACATTTATAGAATGTGCAGACGTAGGGTAGACTATCCTCGTAGACTCGACAGGTATGTATAAACAGGTATGTCAATACTAGTTACTTTTCACTTGATTTGATAATAGTCTGCACATTCTATATGTTCGATACTTTAAGTCCAGTATAAAATTTTATTATTATCTTCATCATGCAATATTTTTGAAAAAATATTTTTTAAAAAATAATTTAAAATATTCTGTCCAGGATTTTTGTTGTCAACCCATTTTTAATATATTTTCTAAGATACGAAATTTATTATAAAATAAGTTTGATTCTATTATCAACCCGGTGAATGTCGACTTAGATTCGGATCTTAGACTACTTATAAGAAGATTAATAAAAAAAGATGTGGTGTCGTGGGACACCAGGTAGGAACGAAGTTCCTTCGGCTAATGTAGAATCGACACAATTTGCAAAAAAAATCGTGTATGTAGGTTTTCTTGATTTTTCTCTTAAATTTTGCTGATTAGTTTTTATTTAAGTACAGGAAAGTACTTAGGAAATTCAGTATTTTAGGAAATAATAAATTACGTAAAATAATAATTTTAGTGCATAGTAACAAATGCCACTTAACTGTCTCAAGGAAATAAAATAATATTCGCAGTCCAAAATGCACAGCAATAAATGCCCCGGTAGCTGCGCGGCTGCTTAGGTACGCTTTCGCTTGGCATCGAGTGAAAAAGGTGATAGAAAAACAGAGATTTAAACAGTAAACAGCATAGGAAAAATTTCTCGTGGTCCAACTGTGACGTCATAGTTGGACTAAATAGTTGGACCACGAGGAATCGCCCAAAATAATTTATTAGACAGTAAAACGTAACAACATAATATCCTTGGCAACCATATGCCAATACGACCAAATTACATTGGTACAATGCACTCACAAATTGTTCGGTTTATACATTTCTAACACCTGCCCTTAAACTAAACAATTTGTAAACCATATCAGACAGATACTCTTATATATACCTAATTAATCAGTATCTTCTACAACTTGTCTCATATAATGGTTCTTTATAACGAAGTAACTGACCCTCTGCACCCAGTTTCTTCTTATGAACCCATTTACATTTCACTGCATCCTTCCTTGCAGGTATTCGTGTTAAGCTTTGGTTTCCTAGGAAAGCGGTGCCGTCATATAGCGGCCGTAATACAGCGGTGAATGACGTCACTAGAACGTTGTCTATGTAAACGAAATGGCGCGGTTTCCTGGAGAGCGGTAACTGACACCGTAACGTCAAAAAGCGGTACCGCCATTTGCATGACGGCCGTCTTGTCGGTGTCCGATGGTTTGGGCAACGTTTTATTGATAGCGGTGAAGCTATTTTTAATACGTATTTGTGTTTTTTTTTCGGAACAACGTAAAAAATGAGTTCCAACTCTTGGAGCAGCGAGGACGACGAAATTTTAATAGATTTCGTTCGTAACCACGAAGCAATATATAATATAAAAACCGCCCAAGTGCGAGTCGGACTCGCGCACGAAGGGTTCCGTACCATTATGTATAAAAACGCCAAAAAAATCTGGTCTGTTGTATGAAAGCCTCACTTAAATATTTAATTGTTTTATCGTAGCCACATATTACGCACAACGCCATCTCTTGGTCCCCAAAGTAATTAAACTATCTCTGAGGGGTCGAATGTACGCCCACTTAAATATTTATTTTATTCTGTTTTTTAGTATTTGTTGTTGTAGCGGCAACAGAAATACATCATCTGTGAAAATTTCAACTGTGTAACTATTACGGTTCATGAGATACAGCCTGGTGACAGACGGACGGACGGACGGACAGCGAAGTCTCAGTAATAGGGTCCCGTTTTACCCTTTGGGTACGGAACCCTAAAAAGTAAAGATTATAGAAAAAGTCTTCTGATGATAGTTCATCCTCCAAGTAAATTACTAAAGCTAAATCAAGATCGTCCATTTTCTATCTTGGATACTTTTCGTTTCACGTTTATTTAAAAAAAATGACTGACGGTCTGTTAAAACGGCCGTGGAACTTTCCACATGTCATCACCGTAATGACGGCCGTCTGTTTGCGTCCGTAATATTACGGCCGCTATATGACGGCACCGCTTTCCTAGGAAACCAAAGCTTTAGAGACCAATCTTTAGTATGTTAGTAATTTAGTAATTGGTAGACACCGTTGACCATCGTAGCGCTGGCAACTGTAACTTTTCCCCAACAAATATTACATTTAGTTTCATTAAAATGTACTTCAAGCCCTTTTGAAGTCATCTTTCCAACAGATAACAAATTCGTTGACAAACCCGGCACGTAAATTACTTCCGTTAATTTAGTAGTTTTTGTGTGCCCTTTCAACAACAGCTCTACTTCACTATGCAACTTTTCTCTATTAGCCACTGTCACCAACCGCGGAGTATCCACAACATAATTTTGCTATAATGCTTTGTTGTTCGTCATGTGGCAAGTTGCGCCGGAATCCACATACCAGGCATTCGAATTTACGTCTATAGCTATGTAATGCCGATAATCATCCGATAATAATGTTCCGCTACATGCTCTTTCACATTCTTCATTTCCTTTGGTTTTAGTCGGACAGTTCTTAGGTTCTTAGCATAGTGTTCCCATTTCCTACGCTTTTCAAAATTAATTCCAGAACTCGACGACGATGATATGATGCCGAATGCCGATGATAATCGCCGATGGCGATCGAACATTCTTTCTGTTCTGCATCTCGTATTATAAACAAAATTTAATACGTACAGTTCTTTCTAATAATCGTGGTTAATATCTGGGAAGTGTGAAATACCTCCTGGGGTATCTGGGCCCATAACCTGATAGAAAAACAGAGATATTTAAAATTTTAAACAGCTTAGGGAAAATAATGACAGTAAAACGTAACAACATAATATCCTTGGCAACCATATGCCAATACGACCAAATTACATTGGTACAATAATGGAGTTAAGTCCATTGGTACAATGCACTCACAAATTGTTCGGTTTATACATTTCTAACAAAAGGTCCTATGTGATGCGGATTTCGAACACGCTTACGCAAAACGTTTGCAATGTTTAATAATTTGCAGTAATGCGGGTGATTTCTTATTACACAGCACTTAGTACTTCGGTTTTTAGGTCTAGAATCAACGTTTCACGCAAAAGCTATTTATTACACTTCCTTATTGTTGTCGCGCCTGCGCACTAGATAACGCTTTTATTCCACGCATATTTTCTTACGGTTTTACTATCACATTTTTTTCAGTTCGGTCACGCAACAAAATCCCTATCTCCTCCAAGCCTGCCGTAAGGAACTTCGTTCCAACATAAACACATCAGAGGGATCATGTTTACAAAATACTTAGTGTTAAACTTTTGTTAACTCAGTTTTGGTTCAGGGTATTCAAAAAAAATATTTCAATGAGTTGTAGAAAATAAATGAGAATATTTGCGGATAACTTTCTATGTAAATTAAATGTAGGTAAACACTTTGTTCGTGGTGGTAAATTAACTGGCAGTTATATTAAATTCTGTTGCAAATGTTCCAAGTCAGGCTAAAAATAACAGTTCTATACGTAGTAGGGGTTGTTCATCCGTGGAAAGTTTTGTAATCTATCTTAGTTTAATACCTATTATTTGTTTTGTAAGAAGCATAAAAAATGTTCATGTTATTTGACAGTAATACTTTTAGAAATATTTTTCCTATTGTTTAAAAACATAAACTACTGAAACACTGATACACTTACTTAATGATAAAATAGGGAATAGCATTTTTTTATGTTTCTGTCGTTCATTTCCATTGGTATAATACCTTTAAAATATACATGGAAACATAGATTAGTTATTTATTACTGTGCATGGAAATGTTTTGTTCTGTCATATTTATCGTTCGTTCGTTATCTTTGCCTGACAAAATCAAATTAGGGACTTGTTATTACATAATAATATATTCATAAAAATGGAGTAATATATTAGGTACATGTTACCGCAAGTCCACTATAAAATATTTTACTTAGCGATAACTTTACGAAGACTTTACGTTACATTTCAAGGAATGGTTTATAGAATTAATTTTCTCAGGTCCTTGTTTCCGCTAACATAACAACAATAAAAAAACATTATATGACTTCACGAAGATGAGAAAAATACAAAGGTTTCGGTTCTATTTCAACTTTAACAATGCACAAGCATTTGTTTTAAATTGCGAGGCAAAAATTGACTACTGTAACGTTACCTGTGTACCTACGCTGTCAATAGCATTGTAGCTCGCGAATAAGACTGATTTCAACGTCCCTTTGTTTGAAATCTCATACAGTGTTGCAATCAATACTAGGATTTCGTACTTGTATAAAGTAAATAATAATAATAAAATCGTTTATTTCAACCACAAATACAAAACATTATGACAATATACATTCATTTGCATAGGTAGGTAAAACTAAAGTACCTATTTGTGGACTTTACAACCTTTGTGGACTTTTTGATGTCTATGCTAATATTCTCTAATGTCTCCAAACCTTCCCGTAATGCGTCCTAGTGATTAACAGACAATGTTATGCATCTATAGGCGGTCGGTGTTGAACCCAGGCATCCATCTTTGAAGACCATTTTTCAAACCCACATATTTTAAATCTAGTGTCATAAAAGTCTATGAGCAGCGGTGATTGCGGTGTATGCGGTGAGGAAGCTTAAAGTAATGAGTCGGCTATAGACATCAAAAACTGCTTAGTAGATCGTAACAGCGACTACAAAATCATATTATTATACCATGAAAAAAAAATGTAATCAAGAATCGGTTATAAAAGCGATAAAAGCAGACATGAAGCTGAAAAACAAACCAATAAAGGAACGGAGATAGAGTCACTCCGACTGTTCGGATACAAGCAGGTACCTACAGTGACAATACAGTTTAAACGAAATCGGAAGTCTTTACGACGTCTGGCACTTTACGTAACGACGCATCATAACTATTAAATTCGTATCTTGGTACTAAAAATAGACATCTATTTTTACTTCACTTTTCACGCGAGATGAAGCACTACTTAAATGTTATTTTTAGCTTCACGTTCTGTTCCTGCATCAAACTGTGGAGTCGGGATCGGTGGTTCATTTACCGGGAATCTTTTTCTATGTCCTTGGCCGTTAAATAAATAAACTGGAACGTTTATCAGCTCAACGTGTATAATACTTACTAATGATAAATTAGCATTTGCTGCGGTGCACAATATTCCGAAATAGTAGTTCTTGACATCTGCGACATCGACATATTGCCAACAGGGAACAATCCGGAGATCAATGAACCCTGTTCTTTATAAACTTATTACGGATGATTTAGTCTGAGAACGGTAGATCGCAACTGTCTTGTTCATTGACCTGAATGATGTAGGTAGGACGAGAGGGTAGGAAAGATTGGTTTTGACTTAAGGATAGACAGTTCCTTAAGCCAGGAACGATGTTATCTGAATCTACACTACAATCCTTTCAGATACAAAACAAATCTAGCAACCGTGTCGATAAGACAGGAATAAAATTTGCTCGCCGTCGGAGTCTACCGTGTAATATGCTTTATTTATAGTCTTAGAAGTTTCATTAAATTTTTTGCTTCGGTAAAGGATAACAAAATTAATAAAACGTACTAAATTTTGTAATCCAATTGTTTGTGACTTATCTATCAAAGCGCAATGGTACAATTAAAGTCTTACTTAAAATTAAACAGTGGAATAAAATAGCCAAAGTCAGCCAATAGCCTTATATAGAAATCAACATCGACTATAATGGGGTTAATAAAAAACCTACAAAACGCTACCCTTTTAGAAATATGAGCAATTTGTCTGGTATTGCCTATATTCACAAACGACGTAACCACTTTACCGTCAGCCTTCATACCACTAGTTTATATGCTACTTATCATAACATTAATACATCCTTCAACCTTCAAAGTACGCCCATGTTTTAGTTTCGCTTAGTGACTGCTAGAGACTTTTAAAAATTCCAAATAAAAAAGAAAAAACATCCCAGACTAAGACACTTCGTTAGGTAAGTAATATTTCCAGTCGTTTAATCCTTTAGTATCAGTAACAATATTTCGGTTATTCACTCTTTTCAACCCATTAGCGGTGAAGGACAGAGTTGAGTTTCTCGTAATAAGAATTTCTCGAGTACCTAAGTAATACTAAACTCTAAAATAGTTTTTTTTTTATGTAACTTTGTCAACAAAAGTGGAAGATGAGCCACCGTATGGCAAACTGTCAATGTCACCCATAGATATCAGTGATATGTTTCCGACCGAAAAGGTAACAAAGGATTCGTAAGTATTATTCCTCGCCCTCCGATATTAATATCTACCTAATCACGTAGGTATGTACACGTCCGTATGAAACTACTTAAACCTCAAACGAACCGCTCATTTTAACGGTTGATTTTAGAAGGACAATGGAAGCTGGCTAGCTAGGAGAAACACCAATATACTAACAAAAATAATTATACAAATCGGGTCCAGTAGTAGAGTGGGCGGTCATTCGTACTATTTACATTCCAGATAGGTATTCTGTCAAACTATGCAGGCTTCTTTCATACGTCAGGATGTGAGCTCAGGATATCAAATGAATCCCCGCGGTCTCCAAGCTAAGACCCTAATGGCACGGCAACTCCAACTCCATCACATGGTCAACCACGCATCGCCTCATTTAACTGCCATTCCCCATACTATTCACTCAATATCTATGCATCATGACAAGAAAGAGCAAGAGAAAATTGGTTCCACAGCGGTTGCACTTCCCCTCGCTCAGAGTGCACCTCACTAATATACGTGGCTTGCACTCTAATCTCTCTTCAGTCCACCACCACCTCGAGACTGCGCAGCCGCACTTGCTCTTCCTGACGGAGACGCAGATTAGCTGTCCTTCCAGCGTGGCGTACCTGGACTATCCGGGTTACACAATTGAGCACAATTTCCGGCCTCGTGCTGGAGTCTGCGTGTACACCCGCAACGACATCTGCTCTCAGCGTCTCCGTCAGCTTGAAGACCCCGTCTTCTCTACAGTTTGGGTTTTAGTAGACACAGGAATTGATAAGATCCTGTACTGCTGTGTCTACCGATCGCACAGCGGTGACCAGGAGACAACTCGGTTATTTGAACACCTCAGTGTGACAGCTGATGAAGCGCTTCATCGGCACCCTACAGCTCAGTTGGTCTTTCTGGGGGACTTTAACGCATGTCATCAGGACTGGCTGTTCCCATACCAGAAGACCGACCATGCTGGGAAAGAAGTATGGAATTTTGCCATATCGTTTGGTCTCTCCCAGCTGGTGAAGGAAGCGACTAGGGTGCCTGATGTTGACGGTCATACAGCCAATTGCCTGGACCTTCTGCTAACAACCGATCCAGACAGATATGACGTGCAGGTTTCGTCCCCTTTGGGTACCTCTGATCACTGTCTGGTGAAGTCTGTGGCGTCATATTCTCCTCCTGAGCACGAACCTCGTGGTACTCGTCGAGTATGGCACTACAGGTCAGCAGAATGGGATGAGATGCGGCACTTCTTTGCATCTTATCCTTGGCGGCAGGTATGCTTTTCTTCTGAAGATCCGTCGAGCTGTGCGGATGCTATAACCGATGTGGTACGTCAAGCGATGGAATACTTCATCCCTTTCTCCGACGTCCCCATCGGTGGCAAAGCTCACCTTTGGTTTAACGCCGAATGTGCTCAGGCTGAGAAGCTCAAGCACTCGGCGTACTTAGCCTGGGTTGATGCTAGGGTCCGCAAAGCTCCGGATATCAGCTCGAAGAAGAAAGCCTTCAACCTTGCTGCCAAGTCCTACAAAAAGGCATTACAATCAACCGCATCCAACATATTGGTGCTAAACTTTCAGACCAACCATCTGGCAGTAGAGCTTTTTGGTCTCTCGCCAAAGCGGTTGAGACTAACTTCTGTCGGTCCACACTGCCTCCATTGGTAAGACCGGACGGTACACTGGCGCATACGGCAAAAGAGAAAGCAGACTTGTTCGCGTCTCTGTTTGCCGAAAATTCTCGTCTAGACACTGGCAATAACGTACCACCAGTAATACCTCACTGCGGTATCTCAATGCCAGAGGTCCGCATCACTAACAAAGAGGTTCTCAAAACTCTGCGGTGTCTAGACGTGAAAAAAGCCAGTGGACCTGATGGAATTCCAGCGACCGTTTTAAAAACCTGTGCACCTGAGTTGTCTCCTGTGTTGACACGTCTGTTCCGCCTCTCTTTCAAGACCGGAGTAGTACCCAAATCCTGGAAGCTTGCCAACGTGTAGCCTGTGCCTAAGAAAGGCAGCCGTGCTGACCCCTGTAATTACCGCCCAATTTCAATTACCTCCATAATCTGCAAGATTATGGAACGTATATTGAATTCGCGTCTCATGGCATACCTAGAACAAAACGATCTCCTCAGCGACCGGCAGTACGGATTTCGCCGAAATCGGTCAACTGGGGACCTTCTAGCGTATGTCACTCACGTATGGGGCGAGGCCCTCGAGAGAAACGGGGAGGCACTTGCCGTCTCCCTCGATGTCTCGAAGGCTTTTGATAGGGTCTGGCATGCTGGCCTTTTAAGCAAGCTTTCAGCGTACGGTATATCCCCTGGCCTCATCGACTGGGTAAAGGACTTCCTGAGTGAACGGTCTCTCCGCGTTGTCGTCGAAGGCTGTTCATCAGAATCGATGGCAACAAACGCCGGAGTTCCTCAGGGGTCTGTACTCTCCGCTACTCTCTTTCTGCTGCACATAAATGATCTGCTCATGCCCGGTATCTATGGGTACGCAGACGACAGCACAGTAGTGGAGAGGTACTTACCGACTAGTCGGGCCAATAGGGACGAAATACAGTCTGAAAGAGTGGCCATGGTGGAGCGTATGAATCTCACACTTCGGGCAGTGTCCGAATGGGGCGATGCCAATCTTGTGAGATTCAACGCCACTAAAACACAGACGTGTCTGTTCACCGCCAAGAGGAGCCCGTTCACCTTGGCTCCTACTTTCCAAAATGTATCCTTGAAATACACTGACCACCTTCAGTTGTTGGGAATTGATATTTCCTCCAAACTCAATTTCGGGCGGTTCATCGAATCCAAGGCAAAAGCGGCTGCAAGAAAACTTGGAGTACTTGCGAAGGTGCGGCAGTACTTCACACCGGAACAGCTGTTATCCTTGTATAAAGCTCAGGTTCGACCTTGTGTGGAGTACTGCTGTCACATCTGGGCTGGCGCCGCCAAAACTCATCTATCAGCCTTGGATTCGATGGAGAGGCGTGCAATGAGGCTCATTGGTGACCAACATATGGCCGAAACCAACCTGCAAAGCCTCGAGCATAGGCGCAAGGTTGCCAGCCTGTCGTGCTTCTACAGGATACATTTTGGAGAGTGTGCGCAGGAACTGTTCGGCTTAATCCCCCCATCCCCGTTCCTCCATCGAACAACTCGACGTACGGCGAGCATCCACCCTTACGTCGTAGACGTCCCGCAGATACGAACGACAAGATTTGCGTCGTCATTCGTTATTCGTACTGCCAAGGACTGGAATAGCTTGCCTCCGTCGGTGTTTCCGCCTGTGTATGATGTGGGAGTCTTCAAGAGGAGAGTGAATAGGCTTCTATAAGTTAGTGCGTACACCATCTTGGACTTCATCGCCACTTACCATCAGGTGGGATCGTTGTCAAGCATTAACTTATTTTAAGTAAAAAAAAAAAAAAACAGGATTCTAAGCCAACACATAACAATCTCCGTTTATTGAATCAAACAGTTTGGCTCAGTAAATACGTTATTAGATCATTTAGATTTGGTTTGGTATTTTGACATCTTGGAATTACTTCACGATAGATATTGATGTTATCGATCATCCACTCGCACACGCGGTTCACACGTTATTTATCAACTACTATTATTAGATATTCACGGCATTTCAGCATAGAAGGAGCTTTTACAAGATATTACACCGCTAGCCTTACTTTATTATTTGTCAATTCTAATGACAGCTATCAGAATCACTATTAATCATCGCGTACCCCGATTTAATCACAATAATCGCATCAAACCAGTATCATAGGTTTACTACCTCCGTCATACATAATAACCTTTCTTCCTTGTTCCATTTTGTTTTGATCAATGTGGAGTAATAACTAGCCAATCCACGATTCGTCTGCTCTTACACAAGGGTAACGAGTCGCAAAGCTCAAAACAAATACGCTGTACCGTTTGAGCGTTAGCGAAAACAAATGTAGGTATGTACATATTCCACCATTTCGACTTCAGAAGGCCTTGAAATTCTACTGAAAATAGTAGCGATATTACTCGATTTTTTTTACGAATGCTTGGTTAAAGGAACGCTTCTAGTTTAAGGGTTTTAAGTTTTTAAGTTTTGACACCAAGCAAGATGCATTATAGATAACAACAGGAACGAAAAGTTTTAAGCGATTCACCAAATAACCGACCGTTCGTAATCGATCCCGCCTTATCTACATTAAATTGTTGAATCGCTTGCCTCTTATAAGTACATTTATAGTATCGTATGTTTTATCGTTATAATTATATTCATACTAGTTCTTGTAGCGGCTTGTACAGCGTTGGGATACTTTTAATTGTTTTCTTTTCATCCCTTAGCTTACCGAAGAGGTTGATTTGTCAAAAACGTTAACACAGTTATTCCATTATTTCTAACCATAAACCCAAAGACATCGATTATCAAAGGCAGATTCTTAACATCTCTTGTATAATTTCAAACTTTCAACTCCTGTTTTCCTTAGTGGTGGAATATTACAACAACTATGAACTGCCTCCCTGCCAAACATCTTCAAACTTCAAGCAGTTTTCGATAGTCTGTAATGAATAAGTGAGTGACCTTTCGCTTTTATATATTTACATAATTAAGATGTATTCTGGTTAGTATTAACAAAACGTAACAGCCCCGTTTATTTATCTAGCAGATCATGCAGGATGTGATAACGGTCTGTGCGCGATATCGAGTAAACAGGCAAGAAATAAAATAGGTCGCGCTCGCTCATATCGATTTCGGATTTTCTACACCACTCGTAGCGTAATTTTGAAATCAGCGAGTAACTGAGATTAGTCGGCGTAATATGATGAGGTGTAAGCCGGTAACTAGTTTAACGCGAGCTTGTTAAAGGTAAATTGTAAAGTAAGTATCATAGGCGTTTTATGGTTCTATTAAATTTAAAAGCTGTGTTTTTTACAATACAGATAGGGTGACTAAAACTATAAAAGTACTGTTAGCCGATTGGGTATAAATTTAAGATTGGGTATAAATTTCCGTATGGAAGTTCATATAAGTACTATGTAGAAATATTAAAACATCTACTGTCCGAATTAAGGAGTTTGAGGTCAAAATTGATAAATGAGCAGACAAATCACGTGAGTACCTAAGTGGTAATCGTCGTCCATAAATATTATCAGCAACACAATTAGCGTCACCAATGCTGTGCCGGCTTATAATGAAGGAACGCTCTCGCAGAACAAAAAGGACAAGTAAAGAGGGTGCTACTAAACTAATCAGTCGGGCAGCCCTAACACCACGCTAGGGCCAGCTTCTTTCGCCTCCTAGGATGCCTTTGCCTGGTGGCATATGATAAGGGCAAGTATTGCATATCACCAACAACAACGTGGTAGTTTTAGGTCGGCGTTATATTGCCTCTGACGACCAACTGGTCTGTCGATCTGCATTAATTTGGGTTAATCCAAGCTGTTCCGATATTTTGATTGAAAATAGCCAGCACCCGAGCTGACGGTCTACCTGATGGTGTGTTGGCACCGTCGCCTATAGACATCAAATGCTAAAATAATTGCCAATGCATTTCCCGCTAAAATAGAAAAATATAACCATAGTATCTATTGGTATCCGAATCTCACTGCCGAATCTATTAAATATGTTTTGTGAGATTACAGAATGGCCGTGTTGATCCATCTTTTCTTGTTTGCCTGTCTGTCGATGATTTGTAAAGGATTGGTATCTACAATGAACTCCAAAAACCGTTTTAATGGACTTTCTTGGAATTTTTAAGAAACTTTGTTTAGTGAGCTATAAAGTCATGTTTGAGCCTCCGCATCTGTTAATATTATAAATGCGAAAGTTTGGATGCTTTTAACTTAATACCTAATTCAAACGGAATGAATGGTTAAAAGTGAAGTTTGGTACATCTTTTACGTTTTACCTTTACACATTTATGACATCCTGTAGGATATAGTATAATATTAAAAATATTTTGCATATTCTTGTGCTTGAATGAATAAATGCAGCATGATTTGATTAAAAAATAATTTCTCTCAGTCCTTAAAAATTTACTTTACTTGTACTGTTAAAGTACAGGGTTTCATTTTTCAAAAGCAAAGCAGAGTAATGCATCCCAATAAATAAAAGTAAAAAAGACAAATACTTTTGCTAAACGCAAACCAGTGCGAATATTCTTTGTTATACGCAGTAAAATTTCCATTGAAAACAAAGGAAAACTCAATAGCTTTCAACCGTGATATATTTTATATAGATACTGTAAGGTTTCGACCATTCAACCTTTCATATTTTGATTTAAAGCTCTGCCGTCTATTCGTTTCGGACTAAAAAATGAAAGACCTTCATTAATAATAATATATTCTTAGCAGCACGTGATGGTGAATGACCAAATCGCTTATGGATATTTCCAACATAAAAAATCACAAATTGCGGTTCCATCAACCAGCTGTAATGGAATTCTTATCTAAAGTGTATGTCTAGGAGAAAATATTGTTAGAAATATCAAGCTGGGAGACTATTTTAGGAGCTACAATGACATATTTGTCACGTGGATGTCACGCGATGGACGATAACCGCCCTCTACGCTTCGAGACACGTAATCGTTACATTTACAAATCGTACCCGCACCCTAATATTGTTATTCATTTCTGTCAGGCGCTTCATATTTGTGTTTATCATGTCTCCTTTGTCTTTCTTAAAAAAACATAATAAATTTTGTCTTTTATCTCACGGTAACAGGCCCATGGTATGAAATAGGTACAAAGTTTTCTAAATCTATGTTTAGTTAGTATCACAGACTTATAAAAATAAAAAGAATTAAGCAGACCTAACATAATAGTCACCACTACATAAACGTATGTAAGCAATAGTTTCATCTCTTACTCTCCCATAACACGTACAAAGTCTATCTGGTTTTATTTTTGTTGTTGCAACACTCACGCACAGATAGACAAAAGGGGGTTGAAGCACTCCCGCCATTTTATTAAGCTACAAGAAGCTCAATTTTAGTATGAGGCCATGAATGTTTTGTATGGGAATTGTCCATGTGTGCAGCATTTCTATGTAGTTGTAACTGGCACGCTTCTTTCTCCAATAGGTTAGGTCTGCTTATTTATTATTTTTTATAAGTCTGTGGTTAGCACCTATAAATAAGGCAATATAATCCAGGTTCAACTTAGCCCACTGGAACCCATAAAAATGTAATCTGGCGAATTTTATTTATTTTCATCCAGTATTCAATTAAATCAAGAAAACACTGTTTTAAAAATATTTTATTACTAGCTGACCTGGCAGACGTTGTCCTTCATATATTATTAGACGCCTTCGCCTCGCTTCGGGAAACTTGTTGCTCCGTTCCTTTTGGTCGTTGCGTGATGTTAAATGGATATTATATGTATAGCGTTCCAACAAATAAACTCTTCCGCTTTATATTAATTTAGTAGTAGGTATAAAAGTATAAATTTGTTTGATTAGAATAAACAAGTTACAATTTTAACGAATTACAATAAAATTGAAGGATTTTCATAAACAAACTGACATTCTAATGCTTTACTGTCGAATATTAAATATCTACTTAAGGACATCTGAATTCAGATTTTTCTCATACATATTTAGATTATACAAGTTAATGTAAGCGAGTTACCTATGTTTAACTTGAGCCGTTGAATGATTTAAGGATTTTCTGCAAAATTCTTTTTCGCTTTACCGTCTAGAGCTAACAGCCATGAGAATTCCTAATTGAATTACTACTGATATTTCTCTGCTACTGAGACTTTCTTTAAATTCTTTCCCGTGGACTATTTTATATACACGTACCTCCTCTCTTTGAGAAACTAAATAACTGGTACGTCTTTATAATATTTGTTATTTTTTAAAACTTATTTTTAATTCTACAACCATTTATTTAAAATAATCATAACATATTTGCGTTTCAAAGGTAACTGAATATGATAATCGATATTCCGTTACGTTTGAGAAATTAAGCTTACCTATCGAGCTCATTAGTTACCAAATATTTGTAAGTAGGTATTTATTTGTTAGGTGGAGATTCTGGCCAACTGTTACTAAACAATATTATATTCGCTTGTTGGGATGGTGATGAAGTTAAAAATTCCATTCCCGTAGCAAATATTCCCCATAGCAAAGGATTTTGTTCGAATAAAAGATTTTTCATCCCACCTATTCGAAAAAGACGACTTGGTTCGGTCTTAAAGGGACCCAAAGTTGGTGTTTTCTATTTAGCGGGCGGGAATGAATTTTCATATAACTTTTCCTGCCCGTTATTTAAATAGCGGGCGGGAATGAATTTTCATATAACTTTTCCTGCCCGTTATTTAAATAAAGGGCTAGCTTTAGCTTAGTTCGGATTGTTAGAAATTCATGGTTTTGTTTTGAAAAATGAGTTCTCTAGTTAGTTTAGTTGGTTTAGTCGGGTTAGTCGGGTAAGTCGGGTAAGTCGGGTAAGTCGGGTTAGTCGGGTTAGTCGGGTTAGTCGGGTTAGTCGGGTTAGTCGGGTTAGTCGGGTTAGTCGGGTTAGTCGGGTTAGTCGGGTTAGTCGGGTTAGTCGGGTTAGTCGGGTTAGTCGGGTTAGTCGGGTTAGTCGGGTTAGTCGGGTTAGTCGGGTTAGTCGGGTTAGTCGGGTTAGTCGGGTTAGTCGGGTTAGTCGGGTTAGTCGGGTTAGTCGGGTTAGTCGGGTTAGTCGGGTTAGTCGGGTTAGTCGGGTTAGTCGGGTTAGTCGGGTTAGTCGGGTTAGTCGGGTTAGTCGGGTTAGTCGGGTTAGTCGGGTTAGTCGGGTTAGTCGGGTTAGTCGGGTTAGTCGGGTTAGTCGGGTTAGTCGGGTTAGTCGGGTTAGTCGGGTTAGTCGGGTTAGTCGGGTTAGTCGGGTTAGTCGGGTTAGTCGGGTTAGTCGGGTTAGTCGGGTTAGTCGGGTTAGTCGGGTTAGTCGGGTTAGTCGGGTTAGTCGGGTTAGTCGATTTAGTCGGTTTAGTTAGTTTAGTGACAGTGACAGTATTATTCCTGAATTTGAGGCGCCTTTTATTTTCTCATAGGGGGGGATGAAAAGTAGAGTGTATCACTCGGGAGCAAATATTTTTGGCTCGGGCGACATACTTTGAATCCCTCGCTACGTTCAGGATTCTACTAAAGAATCCCTCGCTACGCTCGGGATTCTACTCTAGAATCCCTCACTTCGCTCTGGATTCAAAAAAGCGCCCTCGCCCAAAAAAATATTACTTTGCACCCTTGTAATACAATCTACTATTGTACCCAATTTTTAGCAGCCAATTTTTGACGTGACAACGTCTTATAATTCGATATAGCCGGCTGCACGCACGAAAAACATGACGTCATGCGGCGTTACCGTAACTCGCTCTGAGGCCTCTTGTAGACACACGTTTTTTTGGCGTAAAAATCTACGGTTAATTCACCGTGTGTAGGCACGGTTATCAGTGTTGTATGGATTACTATGAGAGCTTGTTGACAGTCGCGGCTGCGTTACGGCACGGCGCCGCCGCCGTATGCACCGTGCGTCCCCCTCGGCGTGACGCGTCTACGCACGGCGTGATTTTCATCAGTGTTGTATGGCAGTCTTCGTGAGTGTGTCGACGACGCCGGAAGTTCTCACGTTTTAGTGACCGGCTATATACTGTTTTTAATCGACTTCTATTTATTTTTAATTTATTTATACACTTTATTGTTTGTATAGTACCAGAATACATGGGTACATAGAACAATGATACAAATAAAATAATTACAACACAATAGGCGGCCTTATCGCTATATAGCGATTTCTTCCAGGCAACGTAAGATTTAGGAAAGAAATACATAAACAAATACATAGAAGGGGTAGAGGTTTACAGTATACACACCAAAAAAAATTGGAAATCAACTTAAACTTAAACATACTATTATGAGCTTGAAAGACAAGTTACATAAATAAGAAAGAAATAGATGCAACTAGTAGTTAAGGTAATGATTTTTGACTAAATTGATTTCTGTCTTAGTAAAATGAACATAAATAACGAATATTGTTATTTACATTAGTTCATGAAAGATCCCAAGTGAGCGGCATCTGGCCGTTGTCTCGACCGATAGCTTTGCCGTGCCATGTACACGCTAGCACGTTTTTTTTACGACACGGCAAACACGCCGTACGGTCAAGAAAACGTGCAATGTACATACAAGAGGAGGCGTCCCATGTAAAGCTTGAAGTGCAAGCGAGAGCGCGGAACGAGCGACAAAGAAGCACAATCGGCCTTTGCGTTCGGCAGCTTGATTACTTTGGAGGTAGATATTTTGGTAATGTATCCAATTATTACTTTGTTATTGACTTCTGGGACTATTTATAAAGGAGGATGGGCGTTTTGGTACCCATGTCCAATCAAAATGACTTTAGTGTCGTTTGAAAGGTCTTTTCAAGAGTACAAAAAATTACTATGGCGACAAATCCCTACAAATTGTCCGTTTTGAAATATAGCCTTCAGAAGATACGGAATATTTAGTTCGAATTAGGATTTAAAAATCATATCTTTGGCGTAGTTCGACCGATTTTGAAGTTGTTGCACAGATTTTGAACTTATTAATATTCAATTAACGGATAAAAATCCATAACAATAAATAAACAATAAAATCAGTTTACAATTTTTTCAGTTAGGGCCGATTTACAGTAGCTGGCACCAGCATCACTGAATTCCGGCTCTGCATTGGCACTGGGACTAAATCACTGGCGATCACTGCCGATCACCGGCGCATAGTGTTAACACGGATCCAGTGCCACTGGCTTCGCGGCGTGCGCGGGGCTGTCACTGGATCGACAAATAGGCAGACGGTCTATTTCGATCCAGTGCTGGATACTGGATGCTGGACTGAATTGCAACATATTTACACTGCTACAGTGCTTATCTAGCCCCAGAATCAAGTGGCGCTGGCGCCAGCTACTGTATCAATGTAAATCAGCCTTTATGAGTGATTTATCTAATAAACAATATAAACATATAAATACACGTATGTATGGGCGCATTCGAAAAGAACGCTGGTTACCGGCGCCGATCTGCCAGTAGGTTTGGGTAAAAAATATCGATATATCAAAATATCGATTATTTTTTCAGAAAAATATCTATAAAATAAAAATATATATAAAATAAAAATAAACTAATCTGACCCGGTAAGAGGGGCGCTACTGTCTTGGTCTTTGTCTGACAACAGTATAACATTTGCATTAGTTGCAATTTTGGCAACCGGACCAGATAAGTTTGTGGCACTGTATGTTGATTTTTTCTTGGCTACAGGTACATAAACATGTTTTTTAATAATAAAACTGATGTCATAACAGCCAGATGTGTATTTAGGTACTTTAAAATTTCGAATATTTTGGCAATTTTTATAAATAATTGCACATTGGGCAAAACATACCGATATATCGAAATATCAATATTAAATTTCTTGGGTGGTATATATCGATACATTTGGAAAATATCGATACGATAAATGTCGATATGTTTTTCCCATTTGCCCATCCCTGTCCCTATCTGTCAGCACGTATCGGTATAGTCTAAGATCCGAATCTAAATCGACATTCATCGGGTTGAAAAGAGAATCAAAATTATAAAATAATAAATTTCGTATATATTAGAAAATATATTAAAAATGGGTAGACAACAAAAATCCTGGACAGAATATTAAGTATTAGTTTATACCACTCTTTAGTATGAAACAAATATTTCTTAGTATTTAAAATGATTTTTTTGTGTTTAATAAATCTGATATTCATTTATTACATATTAATAAACCTTTTTAAATACTAAGAAATATTTATTAAGCACTAAAAAGTGGTCTCTAATAAATTATTTGTTAAATATTAACAAATATTTTTAACTATCAAAAAAAGTTTCTATTAGTGTGTTTGATTCTCTTATCAACCCGATGAATGTCGATTTAGATTCGGATCTTAGACTATACCGATAAGCGCTGGCAGATCAGCGCCGGTAACCAGCGTTCATGGACGTATAAAGAGAAGGACGGAGCCTCGCTAAACAACAAGCTGTGTCGGTCAGGTCGGCCAGGTCGCTATCCGTACAAGCCAGCATGACACACATTGACACACCAGTCGGCCATTACGAGTTTGAACGTCAACGCGGCCGATACGTAACGTGGAGAAAATAGTAGGTCAAAAAAGATGTCTTGCGTGGTGAAATTCTGCAAAAACCAAAGTGACCAAAGGGAAAAAAATCCTGGAATCACGTTTTATAGGTAATTTATTAATTTATTCTCTTTATCTATTTAAAAAATATCGAAATAAAATTTCATTTTCGACGATCATAAAGACAACTAAAGTTCAGTGTTGTCAGTATTCACGTAAGCATATTACCGAGATTGTGGGAAATTTGGTCACTTTGAGTTATTTATTTTATAAATTCTTTTATAAGTTATTTATTTTTTACCAGATTTTCTAAGGCAAATTTAATATGGAGAAACGACTTTAATAATTCGAAATTGTAACGGCGAAAATAATTGGGTTCCAAACAAATATAGCGTTACTTGCAGTCTCCATTTTAAAGCTAAAGATTTATACACGACTAAAGGAGGACTCCGGACTGATTTATCAATATATCAATATATCAATCCTGGGCAAATTTGAGCTATACATATATCTTATCAAAGCCTATTTTCATTATTATTAAATCGAGTAGAATTGATTTAACATACATAATAAACTATTAAAATCATTCCAGATGAGTATGCTGTAATACGGTAACAACAACTAAATATAGTGAAGTTTGATCGCTCACTGAAGACTGACGTCATTGTCAAGTTATGGCTGTCTTTCGTGTTTCAGACACAATGGCCGATTGCAGTATTTTGATGTTTTAATTTATTGAAAATATTTCTAATTTCTTTGATTTTATTTGGTACTGTTGTCACGCCTGAGGCCACCAGGATCTGATGATGGCATCCTAGAGAAATCGAGAGGAACTTTCGAAAATTGTAGGGGCGACCAGTGTATGTATTTGTTAATGTTTTCATTAGGTTTATTAAAGCTCAACAATTTAATGACGGTCTGGAGTCGATCTGATGAGCCGAAAGACAGTCGAGGGAATTGTTCACTGATTTACAGCAGTTGAGTTATGTTTAATTTTAATTTGTAGTGACGAGAACTTTACACCTTTTTTAGTTTTTGGGTTATCTCTGCTGGTCTCTGTCGGTCCCTTTTTTTGTAAAAACAAATTTTTAACAATTAAAATATTTTCTTCTTTTTAACTGCATTTTATTGGTAAAATATTTGGCTAACCTGACAACCCCATGATTCACTCACTCATATCTAACCGCCGCCATTACGGGGTCACAGTTTTGTCATAATGACACTACGTCCTTCTCTTAATGCTGCCTCTACACACAGGCCAGCGCATTCGCCAACGCGCTGGCGGTGCGCTTGCCAACGTGCTTGTGAGTTAATCCACAAATTGGAAGGACGTTCAGTATGCTTTGGTTCGGGCCAATGTGCGGACGGATCAAAAAATGGATGTTGAGTTGGTAACAGCTGCAGCTGTATATTTATTCACAGCTTATAATTACTACGTAAATGTGTACAAGAAAAGGGTGACACTTTCATATTTATAATATTAAAATAATAATAAAGTACGATGCTCAATCTTACTTTGAAGTAAAATATCGTAAGGAAAACGGAATGTCCAAGAACCTTATTTATTTAGCATTTTTAATACTTACATTTTTATTTTTATGGTACTTATTTTTTGGATTCCATAGGCAATTTTCACTCTGATAGAGCTCAATAAATTTAAAAGTTTCCTCATTACTCATATTATACGCCATTTTGTTACGTTAGGTGTTAATACGCCGCAAGAAGAAAACATGCACTCTTGATCGCTGCTCCGGGCAAACTGATCGCGCGGCCAATGTGTGGATGGTGCGCCAAGCTTGCGACAAGTGTTCTTTGATGATACCGACACCGCGCGGCAAGCTCGCAAGCGCGCCGGCCAACGTTCAAATGCCTACCGCCAACGTTCCAACGCCCGTTCTACACATTGGGAGCCAACGCACTTGCCAACGTGTTGGCCTATGTGTAGAGGCAGCATTATACGTCCATGCCAGCGTTCTACATGAATGCGCCCTATGACTTTCTCTTTCAGTCGTTCATTGAGTTATTGCAAAAAGTTTGTTGTATACTTAGTACCAAAAATATATAATTTTCAAGTTTCAAGTATGATTGCTGTGATCGGACAATGAACCCGGACTAGCGACATGTTTATTCACAATCTACACAAAAATACCTTTCCAACGACGTATATTTTACTCCGATTGGTGCCGGTACCAGATTCCATACATTTGTGCCCATCCTCCTTTTAAATGTTACCTTTTTTAATGTTTCCTGTATTCCTTCTTTATTTTTATTGATAAATAATACGATTTCATGACGTTTGTTTACTTTGATGACATTATTTGTCAATCATTCCATCAGTATTTTCTTAAGACGTTGTCACGTTCAACTATCGTGAGTAAACCGACTTTACAGACAACCAGTTTTTTTTGTAATATTGACAACAATCTGTGCCTCTATTATGAGTTGTTGTAGTAAACGTAAAGGACGTTACTATTGCAGTTAACGTTTAGAATTTGTATGAGAATCCGTACAGCGCCTCTAGCGGTTACGATACTGAACTGCAATTCTCATACAAATCCTTTCAGTCCTTTACGTTTACTACAACAACTCATAATAGAGGCACAGATTGTAACAAAATAATGTCGAACTTAATACAGAAACAAAATAAGGTTAAAGATTTATGTACGGGAACTTGTAGTTGCAAAGACATCAGAAGTGACAGATTTACGCATAGATTTACTGGTTTGCGGGGAACCCGAAGATATAAACAGAATTGTTTATTATAGTCGAGTTGAAAGAATATGGCTAGCAAAAGGGCGCAACCTCGAAAACCATTAATTCATATTTATTACCAGCGCATTTATGAAACATAAAAAGTTTACGAGAAGGTGGAAAGGCTGCAGGCATATTCTAACGTCGCTCAGTTTATGGGTCATCTTAAATAGAGCTTTAATTATACAGGAAGATTTATGGAGACGTCTAATGAAAATCCGGACAGGCCGGATATATAGGACAGGGTCTGGGTACAAAATTCTAATTAAAAGGTAACAGTTGATTATTGTCATCATAAGGAACCTATCGCAATAGAATTCAAGCTCAGAATTGGATACATTCAGGTTGGAAATGTTGAATAGTTTAAGACCTGGAAAGCAATAATTTAGCCATCATCAACATGTTCGTCTTGGTCGAAAATGTAACTCAGGATAGCTCAGGATAAAATAAAACAAATTGCGATCACATTCTTTTAATTTCTGCAAAACACAAATCGTTATCATTGATTGTAATCACGTATTTTGAATTCACGTTGCAAAGTAGATCGCATTATTTGTTTAGTAGAGTTAACTAATGAATAATTTAATTGAAAGCAGAGATATCTCAAAAACTACTCGCCAGACGGCGCTCAATTGAACCCATCTAGGTAAAGTTCTCGTTACTACAAATTAATCAAGCCCAAACATAAGGTAACTGCTGCAAAACCGTTGATCAGGTCGACTCCAAACCTTTATTAAATGTATTGGTTTAATATACATAATGAAAAATGTACGAAACACACCAGTCGCTCCTACGATTTTCGAAAGTTCCCCTCGATTTCTCTGGGTTGCCATCATCAGATCCTGGTGTTCTTATCATAGGACCCTTAGATTATTTACTTAATTACTACAAAAAATTAATTATCATTGTTCATTAAAGACGAAAAAAACGCTGAACACACGTAAAAAAGCCTATCCACCTGAGAACTGATACATTTGAATACTTACCTACTTCTTTAGATGTGGTCATGTGTTGAAGTGTTCGACTCTTTTAGGTTCTACGAGTATCATAGGAAAAATTACGACACTTATCACATTACGCAGACATTGAATACCAAATGTAAGCAAGTAAAACTACTTAAGATAGAATATTAATGTGGACTAAAATAGTAGGTAGGTACGTATCCGAATGGAACCACTCAGATCGCTATTCCGATGAATAAAGTGTACCTCCTTACTTATCCTTCGTCTGTTTAGGGAGTCCGTGGGGAATTGTGATTTTCTTGCAATAAAGTAAGTGGCAGTGATCTCTCAACGGTAGTGACGTCATATCAAATTAACATTTAACTATACCGCACCTTCGGTGCAACAAAGTCACAAGTAGCCAAAATTGCAAAATTGAGTTAAGTATGCCAAATTGTCTATAAACCATGTCTTTGTCTGTGGAAACAACGACACCCGCGGAAGTAATACAAAATCCTTCTAGATTGTGCGAGTGCCTTTGTGGAAATAAGTGATTTTTCCCTGAATTATGGTTCAACAAAGTCTTAACGGTTAGTAGTGCCTCCGCTTCCGCGAATGTTTATCGTATATTGGAGCTACAAGTTCACAAAATGTACTTATGACCATTTTAATTCTCACTAATTGGAGCAATAAAGACGCATCTACCTAGGTCAGTAAACCAAATACCAAAATCCTGGTGCAACAAAGTCACAATTCAGGACACATTTTTTTGTTAAGCCTTTTCTTAGTATTTCTTTAATAATTAAAAAAAAGTATTTTACGTGAAACTGTTGCAATAAGTATAAACCATTAATAGTATAAATATTTTTAACCTACTACAAATAGTAATCCGGTAATGTGGAAATAAATGCGAAAAAAATCTTAAAAGTCGTCTCCTGTAAAATTTTAAATTACAAAATGTGCTGTTGCGACTTTGTTGCACCGAAGGTGCGTCTATATTATTATTTTAAGTCCTGTAACGGAAGTTTCCACTAGCTGCATTTTAAAATATGCGTGTAAAACAATTTATAAAACATTGTCATTAATAAATATTGCTAGCGCATTTTCAGACCGAAAACTGTAGTCCTATGAAAATTCTGTCAAATACCTAACGTTACATTTTCTCCTTCTGAATCGCTTCACTTTTGCCATAGATTTATTCGTTTTGAAACACAAAACACGTCGTCTGATGCGTCGTCGCATCGAATTTTACGTAGGTACTACCGACTTTGTTGTACTTATCATAACTTCGAAAACATATAGAGATGAGCCTCCTTGGAATTTAGCAATCATGTCACGGCAACATTCCACGCATTTCTTCTTTTTAAGCAATGGTGGGTTATGCTGCGTAAACCATTTTTCTTACACGATATGCTCACGGAAAATATTGTCAATAATAATGTCGTCCCGATTTATGTGAGCTAAGTCTCTTAAATTGAAATAACTTTTTTTTAATATTCAAATATTTCACTAAAATGATGGAATTAAAAAGAAATCGGTTATTATTGGATGTATGATGTTTTTTATCGTAAAAACCATGAAATCTTGATTAGAAATTCACTTTTTACTAAGCTTTAATACAATTAGAGTATAGATAGTTGTCATCAGGGGCAAAATAATAGAAACCCCTCAGACCTCGAACACACATCGTAAGCACGGAAATGCTTTCATCCACAAACGCCATTAAACTTTATTCGTGGATTAGCTCAGTCCGAAGTTTGTTAGCTGGCATTTGAACTCAGCAAGACGCGCGCGATTTTTTAATTTATATAAAAACTAGCGGCCCGCCCGCGGTTTCACCCGCGTGGATCCCGTTCTCGTGGGAATATATGCATGTATTATACATAAAAACCTTCCTCTTGAATCACTCTACCTATTACAAAAAACCGCATCAAAATCCGTTGCGTAATTTTAAAGATTTAAGCATACAGACAAACAGACAAACAAACAGACGGACAAAAATAGCGACTTTGTTTTATACTATGTAGTGATTTACTCCCCAAAAATATGGAGGGATATTTGGATTAAAACTTTCGTTTTCTTGCTCCTTAACTTAATAACGTATTTTTAATTAAATTCCTACTGTCTAAGGTTTTCAAATAAAATGTGTTTTTCTTAGAAGTTTCTGCGTGGCTTAGAATTAATCATCGTTTTAGATAGTTAATTACACTTGTCTTATTTACATCGGACGCAGCAAATATCGAGTACCTAAGTATATCTAACTTGCTATTTAAAAAGCGTAAATCACTTTTTAGCTGACTTCAAAAAAGAAGGAGGATCTTAATTTGACCGTATATTCGACCTCAATTCGTCGTTTATGACTCGATTTTGATAACTTTTTTCACCTCTACGATTTTCAGCAGTTACCTGTGTATTATACTTATTACTCCTAGAGTTACCTTGTGTTTGGGCTTGATTAATTTGTAGTGACGAGAACTTTACACCTCATCATCATCATCTCAATCCATCATGGCCCACTATTGAGCACGGGTCTCTCCTCAGAATGAGAAGGTTAAGGCCATAGTCCACCACGCTGGCTAAGTGCGGATTGGCGGACTTCACACACCTTTGAGTTTTGCGAACTCTCCGGCATGCAGGTTTCCTCACGATGTTTTCCTTCACCGTTTGTAGAAAGTGACATTTAAATGCTTAAAACGCACATGACTACGAAAAGTCAGAGGTGCGTGCCCTGAGATTCGAACCCGGACCCAACGAATAGGAGGCGGTGTTCTTAACCTCTAGGCCAGTGGTGCCCAAACGGTCGATCGCGATCGACCGGTCGATCGCGAGAGGTTTCACGGTCGATCTTAGAAGTTAAGCCAGTACAAGATTTTATTTTCGAAAATTTATAAATTACCTACTTACTGAGCATGCATCATCATCTCGTTAATTTTCCGCCACAAGAAAAATATACTTAACTTGACCTGTATTTATTTTCTTTTCTAATAATATTTTTTATGTACAAATGTGTGTACAGAGTAAGAAACTATGTAAAACTGTTTGATTATAATCATATTATAAATCTAATCATTAATAATTACTTATTATTACAACATAAAATAATAGATAATAAAAAAGTACATAAAAATAAATCTGTCGATCTTAAACCCTTAACTTTTTCTCAAGTCGATCTTCACAGCAAAAAGTTTGGGCACCACTGCTCTAGGCTATCACCGATACTTTTATGATTTTCGAGTTATCTCTGCTTGTCAATATTGAAGTCGGTTATTTTTTTAAAAAAAAGCAATTATACCATGTTTCGTACTTAGCAGGGAATCAAAAACAAATTTTCCGGATATTAAATTACCATGCTGTATAGTGAGATATTATTGAATCATTAAAATTCTTTACATAGGTAATACTTAGACTTACATATTTGTAACTCATAAAGAAACTTATAGCCTTACATTACATAATTCATGAACCTAAACTGCTGCAACATTAAATATGTTATTCGTTTAATTTGCAACGATAGTTGTTTTGAAACAATTTGACGTTTCGTCTACCGCATGCAATAACAACACGCTGCGTCGATGAGAATGCTTTTAGGACGTCAGACTCACTTTACGTATCAAAACGTTACGGGCGTCCGAGAAAAACAAAATAAACATAAGTCTGGCGTGTTACATTAACGATACTCGTACATTTTATTTCCGCCTAGCAGCCAATAACTATGTCGAATTATTTTGCACAACGAAACCAGAAAGCATGTTGAATCAACAATTCGATAGATTTAGATGCAAAACATTCAATTTGTAAACCATTTATAAGACATGGGTAAGTGAAAATAGTTAAAAGCTCTTAATCATTTAAACAAAAATGTTAAAGTATTTTGCCTGTCATCACCTACCTAACCTATACCTAATAGAATTATTTTTCTATTTTTACATTACTAAAGCAGTATAAATATCATTACATGATTAGACTTTATTAAAGTATAGATAGATCTGTATCCAAAACAAAATATACCTAATCACCTTTTTAAATAAACATCATACAGTATCTATAAAAGCTTTCATTAAAGACCAACAGTAGCACAACCATGCCTATACATATTTTGATAATTATGATTTGTTATGAAACATCCCTATTAAGTATGTAAATACAAAACTAAATTAAAACTCGAGAAGTAAATTGTTTTTAAACTCTTGTAATTAAGTTTTTGAAGCTGGTAATCGTCGTCCATTTTCATTGTGTAAGAACGTTACCAAATTCGAAACAGTTCAGAAACGGAAAAGGTCGTCTTGCAATGGAAATGAGCAAGGTAAGTGGTTTCGGGCGAATTAAAGTTAGTTGAACAAAACTGGGCAAATTAAGGTATACCTAATTACCTTTCAGAGAAATGTTTGCTTAGGATATTGTTAGAAGTATGTTTGCATATACAAACGTGTGCGTGCGAAGAAAGCTTCAAAATCCATTGGAACCTTCGATCAAGAATAAGAACATATTGTGTATAATACAGGTATCATGGATCCATTGATGTATAAATACGTAGATTGAGCGTCGCCCTACAATGAAGACAAAAAAACAAGGCAACAATATCAAGCATGTGTGCGTGCAGGCGATGTTTTACACGTTCGTCTATTGTCTATATTGCGTGATCAATGATACCAGTTACTAAAATTATAAACTTAATTTATGGAGTGGTTATTTTCATGAATAAATAAAAAACCCTACTTAATTTAATTACAGTTGTTTATGTTAATGTTGTAATAAACCAGCTAAGTTAATTAAATTAATATTCTTTTACGCAGTTTGTAGTTGGAAAGGAGACGGTCCAAAATTGTATGGAGTCTGGGCCTGGTTTTGTACCAGTGATAAAATAAAATAAAAAAGAAAAATAAACCATTTTTGACTAATCAAATCCACGAACTCATCTATATTTCAGTGCAAAAATTATTTATTAACTCCACGTGACGCAATTATTCTACATAATGGCGGGCAGCAGACCAGAGGATTCATAATTTTTGACGTATGACGTTAGCTGTCAATATGCCTTCTCTATGCTTGAATGATGCTTGAACAATGGCTCGAACTCAGAGTGAAGGACGCCATCTTGCAAGTGTTGCAAGTAGTACCTACCGAATAACTCGAAATTAATTTTATTTTAGCAAGTCATTTATTGCGATTTGTGAATTTATTATATTTTTAATGAACTTTCTGTATTTTTTGGTTTTTCATGGTTTAGTGTACAAGATCAGGCCCAAAATGGACCATCTCCTTTATTTATTGAAGTTTTTTTTAATGATATGCATGTAATTAACTTTCCAAGTAATTTTTTTTATTAAATTAGCTAGGTAACGTAAATAATTGGCTCTTCTTTAATTAAGTTACCACCTCAAATTAAGCTAAAAATTTGAGGGGGGAGGGGGCTGACGCTCACATCTTCCCCCCACCATTTTTGAATCTAGGAAATGCATCCTTTTTTTATTATAAAAAAATCAAGTTTCCAAAAATTATAAAGTGACTACCTCAAATTAAGCTGAAATTTTTTGGAGGAGAGGTTGGTGACTCCCCCAACTTTCCCCCCAAATATGGCTGTAAAGAAGTGCATACTTTTTTTTGAATTATTCTTATAAGTTTCAAAATTTTTAAGGTTATGACGGAACTAAAATACTGTACAAGGTTCTTTTATCTTATCTAAATTATTTAGATAATTGCTACCTTTTAAGGCAGGAAGTGTTGTAAATAAATGTCGGAGGGACCCCCTTCGGGCGTCCCTTTTTCCGCTTGGTTATTATACAATCCAAACTAACCTATACCTACCAATCCATAGTGCGTCGACTTGTTTTATTCTTTGAGGTGTTTTTTAAACACGCGATTTGCGGATGGATTACTGACTCTTGGCTTAGTTTGACAGTGCTACCAATATAATAAGGTTAGTTCGAAACTACTTTTTCGCTATTGTTAGTCCTGTTTGCCTGTTTGGCTGCATCTTCCGCAGCGCCGGAGATGTCACGATTCAAAATTAGGCCCAAAAATCAAATTAGATCTACTTAAGTTATTTATTTTTTGACGTGACAACGTCTTATAAATTGGTTTGCCGGGTGACACTTCAAGAAACTGCGTTACGCTCCGCTCACGTTATGCGCTCACAATGAGAGCGAGTGAGAGGCACGCGTCCCTGGTTAGCCCGCCTAAGAGCGAGAGAGACAGACATAAAAAGCACAATCGGCCTTTGCGTTCGGCAGCTTGATTACTTTGGAGGTAGATATTTTGGTAATGTATCCAATTATTAATTTGTTATTGACTTCTGGGACTATTTATAAATTTTAAATGTTACCTTTTTATAAATGTTTCCTGTATTCCTTCTTTATTTTTATTGATAAATTTCTGTAACTTTAAATACGATTTCATGACGTTTGTTTACTTTGATGATATTATTTGTCAATCATTCCATCAGTATTTTCTTAAGACGTTGTCACGTTCAACTATCGTCAGTAAACCGACTTTACAGACAACCAGTTTTTATAATGTAGTTTAAAACACACACACACACACACGTCCACACACACATATACATACACTTAAGACTTCGAGCGCTTACACATTAACCAATGAGACCACATAACCTTAAAATTTTTAGAGATTTAGAAAAATAATTTTAAAAAAGTAAGTACTTTATGAGAGCAATATTTAATTTGGGGGGACGAATGAGAGTGTAGAACCCGTCCTCCCTTCAAATTTTCACCTTAATCTGAGACGGTAACTTTACAATTTTAGAAAAGGAGATGGTCCATTTTGGGCCTGATCTTGTACACTAAACCATGAAAAACCAAAAAAATACAGAAAGTTCATTAAAAATATAATAAATTCACAAATCGCAATAAATGAATTGCTAAAATAAAATTAATTTCGAGTTATTCGGTAGGTACTACTTGCAACACTTGCAAGACGGCGTCCTTCACTCTGAGTTCGAGCCATTGTTCAAGCATCATTCAAGCATAGAGAAGGCATATTGACAGCTAACGTCATACGTCAAAAATTATGAATCCTCTGGTCTGCTGCCCGCCATTATGTAGAATAATTTCGTCACGTGGAGTTAATAAATATTTTTTGCAATGAAATAAAGATGAGTTCGTGGATTTGATTAGTCAAAAATGGTTTATTTTTCTTTTTTATCTTATTTTATCACTGGTACAAAACCAGGCCCAGACTACATACAATTTTGGATCGTCTCCTTTTCACATTACTCTTGTACCTTTAAAAGTGGTTTATTCGACCCAATGCAAAAATAATCATTAAAATGGGCTCATAAACATACGAATATTAATGTTATATTATTATAAATAAACACAAACGTATTGGTAAACACCACCTTTTTTTAATCGATTTATAAAAGTACATGAACTAAATAATATACACGTAACCATAAACCAATTTATATACCCACAAAAATGATGTTAAGTCGGGAGCATAAAAATAGAAACTGGCAACACTGACAAAAAATGACGTAATTTGGTTACAATAAAAATCAAAATTGAAATTTAATTAAAAATATGTTTATTGGTTACTTGCCTATGATATGTGATGTTTTTTGAGCTTTTTACCCTTCCTTTATAATTCCGGCACAGTTTAATAGCACATTTCGTCATGTCATCCCTCTTATTTGTTTATTTAAATTGCGCGCGTAATACGTAGTGACACGAAAGCGGCGCGATCGGCACTAATTGGCGGGAAAGTACTTCTGCGCCAATAGTTGGCGCAGCTTTTTTGACACGTCTTCGCGGATTCGATTATCCATCTAGATACTTATACATCAATGGTTGAAACAGTTGAAAATACGAACGTTTTTTTACATAACCACAACAAAAGATACTTTTGAGATAGGTAATAATTTCTATCGGACCGTGTATTTTTCTCTATTAAGTATACCTACATTATATCGATGTTTAGAAAAAAATTATGTTATGAATAAACATAAGGTTGTGATCATCGACAAATTCTTGAATAATATTGAAAATCATCGAAATTACTATGTGCTGCGAGCACATTCATATTTTTAAAAAGTGCAACACTGAATATCGTAAAAAAACTTGGCGAAGCCTTTAGCGCCTTCAGGTTCCTTACTCAAAATGTAATAACTAAAGTATTTTTAATTGTAAGGCACATAAGTATTGTACACACCTACACCGCTAATGTTGCACTTTTGGTAGACTCTCCAAATGGAACGAACCAATCTAGCGAGATAGTTCGGTTCACCGAAGCCGGTACAAGGTTTCGATTGTGTTTGTTCATTGCGTTGTGGTTTGCAGGTGGGGGGTGAGGGGCGCGGGGCGCGCGGCGGGTGATGCCGGTGCGCAAGGGGCTACTGGCGCCCCAGAACACCTTCCTCGATACCATCGCCACCCGCTTCGATGGCACACGTAAGTAATCTTATTCTTATAACATTAATTACAATCAATAATATTAGATATATAATATTATTTATATATTATTTTTATTTATATAATATAATTTCGTAATATACCAATCACACTTACGAACTCTTTACAATCTTCTCCGGCAACAGCATATACTCTTTTAGAAGGGCTCGTTAGTAAGTCTAGTGTTGTGTTTGAATTTAAGCATACTACGACAGCAGAGATAATTAAAACATTCCAGTCTTTAAAAAATAAAAAAACAGGTGATTTATGGGGGTTATCTGTGAAAGTGATAAACAATATCATAGATGTTGTAGCCCCTCACCTAGCAGTAATTTTTAATAATTGTGTAGATCTGGGTACTTTTCCCGATCTGATGAAATGTAGCAAAATTATACCTCTTTTTAAGTCCGGAGATAAAACAGACGTTAATAACTACAGACCAGTTGCAATTTTACCAACATTCAGCAAGGTCTTTGAAAAAATTATGTTGAATCAAATGATCACTCATTTCTCTGTCAACAACCTACTTCATAATGAGCAATACGGGTTTATTAAAGGTCGTAGTACAATCGATGCGGGTGCTAGGCTCTTAAAACATATTTTTGAAGCCTGGGAAGCATCTCAGAATGCTATAGGTGTATTTTGTGATCTTTCGAAGGCGTTTGATTGTGTACAACATGAAACATTACTTTTGAAACTGGGTCATTATGGCCAAAAAAATAAGGCACTTAATCTAATATCATCTTACTTAAATCATAGAATTCAAAGTGTCTGTATAAACGGAGCTAAATTATCAGGCTCACCAGTTACGATTGGTGTCCCTCAGGGCTCAATTTTAGATCCATTTCTTTTTTTAGTTTATATAAACGATCTCCCATTCCATGTTAGTAGTTATGCTAATGTTGTACTGTTTGCAGATGATACATCTCTAATATTTAAAACTAATAGAGATAAAATAAATTTTGACGATGTGAACAGTACTCTTGCCCATATTTCATACTGGTTTTCCATTAATAACTTAGTTCTTAACGCCAATAAAACTAAATGTGTAGAATTTGTTTTGCCTAATGTAAAAGTCGGCATTAAGGACATTAGATTGAATAATGAGCTATTAAACTTTGAAAGTTCAGCAGTATTTTTAGGAATAACCCTAGACTGTAAACTCCAGTGGGGAATCCATATAGCGACACTTGCAGGTAAGCTCAGTAAGGCTGTTTATGCTATAAGAAAAATACGACAATTTACAGACGTGGAAACAGCAAAGCTTGTTTATTTTGCCTACTTTCATAGTATTATGTCCTATGGTATATTACTTTGGGGTAAGTCTGCGGACATCGATACAGTTTTTGTATTACAGAAACGTGCTATTAGAGCAATATATAAACTAAAATCACGTGAATCACTGCGTGACAAATATAACCGTAGCTTCCCAATACATATACACCAATTTAATTTTTATTAAGAAAAATTTAGGTCTTTACAAACAAAAAAGCGATATTACCAATCGGCAAACACGAAATATGCACCATTTAGTAACTTCCTCGTACCGCCTGCGTAAGGTACAGCGGTCTTTTGTGGGGCTCGGTGTACGCTTTTATAATAAATTGCCAAAGTCCATTACTGATTTGCCCATACAAATATTTAAGAAACATGTTAAAACGCGACTTATACAAAAAGGGTATTACAGTCGATGAATATTTAAATGACAAGGATGCTTGGAAGAAGCCATCCGCGACCAGTTCCGCTCCTGTTAGTACGTATAAAACTGTAGGTAGATGTAAGTGATCTTTTAAAAGATGCCGAGGAGTTTTTTTTTCGCCATTTTTTTTCTCCTCCATTACAAAATAATATAAGGCACCTTTGCAAAAATGGCGGTAGAATCAAATAATGACATTCACAAGCGTATTTGTAAATACCTACGTGAAATAAACGAGTTTGAGTTTGAGAATTATGGAGATAAAGGTTTGATGACTGTCTATATTCCCTAAATTATGTTTGGGTCATTCTAAATGGATACAATTGTTATTAAGTGAAAAATAAATGGTTTTAAAATATTTCGCCTGAGTAAAGTCACATAGCTATAAATAGTTGTTAGCCATTGTTATTTAAAATATTGTTACTATATTTTTGTTAAGAGTATGTAATATTACAAAAAAACTGAGGTACTTTTAATTACTGTCGGGCCTGGATAAATTTTCTATGGGCTATGGCAGTTCTCCTTTGCGGCATAAACGGCTGTGTTAGATTTGTCGCAGCTCCAACAAAGGCCGGACAACAAAGTGATCCTATGGGTTCTGTTTTTTCCTTTCGAGGTACGAACTCTAAAAATTGAGAAAAGTAGAGGGGAGAGAATTACCCTTGTGGTACTCCAGATTTCAACTCGCTTCAATCTGAAAGGATCCGATTAACTTGCCCTTAATATATCATGTACATATTTTTCAAGTACATATACTTAATAGGTATGCATAAAGAATCAAAAAGAGGACTCGCAAATATCAAAGAAAGGAAGTATATTTAACGATGAAATCTTGCTCCTTATAAATATGTATGTCTGTACTAGAGAACCGCCCGCGCTTCGCTTCGGGACCCGTAGGTAACAGCCGCGTAGGTCCCGCTCCCGTAGGAATTTAGGCTAAAAAGTAGCCTACTACTCGCTCTCTTCACTCCACCCTGTCTGAGGTGTGTGGAGCCCTCTGGACAGTTAGTTCCCCTTTGGGGGTGTCTCTCGCGGCCCGTTAAAACGGGCCGGTTCTTGGGCTGGGCCCTAAGGCCCTTGGTTGTCCATCTGTGGTTAACCAATAGGTCAAGTCCGTTGAGTGGTGGCCTTTTTACAGGCCACAGAGTCTTAAACGGGATGGGGTTCATCTTCGCGCCGCCCAGGCGATCGAGGCCCTACCGGGTGAATCCCGCTGGTGGGAAGCCCAGCAGGAGCCGATCAGCGCCGGGCGACGACTTACGAAGCCCCAGTATCAGTCAGTGCTAGGCCCGTCCCGCGCAACCAGCAAGTCGCGCGGGAAGGCCCAGCGTTCCGGTGGACGGGTGTGGAGCGGCGCCAGGTCCTGCAGATGCGGGAACCGCGACGCGTCGACACGCCCGAACATGTTGCGTGCCAATCTCTCGATGAAGTCGTTCAGGCTCTCGACTCGAAGGTCCCTCTGGTCCGCTGGCACTATCCTGTTGGCTGAGCAACTTGCGGACATCAGTCAACAGGATAGTGCCAGCGGGCGGGCGGTACACTGAATACAGCCGGAGCGGGGAGTAGCCTATTACATTTGCTTATGACTTAAGTAAATTACATGTAGTATTTGACAGCGTAATTCAGAACTTGCAAATTAATTTTATTACCGCCATCTATTAACAACTCCGAAAATGAATATCTAGCAACTAACAAAACATTGAACTTCCCATGGGAATGGGATGTTTTTCCGCGGTAAAAAGTAGCCTACGTCACTCTTCACCCTCCTAACTATCCCCACACACATAAACCTTACCATATAATAGCTTTGTTGCGACGTGAAAGCGTCACAAACAAACAAACAAACAAACAAACAAACAAATAAACAAACAAACAAACACACTTTCACATTTATAATATTAGTAAGGATGTTATTTAAATAATTTAGGGATCCATGTGTGCTACCTGCTAATTAGTGAATTCGTATTTGATAGTACGTAAAAAGTTCAAATTACTCCAACACGACGCAATGGAAGCACTTTTAACTTAGAAGATTTGGGCCTTAGAATGTTAACAAAATTATTAATTTATTTCTTATTTGTTGCATTGAGAGCAATGAAGTTTAATAAATAATAGCAGCTATCTGAAAGTTTTAAATAACTATTTCAATGTATAAAGGAAAATACAGAAGAAGTAGAGGGAACCAAGAAAACTTAATGATCATTGGATTTTACTTAGAATACTTACTCAAGTTTTAGCTATTAACTTCGCTCCGTGGAATACTTTGCATTCAGTTTTTGCTTGCAATATAATTATTACGTAAGAGCATAATACCACTAATTCACATTATATATTCCCGAAGTAAAAATAGGTACTTCACAATTTGAGCACATAAGAACTCATTAGTCGTTTATAATTGAAGCTCTTAAAATATGTGGTCGTTGAATACGAGACTCCGGCTTCAAGTGCCTGGTACCTTGCGAAATCGGTATAATTTATATTTACCCACGCCTAATTAAGTAAACAAGCGAACTTTGAATATTAAATTTGTTTGTTTGAAGTGTGCAATTGGAACCAATTTATTTTTGTTTTAATAAACAACAACAGCAACTATAATTATTATATTTCTTGTCAAGATTTAAAATGCCTAATTCATTTGTCACCCTTTGGATACTAATATTATAAGAATAAACAAATAGTTAATATAGGTTTATTAAAGTTTTTAGAATGTCAAAATCACGAATACGAATATAGAATACGAAAGGTTTTCTTTGGTTATTCTCAAGTAGAGCACTCTGTGTTCGTTTGAATCTGAAATGTTTGTAGCCGCGCAGCAAAATTGATACTTGAATGGTTAGCGAGTGTATCTAACAAGCTTTACAATGAGACTTGCATTGAAGCGTGCTAGTGGGCACTTATATTATATTCTTTGTGGACTAATAAAATAACATTTTCTTATTTCTTATTTATACTACATAACAAAAATGTAGCTGGGGCATGCCCTGTATACAGGAGTATTTGAGAAAAATAATATAAAGAGCTTTCATAGAGCCAACAGAAACCAAAAATATTAAGCTTGTAATTGTTGTCTGTCTGTCTGTATGTTTGACTGGGCCGTACACAAAAACTATGAATAAAATGTTGCGGTTATCACCGTGGTATCGCTGGAGGTCTAACGTAAATAAAACGGTGAAGTGCAAGTTGAACCCGTATTTAGGGGTCCATAACACTGAGGGACAATAACTCTAGTTACATATTATTAGGTCAATAATAAAATTGATAACAATTGTAGAAATATCTATGTAATGTAACTAAGGGAGGTATTCCACTGGACAAAGATCTTGGTCCAATATTCTCTTTGAGAAAATTCTAAACAGAACAGAAAAAACAAAACAAACAAACAAAACAGAACATCAAAATAATAGATCAAATTTCACTGTTATTTATAAATTGGATGAAGTCATCCAATTTCTTTGTCGAATACAACTTGGATCAAAGAAATTGGATGAGTGGAAGACCTCCCTAAGAAAACATGTACTCAATACATTGAGTAGGTACGTAAACGGTAGTAGGTATCTACATTTATGTGTGTGCATAGCTCGAGCGCGCAATGATTGGAGCTTTATAGCTCTTTTAGTGTATAATTTTTCATAATCATAGAGCCATTACGTCATTCATTAAAACATCTAAAATTCAGCAAAATTACATCATTATATAATTTGTCGTCAACCACTCACTTTACACGAAGTCGCATAAGTCACATTGAAGCTCTTACTATCGAACACGTTTAACTGATAGCACAATAGGTACATTATGTCAACTTTTCATCGCATCGAAAGTTTATTAGATCGCATGGTTCAAGACATCGAACGCTTATAATATTCAAAGTTCAATGAGTCGAATATAATATCATGAAGCCTTATCAAATCGACAGGTCGTGGCATCGACAGTTTTATATCATCCAAACTGATACAAACAAATTTATAGATGAAAATATCATAGCGTGGTATATAAGACTAATCTTGCATGTAGACTTACTAATTTAAAGATTAAACTATTGGAGGAATGGTATGTAAATTAGGTTTAAACTTATTTTAGCTTTGATTTTGAGCTCGATGATGTGACTGATGGCTGTATTGAGTTAATCTGAAAATCCTAGTCATGATCCGGTTCATTATGGTGCGTACAGACTATATAACAAAACATGTTATAAAACATAGTTAAATAACATGTTTTTTTTAATGTGGACGATATGTGTTACAAAAACAAGTTATATAACATGTTATGTTATTAGTTTTTGCAACAATGTTATATGCTATATGCAAAGGACTGCGGAAATAATAAGCGCAACTACTTTTTTATAAGTATTTCATCCTTTCTTAGATACAAACAAATGAAACAAACAAACAAACACTAACACACTCATACCCCGCAGTAGTTTACTAGGTATGTACCTGTGTCGCGGGTGGCATGGACTACACATATAACACATTACAATTACACCCATGACCCGAGTACAAATATTTATCTGTTACATAAATATCTGCTCCGGCCGGGAATCGAACCCGTCGGGACCCCTCGCGTCGCAGGCAGGGTCGCTACCAACTAGGCTACAGGGTCGTCAAGTCTTTCAAGTTTTGTATATCTTTTACTATTTTCATATTATAATCGCACTTTCCATTTCCAAGTTTTATAGCGTTCTTTTCATTGGGATATTTTAAAGCGTGGAAGCGCATAAATTAGTGACACTTCCGGAAAGTATTCATGTTCAGCTACTGAAAATATGTCCGAAACATATTTTTGTGAATATAAGAATCTTATATTAAACAAATGTTCCGTTTTACGAAAGCGTCTCCATAATGTTTCGGCAGATGAAATCCGAAACGTTATTGGATCATTCGCATGTCGTTTACCAGATTTTTTACTAGACGGAGAAGTGAAAAAAATTGAAATAAGTTATACATATACATATATGGGACGAAATGACCCAATGAAGGACATATTCTGTAAATAAACGAGTTCATATCAATTCAATTCATAAAACATAAAATTATTTTGCAGTTGGAGCACGAGGAATAGGTCGTCCTCGTGGTCCAACTATTACGTCATATTAATTTCGCAGTTGAACCACGAGGAATAAGATCGTCCTCGTGGTCCAACTATGACGTCACAGTTGGACACCCGAAAAAAGGCATAACAACAACCTACACACAAAGTTGTATTGTATCACTGCTTGTAAGTAAAGATAGGCAACTAAGTAAGTTAAAAAAACAGATAGGAAAATGTCATAAATCTTTTTTATTTCCGAAAATGGTATGCATATCTACACGTTGAAGATATGACTGCATATAATATCGAGGCCAATTGGCGCCAGTTTCAATTAACGGCCTGTTATTTCGAATCCGCCGTGGATCGACAGCGCAATGACCGGCCCATCAGTAAAATTAGCCACAGATTCGCGAACGTGCATCGGTATTGCAGTCATGACCGCTATAAAGTTATTTCTAGTCATATATGCCTATCTCTTACAAAATAAAGTTATATGAGTACCTATTACAACAGGTTATAGTGAAAAAATATAAAATAGCTAATGTCTATTAACTTTTATACTTATGAGATTCTCGTGTCACAATGTTAGTTACCTTAGGTACTCATCCGAAACGGCTTCACCGATTTTTACCAAATTTTATATGCATGTCGGAGACACTTTTCAGTATGGTGGTACAATGCTCCGATCATCAGGTTGTAAGGTGAAAAATAAAACACAGTGGGCGTTCCAAAGTTTCTTAATGATTTAAATTAGGTTTCAGGTTACACAATTCGATTCAATTTGATTAAAGCTTAATTAGGTTAAATTAAAACGTGGCACAACGGAAATAGGTACACTTAGAGAAACGTTATGCCGTCGGGCGTAGTTATAACGCAGTATAGGATTTTATTACAGAAAACACTAGTTAACTTAATGCGACCTTTCAGCTCGACGTCTGCTCGAGAAGTATCCGCTGCTCGTAGTTGACTGCACAGGTGCCCTCTGTTGGGTTCCCCCCTCTCCGATATCCCATCGAGTGACGTTTACAAGTCGTACAGAGTTGCCATTTAAATTACAGTTCCGGATTTACGTTTTATTCAGAGTTTAATGATTTATTTAGTTTGATTTAAATCTTAATTTTATACCCGTTTCCGACATGCATATTCAGTAGGTCTGAGAATCGGCTACTATCTATTTTTCATACCCCTAAGTGATAAGGGTTGTTCACCCTTTACATTTTTTGGGAAAACAACGTTTGCCAGGTCAGCTAGTTATGTTATAAAAAATTCAAAACGGAATGAAAAGTTTTATAAAGATAAGATGTAGATGAGTTTTTATTTAATGCATTTAACAAAATAAACGAAAGAAGTTGTGAGTAATGGTCCAATTAGAAAGAGTCTCGTTCCAATTCTGTTACAGATGTGTACAAAAGGTAAGAATAAATTTAAAAACATGTAAGTATTGGGTAATACACGACTAAGTTGCTGCTAAGACTAAGTAACTGCGACTAAGTGACTTAAGTTTTCGTAGTAGGCCTCCTGAATTCTCGCGCAAACGCCTGGCGGCCAATGTGAACACGAGCTCGCCACGTCCACTGCGCGCTCGCCCGCCACTGCGCCCGCGTGTTCAGTATGAGCAAGCACTAAGTCCCGCCGTTAATTTTAAATCTCCTTAATTGCATAGGCGGAAAACAGGCACTTGCGTGTCATGCAATTATAACGAATTTCAGGTCCAATGCGATCGCAGTAATGCCGACATAGCAAACAGCAGCTGTCCAAATGCAAAAACTTACCAAGACGTAGTACCTATACGGGCTACGAGCTACGAGGGATAGGCGCGGTATAAGAATTTCAAACCGGACACTTATAAAGTTCACTTTATATGACCCTGACAGTTTTTATGTTTATAGAAAAAGAATGAAAACTTATCGATTGATGTTTCATTTATTTTATTTTATTTATTTATTTTTGGGAAACTTACAGCTTTATGAAACTTAGAGCTAAAACAATGAATAATAATCTAAGGCCAATTAAAAGTTTCCACCTGTAGGTTAAGTAATTAATTAAGTATAAAGTTACACACGCTTATATTACTATTTTTATGCGTTTATATTACTATTTTTTAAATATCCGAACAAATATAAAAGCTGGCAAAAAATTAAGGACAAAAAGCTCCACTCTGTGCTCGGGACCTAGCCTAAAAATATTTTGCTTCAATCGATCTGAACGACGTTTTCAGATAAAACTTATGACTAGACAAATGAACTCTTCAACAATTCCCTTCATCCATTGTATAATACGATAGCAAATTCAAAGTTTGTCTTTGTATCCTAATTAAATCTAGTACGTTAGTCTACTAAACTTCGTAACGAGTTTAAAGTCTCTCTTGGCTATCTAAATCTACATCGAATCCGCCCTTAAAATACTAACAAGCTGCCAGTTAAAAAGAAAACTAATAGTAGGTATGTACAAGAACGAATATCGAGTGCGCATATTGTGCATGTTTTATTTTCTTTTAACAACATTAGATAAGAAGATTAAACTGTTTAAACCGATTTCAAAAAAAGAGGAGTTCCTCAGTTCGACTGTATTTTTTGTGTGTCTATCTCATAAGTTCTATCAGAATGATGTTTACCTACTACTTTCATTTTAGGTGGTGGTAGGTGGGTGGTAGATAGGAGGGTAGAAGTTTTGAAGTCGGCTTGCTAGCTACCGAACCCTTTCGTGAATTAGTTGCTAAATGACATGCTCTCCTCGCTGGAAGCTTGAAAGGCAGTTTTTCTTTATTTCCTCTCTTTTCTTTCATCGCTACCACGGATTATGATCGCACCGTTCAAATGCTCCTTTTGCAGCCATTCACATAAAACAGTTAGATACTTATTAGTATTTTTAAAAAGTGTCATGGACACCAAGGGCACAAATTTATATTTAAACCCGTCATTCAAATTTTCTGGCTCGCTGGGAATCGAACTCAAGACTCGGACGTCAGTATGATGATGATAAATAAATAATGATGATAAATATGTGGCGACACCGCTCACACGTCACACGGTGACGTCACCGAAGCCTGAAACGCGCTATCGAAGATTTCTACATCGCTGGCATATATACCACGCCTCGAGTACATTCAATCGGGGCCCGGCCGCCCCCCAGGCATGTCGTCTCGCCTGGCGGGAGATCTCCCTATTGCCAAAGTGGTGACCTTCGGACATGAACACGTCCCTTCAAGCACCGTTAGCCATTCAGGCTTCCCCTCCCACCTCACCTCACCGCTCACGCCCGACGGACTCACGCAGCGCGTCTCCCCGACACTCGCCAAGCTCGCCGGGGTCATCGCCGCGTATGGAGAAGACGCTTCCTGAACCCGGTCCGGCTGCCCTGACGACGACTCCACGGACGGCTGGAGTGCCCCACTCGCCCTCCGCATTGGTCGTTTCACCCTCCCATCCCGACTCACCGTGGATAGAGGGCATCTTCGGGGCACAACATCAAGGGGTCACCAACGTCGAAGAGCACGCTGCAACATCGGTGTATCGACCTCCGGTCTGAGCAGGGGGGTGATGTGGCGACACCGCTCACACGTCACACGGTGACGTCACCGAAGCCTGAAACGCGCTATCGAAGATTTCTACATCGCTGGCATATATACCACGCCTCGAGTACATTCACTCGGGGCCCGGCCGCCCCCCAGGCATGTCGTCTCGCCTGGCGGGAGATCTCCCTTTGCCAAAAATAAATATCGGCCACAGTTTCAGATCAGTTTCCATAGAAGATATTAAGACTAAAAATATTTACATATGGATATAAAATATTTGACTAAAATAGACGAGATTTCGAATATTAAAATTATTCTGAGTTCTTCATCATTTCAATTCAAATTTTGCATAAGTCAGAATTTTAATAGTTTCAATATTATTTTCTACACACTTGCTCGTAAAGTTGCTATTTTTTCTTTAGTCTTACGCCCGGAATGCGGTTTATTACGCACTAGTGCGTTTTACTTTTCATTGCCGCACTAGTGTTTTTCTTATTCCACTTTTTTTTTAATATCCGTAAAGAGGTTGTTACCGAAAGATTTATTATTTTGTAAATAAATAAACTTGTTGTATTTAGTCAAAATTTGATAAGATAAGATTATACTTCATCTAATTATCTATTAAAGCATTTAAAAAATACAATATTTTAAATCATTAATTACCGTAAATTCCTATTATAAATACATAATTATTTAGTTTAATATATTGTGGCTGAATGGCGGTGTTCTTTGCCTCTGGACTTAACCTGCGCGCCTGCTCGCGCATAGTTATTCAACCAAAGATACGGCGCGCAAAAAAATAAACCTCCGCGCCATTTTGTGCAAATATTTGTTCGTTTATAATTTGCTGATTTGTGACTGAAAAATGTCGATACCTAATTGTTTTTTTCCTCGCAAGTGTGTTGAAAAACGTCGTATGATACGCGTGTGCTTTGTTCATTACAGTCTTGGATCTATTACAGCCCTCGCCTTGCGGCTCGGGCTGTGCAATACCGCCTCGACTGTAATGACCAACTTCGCGCACTTGTATCATAATGTACTATTATTATTTCCTTATTTTGGAAATATGAATGTTGAAAAAAATAGGTGTATAACGTAGCTCTACGAACAGTACAATTATTTTAAAATAGAAAATAATATAAGTAATAACTTTACAGTTTTCTAGCAATTTCTTTAAGCAATGAACCATCGTTTGATGATATAAAAAATGTACATACGCTATTTTAGCAATAACCTATCCTTACATGACTGATATTTCGTTTATTTCGCTTAAATATCTCCATTTATCGAGTTACACAACCATTTTTATTGATCTTATATTAATTTATCCTATTAAAGTTGTGGTATTGTTAGTTGGATTGAAGTATAAATCTGAGGGAAACAGTGTCAAAGTCATAATATGGCACGGAATAACCGCAGCCACCGATGATCTAGCGATCTCGTAGGATAAAACTTAAATGCGAACGTCTGAATACGGTGTCTTAAACCACTTTCAAGTTAATGAATATTAAAACTACTTACAAAATAAAGATAAAACTCTTCATCTATGCTTTCATAGGGAAACTTTGTCACGTTTAATACTTGGAAGATTGCAGACGATGCGATGTAAATGATACGTTGTAATATTATCATCATCATTCTCACTGAAGCTGGCATGAAACTGTTATGCACTGCCTCTTTCTTTGCCGTATTTATCATAATCATCATCGCAAACTATTTCTGTCCCGATGTTGGACACGGGTGTCTTCTCAGACTGAGAAGGTTAAGGCAATCGTCTACCACGTTGGTCAAGTGTGGATTGGCGGACTTCACACACCTTTGAATTTTAAGAACTCAATCTTACGTCGTTTTCCTTCACCGTTATAGCGAGTGACTTTTAAATGCTCAAAATGCACATACCTAACTCCGAAAAGTCAGAAACTCGTGCGCTGGGATTCGAACCCGGCCCCCCAAAAGGGGACAAGGCTATCACCACTGCCATAGCATCCATACCATGCAAGCAACTTTGCAGTTACGATGTTATTTTTATTTCCTTATATTACACATTTTTTGTCTAGACTCTAGTAGCACCTTCTATTTGAGGTTAGATTTGCCCGTACTGTGTCCATATTCGTAATCAAATCAAATTTTCGAGGCAGATTCTTATAAAGTACTGCAATAGTATGCATTGCTGTAGGGGGCTACACATTCCTCTCCCTGGTTACGCCCAACCTCGTGTCTGTTATCCCGGTAGAAGTCCGTTTGTCTTTTTTCAGGAAACTAAAGTATCAAGATCAATGATGTAAGTTACAAAAACAGGTGTGAAAGATCAATCTTTTTTTTTCAAAGTGTAAATCACGGTCCGGATTGATGACAATTTAATGGCCGACGTACGCGAGTCGATAACAGACGCGCATAGTTCAAGCAAAAACGCGTGGGAAATGCGTTATTGGTAAAATCGGTAGAACATTGTAGGACATAATATGTCCATAGATAATTCTCCTACCAATCCTTAACACGTATTAGTTACGTCGGCACTACATTAGGTCATGCGACGACGTCGTTGACCACCACAAACCACGCGTTTCAAAGTTTGTATAAATATATGTATAATTGTTTACGATTGTGTATTTTTGACGATATTAGGTAATCTGTTGAATATATTGACTTTCAGACCATTCTTTTTTGTCGACAGCAGGCAAATCAGTAGACGTTTCCCCTAATTTATTTGACGGCGTTAATAAAATTCATAACTACAAAGTCATTCCACGGCTACATCCTTAAAGAACAAAAAAGAGGGGTCTAACAAGCTTGTTAACTTGTCACTCTTTAACTACGTCTTTTACTACGCTACGCTTGCAGCACGTTAGAAAAAATTCGCAGTTGATTCTCGAGTTCGGTGTACACATGTTGCTCGATCTAGATCATGTGACCCGCTAAATAGGTTGAATACCTACTGTTTTGATAAAACGACAAGTATACAGAGGGTTGAATTCTGCCAGTATACCCTCTGCCTCCATCAATCTTGCCTTTTTTACTAACAGTTCGTGTCTTGTGGCCGCTTCATAAGTAGGCATAATATTATGTTATACTTCTTTGTGTACGATGAAAAATCTATAAGTTACAAGACACTTGCTTTCTTACGCCTTTCGTGAATGAAAATATTTTTCAAAGGATTCACGGTACACAATCTCGGGCCCTTTTGTATGGGACATCATTAGTCTTACAATATTGAATAGTTCTGAATCGTGCTAACTTGCTGAGTAACTGGGGATCGGAGCGAGTGTAGTTTTAGGATTATTTACTGATAAAATATCCGGGTCTGAATAGATCAAAGAGAGTCGGAAACCCAAATTCAAGCGGAAACTATATTGGATTTGGTTGACAATTGATCGGCTAAGGCAACGACTACCGCTAATGACCACGTATCAGTACATGACACTTTTTTACTCAGTGGAATTTAAAATCTTTACAAATTAGACTCAAATCTTACAAGATCTTTATATTTATTTACGGTATAAATCAGTGTTTACATAGGAAAACGATCCTTTGTAAACTTTATGCCTGTTTAATCATATCGATTGGCTCCACAATACCTTTCATGAATACCAAGAAATATATTTACAATTAGGTACATATTAAAATTATGTTATTATGTGGTAATTATCACTATAGATTTATTACAACTTAAATCGAATAGTAGGTACTTGTAGATATTCAAGTCACTTTTCTGTAAAATTCTGGGTTCGCTCGCTACTGCAAATCATACCTATCGCTGAAGTCTGCACAAATGCTTTGTGCGCTACTTTAAAATTTTGACCTTTTTTTCCTATTACGAATTTCTATTCTGCGCTTTTCTTTGCTTCCTGAATTTTGGTGAACATACTTTGAACGTATCTAAAGGAAAAATAGGTTACTTGTAGGTATTGGAGGACTTACATTTTTATTATTATTTATTTTTAGTGTAAAGAAATTTATTTACTTTGCATAAATATACACGATAACTAATTATATTACGTTAATTAAAAGAACAAACAATTGTTTGAATAGTAATACATTAATTCTATCATGAGAGCTGTAGGGGAAGGCCAATAAAAAATTGTGCTCGTATTACGAATAGTGTAGGTACCTACGTCACTGAGAAGACGTTAGAACTTTTAGCTAGCGGGGGATGGAGATCAATAATAAAATATGATGTATTTATATTTACAACAGTTTGGCGTCCATGAAAATTTCTTTACTTACTTCTGTATCGCGTTGTGCAAACAGTTGGTCCTTCTCGTACGTGCCTTGTGTTATGTTTGCACATCATTTTGTTACCACGACATTTAATAATTTACAACTAGCTATGCTTAGGGAAATCAATAGGGAATAGGGGAATAGGGAAATCAACTTACTTTCACAAATTATGCAAATTCGGTAATTTATGAACAGCAAACGGTTTCCACATTAGGTGGGTTATTGAAAATCACATCCAATACGGTTGAACTGTTTCTGAGATTAGCGCAACAACCTTAGTTTGTATGTACAATCATAGACATACACTACATACAGCAAAACAGACAAAAACTAAAAAAAATCATTTTGTTTTGGATTTCATTGACTTAATAGAGCCAGCATGTTTCTGAGCAAAACAAGATGTGTTTAACTTTAAATTAATGCATCCAGTAAATTTAATATCGTTCCGATAACGCGAGGGAAATATTCTCTCTGTATACAAGGATGAAAGATTTCCCTCTTAAATGGAGCTTGTCTAGACTAGTCTAGACAGTGCCGTGAAAATGTGCGGAGCTATACAAATAGGTTCTCACTACACATTTATTAAAAACTCTAAACAGCATATTTTGGAGTAATGATACCATAAATTGTTGAATATTAAAATCTAAATACAACAAGTAAACAACGTATCTCTAATGCTTACTTAGTTTTATAAATGCATCATATTTTTAATACAATTTAACTTTATAAAACCGATAAAATGTATTCAAAAGCTGAGGAATACCTAGTTGCAATACTCTCACCCGTTTTCGAAGGATCGCATCTACAATATTCTTCATAGTTTAGTTGCATAAAGCTCTGTAGGTACAGCACAAACTACAGTTTCATTTCTAAGAATATACCAGTAAAGTACCCATACTTTATTTGCTTTTGTTATATTTTATAGAAATTTATAACCAACGACAATGTATCTATATACAAAAGTCTGAGAAGTCGTTCTACCCTAGAATGTTGATGATGTCATAAAGCTGGAAGTACCTCAGCTTTATTTTATACATTAAATTATATACATTATATCAAAACCAGACTAGACTCAGAGGCCATGCCAAAGAAAATTATACCTAGGTATATCAACCAGGAGTACCTACCCAAGTTGGCCTCTTTAGACCATATCGATTTGTAAGTCGATTTTACTTCGAAACAGGTAATTTTATTCTTAAAGGGAAGCAGAGAGGCGCGATTCCAGGTTTATGTCATTCCGTTTAACGAAGCAATCATTCCTTTGTTTCCTATAGTAAGGATTTTATATTTCATTATATTCTTGCTACAGTTCAGTGAATGTTTTGATTGACATCAATCGAATCTCCACGAAGTTTCATCGGCGGAAAGAATCAGAATTTCTGTATATAACTTTGTCTTTCTTACTGAATCAAACTCTGCGAGTAAGTGGATTATCCTAATGTTAAAATTATTGTTATTCAACTAATTTCATACCAGTTTCTGGATTTAGTTAACTTTTGATGAACATTTTTATGAATCGCTCGAAACTGGCCTCACTTCATTTTTGAAAATTTGTCTTAGCACCCGGGTGAATTGCCCAAGCAACAAAAATACACGGCAAACCTGAAAACGGTAGTGCAATGTGCGAGTTTTTGGTTTTGTATATTTTTTCTTAATAAAGTACTTCTCTACCTTGGCAAAAAAATCATTAAGTTGTAGCCTCTATTACACTAAAAAAAATTTTTCAAAGTGTCATTTTATCATCACGGTGACCTGTCCTGAACCTATTTCCGGTCATAAAATACCTTCTCCTGCAAATACATGCATTATTGGGATTTAAATCGATTTTGGTATCGTTAAATTATAATATAATCTATCAACAAAAACTATTTTTGTTTGTTTATCTTATTTCTAATCCATCTGACAGGCAGTCAACTTTTGTCCTGGAAAAAGTTACCTATAATTTTAGAGGACAGTAAGTTTTAGTACAATGGCTCCGTCAACTTTGCGTTGTTGCGCTCCTCTTACTTTTCCTCAGTTAACCTTCTCATTCTGAGAATAGACCTGTGCTCAATATTGGGCCATGATGGGTTGAGATGATGATGATGAATATTCTAACACCATCTATTAACTGTACTAAGCATCCTAATCCCTAAATTGAGTCTTGTTATAGGTCTTCCACACTTGTCATGGGCGGCAGCGAAAGGGTGATTGCTGCATGCTTGTTTGCTACCTTAATTCTATAAAAATAAAAATAAAGTTATCGTCGACTGCATCATCAGATCGAATCCAGACCTACATTAAATTGTAGTGTATTAAAATACTTAACGAAAACCCCCTTTATAATTTTCGAAAGTTCCCCTCGATTTCTGTGGGATACTCTCATCAGACCCTAATCTTGATAGGGATACCAGGATATACACCATAGTAACATGTACTCTTGGAATCTATTTGCCAGCAAAAAAGAATCATCAAAATCGGCTCATGAACGACGAAGTACCTACCTAATCCGCGAACACACATAGAAAGCGTACCTGTCTATACTATACGGCTGACTTGAGAAACTCCTTGTTTTTTGAAGTCGGTTCGCATTTAAATAAATTAAGCCGTTTCTGACTAAAACGGAAAAATGTTCAAACAGTAGAAAGTCTTAAAATCATTATCGTAATATATTGCGTTCATAAAAAGTTTTTATTATATATCTTCCTCATATTTTTTTATAATTTTACTGTATTACTTAATCGTACCTATATATTAATATGAAATATTTCACCACCGCCCAAAATAGTACCTACACTTTGTGAATAATGTTGATCTAATTAGTACTTAGTCTCTGTATTCATTTCGACGGAGCAGAGGTCCGTTCCATGTTTTATTAGAAGTGTACCTCATAAAGCAACTGAAACTACAACTCATTAAAATGTATACATTTTTATGAGTTTCTTTGGTCCATGCTTACACTTTAGTCTACTTACTTAAAAGGTAATTAAGACCTTGCGTGAAATTGTACCTACATGACGTAGACGTACCATTTGTCATATTAACTAAATCATCATCATCGCAACCCATACCTGTCTCACTACCAGACATGAGTCTTCTCTCCCAATTAGAAGTCCCCCACGCTGGCCAAGTGCGGAACATTATATTTGAGAACATTATGGAGAACAATCTGTTTAGCAGGTTTCCTCATGACTCCCAATCTGATTCAAACTGGCGATGAATGATGGCTGATATTCAAATGAAATATTGACATAAGTAGTACTTATAGACATTATGAAGTTAGTGCAATAAAAATTGGCTTCAACTTCAACCCATTAAATGACCCACTAACAGCGAGCAGAACCCACTAAGCTAAGCGCGGGAGAAAAATTAATGTAGGTATCTTTATGAGGGTTCATTCGGAAGCTTAAATTCATTTATCGCGTTTGAGTCAATGCTAAGTATTTTGCAATGACTGCTTCTATAGGAAGCCATCCATGAAATGTATAAAACGTTCTGTAGAAGTTCTGTGAGTTCTGCAGAACATTTCTATGGTATTCAATTCAATTCAATTTAAATACCTACTCCTTATTGTTCACATGGTATTAAATATTTCAACGCCAATAAAGTTACCGAAGGACTAACTGTTATAATACGTTGCTCTATTAGTAACCTCTTTCAATCTTAAAAACATAGAAATAAGTATAATAATTGTTACCCACATAGATCATAATGAATATCTTAGAACTGCCATTCTTGTTAACTTTTTTAACTGAACTAACAAATCACTAAGTAGTCCTGATCTGAAAGTTACACCCAGGGTCAGTTACAGTTGCTCTCTTAAATTATTATTATTGCTGCTCTCTTAAATCGATTAAAAAATACAATATACCACCGAAATTGATTACCTATCGAAGGGAAATAAAACTCTGATTGGTTTTAACTCGTTCATAAAAAATGAACAATACGCCGGGAAACCTGAACAAAATATTAATTTAAAACATCCAGGTATCGGTGACGCCAAGAAAACCTCCTGAATAAAAAAGCCTAGGTAATGGTCTCCCTTATGCGGGCTACAGACCTTCAGTTTTAACTGTACAGTCGAACTGTTCAGTTTTAACTGACGTTCCTAGTGTCTACACACGTTCAGTTTTATCAGTTGTGATCTCTTTCCACTCGAAGTAACACGTTGAAATGGCTTCACCGGATGACGCTGTGGCAATGAGGGTAACCGTTTTTGTGCTCACCAGTTGGCGCCACTGCAGAGGGCGGTCATGCTGTCAAAGCCTGCCCATACATAAACAGTGACAAATGAAATTCAGACAAGCGAAAAGTGACAGACAGACCTCCCTTTTCACTAGCGCCTCTAGCGGAAAATTCACACGCGGTTACCCTCATTGTTGGACTATTATGCATTTTGAAAAAAAGAAGACAAAGAACAAAGAAAATGTGGTGTAAACATTGGTTATTAAAAAGAAAACAATATACGCATAATAATTTACTGGAAGAGCTCAGGATTACTCCAAAAGACTATAATAACTTTTTTTTATGGAATTAAGGTAGCAAACGAGCATGCAGCACCACCCTTCCGCTGCCGCCCATGGCAATTGTGACAGACTTAGAACAAGACCCAATTTAGGGACTAGGGTGGTTAGTCTAGTTAGTAGATGGTGTTAGAATATTAGTTGGTTAGTTTGTTAATAAGTGTGAGGACAGGGACTGTTAGTGATAGTTAGTCCTGTTAGTTAATATTAGTAATAGTTAGTACCTAATTGTCTAGTTAGTAATGATTAGTATGAGTCTTGTTCCAATTCGGTCACAGATGCGTTGCTACCCCTGAGGACTGAGATGGTCGCCTCTAAAAAAGTGAAACCGGCTCCACACCTTCCTATCCGGAACACAATTGCTCTTAAAAACAATTATTATGACGGTAGAAATGGTACTGAGTACCTTGGCGGGCGGTGGTACTGAGTACCGGGCGAACTCTAGGCTCTACCACCTAGAATGGATGAAAAAAAGTACTTGCATCTGCTTGATTTAGTCACACCTAAAATAATGAAACAAAATACTGTTATGAGAAGTGCTATATCGCAACATGAAAGGTTAACAGCAACACTTAGGTTTTTAGCAACAGGAAGAACCTACGAAGACCTTAAGTTTTCAACAATAATATCTCCTCAGTCATTGCCTCAGTGATTGCCACGGTCGTGGTAATCTTTTGCTTTAACTTTCCATAAGCTAGGTTCAGAACGATATATTTCTATAAATTCTTCTAACCATTCACGTTGATTTGGCATAGTTATTTTAATTCAGAACGCAACAGAAACGTGTGCTCACTCCAACGATGCTTGGGTAAAACTGACAACTGTACAGTTTTTTGCTACACACCTTCAGTTTTAACTGTACAGTTTTAACTGCGCAGTTTTATCTAATGATATTTCGATTAGATCGTCAGTTCAACTGTACAGTTTTCAGTTTTGCCTACACACGTCAGTTTTAACTGTACAGTTCGACTGTACAGTTAAAACTGCGCAGTTAAAACTGAAGGTCTGTAGCCCGCATTACAGTAGATATATATCATTATAATGCGGGCTACAGACCTTCAGTTTTAACTGCACAGTTTTAACTGTACAGTCGAACTGTTCAGTTTTAACTGACGTTCCTAGTGTCTACACACGTTCAGTTTTATCAGTTGTGATCTCTTTCCACTCGAAGTAACACGTTGAAATGGCTTCACCGGATGACGCTGTGGCAATTGTTGGACTATTATGCATTTTGAAAAAAAGAAGACAAAGAACAAAGAAAATGTGGTGTAAACATTGGTTATTAAAAAGAAAACAATATACGCATAATAATTTATTGGAAGAGCTCAGGATTACTCCAAAAGACTATAATAACTTTTTTTATGGAATTAAGGTAGCAAACGAGCATGCAGCACCACCCTTCCGCTGCCGCCCATGGCAATTGTGACATACTTAGAACAAGACCCAATTTAGGGACTAGGGTGGTTAGTCTAGTTAGTAGATGGTGTTAGAATATTAGTTGGTTAGTTTGTTAATAAGTGTGAGGACAGGGACTGTTAGTGATAGTTAGTCCTGTTAGTTAATATTAGTAATAGTTAGTACCTAATTGTCTAGTTAGTAATGATTAGTATGAGTCTTGTTCCAATTCGGTCACAGATGCGTTGCTACCCCTGAGGACTGAGATGGTCGCCTCTAAAAAAGTGAAACCGGCTCCACACCTTCCTATCCGGAACACAATTGCTCTCAAAAACAATTATTATGACGGTAGAAATGGTACTGAGTACCTTGGCGGGCGGTGGTACTACCCCGGGCGAACTCTAGGCTCTACCACCTAGAATGGATGAAAAAAAGTACTTGCATCTGCTTGATTTAGTCACACCTAAAATAATGAAACAAAATACTGTTATGAGAAGTGCTATATGACAACATGAAAGGTTAACAGCAACACTTAGGTTTTTAGCAACAGGAAGAACCTACGAAGACCTTAAGTTTTCAACAATAATATCTCCTCAGTCATTGCCTCAGTGATTGCCACGGTCGTGGTAATCTTTTGCTTTAACTTTCCATAAGCTAGGTTCAGAACAATATATTTCTATAAATTCTTCTAACCATTCACGTTGATTTGGCATGGTTATTTTAATTCAGAACGCAACAGAAACGTGTGCTCACTCCAACGATTCTTGGGTAAAACTGACAACTGTACAGTTTTTTGCTACATACCTTCAGTTTTAACTGTACAGTTTTAACTGCGCAGTTTTATCTAATGATATTTCGATTAGATCGTCAGTTCAACTGTACAGTTTTAAGTTTTGCCTACACACGTCAGTTTTAACTGTACAGTTCGACTGTACAGTTAAAACTGCGCAGTTAAAACTGAAGGTCTGTAGCCCGCATAATCCTTATCCGCGTTGAAATAAATTCTGAGATATTTATACAAGCAGATTTGATGGCATTTATTATTAGATATAACATCACTGACAAAGTAGGTACCAATTCATATACTTTAAGTGAAAGCTATTTAAACTTTCTGACGACGATTTTAATCTTTCACATTAGCGTTCCAGTGAACAAAGCCATAATGCCACGAAAACAACATAGCTACCTACCAGTATTTAACTCAATATTCTACGTAACAAACTTGAGAACTTTCGATGTAAAATATTTATCTAATTTGCGTACTTTTAAACAAGACAAATATATTCAGCGCTGTACTAACCCTCTTCGTATGTGTAAAGTTAAGTTCCTTTATTAAAGAGATAAAACTCTTTTTCTGAATTTCTGAGGCGGAATTTGTGAAGCTGTAGATATTTTATAGCGAAATTGAATCAACAAAGTTACGTGCATTTAATGTTATTAAACGTTGAAAAGTTGGTTCTATCTAAAGGCAGTCTGAAAGATCTCAAATCAAAATCTCAGTCATTACAGGTCTCTCCTTATTATTGTGGATCCCTAGAGAATACTCCACCACACTGCTTGCTCCAATGCGAATTGTTTGTGACTTATTTAAAAAATGCTACATTAATTTTATTAGGTAGGTATCTGGATAATATTTTTGAATAAACAAAATTTTAAAGAAACAAAATTATTGTCAAGATACTTAGCTTATCTAAGCCCCTGTCTCTCATTTAGGTAAGAACTCTCATTTTTTTACCTAAGAAGTAAATAAATATGCGTATTGACAAAAAGAAACTTCTAAGTGGACTGCAGATAGACTTTATAAGCCTACATTACGTGCTACTCACTCCACATGCACTCTTAGTTTCATACCTTAGTAAGCATATCACGTCGCCCCTAATCCATTTTCGTGAAAGACACTCAAATCTTTTACTTATCTCTTTTTCAATACATTGCACAAAACGAAAATTCTTTCTTTCTGCGAAATGCTTTAGATACGTTACTTAAAATAAGCCCTCGTAAATATAACAATTAGTAATTTAATATAGAGGATAAAACAATGCATTATAATTTTCGTCCAACACCATTCACAATATTTTAATTTATTCAACCTTAAATACCGGCCATTGTTTTCGTCGGTTCAACGGGGAGCCATTTTGTTCACACATAATTTACGCCGTTTGTCCGGATTGTCTCTACAAATGGAGCTAAAAATGGTGTATTGCAAAACCTCAATAACATCAAATTTCAGTTCTAAAGTCGACTTAGTTTCGTAAAAGACATAAAATTAAGCTCTTTTACCTGAAATCCACATTAATTTCGAAGTTTGTAAATACGTCAAACGTTAGGCGTGTTTTCGGAGACATCACAGAAGAACTGGAATAATTACAGCAGCGGAGTTAATTAGAATTCAGGATTGAGCCGCACACTTCTCCATGAATGATTGTTTTTATTCCTTACATTAATTGCCTTTTGTTTTAAATATTACTGTCAGCATTTCAAAGATTTTTGTTTCGTTCAAATATTAATCTGTGTACTTTTAATTAGATTTCATATGTAGGTATACTTTGTATGATTTTTTGTACTTACGCTGTACGCTGTAATGCTAGTTGGACTTTTCCTACTTCTAAAATATAACATTAAATATTTGGCAGAGTTCATCCACATAAACATACATAAGGCTCCATAAACATACATAATTTAAATTTAACAGTGTGTTGAGATGCTTTCTCAAGAGACTTCCTGGACGAGAGCTCTATTTACACCTAAAATTTATTCTGTCAGAATGTATTAACCCTGTTCAATTGTCCACAGATAGCAACTTCGTCCTGGGCAACGCGCAAGTCCCGGCCTACCCGATCGTCTACTGTTCGGATGGGTTTTGTGAGCTGACGGGCTGGGCCCGTGCACACATCATGCAGAAGGGCTGCGCATGCAAGTTCCTGCACGGGCCCGATACACGAGAGGAACATCGTCATGAAATCGACGCTGCACTAGATTCGAAACACGAGCTCAAACTAGAGCTAATTTTCTACAAAAAAAATGGTAAGTTATACCTATACCTACAAAATGTCCCATAAATGACAAACTGCATCGCATAAAATTCAATATGACTTACTAAGTTTCTTTACTCAGAAAAGTGGCTTGTAACAAATTCAGGTACTAAATATTATACTCAAATTACATTAAATGCTGAAAAAGGCTCCATCTAATTCGAACCGAATCGTAGAAGGGTCGAATGGAGAAAAATAATGCGAGTCCCCGGTTCTATTTTGGCCGACAATGCATTGATCATGCGAATATTTTGGCTGGATGGCGCAATGTTTGACACGCCGGATCGCTGTTCCAAGGGTACTCATTCGAGGATTCTTCTGAGGTCCAAAGGTTCGATTCCTAGCGAGAAGAAAAAATTTAAATGAGAAGTTTAAATTTCCGTTCTAGGTCTGGGTTTGCTTCCTTGTCTTGTGTGTTGTCAATGAGGGTAACCGCTTGTGAATATTCCGCTAGAGGCGCTAGTGAAAAGTGAGGTCTGTCTTTCACTTTTCGCTTGTCTGAATGTCATTTGTCACTGTTTATGTATGGGCGGGCTTTGACAGCAGGACCTCACCTCGCCGGTGGCGCCAACTGGTGAGCACAAAAACGGCGACCCTCATTGGACCCACGACACAGGGAAACCTAGTACGGGGCTATGAGTGTGTAGCATTATTTTTTTTTTACTGTGCTGTGCTTTTAGTTTAAATATCCATGGGCGACGCTGACCCCTTAAAACCAGGTGGTTCAACTTCTTAGAAGACAACTACTTGCATAAGAATTTACTTCTGAGATAAAATTTTATCGCGCAGACGATAGCCTACGGTATTAGGTATATCTACTATATATTAAGTAAACCAGGTAGGCGTCGATATCAATTAAATAATTCTGAGTCGCGATGGATTACGAGTACCTATAGATAAGCTTATGATTTATTTGCCAACGCTTGTTGCTTTAAAAGAAGAAATGGAATGTGATTTAAGTATATAAAGTAAAAAAGGTAATATCAACTTTGACTTCTCTTTGTTTAAGTCTAAATCAAATTCAACTAAATTCAATTCTCTGTTAAACGTAGTCTTATCCCAAGATGTGCCCTTAAACCCGTCTCCTTGACTCTCCCTGCTACGCTAGCTGCCTCCTTGTGCACACCTTTACACATTTAAAAAAATATATCAAATCAGAAAGATAATATCAGATATGAGTTAGTATTAAATAATTATGCTGCGTAACACAAATTCCTCTGCGCAATGTTAAAAATAAAAGCTTTTTTCCTCTGCGCATTAATATATAAAACAGATTATTGCCGCTGCGAAGGATTCCTTCCTTGTCGAATATCACGAAGCCCCAAAAATATAGGTACAAAGCAAGGAAAATGCCCTTTTTGGAACAATTTTCAAATTGATTTGGAGCGTAGAGCGACCCTCGTAGCATTGTTGCTATCTTGCCTCCATTAACAAAGGTAGATACAATGGCAATATTCGAATGCTGGTAACATAATAGTAATATACCTAAGTATATAAATGAAACGATCCGCAGATTATGTTTGCCTTGATTTTCATTTCAACTTAAACTTGTTCAGTCTTTAATGTCGAAATGTTGATGTGAAAATGGAAGGACAAGGAAGAAAAATGCCACCAGATTATGTGATCACTGCCATACTGCCATCATATCCACTACTGCCTACCAATCCATAAAGCTGCGCGGTTAACTTCTTATACTCGTTTATGTACTTAATTTAATAAACAAATAAAGGTGTACAATTGCTTCATCCACTAAGCTAGACAATGGAAAATTTGCAATAATAGCGCAGAAGTACGTCATTCAAGCCGCAATCGTAAACAGAACCAATAAGGAGTTTACGATTCCATTCGACAAAATTAAACTTTTACAAGCACACAGCTGTTTGTTGTCACCAATTGTTTACGACCTTGGGGCATGTGGCTGAAAACACTTCAGTGTCCATCTCGCAACGGGTTCCGCTATAGGAGCAGCAATTAAAAACAGAACAAGAGACAACTACAAAGAACTGTTAGGAAATAATATGACTTGTGATTTTGAATAAGAGATTAGTACTACAAAGAGCTCCAAGGAAATGCGACTTGTGATTTTAATACAATCTTTTCAGACAAGATTATGTTACTTCTTTATTGTTTGTCACAACAATTTGTCCATTTTCACTTTTACAGGATTTCAGATTATTGTCAGGTAGGTATTTATTAACTTTGTACACATTAGTGTAACATAAGTGTTCTTTGAATCTAAAAAAATTATTAAATTTAAAAAAGAAAAGAAATCGTCAATTTTGTTTTTTTTAAGTCATGACGATTATTAAAATATAATGAAAAAAGACGTTATTAAAATAACTCAGAGAATTTATGATTGTTAGATGATATGAGAAATTAAACAAAACTAATGTCGTATTTTTTCCTATGCCCACTAATTTCTTATAACGTAATTTAGGTATCCAAATAAGTAGGAAAATTCCTTAACAGTCAAGATAAATGACGAACGCGTTCGTGCACTGATCTCCTCCAGCGAAATAACATAAACATTTTTTCACAGTTGATTTCATTAGCAAAACATGTAGACAACTCTACCACTATCGAAAATATATAATCAGATTAATCTTACAGAGCTAAAAATGATATCTCATCAATAAATACCTTGCCCATTGATAATTAAAGTTATAAGTAGATGGAGGTCTACCCCTGACACCTTTATTACTTATTCTACCAATGAAATAAAATTATTCCCTGTTAATAACGTCTTACATTTCAGGAACGCCATTTTGGTGCTTACTCGATATCGTCCCAATTAAAAATGAAAAACGTGAAGTAGTTTTATTCCTCGCGTCTTTCAAGGACATCACCAACACAAAGATGGCCGCCATGACTACTAACGAGGACTTCGACAGCGGTGAGTACCTCGGAAGTCTGTCTCATAAATTAAAAAAAAATTGCAAACAAAAGAATTAAGAGTCCTCAACGTTGTGGCAAGATATTATGAATGCTCAAAAACTGTATGTTGATAAATTCTGAGGGTGATTTTGTAATAACGTGTACTAAGCACGTTTTATAGATCCAGGCAAGGATTCTATAAAATGAATGCATTAGATTCAGCTCCCTAGCTCCCCGTTGGCCATAGCGAGATCCGAGCATCACCGCACGGTAAAGTTTCATCAGATTGTTTGCTAGAACTACTGTAGTTTGATCAAATTAGACTTTACGTAGACGGTCAAGTATTTAGATTTTGAAATATTAGAATGTAGTTTCGTGCGGGATTTGTCGTTAATTACTAAATCACTATTCTCTCTTCTATCTATTCACACTTTAACAAGCACAATTCTTTTCGTAGACATCAAGGTTATCTTAGCTCCTTTTATGTAAGTACTATAACTACAGCTGAATCTATTAGGTATCTATCTACATTTTTCATACATTAGTATTTATTGATCATTAAGATAAAATTGATACTATCTAAGAGAACAGTATGGCTATGTTTTATCTAAATCTGTTAATTAATAGGTATGAAGGTAATCCTTTTCATTAATTTCATTAGATATGGTTCTAAAGGCTCAACTGTCATTCGCAGTACTGCATTTATTGATGACGTGTATTACGTAACTATTTTAACTTACCCTTACATTTTCTTTTAAAAATTCTGTAGAATATTTGGAATTTGCATGTTGTATTACGTAATATTACAGTTTCAAGATACAGTAGATAGATTTTTATATATTTCCGTATCAATGCATCATTTTTGTTTTGTAATATTATTTGCCTGTTCGTAGGTACTCCTACATCACTTCCTTATAATTAGTTTTCTCTTTAGTTCATGTAGTAAAATGTATACGTTATTTCAAAATGTACAATACCTTTGTATTGTTAAAATAAAGCCATTTTTGCTTAAAGTTTCGCTTATTAAGCCACACTTTTTTTAAGCGGGCACCACCATCAATGTTCAATGTTATTTTGTTACAATATTTAATTTAAATTGCTTTTAATAATTGTCTCATCCAATTTTATGTCTTAATATCATTTTTTTTATTATCTGCACGGTTCGACTATTAATTTTTCAAAATTTATCCTCTCTCAACAACTTCAATTAAAATGCAGTGAATGACACCGTGTATCACATAATTGATTGTCATCGAGACCGATGAGTTTGTCCTATTGGCTTCTACAATTATTCACATGATATTCGAATACTGTGCAGATTGACCATTTAGTACTTAGTTTTTCTTTAGCTTCACTATTGTCTAGTAAGACAGCAATCTGTGCATGCAGGAGCCGCGGTGCGGCCATCGGATGGCGTGGTCACTCTAGCGTTATCCCCATTTGTACCCGCAGCGGCACTATTGGGCGCGCGGTTCCGAGCTGAATCTAGTTGCCTCCTTCCAGACCCGAATGGCAATCTTGACCCCGAAGCGCCCTCGCCTGCCAACATGGGCAGGCGACGCTCCAGGGCAGTATTATACCAGCTGTCAGGACACTATAAACCAGATAAGACGAAGACAAAACTTAAACTCAACAATGTTAGTAAGGTAAAGAATAACTTGAATTGTAAACAGATGTACTTTGATCCGTTTGAAGTAAACGAGTATCTTTGACTCATAAAATCCGAATAGACTGTTAACAAGCTCTTGTGAATTCGTAACTTTTGTCATTTAGCTTAAACACGAACAATAACAATTCATTTGTCATTTTAGAACCTTCTTCACTCATCCGACCCTCCGTTGCCAGAATACAAAACGTCAGCAATAAAAAAATCAAGATTTATTATATCGCATTACGGCGTTTTTAAAACTTTCTGGGACTGGCTCATTCTCATTGCTACATTTTACGTGGCTGTTGTGGTTCCCTACAATGCCAGCTTTGTTGATCAAGGCCACCCGAGGATCAGTGTGACCAGCGACGTTGTTGTGGAAGCTCTCTTCATAATAGGTAACATTTTTTTATAATAACAATAACTAACGGAAACACTCATTTGTCAACTGGACCTTCAGAATTGCTACCAAAATGCGAAAAAAAATCGTAATTGAATTTTGATATGAGATTGGCAAGATGGTAACGGCATAATAAACGCCCAAACAGTCCAAAACACCAAAAATACAATTCACAAAACACAATCACAGTCTATAGATATGCCAAGTCAGTAGTTTGCAGATCAATTAATCCAGTGCAAAAAGGCGAAGCCAAAAGTCGTCAGTACGAGGGCCACGTCAATTGAAAACGATAAGGTGCAAAGTAAACAAAATAGCATGTCATGTCCCTTTGAAAAGCCAAGTGATTACTTTGAACTTGAACAATTAAGAAATTTTGGTCTTGTTTAAAAATGGTAAGAATTTTTTTTGTGGCTACATTTCTTAAAGTATAATATTTGTAATCTTGATTAGATGCGCCAACTTTTAAAACAACTGGCCGCAGTAGTGTTCATACTTTTTTTTACACAATGATGATTCAAAGTAGATTGAAAGTAAAAATCTTGCAAAATTTTAAGGGAATTTTGGTGTTTATTTGAGTTTTGTGGAAAAACTGCAGGCTTTTTGGAATTTTTAAGAATTGTGATATGACCATTGAGATATTATGTACTAATGGATATGACTAGGACTTAGGAGTAGGACTTCTGAGGTTGCCAATACAAAAAACAAATATGAAATATTTGAAAAACTGTGGTCGCGGTAGCTCAAAATAACACGAAGGGTGTAAATTTTCGAAAATTTATTTTTTTATGAAAACAAAAAGGGCTGGATTTTTTTTCTTATTTTTCCTGAAGTAGTCATGAGCAATTGCATCCTCCAGTTCCCGCTTATCGTTGAATTTTGGGACACGTTGTATATATCTACTTAAATTTTTCCTGAAACATCACAATAGATAAAAACTATTTTATTTCATCTATATTTGCACGATTTTATATATCTACTTATAACAAGTTGGTTTCCAATAAACGTGTAACTTTATTTAAAAAATTGTTCCAGATATTGTTCTCAATTTTCGAACAACTTTTGTAAGCAAGAAAGGAGAAGTGGTTTCGGACTCCAAGGCGATAGCTCTTAATTATATCCGGAGCTGGTTCGTGGTAGACCTTCTGGCAGCGCTTCCGTTTGACCTACTTTATGCATCCGATGTGTACAGCGGAAATGTAAGTTCCATAACAATTTTCAATCCATTAATCGTCCTTCGTTATTCCAATTCATCAATTTAAGTCTTTTATTTATTTTCCTCCATATATCGGTATCAACCGCAGCCAAGCTTTTAATTAATATCATCAAAGTGGAAAGTCACTTCACTCACCAAATGAGAGAACATTTCAGCATAATTATCAATTCCAATCAACTCGCCACATTTATACGTTTAACTAATTAACAATGTTTGGTAAATTCAATCGAGCATCAATTCTTTCCTATTTATTGTTGCTAAGAGTTTTCAAGTTATCCATCACAAGGTACTTGGAAAATAACGAGTGTCGAAGATCGAACAACTACGTGGAAGTTGTAATTTTAGATACGTTATGCTTACATACGTATTTACTGTCTAGTAAAAATATAACATCACTTCTAAGCCCTAAATACAACAATATCCATCGCCTAGAAAAGTAAACTGGAACAAGAGTCATCGTATAGTCAGATGCCCGTGATAGTACGCATCGACATTATAGGCAAAGGCTGTCTTATCATTCTCTTCTAGACCTTAACGACTAAAGACGCCTTGACGACTAAATTATTGGGCCTGTGTTCTGGCTTAAAAGTAAACTTACCGAGATTTATTACGACGCTTAAAAGTTAGTTAAGTAGGTAATGTATACTTGGCAAGTATTTAGAGTTTCAAAGTTATATTATTTTGTTGGCAGGAGTCAACCCACGGGAATGTTCATTTAGTGAAATTGACTCGATTGTTACGGTTGGCGCGTTTACTACAAAAGATGGACCGCTATTCACAGTACTCGGCACTTATACTTACCCTCTTGATGCTATCTTTCAGTCTTGTCGCACATTGGCTCGCCTGTATTTGGTTTATTATAGCTGAAAAAGAAATTGAACATCACAAAAATGAGAGCTGGGATTTAGGTAAGAGAAAGAAAATATTGAAAAACTTTAATATTATTATTATTAACAGATGTTATATTATTTTATTAATTGACGGCTTATTGTACGTGCCTTAACGTTTTATTAAGGAGTAGATATGCGATACGATAACGTTATGTTCATAGTAGCGATTCCAGATTTTTATATTCACCGATAAAATACGCTCATTGTTTAAAATTAAAATATTCATATCTACTTCGTGCACAATTTATCCATTATTAAAACATTGTACAATATATTAAACCGATACATTACACGGAACTAAGATAACTTACTCAATAGACAGCAGAGCAGGGAATTTACGAGGCAAGAGATTTGAATATTTTAGTTAACGTTAACAATGATTAATCTCATAATCATAAATCCATGTTTGATACATTGAGTTACTATGTAAATTGTAAACTAGAGAAGCTACGTCAAACAAAAGTCATGTTCCTTTTCTCGGTTTAAAGCTATCCGTCGCTGCAGCGCTACAAAAAAACATTCTGTCTAATCTATCATTTTAAACCGCAGCGCTTAATACGCTTAATAAGATACATAATAGTCCTACAAGCATCTTTTGGCGCGTGGGTGACAAAGACAGCGCCTTACAGTTTACCTTACCTGTATGACGCTGTCTCTGTCACTCACGCGCCAAAAGACGCTTGTAGGACTGTAGGTTGTTTCATTCATTACTCGGTCACTATGACGACGGAATATAGATTATGACATTTATGACTCAGAACGGTCACTGTGGGGTTTTTATATGTTTTTTACCTATCTGGTTCATCAGCTTGAATGAAACAAAAAATTAAAATTATTATTGTGAATATTTTATCCCCCAAAACTCAGTTCTACTGTAAAGTGTACACGTTCTACATTTATTAAGTACAAACATCAATAAATTTCTTTATTTTACAAAAAGTCTAAACAAGTAACTAATTAAAATTTGGGGTGTCTGTTAAAACATTACAGAGACATGAATGTCAGCGTGTAAAACTGATAATATTGTGTTTAATGTGATGTCAACAAATTGTACCTACTATCACTACTGGACGTTGTTAGTCTATGAGAAGGACACAATATGGCAGACGTTAAATAATTTTTCGTATTTATTTGAAAATAGTGAAATATGGTTACTAACCGATGAAAAGTTACTCCTGTGCATTTATTTGAGTTCCTGGAGTTATTGCGGCAATTACGTAATACACAATTGGGCATTGTTCACGCTAGTTTTAAAGATTCACTGACAGGTCTCAGACGTTTTACGCGCATGCGAGCTGGCAAGCGAATGAGAGAGTTGAGGTGCATTCACCGCAACTGACTGGCGAATAAAATTTCTTTGCGGTGTCTTCTCTAGTACTTTAGTACATAATATCTCAATGGTTTGATATAAACAATGTTAAGTGAATTACTAACTTTCTGTTGTAGGATGGATTAATAATCTAGCGGAAAGACTGAAGGTGCCCATAGTAAACATATCCCACAGCGAGAGTTACGTCACGGCTCTGTATTTCACGTGTTCTTCGCTGACCAGCGTCGGTTTCGGGAACGTGTCCGCCAACACTCTCCCGGAAAAAATATTTAGCATCCTTGTGATGCTTATTGGAGGTAAAATTAAATCATAACTCACAATATTTCTATAGTGACGAAAAACAAATCTAAGAGTTGTTTTTGATGACGAAACAAGGAAAAATGTTTTATTTAGTCGTGAAAGCATGATAATATTTACTTATATTCGTATTCTAAGAAAAATACGAAACTTTCGTAAATGGACATTAGAGTGCTACGCACGAAAAATAAATTGACTTAAATTGTAAAAGTGTCTGTAGATTACATTGGTGGTAAGTTTTATTCTGCTTCATATTTTGGCAAACAATTACATTATTGTCACTTCTGGAAATGTTAGCGAGATAAATTTATTAGAAAGTTTTGAAAACTGACGAACTTCTTCAGCTGTATTCAGAATCTTGTCGTCTTTTTGTTCCACTGGTTACAGAAATTAATCGAGAAATGTCAAATGGTTCGCTTTTAATTTTTTATTCTTCTTTCTTTCTTGGCCGGTAATGCATACTTTTTGGAGCCACTGATGTCCAAAGGCGACGTCGACCGCTCGTCTGCTTTTAAAGCTATAATTTAATCTTTCTTTACAACTATGTGATACCAAAATTGTTTGCAAGAATGTGATACCAAAATTGTTTGCAAGAATGTGATACCAAAATTGATTCCCGCAGCACTAATGCACGCTGTGGTGTTTGGTAACGTGACGGCAATTATACAAAGAATGTACTCTCGTCGATCGATGTACCAGAGCAAATGGAGGGATCTCAAGGACTTTCTCACTATAAACCAAGTCCCAAAGGAACTGAAACAACGCATGCAGGACTACTTCCAGACGATGTGGTCGCTCAACCACGGCATTGACATCCACGAGGTAAGGTGTTACAGTTTTACCTTTTTAACCGACTTCAATTTTTTTCATTTACGTTAGATACATACTTAATGACTGCACTGTAAGAACCGATATTGATCATTCTTTTGTATTCAAAAGCTATTGCTTCGCGTCGGGTGAGTCGGGTCCCATATAAATTCATATTACCTTCTACAAACAACAGGTATTAATTACATGTATAGGTACATACCTAGCTACTAATAAACTGATTAAGTATCATTATTGATAACACCTTTGCTTAATGGACTAACCTTGATAGTCTTGATTTGAGCCTTATATTTCAAATAATAGATACTTACTTAATTAACAGCTTAGCCCCGATTCCGCTTATTTATAAATGCTTAAATTGGGTTTCGTGTGAACACATTTTATATACGGAATGTGTCAAAATGTGCCAAATTATTCAATCGAGCCACAACACAATCAAGGCTCTGGAGCCCAATTCTCATTTCTTAGACATACATCTCTAACAGATATATATCTGAAAAACATGGCGGATCTCTATTGAAACCTAATTTCCGTATTCTCGGGATGTCAAATTAGATAATATCTCTAAACATTTCTTTCGACATGCAACGTTTGGTCCAGGGCGTTCGAGATTGAAATATCGTGAATTTTGGCCAATCACAGCGTTGTAAAGCGTTCGATATTGACATGTTGACAATCTTATTAGAAAAAAAAATGTAGACCTACATTTTCTTTTTACGATTCTAATAAGATTGTGATTTTTATCTATTTGTTAGTTTACAATCTTATTAGAATACAATCAAAACAAAATATTCGCTTGACATTGACATGACATATATGCACAGATTAGCTAAAGATGAATGTTTCGTTGTACGGTATGCGACGACTAGTCTTTTTGTTAAAATATTTAGTAATGGTTTTTAACTGCAATATAACAGTAAATAAATTATAATTATTCAAAGATAGTTTAGGATGACTATATAGTGATTTTTTAATGCTTTTGTATGATTTGAGTAATATACAACCTTTATTTACTTCTAGTCGGGTTTTATTGACTTGGCGTTGCCATAGTCTAGTAAAACGGAACGTTCATTTCATATGTCTCTTGGTAATGTCGAAGAATAAATCTCTAATATGCCCCAGAATGACTTTTATGGATACAGTAGAGATTTTGCCGACATGTCTCGCAGAGATTTTAAGGGTAAAGATATGTCTGATTTCGAGATTATATCTAGGAAATGAGAATTGGGCTCCTGGCCGTAAGTGACAATATGTTAGGAATTGTATGGTCAATCATATTAAAGTCTATTCACTCGTAACTTCAACCAATTTTGTACAATTTTTAACAGAATTAAATGGGACGGAACAAAATCATCAATTTAATCCACTTCATCAAGTACTTGCTAGCGTATCTTTTTTTTATTTGCCGAGAAAAGTTAATCTTGTACAACCCTTGCCTAATTTCATTACTCCACTCGCGGTTGGTTAAATAAGTATAGGTATCTTTGAAAAGTATTTTTGGACATTGAAGTTTTTCTCAATGAAAAGCTGGTGTTTTTTGTTTTTAGCATGAGAATAGAAAATTTGATTAATTTTATACCTACTTAAATAGAAAAATGTTATTCATGTGACCTATTGAAGAAATACAGACGCGTCAGAAAATTCATCACAATCGGTAGGTACTTCGTAATTCGAAATGTGGAAATCAACAGTCACCTACTTTCATTGTCGCCAGAAATAAAGATTTTTCGTACTCTTCACCGATAGCGAACAATGCTGATCATTAAGATCACACAATTCTAAAAAAACCTTAGAAAATCAGAAAAAAATTCAGTGAGGCTGATTTTATTTAGTATCTAGTAAAATCGTTTGAAATGCTTTATTACAGACTCTTAAAGAATTCCCAGAGGAGTTGAGGGGTGACGTCTCGCTTCATTTGCATCGAGAGATATTATCACTTCCGATATTCGAAGCGGCGTCACAAGGTTGTTTGAAATTGCTGTCTCTGCACATTCGCAACAATTTCTGCGCCCCCGGCGAGTACCTGGTGCACAAAGGCGACGCTCTGACGTATATTTATTACATTTGCAACGGATCTATGGAAGTTATGCAAAATGAAATGGTTGTCGCTATATTGGGTGAGGAAAATTGTCTGTTTTTCTATCATTTACATACTACATGAACCTTAACGGAAGTAAATAAGATTGAAGGTTTTATTTATTTTACACTAGCGATTACCCCTCTTACGCAATGCTAAGTGGGCCAGGCCAGCCTTCCAGTGGTCTTAGGTTCTATTCAGAGTGAGACGGAAATTAAAATGATGAGTTTCAATTTATGTCTTGGTCTAGTTGTTTGTTATTGTGTTTGCGTTTTGCCCATGACACCCATGGTTCAGGAAATCAGGTTAATGATCAAATGATATATTGTTCAAAATTATTCTTTTGTAGAAAATTTTATATAGAAAAATAAATTATTACCTATCGTAGAAAAATATCATACGTGACAATGGTTTTAAATATACCAAGTCTTTTGTTTTAGGAAAAGGTGATTTAGTAGGTTGTGATATGAACACGCATTTACAAGTTCACAACGGTATGGGTCCCTCCCAAGGCAACAACCCCGATGTTGTTGTGAAGTCGAGCAGCGATGTTAAGGTATTTACAAATATAAAAACACGATTTTATTAAAAGAAAACCTCAATACCCCGGTTTATTATGAGTTCGAAAGCTCTGACAATGTAAACAATTTGCTTTCGATGAACACGGAGTTAGAGGCTTTTTGTTTGATTAAACTTGATAGGGTTACACAAATAAAAAAAGATACCTGATGTGTTGCTACAGTACGTTCTGTACAATAAACCTATGATACGTACAATTTTATAAGTGATTCTTTATTGCAGGCTCTAACTTACTGTGATTTAAAATGTATACATATGTCGGGACTCGCTGAAGTGTTACGACTATACCCAGAGTACCAACAAGAGTTTATTCATGATATTCAACATGATCTCACATACAATCTTAGAGAAGGATACGAAGCAGAACAGGAATCCGATGGGAATGGACACCCATCACTGACGCTGCCATCGATATCAGAAGATGATGAAAACGTAGCTGAAGAGCATGCATTGACACCTAAAAAGGTCGTTCCAGGAAGTACAAACAGTCCTCGTCATACTAAGTTCAGGTTGGTAAACAAACTGGATAAAAACAAAGAAACCATTTCCTTGCCGTCACTAAAAGGAAATTACGCTGTCGATTTAACGTTTATAGGTAGGTACACAAAATCTGATCGATAAATAAAGTCATCGATGAAGGTTGTCTTATAATAGACTTTACAATAGCAGTAATAGTATAAGTCTTTGATCAGATTTTTTTTTATTGAAATAGCGAATAGTTTTGGGTTTTAATATTGTTATAATTATCACTAACTGGACGAATAAAAATTTAGAGTAGCTGTGTTATAGGGTAGTACTTATAATTCGATTTAAGAATACCGGACCAAGAATTCGAATCGAACAATCTAACACAACTAAACAACACAAAAACACACTTTCATCTTAATCTTCACACTGACAATTTACAAGACATAAGACCGTATGTAAACGTCGTAAACATACATTTTTAGCTTAATTAGAAACACGAATACGAGATATCTAAGTATAGCTGGAACATTGTGACTATGTCTTATAACGTGATTTATTATTATTTTCTACTTTATGCACGTAATTAGTACTTTTGTCGGCGATGGTGTTACTTACCTACAACCCCCTTTTTGTAGATATTGGCTTCGTTAACAAGTTGCTTTTAATGTTATTCATGTTTCTTATTCTTATGTTTAGTTGAACTTTCAAATATTGCAGGTACCTCTTATTGTTTGTATTGTTCGTATTTACTGTCGTATTAAAAAGCCATCATTCGGTTCGGATAATATCGTAAGAACATCAGTCTGGATACCTGAGAAATCCTTAATGTTCTCAAAGATGCGTCAAATCCGGCAATTAGCAGTTGACCAAATTAGTGGACAATTGCTCGTTTTCACTAAATATTATGTTTGTTTTGATTCTCCTTCTCTGACAAGCCATCATTATTAATTTATACTAAACATAACGTGTCTTAATCATAAGTTCTAAGCAAATTTAATGTTTTTCTTTTGCTTTTTAAAGATCGGATATGCAGCCGCGTCTTTCTCACAAGGAGCTTCGTGAGAGAATCGAACGGCAGCGGTCTGTGGCCACGCCTAAAGTTACAAGAGCGGATTCTTTAGAAGGACTAAATTTAGAAATGCATAACACGCGGTCATCCGTAGATAGACTTGATACGCAGGTGTCCAGCCTGCATCACGATGTTGCAGCGCTCAGCATGGAGGTAATAGGAATGCTTTTATTTAAAGTTGCATTGATTTATTATTGCAAGCTACGAGTATGATATCTGTTAATTATGTGTGCTGCAGTCCATTAGTTTTACGTGTGTCTTCATTAATCATTGTCGTACTGCAATACTGTGGAAAAGCAACACCGCGCAATAAGTTATCCATGTCATCTGTGACATTTCTTTCCTAAATTTTGTAATTTTCAACTTGTTAAATGTACAATAAATACAACTGCTGCGATTAATGAATGCCAAAACGAATATATTAAACAGTATGTATTTAATACTACGTAAATCTTGTATATTTCCGACAAATGTGTTAATACAATATTTATTTTTATATATTTAAGTTTGTATATATTGCCATATATATAAGAATCCGAAAATACATTTTGCACTGGCCAGGTTCGGAACGCAATTCAAGCGCTGCAGGAAATGACGGGCCCCGGATGGCATGCCGCCCATTCAAACCCAAATCTCCAATGGAACGCGCCGCCCAACCAACTGGCTCGGAGCTGCAGTCATCCGCCTGACGTGTTTTGTTGGGATCAGGTGATGTATCCATTTTAATATCCGCGTCATAAACATTAGGTTAAGTATATAAAAATTTATACAAAAATCCGTAGGTATAAAAAGACGATAATGTTAGATACCTATAATGGAAAATAATTTTTAACTTAAATAGAACGCGTAAAAGAAATAAAACACTTTTAGATAAAGGTAGACTTAAGAGAAGTAGCTCATGAATTGTTGCACCATAGATTAATTCGTAATTGAATTATAAATTTTGCTTATACCTCCTCTAGCAAGAAAGGCCGATAACACCAGAACGCCCCAAGATACATCGGAGTACACAGACAGAGCCGTTCCTGCACTGCGTGACGCAGTACATAATGGAGCATCCAGCTACTGTGATGCTTCTCTTAGGATTAGAACCGGTGCCAAGCCTGCCACCTGTGATGCCAGCTCCCGTAGAATACTTCGAACCTTGCAGGCGCCCAAGTACCCTCGAACAGATTGTAGAATCCGAAAATGGCAGTCAAACACCGTCCAGTACGACAAGCGAGAAAATAGAATCCGTGAAGAGTCCCTCGGTCACGGAGCCTGAACAACCGTCAGAGGAAAGAAGACTGTTACCAGACATCAAGAGCACGAATCTCATAAAAAACAGGCACTCCGCAAGTGATTTGTATGATACGCCCGATAGGCTGCTGGCGAAATCGTCTCATCCGAGCTCTTACAGTCTTAAATATAATATTAACAGTTAAGTTAATCGATAATTCCAATCTGCTCATTCATTTTAATACGAGAGTTAGCGTAGTAGACTAACATTTGAATTAATTTTTCGATTTGTTTACTAAGTATCTTTATTAAAATAGATAAAAAGTCTAAGTTATTCGTTGATAAATTAATTTTAAAAATTGATTTTCTAAATATTTTTATTGACATAAATCGATGGGTCCTATGTATATGGGCCAAACTAGCAATTTGGCGATTTTGGCTTTTTTGTGGGCAACGCATCTTATCGATATAATGAATCATGTGAGCTATTAAAAAAAAAAGATTTCAGCATAGAAACACGATTTTTTATTACGGTATAACGGCATATGTAACATGAATTTAAACGTATAAGGTCCTAAGCGTAGTTAGAGATTTATACGCGGGGAGTTTCCCGCGCGTTTGTTTATAGTTTGGAACAATCAGCCAATTTGACACTTGTACGTTGAACGGAGCATCGGCCGCACTGTGATGAATAAAGACGAATACGAAATGTAATTGTTGTGTTTTTGGGTTACAATTTAGTTTAATAAGTAAAAATGACATCTAATTATCACGCTAAGATGTCTAGATGTCGGAATTTTGTGAATTTGGCTTTGGGAAATGAAAACAACAATTAAAACGAAGATTTTATTATTATATTCTAATTAATGAATTATCAATTACTTCAATCGTTTATTGATTTTATAGATAAAAAATTAAAAAAATATATACATTATGCTAATTAGCGTAGGTAATACGCGTATAATGGCCAACATGGTACCTATATCGGCCCTTTTAGGGTGTTTTCAAAAAAAAAATAATTTTAACAAAAACTAACGTAGAAGGGCCAATGTGACATTAAAAAAAACCAGATAAATGTATATATAAAATACTACAGTGTAAATGAGGGAAATAGTTTTCTTAGCAAATAAGCAAAGATTCGGGAACTTCGGTTTTGTCAATTTAAAGTTATAGTAAATTGAAACTTTGGAAGCCTCTCCTGTAAAGTTTTAATTTTACATTTTGGCCCATATACATAGGACCCATCGAAATATTAGGAAACATATTTTCAAACGCGTCGTATCGGTCACGTCTTGTCGTCTTGTCTTGGACCTAACTAAATTTTGTGGATGGTTCTTTAAGACTGGATAGCTCTGAAATATCGACTTTACTACGAAATAAGTTTTCTGATAATCAGTAAGTTGGATAAAGCCATTTCGATTGTATGAAAAGTGTAATATTAACTCTGTATCGCTCTAAATCGTCATACAAATTTAAACTCTAATAAGAGGTACATAAATGTGTATGATTGTGTATTTCCCATTTACTTAATTATTGTAACTACGAGTATGAATAATTTTTTGTACATATCAAAAGAAATGTATCGATACTTTGTTAGATTTTATTATTATTGTTATCTTTAGAACATCTAGTCATTGCTAAGGTAAGTAACATATTTAGATATCTTTTAAATAAAATTTACTTTATCAGTGTTTTTTTCTACATTAGCCAATGACAACACATGTATTGTAATAAGACTCTAAAAAGTGAATTGTGCCAATTTTTCTCAATTATTATTCTGTAAATGTAACGAAATCGATTATTTATAAGTCTAATGTAATTATTTTTGTCACTCATTGATGTGGACATTACTCATATCACTAACAATATCAGTATTTTAATATATTATATAGCTGTATAATTATAAAACTAGAATATTCTTTGAAACAAAAAATTTAACACATTACACAGTTTTAAAGTAACAAAAACAAAAAAAATACAATTTAAATAGGACACAAACAACATATTACCAACATTAAATCCACTTGTTGAATTGTTATCTACAAAATTAAAAGGTATTACGAAGGTCCAAAATATTTTAATATTTTTATCAGGTAGACAATTTTAGTTTTATTATTACCAATTACCTATTAATGTTTTTTCAATCAATTCCATCGAGCCTTGAAACTTACCGACTTACTTGAATTTATCCGATTTAAGTATACTTGTAACTAATAGAAAACAGGTAATATATTATACTAAGGTTTCTTGATATATGATTACTATTATTATTTTATTATAATAAGTAGGTACATTCCGATTTCACTTAAGTTCTTAGGTTCGATTTAACTTCACGAAACTAACATTATGTAAAAGTAAAAATCAATCTAAAACCCTTCTTTAGTTAGAAGTAGGTTCAGGACGTAGGTATAAGTAGTAGGTAGAATCACAATTGACTATTTTCAAACCCATTTTTTTATTTTTTTGATAAAACCTATGAAAATAATTCCCTGTAAGGAAGGAAGGAATATTTAACCTGAATGTCGAAAAGAAAACTTAAAATTACATGTTGTAGCTATTATTAAAAGGCTTAAAACTTCAACGATGTTATTTAAAATAAAATAAAAAGTTGAGTCTTCCTCTTTTATGCATTCAATGAATGTCCCAATTGATCTCATTTATTTTAATACATTTCTAATATTATAACCAAAATCCTTTTTTAAAAATCTTGGAATTTAATTGTTTTTATATAAGAATTTAATACCTACACATATTAAGCAATATTTATAAAATATTTTTGTAAATAAATTTCTATGCATTCTAAATGCAATTTTATGGTAGTAGTTTCTATTTGATGAGTATTATACACGTGTGTAAGATTTTTTGTTACAAAACAATCAAAGTAAAATGTCTTTTGAAGTATTGGTGTTTAACTTTAATCTGGTTTAATTTGATTATTATGAAAGTTGAAAAGAAGGTCCTAATGAAAACGGAGAAAGGGTAATGCGGTGTTAATGGGAGTGGAAATGGCATGCAATTATGTTTCACACGAGATTGCATTGAAGTGATTTCCGAACGGAGACAAACTCGACTCATTCACTAAATGTTTTCTGTGTAGATTCTCGAGTAGTTAATATATAATGTGGACGATAAACTTTAGTAGGTTGGGGAGTCTATGATAATAATTCTTAAAAATGGAAACGCTTACTAGAGTAATTGATTATTAAACGTGGTGTACGTATATGATATCCATATTGTGATAAGAGGATGGAGAGTAACGCGTACAGTGCCTAAATTCTCATTTGGTTACTTATAAATCTTGAAGTTTAATGTCTTAAATTTCAATTAAGGCGCATTTTACATGTGTTCGGAACATATTTTTTGTACATACAATGTTATCTTTCTCTTGTAGTACAAAATATTAGTTAATGAAAGTTTAATAAAGACAGATCGATGTTGCTATAGTTGTTTTATTTTTATAACATTCTGAAATCGAAGTGTTTGTAGATCAGTTGCTGGTGGCCCAGCCTTTTTGGGGTTGGATTCCCAGATATAGCAGATAAATATATAATCCGGATAAAACAAGCAGACGAGTAACGTAGTATATGCGGTCAGAAGGAGAAGAGAAGGAAAAAGAGAAGCAAAGAAATCAAGCCAGAGGTATCTACATCGCCGGGCTACAGTCTTACCACCAGTCGATAGCATACTAAGAAAGAATGTCAAATAAACAGGTAAATTATATTCCAAATTATATATTAAATTTTAGAACAAATCGAACATAAATACCTACCTACTACTTGAAAACAACGTCGCATTTGTTAAGCCGTCGATAAGCGACTTAGGTATATTCCACCTAGATTCTGAAGTCACACTTTGTAACATATTAGTGATGTAACGAATGTCATTTTTTGAACATTCGCGAATGCGAATGCGAATGCGAATATCTGATTTCGATATTCGCGAATGCGAATGCGAATGCGAATATTCAGTTTTTTTTATTTGAACTTAATTTTCTATGCGTGATCCATTTGCATCTTTCTCCGAAAACTAATTAAATGATTAGAACTCAACTGACTAAAGTTTTACCCCGCTAGAGAGCTGTTTAAGTATAAGGTACACGACGTAAGCAATTCTTTTTTATAATTTTTAACTTTATAAAAAACCACACTAGAAAGGTAAGTAGATTGGCGGTAGAAATCTCAAAATAGCGTTTACTCGCTTAGAATTCATTATTTTTGATGCCCGACTCTTGATCATAAATCTATTTGCAATTTGAGAAACGCCGGAATAGCGTTTGGTTCGAGCATAGAAAAGCGGGCAAAGCCTATGCATTTAATTAAAAGTAGACAAAATTATGCAGAAAATGCGAAGAGTTGTAAAAAATATTGGCTTACTAACGTAATCACCAACCAGACCCGCCCACCCCTAATTTAATAATTACTTAAAATTTTGCCATTTAATTTTTTTTAGGACTTGTAGTTTTTCTGGAAATTGCGAGAAACCGTTTTTTACCCTTAAACCCCCCTCAACCTCTTCCCGACCTCAGATACTCCGTAAATTATTTTTCCTTTTATTTTTGTCATGTTTTCTTCCTTTCCCAATAGATTTCATCCAGTTACTATTTTTTTTACTTTTGACCAATTTTAACGGCTTCGGCACTGGTCTAATAATCAGTTCTGCATGTAGAAATCAACTTCTAAACTTATGGCGTTGATGTAATGTTTATTATTAAGGTGATATCCTGTATTATGACAAGACAACAAAAAAGTACTTTGGCGGGTTAGTTTTCATGTCAAAGGAACTAAACTAAAATATCAATGAAAAAATATTGAATTTTGTTTTTTAAATCCTTTATTGTTCTTCTACGAAAAAGATATTAAATAAAATATATCATCAGTTGATTACCTAAATACCTACACTGTTAGCTTTCAAATGAGACATCTTTCGGCCTCCATAGAGGAGGGGGCAAGCGAGAATTTGGATAGAGATTTGGCGATATAAATTTCATCCCCCTTAAATCTCCGACACTGGTGACCAGACACATTGTATACTTCTTACTTTTACGTAGACATTTTTGTTGTCATTTCACAATATAGTGGCCGAGAACGTGACAAAACTGCTTTGGTGCATTTAAGCAGGTTTGTCGTGCACTTAGTTCTGTATTAATAAAGGATTTTTTTTTATATGAATAAATATGTCTACATTATCATAAAGAAATAATTTGTAAACAAAACAATACCATAAAAAACTATTATGAATCGAAAAACATCAAAAATGTTAACTGCTTCTTAAGCGTCCAAAGTGAGGGTAGTTGAAATAATAATATTGACGTATACCTCGAAAACTAGACGTGATGATACCACATAATGTTTGGTATTATAATATTATGCTTGGTACTTTTTATCAATGACTTGTTACATACCTATTCATTGCATCCAACAGTTAAGCGGGTACCAAAATCGTGTAACGCAGAGTTATTTTTAATTTCTTCTGGTGTAGTTCAATATTCGCAAAACATTCGCATAAATTTTGCGAATGCGAATGCGAATATGGAAAAATGATGCGAATATTCGCGAATGCGAATGCGAATGCGAATATTCGTTACATCACTATAACATATACTTATCAAATTTATCTTCTTAGCGTTTTTATAATTAAAGTATTAAGCGGTTATTAAGCAGAGTCAATTTCGTATCACAATTTCGTTATCGTATTTAATCATGTCATTAACATAAACTGTGATAGATTATGACACTAATAAATACAATTGAGTTATATTCAAAGGTTTATTATCTTTTTTATCGCTCCATTAATATTTATATATGAAACTAATATTTCATCTTGAGCGTCGCTCAAAAAACATAACTCTTACTTACAAATCGTTCGCGCTCCCAAAACAATTGCTACCCATTTGTATAAGACGTCCTTTTTCATACCTTCCCCATTTTGTTCCTTGGTGTGAGTGATATGACAGTTTTCGGGGTTCTATACCTAAATGCGAAACATGTTACTTAAGTCACTGTAACAAATCTATTTCTTGGAAAAAATACAACGACGATACGTTTCAAGATGTATTTCAGCTATCTTCCCGTAACAAATAGACGAGGAACCCAAGACGGGAATCTCAGATTCCCCTTTTAGGCTCCACAGCTAAAACGAGAAGAATAGTGACATACATGAATAGTCTCTAGATAAGTCTAGATGATATTATAATAATCTTTATCGTATGCTACAGATTGGTGTTCACCTACGTATTATTAGTTTTTATTGAAATTAAAGCTAATTCAAAGCAATCGATATAATTAGGTATGCTTAATGGGGTAAAATGTGGTCCTTAGATATGGTTTGGAAAACCAGAATGTTTATTTATTATTTTCTATATTTCAGTCTGTTACAGCATCACATATAAACCACTGAATAAATTTAGGTAACATTAGAATTTTGGTAGCTTCTATGACGGTAGCTTCCATTCCATTTCTATAAAAAACGCATTCATAGGGTAAGAAATAATACTTCACAAGAAATGAAAAAGTTAGAAATTAATAAATGTCTAGACCGGTGTTTCGCAAACTTTTTGTGTTTAAGGTACGGTACACCTACATCTAGGAAAGCGTAAAATTTTCGAGGTAGGTTCACGTCCCTAATATTGATCAATCACCGAAACAATATTAGTATTTATTATTCAACAAACCTGAACTTTAAATTGCCGAAAAGGTACCTATTTAATGCGAAACATGAGTCTGTTTAATTGAGCATAGACAGTCTTAGCGTAATCCTTGACAGGGCTCCGATATTATTATTTGCGTTATCTTATATCAGTTTATAAGATAACGTTATTTCACCGGGGTAGACCAACTAATGACCATGGTACAGCGGTACAGGCTTAGATTTTGCATACACTTAGTAATATAATAAATCTATGGGTACAACAGTGTGCCGGTATACATTTAGCGGAACACTGGTCTAGACTCTAGCTAGACCATGGAAACATAATTATGTTTGTACCTACATACGCTTGTGCTCCTAGTATTTAGAAAATTTCTCAACAGTAAGTAGGTACCATTATTCAGAGCTACCTTAGGTATATTAAAAGACAGTAGGTAGATAAATAGCACCTATAAACGTTTCACAGAGTTTGGTTTCATTTCACTAGCTTAGCACATTAGCTATCGTTAAATCGGCAATAACCCAGCGGTAAGAAACGCTGGTACCGTCTGAACTGACACATTTCAATGACGTTAACTCGCATCTGTTCATCATCATGATCGCAGTTTTGAACCCAGATAATTCACAAAAACAGAACATTGTGATCGTACTTTATTGATGGTACATTTAATAACAAAGCTCAAATTTTTATGCATGTGCTGTATGTATAATTATCTATCCATGAAGATATTAAAAGAACAATTCGTAGGCATCGCATAATATACATGCAGGTTTCCTCACGATGTTTTCATGCACCGTTAGAGCAAGTGGGCCTTTTGTAATAAGTGTAGTTGTAATAAGTAGGTATTTTAAGTGAATAGTCCAGAAACAGGCAGAAGAAAAATCTCATCTGTTAGTGGTCACAGTCGCTTATCGACATCAAGAACATCACCAGGGAAGAAAGATAAAACATCCAACACATCAAATTCAAAACAACTAAGTAGGAAACAACGAAACGAAAGTTACACACGTGCATAAAACATCTAGTATCTAGTAGGTATTTTTTTCTACATTTAGATATCAATCTAAGATAATGTAGCATAGAGATAATTACGCTGATGAAAATTGTATTTCCGCATTTGTTCGCAATTGTTAGTGACAATTCTGTTAGTTATTATTAGTAAAAGCCCAGTGAGAAATCGTTAGTTAGTCGCGTTCTAATTCAGTCATAGGTGTTTTGCTACCCGTAAGGAATAAGGTAACCAAATGCAATGGTTGCTATTTCTGCTCAAATCGCCGCTTTATATCTACCCAAGTTCTTGAAGACATCTTATACAGAATATTATGGAGATACCGATTCTCCTGTAGGTATACAGATTTGCTCACAATGTTTCCCTATTTCTCATAGAATTCATAAAATAAGAGACGCAAAGAACTAACTTTTACCTTCCAATTGTATCTTTTATATTTGGAAGATTCCACTCAAAAAGTGGTTATAGAGTTTTAAAACTAGCAACTTATTTTTGTAAAAAAAAAACTAGGGACTACTTAGTTTCTTGTAGAAGACTTGGTTCTTAAAAAGGTTAGGTACTATGTATTTTCTACTACTCTTATTTCTCATCAGCATAATTCGCAACTCAAAGCACAGGTACCTAAGTAGCTTAGCTCATAGCTTAATAATGATATTCCTCCTCATTTATATTTCTAAATTGTCCACTGGGTAATATCCGGCCAACAAGTCCGCCGGATTGCCAATCAACAAAATGAAATTCTGAGCTGAAAATTGGCGTACCCATTATAATTTATAATAAATTACCTAACTGAACGGACGGTTATGAGCTATAACGAATTAGAAGTGTTTCATCAAAGTATCGAATATTTATAGAAATTAATTTGATAACGTTAAGCTTTGAGAGCTATTCTTTCATTTTAAAAATTAAAATACTTGTTAGCTTCAAATGATACGAATTGACGACTTTAATCACAGAGGCGTAAAGCTGGCATATGTGTGGGCGGAGTGCCATGCCATTAAATACGAATTACACGTCGAAGCGTCGAACGAAAGGAGTTTATGTAACGTTGCTGGCAATGGCACTTGCCTGGGCGAACTCTAGGCTCTACCACATGTATCCTAATTATTACCTACAAAATTAATTATTGAACCAGGTGTCGGCAAAACTAAAACCTTTTCAGTAAATAAACTCGCGGATAGAAGCAACTTAATTGAAATGGCGCGGGTGCGTAGGTACGCCAGCTGTGCTACCACAATGTTTTCATTTTCGCTTAAACACTGTAATACAATAATCACCTTTCTGTAATACAATAAACAATTTGTAGCATTTTGTTCTTTAACTTTATCTGTTTCACTGTCACGATACTATTTCTACTGTGTTAAGGACTCTTCTCTGAATAAATGTTGCGAATTTAAATTGCGAAAATTAAGAAGTGTAAAATGTCCATGATATTTAATTCAATAGGGTATTTTCCGTAATGAAAAATAAACTATGTAATTTGATAAAAATTAAAATTTATGCCGAAATATACTTTAATATTCTGATTTTGAGTCATAAAAGCAAATAATTATTTTAATATTTAATATTAAAATTCGAAATTTTTAACCTGTATGTCACGTGACCTAAAACACGAAAGGAATTGGTGTGACGTCATAAAGGCAAAACCAAAAACCAACCAACCAAACTGTCAGTTCAGTTTCGTGCATAACAACTATAAGCCCGCTCTACACTTAGCCCGCGGATCGCGCGCGATTACCGCGAAAGGGCGCGAATACTAAGTGTGGAGCCGTTTCGCATATTCTTCGCGATTTCGCGCTTTGTTCTCCATTTTTCGTCGGTTTTTGGTTCCGCGTCAAAGGGATCGCGAAGCGCGAACGCGACGCGAATAAGCATGACTCCACACTCGCAGTTCGCGACGGTCAGTATTGTTCGAGTATCCTTGATATAGTCAGTATCCTTCGTTTTCTCCACCGATTCATAATTTTTAATATGTACATAATTATAGTACGCTAACGAGCGCATTGTTAGGGACCCAGCAACAGCTTCTTCAACGTCCATTTCGTTGAACGTTGCGAACGTAACTGTGAAACTACCACGAACCATTGCGAGTGTAGAGCGTTGTTAAATTCGCGGCAAGTTCGCGCCGTGATCCGCGGACTAAGTCTAGAGCGGCCTTAATACATTTACCATTATTACGTCATCAAAATGGCTGCCAAATGCTGACAGCGTTTTTCCGGAAATAAAAAAAGAATTAATATTTTATTTTATTTTAAGGCGAGAAAGCGGGTTTATTTTACCGAAATATATTTTTTGTTGCTTTTTATTAGGAAAATCAAGTTTATTTTTCACTACCGAAAGTACCCTATTGAATCAAGTGATAATCGATGTAAACTATAAAGAAAATGAGTTATTCGATTAGGTTACATTTAAGTAAGTATAACGAGATTTTACCTGTGATTCTGTAAGACTTACCTATGCCTACATAAAATGTAAATAAGGTATTAAGTATAGCTGAGTTTTCACTTACCCTAAAAAAGTTTACGAGGCCTATTTTGTAGGAGCTGTTCATATCCTTTTATTCTTATTTATCCTTTATCCTTTTGATCCGTACGTACATGTCTTAAAAACATACCTACAAGCAAGTAAAAATAGGCACATCAGCAGCTATTGCATAAGTATTACAACAAGTCTAACAAATGATATCTACGGTAAGAACCGCTAATGCCAAAATAAGGTAAGAACTGGCAAAATGCTAATAATAGGCTGTAGTTGTTGTAAATAGCAGTTAGCTTACTCACATTGGTTAGTATCATACCTATCCGTTCCTCTTTCTCTACGGACTTGATTTGCATGTAGCTTTAGTTCCAATTACTTACAACGTAATCTATGAGATTGACACCCCAAAAGGAAACCCGTCGACGGATAAGAGTAGGGGGAGTCCGGGAGAGTAGAACCGCTTTTTGTTTAAAGTATCGTATTTTCTTCTAAATGAGGCCTAGTGATTCAATAATAATAATAATAAACAATAGCTTATTTATTTAGGTTTACTTATGCGTATTTAGTTTTTCGATATTATATTACTGAAATAATATGTTATATACATTTTAATAAAAAATGGGATATGATTCAACTCTCCCCACCCTAAGGGATACTTGAACACTGCTTTTTAAAGGTAGAAAAAAAATTTACAGCCTAAATCACAAGTTTACTAACCAAAACATTACACAATGAAATTAAATTCTAACGAAACACAGTTTAAATATTTAAACTTTCTCTAATCAAACTTCTTACTCTTTCTTGATATTTCTTAACCTTTTGTTTCAATTATATACTTATTCTTATCATTTAGTACCATCAATCAGCCTTAATTACTACTTTCAGTCAGCTGGTAACCTAAAATCTGATTGTGGTCAGTGTTATTCTTTAAGATGCACCGTCCTTTACCTCACGTACAGCATTTTATAATTCTGTAATGAATATATACTTATTTTTCTTTTCGGTATTTTTTCGGATGGTTTGTAATGAAATGATATTTTTTATTCAATTAATCTGCAATAAAATATAAAATTACACATAAAAAACAAAAAAATACAAAGACGACTTGTTTATTAAGGTTTCCGAATTGTTTTTAAATTTCGTCAAAAAGTTTTAAATTTCTATATCTGTAAAATAAAACTCCAAATATCTTCATACAAATACTATAAATGGGAGACATGAACCACTGAGCATAACTCCCGCACCCGTGGTGCAACTCTCCCGCATATACTACTTTGAAATTAAATTCTACCCACAGAAAAAACAATTAACATAATCGAAAAAATGCTTAGCCCACGTCAAACTATAATAATCAGGCAATAAAATAGTAATATCACACAATATGTACCTCTACAAACACGGCCGCAATATCAAAACTACAAAAACATTTAAAATTCACTCCGCCATGCGCCATAACAAAATCACCTTTTCGAATCTGACAGCCAAACAAACCGGCCATTGTTGAAAATGGCGCTGTGCTTGTCATTGGCCTCCCACACACTATCAATGACCGTCTTGACGTTTCGTTAGCGCAAACTTTAAGTCAAGTTTTAAAAGGTGGTTCAATTCTCCCATCTGAGCAAGTCTCCCGGATTCCCCCTAACTAAATAACTAACCTTATTGCTTTACATTTTTAATTGATGCTGTTTACGACCCAATATTTAGGCGATGTTGTCTCCTCGTAATTGAAGAGGCTTGGAGTAAGATAATATGATGTAGGCCCTACATGACTGAACTACTGCTATCTAACGGAAACAACCCGACCACGTATAATATACCCTCTGAAACATGATCAAGCGCTCAGGAAAACTCCTAAGGGTGCGGTTCCACTGAGGCGGAGCGGAGCGGAGCTGTGCGCGATTCACCAATCACATGCCTTGAAATCCACATCTCATTGTGCCTCGCGTGATTTTTGTTAGTTCTGTCGATCACTTATTACTAAGTTTGAAGCAAACCGTCAAGCTATTTAGTAATCTTAACGTACTGAATTCAGTACGTGTTTTTTTAGCAAAGTAATTACCGGATTTCACGATTGCGTTAATTTATACCTATCGCGCAATGGTTACGATACGGGGTTAAAAATGGGTAAAATTGTTAACCATAAATAGCTGTCAAGGCCTGCAGGTTTCATGAAAACTTCCGATACTGGGTTGACCACTGACCCTTCCAACGACCCGCAATGGAGCAGCATGGTTTAGGATGTTCTCCACAATAACGAGGAGAGACCTGTGCTCAGTCATGGGCCATTAAAGGGTTGTAGCCAATCTACACGACAACTCAAATAGATACAGTCAATTTGTCTGTATTTTTTATGTTTGCCGCCACTCGTTAGTAGCGAAGTTCCTCCGAGATTTTATTGCAATCAAATACAATTTTCTTGCGATGCACCTAGCTCAACTTTTCGCTAAAAAAATGTTACTCTGAGAATCGCCGCGGTTTCCTATTGGACGTGAAACATCTTGAGTTTATTTATACATAGTTTAATTTTTAGTCACCTTACCTGTATACGGAACTTTAGACTTAAAATCAAAAATAACGTCGACCATTCTGAGAGGGTACAATTTATTAAGTTTATACTTTACTCATGTAAAGAGACCAGGGCTTGAATAGAAACGAAAAGCTTTACAAATTGTCCACCTTATAACTGTGGAGACTTTGTGGAGACATCGCACTCACGTCACACTATTCTATAACGTCTGGAAAACCTGAATCACGCTATTAAAGATTTGTACACCGCTCGCATATATACAAAAAGTGACGAAAGACAGCCGGGGCCCAGGTGCGCTCCAGCTCCAGGAATGTCATCTCGCCTGGCGGGTGACGTCCCTTTAACAAACGTTCAAAGTGCTTAATCAAATAAAAATATAGAATGTAACAAGACAACACGGATTGTCACATAATTTGTTTTCATGTCACCACGATCCACCAGAACAAGTAATAAATATTCACAACCTGATGACGACTCTTCTCACTTCCGTGGTCATGTAGTGACACCGATGTTACGTCAGTTTTCAAACTCGACCAGATAGTCACCATCATCATCATCGCAACCCATAAGGGTCCCACTGCTGGGCACGGGTTTTTTCTCAGAGTCCTGATATTATCACCTCCTATCGATTGCGCCTTCACATATTTTTTTTCTTCATATGGATTTCTTTCATTAACAAGGTGGTAATTAAGATTAGTTAAACTAACGCTTCCATGCTCATTTTCCTTTTGGCGTGGATAACACGGTACAGTTTAAATGAGATACTTGACACCTACGAACCGAGATAAAATATTGTCACATAAAGACGTATCGAACTCTTGAGCTCGCTTTAAAGTTAGTAATACCCATAAGCCAAGAGCTTTAGTTTTATAGCTAGGCGAAATTCCAGAAAGGGGCCTGGATTCATAGCCTCGTCCTGAGGACTTCCTAGATTCCCTTAGTAGGTTAGACCTGGGTTAGACACTTTTAGTACTAAAAAGCTGTAATTTGGCCTAAAAATTAAAAAGAACAATATAATGTAAAAATGCAAGTATTGTACATACCTACCTCCTCCTCACTTAAAGATTTTTCTCATTTATCCCGAGGCTGCGTGAAAACCTTTTTTCGATTTAGTAATTCGTTTAAAACTTCTAGTATTTTTAGAAGCCAAGTGCTACCCTAAATTATTGTCCTAACATTTATATAATTTAGGTTTAGGAATCTTTTTACCAAAGGGTTCTTGTCACTCATCACGAAATATAGAAAGCTGCTTGACGTACTTATAGGATGAAATTTTACAAAAAGGTAGTTATAGTTTGCAGGCGTTGCGTTGGATAAGAACGGATTTTGACTTATACCTACTACCCATAAGAGGGTAAAATAGGGATTTAAAATAGGGATTTGTTTGTTTAGTCGCTCTTGAAGCAGACATTATGAAAATTGTTGTTTAGGATTGTGGTTAGAAATAATGCAACGCATGTTTCATCTTCTTTGATAAATCAACCGGTAAGGGGTTAAAATCAGTCAAAAGTACTTCCACGCAGGCAAAGTGACTTTTTAAAAAAATATTCATGTACAATCCGTTTAGGAAACTCCATTTATCCTTTTCAGTTTTCACGAACAAAGTTAAAAAAAGATAAAAACGTTTCGTGTGATAAAGTTTTTATTAAATTTTCATTGAAAGAATTATAAAACTTTTATAAAACTTTGCGTACTGCACGCTGCACACGGGACGCTTGCTTTGTCTTGTAAAATAAAGCCTGGTTCGTGATAAAAATAGGTAATCAGGTCACAGAGCATTAGACGAACAATCCGCCGTAATGCCTGCGCATTCCTTTCAACACCCTAACAAAGAATGCATTCATTTTACATGGAGTGTCCTATAAACACTTGGAAAATCGAAGATCGTAAAAACTTCACCCCGAAGGATCATATACGATATTTTTTAAGGATGAAAGGTTAGTCCAGTGAGCAGGTGGTGTTAGAATATTATTGTTTGCTAGTACCTAAAGTGTGAGGACTGGAACAGGTAGCTATTTGGCTGAAACCCATTAATGTCCCACTACTGAGCACGGGTCTCTCCTCATTATTGAGGAGGCCTAGAGTACTCCACCATGCTGCTCCAGTGCGGATTGATGGAGGGGTTAGTGGTCAACCCAGTCAGAAGTTTTCAAGCTGCTCTGGCGCCCGAAGGCCTTCCGACATGGCTTAACGACTTATCGATAACAACCGGGACCGGGAGCTTTACGTGCCAGGCACCAGGATGTAATGATGGCAGCTCAGAGAAATCAAGATCAACTTTCGAAAATTGTATTTAGGTAATATTCATCGAAATCATCCCATGGTTATTACATAAATACCTAAAATCTGGTAATTTTTAAACCTTAAATTCGTAAATAGTAAAATTGAAGTGCCCGTCTGTGAATTTTACAATAACTGGGCTCTAAAGTTCTAATACTTATTTATACGTTTTAAAAACCTGTCTGTTTAGCCGTATTTCTGTTTGTCCAAGTTTAAATAGATATCTCTGGAATAGCTGAACCAATTTTAATGGTACCTACATAAAATTTAAAGGGCAATATACTTTTATCCCGGAATTCACACGAGATCGTGATTTACGAGGGTATAATTCTCACAGGAACGAAGTCGCGGGCACATCAATAACAAAGAAGAATAACAAAAAGGCAATACCTAAGAAAGCCACAATGGGTGAGTACAAATAGAACCTATAAAAATTCCTCAATTTTGAAGGATTTTTTGCTAAGCTTCTTAAAATGAGTAGGCACTAAAGCCGAGAACACTAAGAGCCGAATAAGCCCATATAACCAAACACGGAAAACACATTATTTTGATGGCCGGATTTACGCCGATACCTACAGCATTAATACCTCTTTATTATATTTAATTAACAGTACTTATAAGTTTCATGTTGCAATAATCTGTTGAGTTTCATCCGAAATCTATTTATTTCGCTTCTACATAAATATTAGGTACATTATTTTAAGGTAATTTTAGTAAGCTATTTTCCCATTCCCATGCCCAGAGATTTAAAATGTACCTAATATTAAAATTTCAACAGGGACTACTTTGGATAAATTATTTAGAAATATAGAACCACTAACTTCTTTCCGTAAGCTTTAAATCTCATGGAGACCTTCATTAATTAAAAAACCTTTTGTCAATTAAAATTTTAAGTAGGTAAAATACTTGAATCGTTTGTTATAAATACAGTTTTGAACTACACGTGATCCGGAGATTATTATTATAACGCGAAAATCCATAGGTACCTACTTATATTACAATTGTGAAAATCTATGTGTTGTCTGGATGTCTGTGTCACTCTCTCGGTTAAAGCACCTGGTCTGGTCCGATTTAGATGGAATTCAGAATGAAAATAGTTGAAGACTGGGGTCATACATATGGTACTTTTATCAAAATCAATTCCTAAATGGTTGAAATAGGGGATAAAAGTTTGTATGTTTCTATGAAAATTCTTAACTGCTTGATCGGATTCAATAAATTTTCTCAGTAAGATAGGTTGATGATGCAAGGTCAAGCATATTTATGTAGGCTACGAATTTTTTAAACCAAACCCTAAGAGGCTGAAATAGACGATGAATGTATGTATATAAAATCTCCACCGCTTATCCATTTGTAATGAAATTGCAAAAATAAAGTTGATAAATCAGGATTCATAATGTAGGTAGTATTAAAAAAGTCCATTCCAAAAGGGCTGCAATAGGGGAAGAAATTTTTATGGGAAACTTTGTGTGGAGACAGTTTGGGGCCCTGAAAAGGACTTAAAATATTTTTTTCCTGAAAATCATTCTTTAAGGGGATGAAAAGGAGAGTGGAAGTAATATAAACCTCAGCATAATTATCCTTAAAAGATCGCAATAAAATTAGACACATGGGGAGACCAGGACCCGGAATAGAACAAAGGATACTTTATTTCTGATGGTACGTTCCCGTGGGAACATCTTAACGGTATGCGTACTTATCTGACGAGAACGAAGCCGCAGGCAAAACTCTACCTATGTTAATTAAGTATAGGTACGTTAACTCATGTTTTTACTATGTAGTTAGTTAATACGATACAACAAAAGTTTGTAAATATTATATTAGAACAATACTAAATTCACCTCGACACGATGGAAACTCATAATAATTCACTAACAACAAGCACCAAACTCTCAGATTAAATTTGGTCACGGTTTTCTGGGAAATACCTGAAGAAATTTGATCGATAAGCGTATTTGTAAATAATGCGAACGTAAATTAAAACTGTTTTCGCCATCTTAGATCTTCACTTCCATGATGGTTTACCTATATTAAATATTTTACACTTGGTAATTATACCTAATATTTTACCTTTTATTACTGAATTCCATTCATTTATTATTGTAAGTATCTTTTTATCTGTTGTTTTTAGGGTTCCGTACCCAAAGGGTAAAACGGGACCCTATTACTGAGACTTCGCTGTCCGTCCGTCCGTCTGTCACCAGGCTGTATCTCATGAACCGTAATAGTTACACAGTTGAAATTTTCACAGATGATGTATTTCTGTTGCCGCTACAACAACAAATACTAAAAAACAGAATAAAATAAATATTTAAGTGGGTGCCCATACATTCGACGTAAGTTTAGTTACCATTCGGTCCAAGAGATGGCGTTGGGCGTAATATATGGCTACACTACAATAAAACAATTAAATATTTATGTGAGGCTTTTATACAACAGACCAGATTTTTTTGGCGTTTTTATACATAATGGTACGGAACCCTTCGTACGCGAGTCCGACTCGCATTTGGCCGGTTTTTTGTCTTTACGTCTATTTTATTTAGGTATCTAGGTATATCATGTTTCCTTAGGAATAATATTATTTATAAAAAAATCAACTTGTAGACGGCAGTTGCGTAGTGTAGGTTCGTAGTGCTGTAATAATAAAAAGTACCATGTACGAACAAGTACTATGACAATGTCTACAAGTTCATGATATGGTTTCATGATGTGAGCAAATCTACGATATGGCCACGACACATACTTATACTAAAATGTACCTAATCAAATACATGAAATTAATAATACGTAATCTTGACAACATGTTACTCCTAATGAAGCAGACTGCTGAAATTGAAATAAGACTGCTATTCCCAGTCTGTGATTTCATACTTACACTCAAAGAGCATCAGTGAAAACTGTCAGCGTTAGAGCCTTTAGTAAGTTCCATGTAATTTAATCTCCTACTCTCATATTCTGTATGGAGGTGAACTTCATCACACAGGATTCATTTTCCATTTCGAGAACGCATTAAACAAATACCTACACATATTTATGTAGATATTATATGTCGGATTAGTCGCCATCTCGCACGACAAAATCTCGCACGATCGTGCACTTGGCACCTTTTGAATTTACCTAATAATTCAGTCATCAACTCGCACGACCATAAAAATATAAGGTAAACTTGTAACGTTTAATGTTTTATGGTTGGACTTTAAAATATAATAAAATGTTATTATATCATAATTTTAGATATATTTCACAAATCAACATCTCAAAAATATAAAAGCATGTTAACCCAAAAAATAATCAAAGTCAAAAATAATAATAATATATAATTATTCTCTAAAGCACATGGCTTGTTTCAGTATTTTTTAACCAGCTTTCCTTTACATATACTGCGTTTGGAGCATCTCCAACCAAATCCAGGAACCTTTATTTTTTCTTTGTAAATTACTATATTTATGACCCGTTCGAAGAAGTACTGGCTTTCCTCATTGTGAAATGTGGCGAGACCGCACACACGTCACACGGTGACGTCACCGAAGCCTGAATCGCGCTATCGAAGAATTGTCGTTCGCCGGCATATAGGTATACCACGCCTCGAGTACTCGGGGCCTCAGCCGCCCCCCAGGCATGTCGTCTCGCCTGGCGGGAGATCGCCCTATTGCCAAATGAAATAATTGTCTTCACATCACTTTCAGAATTAGTTGGACTAAATTGTGATTCAGCTCCTAAAAAAATTGTTATGATTGAAACCGGTTTTTTCAATAAAATCGTAGGCAAAGCAAACCATTTTTTTTATAAATTTCTTATATATTATTACTTATAGTCATAAAAAATATTAAAATAATTTATAATATTTCATTTGTTTAATAGTTTATTGAGTTTATTCATATAGGATAAAACAAGATGGCGGCTACAAAGGCCATATTTTTATTTTAACCCTGCTCTAAATAAAATGTAAAGGTACTTTATATAATGATAATTATTTACTTTACTTTGACTAATTAACATGAAAATAGGCAGATGAGAAAAATTAGGCACTTATTTTCGACATTTTATATTCCATTAAGACATACTAACACTATGAAAATAAATTAAATAAACTTAACTCCAGCGTACACAAAAAGCAATAAAAACATCCACATTTTAATAAAATAATTAATTCATGTCGCAGCTAAATATGCGCGGGCACAGTAAAGTACGTTTAAGTATTAGACTTAGACGTTAGACTATTTCGATGGAGATAAAGGGTTAGATAAAAAAAAAGAGATAGCGCTATCCTTTTTTGAGTTTTTAATATAGATCGTTTTATTGGAGTGTTTTTAAAAAAATTGTTTAAATATTTTTTACCTGACTACTTTGTACGAGCGTGCGAGTTGATGACTGAATTATTAGGTAAATTCGAAAGGTGCCAACTCGCACGATCGTGCGAGATTTTGTCGTGCGAGATGGCGACTAAGCCTATATGTCTGCCACATTCAATAAATAAAAATTATTTTATCTAATAGGGAATATGCATGTTTTTTTTTTATTGTTGTTATGGCTCATTTATGTTAATATAATACCGTAAAAAAATATACGAGTCATGGGAAAGTCCAAATTTATTTTAAATTAATTAATGAAAATTGCAATGACATAAGGCCGATTCAAACGCCGCCCTTTTGGCGCGTTCTATGGTGACGTCATCGTTCGTCAGGTTGGAGTTGTTTACTAACAAGTGGTTATGAGCGAGGTTGAGAAAGAGTATTTTATAGTATTAAATTTACGTTTTCCAGTTTAATTTCATAAACGGAAGTATGGATGGAAACCGAAGACCTTATTTAATACGAGATGGAACGCACCGGAAAAAGTATTTTTTCATGTTCCACGGGATGCTTATATAAGAAAAAAGTGGTGTAAAATTGTGAAAAGAGATATTATATCTACAAAAAGCACTGCATACTGTTGCGAAGATCATTTTAACGTAAGAAGAAAATAATTATTTCTACCAAATATTAATAGTTTTGGTTTAATTTGGGTAACAAAAGTAGGTACAAACCCTGAAAAGTTGTTGTAACTAAAAAGTATAGTTTCAAAGAAATGACTACTAATAATAATAATATTTTAACAGTACTTTGTATCATAATCATCATCTTTGTATCAGTGTCATAAGTAACTCAATAACTATTCGTTTGACGAAACTCAAATTGTTACGGGACCTAACCTAAAGCTCCAACTTTCGACTAAAAGAAGAATGATTAAAATCGGAACTCTAAGTAGTAAGATATGAGGTAACATACATACATAAAAATTATTATGATTATACAGTAACTTGTAAGATATTAATAAGATGTAAGTTGTAAGATTCTCGTTCAGATCTGGGATAAAAACAGATTTGATTATAAAGTATTCCCAAACACGGATTTATTTATTAACAACCATTTATTCCTAAAATGTGATATGAAGGATATAGTATAATTTGTACTTATGTAGAAGGTAAATGGCTAAATCTTTACAGGTTATGTTAAAGACTTTTATGAATTACATAGAAAAATTGTACGAGAACCATGTACCTAAATTAAATATCTGTCACTTCCGCACCTTGCAGCTTTGACTCCCCTGATTTCAGCTGATGTAAAATCATTATTTGAGGCGAAGTACGAACTCATCATGAAAGCATCAATTTTCGGAAGATTATCCGACTGCGCCTTTTGAAATCCACTTTCAGACATTGTTAGTCATTCAACACACCACTAACAAACAAAAATCATGCAAGAAGTATACGATAAACTCTGAAAGCAATCAAATTAACTGAAATATAAATGAAAACAGCCAGTTCTAGTATGTTTTTGACATGTCCATCGCGAAGGATGACGTCACGCCGATGTCTAACCAATGGCGTTGCGTTTCGACATTTTAAATTTGCCTCGTAAAATTTGCACTTTTTATAAATTTATTTTAGTGATTTTAAAAAGATTAAATAGAAAATAATGTGACAGATATCATTATTTTAGCGATAACGACTGTACAAAAAATATTTACTTAAATTTGAATGACATGCATATTCCCTATTACTAACAAACAAAAATATGATAGACCTACATAATGAACTATAGTTCTTATGTAGATATTTTTTTTAACAACGCTTCACACTCGTAGCCCCACACTAGGATACCCTGTGTTGTGGGTGCCATGCAAAACACACAAGACCATGCATACACACCCAGACCGAGAACAGTAATTAAAACTCATCTCTCTCGCTGGAATCAAACCCAGGACCCTCGGAACAACGATACGGCGTATTAACTATTAATCCATCCGGGTCGTCATTAATTTTTTACAAGCCGACATGGTTTTTTTTTTATTTTGCTTTAAAGTGTTTATTTTATAAATTTTATATTTAAAGTTTTATTTAACTAATTTGGTAACTTAATATCATGGGAGCCGAACCTTTGCGCAATTAGAATGTAATGACCCTGATTATATTATCTTTGGCGACGGACGACCTGCCGAAAAATGAGTTTCAGGTATCATTTTATTAATCTGTATATTTATTAATCGTATTATCTTTAGCGATAGCGATATACCTACTACTCCTATATACCTACATATAGGGTATCCTAGTGCAGTGAGAGAAGTTGCCGACATGATCATTCTAGTGGTGGGGTTGGTAGTTGGACAGGAAACCGCTAGAAGCAAAATTTTCTTGAGTATAGTTGGTAACTTTAGTTCGCTGTCGTCATTAGAGGATTTCAGGCAGTATAAAACTTAGATGTTTGGGTTAGCCCTTAACCGCTCTACAAATCCAGGAAATTGCGTGATTGAGTATTCTCTAGGGCTCCTCTATCACCTCAATGATGAGGAAAGACCTTGCTCAGTAAGTCATTAATCGTTGGAACCAATTTAAATGACATAGGTCCTTGGATAGTTCTCGTTTACCTACCTGACTTGCCTTCCGAACACCAGATATTTATACATAGGTAATTGTGATAATACCTAATTATTGCGTAATATTATTAGTACCTACGTCTGAATTTCAACCTACCATCAATATCAATAATAGTGTCGTTGAATAAAAAACTTTAAATATTACCGCATTTAATTTAACTCATTTCAAAGGTAGGTAAGTACCTAATTATTGCAATTTAATTATCAAATTTCATTACAGCACTTTCGTATTAATTACTTAGATTGCGTCGCAATTATTTCGCATTAACAAATCGATTCACATTACACTTTCATTATGAATACTTTCAAGATATACCCTATATATGTATAACCTATTGTAGGTTCAACAAATAGGAAAATTGATTTGTAGATTACATTATTCTTGAATAACAACGTCGACCATCTCATATAAATTATCGTAGATAATATTCCTGCACTGTCTATGTGTCTATAACATTATTTCGTACCTAAAGACAGTTTATTGGTCTGAGCCTAAAGATATTTCAATCACTAAATTGTAGGTAGGTACATTCCAGATTTACTTAACGATTGACACTAATTGTTGATTAATTGATTGTTCACTTTCGTTTTCGAATAACGAATGAATCACAGGGAAGGCTCACCCAATATTTATATCTTTTTCCAATAATAATGTATTTGCAAAATCTTTTTTCCAGTAGGTTCCCCGACAACCTAACAATAATTCATTACATAATATAGTCCAGTCAAAATAGACAAAAAAGTGTCAGCTACGACGCACGATTGGAGTTTACTCCTTACGAACGATAATTATGATACCTATATGTATATCGAATAGAAAAAAGGGTAAATGAACGCATCTGCTAAAATGATAAGAGAAACAATCATATATCTGTAATTATTCGGATTATTTATATTACTTCAATAAAGCGTATTAGGTACATAAAGTATGTTACAAAATAATATACCTAAATAAAACATTATTTAAAATTTCGAACTTGGCGAGGTGCACTGCCGTGCACCAAGTATTATAAGAAATAGGAAACGAAAAAATAATTTTAATGAACAAAACAAAAGGGGTATTTTTTGTGGAACTTGGCTTAGACACTACCGTGTCTCTAATGATGCTAATATTCGAATTTGAAATATGTATATTTTTTTTATCAATTGTATTTATATATCAATACAACTATACAGCGAGACTACGAAGTATCGCGCAAAGAGGAGACCCCGAGAATGAGATACGCTGTGTAATGTATTCCATCTCATTCTTTTACACGTTCAATCCTACAGATTTATATGTTTGTCTCTTTCTACATAACGCCTCAACTTTCGTGTTACACTTGATTTTACTCCTCATAAAATTCCCGTACCGGGCCTTATAACTCAAATCGTTTCTTAAGGAGTAAACTCCAAAAAAACCTGTAACGTAAGACAAATTCGCATAGAGCTGAAAACTCAAATTTTTATTTTGACTGGACTAAGAAACAAAAGGATAAGTCGCGTGCACCAACTATATTTAATTTAAAAAATGTATGTGGTACGAATGATACCTACCTACTAGTTGAGGTATACTACCTACTAGATTTTACTAAGTGCATAATATTATTAACATTTCACCTACGTTCGCTAAGTGTGTGAGTTACATTCATAATTTTCTCCCTACCCTTTGTAACAATAATCACTCACCTGGAATAATAATAAGCTTTCAGAATACCGTGAAGGTACCTACTATCACGGGAAAATTATAAAGAGATTACAAATGCTACCCGAGGCGAAAGCCACAGAGCTGAAAATAGCACAGGAAATGTGTGAGGATGAATTAATAACGAGGTGAATATTGAAATTCAGTATTTTTACAGCTTTATTACAATCAACCAAGGTAACTTTAAACAGTTTAAGTATTTTTATTTTCTCACGAACGTACTTATACATTGAAATTATTTTACGAAATACGGATACAACCCATTCCACAGGTGGACGCTTAGCTTTATGGCCCACTACTGAGCACAAGTCTTTCCTCATTATTAGATTATTGGGATTAGTGGTTATCCCAATATCGGAATTTTTCATTCCGCGAATTCCGCTCGAAGGCCTCCGACATGTGGTAGGGGAGCCGACGATGCTAAATGTGTACTTACTCGAGCGTCATAGAGACCTATTGGGTTGCAAAGGTTAGATGATAAGGAGAAAAAAATGTTATAAAATGTATACCTTTTCATCGGTGGGGGAAGCGGCTATAGATCTTTAAATATGTAAAAAAAAACTGCCGCATGGACATACTCGAGCGCGTCAGATATTGATACCATCAATGGCCTACGTATTTTTAATAATGTATGTATGTTAATCTGACCGTTTGCATGGTGGGGGTGATCGTACGTAAGGGTTGAAAATGAAAAAAAAAAATTTAATCGAGCGCGTCAGATTTTCTAAGGGGGTGTTAAGTGCACCAAAAAAAAGCTCTAATTCAATAATCTGACGATTTGGATGTGACCCAAACTCGCAGCCATTATACTAATATGCAAAAAAAAAATCGCCATTTTGAAATACTCAAGCGCGTCAGATTAAGATATATATGGTTCATCTTTATGTCCTAGACTTGCTGTCTCTTAATCTGACGATTATCTAGAGGGATTTCCCTAATCTGCCAAAAAAAAATTAAATCATTGAACTTCATTTATAGAAAAGCTCAGGAAATAGCATGCTAATAAAGAAGTGTATGTTTTTAAGTAGAATACTTGTATTTACATAATATAAGGGCCTTAATATCAATCATAGTTTAAACTATGCTTCAGAGTTTAGTCACGAATTATTTCTTAAGATCAACGGTAGATAATCGATCAAGTCCAGTTTAAACTATTTAAACTCTCCCGAAGATTGGTTAAAAACCTCCTTGTGAGATTAACCTTTCGTTTAATTTGACGTTTCTTGAAGATAGTTTTTGAGTTATTCATAATAATGTGTATTGGATTTATGGTAGTTGCCTCATAACTTTTGACTGGGTGTTCCGATTTTTATAATTCTTATTTTATTCGGAAGCTGGTGCGTGTCTTGTGATACAGTATAAATTTGAGCGACCTCTAATGGGCAGTTTTTGAGTTATTTTTAATAATGTGTGTTTATGGTCGCTACCTCATAACTTTTTACTGAGAATTTAAATTTTCATCCTTTCATCCTTTTTTTAATCGAAAGCTCGTCGTATGTTTTCGTATAAATTTGAGCGAAATCTGACCGGTACTTTTTGATTTATCTCTACTTATCGATTTTGAACATTAAACTTTAATGACGAATTTTTGTTATTTCAGCTCTTATAAATCGTCAGATTATATATTTTTCGTTATCCTTGAATCATTTCCTTCAAAATAAATAAAAAATTAGCCACGCTCGAGAATGTCAAGATGGCGTTTTTTTTTAACAACTTTGTAGCCCTCCCCTTTCATTGCGTCATTCTCAAATTGTCAGATTAGTGGAATACACACTTTTTAGCGTGTAATTAACTCACCGTACCTTAATCTGACGCGCTCGAGAATGTCTGATGATCAATTTTTTTTTACTAATCTGATCCTTTATTCTATAGGCGCGGCCTCATATATGGGGCTCATATTTGGTGGAGCTACTTAACTGGGTGCCAGGTACCTCCTGTACCTTAATCTGACGCGCTCGAGTGAATCCAAGAATCCCCTCTTGGGCTCCCCAGCTAATGGCTGAACGACTGCTGTCTACCGATAACAACCGGGACCGACGGCTTTACGTGCCCTCCGAATCACGAAAGCGCTTAAGAATTTTTGCCATTAGCGGTCACCCATCCAACTACCGACCGCGTCCGCAGTTGCTTACTTTGTCGAAGAATCGACGCAAACTGTCGGGCTATGAGCGCTTCTGAAGCATCAGATAGCGCTTATGAAATATACCTACTCGGATTCTATTATATTTAGAGTTGTAAAGAACTCGAGTCTTTGAGTCCTAAATTATGAACTCGGTGACAGTTTTCACGACTCGAGTCTTAACCGTAAGACTCTTAAGACTAGAGAACTCAAGTCTATATGAGCTCTTGAACTCGAGACTCGAGACTCGAGTCTTCTTTAGCGCTCGAGTCCTTTTTACGCGGCGAGTCGCGCTCGAGTTCTTTTCCGCTTGGAGTCTTTCTGTTTAAAGCAGCCAATAAAAGATTACTTTTGTGAGATATAATTATGTGTAACCAGAAGGCGATGTCGAAAAATATTATTATATTGGTATAGAAGTATAGATATAAATTCTAAATAAATCACTGTCAGCATTTTGAAGAACAGTTTGAAGAAGACTCGAGCTCTTTTAAGACTCGAGCTCTTTTTAAGACTCAAGCTCTTTTTAAGACTCGAGCTCTTTTTAAGACTCGAGTTCTTTTTAAAACTCGAGTTCAATTTGGCGCTCGAGTCTTCATGATAGGACTGAAGCTCGGCTCGACTCGAGACTCCGAGTTCTGTTAGTTCACTGAGTCCTAGAAAATTGAGCCGAGTCTATCGAATTAAGACTAAAAGACTCGAGTCCTTTACAACACTAATTATATTCTGTGCTCATATTATTTTATCACTGAAATTTTATATCTTGTGCTGTACGCGTAGATATCTATTTTCTCCATTAGTCATTGGGTTTTGTACAATCGAATTCCTCACTGTGTGATAGGTTAATTTACCAATCTGATAAGCTACCACCGTCCTTTTAAAATTGAAAATAAAATGTTTTATTTTATCTGCGCAAGCAAACGAGGAGACTTGACGGACCCCATGTCAAAGCACTGTGGGATTGCCGAGGGATGACGTTCGTTCCACAGTTTAAACGTATGTAAAATAATGAGGTGAAAAGTAAACTTTGAAAAGAACCGACTTTAAAAATTGAAAAGAAACTACAATAAAAATAATTATAAAAAATACTCACCAGACCATCAAAAAGTCATGAGGCCATAAACTAAATACACATAATTGCGGGTAACTCAAAACAACTGTTGAAGCGCTCATAGCCCGGCGGCGAAGCGCTTGTAGCGGCGCAATACCTAAAAGTAATATGAGAGCGCGCCGCACATAATGCTGACCACGCAACCACAAGCAACGACTGCAGTAAACAATAGCCTACGTCATACGCGTCATACTGAACTAGCCAATCAGATGACGTATCCTCAATCGCGATATCAAAGTTACAAGAGATACAAACTATATATACAAATGGTCCGAAGTTAACACTCGGACCGCGGTCCCCAGGCAGTGACATCGCCTGGCGGGAGATCTCCCCTTTTCCTCCACAATTGCCCCGGCGGCTTGCGTCGATCCTAAGCGATCGACAAAGTTAAGCAACAGCGGGCGCGGTCGGTAGTCGGATGGGTGACCGCTAGTGGCAAAAATTTCATGAGCGCTTCCGTGCTTCGGAGGGCACGTAAAGCCGTCGGTCCCGGTTGTTATCGATTGATAACAGTCGTTAAGCCATGTATCCGACAACGATCGAAGGGCAATCGATCGATTGGTAACACCCTCAGCTGTACTTATTATAAGTCGCCGAGCAAGGATTTGCTATTCCCCACCAAAAATCTATTGTAGGTATCCACTTAAATCCATTGATGGATCTTTACCACTTTTATGTCCACTATACCTAATCCTTGACCCAGGATTCATTGCAAAGTCGATGTTTACTGTGTGTGTAGGTATGCGTGACAGTGCGCGGGTTTATTTATCTTCTAAGTTGCTTTACCGTGAGGGTTTAGTACAGCGTGTGTTTGACGATATGTGATTATGGTGTTTGTATGTTTGTTTCGTGAGTTTGTAACGGTATTCGTGCCGTGCCTTGTTGCGGGGATGTGTGTGTACCGACCTACTAACGTATTCGCATATCACCACGAACCCAGCTTATAAACAAGTCGCACAGTCTCATAATGTTACCTCACTCTCGTGCTGCAGCCGTTTTATTGTAAGCACACGATGCGCGTACACACATGCACATGGGTGCGCACATAAACACACCAGTGGCGATTTCTCTAAGATGGCGCGTATGGCGCCGCCATACCATAATTTTTAAGCATTAAATAAAATGTAAAAAATCATATATTTACAACCTAGTTATTTAGACCTAGGTACAATTTATTGCATTTTACGAGTGCTGCAGTCTTCTATCATGAACGCGACTCGCGGCGATTGTCTTCGCGTTCAGTCGGTGGGTCGGTGCCGAGCGCGGCCGAGGCGAGCGATGCGCTCCTGCCAGCGCATGCATAGTCCATACAAAGTCGTTGGCCCGCGCCGCCCGCGCCTCTTCGATCGCTTAGTATCACCATAGTAAAATTATACTGTGGTATCACCGTATCACTGAGTTTGAAACGCGGGTCTGGCGCTGTGAATGGCGCACTACCTAACGAGTTTTCGCATGTTTTTCGTGATAGTGTAGATTTGTGATTACGGTTTCTATCTTTCTATTGATTTAATTTACTTTTTATTTAGTAGGTAATTAGTTAATAATGAAATGACATGAAATTATGAGTGATTCAACAAAATCTGTGATACAAGAACTTTTAGAAAGACCTTTCACGACGAGATCGTTTGCCGAAAAACGGTTGATAGTGGAAAATGGACTTTCACTATGGGACCAACCCTAAAATCGCGAATAAACAACAGCTATTTCATACAAAAATGAAAAGTCAAATTGTATGAAATTTCTTTTTAACAGACTTCAAAAAAGAAGGAGGTTCTCAATTCGACCTTATATATGTTTTTTTATGTACGTTCAGCGATTATTTCGTTGTTTATGGGCCGATTTTGATAATTCTTTTTTTGTTGTAAAGTAGATATGCGCAGTGGGGTCCCATGATAAGGACATCAGGATCTGATGATGGCATCTCAGGGAAATCGAGGGGAACTTTCGAAAATTGTATGGACAACTAGTGTGTTTGTTCATGTTATCATAAGTACATTAAAGCGCTACTATTTCATGAAGATCTGGAGTCGATCTCATGAAGCCGAAAGACAGTCGAGGGAACTCCTCAACGATTTACTGCAGTTATCTAGTGTTTGGGCTTAATTAATTTGTAGCGACGAGAACTTTACACTTACATGTTGAATTGAGCGCCATCTGGCGAGTAGTTTTTGAGTTATCTCTACTTATCAAGATTGAAGTCGGTTATTTTTCTTGTAAAAAGCAATTATTTGCGATTTCAAAGTAGGTTCCTTAATGAAAGACTGCAAGTTTGTTAGATTGTCCGTCTGAAGAAATGGTTTTCCGGTTATGCGCACTTAACACTACACCCTATATAACAAAAGCTGGAGCCACCCCAATTATAAACACCAGGAATCGCCACTGAAACACACACATTCATGTGCGCACACAAACATTAGTGCTATTGTCGTTGTTGGATTAAAGTTATATTTATACACGAGATAAGTATCTAAAGTAGAGCAAACAGATAGGTACTATTATCTACTATTATCTACTGGATTTTAGACACATTTTAGTCGTGAAAATCAACTTTACAAAGAATCTTGGATCAAGGATTAACGTGCAAAAAGATCCAATGGTTTTTTTTTTCATCCAAATCCATTTTGCAAAAATCCCAGACCATGGCTCAGACCAATAAACTATAGACGGAACGCCGGGAACAAGAGTGAAGCCAGCAAAAAGTAAGCCTAGCCTTGTAATACACACGGCGGTACTCACACCAAAACGACTTAAATATGAGTTCTTAATAATAAAAATGAAAAAAGCTTTGTGTTGTAAAAAATTAAGTTTTTTGTTCTAGTTCAAACTGTCAACATAGGGCATTCTATTGGTTTCGATGTGTGCTTTCGGCTGACTTTTGCCGGCTTCACTCTTTTGTTCACGGCGCTCCGTCTATAGTTAATTGGTCTGAGGATCATGGATTAAAGTGGATTTATCCAATAGATTTAAGTGGATATCGTGCCAAAAACAAACTAATTACCTGTTCTCCCAGTTCAATTTAGCTTGAAAGCAAAATTTTCTAAGGGCATTTTTAGATCTCACTAGCAATCTCAAATGTATCTTTATCGCATAGGCGGATAAGATTTTGATTTTTGCATTTGGGTTCTAAGTATGTAATTATAAGTATTTTTTATGGAATTAGTAAGGTAGCAAACGATCAGGTAGCACCACCCTTCCGCTGTCGCCCATTACAACTATGATCGACTTAGAACAAGACTCAATTTAGTGACTGGGATGGTTAGTCCAGTTATTAAATGGTATTAGAATATTAGTTGATTAGTCTATAAATGAGAGGACGGGGAGTTGACGGTGAGATGTTAGTGATGCGCATGATAATTATGAGCGTTCCCAGCTTCTGATCCAGGCGAGCTAGACTACTAAATGCCTGTGCAAAGGGAACACAAATCGGAATTAGGATTTAAAAGTTTAGCAACCGTGAATACTAGGTACTTTATTCTAGGCCCTACCTCGTACGTCTACGGTTAATTAACCTATTCACCATCTGAGCCTTGTTCTGTGTCGGTCAAAGATGTCATTAGCGGCAGCGAGAGAGTATTGCGGCATCCTCGCTTGTAATTCTATAAAAAAAATTAGGTTCATGATTAATTACATTAATAAAATTATGATCCAAACGCTGCTGCCTATTCAGCAAATATACAAATCTAGTGTATAAGCAAATTACCAACATAAACGTCGACGATAGGGAGTAAACAATAAAAGTAACGGTGTTGAAATTCATTATTCTAGTTTACTAATATTCAAACATCACAATTCTTCGTAAATTATAAATATAACATAACCTTCATAATTTGCCATTTGTGTACTACATACTAAAATTAAATGCAAGGTTTATGACAATAGCCAATAAAACTAAAGTGTTATTCTAGTCCCGTTTTAAAATAGAGTTACAAAAGTGAATGTATGTTTGCATTTGTTTTAAAAGGCACTGATAAGAATTGAGCAGCTAAGTATGTATGCTGTAATTGTACAATTAATTTTGTCGGACAATTTTCAGTCTACAATCAGTACTTAATTTATTCAATGTTGTATAAAAATGCTCAAGTATACATCTTAACACAATTTGTATATAATAATGTGCATAAAATTCATTGGTATCACCCTACCAATACTAAAGATCTTTTTTGAATTAAACATTCATTCTAGTTAGTAATTAATGTCAATAATCTAATTTGTACCATTTAACATATCTATAAAAACATTAATATTGTCTAAAATGAGCATCATAAGATGTTACCTGGTTAATTTCTTTAAAGTACAGAAAATCACATAAAACAAGTATTTTACATTAATTATGAAAAGAAGACAGTTTTAACTTCAAACAATATTAGTATTAATTTGAACACACTGGGAGTAATGGCAATAAAATATAGAAAATTTAACACACCAGGTCTCAATGGAACACAAAAGGAACATTGTTACTACTAAAAACACAAACATTATTTTTATGTAAAACCTGTAACTACAAAATCAAAACATTAAAGTGCTGGAACAACTACATAGTAATGGCTGCCAAAATACTTAGAAATGGCAAATTTCACATGTCTAAATCAAAAATGAGATCATTTTTAAAAGCTACTTCCAAATATTGCCCCTTATTTAATTTGTCAGGGTTGTAAAGATCAGTATTATGTTTTATATTCTCAGAAGTAACTCTTTCCATCTTTTTACTTTTATGACCAGAAGGATTGGAATTTATTGGAACACTCTGTGAATTGCTCCTTGTATTTCCATTTTTATCTAATTCTATCTTATTATCACTACCATTATCAAAATCTCCATTGGCATTTTCGTCTGTATAATCTATCGAATTGTAAGATGATCCATTTGATTCAATATTCTTACAATCATTTTCCGCATCTGATGTATCAGCGAGTCCACTGTCACGTCTTTGCTTCAATACAGATTTCAACCTTGGTTTGGAACTCTGAAAAAATTAAACACTATTATTAGCTTCACTGAGTAACAATAACAAATACCAGTCACACGTGACTTACGTCACAAAATGACAGATTTAATAAGGTCATTGCGCAATCATATTATTATAATCGTTGATAACAGATTTTACATGCAGATACGATTTTAAAAAGCAAGCAAGATGGATTGTAAACTGTTTGTGTACCCAGACTGCCTCAGATTAAAAATTGATAATGACTACTTAGATAAACATTACATCAATAACATACCTACTGTATATGAAAATGTACATAATATTTGACAATAAACTTGTTTAACAAGTCTTTTAGGTGATTTTGGAATTTCTCAAAATATACCAGGACAAAAAAGATCAAGTTTTCACGAAATCTATTTATTGAGGAACATGCATGTTCCTAGGGTAGTGTAGGGGGACTAAGAGAGGTTGACAGAACAAAAATACCTTGTCTTCATTTGATATATGGTCATCCTCAGCTTCACTCTCACTTTTACGTCTGTCTTGGCTGCGTTTTTTACTTTTCTTCCGTTGATTTTTCTTTTTCTGTCCTTCAATTGATGAATTGTACCTGGAATTTATGCACATACAGTTTAATAACACATTAAATATTTTTAAACAGTAATTACTTATTTATTTTATTATGAAATTATACAATATTAATATCAATTATTGTTATCTTATTAGATAATATAGGGTGTGAATGGTTTTATTTAACTTTGATGATGCAGTCAATCAGAGAATCACTTAGAGACTGACCATTTACAATAAGGCAGCTAATGTTGTATGAATCCATAAATCGGTAGTACAATATTACAATCTATAAACCAAATATAATCATTTTAAAACTTCCTAAGTATTAAGTTTCATTTTTGCCTCACCTGTAAAACTGTCTTGCAATAACATCATTAAATCTAACAGTCTTCTTCAGACTAGACTCTTCCGGAATGCAGTCAGAACTAATGTAATCCATAGATGAAGCTACTTCACCAACACTAGATTCTGAGAAACTGCGCATCATTGCAAGTGGTTTCCGAAGAATGCTTTTAGCTCCACTCTCATATGTCTCCGTCCACACTATATCAGCTTCCTCTCGGACATCTTCTTCATCATATTTACTGGAATTTGAAGATACAACAATATTTGTTTCAGTTCCTAAATTAGTGACTTCTACTATAGGCAATGGTTCCTCTTCTGTAGTCTGTAAATCATTTTTCTCTGTGTCTTCTTTCAAAGATTTTTGCTCTTGTGGTATGTCTATAGACTCATCTTTCATATCGGCTTCACTAAGCCCAATTTTAAAATAATGAGGTAGTACAGTGCATTCCAATTGTAAAATAACATTATTGTCCCAGGCTTCTCCTGAAGTACTAGAAAATCTAACATCATCATTGAATTCGATTATTGCTGCATAGTGAGCTGGTACAAAACCAGCACCAAGTGATGTAAACTTTATGAACACTTTGTTATCTTCATTTTTAACTTGGACAGAATCAGGTTCAGTATTTTTAACATGGAAAGTGAATGCTACAACATCATCTAATACATTGTGGGTATAAGTAGGCAAAGTGTATCCAATGGAAGGCAGTAAGAATTCTTCATTACTTGGAGATCTATCATGTGCAGTAGATGACGGAGAAGAAATGTCAGAAGTAGTAGAAGATAATTGTACAACAAGGTCTTCTTTTGTATCTTCCTCACTCTGAGAACCAGAGTTCTCTTCACTCTCCACTCCGCTGTCTATTCTCAAGGTGTTGATGGTTTCATTATTTAAATTTTTCTTTATCACTGGTAATGTTACAATTAAGATGTGTTTGGACTTATCAAATTTAGCATTTCCAGCCTCCTCATCTACTGAATATGGAAGTGTAATGTTAAGTTTATACTTAGCAGGTTTTTCAGAGAGTAAGTTTAGTGACTTTTCCCGTACATCCAGCACACAATCTTGTGTTGATGATAAAAGTGGCAAATTAATTTCAACAACAATATTGCTGGGAATGGCAGAGTATTGTTTGCAGTCTTTGTGGTATGTATAGTCTTGGAAGTCAATAGATTTTTGCTGTTTGATGATATATTTAGGAATTGTGTAGCCTTGGTCACTAGTGTGAATGAACTGTTTGTTATTTTTTGTTTTCCTCTTGGGTCCTTTTGGATTTGTTTGTGGAGTTTGTTTTGGCTCTTCCACTTTTTCATTATAGAGATGTTGAGGATAAAGCTTGTCTAACATTTCTGGAGAAATGTTGTCATTTTCTTCATCAGTAGGAGGTTTGTAGTTAGGGTCTTCTTTTCTAATAACAGCAGGCACTGCCATACCCTTGTAATAAGACTTAGGATATCGACAATTATTGCTGTCCAAGTGAATATCGTACGTCTTCTGTAAGCCATCAAAGGCAGTTTTGTTTACCATCTCTCGAAACCGTTTGTTAACCTCAGCCATCCTGAGCGTATCAGGATGGAATACTACGTCATACAGGATGCACCGTTCCTTTTTATTATTGTAATCCTCTCGCGGTGGAATAATAGAGTATGGTAATTGCCAGTTCATACCTTTTTGACCGTTTACTTCTTGAACGGTGCATGATGGTTTGCCGACATTTTCGTTGCTACATATGTTTATAAACGCTTTCCGGTCGCCTGCGACGCTAGTTTTAATAACATAACCTCCCTTCGGATTTATGAAAGTTATATCATAGCCACGTTCCTTCTCCAGTTGGGTCATTTCTTTTTGATAGATTGCTTGATTCGCCGGGTCACGTACTTCTTCACAGTACTCGCTGAGCATTTCTCGAAACTTCTTGTTCTTCATAGCTTCTTGTATGGCGTCTAGATCGGATCTTGTAAGTTGGGATTCTTCATCACGAGGTTTCACTCCTGTTGCCATGTTGTCTACTCTTCAATACTTGGTATTTTTCCGATATAAAAATAAACACAGATATTACGCATAAATACGACAATTTTCAGCTGACGATTGATTCGATAAATTCGATTTTTTATTTAACTTCATAGGTTTCCATAGATTTGGACATCACTCTTTTAGCCTCAAAGCACAGATTACTATTATACTATACCACAAAATAAGGATAGTACAGAAGTTAAACTCATGTACTATATGTTATAGTTATAATTATGTACAATCGGCCCATTTGATTCGTACCTAGCGATGGTCGTTTTTATAAAAACGTTTTTGAGCAACGATGCCAGTACACGATGCCGGCATCCGATGCCGATATATTGAAAAACGGATGCGCGGAACAACGATGCCAACACCACCGAATGCGAGATGCGAGCGAGACAGCTGTTGACAACGCAAGGAATAGCAACGTTGACGATGCGATTCCTCGCACTGTAGGTACACACACAACCTACATATTCCATAATTTAAATGGAACAATGTAAATTTTGTTTAAATTATTAAGTTCAAATACGGGTGGAATTGAATAGTTTTGAAAATGATGTCATGATATTACATAATCTTCATCAGAATATCACCATTTTTTGTGGGGCTACCTTGAAGCTATAGTACACCAAATATAAATATACATTATTCACGAACAACAAAGAATTTATTTAACTTTAAATGATCAGAAACAATTCTGCTCATCATTTCCTCATCCGGAAGGTTCAAATCCGATCGTCACATTTTATTAGCAGTATACATTATATTTTTATACTGAATCTAATGTAAAAAGAATAATAAAATTAAAATCAGTTTATTAACAAAAAAGTTATGCTAAAGCCTAAAACATACATAAAAAAATACAGTAGAATTGATAACTGTCCCCTTTTTGAAGTCGGTTAAAAATTAAAAGTCGTAAACTCGTAACGTTAAATATGCAAGCAACAAATGGTATCATTATGGCACCGTTACCGAGCATCTAAACGCCGCACCCGCAGCGCCGCGCCGGCCGGTGTGTATATCAGCCGGCACCTAAGTCCAGTGTTGCCAACTATAATTTCAAAATTCCGTTAAACCTGTTGGTAAATTCCGTCAAAAATCCGTCAACTTTTTTTTTGTGTCCGTCAAAAAATCCGTTAAATAAAAAATATGTTTTATAAATGCGAAAGTTTGTAAGGATGTATTTGTATATGTGTTTGTGTTACACTTTCACGCAAAAACTATGGAACGGAATTTCATGAAACTTTGTAGTAAAATAGCTTAGACCTCGGAATAACGTAATAAGTTAAAATTTATAGAGATTTTTTTATCATTTGGTCATACTACAATTATAATTGTAAAGTCGAAACCAGTCAAAACAAAATCCACCTTCTGAGAGCTATCTTCTACTAAGTGGCTGGCTCCCTGAAGCGAAATGAGAGCGGGTTTACTAGTCAATATATAAAAAAAATTTAAAGAACAATCTGAACAATCCCAATCAATAGTCATCAGACACAGAAAACATAAAAATAACTTTTAAATAAAAATTGCGTTGATCATTCTTTCCTTCATTTTATTTCTCAATTTTGATTTTACTCCATTTAATACACTAAAAACTCTTTCTACCTCCGCGTTTGAACAAGGTAGCAATAACATTGTAAAAGCAAAATCACAATATAAGTGTTGGAATGGATTAATGTTTGTTGCACCTTCAGATTTCTTACCTCTGACCAAAATTCTACAGTTCGTTACTAGAACACTAGAACAAAATTCTTGATTTTTTTCAACTATTTTTCCCGTCAAAAAATCCGTTAACCGTCAAAATATATTTTCTCCCGTTAATACCTGACCCGAATCCGTTAAATCTAACGGGAAATCCGTTAAGTTGGCAACACTGCCTAAGTCGCATGGGCGCATCGATGCCAGAAAAAACGATGCCGGCATCGGATGCGGTTTGCTTATTAACGATGCGCATCGATGACAAAATATAGCGAAAACGCCCATCTCTATTCGTACCCCACTTCGTGAACAGTTCCTTTGAACTTTTGAGGATGTCAAATTCGTTTTCATTTCAAGCGTGTCTGCTGCACATATAACTTTCTTATTATTATGCTCATTCCGTCAAATCGTCAAACGTCGCTCTAAATTTTTGAGTAAGTGCAATGATTTACTTTTTACAATCCATACTAATATTATAAATGCGAAAGTCTGTCTGTCTGTCTGTCTGTGACAACCACCGGTTCAATTTGGATGAAATTCGGAATGAAAATAGTTGAAGACTCAGAATCACACATAGGCTACATTTAAAAAAAAAATCAACCCCTAAAGGCTTGAAAAAGGAGATGAAAGTTTGTATGAAAAATCTAAGCCGCTTGACCGATTTCGATGAATTTTCCCAGGAAGATAGCTTTGTTGACGTACCCCCTTCCCTTCCCCGGTTTCCCCGGTTCACTTCCCCGGTTCGCGATATAAACGAATTCCACGCGGGCGAAGCCGCGGGCAAAAGCTAGTATCTGATAACTGCAAAATAAATTTGACAGAAATCCTTATGTCTTTTGTATTAACTATATACAAGTTTTTCCCGCGGCTCAGTGGCGTAGCGTGGGTTCGTGCCGCCCGGGGCGGAGAAAATTTGCCGCCCCTACGTAAAATAGTAGATTGTATGACAAGGGTGCAAAGTAATATTTTTTCGGCGAGGGCGTTTTTTGAATCCAGAGCGAAGTGAGGGATTCTTTAGTAGAATCCCGAACGTAGCGAGGGATTCAAAGTACGTCGCCCGAGCCAAAAATATACTTGCACCCGAGTGATACACTCTACTTTTCATCACCCACTATGAGAAAATAATATATATATATAATAGAAAATAATAGAAAATAATACGTAAAAATGCACGAAAACTTAATTTTAATTTGAAAACGAAATCTTAATTTGATTTCTTTTTTTATTATTCAGCTATTTAAAACACTATGGCTATATTTTACTATAATAGTCCACTCCACCATATACATAGTTACTTACTTTTACGGCAAGAAAGATTTCGTCGGGTGCCTCATTAAGAAAAGTCTCCACATTTTTGACTGTGAACACTTTGGATTTTTTAGGTTTAAATCCATCAGACATCCTCTTCAGATATGCTATTAATTTCGAATATGTGTCCAGTTTTATATCGTTATTAGAACTGACTGGTGTTTAAGCATAGAGTAGATACTCCTAAGGGTGGAAGGTTTTTTAGTTTTGGCTAAGTTCTGGAAGTACGCCAAAAACACAGTTTCTGAAAAATTCTTGGCGCCTCTTGCATTTCTCCATTCCAAAAAATTATCATAGGCTTTCAAATATTTTTCCCGGGATTTCGCAGGTAATAAACTATTCATCACATTACTCGCTTCAGTTTTTATACTATCAGGAGGATACTTTCACTATCGTTGGAAGAACTAATTTTTTCAAAACAAAACAAAATTTCTAACAATACGTAAAAATGCACGAAAACGCGGGAAATAGTTCGAGCGATCTTAATTTGATTTCTTTTTTTATTATTCAGCTGGCGGGGCCCTCGCGTCGAACCAGACATTCTTTATTCAAACAATATTTGTGTTCGATTTCTTTAGCGCAAAATACTAAAATGTTCTAAATTCAAAATAGGACGGAAAAGATCTAGCCGGCAGGAAAAGTTGTATGAAAATTCATTCCGGCCCGCTGAATAGAAAACAGCAACTTTGGAACCCCTTATGTCCGAACCAAGTCGTCTTTTTCGAATAGGGGTGATGAAAAAATTTTTACTAACCCCATAAAGTGGGATAAAAATCAACTTTTTTTGTGTACCTACATATACCTTTTATTTAAAAATAAGAGACATCATACTGAACGCAAAAAAAATAATTAAAAACTAGCTGTGCACGCGGCTCCGCTCGCGTGGAACTCAGTGTGTCACATAGTTTTTCTTGCGTGAATCCCAACCCCGTGAGAATTCTAAGATAAATAGTGGCATATATCTATGTATATTCCTCCACACATATTAAGAACAGTTGATTTTTTACTATTAGTCATACCATACAATAATCCGTTATCCGTGGTCCGATCTTGAGAAAATCGATAAAAAGACTTAAAGATATAAACGTCGAGATTTTTTATTCCAAACTTTGAGCATAAGTTTAACCACGATAATTAAAAATATATATTTTTAAACTATACTGGTAGTTTTTCATTCGGGTGCCAAAACATAAAGACCAGAAGCGATGCAGACCCTCGAGAAAGCAACATAAAGTTGGTCATGAGAAAAAGAGCCGGTTCGATTCCCGATATATAGATATCCTGATATATAGATATTAATGAGCTCGGACTTTATTCGCTCATGGGAGTCTTCCCGCATAAATCTTGATCCCGCGGGAAGTCCGGAACAAAAAGTAGCCTATATGACGCTCCACAACCTCAACTACCTCCCAGTGATAATCCCATAAAAATAGTAGCTAATCATAATTCATATCATAATTCTAAACACCAATTTTCATAATACCTGTTTTACAACTGACGGACTTTCATACAAACTTTGAACCCATATTACACCCCCTTAGGGGTGGAATATCAAAAAAACCGTTCTTAGCGGATACCTTCTAACTATAAACTACTTCCCTGCCAAATTTCATCTTAATACGTTCAGCAGTTTCTGAGATTTTGTGATGAGTGAGTCAGTGACCTTTCGCTTATATATATATATATAGATTTAAATTTAAATAAAGTCGATATTATCGACCAAAATCATCAATATTATCAACTATCGATAATATCATTACCCAGATATAATTATCGATACTACAACAACCTTGCATCCCTATGAACGCTGATCGTTACTACAAATTGCAATAAAATTGCGGCAACCGTAAACGTTGTTGCAACTATCAACTTTTACAGGAAACTTTTAAAAAGTTGCAAGTTGCTGCAACTCAAGTTGCACCGTGGGCAAAGCGCCTAAATGTAACGTTGTTTTCTTTATAATTCAATCTATAGATAGAATCAATTTTTCCGTACACATCACTGATTGATGCCGTAAAGAAATGGCAACCTCAATGTTTCACGTACATATGGATTATATATTTTTATCTCTTTCTGTCACGCGCGGACGTGCGTAAGTTAAAAGAGTACCGCTATATAGAAAACATTCGATTTATTACTATCTCTCCATAGTTTATAATTCCTCCGAGGGATACAAATACAACAAATACTCTTTTCATCACACCTATTCGAAAAAGACGACTTGGTTCGGACTTACGGGGTTCCAAAGTTGCTGTTTTCTATTCAGCGGGCGGGAATGGATTTTCATACAACTTTCCTGCCCGACTAGATCTTTTCCGTCCTATTTTGAATTTAGAACATTTTAGTATTTTGCGCTAAAGAAATCGAACGCAAATATTGTTTGAATAAAGAATGTCTGGTACGACGCGAGGGCCCCGCCAGCTGAATAATAAAAAAAAGAAATAAAATTAAGATTTCGTTTTCAAATTAAAATTAAGTTTTCGTGCATTTTTACGTATTATTTTCTATTATATATATATATATATATTATTTTCTCATAGCGGGTGATGAAAAGTAGAGTGTATCACTCGGGTGCAAGTATATTTTTGGCTCGGGCGACGTACTTTGAATCCCTCGCTACGTTCGGGATTCTACTAAAGAATCCCTCGCTACGCTCGGGATTCTACTCTAGAATCCCTCACTTCGCTCTGGATTCAAAAAACGCCCTCGCCGAAAAAATATTACTTTGCACCCTTGTCATACAATCTACTATTATTGTTCACCAGTTTTGATAAAAATAAGCTCGATATAATAACAAGAAAACAATCGGCGGTCTTATTGCTAAGCAGCAATTTCTTCCAGACAACCTAATGAGGGAAAATTACAAAAGGACACAGATTTATGGTAGGGTGTACGAAAGTTAACAATTGATTATAAACAAATTTGTGACTTGAATTGAATTGAAGACAACAGAACTTTTTAATCTTTTTATGAGAGCGATCATAATGACAAGTACAGTGCGCCCAACTTATCTCTGAAATGGCAAAAATTGGAACTAACGAAAAGTCATTCATAAGTACGTTGTGGTCATTCATCTGTCAGTTACTAGTGTGCAATGATTGGTCAAATGAATGTCAAATGCGTCCGACAGCGCCTCTTTCGTTTCAATCTTAAGTTGGGTTTACTATAGTTGGGATGTTAGGTTTAAAATAGGTCTGGTTGTTTTTGTTAGAGGTATGCAAGCATTACTTCAGTATGACTGGCATGATAAGTTTAGTGATGTATGTAAAAAGAACTAAAGTTGGGCTATTTTAATAGGCCACATTTGACAACTGTTTGTCTTTGCTTCATAGTGAAGATAATCTGCTGAAAAACATCGATTAAATTGAATAAATCGATAAGGACTTCTAACATCTGTAAATTGAATGCGATTGTTATAAAAAGTATTAATAAGCGCACAGTTCACACAACGACTAAAAAAAATGACAAAAATAATGCGTCAAAATAATGGCGCGAAATGTAATCATGACTTTTTTGTAACATTTCACGTTTCTAGATACTGACTTTTGAGCCAGACGTTATTATATAAATGAATAATTACATATTTTTTGGCCTAAAATGTAATAAAACTAATTTTGTTTGTATTAAAATACATTTTATTTTGTAATCGTGAAATACTTTTTGACGATTAGTTCGACTTCTCGAATTCAACTTATCTACTCATCTGTTTCTTTCGGTACCATCCCTGATATTTAAAAAGAAAAAGAGTGCACTGACGTAACTTTGTAACGACGTCAGTTCCTTACTTCACTACATAGTATAAAACAAAGTCGCTATTTTTGTCCGTCTGTTTGTTTGTCTGTTTGTCTGTTTGTCTGTATGCTTAAATCTTTAAAATTACGCAACGGATTTTGATGCGGTTTTTTGTAATAGGTAGAGTGATTCAAGAGGAAGGTTTTTATGTATAATACATGCATATATTCCCACGAGAACGGGATCCACGCGGGTGAAACCGCGGGCGGGCCGCTAGTTTAAGTATAAAAAGTTTAACAATATCTAGTATGGAATTATGGGGTGCCTCCCTTACAAGGTTACTTCGGAAAATTTTGACGAACTGTCAAATGTGGCCTACCCATTGGCTTCCAACGGCAGTCGAAGCTGTCATGATTTCATAGTACGTTCACTTCGCTGGAAGTCAATGGAAAATGGTAAAACACAATTTAAAAATATAGATTGTAATAGAACTTTTTACTTGTCATAGATATCATTGGTTTTTGAGTATTTGTAATAAAATGTTTTAGTCAAGTTAAAATAAAATATATTTTATTTTACATTTCACGTACGTTTTAATAGAAACCACGCGCTGATACCTAAACAGTTTTATAAGTCTGTGGGTTGGGCACATGTTATCAATGTCAATCTGTATCTGTGCTACCCATAGAGATAGCAATATATAGTCCTTATAGATCAATGGTGCTCAATGATTAAAGAAAAAAAGAGGATAAGCCCTTATTTACCTATATAATTTTACGTTATACAAATATCATGTAAATATGGTCCACAATACCAAATATATATTTGTCTCGTTCTTACACATTACAATTTGCGTTTGAAGAAAAAGTACAATATATGTCGCACGTTTCATTCAACTGGTAACATTTTTAGAAATAATATTTCCGAAGCCCCGCCTTGAAGCAAGGGACGCCATTTTAGGGTCGCTTAGGTTGACAGTTTTGACAATGACCATACAGATACAGTGATGATCTGTCATCTGTAACGTAAACAAATATATTCAAAAAACAGTGAGACTTGTGACTTAAAAAACTTTCTGTTTTATTATTAATTAACATACCTATTTATCAAAAACTAACATGGTGAAGTGTTGTATTAGAGGGAGAGACTTCAAGTTCTCTGAAAAAAGACGAAGCATTATCATTCTTAGTTAGTTAGTTGTAATTATCTTTTATTTTCGCGTTAATTTTTAAGTTTATTGAGTTTTTTGTAGTGGCAACAGCGAACATGAGAGTTCACACAAATTACTATTGGTCAAATCAGTAATTTTGTTTTACTTAGACATAAGATACAAATACTACGGAAAAAAACAAAACGGATCGGAAAAAAACAAATCGGAACCTACGGTTGGTCACTAAAAATTAGAAAGGTAGTATGGATTTTATCTTTGAACGTTAAATCGATGTCGATATTTTGTACTATAAAATAACATCCCTGTTTTGTGGGCGGAGTCGGCGCCATATTAGGGTAATACTTGGCTTCACGTCACGTGACCTTAGGGCATAGGGCATATCCTTTTACTTCTTTTATCTATGATGGTGCTACCTACCCATTACCTACCTACCTCGTCTGTGAATCTGTGATGTCAATGTCAAGTCAAGTCAATATTGTCAATTTGTCAATAGTTTTTGTTTGGTTGGAGTTGGAGAATTTAAAATTTAAGATTATAATCAATAATATTAATGAATTAATGAAAACATTGCATAGCGCTAGTATAACTTATTAGACGAGTTAAGAATGTCTCAAAACTTTTATAATGTACTTAAGCGATCGGCCCATTTTAATATACAAAAAATAATTCCTAGTCAAGTGAGGTTATATGGCAGATGGATGCACAGGAATCCGGCTAAAGTTATATTACCGTTTGAACCTAATACAAATGTAAATTTGAAGAAAGAGAAAGTTATCGAATTGGGTCCAAGCACCTTTTCTAAGCATCAAACTAAAGAAAATAAAATGAAGACCCAAGAGAAAATTCAAGAGAAGATTGAAAAACCACAGTCTCCACTGAGTTCAGAAAAAGTCAAGGTGATCAAACAAAATAGGGAAATGAGGCTAAAGAAGAAAAACTTTTACCTTAGTCAGAAAAAAGTATTTGATGACAATAATGATATTATTTATGAAAAATTAAAAGAAAATGATGGAAGAATAAGGTAGGAAGTTATAATTCAGCTTTAAATCTTACTAATGAATCTGGCTATAACAGTATCTTGGATTGTCATTTCTTGATACCCATATCTTTTATATACCACTTTCAGCACTGTTTTAGTGAAACTAAAATCAAAAAAGGAAAGGCAGCGTTCTCGGCAAATGTTAGTTGAAGGTTGGCGTCTTATTGTTGATGGGCTGGAAGCAAAGTGTTCATTAAAATATATCTTCTTTAGCCGCATTGAAGATTTAAATAAATTGAGAATATTCTTACCAAAAACTGGAGTTCAAATTTATAAAGTCCCATATAAAGAATTGGAACTATGGTCTGATGTGGAGACATCTTCGGGAATTTTTGGTAAGTATGTCATTTGTTTTGGAGTATCATGAAGTATTAATTTAACTAGTGTCATTTGTCAGAAATTTTAATTTTGTCTTGTAATAAACAAATGTAACACAAGGTAGAAAAACAATAAACAAAAAGCTCATAGTCATGTAATTATAATTAACCTTAACTTCATGGGTGTTATTGGTTTTTAAAGTTAATTTACATGTAAATTAAATAAAACTTACATTGTATGTTCCCTCTTGTCTCATTGTATACTTAGCAAGCTATCAGAAGCAAACAAGTGTTTTAGAAATTAATTTGTAAAAGTTTTATTAAATGTATATTTTATTTTAAGACTAATGGACTATTTATTTAAACTGTTCCAGGTATTTTTGAAACACCAACTGCAGACAACATAAAAAGACTAGTAAAACCAATTCCTCTTCAGATTATATGTGACAATATTCGTGTTCCTGGAAATTTAGGGGGGATTCTCAGAGCTGCGGTTGGCGCTGGTTGTGAGAAAGTCCTGCTGACTAAAGGTAAACATAACTCAATTACAGATTTGGCAGATATTATGTAACAGTTAATTTTTTTTCTCATATTGTGGGCACAGACCCACTTATTTGTATGTCCATACTACTTGCACCAACAGGGAGTCCTTGTGTAGAATAGTATGATACTAGCGACCCACCCCGGCTTCGCACGGGTGCAATGCTGATACTAAATACACTACAGAAAAACTGTGAACGTTGTATATAAAAACATAGCGGCCTGCTCTGGGTTCGCACGGGTATAACATATAAATGGCCTATGTCACTCGCCCCGGCCGGCCAGTACCGCCGCAAGCGCGCGGGACGTAGCGCTTGCGGCGGTTTTAAATCTGTAATATCTTCGAAAATATTCATTTCAATCTTGTGCTGTAAAGGACCATATAGAATCTATATTAAATCAAAAATGTATTTAAGCTATTTAATTGGATAAGGATTAATGCTGTATTGGTTAAAATCGCTTTAAAAATTAGCCATTATTCGTCGTAAAAAGTAAATGACAAAAAAATGTTATTGTGGGATATTCATAAGAGATAGACATATACCATCCCAGAGTTTTCTGTAGACCTTTTCAATGTGTACAAATTACAAATAATTAGTACATTATTTTGATAAATCTTGTAGGGTTCAGCCTGCTTTGCAATGTAAGCGGAAAAAAATTGATAACGACATCACATTAGAAACCTAAAAAATATCAATATTTCTCCACTATTTAATGGATGTTATTATACATACAAACCTTCCTCTTGAATCACTATCTATTAAAAAAAACCGCATCAAAATCTGTTGCATAGTTTTAAAGATTTAAGGACACAAAGGGACATAGGGACAGAGAAAGCGACTTTGTTTTATACTATGTAGTGATGTATAATGACAAAAAAATTAGATTATTGTACATTAAAATTTTGCCCCAGTTGCATCTCAGTCGCTTGATACAAAGGTACAGGGTGGTAATAGCCCTGATATTGGGGAAATTTGATTGGTCTTTTCCAGTTTACCACTGGTTGTACGATTTTACAAAGTATTTATCTTTTCAGGTTGTGTTGATCTGTGGGATCCCAAAGTTATTCGAAGTGCTTCAGGAGCTCACTTCAGACAGCCAATCTACACTTCTGTTGATTGGGAAGAAATTCTAAATCTCCTGCCTCAAGACACATCAGTATACATAGCAGATAGTAATGCAAGAGTTAATGACGATCCTGAAAGCCCATTCAGTGAGAATGCACAAAGTCATACCAATTTGCCAGTGGTGCCATATTATGGAGTTGATTTTTCACAATTAAAGCATGTCACTTTAATTATTGGTGGTGAGACAGAAGGAATTAGTCCAGATAGCTATAGGTAATTGATATTGTTTGCTCATGAATATTTTTAGTATTAGCTCGTATTTAATAAGCATTGTCTTATCATAGTCTTAATGTTTTCAATACTGTTGCATAAAAATTATGACACATGAGAATATTCTTAAATATTCAAATGATTCAATTATGTTTTAAGGTTAGCAGAGATTAAAAAGGGTGTAAGGCTCAATATACCCCTACAAAGAGGAGTGGACAGCCTTAATACTGGAATGGCAGCTGCTGTGATTGCGTTTGAAATAAGAAAGCAATATATACAGTACTGGACAAAATTGAAGCAAGAAAAAGAAGCTATACCTGCTACATAGAATGCCATTGTTGTCATCATAATATAATATAAATAATTAATAAAATAAGTTGGAATTATAAGTTGATATGTTTTATTTTTCAATTTATTCAGGGTGAGTTATTTCTACAGTAAACCTAAACTAAGGCCATTTTAATAGGCCACATTTGACAACTGTTTGTCTTTGCTTTATAGTGAGGGTAACCTGCACAGTTCAAACAATGACTAAAAAAACGACAAAAATAATGCGTCTAATAATGGCGCGAAATGAAATCATGACTTTTTTGTAACATTTCACGTTTCTGGATACTGGCTTTTGAACCTGAGGTTATATATTTAAATGAATGATTACATATTTTTTGGCCTAAAATGTAAGAAAATTAATTCTGTTCCCATTAAAACATATTTTATTTTGTAATCGTGAAATACTTTTTGACGATTAGTTCGACTTCTCGAATAAAATTCAACTTATCTACTGATCTGTTTCTTTTGGTACCATCCCTCATGTTTAAAAAGAAAAAGAGTTCACTGACATAACTTTGTAACGACGTCAGTTCTTTACTTAAAAGTGTAAAATTTTTTACAATATCTAGTAGGGAATATTAAATAATATGGAGTGCCTCCCTTACAAGGTTACTTTGTAAAATTTTGACGAACTGTCAAATGTGGCCTATTAAAATGGCCCTACTATAGTACCCTTACCTACTGACTACTATTCAATTGCTACAATGCTCTGTCAGTGTAAATTGATGAAAGGGATTGTGACAAACCCAAGCATAGGGAAAAGTTTATATACGCCTAATTGAGGAAGATTTAGTGGGTACAGGAAGTTTAGTAGGACGTAGGTGCTTCATTGGAGGATCAAGGCGTAAGCTTATAGTAAACCCAACGTTTAAGATTGAAACGAAGGGAGGCGCTGTCGGATGCATTGAACCAATCATTGCACACTAGTAACTGACAGTTGAATGACCACAACGTACTTATGAATGACTTTTTAACATGGCGGCGTTAGTTCCAATTTTTGCCATTTCAGAGATAAGCTGGGCGCACTGTAACATATCCTGTAAAGCACTGCAGCGCTAAAGAAGACTGCCTGCTGATGACTGGAATAAAACATAAAGACGAATTGAGAACCTCCTTTTTTGTTTTATTATCGAGGTTAAAATATAAAATGTAAGGCTAACAATATTAGTTAAAACTTAAAACTAATTATGAGTTAAGAGCAATAACAATCGAAATAATATACAAACTCCATCTAGCGGTTAATTTGCGAGATAAGTTTTATTTTAGTGCTGTAAACCACTACTCGCGTTATAATTTGTGGCGTAACGTTATTACTAAATTACAGCTGGGTTACCAGGTTGCCACCCATACTGTTACAACGTGAAGGAGGTTGGTCGCACGACGAACAAACCTTCACAGCTTTGACTGGACAGCTTGGCACATAACGAATACTTATGTCAAAAACTTCGCATGATTACAAATAAAATCATTTGTGAAGGAATGTGAGTGACCGACCTTAGAAAACACCCTCAAGACTGTAAATACATACCTCGTTACTGTACTCACCTTTAGTACATAGTATCTCAATGGTACTTACTCACTCACTCACTGTACATACTCGTATACTGTAATACATACCTACATCGTTATTTTTTCTTTTCTTCAGTTGAGATTACCTTATGCCCTCGATCAATGTGTTGTGCTCTATAATAACGATTTAGATACTTATATTAGCTTTATCTATTATAACAAAAGGTGTTGAATAACGAGATAATTGATTGATACCTATTCTGTCGTTTGATCGATTGATTGGATCTAAGATCGGTCTTAAATTCAATTTTAAGTTTTAGCATTGAAAAACCGTGTTTATTCAGTTTGCAGTAAATTACCCTATCGACTAAGGCTGGCGCAGACATACGGAATCCTGATTCGGTTTCCTGATCAGCAATTCAGATTCAGAATTCCGTATGCTTAGCGCACACATTCGGTTTTTCTAATTAGGTTTTTTTCTATCAGTAGTAACAGTGACGTTGTTGTGAAAGCACGTCTGTGCATGGATGACGACGAAAGCGCTAAACAAGAAAAAGCGACAGAAACGTCGTTATTGGGTACGCCCATTAAATCCCAAAATTAAAGGAGAGTCAGTTCTACCTTAAAATATCACAATTACGAGCACAACATTATTAAATTTTCAGATTCACCCATTTTTAAAAACACTACATGCACCGTATGCACGTCCACTATGTACATTTTTCTGAAATATTATATAGAGCAATTGTGTTCCGGATAGGAAGGTGTGGAGCCGGTTACACTTTTTTAGAGGCGACCATCTCAGTCCTCAGGGGTAGCAACGCATCTGTGACCGAATTATAACGAGACTCATTGAGTCTAGTTCTGGGTCGGTCACAGTTGTGTGATGATGGCTATCACACTGGCTGCAGCAAGGACGATGAACTTCCCTATCGATGAGTTATTTCACAAAAATAAACTTCAGCAACATCTTTTCACGTAGTTTATTACAGCATATACACATTATTCTCTACACTTTGTACATTATTACATTTAACTACCAATTATCTTTACAAGTATACATTCGGGCAGAACTTCCCCTTAGAACCGTTACAAAATTAATGACCTGCACTACCTTAGTTCGCCATATTTATATCCTACCCTCAACCCCACTTTTACAATTAAATCGGAAGTCAATAGCACTTATATAATCTCAAACAATAAATGAATTTATTAATAAATCGTAGGAATAAATTATTATACACAGAATTATTATACACACAACTATATAATTATTGTAATTAATAATTAATGTTGGGTTATATCGGGGTGCCGGAAGTAGAACTTGTAACAGTTGTCTTGGGCGGCAGCGGAAGGTGGTGCTGCATGTTCGTTAGCTATCATAATTCCATAAAAAAAATCTCAATTTCCGTAACGTGTTCGGCGGTTCATACAAAAAGTATGCGAGCGCTGTATTCGGAATGACGTCATTCGGTTTTTTCCGTCCGGACAACCCGAACGCACGGTTCCATACTTGAAGAATGCTAATGATAGTTTATAATAATGTGTATACCACTAATAAACTGAAATGACGACTATCTATAGGCCTTAGCATAGCTTTGTCAGTTGCTCAGCAGTATGCACAGCGAACGGAAAACGTTGATTTGGGTTTCTCGCATGTAGGACATAGAACTATTAGGTAGGTACTGCTTACTCAACTGTATTTGGAATGAAGATCTTTATTTTTTTTATTCGCCACTTTCACACGAAAAAGTCTGTGTTTACGTATGTACCTACCTACTTACTCTTTGACAGAAGTTTAACACATTACACCCTAATTACATACCTATTACCTTTTTTTTGTCGAGGGGGAAACCTTCAAAAGGTACCCAGTGCCGTGGGTGCGACACAGGGTTATGTGGGATTTTTACCCACTAAAACCCCCACGGTGGCCTTCCTCGGCGCTTGTTGGAGAACTCCGGGATCTCCAAACGGAACACAACCGGAGCCCTCCAAGCGCGGTGCCCTTGTCTTCGGGCTCTGCCCGCGAGGGACAAGAAGCCATCGCTTGCCATCTCCATAAGACGGTATGCGGCCACACATACCCTCATCCTTCCCGGGGTTGGTGATGGACGGTTCGAGCTCCCACTCTAGCCGCCCCCAACCCCGAAAACCCCTTTTAGTCGCCTCTTACGACAGGCAGGGGATACCGAAGCTCGTATTCTGGTCCCGAGCCACAGGGACAACATACCTATTACCTACCTAAAACTACATGGAATATATTGTTAATAATGGCGCAATGGTTAACACGCCGATCGCTGTTCCGAGGGTCCTGGGTTCGATTCCCAGCGAGGCGGCAATTTGAATGATGAGTTTAAATTTCCGTTCTCGGTCTGGGTGTGTGTCCTTGTCTTGTGTGTTGTCCAAGGCACCCACGACACAGGGAATCCTAGTGTGGGGCTTTGAGTGTGAAGCGTTATTTATTTATTTATAATTACAATGTGGGATGAAAAGGGAGATTATTACAAAGTAGATCTTTAGTTTGTAATAATGGAGCCCTGCAAAGTAACTTCTTATAATAAGTAGGTATATAATTTATAAGAATTAATAAGAGTTAGCCTGAACGATGATGATTCTAAAATATTCTCGAGATATAAACGTATCTATGGCATGTAGGTAACATACCGATTTATAATTTGTAATATCTAATGAAATTAAACCGGCGAAGTTGATCAATTCAATAATGATGATACTCAACATAATTATAATCTGACTAATAAATGAGACGAAGTGGAGAAAGTTTAGGAAAGTTCAAACAATTATGCATGTGGGAATTTTTCATTAGGTACCTACATACCTACTTCGAGAGCTTTCATTATAGTGCATCGAATACGAGGCTTTTGGGGCAAGGTCTTTAGCGACACTGTTTGACGTCAGTTTGAGGTCAGGTGAACGTTAATAGACTGTCGCTTTTCCGCTTGCAATTACTGAAAGTAGGGGAAGATATTCTTCTGTCTCTAGAATTTGTTGTTCTAAATTTTTTATTCATATAGTAAGTATTTTTTCATGGTAACAACTGACACTGACTGTATATCACCTACATCAGAAAATGAAACAACTCGTTGACGGCCTAGTAGGAAATTAATACCTAAGTAATCCGCTTGTAAAATATATAACTTCATCGGCTTAGATGTGCAATAGTAGTAGGTGAAGAAACTTTCCACCATTCATAACGACTAGTCTGGATGCAGCTGTGTGAACAAGTTCAAAAATAATATCTTACTCAAAGGTTTTAGTGCTATTGCATCATCTGTTTTCATTATTCAGCACGATGCATAACAATCAGCGAAGATTATGTAGTTTGGGTTCGATGATGAAAGGCACCTCTTGTGCCCTGAGGCGAGAGCTGCATACCATTTTTCTTCCGCTGCCGCCCATGACAACTGTGATTGACATACAACAATACTCAAATCGGGAGTGGGACGGTTAAGCCATGTATTCACTGAGCAACATTGTTTCGGATACACAGTTTATGAAACAACGTAGATGTTTCCAGGAACAATGTTTCGGAAACTCTGCGTCAGTCACTGTCATTTGCTTAGATCATGTTGCCCGAGGAAGTAGTATTGTTATGTGGTGCTTACATTTCATTGCATAAATCTATTTCTGTCTTTAAGTTTATAAACAAATGTTTCGACGCGTCCATACTCGCTTACATCTGTTTCGCAACTATTTGTTTCTGTGCTGTGCTCCCCGCTCGCGACATCCGACATCCGTGTTTACAGACATCTTAATTTAATGTTTCAGAAACACGTAAGTAGATTTTGTTTCTGAAACAGAGTTTATAAACAAATTTTTCTCAGTGAATACATGGCTTAAGTCCAGATAGCAGCCGGTGTTATGAAATTACTTAGTTAATTAGTTTTTGATAAGTATGAGTAGGTACCTACTGTGTCAGGGTGGTTAGAGATAGTTAGTTCAGTTACCTAGTAGTTTTTTTTAATTTTAGTCCAATTAGTATCTATCTAATATTAGTAACTAACACTTTTCTCACTCAGTCACACATGTGTGTTATTGAACTAGGTACGGGCGAACTCTAGGTTCTACCCACCTATTGATAACTAAGTACCTAAGTATAATAAAGCTACACAGTCATAGCCCACACTAGGATTTCCTGTATCGTGGGTGCCATGGACAATAACACATAATGACAAGGACACACACCCAGATGGAGAATACGGTAAATTTAAACTTATTATTCAAATTTTCGGCTAATTAGGAGTCGAACCCAAGACCCTCGGATCAGCGATCCGGCGTGTTAAACAATGCGCCATTCAGGTCGTAATTTTTTAATGTAGTGCGTATACCTACTTCATTATGTTAAATCTACGACACTAATAATAGAATATTACTTCTTTTCAGCACCTACTCGTATATTGATTAAACATTACCAGGTAAGTCACAAATAATTGTCTAGGTAATTCTGTTGCGACCCAGCAAATTACTTTCGTGGCCCAGTGACCTAAGTTTGATTGTAGTAAATGCCAGCTTAGATAAAGTTCTATAAAAATTAGTACCTAAAAGAAGATTCCATTTAGAAAATAAGGAAGGCTTAGGTAAACTTAATAGACGCAGAGGCTATTAAAGCAGGTATCCTACCGGGGGCGAGTCGGCGAGTACATTCCGGTTATTTACTCGCTCAAGACACATACAAAAGATAATATGACATTCCGCGTAAACAAAGAGACGCATAGGTCAGCGAGCACTCGCTGACTATTCACACCGCGGGCGAGTACTCGCTCACATTATGCATCTCTTTTGTTTACGCGGAATGTCATATTTAAGTCCCTTTCTTGGGCGAGTAAATAGCCGCCATAGCTACTCGCTGTTCGCCGGCGGTTGGCGTTGGGCACCTGCCATTTGAGGTACAGAAAGGGAGTCATTATTTCAAATGTGCTTATTTCTTCTTAATTTAGTTGTATCAGACAAACATTCGCTTTTTCCGCGGTTATTTAGGAATATTCTACTACTAGTAAATCCGCCCTCGCTTCGCTTCGGGAAACCAGTCCTTTCAAAAATCTCTATAAATTTTAACAAATTATGTTATTCCGATGTCTAAGCTATATTACTGCAAAGTTTCATGAAAATCCGTTCAGTAGTTTTTGCGTGAAAGAGCAACAAACACACATACATCCTTACAAACTTTCGCATTTATAATATTAGTAGGATTGTGATAATTTCATGACATTCCCTCACTGATAAATTCTATGCGGGATTCCGGCGCGTCTTGATAACCCAGATAGAGAACGATCTTTGTCCCCCAGAATCGCCTCTTATAACGTTATGATCTCCAACAAAACCATTATGGTGAAAAAGAGGTCGTTCAGTGGACTTATAGCAGAGGCAATCCCGTTCGAAGATGCAATTAAGCGTCCGGATTTGGTCTACTTAATTTAATTGTAATTGGGGACTTTGGAGATACTCGCAGTCTCAGGATACTCTTAACCGCTCATGGTAATTTTTGTGCCTTTAAGGAAGCTTACGTTTGCGGTTGTTTCAATGAGATATGAATGCCAAAAAGATTTTATCGATTAAAAATTGTAGGGCAAGCCAAAGAAATAGACATTCATAGGCTCGAAAAACATTACCCTCCTTGTGACGCAGTCGGGTAAAAATTAGAAGCCAATTACCATTTAATTAGCAAAGCAATTAACTGAACACATCAACAATAAGATAAACAGTTCATAAACAAAGGTTGGGAATAATGCTGTTTCTTTTTCTCGATGATTTTCCAGGCGGCATGCAAAGCAATGGTATTAAAATATATACCTAAGCAAGATACAAATCCTTTTCTGTTAATTCTCGTCGAGTTTAATGAAGCTTCGCGGAGCTTTTTCAGTTCGTACTTCGTACTCTCCGATATTTCTTGCTTTTATTTAATTAACGGCGGACTCGTTAAATCAATATTGGTTTAATTTTAGCACCGCACCGTTGCTATCTAGTTATGATTTTTTTAACTAATAAAATGTTTGGTACTATTCAATTTAATTCCTAAGTGAGGCATCTGATCACATACATAGGGTGTCCCGTAAGTTGTACGACAAACTGAAATGGAAGATAGCTTGGAGAATGACCTACCAGATGTCAAAAAATCGTTTTAGTAAAAGTCTCACCGTGTTCCAGATTTTGACCTTTGTTTGATTTTTTAGAAATCGCGCTCTCTTACCCTACTTTCACTTGCTAACTTCACAAATGAGCACATATTTTAATAATTTTTTTTTCACATACTCCCAGATAGTTGGTCTACAATCCCAAGCTATGACTGAGTTCAAATTATTACGTGATTCCTAGAAATTCGGGTCTATTTAGGACTTTTTATGTTTTCGATTTTCTTTGACTCAACTTTGACGGTGGTTGGTGGAAAAAATACCTGATCATCTAATAATGCAGATAATTTTAAAAACTTGCTTGGTAAATGGAGATTTTAAAACCGTAAAACACTAGCTACTTTAAGAGGAATATTTACAAGTTATTGGCATTTTAGTGTCGAGGGGTGTTATCATACATATTATATGATTAGGTACATTGATTGCCTAAGATATGTTATCATATCATATGCAATCATCATCATCTCAACCCATCATGGCCCACTATTGAGCACGGGTCTCTTCTCAGAATGAGAATGTTAAGGCCACCACGCTGGCCAACTGCGGATTGGCGGACTTCACACATCTTTGAGTTTTGCGAACTCTAAGCGTGCAGGTTTCCTGAATTTGAACCCGGACCCGAATTGGGGGCCGAATTCTTAACCACTAGGCTATCACCGCTACAGGGTTAAGCAATGATAACAGATTTTTTTATGTGCAGCATACAAAATATGTAGCTGCCAAAGCGCCGCGCCAAGTTCAGAAAGCTTAGGGCCAATCAGAATGACGCAAATTAAGGGAGAGATTGCAGATGCAGAATGGATGGAAAAGACTGACCATTTAAAGTTATTAATAACACCCTTTTTTTACTTCAGGAAATGCAGTCCGCTCCGGAGGAGACGAACGGTTATGTGGGACTCTCACTGCCGTAAGAACGGTGGTGACCTACCCACTAAAACCTGAAGGTGCCGACGCTGCCGCATAGTGCCGGGACTGTGTGCTACTCTCGCACCACGGTCCCGGCGCGGCGGCCGCTACCTTGGCGGCGGCCTCAGCACGGGGCGCTCAATAAATTGAGCGTTCCGCCCCTCCGTGATTTTGACGTGACAACGTCTTATAAATTGGTTTGCCGGGAGGCACTTCAAGAAACTGCGTTAGTAAGCTCCGCTCACGTTCCATGGTAACAGTGTACAGAAAATGGTACAGCGCCATCTCTGGTTAAGTAGAGTAACTAGTTTGTTACACCTCACTTAGTTGTGACTAATGGTTAATGGTCTAACGGTTAGCAGCGCTAGATGGCGGATGGTGTTACAATGTTTTAAATATAATTCTTTGTATACGTTTACCCCATGAAGATACGGGAACGCAGGGTCAACTTCACAAATAACCACAACTGCTTGCAAACCCAAAATAGCAGTTTATTATAAAACCAAAGAAGTCGACACATTGCCTTTTACAAATTTTTCTCTTATATAAACTCCACGTTACACTCGTTAGCGCGTTTCACAAATTGGTACAATGCCATCTTGTTTACAAGTGAGGAACTATTTAACAAAAATAAAACATTAAACTTAAATTGCTTCCGCCTTCACATGACGGTTAGACAGTATAAATAAATGTTTTAAATTGTTACTATTATTTCATCCTTCTTCCTACTATACGAATGAATATTCACATTAAAATTATTTTACCACTTAAAGTCGTTGTCACGTAAAACTTTCGCCCGTATACCGACGTTACAGGCAACCAATTTTTTTAACGAGGTTGTCTTCCTCCTCAATTTTCTAACGAGGTTTTCTTCCTCAAGGCGTAATCGCCTCCACCGCGGGGGCATAAAGCCCCCATGATCCATCCACAGTGCTCTCTGCAATCAGAGGGACACGTGGAGGATCACGCCGCCTGCTGGCAGCTGGGCCGTCGCCGGCCCCTCCACCCCGACATGAGCGGAGGCAAACTGGCTCTCCGCTCCCCCATTTGGGAGTCTCTTGGCTTCACCAGGCACTGGGCACTGGCTACTAAGCCCCGCCACCACGACAAGGTGAACTCCCCCGGCGGGGAATTAATAACACCCTATGCTAACTACCCCGTGTTCGCGGTCGATGTGGAATTCGTTTTAATTGCAACCCACTGTTGCCAATTCGTTAATGTACATTGCAGATCGTTAGCGATAACTTAAAATGCCTTAAATAAATTTTGCTTACAAGCCAAGTTGAACCGTGAGCACAGCTATTAAATTCGTTTTTAGCCGGGAGTGGAAATTCCGAATTTCTGGCAACTGAGGTGCAGACTAAAAAATAATATTCTAGTTCTCATTTGAGTCTTGTTCTGTGGCGGTCACAGTTGTCATGGGCGGCAGCGGAAGGGTTGTGCTGCATGATCGTTTGCTATCTTAATTAAATAAAAAAGTTCTATGATATTAAATGCTCTTTATTAGTAACGAGGTCCTCACTTCCTTTTTGGCACGAAAACGGAACCCTTGTACTTTTGTATTTGTTTTGTTTACAATATTTTACTTACTTTGTTGTCTGCCTGTCTGTCTGTCAGGTATCAAGTTGAAATTATTGTCGTACAAGGACCTTTTGGCGCGTGGGTGACGTGTGGGTTCGTGTGGATGACAGTTTGCTTTAGGTACCTGTAAGGCGCTTTCTTGGTCACCCACACGTCATCCACGCGCCAAAAGATTCTTGTAGGACTATAATATCAATTACTGAAGTCAGTAATTCCGCGTAAGCGGAACACGGATAAAATCCAACTTATAAGTCAAAGCAATCAAAAGATACCTACGGCCGTTTATGCTCCGTTTATGCCGCAAGCTGTGACGCACGCAAGTAATCGAAACCTATGGGGCACTACCCCTTGATCTAGAATCATTAAATTTGGCAAGAAGTGAGAATTTATAGTACTTATAAATACCTAAAAAAATACCAAATGGACATTCCAATTTTTTCTGTGAAAATCATTAGGTACAATAGATACAAACGGAACCTTCAGTGAGCGAGTCCGACACGTAGCTTAGCTTAATTAGCTGTTTTTTTATTTGAAAATTTTAAAAATTTGTTTTTTGCGTTTTCTAGCACTGGATCCTTCTTACGTTACATTACCAAATGGATATACCTACTGTTTTATAGATAAGTAGGTACCTAAGTCTAATTTTATAATTTCGAACTTTCGTACTCTGTACACTACAATATACTGAGATACTTTTTACGACACACGGATTGGAAAGTACTTAAACAAAAACATTATTGTTCATTACAAATTATGATTTATGGCGCTGTATATTTTAGCCTACCTATTTAATAGTGAGCAGTATTTTTTACACCAAAAGTGTCACGTCTTCTTAAAAATGAAATGTTCTCAACTCTCTTGCCAACTAGGTACCCACTCCAACTTTAAGTGCCATTTGGTTTATAATTTGGCTGTGCCACAGCAATTGACATAAAATGCTATGAGCTGTAGTCACTAATTGCAAGCTTTGTAGGTTGTTGGCGTTAGGCTGCAATTAGATCAATGCTGTACCTACCTACTTCGCTCATGCTTGTTCTCAAATGAACCCTTGAACTAGATGTAATGATAGACCATTTCTATCGAGATTTAATTTACTTAATTACGTCCCCGCAGTTGCTCAGCATGGTGGCCCAGCGTGGAATACCGCTTCAACCGTTTATTAGAGAACTTAGGGTTCTACTAAAGACCAGAAGGGGAATTACGAGTTTCTATAATGATTTGTGATAAAGTAGGTACTTACTTAGCTACAAAGTTTCTTAGTTATTTTTTTATGTAAATATAAAACAACACGCGTATCCTAATATTTAAGATACAAGTAAGGTACCAGAAGCTACAATTGTATTGTATTATCCTTAAACAAAAATGAACATCAGCTTGACAAAAAACAAAACATGTAGCCGGTTTTATAAAACTATGCACGTGGCGTTTCGCAATCGGAGGGAAGGAATTAGGGGATTTTTCAAAGGAGAATTCGTAGTACCTAGTTAAGGATGTTCAATGTGGGAAGGAGGCGTCGTCGGTCAATACTGTAGGTGGTGCGGAGCGGGCGCGGTGCGCAGGCGCGTCCCGGCCTCCGCCCCCGCGCCCCGCAGCCGCCGGGCCACTCACGCAACTCGCGAGTCAGCCGCCGTGCGCTGCGATCGCGCGCGACGTAGCTTCGTAAGCTGCTTGAGCCATGTGTGATGTTTTCATCGCAGAGGAGATCTGTCAGTTACCTTTCGCATTCCATATTCTATAAGATGAATGAGTAACAGAGTCGAACGCCCCCTTCCGACCGAGGACGGCATTTCGGCACCCTGAGAGGACAGCTTTCGACGAGTGGCTAGTTTTTCTCGTAAGCTTCTGGCCGTTGACACTGCAGCGTGCGGGTCCCGCAGTGCGTGAGTGTGTGGTTAATTGGCGAACGTACGGACGAGGAAGTCAGCTGAGTCGCGTAAACATTGCCTTTACAAAATTTAACGAACGAGCGGCGGCTATGGCTCCCGCGTAAACCTTCCCGGCCGAGACCGTTCAGCAGTGCAGAAGGACAACACCAATATGCAGCGCTTGATACTGCTCCTCCTGACAGGTAAGGCAAACTTGTAAAGCTTGTACACTAGTCATTGCTGTTTTTTTATTATTTTACATGATTATACCGTCTTAATTACTCTTATTTCGTAGTGAGCTTATGTAGAGATTGTAGAGCTTTTAATGTTAGTAGATTTGTTGAACTTTTACCTTATTTGTGTAGTGATTTAGCTCAATATTTTAAAAACTCTTACGTGTACGAAATACTCATTTCGTTTAATTACTTCAGTTTAATTAAACTAATTAATTACCTACATGACCTTTATCTGTGTTCGATGGACGATGTTATCGATGGCTTCACGATGGATGTTTTTATTTTATTTTCTCGGGTTACCTAGTTACCTATCAAAGAAAATAAGTATGGATTAAAAGGCGTCGTTATTTGACACCTAATGGCATTATTAACCTATTTAGTAATTAGGTACCAACCAAGAGGGTGATAATTTGCATTAGGTTCTTTATAAGGTAGGTACCTACTTATAAAGGTAGCTACATACTTAAGTTTTAAAAAAGGAAGTACTTAAGTATTAATTACCGTAAAATTGAATTCTCCAATCGTCATTAGCGAACTAGATGTAAGTATCTAAAGTACAGTAAAATAATCGGTCTTTCTAACTCGAAAGTTAATTAAAAATTAATTCAGCGTATACAAACTGTTGGAGACACCCGTGCCGGCTATGCTGGTTAGGTTAGTGGCGTCATTTCTCGATGGGCGGTCGTTCATAGTATCGGTTGAGAACGCGACCTCAGACCCCCGCCCAATACGAGCGGGTACCGCAGGGTAGCTGCCTCTCGCCAGCATTGTACGCGCTGTACACGAACGATATCCCCACTCTGGAGGGTCACCTGAAGGAGTGGGAGCGTGACGCCGTGCTCGCTTTGTACGCGGACGATAGCGCGTACTTCTTGTCATCCCGAAGTGCGGAGCTGGCCGCCTCCCGCATGCAGCGCTTGCTCGACCTGCTGCCACACTGGCTGGACAGATGGAGAATAGCCGTCAATGTCGGGAAGACGGTCCCCATTCTGTTCACCAGAGCCCGCAAACTACCACCGCCGCTTCGTCTCCGTGGTCGGACGTTGGAGTGGCAAACCACCGTAAAATACCTGGGATGTAACATCGATAACACGTTGCGGATGGTCCGCCACGTTGACCAAGTGGTCCAAAACGCGAGGGCCGCACGTGCTATTCTCCGACCGGTGTTTACATCCCGGTTACCAGTACGAACAAAACGGACGGTTTACTACCAATACGTCCGATCACGGCTGACCTATGCGGCACCTGCGTGGTACGCATTGCTTAGTGGGTGGCAGCGCAAGCGCCTGCAGACGCAGCAGAACCTGGCTCTGCGAGCTATCGTGGGCGCTGGACGCTACGTCAGGAACGACGTGGTGGCGCGCGACCTACAAGTGCCGACGGTCGCGGATTATGTGGTCCGTTTGGCGAAGTCGATGTTCGACCGAGCTGATAACGGACCACATGAGTCGCTCAGGGGCATCGCGCCCCTACACGCTCGTCCTCCTGAGGGCTTCCCGCTTCCGCGGGAGCTCTTATAGTCAGGAGCGTCCCCCGACCATCTGGGGGGCGACTGACTGCGACCTGGCTATGCACAAGGGACTGACAGGACACGCTAAACAGCGGGCCTGCTCCTCCACCGGGAGACACTCGTTCTCCTGAGTTTATGTCCGGGTAAAAAGGGAATCCTTGAGGCCCGAAAATCCCTCGCCTCAGTCCGCGCAAAAGGCGCGGCAGCGAAGGAAGGCAGCGTTCGTTCGTTAAGGGTGGTGTGGCATAGTCGTTTACTATCTTACAACGATAAATAAAATTATTGATATAGTTTATATGATTACCTACTTACCAAAATAATGGTAATTTTAATGAACAACTAAGTAGGTAGGTATGCCAAATACTCCTACTTGTCACATATTTTTTAATATATTTACTACAAAATAATATACGTGGCAATTTAATTCATATTGCTATTTAAGCTTCAAATCACATTGCAAAGTTGCAAAGACTAAACTATGTGTATATAGGTCATCTACCAAGATTATAATATTATCTAATAAATACTCAAAAAAAATTGTATGAAAATATTACGAATCCAAATTTCATTTTATATAAAAAAGTATCATGCCCATGGCACAGCTTGTGATTTGTTTAGTCTTGAAACTATTTGACTAGTTAATTCAATTTATAATATTCACCCGTGTTATATCGCAAATTTGGAAGGCAATGGGGTGAATTACGATGCGCTAGGTAGAGCTGTACCTAATTCTGAAAGGATCTATTGACTGAAACTACTAACTCAGGTATTAAGTGACACTTTTTCAAAATTTCCCAATGGTAATGGTTGGATCGCTACCTACGTTAATTCCATAAAAATTTCGAAAAATTCGACTTGTGCAGCATAAATTAACTGACGAACTAACGAAACGGAATTGTATTGAGAATTACAATAAATGGCATTAGCTCTGTTAAAAAATCTATAGTCAGATAATTACCATGAAAGTCCTTATCTAACAAGTTTCCTTAAAACGATTATTTCAAATATCTTTATGACGTACCTAAAGCAGCAGTTTGGGTATTAAGACAGTTTGCCGTCGTAGAGCCGTTCTCAGCGACAGGTGTTTAATGCAGGTAGATCGTTGGAAACGTCTGGCCCCGCTGCTTTTGTTCAAAACAACGCCAAACTTTTACAAAGCTCATGCAAATTATTATTATTATTTCGTAGCCCGGGGATCTTACCTAAACATCATTTCTGTCTTAATGTTTTCTAAATATTTTATGTTAGGTATTAGATAGGTGGTTTGTTTCAGGATTGTGTTAGTTAAGAAGGATCTGCATAAATGTAATAAAAATTGCACTGTTATTTTACCATTTTACCTAATTAGAGGGTAAAAATAATAGAAAAAATATATTTATTGAGTATAACTCCGATTTTGCTTCAACTTTAACCAAACCATAAAGAACTACACCCTACACTTCTTTTTTATTAGTGTTGTAAATTCATAAGCATTTGTAAATTTTTAAGAAACGATTTCCACAGTCTAAAATTACGCTACTTCCGTTTCATAAAAAAGTGACGAAATTTTTAGCGAGATACCTATGTCGATGTTAGATGTGAAATACCATTCATTATTTACATAACTTAATTTTGCATCACCTACTACTAAAAATTCTAGTCTGCTCTATACATATTTATTCAAATCAGACATGGTTGATGCATACTTAGAAACTTTCTTGTATTATTTTTTTACTCGAAAGTATCTTTTTTTCATTCAAATAGCGTCTAATATGATTTCCATTTGCATGTTTCCAATTTTCCTTTTACATAACTTTTTTTCCTCGAGTGAACTGTCGACGAATTTCGTTTCTAACAGTTTTGATAAGTTGTTAATACAAAAGTTACAAAAGAAAATTTCACTTTTATGGCATTGCCATCAATTCCGTCTCTAACAGAAATGGTACACCTAGAACTATTACAAATATACCAACTTCATTTTTTAAATATGCGAGACCTACAAGAATAATTTTGGGTGCGTATATAATGTAAATGGCTCATTTCGCCAAGATTCATAACTAGATAAAAAGGATTTAGAATCAACCTTCTCATACTGCAGGGTAAAAAAGCGAATAGACTTTCCTAATTATATTACTAAAAATTTGCAAACGATGAGTTTTAAAGAGATAAGTTGAACTGGGCGGTCGTTGTAAGACTATTCCTATTTTGATAACCCTGCAAAAACATGTTATTCTTTATTATCTTTTTAGATAATTTTATGTTATGATGATGCATCCACAGTGCCACTCTAAATTAAGGATTTATTTAGTCTTTGATTTTGTGTTCAAAATCTGTACTTATTTAATATTTATATGCCGGATCGCAGACTCATTAATTAATTATCTTTTGCAAATTAGATTTTCTAAAAGAAAAGGCCGAAAAAACACCACTAATTTCTTTGTTATTTTCAAATCTTGCTTCGGTGTACGAAACGGCAAGCAGGGTGAGATTTGTCTCAGACTGCAACTGCTTTTTTTGTCCACTTAAGGCGGATGTAGTGCGCACCTGGCCACTAACACAAAGTTTTTCAACTTGTAAGACTAGTCACAAAATTATTTTTAGTGCACCATTTGAATAAGAGATTTTTTTTTCAAGAAAGGAATGGACAGCTGTAGGTAAAGGTGCAGTTTGATTTGCTTAGTTCTATATTTTCAATCATCTTATTTATTTTCTTGTTATTTCTTAGCTAATGTATCTTGTCTCAAATAATTGTCCTGATGCTTATTATAATCCATCAATTCTCAAACAAATATTCCTTTCCGTGGTTTCAACGCTTGGTTAAACTAAGTTTCATTGCTCACTTTTTATTTGCTTGAAAGAGCTTTTTCTACATCTTCTCTGTAAGAGCTTGTAGCAAATGCTTTGGGTACATGTTTATTTAATTTTCGGTAATTAATTTATCTTGAACAACACAAAATGTGTCCTTATGTGTGTGTATTAGTAACACATATTATAATATAAAATGTAGCTTAAGCCCTTTCGGCACTCCTCCATGTAAGTTTTAACTACGCTAAATCCCATACTCTTTCGTGCGAGCATTATTGAAAAAAGGGGTGTCAAGATTTTTCTATACATAATAATAAAGATACTAATGAAATAGACTTCATTTATTAATCTGTTTCCCTACTATCTAATAATTGGCTCCATCTAACAGATATATGATCCAGAAATGTAATGGTCGCAGGATTAAATAACAGTAATAAAGTTTCATTATATACAATTACAAAAGAGCAACAAGCTTATTCCTTTCTCGTTTAAAGCCACACAAAGAACAAAACCGTTCACGAAGAGCAAAATGGCCACAATTCAGGTCATTAATTGATCTAGACCGACAGCGGCACAATAAGAGTTGAAGCTTATTGTTGCCTCGTTGTATTCCTAGCCACTGATTGTAGTATTCGCAACGATGCGTATTACTTTTAACAAAATTTAACAATATCTATGTTATACTTCGGTATAGGTATGATGTCAAAACGTGCAGTCTCTTAATTATAATTTTTTGAGTTTAATAGATTTTGGTATAATTTCTAGAATATTACTTAATACATACAATTGTATTTCTTATTTTATGACTATGGTTGCAATCGATGTATCTAGATTTGATAATCCGGTATTGATTATACCCACCGATAAAATTATATAATTTCTTGAATTTCATGAATATTAAACCCAAATATAACATTCACCAAGTACTTACCAAGCTCCTACGGCAGCTCAATTGTATGAACGAATCCCGCATATTCATTAACGAGCATCCCAAAAAGTCCCGCCATTTATCAATCCAGAACGACAGCGGCATATTGAAAACGTTTAAGCTCCCATATTCCGCAGTTACATTGTTACAATGCCATTGCCTGTTTGAGGTCTTTCACCACGATGACTAATGTCTGGTGCTTCATGTTCTTTCTGTCTACCAAATGCTTTTTAATTAAGTTAGTATTAACCTACTTGCCATAATCCGCGAGCGCAATGTTCTACTGTACACACTTTTATCTAGCCGTATAAAACTTTCTTATGTGTTTTTTGTCACACTACTTACTCAATTTCGTAGGAAGTGCACGTTGCACTTACGACAATAGTACCTTACTAACGCGTGTTTCGTCTTCAAAAACTTTAAAATTCAACGAAGTTAGCTACAACACTACTTGGTTTTTTCATAAAAAAGCATCAAGTAGAGCTGTACGCTTTTCTTTAAAACTCACATAGGATCTATGTCTACAGCAAGTACCTACTTATGGATGTTAAGATTTCAAAAATGTCACAATTGAACCTATTATGCGACCTAGATCGGAGCGCTGCTTTGTCGTAGACCTATATTGCCTGGCTTTGGCCGCTTCTACATGCACTAATGCCTTCTTCTCAAACATTTCATTGTTGACCACAGCTTAATGTCTTTTCAAGACGATCGCTTTATTGGTTGCATTAAAATATGCAAGTATATAGAAGGGACAGGCGTAGATCCGGCCCTAGTAGATTCAGACAAATTTCAAAGTCATGATAGACAGAGAGTATATTATTGCGACCCACGCGAGTGATCTTATTATAAGTCCTGTCACATAATCGTATCATGTGGAACCTTTTTGTATTGTCTGCATTGTAACTTTAACGGGTAATATCGATTTTTTAGTATTTTATACCTACAAATTTTTCAAATTGTGAATTTAATGTTGTTTAGTCTTAAGTTTATAATTATACAAGAATTGCTCGTTTAAAGATATATATATTGTGTCTTCGCTGTTTCTACGACCGGTCTACGCCCGGTTAGCTACAATACATAATGTCATACCGACATATATAATGTCCGCTATGTCTTGCGCAATTAATAACGATGGGAGAACCGCATAGCTCATTTCACCAGTGTCTAATGTCCTCCTGTCTTCTATGTTTAAATAAATAGCTGATAAACGGGCGATGAACAACTTGATGATAAATGGCCAGGGTGGTCACCTTCGCTCGTGGCCATGGATAATTAGCAGGCATTAGGTACCAATGTGTTATCGGTGTCCATAAAAAAAATCAAGAGAAGTCATGTCATGTCAATGTCATGTCGCTATGATGATAAATTCAGTTTTTGTGCAACGAAAGTGCCGTAAAAACGCACTCATTCATTTGGGATCACATAGCGACACATTCCAAGTCAATAATCGATCGAGATGGCAGCGCCGCAATAAAAGCGTTTAGCTTTAAGCTCTGTGTTCCGCCGCCTCGTTACAGAGCTATTGCTGTGGTCGTTCCCAATGTTCCCACAGCGACGCACACTCGTTTGTTTAAACTGAACTTCTGTGCGCTCGCTTTTTGTTTCATACGTTTGTATTTGTTTTTCCCAACAAAAGAAATTGTTCAATCGTAGCTTCACTCGCAAAACTGGTACCAATTACCAAGGTTTTGTGAATAAATTATTAAAGTCTCAAGCTTTCTGCGCATTAAAATTAGCATTCGTGAAAGAATAACATCGCGAGGAATTATTGTGTTCCTGAGAAATGCTTCTTGCATAATATTCTTATAGTAGTGTAGAGTCTGCAAATATGCACTTGAACAGCGTGGTTAAGCATTTTCCCAAGGATAGTTTGATCATTATTTAAGTTTTAAGACAATTTGACACTTATTACACTTTAAGATCAGTTAAAGTGTCCCAGTTTAATAAAGAATGGGTTTTTAGGTCGAATATTCGTATTCAATATATTTTTATGTTTGACTACCTACATTAATAGTTTGCAGTAGTCCACAAACGTATTTCACTTACGAGGAATATATTGAGATAAGCACGTAAGAATTGATGGAATCTGTAGGCGACAGATCGAGTTTATTTTGGGGTGCTGACAGCGTCGCTCGGCAGGGCTACGATAAGTGGGTTTGGCGCCGGCTTTCATCTGTTCGGTTACGAGTGTTTACGATCACCCTGCGCCCGCGCATCTAAGTGTTACAGTGCAAGGGTCGCGATTGGCATTTTACGATTACAGATGTTTCATATTTCGATAACGAATATTGATGTGACGTTCCGGTATTTTGTATCTGTACTGACTTGTCAATAATAATTTAATTTGCTCCAATTAATTATGTATTGAGATTTTGTATTATACCTACTGCTTGGAATAGAACATGATTGGATTGGAATTGTACATACCTTATATGTACAATTTGATGGTTTATTAGTTTTGTTACAGAAGTTGCTTTTGTTACAGAAGTTTTATGCTATTTTGAACGTATTCACATTACTCGTAGGTAAGATGAGTGAAATAATTTTATAGGCGTTGACTTGTTCTTAATTATATTTGACTTTATTTTTACCCATTAATAACCAACTATGGTCTACAATAAAAGAGGAGGTCTAGGTCATATGATGTTTCAGTACGGGTTGGTGGGGTAATAAAGTACAAAATATTAGACATAGACATAGATATAGACATACAAACATTTATTTCATCATATAAGTAGCACTTCTACAACATTTAGAATTGGCAGTCGAGTTAGGTAGGTTATGCTTGATATTAGAAAGAATCCTGCATTTTACACAAACAAGTAATTTTTAACCTGTAAAATATACAAACAGATACGGCGCCTGTGTCAAATGTTTACCCATATCCAACCAAACGTAGCTGACGGTGTGTGGAAGATTTCCCACGTGTATCTAAATTTAATTTTTATATTATTCCCGAAGATGTTGCTCCCAAATAACTAAAACAATGTTTATAATTTGATCCCATGTCATTTTAGTGTATTGTATGATTTTTAAGTTAATAGCCGAAAGACGGGCAGATGATTCGATGGTGGTCATCATCGCCCATTGACATCAGTAGGTAATAAATACTCAATGCACCACCGATGCGTTCCCGGTTTGGAAGGAAATAAGAGAGCATAATAATACCTAACTATAATGTTAACGTAGGTAATTAAATAACACTCAGCTTTACTATTGATTTTAGTGTGAAATCATTTTACAATGCAATAATCGTAACGTTAACAACTCTATATTTAGGTATTGTAACAGATAATAATTTGAAATGGCAACCAAAACTGGAATCTCTATCATGTGATTTATTAAGAGAAAATGTACTTAAGTTAACAAGAACCTAGTTCATGAATTTCTTTTGAAAATAATCAAGTGGGTCATAAAGGAACTGCATCCTAAAATTTTATAGTTTCAGGAAGAACAACGCATTATTAATAAAATTACGATGTAACTTAATCTAGAGCGTGTGAAGGAAGCGGATGAAAAATACTTTATAGAATGTTTTGAATTTTCCTCAACGTGTATTAGCTGCGAAAAATGTCTCTCATATTTATCGGAAGTTAATCTTAAAATGATTTGCATGGCCTAAATGGGTTAATGTTTTTCCTGACGACACGGCGACGTCGGTTTAGGTCGAAACCTGTAAAATCGTTCGAAAACACGCAGGCTAATCTACATTAGATTAGTACTTACCTACTATAATAAAGGTAAGGTAAAGAGAATTTTGTGTTTGAACATGCTAATCTTTGGAACTGCCAGTCGAAAAAATAAAGATTTTACCTAAGCAAAGCGAGGGGAATTAGTAGTATTACTTAAACTCGTGCTGAAAGTACTCGCGTAAAACTTGTAGTCGCTATTATTATCTTGTTTTTTGAAAATTCAGTAAACATAGTCTAACAAAAATCTTACAAAAGCCGTAGATCCTGTCTACGCCGTTTTATAACATAATATTCTTATTACGCGATCTTGTGTACAATTTTATGTAAACTTTTGTTATTAATTAATACTTATTTTGTAATGAGAATTATAATAACGCCACAAATAGATAGCCCCACACTAGGATTCCCTGTGTCGTGGATCCCATGGACAACACACCAGACCGAAAAACGAAAATTTAAACTCATTATTCATACATATATTAGGTATATTCCGTCTCACTGAGAATCGAACACACGACCCTTGGAACAGTGATTGACTTTAAAAGATTAAGTACCTACTTTGTAATATTTAAATTAGAGAGTTTTAAGTTCAGGAGTGTGCTATAACGTATTGCCACTTACCATTGTAGTGGATTATAGTTAATGTTACCATCAATGGGACTACCAGAAATAAATGATTGTAATTCCTCATGGACCCATTGATCATTGGGACCGCGCGAAATGAATCATTTTAATGTGCAGCCATTTCTCTGAGCACTTCAGTTATTTTATTTCGTTTTCAAGTTAGATTCTTCGTCGAAATACGCCATTTCAAAACTTTCTCACGTAGAGAGATCGCATCCCTAAAAATACGTTTCTACCAAGAATAGAAATAAGTAGGTACATAAAATTATTTTACTTAACGTTCTACTTCCGTAAGATCTCTTTAGTATGTAATACTTCGAACAAATTAAATGGCAATCTTTATTATACGACGGAGATCGATGCCGACTACTGCCACCGGGGACGTACGGCTTATTGAGAATTTAATTGCTTTTTACTACTTCAAGTGCTCACGGTTAATTGCGAAAGCTCCTTGATTTTTTCTTCACCTCTTTTAAATTTAATCTTTGTATTTACATGTAAGTGGAACGGCTCCTCGACAACAATGCGAGGTCTAAAAATGGAACTCAAGTAAGATAAACAAGAAGGGAGAAGAGTAGGCATGAACAAAAGACTGCGTAGCACATAATTATCGACCTTGACAAGTTTAGGGGAGCCTGCAAAAGTCGGCACGTGCGTCAAGTAAAACGATAATGATATAGTGGCTAGAGGGGAGCTTATAATCAACTGAATAACTAATTCAACCCATTACACTTTACTCCGTAGGCCTTTTGGGGCGCTCGGTCTATTGTTCTCATGCAAAGGGCAAGGGTCATTTCAAGTGTTTTTGTAAAATTGCTAAATATTTCCTAAACGCCTTCCTATGACTTTTTTCTTGCCACACCTTAGTGAGTAACCCTATACTGGTTTAACTTAAAATGAGGAAGCCTTTCTAAGTTAATGAAGGGTCGAGATCAATTTCACCGTGTTGTAAAAGTTAATCGAAGATTTGACACTTCATTAAGGTTCCGTATACGGAAAGTAACACCTTCTGAGCCTCCGGTGCTTTCTTGTTTTCAGATGTTGATAAAATAATATTGTATCGTAATAGGTAGGTAGTCAGATCTAATGATCTGAATACGTTTACCGATAGTACTAAGTTAGTACCTATCTTTATTGTCCAGGAATAAAAATTAATATTGATAATAGCCACGAAATACATGATTTTTTCATACATGAGAATAGTTTATGAAACATACCTATTCGAAAAATAATAAGAAGAATATTTTATTAAACGTTCTTTTTATAAATCCTTGTATTTTGTGGCATTAGAGCGAATCTTCCATTAATTTTTCTATATCAATTAACATTTCGTAATCATAACCTGATTGTCGTCGACTTGTACAGTACACCAATTAAAATGCTCAGCGTCAAGAACCCATGCATATCTTGTTTTATGTTATCAATCATACACAACACTTCCAAGCAACACCCATACGTCTTGCATTACTGTAAAATGGCTGTGAAGGCGCAAAAAACATGAAACATTGTACATAATTGGGTCAAAGAGGTGAAGGACGTAGTCTGTGGGATGAGGCGGAGGGTGCGAGTGTTATTACAGTGCGTACAAATGGCTATATTCTAGTCCGTGATATTACAACACCACATTCCGTTGAAAACTTTATGGAAATGTGACATACGATCACGGCCCCTTTGGCAAAAGATACTTGGCTGCGTTTCTTCACATCCACTTGATTTACGCTTTTAATAACAATAGAGAAATAGTTCTGCGTGAACAGAGCTTCTCCAAAGTTTATGCCTACTGTTTAATAAGTAGGTTGATATTACGTAAACTCAGCTTCCTCGAGATGGCATACTGAACTACAAAGTTAGTGAAACGATAAAATAGTCTGTGCGGCTAATAATATAGGGGATCGGATGGATGGTAATAAAATTTGATTACAGTTGATCATAAATCTTTTTTTTTTTCATTATCTCGCTTGGCGTCGCATGGGCCGTCACTGGCGCGGGAGACAGTACCCAAATCCCCATGTTTTGACATAATACCCGTCGTATTTATGAAACCCTCTCGCTTCTACTGATTTGACACGAGATTTATGAAGTCGCCATGTGTGCTTTCGAGATTGGATGGCTTATACGCAATGGACATCAATGTTTTACTCGCAATCTTGATCTACAGTGCCGTGAAAGTTATCTTGTAAAATAAAATTTTGCGTAGGTATAGTATTGTGACGGAGCATTATTTAAGAACAAAAATATGAAACAATAAAATATTTTTATATATAAATAATTATACATAAATAATCATTTGATAAACGAGATAACTAATTACCTAGGTATGTGATGGTAAGTTGTCATAGATACTTACTAAAGACTTCACGAACGCGTTGTTGACAAAGAAAAAAAAGGAAATAAAGAAAGAAGTAAGGAAAGAAACCTATTTAGGTAACCTATCAAAATTTATACCAGTTAATGCAAAACCATTCGTTGCATCGTCAATTAGCAAGCTCTTAACTAAGCATTTCCTTTATACGGTTCATTAACATCGAAGCTCTTTCCTCTCGTTGTTTAATTAAGATCAATTATATCAGTCTGCAATAAATGTTATGATGACTAATGCCGTTGATGCCCCTTAAAAAGGTTTCGCGAACACTCTCAATCATTACTGAATGTTACAATGGAGTGATATCATAAATTATTTAGGGCCGACCCATCCTACGTCAAATGAACTTCATGATTTTTGAAAGCGAATACGAGAATAAATTAATGTACCATACATTTAGTCCCAAATGTGTAATCCATTCAATTGGCGTGACGTCGTATATTTGCAATATTAAGTTTTGCATTTAGAGTTTTAGCATTTGAGATTTATAAATGTGACATCACTAAGCTTATGCCCCCGCTCCGGTCACACGATGTCACACTTTGTTCCTATGCGATGTCACTTTCTTCCCATCTTCCCTGTAACAAATGGATGGCTTCTTTGTAGGCAGTTACTGGATATTATAATATTATAGTGTAAAGATTATTTTGGGCTTAGTTTTGCCCGTCTGGTATTATAAGTGAGTTATAAACGCATGCAATATAAAAACATTCAATTCAACGCGACATCTGGACCTCGTTTCTTTAGGGAGATCCATTAGATTTACAATCTGCCGACTCACATTCGCTTTTAGGGTCGCGTTCATATTGAAATACGAGTACGGTACACACCCGTCCACTTTTGTTACATTTGAGATCAAATAGTTTCTTATAACTACAAGTATATTGTTTATTATACAAGTAGGCGTTGTAGGGCCATTTTAAGCATATAAAGTTACTTTATTCAAAGTATAACAGTGCTTCTATGTGTTTCATATTAAAACTTTATTAATTCATTATCGTATAGACGACAAAGTTTACTGCTTCAATGTAATAAACATGCATTTTTCTATCTATTCTCCACGCCTACAATGAAGTACACGAGCCAATATTGAATTAAAGCTACGTCTTATCGTAGCGACCATCTCTAATCTACTAATCAGCTAGCATCCTGTTTACAGATGACGTTAATGACTTTTTGACATGGCGATCATTTATTTTCATACAAGTGAAAATATTTGAAGTTGGTTAGACTGGTCAGATAAGGCAAAGTGAAGTGATTAAATATCAATGTTTCACTTCCGGACCAAAGCGGATGGCGGTTGCAAGGCGGCTGGGAACACGGAAAGCATTTTAAGCGGTGTTACTAAATATGTCTCCGTCTATTGTCCTATTTATTTCGGGTGTGACCTATTACAACGATCGATTTTATGCATGCAAGACGTAAGTATTTCATTTTATTGAAGATGATGATGATGATTTGGGATTTATTATTAGTTGGAAGACCTACCATTATGGGTGAATCAAATTGAATGGGTAGGTACCTAAATTTTAAAATAGATGTTGAGAAAATGTACCGTAGCAATTTTTATTTCCCTGATTCATTACGATAGGCTTAACTGAAACATTACTTAAAATAATTCTTACGTAAGTATGTGAGCGAAATATTTTCTCGTATTATTTGAAGTAATTCGGAGAATGTATGTTGGTTACAAAGTTAAAATGTAAGTACCGAGCATTTTGAGGTTAGCACAGAGAATGGCTGCGGTATGACGGTGGTCAGGAAGCCACACAGTCCGATAACTCACCAGCAACCCGATACAATCAGAAACGTAATATGAGGCTCAATTAGGGTTCCGTAATCAGCTTTGTGTATCAAGGAATATTGCAAAATATAAAGTCTACAAATTGCGATATTATTTTGGTATCGATTCAACGAATGGTTATTCTATTCCCATATCTGGTAATTTTGCCTATCTTAAAAGGAAAGAGAAATTCAGCCTGACATAGGTATACTAGCTAATCCCTAACTCACTTGTCTGACGTGATGTTGCAGGTATAATCAGCTGGATGGTCTGGAATCAGGAGGAATACGTAGAATTCTCCACCAAGTTACAGTAACTACCATGTAGTAGTAAAAAGTAGAGCATTTATTTTCGATAGCCGTTTTGAAATAAAATTTTGAGATTTTGATTTTCATATTCTCTATTTCCTATAGATGTAGGACACGGTAGGCACGTTATATGATCCAGAAAAAGATATCGGAAATAACGCAAAGCACAAGTTAGCCAATTAGGCCAGCAACTTCGGCATTTGTTCCACATACGGCTCTTTCACTAGCTGCGCCAATAAGGGTGGTATTCGGAGTATTTCTGTGAAATGGTATCTAAAGGAGTTCACTATAGCGCAGACTTTTGCTTAATATGGCGTTCGAGTATAAGGTTCGTAGTGCAGTGTGATTTCTAACTCAAGTCATAAAAATAGTCTTCATTTATAAATATCATTACGTATGTAATGTACTTACTTAGAGATAATCTTTTTTTTATGGTTTTCTGGTAACAAACCAGGTAGCAGCATTACCCTTCCGCTGCCATCCATGACAACTGTGACCGACCTAGAACCGGACTCAATATTTTAGGAACTAGGAGGTTTAGATCAATTAACAGATGGTATTGGGACTACTTAGGTATTAGCTCTGGTTTTAGGTAGATAGTTTTGGTTTGTTAGTTATTAAATGTGAGGACAAGGATTGTTAGTGAGAATTTGTCCCATTAGTTGATGTTCAGTCAGTAATAACTGTTTTAGTTTCGTTGTGTCGATGCCTTGAACAGAAATCAATAAGAATTGTTATTGGATAAATTTATGTATATCCATGGAGTGCAGAATCCACTTAGCTTTGCTGGTAGTACGGTCGGCCAAAGAATTGGTTTACCACTCTAATGTTGAATGCCGTTTGCAGATTCATAGGTGATAAAGACTAGTTTCTTTAGTTTAGTTGCTTTGTTCTTAGTTTAAACTTGATAGAACTACTCGTAGTAGGTATATTTTGTGAACCGCTTTAACACAAAAATAATAAACTGTGGGGGTTCCCCGTACAGGGAAGGCAAACTGTGAGGCGCTGTCTCTGTCACCCTCACGACAGTCATCCGCCAAAAGATCGTTGTAGGACTCTATTGCCTATGAACTTTGATGTAACTTTTGATAACTAGGAAACTAAATGAAAACTGGTACACCACTTTCTTGGCCCACTGTACCTACCTTTATAAATGTAATAAATAAACCGTTTTTTTACACAAACACTCAGTTGTGATTATCTCACTATTTGCTCATAATACTTGTGGTCCCTAGAGAGCTAAAAATACTCATCCATTTTGATAAAAGTATTTTAATGGATTGCACCTACGACCAACAATAAATTTATATCGATGGATTGCACTGAAGTATTGTTTGTGAATACAGCGTTAAACTTACCTAATATTGAAAATCTGGTGATTACATTGTCAATGAAATATTTACAATAGATATATGGAAAAGGCAAAGTAGATTAATGTCGATGTTTTTGTAAACATCTAAATTCGCAAGCTAGCAAACGGACCAGGGGTAATGCTGCCCCACTTACCCCGGCTTCAGACGGCGCCGACGCCATTCGCAAGGGGATTATCCACGAACCTACCAACTTATGTCTGTAGGATTATCCTATAACTCCTTGAGACAGTACTTCGACATTTTAATAGACTGACTATCGACGAGACTAAGGGTACCTAGAATAGTCACAAAAATTGTGATCTATTTAAATGAATTATGAATGACCATTAATAAAATTGCTATAATTTACAGATTACTTTGATGCACCATGGTTATTTTTAACAAAGGAAAATATTAACCTTTTATTCAATGAATTTAGATACAAACTATTGAGTTTTAGTGAAATGCAATTAATAGTGGTATCTATTAAGTAGGTATACCAGGGCGACATAATTGCACAAGCCATAAGATAGGCCTTTCTCTTAATGTTTCAATAAATAAATGCGGAATAGGTAGGTACGATTTTATCAGGCTTTTCCAAGTCACTTAAGCTAGCCGAATGATGCCATAGACCTAAAATAGTTCCCAAAACTACAGGAATAGATTAAATCGTCTGCCTGACATAAAGCATCGCCGTCACATGTACTCGTATGTATGGGCATCTGGGTCTTAAGTGAGGGGTCGACTCCACCCTTCACTATTTATGTTGTTATCGATCTGTCGGCTCGTGGCGAATTCGTTTTATATGTGTCTGTGTCACCGAGTCCTATGGGAATCGCTTTGAAACAGTTTGTTGGACTAACTAAGGGATTATTCAGCAAATAACTAATTTGAGACGGCTTTGTCGGCAAATGTGGTCCATATCTGTCGGTGATCAATTAAACTGCGCATAAATTGACCTCCAGAACTCCGATAACGTTATTGATGTAATTGTTCTCAATGAACCTATGTTGAGTTCATTCATTCGCAGTCAATGTTGACGTCAGCTTTAACGATAAATATTCTTTAATGGAATCATAACTACATAGATAGGTATTTCATGTAATTTTTCAATGGCCGTAAGTGACTTGTCACTTTTATAAAATATTAAAACATGCGTCCACTCGTAAATCGTGTTTGAGAATTAGGTTTAAATTATAAGTGAATACTTAGATTGTAAAATTAAAAATGCTAAGTGAATCATAAATGCAAATCAATCAATTTTTTCACTGTCGTGTTAAGCTTTCAGTTCCTTTGTCTGGAGCTGGTCTTGATTTTAATCGTAGATCCGGTCATTCTTGTCATAAAATTTAATGAGGGTGGCCGTTTTTGTGCTCACCAGTTGGCGCCACCGGCGAGGTGAGGTCTTGCTGTCAAAGCCCGCCCATAGATAAACAGTGACAAGTGACATTCAGACAAGTGAGAAGTGAAAGTGCCACAAACTTATCTGACCCGGTGGCCAAATTTGGAACTAATGCAAATGTTAAACTGTTGTCAGACAAAGACACTAGCGCTCCCCTTACCGGGTCAGATAAGTTTGTGGCACTGACAGCCAGACCTCACTCTGCACTAGCGCCTCTAGCGGCGAATTCACACGCGTTTACCCTCATTGTCATCGAAAGTAAAGCACTACCTACTTACTTATGCAAAATTTCAAGTCTATACAACCGAGGAATTCTAATTAATTTTGCGAGATTTTACCCGAATATATAAATAAATATTGCAATTAAAATAAAAGCTTTTAAAAATATGCCACAGCATGTTTGCAGAAATATTTATGCACTCATGTTGCCACTTGCCACTTGATTCATTAATACATAACACGAAAAAGAGACGTTTTATCAGACCTATTTGTCGTGATTGCATGTGGACTATATCGCTGATTGCTCTAGTATTTTATAATGTCAAAATACTTTTCAGGATTATTTATCGATAACGGTAAATTAAATGGACAGCAATAATTTATTCTTGAATGTTGGCCGGGGCCGCTTTTGTATCCCTTCAACCCTTTCGTTATTACATTATAATCCTTGACGCCCAACGGTAACTGTTGTCGCCTGATTTTATTTCTTCTCATCATTTGATAGGACTTTCGAGGCATTTTAATTAAGAAAACGATCAATATTTATTCTAAAAATGTTTCGAGGTTCATTCCGTTAAGTGGGTTCTGCAATAACATTATCTTTTTATTGCACTTGTACATTTATTTAACTTGTTTTTAATACGATTATTCTTGCACTAGAGAATCGCCCGCGCTTCGCTTCGGGACCCGTAGGTAACAGCCGCGTAGGTCCCGCAGGTCCCGCAGGTCCCGCTCCCGTAGGATTCTCGGGATTCAGGATAAAAAGTAGCCTATATGTTATACTGGAACTTAGGCTATAACATTTGCCTATGACTTAGGTAAAGAAGGATGTCCAATTTTGACCTGATCATGTATAGAGATGAAAAAAATCTTAAAATTCTGCTAACATATTTGCACATTAAACACACTTAGGTACTTATTACTAAATTAATAGAAACGCAGGAAATAAAATTATTTGATTATTTCTACATTACTTTGTCTAGTAAAAGTTAAAAGAATTACATGTTTTGAACGCAACTCAACTCAATCAATCCATTCATGCAACAGCGCCACAAACTTATCTGACCCGGTAAGGGGAGCGCTAGGTACTGTCTTGGTCTTTGTCTGACAACAGTATAACATTTGAATTAGGTAGTTCCAATTTTGGCCACCGGACCAGATAAGTTTGTGGCATTAAATATGAATGGTAGGTACTCAACTGAAAGTTGAAACGTCTTTTTTTGACATTTAACACTGACGCCGCCATGACCGAAATTCGTTCAAGAGAACATTACTATTATGTGCTACAGTCAGCCAACGAAATGTGTTGGATAGAATAAGAGAACTATAGAAAATGTTGTTAAACATCCAGTAAGTCTAGTAATTTGTCGGTTGTACGTAGGTATGAACTATCGTTGACAATGATTGCAAGGGCTTCATAATCAGCAATATTTATTCATAGTTTTTTAACTTTGCTGCGTTCAAATCTTAAAAATGATTATGAGACAATATTTATTACTCCAATAGGTAGTCCTTCTACTATTCATTACATCTATATTATATTAATTTTCATTCCAGGTTTTCAAATGTATGGGAAGTGGGCATTGTTCTTTACTATAATTGTAGTATTTGTTAGCGTGATTTAGAACTTGCAAATGAATTTTACTAACGCCATCTATTAACAGCATCCAGAACTAAATATCTAGCAACTAACAAAACATCGATCTTCCCATTGGAATGAGATGTTTTTCCGCGGTAAAAAGTGGCCTACGGCACTCTCCACCCTCCCAACCCAACTATCTCTACACACATAAACCATATCATATAATAGCCATGTTGCGACCTGAAAGAGTCACAAACAAACAAACAAACACACTTTCACATTTATAATATTAGTATGGATTAAGTTATAAATAACACGACACTTCTTGTTACACTGTGTGTTTACGAAATAATTATTAATTAAATCTCAATCTCGAAAGGATTTAAATATCTGCGTACCTACATAAAATGATTCGACTCCAGTGCACATAAAATATGCAATGTTACTGTAAATGTTTATTTTAATATTTATCATACTTAAATGGTTACTTCCTGCAAAATTAAAAATAACATGCGAAAAGTTGTTCTACATAAATACCTAACAAGAATAAACTTCACTGGGATAATAAACTAATACCAAATGGTATTAGTTTTTTGGTATTAGATCGGAATAGGTCTCAAAACGTGGTGAAGTTGGGATAGGGGTGAGTTTGGGAAATTTAAAAATGTATGTTATCGATACAGTGATTGAAGAAGAAGAAGAAGAAGAAAATCGTTTTATTTCCCACTATAAATGGCACAGTTTACAAAGTAAATGCAATTAATTATACAATTTAAATACAGTAATCATTAAAAAACGCATTATCAGAACATGGGATGACAGTGCCATGTTAATGTGGAAAATTAGGTCACACTCGGCGTGAAATCGCCGTTTTTCAGTGTGACCTATAGTGTCAGGCGGAGCGCACGAGTGGTGCGAGTCACGCTTGCTACATACAGTTAAATTTTATTGCGAGTATAATTCTTTTTTTTTTATTGAAACTATTTGTATGAAATTATTATCTGTGTGTTCGCAAATCACACGGAAACCACTGTATACATTAATAATACCTATAGGTATGATGCTTGGAATGTTTGTAGTTGGCAGCACAGGCATGTTTTAGGATATATCTAATCTGTTTAACCTGAACAACGGTTTTTTCCCTCGAGATTGCATAAAAGTTATTATGAATATTTTTGAAAAAGCTAGTAATTATCGTTTTGACAATATTGTTAGATCAAAAATTGTCGCATCGAAATAATGATTGTTTGAAAACAAGGTAAAATATTCTACTTAAGAGGTATTGTGAATGTCAGAAATTGAGGAGAGGTTCTTTTAGCTATGTGAATTGAAAACGTGACAAGTTTTGTAAGACGATACGCTGCGCTGGTATATATCATGTAGTTTCTTTATACGCTGAGACACATCCGTGAATAAAGTTTCTCCCGCTTGCTTCTGTGGTAAGTAACCGGCCGAGTGGCTGCTTCCTAGCGTACCTGATATAAAGTTCACAAGGAAACGAGGTAATCTTTTGGCTGCTCTTTAAATTGTTTCGCTTCTGATTGCTTTGTTTGGAATTGGGTTTATTTGTACCTATATTCTCTTCACTACCTACTGACCGACCGACGGAATAATTGGTGAAATAAACTGAAAAAATCCTTCAGAATTAATTAATCTTGCGGCTGTAGGTACCCATAATCTGAATCATTCTGGATAACCTATGTTACGATTTTAATTCCTGGTGACTCGGTAGGTAGGTATACGTAAGTTCTCCAAAAACTTAATGTAGGTATACACAATACGAATAGGTTTTATTAAGAGTTACCCGATCCCTGAATCGATTTTAAGTGGGGTTGAAGGGTTGTATAAATATCGCACGCCTCGAAAGTGCAGACACATTATTGTTATAACAGTTGTTAGGAAAAGTTCTGCCTGAGTTCATACTTGAGAAATTAATTAGTTAAAGCTAAGAAATTGTAAGAGGGAGTGCTGCCCGTACTTGTAAAACAAATTATCGATGGGGCAGTATTTCATTCTTGTTGCACACACAGTGAAGGTTCTCTTCACACTTACTTTAAACTATTATGTATGTAATTTGGCTCAGATCCAATTAATAATTATTATTCCTTATATATGTAAATATATGTTAGATAGATATTACTCGCGGAACCTCTTGAGTAGATAATATATTTACCTAACTAAATTTGAAGAAAATGTTAGAATTTTCGTACACACAATATCGTAGTAAACCGAACCATTTGTGTAGGTAAGGGCACAGAAGAGATAAAGGAGGTTTATCTCTTCTGTGGGTAAGGGTGTTGAATGTGGTACCTACTACGTTTGATCCGATTTTTAGTTACTTCTTATACTTAAATAAAATCTTTTAACGATTAATAGGTATACCTCATTTACTCTGGTACATGGGTGAATTAGGTTCTCTTTTGGTATAAATGCGCTTAAGTAGATGAATTAACTAAAAATAAAAAAATCTCTTCGTGTTTGGTTCTTACCATAGTACGTTTCACAAATATCGCTAAAATGATTGATTGTTATTGATGATTATGCTCTTTGTATAATAAGCGTATAGAAATATCCCAGTATTTTTATTAACCTGTTGTATTGCCATGGAAGATAAAAGGTTTCATTAATCTGCACTTTACTGAATTAAGCTTTTGAGTGAATAATTTTGAAGCAAATTTTCTGGACTAATAATTAAAACAATTAGGTACAATGAACAGAATATAATATAATGATATTCTTATTCTTCAAATATACGCAAGATTACTCGGTACAGAGTAAAGTTTAATTCAATTTAGGCCTCGGCTTAAAGTATTGTACAACTGTTGTAACAGGAAGCTGGGAAAGCCAAATTGGGTCATATTGTATGGAGTACGTTTACATAATACCATTTAAATAAAATTGGTCGGTCCCGGCATGTATGAGCAATAAAACACTGGGTTCGCGAGCATTCTTTCTGGCCTCGCTGCTATACCTACGCGATGCAATTTTGACATCATTTATAGCGCTGGTTATCAAACTATTTTCACCCACCGCTCCACCTCTTGGTAAATTAAATTATCTACCGCACCTTGGAATTTCAAATCATTTGTTAATAATAACAAATTATGATTTTAAGCTCATATTGTCGCGGATAATGGTAAAATGAGGCGGTTAGTTTCACAGTGACCATGTAACTGGATCGAAATGTAAGCATAATCCAAAATTTTATTAACTAGTTTAAAACTGACTTACGAGTTTCAACGTTGCTCTACAGTGTAGAGTCTACACTCTTAATAGCTATCAATCGACATCAATAATTTGATTAACTCAAATTGTTCATAAGTTATAAGCAAGAATCTTTTTTAAGTTCATGATTGTAGTCTTTTTATGATTCTGTTATGGCACTATTTCCAAAATTTGACTCAAAATTATTGAATTGATATAAAAAACTACGGATACTTATCTTTTTTCATTAGGCGTTAATTTAGCATTCTCACGATAATAGTTACCTTCCACAATTTTAAACATTTTAATACCGATATTTCGAGCCAATTACGTGGATAACACTCATGGTATAAATACTTAATAAATATTGTGAACACTCATTGCAGTTAAAATGTCTAATGTCCGAGAATATAACTACAAAATCATAATTTTTAAGTACTTGAGTACCTTTAAACCTAGACATTACTGACCTAAAGATTTTAGAATACGTTTGCATAATTTCCTATGAAGGAAATCTTCCGCATTGACATGTCTAAGCAATAAAACAGTGGTCGGCGGCTCGGCGGGCCTCTGCCGGCTTTATTGCATTACGTTGCGCTGCAATTTCGAGTCCATTAATCTTTTCAGAGCTGTTCGCTGTTGCGCTCCTGATCTTTGCCTTTGAACTGTTTTACTTTGTGGTTCTGTTATATAACACGGAATTCTGATTCGAGTTGATCCAAGGAAAACTATTTAGTTGCACAGGTACTCATAGAATATTTTGATTATTTTGCTGATATCTACTATATTTTTTTTCATGTCAAGTTTGATTTGTCTTAAACATTTTAGTAGGTATACCCAAACATTTGTTTATTTACCTAAGTAGTGACAAACTTCACACTGGGGACATCTTGGAGAAATCATAGGATATTGTTTAGCAATGTAACGGATGCGTTTAACCTACCTACCTGCTTACTTATAGACAAATGCTTTTATCATAAAATAAGTTAATGCGTAACCTAACCTAACAAATTTGATTAACCGAAGTGAAATAAGGGCGAATAAATATGAGATGTATAATATGTAGCTAGCACTCGGTATTAGCCACGACTACACAAGTAGCCTTAATTTCGTTCCAATGAAGGCAATGACCGCTGTTATTGAAGCAAGGAAAAATATCTTCAGAGTGTATATAATATATTAATGTATTGGCGGCCAAGAACCTTGGATAGCTTACTTATTTTCTTATGAAAACACGACCCATCGCCGGATTACCCTCCCCTGATACCCTTTGGCTAAGTCATAGACAACGTCGCCAAATAGGTCAACAATGATACGTAATATATGTAGTATTCATGAGTAATTTGTATCTGAAGGACGATCGTAAATTACTTTGGATCGGGTTAGCTAACACGAATAGCTAAATGAATTTTTTGGTGAAGTTGTGGTTATAAAAGACCTTGATGCTGTATTTCCATGCTCACTATTAACAATAGTGGGTAATGTGCAAGTTTTTTGATATACTAGTAAGACTATTGAGTATTAAACATATTCCGTGGTTCGTAGATAATAGCTTCGTACTATCGATCCATTGAACGGCACGTATTCTTCCTAGTATGTATTTCCTAATATACAGGCCTAAAGCGTAATCCATCACACTGCGCCAGTGCGATTTCGCGGAGTTAATGGCCAATACGAGGGCTGGGAGTTCAAATACCCATCATCTGAATATCTTAACGAGTATTATCAAACGGTAATAACCCCCCAATGTATGGAAGTGTTGATAAAATATCCATTATCGGTTAACCATCCAACCACGGACAGCGACCTTATAATCTTAGTTTCTTCATTCGATTATACACAAGTGAAATAGAATTCACATTTTTTGTAAATAGCTGACACACTAGGAGATGAGCCTTATCGTGGTAAATAGTCACCGTCACATCAAGGTAGCTATCACTGATGTGTTGCAATCAAAAAAGAAAACTAACAATTTCACAATATCATTCATCAGATCAGATACCTAGATGTAACTCGTGTTATGGTAAAGTTAATTACCTCCTCGTTATTTACTTTTTAATATTTATAGGTGACATTGTTTTTGATGGTTAACTAATAAATGTTAATGGCGTTCCTATTAAAATTCTTTGATGTGGCCGTTAAGGGCGTCTAGGGACAACGATAAGGCAGGTTATTGACAAGATTTATAGCCGCGGTAAAGTTAATGTCACGCTCGCCATTCCGGACACGCACTGTTGCCAACTTGCGTTGGGCGAAAAATTAACTTTTAAAACTTCCTAGAACAGCTTTGTGTAAGTGCGCCAAGACGTGATCTAAGAAAAGCTTTCTCGGCTCCCGTGTTTACCGCCGGATGTAGCGACCCGGAAATATGCCCTGGAATTATTGCTACATATGGCGTTACCTTTAGTTACTTATTAGAAAAAGTTACGGAAAAAATTGGGACTATTACAGTTTTATTTACGTTGTTTGTTATTTGATGCGTTATTTGAGTTAACATTATGAATGTCAAGTTTTGCTCTTTTTAAAATTTATTACGGGCCTGGGACCTAGTTAATGACCCTGCCTGCGAAGCATGGAGTCCCGGATCCAATTCCAGGCTAGATCATATATTTATGTGTCTGACAGATACGTACCTAAGGTATTCTACTGTTACTGTTACTGATGCGCAGTTGTGCTGTCTAGTAGCTATGCTACCCGTGACACAGGGTATCCTAGTGCGGGAATATTAGTGAGCTAGCGTATATTATTAGCTCTTTATTTCTAACATTACACAAGTGCCGTTTGTAAATAATTAAAAAAATGTTCACCAAAGGGAAATCAGGTCGGGTTACACAGCTCAATTAAAAACATATAAGGGAGTTTTAGTCGAAAGTCACCGTGCCCACTATAGGCGCAGAATACAATGGAAGGCGTGTCACGCATTGGTAATGGAAGCTAATATAAGTGATTGATTACGTAAAAAATCCTACACAGTCTACACAATATTTTGTACAAGAAAAGCTTAATTTACCGACCCTGCTGTATAGTAAACAATTTATTAATGTGTCACAAGTTTCAGAAAAAGTTACAAAAAATTGCTATCTTTAATATAAGCACGTACGAAATTCAGACGATAGTAGGTACACAGAGCGTATTTTTATGAAATATTCCTACCGTGTAAATGTTCTGAATTAGCCTCGTAGAGTTGAAAGCATTAATCTGTCTGTATACACGAGGCAGCGTTAATACGGTGGATAATATCCAACTGGCATTTCAGTGCATAAAATTGCTATTAAGGTTTCAAATGGAAAGGAAACGTGAGAACGCGTGTCTTAGCATTAAACAGATTCTTTTGTTGCTTAAACGTTCAACGATTAACTGAAACGCAATCTATTGTGGCGTGGATGGAATGTTTGTCAGAGAAGTCTGAGCGATAACACAAATACCGCACCCAGTAACAATGACGACCTCATATTTTACCTATTCCAAGTTTTAAGTAAGAACGAATTAAACCAACCTCCGTAGCTATTATGCTCAGTCTTCAAGTTCAAGTTTCACCAATTCCAATGATTGTAATTTTCTTACTCTTTGATCTTAGTCTCTCTGAAAGCTATTTAAAATTAAAAAGAGCAATTTAAAGTCGATGTCGAACAAGTTGTAACGGAAGCGTGAAAGTCGGTACCTATAGGAGGAAAGTTCCTCGGATGTTGGCCTAGGGGTAATTGGCAAATTGACTAAATAGAATCATTATCATTTAAATACGTAGGTACGTAGTTTTCATATGGGAGTGTCAAGGACTCATCCATCTAGAGTCAACTTCTGCTCATTGCATCCCGCTGAATAAAGGAAACTATGACGTTAGTCCTCTCCTCTTGCAGGTTAAATTTGTACCAGCTAGTTTAATCTCAACCGTATCAAAATGGTAGGGGGTTTTTAAGGACTCGGATAGCTAAACCCTTTATGTTGGTAAGCGTGCTCCCATTGCAAAGCTCTGCGGCTTTTCTGACTGGCACGTATTTACCATTGTGGTTACTGATAGTCGTGGGCGATGGTGACCACTTTCCATCAGTTGGTTAATCTGCTCATGCATATTTAAAATTTTCGTATATACTATGTTTCAGTACAAATAGAATCATCGTCATCATCGCAACTCATAACTGTCCCAATGTCGGGCAAGGATCTCCTCTAAGGCCATTCAGGTCTTAGTGCTTTGGGCTGGCCAAATGTGGATCAGCAGACATTATGGAGAACTCTTAGGTGTGCAAGTTTCATAATGATCTTTTTCTTTACCGGAGCTAGTGCTAATTAAATGCAACTAGCATATTACGAGTTTAAGCCAGGTTCACGTATAATACCTAAAGCTTTATTCAGTAAAGCAAATTCAAAGTAAAGCAAATAGCGTAACAAAGTTCCCCTATTGTTTTGTGTAAACACAATTATATGACGTAATTATATGTAAGCATCTCATAATTATGTTTCTTATAGGTATTTTTTAGCTCTACCAAAAAAAATTGTGACATAAGTTTGAAGTCTGTCCATGTAGGTATTTGTGTGTTGGGTAGCTGTAAAGCTCCTGAGCGAATGGACAGAATTAGATGCAGATTTTTTCTCTGACATAATCGAACTGTTCTTACCTGTAATTCATGAAGATCTTTTGATGAGTTTGATGATAAGATAAGTTGATCTTGACAACAATCCCAACTAATCGTTATTGGCAATGAATTTGAAAATTTTGAGCATAGTATTTACAAACTCCATAATTATACTTACACTACCTACTGAACAATACTAACCAATCCACATAATTGTATTTACTTATTGGTAAGTAAATAATCGTATCGTCGCTGCGGCAGTGATTTTCCACTTTGTAAGGGTATTGATCGAGCAATTGAGAAAAGTTTTCCGTGTCTTGTCTTGGAAACTCAGCAACGTTGAAAGTAAGCAAATAAGGGAAGCGAACATCAATACCACCTTACTATATCGATTAGAAGAGCTCGACAAAAGCGTAGTTTTATTTGACGAAAGCAATTTGTTAATAGTAGCTATTCATGCATTATTTTATGTCATTGTTTTAGCTTAGAACGAACTGAAATTTACCGTATTTCCATATGAATGGGATAGCAACATTGAGGCCAACGATTCGTTTAGGTAACAAAGCGATGTGCTGGCAAAACATGGAGCCGTGCTGTCTAGTCATTCATACCCCACAGTCGCCGGCGCGACGTGCCCTATAGGATCTCGTTACGAACAGAGAGTATGAAACAACGATTACAGAGGCGCACTCGTTTGAACATTGCTGGTATTTCTCTTGTTTACACATAATTTGAAATTCCTCTTTCTGGTAGCTCTGTTATTTATTCTGCTTTCATTAAACTACTTTTTCATAACCGCAATCTCCGTAAAACGTCGCGATTGTTCGTGACGGCTAAACTCTGAAGCAGACAAGCAATGTGAGTAAATGCCGCCGGGCACATTTTCTACTCTCCGAGTTTTATGTTATGTCGTTGTTCGGTCGGTTTTATGTATTCACATTCGATAAATTTTATCGTGCTATGGTCAATGTGGGTGTTTTATTACAGCTGTCAAATAAAATATGTAAAAATAGTTAACCCTGATGTTAACAATTCATTGATTTACATTAATGAAAGAGTTACATGTATTTTAAATTAAATAACGACTTTAATAATGTGCGTATAGGTGCTGCATTAACATTTGTGGGTTTTGAATATAGCATGAGTAGTGAGGAATGAGGAAGTTGATAAAGGGTTAAATAGAATTGTTTTAGCCCGTTATCTTTAGGCTGTGTTATTTATTACATTATTCTGAGCCCAACCGTGTATCCAGCTGTCGTAAGCAAATCGATAACTTAACAGATTGCGAGGGTCTACTTCAAATGACATGCCATCCCTTTTGGGGTAACAATTCTACGAACCCATCCCCAGATTTAAAGCCACTTTCGCTGTTGAAATTTCTTACTATGTTTACATTGTCTGTGTATTGTTAGAAATTTTGACCAATCAGCTCCTAAATTGGTTCGGTAATAGGAAAAAGTAATAAAGGAGTAAATTATTAAAGTGTCATGTATAGGTATACTTATAATAGTCTTTAGTATTTATTATAAGAACTTGAATCAGAACTATAATTGACTGAGTATGCAACCGAGGACGAGGGTACTATTGCAAAGCTTGTATGCTTCAGATGAGACGTTTAGTCAGATTTGGATCGTTATTAAAAAAGGGTTCGTTTGGTTATGTCAGGAACTTTTAGATTGCATGAATACTTCTGCAATACCGGGATTTCACCGCTACAGACATGCGGAAGAAGTGAACGAAGTAAATTAATTCAATTAGGTCATCTTCTACTAAAAAATTGTTTTAATCCTTCGGCTGTTTAGGATGAAAAACACATTTTGACTTTGCCTACTAAATTCTTCACTAATCCACACATACAGCAAGAGGGAATAAGTATATTTTAGGTTTCTTTATTTTTTTTTTATGGAATAAAGATAGCAAACGAGCATGCAGCACCACCTTCCGCTGCCGCCCATGACAACTGTGACCGACCTTAGAACTAGACTCAATGAGTCTCGTTTTAATTCGGTCACAGATGCGTTGCTACCCCTGAGGACTGTGATGGTCGCCTCTAAAAAAGTGTAACCGGCTCCACACCTTCCTATCCGGAACACAATTGTTCTTAAAACAATTATTACACGGTAGGAATGGTACTTAGTACCGTGGCGGCCAGGCGGGCGGTGGTACTTCCCCGGGTGAGCTCTAGGACCTACCACCTAAAATAATCATAAACCTTCAAGCAAGGATAGACCTTGCTTATTTAGGCAACCAGCCTAAAGTGAAAAACTATTTTAGTTACTTGAAGAAATTACGAGTACCTAGTTTGTCTTCACATTGGGGCCACCAACGAGCAGAAGGCAAGTAGCTACACCCAAAATGGAGGAAATAACCTAGCGAAACAAAGACTCGTGCTACAAAGTGACAACGCAGATAAGCTTTTTAAGCAAGACGAGTAAACTTAACACTCAACACACTTTCTACGAAGTATTGTAGTAACTTGTGTTCTCAACGTCGAGTGTGTTAAAATTTCTGTGCGCTATGTTCGGGACCTGTCAGAAATCTGAATGTTGGTTGGTTTACTTCGAGAACTTGTTTCTTGTGAGTTGGGACGCGTCTCTCGAGGAACAGATTTTCACGAAGGCGTCAGCGTAGAACGCGACGGCTAAACTTCTGACACTATTTTCTGCAAAACTTTATTTCTGATTAGGTCGAAAAACTTTGCTGCGAGCACGTCTTCTTGAAATTAACATAAATGGTTAAGATTAAACAGTAAACAATAATTAAAGTAGGTCGAGACTTACAGTTTAACTGCATGTCTAGTGCAATGAAACAAACAAGTAAAGAAATATGATTCTAATATTGAATCAAACATAAATAAAAAATCGGCCAAGTGCGATTCGGACTCGCGCACGAAGGGTTCCGTACCATTATGTATAAAAACCCCAAAAAAATCTGGTCTGTTGTATGAAAGCCTCACTTATTTGTTTTATTGTAGCCACATATTACGCACAACGCCATCTCTTGGACCGAAATGTAACTAAACTTTCCTCAAATGTATGAGCGCCCACTTAAATATTTATTTTATTCTGTTTTTTAGTATTTGTTGTTGTAGCGGCAACAGAAATACATCATCTGTGAAAATTTCAACTGTGTAGCTATTACGGTTCATGAGATACAGCCTGGTGACAGACGGACGGACGGACGGACGGACGGACAGCGAAGTCTCAGTAATAGGGTCCCGTTTTACCCTTTGGGTACGGTACCCTAACAATTATTGTACAATACCTCTTTCAATACTACGTATGAGGTATGAGCAATGTATGCGGGTCTATTAACTAATATTTGACAAAATCGTTAGGTACCTACCTACTATCAAGTTAATTTGGCTGACAATATAATACTAAATTGAATTTATTAGGTATTGTTAAGGGTGAGTACGATACCCGTATTTGTTATCCGAGGTTATGAGAACCAAAGTTACCTAAGTAATTTTTTTATTTAATATTGAGTTTATATTATAATTTTCAACAGTTCAAAACTAATATTTTGATAGACTCAGGTCAGCCTTAAACGATACCACGATTAAACTATAGGTACTTATTTTTTAACCTTGCATTTGTAGCCTAGTGGTTAAGAATTCGACCTCCTATTGGGAGGGCCCGGGTTCGAATCCCAGGGCATGCACCTCTGACTTTTCGGAGTTATGTGCGTTTTAAGCATTTAAATGTCCCTCGCTACAACGGCGACGGCGAGGGCATCTGAAGGCATTTTGTCAGTTATCTCTACTTATCGACTTTGAAGTCGTTTATTTTTTCGTAAGTTATTATGAATTGTGGTAGCAAACGGGCATGCCTGATAACTGTGACCGACACAGAACAAGACTCAAATAAGGACTAGGATGGTTATTCTAGTTAGTAGATAGTGCTAGAGCATTATTTGGTTGTTGTAGAGCATTGTGAGGTCTTGAGCAAAGACTGTTAGTAGTAGTTAGTCCTGTTAGTTGTTGTAGTTAAAGTTGCAGTTAGTACCTAAGTCTGGTTCTAAATAGATCACAGATGTTGCTACCCTTGAGGACTGAGATAGTCGCCTTTTAATAAGTGGAAACGGCTCTAAACCTTTTTATCTGAGATATAACTGCTGTTTTATCTGTTGTTTTAGTATTACAATGAAATGTACAAAATGTGCTGTCATCGTGTTCTAAATGATTCTGATGAAAGTTATATTATATGTAGAAATAAAAAAGAACATCAACTTCAAAATACGTTAGCTTTATTTATTTAATTCGGGTTACAAGTTGCTCGTAAATCATCCTACGTAGGTACCTTCATGTAGTTTATTAATCCGTTTGTTATAACGAGGCGTGTGCTCGATTGGGCACACGTTCATTCTGTGTGATGTGATTAACTGACTCCCTCAACAATGTTCAATCAGCTGGTATAGCCCGCTTACTGTAAGTTAGGTTTGAAATGTCATATTGAATTGTAATGAACCGTAGGGTTCGTTTTTGTCTGATAAAATCATCTTTGAACGACACTATAAGTAGGGTATTATTACGTCTATACCTAAAGGTCCCTTAATAAATAAAAATTTAGGTCATGTATCTTCCATGTACAGACAGCGATCGGTTACGATTATTTCTAAATATAACTGTGCGCAGAATTGACAAAATATCTCAGTGTTATTCATAGAAAAGGAGTTTATAATTTCCAACTCGGCAAATTTAATTCAACAGGTGGGAAATTAAGGGCCTTTGATATTAAATAATTCTACTAAATTACTTTATTACTTGGAACTCCTGTTTGGGTATTCGCTCAGGTCGCGGAAGACTTTTCTCAAGGAAAAATGTAAAATTCCGTCCCTTTTATTCAGAACCAATCATCCAGATATTTATACATAAATATAGTTTCATTTTTTGTCAACTTCATGTTAATACCTAATAATTATTTTTTATACATACGTAAGTACTACAAGATATTCTAGCGATTACGGTAGAGTCGAGTAGACCTGTACATATTGAATGGTTGATCATGAGGAAAACACGTTGTATCTTGAAAGGAAAAGAACAAAAAAGTAGGAGAATAAAAAGGGTGTAAGAGGTAAGATAAGTAGATAGCATTTTAAGATTGAAAGTAGATCACAAACACATTGCTGCATCAGAAGATGTAGCCCTCAATTCGTAATTTTTCCTGATTCAGGTGTCGTATTTGTTTCGTATTAATCTTTATCATTAAATAGTAAGTTGTTATATGAAGTAGGTATATAGGTATGCCAATTGTTGGAAATTCGTTCGTTGATCGACGATATAAATAAATTCTAATCCTGCAATAAAAATTGATACCCATAACTATTTTAAAATATTTTTTCGCTATAACTGTTGTAATGGTTAGGTACTTAATATCAAGAGACCCCCGCTCACTACGCATTTCATTTTCATAAAAGAAAATCGCTTGCCTCCCTCAAAGTTCCTTAGATCCCTCCCTCGACCCAAAAGTAGACCCTACAAAAAAGTGCGGAGTTCGATCTCTCAGTTCAAGACGATAAATTTATTTAATAGGCGACTTTCAAAGCTTTAAATTATCGTTGGAATATTAAAGCAAGCAGTTCTTAAGTTTTGGAACAGTTTGAGTCAAGCATATTTCATTATTATTTTTGCTAACATTAACGATATTTTACATGTTATTTTATTAACCAACGCAAAAAAGGGGTGTTTAAGACCTGTCTGTCAGTATGTCTATGGCACTATAGCTCCTGAATCAATGAACCTTTTTGAGTGCGATTTTTTAAGATTATTAACTCTTTCAAAATGATGTTAGGTACGGCTTAGCATAAAATTGAAATTAGTAGTTAAAACCGTATTTAACGATTAAGGCTGCACTGCATTTTGACTTAGTTTCCATTACTGAAAGTAATTTAAAATTGTTCTCAATATTTATGTAATAATTTTAATAAATAAAACTTATAATTGCGTTAATAAATAAAACCCAATAATAGTTTCAATCGTTTCATGGTTCATACCAAATTGGACAACGAACACCAATTATGGGGATTTGCTCACTTTACACACTATTGATATTGGTCCTATAGCGCACTGGGATTTTACATTATGCTGGGTTCAATTGTCAATCAGAGCATTAGGTATTTGCAACAAATAGAACATTCATTTTCACAACCCCGAACTGTATGTATTTTAGTAAGCAAAACTCTGAGCTTAGCCTCCCCGCTAGCACAGTCAGACAGAAAACTCTGAGATATCTAAAGTAGATTTCCCCCCCCCAAAAAAAGGACAAACTACAACGATTTACAGTTACGATGTTTTCCTAGACTAAAAGGCGTCATGACGATTCAAAGCAACATAAAATTAATCCGTGAAAATATTCCGAACATTTGTATATTGGTGAAAAAAAATTGTTAGACAACCATCATAAACTGTTTCAACACTTTGATTTTTTTGGGCTTCTTAAGATAAATGCTTACAGCGAAATGGAATGTTAGCGTTCTTTGTCATCAATTCCTATTCTATTTTTGAAATAGTTTGGAGTAGTCTGTTTATGTGCGGTTGTGCGGTCTACGTTTCACATTCTATTTTGGGTATATTTTTCTTCTTTATACTATTACTTGGTATTGTATTGTGTGTGTAATCCAAACTCAAATGTTTCGTTAATCCTACTTCCTATCCTACTATACTACTAATATTATAAATGCGAAAGTTTGTAAGGATGTATGTGAGTGAGTGAGTGTGTGTGTGGGTTTTTTACTCTTTCACGCAAAAACTACTGAACGGATTTTCATGAAACTTAGCAGTAATATAGCTTAGACATCGGAATAACAAAATTTGTTAAAATTTAATAGAGATTTTTGAAGGGACTGGTTCCCCGAAGCGAAGCGAGGGCGGATTTACTAGTAGTCTAATAAAATTCTTTTTCCGACCTATCTCAGGAATACATTTAGATAAGCGCTAACGCAGTAGGATTGATAATACTTTCGTCAAATTTTATTAATGGCTGTTTTTATGTTCACGCTAGAAAAAACTGGTTTTGCTTTTCTGTGTCACAGGTGCTGTGCCGACTGCTACATATTCCAGTTTTATTTTATATTCAAATGCTATCAAATAGCTGTGGGTCACGACTTGATGCACGAACTTCACGTAAACTTTAATGTATGATGCTTTTTGGATTTTTAAATTATCTATAGTCATGAGAACACGTCCTACGTTGAACTGTAGACTTTCATTTCCGTTCTTTGGATTAGAAATATGGGACGAACGACGTCGAACGAGCGGGTAATAATGCATCCACTATCATAGATTGGAAAAGCGACACAGTAACATACGTAGCACATATACCAGAGATGAATATCTATGGAAGAGCATCCATATTGTGTCATAGATGATACAATAAAGCAAGTAGGTCATCGTTGCTATTATAGATTATGTTTCATCGATAAAATTATTATTTATAAGAAAGGTGTGGTCACGCCTCCACAATGGTAATGGAATACATTTCTTAATTAAAACATTTATAAGTTTTTAAATTGAATTAAAAATTTAACATTACGAGATGCGCGTAGTGATGTGTTTACGTTTCTTCATAATTATCATAATCGAACAATAGCGAGCTTTAGGGTTTATGTAAGTACCAATGATGTTTTAAATATCTAGATTGAGCGTCGCCCTACAATGAAAACAAAAAAAACAAGGCAACATTATCAAGCATGTGTCAGCCGATGCTTTTCGCGTTCATTTATTGTCTACTAGCGACCCGCCCCGGCTTCGCACGGGTGCAATGCTGATACTAAATACACTTTATAGGCACGCTGCCGCTGCCCCGGCCAGCCAGTACCGCCGCAAGCGCTACGTCCCGCAATTTTAAATCTGTAATATCTTCGAAAATATTCATTTAAATCCTGTGCTGTAAAGGACTATATAGATCTATATTAAATCAACAATGTATTTAAGCTATTTAATTGGATAAGGATTAATGCTGTATTGGTTAAAATCGCTTCGAAAATTAGCCATTATTTGTCGTAAAAAGTAAATGACAAAAAAATGTTATTGTGGGATATCCATAAGAGATAGACATATACCATCGCGGAGTTTTCTGTAGACCTTTTCAATGTGTACAAATATTTAGTACATTATTTTGATAAATCTCGTAGGGTTCAGCCTGCGTTTGCAATGTAAGCGGAAAAAAATTGATAATTAACGACATCACATTAGAAACCTCAAAAATAAAAGTATTTCTCCACTATTTAATGGATGTTATTATACATATAAACCTTCCTCTTGAATCACTCTATCTATTAAAAATCCGCATCAAAATCCGTTGCGTAGTTTTAAAGATTTAAGGACACAAAGGGACATAGGGACAGAGAAAGCGACTTTGTTTTATACTATGTAGTGATGTGTGCGTAATCTGTGTATCATTACGATATAAAAATTGTGGCTTACATTTTTTTAGCCACAATTTTTTGACACGTTTTCGCGGATTCGATGTTCCATCTAGATATTTAAAACATCAATGATAAGTACCTATATGTTGTCGGATCATAAAGTAAAGTTATTCAACATCGTTTTATTAAACAAGTTAGTAGAACTAAATAAATTTTTAGGAGGTGTTGTGTTTTGCATAGTATAAACTACTTTCAACTTTCTTATACATTGCTTTAGGAATACCTACACAAATTAACAAAACTAATCGTGGAGTCAACAAAATTGGAATTAACACACTAAGGCAAGGCGGTCTAATACTGTGTCCGTCAATAATAGCGGTGCGACCTAATGACGCGGAAGCTCTACCTCCTTCCCGGTATTACCTAATAACGGAAGCCCTGTACTGACTCGCTTACCTGCAAGTTGGCCAAGTACCCTTTGGTAGACGAATGGAGATGTCGAGTATCCTATTAATTAATAACTTCCATAAAAATATCTATTATCTAATCTAATCAATCTTCCTTTAATTTTATTACATCGGGCACCTTCTATTTTGCCTAAAACCAAAAACCATGCCCACCTTATTTTAACAAAACGATGGAGTCTCTCACTGACCATCTATTAATCATTCCAATTTCCATTTATTTTTAAATACAAATATTGCCACTATCTGTAATAAAATCTTATAGGTATAGTATAGAGATAATCAAATAACATAATTTTATGTGGGTGTTATTGTGTTTATGCATGTAGGTAGTTATACACTGTTTCAAAATATGTTTGATATTATGATCAAAATATTTAATTTTCCTAGTAGTATTGCGATATTATTTCATATCTTATCGGGTTTATTTTTAACTATTTAAAATCCACATTCGTAAAAATTTTATACTTCTCAAACAAAGTTATTTTTGTACCTACAGACAAAAAATAAATTAATAAATTCTACTAGAAATTGTCGTAAACCAACTTTTTCCTATAAAACAATTTTGTTACTTTGAAGGTTGTAATGGATAGCGAAACGTAGTAGGACTTGGGCGTCCCATTTATTATTGTCAGTGAAATGTCCTTGTAAGACAAGAATATCTCAGAAGGACAATTTGCAGGATCTACCTGCATTACTATACCACCTACCTATAAGCAGAAATAATGACCAGATTAGACCAGCTCAAATATAAGCCACTTAATATGTCAATAAATGAATAAATTAATATAATTTCAAAATAGATAAGCAGAGATAATTTGAAAACTACCCGTCAGATGTCGCTCAAATATACACGAGACCAGACGAGTAGCATCAGCATTAGAGTAAAAAAATAATTATAAAAATCGGGACATCCTATTAAACTTATATGATACCGACCATAAATTATACCTGATTAATAAATCAATCACTAAGACATTAACATAAAAAGTCAAACACCCGTAATCCATCCAGTCCATCCTTATGATACTGTAATCCATGTTTTTGTGAACTTATTTCTTTTGCTAAAGTGCTATAAAATAATTTAAGGTTATTTATAATTTAAACTTGAGTAACCGGCCGAGGGACATTCCATCCCTGCCCTTTAGATTAGCAACGCTAGTCCGGGCTTACTATTCTATTAGTATTAATAATGTTGAATTACCTACTTAGTTATTAATTGATAACTGTTTCACCAAATACATAAATATCATTATTTTGTTCTCTGTAAAATAGGTGCCAGTAGTCGATAATAAGGTTAATTAAAAAAAACATTTGGCTAGAATATCAGGATTCACTATTTTCAGAAGATGCACTGAAGATAAAGCCAACTAAGTCTAAGTTACATTTACGCAAAAGAGGTTCCGTACCAATATACCTACTGCACGTATTTATGATGGAAGAAAACATGATTCTTGGGGACTCTTTCATGGTAAAATGGTTTTTTATTTTAAAATTTGTTGCAATAGTACATTTTTGACATGTATTTATTGTCTATCTATTACAACTCAAGAGATAAACACCCTCAGACAAAAAACAGAAAGACGAATAGCGAAAACTAAGTAATCCGGTCGGAAAAAAACATCTATCCACTATATTCACTATACTAAATAATAATTTGTGTGCGTTAGAATTGAATTGGGTGGCTTTACCTAAGCCCGCGTGTGCTACGTATGAGCCGCGAGAGCGGTATTAATTGGATGTAATGTATTCGGGGCTCCATGGCCCAGGTGCATTGGCCGCGGTGACATTTAATTAAATTGACTCGTGGCCGCCGCGAAACGCTGACCCGCCGTGCGTCGGCTACAATCCTTTTAATACCTTTTATTCCGTGCAGCAATAATGTTGTTTATTCCTAGTTCTACTTCATGTGTCTGAGTGGGGTGTTTGAGAACGTATACGTAAATTGCGTTGAGTGTACGCCACATATACCTACACAAATAGTGTATTTTGTTGATGATGATGAGTGTTCAGGTTTATAAAAGCAAAAGAATTTTTTTCATTTACTCAATGTCGGGACAATACTTCTACACCCGAACTTTGTTTTGTAATAATCTTTCACAAAACAATTCATACTATCATATGTATACTACCAATGTAGCATATTTTTCTATGGTGCGTTTAGAGCCTATTTCTCTATGAGGGATGGGCATCCCCCTTTACTTTTCTCATAAAAATGAAAGTGAGATAATATAAATGGATATTGTGATATTTATCTTCTAAAGGGATAAAATGATGGATGTATTTATTTGAAAATCAGTTAAAAGTTCAAACATGCAGAACAAGCTGTGAGCAACAGCTAGTTTATTTGTAACAAGTATTATTTACTGATATACCTACTCGTAATTATTGCGAATACTGTAAAATACAAAACAATAATGACAACTAATTGGCCCAATTGGTAAAGGCCAAGTGTCTGCCAGACTCCTTGCCAAGCGACGTATCCTGGATTCGATTCGGGTCGTTTTTGTTTATACCTTACCAGTGTGTGTTATTATGATCCCACGGGAATGCATCACCATGAATAAATATCCTGCATCCCAGTCCAGATCATGGTCTACCCATGTGCCAAATTGTATCACAATCTGATAAGAATAGTTATTATGAGTATTAATATCTCTTCTACTCCCTTTTCACCCGTAAAGGGATAATTTCCAAGATAAATTTCTTTACTAAGTTAAGAGTTAAGACTTTAAATACAAAAATTCGTCAGAAAACTTCAATGGACGACTAACAGTTTCTATCCATTCAGGCAAGTACGCATATACACGATCTCAAAGTGATCCTTTTACATTTTGTACGCATCATTTGGTTTCTCATTGAGAGAAACAGGATGATTCATCGTCAATACATTTACCGTAAAGGAGCTTGGTGAATTAGTATCCAGACGGCATGTGGTATTTGCATGGTCTAAGTCTAAGCTCTATTAAAATGTCCCACTTCCTCATTCACATTGCCTATACATTCATTAGATTCAATACAAGGTAAGGTGTTGGTTGTATAATTTACTGTAACAGAACTTGTAGTTACACGCATCATTTGGTTTCTTATTAAGCGAAACTTGAGAATCATTCACCGTCAATCCATTTTACACGAGATTGCTAAAATATAAAATAGGTTTAGAATAAAACATAGTGTTTAAAAACATAAAATCCACTTGAATATCTACAAGTAATAAAATGAGAAGATCATCAACGTAGTCGAAATCAATTACATCGGGGATGACTCAAAAAATTATCCTCAGGCGTCGCTCAAACTTAAACAGAATAATTAAGTTATGAGGGTTACATCGATACAACTTTTTGAAGTTGGTTAAAAATTCATTGAGCATAGTTCCTTGGTGTGTTAATTTTGCGGAGTCTCTACAAAAATGTCCCACTTCTGCACATTGCTTAGCCTATGTTATAATACGCTACAAGGTGCGAGCCTGCGAGTATTATAATGTACGTGTAATGTAACAGAACTTGTAGTTGTCAGCGTTCGGAGGCGGTGCGCGGGCGCAGAGTACAGAAAGCAGACGCATTCTCGTCATGAGCGGGCAGGGTCAACGGTCGAATGGTGCGCCTGGGAACCAAAGATAAATATTTGAATTTCAACACTTAATACATATGCTTAGCAAATTGAATATGAAGTGGTCTGGCCGCCGCTAATGTTTACGGTGAGTGAGGATTGTGGGTCGCGCTTCCTGATTTTTCGTTCGTTCGACTACCATGCGTGGTGTTATTAAGACAAAACTCGTTAGAATAATTATTTTTTTTATTACGTCACAGCGCGGCTACAATAAAGAAGTAAATGATCGATGTCTCATTATGAAATCTCATCATCTCTGTATGAAAAATTTGAAAAAACGAATGCAATAAATCATATAAAAATGATTTTTAGAATTTCGCTAAATGGGTAGGTTTGTCATTTTGTTTGTGTGTTTGTTCTTACTAATCCCGTACTATGACTTGATCGATTTGTATACCGTTTTTGTACAAAACATAGGCAAATATCAGTGATTCATTAGAAAAATAATATTTCTTTACTCTTAATGACATGTTTGAAATACCATGCCATTAGTCACAATGTTTCAATGAACTTGAATAGGATTCATGAATAGATTCATGCGAGTGTTTTCATGTGCTTCCTTTTAATAAAAGGAATTTGAAGTAGGCTTTGAATATTGAGTGAGGCGTATCGGATACATTGCGGCGGATCAAAACATGTTATAATGATAATTTTCCGGTCATAAATATTAATACAACATTCTTTAACGGACGCTGGATTTATAGGACCGGCGCGTAAGTCTTAAAACTGGCGTTTTTATTTCCCTACATAACTTACACAAGGTACCAACTTACTACCTATAATATTTTTAGAAAATACGCAGTTTGTTAATAAAAGCAAGCCATTTAAATTAACTTCTTAAAATAAATAAAAAGCTAAGCTAAGCTACAACCCTCTAATGGCCCACTACTGAGCACGGGTCTCTCCTCATTACTAAGGAGGCCTAGAGCATACTCCACCACGCTGCTCCAATGCGGATTGGTGGAGGGGTTAGTGGCCAACCCAGTGTCGAAAGTTTTCAAGCCGCCCGAAGGCCTCCGACATGGCTTAACGACTGCTATCAATCGATAACAACCGGGACCGACGGCTTTACGTGCCCTCCGAAGCACGGAAGCGCTCAAGATATTTTGCCACTAGCGGTCACCCATCCGACTACCGACCGCAACTGTTGTTGCTTAACTTTGTCGATCGCTTAGGATTGACGCAAGCCGCCGGGCTATGAGCGCTTCAAATAAATATTAAATATTAAAATAAATATTAAATAACATTTCAAACATTTATGCAGCTGAGTGATTTATATACTTACGTATGTTACTAATAGGTAAAGGTAGTTTGGTACTTTATATTTATTTGCATAGATACAATATTAATGAATGATTTGGTTAAGCCGTAGGTATAAAGTAAATTGAGAATATTTAACTTATCAAAAGGTTCCCGTTTTACCCTCTAAAATAACGGTTTAACTAGAACTAGTTTACGTCTACGTTACGTCTGTCATTGGGTCTCCAAACTTTATAACACGTGTATCAAATTACAACTTCTTTCTTCAGAAAATTTAGGCATCTACAAAGTTCTTGAACGGCAAAATTTAATAGGTTGTAGTAAAATGGCAAACATGTTATAAAATTCTTATCAAGATTCTGTTTTCATTAGTTGTAAAAACTATTATCAAAGCAAGTGGTTAAAATGAGCAAATTATACAAATATATATGCGACAATGTTCTAATCAACATTACATTACAATCAGTGTATAGAAAATTTTGCATTTACTCGAATCTATTGTAAGGAAACGCCACTTACGTACTATTGTGTGAATACCGATTACATTATGATAATAACGGGAGGAAGGCATGCATTACAATGGACTTGCATATGAAATTATCCTGCGTCTGCTCATAGAGGTACCGTTCCATATCGGATAGGGTTCGTTGGAAGCACGATGTGACATAAATCGATTCACTATTGTCTTAGTAATAGGGTTTTGTCGCAGACTTGTTAACGTTGTTCCGTCTTCTTTGAAAGAAAGGAACCTTTAATAGGTGGTACAACGCAGAGTTAGCCCGGGGGTATCCGTATCACAAGGTCCTAAACGCAAATTGATCTATTAGCAAAATGACCTTTGAGCAGAATGGTCCGCCACCAGCTACATCGTACCTAATCATTGTTAAAACTGTTTGCTGATTCATCCAGTTACAAATGTTTATAGATGAATTTCTTATTCGTCGAGGGTAGCAACACATTTGTGATGGAATTAGATTAACATTAATATTTTTTATGGATTGCAGCCAAAGGGCGGTGCTGATACTCGGTTGTTTCTATCATTCCATGCAAAAAAACCGTTTCAAAATTGTGCGATGTCGCTAAGTTTACCACTTGATACAGAATGAATTCTTACGCACTTATAGTGAGGCCGCGTTGAGAATGCATTCCTGACACATGTCAATTCGTCATGACTAGTGATGTACAATAAATAACATTATGCGTTGTAACAAATAACAATAACAATATGCATTCATTATGCATAAAATTTATTCAATTTATATGTTGTTATTTTTTATAGGCATTATATTTCAATATATTCAATAAATATTCGTTATGTAAATAAAATTTTAATGAATCAATTAATTGAATTGAATCATAATTTCTGAATGTAATCAAGAGAAAAAAATAAAAATGTTTTATTTATTTATTTTATTTTTATTTGATTCATCTGAGTGATATTATAACACAAATTTTCGTAAGCTTTGTTTGGGCGTACCTTTATTATAATAATATTATTAACTTTATTGAATACTTAGTACATTATATAATATATTATAAAATTATAACGTTTTATTTTATATTTTACTGACATTGTATTAAGATTACAAAAATATTCGATTACATTATGTCACATCACTACAAAAACAAAAAGTTGATATAACATGGATATAACCTTGAAAGAGTGCCGTTTGACGTGGTTTTACTTTTAAAAGGTATTGTTTTTATATTTGTTATTTAAGTAATTGTAATAATTTTAGCCCAAGATTAAGACATTTATTGTAAGTAGGCATAATTTTTCGATTTAATTTTTGATTTTAATGTTATCAATCGTTAATAAGGCAATTAAAAGATATGAAAAAATTGTCAATTAATTGTACGCCAGTTCAAAGTTAAATCGCCCAGACGATCTTGATCTATCAGGAACGCATTCTTAACGCGGCCTCACTATAGTAGGGTTTTCTGTGTTGTTGGTGGCGTACACAACAAAAGTGAAACATTTCTACCACTCACGACTCTAGAACTAATTCCGTTCAACAAATCATTATTCTGTTCCATAAAGTCTGTCTGGGCCCAGGGAATCATACGAATAAAAGCCGGGCCGCTTCGATTCGCAGGCAGATTCACTACTCGGGCTACGGGAACGTCTTTAAAATAAAATAATTATAGTGCAAAGCTGTGCATAACATAAAAATTCAATGTGCTTCTAAGTAAACTAACTTCCCAAAACTGTTTTCGAAGACGGTTGCAAAGCAACATTGGCTTGTCTAGACGTCTCCGCAAGCCTCACATATGAAAAACTTCATTAGGCTACATTATTATCATTGCGTTGAAGCAGGCATTTTTGACCGCAAAGGTTTCCTCCCCCTTCCACCCTTGTACGGGTTTTGTCCCAATTGTGGTGGGGTCCAACTTGTACGGGAATGTAATAAATGTTATTATCTTGGATCGGCATGCGACGAGCGCGTTGGCTCACGCGAACCTAATATTATGACTTGGAAGTCTTACTCGTAAAATTACTTGATAATTAAACGTGACTCTAACATTTTTGTGCCTTTTAGGTAAAGTAAATAACGTTTATCGGCAAATGAATGAAGAAATAAATATGCCTCCATCTTTTACAAGTCGGATATTTCAAAAACGTTACGCTGGGGTGTTGTTAGTTAAGGAAGTGTGAGTTTGAAGCGGACGTATACAAATATTGTCTCGAGTTGTAAATGCCTTCGAATGGCTACAACCCATTAGTGGCCCACTACTGAGCACGGGTCTCTCCTCATTATTGAGGCCTTTTTTTTTGTTATCGAGGGGGAAAACTTCAAAAAGGTACCCGGTGCCGTGGGAGCGACACAGGGTTATGTGGGATTTTTACCCACTAAAACCCCGCCGGTGGCCTACCGCAGCGCTTGTGGAGAACTCCGGGATCTCCAAAGGAACACAACCGGAGTCCTCCGAGATTATTGAGGAGGCCTAGAGCATACTCCACCACGATGCTCCAATACGGATTGACGGAGGCGTTAGTGGCCAACCCACTGTCGAAAGTTTTCAAGCCGCCCGAAGGCCTTCCGACATGGCTTAACGACTGTTATCTATCGATATCTACCGGGACCGACGGCTTTACGTGCCCTCCAAAGCACGGAAGCGCTCAAGAAATTTTTGCCACTAGCGGTCACCCATCCAACTACCGACCGTGCCCGCTGTTGCTTAACTTTGTCGATCACTTGGAATCGGCGCAAGCCGCCGGGCTATGAGCGCTTCGCCTTCAAATGTAAAGCTATAAAATAAGTCTTCTACGTAACCAAATATTTGTACTATACTACTTCATTTAGGTACATTGCATTGTGATAGGTACATTAGCAACTTTACTGAATATTGAAGAAACAAAGTTGTAGCAAAGTTGAATACACTTTTGTACATACATATCAGTAGGTATACCTACTCTTTTGTACAACTTTTACGTAATAATGCTACATACGGTACGTCAGATCGCGCACTCTACGTTTTAAGGCAGTCTTTGAGACAATACAGTGTAGAATTGAATGTAGCGAGACGAAAGACTTATGTAGATCCCGTCGCCTGAAGTATAATATGTACACCTCCTCTGGATTCTTCATTCGCCGTCACTTTCGTACTCTTCATGACTTTATTATTTCACGTGAAGAGGACTGGTGTAACTTTTTCTGTTTTATTTCTCGTTTAATATCAACATACTTATAACATCCTATCGGACGTATACTTTTGTTTTGTTGTATCTACCTATAAGAGGTATTGTTATAGATTTATTTAAGAAATGATATATCAATGTATGACATCTTATTGTCTGGCTATATATTATTCCTAACTTGCTTTTCGCATTACACGTACATATATGTAGTCTCTGTATAAAATTTTATTCTAGTACGTGTTCTACAATCTAGCGCCGGACTTGGGATAAGGTAATCTTTTTCAATCCTATATTGCTGTGTTCTTTTGTAAGTTTATTTGAATGTACACTCAAAGGCAAGTAGATTAGTATTTTCATGTAAGTTTTAGTGTCTGTATACATGTTATTAAGGTTTTATATCAGATAGGTATTTATTTAGTCTCTGTAATGTACAACTCAACACAATACCAGTGTACCTACTTCTGTACAAAGAATATGAATAGGTGACAAAGAAAAAAAAACTATTAGGTACATCGATAACATAGTGAGAACAATTTTAATAGTTTAAACTTAAATTCAGTGACAATAAAACTGTCGATATTTCAAACTTGAAGCCTTTGGGATTCACGCTTTCATATAAATCGTGTTTTTGTATGAAATAAATATAAATCTTCACGCTAACGCGTTTTGAAGTGCCTCTTCTCGGCGCTCAGTGTTCGGCTGCTCGCTCACCCAATCGATAGGACTCGTGTTGTTCCAGCCAACCATTATAATAGTTGGAGTGGACGATGATTTAACATAAATACTCAGGGAATATTAACGTTGAAATAGTCGTTTACTATGAACTAATCTCTCTGTAGGTAAATATGTGATTATTAATTTTCTATTGCAATAGGTTCAAAAAGTGACCAGCGTCTGTGGAAACTTGGGGTGTTTTCTCGAGAAGACGGCAATTAATATGTTAGATAATTTTACATTGCATTAAGAGAAGGACTGTATCTTCTACATAGTCTTGGAAGAAGCACAATTGGCTGAAAGGATTTGTTATTTTATCAATGGTAGTTAGTTACTACCATTGAATTTGTTACCCGTTATTATCTCTACTTACATGACTCTACCTCTGTCTTTATAAACGCATTTTGTAATTATACACACCTATGTATGTAGATGTATATACCTACCTACATCTAGAAAACTATACTCTAGTTAATGACTTCGGACTTTTATTATAACTTTGATAAAATGATTACATCATTGTCGATTATACCAATAAACCCAATAAAGATGTACCTACTCCTTATTTCTGGAACAATTTGTCTTACTATCTAATCGGTTTTGTATCAATTACTCAGTAAACTTACCTAACAAATTGAAACTAAATATAATTAATTTAGCAGCCGTTAATACGAGTCATTTATTTACACACGACGTCGAGTGTCTACAATCAATTACGAGACATTTCGCAGTCTTGTTTGGCCAAGATAAATTGTTTCGTCAGTTACTTAACGTCTTCAAAGCATAGAATAAGTGACGTTACCTAACGCGTTTTCAAGTGGCTCTTGAATTCGCTGCGATTCGGTCACCAATCGACTGGGTCCGTGTTGTTTCAGGCAAGAGTTATTATTCAAGTGCACTACGGAAACTCAGTGAGAAGCGGTACCTTGAGATGTATGCATTGTTATTTAAAGGAACTCCTAAATGCACTTTAGGAATTTGCTCAACTGTGATTTATGTCTTGTATTTCCTTTCTTGCAAGTGGAATGTTTCATTGTAATGTATTCTGTAGTGTCTGTTTGTGCCGTCCAACTGCAAAATTTAATATGAATTACGGTTGACCTTCTCATTATTTGCTTTTATCAAAGACGTGTCATGTTAAATTTAAGTGTAAAGAGGAACAGCAAATTGCTTAACTGAAGATTATAAACTATAAAGGTATTATATTAATTGAATGTATTCAGAATAGAGAGCTCAATAAGGTCACAAACAGACAAAAATGTTACCTATTAAAAAATTCATTTACATAATTGTCTTATCTCCAAAGGAGATGTTTCAAAATGTATGGAGCCCCGGCCACCTCTTTGTACACCATACTCAAAAATGGAGAAACACAACTAAAACAGTTTTCAATCATCCAATTCCTTTAAATTGCTTTAGTTTTGTGGTATAACACAAAAATGTACACTTAAAATTGCAACACAAAAACAAAAGTCTGTCATGGCGGTAAGCTGTCATCACGTCATGATGTTGGTTAATTTGATAGAAGTTTGACATAATGTATGTACCTACAATTCTGTCATTTAAAGTGACAGTAGACAGTTCGCGATCTATGGTCAATGACAACTTGGCAAGAAGTCATGTTGAAAATTGATAAAAATAAATTATAAATACAAAATTTGTACCAGAAAAGTATGCATTTAAGCAATTTATCTTTATTTTTCCCAAATTCCATGAATTTTTCTCGATTTTTCGAGGTACTGTACATATTGTGGGCCGGATTTGAAACATCTCCTTTACATTTTCATAAAAATGTTATGAAATTAATCCATTTCCAAATACCCTAGTATTCTTTTTCTTGTTTTATGCAATACAAAGTATGTCCGTAAGCTTCAGAGCTTGATGCTCGGTCACCCAATCGATATCGTCCGTGTTGGCTCCGAAGAGGTGCGTTATTGTCCGGCGCAGCCACGACAACACCACTGTAAACTAGTTTGTCGGACTAATTAGAATCGCCGGTGCGAATTTGTTGGCATTGTGGTAAAGCTTTAACCAAGCAATTTAATTTCATGGCAACATTCCTAACAATTTTCGCCGTTCCTCCTCTTCCTTTGAGAGAAACTCGATAAATAGGTTAATTGGATCGTAGTTGCGTTTTACGAACACATTGATAAAAATATACGTATTTGATTGAGTAATTTATCGTCGGTTAAAACAGGAATATTTAGGTATCTATATATATAAAACTCAAAGGTGACTGACTGACTGACTGACTGACTGACTGACTTATATAGTGATCTATCAACGCACAGCCCAAACCACTGAACGGATCGGGCTGAAATTTGGCATGCAGGTAGATATTATGACGTAGACAACCGCTAAGAAAGGATTTTGATCAATTCTACCCCCAAGGGGATAAAATAGGGGATGAAAGTTTATGATTTTCGACTGATTGAACTGAACGTACAGCCCAAACCACTGGACGGATCGAGCTGAAACTTGGCATGCAGGTAGATGTTATGACGTAGACATCCGCTAAGAAAGGATTTTGATCAATTCAACCCCTAAGGGGATAAAATAAGGGATGAAAGTTTGTGATTTTCGACTGATTGAACTGAACGCACAGCCCAAACCACTGGATGGATCGGGTTGAAATTTGGCATGTAGGTTGATGTTATAACGTAGGCATCCGCTTTTGATCAATTAACCCCCTTTCGACTGATTTAACTGAAATTAAAGATTGGAGCTACTATGATAAAGACGTCCGCTTAGACGATTTTGATAAATTCAACCCCCCTTGGGATAAAATAAGGGATGATGGAGGATGTAAATGTATTAGTTTGAACCTATCAGTACCTAATGGAACGAAACGGGGGTGAAAAATTGAATGGGACTTAATACAATTTTCAAGATAGAAAGCTGAAAATTGGTAAACATAGCTACTCTTCATTTTAAATAAAAATACACTAATAAGTTTTTGTCGAAAGTACCCTCCAACCAGTAAAAAACCGGGTGAAATTTGTTTGGTATTTTTAGTACTTTCTGAGTTAGGGACAATAATGTCCAATGAGTAATGTCCAGTCTTTTTGTTAAGATTAAAAAATATGTGCTTCAATATTTTTTAAAATCACCCCTAAACTTCAAAATATATGGGGTTAAAATTAAATAGAGATTTAACCCTCCACATATTTATACGGGATGTGAAATTTGATTAGGACATTTCCACGGGATCGTGAAGTGCAAATTCATGAAAAATAACTTTCCCTGATTAAGTTATGCTAAAGATGTTTAACTGAAGTTGTTACTAAAATTTCAGCCTGAAAAAATAGTATTTGTAAATAAGTCCAAAGAAAAAGCGCTCTCGAGTTCAGGAAAAATGCGCGATATAACCAAATTTGACGCGGGCAAAGCCGCGGGCGGAAAGCTAGTCCATCCATATAGTCAATCATTATTGATGGTTGTGAATTGAGGTGTTTTCTCAGGCGTTTTATTATTTTCGCTTGTAACTTGTGAACTTGCTAATTTGCGACACATCGTAAACGCTTTTGGGTTAAAAAGTCTATCTTAGAAAACCTCCAATTATAAATTCAATTTTCAAATTAAAATCAACAATTTTTCAAACCCACAAATAATAATTGCGATTAATAATTTCTTTGAAGTTTAATTGTTACTGTCCTTTGATTTTAAAGAGGTAGGTTTCATTAAATCTATTGTTATAAAAGCCTTTCTGTTTTATTTGAACAGATGAATATGGCGAGAAGTATTTGAATGTTTGCAAGAATTTAATTTTGTAACACGATACTCAATCATTTACGCACGGGCTCGAATACTTTCCCGCTCGCACACCGACTACCTATCGCATACAGCAGAGGATTTACGAACGTGACCCGAGCGCCTCCGAGAGCATCCGAAGATTTAGTATATAAGACGCGGAGCCCGCCGCGATCATCATTCACTTAGCTGCCTTAGCTAGCAGCCCAACTGGAGCGATAGCCCCTGCAGTCCTCCGGAAGGGTTGAGTTCACGGCCAACGGGTGCGATAGCCACTTGCAGTCCACCCTTACGCTGTTAGTTTGTCTATAGGGTACGAGTGCGATAGCCGCTGCAGTCCACTCCGATCCCTTGTAGGTAGCCTAGGGTTTAAGTATAAGTACTGATATTGTAACAAACTGCTCTTCTAACAATACATTGTTTGGATGTCAATGGCGTTTCACTATACCACCCTTCAGTGGCGCCCAACGTAAAATACCTAATAGGTACCTAAACAAGTCGACGGCGTTACACTGTACTACCCTTCAGTGGCGCCCAACGTAAAATAATACCTAAAGAGGTCCATGGCGTTACACTGTACCACCCTTCAGTGGCGCCCAACGTAAAATAATACCTAAACAGGTCAATGGCGTTACACTGTACTACCCTTCAGTGGCGCTCAACGTAAAAAAATAATAGGTACCTAAACAAGTCAAAGGCGTTACGCTATAATACCCTTCAGTGACGCCCAACGTGAAATAGTACCTAAAACATGTCAGGAAATAGCAACAACAATTCCGATTACGAAGATTCAAGGATAGATGAAAAAAAAGTCATGACGTCCGAGGAGCAGCTTTGGTGCAGGGGGAGGGGCCAGATGAGCATCCTATAGAATATGCCAGCCGTCTCCTGACACCCGCAGAATGTAACTACACAGTAATAGAAATGGAGCAAATCAGAAAGCGTGGAAGACCAAAGAAACCAGCACCAGCATAGTCCTGGTACTCTTACGGGACGTTAACGAGTACCAGAGGGGGAGATTGTAACACGATACTCAATCATTTACGCACGGGCTCGAATACTTTCCCGCTCGCACACCGACTACCTATCGCATACAGCAGAGGATTTACGAACGTGACCCGAGCGCCTCCGAGAGCATCCGAAGATTTAGTATATAAGACGCGGAGCCCGCCGCGATCATCATTCACTTAGCTGCCTTAGCTAGCAGCCCAACTGGAGCGATAGCCCCTGCAGTCCTCCGGAAGGGTTGAGTTCACGGCCAACGGGTGCGATAGCCACTTGCAGTCCACCCTTACGCTGTTAGTTTGTCTATAGGGTACGAGTGCGATAGCCGCTGCAGTCCACTCCGATCCCTTGTAGGTAGCCTAGGGTTTAAGTATAAGTACTGATATTGTAACAAACTGCTCTTCTAACAATACATTGTTTGGATGTCAATGGCGTTTCACTATACCACCCTTCAATTTTGAAATATTCCACAGAAAATCTTGAAAGGAGTTAAGTTGGGTAGCAAATTGTTTTAACTTTAGAAAGTTGTTACCTATCAATTAAGTGAGCATTTCTAATTAAACTTCGGGCGCTCTTCCTGGCCCGCTTCAGGTCTCTAAAATACAGAGCGTCAACACCGAAATTGAGTTTTTGTACTTTCTTTTTAATACGGGTTAAAAATGTTCCTCGTTTAATTTACTTACTAAGATTAATTCATTAGTAAACATTAATTTTGGCTTGAAAAAGGTTAATGAAATAGGCATGACAAATAGGTATGAAACTTTTAAACTTTTGATCTCTCTCCATTCCATTTTTATTTCGAATAGGTCAGTTAATTTGAAATAGGTATATTTATTCATTGTTCCATGGTCAATCAATACAGACCATGGATACTTATTTTGCGGATAGGCATAATTAAAGAAGAACTACCTATCTGATTGGTACCAGACGACAAGCGCTACCTTTCGAATTAAAAAAATAATTATCGAAATCGGTAACTTGTCGTTTCTTAATTATTCTTATTACAACACAGTATCGTACTGTGACAGCCCTGGCGTACCTCGCTAAACAATAAACAATAGGGGCCATAAACATGCCAGGCGAAACAATAGAACAATGGACGGCCGTCTCGAAAGTACGCACGCGCACGACGCTTCGACCATTACGGCAATAGTCATACGGGCGAAAGTCGGTTGCAAGGTTCTCGAATCTTGTTCGAAGCGGGTCCGGACTTAACAGGAATGTTCTGGATTGCCATGAATGGTGCGTGAGTGGTATAAAAAGGGGCGATCGGTCAAGTGCGGACATTCTAGTTTCGGAAGCGAAACCAGGAAGATACCAGCGATACCTACGAGCGATACCAGTGCGAAGTGAAGTGATTTCTACGAGCGATACAGTGTTCGACGAGTGTGTTTACGAGTACCTACGTGCATAGTGTTGTGGTGTGTACTGTGTACAGTGTGTAATTGTGTATCTACGAGTACAATAAAGTCTTTGTGGTACATTTTGGCATTTTCTCGAACCCCATACTCCTGACACGTAACAGTACGTACCTACCTACGTAGGTAATTTTATTGTAGACTGCCTGCTATAAAATTCAACATGATACTATATTTCAATGGTTCCTCTGACCGCTAAGCCCTGTATTTATTGAAGATTATGCCCCAAAACGTAACTTCCTCGCATAACTTCGACTATCCAATTAACTAATGCGCTTAGGAATTAATTGATTTCGTAACTACGAAATCTTCAGAATTCGTTCACCTACATGATATCATGATGTTTGTAAAACCCTCGCTGTATCACGGTTATTAATATGTTATAATTTATTTTTAGGCCTCCCATCTAAAGTTAATTTGGTAAATTGCACCGTATATCGTAAAATAATTTTGGAAATGATTGCTTAATAACATTAGCTTGAAATGATAGACATAGAGACTGAGGTACCTGCCTATAAGTTGATAGTAAATAAATTATGTATTTACTATTTACTAGCTGGTAGTGTTTGGTTTTTTTGTTTTAACCTATTTATTACATCGTAAGGTTCCGGAACAAAAGTCATTGGGTGGAACATTCAAATTAATAATGTTTCTATATGCAGGTAAATATGCCTACCAAGTGTTTACAAAATTGAGTTGATCCTGTCACTTTGTAATTACAATGGCATAAATATATTAGTAATAAAATTAAATCTAAACACTTATTTAAATTTTAAAATTTTAACTTTTACTTAAATTAAATAACATAAGTACATTATTTAGAATTATGAAACGTGACTAGCAAAAGGGTGAAAACAAGCCTCTGGATTACAAATACCTACAATATTGCGTCGCTGAATTTACGAAGTTACGTAGGTAGCTACACAGTTAGGTGGTATATCTGAAAAAGAAAGTAAATAATTTTATTTTCATCCCACCTATTCGAAAAAGACGACTTGGTTCGGTCTTAAGGGGATCCAAAGTTGGTGTTTTCTATTTAGCGGGCGGGAATGAATTTTCATATAACTTTTCCTGCCCGTTATTTAAATAATAGTCGGGTTAGTCGGGTTAGTCGGGTTAGTCGGTTTAGTCGGTTTAGTCGGTTTAGTCGGTTTAGTCGGTTTAGTCGGTTTAGTCGGTTTAGTCGGTTTAGTCGGTTTAGTCGGTTTAGTCGGTTTAGTCGGTTTAGTCGGTTTAGTCGGTTTAGTCGGTTTAGTCGGTTTAGTCGGTTTAGTCGGTTTAGTCGGTTTAGTCGGTTTAGTCGGTTTAGTCGGTTTAGTCGGTTTAGTCGGTTTAGTCGGTTTAGTCGGTTTAGTCGGTTTAGTCGGTTTAGTCGGTTTAGTCGGTTTAGTCGGTTTAGTCGGTTTAGTCGGTTTAGTCGGTTTAGTCGGTTTAGTCGGTTTAGTCGGTTTAGTCGGTTTAGTCGGTTTAGTCGGTTTAGTCGGTTTAGTCGGTTTAGTCGGTTTAGTCGGTTTAGTCGGTTTAGTCGGTTTAGTCGGTTTAGTCGGTTTAGTCGGTTTAGTCGGTTTAGTCGGTTTAGTCGGTTTAGTCGGTTTAGTCGGTTTAGTCGGTTTAGTCGGTTTAGTCGGTTTAGTCGGTTTAGTCGGTTTAGTCGGTTTAGTCGGTTTAGTCGGTTTAGTCGGTTTAGTCGGTTTAGTCGGTTTAGTCGGTTTAGTCGGTTTAGTCGGTTTAGTCGGTTTAGTCGGTTTAGTCGGTTTAGTCGGTTTAGTCGGTTTAGTCGGTTTAGTCGGTTTAGTCGGTTTAGTCGGTTTAGTCGGTTTAGTCGGTTTAGTCGGTTTAGTCGGTTTAGTCGGTTTAGTCGGTTTAGTCGGTTTAGTCGGTTTAGTCGGTTTAGTCGGTTTAGTCGGTTTAGTCGGTTTAGTCGGTTTAGTCGGTTTAGTCGGTTTAGTCGGTTTAGTCGGTTTAGTCGGTTTAGTCGGTTTAGTCGGTTTAGTCGGTTTAGTCGGTTTAGTCAGTTTAGTGACTGTGACAGTATTATTCCTGAATTTGAGGCGCCTTTTATTTTCTCATAGGGGGGATGAAAAGTAGAGTGTATCACTCGGGAGCAAGTATATTTTTGGCTCGGGCGACGTACTTTGAATCCCTCGCTACGCTCGGGATTCTACTCTAGAATCCCTCACTTCGCTCTGGATTCAAAAAACGCCCTCGCCGAAAAAATATTACTTTGCACCCTTGTCATACAATCTACTATTTCAGTATGCAAAAGTATTCTTGTTATCATAAGAAGCTTAATTCACTTTAAAGTTTTCTCATTGTCTATAAACAAAGAGAGAACAGTCGTATATTTAGTTTTCGTATTCAACTTTTATAGACTTACACGGTAAAGTATCATTTTCATCATAATTATGTCTACTAATATGAGTGCTTGTTTTGAATATGACAAAAGTAAAATAGAAGTTATACAGAAGAAATTTACAACCCACAATGGTAAGCTTCAGACCTCGCTTAGTTAGTCTAGACTTAAGCCTCTCGAGACCCAAGTCTAACAGTATTTAAAATATTAGTGGCAGATGCAGTTACTGTGAATATTATTAAACAAAGTAGTTATTTTGTCTCCGTTTTTTGTCTCTGTTTTACTGAGATACTTATTTTTATACAATGTCACAATTTGTGCTTTTATTTAGGCAGAGGATTTCATAAAGTTTATGTTTGAGTGTCAGTAACGAACAAATGAAAACGTTAAAAAAGTATTGTCTTCATACTGGAGATATTCTACGTTACCGAAGTTATCTTATATTTTACTTCATCCAAAAAGTTCCGCAAAATTAAAAATCAAGAATCCTGAAGACAATACTTACGTGATTGCTAGATATTGTAATATGTAAAATGTAGTGAAATCGTCAAAGAAATCATTAAGGCTACGTCCGCACAGGCAAGCAGGCCAACAGGCGTGCTTAGCGCCTAGAGCCTAATGGGTTTTGTACTCTGGCTACTTGCTAGGATATACGGTGTCCGCACTGAAGGTGGTTTACGTGGTGAGTTGCTAGATGTTTTGGTCATTTGCTTCTCGACGCGTTGACGAGATGTCACTTTCAAAAGTAGCTCTAAAATAGCTGGTACAGAAAATTCATCTTTAAAATATACTATTTCACGGCCTTATCCATCATGTTCGGTTAACAACATAAATAATTCACGGCTAAGTCATGGGGAGTTTGTTCTGTATAAACAATTGCGTAATTTTGATGAAAAGTTTTACGAATATCTGCGTATGACCAGAGAAACATTTTGATCTACTCGTATTTCTCTGTACCTAAGGTTCAAGGAAAATTTACTCATTAAGGGGCTACATCCGAAAATCTAAGATTATTTTTAAAGCTTACTGTCTATATCTCCGATATTTAGATATATGTATCTTCACTATATAATAAACAATCTCATAATAGCAAAACCAGTAAAATGAGAAGTTTCCTCGATAGAAAAAAATTTAAAGTTAGGTCCAAATAGTTTTGGTTTTCAAGTTTACTACAAAAGTTTTAATAATTAGTTGATGAAAATATTTTTGAAACATAGTAAATAATCAAAGCTAAGTTTTCATAAGAATGAAAAACTCAAAAACCGAAACAGTTTTCAAAGAAAAAATTAAAATGCAATTGGCACTACGTCAATAATATTAAAGCTAAAATAAACCATTGCTATCTCACTATTTGCCTTTGTATAAAAGCATTCCATCTCTGCTTTTGAGCTCCGCTCATTCGGTTTTAAGTATTATGGTTGTAGTTGTAGCGCCTTAAGATACCTACTCTTTTACAACATTTTTTACATTACATATTTTTTTTACTTCGACTGCTACCTCTTCCCCAATGATGTTTTAAATATCTAGATTGAGCGTCGCCCTACAATGAAAACAAAAAAACAAGGCAACATTATCAAGCATGTGTGCGTGTAGGCGATGTTTTTCGCGTTCATTTATTGTCTATGTGTGCGTAATCTGTGCGTAATGATATAAAAGTTGTGGCCAAAAAAAACCAACACGTTTGTTTACCTCGATACACGCCAAGCAACTGAAGCAACTAGCTAGGCGTTATTATTCTAAGCTAGGTAGCTAGGCGCTAAGCGCGCAGTGCGGTCATTCGCGAACATTCTAGAACGCCTAGAACGTTTGTTTTCCTCGGCTACTCGCCAGGTAGCTCGCTAGATTCTAGGCGCTAAGCAAGCCGCTTGCCTGTGCGGACGTAGCCTAAGAGCAACTTTTTTGCTGTATCGACCGATGTTTTTGTTGGTATTACTTAAAAATGTTAATAGCATTTTCTTGTATGCTGCCAACTGGGGCTTTAAGGTTTCAGTTGACGTTTTAATTAATGTGACTTGGGAATAGAATGGGTTGAAAGTGATTTTCAGTCCTGTTTTTGCGATGTTCTAGTCACATTGGTTTCTTTGCGTAGGGTAAGTATAATAGGTATTTGTGTAACGATTTGTTATTTTACACTATTTGATTTTGAAATGAAACAGATAAGGTAATTTAAAGCTATTGATAAATATTTCATGCTGAATGATTCTAGTCTAATTAACCTATAACTTCTGTCAATCACTGATGTTCAAAGTGCAAACAGTTTAATTGTTCACAACTCAATACGACTCAATCTCAGTCACCGGGAATATGGAATTGCTACTCCCCGCTAAAACAAATTTATAACCTACCTATGCTAACAGTATAATTTAGGTTGTTACTAAAACTAACGGCATTTTAAATTCTCGACGTCAATTGGCAATGTACCTCAATCACAGAAGCGGAGAGCTTTGTATATGGCACCCACGCAAATGAACTTCAAACGAATTCCATATCAAACCCGAATACAGTAAGTACCTATAAGTGAGTTAAGTTAAATACCTAATTGAGCGCAAACGATAATTGGATTCATGAGTGTGTTTTGGAGGGTTTTTGAGCTATTGTTTATTATTCTCCACGGGACATAATTATTTCCAATGTGTTCCTTATATAGAGATGGTCGTTTACTTCTATTCTACATAATTCTGATGCTTACCACATACCTAGATCTCTCGATAGACACAACTATCGCTCTATATTTCTATAAGCTTCCGGTTTTAGCGCAGTAAATGATCTATTACAGGTTAATTATTGTGAAAGTAGTGCCAGGAACTTCGCAGTGCACAGTTTGTACGTGAAATATGTAGTTGTCGTGTTTAATTACGAAAGTGTTTGCGATTTCGTGATTACCAAATGACGTTTTAGTATAATTGCTACTTAATTAATACCTAAATTGAAGTGGTTAAAATGTTAATAAAATAACTGAAATGTACGGTATTTTCTAGTCTAGCTGATTAGTTTTGAATTAAAATCTGATATGATACTATGAATTGAAAATTTAAAATCATTCCAACGCCGTTACTTTGAAACAATTCTACTGATTTTCATCAAACATGTCTAAGAGCATTGGGCGCATAAGTCATCTTTAATACAAAACAAAACTAAATGAAATCGTTCATTCGTTCGGGAGCAATGATGCCACAAACAGACAGACAAACACACACACATAGACACATACACACACACATACACACACAAACACATAGTACACACGCACAGACAAACATATCAAACATTCCTCTTTTGCGTGTCGGGGGTTAGAAACTATGCTTGAACAAAAGCAAAATTTGGAAAATCAAATTTTCATCACACCTATTCGAAAAAGACGACTTGGTTCGGACTTACGGGGTTCCAAAGTTGCTGTTTTCTATTCAGCGGGCGGGAATGAATTTTCATACAACTTTTCCTGCCGGCTAGATCTTTTCCGTCCTATTTTGAATTTAGAACATTTTAGTATTTTGCGCTAAAGAAATCGAACGCAAATATTGTTTGAATAAAGAATGTCTGGTACGACGCGAGGGCCCCGCCAGCTGAATAATAAAAAAAGAAATCAAATTAAGATTTCGTTTTCAAATTAAAATTAAGTTTTCGTGCATTTTTACGTATTATTTTCTATTATATATATATATTATTTTCTCATAGTGGGTGATGAAAAGTAGAGTGTATCACTCGGGTGCAAGTATATTTTTGGCTCGGGCGACGTACTTTGAATCCCTCGCTACGTTCGGGATTCTACTAAAGAATCCCTCGCTACGCTCGGGATTCTACTCTAGAATCCCTCACTTCGCTCTGGATTCAAAAAACGCCCTCGCCGAAAAAATATTACTTTGCACCCTTGTCATACAATCTACTATTAAATCTGGCCCTATTTTAAACATTTTTTATTTTTCCGTTACCTAAGAAGTTGAGGAATTTTTTTAGTTGTTTATTCTTCTCGAATAATAGGTTAAGCACCATTTCAAGGTGGTAGACGCAAAATGTATTGACATTTTGTTTGCAGAAATTTATTTTAATTTTGAATGGGCAAATAATTTATTTTGATATAAAGCCATTAATAATTAACAACAAAATTTTAATGCACTGCATATTTGGTATGTTTCAATAAAAAATACCGCTCCTCATTAAATTAATTTACGTAAAATCATTGCGCTCCAAAATACCCGAGTCAAATAATTTGGGTCGAATGTAATTTGCCGACTCATATAAAAGCAATAATGATGGCCACTAGTTTTGAATCAAAAAGTTAACCGCAATGTTGGCTTACGTAAATACTGCATGAGGACAATAATTTGCATTTTATATACTTTTTATTGAATACCTACCTACTAGTAACTATCCTAACTTCGCTTCGGAGAACTTATGTATCAGCACTGTCAGCAGGCACTAAACATTTAAAAAAGATCACTATTTTAAATTAATAAACTTTATTTTTATAAATTGCTGTTCTAGATAGGTACGCTTTGTAGTTAGTACATAAGTACAAATACCCAAACAATAATTTACAGTTAAAATGCAAATTCGTATTCTTCGCAATCCTTATAGGTACATGAAACGCTGTGAAGTACCTACCTAAGTTCATAAGTCTATAAGTACCTACATAACCAATTATCTACAATCAAAATGCAAATTCTTATTCTTCGCAATCCGTATAAATGTATATCATATATGTATTATCTAGGTAACTGCTCAGTTCTGATCTCTACTTACAATCAAGCGATATTCTACCACGCTGGCTACGCACGTATGAATCCTTTAATCAAAAGTAGGTACTTATTTCAACGCATAATGGAGCACGTTTTCTTTGCCAGCATTTTTGTCTGGAATATTCTTATATGCCATGTACCCGCATTATTAGAGCAGTGAACATGACAATATCAAGCAGCACACAATGCGGTTTTCGTTTAGTCCGATGCATAACGAAACAAAAAACATATGATGGCCAAAGCCCTGGCATTGCGGCTTCTGCTCTACTATAGGATTACATAAAATTTTCCGCGTCGCGTATTTCCATACTTATTTCTATTTTCACTTATTATTACTTCTATTTTCACTATTATACTTATTTCTGTTTTCACATTTTCAAAGGTTCAAATAATTCTTTGTGCATTGAACAAAAACTCATAAATTAACATGCGATTAGTTAGTATTAGTCTCTACCAATAAAGCGTAAGCGTAAGGGTGACGAAGGTGTCTTCAAATTCTGCATGTTTTTTTAAAGTAAGCGAAAGGATTTTTTTTAGTAAACTATAATCTATATTTTCAGAGGTTGTAGGTACCTACATTATAATCTGTCATACTATGCTTAGCTAGCAATGACTTGCCTAACTCTCTTCCAGCTAACATTATAGCGTTATCTATACAGTCTATACTCTAACTTTTTGGTACGGGAATTTGTAACACTCAACGTTACTGATAGCTATCGTCGTCCAAAAGTCTATATTTGTAGGTAAGAATGTAGATAAGCGAACGGGTTCCTTTTATACGTCTAGATAACTATCAGCCCACTACCTTCCGGTAGTTTCAAGACATGTCACCTCCAAACGTAATACCTACACGAAAAGCTTTGAAACAAAACACTAAATAGTTGTGTATTCGATGTTAATCATTAATAAAGTGTCATGAACAGTCTTGTCTTCATTTCAACAGAAACAATTTCATTACACACCGGCGCGCCGCCCCGCGCCGTAGATATAGGTATGGTTGGTTGGAACTGTCTCCCACTGCGTTTGAGGAGAAATTGTCTCCGTCGCAAGTAGGTATTGTATGATAACAACAGTCTCGTCTCCGAGCTAAAGCAATATTTGAAATGAAACCACCGACGATGCCGTAGAAACTTCCGCAAACAAGAAGAAATTGCTCACTGTTTTTTCCTTGCGCCATCCGTCGTATATTCGTACCGTACCCGTCGAACCCTAATCATGACGCTGAGATTAAAAACTGTTTTATACTAACAGTGAAATAATCAAGTCGTAAACTGAAAGTCAGTTTATAGGTACCTACTTACATTACCTAGCAAATTCTACTTTATTGCCAAGGAAACATCATGAGTTAAATGTTGAATTATACTAGTAAACGCTTTTATTTATGCTTTACTACGTACTAACTGGGAACTTAATTTTATCTGTTGGGATTCTAACTTTAAACGCATAGCAGCAGGTTCAGTATTATTGTATCATATTTTCAAATGTAATGTAGAACATTAAGATATTTTTCGTTATTTGGATGAAGAATAAATGGGTAGGTATTCAAAACAATTGGTATTATAAAATATGACTAGCAGCAAATGCCTACTAAGTTCTAAGTTCCTTAATTGCTCCAAAGTTCTCAATGTTCTCATATGTAAGTAGTTGCAGAATATTTTCATCTCTTCCATACTTTAGAGCGCCCTGAAAACCATTGGTAACGATTATGAGCGTTAACCGCAATCAGCAGAAGATAAAGGCAACATAGAATTTTCCAACCGCTTACCCCTTATCAAATAGAAATAAAGTATTTACGTTAAAATAAAAGGTTGCGGCCGTAATGGAAGTTAATAACGTTAAAATGTTTGATCCCCAATATTATGATAATGTCAGCGTAATACGCAGTAATATTTAGAAAATAATACTACATAGGTCGTAAAAGCGATACGATATTATTTTACAAGGCATTGGTGTCAAGAGTTGCGACTGCTACGTGTTTGTACTCCAAATATTTAGAGAGTAAGGGGTTGGAGTGTAACAATGGGAGTGCTTTTATACACATAGCTCGTTACTTTGTATGTAGACTTACTCTCAATCGCGAAAACATATTTAGGTATTCGTTTCTTTCTATATAACGTAATTGCCACGTTTTACACGTAGAGAAAACTGATAATAGAAAGAAGCCGTAAAACGTTTGATAGCGTGTATACTACATAGAAAGAGGAATATTTTGATACACTTTTGCACGAATATTATGATTGTATCATATAGGTTTGTGGTTCTTATTGTAAAGCGGTCGATAAGCTTTGTCAAATGTCAATAGGAGTGACATGCACATTAAGGATTAGCTTAATAGAATAGGTATTGTGTGAATTAATTTCACAGACCGTTAATTAATTAATTAACTTTATTGGATGGTATCAGCGATATTGGTCTGCGCGTTGGAAACATGACGTAATTATAATTTTTAATAATAGTAATAATCATTTTATTTCAGATTACATAGATCCATTTTCACAGCACTACACAGTCACGATATAATCAGTAATTAAATATGTAACATGTCACAATAAATTAAATTCATAATAAAAATATGATTAAAATAATAATAATTTAAAAATAGTATAAAATGCAATTCATAAAATTCATTCAAAATTTTAAATCTAAAATTAAATCAAAATTCAAATAATTCAAATGAAATAAAATTTAAATTTAATTAAAATTAATTAGTCTAAATGTGTCTAATACAGCGCCTAATAATAATTAGTCGGACTAAATTATTTAAATCATCATCACAGCCCACCAGAAATGTCCCACTTGTGGGTTCGGGGCTTCTTCCCATTCTGTCGGCATGGAATTTTTTTAACGGCTACCCACACATATTTAAAATGCCTCAATTAAATTTTGCTTTGAAGTTAAATTGAATTATGAGCACACGTAACCAAGTTGTTTTTAGTGAGGAGTGGTAATTTCATATCTTTGGAAACTCTATGTAGAGTACACACACCTATAAGAACTTTCAGGTGAGCATGTTCCTTCACTATGTTATCTTTCACCGAAGTACGTAAGTAGGTAATATTTAATTAACTCCGTGAATGTTAAGACAATTTAGAAATATGAGTCTTTGGCACTTCTCACACAAGGCTATTTATGAGCTACGCGACTGCAACGCAATCCAAAATTTATATGTATAGTAAACCCAACTTAAGATTGAAACGAAGGTGGCGCTGTCGGATGCATTGAACCAATCATTGCACACTAGTAACTGACAGATGAATGACCACAACGTTCTTATGAATGACTTTTTAACATGGCGCCGTTAGTTCCAATTTTTGCCATTTCAGAGATAAGCTGGGCGCCATAGAGATAGGAATTGCTGGGCGCACCATATCTGACACTTTTCACTGACAGGAGACGCGTCTACGATGCGACTCCTGTCAGTCAAAAGTGTCAGATATATAGAATTTTGTGATTGCATCGCAGTCGCGTAGCTCATAAATAGCGTAATGTGAGAAGTGCCAAAAGCGTTATTTACGCCATTTTAAGTAAATTATCATAAAATATTAAGTATCTACTAAATATTAAGTAGGTATAAATTTATTTAGGTACTCAAACTAGTCACTAAGTACTATGATCCAAACATCCCATAGCTTATAATATGTAGGTATATGTATCTCGTATAGTCAAAATAATCAAAGTTAAAATGTTTTTTAACGAAGCTGACTCCCACTTCAAATATTTTAATGCCGATACATTTTCGGTCATGTCTTTTTGGGAACAAGATCCCTTTTAAATAAAAGATAAGAGTACCTTTTTATATAAATGCCTGGATTATCCAGAATCAGTTTCACTACTTTCAGCAATATACCTATTCAGCTTGTTGTATGTAAACTCAATACGGATGTACCTACTTTACATTATGTTGGTACACTGGAAAATAAAAAAGGTCAAGACCGAAGTGAATTCACGCAGGATAGGATTCCTTGCTTTATGGATCTACCTAGACCCTATTTGTGTAAAATAACCTTTTTTTCTCTTTTCTTCTAGGTATAATGACGTTTTGTAATTTGTTTCTTTCATTTATACCTACCTACCTATATAACTACCAAATGCCGACCATTTCGTGCAGTAAACTTGTAACAAATCGAGTATACAGCCGTATTCTGTGAAAAAGAAATGATGTACGGACACATTTTATCGGTGGTACGGACCCCTAAAAGAGTAAAGCGAGGAACGCGAGGTAGAACGTTGGTATCGATTACAGCGGCACACGTTACGGCGATACCATCTAAGCACTCCTCGCAATGGCCACCACTCTACCGTTATCGCTCTATTAGGTTGCATTCACAATTCCGAACAACATTGTAGCTGTACGTGGATTACATTATTTAAATTCAGAAATAAGACATCAACAAATCGGGTAACCACTGGCTTAGCTTGGAAACACTAGTCCCAAAGCGTGCGCAAATAAGATAATTCTCATGTAAGTATTAGCGCGTATAATCCAGCTTTACGCCATCAACTGAGATAAACTTCGACGCTTCAATTTACTGAAACCCGTTAATGGATTTAGGATCTATTATCAAATGCAGTGCGCTCCCTCTTCGGCAGTGCTTATCTTCATTAACTCAATTTGTGAATATCGTCGGCACCTATTACGGTTGACTGGAGCTGGCCGAGTCAGCGCCGTGAATAGATCTTCTAAATGCGTACATCGTCAATGGAACCTCCTATTTGCATAATAGATGAAGACATTTCCTCCGTGCCAGTTCGCCGACAGATCGAATGTTTAGCGAGTAAAATAAATGACCTCTGAAACTATGCTGCTGTCGAACAGCAAAGTTCCCTGAAACTTCAACAATTGTGGTGAACCGCTCCGAAAAACACGAAAGCTATTAGTTGCCGACCGTTTAGTCACGCAAAGGATTGACCGATTTCAAATTAACCTAGTTTCCAAAGGCTGTAAAAGTTACTGAGAGTCGCGCTGTACCTATGTTAAAAATTGTGACGGGGAATTATTCAAATGTCGCTGAAAATATTAAAAAAGTTTAAGGTTTCATTTTAAACTTGCCAATACATGTAAGCAGCAAACCCAAAAGTTTGGTGTAGGTATAATATACTTACCTATTTTACACTGTTTAATTTTGTATTATAATATCACGTAAATAGATGGCGCTCACTTATCACCTCATTGGAAGCTGGCACCATCGCCCATAGATATCAACAACACTCAACACATCAACGATACGTTGTCGGCTAAATAATCAGTTGTTTTAAGATGATATGTATTAGATATATAATATATCTTCTTTAATGATATAAAATGAGTTCATATTGAATTTAGATTAAAGATTAACGTTTTTGTTTCAGGTAAATGAGAAAAATAATGTTTATAAGGATGATGTAACAATAAATATTATAATGATGATGTGTCTACTGAGGTATGTAATTTAATATAGGTATCTAACACATTTTCAAACACGGGCTACGAAGTTTATATCGCTGAGGTGAAGACCTCAATGTGAACCTTTCTAAAACAGTGTTACAATGAAAAATTATTAAGATACTATCTGGATACTATGTATTAACGATTTTGACTTCAAATGTTATCAATCATAGTTACAAACCCAAAATGAGGGCTGTACAAGTAGAAAATGTAGGTATTATATCGACACTGAAACGTGTACAGAAACATTTATTTTGTCGTCCAATTTAGCTGTCAAAAGGAAAATTGTTCAGTGATTTGTCAGGCCGACGTTCAGCTCATAATCCTTACTGACATTTGCTATTTAGGCTGACATCGTTTTGAATTTGATTCGGTCCCATTAATGTCCTATATAGGTATACTGGTAGATATATTGACGTGGTCTTTGTAGTCTTTTCTCGCCAGTGAGAAAGAATTGAGCATACTCTACCACACAACCTCATAGGACAAGTTTGCAAGAGCATATTTAATTCAATGCATTACTACATGCATGCTCTCTTCTGGTCGTGTCTTCATTGCTGAAGGTCGTGCCTGCTCTGGTATTCCTTCATAAAGTTATTCCTAATTTCTCTCAATTGAGACCGATCCTCAGCATGTCGGATGCACTCTGTGATGGGCATTATGGCTAGCTCTTTGACCTGGTCCGACCATCTGGTTGGTTATCTCCCGCGTGGTCTCTTACCTTCTACTTTGCCAGTGATTATTAGTTTTTCGATGCATGCATGCATTTCAAGTCAAAAACAATTATTTTTAAAATCAACACAAAACGTATGAACAAACTAAATGTAGCGACGCGAACTGAATAATGTTTATTCGCAACAAAAGCCCTAATAGACTGAATGTTATGATAGAATAACGTATTTTACCTATTTCTAATATATTGAATATCTGAATTATGAAATTGGTGAAACGTAAAAGATTGGAGAATGGATTGAAGTTGTTTTATCAATAATTTTATTTGATAACGATTTTGTCATTTAGGTCCAAGCTGTATTAAATCCTTGAGATTGCTTAAATTTATATTGGGTTACGTAAAGCGTAAGCGTAAAGTGAGGAACATTAGAAAATTTTGAAAGGTTTTTTTAAGAAATAAGAAGTCACGATCACCCATGAACACCAATGCACTCCCGACTAAAGAAGAACTAAAGAAAGAGGTAACAAATATTCATAAAATAGCAATGGAAGACGGAGCAGACGTGGCGTGATGTGTCACTATATTTTCGTCGTCGAAGCAGCAGCGACATTTTCATCCCATTTCTTTGTCATTTCACACAACCGAGATGGGCGTTCGCCGTTTTTATCGTTGCTCCCGTGCAGTTTCACTCGTCGTTTACAAAGCCCTCGAGCACCGCCAATGGACCTTTTATCGACTTACTTACCAGCTGCTTCAGACGCGCATTGACTCATCGTTGGTCACACAAATGCTTAGCTATTCATGAAACGCTCGTTTAGTTTTATTATATACATACATAAATCCACACAGGAGCATATAGTTTCTGTCGCCGTTTCTTCTCCACGTTAAGCTACCTTTTCGAAGCGAGGGTAGAAACAAAAGTGACGTGCATATAATATGTCAATAATTATGAGTAGAATATTTAAGCTTTAAATTTAGGATTATAAGATTTTAGGATTCCAAAAAACATCCATCCATTAGTTACTTGCCATCGTTTCTCTTGGGACATATTAGTAACATCTTTTGGAAAATCGTCATATAACACATCTGCAAAACGTATTCTTTCCGGGTTTAATATCTGCTTCTTACATCGTTACATCGGGAATAAACAAGAGTAAGTTATTTTGCTCAATCAAGATCAAAAAAGCAACGAATACGTGCAAGTCGGAGATAAAAGTAATTTAGTGGCGTCCTGCAGGAGAATGTTATCTGTGGAACTCCGCTGCGTCTGTTTACTCGGCCGCCTTTTCAAAGCAACCCAATATATCAAGTTGTCGACTCGACTTTACCCTGAGCCGCGAAATGTTACTACACGGAACTGTTTGTCAGGTTACGTCACGCCGTTACAATGGGTTTATGGCTGAAACTCGTGTAATAGGTACAAACTAATTACGACCTAAGCGTCGGTAACGCTCAGTCAGACGTAGAGGATCTGTTACATGTCTGAACTGGAGCCTTCAATAATTTTGTGCTTCAATTGCGCTCTGTTAAACACTTGTTATTTTACAAGGACAAGTTCATATGACATCTGCTGACGATCAAAGGTAGTGCCTGAACAACTAACAATTCTTCAGAAACTGACAGTTATGTAGCACATTAATTTGTGGTTTGATATTCATTTGTAGATCAATAACCATCAATACCATCATAGTAACTCAGCCTGTTTTAGTGGGGGCCGTCGGGAGTATACCAACGGGATCAATGCTGAGCAAGGGTCTCCTATCACAATGTGTCTCGCTAGGGCCAAGTGCCCGTATTGCAATGATGATGTTAACTGCATCGCCAATAGCTAAGATATACCTATACTTGAGTAAGGGAAAGAACGCGATACGTTTACTATTGGGACTCCATGACTCCATCCGTCTTAGTTTCAAAACTTGCTCCCCTGCTCGTGGTGACTCTGCTGAACAAGGGACGAAATTACAGCGTTCGGTCTCTTTTCAGGGTGTCTAGACGGGTGCCTATCAGAATGCCCACGTAGCAAAATGACGAAATAACCAACTTGTACCATCAAATTTAATTCTGCAAGTACTCGAGGTGTGGGTACTGGCTCGACTACCCGACTGGCTAGCTACTACTTACTCTCGTTTGAGTCAACCGCGATATGAAATTTTGTTTTCTGCTGAGGGCTTGAGAGCGAGTAAGTTACTCGTCATTCTTTCCTCTTCGTTCAATAACTCGTCTGCTGGCTCCTAAAAATATAAAAAGCCAATTTCAGGAATGTTTCAGTAAAATTTAATTAAGCTATTTCTGTATATGGCGTGAATATTAATGTTAACTAGCTTAAAGCTAGGTAACTCAGTAAGTAAGTAATAAGTCGATAATATTTATGCAACGAATTTTTAAATTATGTTCCGACACAAATTAGAGCAGTAGAACTCTTTAACCTAGATTTTTAAAGTATTACGACCCGGTGTGACCTAAGTAACTTTTACAATTTCTTAGCTTTCTGAAGACAAGCTGAACTAAATAAAGTAAAAAGGAAATCGGAAATAGTAAGGAAATTGAAATTCCTTGAGAAATAACTGAACGTCCTGTTAATAAGAACGAAAAACAAGATTTATTTTCAAGTCTTTTTGTTATAAATCTTACCCAGAATCCGAGTTTTCCGACAACGGTTCAGTTGAGGTGGAAATGAAATAAAAGTGAACAAATCACGCGTGAAATTGAGTTCGATCCGCTGCTAAAGTCATTGTTCGAGAAGTGCCTGCCAGAAGTGTCAGGCTGCCACTCCGTACTACAAATCGGTACACCATCTATTGACGCTCCATTACTAGGTTTTTCCCGGAGCGAGATATTTTTCACTCCAATGAATTTTTGAGTATACACTCTACGACCTATACGAATTTGGAATCATACTATAAGAGTAATGAATGCTACACAAGCTAAGAATGAAACTCAACATCAGCCTCTTCATTAGTTGTATTAGAGTTCTTAAGACTTCATAAGGAATGTGCGTCAGATAACTGCTGAGGGGTTTTAATGGGTACTAATTACTTATCCCACATAACCTACAATCTATAGATTCTGCTATCATTCGGTGATTTCCCCTTCAAAAAAAAAGGGAAAGACACCTTCAGTAGAACAAATCGTACGCCTATAGCTTAGATTGAACAAAACATCACAAAAAAGCGTACAGCGTAAAATATCAGTTACTACATTGAATTAATCACAGCTGAATCGATTTTGTGACTTATCTGAAAATACTTTACACATTTATGAAAGGCACAAAAAATATTCAAAGCATACATAATTCAACGAGTAGGGGCCGCGGCAACCGCGCGAGGGTGAAAATATGTCGCCAAGTTTCACGTTTTCAGCCAAGATGACGCCCCCGAGCCTCATTTATCAAGTAAATAATAATTAATTGAAATTATGCTGTCAGTTTCCAGCTACGAAGACATATATTCAGGTTTACTCTACGTCGACTTTGTTATTATGATATTAATATGTTAAAGATATTTAAGTATATGTACATTTTGTACATGTGAGTATAAATCTCCGTTGGGTTAGACTCCTACGTCATTGTAATCACTGAAACATGAATATGGCATTAACCACTTACATTGTGAGAGGAGCCCATGTCTAGTACTCAGATTATAGAACCAAAAGGCAGATGTAGTCGTTCTAGTATAAAGTGAAGCTACCAAAGCAAATACAAAATAAAAAGCTAATACAATCTCGTGTCAGTACTACGGAAAGCGTCAAATAGCATAAACGTCGCAAGTGTCAAATTTTATAAAATAATTTTATCAGTTATAATGCCGTCTTTGCATTTTTAAATTCTCTAAAAGTTGTTCGCAAAAACAAAAAAAAGAAGACGGAATATCTTTTCACAGGTAATTGTTCATTATTTTATTATTTATTTATAATAATATTTTTGCGGTTCGCTCGGAACACAAAACCTCAACAATCATTCATTTTTACACCAGTTTAAATGAAAATCGGTTACCCTAAATTTGGGGAAATATGCATGGACTATTTGGACATTGGTCAATTTATAAATTTATATCGAAAAAAAAATATTTTGAAAGTAAATAGTTTTATTTATTTAAACCTAAAAGTCAGGCAATACAGCCAATAAAATTAGGATTCTAACTGCTGAAAATGTCACGTGTGCCAATAATATGTATGATAAATATTATAATATTTTAGTTTCTGCTTAGCCTACTAATAACTAATAACTATAATTTTTGCAGATTTCCGACAGATGCTGTAACAAGAGAAAAATGGGTTCATATTATTCGGAAAAGCAGGCAAGATATTAATTGGCTGATGAATTTTGCGTGTTTCGCTCATTACATTTTAGTGAGGATGACGTGTACCTATCTCACTAAAAAAGGACATTGGTTGATTAAAAGTTCATCAAAACCGAATTTTTGTTATAATAAATAAGTATATTGATATTTTTGATGTTTTTTTGATTAAAAATATCTACCCAAAGAGACAAAAATCCATAGGTTAATTAAAACAATTAAACATATTTAAAATATTAAATTAAATAGGTATATTAAAAGAACATTTACACATAATTATTATATAATACTTTTTGATAACTAGTGATATGGCTACAACCCATTAATGTCCCACTACTGAGGGTCTCTCCTCATTATTAAGGAGGCCTAGAGCATACTCCACCACGCTGCTCCAGTGCGGATTGTTGGAGGGGTTAGTGGCCAACACATTGTCGAAAGTTTTCAAGCCGCCCGAAGGCCTCCGACACGGCTTAACGACTGCTATCTATCGATATCAACCGGGACCGACGGCTTTACGTGCCTTCCGAAGCTCGGACGCGCTCAAGAAATTATTATCAGAAGAAATTAAAATCAATTATTATTTTTACATACAATAAAACTTTAATTTTTTGTCTGTTTTTCTGTGCATTTGTTCCGCCTAATCTCAGGAACGGCTTAACAAATTTAGATGCAGTTTTCACTGACGTATTCAAATGAGCTTGGGTTACATTTAGTGTGTGTTTTATTTGAATCGGTACACAAATAAGAAATCACGTCAATTTAAAGAATACCATCCCTCATTTATCGATTATGGGCTTACCGAAGCGAAACAAGGGCGTTCACTAGTAATAAATAATTTGCCAACATAATTGTGCATAATGTTTTAAGCTGGAAATATGGCGAACAATGTTTACAAAATTGCGGGAGATTATGACTTTTCACTTGGCAACCTCACACACACAAAGAATTACGTATCCGTACGGTGCAATTGCTAGTTGACATTAAGGTTGTCATGCACACATAGTGAAAAAGCGGCTTCACATTATTCGTCGCTTTTCTTTGCGAATGTTCTATCTGCCTTTTGGTTCTATAATCTGAGGTCTAGTAGTGGAACAGTTACGGGCTGTGTAGAAGAATGGAGTGGGTGTGCTTCAAACTTTAATCCGTTGACAGTTGAATATCGTTTTGCATCGAAGCTTGGTCGAAGACGTACGTACATTTACTTAAAACACATTGAATAATGCTTCGTTCAGTTGCATGAGATAGAAGAATGTTTATTTTGCTTTATCTGTATAGTGTATTGTCCGTCTTATGGTTGACTACACTGTGATAAGAGACCTTGCCGGAATTTACCTTCATAGCGTATCTCACATCCCACAGGTTCCACTTTATGCGTTTCTGTAGACTCTCGCATTACTATACAATACTCGTAATACATAGAATCCTAGTGATAACTTCTCATTCATTACATTGCCAAAACTGGTCGTATATAAGTCGCTTATTATGCTGTTACTTCTCGCAATTTTAAGATAGATTCACTAAAATTACCCAGTTTTTTTCATACAAAATTTGAAAATTTTTATTTAATAAACTTAGGAATGACAAATATTTTATGATACCATCGCTTTCGAGTATAATTTGGACTTTACTAATAATGAAACAGTAAAAGAGACTGCCCAGTAGACACATATTTATATAATACTAGCTGACCCGGCAAACGTTGTTTTGCCAAAAAAAATGTTAAGGGTGAACAACCCTTATCACTTAGGGGTATGAAAAATTGATAGTAGCCGATTTTCAGACCTACTGAATATGCATACAAAATTTCATTACAATCGGTTTAGCCATTTCAGAGGAGTATGGTAACTAACATTGTGACCCGAGAATTTTATATATAAGATTATCAATACTGTAAAAAAACTTATTATTGCAAATATTATGCTGTTCAATGTGTCCATAAAATTCAGTCATTAACTTTGATGTGAAGTTGTGTTGTTACTCGTGGGATGAAGGAACTTAGTCGTTTTTTTCGGTCACAATGGGCTTGTTTGTAGAGGACAGATTTTCCCAAATTACTTAGTTAAATTTCCGTCAAGGGTCTGATTATCATGCTAGAACTTACGTAAAAGTAGATATTTAATATCAAGTAGATGAAATTAACGAAATCCTAAGTTATGAAAATTTTAATATAATTTCTATCCTTCTTAATAAATGATAATGAAAGCGAGTTTGAGCTCTACAAAACATCACTACATTAGTAAACATTATTTACTTACCTATTTATGTTACATTTATTTGCGATTTTAACATGCATGTAAGTAACTGGATCAAATCGTGTAGCACTGATGATCTTGTTAGATGCAAACGCCGCTCTGCCTTGCAAAGTTGCGGAGTCATTTCCATTTTATTCGTGACACGTCCAGTTATGCTAATCGGTCAACTAGTGCAACGTGTGAGATCACACGTTTAACTATCCACCCAAACTAGTTTTAGTGAAGCAGCTAAGCCGTCAAAGGACCCAACTTCTAAGTTATTTCAAAGGGCATTTGAATTTCGACTCTACATAACTCTTTTCAGTATTTCACACTTGAGTGTTTAATAATAAGAGGACAGAAATTGGATCGTCGACGACAAATTAATGCAAATGTAACGTTATTATGTTCCTATTTAATATGCAAGAGACAAGTGAAAAGTTCACGTAAGCTATAAATGCAACAAAATTATACGGACCTACGAAAGTATATATCGTAGAATTTATGTAAATAACTGCAACTCACTTTAAATGATGTCAATAACAGCAAAATAAAGAGAAAAATCATCGATGGTCAATCGATTCGCCCGGGGAGACAATCAATGCGTCGTTGTTGTTCAGCTAGGAAAGAAAGAATGGGAACCTGCTTTTACCTATTCCTAGATCAAGCAAACAAGACATCTTGAAATATTTCAAGATTAATCGCAATTATACATATATTCTGGAATAAAGAGTTGGCTAGGTATGTGAAATGCAATCAGGCTTGAGTTGTGTGAGAATAAAACTAGGTGGTACAAAGCCAATCAAGCCATAAAGGGAGGACCTGGCGCTATGCCATTATCTTATTTGTTTTACAGCATGTACAGTGGAGAGGGTAGATTGTCTTAGTCATATGAATGAATGGCGCTGCTTATACCATAAACCCAGGACTTAACTCATTTGAACATTAAATATATCTACACAATTAAAATTAAATCCTCCTAGTGATAGAGCACCTTTATATTTTGTAGTTACAACCCCCTTAAACACTGTTATAAACGTCTTATAAAATTATTCAGCATAGAAATTTTGAGTCGCTTAAAATGGACAACATTACGTAGTTATATCAAGTCATCGATCGGCAGTAAGTATAGTAAAGAGAATCGCGGCATTAATGATCCAAAATATTTTACTGAATGAATTTACAACTCGTTCTAAGTTCTACGCGACCTTAAACTACGTCATTATCTGGGTCAATATTTGCATTTCGCATTCAGACTACTCGTCGTAGTTTTAATGACTCGTTTCTTTGAGCAATTATAGCTACGTAGTACGTACTAGGAAGTTCCTGTAACTTAAATGAGAATGTCGAAATATACACGCGTAAAAAAGGTAATAAAACTTTTTCGACTTCACTATTCTGGATCTATCACAATAATTCTATTCTTATAGTTTCGAATCGAAATCATGAAATTCCTTTCACGAAGAAACAAATCTAATTTTATGATGTTGGAAATTAAAGTTAATTTCGATAACAAAGTTCTAAATAACAAAGTTCGAATGGTAATTGTAGGAGACAATTCGAATTGGTACACCGAGCAAATTGCGAATTTAAGCGAACTGAAGGTAGTAAGTAGTAGTGTTGTGTAAATAATTCGTAGCGGTAAATGCAGATAATTAGTGTGGGACCGGCTTTTAGCTGACTCGATGGAGGGTGAAACCATTGATAATGGATGGAGGTCCTAAATGTATGGGCCTCTTAAATTTACGTTTGCCGTACATTCTGCTAATATTTCACCTGTAGACATACGGTACCGAATGTCAATGATGCTTTCTTGTTTTCGTTTGATGATCTTAAGTGGTAGACCAATTTCAAGTGTGCGCAGTCGAAAATTGGAACCCCTCCAGGTATAAGAACTGGGACAGGGAATGTTAGTGATAGTTGTATTAGTGGTTAGTTTTAAAAGTCAGTAATTGTTAATAAGAATCGCGTTGTAACTTGGTCACAGAATTGAGGACTGAGATAGGTGCCTCTAAAAATGTTACCGACCCCACACTTATCTTTCTAGAACCTAATTGTCGTTAAAATAATCATTGCACGGAAAAAATGGCATTTAGAATCGTGGCAGTGATACGACCTAGGGCGAACTAAAGGCTCTATAATTTGTTGCAAACAACCATTAGTTCACAAAAAACTCGACTACTTCTTTATGTGTGAAATGGATTCACAACTTCCTTATTAATTATTACATAACTGTCAACTGTGATTATTCATTATTATCTTGTTAATGGTATTGGACGACTAATACATTTTAGCCATATAGAGTTTCAGAGAGGATAAGTTAAAAATGTTCGAGTCTATCCTAAAAGTGATAGTTGTTATTGTATAAGAATAAAATTGTTTCATGTCATCATAATATATTTATTTGAAAATGCGACGGTAATAAAATGAAATTGTCACACGAACGTTTTGAACAGCGCGACAACGTAACAAAACCCAGTAATTTTAAATTACGTAGCCAAAATATGGACATTGGCTTTTCAACTGTATAACAGTACTCGAGCTCTGACATTTATAAGTGACATCGTAAAGTTTTCTGTGAATTCAATCTTCCTTAAATGTGGAAAATTACACTATTCATGGAAATGTAACCGCATTGGCAACTCTCTCTTCAGCTTCTAAGCATCTTTGATAAAATGCACTCCGTTTAATTTAATTATTGAGTATTTGAAAACTGAACTACCTCTCTTACTCTCTCAAAGCGTTCCTGGAAATTCCGTGATCGGGGAAAAGGATTTTATCAAAGGTTTCTCTTTAAGAATGTTTGCACGTCCATTTTGAATCTCTTCTCTCGGCGGTCTATTATGTCACAAGCCTTATCAGTTAGGATACTTGCTCAAAGCGCTACTTCTTGGATGCCAGTAAATAATTTATAAAGAAAGAAAATGGATAGGAAAACAAGTAAATACAAGGCCTGAAATATTAATAAAAAAAATTCTTCCTATTACACATTTTAATAATACCAACAAAAGGAAGGCGGAAGGTTTTTATTGAAATAGCCAACTAACTAACAATTAGCCCCTTGATGGTAAGTCCCCATCTACCATGAGAATAAGTAACACCAAAAACATCTCCAATATGTTTCAAAACTTCAAACAGTCGCAGTGTTTAAGGACATAGAAAGTAAAGCCGAAAATAATTGAAATTATAAATACAAGAATTTTTATAAAATGTCTAAGTAATGTATTTGAATGTTTTTATTTTATTTTAACTTCTGCTAATCAGGTTTTGTGGTTTGAAATGTGTCTGTAGGTATTGTTTCTTTTGTTAACCTTGATATCGAAGACTAAGTAAGTATTGACTATGTATATTATGAAATCACAAGTGTCGTGGAACCAAACCACATTAAAGGTCCCAATGTGTTGAATAATAGAATTTAAGAGTATTTTCCCAGTGGCAAAATAAAATTAAAATTAGTATAGGTATAGTTTCTCTAATACCTACTGAAGTAACAAGTCTTGACGAGGAAGATTAAGTTCTTACGATTGGAACATGGAACCCTGTACCTACTTTTTTCAAAAAATCCAGACCACATTTCATTACCTGTTCTCCTTGTCACCTTATAGGAGGATAGAAAATTACCACATTGCCAATCGCGTCAATATGTAACTCCCGCACGTTGCAATCCGGTGTTTTTATCAGAAACTCAAGCACATAATATATTATATTTCAACAAACAGATTGAACATATGCATCATTAGTCAAGATGAATAGTGCCAACACAGCTTACAATATCTCTAAAAGCCGTGAAGGTGTCACGCGTACCTACAATTCTAAAGCCGAGATAGCAGCCGAAGTAGACTCACCTACATAGCGCATGTATCAATCTTGCTGATGAGACACCCCTGCATTAGCTCTTTCTTCTTTGTTACGTTTTAATGCACATCACCTCTTGGTCTTTTTTCCAAAACGAGCCAGTCATACCGCCCTGATTGAGTAATGGTGTAGTAACGGATGAAGTTATTCGTAAAAAATGAATCCTATTTGAAAGAAAATAACAAAGCCGTCATAGTACCTACCTAAGCCTTTCTTTTACGTAGGTACATAAAGTATAGTAACTCGCCATAATTTGTAGCTGGATAGTCTGGATACCCATCCTTTGAAATATATTATGGTTTAATATCTCTTATCTTAGATCACATTTCCGACATTATGGTTAAGCGTTAACCTTACTTATTTTTAATAAACGATAAAAGTTATATTTTTGATTGAAACATAAAAATATACCTATTCTATCGACAGTAGAGGATGAATAGGCGATAGAGCCAAAAAGATGACTTAGTCAAAAACGTTGTAATACATTTATAACATTTTATTTAGCTCTTTAACACCACAAACATTATGGCTTAGTATTCTTATTGAGGCACCTTAAAATAAGAAAATTAGAAGTTGGGGGCATCATTTGCCAAATAGAAGCATAATTTGTCTATATCTGCACTTAGTTTCAAAATGTGCTGTGTCAGAGGACCTTTCATTACTGAACAATTATTACCTAAGCTTAAGTGAATATAATATAGTACTCTGCATAATCTATTTTATTGCTAGGAAAGTAATATAATATGCCTTATAAAAGGATGCTTAATGAAACAAAAACAAAAACTTTTCCACGTTGAAAGAATGTCGCGATTGTCATAAATACCTGTATAATATAAGCTTCTGTACTACGCATGCTCTTATACATAAACCTCGCGATAAATAAACCACCTTGTTCGTAACGAGATGAAAGGAGAGATTGTCTAGGGATTTACACAATGTTTTTGAGTTTATACCTATAAACCGCTTTTTACCTGACCGTGCATTTCTTTTCATTGCCACGGAAAATAGTCTGGAGTATCGTTATTTCGTTTATGTTTTCACACAACACATTCGAGTTTTATGGAAATGCGAGGGCGTTTTAAGGGGTATTAGATTTGATTCAAAAGAAGATTGTTTCATGTCTGTGTGTGATCAACTTGTGCGTACCACAATCACTACATAGTATAAAACAAAGTCGCTATTTTTGTCTGTTTGTTTGTCTGTTTGTCTGTATGCTTAAATCTTTAAAATTACGCAACGGATTTTGATACGGTTTTTTGTAATAGGTAGAGTGATTCAAGAGGAAGGTTTTTATGTATAATAACATCTATTAAATAATGGATAAATACTGTTATTTTCAGGGTTTCTAATGTGGTGTCGTAAATTCTTACATTTCTTGCCGCTTACATTGCGTACGCAGGCTTAACCTTACAGGATTTATAAAAATAATGTACTAAGTATTGTACACCTTGAAAAGGTCTACAGAAAAGTCCGCGATGGTATATGTCTATCTCTTATCGATATCCCACAAAACCATTTTTGGTCATTTACTTTTTACGGCAAATAATAGATAGCTAATTTTCGAAGCGATTTTAAGCACTACAGCATTATTCCTTAATTAATTTATTAATATAAAAGTAACAAGTCTGTCTTCCTGAAAATCCCGCGGGATCGGAAGTTTATGCCGAGATTCCTACGGGGGCTGGACCTACGCGGCTGATACTTAAGGGTCCCGAAGCGTAGCGAGGGCGGTTCGCTAGTTATCATATACATTCGATACAATATACATAATACTTTCCTTGGTTGATCAAAATCGCAAACGCCAAAAACTGCTCTGGCACTAGGTTATCCACTTCTTAGACCCCGTTAGGTAATCCTTTTATGGAAATAACTAACAGATTAGTCGACGGGCCCGGACCACCTTATGGTGAGATTTGTCCGCCACTCCTGAACCTTCGTTAAAATAATGGCATCAAGGTAATGGCAATTTGAAAAATACCATCAAAAACTCTAGCTACCCTGTCACTGATAAAAACGTATTAACATGCACACGCACGGCCTCAATAGATCAGAAATGGTCGCAGTGGTCTCATGGGGATATGATTCGCCATGCCCAGAAACTCAAATAATCATGCACAATTGAAATCGGGAGAGCATTTCCCAATCCCTTGTTCGGAAATGACTCACAAGCAAAATAGGGATAGACGGAGCCGCATTCGCCACGACCAAAATAGATAGAAGTCTTTTACAAAACAGACTTAAAAAGTACAGGCATTTCTGTCGTTATCAAATCGGTATGGTAAAACAATTGTGAGTAATCATGTTCTCATTTCCAGCAACCTGTTTCTTGGTACTGGCAGAGCTCGTACGTCAATCGGCAGGCCCCCCGTTGCGATAGCGGCGCGTGCGCAGTAGGAACCCATCTTACTTTGGTCACGATTACCGTTTCATACAACAATAAATGCATATGAAATAACATTATTTTGATTCTCTCTATATCAAAATACACTACCAGTGAAAATATATTATTTTAAACCAAACAAAATATATTTTATTCCAAAATTCACTTTAATTATAACTAAACACGACACCATAGGTAGTAGATAGGTACCACATGACATGCACTACCTTTCGAACAAAACAAGAATCATAAAAATCGGAACACTCAGTCAAAAGTATAAGTTAGATTCACATTATTGAGAATAACTCAAAAACTGACCATCAGATGTCGCCCAAATTATCGATTATCACTCAGTACAATGTTATGAGGTAATACACATAAGGAAAAACCATACATACGAATTAAGAACCTCCTTTTTTTGAAGTCGGTTAAAAACAGTTGGTTAATAGCCATACACGGATGCGGGTAAAGAAGTCGTTGAGGTCTTTAAGAAACGAAAAATCATTAGATAAAATAAAGGCGTGGTGTTTTTTAGGCACCCCTTTGATTATACACAACCTATTGCTTAAATAAATTGTAGAGTTTACCGTTAGAATCACAGTTAGAATACAATAGTTTACCGTTAGAGTATCTACAAATTTCATAAATAGATGTTGCGATTGTTTTTTTTTCATTGCGACCACACCAAAGACATTAATAATTTTGTATTATTGGTCAAGTCTACTAAGTTTAATCTTTTTTTATTTATTTATCGCAAAGTCACTAATGGTTTTTCCTAATAAAAGAATATTCTTGTCCTTGATCCCAAACTTAACGGTTAAGTTACATACACTAATGAGTAAGACATTGTAGGTATGTAGTTTCTTATTAATTATGTAACCCTTAACTGCAAACCTACGGAACAGAAACGTTTTATTTGTGCTCACTGTGTAGATTTACGATAAGCCGCTTTCTATTTATTGCACCTTACACTGTTTAGAATTATTTCTTTATGGTTTAGGCTTCGCACACACAAGCGACTTAAAATAAGTTGTAAGTTGGATTATTGGTGTGAATGACGTTAAAATGATATTAATGTATTAATACCATAATACCTAATAACGACCGTAGGTACACGTATAATAATAACAGCGTTTTAATCAAGCCCAATCCTACACAAATAAGGATGTTATACCAGGCTTTATGGAGTAAAGTACATATATGATATAACTAAATGAAATACGGATTAAATATTTAAAAAATAACTAATATGAAAGATCATTTGGAAATCCCGAATATTTAACGCGGGATGATTTTTCACGCCATATATCTTGATTTCAGCTTATTAATAGCAGCTTTTCAATGATTTAATATAAAAAAAACAGTAAATAAATATCCATTGCAATAAATTTGAAAAGGTAATATTTTACGGACAATATTGGTTATTTGATAACTTTACATTTTATATTGCACATTCTTCTTCATAAAAAGTAGTGCTAACTATTTCATGATTGAGTTTTAAAATACTTTCGATGTCAAGACAAGAAATGGTGTTTCCGATACTGGTTTCAATACGAAATTTGAATAAATTTTATTTCCATTTTTAGAATCTAACATTTAAAAACAGATAGGTACCTACTTCAAAATGATTCTTTACGTATATACATACTAAAGATGAAAAGTCTACCACAAACTAGCCTTTGGAAAGACGATAACAGTTTTGGCACCCGACCACTACGCTCGTAGTCTTTCTAGAAAGACGCCTTCAACGTGAAACGGATAAGACCTGATGATTATACATTTATTTTTCTTCGCACCACAAAGTGTTATAAAAATAGGAAAATGTTAAGGATTCTCAACAGTTTGGTTCTATTTCATTCAGTATGTAATTATTTAATTTGTATCAACTATTAATATATCTCCTTACGGAAACATTAAAATGGCTATCATTTTAACATTTTCAAATTTAAAAAATTCTTTAGTTGTTTTACTTATTTGGCAAATATGAACTCTGAGTATATAGAAGCGGTCCGGTGCGGCGCGGCGCGACATATTGGTTTTTGTGGTATAGTTTTCGTCCTTGCGTGTACCACAAAATAGAATGCAGTGAAAAATATTCATAAGTTGTCATATATTTTTTCACTAATCTTCCAAATAATATTAAAATTGATCGTCTACAGATAACTTAACACACTTAAAGACAATCTAAACATCTTTAAATCATGCTTTTGAATAGGGAAGGGAAGTGCAAATAGTTTGCTGAAATGCCATATTTTTAATATACCTACAACTGAACAATTTTTTAATTTATTCCAATACAATTGTTAATCCCAAGATTAATACTGGAAGATCATTGGGATTCAGAGCCAACCTATGTAGGGTATTGAAATGAGCCTTTTTTATAAATGGGTTCCCACAATGTCGGCGGTCTTCATTTCATTTGCATTTTCTTTTTACCAAAGGGCCTTAGATGGGAAATCCCGATACCTTCGTATCAACTTTATTTTTCCTTAACGAAATACCTTAATAAGAACGTTATGAAATTCTTGATTTAATCAATTGAACTTCAAAGGATTAGGTATTAAACATTTATATGTATAGAGGCCATACTTGGAAGTTTCCACCAAATGTAAATACCAAATGAAACGCGTAATCATTTTTAATCCTAAATATTTTACAGGGTTATGATGGTTCACATGTACCTATTTTGTATAGAACAAAAGCCGTTAGGTATTCATTTCAGGCAAAAGAATTTTATTATTAAGTGAACGGAATTTCATTATTATTGAATGCGTCCGAATGTCACAATATAGGTAGGCATGCGTATACTTACTTTATCATGAGATAAAGGGATTGTTCACACCAACGTATTGTCCGCCGCCGACTGTGAGTATGCTTACTGTCAGCCCCAATATGAACGTGTCCTTGTTTGCAGCGTACTTTCACACCCAGTCGACGCGACGATACGCTATAGCGTACGATGCGTGACTAGTGTGAATAAAGGAGTACGCCTGTGTACGTTCACACTGGATGCGCACGCTGAGCGGCCGACTATTCTATACCTAATTATATAAATAAAATAAAATAAAAAAATAAAAAGCCTTTTATTTCGTGCAAATTACAAAGTTATACAAAAAAAAGACGTGTGGCACTCGGAGACTGCCGCGGTAAAGCTATTGCATATCTTTATATATAAATTAACAAAACAAAAAATAATACTGCATTTGTGATAATAATAAATGAATGTATATAGAGTAATAACTCATTTTCTTTCACAATTTTTTCGTGACTTTCTTCATTAATAAATGCACTTTGTTTATTCATATTTAAAACACTTTGTACACAAATTATACGAGTACAGATATTCACTGTTTTACAGTGGGCCAAGAAAGTGGTGTACCAGTTTTCATTTAGTTGCCTAGTTATCAAAAGTTACATCAAAGTTCATAGGCAATATCACTGAAAGAGACGCATAATAATGACGTAAGCCTAATTGTTAAGAATACGTACATCATAACGACACATTATAGGTGCAAGACATTTTAATCTTTATTAGAAACGGATAATGCATTTTAAATATTCTGAACAAAAGCATAAGAACTATTTCAGTTGACAAAATAATTCTTTTTAAAAAGAAAATTGACATTTGACATTTAAGTCCTACAACGATCTTTTGGCGCGTGAATGACGTGTGGGTGACAGAGACAGTGCCTTACAGTTTGCCTTGCCTGTATGGCACTGTCTCTATCACCCTCAAGTCATTAATATAGTGTCATTATTTTATGTCATGTTATTATTTTGTATGTTTTAAATCTAAATACGCGATAATTCGACTATTATGAATACATGTTGTCGATTCCAACGCCTTATTTAATCCAGATCTACATGTAATTATTCTTAAAACACCGAACCGACGGGGCGAAAATCAAACGTTTGACAGGTAAGATTTGTATGGGAAATTAAAATTTTCATTTTTAGTATTTTGCTCGCAATTTTTCATATTTTCTCATCGCTGCAACCTTCCCTGAACTTCCACGAATATTTCAAGACTAAAATTAGCCAAATGGGTTTAGCCGTTATAAAGTAAAAGTTAGTTAACTCAGTTAAAAGTTCTGGTATTTATCGATGTGTGGGTGCATAGACATAGTAACTATGTCTGTGTGTAGGGTGTAATAAATTTTCGGTACGAAATTTTTGCATTCGGTCCCCGCGCCCAAGGCCCGCGATAAAAGCTATGCAATAGCTTAAAAAGAATTTAGAAAACCTTATTTCGCTTCAAATGTTAGTGATTATTTTAGTTTATGTATTTTAGTTTTTATATTATTTTATTTTAATAAGTAATTTTGTTAGTATGGTTAGTAGTACTTGTTAATCTGCAGGAACCCCTGAGTGGGTAAAGGCCTCCTCCAAAGATGACCAGGTGTCTCTATCCTGTGCTACTTGGAGCCAGAGAGGGCCAGCTGTTCTTTTTATTTCATCCTCCCAGCGTGTCAACGGTCTCCCTCTGGTTCTTTTGCCTAGAGGTCCGCGCCACGTTGTCGATCTGATTGTCCATCTTTCGTCTTCAAGTCTCGCAACATGGCCTGCCCATTTCCATTTGAGTTTTTGTGCATAACTCAAAGCATTAGTTGCTTTAGTGATCGACCGTATTTTAGTATGTCTTATCTTTTCCATTTTCTTTACGTTAAGCATGCTACGTTCCATTCCTCTTTGGCAAGTATTGATTTTATTTTTTACTTTGGCACTAAATTTCCATGTTTGGCAGCCGTATGTTAAGCACGGCAACAGACACGAATTCATGACTTTTGTTTTGATAGATATTGGCATGTTACTTTTAAATATTTCTTTTAAACTCCAATATTTATTCCAGGTATGTTGGACCCTTCTTTCTATCTCTAATTCGTTGTTTCTTCTATCAAAACTGATTCTCTTTCCTAGATATATGTAATTTGTTGTATATTCCAGTGGTTTCCCATGTAATGTTATTTGTCTTTTCCAGCTGTTCGTCATGACCATAGTTTTGTTGAAATTTATTTCAAGACCTACTTTGATACTAGCTAATTGTAGAGTTTCTATCATGTGCTGTAACTGGTAACTTGTGTCTGACAGAAGTACCAAGTCATCTGCGAAACGCAGGTGACTTAGATAGGTCTCTTCTATATTTATTCCTAATTTACTCCAGTTCAGCCTTTCAAAGATTGACTCTAGGATGGCAATAAAAATTGTTGGAGACATCGGATCGCCCTGTCTCACACCCCTTTCTATAGGAAAACTTGGGCCAGTGGTTTCTAGTGTGATTCTAGCTGTATTTTTGTTATATATACTCTTCATGACTTGTATATATACGTCTTCCACTCCTTGTTCTTTCAGGCTCTCCCATATGCTTATATATGAAACTGTATCAAAAGCTTTCTGGTAGTCGATAAAGCGATATATAATGGTCTTTGTTGCTCTTGATACCTAATTATATAAGACACATAATTTGAAGTAGCTCGTAGCGCCGTTCGGTGTGAACGAGAAGTTGAATATATATGGAAAAACGATAAACTGCGTAACGCGCGCTCACAGTCAGCGACCGAAATTACGTTTGGTATGAACAATGCCAAAGTTGTAAGAATCGTTAATTAACTAAGCAGCTAAACTAAAAAAAAAAGGTAATATCGTAATTGTTAAAAGGACGTTAGTGGTTTTACTAACCAATTTTAAATAAATATTAAGCTTGATGGCTTTAAAAGAAAAAAAAAATTGTTAATATTACTACTGTTACTACCTAGCAGAGTTGGGCATTATTCGAATAAACTTTTATCTGAATAATTATTCGAATAAAATTTTATTGGCATTAAAATTATTCGCGAATAATTTATTCGTGAATAATTTATTCGTAACTAAATCGAATTCGAATAATTTATTCGTGACGTTATTCGTTATTCTAAATAATTTTACACCTTACTTAGGTAAGTTACATTACATAACCAAGCAATATAATATCATTGTAACCAAGTGTTTTGGGGTTCCTTTGTGTTATTACATTAAAAAAAGGGTTAAGGCGATATGGTAGGTATAATTAGCATAATGTCTACTATCTACCTGTTTTCTGGAGTTTTTATTCCAGGCAGCAGGTAAAGATATTATTGTTTACAAGACGGGTTGTACAACACATTACATTATGAATTTGTAGTTAAGTGAGTGAGATAGCGTACTTTCTTATCAATTGTGGTTAAAAAATAACTTGCAAGCTGTGGAATGAGCTTCCTTCTGAGATATTTCCAGAGCGCTTTGACATGGGGCTCTTCAAGAAGGGTGTAAAAAGGGTTCTCCTTCAGGGCCGGCGTTGCACTGGTGATTCCCCTGGTGTTTCTCGTGTCGATGGGCGACGATGACCACTCACCATCAGGTGGCTCGTCTGCTCTTACGTCTACCCTTTAGACTATATAAAAAAAATATGTGCGTTTTTTCTTATGCCACCATGATCAAGTAGATTGTCTGACAACATGTTTGAAGAAAGAGTAATGATGAAAACAAATATTGTAAAGAAATAATCACAACTGTAAATTCTTGACAATTATACGAATAAATACATATTTGATTTGAAAAATATTATTCTTTTGTTTTATTTTTATCTTTATTCGAATAACGAATAAAAAAAAATATTTGTCATTCGAATAATTTTCCTTTGAATAAAGCAAATTATTTATTATTTTACAAAAAATTATTCATTCGTTATTCGTCATTCGAATAAATTTTGCCCAACTCTGCTACCTAGTATAAAACCCGGCAACTTCCAAACTAATTCAACCAATTATGACCAGTCCATAATCGGTCGGTATTGTACCCCGTCTAAGAAGCAAGGGATCCCAGATTCATCTCCCGGCCGAGGCAAATATTTATGTGACAGATGAATGTCCAATAAACTTGGTATAAATATCTAAAAACTTTTATTGAGTAAAAAAACCATCAATATCAGAGGATAAAAAATTACCAAATGAACCTCTCCATCGAAATGTTTGTAGGAGCTCACGTTAAAGGGAAGGAAAGGAAGTAGAAAGATAAATATGATATAAATATTTTAACATTAACGTATGAATAAATGATTGTTTTAGTAAGCAATGATACGCAGAACGACGAGACTCATATCACTACGTTACGTTATACGTCACGATGCCGTCTCGGAGAATTACTGAGAATTCTTATCTCAATTACCTCCCTAAAATAAATAAGAAGAGAGTTTAAGTACAAAAAGCATTTTTAAGGTATGCATTTCTTTAAAGAAATTTTATTATATATTTAACTACTAATAGACTTAATTTATTTATCTACATCTACACTACACTAATATTATAAAGAAGAAATATTTGTATTTTTGAATTTTTTAACGAATAAACTCAAAAAGTAGTAAAGTCATCATTAGAATTATAACTCATTTATTACGGCGTCATTAAAGTTGAAATAAATAAGTTCTCTCTGAGTATTTATTACCAGAATAATATGCTCCACTGCTCGTGCGAATATTAACGTAAAAAGTAATTTATAGGCAGTAAAGTTGCTCCCTGTGAAAATAACAAATTATTACATTATCACTTAAAATTATAGATGCCTACACGATTTGCACATAATAATAAAGTTTTAAGGAATTGGAACTGTGTTGTTAACAGGAATATAAGCGAACTCTACATCAGTTAGTATTCCCACCCAAGAAGATGACGTCACTAACCATCCGGTCGGATCGCTGTCAAGCAATAACTTATAATAAATAATAATAAACATCTTAACAACTAGTGAAATGATAATTTATAACTAGAATTTTGCGATTACTAATTCATCCATCATCCTTTTGAACTCCGCTGTTGGAGATATTAGATCTCTGCAACCAAGCAAATATACCTACTAATTCAATGTTTTTATTCCTGACTTTAATTATGTAACAATGTATTGTAACAATCGTAGAATAACAAATAAATTCGTAGAATAATAAATACGCAGAATAACATATTCACATACCTACCTAAGGACTGCGACGCTCAGATTAATTCTTAATAACAAGTAAGATATTTCTTTTGAATACCTACAAAGTAAAGATATGAATTCTTACTATATGTGAAATACTAGAGAACCGCCCGCGCTTCGCTTCGGGACCCGTAGGTAACAGCCGCGTAGGTCCCGCTCCCGTAGGAATTTAGGCTAAAAAGTAGCCTACTACTCGCTCTCTTCACTCCACCCTGTCTGAGGTGTGTGGAGCCCTCGGGACAGTTAGTTCCCCTTTGGGGGTGTCTCTCGCGGCCCGTTAAAACGGGCCGGTTCTTGGGCTGGGCCCTAAGGCCCTTCGTTGTCCATCTGTGGTTAACCAATAGGTCAAGTCCAGTGAGTGGTGGCCTTTTTACAGGCCACAGAGTCTTAAACGGGATGGGGTTCATCTTCGCGCCGCCCAGGCGATCGAGGCCCTACCGGGTGAATTCCGCTGGTGGGAAGCCCTGCAGGAGCCGATCAGCGCCGGGCGACGACTTACGAAGCCCCAGTATCAGTCAGTGCTAGGCCCGTCCCGCGCAGCCAGGTCCTGCAGATGCGGGAACCGCGACGCGTCAACACGCCCGAACATGTTGCGTGCCAATCTCTCGATGAAGTCGACCAGGCTCTCGACTCGAAGATCCCTCTGGTCCGCTGGCACTATCCTGTTGGCTGAGCAACTTGCGGACATCAGTCAACAGGATAGTGCCAGCGGGCGGGCGGTACACTGAATACAGCCGGAGCGGGGAGTTCTCGAGGCAGAGCTAAAGTAGCCTATTACATTTGCCTATGACTTAAGTAAATTACATGTAGTATTTGATAGCGTAATTCAGAACTTGCAAATGAATTTTATTACCGCCATCTATTAACAACTCCGAAAATAAATATCTAGCAACTAACAAAACATCGATCTTCCCATGGGAATGGGATGTTTTTCCGCGGTAAAAAGTAGCCTACGTCACTCTCCACCCTCCTAACTATCCCCACACACATAAACCTTACCATATAATAGCTTTGTTGCGACGTGAAAGCGTCACAAACAAACAAACAAACAAACAAACACACTTTCACATTTATAATATTAGTAAGGATTTTTTTTTCGAAATCTCGTTGTTCTTTGATGGTATTATGTACGGAATAATTTAATTACCTTCAAAGTAGAGTCGGCTTTGTTTCTACAGTAAGCTTTTACGGCAACCGCAACTTAGTTATTACGAGTGAGATGCCTTAGTCACAAACCCTTATCCCTACAAATAAGGGACGTAAGTACGAAGATCAAGGGGCCTTTCAGCCATACACAATTAGATGGCACGAAGTTATTGTTGTGTAGTGAGCGGAGGGTTGAGCCCCATGCCACTAACCCGTTCATGTCGCGGCGTTATACTTACCATTGTCTCTTCTAATGACAGAAATCTGAACATTAGCTTATTACTACACCCGAAAACTTCAATGTTCTTATCTCTTTGTATGTTGAAATAGTTTGTGTATATCAAAATAGATAGTTACAAACATTGAGGGATAAAATGTGACCATTTGTAAATATGCTTTATCGATAGGTACGCTATATTTCATTGTAATTTAAATATATTTTTATGCAAATAATTATTAATCGGCGTCCTTATCTTATACTTAGCAAAGTTTTTTCAGAATTTTCCTGTCCTAAAATTCAGGTGGCAATGTTTTAATTTTTAGTTTTTGTATTAACTGAGTTTAAATTTTTAAGTACCTGGTTGACCGAGCTTTGCTCGGTTGAAAATTATATTTAGTATGAATCGCAAGAAATACGAGGAATTCCGCCATCTATTCAGGAGTAAAATCATACAACTGTTCACTGAGCACAAAATTCATTTTACTTATGTTACGGCCAAAGGATCTCAACAGCGTGTTTCACAAAGTTGTACAGCGCCATCTAGTTTCATACTACTGAAATTTCAACACGTTACAAACAGTACCTCATAGAAGTTAACTGTGTGAGCGAATTAATTGCATTTTAAATAGGTACATACTTAATTAGATAAATTCATTGAACTTTCCTTCGTACTTTTCGCAGGCTTAGGCAGTCCCCGACTGAAATTTTTATTTGCGATAAAATGTATTGAATGTTTATGATAATTAAACAACATAAATAAATATACTTTTAGTTTAATGAGCAAGTTGTTAGGCGTACTTAAAATTTTATTGATTCTATTTACAACAATAGTAATTTCATCGATCTGACCATTATTTATTTAAAACTTTATTAAAATATATTATTAAATCGATAATAACAAAACTAACATTTATTTACAAATATTCTCGTAAATATCACAAACGCACGTTAAACTATCACTACGCGTCCTGCGAGGTCAAGCGAGATAATCGCACTGATTTTTAATTTTATTCAAACAGAAAATAGGTAGGTATAACGCAAAAATAGCGCTTCAACGTAAGAATGAATATTAATATTAGTATTAGCCGAACAAAAATATATTCGAGCGCCATCTAGTTTCATACTACTGAAACAAACAAACCGTATCTCATAGAAGTTATCCTAATGTTTCATAGATGGCGTCAGTTCAACACGTTACAAACAGTACCTCATAGAAGTTATCCTAATGTTTCATAGATGACGTCAGTATGATGTTTTTAAAATCTCTTTATCTCGGGAACCGAGCTTTTCTCGAACCTGGGACCTTGATAAATCGATTCCTTGAGCCGAAAACCCCCTAATCTGTAACTTTCATGAAAATCTTTGCAGCCGTTTCCGAGATCGTGATTATATATATATAAATAAATATACAAGAATTGCTCGTTTAAAGATATTAGATGTAGACCTTAATATTGGACGAATATTTCTTTGTTAATCGGATATTGTAATAAGTACCTACCTGTCACTCTTTATTTTTACGCAACAAAAAATATGGGTTACAAGCAATACACGAAAAATACCCTTATTGTTGAATAACGATCTCTTCGAAGCAATTATCCAATTATCATTAGTTTGTAAGGGAAAAAGAAACATGAAACCGTAGTAAAAATAATTAAATACGCATTTATTTCCTGAGATTACTAATGTTGCGACCACTCATCACGTGTGTGAAGCTTTTATTATTGTTTGTATTACTTATATACGTTATATTGAGCAATTTTCTCACACTCCACGGGAAACTAGTAAACCAACTTTCACACTGAGAATACGAATTCTCACATAACTTGTTACTCATTTTTCAAAGTCGTGGGCACGGTAAGTCCACAGAAGTTTATCGCCAAATATGCTAAGTTAGTCGCGTTATTCTAATGCATTGGTAAAAAGACGCGAAGAGCCTACGCAGACACATACAAAGGAATCCCCAGGTTGATCCCACGACAATAGAGACGAATTTGTACACATGAGACTGGATGAGAGTATGCGGGGGCGACTTGTTACAAGAACGGATGGGCTACTATTAGCTATATTGCTCGTTAATTGCTCGTGAAACGGTTCCTGTTACTAATTGATCTTAATCCATTACGTTGAAATATGTATGTTGGTAGACATGGGAACGTACAACGAACATTGAACGTTCAAGTCACACCAATTAATATGTACTTACGCAGCACATTCAGGTATGTATATTAATGCAATTTACTCAGTTAATGAAACGACCTGTGATGTTTTTGGAAACTTACTAGTTCCTCGATATCAAGTGGATTTCCCCGCCCATGGACATAATGAAGCCCAAAAACTCTTTTTAAGTATATATCTAAGAAGAACGTGAAGGTCCCACTAAGCAATGGACCTCTGATGCTGAACATTTCACGGTTGAAAGCATGGGAATCGAAGAGGGGTGATAGCTAGCCAGACAGAAAAATCCCTACCACCATGCACTTGTGGACTAGTACAAGATTGTTTTGGCCCATAATAATATATTCCATTCTTTAGAAGTATGCACAGCAGACAGAGGCGATTAGCTTGGGTCATTTTATATCTACTCTTAGTCTTGAACTCATGGATCATAAGAACTGAATTTTATAATAGGGTGAATTTCAACAAGCCGATATTTTTTTTCATTTCGGTGAATATTTTTATTTATGAGTTTTTGTGAATTTATTTTGCACATTATTGTTCATCGTGAACTTATATAATATAGAAGAGTACCTAAGGGCCAAATCACACCGAGACGAGACGCGACGCGACGCTGCGCGCAGTCTTTCAAAGAGCGGCTCAAAATAGAACTTTATTTTCTACACGAAAAGATACACATTTCATTGTGAGAATTCAGAATACGTTGCTTCATGCAGCGCTGCGTCTCGTGACGCCTCGCGGCGTAGCGCGTTGCATCGCTACGCAGCCGTGCATCGTCGGTACGCGCGGCGTGCAAGATTGCCTACTTTTACGATGCACCTCGCGGCATTGAGATGCGTCTCGCGGCGACGCGCGGCGCAGCGCGAAATCACTGGCCTCTTCCAGTATCGTTGCGTCGCGTCGCGTCTCGGTGTGAGCTGACCCTAATGGAAACAAAATAATTTGAAAAACAAATGAATGACAATAGTTTCAATTTTCGATGTCACCGAAATGAAACCGCCGTTCACCGAAATGAAAAAGATATTCACTTAAATGAAAATCCACCAAAATATTATACAGCGTGATCTAAAAATGATAAAGAAAGCAATGCCTAAACACCAACCGACTCAAGTGATAATAGGTAGGTGTCTTACTTAGTATCTACTTCGTAGGTAACTTTCTATAAAAAATAAATATAAAATCCGCCATGACAACTGGCAAATAAAAGTAGTGTAATAACAAGGTAAGTACTTAATTTTTTAAAAGTTTAAAGTCAATAACAATGGCCGGTAGCAGTAGAAAAACTTTATAAAAAACAGTATTTTAAATTTATTATTAATAATTCACAGGTAGATTTTGAGTCTTGGAAGATGGACTTATAAGTTTTTTGACAGATTTTTGACAGATTTAATTATAAATTTTGATAATCGTAAATTGAACACTTGCAATAGATAATGTTCATTATCACACAATCACCCTGTATCAAAATACCGTTACTATCACCGAAATGAAATGAGTGTCCACCGAGATGAAACAACTCAGCACCGAAATTCACCGAAATGAATTTTTTTTCATTACGGTGAATATTTTTCACTTCGGTGACCGGTATAGGTCACCGAATTCACCGGAATGAAAACACCGAGATTAAAATACCGGTCAAAAATTTAAAAGAATCTAATTGTTAGGATTGAATAAATTCTACTCCCATAAACGTTCTACTTAAAGCGTTGTTAAGAATACAAAATTATTAGTTTTAGCATTTTGAGACATAAAATAAACCCATTCGTGGAAATGCCCGTAGATGCCCACCTCGTACAAAAAATCGTATAAAGTTTAAGAAGCCGAAAGTTTACAATTATTATGGTAAACGTATCACCGCATACACTGTGCCAAATATATGTAACAAAATTCCTTTTGATATTAATAATGTTAAGTCACGTCATGCTATAAAAGCCAAAATGCACGAATTTTATTTAGAAGCTATAACTTAAATTTATATAAAAACAAGAAAAAAAAAGTGTAATATTTAACATGTAAGTAAGTTAGCTTTAAATATTCGAAAAAAAGTGAGAGTTACAACAAAGTTAAATGTAAAAAATAGATAGATTTAAGAAAGTATATAAAAGCATTATTTTAAGTAGTTAAGAGCGGTCAGTCGCCGCCTACAAACTATTTAATAGTTTGGCGGGTTGTTGTTTATCATTTATGTTATGCTTTTGTAAATAAATAAATTAAAAAAAAAATGAAAAGAATCAATACCTGAGACACCGATGTGAAATAATGACGTATCTAGCGGGAACACGGAACGACGCAGCAGACCACCTCTACCGACAAAAGCTTGCTCGTGGCTGCCGCTGAGTTCATGTGGAGTGGCAATGTTCTACAACTCTTCGTTCCAAAACTATCCTTATTTGTCTTTCATTCACCGAAATGAAAAAAAATCTTGGGACACTTGTGTTTTGCCTTACCATTTACCAAATTGTATTGCTGTATTAATGAAAATACATTTTTCTAATGCTACAATTATTCATATATTGAATGAAATAGTCTGTAAGCATAATTGGTCAATACATTTTCTATTAATCAGGATATAACAACAAAAACTGGAACAGGGACAACGACCGAGGATGAAAAATCTGAGGTTCAACATTTTTTATTTTAACGTAAGAGTAAACCTACATAAAACATATTTTTGCCGGATATAGGTAAGTACTTAAAGTAAATAAAAAAATTATATGTATGATAATAAAGCATCTTTCGCTGCCGTTTTTACTTCCGCCGCGTAAAAAACACGCCAGAGAAATTCACCCAATATGGAAAAATATAAAAAACCCAAGGCTAACTTCAGCACTCGAGTGTAGTCATAGGTCTATAGCTCTATCTATAGTAGAGTGACGCAGGATGCGTAAAGAAAAGATTTATATGAGAGCTCTAGACTCTAGACTTAGAGTGAAGTGCGCCAGAGTAGTTAACGCAGGAGAAATTTTACGTTGACTTTGTAGGGAAGTCTTAGCGCCTGTTGTAAAAATTTAATAATAACTTAATTGAGGTAATAACAGTGGTTGCATAAAGATAAGCAAAACTTCGCGTTAACTTTGTAAATGATAAAAATATTTATGAGGGTGATAAAGCTGAAAAATTTGCACTAAAATTCGATAAATTCATATAATAGGATATTACGATTCACCCCTCTAATTTTGTCATTTGAAAGTATAAATATTAGGGTGCAGTACAGAAACATCACATTTGTGACTCTAATCTCCATTTATGTATTTTAAATGAAACTACACGCAAGGTCCATTACAATTTTTAAATGTGTGCCAAGGAGTTTCTTTCAATGTACCTTATCCTCTACCAAATTTAATATTATATGGTAAGACAAACAGGTGGTAGGGCCTCACCCGGGGAAGTACCACCGCCCGCCACGGTACTTAGTACCATTCCTACCGTGTAATAATTGTTTTAAGAACAATTTGTGTTCCGGATAGGAAGGTGTGGAGCTGGTTACACTTTTTTAGAGGCGATCAGTCAGTCCTCAGGGGTAGCAACGCATCTGTGACCGAATTAGAACGAGACTCATTGTCTAGTCATAGTCTAGTTAATTGATTCAGGCGTTACTTTGCGGAACTCCATTATTACAGATTAAAGGTTAACCTTTAATCTGTCATTGAGTCTAGTTCTGGGTCGGTCACAGTTGTCATGGGCGGCAGCGGAAGGTGGTGCTGCATGCTCGTTTGCTATCTTAATTTCATAAAAAAAGAAACCTTTACGAAACGGTCGAAAATGAAAATAAAAATGAAGTTCTTATGTATTAACTTGTTTTTAAAAACCTACATGAAATACTTGCATTAATCGCGTTTGAGAATACTTGAAAGATTTTGATTTTATGTTTTTTTTAATTGAATGAAATCCCTAAATACTATTACACATATTTATGCCTATCTGCATTTTAAATGACAAAGCTACACAATTGCCAGTACAACGACAAATCTAACATTCTTTCAATTACCAAAACTATGACCGTTAAAAATGTTAAAATCAATTCAACCAAAACTTTGAGTGATCGTAAATCTATTTGATCGCTTATAGGTCGATTCGATAAATGATCACTCGTCTTCTCATATATGAGTCACGCGGAATGTGGTTCCGAGACTTCCCAGAACGACATCTCTCGAAATACAAGAAGCTGCATTTGATTCGCGACCACGCCGCGGTTGCGTATCCAACACGTAATAAACAGTTAACTTCGTTGAACATACAGCTGGAGGCAAATAAAACTAAATTATTAGACAAAAACCTGCTCAAGTGTAAGTATCTATCTTTATCTACTATAAAGTGTGTGAGGTCTTTCTATTGGATGGTGTTGATGCGTTAATGCAAATGATAGCCACTCTTATGATCCGTTGGCGTTGATAGAATTTTGAAGGCTTGGAAATGACGTGTAGATTTCTGTAAATAGGGACAATTTAGAGGTTTTTCTAGATTTTTGGCTAAGTTGATGATAGGTTTATTTTTGCACTTACCTCCCCAGCTACATATCCGCCGTACAACATTTTCATACCTGGGGGTAGAAGAATAAATAAACAGCTGCGAAAACCGCAAGCGACAAGTCAGGTAGAGCTACATTGTGTTCTCTTCGATTTCGTTGCGAATTCCCATTAACTACGCTTAAATTAAGTAAACATCGAGTCCCCACGCAGTGAGAGTGACCTCGGTAATAAAATCAACAAGAAAATAGATCGAACCAGGTATTCTTTCCACCCTTTCTTTCTTTATCCAACGGTAGACTTGGATGGTTCCTTTTGCTAAAGCGTAATCTTCTCGTTATAAAAGATATTTAATTAGACGGCACCCGAAGGAGCTATCGTAACAACAAGAGCATTAAAGATTCATTGCTGGTTAAAAAAGAAACAGGATAAAGTATCTAAATTAATTACCTATTTAGTTTTCTTCTAAGTTATCATTGAAGGTTTGCCTGGTTCATAATATATCTAGGTAGGTATCTATAAAACTGTTGGCGTCACTTATGACAATTATTTAATTTTTATTTATTACTTTAAATAAAAATTAAATTGTATCTACTTACTATATTCACAGCGCGAAAAATTATATTTATTAGGCTGTGATTATATTGTTAGCATGATATCGTATGAATGTCTTAAAATTCATATGATACCGCTGTTATCAGAAAGGCTCAAACTAGTTTTATTTTTCTGAGCAGGAAGGATTCAATATTAAGTACTAAATGGTGATTAAGCTAACATTAATTTCTGCTTATTATGATGTAACTCAACAACGCTCGTTCGTTGCTGTAATTTGATTCTCTGTATCGGGAGTGGTATAGCATCATAAAATAATTAAGATATAAACAACGTCCCCAATAACCCATACAACTGAATAAACGGAATTGAACCCGAGAGCAATCATTCTACGTTCAATAGCTTAGCCTAGCAATAATAATTTTCAAGTTCATCACTGAGCATTTTCACGAAACTCAGTACATCACAGGGTTATAAATAAATAGTAACGGTTCACACCCATAATCCTATACCAGGATCCCGCGGAGGAGGATGTCGTGGGTACCATGGACCACACACAAAGACAAGAACATACACCCAGACCGGGAACAAAGATTCAAACTCCATCTATAAATCAGTCTTTGTGCGTCAAATGTCAATTCAATTCATAGGCTTTCTCTAATTTGCTGCACTCTGACCAGTTCTGGGCCTTCTAAATCCAGAGAGGATGCCCGTAGCTTCTTCTGATCTGATCAATTCAGTTCAGTTGGTCAATTCAAATAAAAACTCCTCATTCAAATTTCTGAACTTCCGTACTTTGAACTACAGTACAGCTTGGTTACCCTTACTATAATTACAAATTGTCTTAAGCAATTTCGTAAACGGTTATACAGTAAATAAAATTTCCTTTATACATGCTGGCAGCTGTACACCGGTACGTTGTCTGGAATTGAAAAAGGGCAAACAATTTATTTAGTAGCCCACCCCATACCGTTTGCGGAGGGTGAGCCATTATTTTTTACGCTGCGTTCTTTTATACTTCAATTTTTCCCAGTTTATTGTCTTTTTATACAAATTTTAGGATACCTTTATTATGTTGTATTTAATCGGTATTATTTTACGATCGCTTTGAGCAATGTTTGTATCGATCGAACGTTTACTTAGATGTTTTGTACCACGTTGAAGGTAAAATTAAACGTAACGTCCCGACATGAAGATGATAAATGTGCAAGTAGAATGGAACGTTACCGCTTATATTTATTTCGTGCTTTGGAACGTTAAATTTATCCAGACATGCTCGTATCGGTTCCAACTTTGCCCGGCTAGAAAATTTTATATCGCTGTCGTGGCCACATCGTATATTTGCTCACTTCATGAAATGATCGACCATATCATGAAATGGTCGCATTTCATGTTATGGTCAACTGTCTATTGGCCACATCATGATGTGGTTTGAGCAGATCAATGATAAGAAATCGTTTCTCGATATGGGCAACTAAACGCACGGCTTTTTCATGAAATGGTCAAGATTATTTTGATCATATATCGTAAAAATAATATTATGCATCCAAGTTTTGTAATAAGTTAAGCAGGTTCAATAGCTTTAAAATACCACCATGAACCCTAATCCTAACACCCATGGATCATATTGTCCTTTAGGCAGGTACATTTAAAACTGTCAACAGAATGATTCTTAATTTGATAAGCCAAAGCTTCGAGACTAATCCGCCCGTGCGACAGGTCATAAGCCGAAGACAGCCGTGACTCGAAATCTCCGACCTCTGTCACACAGACCTTTGGAGGTCGCTAGTACATTCACATTAATTCGGCAACCAAATCTAATATACTCACCAACACAGGTATACTATTTGATACTAATATACTATTTGATGATGATAATTTACTATTTGACTCTTCGATTTTCTTACTAATTATAATACCTACGTTATTACCGACAGTTTACATAGCAGAAAATAAATTGGTAATGAAAGATTTTATTACACCTTTTTGTACATTATGAAAACATGTGAAAACAATGATGGTAACGGGCGGGAGTTATATGTAGAAGATGACCATTAATGGCCCACTACTTAGCACGGGTCTCTGCTCATCATTAAGAACACCAAGAGCATACAACACCACGTTGGTCCACTGCTAAGTACTTGGTGCAGCGATACCTGATCATCGATTTCTTCAAGACAAACTTTAGGATTACGACAAAAAATACATTTATTTGTTAATACCCAAAATTTTGTCCATATCAATGATTATTTATAATAGTGAATGATAGGTTCCTCATTATACTTATCTGCTAATACATCATAACGTTCAAAATGTATGAAAAGAAATAAGTATCATGTACAAATATTGGATACATCAAGTTTTATATAATGGGAACAATGTAATCCGGTATGGCCATGTGTGTGGGAGTCCATTAGGGATAAATATTTGTTTTTTGTCGTGGCGGCCCTTCGTGTAATGATTGACGTCATACCCATGTTCGATTTTGTAACTATTCGTCAAGTACCGAGAAGCTTTATGTATTATATTTCATCTGTAAGATTACATACTGCAAATTAATTGCGCCGCAATGTTTGTTCAATAAACAGCAGATCCTACATTTGCATATTTTAGGCATTGCAATAACTGAAGGTGTATACACATCAATTAAGCGTTTAACATTGTAGATTAATTTCAACCCATTAACACTGCAAAGCAAAGCTGGTTTTCGCCCTTGTGATTGTATAAAAATAAGGCTTAGGATATTTCGTTGCTTTTTGTAAGCGTCTCTATACTCTTTCGGGTTCGCAACCCTCGCTAATGCCGGTTTAGAGCCTGTTTTTACTTCATTGTAGATTGAGACGAGAACTTAAATAAAACTGTGAGCACAAATGATAAAGTTTTAGAGGAAAGTACCAATTCCATATGCTCGGTGACTCTACCAGAGTCGCCGTCAAAATTCCACACAAATCGGGCCGGGCCGGTTTAGCCGTGAAAGCGTCACAGACAGATAGACATGCAGGCAGAAAAGTAGTTTCCTTGCAAAGGATAATTAATTACTTAATTTGTAGCTCGTTACTATTTTTACCAATCAAGTAAGGTTTTTATTGTAGTATTATTTAGTCGTGTTTTTTTATGAAATCAAGGTAGGTAGGTAGGTAATTAATGCAAAAACTAAACATACTTAGGTACCGTTTAATTTTTTTCGGAATTGTTGAAGTCCCATAATCGTGTTTAAGGTTTCAAAAGGCACTTTTAATATTCTTTTAGCATTTAATTAACGTGTTTAAAAGTAAAAATTACACATTTTACCCGCTGCGCTGTGCTCGCTCTTCCTTAGAGGTATTTAATTAAGATTCCGCAATTAAGTCTTTAGGAAATTATTTATGTTTCTTATAAAGTTTCTTATTTACTTGCATCATGTTTCTTGAAAATAACATTACAATGTTTTGGAATATGTTAAACGAATGGAATACGAATCAGTCACTGAAGAATGGAGAGTTCAACTAACAACAAATAACCTATCGTCAAAGGAATTTAACGATTACAGGGCGAGTCCACGGGATTTAATTAATTTGAATATGCTATAATTCATTTGTAAACAATCTGAATTTTGAAGTTCTCATAAATATCGCACCCACTTTACTAAGAACTTTTAATAAAATTTAAAATACATCAGTGTTTGTAAACATCTAGAGAACACGAACTGACATTTTACCGGTGGGCACGTATACGGCACGACTGCATTTGGAACCATGCCAGTATTTCATTTCGATGTTCTTTTATCTTTCCTCAACTGACAATTTAAAAAATTCACACTTTACCTCTGTTACGGCACTCTGCACAGAAGACAGCTCTTTAGCATAGCTTTGATTAAATCATTTTCTTTGTTTCAGGGGCCGTATGGGCTGTGGAAGTCCACTTCGAAAATAAGGACAGCGGGTTTTTTCTAAAACACACGGCGAGATGGAACGGCGCTGGTCCTCCACCGGAGCCAATGGGCACGGCTCTACCTGGTGCACTTCTATCCCTGGATCGCTTTACAGTACTTCAGGGTTCTGCTCCAGCATCGGTCCGTGCTACCTATGGACCCTTTTCAACTAAGCAAACAGTACCTGCTAGATACGCTGTACCTGATCCTTTGGAACCACCTCGCCGCAACGCGACGTTACTAGAACTACAAGACGCCACAGCGCATAGGCTAGATGTATCCGCCCATCTTGTATTCCGAGAACTGCCCCGCGATGCACCCGTATTACGCGTACTCTTCCACACGGGTGGGGAAGGTGGAACGAGACGCGCCGCCAACCGACCTCGACGTGTCTGTATAACTCTTCACGCTAGTCTCGGCTCCAAGACTTTGACGTCAACTTGCGGACCGGAAGGTGAAGAAGGGGCATGTTTGGCAGAATTGACAGTACCGGCGACGTGGTGGCCAGCCGACGGAAAAGGCAAACGCCCACCTCGAACCATGAAATTAGCTTATAGTGCAGCGGAAGCTAGTAGTGGCGAAACCGGTGAAGGAGCATGCGGGCGTGTATCCGTTCAGCCCGCTTGGCCTCTGGGAACCGTGACTTTAGCGGGAACTCGGGCTGGATACCGAGAATCCCGAGCGGGAGACACAGCGCTACTTTTACCTCGTGCGCCATTATATCCGCACTCCAGATTGCATCTTCCGTTTGTTATTCGTCGAGACAGTAACCATCCAATTGGTCATGTAGTCATCAGGTTAGTATACCTAATTCTTTTTTCGTCATTTCTCTCAATTTTAAATATCTATGTATGAACACGTGTAAATATATGTTTTTAAATTTACTTAACCCTTATTTATGCTTAACAGGCATGACGATGTTGGCGTAAGTAATCGTATTTCGTGATGACAGTCTAGGGTGCTCGAGTCTCGAGATATGACATGCCGTTCGAGCACGTGTTAGGCAAATTGCTATCTCCACACGAGCATTTCCTGTTGACGTCGTCGTGTCGTCCTTTGTTGTTCCTATTCACATGACTACATATTTACTACATAGGTTGAGTATCGTCGTATCTCGTCCTCTGAATAGACGAGGCAGAGGTTCGTTATTTGAGGTCAGTTCCGCAAAGGACGTTGTTGTCCAATGCCTCTTTTCTATTCAGAACACCTTAGAAAAAGGTGCAACATAGTTACGTTAATAAACTGGCAGTAAATAGTGTTTGGCACTTGGAAAGTACTTCGTAACATTCAAGGGCCAGTGGACTGTAATGTTGTTTTGAGACGCTGTTCTACATTTATGTCAAGCTTCAAGCTACAGTTGAGTCTCGAGCGGCGGATGTCATCGTTACGAGTAGTCATTTAAAACTTTCTTGCATTCTTGGCTCTTTTAATTTTTACTAAAATAAAAAAGGCTAGTTTTAAAGTTTTTTCGTCTGTGCTTTTATATTTTAAAATGTTTTCCCATTTTGATTCAGCTGTACCTCTCTAGGAATATTATTTATCAACATAGGAATTGTTTTACTCGCTCAATTTAGTTTATGTTTCAATACTTAGGTACCTACTGAATAACGTGTATGAAATGTTACCTATTACTCTTAAAATCTATTTTAATGAATTCAAATAAAATTCTTGAGCATAATTTTAACAATAAGTAATATTTTAACAATAAGTACATTTACTGATGTAAATGGTAATGTATAATCTAAGTAGAAGCACCTGCGTCGAAACTTCACCCGTGTATCCGAACATCCTTGTGAGTTATGAGCCGAGAGTCGCTCGAGAACGCGATACGCGCTCAAATGGAAATTTATAACCGACTGTTAAGCTTCTACGGGCCAGGATTTTATAACATGCAAGCGCAATAAATGTAAGGGAAATTCGAGGGGAACATTTTGTTATAGTTAATGTAGAGTAAAATATTCAGTATTGTACAACACCGTTGCCTAATAAATAATTGGTAAAATTTTTACTTAACATTGCAATATCTTGGAATAAAATTTTGGAAATACATTTCATTTTCAATATGATAACATCTATTATGCCCGAGCCCTGAGTTCACTAGTAGATAGAAAGGCTAGTGAAAGAATTTTGGTTTTTATTGTAAAAAGCTGGAAATGATTCTCAGAAATTAGAAGACCTGAAATAAGTACGTTAGGGTACACTAGAGGCTTAATTTAAAAGCGTTGGAAATATAATCGCTATCAGAACATCTTTCAGGGCATTATCGGTCTAAAACTTAAGTTTTTAGAAGTGTATTCCGCTTTACTGCAGTGTATATCGATATAGTAAGCAAAGTAAAAATCTACTTCAAGTCACTGAAATACAATATTATATTAGATTTATGGATAAATCAAAAGCTTGACAAATCGTGTTCTTTTAACGGAAGCACGTGACCTGCACCATTTTTCGAATATAAAAGGAAAACACGCGGTTACACCTAAAAAAACATTCAAATTGAGAACCTCCGTTTTCGATGTCGGTTAAAAAGCAACAACAAAGCCGGCGTAATCCAAACCTGACGTGTGTTATCCGTGTACGTCTGTTTCAGGATAAAGGTGAAGTCGGGGTTGAGATTGATGAGCGTGTCGGCGGCGAACGCGCGCTGGGCCGTCACGGCGGAGGTGAAGCCCCGGGCCGCGACGGTCACCGCCACCCGGCTAGAGCAGCCGCTGCGTGACGATGATGGAATTGACACGTAAGTGGACTTATCAAATCACTAGCTCCACTAGGCAATCTAAATCAGTTTACATCTCTGATCTAAATATATAAAAGCGAGAGATCTTCACTGATATTTAGATATAGAATAATTAAAGTGTAGTTGGTACCTATGTACTTAGTTTTCTTTAATGAAAATTTGGTATCTATGAAGTCAAAATAAACCTGATTTATACATCGTATTCAACATAACATCACCTATCCAACGATTCCAACTCAAAGAAACTTAATTAGAAGTTTCTTTAAGTTGGAAACGTTGTTAAGAAAGATCTTAATTAGGAAGGGATCTAATAACAATTCAAGTTTCTGGAATAAAATATAATAATTACCAATATTTGATAGACAAAATTGGTAGATGTACATCTGGTTTTCATCTGGGATCTATGTTATTTTTATAAATATTTACCTTGTTTGAACTCAGTCGATAATTATGGCCAAATAGTTGGGCTTTCATGATAAATTTATAGCGTCCCGACGTTTCACGCGCTATCCTTATGGTTTATTACGGCCATATATTAAATACTAGCACGTACCGTACATGATCAGTTAGCTTGAGAGGCAATTTATTGCCCAGACAGTTGATCCCTACGCTGAAGCTATTCGTGTTCCGCAACTGGGTCAGATGGCTCAGCGAAACGACGCATGACACGAGTGCTTAGTACTTAGCCACGTTTCTACATTTGTGCCAATATAAGAGTATCATCTGAATAAAAATGAAAACCGCATAGAAATGATTTTTTTATATATTTTTTTTGGAAAATTAAATAAATGAGTTAGAATTGTAAAATCACACGTGCTTTGAGTAGATAATGAAGAGATTGCGTTTGAGATAGTAAAAAATAAACTAGGTAATTAGTAGGTTGAAATTCAAATTAACAAATTATATTATCAGATAAGCACAACAACATACTTTTGACAAATCGTAGGTACTCCATTAGTGACCTTTTCTGAACATTCTTAATTTAAAAGATTACTATTCTTACGTATTTAAGAAGTCATAATAGTACATTATGATACAAGTGCGCGAAGTTGGTCATTACAGTCGAGGCGGAATTGAGCCCGAGCCGCAAGGCGAGGGCTGTAATAGAGCCAAGACTGTAATGAACAAAGCACACGCGTATCATACGACGTTTTTCAACACACTTGCGAGGAAAAAAACAATTAGGTATCGACATTTTTCAGTCACAAATCAGCAAATTATAAACGAACAAATGTTTGCACAAAATGGCGCGGTTTATTTTTTCGCACGCCGTATCTTTGGTTGAATAACTATGCGCGCGCAGGTTAAGTCCAGAGGCACCGAACATTCAGCCACAATATATTAAACTAAATAATTATGTATTTCTAATAATTTAAAATATTGTATTTTTTAAATGCTTTAATAGATAATTAGATGAAGTATAATCTTATCTTATCTTATCAGATTTTGACTAAGTACAACAAGTTTATTTATTTACAAAATAACAAATCTTTTGGTAACAACCTCTTTACGGATATTAAAAAAAGTGGAATAAGAAAAACACTAGTGCGGCAATGAAAAGTAAAACGCACTAGTGTGTAATAAACCGCATTCCGGGCGTAAGACTAAAGAAAAAATAGCAACTTTACGAGCAAGTGTGTTGAAAACAATTATTTGATACGAGTACGTTAATATCATAACACTACCTATACATTATGAAATCGGTACTAGTACCTACCTCATTTTAAAGACTTAATTAAAAGATTAAGAGATTTAAATACCATGAGAGATAAAGTGAACATAATAAATTAATTAACTGCCTCGACCTAGTGAAAAAATACGTGAACGATTGAGTAAATCCCAGGATATAAAATTCATAGATTCACGTTTTCATAGTTTGCTGAAGAATCGAAGCATTGTCTCGATTTTATTCATCACAAAAATCTCTTTTAGATCGAATTTCCCACAATGCCCTCGCCATTATGAGCTAAGTCCCACAGCAACCGAATTGAAAATTAAATCGGATGCGCTACGAAATGAACACGAATGAATAAAATTGTGCGACGTATAAACATGGGAAATCGGTTACATTTTACAACTTTAACATTTCCAAATAATTGCCTTCAATAAATAAATGACGAATGCACAAGTATACATTTTATTTTTATTTATACGAATAAATAACATTACTCGTCGTAACAACGACGGTAATAATCCGTATAATTACTCATCGTACCTACGATGTAACGACGTCTTACTCTTTTGGACTTCCTTGTCAACAATGCATTGCTTAAATCTTTGATGTTACTGATGTATTTTATAGACTGTGACCTCTTCCCATCATTTAGCTCTTCCACTCGTTTTATGACTGTTTGAACATAACAATATTTTTTACAAACAGAACCGCTGAAGAATCAAGTGGACCAGGAGGCCCTGGTTGGGAAGAAATCCTGACTTGGTTGGTAGAAGTCGGAGCTGAGAGCGAAGGTGACGCGGAAGGGTCCGAGGGTGAATCGGCGCGAGGATCCTCTCGCATCAGCTGGTCCGCCAAGGTGTCTTCATCACCTACCGCGACTGCTACTACCGAAGAAACTCCTCACGAGCACAGGGTCAACACTCGACTTGATATTGAAAAGGACGACATTCAGGCGGTGCTGCCTATTTCTAAGGTAAGATTAATGACATCAAGTGCAAGCAAGGTGCAAGGTTTACATGTTGAGATGAATACAATTTTTGTAATAGACACACTCTTACACGCTCTAGAATTTATACTGTTTCGCTGGTGGCGTGCGCAATACAATTAATGAATGTATTCATACATTACTAACACCCATAATACAAGTAGAAAGATTTATTTGACACCAATAGGTAACTGTCCCGGCTGGGAACTGAACCCGAGACCACTCTCTTTTCAAGCATGGTTGTTACCAAGTAATCAACAGGGTAAATAATTTTATAAGTATGAATTACGTAAATTCTTCAACAAAATTACAATAAATTGGTATAAAATATAACAACAGTTGTTATAGTTAAAAACCCATTTAAATTATCTTATAAAAGACCTTGTTTAGTTAGAAATGCAGAAATAAAAAAGTGGTAAGGTTCATTTATGTAAAGATAAATTTCAGTAATTGTAACTACATTATTAAATTATAATATAATTATAAGATAATCGTACCGTCATTATTATCAATAAATTTGAATAATTGGTTAATTTCGGTTTAAGAATAAATATATGGAATTTCGAGAGATAAATTCCGTTACATTATCTACTAGAAAATTATTCGCGTAGGAGGCGCCCTAACGATTGTTTAGTCAATGCTTTATTGCAGACAGGTAATTTGTGTTTGCTCTAAAATTTGTACAAAATTGTTTAAAGGGATCTTTTCCAGTTCCAGTCAACCCATTTTATGTGAGAAAAATAAATGTCGTAGGGATAGGAAAGGTGTAGGACAAGAAATATGGTAAAATAAAAATACATAGCTAAATATTAGGTATGTATCCCTAATCAAAATTTAAAAAAGTCGTGTACATAGATAACTTTCCGAAAAGTTATATCAGAAGGTAAAACATCTCTTGCCAATTAACAACAAAATTTATGGAACCATCAATCGTTGGAATAAATTAAGCAAAAGTAATTTTCCTGGCAACTCAGAGTAAGGGAGCTTTTACTTTTAATTGCCATTACGGTGATTTTATCGAGTTTGAAGGAACATTATCGATGCCGGCTTAGAAATACGTGCGCTGGAAATTTTACTTAAACGTGGAACAAAATGTCGTCCGCTCTTTGATTTTATTACACCACTAGCAAAAGCTTGCTTGCAACTTGTAAATTGAACTTTGTATGATTTGCGGACATTTGAACTTCTCCTGTAAGTTTTATGAAATTTTCCGCAAGCTTTGATTTTATTCATTCTATGCTCAGGAAGTTAAAGAAAAATATTTTCAGTAAAATAACATTCAACTATAGTCGGGGGCGTGCAAGGTTCGAACCCAGACCTCCCGAATCGGGATACGTTCAAACCTAAATATTTCTGTTTGAATACTAAATCATTAAGTGCAAACGCAAACAACTATTGCGTAATGTTATTTTATTTCCCAAGCACCTTGTTAAACGCGTGCGGGCTGCTCATCAAGACACTTTAACGAACTAATGAAGTAACAAAACGCTTGTAGACCAGCTTATCTGGCGTTATTGCGGGCCCATTAGCCGCGGGCGCTCGGTCGAGGTCGACGCCTCTTCACCAATGATGGATGAACTGTATTAAGATACACTTAATAATAATACATCATAATATTGGATAGTCTATAAACGGGCTGTAGATATCATATAGAAGTGCTCATGGCCTGGTGGCTTGCGTCTGTCCTAAGTGATCGACAAAGTTAAGCAACAGCAGTCGCGGTCAGTAGATGCATGTAGGACCGCTAATGGCTAGTAGCAGTGGGGTGTCTTGAGCGCTTCTGTGCTTCGGAGGGCACGTTAAGCCGTTGCTCCTGGATTTTACCGATTATCTAGAGGCCTTCGTGCGACATGTTAACTTAAAGTATCGGTACTAGGGTTGGCCACTAACTCCAACTTCACCAATGCGCATTGGAGCAGCGTTGTGGAATACCTTTGCTCTATTCCTCCTCAATGACGAGATCAATGACACGTGCTCAGTAGTTATCCCTTAATCGGTTGACGCAAATGATAAAGTACAGTGGCATTGTTCCGCAGTCTCTGTGTGCACCCAGTTTAACTTCTGCGGTGAACACTTTGCGGAACTAATGAAGTTATGTTCGTAAGTACAGTTTCCTGGCGCTTGTGCAAACCTTTTAACATCGAGCGTTCCGTTAGGCACACAAGCGTTTCTTCCTATTTAACTAACAAGCACCTGAGCACAAACAGCTAGTGAGGACTAATTTTATAGCGAACGATTTTATTTTAATTAATTTCATTGCGAGTAGGTATTGAATCTTACAGTTTGAAAATCGTTGCGTGTTTATGAAGTATTTTCAAATCATTATGAAATTCTTCTAAAGGTATTTTGTTCATCAGTTTCTAATAGACATCATTTGTTATTTTAATGCTAGTTAATTCAGAAGAATCTTAATAGGTACTTATTCAGTCACTTAAACCCAATTTACGAGAAATAAGACGCATGTGGACCATTTAATAATGAATGCCACCAGTCCACGCGAAAACAGCCACTTCTCAGCGCCAATTTACGAGTAACTCATGTGTCGTTCGGGATAGAGCGAATCGATTATTTATTTTCGGAGCTATTTCAGACACATCCAAAGCTGTTTCTATTCGGTCTACGTCATGTTAATATAATTTAATCGAACATTATGTCGAATCCGAGTGGGCTGAGAAATTGCCTGTGAACAATTCGATGTTTTTACCTGCCTATTTTCATTTTATCGCTAATGGTCAATGCTGAATAGTGCGAGTAAATACTTATTCTATAAAATTACATTCTCACGAAAGCGTTCGTTCGTTTAAATGACCTTTAGTACTTGCGACCTTTTCACTTTACTTGCCGTATAATCTGATAAGAAATAGAACATACATGCTTACTGCATAATGTAGCAGAGAATTATACCTTCGCTTCGGCACGCAACTTCGTTAACTGGTAGGTATACGTGTGTGAGTTAATACTGTATTACCGGCTGTAATATTGTAGTACCAGCAGGGGTGTTGAGGGACCTCCCGATTCGGAATAAAGCTCTTAAAATTATTAATATTGAGGCGCCTTTAACACTTCTTATTTAGATAGGTATGCCATTTTATTGCTATAGAGCAGTCATCCATATTTTTTTCATCCCACCTATTCGAAAAAGACGACTTGGTTCGTCGCACTAAATGGGGCCCAAAGTTGGTGTTTTCTATAAGAAACTTTAACGGGCGGGAATGAGTTTTTCCTCCCCGTTATTTAAATAAGTGCACGGAAAAGATCTTTTCATCACACCTATTCGAAAAAGACGACTTGGTTCGGACTTACGGGGTTCCAAAGTTGCTGTTTTCTATTCAGCGGGCGGGAATGAATTTTCATACAACTTTTCCTGCCGGCTAGATCTTTTCCGTCCTATTTTGAATTTAGAACATTTTAGTATTTTGCGCTAAAGAAATCGAACGCAAATATTGTTTGAATAAAGAATGTCTGGTACGACGCGAGGGCCCCGCCAGCTGAATAATAAAAAAAGAAATCAAATTAAGATTTCGTTTTCAAATTAAAATTAAGTTTTCGTGCATTTTTACGTATTATTTTCTATTATATATATATATTATTTTCTCATAGTGGGTGATGAAAAGTAGAGTGTATCACTCGGGTGCAAGTATATTTTTGGCTCGGGCGACGTACTTTGAATCCCTCGCAACGTTCGGGATTCTACTAAAGAATCCCTCGCTACGCTCGGGATTCTACTCTAGAATCCCTCACTTCGCTTTGGATTCAAAAAACGCCCTCGCCGAAAAAATATTACTTTGCACCCTTGTCATACAATCTACTATTTCCGCGCACTTTTTAAATTCAGTTCGGATTGTTAGAAATTCATGTTTTTTTTTGAAAAATAGTTTTTTAGTTTGTTAGTTTAATTAGTTAGTTAAGTTGGTTTAGTTAGTTAGTTTAGTTGGGTTTAGTCGGTTTTAGTCGGGTTTAGTCGGGTTTAGTCGGGTTAGACGGGGTTAGTCGGGTTAGTCGGGTTAGTCGGGTTAGTCGGGTTAGTCGGTTTAGTTAGTTTAGTGACTGTGACAGTATTATTCCTGAATTTGAGGCGCCTTTTATTTTCTCATAGGGGGGGATGAAAAGTAGAGTGTATCACTCGGAAGCAAATATTTTTGGCTCGGGCGACATACTTTGAATTCCTCGCTACGTTCAGGATTCTACTAAAGAATCCCTCGCTACGCTCGGGATTCTACTCTAGAATCCCTCACTTCGCTCTGGATTCAAAAAAGCGCCCTCGCCGTAAAAATATTACTTTTCAACACACTTGCTCGTAAAGTTGATATTTTTTCTTTAGTCTTACGCCCGGAATGCGGTTTATTACACACTAGTGCGTTTTACTTTTCATTACCGCACTAGTGTTTTTCTTATTCCACTTTTTTTTTAATATCCGTAAAGAGGTTGTTACCAAAAGATTTGTTATTTTGTAAATAAATAAACTTGTTGTACTTAGTCAAAATCTGATAAGATAAGATTATACTTCATCTAATTATCTATTAAAGCATTTAAAAAATACAATATTTTAAATCATTAATTACCGTAAATTCTTATTAGAAATACATAATTATTTAGTTTAATATATTGTGGCTGAATGTTCGGTGCCTTGGACTTAACCTGCGCGCGCATAGTTATTCAACCAAAGATACGGCGCGCGAAAAAATAAACCGCGCCATTTTGTGCAAACATTTGTTCGTTTATACTTAATTTGCTGATTTGTGACTGAAAAATGTCGATACCTAATTGTTTTTTTCCTCGCAAGTGTGTTGAAAAACGTCGTATGATACGCGTGTGCTTTGTTCATTACAGTCTTGGCTCTATTACAGCCCTCGCCTTGCGGCTCGGGCTCAATACCGCCTCGACTGTAATGACCAACTTCGCACACTTGTATCATAATATACTATTGCTCCCTTGTTATACAATCTACTATTAATACCAACCACCATTCAATTTTATTTTTATTAGCAGGGATTACGTAGTAAAAAAGTAAGCCACCCGCGCATGAAAATAAGTAAGATCCTGGATACCTAAGTAGATACCTTACAATGATCACTATATTTATAGTAAAGGAAACTACCTATCGTGGAGAAACCTGAAAACTCTGGTCGTCTTCGCGCGAATACATAACGACACGACCTGTTTGACCACAAAATATCGCGACAAAGCCAATCTTAGCCGTATCCCGCATTGCCGCGGCATATCATAATACTAAATTAAATGTGGTTTATTTAATTTGTGCAGAACTGGGAGGTCCTGAACACAGCGGTGCTAACTGGACGTCAAGTCTCTCAAGCGATGAAGGTGCTGATAGTATCGCAGGCCGGCCAGGTCGCTGACGTCACGCTGCAGAGCTCGTGCCACTCCGAAGACGAGAGCGTACTCAAGGTAAGGGTGCTTTAAATAACTTAGGTATTTATAATATTATGTAGCTAATAAAATTATACCTAAATAATAAATTATAATCTACGAACCATAGAAAATGTTCTTGATTCTTCCAAAGTTCTAGGTAAAATTGGCTTCCTCTCTCTGACTGTAGAGCTGATTTTTAATTACTAAAAGTTTTATTTTGATTTAATTTAAACGCTTGACTTAGAATAATTATAGTATAGAATGATAGTATTTAGTCATACAAGCGCTCGGTCTAACATGAAGCACTAACAGAGTTGGCGCCAACGTGTGGAGCCTGCCATACTATGAAATACTAACTTATTGAAATCTAACCTGTGAAAAGTGATGTTCTTACATTTCTTTTGCTTTTCGGAAGTTTAGTGACAAAATTCAAGAGCACAAATGGTCATAATTATTTTTTTTCGTGAGACTAAGTATAATACGCGAATACAACGGAGCGGAACGGTGTTTGGAGCCTGACTCCAATGAAAGTGCTACAAAATGGCCGCGCTAACTTGGTTTCTATACTTTAATTATTCTAAGACTCTTGAGTAGGTACGTACCCGTTTGCATTGAATACGTTTTGTGACCGCTATGGCTATGATACATAAGTTTCAAATTCTACGCGTTGAACTAAGTCTCGTGGCTGATTTTAACCCAAACGCATGTCATATGAAATGGACGTAAAATAAATCGACGTACATAAGAAAGTTTTCAAAATGTAAAGAAGACTTGTCTGGATTTCCATCAATCAACAGGCGACCGGCGGCGGTGCCCTGAATATACCTAGTGCGGGCAAAACATCAAACGACTTTATAGGAAAACTTTTTAGCGTCTAGACTTAAAGTCATGACTTGTGATAAATTGACGTAGCTTATTGAGTATTTTCTTTGCTCGTTATACTGGATAAATTATTATGTAGGTATCCTAGACAAGCCAATTTAAGTTAACTCACAACGGTTTTCAATACTGATGCTATCTGTTCATGGATAAGTTCGTTGGTAATAATAACTAATACTTGAGTGTACCTATTAGTTTTTAACAGTTCCTTGTCAACTTGCTGACCATCTTGATTAGATATTGTTAATGGTCTTCAAGCTATGTCTTCTATTGAATATTTTCGTTAGGTAACATTTTGTTTAATAATCACTCATTAAACAATATCGCATGAACTTATAGGTACATATAACAAATCAACGGTAGGTACTTTATCTGTTAGCCCCAACCGAGAATAAAACCCCGACCTATTCGCCGAAGAAACAAATTTAAATATCCTCACTTACTGTTATCATTGAAATGTGCAAATAAAAACAGAACATTAGTACCAAACGATAATGTGAGCAATGAAGAACGTTGAGTGAACCCGTTTGAAAAATCTATTTAAGTTGGCGACTAGCCACCCCCTCAATGACAATATTTATGGCTTCCCTACATCCTACGCTCTAGTGTTGTAAGTACTTAGGGACATTAGCCTGTTGCACTAGACTGGAGTCTGGGGACCGGTCGTGCAAGTGCCACTTGATGAAGCACCTCTGTACTTTGCTTCAAACCAGACAAGACAGGTATTGTGTTTTTGAGGAATGTGCTAGCGACAATATACTTAATTATGGTATCGTAGTTGTGACGACTTTTTGAGTACCTAATTCGTGTTTATCACTATTCTATTAAACAATGAACACACATTTACCTACATAATATGGAATAGAGCGCTGACAATCTAGTTTCGATGATATGACGTTAAAATAAGAAGACATTCGATAGGATAGACTTATATGTAATTTATTTACACATGGCAGAAAAAAAAACATTTTTAAATCAGATCAAACTATTTCTACAATTACAAGTTTATCTACAAGTTTTAACTACAATTTACTCGTATCTACAAGTTAGTACGGTCTACCCTCGGTGCGCAATTTTTTTTTTGTAATGTAAGTATCTAAATATCCATCAAAAAACATGACGTGCCTTAGTAAGTAGGTACTGCCTATGGGTATCCGTAACATCAAGGGCATCATCAAAAAAGATAAGAAGAAAGTCGATACCTTCTATAATGAACGATTTCCACTTACCATTTTATGTTGCTCTTAGGTATAGGGATCTCAAGGGTCATTCTGAATTTTACATTCTAAATGAAGCCCTTCAAGTGCGGGAAAACCGGAAAATGCCCAAGAGGACAAAGTTACTTCGAGGGCAGCCTGACGAAACGGAGTTTTGCTTCGTAATTACAAATTAAAAACAGTTTACGTAAAAAGGACGTGTATTTTTAGACTAATTGGGTCGATTTACGACAAAAGTAATTAGCTAATTTGGTCAAGTTTTCCATCAAGATAAGTTTTTACTACCTACAAAATATAATTGTCTGCGTTTGTTTGTGATTCACGAGCGTTACGGAATAATTCAACATTGTACCTACCTACATAACATATGTATATTGTTTATAACAGAAAGTTTTCCAGAAATCTAGTAGGTAATCCTTACAAACTCATTAACTACTTATACCTTATACATAGTGCGTCTTTTAGTGGACATAAAAGTGCAAAAAGATCCATCAATAGATCTTTGCAATCTTGCAATGTTAAGTGTTTACGGTGATCTTTTACCTGTTGATAAACTCAAGCTTAGAAGTCATACCAACAGCACAACAATTTTGCTTTCCACTGCGGAGTGTCATGGATGTGTTTCATCGTATTACTTAGTTAAAAAATTATCAATCATCGACTATGATTATGGTTTATCCTACTAATATTATAAATGTGAAAGTTTGTGTATTTGTTTGTTTGTTTGTTACTCCTTCACGCAAAAACTACTGAACCGATTTTCATGAAATTTGGCACACACATAGAGGGCAACTTAGATTAACATATAGGATATTTTTTATCCCGGAAATCCCGCGGGATCTGGAGTTACGCGGAATAAACTCCTGCGCGTAGTTGCGGGCTTAAATTTTTATGCGACCTTTACTAGGAGATTGAAGAAGTTTTGAAGCAACATATAGGGTACTGTTTATCCCTGAATTCCCGCGGGATTAGGATTCACGAGGTAAAAACTCATACCCGGGAATGAGGTCGTGGGTTCAGATGTTTATGGGACTTTCAGTGGGAGGTAGAGGAGGTTATGGTGCATTAAGTATATAAGCTACTTTTTGTTCCGGAATTCCCGCGGGATCGAGATTTACGCGGGAAAAGCTTCCATGAGCGAATGAAGTCGCGGGCTCATTAATATCTATATATCGGGATATCTATACATATATCGGGAATCGAACCGGCTTTTTTTCTCATGATCAACTTTATGTTGCTTTTTCGAGGGTCAGCAATGTCAGCATCGCTTTAGCTGGTCTTTATGTTTTGGCACCCGAATGAAAAACTACCAATGTAGTTTAAAAATATAATAGTTTGGAATGAAAAAACCCCGACGTTTATATCTTAAAGTCTTTTTATCGATTTTCTCAAGATCTACATAACGGATTTTTGTACGGTATGACCAAAACGTAGTAAAAAATCAACTGTTCTTAAGATGTGTGGAGTGTGTCTTAATATGTGTGGGGTCGGGATTAACGCAGGAATAACTTTGTGACACACTGAGTTCCACGCGGGCGGAGCCGCGGGCAACAGCTAGTTTTTTCATAAGTTAGGTACTTAAGCATTGTAATTAGGTAGTAACAAACTGTTGAAGGTGATGAAATATTCTGCTAAAGTCAGAAATAACTTCTTCGCGTCGTTGTTCTCGATCGATTACGATGTGGGTGTCTTCAGACAAGAGAGAATAGGCATTTGCTAAGTTGTACGCTAAATGAGAAAGCAAAGTTAGTACCTAGTTGCTAGTTAGTTCGTAGCTTAGTGGTAAACGCAAGTCTGCATCACTTATGCACTTGTTGTCATGCATAACTTATAGCAAGCAAAAAGTTTCAGTCGAATAGAGGTAGCCTATTAATGGTCCCACTCTAAAACTGGCACACTAGAATATCATAAGAGGCGAATTCGCCCTCCTACTAGATTTTAAGTCATCGTGTAAAGCTACAATATTTATTATTGCCATTAATATTAGGACTAACTGACACCATTTCGTCAAGAGAGCCTGATCCTGATTAAAAGTAATGGCGTCTTGCTTGAGTTAAGTACCCAAAAATTTACTTTCTTGGGTGACAACGCATTTAAATGCCTTTGTGTTACACGAGTAAATCCATGGACGACGATAACCGCTAGCCAAGTGTGCAAAATTTTGCGTCTTATCTGAAAGGTTTAATGTTTTTGGTATAGGTACTAAATTAGCATATACGGGCCCTTACGGGCTTAATGTTTGTTAATAGGATAGAAGAGTTAATAAGGATTGATTAAAATGTCCCTTTCTGTTCAGGTATCGTCGTCCTGCAGTTCTGTGTACGTGGACGGCTCAGAGATTCGGGGCTCGTCAAATGCCTCCGTGATTGTCAAGTATGGCACGTACACCGGCTTAGCTCGCTTCACCGTGTGGATGCCGGAATATCCCCTCGAAATTGACGTCGATGATAGCCGCCTTTCGCAAATCAAAGGTGAGAAATTTCTATACCCATAATCTCTATTCTATACTTTTTTGTTATTTTAAGACTGATCCTACTGTGTGTTTGTTGCTCTTTCACGCAAAAACTACTGAATGGATTTTCATGAGCTTAGACATCGGAATAACATAATTTGTTAAAATTTATAGAGATTTTTGAAGGGACTGGTTTCCCGAAGCGAAGCGAGGGCGGATTTACTAGTTTTACTAGTCCTACTAATATTATAAATGCGAAAGTTTGTAAGGATGTATGTGTGTGTGTTTTTTGCTCTTTCACGCAAAAACTACTGAACGGATTTTCATGAAACTTTGCAGTAATATAGCTTAGACATCGGAATAACATAATTTGTTAAAATTTATAGAGATTTTTGAAGGGACTGGTTTCCCGAAGCGAAGCGAGGGCGGATTTACTAGTATTTTTATAATTGTGTCAAGCTCTACTATTTCATACGTGAAAAATAGGTTATTTTAAGCAAAAATAGGGTGCTATTTTTTTTGTTTGTCAAGTAGAAATGAAAAAGAAATACGTAAATTAGTATTGATTTAGGTGTCTGGGCATGGGGAACAAGAATCCCCATGAGAATATTGCGGCCATCTAAATCTAAATTAGTAAATATAGTTACGTTGCATAAACGTTTTTGCTTCAGTTTGTAACATTTTCATATCCATATTTATATTGTTTTGATACTTAGACACAGACAGACTGGTAAAACGCCCTCTTACATCAGGGATTAAAAAATTCTAATATCAATTATCTCCAAACGTTTCAAGGCTGGAAAGTGTCGGACGAGGCGAGCGTCAAAGACAGGCTGAAGCGCTCACTATCGTCCCGGGGCTGGGGCGGCGCGCGCCCGGAGCCGCCCAACTCGCTCACCGAGCAGCGCTCCTGCCGACACCGCTACCAGCAGAGCAATGTCGAGGTTTGACGCTTGTTAATGAACGATCAGTGAACTGTCTATTATGTTATTGTCCGAAGTTAGTACAAGCGAGCTGTTTCGCTAGAATATTAGAGACTTAATAAAAGTTTCGCTTTAAATACCTAGTTTTTTAGTATATAGATATATTATGTAGGTAGGTACCTAAGTATTAAGAATTGTATTAGACTGGATGACTTAAGTTTCTTATTATGAGGTTATACGTAGGTAATAGAGATATTTTCGCTATACACAATATCATTACACACTCAAAACCCCACAGTAGGATTTTATGTGACATGGTTTTTTATACCATATTTTTGATAAAATAAATATATTTCCTTTCTATTTTTTTCCTATTTTACCGTACCTCATTGCACAATCATCGGCAGGTATACGCGCGGTTCCTAGCCAAGGACCATGACTCGGGCCGCGTGTCGTACTTCGTGTCGCGACGCACGTGGCTCAAGGTGACGGAGCTGGTGCTGTTCCTGATGCGCGTGTCGGACCCGCGCATCGCGTCGCTGCGGGACCGCGTGCTGCAGGGCCGCAGCACCGGCCGCACTGAGGTGCAGGTGCTGTCACCTATCACTGGTAAGTTGGTGTCTGGGTATGGTTACCAAGACTTTATAGGGAGGTGCAGATCCTGTCGCCTAACATTGGTAAGTTGGTATGGTATCGAGGTCCATTATGGTTACCAAGGCATAATTACCAAGGCTTTGGCTTAGTTAGCTGTACGAAATTGATAGTAGTGGACTGTCTGTAAACACATAAAGGGTCTTTTATGTACATTTCCGTTATCGCTGTTCTGGTATCGCTAAACTAGTTCCGATGCAAATGGACGATATACGCTCAAATGTTTCAACCGTACCCAATCAGCTACCCTACCGATGTGTTTGATTTTGATCTAAACACTAACGGATAATTATATCCTACATTCCGACCCCATTCCCCCCGATGTTTATGTAGATTTTAAATGTATTAAAATTGATACCTATATTTTGCCTACAGGTCGCGTAATCGGTCTCCGTGAAGTTCGGGTGGTCAACGACAAGGTGTCGATATCACGGCTGCTCGTGCGCGTCATATCCGGCCTGCAGCTCAACATCTCCCCGGACAACGCCATCGAAAATGGATACGTTTCTGAAACTACTGTTACGAGACGCCTCACTGCCCAATACCAGGTTTGTGTTAAAGTCAATGCCATAATGTGTTTAAGCCTAATTAATCGTTTTCTCATTAATATTTTAGACACTAGGTACCTACAGTGATAATTTTTATTTGTGCATCAAAACTTATATCATTAAATATAAATTATCATGTTAAACTTTACGAATTCTTTTAATTAAACGTTACTTTTCCATTAGAAAGTTAATTAAATGACGTCAAATAATTTTATTTCTGATTAGGTACCTACTACTTTTTTCTATTTCGTTAATTTCCGAAATTTTAAAATTTAGCAACAATTTTATTGTAAAAATAAATAAAATTTCAGGAGGGTCTGTTAGACATCGACATTGAGTTCTCCGACGGTAGTCACACTGCTCTGCGAGACGTGGCGGTTTCGGATTATTACTTGCTGGTGGAAAGCTTGGACTCTGAAGTGGTAGCCTTCGCCCCCATGCTGGCTTCGCGACATCCTCGAGTTATTGCTGTTGGAGAAGGTGAATATACCCTGATATAAGTACATTGGTACCTACCTATGTAATTCGTGAAGGATTAAGTATTTACCTACCTACCTACAGTTAAACACCAGTTAGGTAGTTAAGTAAAAAGACCTGGCTAATGTTATCTATGAACATCGATCTCCCAAATGAACATGAATTTGAATGTCTGTATCGTACCTACCGTTTATTACTTTGAGTTATTATTTACGTTTATTACTTTTTACGATTTTGAATTCTTATACCGATATTTGGACCCACTTGCATGGCCCGTGATTATCGACAACAGCATTGGTCAATATGTCCCGGGAAATTCGACGTCAGGTTTTGTCACTTCTACCTATTTTAAATATAAAATTGGCAATCTGTAATATTATTCGTCATACTTTTAGTACAAAATCATTTGATATTCCAGGTAGCGGAGAACTCCTCCGCGTAACCCTCCTCACGCCGGAGCAATGCCGGTCCGGCCCGCTCCGTCGAGTAGCCTTACCCGGGAAGGGGGACACGAAGACCCCGGCCAACATCAAGAACATCCCGGGCGCGCTCGCCACCGCGGCCGCGAGCGTCGACGTCGACTTCAGCGGGAGTGACGCGCCGCAAAGACCTGATACCCCGCAGAATGATGATATTATGGCTCGAGGGGGCATCCGGTCTGGAATGGCTGATCTTAGCGATGTTATCAATAAAGGTGGGTTGAGTTCTCGGTTTTTTTCCATTATTGCTATCTTTAAATATATAATCGATTGTATTATACCTAAGTAAAAGAAAAATATATCTATTAGGTAATTACAAAATTCCCTATAATTTCACGATGTAGAAAAGATATGCATAACTTATGTCTATTTCATTTTACGACTAAGTATAACATTAGGTAGGTAACTACTTCATATTGAATCATATCAATGTGCTCTGCATTTCATACAATAACACCAATATACAAACTCAATGTATCTTTTCTTGCAGCCTTTTCGCCATTTAAAGACGAGAACAACCACGAGCCGACAGTTCAAGCTCAGCAATACGGATCAATTTTCCGCGGCAACTCTATCCATCCCCGACACCCGCCACCTCGGATGACGCCCGTTGAGATTGGTATGAATTTTCAAGATATTTTTATATTTTTTGTGTTGATTCGTGAAAATAATGATAAAGCACTAATGTATTGTTTTTGCATTTACAGGAATGTACGTCCTCCTTGGTGCATTCTGTTTGGCTATAGTGGTAAGTTTAACTCTATAGTTTCATCGTTAATTAACATCTGTATATAATATTATAATGGGAAAATAAATTTTAAATAGGAATAATTTTAAAGCCCATACATTGAAAAACACATGTATTGGCACTTGCATTTCCTTGTTGCGAGTTATAAAAGACATACGCACATATCACTCAAATATGCGTCCCCTTGCCCTTTCCCCTTTGAAACTCTACTTAGCAATATATTTGAACTCTAATTAGCAATATATTTAAATAATTCGTCACCAATCAAAGCAAATTCCAAACTATAACACTTCTTCACACAGAGGCAAAGAACAGCCTAACTCACTAACAAACAAATCCGCCTTATTTCCAGGTATTCGTAGTATCCTGCGTAGTCTACGCATCGCGACTGAAACCAGCGACAGCGGAAGCCGGGGCGACACCCGCACGCCCCCTGCCGGCCGCGGCGGACGGCGCGCGGCTGCAGGTCGCCGGGCTGGTCGGGACCACGCTCGGGCTGGCCAGGGACAAGCCGTCCCGCGAGTCCACCACTAACGCGCATGATTGGGTGTGGCTTGGTACGTGTGGGTTTTTGGGGTTGTGGGTTCATACCTAGTTATTAATAGCATTTTTTAATTGAAACTTCTGCAAACTCGATACCGACAATCTTACTGAAACACAAAATTATTGCTAGAAGCGACTTTCCCCATTGCATAATGGGATGGCATGGAATCTTTACCAAATCTTGGCATAGTTGAAAGTTATAATCAGGCCATACCCAGGAAGCAGAAACAGATAAAAATAGCTGGAGCTAACTGAAGCAACAAATTCATGGCACAATGGCATGGAATCTTTACTAAATCTTGGTAATAGTTGAACTTATGCTTTGATCTTATAATCAGGCCATACCCAGGATCCAGACACAGATAAAAATAGCTGGATTAATCCAAGCAGAAAATGATATTAAACAGAGACCTTTATATTCAGAAGTACTTAATCTTCAAAATGCTGATAAATAAAATAAAAATAAAAAAAAAATACAGGTCGAGCAACAATCGAGAGGAATGGCAACAGACATCCAGCGAACCGTAACTCGACCCAGCCAGCGGACAAGAGCAACAACAACGAGATGCGGATCACGGCGAATCCCCTCAACTACAACTACGTGGACCCCGACGACGCGATCCGGGACAACGTGATGGTGACCAGCTTCGACAACCCTAACTCCATCGAGCTACCGTCCCAGAGCGACCACCGGCCCATCGACTCCACTACGTACTGCAAGAAGCCCGCCAGACACTCCCGCCAACACTCCGGAGACGGTCATTGGCAGTAAGATTTATTATTGTCATCAATAGTTTTCATCTGTCATTAGTAGGTACGCTAGATTTCAATAGCTTTTTAAATATTTCATTACACATATATGTATGTGATTACAGATAAATTTTAAGATTAATTAGGGCTTGTATCTACTGACTCAAATTATTGTTTAGTTAGCAACGCAAGGTCAAAGCCTAGGTCACTTTCTGTCACGTGAACCATACAAACCTAATTACCTACTTTATAGCTAAGGATAAATTTAGCATCACTTATCGAAACAACATATCTACCTACAACAACAACAAGTGTAACTTTGCAACTAACGATTTAATATGAGATTTCTTCAAATATGTAGGTACCTAATGATATAGATAGGTATTTAATATACGTAAATCTTCAGGGCGGATGGGAGCGAGCAGGACGACTACCGGCCGCCCGTCCCGCCGCACCGCAACACGCCGCAGCCCCAGCTCCCCGTGCCGCCAAGAAACCCTGCCAAAGTAATTATTATTAATTTGCTACCATACATAATGTATGTAGAGTTGGTCTTTGAAAATAAGATAATTATTTATTATCCAGGAAATTATCCCTTAACGGATAGAAAAGAGGGGAGGGTAATTTCGTAAAAAGGCGGTACCCAGAACTATACCTACTTACATTTTTTATTTTCCTTCAAATGAAGATAGGTGGCAGGCTCGATCAGTCGACCATTCGAATTTTATCCGGTATTTTGATGTCGTTTATCTCTCACGCGTACCTACGAAGCCGTGAGCAAGAATTTTTCAATTAGTAGACAAAAATTTGTTACAGATTTTACCGGAGACAGTCATGCCACCTTCCCGGCGAAGTCACTCCAGGAACCACAAGAAACACGAGCGGGAGCCAGACGTTCCCAAGAGATCTCCGGAGGGCGGCCGGCGCTCGGACAGGTGAGATATCACACAGATAAAATCCTCCTAATACCTAATATTGAGCGCAAGAGACGAGCAAATGGCAAATGATCTGTAGAAGCGTTTTCATAAAACTGGAGCCACTAGTTTTCTTGGTGACTCTGCAGTGGCATGTACCTAATGTTGATAAAATTAAAAATTGCTCTATTCGTGTAATAATATAAATTTTCAACACACTTGCTCGTAAAGTTGCTATTTTTTCTTTAGTCTTACGCCCGGAATGCGGTTTATTACACACTAGTGCGTTTTACTTTTCATTGCCGCACTAGTGTTTTTCTTATTCCACTTTTTTTTTAATATCCGTAAAGAGGTTGTTACCAAAAGATTTATTATTTTGTAAATAAATAGGTAAACTTATTGTAGTCAAAATCTGATAAGATAAGATTATACTTCATCTAATTATCTAAAGCATTTAAAAAATACAATATTTTAAATCATTAATTACCGTAAATTCTTATTAGAAATACATAATTAATTAGTTTAATATATTGTGGCTGAATGGCGGTGTTCGGTGCCTCTGGACTTAACCTGCGCGCGCATAGTTATTCAACCAAAGATACGGCGCGCGAAAAAATAAACCTCCGCGCCATTTTGTGCAAACATTTGTTCGTTTATAATTTTATACCTACCCATTGAGATATTATGTACCTACCTAATTGTTTTTTTCCTCGCAAGTGTGTTGAAAAACGTCGTATGATACGCGTGTGCTTTGTTCATTACAGTCTTGGCTCTATTACAGCCCTCGCCTTGCGGCTCGGGCTGTGCAATACCGCCTCGACTGTAATGACCAACTTCGCGCACTTGTATCATAATGTATTATTCTTTGGTTGAACCCACTGTACTGAAGATACTATGATAATATTTCTGTGGACTCGACTTAGCCTCTAACCTAGCAGCAGATCAACATCCTGAAATTATCATACAAACATAATTTCCTATTTTCAGAGTTATTGATCTGAACAATGTCGACGCCCCATACCAATCCGGAAGAGACCTCAAAGACTACCGACGCGATTCATACACGATGCAACCCGATTTTGACGACAACCCCGTGGAGAAACTCACCAACAAGGAGGACTGTGCGCGACTCTTCGAATTCGATAACGACGCTCCACTCATCATGGAAAACAAGGACTACCGAGAGATTGTGGGCCTCAACAGAGGGACGGACGACTCGCGACGCACCTTCGCCAAGCCCGAAAGCCCCGACTACATGCATGACTCTGGAATTGGTAAATATGATTTTTTTAAAATATTTGTGCCCGTAATTTTCGAACTAAGGAGGCTCCTCGGTACTATGAGCACAAAAAGATCACGTAGCGTTGTTTGTTCACGTTAGATAATTGTTAGATTTGACTTATAGTAGCAAATAATTTCTATAAATTCCACATTTGGTTAATTTCAGGATTACCGGAAGTTCAGATGCGGCACAAGAGCCGACCGAAGGAATCTAACACCAAGGGAGACTTCGTGGAGCCGGCCAAGCAGAACAAAGGTATGGTTTACTCATTACCACCAGCACAAATATTAGCACTTGGTTATTTTAAAATCGTGTGGACACAACACCGTTGAATACTATGATCGTGCTATGAATGTATCTGACAAAAAGATACGTAATGATACCTCAACTCCGTATCATAGTCGTAGGTATCTATTATGTGTTTAGCGTATCTTGAACGTACGAAAATCCTTCTGTTTCGTTGTCTACTTTTGTCAGAAAGTCATTAATGTGGAGAAGATGGAAAGAAAGAATCTTCTCAACAATTTAAAAAACAATTACCAATAAACAATTTTTTGCATTTGTTACTAACATAAGTAGAGATACGGTTACCATACAGCAACGATCATAGTACGTTAGGCTACGCGCACCGATTAATCCCGCACCAATCAACAGACGGCAGCTCTCCGGAGGTGAAGCGCGCGACCATCGTGGGCAACCCGATGTGCGCGCGCGAGGACGCGCCGCGCGCGCCGCCCGCCGACTCCCTCGGCCTCGACGACTTGCACATGGACTACGATCAAATCATGCATTATTTCCACAACCTCAAGGTATAAACCGCCACACACCGTCCCACCATGCTTCTAGTGTAGACCTTGCTGACGCTTGCGCCCCGCCCGGCCACCCGTAAGGCGCAGTACCTTCATTTTAATATCTCGATGTTCGATGTTCGATGTACTCTCTTATGATCGTGGAGCCTGAATTTTGGAGCATTTAAAATGGAAATTAGCATAGTATTTTATATGAGTACATTTTATACAATTATACATTATTATGCCCTGCAGTATTATAATTGTGTAGGTAGGCACATTATGTTGAGATTCATTGGATAAGAATTTTGTATGACACCGGCCTGCAGCGATTTATGCTCTCGAACGTAGGAATGCCTTTTGACACAAAGTACACTAGTTTTCGCGTGTTTATCAAAATAGTCATTCATTATATTTTCATAAAGTAGAGAGGTAGATATCAGCTCTATTCACTAGCATAGAAGTAGAATGTGATCTTCACTATTTCCGTCATAGTCTAATAAATCAAATTCGCCGCAAAAATCTGACTTATGCATATTTTCAAATTTTTCGCAGGAATCAAACGCCTGAGTAGAGCAGATCATTGCAAAGATCCGGCAGATATTGTCTACGTTTAAATATCAGCATATCATCAAAGCTCCTCCAATCGACGTATACAATGCGACTACCGATACTACCGGGGTAGCCGGGTCTGCAGATAGCGCCCTTGACTCGTGCAACAACAACGCACCCATTTACGAGAACGTCAACAACAACCAGCTGGCACCCACGCAGGTGCTGTGCGACTCTATCGCTCACAAGAACGACTTCATGAAAAGACAACTCACGTTCTTACTCGAGCACCTGAGCGAAGCTTACGAATAAGTTGTTGTTGGACCGTCAATGCGTTATCTGTATACAATATGTGTCCAAAAGTGGATCCTTGCAGTGATCGTTAAAGAAAATGATATATACAAAATGTAACTGTTTTATACTTATAGCGTTAAACGTATATTTACTCTAGTCATTTACAAAGCTGCACATATTTATTAACTAATATTTGTGTGCATGTAGTGAATACTCATGTCAATGATTATGACAGATATTTAATATACACGCGTTGTTTTATCTGTATGTTAATAGTCGTCTAATTACGGGCTAATCGATGAAACCAGATTATATACCTTTAAGTCTTTCCTCGTTGTCGGCGTTAAATTATTTCAAAACTTACCAAATAAAATGTTTGATCTTTGCATATGTTCTAGTTCTGTACATATTTTTCCATTAGAGATGGTAAAAATGCTACCTCACTTACACGTGTTTACGTCTTAACTCTAGCTTAGCCAATTCCTATTTCTGCATACGATAAACATCTGTGAATGTGTGAATACTATCCGATTTAATTCCAAAATCCAATTATTGTTTATCGATAATTTTACTCTTAGGGCGAAAGAAATAGGTTTTAAGACTGCAGAATGCCAGTGTTTAGGAAATTAAATTATATTATAGGTATAGGTTTTACTTAGCTTAAGCCAAAACTAGTCAAACTTATTATAATTTTGGGCTATTATTTCAATTCAATTGCAATCCTTTTGAAATATTCCAATATTTAAGTTCAAGAGAGGCAAGTTATGTTCCTTTAGAATACATACCCTAACAATTATGTAGTTATAATTATATATTCCCTACTTTGTTGTCGTGCAACAATTAGGCCCTAATTATTAGGTATGTGGCCTACTATATTGTATAACTCGCAATTAATTAAAACCAAAATTTTTATTACAGTCACTGTTGCATCAAATAATTCAAATAAAATATTTCAAATCATGTTGTGATATATCGACTGCTAGGGATTGATTTTATATGCGGTCAATCTTATATGTAAAAAAGCCATATCATATGAAATATAGCGCTTGTATTATATTATTGTAAACACTATTATTAATTTATTGAAAGTGTAAATTGCATTTATGTGTAAGTTAGCTCCTTAGGCTTTGTAAATATTGTTATGACGTTATATAATTTATAGGTATTTGTGGAGACTATGCAGATATAGATTAGGTATATGTGGTAGATATGCTTAACATTCTATCGACAGAGTAGTTGCACTCAGATGATTCGTGTCTGTTACAAATGTACTAAATAGTAAATGTTTTTATCTTGTAATTGTGTATTAATGTGGCCATCGTAATAACAAAATGATAATTATTCGAAAATTGAAAAGAAAATTATGCGCCTAATGGTGAAATTTTACGTCGCTATGTTTTTAAAGGTGTTAAAACTGTTCAACGTAAAATATTTAGTGAATTGTAAGACTTATTACTTCATAAAATACCTATCGATAGTGTTGTTTGGCTTTTGTCGTTAGGTTAGAGATGAGACACTGGATATTGAGTACTACTAAGTATGCAGTAGTATTTGTTATTGTGACCTTTGTTTTTGTTGAGTTTTTGCAGTAAAATATTATGAAGAGAAGTTTATTAATAATTATTGCTACAAGGTATACATGTATGTAATCTGAGGCTTGTCACGGAAATCCTTTCATAAAATGTCAAAATATAATAAATTAATATCAAGTACACTGTTTTTTATTTATTAAATAAATATCACAACCTAATCTTCGAAAAGTTTATGGCTTTGGTGTTGCTTATGTACATGGAAGTCGCTGCAACAATGACCACTTGCCGTCAAAATAAAGAACCCATAGCTTAGTGGGTAGTAAATAGTAATCCGTCTTTAAAGTTATGAATCCCGGGGTTGAGTCCCCCTGAGGCAAACACGATAAGATCATAAATAAATAGATATAAATAAATGCTACACACTCATAGCCCCACACAAGACAAGGACACACACCCAGACCGAGAACGGAAAGGACAATGCTCACGAAGTATGGAAAAAAAACCCAGGCCCGGCGCAAACGAAATCTTCCTCAATCGAAAGGTACTATTCATGAGTAAATAAATACTACATAAGGGGCATCATCGAAATCCATGGCTAACTGTGAGATATTGCTATTCGAGTTATGGCAGGGTCCCTTATTTATTGTACTACTAAATTAAAAGGATGTTTAAATAGCACAGTTTCAGTTTAAAAATGAATATTATTAGTGTATAAAGATAAAAATTAATATTATCACCACATAGTATAAAGCTTTTCGCTGTATGTCTGTCTGTTCATATCTATGCTTAGATCTTTAAAACTACGCAACGGATTTTGATGCAGTTTTTTTTAATTATGGAGGTTTTAATGTAGGGGGAATCCGGGAGACTTGCCCAGATGGGAGAGTTGAACCACCTTTTAAAACTCGACTTAAATTTTGCGCTAACGAAACGTCAAGACGGTCATTGATAGGGCGCGGGAGGCCAATGACAAGCACGGCGTCATTTTTAACAATGGCCGGTTTGTTTGGCTGTCAGATTCGAAAAGGTGTTTTTGTTATGGCGGAGTGAATGTTAATTTTTTTTGTAGTTTTGATATTGCGGCTGTGTTTGTAGAGGTAAGTATTGTGTGATATTACTATTTTATTGCCTGATTATTATAGTTTGACGTGTGCTAAGTGTTGTATCGATTACGTTGATTGTTTTTCCTGTGGGTAGATTTTAATGTCAAAGTAGTATATGCGGGAGAGTTGCACCATGACGGGTGCGGGAGATATGCTCAGTGGTTCATGTCTCCCATGTATAGTATTTGTATGAAGATATTTGAAGTTTTACTTTACAGATATAGAAATTTTAAACTTTTTGATGAAATTTAAAAACAATTCGGGAACCTTAATACAACAAGTCTTATTTGTATTTAATTTGTTTTTATGTGTAATTTTATATTTTATTGCAGACTAATTGAATGAAATATATCATTTCAATACAAGCCATCCGAAAAAATACCGAAATGAAAAATATATATCATTACAGAATTAGAAAATGCTATACGTGAGGTAAAGGACGGTGCATCTTAAAGAATAACATTGATCAAATTTTTGGTTACCAGCTGACTGAAAGTAGTCCTAATTAAGGCTAATTAATGAAACTGAATGATAAGAATAAGTATATAATTGAAACAAAAGGTAAGAAATATCAAGAGAGTAAGAAGTTTGATTAGAGAAACGTTAAATATTTAATTTTATTAATAAAATGTTTAATAATTATGATGCCTACGGAATGCTTAAGAGTATGTCGAAGTATTGTTTATTTTTCCTTATGAGAAGAGTGTGTGACTGTGTTTTGTTAGAATTTCATTTCATTTTGTAATCTTTTGGTTAATAAACTTGTGATTTAAGCTGTAAAATGTTTTTATTTTCTACCTTTAAAAAGCAGTGTTCAACTCTCCCCAGACCCCGGTTCAAGTGTCCCATAGGGTGGGGAGAGTTGAATCATATCCCATTTTTTATTAAAATGTAAATAACATATTTCAGTAATATAATATGGAAAATCTAAATACGCATAAGTAAACCTAAATAAATAAGCTATCGTTTATTATTAAAATTGAATCACTAAGCCTCCTTATTAAGAAAATATGATACTTTAAAAAAAAGCGGTTCAACTCTCCCGGACTCCCCCTACTTACAATACATGCTTATTTTTTAAATAAGTTCCCCGAAGCAAAGTGAATGCGGGTCTACTAGTTAGTGTATAAAGATTATATTGTTACAGATAACGTACCATTATTAAGTTTACAAGATTACATTATCGATGTACCAATTAAAAGAAAAGTATTTGAGGTAGTTAGCGGATTACAGTCGTAAAACCTTCCATATCTAATTACGCCGTACGCGGCGTATGGCGTACGGCGTATGATACGACGTACCACGGTAATGTTATTTATACATTACCGTGGCCGTACCTTATTACTTAATTAGTAATAATAATAATAATTGTCATAATATACTTTTATATTGGTTTTTAAGCCGCATTGCCGTAGAACGGGGTGAATAGAGATTGCGGGTTGAATAGAGACAAAACTGAAAACGTAATTCAATGCGTGATATTCAAAAGGAAACGTTACTAAAGGGTATATTTTGTTTTTTAATTTGTAGACTCTAATAATATACACTTTAATAACGTTTCCTTTTGAATATCACGCATTGAATTACGTTTTCAGTTTTGTCTCTATTCAACCCGCAATCTCTATTCACCCCGTTCTACTGCTATTTAAAGCTCCTTTTAGTACAATAAATAAGGATACTGCCGAAATTCCAATGGTAATATCACACAGTTAGCCATGGATTTCGGTAATGCTACCTATGTGGTATGTATTTACTCATTCATACCTACAATTTAAGTAAGATTTCGTTTGCGCCGGACCTGGGTTTTTTTTTGAGCATTGTCCTTTAATCGCATCGTTCAAATTTCCGCCTCGCTGGTAATCGAACTCAGGACCTGGGATTTACGATCCGGCGTGTTAACCATTTCGCCATTCGAGTCGTCATGACTGATGTTTGTTTGCGTGTGGTGGGTGTTGGTTATTGTGTTGTCGCACGTGACATATGAAATCCCATTGCGGGGTTCAACTGTTTTAAGCGGATATTATTATTACTGTCCTAAACATTGTATCTAAAATTAAATGTTCAAAAACCGGCCAAGTGCGAGTCGGACTCGCGCACGAAGGGTTCCGTACCATAATGTATAAAAACGCCAAAAAAATCTGGTCTGTTGTATGAAAGCCTTACTTAAATATTTAATTGTTTTATTGTAGCCACAACACCATCTCTTAGACCGAAAGGTAACTAAACTATCGCTAAGGCGTCGAAAGTATGGGCGCCCACTTAAATATTTATTTTATTCTGTTTTTTAGTATGTGTTGTTGTAGCGGCAACAGAAATACATCATCTGTGAACTATTTCAACTGTGTAACTATTACGGTTCATGATACAGCCTGGTGACAGACGGACGGACGGACGGACAGCGAAGTCTCAGAAAGTAATAGGGTCCCGTTTTACCCTTTGGGTGCGGAACCCTAAAAAACAGTCCTAGATATACTAAAATCACAAACTTCTTTAGTAGCAAGTCTTTGCCAAAGCATTTTGCGAAATCAAATACGTTTTCACGTTACTTAGAAAATATATTTTTGTTTCACAATAATTATAGTAAGCTATATATTCAGGACTATATTACATATTTACACGTATCTTGAATTGTTTTGCCTAATTTACGTCAATGAAAATACCGATATAGTAGAAACGAGACAAAGTGTTTAGTAATAGTAATAGATAAACACTTACCTATCCATACTCTGGGATTTTATGTTTTGTGGATGCCATTGACAAGACAAATAATTAACTTAAAAACCGACTTCAAAGTTGAGTAACTCAAAAACCACTCGCCAAATGTCGCTTAAATTTTATGGGACTAGACGACATTCATTCCCTTTCGACTGGCGACAGTGTTATCCAAATCGGTTCATCTTCATCCAGTACGAAAATCTGAGATAACACACATAACCAAAAAAACATAGACAAATTGAGAACCTCTTCTTTAGAGCCTTACATATTTACTAGTTTTTACATTATATTGTGGAGTTCAACAAATTGTAATAATTTAATTATAATATAGTATGATAGGATGTATTTTTATATCTAAAAATTTTATAAAAAAAAAGTACTATTAATAAACTACTTTATTGATTGTTCCAACTTAACATTTTAATATAAATTTATGTATACTTAAAGAACCACTTATGATCAAATGGTGATATGAATTTCTGGCAACCACCCATATTATTTTGGATAATATATTTCATGGTGTATTTGTTTTGGTTATTTTCTTCCTCCCACTTTTCCTTTGCAATCTTTTTTTCCATTATGAATTGCGAAACAGCTTCAGCCTTGAAAGGCAATCGTTCAGCCACAATTTTTAGCATTTGATGAACCTGTAGACAAAATAACATTTCATTTCAGTGTATATGATTCTATTATACACATAACAATAGGAATAATTTGAGAACATTATGGAGAACTCTCAGTATCTTTACCTTCACCAAAGCAATGGCTACAACCCATTAACGGCCCACTACTGAGCACGGGTCTCTCCTCATAATGGAGGAGGCTTAGAGCATATTCCACCACGCTGCTCCAATGCGGATTAAAGGAGGGGTTACTGGCCAACCCAGTGTCGAAAGTTTTCAAGCCGCCCGAAGGCTTCCGACATGGCTTAACGACTGCTATCTATTGATAACAACCGGAAGCGACGGCTTTACGTGCCCTCTGAAGCACGGAAGCGCTCAAGAAATTTTGCCACTAGCAGTCACCCTTTCGACTACCGACCGCACCCGCAGTTCCTTAACTTTGTCGAACACTTGGGATTGACGCAAGCTGCCAAGCTATGAGCGCTTCGCACCAAAGCAATAGCACCAAATTAAATGTTGGATGTGATTCTTTAAGGAGTCAGTAACTTTTTTAAGTATTTATAAAATAATCGAAATCAAATAAATATTTAATTTTATGTGGAGGATACTAAAATACATTAGTAAACACTCCAATGAAATAGTTCTGAATGTTTCTGGGATTTGCATGTACAAGCCTACATAGACAAAATTCTTAATAAAATCATAGTTTTGGGTTCTACTGTGACAATAATGAAGCCCAATAATAGTTCTCACATATCTGCCAAATACAGATAAAGCTCCCATACATTTTTATAGATTTACATAAGGAATAGTAATTTAATAGTGTACTCAATGTTTCTCACCTCAGGATATTCACATTTTCCACCAACTTCTAAAATAATTCTACCAGCTTTGATGGGGGTGACATAATGATCAATAGCTCCTTTACCACCACCCATTCTTTGCCCCTGGCCTTTCTTGGTAACTGGTTGCCAAGGAGGGTCTACTCTCCATATAGCAAACATCCTTTTCATATCCAAATGCCTTGCCACAACCAAACGTGCCATTTCAAAATGTTCATGACGTAAACGGCCTCCACCTAATGCCTGTGAAGGTAAATAACAAATTATATAAATATTATATAATAAGTACATCTATCTACTAATAAGTAAAGCAAAATCTTCATATGCCTCTACAAAAACTCACCAGAATTGCTTAACAAATGTTATGTTAAATCAATAACAAACAGGACCGAGAACTTAACATGCTCTCAGAAGCATGGAAGCGCTCAAGAAGTTTTTGCAACTAGCAGTGTAGTATTTCTCATTATAACACTATAAATATGAATTAAATTAACTGCAAAATTACTATTCAAACTCACTCTCACTCCAAACTGCTTTAACTGTAGGGTATTATGTAAGGGTTCAGGGCCTCGCATATACCGCAGACGCTTTTGCATTTTTGGGGGTTTAAGATTTGGTGGATAAAGCGGCACCTTGTCATACACTCGCAACCTTGGACGCTCCGGCATTTCAATGTCTGAAACACATTTATGTCTTTGTTATAGCAATACGCGGCCGTCTCACTTTATGGCTTCATTCTCAGGGTTGTTATAGTTGTCCTTATACTTAACTGGCATAATGAGTGCACTTTAACAAGTGTAAGCAGTAATTAGTAAATATTCCGACCCGAATGGTGCAATGGTTAACACGCCGATCACTGTTCCAAGGGTCCTGGGTTCGATTCCCAGCGAGGCGGCAATTTGAATGATGAGTTTAAATTTCCGTTCTCGGTCTGGGTGTGTGTCCTTGTCTTATGTGATGTCCAAGGCACCCACGACACAGGGAATCCTAGTGTGGGGCTTTGAGTGTGAAGCGTTATTTATTTATTTATTCCTGGGTGGGCCTTCGACAAATTTTAATTTAAAGCCTATTAGTTTTTAGTTTCAAGGCTGTTATAAAAATTATATTGATGATACTTACCGTCATAGTTTTTTGGTGGAGCAAAATATTTTATTCCAGAATTAAGTGTTATCTGTAAAAACTCGGGCTTCAGTAGACCTAGACAAATTGGAAGTATTTAGTTAATTATATTACTAGCATAAGATATTATTTATTTTGTAATAGAATGGTCATGAAAAATAAAACTACCTGCCGAATATTGTATCGTTCGAGAAAGCATTGTTATAATAGGATCTGAATTATTCGATATTAAACACCCAAGATCATGTCGTATCAGTAAATATTTACAGAATTTTAGATTTTCAGATATTTTAAAACAAATATTAGAATGATAACCTAATTTTATAGTCGATTGTGAAATATCAAAAATCAGAATGCTGAATGACAAAATTGACAAATGACAATATTGATAGATTATTAAATATTACAGATAGTTCATATAACACCAGAGAGCACAGAGAGCCAGAGAGACTCTTGAAACCATAGAGACATATAATCAAAAAAGTAGGGGAGCCGAGCCATGTTTGCAACTACATAAACCTCGGTTAGGATGAAAGAGATGATTGCGTCTGTGGATTGCAGTGGATTTCTCCTGTAGAGTCTCCGCAAACTGACTGCAGCCACCAGCACCGGCGACTGTGGCACTGTGGCGCTTCTTTTTAGAAGCGCGATCCGGTTAACAGCCAACAGCTCAAATAACAATGAGCAGAATTCAGCCGAAGCGGCTGTCGGCCAGACCGCGCATCTAAAAAGAAGCGCACAGCCGCCGCGCCGGTGGCTGCAGTCAGTCTGCGGAGACCCTTATCACTGATGAAGTTTAGAGCTTACTTCACCACGATGTTCCAGTGCAAATTGGCAGAGGACATAGCGGAACCTAGTCGAAACAATTTGATTTTGTTAAATGACAATCATTTTTCTTTTTCTACCCGCCGAACTTTTTTAATTACAAGAAGCCGTAAAATAATGTCACCCTTACATAGTGCTTAACATTGATCTATATGGACTATGGCTATGGATTAGACACTAAAGCAAAAATAGCAAGCCTGACAATGCCTGTCAAAAGGAGATGTTTCAAATCCGGCCCACAATATGTACAGTACCTCGAAAAATCGAGGAAAATTCATGGAATTTGGGAAAAATAAAGATAAATTGCTTAAATGCATACTTTTCTGGTACAAATTTTGTATTTATAATTCATTTTTATCAATTTTCAACATGGCGTCTTGCCAAGTTGTCATTGATCATAGATCGCGAACTGTCTACTGTCACTTTAAATGACAGAATTGTAGGTACATATGTCAAACTTCTATCAACATGACGTGTGATGACAGCTTACCGCCATGACAGACTTTTGTTTTTGTGTTGCAATTTTAAGTGTACATTTTTGTGTTATACCACAAAACTAAAGCAATTTAAAGGAATTGGATGATTGAAAACTGTTTTAATTGTGTTTCTCCATTTTTGAGTATGGTGTACAAAGTGGTGGCCGGGGCTCCATACATTTTGAAACATCTCCTTTTAGTGAAACAAGGATATGGCCGATTCTACTAGTGTTGTGCGCACTACGTGGACGGAAACAACAATAATACATGTCGTTCGTCTTCTCAGCGATATTAATATTAATTTTGATACCTACTGCGATGAACTTGTCATGTCATGTCAACCAAAAATATTTTGTAAAAACCAGCTATCATGATGATCTGCTAAACAACAAACGAGGACACAACGACTGATAACCCTTTTCAGACGATCTCAGCGATAGTATTTTAAACTCTGCCAGTTAATTAGGTACCACCCTCTTGCTTAACACAGCCGCCAAACTATTTGTCTTGTTCCAGTTAGGAAATTTAGGTAGTTAAGGCCTTTATTTATTATATGCATAATGTAAAATTATCAAAATAGAGTTCCATAACCGAAGTTTAACCATCGACAGTAAAATACTTATATCTCTATTTGGCTGTATTGTATATAACTAGGTATATACAGGCTTGAAGTTATGTTAAGTTTTATATCCAATATTAAAAATCAATCCTTCCATTAACCAGTCCGCCTACTCCTAAACAATGCCACTTTTACTGATTCTGAATATGTACCCGCTGAATCCAGAAAAATCGCGATAGATACATACATAAATAAATAAGTCATATGTAGCACTACGATGAATTTAATTTTAGAGTTTATTCAATAAAAGATAAGGGTGAAGATAGTAACTGCTGTGTGATATGACTGACAATTTTCTTCTGATCACCCATGATTGTGTTATAACCCTTAGTGCATTAATATTGTGGAAATGGGACCGAAATGTAAATAAAAAACATGTGTCTATGTACACAAATTTAAATTTACTTATTTGTTTAAGGCTCCTGGCTGGGATAAAATTACTACTACTCTTAAGCAGCTAATCCCCTACGTTACTAGTCCGTTAACATATCTATGCAACCTAAGTTTCGAACAAGGTGTATTTCCTGAAATCTGTAAAAAAGCTACCATCTGTCCAATTTACAAAAATGGCAGTAAATCTAATCCCTCGAATTATCGACCTATCTCGCTCCTCAGTGCCTTTTCAAAAATATTTGAAAAACTCGTTAATAAAAGATTGCTAAGCTATCTTGAAAATAATTATCTATTAAGTAACAATCAGTTTGGCTTTAGGAAGAAAACATCAACGGAGTACGCAGTGCTGAAATTGACCAGTTTAATTAAAGGTTACCTGGATCATGGTGAACGATGCATAGCAGTATTTCTAGACCTGCAAAAGGCGTTTGACACAGTGTCCATCCCAATACTTTTAACAAGACTTGAAAATATCGGGATTAGAGGTATTGCTCTTGACTGGTTCTCAAGCTACTTGTGCTGTCGTGAGCAAAGGGTTAAAATCGGTGACACTGAGAGCGATTTTATTTATTTATTTATTTATTTACTATAATTAAAACGGTAAAAACCAGTTACAATAATTATAGAGACATCACAGCTATACTTCTCGCTCGCAGAACTGCAAACATACCGACAATATTTTCGGCCATTCATCCGCAAACAAATCGCATTCAGGGTATGCATCCAGAAGAGCGTTAAACTGAGAGAGAACGCGGGGAATAGGCGAGTTGGATCTCGCGACCGTGTGCGCCGTGGGTGCAGCAAACAGTTTATGTCTGCGGGACCGGAAGTAATTATCAGGCACAAAGAATCGACACAACTCGTCACTGAGGTCTGGTGCATCATCTATCCTACCACGAAATATCTTGCAAGCTGTGATCAACTGATGATGATCCCGACGGACTTCCAATGAGTTGTACGTTGTACCCCAAACAACCCAAAAGAAATTTAGTTGGATACAAGTCTGCCGTCCTAACGAAGAGTGCAATAACTCGTGTTTTTGAGCAAATTGAGTTAATAACATATCCATAATCAGGAAAATGAGCTCTATATTTTCTTCTTAGACGTCTTTTTTGTATCTTCATTAGTTTTGGTTTTGTTGGTTATCATAACTGCAATATCTAATATTACGGTTTTTAAGCAGCAAATCATAACCGAAATATCTTGAGTTATGACTTGGATAGCTTTGATATTTTGTCGTATTACTTAAAATAACGGCAATAAGTCTCAGTTACTGCACTTATGACTAGTACGTTTTAAAATTTTTTAATACATTTACTAGTTATAAGCGCAACATTTAAAGAGTTATTGCATTTATCATAAGGAAATTTATTACGTAAAATGTCTAGCTTACTAAATGTACTACTAGTCTTACTACTTACTGACGGGCCTGGCGAACTTCGTTCCGCCAATTAGTCAATGATAGACCAGATTATACTATTTGAAAAATTTAATACAAATTGATAATGTTAAATCCTTCATTATGAAATAATGAAATTGACAACATCAAACTCTTTTATTTTAATGTGGAAAATTTTAAGTTGGAGAGATAAAATGTGTGTTCGTTTATTCCAACTGATCGTTTTTCCACTCTGAAAAAGACTTTGTAGTCATCATTTGACATGCGCTCCAAAGCAGTCTTGAATATCCTAACCAATGCATGATGTTCATGAAGTCGTTATTGCATGTCTGGAAGAATCGCTTTTTTCATAGTTGTATTAATCTCTAGACGTCAATTAAGTTGTTTCGCCATGTTGTCCATGAGGTGTATTTGTAAAAAATATGTTGTGGATCTCCGAGAGACGGCAATGATCCAATTCGATGGTGAATTTTCCGTGCATCTACAGAATAAAACGTCCAATCATTTTAATCCCATTTACCTATAAAACAACATGTCAGGAAATTTATTTATTTATATATGTATTTATGCTATTTTGCTACTTTGCCTGGTGTCATTCTCTACCAATATATAATGTTTTATCTTATTTTCCTTCAGAAATAATGATAAAAGTTACTTCTGATTTGTGCGTAAAAACAAAAATATGTAAATACCTTCAAAATTGGATTAAATCCTGGTTCTTCAATAATTTCTGTCCCAAATGAAATCACTTGGAAATAACTATTGTAGGTTTGGTTGTTGGCTAGAAAATGTCGCGATTCTTTTGGTTTGCCACGAAACAGAAATGCAATGGTTCAGATGGCGGTGTCAATACTGATAATTTCGTTTTCCCACTAAGGCAGCAGAATCCTGGCATTTCTCCGAAAAACTTATTGAATTTGTGGTGAATTGACACCACAATGATCTTCGCAAACAATGTCCCAATACAAACGTAACGTGGATTATATCTAATTATCTCGATTTTTTAGGGATACATGATTTTACTGTTTTTATATAAGAAAAGAGATAAAAAAAAGAAGAAAAGTTTGTTGATTGTTAAAAGCGTTTTTTCTATTGATATGACATGCGAATTACCAACTACAGTTTCCAAGTTGTGATTTTATTAATTGTTGAATGTAGAATGTAAGTAAGAAAACGCTACCTATGTAGTGATTTCATTGATAAAATTTATTTAGACTTTTACAATTTCATATAATTGTACTTTATAAATAAATATTTTCATACCAAATATATTGTTTTAATATATTTTGCTATAAATTATTATGTTCTTACAATTAACCATCTCTGCCTTATATATAATTAAAATATTTTACTATGGAAAATCTCAATAACTAGGACAGTTATTGCACTTATGGTTGGAAGAAACTGTATTTTGTGCTACACAAAAGAGCAATATGTCAATTATACGTCAGTTTACTAACAAAAACTGCAATAAGTAGTGTAGTTATTGCAGTCATGGTTAGGAATACTATATCAAAACAATTCATATGTCCCAATTACATATATAAAATTGCGTTTAAAGTATATATATAAAGTTATATACAAATATTATATACTACATCAAATTAAGAATTATTTTATCTGTCGTATAGTAAAAGTTTCAAACCAACAGCTTTTATGGCTACGAAGAGACACACAAAACAAAAATTTAACTTTTAACCGCGATTATCTCGAAAGTAATCAAAACCTAGTTATTGCACTCTTCGTTATGACGGCAGAAGTACCTAGGGATAGTATCCGTTGACACGTTTGTACAGATACCGCAGGAATGTCTTTTGAACCTTCTCTAGAAGCAACTTGTAGGCATTCTGATAAGGATTCCAGACACAGGCACTAGTCTCTAATTTTGATCGCACAAGCGCGCTAAAGATAAGTCTGATAACACTTATAGAGTGAAAATCCCTTGCGCTCCTAAGGACAAATCTCAGCGATGCTGGATACAGCGCTTTTGGATTGCCCCAAGGAAACACAATAAGTCCATCGCTATTTTTACTATACGTAAATGACCTCTGTAAAATATCGCTTCCCGGAATGGACCTATTAATGTTTGCTGACGACACTGTACTCGTCTTTCATGAAAGGACATGGCAATCAACTGCAGTATTGGCGGAGAATGGGCTATCCAGAGTAACTTGGTGGCTAGAAGATAACCTCCTATCCCTCAATATTAGTAAAACTAAATACATCTGCTCAGTAAAACTTCTGCCACCTGTCCAGACTCTGATTTCTCCTTAACCATACATACATACATACTCGGACATGTAACTGCAAACAAGTAACTCGTACTGACAGTATTACCACAAAATATGGATAGTACAGAAGTTAAGCTCATGTACCTATGTACCTCGATTTTGGTTATGCATGTGTGCGTTAGCCTTAGGGTTAACGACTCCGCAAAGGTCGTGGATTGGATTTGTTATTTAAGTTATTGGTATGGATTAAACGGAAAAATTAAAATAAAGGTATACGTTTAGAATCATTAAAATGTAATGTAATTTAGTAAGCGTTAGTCATATTACCCAATTATACAATTAATTTACAATAATAATGCTATCATTGTAAATTTAGATTACGGGAGTCCTTACATGAAAAATTCAATAAAGCAGTTAATTCAAGTTATCTGTAATATCACAATAATATGTATTTATGGGATCCGTTTATTTTATATTATTTGTATTATATAATATTTTTGTATCTATATTAGGTACTGGAAAGAAAATAAAAATCCTATTACATAAATTAACTCTAAGAAAATAATTTTACATGTCCAATAATATAATCCTTCATTCATATTTTAATGTATTTATTAAAAATCGAAGGTATATACACTCTAACGTACAAAGAACTTCCTACGTCCTACATTGACTTGTATTTAGTAACGAATCATTGAATTACAAGCAAGTAAGGACTTATTGTACCTTTCTGTAGCAACTAGATGTCTAAAAAATTTTAATTTGCAATTTAACGTCGAATTAAAAAAATCACTTCGACAATAATTATAATAATTCCATTTCTTATCCATTTTTTAGGAAAATTATCTTATTTGTGTATTATAAATGTCATATTGCTGGAAATAACAACCGCGGTCCAAGTGGTCCGATATGTTCCGATTTTTGGTGTATGTGAACGGTGTCTATGTGTGAGTTGTTTTTGGGCACTTTGTATGTAGCTTAACATCTGTATTATCTAATTTGTGGTATTACGTACTTAGGCATTACTGTAGACTCAAAGGAGATGTTTCAAAATGTATGGAGCCCCGGCCACGACTTTGTACACCATACTCAAAAATGGAGAAACACAATTAAAACAGTTTTTAATCATCCAATTCCTTTAAATTGCTTTAGTTTGGTGGTACAACACAAAAATGTACACGTAAAATTGCAACATAAAAACTAAAATCCGTCATGGCGGTAAGCTGTCATCACATGTTACGTTGGTTGATTTGATTGAAGTTTGACATATATGTACCTACATTTCTGTCATGTTGAGGTGACAGTAGACATGTAGACATCTATGATCAATGACAAATTGGCAAGACGCCATGTTGAAACGTGATAAAAGTGAATGATAAATACAATTTTTGTACCAGAAAAGTATGCATTTAAGCAGTTTATCTTTATTTTTCTCGAATTCCGTGGATTTTTCTCGATTTTTCGAGGTACTGTACATATTGTGGGCCGGATTTGAAACATCTCCTTTAAGTTGGAAGTGTCATATAAATCATTAATTTGTCAGCACGAATAAGAAAACTTATTTATATATTTAAAAACTTACGCGCAGTGGCAACCAGAAACTTATTAAAACAAACGTATAAAGCCTTATGTGAGAGTATAATACACACATGCACACACACATGCACACACACGCGCGCACACACACACACATACACACGCGCACATACATACATACATATGCACACACACGCACAGACACCCATAAAGTATAAAAGTTTTTATTCTCTTTTTCTTTGAATACTTACCTTATACTTCTTAACCTTAGTTCATAAAATAGTAGATTGTATTACAAGGGTGCAAAGTAATATTTTTTCGGCGAGGGCGCTTTTTTGAATCCAGAGCGAAGTGAGGGATTCTAGAGTAGAATCCCGAGCGTAGCGAGGGATTCTTTAGTAGAATCCTGAACGTAGCGAGGGATTCAAAGTATGTCGCCCGAGCCAAAAATATTTGCTCCCGAGTGATACACTCTACTTTTCATCCCCCCCCTATGAGAAAATAAAAGGCGCCTCAAATTCAGGAATAATACTGTCACAGTCACTAAACTAACTAAACTGACTAACCCGACTAACCCGACTAACCCGACTAACCCGACTAACCCGACTAACCCGACTAACCCGACTAACCCGACTAACCCGACTAACCCGACTAACCCGACTAACCCGACTAACCCGACTAACCCGACTAACCCGACTAACCCGACTAACCCGACTAACCCGACTAACCCGACTAACCCGACTAACCCGACTAACCCGACTAACCCGACTAACCCGACTAACCCGACTAACCCGACTAACCCGACTAACCCGACTAACCCGACTAACCCGACTAACCCGACTAACCCGACTAACCCGACTAACCCGACTAACCCGACTAACCCGACTAACCCGACTAACCCGACTAACCCGACTAACCCGACTAACCCGACTAACCCGACTAACCCGACTAACCCGACTAAACCAACTAAACTAATTAAACTAACTAAAGAACTCATTTTTCATAACAAAACCATGAATTTCTAACAATCCGAACTAAGCTAAAGCTAGCCCTTTATTTAAATAACGGACAGGAAAAGTTATATGAAAATTCATTCCCGCCCGCTAAATAGAAAACACCAACTTTGGGTCCCCTTAAGACCGAACCAAGTCGTCTTTTTCGAATAGGTGGGATGAAAAAATATTTTTGAAACAATAGCTCCACAAATGGGAGAAGACGCTGGTCCTTGAAACACAGTTGCGACTACCTCAAGGGCCAGAGGATTCACAAACTAAAATTGTAAAACAGTTTTAAATTAATATAGAATTAATATTATTATAGATAAACAGACAAAATTAAAAAAAAACATTGTTTTGTGTTTGGTTGGGTTCTTAAATATATTTGCCATGTACAGAAAAGGCTATATAATGTACAGTATTATTACAAAAATACAAATAAAAGTATTACAGCATATTTATTAATTGGGCACAAAAAGCGATCGTATCGCTAACTAGCGAATTCTTTGAGATAAGCTTTTAACATTGAAATTTCAAGTGTTCAATTATGAAACGATGCCGCGGTGGCCAACTATCCCTCAGTTTAGGGTTCTTCTACTCTATTAATTTAGTTCAATTAAATAACATACAGACCTTATTTTAAACTTGTGTTAGACTCTTTTGTTCTATAAAAAGTAAGAAAAGCTCACCAAAATAGAAGGAACAGCGCCGTCGTGTAACCTTACCACATTAAGAGTTCTGTTGAAACTTGCTTCAACAAAATGTAATGAGTACACAAACAAATTTTTAAGGCCAGGGTTTATGTTTTCTGGGCCAATTATTTCTAGCCACTTCTTTTTTAACGATTTATTTGAAGGTAATCTATTGAATAAAAACAATTATTATTTCAACTTTCTTCAGCGTCATTTTAAATTATCGATATATCGAATATCGATATTTTAACACTTTCTACCCTAAGTGTCATTGAAATGTAAACAAACAGGCTACTCAAATATATAAAATAATGATGTAAAAACCCAACAAAACATTAACAGGCCTACGTAATCCTCGCACATATCTTCATGCAGCAAAAACATAATATATCAATATCATTCAGATATTCAACAAACAACGAAAATTGATACTAACTTGTGTAAAGTTAATTTTGGGTGTAATTTATTAGTCAACACACTTGCTCGTAAAGTTGCTATTTTTTCTTTAGTCTTACGCCCGGAATGCGGTTTATTACACACTAGTGCGTTTTACTTTTCATTGCCGCACTAGTGTTTTTCTTATTCCACTTTTTTTTAATATCCGTAAAGAGGTTGTTACCAAAAGATTTGTTATTTTGTAAATAAATAAACTTGTTGTACTTAGTCAAAATCTGATAAGATAAGATTATACTTCATCTAATTATCTATTAAAGCATTTAAAAAATACAATATTTTAAATCATTTAAATTACCGTAAATTCTTATTAGAAATACATAATTATTTAGTTTAATATATTGTGGCTGAATGTTCGGTGCCTCCTGCTCTGGACTTAACCTGCGCGCGCATAGTTATTCAACCAAAGATACGGCGCGCGAAAAAATAAACCGCGCCATTTTGTGCAAACATTTGTTCGTTTATAATTTGCTGATTTGTGACTGAAAAATGTCGATACCTAATTGTTTTTTTCCTCGCAAGTGTGTTGAAAAACGTCGTATGATACGCGTGTGCTTTGTTCATTACAGTCTTGGCTCTATTACAGCCCTCGCCTTGCGGCTCGGGCTCAATACCGCCTCGACTGTAATGACCAACTTCGCGCACTTGTATCATAATGTACTATTTCCTGGCTCCGCATTGTAGTATACCACACCTCATTGTGTTTTAATGTTTTTGTTTTGCTTAAAAGACACCACAACACCTCCTATCAATGCCTATTTTAATATATTTTATAGTTTTGGGTTTATTTACTAATGGCTAATAACTAAATGGCCGGCCTGCTACACGCATAGAGATATTACACTAGAGGGCAGAAGCCAGGCTTCATAGCGTACCTCGGATAAAAAGAGACGAAATCTTTAGTAATCACCTTTCTCTTTCTGGCTCATCGGGATCGGAGAGAGATAGGTAATTACCGTTATCGTTGTTTCTCTTTCTAACCGGGGGCGATTGCAATGTATGGGCAGCCGTATGGCTCACCCACTCTAGTGTAATATCTCTATGGCTACACGTCAACCAGCTAATTTCATATGATGTTAAGGATTAGGGCGTCTCTATCTAAGTAGTATATTCCCTATCTCTATGGTGCATAAGCTATAGAATACTATATCTATATAGCCTGTGGCTGTGGCTATTGTTTATGACAAGTTGGATTCTCATTGGTTGGAATTAGACATCAGACATTGGGCGCGAAATTTAAACACGTTTTGTTTATTTCCATTGTTACCATAGCAATATTTTTGCCAAACCAAACCACGCACAAAAACAAACGCATTGAGATAGCATAGCACAGACGAGCTAGTTATTTAATTTATGATCTGTATTATTATTTATTAATTAATATAATGCAATACCGTGTAATGTTAAGATTTCAAAAGTGCTTATATTTTAATGTGTATATTTACATTTTATGGGTGATTGTGAATGCATTCTTTTTGTATCATAAGGTATGTATTACACGGGTTGTACGACTTTGGTCAAGATCATAGATATATTATTATGAAAGATTAAGCTCCTACATAATAGCCATAATACATTATTTAAATTCAAACTCCATTTATTAATAAATAAAACTTATTCTTCCTTATTTCTCGGATGGCAAGAAATCGATGATGCCATGGATTCAGGATATAAACTTACTAGCCAGTTACTAAAGTGATCATAAGCAGCGCATCTGCTTGTAACTGATACATTATACTAGATTGTTTATGCTCGTTAAATGATTTTTTTTAACAGTTATTCAATTTGACTCGTAAAAACCCCCTCTCATGTAAAACCTCATTCATGCTGTAGGTAGGTACTAGCCAAGTGTGGTTGTCCAAATGAACAATACTGCCCCCGATAGTTAAAAAGATGTATCTAACGAAAAGTAAAAACGGAGAAATAAATGTTTTAATAAACGAAACAGGAAATTTCTTGCTGTCTTGTAGATAATTAAAATATCTACATATTTAAAAGTTGAAAATAATGCCCACTATACAGGCTTTTATTAATACTAATAATAATATGAGTTAATTAAATTAATATAATAAAAATAACAAAAAAAAAAATCATCTTAGCATAAAAAATGAAGAAAAATATTGTGTGTCAGAATGGCGGGTGTACCTCACGGATTTAAAAATCTGTTTTGGATTACAAACGTACCTGATGTGTACCTCAGCTCAGTGTACCTATCCTAAAAGTCTGTGTACCTTCCTCTATGCATAGATTTTAAATAAAATAGGTACACCCGCCATCCTGACGTCAGAACCGCGGGTGTACTTCTAGTCAGCATATTATGTAGCTAAAGTAACTGTATATATTATGTAGAATTGGTACCTCTTGTGTACCTGCAGAAACAAATACCTATTATATAAATAAAAAATAGTAATTGCTGAGAAAATAAAAGAAAAGTTTTATTTCTTTGACATCATTTTTATTTTATTAGTCAAGCCCAAACACTAGGTAACTGCAGTAAATCGTTGAGGAGTTTCCTCGACTGTCTTTCGGCTTCATCAGATTGACTCCAGACTTTCATGAAATGGTAGCGCTTTAATGTACTTATGAAAACATTGACAAACACACTGGTCGTCCCTACAATTTTCGAAAGTTCCTCTCGATTTCTTTGAGATGCCATCATCAGATCCTGGTGTCCTTATCAGCGAACCCCACACTGTGCATATGCATATTATCTACTTTCCAACAAAAAAAGAATTATCAAAATCAGCCCACAAACGACGAAAAAATCGCTAAACAAGCATAAAAAATCGGCCAAGTGCGAGTTGGACTCGCGCACGAAGGGTTCCGTACCATTATGTATAAAAACGCCAAAAAATTTGGTCTGTTGTATGAAACCCTCACTTAAATATTTACTTTAGTTTTTTGTAGCCACAAGCAACGCCATCTCTTGGACCGAAAGGTAACTAAATTATCACTTAGGCGTCGAAGCCATATTTCGACTTAAATATTTATTTTATTCAGTGTTTTAGTATTTTTTGTTGTAGCGGCAACAGAAATACATCATCTGTGAAAATTTCAACTGTGTAACTATTACGGTTCATGAGATACAACCTGGTGACAGACGGACGGACGGACGGACGGACAGCGAAGTCTCAATAATAGGGTCCCGTTTTACCCTTAGGGTACGGAACCCTAAAAAGTGTAACGGAGGAATTTTATGCCTGTGCTATGACAACTGTGAGGAGCAATGACTGCAGGAGGTGGTGATATGAGATGTGCTGAAGCGAGGGCAGTTTTGGCATACTGGTGTTGCCAGATGTGGAGTGGAGAGGTGCTATTGAGAGGAGCGGTGCTTTTGAGCAGAGTAGTGTTTTAGTGGACTTGAGAGGAGTCAGATTTCTTTTTTAGGTTTTCTATTAAAATGTTACTGGCCAGCAGCCCCGGATCTTCATTTTTTTTTAGGCGGGGCAAAAACTGAAAAATGCCGCCCCGCCTAAGTATGTACTTATGTTTATTTTCATCTTTATCATCCATATTATAATTCCAGCTATCAGATGTCCACAAATTGCTTGAAATTTGGACAAAGCCTACTTAGGCCTTCCGGAAACAATGCATCCATCATTGTTCATAGTTTCTGATAAATCTTGGATCACGCACAAAAAATTGCATTTTTTGTCTTAGAAAATAAAAGCCAAGATCTTTTAACCCTTTCGCAATTAGCCAATTTCGCAATTAGCCAATTTTGTACCACATAGGGTCAACTCACACCGAGACGAGACGCGACGCGACGCTGCGCGCAGTCTTTCAAAGAGCGGCTCAAAAAAGAACTTTATTTTCTACACGAAAAGATACACATTTCATTGTGAGAATTCAGAATACGTTGCTTCATGCAGCGCTGCGTCTCGTGACGCCTCGCGGCGTAGCGTGGTGCATCGCTACGCAGCCGTGCATCGTCGGTACGCGCGGCGTGCAAGAGCCGCGCTGCGCCTCCCAACGCCGCGCAACGCCGCGAGGCGCAGCCGAGGCCGCCGCCTTCCGTCCAGACTTCGTGGTGAATTGATGCGGTTCGGTCGAGTGTGCGAGTGAAAAAATGAAAATATAATGATAGACTGGGATCTTGGTATAATCTGACTTCCTGTAGAAGAGAAAGAGCACGTGGCGAATGAAGACACATTCCGCTGCGCCGCACGTCTTCTCGCTGCGTCGCGCGCGCGACGTCTCGCTGCGCAGCGAGGCGTCGTGTTGCCAACGATTTTACGATGCACCTCGCGCCATTGAGATGCTTCTCGCGGCGGCGCGCGGCGCAGCGCGAAATCACTGGCCTGGCTCAGGTTGCTCTTCGCACATCGATAAAGATGGTGAAGTTGGCACTGTAAAATCTTGATCCATTTGATCGAGTAAAGTGCCAGAAACATCCTCTAACTCAATATCAACTTCGGAAGTTGCAGCAGATACTGACGGGTTACCCCTCTGCGAAGCCAATTTTTCATATTATCTGCACATTGTTTTCCCTGCAACTCCTTATATTTAGCCTTTTTCCACTCCTTATAGATTTTTTCTTGGCACACTCATAATTACAACCTGTAAACAAAAATACCTAATGATACAGAAGACCGAGGATTATAATCAGCCGCTATGTGTTGCCTTTGTGGACTATGAGAAAGCCTTCGATTCTATCGAGACCTGGGCGGTACTAAATTCTCTCCAGTGGTGCCGAATCGACTACCGATATATCGAGGTGTTGAAGTATTTATACACATCAGCCACTATATCCGTCAGAGTACACGACACAGCAACGAACCCCATTCAGCTGCAGAGAGGTGTCAGACAAGGGGACATTATATCCCCAAAACTGTTCACCACTGCGCTGGAAGACATGTTCAAGCTGATGGAGTGGAAACGACGTGGCATTAATATCAATGGCGAATACATCACATACCTGCGGTATGCCGACGATATAGTAATTTTGGCGAGATTCATGGAAGAACTTAGTACAATGCTCGGGGACTTGAACAGCGCCTTACAACGGGTGGGTCTTAAGATGAACATGGACAAGACGAAAATCATGTCGAATGCCCATGTCACGCCCGTACCGGTCGTTGTTGATGGCGCTGCACTCGAAGTTGTAGACGAATATATTTACCTGGGACAAGTGATCCAAATGGGTAAGTCAAACTTCGAGAAAGAAGTCACTCGTAGAATGCAACTCGGATGGGCTGCGTTCGGGAAATTACGTCACATCTTGTCGTCCAAAATACCTCAGTGCCTGAAGTCGAAGATGTTCGAGCAGTGTGTGTTGCCAGTGATGACATACAGCTCCGAGACGTGGTGCTTTACGATTGGTCTAATCCACAAGCTCAAAGTCGCGCAGCGGGCTATGGTGAGAGCTATGCTTGGTATTTCTCTACGTGATCGAATCAGAAATGGGGAGATCCGTAGACGAACGAGGGTAACCAACATAGCTCAAATAATTAGCCGGCTGAAGTGGCAATGGGCCGGCCATATAGCTGGAAGGACCGATAACCGTTGGGGAAGAAAGGCCCTCGAGTGGAGGCCCTGTCTCGGAAAAAGGAGCGTAGGACGCCCCCCGACCAGGTCTGACGACCTGAAGAGGACAGCGGGCATCCGCTGGCTTCAGAAGGCGCAGGACCGGTTAGAGTGACGCAAATTAGGGGAGGGCTATGTCCAGCAGTGGACGCAAAAACGCTGATGGATGGATGGGTGGATGGATTTAGGCATATTGTTTGGCTGAACCGATTTTGATACGGTTTTCAGTATCGTGTTTATCAGACTAAGGAGAAGGATTTAGGAATATTAACCGCGTTTAACTGAACCGATTTTTACTTTTCGGCGTTAAAGTCGGTTCTATTTTGCTAAAAGTTATGAACTATGCCTACGCGCGTCGCGAATAATAAAATGTTCGTGCAGCACGTCTCACTCCACGCTCAGGGTGTCGGTCAAGTTGATATGGGCATGAAATTCCTGTGCTTGTACTATTATTTATTCCGTGGTCAAAGTTAAATAAATGAAGAGTTGTCCATTGGTCCGTGAAGTGTGAATTTGGCCGCCCCCTGAATTTGCCGCCCGGGGCATGGGCCCCGGCTTGCCCCCCCCTAGATCCGGCCCTGCTGGCCAGCGACCTATTTGAAAATGGAACGACGACAACAAAGGAAGATTTGTTGTTGTCAATATTTTCATCATTCAATAAATTGTATGTAACTGAAGTTGTAACGGGTGATTCTCGGTGGTCATACTGGGTTGTCCTACTGGTATGGCCAGTGAGAATGTGTGTGTAACACGAGTCGTATTATTTTGCCCTTTTATAAAAGCATATATATTATATACGGTCGAATTGTGAACCTCCTTCTTTTTTGAAGTCGGTTAAAATAATAAAATAGCCCCGCCCTTAAAATCAAAATATGTTAGACGCGAAGACTTGGAATCCATATTATTATTGAATTGAAATTGAACTTATGTTCCACACTAGATTTTCCCTTTTTTGATAACGCTGGTTGAAATACAAAATTTAGCTTATTTTCGTGGCTTTTCGTTAATTTAAAAATAATACGATACGATCTTCGGAAATCGAATGAGATCGATTCAATGTCATACGATTCAGATCGTGAATCGATTCATGGGGTTGCGATCCATTACGATCCAAAAAATCGATTCAAAACAAAAAATCGGGCATCCCTAGTACAGGGAATCCACGAACACGAAGGTTCCCTAAAGTTTTATTTCTCACTGACACCCTTTGGTCACTTATTAGTCACTTCTTTATGAATCGATACAACATGCCGACATCCAATTCCTTTTCTACTTTATTACTGTTTGTTTTAAAATACTAGTTTAATTTCAGCTACACAGACTGGGACATCTTTCTAAATACTTGTCAGCCACAGTATTTGTGCTACTCACGGGCCTAGAGTCTATCAGACTCTATCTTGGACACTATGGAAATCTATCTTGCAGAGTAAGATCATAAATAGGCACTATCTATAATATTATACTCTTGGACAGGTACATTAAAAAACAATTATTTTGTCATATTTTATTGGAAGTTACATAAAACACAGGTATTACATAAAAATTGTCAAAAATGCTGTAAAGCAAATTTTTTGTAGGTACCTATTTTAAATAGGAGTAGCTATTGTTATTAAATACACATAGGTGTAATCTACCACTTTTTATAAATTTAAATTTCAGGTACCGGATCTGGCTGGATTTTTGATGTTAACTACATTAATGCAAATGCCACTTATAAGTTTCTTCCTATTCAATCCATATTTGATGAGCACACCTACAGAAACCATACTGCATTTAACGTTGTGGTCAGTAGCATTAGCAGAAATAATATTAGGTTACTTAGCTTTAAAGCAAGCGTCTTCTGTGGCTAAAAGTATTTACTTTTCTCATTCAATGGGACGTTAATATGTAAATACAATTCAGTTAAAAACTTATATGTGTACTGAAAAAATGGTGATGATAGACAAATATCAATAGTTTATTACTGTCATTACACATTGATTTAGATGCTATGTGTAAGGCACTTCACCTAATTCAATGCCTAATTCAATTGACACCCGGCAGCAGTAGTGTTTTATATTACGATTGTTTCCTCTTATTTGTATATCTACTACATAGGTACTTCGCCAGCTAAGAATTAACAATTCATAAATCAAAACATGAGTGTCAGAAAATGCAAATCATTGGATAAATATATACGATATTTTTTTATACAGCACCAAAAGTAACTTGGACAAGAAGTCTAGTATACTTAAAATAACATGTTATTCTAGGAATGAAAATTACTGTTAGATACATTATAAGCCTAATACATAGTTTTTAACTATTAATAAATAATTAATTACAACTTTGGTTTCACTTAAGACATTTACAAATACAACAGAAGTTGTTTATTATCGAATTACATATAAAACGACTGTAATTTTGTTTTATGTATATTATTACTTTGTACGTCATTAATTTATGAAAAGGATCCAACAACTAATTCAAAATATTGTCGAAAATTACATACTAGTAACAATAAGTACCTATAATTTCGGTACTGACTCACATCACATGATAGACATTATGCCTTTATAAATTGAGGTAAAAATTCTGAAATATTATTCATAAAACAATTAAACTCCTCTGAACTGCGTACATGGATCTATGGTGGGTAAAATCCCTTCGGAGCAAAATGTACAAAACGCAAAATGAACACAACACGCAAAATGTCCAAATCGCAAAATGTACAAAACGTAAAATGTACATAACGCAAAATGTGCATAACGCAAAATGAACACAATTCGCAAAATGTACAAATCGCAAAATGTGCACAAAAGCCCACGTTACCATCGATCTATAAAAACGGGTTGAGGTCTGCGACACAAAATATTTTTGAGCAAAGCGATGTAACTATAATTATATCTCTACTATGGTCTGGCCGCGCTAAGGGCTCATATACACGAACGGCACGATGTCAACGGCAGACAACGGCAGAGACAACTGCACCGGTTGGGTAGAAATGTCAACATCGAATTGCAATCGTCGACATAGGTTGACGTCTGCCGCCGACACGTCGACGGCCGCCGCCAACCGGTGCAGTTGTCTCTGCCGTTGACTTCGTGCCGTTCGTGTGTATGAGCACTTAGTGCACAACTGCACCGGTTGGCGGCGGCCGTCGACGTGTCGGCGGCAGACGTCAACCTATGTCGACGATTGCAATTCGATGTTGACATGTCTACGGCCGCCGCCGACACGTCGACGGCCACCGCCGACACGTCGACGGCCACCGCCGACACGTTGACGGCCGCCGCCGACACGTCGACGGCCGCCGCTTACCGGTGCAGTTGTCTCTGCCGTTGTCTGCCGTTGACATCGTGCCGTTCGTGTGTATGAGCACTAAGAATGCGTTTCTGAAGGATCGTGATTCGTTATCGACTGGGCGATGTAACTTTGGACTGGCGTACAATTTATCGACAATTTTTTAATATCTTTTAATTGCCTGTGAAGTGATAACATTAAAATCAAACATTCATAGGTTCTGAAGGTGTGTTCAAATCTCAATAATAAGGAATGTCCTAATCAGTGATTAGTAATCACACAGGATACTTATACTCTCGTTTCATGTTCAAACTTCAGTCAAGACAACAAGATCACACAAAACTATAAAGCCAAACTAGTCCCGAAACAGAAAGAAAAATATGCTTTCATTCTCTGGTTGTAAAATGTAAAGAAACCTAATAAATAATAAAAACTGATGGGCTCTGAAGTTTTTTCCTACAATAGTATAAGGCAGTGCTACATTATGAATAATTTTTTTATCTAAAAACTAGTATTTCAGTTGGATCCTTTTCATTTTAACTAGTATTATTTCGTATATCATCTTACTACAGTAAAATAAATAGTTATACATATTAGCCTCTTATTTATTATTTATATTATATAGTATAACATAGGAACACTACAATATAATACTTTTTACCATTTTGGTATCATTAAAATAAAATTAATTATAGCATGAAGCTTTGCAATCAATAATAACATTAAAAATATAGACTCAGACACTAAATAGAGCCACCTTACATGGTATGATGTACCAAAATGTATAGGTCAAATAGGTGTAGGCAGTCACAAATGGATAATTATTAAGTAGGCATGGTTTGAAAAAAAAAATGTTATTTGTTAAGTCTATGTAAAGAAGCAAGCTTGTTTTAGGTTTTTGGGAGTGTGCATCATAAATTAAATTTACATTTCATGTTACATTATTATCATTCATAAAGTCATCAATTTTACTTCTTACCAAATGCAATGATACATTAAAGTTTGCTAGAAATGTTTCAAATGATTTTATATCGTTTTCAACTTCCAAAGATTTTGTTATTTGATGAAATGTTGGCGACATCTTGCAGATGAACTGAAAAAAAGGATTTTGATATGAGCAGGTTATATAAGCACAAAAAGTCCCATTCTCAAATAGAATCAAGGACATCTTTTACGTATTAACTATCATTTGCTTCAATATAACAAAATATTTAGAATTTTCGGAAATATAAATTTTAAAATTTTTCACCACTAAGTATCTTTTTGTTTTACAATGCTTAATTTCCAATTTCAAGCAAGTAAATTTTGGTTTGAGATTGCAGAACATACGAGTTTTAGTATTATTCTAAGTTCCCTGAGGGTGTTAGAGGCTTCATCTATCTTAAGCCCAAGCCAACTTTACCTTTTCATGGTGCACCCTTCTGAACAACTGAAAAGTCTATGGGCAGGCTATTACTAGGATCAGTATATTTGGAAGTTACTTTATCTGGAAGGGTTATCATTGACCCGTATAGCAAGTGTATTGGAATTTCAGGGAAAACTTTAGGGCTTAGTTCTTGAATATTAAAAATATCCATGAAGTGCATACCATGTGACCATATAACAAGACAACTGGCCTCATAGTGATATGATATTAAAATTAAAACTATATTAGCAATATATTACTTTTTTTTTAATTACATGAAACTTATTATGACTTATTTTTCTTGTAATACACATAACAATGAATTTAAATAAAGAGTACCAACCGTAAACAATTGTTGTGTGATCCAATTGTGATATTTTTTCACTGAGCCCTCATAGGCCACTGTGAAGACTTCCTTCATATTTACGTCATAGTTCATACATTGAAGGTTGGTAAGAATTTCTTGAAAGATTAGTTCAAAAAAATGCAATGCCCTGGAATGGAAATTACAAAATTTATTTAAATATAGTTATTTAAATTTTTGACATCAATATACATCCCTGTACTTGAATGTACATTGTAGAGACATTGACATAATTACAATAATAGACAGGGAAGCTAATTACGGTTTATTCCGGAAATCCCCACCGAAAAATCCCTACCAGTGGGGATTGTTATTTTTTTTTCCAAAAATCCCCACTAATAAAACTAACTCAGCTTAGTGGGGATTTGTGGAAAAATAAGTAACAATCCCCACCAGATTTTGACGTGACAACGTCTTATAAATTGGTTTGCCGGGTGGCACTTCAAGAAACTGCGTTAGTAGCTCCGCTCACGTTACTTATAGTAGCTACGGCGTACACACGTTGGCGTGTTTCAGAAAATGGTACAGCGCCATCTCTGGAGAAGTAGAGTAACTAGTTTGTTACCTCACTTAGTTGTGACTAATGGTTAATGGTCTAACGGTTAGCAGCGCTAGATGGCGGATGGTGTTACAATGTTTTAAATATAATTCTTTGTATATGTTTACCCCATGAAGATACGGGAACGCAGGGTCAACTTCACAAATAACCACAACTGCTTCCAAACCCAAAATAGCAGTTTATTATAAAACCAAAGAAGTCGACACATTGCCCTTTACAAATTTTTCTCTTATATAAACTCCACGTTACACTCGTTAGCGCGTTTCACAAATTGGTACAATGCCATCTTGTTTACAAGTGAGGAACTATTTAACAAAAATAAAACATTAAACTTAAATTGCTTCCGCCTTCACATGACGGTTAGACAGTATAAATAAATGTTTTAAATTGTTACTATTATTTCATCCTTCTTCCTACTATACGAATGAATATTCACATTAAAATTATTTTACCACTCAAAGTCGTTGTCACGTAAAACTTTCGCCCGTATACCGACTATACAGGCAACCAATTTTTTATTGTTTCAAAATTAATAAAAAAAGTTGTTAATCGCTTAATTAGGTCTTTAAGGGCGTATTCAAGTAGAACGCAGGTTACCGGCGCCGATCTGCCATCGCTTATCGGAACCGATCCGCGCAGGTAGTCGGCGCAGGTAGTCTCTATACTCTATACTATAACCATAATGGAAGAAAGTTCTTCTAGTTCTGGTAAACGACGATCTACAAGTAATTTTTACAAAAAAAATAACTGACTTCAATATCGACAAGTAGCGATTACTCAAAAACTACTTGCCAGATGTCGCTCTAATTTATATGGGACCACACGACGGGTATCAGTTTTAAATGAAAAAGAATCATAAAAATCATTACACTAAGTCAAAAGTTATGAGGTAAAGACTTTAAATATGTTATGAGGTAAAGGCTTGACGTTCGGAAAGTGTTTGTAAAAACCTACTTCGAAGAAATAAATAATTTGAATTTGAATAGGTATTCTTACGGATAACTCAAAAACAACTCAAATTTATATGGGGCTAGACAACAAGCTTAAGCTTTTGAATAAAATAACAAACGCCCCTACAGTTATCGAATTTTTTTCTCAATTTCTCCAAGATGCCATCATCAGATCCTAGTATCCTGATCATGATACTAGCGTCGGCGTATCTACTTTACAACAACAAAAAGAATTATCAAAATCGGTTCATAAACGATCGTTATCTCCGAACACACATAAAAAAGCATAAATATATACGGTTGAATTGAGAACCTCCTTCTTTTTTGAAGTTGGTTAAAAAAAATTCTGATTATCGTTTCAATATAAACATTTTATAATAAAACTTGATTATAATATTGACATAATTACTTAACGATCTAATTAAATAATAAACGATTTTTTTATGAATTTTGAAACTATAAAATCTGGTGGGGATTGTTAGTTATTTTTCCAGAAATCCCCACTAAGCTAAGTTAGTTTTATTAGTGGGGATTTTTGGAAAAAATAATAACAATCCCCACTGGTAGGGACTTGTCGGTGGGGATTTCCGGAATAAACCCTAATTACGAGGGAAGTTAAGTTCATTTTATATATTTTTGATATGATGACACCTTTAATAGAGGTTAAAGTTTTTTTCTATAACAAGTAAAATTAAAATTAAAAAGAGGGTAAGTGCTCACCATAGGCCTAAAACATAAATAATAATTTAAGACAGACAGTAGTTACTAGTTTGTGGGTAAAATAATCTACTACTGTGCGAGTTCTGTTGGAATTAAAGAGGCTGGTACAATATTCAGTGACCTCTAATTAATAAAACTTTGATGCTATAGTCTCATACATTCTTAAGCAGGGTGCACCATGACCAGGACATGCTAGTTTTTGTACTTCAACATCATCAAGTGGAATTGGTGTAATGCTTGAATATATTTTATTTAAAAACAAGGTTCATTTATACTTAAGGATGGATGAAGCTCATTACAACAAAAAATAACTACACAACTATAATGACATAGAAGAAAATCCTGTCATGTTTTATTTCATTTTTATACCTATTCCTTATCTATGCTGTGATAAGCATAGATAAGGAATAGGTATTCCTTCGATAAGGAATATTCCATAGATAAGGAATAGGTATTCCTTCGAGGCCGGCAACGCGTTGGTCGCGCCCCCGGTGTTGCCAATGTCCATGGGCGACGGTGATCACTTACCATCAGGTGACCCGTTTGCTCGTTTGCCAGCTTAGGCTATAAAAAAAAAGCACACCTTATTAAAATGATAGTATTATTACTAACAACAATTTTACAGGAAAGAGATAACTTAATTTGTATGTTTTATGTTATTCTATAAGGTAAATTAAACCATAAGTTTTACATGTATTGATCTCAATGTCTGAGTGCTTATTTTTATCTCTTTTTTCTTAACTTGTAATGCATTCCATAATGTCTATATGGTATTGCAATCAATACAATGATGTTAAAAATATTTAATTAATAGACAAGGGAAATGGTTTATACTTCTTGTTACATGAATCAAGTATAATGTATTTACTATTGTAAATTACCTGTTGAGCCACAAAACACTCTCTGTCGCAATGCTTTCTCTTTTTGACTTTTCTTCAAGCATTAATTCTAACAAGCATGATTCTTCATTATATTTAAAATACTTTTTAATTTTCTGAAACAGTAAACAAATCATTAATGATAGATTTATTGAATATTCCTGTCAATGTTAAGTGGTATAAATGTTAACTGGTGATTTTTCCAGCTGCTATAATTATGTGAATGAAATTTAGTGGAATGTATGTGACAAATTTGGATTCCAGGTATATAATAGGTACTATGCATTCGTGACATGCATGCATGTCGTTGGAATCCAACAGTTTAATACTTACATCTATATTTCCTTGCATATCATATTTGACAGGCGCAAATACTTTTCCTAGGTGTTCTGAAAAATTAAACATGAGTAAATTTATGACAATATTGACAAAATTAAATTAAAAAGGACTATGAAGATTTAATTTTCTTGCATCAATTAAGTACATACTTACCAACTAAGGCAAGAAGGTCTGATGCTGCATCAAGAAATTTAAAGAGATTTATTCTTCCATGGATGATAGAGGGGAAGAATCTTATTTTTGAAAGTATAAACCCATGTTGTATTTCTGTTGGTGTTGATGTGCTCTCCATTTTACTTATATAACATTAATATCATTTAGTCAATACTAGCTCACACCATTATATTACACACAACACAAATGACAAAAATGCAGCAGGGCAGCTATATTAATTACAAGCATACTAAGTTTTGATAGATATCGCGACTATTATCAGGAAAAATATTCAGCCTAATCCATAAGACACGGCGCACACGCGATAACATTATCTTTGTATACTCCAAATGAAACTGATGGATACTATTTTAAGCACTGTTGAATTGAGAATCTTTGACCTTTGTAGGTACTTTTTAATACCTCGAATACCAAGATGCGCGAGATTCTGATCAGTTTTAGTTTTTAGTTTAGTTTAGTTTTGAACTTTTGAACGACCGAGTGGGCGCACTCTAAACAAATTTTCCCGAGCCCGAAATAACCGAAGTCTCAAATGAAGCAAAGCGAAACTCAAATAAAAAAAATTGTATTATCTTATAGTATCAGTTTTAGTTACAAATATTAATAGGTATACCTATTTTATTTTTCCCTCTAGAATTCAGAAACTAAAACAAAAGTGAACGAACTAAACGTCAACCACAGACAGCAAACACAGCTGACAGCTTTCCCTGTCACCTAGACGTTTCTATCGTTTCGACAGATAATAGGTATATACGTGCTATAGGTATCCTATTCTATAATCTATACGTGCTGCTACATAGTACAATTTACAACTTTGATTCCAGTTCATTTGCCTAAACTTATTATGCAAAATTATTATGCTCCTATTCATAATTTTAAACAATTATTATTAAAAATTTATTGATTAGATGTATGACGATACAAAATAGATTTTTTAATTTAGTAATATCTTCATTAGGCACTTATATTTAATAAATGGTTTCAAAATATATTTTTTGCTGATTCACTCATTCGAATAGTTAAAAAGAAATCGTTTAATTTATTTTAATTACTTGTAAAATGTATTTTTCATCACCCCTATTCGAAAAAGACGACTTGGTTCGGACATAAGGGGTTCCAAAGTTGCTGTTTTTTATTCAGCGGGCCGGAATGAATTTTCATACAATTTTTCCTGCCGGCTAGATCTTTTCCGTCCTATTTTGAATTTAGAACATTTTAGTATTTTGCGCTAAAGAAATCGAACACAAATATTGTTTGAATAAAGAATGTCTGGTTCGACGCGAGGGCCCGCCAGCTGAATAATAAAAAAAGAAATCAAATTAAGATCGCTCGAACTATTTCCCGCGTTTTCGTGCATTTTTACGTATTGTTAGAAATTTTGTTTTGTTTTGAAAAAATGAGTTCTTCCAACGATAGTGAAAGTATCCTCCTGATAGTATAAAAACTGAAGCGAGTAATGTGATGAATAGTTTATTACCTGCGAAATCCCGGGAAAAATATTTGAAAGCCCATGATAATTTTTTGGAATGGAGAAATGCACGTATTATTTATTTTACGTATTATTTTCTATTATATATATATATTATTTTCTCATAGTGGGTGATGAAAAGTAGAGTGTATCACTCGGGTGCAAGTATATTTTTGGCTCGGGCGACGTACTTTGAATCCCTCGCTACGTTCGGGATTCTACTAAAGAATCCCTCGCTACGCTCGGGATTCTACTCTAGAATCCCTCACTTCGCTCTGGATTCAAAAAACGCCCTCGCCGAAAAAATATTACTTTGCACCCTTGTCATACAATCTACTATTTTATTGTGTAGTTTTATAACAGAGAACCCTACAACCTACTTTCACTTACTCGTACGTTGGATTTTTTTTTATTAGATTTTATTACGAGTGTGTAGCGTTATTTATTTATTTCAATTTAATAAATATTAGGATTGAGGATCATCCACTGTTTTATTATATTTATAATCCTGTTGCGAGAATAATATTCACTGCCAATATTATTGGAATTATTAGTCTTTAATTTTAATAAAAAGTATTTCAAAGCACTTATTGGGTGTTGTCTTATAAATTTAAACCAAAGATGATTTAAACATAATATATAAATACTAGCCTTATTTTATTTGAATGAGGGTCGCCGTTTTTGTACTCACCCTGTTGGCGTCACCGGCGAGTGAGGTCCTACTGTCAAAGCCCACCCATACATAAACAGTGACAAGTCGTGATATTCAGACAAGTGAGAAGCGACAGTGCCACAAACTTATCTGACCCGGTGGCCAAAATTGGAACTAATGCAAATGTTATACTGTTGTCAGACAAAGACAAAGACAGTAGCGCCCTTCTTACCGGGTCAGATAAGTTTGTGGCACTGACAGCCAGACCTCACTCTACACTAGCGCCTCTAGCGGCGAATTCACATGCCTTTACTTTACCCTCATTGCACACTGCACAGTACCTACGTATAGATATTTTTTACGTTTTTGATCTTTGTTATTATTTTTGTGTACAGTAACTTTACCTAAGTTTGATAGCGTCCGAGATTCGTAAACATAATATAATTTGTTAGATTTAAGTAGTATTCTAATTGCTGGCGCTTTAATCTATAATAATTTTTCTTAAATTGTTTTTGAAGACCTTTGAATTTATCCAGATTTGATTTACTTGTGTATTTGAATAACCTGAACACTATAGTATAATTGTTATAAGTAAGTAATTATTTTTTTTTTGTAATTATACATAACAAGTATTATGTAATTTCATTTCGAATTAACTGTAATACTTTTATTGATTTTACAGATTTTGTTATAATAAAAGTACAAGTCGATTTTATCGGTTAGTAACAGAAGTAAGCCCAGCCCACCAACACCCATTTTGAGCCATTGAGACGCATTTGATATTGTTTTGATATTGGCTAGGCATGATGTAGGTATAATATACAAATTACACAGTATCTATAATTATGTTCATAGCTACCTATATCTAACTTAATAAATAACCAAATTTAGTGTAGCTTTATAGTTTATAACATTTATGAAGTCTTTAACGCACACCGTTTGCTTTTCTGTATAGTTGTCGTATATTGTTTAAAATCTAAGTATATTAATTTGGTTTTCCACATTTTATTGTCATTCACTTTTATTAACGTTTTAATAAGAAAAAGTCTGTTTTAGTACGTTTCCTAAATCATCTTCTACCACAATTGTTAGCACTTTACTCTTAGGTGAAAACGTAAACGGCACTAAAAATCTTTTTTCTGGAAGAGGATTAGTAAATTCATACGAATCCAAAACCATTCCATTTGATTCATCTCGAACTTCTACAATTCTTATTCCAGCGGTCGATATAATCATCATTTTGTTTTTGTCAAATTTCAGGTATCTTGTAATGGCCTGTCTTTCTCTGCCATACTCATTATTAAACCATCGGTGGTAGGACAATAATACCGCACAATTTCTTGTCCAGTAAATGGGATCATTTCCATTCATTCTGTTGACATTCTTTTTTGAATCCGATAGTCTATTGGTAATATTTGAATATACGCTAGATGGTCTTTGAATTGGTGTGATATTTGGACTTCTTCTAATTATATCCGATTTGCTCAGTGATGCAAAATTCCCTAACGTCGTTTTACTTCTTGGACCCAATACTCTTAGAGGTTCGGCTACATTCATTGTTACACTAATATTGCGTTGAAGAGATACAGTAGAATGTTGTACTGGTTTACCATTATAATTATTCATATTATCTTTGGTTAGTGATGATCTTCTATCCCCGACCAAGAATACTCGATCAATATTGTCGAAACCTCTTCCCATTATTCCGTCTTTAGTGTGACCGAGATCAAATGTGTGACCTAGCTCATGGAAAACTGAACCTAAAGTAGTTGCGAAACATCCTCCTAAGGTGCCACGATATCCACTGTCGTCCATAAATCTTCGAGTATTCACAGGAGATGAATCAAGAAATTTTGTGATAACGTCGTTTGTTGCTGTTGGCCAAGTATATAAACAGGCGGTTCCAAATAACGCTAAACCACCACCACCGAGAGCGGCGTAAGCTTCAGTGAGGCTTACTATTTCGTCATGTGTCATAGGCTTATCAATGTCAGTGCCTTTAAATCTTGTGCACGAAATGAACCCTAAAAACTTTCTCTCGTTGCTTCCTAAGTCGGACAGCATAAGTTCTCTACCGAAATGAGACCATAAGTCTGCTTGTCTCATCTTTCGAGCTTTATTTACATTTAAATTACTTCTGAACACAATACATTCAGGTTTTTTTTGGTTAACTTCATGTTCCAATTGAAAGGTTTTTCGACCGACACCACATTCGAATAGTTTTTCAGCAGTCAAACTTTGTATCAATTTAGCGCCAACGGCTATTCGAGAACACGCACTATCTATGGAGTTGTCAACGTCAGGAGGACTTTGAAAGCATCCGTCATGGCCTTGGCAGATAATGTAAACAGGAGTCACTCTGAGATTTGTCTTTCTGGGTGTATAATCTAATATCAAGGTTTTATGTTGATGTGTATTATACTCTAATGCAATTACATTTTCTCCTCTTGATAGTTCCACAATCACTTTAAATTCCCTATTATAAACATTCCATCCTGATTCCCGTTGCGCTCCATTGCTAGATACAATGCATTTGATTTTATCTTCTTTACATTCACCCGCCGTTATTAAACCTCTGATGATAACAACAGAGTAATTCACACTTTCTCCATTTTGGAAATTTGTTATGAAGATTGTTGAATTTTGTTCGTTTTTATTATCTTCATTCATTCGGTTGTCCATTACCTGAAATATTTACATTTTTAACTTAAAATCGGGTGATTCTAGTATTTATGGTCATTCGACCTTGTCTACAATGATGTAGGATTACTTTTTGCAATAACAGTGTAATAAATTAGGTTATGCATAAACAACCTCGAGGGGGAAAGAAACGTCAATAGCTCTCTATTATGTTTAATTTACCTGTGAGCTGATTGTTGTTAGGAGTAGGCGATATGAGTACGCCGTGGCAGATAAAGGTCGACACAAACAAATCGTTCGGCAGCTAGCAATGACTCACCATGTTGCAGTTAGCGTGGAGCGTGCGGCCGCGTCGGGAGGACTGCGGGTGGTGCGGCGCGGCGCGGCGGCGGAGCGTCGGTCACTCGACACTCGCGACGTCGCGACTCGCGAGCGTGAAACGACGTGCCTTCTCGCTTCTCTGAAAGACGAATGTTAGAATGGATGGAGTGCGCATGCTCGCCGATGCAGACCGACGCGCACCCGTAACGATTGCGCCAGTCGGCAGCTCAGACATTCTGTCTCCAATCTCCATTGCTTAGAGGGAATTTTCAACGGTGCAACCACATGTCAGTAAATGCGTCACTGTACATAAACCATCCAAAGTTAATTTTATTAGGATTTGTAGGCGTCCCCGAGAAAAGTTTACACCTATTTCTTTGATAGAGCTGTTGCCTTAAATATTGAAACAATTGGAGTAAATCTATAGGTTGTTCATAAGTATGTAATAGTTCTTTGTTTGTTTTTATAAGTAAGTAGGTACTTAATAGATTTATTTATTGTACGTATACCTTTTCAAAATAGACAGGTAGGAGGTAGAGGTAACTACTCTCCTTGATAATATTGCCATTCATCTAAACTTAATGATATTTAGAAAACACTTCCTCCTACGTTAATCTTTACTTCGTAGACAGTAGACAGTCTCGGATTTTTCAGCGCACGAAAAAACTTCTTTTATTTTTCCTTCCCCGTTGGTAACATGCTATATCACGATTGTAAAAGGGTTAGTAATGGTTTCAAGACTAGATGTCGTCGTAATAAATGCCTTTATTCGCAGAGACGTTCCTACTTATGGTTACGAGCTTACGAGGGTAGGTACCTATATCGCAAAACAGAACAATTTCCCGAAGCGCGGTCTTTGATTTTCATACACAGATATCTCACTTTGAGCTATTCTGTTACTATAGAACCTGCCCATACCATTCCTAGTCAGCTTATGCATAATTTTCCAACATTATAAATTTTGGCACCACTAATTGAAAAAGTGGCAAAGTCTTACAATAAGTATATCTACTAGTTTTCTCGGTAACTGTCTTTCTTTTTGTTAGACAACAAGGTAGGCAAGTTCACCTCTTCTTTTTCCCTTTCCCAGTACCTACTACAATATCGTTGACGCCTTGGTGTAAAGGATTTTGCACGATGTACCATATAGGTAATAATAGAATTATTATAGTCAACATAAATGATACCTACTCACGGAACAGCAATTAAAGTTACCAAGAGTCTTTTTATAATACCAGATAATTTATGTAGGTAGGTACTGTATGTAGGATGTAGGTAGTTAGTGCGCAAAATCTAATCTTTCCTAATTTAAAAAAATGGCAATAGGTATTCTCGTAATAATGATTTGTTACAAATTGCGACGCCTGCATTATAAGAGTTTACTAAGCTAGCTATTGTATCGTAGCCGCAGCATTAAACTTTTCCATTAGCCAGAAGTATGAGGACTATGAGGTTGCGATTCCCGGCTATCGAGGTACCTAAACTTATGGGCAATTTGATTTAAAGTTTTAGAATGATAACTTCTCTCCTCTTCGCCTCGTTTTCCGCAATGCTGAGGGTCGTTTTCCCCTAGTAGTGGAAAAATCTTATGCCTAACGGTTTTATGCCGGTTTTCGCGCGAAAGACACCAAGGAATTTGAAGCATTTTCCTCCAACACCACATTTCAAATCTTACGACGAGGTGGCGATTAGCTTTTTTCAAATTCCAGGTCTCAGCATCGTAGCTGAATATCGAGAGTACCTACTAGAGGGAACGTTTTATATATTCGTTCCAGTTGGGACATTGCATTTTTAGCCATTTCTAGTCGCCTTCTCGCGTCTTTTTCACCGGAAAATATATTACGTTGATATTGGCACCGAGATAGATGAAATCCTCAACCAATTCGAGCATGAGTGCACTTGTGAGCTGTAGTTTGTTACCGCGATCAAAAATCATAAGCTTAGTTTTGCTGTGGTTGATTTTTAAACCCATTTCCAAACTAATTCGCTCCATTCTTTCTTTAATTTGAACAAAAAATTTATAAAACCAAAAATCCAGAGTTTAGGATATGATACTTCTAAGAATAAAGTTAGGTATAAACTCGCTACATTATGTATATCTATATCCTACCTGTCTCTACATTTTCATTTTGTTTTTAAGTAGGTACTTATCTCGACATGAAATGCTACCTACCTAAAAATTTAATGTATTTTCTCAAAAATGTTATAAAATGATTCTGAGGATCTCCATCTTAATTAAATTTGTTCTATCTCTAGTAAATTTGAAGGAAAATAGGACTAGCTTGATTCTGCAATGTATCTTGCGTTTGGGTTCTATAATTTGCTGTCTTATTTTTCTTGTAAGTATTCATCAGGATTTTAAAGCTAAATAAATCTAAGCACATGTTATGAAATAAATATAGAGATTATTTATAAGTTTCGTAATCATATACCTAGTACCTACATTATTCTGTTTAAGTTTGAAGTAAACTTTAACTCTTAGTACCTAGGTAACCAATAAATGCTACCTACATATGGCGCCTGACAACACATGTTGGACACAAAGTTACGTACGGCAATATGCTTTGAGTCTCACGAAGGAGTATTATAGAATGCATGATGCATTTCCACTGAACTATCGATTTGGAATATCCCTGTCGGTAAGTCTTTGTTCCTAGGAATATAGAGGTTAGTGACCCTGTTTCTTTGTCTTCAATACTTTAAAGTAGGTACTTTATGTGTCTAGGAATTGAGACAAGATACTAGACAGCTTGCATTGTGGAAATTACCTTTTATAGTTCGGTGCAACGAAGGTTTCTTACTTACAATTACCTAAAACTGAACTAAAAATATATTTTGTTAGATTCGAATTTTAAAATAAAGTACATAATATAGATCTACCTTGTATGAAAATTATTATATAGATTGAATAAAATTTTCAGTCACCGTGTAATATCAATAAAACTATAAAATGTGATGATTGCTGAGTTTGAACTTGGAACCCCGAAAGTCCCCGAGGTTATAAGAACCATCATTAAGCTTTAAGAATCCTTAACTCAGTAATTAATTTCGTTTGGGAATAATTAGTGAGTTGAAGTGAAGTGACAAGAAACAAATAGCTTTGTTCTTGTCAGTTTTTGTGTAACATTTTTCATTAGCTTTCAAGTGTTTCTTCTTGACGTAAGAAAAAAAGGAATGTTAAATTATGGGTCGCAAATTCCAATTATTTATTTACGGTTTTTTAAGTAAGTAGATGTGTTCAGAAAAAATTAGAGGTTTTCATAAAATATCTATAGATATATCCGAAAAGTCCTTTTTTCTTTTTTTGTTTGTTGTTTTAATAAATCATAATTTCTTCCTATATTTATGAACTATCTTTGTGAATTATTTACTTTTTCTTTACGATTTGAAAAAAGCATCCTGTTTGATCCAGTGAAGTAAGTAGGTAATAGGTAAGTAAAAAAAGAAAACGAAGATACCTACTTTTCAGTTTAAAACGGTTTTTTGTTTTGGCACCTTTCAGGCTCTCTACCTTTCAGGTTTCTGCGTTTGTAGGAAATTAAGCAATAAGCGTTTAAACTAATTATTATAAAAACAAAAAACCCGACTGCTTACAAAAGAACTCAAAAGAAAAAAACAAGTGTCACAATATCAACATAAAATACTTCATGCTGCCGCATGCGGTGACAAACGTAGTACTTGTGATAAATCTTTTTTTACCCGTAGGTAACAGTATTGTTTGTCCCCGCCTGCAGCACCATAAAGTATTTTATGTTGATATTGTGACACTTGTTTTTTTCTATTGAGTTCTTTTGTAAGCAGTCGGATTTTTTGTTTTTATAATAATATTTTTATTTCAGACTTTTCAGTGGGTTCACCGAAAAATTCTACATTTTGGGATGGTTTTTGACAATTTGTGTTAAAAAGTGTGCCTAAACGTTACATGACATATATATATTTGAAAAGGTCTTTTCACGATCTTTCATTAATTGATACCCATATTGATACATACACTCGAAAAACATAACCCTCCTTCTGACGCAGTCGGGTAAAAACAGCTATGCAACTACATCAATATGACATACCTATTTGTTTACCATTTTTCAACAGATTAGATGTTATCCCTAAACATGTCGCGGAGCAGACTGTTATAGTATAGCTTTTATTTTATATGTCAAAATATATATATATGTATATATCATAAGTTAGTTTGTAAGCTTTTTAGTATTATAAATATCATAGTTTCATAAATAAACAGTAAAAAGGTTGCTGAAAAATCCAGATCAGCAGAGCTCATAGGCACATCTGCAGTAGGAGTGGCGGAGCATAAGTATAAAAACAGGTTCGTGGTCCCAACATCAACCACCCGCCACTCAAGCTGCGAGTGCGCATTCAATAAAAAAAAATATATTCTATGCAATGTTTCACGTAAAACGAATCTGGGGCAAAATGCTCCGTTAAGCAGGTTAATAAGAGAATACAACACTACTTCGAAAAGCAAAGATTTCGATATTTTTTTCGATAATGCACGCATGCTCAAAAAGAAAATGCTTAGCATAAGTATAAATTCTCATTACCTCACTTAAATACTATTTTTGTAACCAATGTCAATTATTTTTACTGATCTATTTTTTAATTATCTTTGTGACGGATTCCATTTAATTTTACTGATTGTTATGTAATTTTTTAATGTTTTATAATTGTATTTAATTTAATTTAATTTAATTTAATTTAATTTAATTTAATTTAATTTAATTTAATTTAATTTAATTTAATTTAATTTAATTTAATTTAATTTAATTTAATTTAATTTAATTTAATTTAATTTAATTTAATTTAATTTAATTTAATTTAATTTAATTTAATTTAATTTAATTTAATTTAATTTAATTTAATTTAATTTAATTTAATTTAATTTAATTTAATTTAATTTAATTTAATTTAATTTAATTTAATTTAATTTAATTTAATTTAATTTAATTTAATTTAATTTAATTTACTTTAATTTAATTTAATTTAATTTAATTTAATTTAATTTAATTTAATTTAATTCAATTGTAATATTTTAATAGTAAATGACGATGATGTTCATATCACGATGTTGATGCCTATAACTACTCTAGCACTTACCTAGAAATTGCTTTATTGAATTGTAAGTAAGTATACTATCTAGAATATTTTAGTGTTCAGAGTGTTGGCGACCTAAAATAAATAAATAAATAAATCTTAACCAGCCAGCACTAGCGGAAGGTCGGACTTGGGTTTTTTAATTGGGGCTGATCAATGTAGGTACATAATTATGTACTTACAGTAAGGTTATTTTGACTAGGCTCATGTGAACTTCGTTTTCCGAGATGTTTGCGCAGGTACAGTAACTGACCAATCAAAACACAGCGACCATGACAGTGTTTTGTGATGCGCTTCTTCGTATTGGCCATGGACGTATGGACGTAGTGGACGTATTTGATTAGGACATTTCCACGGGATCGTAAAGTGCAAATTCATGAAAAATAACTTTCCCTGATTAAATTTTTATAAAATTTCATAAAATTTCAGTTTCAAGTTAAAAGTTCAGAAGTTTTTATAAAATTTCAGCCTGAAAAAAATAGTATTTGTAAAATAAGTCCAAAGAAAAAGCGCTCTCGCGCGAGTTTAGTAAAAATGCGTGATTTAACCAAATTTCACGCGGGCAAAGCCGCGGGCGGAAAGCTAGTTAATTATAAAAGAGTTCTGGCAAAGTAGTTTATGTCTATTACCTAATATTCTTTTCGTATTCATTTCGGAACAAACCTGGTAACTTAGTTGTTCATAATTCACAGCAGTAGGTAATTAAGTATAGTTGAGGGGTTCAAGTTATGGACTCCCAAACAAAGGGGCTTATTGTTTCGAGTATCGCTGACAACTCCTTGTTAAAAAAAAATCACTACTAATTGCTTCGGTAGAAGAAAACCCTACTGAGGTGTGCACATTTCCATGATATTCTTAAAGTTATTACGTATGATGAGATCGAACCATCCTACCGATGTTAGCCAGTTGGGAATTATGGCTATAGCCACACACATTATGAGAGAAAAGAAAACCCGTTCCCAACACCAGTATAGTTATGATTTGTGTTGATGAACTAACCTAGAACAATGCACAGCACGGATTATACAAACCATGAAACAGTTAATACCAATCATCGACCTACCACAACTAGTCTTCCTTAGCAAACAATCATTAACACTATTCGCATCACGCATTAGCTTATAAGTTATAACAAAGTATACAGCTAGAGCATCTTACATACTCCATAGGTTGGTTTGGCACTGTGCATATTAAACGGAACCAACAGCTAAGTTGACGACCATTTACATTGTAATGGCTTCGCGTTCGCGGTAGTTAAGCAACTAACTCTAGTCTACAACGGACTCCGTCGGATGGTTATGAAAATTTGTAACGACATGACACACAGGGGACCAAAAATCTGCTGATTTATAAATGCTTCAATTGCGTCGTGTTTGAATAGTTTGACAAATTTGGTATATGGTATGTGACAAACTATTCAAACGCGACGCAAATGAAGCATTTATAAAATAGCAGTTTTGAGCCCTAGGCCTGCAAGGTTCCTGGTAATAATTTCCTTCACCATAGAAAGTGATAATTGTAATTTCTGGTACAATCATTGTTTTAGAAAATGAGAAGTGCGCGCAGGATCCTGAGCACCCTTGTTTGGGAGTCCAATGTTCATGACTCTAGGCCATTTCTACTTATAGGTACCTAATCTACTTTGCATCAGTCTACGAGCACAATACGTACCTACTTTTTATGGTATGTTATGTTGGAATATCATTTATTTTATGTGCATGTTTCCTTTGTGGGAGGTAGAGATGTGCTATGCATGTTGAAAGGAAATAAATAGGCAATCATCGTGTATCGTTCGCAAAGTGATAACAGAAATAGGTGTGACGATTGCTCTTTGAGTACTTCTTCGCATATACTCCGGAAAACAGTACCTCCTTAGGATTCTAGTCATACAGATTACCAGCTGGTGGCTAATGACCTCTAGGACCATGTAAGGAAGAATATGAATACAAAGTAGCCTTGTTAGATTTATTGCAAGGATTTGCAAATTCTTTGGCGTGAGGTATGATGATGAGTCGGTTGCAGGAAGTGGACAGGGCTGGTCGCAGGAGTCGGTCGTTGTCCCAGTGAACGTCGCACTTTCGCTTTTATCGGCGAACGAACCCGGTCCATTGCTACCGCGCTCACGCGGTTACACCATCACGCAGCTGCTCGCTTTTGGCTGCGTTTGTCACTCCTATCACCGGTGTGCATACTAATCGCTGTTTATTTAGGGTTGTGGTGTTTAGATTTCTCCACGCTGCAGGCACCATCGCCCATTGTTATACCAATAGATTTATACTGAGGCTGATTCGATTGTAATCCGTGCAATGCATACTGTGAGTTTGCATTCTTGTGATACGTGAATCTCATTTATGTTTTCAATCCTAAAGATGGACCATACATTGGTATGTGACTGAAAATTTTGGAAAATAATCGCATAACAAACGCATTTTAAGTTTTCTGAGAACTTGTCTGGTGGTGAATGGGTATACCTACAGCTGGAGTGGTTAAGTACATTAACTTAGAGTCTATACACACTTTCTTCAAACATCTTCGCCTTTTAATCGGGCGGGCAGTTGCGTTGGGCAATCAAGTAATTTCAGTCCTCCGCAATAGGTAGGTACGAGTAAGAGTTTTGAAAGACGAGGCAAAGGGTTTTGTTCGTACAACAGGGATGCTAATAGCAACCAATTTCAGATTTGACGAATTGCCGATTTGACGAATAGCAGACTTGACCAAAGTCGTACAACCCAATAAAGCAATATTGGGAAAAAAACTCACAGATGACATCCGCTGCTGCAAAGATCATGAACGATCTACATTATGTAAAATTTCTGATTGAAAGAAGGTAATTAAAAGATTACATATTTCAATGTTAAAGTTTAATGTCCGTCCATATACAGTTGCACTTCAACAGTATATGAAGAATCTTCACTTATTTTAAAATGTGGCTATAATACCCAAAATATATTGCATTTAGGTAATATTGATTTTTAGGAGATGTTTAGGTGATTATTGATTTTTGGAAGATAATATAAATTAACAGGTGGTTGAGCCTAGAGTTTACCCGAAAGACCACCACCCGCCACCGTAAGAAACGGTGTTCCGGTTAAAAAGGTGTAGAGCCGCTAACACGTTTTTTTTGAAGCTGACCATCTTAGTCTTTCAGGTTAGCAACGTATCGGAGACCGAATAAGAACAAAACTCTTACTCGTCATCATATCAACACATTATGGTCCGCTATTGAAAACTGGTCCCTGTATAAATTGAAACAGTTAAGGCCATAACATAAGGCAAACTTCGTAGGGTACACCTTTGAGATTTGCGAACTCACCGGCATGCCTATTTCCTCATTATGTTTTTCCACACCGTTATAACGAATTTAAATATTTCTATTTATAGGGAATTTAAATATTTAATTTAAAACCCTCGTAACTTTAAAAAGTCAGAAATCCGTATCTTGTAAATCGAACACGGATCCCCTGAGTAGAAGACCGAATTCTTAATCACATAGCTATCATCGCACTTGCTAACGATAATTTTATTAACTGGGCCATAACTATCAACCACTAACAAGACCAACTATCACCAACAGCACCTGCCCCACTCATCATACTTACTGGCAAAATTACTAACTAATATTCTAACATCGTCATCTTACTTTATTGGATTAACTACCCTAGTCCCTATTTGTGTCTTGTTCCGCGTTGGTCACATTTGTCATGGGCGGCAGTGGAAGGTTGGTTCCACATGTCCGTTTGCTACTTTAATTTTCTTTAATTTATAAACAAAGTTATGCCATTTTGGTATAAGTGATGTTCACAATATATAATTTATGACGATGATGAGAATAGGTATAAGTTACGCTACCTAGGGTAAACTGGGCACGGTTAAAACACAGGACGGTTGAAACAAGTCGAATATCTCGCGAATGGTTGAGCCGACAGGTATGGGTTCAAGGGGAAAAAGAAGCAGGTGACAAGTCCAAACGTGTCACAGTCACCGGGTGCTGTATATTTTTATAAATAGGCCTATTGTATTTTAGCACCCAAAAGTAAGTATTTTTCTTTTGAGTTTCAAGCTATTATTATGTTAATCTATTCAAGTATAAATATTGAGTGTTCATTTATGATTTAGGTGAAGTTTTTAGAATACGGAATGATGACTAGTTTTAATAAGTTATTATTACTACCATTACTATAAACTTTCTTTTACCAAAATTCGAGCTGGGGACGGTTGAAACAATATATGTGGGTACAGGTAAAAAAAACCATATAATTTTGTTTTGTTTTCTCGATGCCGAATTCGCATAGTAAAGACTTTCATAGGGCAGATTGAGTTTATTGAGACAAATATGCATATACGGTGGTAAAAGTTGGAGATAAAACTATGCACTATCAACAAATTATTCGTCAAAGCCTGGTTACGTACACTGTAGGACTATCAAAACATTGAAGACCGATTAATATTGTCATACGATGCCATGATTATTATAATACTATTATAACTAATGCTAAATAAAGCATGTTGCTATATATTTTTTGTATATTTCGCGTGCGTTTCAACTGACCCTAGTCACTGTTTCAACCGCCCCTGGCATGGGGACGGTAGAAACACATCGGAATTTATTTTCAAATCTAAATATCTCTAAAAATAGCACCCACCAGAACTAAATAGTATAGCCCTATTGTAGGTAAAGATCCACTCTTCAATTTAATATATCATCATCATCGTTCTTTTTATAAACAACAAAATTACGAACAATTAAAGCCAAATCGTTTCAACCGTACCCAGTCTACCCTACTACTTAGTTACCACTTAAGATTTACGAGCTTTAACAGCAAAAAGGTTACATAGTAATGGAACACTTCAAAGAAGAAAGGAAGAAGAAAGAAATTTATACAAACGTAAACGCCTGATAAAAATTATAACGCCGTTTATAAACATTTAAATGAATCTTGAATGAATTCGTGACCACGAACATTGTTTCGATTTTGATACTGAATTAGTGTTATTTTATGTTCTGACTCCCGAGTAATTTTAAACTCATTGATATACGAGTATGATGATGACATGACACTTTAATCATTTTGTTTTAAATCTTTTTTTAAATCACTTTGTTGATTTAAATTAAGTATTTTGCCTGACCTGTGTGTGGTCAATGCGCGTGGTGGACAGGTAGGTAAATGCATTAGCGAAGCTATAGGGTAAAACCAGGATAGATGCCTCATATTCTAAAAACCTAACTTCCCGAACTCGTGACTAGAAATTAATTGTATAAATAGGAGCCGCAGTCACCCCGTACCTCGGGTACCCACGGACAGTAACTACTGTCCGAGACACCACGGACACGGACAGTACCAACTGGTGAGGACGCGTTTCGCTCGTGCATGTAATTATCTTCGCGGCGAAATTCACGAACACGTAAAACTTTCAAAGGTTAGTGATATTGGTAAATAGTAATTACGTCGATATATTGGTTCATTGAGTCTGCATTTAACTGTAAATAGGTGCCATTTTGTTTATAATTTATTTAAGAAATACTTAGGCATCTATCCCTATCAAAAAGGATAGTTGCCCCGATTTTTTGAGGTATAGGTGCCCATAGGGGCATCTATCCCTCCATACATTGCCATTTCAGATTATAGCAGAACTTAGCCAAGAAAATATGAAAGAAAGGAAAGAATGCGAGCTCGAATAAGTATATGTTTTATATGGAAAATTAAAAGCACAATTCAGCTAACTTCAATGAAATTGGATAAAATTCATAAAATAATGAAAAAGTATTAAGTAGGTATTGTGAATATTTTAACAACAATTAAGATTTTATATTTTATTTGAATAAATGATTCTTAAAAAATAAATAACTTTTTACATAAAAATAACCGACTTCAAAGTCAAGATAACTCAAAATCCACTCGCCAGATGTCGCTTCAATTCACTCGCGCTACCTTTCGAACCAAAAAAGAATCATCAAAATCGGAACACCCAGTCAAAAGTAAGCATGAATGAAATTCACATTATTGAGAATAACTCAAAAACTGACCGTCAGTTGCTGTTCAAATTAAAATGGGACTAGACGGCAGTTATTAGCTTTCGAATTAATTTTCTGTAAAAAGTTATTATTTTGAAGTCGGTTAAAAATATAGAGGTACGATTGTGCATGTTGAAACTTAAGAATTTATATTTTAGTTAAACAAACACTTTAAATTTTTTACTATGGTTATTTGTGTAATATTAGAATTATCTTCATAATAAATAACAATTAAAAGATCAAAATAACAAAATTACTTTCATTAATATGACCCATGTTCCTTGGAGACAGCTGTTGTTGTTTAAGGAGTAGAACCATAGAACTACCTAACATTTGGTTTCGGTTTTTCGTTTACACGCTATGAAGGGCATCTATCCTTCTCAGTATGTTCACGGTGGGGCAACTATCCATACGGTGGGGCATCTATCCTCAAAAAAAGTGTTCTAAGAAAAGCTAATTTCTGCAAAATCTGTATTTCAAAGGTTAAAAAATAATATCAATAATTCAAGATAAAGGATTTAGCTAGCTGCATTAATAGAAATTATTCGTATAAAATTGATATTTTTAAAGTTAGGCGGCTATTTCAAAAAGTGGGGCATCTATCCCGGTTTTACCCTATTGGCTAGAAGGAAGTGAGGATTGTCTTAATTTATTTAACCTTTCTTTATTTAAAACTCTGACACAAGTATCATGGGTGGCATGGCACGGACAACGCAAATAATCAAGACCGAAATGATAATTTATATATTATATGTATATTGATATTTCTGTCTGTCTGTGTCACATACTGTTCAGTTCGAGAATCAAACCCAAAACCCGCTTTGCAGGGAGGAGCTGAGACAAACGTCATTAAAATCTAAACGTATACCTAAGTATTATTCTTTCAATGTCTGTAAGTAGGTACTACCCATGTTCTCATGACACGTAGCTGCACGTAGCTAGGTAAATGAATTAGGAGGTGTTTAGGCCCACCATGGATATTAAATGAACGTGTGGGGTCATTATGGAAAACTCTCAGGTGCCAGGTGAGGAAATCGCCTATTATCCTTGGCTAGTAATAATAAATTTCTATTGTCTTTAAAATCACTATCAGCGTTTTGAAATTAATATACTATAATTATAATTAATTAAATTACACAATATTCTCACATTGGTAAATGGTAGGTATTTTGCAAATTCACTTTTTATTTGTGCATTCATACATTTTAGATTAATATCTTCTGATATTAAGTTATTCCGAATATTAAAAGGATAGTTGTTAAACATTCCAAGTTTCGAAATTTTATAAAACAAAAAAATATATTTTTTATAAAATGTTCGCTGTAGGTAAGTAGGTATTTTAAATTTTTATATTTTTGGTTGCAAAATCAATATGGGTACGCATAGGCTTTTTACGTAAGGATAACTAAATGTAAATGTTGGTAACTTTTGGCACACATCTTGTGTAACTGATAGGTAATAAATATAACGAAACATTGAAAAATTTCTTAATAAACATAAAAAATGACTTTCGAAGTGCAAATTCTAATTTATTACCGTAATTACTAAATCGTTCGAATGTTCTCAAGCTTGACGTCATTGAATGTTATAATATTTTTTATGGATATAATATAAATATCTTCTAAAATTATTTGCAGTGGCATAATAATTATTCACTTAGGTAGGTACACCTACATTACATACATATTCAATTAGAAATTCTTAATATTTTATATTTCAATATTTATATTTCAAATATTTTAAATGAGATATGTAGCCCAATGCGATATTATTCTGAAATTATTAAAATTGCTGATATCATCCGAACGAAATTTTCGCACATTTCATTTGTTTGCGTAAGAATTAATTGTGATAATAATAGGATAATAATCTAATAGCATTTTACAAAGTCACAGACGAATGAGTCTTTATTGTAAAAATGTAAGAGGCTCATCATGAGGTCTTTGGACTTTGTATCAACACAGTTCAATCCCGAAGATACCATGTTTGGTTTACACCATGATGTCTAGTAACCGTTGTCTTGCTTGAGTTAACCATCAAATTACTTATCGTGGTCAGAGGGGGGGGGGGGGTCTCTTTCTTTCTTCTCTTTCTTTCAAATTCAAATTCAAATTCAAATTCAAATCTTTATTTCTTCGAAGTAGGTTTTTACAAACTCATTTCGAAAGTCAAGTTACGCCATCGCTTCAACAAATCCCTACGATGAGTGGTCTTGGGAGAAGAAGCGGCAAGAAACTCCCAAGGAGTCGCTTTTTTCTCTTTCACCACTCACAGTACAGGTATCACTTACTACTAATTATGGCTAAACACAAAAAAAAAACTAATTCTAGTCTAAGTGGAACCGGTCGCGGCATTATCACACCCAGGCACCCTTATCATTAACATATTCATCTATAGTATAATATCCTTTACTAACAAGTTGTGATTTTACACGTCGCTTGAACGTTTCAATAGGTAAATCACGTATCTTTTTGGGTATCTTATTGTAAAATTTAATACCAAGCCCCATAAAAGATCGCTGCACCTTACGCAGGCGAAATGAAGACGTAACCAAATTGTGTCTCCTTCTCGTTAGATGATTATGCGTATCACTGTTGACTTTATATGTGCCTAAATTTTCTCTTACGTATAACAAGTTACTATAAATATACTGTGAGGCTACAGTTAATATGCCTATTTCTTTAAACTTTTCTCGCAGAGAAACGCGCGTTTTCAACCTATAAATAGCCCTAACCGCTCGTTTTTGCAGTACAAATATGGAGTCTATGTCAGCTGCTTTGCCCCACATTACAATGCCGTAAGACAAAAGACTATGAAAATAGGCAAAATAGACAAGTCTAGCAGTTTCCACGTCAGTAAACTGCCTTATCTTTCTAATTGCATATACCGCTCTACTTAGTTTAGCTGATAGTGCTGATATATGAGAGCCCCACTGAAGTTTAAAGTCCAAAGTGACACCCAGGAAAACTGTGGACTGTTCCATTATTAAATTTTCATTATTTAATTTAAGAGTTTTCTCAATTTTTTGGACATTTGGGAGGATAAATTCTACACATTTTGTTTTTTTAGTATTTAAAAGTAAGTTATTTGTAGTAAACCAATGAGATAAGCGTGACAGAGCACTGTTTACGTCGTCAAAGTTTGTCTTATTTCTATTTGTCTTAAATATAAGTGATGTGTCATCAGCAAACAGTACGATGTCCGCATGGTTTTTAATGTAATATGGCAAATCATTTATGTATACAAGAAAAAGGAAGGGACCTAGAATTGAGCCTTGAGGAACACCCAGAATACACTTTGATCCCGTCGATTTGACATCATTAATGCTAACACATTGAGTCCTATCCTTTATGTAAGATGCGATCAAGTTAAGCGAAGTATTCTTGATGCCATAGTGATTAAGCTTAATTAATAGGGTTTCATGCTCTACACAATCAAACGCTTTAGATAAATCACAAAAGACACCTATAGCGTTTTGAGAAGTCTCCCAGGCTTCAAAGATGTGTTTCAGAAGCCTGGTACCTGCCTCAGTAGTACTACGGCCCTTAGTGAAACCATATTGTTCAGGGTGAAGTATGTTATGGGCGTTAAAATGGTTGAGCATTTGATTTAATAAAATCTTTTCAAAGACCTTACTAAGAGTTGGCAAAATAGACACAGGTCTGTAATTATTCAAGTCTGTTTTATTACCAGATTTAAAAATGGGTATGATTTTGCTAAATTTCATTAGATCTGGAAATACGCCCACATCTACACAATTATTAAAAATAGTAGCTAAATAGGGGGCTATAATTTGTATTATTTCATTCAAAATTTTCACCGACATTCCCCATAAGTCACCTGTATTTTTCATGTTCAAAGATCGAAAAGTTTTAATTATTTCAAAAGTTGTTGTATATTTAAATTCAAACAAAACACTACATTCACCAACAGATTCCTTTAGTAAAGACTGTGCCGCTGTCGGTGAGGAAGCAAGAGAATGAGTAAGCTTAATTGGAATATTCTTAAAGAACGATTCAAATGCATTTGCTACGCTTACATCAGAGGTAATTTTATTGTCATCAACTATAAGTTCAAATTTACTATCGCGGGGTTTATTTCTACCAGTTTCACTACTGATAATACCCCAGGTGGTTTGTATTATATTATTTGACTTTAATATTTTATTCTTAATATGCATTGACTTTGCCTGAATGCACACGGCTTTAAAAGTTTTTGAATAAAGTTTAACATGCTGAAGGAATGCCGGAGACTTATTAAATTGTTTTTCTTCATATAACTCATATAATCTTTCTCCCTTCCTTTCTTGGCCGATAACACATCAGTGATTTATTTCGGTGATCGCAAACTATCGGGTGGCTCGTCAAGTCGTTTGCATACTAAAATGGTAAGTATTATAACTAAATTTCTTTTTACCTAAGTCCTAATTACCATGAAGATTAAAATTTGATAATTTAATCTAAGTGTATGATTTTAAACATCGAAGATAAAACTTATATTTAAGGAAACCTCGAATTACCGTCACAACGCCGAAGGAGTCTTCAGTTGGGTGCCAATTTTCGGCTGTCCCTTAGGGCTAGTACGTGTACACGAATATTTCGAAACGGTGGGCTTTGTTAATAATAATGAAGATCTGCGTAGTTTCATCACAGTGCGCTTGTTGAATAATAACGTCCGGTTGAATGAACCATTGCATCGTGTCCTTGTTTTCTGTGATTTTCCATGGTGGACACTCGGCACGTGCGCGTACGCTGGTTATACAGAGAACTTGTTCAGATCCCTTGCAAGTGTTCATCTGTTGACTAATTCACACAACGGAAGCACGATTTCAAGTATTTTAATGGCATTATTATAGCATCTAACGAGTTTATTTACATACAATCTGGGGTCAGATTGTTTTGTAGCTAATTCGACAATTCTTATATAAATAAGAAGAAAAAAAGAAAAACATGTTTACTTCATTTCACATTATAAGTTACTCTTATAAATTAGTGTTTTGGAATTAATTAATAAAACGAAAACATTTTACTACTCTAGAAAGGATACTTTTATTTTTCTTCTTTTTGTTTGCAGTTTATGATTATTCCACTACTAGTACTGCACGTGTCGTGATTCACGCTCGTCAATTGCGGATTAATATGCATACTTTTATTAAAACCAAAATGTGGTAATGATCGTGTATTTATTTTAACACCGTACTTAACACTAAATTATTGAGAACCACACTTAGAAGGTAATTTCAAGTAATTTACTTTGTCACTAAGTAGGTAATTAAAAGAGCCACGCCTAAACCGCTGAACGAATATGAAATTTGGTGTATATATAGAGTTGATCTTGGGAAAGGACATACAATCCCTGATCGGGGTGGGGGTAGGGATATATTTTTTGCTTAGGATGTTGGTATTCTCAACTTTACTTTTACTATTTTTTATTTTTATTGATACAAAGTAGGTAAGTGGTGAGCACTGTCAGTCGACCATTAGATCTTGTCGCGTAATGGTGCGTTTAATATTATTTTTGACGTTGTTTATCTCTCACGCTAGCGAAGCTCCGAGGTAAAAACTAGTAACTTATAAAAGAAAATATTGAGCCTACCCCACTCACACTTGAACCTTGATGTTATGACGTAAGTGCGAGATGGAACGTACCTTCATTTCCCTTTCGTGATTGTTGGTAATTCAAGTCTAACTTATAGCTGTTATCGAACAACTTGACTACAGAATGCTGAGGGTTTCTGCTACACACTTATTATATAAGTTACACAGTAAATGTTTACATAGGTTTCATCAATATCATGTTTAATGAACCATGTATTACGTACATCGATTATTATTATAATTATGTTCAATCTAAAATGTTAAGATCGGAGCTGATCTTATCTCTAAACGGAAGATGCCTCAGTAGGTTACCCATATTTACCATACCCATTATTAACTCAGTAGGTAAGTACATTATTGAGTACCGGTCTTCCGCATAACTGAGGATGCCTAGAGCATACTAAGCCACTGCTCCATTGCATATGAGTGAAGGGATTTGAGGCTATTCAAGAGTCAGAAAATAAATATCTTAATAAGGGATGGAAGTACCAAGGCCTTGTATCTCTTTTTAAGAACAACTCACGGACGTCAGAGTCTGAGTTTAAAAAGTTATGAAAATATAACATAAGAAATGCAGAAAAATATTTTTTTAAACTAAATTTTATGTTAGTTTATAAAAGTATTTATAAAAAGTTTACGTTCTCTGTCAATGTGAAGAAGCTTTTGATAAAATGAATTAAAGTAGAGTTCCGAGCGTAGAGCGGGGTGTTTTTAAGTGTTTAGTTAGTAAAATGTGTCAAGTGTCATCGAAATCTATTTAGTGGTTTTAGCATGACACCATTTCAGACACACTGATTTAAAATAATTAAAAATAATCTAGGCCTCTATATCAATAAGAAAGCCTACATAAAAAGCACATAAAATATAAAACTTGCAGTCTTTACATTTTATTATGAGTAAACTTAGTTAAAAGTTATTGAATTAATACTTACACAAACAAATGTTAACCACAGTAACAAATTTTTGTCAAGCGACCTAAAACATTACGAGTTGGTTAACAAAATTTACCCATGTTTAAGATCAGTTCAAACGAGCTGTGCAATGATTTTCTACGATGAATGCTGATCTAAAACATATTGAGCGGTTATAAAAATGTCGATAATGCTATACATTATGAGATAACGAGGTCAATTCACAATGCGTGTATGGTTCTGATCGGCTTCACGTATACAGTACCATAAAATAATTGTCTATTCCAATCTACTTATAATAATTCGACACAGCCTCGGCTCAGACGCGTTGCTATGCTCTTAGTAGAGCAGTAGAACACTATTCTGTTATGTTTTTAATACGGTTTCTTTTTTGCTGACACCGCTTTCATTCCTAGCCCTACGTTATCTACCATCAAATTCCCGCCGGTTTTTGTTCGTTCGTTAGGTAGGTAATCCTCTGGCTCATAACAATTTAAAGTTCGTGGATTATGTCTACGTTTATCTAAGACCTAAATAACAAAAATAAATATTAAAATTCTAGAAACTGGTTTTTGCAATCGTCATTGTAATAAATAGAATGCCACTCTAACTTTTATTGTATTTTGACTCCTTAGGTAGACCATTCGGTTGTGATTCCGCCGAGCGAAGAGTCCTGGATTCAAAAAATGCTTATTTAGGAAAAGTTGTTTTTGTTCTAACACCTTGTGTGCTTTTATTTGATTTGTATAGTCGTCTTTATTATTCCTACGACTGGGGTGTTCGTATGAAATTGTTTACAATTATTAAGGGTCCAATTTATTTAAAGTTGTTTAAAACGCCAATTAAAATATGAAGTCATTTTTCCATATTAGTCTACCTGATACACCTTACAAACACATCATCCCTTTGATTATATACACGGTCATAATCAAAGACATCATCCATTGATTGAAGCCCAATTTTTGAAAAATATTCGAGTCTTTATCTGCCCCAATACTCATCGGAGCCGTATGGTGGAGTATGTTCTAGTCTTCATTAGGAGATACGAGCAACCGTGCTGAGTAGAGCAGTAAATTATCGGAGCTAGCCAGTAATTCGAGTATATAAGTATTGTATATTTTTGGTCACATATTGATTTTTATATTTATTTCAAATGACATCATCATAAATCACGACAATCACGCTCTTGTATTTAAGTTTCCATCCAGTATGACCTGTATGACACGAGTAATTTCAATGGAGGTTGACAGTCTTTAAATACATACAACATAATATATCTACTACTACCAAGAGAAATATACCAGGAGGGACCCAAGTTCAGCAGCAATTAAGTAATATGAATGAGCTGAAATGATGTTCTGAATAGAGGGAAACCAAGCAGTTGGATACACTGTATTGATATCGGTATACCATCAACAGCAATCAGTTCGCCAATAGCTTGACCTAATCGCATCGTCCATTCAACATTCGTTCAAGAAACTGACCACACATACTGAATATGAAATGTAGGCTGTTTTATGTGTCACTTTTTGTCAGAAGTAAGCATTTTCGAGTTCGGTCATCGACCCTAGAATTGCGTAGGCTAGCTACTTTCTCCTGATGTTGAAGCGAGGCGGTGTGCGGAAAGTGCGGTGAGAAGGGGGTCCTGCCAAAATACGAACGTGAAAGGCTGCGTAGCTGTTCCTTTACTCATATACAATTCACGCTGCCTGATCGTACTAGCAACTACTCCACGATTGGAGCCGCTTAGCAACACGTACGTACCACGAATTGGTTAGTCTGTTTGGCTTGCGGTGTTGTGAAGACTTGGCGCCAAGTTAAACTGCGGGTCATCTTTGCTATATGGGCTTAAGCGGTCACTGAACTCAGCTCAAAGAAGTGGTAATCGTAACCAACTGATACTTAGGTATCCAAACCCAGGTGCCGTCGCTCACGTGCGTTATTAAAGAGTTGTATAAGCGTTGTGACGCTTTCTACGTCTTGTAACCAGAATAAGCAAAGAAGTGAACGGAGAAATTGTCAACGCATAACGGTTCTCTCTGTAAAAAAGGAAACAATAAAACGAGAAATGCTGGATGCTGAGAAATAACTACCTATTTTTTATATTTAATTCTTTAATTCTACAGATGGTAATTGCAGGATGTGCAAACAATTTCACATGTACGTCGTCATGTCTTTTTCAATTATATTTTTAAAACAACAGACTGCTGCATCGATTCTTAATTTTTTTACTATTGACAGAGCAAATAAGTAATTTATCATTAAAATCAACTGTCAGGTAATAAAGAGAGTCTATTATTTATGATGATAATTATTATTGGTTATAAATTGTGCTTAAGTATAAATTTATTTCTAGTGTGTCCTGCTTTCGAATGGTATCCGAGACCGCTATTCTGTCTGTAATGTTTAATACTGCAACAATGTAAGCAGCCAATGTAAGAGGCACGTCAGGTCAGCTAAATCTACTTACAATAAACTTTAAAACTATATATTGAGTGACAGGCATCGTACATTCTTAACTGATATACAGTATATACTGGATACATTTCGCACATGACACGAGTATCTTTGTACGTATAACGTCCCTTGGTTCGTGAAATCGTGAATATTTTTTTGATGGCAAAACCTATTTTTGTAGTTTTATGTTAATTTATACCTAAATATTTTTATTGTACCTATGTGTAATACAGGTATTTATTTATCACTGTTGCTAACTAAGTCAATCTTATTTTAATTCATTTATGTGTTCTAAAACCACACACATTATTTCGATCTAATAATAGAACGCAGGTAAGTGAAGCTAATACATATAAGTATAATTTGCTAAACAATATTGAAACCGCGAGTTGTTAATAAAGCCATTCAGTTAATAGCCCGTATGGCTTTTAAATACCTTTGATCAACTCGTAGATCTACGGATTATTGCGTGTATCGTAAATCAAATCATCTACCTACTGATTATTCTTGTCACTGTATTATCATAACTTGGTAATATGAATAGTGACATTATGTTTATTTAGAATTGTTTATTGATTTATAAACATGGAGTTAAATCTGTTATAGGCACATTGACCCTAAGTATTATAATTAATCACTGCTTTTATTTATTTCTTGAAAATGGCTGTGAATAAAATGCTCTACGGTCTTTTTATATGATTCTGATTATGATTGCATTCATGTACATTTAGCATACATGTAATAAAGGTCTAATAAGTTGCAAATGTGTAGCTTTTAAATTGACACTTAATGTAACAATACAAAACAACCTGCATTATCTATTCGTACACGATACATCTATCGCCATCTAGTGCAAGTTATCACAAATTGAACTTAACCAAATGTTTATTTATTTATTTAGTAACACCTTATTCTAGGGTATACAAGGGCAAAAATTTAATGCCTGATGGCATTCTCTACCAGTCAGCCCTGGGTATATGTTGAAAAGGCAGATAGTAGGTGTATGAACTGTAAAGAAGAGAAATATGTTCCTTAATAAAATTCATCAGGCTAGAGAAAAATAATATTTGCTATACAGAAACCTAAATTATATTTATGGGTAAGTAGTAGGTCATCGAACGATCCAGTGGTGTTTCTTGTAATAATGAGATGTATCTAATCATCTCATACTAATTAATTTGATGTACACCTTAAATTGTGACGTGGGATCTAATAACATTCACTTCGCTTCGAGGTGTCTTCCTGTGATACCGACAGACACCTGATCGTAGTCACGTCGGCCTCCTCGACCTCAAGCTCAAGACATTTTGTGACTGAAAAACATCACGAAACAGTTCACGGTCCACTTTAGAAGGAGTTTACCTTTCCGTCGATTAAATAGGTAGGTATATATCTCAGCAAAGTCCAAAGGGAGACCTTCCGGGATTCAGGACCATCGGTCAGTCATAAGATAGATGGTGTCCAAATAATCTATATATATAAAACTCTTGCGTTACTGAGTGATTCACTGACAGAAAACGCAGCTACTGAACTACTGAACGGCTGAAGTTTCCTTGGGGAGTGTAGGGGGTGAAATAGGGGGGTGAGGTTAAACGAATTTCACGCCGGCGAAGCCTGCGGGCGAAAGCTAGTAGTACCATAATATATTTTACATTAACAGCTACATTGGAAACGATTGCTACAAACTGTAAGGACCTCTTTAGACATACGAGGTATTCGCTACCACTGTCGTAACGATTTTTTTGATTCTGATAGACTCATTTGTTAATTTTTGATCTTCCATGGAAGATATTTTCTCTTTTTTCATGTATAGACATCAATAAGAATAAAGTCCTACTATAAGTCTACATATACCTACATAGATAAGTAAAGACAGCGTTACCTTACTTTGTTTGTAACTTGAAATGTATTTCTGTCTTACAAAGGTTCTATAAATGTACATAAACGAACCTCATACAAACAGTACATATATATTTAGCTCACGTTGCCTCCGTGCTTTGCGTGGTGCACTCGCCTTAGGTTACGAAAAGCACTCGCCGGCGCCAGAGGAATATCAATGGGCCTGAATTGGGCGCCTTACAAAGGTCGAAGGCAAAATTATTTATGAAAATTGCGAAATGTGTACATAACAACAGTTGGCACATTGAACGTGCCGGCGTTCTCTCTTTTGAAGGTTACTCTGTGCGTGTGTGAACCGTTAAAACAAAACTGTCATAATTTGGAAGACCTAGTTAAACAATGACATCTAACTGTTTACATGGAAGAAGTGCGCTCACTTGCTGCGAGTAAGATGTAGCCAGGATGTAGCACATAAATTAATTTTTGAGATTCATATCCTACCACGTGAGACGTGAGTACTTAACTGTTGTTTTTGTAACAGATTTTTTTATTTCATTGAGGAGAATTTCATAAACTACTTCATATTGTATTTCATTTTCCTTAGCAGTTTATTAACAGTACCTATAATAACCGTGTATTCGATTTGTTATTTAGACAACAATTACATGTTTTGATTTAATCGTTTTCTAAATTTTTACATTGAATTATAGGGAAAAACAAAATGAAGTAAAATTAATTAATTAAAAAAAATTAAACATTAAATAGTTTACTTATCGCGAAATAAGTAAACTATTTTACATTACAGTTGTTCAGATACTTCAGATATTACAGTTACAAGTGAGTAGATAAACAGAGCGACTTTACCTACTTTACGCCTAAGAAATAATTAAATCTTGGAATAATTATAGTATAGAAACCATGTCAGCGCGGCCAATTTGTAGCACCTTCATTGGAGACTGGCTCCCAACACCGTTCCGCTCCGTAGTATTCAATATCAATAAACGCCGCACGTGCCTCGCGAAAAAAAAATTACGATTTGTGCTGCTGTTAAATTTTGTCACAACACTTCCGAAAAGCAAAAGAAATGTAATAACATCACTTTTCACAGGTTAGCTTCCAATATTTCATAGTATCTTGTATTAAAAAAAATCGGTTAGTGCTTCATTTTAGACAGCGCTTGTATGGATAGTGTCATTCTATACTATAATTTCTAAGAATTAAATAGTTTCGAAGCGAAAAAAAATATTGTGAGAAGGTATGTCGGCCCGATTTACTGTGAGTAAAACAATTTTTACGTTAAATAACACTTAACATTGAGTTGTTGAATAATGATAGTTAATATTTCATAAATTGTATTAAAAAAAATGTATAAACCATAATGTATCAATTTTATCCTTTTATGGTTAGTTTTTGTAAACATGTTTTTTGGAAAATTTTGGCTACCTATACTACCTATTGTTTTTTAAAAAAAATGTGAGCCGTCATGGGACGCCTGGCAGGTGTGAAACATCGTGTGTGTACAAGTAATATGCATAAAAGGGGTGCTTCTCGGTGGTCATACTGGGTCGTCATACTGGTATGACCAGTGAGACTTTTTTGTCAAAGTGGTCATACTACATATTAACACTTTCCTATAGCATTTTCCTATATATATACACATATATATATATGTATACACACACACACACATATATATATATCTATATATATATATACATACATATATATATATATATATATATATATATGTATGTATGTATGTGTGTGTGTGTGTGTGTATAATATAGGAAAATGTATTAATCGAATATACTCTGGAGATTGTTCCATTAGAAAACGCAAAATAAATTTATTTATTGAAGAACGAACTTGGCTATATGCACTGCCGTGCAACAAAATTAACAAGTCTTAAATTAAGCAAAATATTTAAACCGAATTTTTATTAATTGTATTTCATATAAACTTGGCTTGAACACTGCCGTGCACCCTATTAACCAACGACCAAATAAATAATAAAGGAAATAAAACTTTATTTAAAATTTCGAACTTGGCGAGGTGCACTGCCGTGCACCAAGTATTATAAGAAATAGGAAACGAAAAAATAATTTTAATGAACAAAACAAAAGGGGTATTTTTTGTGAAACTTGGCTTAGACACTACCGTGTCTCTAATGAAGCTAATATTCGAATTTGAAATATATAAAAAATGTTATTATTAAAATAAAACGCAAGACAATATTTAATTGAACTTGGCTCCCAACACTATCGTGCGCCCGCGAATCAAAACAAAAAATCGCCACACCGTACACTCTACTACACATAAAATATATAGGTATAATAATATTTACGAAACCAAACGGAGGTCGACCGATCGAGTGAGTGAGATAAAAGATGAGGCATTGTGAGATAGAATGAGCGTCGCCACGGGCGAAGCGTCGCCCACGCCAAAAATTCAGTTTACAAGTGACCGTATAGATGTTTCACATCAAAAACATTCTTCTTAGTCGTGCACTCTTGACAGAGTGGTCCTGGTCATGATTGGGCCGGTTCTTGTGTAGCTGCTACTTTCGTGAGTCGCCGCCATGTATGTAGCTCTATTTTTGGCGGTGTGAGAGCAATCATTGATGGTGGAGTGCGTCACTGTTTTAATCAGGTCCGTCCATCGTGTTGGAGAGCGCCCGCGTGTTCTCTTGCCCTCAACTTTTCCTTGTACTACTAATCGTTCCATTGAGTCCTCGTTGCGTGTGATATGTCCAAAGAACTTGAGGATTTGTGATTGTACAATAGACGACAGTCTCTGTTGGATTTTAAGTTCTTTTAAGATGGAAATGTTGGTGCGGTGCGCGGTCCATGAGATTCTGAGCATGCGCCTCCAACACCACATTTCCAAAGCGTCAACCTTGCGACGGTCTTGCATCCTCAGTGTCCACGTCTCAGCTCCATATAAGAAGATAGGGAAGATCAGGCATCTCATCAGACGTACTTTTGTGTTTCTGGTAATTCTGCGGTCCTTCCAAATCTTTGTGAGTTTTTCCACTGAGGATCTCGTCATGGCGCTACGTCTTCTTATCTCGTCCTCGCAGCCCCCAGAGTTAGTAATAGTTGAGCCCAGATATACGTAACTATCTACTACTTCGCATCCTGCTATGGTTTTTATGTGAGGTTGATTGTTGTTGGCACGGTCTACAATCATCATCTTGGTCTTGTCGCGATTGATTGCGAGTCCAAAATCCAACACTGTGGTCTCCAGAGTTTGTAACAGAGTTTCGATTTCGACCCTGGTTGACGCTAGGAGGGTAGTATCGTCTGCGTATCTAAGGTTTGATATTTTTCGACCTCCAACAGACATTCCCTTGACAAAAAAAAACATAAAATAGTTAAAAAACATTAGAACTACACTTTTTACCGGTTACACTTTTTTAGAGGCAACCATCTCAGTCCTCAGGGGTAGCAACGCATCTGTGACCGAATTAGAACGAGAGCGAGACTCATTGAGTCTAGTTCTGGGTCGGTCACAATTGTTATGGGCGGCAGCGGAAGGTGGTGCTGCATGCTCGTTTGCTATGTTAATTCCATTAAAAAAAATACTACATCAGAATAAGAATTCTGAATTATAAATACAAGTATAATTTTAAGATATTACTTAATTGCTCCCTCATAAACGATAAGAAATCTACCAGAGAAATATCTCTGTTACTAAGGTACTATACTATTTAAATATTTTTATGAGCCCACAATTAAGGTAATTCAATTCAATAAATTTAATGAAATGACATATCAAATTGTATTAAAGAAATGTAATAATAATATATGTAGGATATTAGATTATTGTGAATTTTGTTTATTTAAATTTTATTTGAAAACATTTTTGTAAGATTGAAGTTTGGCAGAATAAGGCTATTTTATTTTTATTTTGTTACTAAGGTATTAAAGTAAAATAAAAACTTGTACAATTTTCCTCAACAAAATTACAAACTGAAAAGAAAAAATATTACAAGTGAAAAATGTGCAAAGTAGTCCGCCATAGTATTAATTATTAGAACAGATTAGAAATTAGCGAGCGCTACACGAAATAAAATATCGTAAAATTTCTTCTCAGTTACAGGCTGAAAAGAAAAAAACATTCCAAAAAAAAAAATTACAAAATAGCCCGTGACAATATGAATAATATGTAGTACAGATTAGAGATTATAGCGAGCGCTACGCGACGTAGTCGGGCGGTCTACGACGCGCGGTATGGGCCGGCCCGTAGTAGCTGGGCGCAGCATGCGTTCTCCGGGGTCGGGTGTCGTATTTCTAGAGCATTGAACCTCTGCAACCTTGTGCATTGAGCCCGACCGCTCTCCGTGCGCTGACGCAACCGCTTCAGCCCCTTCTCTACTCCGGCCGATACCATAATTACTCCTTCGGGGCACATCTATTCTTTAACATCTACAATGAACGATTTTGATGCTGCCTCTAATCGATTCATGAAAGGTTAGTCTTAATGGGAGGCTATTTGCGCTTGCGCAACTCGAGAACATCACGCACAACAAACTGTAACTTATGAAGTTTTTTCATTGAACAAATGGCATTTAAATTGAAATAGTAATAAATAACATCTGAAAATTTTCACCACGATTGCTTAGTAAAATGTAACATAAGAAGAGACAAGTGACCAATGTACGGTCTAGTTTTCAAGGCAATTTGAAACTAATACAGTGCATCTTGTACTCGGGTACAAGTCAACAATGTAACGAGTCAGCGTAGAAGTGTCGAATCGCTAACGAGCCGCGGCCGTCTGCAAATAGACCGCGAGAAGTGCGAAACGGTCGCGGGGCTACAATTGGCGCCTGACGTTACGTAAGCGGCTGACATAATCGAGTCGACGACCGCTCTTGCGCAACCACCGCCGAACCTGCAACCCCACGCACCGCACCTCCTCAGCACCTACCGACGTTTCCCCACCACCCGTGAAAATTACTCAATTCTATCCAAAATGCGCGAAAAGGACACCAGTCCAAAGCCCGAGTTACGACATAACCGATCATTAGAGCAACAACCTCCGCCTAGGTAGGTGACGGACGTAGCTCGAACGTTTAGCGTACGTTCATCTCGATTAACATTTAATATGTAAACGAACGTACGAATATGTCCATATCAATCGATTCTGTAACTCCCATGTTTCATATGCATGAGCGAAGTATTGCAGAGCAGCGATTTCGGGGAATCATTCGTTGCTACGAGTATGATACGCAGCTCGCCCTCGTAGTGATTACATCCTTTTAGAAGTATTTAATTGGTAACGATCGATGCCTAAATTGCGATCACACATCTTTATTACGAATTCCGGGTAGGTTCCAGGAATCGCGAAGGCACGTCGGTCGGTGATGGATTGGCGCGTATGCAAGTGACGTATATGGTACAGTTATCCTTAGTGAACGAAAGTGAAAACTAAATGTGGGTTCGGTCATCGACCCCGGTTGGGTCGTCGACCGCGCCGAACTGCAAAGGCCGTTTGTGAGTACGGAGGCCGCGCGACATTTAGTTAGCTACGGTGTTGGACTCATGCGACCACGACACGCGTCACGCGCATACGCGCAACTGCGATATTGCACACAACTGATCAATTTATTGACAAAATTACACATCGTTTCCGAACTAACGAAAGAAATTGTTGAGTGTACGCACTTTCTGTGATTTTATTTTCATGTTGCATTTCAGGGGTGTGCGAATTTGTTATTTTTTCAGCATCATTAAATAGCACTTGTAAGCAATCATATTGTGATACTAGTGCTAAGTGGTTAGTTACCACAGTTCTTGTGAATTTTATAAAGAACCTGAACATATCTTCAAGAAAAACTTGAAAGAAATGAAAACAAATTTAATGGTTTTATTTCGGTTTATAAATATTTACAGTGTTGGCAGGTACATAATTATTACTAAGATTACGCAGTTCTTGACTCGCTTTACCAATAGCGAGAAAAAACAACGAGCGAAATACAAACACAAAGACCTACCTCAAGAATCTCTTATAACTGGTAAAGTAATATTTAGTGGAAGCGAGATAATGCGCATTTATGTCAACTATTGACTAAAAGATTAATAAAAGTTATGAGAGATTTTGTGATTTTGCCTCAAGTTCGGTGGAGATATTGGGGTTTACAATCTTAGAGAAAACATATAGGCACCTATGTAGGTTGAAGTAATAAACTCTACATCAAGTTTGAAATTATTAATGAAAAAAATTAATCTTAAAATGAATTTTCTACTTCAATGTTAATGAGACCCAATATTTTTTAGTATTTAAGGAAGACCAGACCAGAGAATTTACCTATATCTATCTATAAAAATATATACCTAAGCTCCCCTTTTGTTTGGGAAAGACAAACCTTAGACGCTGTGTATATATATTTTTACGACGTAATTAAAAATAGGTAGGTGTACCTATCTGACTTTTATGGCAATTTGGTTGAAAAGAATTCACAAAATATTAGTACGGCAGCGCAATATTAGTATCTTAAGTATTTAAGATGCAAAGTTACACAATTTGTGTGTTATAGGTACTGGTAATTCAAGCGTCCATGAATTAACTTGCTATAAAAAGATTAAAGTTTGCGAAATCTTGATCTTGTAATAAACCTTTTTTAAGTAGTTTAAAATTATTGAGTCATTTTTAGTTCTTGCGGCTGATCTTAGGCCTGTCTCAAACGTTTATAATATTGCAGTGCAGTGCAATATTTTGATAAACTGTAACTATATAATAACTATCTTATAAATATCTTCTAACATTAAAGATACTTATCACGACCAGACGGTTCTCTGTCTGGGTGTGTGTCCTTATCTTGGGTGTTGTCCATGACACCCACAACACAGGGAGTCCTAGTGTGTCGCTATGAGTGTGTAGGGTTATGAAACGGGGGGTAAGGGTAACGCATCGGTGATGCCTCTGGTTTTACGTGTGCTCGAAGGGGACTGTGTATATATTTTTTTAATAATTAATAATATTATTAACAGCTTACCTTAATCGATATTTTTATACTTATGTGCTTCATCATTTTAGGCTTTAGGCTTGAAAGAGTATAATGAAGCCTTGACTCCTAATAACAAAAAAATGTTACATGGCAACCGTTTAATAATATAATTAATCTGTCAGTTGCACTTTGATAAAATGGATATAATATATGCTATTAAACAATTTCAGGTCGCATTGTTGTAATAATTTGTAGGGTTTGCTACATGTCGTCTATTTAACAAAGCAAAGATTTTTGTACCTCCGATTTTTAAGTAAAAAAGTCTATTATGTTTATTTTCTGAAACGTCACATTGCTAGTAGCAGTTGTAACGAAATTTGGCTGAATAAAAATACAAGGTTATTTAAGTATTACTTTGTTACGCTATGCACTACGGTACTTTTCGCATTTTTAGCACAAAGCTTGAACTCTCACTTAGCAACAAAACCAGTTCTTGCTAAAACGACCGGCCTTTGTTTAATAGGCTATGTTCAGATCTAATGCGAACAGAAGTTTTTATGGAACAAAAAAGGCATCTATAAATTTATAACTTTAGATTGAGTACGTTGGGTAACAGTTTATTGAAAGACGATCATTGTTTACGACTCCGGCGTTCGAATCCCGTCTCACTTTGGCAATTTTTCAGTATCTATTTATCTATTTATGTATTTATTTATCTATTCAGTATGTTTTGAAAATATTTATCACTTGCAATCGTGAATGGGAACAAAAAGTAATAGTTGTACTTACGTGAATTTTCATCTTTTATATTTATTTGATTCACATTCAGCAACCTTGTGTGTGTAGCGATCACTGACCATGCTTAATTTTAAAGTTACTCCAATAAATCAGTATACAATTTTTTTTTTCATTTAGATAGAACTTACCATATTTAAAAATAAAAATTTTAACATGAGTTTCAAATAAAATGAATAACTTTTATTTAAATAGGGTTTATAATAATTATGTATAAATATAAATATATAATATGTAGGTAGTAACACACTAACGATATTTTTTCTGTTGAAAGATAATATATTATCTATTGGTATTGTAAGTAGGTACATAAAAGGTATAAATGTTTCTAAAAATCTCATTTAATGCACAATATCGTCACAAATAAAAAAAATCTTTATCGTAAAAAAAATAATGTTATTTTTTATTTCAATGTTTTTCTGAATCTCACTGTAATTACTTAATAGTAAATACCTCAAAGGAAACATAGTTTCCTGGCTCCGATTTCATTTGATATACTCGTTGACGTAGCGAGAGAGCAATTGGTTTGGGTAGTGTCAGCTGGCGCATCTAGGCCGCGCTTCGACCGAACGGGTCTCAGCTTTTTGTTCGTGATGATGCGGAACAGAAGAGAGAAATTTGGCGAGATAAAGCAGCACTCACTAAGGAGGACACGGTCACGAGGAGTCATCGGCTCCAAACTCGCTGAATGTGGAGCGAGTGAAGTTTTTCTCCTCAGGGCACCGTGCAACCTGTCCACCATGTGTTATAGCCGCCGCGGGCTACGTCAAAAGCTGGTTTTTGTTTAAAAATACGGCAACCGACAAACCGACGGCGATGTCTTTAATTGCACCGTAAGTAATTTAAACAAATAACCAGTCGAGTGCCGTTTGAGTTACAATGTTTGATTCATTAAGGAGCTCTCGTAAACCGAATATGAACATAATTGTAGTTTCGTTGACAGATAACGCAAGTCCGTAACGAGCTACTTTCTTCTGGCAACGTGAATTAAGCGACAAAGCCATTGTTCAGTTAAGAAATGGCCAAAATTGCCGATTATATTTTCGAAAGCACTCCAAGTCCTTATGTAAGAGTTCAACGTGACACTTTGCGTGGAGGCGCGCGGGCCCGTTGAGCGCGCCACTTTCCTTGCCGCCAAATATTTGGTTACTTATGTGTGATTTTATTATATCCCTACATCGAATTGTACATTTGTTTGCTTTACTCGTTACCTAGTAATATGTTTGTTTGAAATAACAGAAAAATAATAATTCGCCAACAACTCTACTTTATTTTGATAATATGTACTTTAAAGTGTGTTTGGATTAAAAAAATTTTGCCGAACGATTGTTAAGCAATGATAGCACGAGTATGTTTCAGCACGAAAATAAACCTTTCATGCACCCGTAAATTTTCCAAGTTCTATTAAAAAATAATTCGTCACTTTAAGCACATCGTGAGGACATCTGCATACTTAAAAGTTTTTATAATGTTTTCGAAGTATAGCAAGTATAGCATAAATAGCACTGGCATTTATTTTAAGTAGGTACATATTTTTTTATTACTTAACTATTACTTGAAGTACGATTTACGATTCATCCTCAAGGGAAGTGGCGACCAACTTGTAAAACGCACTTAGTACAAGCCTACTTACTTTAGAATTGGCTTACACATTTCACATTGTGAAAGAGATCAGCAGTGACAAGAATATGGAGAGGGTGATAAATAATTAATATTTTACCAAAACAAAAATAATTAAAACTCGTCACAATCATTAAGCTTTTAAAATAATAATTAGGTTAACTATCCACAGATCGTAATAACAATTCCATCACTTCAAACAACACACGAAAAGTCCAATGTGCAAGTTATCTGGAACACGACATATACAAGCTAAGGCCTGTAACAATCAGGAGAAAGTTTTGAATGAACCTATAAGCCCCTCACAAATACATCGTTAAACTCTGACTCATGTAAATTTGCTATATCAAGAATGACCCAAGTATACACACATATCTAAATTGTTAGGTAGAACTGTCTACATATTTTAATTGTTAGGTTTCGTTACTAACTAAAAGACATCTTTTTTCATAAATCAAGTGAATTACTGATATATTTACGTGCATAATTCTCGGTTTAACGTCTGTAATAGATTATTGTGAAAAGTTTGTTTTGATATGTGGGCATTTAAACCTGCGTGTATGTTGTCGTTAGAATGATTTGTAGATTACTATAGAAAATTGTACATATACAACCATTTTGACAAAACTCTACAACCTCTGGTTATATTCGTAGGTATTGCAATAATAAATAACTCTAAAATATTGTAACTGACTTTAGGATTATGAATGGAGTCGATATTGAAAATGCCGATTGGAAATAAACATACACCGAAGGGCAGCTATGATACTATTATGATAATTAGAGAGCATGTGACGATAACTAATCGTATATCAACACACAAAATGTTGTGACTCTACCTTATGTTACAATTTAATAGCTCTCTCTCTTGTGGTTGTGACTCTACCTGTTGAGTAAGGCAAGTATTTTAAGTTTGATCCTCGGAAGTGTTAGGTTTTTAAGGTTACTATTCTAGGATTAGGTACGCTTGTTGATAAGATCTGCCTCTTTCTATGTTATCTACGACGTAGGGAATCCTTGTGCGGCTATGTGTCTATTCCATTTTTTGTTAACATAAATTATAATGCTTTTAGGTAAACTTTTATAAACTATTTTTCAAATTGTTTTTTGTGTTGATGATAGAAATATAAATAAAAAATGTAGATCATTATTATTTTTTTACATTTCGCAACCTTGTGGTTCGGAATTTATGATAAAAGCGGTAATTATAATTTAAGTATTACTTATCATTGCGAGTACAATGTGTACATAAAAATTAACTAGGTAGTTTAAATTAAATCTATCATGAAAACTATACAAAATATTTAAGGGAAAGTTGCATTGGATACGTATAACAAATTATTATTTATATAAATAAAAGTGGATTATTTCATGAGTCAATGACCTTATTTATTACAACAATAGTCACAATGTAGTAAATTACACAGAAATTAATTATTTAATTCCAAATATAGAAATTAACGGTGGGAAAAAATTTAAGAACTCAATTCAATATTGTTAGCGTTATTTAATTGATTATTCTCTTTTAAGAATATTATATCCATGTTCATATGAATTGTTCCTGTAAGATTGAATAAAATATATGTATCTAAGATAAAATCAATGGATTGTAAAATAGTATTAAAGTATATTTGTGTTTTTAATACACGAGTAGGTGTAATTTTAATTAATAACTTAATATCATGCAATGCCTGGAGTGCCTTGCATCCGGCGTCATCTTTGCCTTGTGACTTTCATAAAAAAAAACAAGTGAAGTGAAGGGGTAGGTACCTACTGAGGTTTTTGGGGGAACTATTGAACTGTGCCATAATAGTACATTATGATATAAGTGCGCGAAGTTGGTCATTACAGTCGAGGCGGTATTGCACAGCCCGAGCCGCAAGGCGAGGGCTGAAATAGAGCCAAGACTGTAGTGAACAAAGCGCACGCGTGTCATACGACGTTTTTCAACACACTTGCGAGGAAAAAAACAATTAGGTATCGACATTTTTCAGTCACAAATCAGCAAATTATAAACGAACAAATGTTTGCACAAAATGGCGCCGAGGTTTATTTTATTTTTTCGCGCGCCGTATCTTTGGTTGAATAACTATGCGCGCGCAGGCGCGCAGGTTAAATCCAGAGGCAAAGGACACCGCTATTCAGCCACAATATATTAAACTAAATAATTATGTATTTCTAATAGGAATTTACGGTAATTAATGATTTAAAATATTGTATTTTTTAAATGCTTTAATAGATAATTAGATGAAGTATAATCTTATCTTATCAGATTTTGACTAAGTACAACAAGTTTATTTATTTACAAAATAATAAATCTTTTGGTAACAACCTCTTTACGGATATTAAAAAAAAAGTGGAATAAGAAAAACACTAGTGCGGCAATGAAAAGTAAAACGCACTACTGTGTAATAAACCGCATTCCGGGCGTAAGACTAAAGAAAAAATAGCAACTTTACGAGCAAGTGTGTTGAAAACTACTATTATGCAACTAATACAGCGTAATTAATACAAATATTGTTTTTCAACACACTTGCTCGTAAAGTTGCTATTTTTTCTTTAGTGTTACGCCCGGAATGCGGTTTATTACACAGTAGTGCGTTTTACTTTTCATTGCCGCACTAGTGTTTTTCTTATTCCACTTTTTTTTTAATATCCGTAAAGAGGTTGTTACCAAAAGATTTATTATTTTGTAAATAAATAAACTTGTTGTACTTAGTCAAAATCTGATAAGATAAGATTATACTTCATCTAATTATCTATTAAAGCATTTAAAAAATACAATATTTTAAATCATTAATTACCGTAAATTCCTATTAGAAATACATAATTATTTAGTTTAATATATTGTGGCTGAATAGCGGTGTCCTTTGCCTCTGGATTTAACCTGCGCGCCTGCGCGCGCATAGTTATTCAACCAAAGATACGGCGCGCGAAAAAATAAAATAAACCTCGGCGCCATTTTGTGCAAACATTTGTTCGTTTATAATTTGCTGATTTGTGACTGAAAAATGTCGATACCTAATTGTTTTTTTCCTCGCAAGTGTGTTGAAAAACGTCGTATGACACGCGTGCGCTTTGTTCACTACAGTCTTGGCTCTATTTCAGCCCTCGCCTTGCGGCTCGGGCTGTGCAATACCGCCTCGACTGTAATGACCAACTTCGCGCACTTATATCATAATGTACTATTTCAACACACTTGCTCGTAAAGTTGCTATTTTTTCTTTAGTCTTACGCCCGGAATGCGGTTTATTACACACTATAGTGCGTTTTACTTTTCATTGCCGCACTAGTGTTTTTCTTATTCCACTTTTTTTTAATATCCGTAAAGAGGTTGTTACCAAAAGATTTATTATTTTGTAAATAAATAAACTTGTTGTACTTAGTCAAAATCTGATAAGATTATACTTCATCTAATTATCTATTAAAGCATTTAAAAAATACAATATTTTAAATCATTAATTACCGTAAATTCCTATTAGAAATACATAATTATTTAGTTTAATATATTGTGGCTGAATGGCGGTGTTCTTTGTCTCTGGACTTAACCTGCGCGCCTGCGCGCGCATAGTTATTCAACCAAAGATACGGCGCGCGAAAAAATAAAATAAACCTCCGCGCCATTTTGTGCAAACATTTGTTCGTTTATAATTTGCTGATTTGTGACTGAAAAATGTCGATACCTAATTGTTTTTTTCCTCGCAAGTGTGTTGAAAAACGTCGTATGATACGCGTGTGCTTTGTTCATTACAGTCTTGGCTCTATTACAGCCCTCGCCTTGCGGCTCGGGCTGTGCAATACCGCCTCGACTGTAAAGACCAACTTCGCGCACTTGTATCATAATGTACTAGGTATTATGCAACTGTCATATAATGAAGGGTATTAAAACACGAGTGTGAGTTTATGAAACGAGCGCAGCGAGTTTCATAATAGTAACGAGTGTTTTAATACCCGTGTTATATGCAGTTGCATACACTACTTTATCTTCACTAATGCAATTTATCAAACAACAAGAGTAAAAGCTGACAATAGTTTATTTATAATAATTGTTCAAATTTTGGATGGTACAATTTTGAAAGTTAATGTTAATTATTGATCCAGCAGCTGTAGCGGCCGCGGGGCAAGCAGTAGAGCTCGTAGACGGAGTCGGAATATTTATAATTACTTCATTCGTCTTGTTTTCTATAGGTACTGTTCAAGATCGTATTTGAGACTTGAATTTTATTCATTAAAGACTCATCAATGTAGCTTTCAGCCACAGTAGAAGACTTCCACCCCCCGTGTCGTTTCAGTGCGGTCAAATCACCACCGCTATCTATGAGAAGGGTCGCCGAGGTGCGCCGGAAGCAATGCCCCGTGTACAACGCTGGGTTAGGCAGATTCAAAAAACTTGCGATAGTTTTTCCCAGAGCACCAAATTTATTAATACCAGTTCTTTGATCGACGCACTTCCCCGATCTATAGCTCAAGAAAAAGGCAGGGTTTCGACAGGGGGTGGGTCGAAGTTCCATGTATTTTTTACATACGGCATAGCAGTTGCCCGTCACAACGAAAGAACGATCTATTTTCGTTTTTGTTTTCGAAACTTTCACCATGATTGTACTGTCGTCTATGTTAGAGACTTCATCGAACTGGATGTTGTATAGCTCTTGCCTTCGGCATGCCCCCATTATGCCGAAGATTAGTGCAACCTGTAACAATAAACGATATAATAAGCTTGAGGTACATAGCCAAGGCAAAAACTATGATTTATGAAGTAGTAAAGTGTAGGTCCCTACTACCTTTATACACAAAGCGCTTAAACGGAGTGTCTAGATAACTTGCGTGTGTAGTACGTAAGTACTAGGTAGATTAAATAACAGAACTAAAATACACTTACCTTTTCAAAAAGATACAAAATATCTGGTGAATCTTCCAGGAACATCTTTATTTGACCTGATGTAAACGTCAAGGACTTTTTTTCCTTGTGTCCTTCTGAACTGCGTTTCAGGAACGCTATGACTTTTGAATAATTCGTGATATCAATATTGTTGTAGATACTCAGTGTGGACTTGAGCATAGAATATTTAGGCCACATAGAAGATGGCTTGAATTTGTCGGAGAGGTCTTTGAGATACGCAAGAATGACATTTTCAGAAAATGATGTAGTTTTCTTTTCGATCTTCCATGCCAAAAAGTTATTATATTCTTTTTCATATAATTTTCTAGACTTTTCTGGCAAAAGATTATGAGTTACTTTTGTTGCCAATTCTAGAATATCCGGAGGCGTACAAATATCCTCGTCGCTATCCATTTTTAACTTTTAATTTATATTTTAAAAACAAAACACATTGCGAAACATTAAATTCACGCGTACGTGTATTGTCACAGTGAACTTGCCGCCATTAAAATCTAACCAATGAGAGCGCAGCTGCGCGCGCAGGGCCAATCAGGAGCGAGCGCGCGCTGTTCGTTTTTTATTTAATTGGCACAAGATATTACCAAAGAGTTTTGTGTATGTAAGTTTAGTAGTTTCGACGAAGTTTTCACGTATAACCCAACTGTTTTCAAAAGCCAGCCTAATATCAAAATTTTATACAACTTGTATGAGGATTTTGACATAAGGCTCGCCAGGTTAATTGGTCGCGTTTTATTGATGTTATAATGAGATTTTACGATATCGATGTGGATATTATACCATCATGTGAAATTTCTTAAATTGAGTATTTTGTTATCTGCGCAGTAGTAATTATAAGTCAAGTATTGGAAACATAAGTAGAATGTTATAACATTAGTGTAGAAGTACATTATGATACAAGTGCGCGAAGTTGGTCATTACAGTCGAGGCGGAATTGAGCCCGAGCCGCAAGGCGAGGGCTGTAATAGAGCCAAGACTGTAATGAACAAAGCACACGCGTATCATACGACGTTTTTCAACACACTTGCGAGGAAAAAAACAATTAGGTATCGACATTTTTCAGTCACAAATCAGCAAATTATAAACGAACAAATGTTTGCACAAAACACAAAATGGCGCGGTTTATTTTTTCGCGCGCCGTATCTTTGGTTGAATAACTATGCGCGCGCAGGTTAAGTCCAGAGACACCGAACATTCAGCCACAATATATTAAACTAAATAATTATGTATTTCTAATAAGAATTTACGGTAATTAATGATTTAAAATATTGTATTTTTTAAATGCTTTAATAGATAATTAGATGAAGTATAATCTTATCTTATCAGATTTTGACTAAGTACAACAAGTTTATTTATTTACAAAATAACAAATCTTTTGGTAACAACCTCTTTACGGATATTAAAAAAAAGTGGAATAAGAAAAACACTAGTGCGGTAATGAAAAGTAAAACGCACTAGTGTGTAATAAACCGCATTCATTATTGGAATTAAGAGAAGGAAAAATAAAAAGGAGTAACAAAGGAAAAGGTGTTTGTATTTGGGTTGACCCCAATATTATAACCTGTGTTGGTGTAGGTCTATACTTAAAGATGCCTTAAATACTTCAGCAATATAAACTTTTATCATTTTCTAACATCATTATTCAATCCCATTTGTATCTATAAAATGGTTGACATAACATAACGTTGTTGTGTCTGCCTGTGCCCATTTTAACATAGACTCTTATTCTCAATTCAACAAATCGGTTGCTGTTATTAAAAACTATTGGACAAGAATAACAACCGTACGATTGTATTAATCAGTCGTAGTGCTGAGTGAAGTAGTGTGTACTACATACCTCTTATTCAGCGTTCTGCTGAATGTCAAAGGATGTTTGCATTTACGTCGATGACAGCAGTGTGTCGAGTGTCATTCGAAGAAGAATCTCGTATAATTGACAAGCGCACCATTGGCGAGGTTGTCGACCTGCAGCTACTCTTTACATTTAGCGAACAATGATTTGGAGTGGCGAGGTGAATGGCCGGAGTCGGAGGGGCTGAGCGTGGGCAGTTATTGACCCATATTGGAGGTGAAATGTAGATCAGTGGGCGAGAGCGGCGAAATTCGCAGCGGAGTCGAGAGTCTGCGCACGGAACAGGCAGCGCCGTAGCTCGCGCGCGCGCCGGCGCCTCGCGTCTCGCCGCAGGGACCCGGCCGTGGCCGCGTGTCGCAGCCGCGTACCGCACGATAACGTCATTTAAATATCTTTAAATCTTCATGAACCAATAAATTTTGCTCAGTCTTCAACTTGTTATATGGAATACTTCATCTATAAGTGGTCGTGAAAAATAATATAACACTGCTGATGGAGCGAAACCACACTATTAGGTATAACCCGCGGTACCTATACCTAGTACCTATTTGGATTAGACTTTAGAGTACCTTCTAATTAAATAAGCACTAAAATACTTAATACTTTCTATAATATTATGTGCAATTTACCTATAATGATAATTTTGCATCGTTTTGGCACCACAGTCAGACGATGCCGATGCAATAATAGGTCAAGTTGTAAGTCCCAGGAAACAGTTAAACGAACGATCCTTTGTCCCGCTCCAGACACATAAAAAGTTCCAAAACGAATTTTATGTTTTTCGCATAGTTGACAGACTTTTTCTCAGAATCCTACTAGTTGGTATTTAGGGTCTAAAATTGTTTTTTTTTTGTAAACGGTTAAATTAATGTAAGTTGTTGAGAATAGCAGTTGCCTATACCTACTAATCCGATGTTTGGAAGGGATATTCATGTAACTTTCTAGGTATTTTGAAACTGTTACCATTAAAGATTAAAAATTCAAATTCAATTCAAATGACAAATATTGTAATGAATCGTATTTCGGAATCTTTCCAAACAAAATAATCAATTTGCAATGACATTGTCCCTAAACTTAATTAGCAGAGCTTTTTAGTTTATCTTGTTTATTTGAAACGAGACGTTGACATACCTACTTATTCCCACGTTTAGTCAAAGCCTGCCAAAACTTACTTTTATTACCTACTTGTAATTAAAAAGTTAATAGAGATAAAAAATACACGTTAATAAGATTTGAAAACTTTTGCTATTCACACTTTTAATAGCTATTAGTGATTACTTTCATTTCCTTATAAATATCTGTTTTAATCATGTTTCAATAAGTACAAAAAATATGTTTCTTAGTTACGTAAAATAAGTAGATATAACATAAGCTACATAAGCAAATATACGGCTTTCCATTTACTTAATTTTTTGTATTGGGATTAGTCTCGAGAAGGTGCTATTGAACTACTTGTTACTAATAAAACACCAATGTCACCTAAAGAGACTTAAACACGAATTATTGTTATCAATTCGCGGGAAAGAGTTATAAAACTTAATAATGCAATAAAATAAATGCATGCTACCTAAAAATAATATATAGAGTATATTTGTACACATATACCTAATTCATTATCAACGCAAAATGTATTTATACATCATTGGGTGTTATCGTGCATTTGCTTACGATAGACAGATAAAATTGATACTGTTTATAACGCCGGTATAAGCAGTAAAATAAAGGAAATAAAAATGAACTAACACACGTATCTATCTTTCTGTGACTAATTTAGAAGTTATCACTCAATCTTTACGGCTTTGGTTTTACTTATTCGTTAGTAGGCTATATTAATATCTATCTCTATACATAGTTCTTTTTTATTTCTTGAGGCACGAGAATTCTCGAACAGGATTCCTCTAGTCTCTCGAAAAATTTAGATTTTTTAATGAAATGTGAAATTCTAAAAATTTTCGTTTTATTACAAAGTAAAGTAGCTCTAACTAAATCAAATGGTTTTTTTATTGCAAATAAAGTATATTTATACAAAGCAATTAAAGTAGTGTGCCATTAACCGTTGCGGTGTTCCCTTGTCTCGAGCCCAGCGAGCAGAAAATGTGTAATTGGGCCATGTTTTTCAAAATATTCCATTGTCATCGGCCCTTGACCTGTGTGCTAATTTTAAATTAATCAGACTTCCTTCAGACTTCTGAAAATTTTGTGAAAATTAGGCTAAAAATTTCCGTTACATAAGTAGACGTGTGTGTATTTACAGGTCTAGCTAATTTGTAAAAAATGAAGAGTAGAGTAGCACTTAACTTGCTTATTTTACAAATGTAATTACAACAGTCTTTAACAAAATAAAGATAATTAGTAAAATCAAATCAACAAAATTCGTTTTAGTTTCAGGTGGATTTAGAATGTTCTTTATACCTTTTCATGAAACATAGACTTTCAGAAATATCTACAAACCTTAAAGGCATCATCTGATAGGCGGTTACATACATGCATATCTGATAAGTGATAATGTTGGTATAATATCGATGTAATTAATATCATTAGTTCCATAAGGGATGCAAGGATGGAACATACACAATGATAATTAAACACAGATAACTAACGTTAAAGAAAGAAGCTCCAAAATTCTCGAGTCATTGGGTTTTTTTTCATCTCGACTAAAGATCAATTTCTCGAGAACTCTCGTCTCGTGTTTATTATCTAATTTTATAATGTGAAGAAAAAAAGTTCATTAAATTAATAAATGAATAATTACAAGAACTAGATTCTGCTCATGTGTTTATTATAATATACCTAAACTGTACAGGTATTAAAGTTCCCCACATGTTTTGGTCCTCAACTTTTCATCTATAATGCATACGGTAGAGCCTGTTGTCGTAGTCTGCTCGAATCTCTAGCCTACTTTCAAGTTCTGTCATTAATATTTGCAATTAATATTGAAATACGATTGATTAAATGTAGGAACATCAACAAACAAGTTTGATCATGTTTATTAAGTTATTCACAGGCAGGATGTAGCGTTGTTCATGCCTGACCGCTTTCGTGACACGTTACTCGCGATTTCCGTCTGATCCGGACTAACCGATATAAACCTTTAGTGGGTTACCTACATGTGGGCTGCATTGTTGATGATAATCTCCTAACCCTAGATTCTTTGTTTGAACCTTATGCACCTTTTATTAAAATCGCAAACATGTTCGCAGTTGTCCAGTTTCTGCGAATTTCACATTCGTATTGGAATGTATTTGTGGGTTACATTTTACTTTGTATGAAGTGTAGTGTTACATATTCAGAAAGCCAAGTATTATAGCGATAAGTTTTAGAATGGATATCTGTGAATAAATTGTTGATTTGTAATAAAGGAAGACGAAAATGTGTATTAACAAAAAGTAACTTGACCTTACATGAATTAATACAAGAACAAACACGAAGGTCTCACGTTATAATAATCAAATTATTATCGGTCTCATTAGGCTATCATTTGAACAAACTCGATAGTTCTAGAGAATACTTGGATGTCAAATGTTAACTACATTGTCATATTTGTTATAAGTTTTGATTATTTATCGTAACGCCCCACAACAAGTATAGTCAAAAGCTAGGAATAACATTGTTGCAAATGTACATACCTACCTATACAAATATTCTTACTGCGTTGGCAAGGAATAGGCTAATATTTTCAGTAAAGGGGTCACTATGTCAACTACAAAGCTTTCTCTCCATTGCCACTAAAACCGCGCTTATTTAATGTTGACTTCGTTATATCCTTACACGAATAATCTGTATTGGTATTTTCTTACCGTTAGGGCACAACTAAACAATCAAGGTTTCCATGATTTTTTCGCTTTTTTCCTTTGGATAATATGAAGTTTAATTATGTTAGAATTTGAGAGACCAGATCTATCCTTAAGTTTGGTTGGTCTTGTTCGCGTTATGTCCATTTTACCTTCTTCGTCTTACGTATATTATGCATACGTAAGACGAAGAAGGTAAAATGGACATAACGCGAACAGAACCAGCACCTGGATAATGCTTTAAATACCTTTTTGTCAGTTTCCTTGTTATTATTGTATTGCATTATATTGTAAGTATTGGATGTATGGGCAGATGAATGGTTTGCTTTAACTTTTTCAGATCATGGTTAGCTGTATTAAAATCTATAATAAAATTCCGTCACAATTTGGTCAGAAATGCCATAGGTACTGTCAATTTAAAACTCATGTCCAAAGCATTATTATGAGGATAGGTTATTACAAACATAAGACATAACTTTCGTAATTTAGCCATAAGTATTAGTAAGTGCAATCTGTAACTGTGAGTGGGAAAAAAATAAAAGCTCCTTGGGAGTTTCTTTCCGCTTCTTTTTCCAAGACCACTCACCGTCATTGAGGTACTAGTACTTTAGTACATAGTATCTCAATGCTCACCGTAGGGTTTTTGAAGCGATGGCGTAGTTTGACGTTCGAAAAGGTTTTTACAAACAAAAACCTACTTCAAATAAAATATTCATTTATCATTTAATAACAAAAAATAGTGGTCAGTAGTATGAAACAGCAACTCCACCGTTTTGGTGTTCACCTCTTTGGTCGGAGAGTTGTATGTAACTACTCCGCACTTGGCCAGTGCGGTAGACTATGGCCTGCACCATTCACATTGTAAGAAGAGGACCCAGCGCGGCTGTTGAACAATTAGTATGCGAAAACTTTGTTATTTTTACCTTTAAACAATACATAGATTTAATTTGCAATATTTCAACGATAATAAACACTATTACAATCGGGATACTCAGTGACCGCGTCGAGTGTGCTTCATTTACGAGATCCTTTGCTCTCGGTACTCGTTACGTAGTCCTTCATGGTCGACTTATGTATCGCTTGGACTTGCACCCGGTGATTTGCCAGGGTTTTTGCTTTTCCTACTCTTCGTCTATTTATTTACACATGTTCCCGAGATAAATTTTAAGTGACTGATTAATTTTATCGTTTTCGCACGTTCTCATCCCTTTACGTAATATAATAGTCTCCTTTTCATGGAAAAGATTGAAACAAAACGCCTTATTTTCTTACTGAACTGAACATCTAAGTGTAAACAATAGTTTCTCACAAACGAAGAGGCACGCCTTCAGTATCGATTGCCAGTTCCGAGAAAAGCTATAAAGCGGAGAGTTCTAATTATAGTGCATACGCCGGCAATCGCCTTATGTCACGTCGTATAAAGTTACTATAGCGAAGAAATTATTTCCAGACGGCTTTCCGAAAGCGGCTAGAAGAAAGTACTTTTACTCGGAGAGGAGCGACGTGGCACAGTTTCCACGCGATGTGCGGTTACAGGCGTCCATCGGGCTTCGGCTTTCCAACTCGATCCGCGAATTTAACGAGCTGGTGATAGCAGTTGCTGCGGGGAAACAGGGGATTAACGGATGGGTTGTATCCTCCGGATGGACACGCCATGTGAACGCAGTCTCGTTTCTATGTTACTGCCATAAATGCGTAAGCGTTACGAGTATTTGCTGCTAATGTATAGGCGCTTAGTAGCGAGCCGTCTATTTGGACCATTAGTCACAACCCACTAACGAAATCAATGATTGATTTATGATTAATTGATTACTATCGATCTCAATAGGCTCAGTGGCCACTTATCATTATATGGATTGTGTGGTAATTTGCTGTGTCATGAAAATATATTGAAGGGAATTTTCTTTGATTAATAGTAAAAAATGATAATTATAAAAATGATAGAGTCAAAATAAAAACCAATGCAAACGTGAGACGTGAAATAATACTTTTTGTGTGTTAAAATACCTATCTGAATATAAAAAATAGTCCAAAAACGAGGCCACCTTTTGTCAGTATCAGAAACTTTGTAAAATTAACGAACAAAGTAGTAGATTTTTAATTGGATCCAACACCGATATTTTATGGATAGATGCTGTTATCCCTACAGGCTTTCACATTTTCATGCGCAGATTGAGGGGCGACAATGGAACCAACACACTTTATAATTTATAATTCAGTATCCGGTATATTTCAGGAGCTAGCCTAGCAAGCCAGGCAGGTACAAAACCTTGCTGATACGAAAATCGTCACGATTATATTTGATGAAAAGAGTTGAGTGATTTCTACGCCAGATCAACATTATTCCACGACTACAACGTCCTAGACGTGATGGTCATCTATATCTCCTGATATTGCCTCGTCCATTGATCAACACTATGTATGGAAAGTAGACGATAATCTCTCGAATGTTGCTCTTGCACCGTTTCTTCATTCGTTAACCTGACGCACCAAAAAATATAACTTATTAAATATTAAATATACGATGTATTCTATTAAGGATACGTATAGATGTAAAGTTATCGTCAATTTATTGAGACCTTTAATAAACAATATAATTAATAAAAACATTAACGAACGCACTAGGCGCCCATACAATTTTCGAAAGTTCCTCTCGATTTCTCTGGAATGCCATCAGTAGATCTATCAGGATAAAAGGACATCAGTACTTATATTAGCACCGTTGTTATATCTACCCTTCAACAAAGATATCAAAATATATAAACATCAAAATCGGCCGCTAAGCTAAGCATCGTAATAATATCAGTACCTCTATTATGAGTTTTTAATACTATAGTTTACTATAGACGCTAGCAACTATCGTTTAGAATTTGTATGAGAATCCGTACAGCGCCTCTAGCGGTTACTATACTGAACTAAAATTCTCATACAAATTCTATACGATAGTCGCTAGCGTGTATAGTATTAAAAACTCATAATAGAGGCACAGATCTACCTATTATATCCTTGCCTGTAGTTTACAGCAGGCCCGTTATGGTTCATCAGCGTCACCCACTCTCATGCAGGTAGTTTTAAATTTAACCAATTTTTGTAGGAAAGTAGCAATTTTACAAATCTTTAATTTTTTTTAATTGATCAAGATGGCCACTGCTTTTGTTTGTATTTAATTTTGCATTTCTTAGTACTGCGCAGCAGGAAATCAAATGAAATATTATCTTTTATGGCTGGATTTCAGAGTTTAGATAAATTAAATTACATGAAATTTACTGATAGCTGACTGATCTTTTGGATACCTTAAAATAGTATAAAACGACGATATCTTTTATTGATTCACAGTTTTCATACAGCCATCTACAACAAAAGGTGAGCGATATCAAAATATAAATATTTAAATATTATTATAATTATTATAGAGATACAAAATAATACAGCTTTAGTCAGTATCCGCTGTCTTAGGTGTTAAATTGAAGAGTTACTGTTCTTGATTTTTTTTTCGCAACTTTCACTGGACTTTTGTACTCTCTTTAACTACTATTTTAGTTACCATAAAATTAAATAGACCTCCTTTAAAGTAAAAATCAATATAAATTGAGTTTTAGGTAAGTATTTTGTTTTTTCTTGGCACGTCTACGTATCTAATTGTATCCATAGATTATCTGCTATTGCAATACTTGCTGTTATAATTACCGCTGTTTTCAAATAAATATTCATCCCTTAGTTTAGCTGACGTATTTTACTCATACATTTTTTTCTAAGTAGCCCTTTTCAAGATTTTGTGGTTATTCAGTGAATGAACACATATAGATTTGACATCCTACTTTGTAGTAGATTCTAGAGATTTAGATTTTGCATGATCTACATCGATCGTTTAAATAAATACCTACTCATAAAGTTTTAGTTTTAATTTAAGTTAAATATTGAATTAAATTAAGGTACGAAGTTTATATAATACCTATTAAGTTTCGATTGTTGTGATCGTTGTGATCCTCCTTTATAATAGTAACATAATATAGGTATGTAAGTAACGTATAGATCTCTAACTCCGTTGAAATATAATATATTTTTTGACCTTATTGAGATACTTTCGCTTACACTACTTTGTTAAACTTAGGTTCTTCCCTCATTAGCTAGTGTAAGATTATTGTAATTTTTTTTTAATTCAACGCAAAAGTTATTTTCGGACTTAATTATGTTTTTTCGGTAAGTTAAAATACTTTTTAATTGATGTAGAATGTTTCATAATAAATTGCTTTATAAATGTAAAAGTAGCCTACTAAATTATCAACTAAATTTGGGTGGTTCTTGAATTAACTCATATAAAATCTCTCAAAGGTATGCACTTCAGTTCAATGATACCTAAATATAGTTAGATTGGGTTTTTCTCAAAGATATGTTATGTCGCAGTTATCAACACAGGTGTTAGACATATCCTATCTTAGAGATTAAGGATTTAGTAGATCAAACTTCTTGTGAAGATATCCGTAGTCTGAAGACGATTGTCATAATACGGAAGGAGATTATTTCCATCTGACTTATTGAAGTTATTTGATTTCCAGATACTCGAGAATGAAAAGCTTCATTGCCTTGTTGGCCGTTGTGGCCGTGGCTAGCGCCAAATCATTGCCGCTGGTGCAGATCATCGTCAACGTAGCTTCTTCTCCTAGCGGCGAAATAGCAGAACTGTTTCCTCCCATCGAGAGGCCCAAGCCGGTACCGTGGCCTCAAGATCCTCTTCCTGGACCTGCTGAGCTTCCTCCACCCCACATTCCCGAGCTTGTTCCTGAACCCGCGCCTCTCCCTCCCAAACCCGTGGAATTGCCACAGCCCGTGATTCCTGAGCTCGTTCCAGGTCCTGCTCAACTACCAAACCCTGTGATCCCTGAGCTGGTACCAGGCCCTGCTCAACTACCACAACCAGTAATCCCTGAGCTCGTACCAGGTCCCGCTCAATTGCCAAACCCAGTGGTTCCCGAGCTTGTTCCAGAACCAGTAGCAATGCCAGAGCCCGTAATCCCCCACTAAGAACGGCTGTCAATACTGCCTTCTACCACAACTCTGACAGAAAATTGCTCACTTCGATAAAATGTGACTAAGGTTAAGACCATTTTAGCAATAGGACTTGTGATACTTAAAAATACTGAGATTAAACGTGTTTACACAAAATTGCAGTTTTTTATCACCTCCATATTGAACATGTTCTTCAGGTATTTTCTTTATGATCCTGGGATCTTACTTTATAATTTTGCATACAATAATAATAATGTGCATTTCGACAATTCAGTATGTAATTGGTAAGCAAAAACTTAAGTTAATTTTTTGTTCACTAATGATCCCATTAGGCATGCGTTCTTGTTAGATTCGACATTCCGATTAACCTTAAAAGCTCAAGTAACATTAAAGATCGAAGGCACAAATCGGAAATCATGACGAGTGCGCTGTATAACCGGTTATATCTGAAGCAACCTTGCGTATACTTTTACTACACATAATAACAGTATACTACTAAAAGTAGGATGCTAACAAAAACTCAGTCTAGATAGGCGTTCAGGTATCATTACTCGTGTTGCTATGCACTTACGCAGCTATTGGCTAAGGCGAGGATTTATAAATAAGTATGACTCACTTCGTACCAGTCCAATGACGAGGTGTGCGTCTCAAGGGTTGAATGAAAGATAGCCGTCATTTGTTTGTTGTTTTTGTAAGACGGCTGACGTAAACCTAAGCGTCGTTAGAGCTAACTCTGCACTTTCCGGTTCCTGAGAATCTCCGCGTGGTAAAACTCGCCACATGACGTCATAGCAAAGCTTACTTTCCATACCTGATTAGGCTTTAAGTGATTCATAGAAGAATCTGCATCAAATAAGACATTTGGGTATATTTCATTGCCTTAACTTTAAACCAATGCTGTGTCGTATTATTTCTATGTATAGTTTAGAACTTTTATGACGTTATCATCTGCTTAAATGTGTTTAAATATAAAATTAAAAAAAAGTTTACATTCAAATTGCACTTTTGATGAGATAAACGAAAATCCACCAGCGCCGCATAACATTTCATTCTAAGCTGCGTTCACCATTACTAAATATTAGAAATGCCATGCAATTATTTTGAAATCCTGGTGACGTCACCAGGCGTCAGATTCGCCTAGCTATTTAAAGGCGAGGTAGACAACTGGTTCTGGGAACGTTCTCGCATTTCCAAGAATTACCTACACCACCTGCTCTTATTTGGACCTCCCTATTTAATTGTGACGTTGCAACGTAGGCCATCAATTACCATGACAGTCTATTTTTTGTTCCGTGCTTGTTAGTAGGGTTGCCAATTTTCTTATAAATTGAAACTCGGCAATCTAAAATCTATTTATAAGTACATGGATAATTTATTACAATCAAAAAAAGTTTATGATATCATTTATGATACCCGCGCTACGCCAAAATGGTAGTAGTAGATAATAATACCTCAATACGACCAGGTATGTCGTAAAAACCACGACTAGGCTGTAAGAACTACGAAAAAATCTAAAAATTCTTTTTTAGTGTACACTTGCGTCACGTAAGGAAGGTTTAAGTGAATCGATCAAAGAAACACAATGTTTCAGTTTAACCCCTTAGTGCTCTCCTGCTCTACCCAAGGAACACATGTATGTACTTACATATCAAATTACAACCTCCTGCGTTCAGTAATTTCGGCTGTACGTTGTCTGTCAGTTACTCAGTAGCGGAAGAGTTTTATATAATTGATACCTATAATAATTATGTAAACTAGCTTTAGCCGGCGGCTCTTAGCCTGCGTGGAAGTATTTTCGACTTGCTTTCAAGCAAAGTCTCAGCCCCTATTTTACCCCAAAGGGTGGCCGGCAACCCTTTGGTGACGCCTGTAGTGTTGCCAATGTTCATGGGCGTCAGTGATCTCTTACCATCAGGCGACTCGTCTGCCCATTTGCCTGCTTAGGCTATAAAAAAACCGTTACTAGAGGATAAATACTTACTAAAAACTACCTCCGTGAACGTGACTTTTCGCTTTTAAATAAGTAGTTAGACTAAAGTTAAATTAAAAATTTACTGTAATAAAAGCCGGCTTCTTACTCCTGATAATAGCGTAGAGGAATATTTCGATTACAAGTAGGTCGATGCTAATCTTTAGATCGAAACAACAGTTTTACGACGTTATAAAGTAATCTTATCGGCGGTAATATCCTCAGTTGAATCATACAAGTTACCTACTGTCTACCCGGCTTTTGGGTGCAGATATTTTAGTTAATTATTGTATAATCATCTGATTTATTATAACCAGTGATAGCCAAGTGATATGAACGTTAAACTGTCAAATATAATACATGCTTATAATGACGTACAAGGATCTTTTGGACGTTCACGTCACCCACGCGCCAAAAGATGCTTGTAGGACTATACTTGCGTCGCCGAGAATATAGAATTACAACCCCCCGTTAAAACAAATTTATAACGTGTGTTTAAAGCTCAATTTGGCTTGTAAGCAAAATTTACTTAAGGCATTTAAAGCTCACCGTCAATCCCTAATGAACTTTAAGCACAGGAGATGAAAGCCGGCATTTGTATGCGTTGCTAATCGGACGAATTCTATATCGAATGCGAATTGTGGTTTGGAATCTCGCATGAAATACTAATTTTGAAAAACTGTGGACGTTAAAGTTTTATTAGGTACTAGAGAACCGCCCGCGCTTCGCTTCGGTACCCGTAGGTAACAGCCGCGTAGGTCCCACTCCCGTAGGAATCTCTGCTAAAAAGTAGCCTGTAACCTTTGCCTATGACTTAAGTAAATTACATGTAGTATTTGATAGCGTGATTCAAAACTTGCAAATAAATTTTACTAACGCCATCTATTAACAACTCCGGAAATAAATATCTAGCAACAAACAAAACATCGATCTTCCCATGGGAATGAGATGTTTTTCCGCGGTAAAAAGTAGCCTACGTCACTCTCCACCCTCCTAACTATCCCCACACACATAAACCATACCATATAATAGCCATGTTGCGACGTGAAAGAGTCACAAACAAACAAACAAACACACTTTCACATTTATAATATTAGTAAGGATCACTTGCTTCGGCTTGCTTTTCGAAAGTTATGTAAAGTCCACCAATTCACGCTTGGTGAACGTGGTGGATTAGGGTATGTTCAGTATATGCATTACTAGAGAACCGCCCGCGCTTCGCTTCGGGACCCGTAGGTAACAGCCGCGTAGGTCCCGCTCCCGTAGGAATTTGGGCTAAAAAGTAGCCTACTACTCGCTCTCTTCACTCCACCCTGTCAGAGGTGTGTGGAGCCCTCGGGACAGTTAGTTCCCCTTTGGGGGTGTCTCTCGCGGCCCGTTAAAACGGGTCGGTTCTTGGGCTGGGCCCTAAGGCCCTTGGTTGTCCATCTGTGGTTAACCAATAGGTCAAGTCCGGTGAGTGGTGGCCTTTTTACAGGCCACAGAGTCTTAAACGGGATGGGGTTCATCTTCGCGCCGCCCAGGCGATCGAGGCCCTACCGGGTGAATCCCGCTGGTGGGAAGCCCAGCAGGAGCCGATCAGCGCCGGGCGACGACTTACGAAGCCCCAGTATCAGTCAGTGCTAGGCCCGTCCCGCGTAACCAGCAAGTCGCGCGGGAAGGCCTAGCGGTCCGGTGGACGGGTGTGGAGCACCAGGAGACCAGGTCCTGCAGATGCGGGAACCGCGATGCGTCGACACGCCCGAACATGTTGCGTGCCAATCTCTCGATGAAGTCGTCCAGGCTCTCGACTCGAAGGTCCCTCTGGTCCGCTGGCACTATCCTGTTGGCTGAGCAACTTGCGGACATCAGTCAACAGGATAGTGCCAGCGGGCGGGCGGTACACTGAATACAGCCGGAGCGGGGAGTTCTCGAGGCAGAGCTAAAGTAGCCTATTACATTTAGTCTTTTTTTTTGACTTAAGTAAATTACATGTAGTATTTGATAGCGTAATTCAGAACTTGCAAATGAATTTTATTAGCGCCATCTATTAACAACTCCGAAAATAAGTATCTAGCAACGAACAAAACATCGATCTTCCCATGGGAATTGGATGTTTTTCCGCGGTAAAAAGTAGCCTACGTCACTCTCCACCCTCCTAACTATCCCCACACACATAAACCTTACCATATAATAGCTTTGTTGCGACGTGAAAGCGTCACAAACAAACAAACAAACAAACACACTTTCACATTTATAATATTAGTAAGGATGAGTTGCGATTACGAGATAATGTTCTATTATTAACTTTAGTTCTATTGTTAAGTTTAACATTAATTATTTTAAACCTATTTAAAATTCGTTGTTATTTGTTTGGTGAAGGAAACATAGATAGACGCCTTATCTTGTGTTCTGTAGCTTCTACAAAGGTCTGTAGTCTGTCAAGCTAAGATTATCCAACCAATAGATTATGACTTTAATTCCTGTTATTCTGTTAGGAAACGTGGGCCCAGTAGCCGGGCATTTATGGGTTATGATTATTATGATAAAAAATGGTCTACAGAAGGAGGTCGTAAGAAAGATATTTTAATGCAGGTACTTATCTACCTATCGCTGATACTATTTCGTATTTCAATTACAAATTATTGGGCGATTCATATCGCTTAAATTTATTAACCTAACTTTACTTTAACCTCTTACAAAGGAGTTATGTTTGTCACTTTACCTGGATTTATAGACAACAATATCAAAATTTCAGGAAACTTCTAGAATTTCCGCAAAGTTAGACAACCCTGGGAGAACCCTGGTCGTGAGTAATAACTTGCGCAGTGCATCGGATAAACCTGCAGATCATTGTTGTAAAACGCTTACCGTGTAATCTACATATAGTATATACATCGCATGCGGTATACCTGCATCAGATATGTTCACATGCTGCAGTTTTTGTGAAGAAGAAAATCAACAAACACATGTCACAACGTACGTTCCAGTCTAGAATTGAATAAAACTCCAAGTGGTTTTATGTTCACAATAGGTATAGTAATACCACAAACCATAACAAAAGAAAGAATTACCACTCATTTTTATCAAGCACTAGGTATGTAATTCCATGGATTACTAACTAAACTAATAATTATAAGTATAATCGGAATCTCGGAAATGGCTCCAACGATCAAATTTTGTGTGCAGGGGGTTTGGGGGCGAAAGATCGATCTAGCTAGGTTTCATTTTTGAAAACATCGTTTTCGATAGTACATAGTATCTCAATGGTTTTCGATGTGATAAAATTGACTATGAAAATGACAACAAATAAAGAATTAGAATGACAATGGTGTTATTTTTGTTACTAAGGACACGTATACTAGGGTTGACTATTATCCAAAAAAATACAGAGCAAAGCTCGGTCCTAACCGGATATTAAGTTATTATTCCCATACTTTATCCCTTAAAACCAAGTTAAACTTTTAGAAACATTAGTGATGTTTAAACTATGCAACCCCACTTTCAAATTTTGTTAACATACAAACGTACGTGTTAGGTACCTGCCTATGTGACCATAGTACGTTTTTACGTAACTTAATAGATAGTGACGTTTGATGTCGTAATTTGTAAAATGATCATTAATCATTACGTGTAGCTACGCCTTGTATGCATAGAGAGCGTTAAAGGTTAGATGAGGGTTTTCAAACAAAGAATTGTTGGTAGGAATTAGTTGCATAACCTCGTGCTTCTACAATAAATTATATAAGTTCTAAAATTTTCTAATACGAATGCCAAGTAGGTGTCGCTTTACTGTTACAATTTTATTGTATGTTATCGCAAAAGATTACTTGTTTGACATTTTACACATAATATGTATAAATACACACAAACACAATAAGACAAACCACATCATATAAATTTATTATTTATGATAACGGTTTGGGCATATGTTTTATATACTTCGCGATAACAACGACAGATTAAAAAATTATTTGCACTACAAGCATCCAATAACTATTTATGAGATTCGTAAATATCTATCGTTCGCATCACGCGAATGGTCACGTCACTAGAGATACTCGTACGAGATCAATAGAAGTAAGTGTGGCCACAGCGCTACAGCTAGTGAGTTGTGATCGAGGCGATAATGAACGCAAAGGTCACGCTATCACTGGAAGACTGCCCGCTCTGACCTTGCTCCAGTTCACCCAACCTTGTTCTCTCGAAGCTAACGAGCACCGAGCAGCCGACGGTTATCTTGCGTAGCTATGCATTAGTTTCAATGGCTGGCCCACTGCACTTAATTAAGCGGTATTCCCTGGTCGTTACCACGTTTCAATTTCTACTTAGTTCAAACTAGATGGCAGCAATGGGAATTCGTTAATGAAGGCGCATTCAAGGTTCGGTTTGAATTAAATCTTCAATATCTAAGTACTTACTTTTGAAATGTCAACGAGAAATGCTTTGCTCGTGTTCAGCGTGAAGTGCAACCGCTTGGGACGCTTTAGTCTTATAATAGTGATACTTAAAGTTATTAATAGCAGTTTTCAATTCACTTCAAACTACTTCGGTATGTTAATACCAAAAAAGTCTAACATTGAGTTACAAAATAACGAATACGGATTGAGAATGTAAGCACGCACATTCAATCTGGTATAAATTGCAGGTCTTGAATGTTATATGTTTACCTAATACCTTTTTTTACAATATTCTGAGAGTGAACAATTTTCCAGTAATTTGCCAGAACCGTAATTATGTATATTATTTGGACACTGCAAATGTTTTCAAGGCCAACGTACAGTCAAGCAGAACTGAATTAACTACATTTAACTTTGTAGTTATCGTTGATCGGTCTCAGAAAATAATTATTTATTTGCGTAAGCAAATTACTGCAATTATCTACTTCAGTTATACTGAATAGACACCAACTGGATAGTAATATCGGTAATTTTAAATAAGTGTTTAATATTTCATTAAATCAAAGCGACTCTACATAAGGGTGATTTGTAACTCGACGTATTCCTCTTGGGATGTGGTAATACAACCAATTTCCAACAAAATTAACCATAATGCCTTTAATACCAAGTCAGCTGGTTATCGAGATATTCCTTATTTTTGGTTTTGGTCAAAGAACACCGAATTTGACTCCAAAAAAATCAATAAATAAAAAAGTAGTGGTTTGAATTGAGTTGTGTGCATTTCTATCAGTGACCAATACATCAACAATCATTTATTAATACTAATGCAGGCACAAGTGTTACACATTTTTAAATAACAAGTGAATTCTTGTAAAAAAAAATATTTTCTTACGAATGTGGTCGATAGAAAATTAGATTTATTTTAAAAAATCTAGTATACATCAAGCGTAAAAAATACATAAAGAACATCCTTGTTTTATAAGCTATCCAAACAAGTAAAATTATTAAGACACAAACAAAACATTTCAGAAAAAAACGTATGTAGAGCACGTGCGACGTAAAACACTTTGTTATCGTACCGCGGTATAAGTTCCTGAGTTGCAAACTTTTTAGTTGTTATTGTCATTTGTCGTTTATCTATTAGACCCACTTGATCATTTAAAATGAAAATTAAACAGCAGCAGTGTTTTGTTTCTGGCTACCAACGCGATCTCCCAAATTCACGTTGATTTTGATCACTAAATAAGTATGACGGCTTACTCTAGTTCCGAGTATGCCTATATTATTTATTGTTATGCCTTTTATAATGATAACGCGACTGACTCTCGTTTACGATGCTGGATAACAACTTCTTCATCTTCAGCAGTGTAAAGGCGTGGTCAACCGCCATCATTTTGTTGACGTTGAAATTGTCCAGTTTCCAATTGAACTGAAGACCGTAATGTAAGGCGCTCGTCGTTGAGGGTAACGACGAATGTACTCTCGACGATCTTCATCCGCGTTTCCATCACAAAAGACATAACAATAAATAATATCGGCATACTCGAAATTAGAGTAAGCCGTCATACTTATTTAGTGATCAAAATCAACGTAAATTTGGGAGATCGCGTTGGTAGCCAGAAACAAAACACTGCTGCTGTTTAATTTTCATTTTAAATGATCAAGTGGATCTAATAGACAAACGACAAACGACAATAACAACTAAAAAGTTTGCAACTCAGGAACTTATACCGCGGTACGATAACAAAGGGTTTTACGTCGCACGTGCTCTACATACGTTTTTTTCTGGATTTTTTTGTTTGTGTCTTAATCATTTTACTTGTTTGGATAGCTTATAAAATAAGGATGTTTTTCATGTATTTTGTACGCTTGATGTATACTAGATTTTTTAAAATAAATCTACTTTTCTATCGACCACATTCGTAAGAAAATATTTTTTTTACAAGTATTCACTTGTTATTTTAAAATGTGTAACACTTGTGCCTGCATTAGTATTAATAAATGATTGTTGATGTATTGGTCACTGATAGAAATACACACAACTCAATTCAAACCACAACTTTTTTATTTATTGATTTTTTGTAGTCAAATTCGGTGTTCTTTGACCAAAACCAAAAATAAGGAATATCTCGATAACCAGCTGACTTGGTATTAGAGACATTATGGTTAATTTTATTGGAAATTAGTTGTATTACCACATCCCAAGAGGAATACGTCGAGTTACAAATCACCCTGTATAAGGCGTTGATACTGATCATTTAATTAAGTATAAATATAGATAATGTTGACTCTTAAAGTAAGAAATATTGACTTAGGTTTAAGCTGAGTTAGGTGTCAGTAAACTTTCAACAACGGCGTCTGGAATGTAAGTCCTACTCCCGGAATTTCCCTACTGACAAAACTGATAACAGTAGATAAAACGGGGAGAGAAAATTCTCACACTATCCTTTCATTTCATTTCATTAAACATTGTCCAATTCTGTGTTTTTGTATCCTTAGATTCAAGGTGAACTTTCAGTTTTTAGAAGTACTTGCTTTGAAAACTTTGAAGTAGGCGTACCAAGAACGACTAATAAATGAGGTAGTAGTGTAGTACCTATAACTAATATAACACACACATTGTCATAATGGGGAAATCTTTCCCATATCTTTTGGTCCTTGAGAGTCGTGGTCTTTAAATTTGTGATAGTAAAAACCCATGAATTTAACATCGGTAAGATAAAACAAAAAAGTCAGATAAAATAAAGCCCTAGGTATTCCACATCATCAGACGTCATCACATATCTCTGAAAAGTACATTTTATTTATCATTGTTCACAATTAATATCAATCAAAGAGGTTTATAGTCATAGATAACTTAGATATAGCTTTTCCATGCCATAACATAAACACTTGTGTAGGAAAACATTCTTCAGAGTTGTTAAATTTTGTGAAGTCTGTTAATTTGGACTAAGTCAGTAAGGTCCAATATGGCTTACAACATTTTGACTACTTACTATAAAAGGAGACTCAAACATAGCAGTTGAACTGTTTTGGTTTATGGTATTAAATGAAACATGGCACAGACCTTCCCTGTTTAAGATATATTGTGGGGTGTATAATGTTCTAAGAAAAAATATGTCCAATAGGGTGATAAACGTTTAAACAATGAATGAATTACAATGAATTAGCGGGCTTTTGCTATGTAGTTATAAATTTTAAATAATATTAGAAGTTTTTATTTTTAACCGACCTAAAAAAAGAAAACTAAACCGACCTAAAAAAAGAAGAAGAAAAAAAGAAGAGAATTAATCCGACTTCGTAACTTTTTACTGAGTGTTCCAGTGTTGATGATTTTTTTATTCGATTGCTGATCCTTGTCTTGTGCTCCTGTCTAAATTAGAGCGACATCTGACGAGTATCTTTTGAATTCAAAAAGAAGATTTTTTAAGTTAGACAAAAATATTTAAACAGGACGCTTAAAAGACACCAAAGGATATTGACTGTGAGTGTTCAATATCAATATGACGTGTCGTAAGTCAACGCAAACTTTTGTTTTTTTCACTTGTATAGGATGACTCACTGACATGTACCTAATTTATTACGTAAAAAACATTTGTTCCGAGAACTTCAACAACGGATAAGTTAAATTAGGGTGTTAGGTACACCTAATGACACGAGAATAATTGAATGTTTGAGTTTTCTTTTTTTTAGTCATCAGTATTTGCAGACAGGATTAATCTAAAGTGCAGGTTTGTTTAAAGGTCAACTTAAAGGTTACTTAAAGAAATCTACTTCTAGACAAAGAACAAAAAATTGTCTCCTAAAACTTATAATAAAAAAACGTCGACTCACCACTAAATTGTGAGCTAATTGTTTTTAATAATAAATATAAGTATTTGTATTACACTACATTGAATAGCAAATGTTACCAAAACAACACATAGTATACGAGTTATTGTATACTGCTCTACCAGAACACTACACAGACATGACGTCATCAACAAAATATGCAGCCAATGGGGGTGGGTCTCACATTCATTCCATAGGTCTAATTGTGTTGGTAGAGTAATAAACTAAGCAAATAACAAACGTAATGTTACCTGCCTCACCGACTAGTTAGAGATCAGCCCGCCCATGCGCTGTGACAATTTTACTCAGCTTTCTGCGAGAGTTGCTGAATACCCCCACCCTTGCGTGGGGCGTGAAAGCACGGTCGTGCGCAGGCGCCGCTAAGTGTGCCACGTAGGTCGACGAACGCCGGCCTAGACCCACATACTGCAATTGGGGCACAATCAGCGACAGTACAGCGAGCACGTTGACCCCGCGCGGTGAAATGCCCATCTCTCTCCTTTACACTCTCTCAACGTCACTGACATCTCACTCATGCCCTATTGCACGTCAGTTATTATATTGCAACCTATTGAGCGAGGTGGATGTCAGTCAGTTTTTAATTTCCTGTTTTTTTTCAGATATTGATTTGTATGCTTGTATTGAATGTATTAAAATGTCAAAGAAGAAGTGTATGTAAATTATAATTTTCACCAACTCTATACCTAATCACACAATCCTTCGTACTGATATAATCATAATGTAACATAAGTATAAATACCCAAAATATAAATACCACATTGAGGGTAACAGTAGTGGGGAGTAAAAAAATATTTAACACAAAAATTATTAATGACTCGTCCGAGAATCGAATGTAAAAAATTATACAATTAGCAAGGCTAATAAAGTACCATTTGAACTATAAAAAAGGATCTTAACATTAAGAGTTTTTCAACCAAATAACCTCGAAAAATATAGTTTTAACCTGAGGAACTACAAAAACAATGTCAAATCATAAATAGGAAAAAAATATCACTCTCAAAACAGGTCATGCTTACATACCACAATTTGAGTGATTGGATATAATATTGCAAGTATTTAATAAGAAGTACATTCCAATTGCAATCTCCGAGTGCGCAGATGTCGTGTAGGATCGTCAACATTTATAATCTCTTCAGCATTCCTCTTGCATGTTAGCATCCAAGCTATTCAACCGAACTGTCGTACAAGAAACTGTAATTAAAATAAACAATACGATCGCGTTCATTGCTGAGGATGGCACTTATCTGTTGGTATTCGGGAAGGGGTGGTGAAAATTAATCATGTTTCATATTCACGCTGAGCAGTCGTATCGTGAGTTGCATGCGTTGTGTATGCAACTATAGGTACGAGTGGTACAAATAGATGGAATGTACGTTTTCACTTTCAGGTAAACTTCTTAGTAAGGAAAATAGAATTGCATACTATCTTTCAATTTTATCGGCTTTTTTCGAATTGGTGCGTTGATGTATATTGTGTTTGATACATAATTGTAGGCTTTTAAATAAGTTTGTATTAATAGGAATAAAAAGGTGAAGTTTTAAAACCTCTGCAACCACAAGATAAAAGCAACTTGATTATTTTTTATAAATTTCCTACTCTTAAGAGTGTTGGCGATCTTCTTCCTGATTTCTGTAATTTATCTTTATAACCTAAAAATTATTGAATCATTGCCTTTCTACGTTTTTATTACTAAATTTAAAATGAGATAAGTCTGACTGTAAAGATCTAGAAATACCACCGCACAATGTATTCCCAATAAATTATCACAATCACTTTTTACATATACCGTGAACGAACAAACAAAAGCGAATGGAAAAAGAAAGTAAAAATGAGCGCATTGATAAATTAGAACTAGGCGAACATAAAATGCATCGAGAAATGTGTGCAAGCGAACGTTGCGGTTACATCTCTCCCTGGAGAAAAAGTGATGTGGATTGAACTGGAAACTTCGGCGATACAGAGCGAGTATTGTCGCAACACGTTCCCGCGGATCGATGCACTTATTGTGCACATTTTTTCCCCTACTTCTTTACTTTCTTCTTATGTACACTTTCTAGGCTTTATGGAGAAATGTCTACGCTTTCTAACGTAACACCAGTGCAAGTTTTTCTTGCCGGTAATCATTTACAACGAAAACGAGTTGAAGTGGTTATCGATTTCCGAGTTTTAATTGAAAATTATCGGATTGTGTTCCCGTTTTCAGTAATGTTCAATGGATTTTAAATTTTAAACGTAGCAATAGATAAAAGACTGTGATAAACGGAGATGGACACTAAATTGGATTGAAATTTTGTATTTCTACTAATTTTTGGAATGTAAGGAGGTTTATCAATCCTAAAGTCCAAACTGATATCTCTGAATAGCCTTGCTAGTCAACGAACATATCAATTTATTTGACTTTATTTATCATTTATTTGACTTTAATATTACTTCAGTCTAATGTAATGTTACGCTTAGATATAGGTTACGTTTGCTATAGTGTAAGGGTTGTTATCATGTTTGAAATTCTTTAGAGTCAAATGAAGAACTATTGCTTTCTTTATGGCTGGCTATTGCACCATTAATAGATTGTGGTCATTGATGATCAGTATTCATGTCTATCAAGTATTACTTATAATATAATTTTTTTTATCACTTTGCAGTCCAGGCGCCCGCAATGTTCTCGTACAAAAATAGCTCACTTTAAGTTATCAGCATAAAAGGCTCCGGTATGTTAAGAGCAACGTTTTCATTGCATTTCAAATTTCAAACAGAAACACCCATTCACAGCGAATGTTTAAAGGGTGTAAGGTATTACTGACATGCACAATAACCAGCCTCTCTCTGTCCGTTATTTAGCTTTATACTTATCGTTCGTATTTGGGTCATCGTCTTTGTAAAGGCTTGCTCTGGAAATCTGCATAGACGGATGTCGGGGCTGTTAGATATTGTAAGTTTCTCTATCGGAGAAACTTTCGGAGTGAGCGAAGTGTGTCGGGCCGCAGGCCAGGCGGTTGGTTGGACCCACGGAAATTGGTCCGCGACAATAAACCATAAAACCTGTCTAAGTAGGTCATCGCTGAGTGGCTCGGATATGGCGCAGATACCACCGTGTGTCTTTTGTTAACGTCTTATTGTTTACATATACAACACAATGGTAACTTAAACTCGAAGAAAAACCATCACTACCGAAAGTAATTTGCTTGGCTGTAACGCATTTAATGCTCCACTACTGAGCTTGGGTCGTAGATACATAGTCTGGATATATTGATGCCTGATCAGTCACTGTCTTAATTACCTTTCAAATTAATTGAAAGCTTTTGATAGTAGATATATTTTTTATCATAATTTGTATAAAAAATTTCAATACACTATTTACAAAAGAAAATATTGTACCAGGGAAACATAAATCATGTTCAAATAGCATTGTTTAAAAATTAAGTGGAGTAAAAGTAAAGGTACCTATTTCGAGAGTGCCTCCAGTAGCTTTTTGTGCTGGCTGTACCTACCGATTGCGCTATGCAAATGGCTAGGAACTTTCTTCCGGCGCTGTGATAGCGAGTGTTCACGGTCATTGTATCGATTTCACCGGCGCGCGCGCCGATTATCGCATACCCCGAAATAATGCAGATAGGTACTATGCTCACATTTTTTTCATAAGCCAGTTTAAAATGTGAATCTGTTGCAAATCCAATAGCAAAATGAAACATACCAATTGTTATAAGCAATACAGTGGTTTCAAGCTACATACCTATATGTATTGATTTCTACCTGTTGTTATACACATATAATTATTATTACCTATTTATTCCAATTCAATAGGTAATTAGAAAAATTTACCACAAATTATAGTACAAATGATTAAGTACCTACCTCAAAATATTTTTGACGTCTTTGAAATTACAAATATTGTTTCAATTATCGTCAAAACTCCGAAAATAAATAAAAAATCAAGAATTTTTACAGCCATCGAAAGGTATCAGGTATCGAAAAATCACTAAAAACGTAAAACCAACAAGCAGTAAGTATACATACCTATAATATAGCCAATAGTAAGGTAGTAACAGTAGAATTAGCATTTGGCCATTTGGGAGGTGGTCGGACTACTCGAGACCACGACCCGCACAATACGGAGCGGAGGCCTGCGCACGCGCAGCGGTAACCTACTTGCCGTACATTGATCTCTTTGTTTGTAAACATGGCGTCGCATCGCCGCCCTCTACGCTCGTTCGGCTATATCTTGTTGATTATTTTGCTGCCATATCTTTTTTTTTATTGAATTAAGGTAGCAAACGAGCATGCAGCACCAGCACCCTTCCGCTGCCGCTCATGGCAATTGTGACCGACTTAGAACAAGACCCAATTTAGGGACTAGGTAAGGGTGGTTAGTCCAATTAGTAGATAGTGTTAGAATGTTAGTTTGTTAGTTTGTTAATAAGTGAGTGGACACGGACTGTTAGTGATAGTTAGTCCTGTTAGTTAATATTAGTATTGTCCAGTTAGTAATGATTAGTGTGAGTCTTGTTCCAATTCGGTCACAGATGCGTTGCTACCCCTGAGGACTGAGATGGTCGCCTCTAAAAAAGTGAACCGGCTCAATTCTTAGTCTTAAATTAAATACGGCTAAAATCTATGGAATTCAACTAAAGGAAAAATCGGTATTACCAATCATTAATCCTTATATTAATCACTAGAGAACCACCCTCGCGTCGCTTCGGGACCCGTAGTAAACAGCCGCATAGGTCCCGCTCCCGTAAGAATCTCGGGATAAAAAGTAGCCTACATGTTATACTGGAATATAAGCTACTACGCTCAATCAACATCGCGACGCGATGCGGCGAAGCGCTTAGTTATTTTTAAGCAAATTTACCCAAATTTTTAAACTCGCTATATCTTTTGAATGGAGTGATTAAAATAATTTAAACAGCAATGTAAAGGTATTGAACTACTGATAAATAAAAAGTAAGTTATTTAGATAAGTATAAATACCATGGTATGAATATCTACATCTTATTTTCGTTGCCGATTTAAATAGTTTGTTAAACTATAAAAGTCTTTATATTGGCGCAACTATAATACTTAGATATACCCTACCGCGGACTTTTTTGTAGATAATAATGTGGTCTACAAAATCGTAGTACATTATTTTGCTCCATCATCAATAGTCATTGCAGCGCACGCGATTTAAGGTATTTCAATAGTGATTTTTATCGACGGTGGTTTATGTTATTGAAGTTTTCGCAAGGATCCCTAATTTTTTTCAAAATAAAATATAGCCTATGTTACTTCGGAAAGATGTACATTCATAATGGTGAAAGAATTTTTGAAATCGGTCCAGTAGTTATTGAGCCTATTCAATACATACAAACAAACAAACAAACAAAAAAATATTACCTCTTTATAATATTAGTTTAGATTTAGATTAATCCATCACCGATCTGCAGTGGAGCAGCGTGGTGGAGCGTGCTCTAGGCCTTCTCAATGATAAGGTGAGACTCGCGTTCAGTAGTGGGCCATTAATGGGTGGAATCCTAATCCTGAGCTAGGGTTACTCATCACGGAAGGCATTAGAGTACACATCATAAACAGATCATGACCTGAAAAACTACATTTATAAATGCTGATCCAGACGGACATCGAACCCAGGACCTCTTGCACCGCTTCCAGGGTTACTCCAATTAAACTGCGAAATCAAAAACAATTACTCGTAAGTTGACCAAAAGTGGTTTATTTAGCGACCATTTTCAGTGAAATTGATTAAAGTTGGTTGGTAAGTAGTACATGTAAGTAGTTTTTGGTAGGTATGGTTGAATGAACTCACACATTGTGACAGTTTATATTGACCAGTATTTTTTGGATTCTTCAAAAAAGGCTATCCTACTGAATGTAAACTCCTAGGAATTTTTTTTAATGTAGAATTTAGAATGTCTTCTCGCGATATGTTTTTCTGCGAAAGTAAATGTTGGTCAGAACTTTCTTAAATCTTCTGTTACTTTCTTAAATTAGTGAGAATCAGCAAGGCCCATAAAACTTCATGTTATACTTACACTAGCTGACCCGGCAGACGTTGTCTTGCAACGTATCTATGATATTTGAATTCTAACTCGGGTACTATATAGGCGTCTTATCAAGATGAAATGCACCATTTTTTAAGTTAAACCTTCAGCAGTGTATTTATTAAATAAGTATTATGATTAAGATTATATACATAACAAGGTAGGTACTATGTATTTACGGTGTTTTATGAAGTAGCAAGTGCTTTTATTTTCTTATGCTTAAGGTAAAACTTGTACAGTTTTAAAATCCAATCCAAAATTGCATTATATGCTGTAATAATGTAATTTGCTTTATATAATAACTTTTAAAGTAAAACTAACCAACGGTTTAGCCAGTGAATTAAAATGAAATAGCAACTATTACCTAAGCACTTAATAAAACATATCGCTAAGTTGTCACTTGTACGTTGCCACTTGTTGTTTATATAAATGTAGGTACTTTGTTTAACAGGATTATTTACAATATTAATTATTAACGAGTTTCTTATCGCAAAAATACATAATAATAAGCTGCCTAGGCTCCTGGTCTCCTGGCTCTAATCGGATAGGAAGAAAACTTTATTTTAAGTTATTGGAAAGTAAGTACCTATCTTTTTTCAGCTTGTAGTAAAACTTCTAACTTTACGTCTACATAAATGCTTATGGACCAATTACTTTAAAACATGAATACTATCGTAACATCTAACATCAACCGTGCACAGAAACATTCTATAAAAACACTGTAATTCAATTGTACGTTAATATTTCACAGTTGCAGTACACTGTACACCTGACTTTAATAAATGTATCCATAGTTACAAGTTGTCAACGGAAAAAACCTTTAATTCTACCTACGAGCACCACTGAATAACTCAGCGAGACAGCACTGTCAAGGCTAAACTTACTCGTGAAATGTCATTATCACGAATGGACTTAACAAACACCTTTTAATTTTTATATAGCAACAGTGTATACATTCTTTACTATATTTAATTACAAGTTAACTCGGTCTCTCGCTTTGGGTACTTATTCGTTACCTTTGCAATTAGCCGTGGATTGTGCACAATCCGAAATTTAACCAAGGTTTGGTTTAGAAAGAATTCTGTTATTAAACGAACCTCTGTTTTATTTATAAAACGAATAAAATAATATTGTAACGCAAGCTTACTTCAATATTAGAATGAAAATCTCATTAAAATTAGTTCATTGTTTAAGGAATGATAATTATGGAAAAAGTAGTGCTTAAGCCAATCAATTAAGGATCATACAATTAAGACGTCATTTTATAACGATTGACATCTATAGGTACACTAAGGCCCTTCACACACCATGTGACACTGTTCACTGACAGGAGACGCATCGTAGACGCGTCGGTTCTTTACGTTTACGTTGCGAGCGCGACGAACGCGATCAACTCAACGGTATCCCTACTTGTGTCCTATGTGACAGTCTGCGACGACAGGCGACGTAACGCGTACTTGTTTTGAGGGCGATCAGACGCGACACCAAAAACTACGAAAATATTTCTCTGTAAAAATATTATATTTGTTTTCTTTCTGTGCTTACGATATTTATTTTAAAAGTCTGTACTTTAAACATGAACTTTCGAGCAAAATAGTACGGTACTTCTCCATGATTCCAGAAGTAATGACCAAAACCACTTACGGGGAGTCCTACATGAGCGACGAATACTACGCGACGCTACGCAACACGACGCGATGCTACACGCGACAATGACAACGTCGCGTGTTGTCGCAGACTGTCCCATAGGACGTAAGTAGGGATACCGTTGATTTGATCGCGATCGTCGCGTTCGCAACGTCGCGTCGCGTCGTTTTCGTCGCTCACGTAGGACACCGCCTTAGGACACTTGTCGCATCGTATCGCATTACGCCGTGCTGTGTTGCGTCGCGTCGCGTCGTATTCATCGCTCACGTAGGACACCGGGTAACCGTATTTAACAAGCAAAACAATTATGCAAAATGCATATTAAAATCTTTGTATTTAAGCAGGTTTATTGCATAGACATTAAGCGTCTTTACGTGTCTGAACTGCAAATCCGTACTTAAAGATAATATGACAGATATTAAGGCAGGCTGATCCCTATACCAGAACCAATAAAACGAAAAATAAAATATTTACATGGCATGTAATTTGAATAATAATTCAATACGTCAATTAATTAATTATAACTGTATCGTATCAGTAAAATGAACAATGATCTTCCTTAAAAAATTGTTTAAATGTTACCTACTCAGTCACATTATGTTGAAATGGTCCAGTCCAAAGTCACATATCATTAAATTGTGTTAAATATCAGAACGCTCGTTTCAGTTCATGTTTAGTTTCATGTTCCCGAAAATGTTTATTTTCGGGTTTCGTTATTCTCGGATTAGGTATAACAAAAGCTTCAGAATGTGCAGATGAGTTATCAGATATTATTGGTGAGTTACTGTCGCCTTAATGAGTTAACTTGTTAAAAAATGAATAATATCACAGTGTTTGCAAGTGGCACAGTGATTCCAAGTGTTTATAAATAAATACATATAGGTACGCTAATACTCTCATACGGCTCATACCCCGCACTAGGATTTCCTGTGTCGTGGGTGGAAAAGGCAATACTAATAACACATATCAACACGAGCATATCTGTTACATATAGGTATATCTGCCCAGGCTAGAATTCAATTCTGGGGCCCTTGCATGGCCGATAGGGCTCTTACCAACTAGAGTATGTCGACTATGTCGTGAACCAGTCGTTTGTTTGTCGTTCACGACTTTTTTAAGGACCTCGATATCTAATATACATATCTACCTACTCAGTCACATTATGTTGAAATGGTCCAAAGTCACCTTTACGTATTTTACCTGGCGTCCCACGCATAATCTCCCAAATAGGCGGGTTCGAGTTTCTGTGCGTCTGTAAAGTTATCAAGTCTTATGATATAATGTAAAACCACTAATTATGGGTATATTCTTATTGTGTCATAAGATATTTCGTATAAAGTATGTCATAAAAATCATGAAATATAATATACATATAAATGTATTTCTTGAATTTTACTTAAAATGGTTTTGACATTATGTATTTACTTAGGCGAAACTTAATTTTGGTGTCCAAATATCGCACTTTATTGTTTTAACGTCATAGCACTTCGTGCGTATATAAACAGTGCCCGAGATTTGACCTCAATACCTAAGCAATTATATAGTGTGATTCTACATGACTAGTTAGATCGCCTTGATCGCTAGCAGGTAAAACGTAAATACTAGTATATGTTGTCCTCATAATAATATAACTGCTCATGCGCTCGAAGAAACATTGTATGCGAAGAACGTTTCTGAAAATGGGCGCCCAGTAACAGCTAGCTCGAGCCTTCACGCATGCTTTTAGTTTAACGAGTATGAGTGTTACGTAAAGGCACCTGTTGGCGCAGTGTTGGTCGGTTTACATTGTACGGGGTCATTGAACCGGTACTGGTTTGATAATATTTCAAAGAATGCAAGGACATCAATGGCTCAGTGGCTGATGCATTTCGTCTGAGCGGGCGGCAGGGCGGCCGGACTCTACCGCGCCGCTCTCTCGTTCAAACATTTAGTTGCGCTAACTGTTTGCAGTTCGCCGCTTACTACAAATATTTCGACAAAACCTTTTAAGCGACACATCGGCAAGTCATACGTTGTAATGAACAAATACATTCTCAAAAGTCAAGCTCTTTTACGATCTTAGCATTCGTTTCACAAATTGTTTTTATTTATCAAGTAATGTCTGTAATTAAGTACACGTTTATTCAAATAATACGTATTTTTTGTATTATCCTACTAATATTATAAATGCGAAAGTTTGTAAGGATGTATGTGTGTGTGTGTGTGTGTGTGTGTGTGTGTGTGTGTGTGTGTGTGTGTTTGTTGCTCTTTCACGCAAAAACTACTGAATGGATTTTCATGAAACTTTGCAGTTAAATAGCTGAGACATCGGAATAACATAATTTGTAAAAATTTATAAAAATTTTTGAAGGGACTGGTTACCCGAAGCGAAGCGAGGGCGGGTTTACTAGTAAGACATACATTAAAGGATAGATTTGTGACAAATTATATTACGACAGATTAGATAATCACACTATTTTACGATATTATGAACAGGTAAATTGTAGAGCCTTTCTGATAATAATCGATGTGACTTAACAGCTCCTGCATTAAAACTAAAAGATAGTTAAGGTTGTGACTGTACCTAAGGAAAGATGTAAGATACTGTATGATAATGATTCATTGTGTTAATTATATCAATGTGAGTCATCAATAATACTATTGTGACTCAACTCATATGACAAACGGCACGTTTTAACTTACTCTCGATACCACGAAAGTTACCGAGTAAAGGTTTTTTGAAATCGAAGCGGATTCGGTTTTTTCCCCTAATTATTTTTACTGTTCATTCCATGTCCACGCCTGACTATATCTGGGGCAACATTGTAGAGACAGTAGATACGTAGGTCAACTTATACAGCTTCTAGTATGATTGAGAACATACTATATTGTCGTATTTAGATGATATGTTATGTTTGTAATATGTAATTGAATTTTCTGAGCAAATGTCAGAGTGTTTCGGATCAATCATTATCTGTCTCGGTTTTAATTACTATTACGTACTGCTTATCTAATATTATTTCCATTTGAATATACCAATAATAACTATCAACTGATTAAATAACATTAATTGTTTTAAATAAAATACACTAAGTGCAACAACGCAACATAGATTTTAAGTCTCTATAAAATGGTAAGAAATCAAGAAGGTATTCAAAGCTCCTCATAACTATATTTAATAGTGTATCCTTTGCATACACGGATTATTGATAACAGCGTAATATCAATTTCGCCTTTAATATATCCATAAATAAATCGATTATCCAAGCGCAAGTTAAATATTCCAGGAATCCTCTCGACTATTGTGCAACTGCTGCACAGACCCGGGGTAAAATCCTCGAATACGTTGACCTCCAGCGACCACCTTTTTCGCGCGAACTAAAAATAAAAGAAGGAAGACATATACACGGGATGCAAGCATTCTAGACTGTAAAGGATGAAAAAGGAATAAAATAATCTAGTCCGTTCAGTGGCCCTGGTCCGTGTGGACGACCGCGTGAGGCGTCCGCCGCGCGCCGCCCGTTCAACTCGATGCGCGATTGAAAGCAAAAGAGAATAGGGACTCGCTTCGATTGTGATCTGGCGCGCCGCGCTCATTGACAACAGTGCCTCATTAAGGATTCCATTGAGTTGATGCTGCACGTCGCGCCCGCTGCGCGATAAAGTTATTGACTTTAATCAGCGATGGGCTCTTATTGAGGTGAACATTCAATACAATATTTTCGAGTCGTTTATTTAACTAGTTAGCCTGCCTACATTCGTAGGCTCTAGTCTTAAACGAGTGGTCTTTTTGTACTTGCATTCGCTTAGTCCGGCCGAACGAGAGCCGCGGATCGGGCGCATAAGGAAAACCGTGTATGATATTAAGAGAACGAGTTGCGGTTGAATTTAAATAATGACTAGGAAACGGCTGACGTTTAAAAATTGCATTTTACGACCTGGCAAAACGGATTTCGGCCCATGGCTCGTCCTGCTCGATCGAGACGATAAACAGTAGAATGTCCATTAAAGTGCTTTGCAGGCAGTTGCGCGGGCGTGTACCTCACGTTAACCTTGCATTGTGTCAGTAACACTGGCGGTAGGATAACTGTACGGTGGTTGAATGAGAATGGCAAAAAATAGGGCCTCGTTGTTGCTGAGCTGCGTCTGCGACGAGCCGGAGCCGCGAGCGGCGCGCGGCGAGCGGCGAGCGATGCAGCGCGCTACGGCTCGTTAGATGCGTGTCTGTTGATTGAATGGTTAGCCAACAAGGCGACTAAATCGTTATCGTTTGCTTCGCGGTTTTTGTAATAGAATATTAAATAAACCAAACAGTTTATCTACTAAAGGCACTTGTACTAAGCACCTTTTATTTATTATTCACAATCTAATTTCAATCTTAAATTTCAGGTCCTTTCCTCGTAAACTCGTAAACTATTTATCCTATCAATTATTAATTGATTGATTACCTAATTTATTCTTTTGTATTTTTTCATTTTTTGTTATCAAAATAATGAATCTAAAGTTAGATTTGTTTTAACCGCTCCATCACTGTGGTTAAACGCACAGTAATTCTACTTAAGCTTATTTATATTAAGAAAGTGATGTTTCATCAATTTGTGATTAAGGTTAAATCATTTAGATTTGACTCAGTAAATCTTAATATTACTCATATAATCACGTGCAAACTGGATGCAGAGAAACCGTTTACTTACATAGTAAAAGTGCGTGACAAGTTTCTGCATACCACCTGCATAAAATTTTGTATGATATTATTAAATTTAGGTCGTTAGAGTTCGATATTAAATATTTATAATAAATTGTACGATGTTCTTTTCACAAGCTTTATATAACTTGTAATTTTTGTATGTAGGTACATATGTATTGTACATAATTATGTTCAGGTCAAATCTTTCGAGCTGTATTGTAATTTCTCTTGCTTTATAATAATAATAATAATAATAAGCCATTTTATTCCTCATTTTAGTACAATTGATTATAAATTAATACTCAACCCATTTTTAATATATTTTCTAAGATACGAAATTTATTATAAAATAAGTTTGATTCTATTATCAACCCGGTGAATGTCGACTTAGATTCGGATCTTAGACTATATCGCACACCTAGCAGTATAATGACACATCTACTTTTTTCTTATTTTACAGAAATTAAGGCCAAAGATTTTACGAATGTTTGAAACGAAGTTATGAGTTCATTTTACATTTTGTCATGGATTTTATGGTTTTAGCAACTAGTATAGACCTTAATAGATACTTAGGGATAAAAAAATCCACTTCAGGTTTCCAGGAGTTACTTCATAACAGTCAAAGAAGAAGAAGAGCCATGCAAATGTGCCGTTATACTTTTAAAAAGTTCCAAAAATGTCATATATGCCCCCAAAACCATAATTATACAGGATATAAAAACCAAGAAATAAAGACAATTGGTTAATAGCAATTAAAAGTTTTTATTCGAAACCAACATACATGAAAATGTTTAACTAAATAGTTATAATAACCTATATTTGGTTAATAAAATAAAGCATAATCACGTATCTTCTCTTAATTGTAAAGGTAGGTAACCATCATAAATTTTTCAAATTACGGTGAGATATAATATGAGTTACTCTCCGTTTTAAAAACAAAAGCACTTTAAACTTGGCAGTTTAAGTTGAAATAAACGTACGATAATGAAATCCAGATTCAAATCAGGTTTTACCTTATCGCTCCGAAATTTTAAATAAGTTAAATTTACGTTTAAGTATCTTTGCGTCGAAGTCGACTTTTGATGACGGGGGGAAAGCACCGCCTACCATCTCGCGGTGTGATGAGCTGATGCCTGACGTGCGTTTCAATCAAAATGCTGTGCGTCAAGCTCTTTTCTCCCTCGACATCAATAAGTCGAGTGGGCCGGATGGTATACCTGCTCTTGTGCTAAAAACGTGCGCTTCGGAGTTGACCCCGGTTTTAACGCGCCTATTCCAGCTCTCCTATTCTGCCGGCATCATGCCGTCTTCTTGGAAGGTAGCTCTTGTCCACCCTATTCCCAAAAAGGGCGACAGGTCAAACGCATCTAACTACAGACCAATTGCAATAACCTCTTTGTTCTCCAAACTAATGGAGCGAATAATCAATTGATCAGTGACCGTCAATACGGTTTCCGCCACGGAAGATCTGGTGGTGATCTTCTTGAGTACCTTACTCATTGTTGGGCGGAAGCAATTGAGAGCAAAGGTGAAGCATTGGTTTTAAGTTTGGATGTCGCGAAGGCCTGTGTGGCGAAGGGTATGGCACAAGGCATTATTGTCTAAGCTGCCTTCTTATGGAGTACCCGAGTCTTTATACAAATGGGTCGCCAGCTTTTTATCGGAGCGGAGCATCAGGGTCGTTGTCGACGGTAACTGCTCGGACACTAAGCCCATAAACGCTGGCGTCCCACAAGGCTCTGTGCTGTCGCCCACACTATTCATCATGCATATCAATGATTTGCTCGACATTAAGAATATCCATTGCTATGCTGATGACAGTACGGGTGATGCCCGGTACACAGGCCGTGCAAATATGTCTCGGGTGCAGATTGAGGAGAGGAGGATAAAACTTGTGTCGGAAGTCGAGACATCTCTAGAGCGGGTCTCGGAATGGGGCAGACTGAATTTAGTCCAATTCAACCCCGAGAAGACACAAGTTTGCGCGTTAACCGCTAAAAAAATCCCATTCGTCATAGCACCACAGTTTCAAAACATTCCCCTTAACATCTCTACGAGCATTGGGATCCTAGGTGTCGACATTTCGAATGATGTTTAGTTTCGGGACCACTTGGTGGGTAAGGCTAAACTGGCTTCAAAGAAGTTAGGGGTGCTCTACAGAGCTAAGCGGTACTTCATGCCTGAGCATAGGATGTTGCATGATAAAGCACAAGTCCGATCTCACATGGAGTACTGCTCCCACCTTTGGGCTCGGGCCCTGGCTTGCCAAGTAGACCCTTTTAACCGTATCCAACGGCGAGCTATTCGTCTTGTCGACGATCCCGAGCTCACAGACGGTTTAGATCCACTCGAACTGCGGAGAGATGTGGGCTCTCTCTGTATCTTTGTCTGTATAACGGGGAATGTTGTGAGGAACTGTTTAACTTAATACTTGCGGCTAACTTCCGCCACCGCACTTCACGGGATAAAGCCAGGTTCCACCAACACCACCTGGATACCTGGTGTTCGTCCACAGTACGGTTTTCACGTCATTTTCTGCCGCGTACGTGTAAACTGTGGAACGAACTTCATCCCTCAGTATTCCCACAGTGCTATGACATGGGGTCCTTCAAGAAGCGGGTCTATCGCTTCCTTCGAGGCCGGCAACGCGTTGGTAGCGCCCCTGGTGTTGCCAATGTCCATGGGCGACGGTGATCACTTACCAACAGGTGACCCGTCTACTCGTTTGCCTGCTTAGGCTATAAAAAAACATTGCGATGTCACATGTGCCATTTTTCTACTTATTTACTAAGTTAATAAAATGTCATATTTGCCACTTACGCCAACACAGTTTTAGAAGCGGTTGCACCTCGCGGAGAGTCTCTGACACATCTGACAAATAAGCCGTTGTTATACGCGGGAGCAGGGGGAACGTACCAAGTAGTACAATGACACTGAACGCCCTCTCTCGACAAATATGAAAACTAACACCGTGCCGTTTTGCCGCTTTATAGATTATCCACTTTTAAACATTTATGCCGTAAAAACTCAATTTCGTTATTTTTGTAGATGTGCCATTATACTGCTAGGTGTGCGATATGATTTCTTCAGTTGCGATGACAATGCAATTTTATGACAAGCTCCAGTCAAGGGAACTTTAGTTAATAGCACAATGACTAAGATTTTGCGTCTGATTTTATAGTGATCCATGTAAGTGAGTAGAGGAGTTAAGTTGTCTCGTTCGTATTTTTCATCTTGTTTTTAATTATTCACTTTATTATTAGTACACAAAATAAGCATATTACAGTAAACATAGGACAAAGGATAGTAACATAGGATGAACAAAACAATGGGGGGTCTTATCTCTATGATTTCGTCAGGGTACTTAGCTCAGATATATTACTTAGGTACCTAGATACTAAATGCAAAGACAAGTGAAGGGAGGTAAAACGAAGTATACCTACACAACACAAACAGAGGAAATATTAACACGAGGGAATAATAAACACACATATACGTACATACCTACACTTAGAAAAAATTATGGAGAAAAGAAGAAACAGATACCTAACAGATTTTTTCTCATTTTTATGGATATCAAAATTTCAAAAAGCATCCAATTTGAAAAACAGAATATCAAACAGAGTAGGTATTACAGTTGTTTAAACCCTTACAGCTCTATTCAAAGCTTTGTAGGTATAGCCTTTCTTAATTGCCAAATAAGTGAGTGACTACGTTAGTTATGTGGTATCTAAATTACCAATTCGTAATTTACAACGGCATAGAAAGCAATACACAGCTTGTTTTTTTTAATAAGAATAAAAAATAACTTTAAAATTAGTATTACTCAACCCAAAATGCGTAAAAGTTAATGATTATAAATTTATGGGTGTTCTGTGGTGTCATGGTGGTGCTAGGCTGAGCTGAAGCGATGCGTTGAGACCTGGCGACTCTAGCGAGGTCGCGCAGTCGCGGGCGCAAGCAGCGCGGAGTGAAGGCCGGTCAGCGGCCGAGCTATGTTATCGGGCCAATCATAGCGATCAACTCTCAGCACTACCGACTAACGCTTATAAGTCTCTCCACGTGCCAACGCCGTCACCGCTCATTATTATCAAACGCGTAGAAGTCAAACCCTCAACGATTATAGATACGCAATCCACACGCAACCGCGCGACACGCAAGAGCCAAACCGATCTTAGGTCAGCACTGTTCACAGCTCAATTTAGACAACTCTTTAAAACACATAATTTCTAGAGTACAAACTTGATCAATTTAATTAAATATCATCTGTAGCTAAGGTATAGATAATCTCTTGATTTAATTTGATAAAATCGATTATGTGACATCGTTATAAAATGAAACGATTTTTTCTTCATGGAATTGGTTATTTTAAAACTCGTCCATTTCGATAATTATGCAATTTAAGCGTTACGACCATGAAATGTAATGTGAAATAACGTTGCGTAACTTCGAATACAAAGCACTACGAAAAATCGCACGTATTCATGCCAATGTTGTGCCTTTCTGAGATAATGTTTTCATGGACCATGAGCCGTGACAATAACTATTATCTAATGAAATATAACAGTAGGTAACTCCCTAGTTAGCTCACAAACAATTACTAACTAGGATATTACTAAGAGCAAGTAAAAAATTAAATATTACTAACTAACGTTCTCTGTCGGTCAAAGTAGTTGTTATGGGCGGCAGCTGAAAGATGGCTCTGCATGTTCGATGGCTATCTTAAATAGATTTAAAAAATCTGTTTATTTTCAGACCATTAACATCCGTGTATAGTTAAAAAACTCAAGTTACAATATCTCTATATTAATTCAGAATCATAACTAGTTAATTAGCATTCAAAAGGAAGATGTCATTATTATTCATTTCATTCTCATTGTCACAATAATGTTTTAAATTCACCTGTGAGTATCGTTTACATTTTTCATCAGTTTTTCAGTCCAATAAATCAGTAAATTAAGTTATTGCTGATTATTTTAAATAACAAACTGCAATTGTACCTACGTCCATCTGAAACAATGGAGCTTGTATGGTAGTGGCCTAGTTAAGTTATTAAAAATCAACGGCCGTTTCATTTGCTTATTGGCTTCAACTTAATAATGTCCCAGAATAGTGCATTGACTTCTGTTGGCATCGGAGACCTAAATTCGCGCTGTTTTTAGTTTTACTTCTGTTTCACAAAAGAAGTAACATAAGGTCATAATAATTTGGTATAGGTACAATACAATATACTTTATTGTGCAAACTGATAATTGTATATAGAATAGAGTAAATTATTACTAACACAATGGGCGATCTTATCGCTGTACTCTTTCAGACAACCTTAGGGCAGGGTATATTACAAATTAAAATATAATCTATTTTACAACAATCTGCGAGCACGCGGCGAGAGCCTAGCTTTGCGATTTATCCACCGCAGGGTATACTTATGTCCCAGACTAAGTACGCTTTGTTTAGGGGCAACACGTGTTAGGTGGTGATGTATATTTTCTTTGTTTCATTGCATGTAGGAATAGGGCGATGTGTGACTGTGTTGGATGATATATCCACAGGATTGAATTCATACAAGTGACATCAAGAGTAGAGCAGTAGAACTACTAGGAACTAGGCATTTTTCATTTAATAATTTATCCCTGTAGTAGGACTAGATACTAGTAGGAGATAAAATGAGTAGGACTACTAATTATAGTAAAAAAATTATAAAATAATTGATGAAACATAAAATAATTCACAAAACATAAAATTATTTTGCAGTAGGACCACGAGGAATAGGTCTTCCTCGTGGTCCAACTGTGACGTCACAGTTGGACTAAATAGTTGGACCACGAGGAATCACCCGCGAAACGATGGTGTCCGAGAGAAAATTATTGAAAAAAATTGAAAAATACAGTAAAAAGTTGGAACGAAAACAGAAGAGGTATAAAAACAAAGAAAGAGAAAGGAGTCGAAGTCTTCTGAGACTTTCGGACGTCGAAGGTAAGTTAGCAAATGGATTTCTTTTCATAACTGTAACGAACATTTTCAAAGTTGACACATTTTCATGCTGTTTAACTTACTAATTTGTGTGTATTTTATTACAAATCTATATAATTAGTTACATAAATCAAGATGTGCCATATATAGATTATAGAATAGTAAGTATTGCCCAAGTGGATTACAAAGTAGGTACCGCAAACAAATAACAATAAAGAACTGTTTTTAATAAAAGAACTGTCTTGGCTGCTGGTTGGAAGGTTTCCGTGTGGATACGAGATATCTTAAACACGAAGATCAACTGATGTACGCGATACAGACGTTGATATTTACTATATAAAGTTTATTAGGTACGTGATACCTATCTTACTTTATACCTGGTGACAACTGCAGCACTGAGGAATTGGCATTACGCACGAGATGTGACATAATGCTATACATCGAAGTACGTAAGGTATTCTTACATTTCAGATGAAATTCCTTCCCCAAGGCCAGCTCTGGAGGAACAACCCCCGGTTGGTTCTCCAGATGAAGAAATACCAGTAATGGCAAACCAAGATGCTTTGGAAGTCAGTATAAGCACAGAAATTATACAGGCACTCGGAGATGAATATGAAGATATCAAAACCTATGAAGGTACAATTAATAATGATATTACTAAAAGATGGAGTCACATCTTAACCAAAGGGTTATCAAAGACGGAAAAAGAGGACATCTTGAAAAAATACAATATACCAGAAAATTGCAAGCTTCTAGATGCCCCAACTTTAAATGAGGAGATCGAAACAATAATCTCTGAAAGTGGGAAAATCAGAGACAAAGCAATAATTTATCAACAAAGGCAGTTGGGCATTGCTATGTCTATAATGGGACATGTAATGTCAGATATTATAAATGGGACATTTGACAACATTAATATGTTGAAGTCCCTTAGTGAGGCTACAAAATTAATAGGAGATTTACACTACCACCAATCAAAAACTAGAAAATCTCTTATTGCACCTCAATTAGATAAACACTTTCTGGCAATGGTTCAGAATATTAATAGAAATGAATATTTATATGGGGAAAACTTAAGTGAAAGAATAAAAATGAATAAATTAGTGCAGCAAAGCTCCAACGCTATTAAGAAGACAGTCCAAAAACCAGCGGTACCACTAACCACTAAAAATACCAGCAAGAAATATTCGGGAAACCAGAGCGGTCCACCTCGGCAAATAAACCAGCAACATCAACCACGCAGAGCGATGGCACGAGGGGGACCACGAGCTCGAGCAATACAGCCATCGCACAAGGCCACTCCCTACCTCCAACGTTCCGAGAGAACCAGGAGTGCTCTCTACAAAAAATAAATCAGGTACATGCAGGTAATTTAAAGAATTTCCTCACCTGTTGGCAATCATTAACTGATGATTTAAATATACTGCAGTGGGTCCAAGGACCTTTCACAACTACCCCAGTTCAGCAAACTGTTCCTAAAAACAAAGATCTTTCATTTAGTGAACATATTCTTATGCAGGAGGCTATTAATAACCTTCTACAGTTAGGAGCTGTAACACCATGCTGCCACACACAGGGAGAATTTATTTCTAAAATTTTTCTTGTGCCAAAGCCAAATGGTAAACAAAGGTTTATATTAAATTTAAAGCATTTAAATACTTTTATAAAAGTTGATCATTTTAAAATGGAAGATATTAGAACTGCAATACGTTTAATTGATCATGATTTTTTCATGTGTTCCATCATAGATCTCAAAGAGTCTCATACCTATTAATACCTATTGTGAGTGATCATAGGAAATATCTCCGTTTTGAATTTAATAACACATTGTATGAGTTTACAGCATTACCATATGGACTTTGCACTGCACCTAGTGTGTTCACCAAATTAATGAAACCAGTGGTGGCGACGTTTTCCAAATGGGACGTTTTGCCCAAAGCCTCTATTTAAGGGAGTCAGGTTATCTGTCAAATATCTATATAGATGATTTGCTATGTATAGGTCGTTCTTATGAGGAATGTTTAGAAAACATGAAGAAGACTGTAAATATCTTAGAATGCTTAGGCTTCATTATTAATTATCAAAAAAGTAAAATATAGTGCCTAGTAAATGCTGCAAATATCTTGGATTTGTGATAAATTCATCATCCATGTGTTTAGAGCTACCTCAAGATAAAAGGATTATGATTAAAAAAATTGTTGATCGATTTATGTACATAAAATTATGTAAAATAAGAGAGTTCGCTAAGTTATTAGGCACGTTAGTAGCAGCTTGCCCTGCCATTCCTTATGGGATGGCACATACAAAAATATTTGAACGTTTGAAATATTTGGCATTAATTCAGTCTAATGATAATTATGAAGCTCACATGCAATTATATAATGAGGTACAGCTAGACCTTCATTGGTGGAGCGATAATATATTGACTAAAAGTAAACTGTTTATATCAAGAAAAATTCAATTGCAAATTTACACAGATGCTTCCTTGTCAGGCTGGGGAGCATATTGCAGTGGTGAGAGTGTTGGAGGCTTATGGTCTAAGACTGAACAAACATATCATATAAATCAGTTGGAGCTGATGGCAGCATATTTTGGTTTAGAATGCTTTGCTGAAACCAAAAGCAACTGTGAGATTTTACTAAGAATCGACAACACTACCGCCATTGCTTGCATAAATAAAATGGGCAGTATTCAATACCCACATACTAACGAAACTAAATCTATCAATATCCAAGCATCATATATAAAATCAAAAGACAATTTAGCAGATGAGGAATCACGGAACAGAAATATAGACACTGAATGGGAGCTTTCCTCCGATGCATTCAATCAAATTGAAAGAAAGTTTGGTACACCGTCAATTGATTTATTTGCTACTAGGTTAAATGCAAAATGTAAACTATATGTTTCATGGCATAGAGACCCATATGCTTTTGAAATTGATGCATTTACAATAGACTGGAGTAATAGTTTGTTTTATGCATTCCCACCTTTTGCCTTAATTACTAAATGTTTACAGAAAATAAAAAACGACAAAGCTAAAGGGATTCTGGTGTACCCATTATGGACCTCCCAACCATGGTATCTGTTGTTATTAAATGAAAATTGGGCAGATTTACTTTGCAACACTTTGATTTATTTTAAAATATTAAAATTACACTTTTTGTACTAGTGAAGTCACAGAGCAGAGAGAGAGAGCCGGAAACATGCATAGACTAATAACATTATTGACATTATGATGAGCACAGATTAGGCATAAATTTATATTACAACACTCCTCCTAAATTAATGCCTACTAACATTTACAATTAAACAAAAATAAAATTAAGAGAAACAATAATTATACAATTAAGTATGCTCTACTACATGGCAAGATTTAACTCCAATTTTATCTCTTAAATAACAGAATTTAATTTTACACAGAGGTTTGGTAAAAATATCTGCATACTGCTCATCACTGCACACATAGTTCAGATCAATAATTTTAGCATAATATTTTTCTTTAATAAAATGAAACTTAATATCTATATGTTTGCACCGCTTGTGAAAATTAAAGTTTTTAATAACACTGATAGCACTTTGGTTATCCAAGTTCAAACACACAGATTTTTGCTTAAACACACCAATATCAGATAACAATTGTTTAATCCACATAGCCTCTTTGGTGGCAGCACAGGCCGCCATAAATTCTGCTTCAGTGGTAGAGAGGGCCACTGTTTGTTGTCTTTGACTGGCCCAGGTCACTGCTGCTCCATTTTTGGTAAAAACATACCCTGTCACTGATCTCCTTGTACTAGGGTCATTGGCAAAGTCTGCATCACTATAGCCTGTTACTATGTTAGGTTCAGACACTGATGAGTAGCAAAGACCAAACTCCTTTGTGTCTTTTAAATATTTAAAAATCTTCTTGACAGCTTTCCAGTGACTCTCATTGTAAGAATTTAAAAATCGACTCACCAGGCTTACTGCATAAGATATATCTGGTCGGCTTACTGTAGCTAGGTGCATCAATGAACCCACTGCCTCTCGGTAAGGGATGTTCTTTTCTGTCTCTCCTCCTTCTTTTTCCAATTTAGTGTGGGGATCAACTGGAATGCTGTTAGGGTTACAATCAGTGAGATTAAATTTATTTAACAACTTTTCAATATAAGTTGACTGGTGAATAAAAATATATTTATCACATTTGTCTATCTCCATACCAACAAAATTTCTGAGTGGACAAGTTTTCACTTCAAAGACTGTCTGTAAATCATTAATTAGCTCCTGTAATGATGAAGTATCTTGTGAAAATATAAGTCCATCGTCAACATATAGACACAGGTAACATTTAGCTCCATTTATAGTACCAACATACACACATTGATCAGCTTTACTATTTATCAACCCAAACTTCTTTAAAACAGCATCAAATTTAGAGTTCCAACATCGGGGAGCCTGTTTTAAACCATATAATGATTTATTGAGTTTACATACCTTATTAGTTTCACAGGTTAAACCCTCAGGTATTGTCATGTATATGTCTTCCTCAAGCTCGCTGTACAGAAAAGCTGTTTTAATATCTAATTGAATTATTTGAAGATTGCTTTGGGCAGCCTCTGAAAGTAAAAGACGTATGGAGTCATACCTGACTGTTGGAGCATATGTTTCTTGGTAATCAATACCCTTTGTTTGTGAGTAGCCTTTCGCACAAAGCCGAGACTTGTAATGTGGATCTGAAGGACCTTCTTTTATGCGAAACACCCACTTACAACCAATGACTTGCATATTGGGAGTTTTATCTATTACTGTCCAAGTGTTATTTTGTTGATGAGCATCCAGCTCTTCTTGTATGGATTTTATCCATTTTGGGGCATCAACAGAGTTAACTGCTTCTTCATAGCTTTCAGGTACATGACTTCCTAATAATTGTTCATCAAGGCACAGGTAAGAACTTTCTTGTTTTTGAGTATTCATGCACTGTCTTCTTGTTCTAACTGTTATTTTTGTTTCAGGTGAAGAATCTATGCTTTCATCGGGGATATACTCATTATCTGATTGTGACATACTTCCAACTACGGTGTCAAATGAGTCATCACTAGAAATTTCTTCCACCTTTTTAATTTCCTTACTGTTGTCATGTGTGGTTAATTCAATAGGCACATAATCTCTTTTCACCGTTGACTCTAAAAATACTGCATCTCTGCTTTTTATAGCTTTTCTTGAATTAGGTATGATGAATCGATAGCCTTTTGAGTTTTCACAATAACCAATGAAAATTAATTTTTGTGATTTTGAATCTAATTTCTTTCTCTTTTCTTTTGGTAAATGAACCATCGCCTCACAGCCAAATGTGCGCATGTGACTTACATTGGGTTTCCTACCAGTCCACATCTCTTCTGGAGTTTTATAAGAAAGAGATCTAGTAGGGGAGCGATTTATAATGTAAGCAGCTGTATGGATAGCTTCAGCCCAATATATTTTCGGTAAGTTAGCATTTAACATCATACATCTTGCTCTTTCTATCAGGGTTCTATTCATACGTTCAGCTGTTCCGTTTTGCTCTGGTGTGTAGGGCGTGGTCGTTTGATGTATTATTCCAGCATCTTTGAGAAAGTTTGAAAAATGTTCATTCACATATTCCAGTCCATTATCAGATCTGAGAATTTTGATACTTCTGTTCAACTGATTCTCAACTTGTTTCTTGAATTCTTTGAACTTCTCTAGGACTTCAGATTTGTTATACATAGTATACACAAATACTTTCTTTGAGTAATCATCGAGAAACGTTACAAAATATCTGGCTTTGCCTAAAGATTGAGTCTCCATCGGTCCGCAAACATCAGAGTGTATCAATTCAAGTAAGTCATTACTCTGAGATCCTTGACTCTTGAATGGCAGACGTGTTTGTTTTCCTTCCTGACATGTAATACACTTAACATTCTCTTTAACTTGCTTTAAGTTTAGATCTGCGGTATTCTCAGTTAATTTCTTCATACTTTGGAAATTAAGATGACCCATCCTCTGGTGCCACAGGTAAGTATCTTGCTCAATAACATCTGATATGCATGCGTAGCCAGTAGGCATGTTCAGCCTGTACATATTATTTATTAAGCTTGCGGTTGCCACTATGACATTCTTTCTATTGAGAATAACACAACCATTCTTATTAAACTTTACTTGGCCACCATTATTAATAATTTGACTTACTGATAGCAAGTTTGTAGCGAGTTCAGGTACATGCAATACATTTGTAAATAATATTTCACTTTGTTGGCCTCTATCATCACAAACACTTAAGCTTATTTTTCCTGAGCTTTTAACGTGCATTGTTTTGTTATTTGCAACCTTAATGCTTTTTATATCTGAAGCTTTTTCTTCCAGAAACAAATTGCTGTGCTTGGTCATATGTACAGAAGCGCCGGAATCAACATACCATGCATCTGAGTATTCAGGAGAAGCAATAAAGACAGCGGCATAGGATGAACTGTTGTATTTATTTGTATTCTTCTGATCCTTACTTGATTTTGTCGATTTACACTCAGGACTCTTATGACCATATTTGTTGCAGGTATAGCAGCGAGGGCCTTTAGTGTTTCTTTTATATTTATTGTTAAACTTCTGACTTGCAGCAAAAGCCGATGAATCTGATTGCTTAACATCTTGTAACAATTTAGACTTAACTGCATCGGAAGTTATCTTCATGCCTGAACTTTCTATTGCTATTATCATAGGCTGGTAACTTTCAGGCAGACCGGAGAGCAAAAGCGTTCCTAGCCACTCATCATCTACATGAAAGCCTATGTTCCTCAACTTGTGAGCTGTACTTATTATTTTACTCACGTACTCCTCTATGCTTAGACTTCCAGCTAGTGTAGTATTGCATAAGTCTCGCAGTAGACCAACTCGGCGTGTTAGCCCGGAGTCATCAAAAGCGCGAGATAAATTATCCCAGACTTCTTTCGCAGTACTCGCTTCCTGTATATGAATATAATTCACGGGATCTACAAGAAGTATTATCTTCGATCTGGCTTTAGTGTCACGCTTTTTGTCAATTAAGCTTGAATCTTTGCATTCCACACAGTCCCATAACTCCTCATGCTGTAAATATGTTTTAACAGCAAAGCGCCATGTAGCATAATTATCACGGCCCGTTAATTTCTCAATTAATGCCAGTGTATTATTTGACGACATGTTGTATAATTATATCGGAGAACAACTTCAATTTGCTTCTTCAAACTGAGCACGTTGCGTTCGGAGGTTAGGTCTATATGACAATTGCGTTTTACGTAAAGTTTGTCGAAGTTAAGCACTGATTTCATTTATCGGACTTTCTGGGCCCATAACCTGTTGTTATTAAATGAAAATTGGGCAGATTTACTTTGCAACACTTTGATTTATTTTAAAATATTAAAATTACACTTTTTGTACTAGTGAAGTCACAGAGCAGAGAGAGAGAGCCGGAAACATGCATAGACTAATAACATTATTGACATTATGATGAGCACAGATTAGGCATAAATTTATATTACAACAGTATCCTATGATCAAACGATTAATGGTTACACAACCAATGATATTTAAACCTAACAGTAATTTATTGCTATCTCCTTTCAGCACACAACATCCTCTGAACCGTCAGCTTACCCTGGCAGCGAGCATCTTTTGTGGGAAGCATTCAGACGCAGAGGTTTGCCTGAGTGTTCATTAAATATTCTAATGTCATCAATATCTTCAGGTACGCTAAAACAATATAATACTACTTATAAGACCTGGTGGTCATATTGCCACTCTCATGGAATTGACATTTATACAGCCTCAATTTCTGAAGTTTTGTAATACTTCACTGACCTATACAACAGAAATATGGGATATAGCTCATTAAATACAGCTAGAGCGGCTCTTTCACTCCTGATAAGTGAAAAAATAGGAAATGAGTGCCAAGTGAAAAGGTACTTTAAAGGCCTCCAAAGAGTAAGGCCAGTCTCACGTAGATATGTAAACACATGGGACCCCACAGTTGTTCTACAATTATTGTCTAGCTGGGGTTAGAGGCCAAAGATCTGAATCTAGAAAAATTAAGTAAAAAATTGGTTACCTTATTAGCATTCCACAGCACAACGCGTGCAAACTATATCAGTGATTAAGTTACAAGATATTGATTATTCACCAAATGTTATATCAATTTATATCACAGAAATTATAAAAACTTCATTATCTTCAAAAGCAGATACAACAATAAAGCTACCAAATTTTAATCAAAACCCTGTAATCTGTCCAGCAAGAGCTTTACAGACATATATAAAGAAAACTTCAGATATTCGGGAAAATAAAAAATTCTTGTTTTTAACTCATAGACAACCTTATAAGAGAGCATCCAAACCACATTGATGTAATCCAAACAAACCATTAGTAGATGGATTAAGTCAGTTATGGAAGAAAGTGGAGTTAACACTAAGGTATCCCATAGCACTAGACATGCATCTACATCAACTGCTAGGCAAGCAGGAATATCAATAGAGGAAATTAGAAAAACTGCTGGCTGGTCGCAAAGTTCACTCACATTTGCCAAATTTTATAATGTGCCATTGAATGATAATTCAGCGCAAAGTAATTTTATGAATGCTGTATTTACTCACAATATGTGTTAATTATTACCTGTGATTAAAATTTTACTTAAATGTTTGTTATAAAAATATATAATTTATATATTGATAAATATGTATGGTGTTAATAGTTATTGTATGCTTGTTAAAAATGAAAAACTTGATCTCGGTTTGAGTTACAATACTATGTAACTGAAAATTTATCATTTTTGTATGAGAGATCTTTGTATCTTTTTATTGTTTTGAGTTGATATGTGGCTAAGTTCACAAGTTTAAGATGCCTATTTAAAAATGCGAGGTTGAATTAAAAGCTGATTCATTTAATTGGGATTATTATTGTCTTGGAAGACCCAATTCGACATAATTATCTAAACAGCTACACTGTTTATATTTCAAATTGCCGTGAAATAAAATTTAATAATTGGACGACTTACCTTAAGGAAGTCCGATTATAATTTTATGAACGGCAATTTGAAATATAAAATTACCCTTCCCGCCCAAAATGCCTCATACCTACCCTAGTTGAATAAGCCAAAAAATATCTTCTCTAAAAAGTGACAGTTTGGGGCTGACAGAGCATAGATTAAAAAAAAAGCTCTTAACGCTGCGGTGCCATGGACTTTAACGAAAGACACTACACTGTTTATATTTCAAATTGCCGTTCATAAAATTATAATCGGACTTCCTTAAGGTAAGTCGTCCAATTATTAAATTAAAGCCGGCCAAGTGCGAGTCTGATTAGCGCACCAAGGGTTACGCACAAACCTGAAGGTATTTAAACGTAAAAGCGTATAACGTAAGACAAAAGTTCACCCATCACGATAATCGAGTCATGGCTATGGAAATTATTTGAAAATGTTTTATTAACGTACTTCAAAAAAGGAGGAGGTTCATTCGTCTTTATGTTTTTGAGTGCAACCCGAAATTTTAACGTGTTTGTTGCCTTCCTCTTACACTTTATGTGGGGCTATGCCCCCACACTAGGATTCCATGTGCGAATTAAACTCAGGACCTTAGGATCGGCGATTCGGCGTGTTAACCATTGCACCAGTCGAGTGGTCGAATTGATAATAGTTATGTTATTTTCGCGTTTTTACAATAATGCATACGTACGCGTGTGTTATTGCAAGTATGATTTATATAGGTGTGATACTGTCAATATCGTTAATACAATAACACTATACGCTGGAGTCAAGTTTTCTCTTATAATTGTGGTGGTATCCCTTCATTAGCCAGGTTCACGCACTTTGGAGAACTTACGACTCAAACTGAATTATTTTTTAACATCAATTTAAAAGTTTTTTTTTAAATATTAGCCAGTCTAAAATTCTGATTGACTTTTACAAAAGTCTTAAAAATCAAAGGACAGGACGTTTCATTTGACTATTCGCTTCAACATAACGTTTTATATTCTTGGCGACTCATTTGTAGGTTAGAAAATGAATCGGTGTGAATTGATTTTTAAAATGTGCCACGGCAAAAAATATTAAGAAACAAAACACTACGTTCTTTATATACTTACTTACTCGGGAAGATAACTTTTATAGCATAACACGGTTTGTGGTCGAGAGCTTATATAAAAATGTAGTGTAGTAATAATGTATGTACCTCACATTTGTTTCGTGTCTTGTTCATTATTATTAAAATAATGTGAATAAATTTTTCGGATATAAACATTTATGTATTTACCTACAGTGCCACAAACTTATCTGACCCAGTAAGAGGGGCGCTACTGTCTTGGTCTTTGTCTGACAACAGTATAACATTTACATCAGTTCCAATTTTAGCCACCGGGTCAAATAAGTTTGTGGCACTGTACATTATTTGTAAGAAATGCTGTTGTGGTTTGGCTAATTTTCAAGTAATATTTAGGTACCTGTTTATCCATCAGACATGAGGTATTTTAAATATTAATACCTACAGGCTTTGAAAGACATTCAATTAAAAAACAGATAAAAATTACACTATAAAAATCGATAACATAAAACACTTCAAATAGTAAAAAATTGGAATAAAATCGACAGTCATTCCGATACCGGGAATCGAACCTGAGCCTCCTGGGTGAGAGCCAGGTATCCTAGCCACTAGACCATATCGGATTATATTCGAATGGTAAAAATATATTATCCAATTATAGTAACTGCCTTGTAGTGAGTGTTCGCCAAATGTCAATCACAAATAAATAAAAGAAGGTCTGTTTGTAGTTTGTAATATTAATAATCGCTTATTGAAATTATATAGGGTGTCCCATATTTCAATATTTGAAAAACTGTTGTCTTGGTAGTTCAAAATATCATAATATCAAAAAAGATGTAAATTTTCGATTTTTTCTTTATATGAAAACAAAAAGACCTTTATTTTATTCATAATTCTCCTGAAGTTGTCATGAACAATGTTGAATTTTGGGATAGCCGATATACCTAATACCAATTTTTTTTTTACAATTTTGTCCATCTGTCTGTTTGTTTGTTCCGGCTAATCTCTGAAATGGCTAGACTGATTTTGACCGCACTTTTACTGGAAGATAGAGGAGATTATGATGATGTGGACCCAGAACATAGGCTTTGCATCCCGGAATTCCCACTAGATTGGGAGATACGTGGGCTTTTTTTTTCAACATCAATGGTGGAAAATTGAACGTCTGTTACCATGAGTATACTTCTGTAGCACTGCTTAAAACCTTTCAAAGTAAAGTTTGTGTGAGTGAAGACCTAACACACTAGACTAGACACAAACTTCTATGAAAATAAAAGCCTTAATTCAGGAATCTAAAGTAAAAATCCTGATTCATCCAATAGGTATAGTAAACCCAACTTAAGATTGAAACGAAAGAGGCGCTGTCGGACGCATTTGACATTCATTTGACCAATCATTGCACACTAGTAACTGACAGATGAATGAGCACAACGTACTTATGAATGACTTTTCGTTAGTTCCAATTTTTGCCATTTCAGAGATAAGTTGGGCGCACTGTAGGTACTAAGTTATTTTGTAAATAAAAAATAATGAGATATATACCTACATCCTGTGATGGGATCGAAAGCTGCAACGTAGGATTAGAAATTAGTGGGATGTTCTTTTCCCAATTTTTTATTTACAATAAGTAATTGAATAATACTAGATTTGAAAAACGAGTAACGTAAACTAGTTTCTTGCTTTGCAACCCAATGAGGGTCGCCGTTTTTGTTTTGCTCACCAGTTGGCGCCACTGTCGAGTGAGGTCCTGCTGTCAAAGCCCGCCCATACATAAACAGTGACAAGTGACATTCAGACAAGTGAGAAGTGACAGATAAACCTCACTTTCCACTAGCGCCTCTAGCGGCTAATTCACACGCTTTTACCCCCATTGCATACTACCCAAAGCACTGGTAGAATTTAATTGCAGAATAACAACACTGTGTAAGAAAATATACTTAATTCCTGTCTTACATTTTAGTTCTTTGGTTAGCGGTAGTGGTTAACATAAAAAATATAGTGATAATTCTTTACTTCGTTCTATACTATTTTTTTTTAATTAAGGAATTAAGATAGCAAACGAGCATGCAGCACCACCCTTCCGCTGCCGCCCATAACAACTGTAACCGACGTAGAACTAGACTCAAAGGGACTAGGATGATAAGTCCAGTTAGTAGATGGCGTTAGAATATTAGTTTGTTAGTTTGTTAATGAGTGTGAGGATAGGGACTGTTAGTGATAATTAGTTGTTTATAAATGTATATTTAATCCTCTATTCTACATAAAGTACACCGTATATGTTTGTATGAATTAGTATTATATATATAGTATTTATATATTTTTATTTATAATATATATATATATAGAGTATAGGTACGCACTAAGTTTGCTTCTTTAAATCCCCATTTCACTTACGGGCCTACTGGAAGAAGTTTCTTAAAGGAATAGTTAGTGCCCTTGTACAAACTGTTATATATATTTTGTTTCTTTTTAAATATTTGTGTGTACAAAATAAATAAATAAAAATAAAGTTAATTTTTCAAATCGAACCAGGAGTTTCTCAGATTAGTCCAATAAAACAAACAATTTTTTGAGCTTCATAATATGAAGTATAAATAGTATGAATTATATGTAGAGCTGAGGAGTCTGTTTGAAACCAATGAAACCACGAGCCCTGCTTCATGCAAGGAACATATTACATTTAGTAAAAAACGCATATCATCTTATTTACAAAAATGTTTTTTTTTTCAAACAAACTAAATAGCGTAAAAATACAGGAAAAAATAGAACAGCCTATCTAAACCTCGCTCACTCACTTTTGACAAGAGCGGCAACAATCATCTGCTACCTATAAGTATAATAATAATAAATACAGCGTGTTGAAATTTTGAATATTGAAAAAAAATTGCTGTGGCAAAAGTAAAGGAGATATTTGATTGAATTTTTTTTGGGGCTTAGGTAATCATAAGGTACCTACATAAAATTAAATTTATTGTTGTATGGTGGTAACCACGTTGTATAATTTGAAATTAAAATTATGAAAAATGTGCCGTTCAATTTTTCTCTGAGATCAGTGTATTTTTATACAACTGTGAAGATAGTGACCTCAATCAAGAAATGTGCCCTCATTAATTAAGATTACACACTTTTAACTTACTTTTTAAAATAGCTTGAATTTTTATTCACTTTCCTAATGTCATCTAGCAACATCATTCTTGAAGAGTAGATATAATAGATGTACATATTCGCTATTGGCTCTGTATATTCCAGAAGCCAGAGTTATTTAAAATTACAATACCATTTTAAAAGTCTAAATCCGTTGAATTTAAATATTTCTGAGCGTCCGAGTTCATCTGTGGCCCGGCAGTCGACTGGTGTACGGCCACGTGACTAGCGGTCCGATTCCACTGAAATAGGTATCAGCGCAAGCGATACTAGATAGAAGCGGCCTTGGTGATTCGGAACAATAATATTGTCAGTAAAAACCAGTTATAAAATCCACAGATTATTACAGGTGAGTATTTTTTTCATAATCATAAGATAGATTAAATTAAAAAGTAAAACATTTACTTGTAGCTCGTTGCACAGATCTATTTTATAATACACATAAAGCTGATGTTTCGCAGATAAGGTTGGCATTATTGGAGCTATCCACAAAGTATAATACATGAGTATAATTGTGTTGCTCGCTTTACAGCTGTGCCAGTAATTTGATAGATTGCAACCATAGAGTAGTCCTTATAGATCAATGATTGCACCTAACTCATGACTCATGACTCTACATTGTCACGTCTCGATGAAGGAATTTCTATATTAATAATGTTATGTATTTTGATTGCGTGATGAATTTTCAGCCTATTTTTATATAACGACGTGTAATCACTCGTATCACTATGTTTTTGTAATCGAACAATAATTAGAACACATTTCATTACATATTAAATACAGGTTAATTTTATTTAACCAGTTAATTAGTTTAATTAATTAGTTAAAGGTACATACTTAATATGTTTTATTATTTTTGTAATAAAAAGTATTTTTTAATCAAAATTGTGTCCATATAAATTCTTTCATTAAACCCCTGTTCCATTCGAGAATATTTTTCCGGTACCTATTTCCTCTACGTACTCTAAGTAAGTGTAATATTCGCTAATGCGGATGCGAATATTTATTATTCTTTAATCATTTTATGGAATAAGACTACGGTTTTAAACTTTACAGCAATGTGACATCGTCATCAATGTGACCTCGCTGTAAAGACGGAAGCGGGTATCTATATTGTCCATAGGCATTGAACTTGACCGAGATGACGAATATTTATTCACGTAGCTAGCTCAACTTATAAAGTGGTTGTTATTGCTTATTTAAGCAATTAATCAAAATAGAATTACATTATAAGTTATAACGTTTAAATGTATAGTAGGTTAATAAACGAATTAATATACGAACGCTAAATCAATCACACTGAATTAGATGAGTTATACGGACAGGTAATTTACGGTGAACGCAAAAATATTGCCTAATAAGTAGTTAAATCGCCGTCGTTCCGCTTCGAGAAGTCGGTCCCTTAGTACCCATACTCGGAACTTGTTAGGCTTGATTTTTTAAACTGACATATCTTTTTAGGGTTCCATACCCAAAGGGTAAAACGGGACCCTATTACTGAGACTTCGCTGTCCGTCCGTCCGTCCGCCACCAGGCTGTATCTCATGAACCGTAATAGTTACACTGTTGAATTTTTCACAGATGATGTATTTCTGTTGCTGCTACAACAACAAATACTAAAAAACAGAATAAAATAAATATTTAAGTGGGCGTCCATACATTCAACGCCTCGGCGATAGTTTAGTTACCTTTCGGTCCAAGAGATGGCGTTGAGCGTAATATGTGGCTACAATAAAACTATTAAATATTTAAGTGAGGCTTTCATACAACAGACCAGATTTTTTTGGCGTTTTTATACATAATGGTACGGAACTCTTCGTGCGCCAGTCCTACTCGCACTTGGCCGGTTTTTATTTATTTATTAACTGATTGAAATATAGGTACCAAACACTATTAATTAAGTGAAGCATACTTGAAACAATTATTTATAAAACCACACGAATAGGTCGTTTGAGCCGTTTCTGAGATTAGCGCGAGTAACAACTCAGACAAACAAACATACAGACAGACAAACAAACGGAAGGACATACGGTCGAATGACAGACAGGCAGAGAGACAGACTGACGGACAAAATTTTGTTGAAGTGTTCTTTAGTAGGTATACTAAATTTACTCAACGTACATACCTATAATACGTACATACAACTCGTTATAATGGCGAGAGAAAACATCGTGAAGAAATTTTTTAAAGCCTGAAGGGCTAAAAAAAAGCGGACGAGCAGGCTGATTGTAAGTGGTCATTTTCGCCTATGGACACGAGCAACACCAGGGGAATTACCAGTGCAACGTCGGCCTTGAAGAACTCATTTTACATCTTTGTAAAACCCCATGCCGTAGAGCACCGGGAATACCTCAGACGGAAGCTGATTCCACAATTTGCATGTAGGTAAGTGGCAAAAAAGATCAAAGGTGTGTGAAGTTTTTTTTTTTTTTTTTTTGACCTGAAGAAAAGGAATAGGTCGACCCTCCGGACACGGGGGAGGGAGGTGGTGAATGCTCATGCATACCAGAGCAGCCGGCTGCTCTGGCGTGAGGGACTCACGACAAGCATACGCTTGTATAACCTACGTGCCTTACCCCCTAAACACCACCTGAGGTTGGCTTTGGTCGCATGACCTCTAAGCCTTCATCGAAAGCGACCCCGATTGGAGAACCGGGGCGCAAGCGGTGCTCCCTAGGGAGCACCGCCGGAGACTACTATAGACTTATAGTTAGAGAGGGACTTGCGCTCCCATCAGGATGAGCGCTATCTGAGTTGCCTTTATCTTCTAACTGTTTCAGGGCCGCTAGAAGGCGGTCCAAGTCAGATGATAGTTTGTTAGGGGGGTCCGAGAGGACGCTCCTTGGTCTCCGGACTAGAAAGCGGGAAGGGGGAGGAGGGAGGTAATCCGCTGCCTCCCTGATCAGCTCGTTGGAGTGCTCTTCTGAAGATTTGAAGAATCTCTCAGAGAAGTTTTTAAGGACCTGTTGGATTGTTGGGAGCTCTAAGTCCCGATGTAGATCTGCATTCCTTTCGCACCAGAGTGCGTCAGTGGCTCTACGACAGAAAAGATTCTGGACGATTTGAATTCTATTTAGAACTTTAGGATCCGCATGTGCGAACACAGGGGCGGCATACAGCATAACCGGTCGAATGCAAACCTTATAGAGTGTTCGCTTGTTCCTGAGGGACATTTTACTTGCCCTTCCCAACATACCGTTGAGTCGGCTCATGTAAAAACGAGCTCTACCAGTCACCCTCCTAATATGGGACCTAAAGGTGAGTCGGTAGTCAAGGGTTACTCCCAAGTATTTGGTTTCGGGCCTCCATGGAACAGGGGTGCCCGATAATCGGATGCAGGGGTCATCCAGACCTCTTTTGCGCTTGTGGAAAAAGCGTACCGCGGTACTTTTGTCCGGGTTCACCTCAATGCGCCATTTCTTGAACCATTGCCCTAGCTCGTTTACCGAGTTTTGGACTTTGGTAAGTACTGATGACATTCTTTGACCCTTATAGTAGAGGGCAGTATCGTCAGCGAAGAGGGAGAGCTGTACTCCATTTTTGGGAATAGGAATATCGTTCGTATACGATATGAAGAGTAATGGTGCGAGCACTGAGCCCTGGGGGACTCCGGCCACTAGGGGGCGCGGAGAGGAGAGGGTACCTTCGTGTCGAAACCGGAAGGTTCTGTCCTGTAAGTAGGAAGCCACTATGCGGACAATCCGATCTGGAAGGCCAATAAGGTGGAGCTTATAAATAAGTCCTTCATGCCAGACTTTATCAAATGCCTTGGCGACGTCGAAAAAGACGGCGACCGTCTTTTCGCGTCGTGGATAAAAACCGCTTAGAATGTATTCCACAATGCGGTGGACTTGTTGGGGACAAGAGTGTTTGGCCCGGAAGCCGAATTGATGGGGTATAACCTGAGGCGGCCCGTCCGATGGAAAGAGGTGTTCCCTCATACGAGAGAGTATGACTCTTTCGAGTACTTTGCCCATTGCCTTGAGGAGACTGATGGGACGATGATTTGAAGGAATGTTGAGGGGTTTCCCAGGCTTCGGGATCCCTATGACAATTGCTTCTTTCCAATTTGATGGAAAGTAGCTGTACTCAAAGCAGGCATTGAATAAAAGGACTAGAAAGGAGATGACCTGCTCTGGAAAATATTTGAGCGCTAGGTTTGAAATACCATCGGCTCCTGGTGCTTTGCGAGGCTTCAAGCCACTGATGATGGTCTTGACCTCGTCATCGGTTACTCGGATGGGATCAGCAGTGATAGGGAGTGAGTTCCTACGATGGACCTCATCCTCCACCGCAGAGACATGAGAGGGGTTGCAAGGCTGAGTACTTGGAGTACATTGCGCAGCTATGCTGTCAGCGAAGCATTCAGCTTTTTCCTCATCCTCATACTGCCATCGGGACGAGTGATGGGTGGAGTGGTGGGTTGAGCGTCTAATTTAAGGGCTTTCGCCACTTTATAGAACGCCGTATGTGAAGGTGTTATATCAGATATGAGGGAGTCCCAGTTGGAGTTCCTCAGGTCGGAGAGACGGGCTCTAACCTTATGTTGGAGAGAGTTGGCTTGCCTTCTGTACTGAGGGGTGGGGTATTTTGCAGCTCTCCTAAGGGCTGCGTTTTTCCTTTGAATTAAATTCCTGACATCTCGCGGCAGTTTACGGTACGGGACCTCCACTACTCGCTCGTTGTCATGGAGAGCGGACTGCACCGACTTGGTGAGGACGTTGACCATGCTGTCTATTTCTGTCGTGCTAACGAAGTAGTCGGCAGAGATAGCATATGGTGAATTGGGGGCATCAAACTCATGCTTGAGAGATTTCCTATAGCCTTCCCAGTTGGTGAAGGTTTTGGAGAAGGTGCGTGGATTAGGGGTTAGGGACCCAAGTTCCAGGGAGACTGGGCGATGATCAGATCCCAAATCGTCCAGAGTATCTATTTTCCTCATATTAAGGGCTACTCCCTTCACAAGGGCAAAATCTAAGATGTCAGGGGAATTTTCCACCCTATCTGGATAGTACGTAAAGTTAAGGGGCGAGATGACATCTATGTCTAACGCCCTGGTTATTTTCCGTAGTCTGATGCCGTTAGTATTGTTAGTGCGGCACTTCCAGTCGGTGTGTTTAGAATTGAAATCTCCAAAAAGTATTACTGAATTACCAAGCGACAGGAGGGACTCTATATCGCTTTGAAGAATTCTTTTACATGGGTTGTAAACTGAGGCTATGATCAGGGACGGATGTCCTGTCAAGCCCAGTCTACATACTGTGGCCTCCAAATTAGTGAGTGCGGGAGTTGCTATCGGGGAGCAATGCAAGTACTTTTTGTAGTAGATGGCAGTGCCGCCGCCTTTGCGGCCGTCAGCTCTGTCATCCCTCACAAGAGAGTATTTAGGAATCGCTATACCCCTTTTAATATGGGGTTGGAGATGGGATTCTTGAATTAGTAATAGGTCTACATCCATATTACGAACAAACTGTTTAATCTCTGGGATATTATTTTTCAAGCCACGCGTATTAAGGGAGACAAGCTTAACACCCCCAGGCCTCACTCGACCGGCTGACAGGGGAAGAGAACTAGGCGTCTGAGTCATTAAGATAGACGCTTAATAAGATCCTTGTGATCAGCAAGGATCAGGGCGCGCTCAATACCTGAGCTCGCCCTTCTATATTTGGAAGCGAAGAGTGTGACTTCGTCCATATTGATAGACTGGATGGCTTCTGCAACCAACCTTATATCGTCATCAGAGGATCGCTCGCCCCTCCTAGTCTGGGGGGGGCGGGAGAGAGAGGGCCCGTTCTGATTAGGAGCGGGACGTGGTGGATCGCGCGGCGCTTGGACTGGCGCCAGCCCAGAAGGGTTTATCCCCCATGGGTTTGCACGCGTGTGAGCGGGTGGCCCGTGAGAGGGCCTCTGTGTCCGCAGTTGCGGGAAGTGGGAGTCCGTCATGGGAGGCGGCGCTCGTGTACCACCTCTTGGCTGCTGATTAACAACCTTCGGCGGGGGTGGACGGGGGGCGCGCGGGCAGCCACGATAATTTGCAGGATGACCCGTCTGAAGACAATTACAACACGCCGGGGGTGTTTCTGGGTCTTTATTGCACTCTCTGGTGCTGTGGGGAAGAAGGCACTTAACGCACCTTGGCTTAGCTGCGCAGTTTGCCGAGGCGTGGCCATACAACTGGCAGCGGTGGCACTGCCCAGGATAGCCCTTTTTATGAGGGGGCTCAACCCGGATGTTAGAAAGCCCGCAGATTGTGCGAGTCTTTTTAAAGATGTCCCGCGCGCCTGGGATGTTGGTCAATATGACCAGAGCGAGGGGGTGCTGAGCTCCGGTTCGGGTGTGCATCTTGTGCACAGCCTCGACCGGGAAACCCTGGGACTTCAAGTCCTCGTGTATAAGTTTATTGTCGAGCTCAAACGGTATATTCCGTAATACTGCTTTGACTTTGCGCTCTTCGGGGAGGGCGTGGGTGAAATAAGGGTAGCCCCTTTGGACAAAAAGTTTTGTCAGGGCACGGAATTGGTCGGTGTCGGACGTCTCAATTTCGATGGCTTTACCAGTATTGGTTGCCTTTGTAAAGAATATTTTTTCATATGACAAAAGGTCTGACACCTCTGTCCATTTGGCTTTATCGAGAAGCGAGACCTTAGGCGGTTTTTTGCATGTCGCCGGGACCGGGTTGCACCGAGAAGCCGGTTTGCGCATCCTTGGGGGGTCCGCGGGAGGGGGAGGGCTGTCCAGGGACATCAGAGGGGGGGGAGACATGGGAGACTCGGGCTCTGAGCGGGCCAAGGAGGAGGCTCTGCTTTGCGGGGTGGAGGCCTTCTTGGCCTTGAGTGCCTTGCGCGACTTGCGCCGAACAGTTTGGAAACCATCTTCGTCAGCGGACCGGAAGTCAGTCACCGTCGCGTCTGAGTCGGATTGGGATTCGGTGGGTCGTTTGCGAGACTCGAAAGAGTTAACAGATGCGGAGTCCATTAACTCCTCATCGTCTGAGTTATGCCGTGAGGCGGCAGGGGTGGCGCGGGCGGGGGCGCGAGCGGGGGCACGTGCGGGGGCACGAGCGGGGGCACGAGCGGGGGCACGAGCGGGGGCGCGAGCGGGGTCGCGGGCGGGGGCGCGGGCTGAGGCGCGCTCGGGGGAGGCTTGCCGTGAGACGACAAGTGGAGCGGGGGGTTGGGCGGAGACTGAAAGTTCCACCGTAGGATTGTCAAGGCTTACCTTGATCAAGTCGGTGAGGGACTCGGAGCTGGCATCAGGCCGAGCTCTCTTGAGGCACTCCAGGATCGACGGCCAATATTTAGCTGGAACCGGAAGTAGTACCTGCGATGGATCCATCATGGATGAATCCATCGCGGGAGGAATGGACGCGGGATCGACGGATATCCCTATTGGATTATTCCGTCAACCTTCACCCTTGGGAGAGTCCCAGTGCACTGGGATCCGGTCTGCCGGTTTCCCTCAAACCAGGAGGTTTGAGGAGCGCACCGGGTCAACGCTGATCGGCTTCGTTGGCACCGTAAGGTATCCACCGATCCAAACTAACTTTACTATTAAAATAGTAAAAAAGAGAAATAATATTTTACGTAATAAATTACGCAAAATATTATTTATAAGGAAAAGATTAAAGAGATAGTAAAAGGGATCTACTATACTACGTAAACTAATAAGAATACTAGTACGAAGAAGAACGAAACGGAATAATAGTAACTACTGCGTAGGTACTAAGAACGTAATAATACTCTCACCACGGATGAGCGAGCGGTATGTCCCGAGGGAAAGAGAGGTCAGACTAGGACGCGAGCGTCCTGTCGTGACCAATCGAACTTTGGAACTCGGTGTGTGAAGGCTTATCTACCTGTTTTTGACCATCGTGGTGAACTATGGCCTTAATCTTTTCATTCTGAGAAGTGCCCTGCTCAGTAGGTAGTGGTGATGTGTTGAGATGTTAATGATGATGAAATTTGTTTTAATTAGGGTTCCGTAGGCAAATAGAAATAAACGGAACTCTTATAGATTCATCATCTCTGCTTGTCTGTCCGTCCTCACACAGCCATTTTTTCCGAAATTATAAGAACCATAATTGTTTAAACTTGGTAAGTAGATATTGTGAACCGCTTTAAAACCGAAATTTTCACACAAAAATAGAAAAAAAAAAAATTTTTGAGGCTCCTCATACTTAGAACTGAAACTCAAATTTTTTTTTTCATCAAGTATCTATCTTTGGATAGGTCTTCAAAAATTATATTAAGGTTTCTTATATAATTATTTTCTTAACTGAATAGTTATCGCGAGAGACACTTCCGAAGTGATAAAATGTGTCCTCCCCCCTACATGATAAAATGTAATCTATTTACAAGATAAAGATAAAACTAAAAAAAATATATGATGTAGGTACGTTGCCTTGTAAAATTCCACGCAAAATTGGTTTGAATGAGAACTAGTAAGTAGTTTTAAACGTCATAAATCGTAAAGAGCAATTTACGTTTCATTCAATCAAGTCAAATAAATATTTTTTTTATATTATGTTACTTGTTGCTACGGAACCCTTCATGGGAGAGTCCGACTCGCATTTGGCCAATTTTTTTTCTTGTACACTTAAATTGCCATTAGGCTTGAAGTCCGCCCATTGTAATCTAGTTTTTAAGTTCAATAAAGAGTAAATAAATAAATAAAATTTTATTACCTAATATTATTGATAGACATCAATATTTTGTTGCAGAAATGGATATATACTTCATCTGGTTATGCAGCTTTGTCCTTGGGTTTTGGATCTTCAAGAAGATGAAAGAATGGCAGAACTTACCCCCTGGTCCTTGGGGGCTACCAGTCGTGGGATACTTACCATTTATTAACAAGCATCATCCACATTTGACTTTAACAGAGTTGTCGAAGCAGTATGGGCCGATATATGGGATAGGCATGGGAAGCCTGTACGCTGTAATACTATCGGACCATAAGTTAGTAAGAGAAGCGTTTGCGAAGGAAGCATTTACCGGACGAGCACCACTTTTTCTGACACATGGGATCATGCATGGCAATGGTATGATTTAAAACTTGGTATACTCATACAGTTTCATTAAAAGATCTTTATAGTAAACCCTCCCTTCGTTTCGGTCCGGAAATCTTGCCCCTTAGTGTAATTGAAATAAAAAAAGAAAAATCTATCTATACTATAATAAAATTCAAAGGGCAATTTTTCTGTACATTGAACATTTTTGCAAAATTTCGATTAGGGCGTACTTCAATAACGCATCAAAGCACAATTATTATTATTATTTTTTTTAATTATTGTCCGCCTGTCTGTTTGTCTGTCTGTTTGTCCGGGCTTCACATGAAAACCCTTGAATGGATTTCTATGAAAATTAGAAGAATTGTTGCTTATACCCTGAGACATATTAAAAAAAACTCAAAACCCGCTCTCCTGGAGAAATCCTTTGTGATTGTATTGTGGGTTTCAGTATATAAATTACTAAATATTAGTACTTCAATACAAATTCACGTATTTTTAAATTTTCTTCTGCAAGAGGTACAAATAACATAAAACTTAATCTCATCTAAATGTAGTCAACCCAATGTAAAATAATTCATCAAAAGACAACGAGATGGCGCTGTTTAGTTTTCTGTATCTCGCTAACGATATTACAATGGGAAACTATTTTTTTTAAACTTGACTTCATAATGATCAAATATCGTTTCCCAATTTCTACGCGGACGGAGTCGCGGGTACTGCTAGTTTTTAAAATGGAATTTACCTCAATACATTAGTGTAAGGCGCACCCAAATTGGTCGAGCCGTTTTTGAGATTAGCGCGTGCTTTTGCACGCTGCTGTGCAAAAGTCGCACTGTGCTTTTTGCTTAACTTGTACCACAGATAAACTGTCAAAACTTCTAAAAATAATTGTTTTAGGTTATGTATTGGTATTGTTCAACAGGTATCATTTGTGCTGAAGGAAAATTGTGGAAGGACCAACGTAAGTGCGTTACGATGTGGCTCCGAAGCTATGGAATGAGCAAACACAGCGCTTCTCGGGATAAACTAGAAAAAAGAATAGCTGTTGGCATCCAGGAACTACTGCAAGTAAGTTTTATCTATATTCTATGTTACAATGTCTTCTTTTTCTCAGTCGATAGGTTCTTGTAAGAATGGTCGTGGCTATCATGTAGGTAATTACTTTTGAGGCTGATGCCATTCGTTTCACGATGTTTATTTTGTCCGTCATTCTGGTCCACTTATGTAAGTACAGGACCGCAGATTTGATTTGCAAGTCGGAGTCCAACACATGGGTGACTACTCGTGAGCTAGTTTATTATGTACCTACAAAAAAAACTTTATTTACTGGTAGCTTCGTGGATAAGTGTGGCATTAGAATTCTCTTTCTCCTGGGTGCCATGGTCACCACACAAACATCAGGTCACTGACCCAGATAGAGACCAAAAAATTCATCATTTAGATTTCCGCCTCGCTGAGAATTGATCCCAGGACTCTTCGAATAGCAAACCGGCATAGTAACCTCTAAACTAATCGAAACTTTTTCTTTTTTATGCATACTAAATAATAATCAGGAGCTAATTATTTATGAAAAATGAAATGAGTCATATCTTCACATAATAATAAATACCTATTTGCTGCATCGGTAAGCGATCAAGTAACTTCTGAATGATTTACATTACGCTCAGATGTGGATCCAGTTACATAATATTTTTATAGACGACTATGCTCATCTTCAAGGGCAGAATTTCGTCTGTAACCGAATTAGAACGAGATTCTTACTAACAAACACTAAGTGGACTATTTCCTGCACCAGTCCACCCCCCAACGATCTGATCAACGACCCTTTTTAATAAAACCTTCTGATAACCATCCTTGTCACCATATCAACTTTTTTGTTCGAGTTTTGTTGTTTAGGTCATTCAAAGTTTTCATACGTGGAAGCAAAAGTGCGGTGCTTCATGCTCGATAAATATTTTAAACCCATAAGAAAATTTACGACACAAAATATTTCCTTACCTATAGTAAATATAGTTATAGGTATGAGGAATAAATATGGATAAAGTTATTTAATAAATTTGTGTTATTTTTGTCAAACATTGGGAAGTTAATTAATAAGTTAAGCAGATTGATACATGCCTTTTATTTACTATTATTTGTGAATAAAAATTTCATTACTATAATATTTATCATACATGTTCAACATACTTACATTTTTCCTGTAAGGTCATCTGAGTTTTTGAATATATTATTATATTAGGTGACCTAAACCATTCTGAGATCAAATTTTATTGCCAACAAAAAATAACATTTTGTTCTTGAAAGTGACCTTTTGGTGGCACTGATAAATGTTAGCGAGTCTCGAGCGGCAAAAACATAATCTTCAACTTTTTGTTACGAGCAGGCTCGGAACTCTCAGAAGGCGCTGGACACCGTCATTTGTTGTTTAGGAATATTACATAAATTACCATACATTCTAAATTTAAACTGATCAAATTTAAATTTTAGAACGTTAAAGGAGCTGTTGGAGCTCCCGTCGACTTAAACCTACTGCTCAGACATTCAGTTGGCAACATCGTGAATGAAATCATATTTGGATTCAAGTTTCCGTTGGAAGACAAAACTTGGCATTGGTTTATGCAAATACAGGAAGAGGGAAGTCACGAAATGGGTGTAGCCGGTGTTGTCAACTTCTTACCATTTGTACGGTACGTAGATGAGCTATGGTCCTTAAACATAGTTAATTGAGTGTATAAATTGCTTCATTAACACATTGCTATTATTTCCAGGTTCATATCGCCTTCTATTCAAAAAACTATGAGCGTTTTGGTGCGCGGTCAAGCACAAACGCATAGATTGTATGCAAGCGTAATTAATAGACGTCGTCAAATGTTAGGACTAAAAACACCCGAGGGAGCTGAATATAAACCTCATGCCAGCATTTTTAACGAACACCCAGAAGGGTTCATAAAGTGTATCAAATATAGTAAACATACTCAGAACCACGAGGAGCATTTCTTTGATCCTAATATACTTCTTCCAACAAAAGACGAATGTATTCTTGATAGCTTTTTGATGGAACAAAAAAGAAGATTTGAGACTGGAGAAGAATCAGCGAAGTATATGACAGATGAGCAATTGCATTACCTTCTGGCGGATATGTTTGGAGCAGGTCTCGATACTACGACCGTGACATTTGCGTGGTTCTTTTTGTACATGGCACTATATCCTCATGAACAGGTGCTTTACTCACTTTCTTGACAACTTTCTTGTTGTAAAATTACTTTTCAGTATGTATACATGCATTCAGTATGTATACATGCATACTTTCCCTTCACACTTTCTTGGTTAATTAAATAAATCAGAGGCATGTGGTACTTTTTTGCAGGAATTGATTCGGAGTGAAATTATGTCAAAATTCCCAGGTGAAAGCGAGATAGATAGTACTAAACTTCCTCTTCTAATGGCAGCTCTTAGTGAAACTCAACGTATACGTTCAATAGTGCCAGTTGGCATACCTCATGGCTGTTTGCAAGTAAGTTCAACATTGCAAGGGTCAATATGCTAGTTTCTTTAGCCGAGAGTTCATTGAACTTCTTTTCAGGAAACGTACTTGGGTACGTATAAAATACCTAAAGGTGCAATGGTCATACCGCTTCAATGGGCGATTCATTCGGACCCTAATGTTTGGGAAGATCCGGATGAATATAGGCCCAGCCGGTTTTTAGATGAGGAGGGTAATTTATTGAAGCCCCAGGAGTTCATACCTTTTCAAACAGGTAAATTGTTTTTCTACAGTTTTATTTTACTTTCTTAGTCGTTTCTAAAGCGATTACTTAGAACAATTTTCATTTGCAGGTAAAAGAATGTGTCCAGGAGACGAACTTGCTCGAATGATATCCACAAGTGTCGCGGCTGGGTTGTTGCGGCGTATTCGTATTCGACTTGCCTCGGATCCTCCGACCACAGAGGAACTTCAAGGGATTATTGGTATCACTCTGTTGCCACCAGAGAGGCTTTACTTGTGTGAACTTATTTGAACAGTACATTTATCTTTTTGTCAACTATAGTTCCTAACATATTGTAGAATAGAGATTCTTAGCGAAAAATAAATAATTTTTGTGAGTTATTTATCCATTTGTACATATATGTATCTACTATTGAGTGTAGATTCAGTAGGTATCTATAAAATTCATGATAAAAAGGAAAGTACAAAAAGAAATATAAATTCTTCATCATTTATTTTTACTTTCACTACATATACTTAATTTCAAAACATAACGCAATATTTACAAAGCTTTAGAGTATATAATGGTAATATACCAAAGACGGTGAGTTGTAATCTAAAACAATCATATACTGAAACTCTAGTAACGCAACTTGGTTGCATAAAATTTAGTTTCTTTTCACACAATTTATTTTTATTGTCTTTGTAGTAACAATACGTAAATACCTACTACGGCGGCAATAGTTGCCGCCCTTAGACTAGCTGCACGCTTCTACTCTACCATGGAATGTAACCTGATGTGTAAACTCATGATAGGTACAATTATTACAAACTATATAAACTAGATATTACATGAACACGGGCAAACCACAATGAATGAATATCAATAATATTCGACCATAACGCAAAAACATGAGATCACACTCAACAGACAACACTCTCAAGTGATAGCTATTAATAAATAATGATCTAGAATTATATTATTTTGGTATAGGAAACTAGAGCTTACGATATCGATGATCGAAACATATCGATAAAACTACCTATTCACCGCGTATGCGATCTGTAACAATCTCAAAGATCGTAACCCTACGCGTAATACTGTAATCACACAAATAACAATTCATAATCTCAACGATGGGAATTTTCAGTTCTCTCCTCTTAAATAATAAGTTCGGTTTACTAAATTGAACACTTTATGCACAGCCTCGACCATCGCTGCCGCGATGCCGTCACTTACAAATTAAGACTTAATTTAAATTGTCATAGAAACGCTCTAAAACGAGTGATCATTGAATACTGGTGGGTGTTTGTGGCAATGCGAAAGGCACGGCTAGTGCGCACCGACGTGTCGCAAGTGCAGATGGTCTAGTAGAAGTGCAGCTGGAGGTGACTCAGCGGGCTCACGAGGGACAAACTTCACACGGAAGGACTCCGGGGAAATCGTCGCGCCAACAGTGCCCTCTAGCGAAGGGGTGGCATCACCTGCTTCCATCTGCACATCGAACTGGTGCATCATGGCTGCGAAGAACATGAACATTTCCATCCGCGCTAGCACGTCTCCTAGGCACATACGACGTCCGACACCGAACGGCATGAAGAATTCCGGTCGCTTTATCTTGCCGTTTTCGTCAATGAATCTGCTCGGGTTGAACTTGTTCGGCTCATCCCATAAGTTGGGATCCATGTGAACGCAGTTGATAAGTGGGACCACTTGGGAGCCCGCGGGAATCCTGTAGCCATTGAGGTGGACATCCCTGATAAAGAAAACAAGAATATTAGTATTTTTTCAAACTTTTTAATAATAGATAATAATAGATAAGTAGGAGGAGACTTCGGTAAAAATAAGATTTATTAATTATCATTAAACTTACTTTGTTGGTGAGTGTGTCGTGGCCAAAGGAACGATGCTTGACATGCGTAAAGTTTCCAGGATAGTGGTTTCAGTGTAAGGGAGACTTGGCATATCTTCGATTGTTGGCAAACGTTCGCGACCCACAATAGTATCGAGTTCTTCCTGTACCTTCTTCTTGACGTCTGGATTCCGTAGCATAAAAACAATCATCCACAGAAGGGAAGACTTGATAGTCTCCATGCCAGCGGAAAAAAGATCTCCCAGTATTTGTTTTATTTGAAGTTCTGAAAGAAAAAGGATAATATTTAGACATGAAATCCATACAGTAGTGTTATGTAATAAGGAATTTATTATTTATTTGTTTTTTGTTTTTAATATTATCTTACTTACCATGGTCTCTTCCCTCAAACAACTCTCCAGCTCTGCCTTCGATCTTTGCTTTTTCGATTTCAATAAGGTAAACATCGATGAGATCCCTGGCGTTGTCAAGATCAAGGGTGTTGCGGTGTTCATCGATCACTGTTTGATAGAATGCAAACATTTCTTCACGATTTTTCACTACTCTTTCTTGAGCTTGTGCCTTGCCAGGAAGGTACTAAAATATACATTTTGAATTAGTTTTATACATGACTCGTAGGATTTCACTTAAGAAAGTAATAAAAATAATTGAGTAGATAATTACATTATAAAGTGGAATGTATTCTCCGTAGTGGATTTCGCCAAAAAGTCTCATGCCTTCTTCGATGAGATGATTGAGCCGTGCGAATCGAGCGTCGCCGTGACTGAAGCGCACTGACATGGTTATTCCACAGATCACATTAGACACACCCAGAGCGAGTAGCGGGTTGGCATCGATTGGCGCGCCGTCCGCCCGGCGTAAGTTCTCTATTAGCTCGTGAACTTCATTCTGGTGAAGATAATTATAAATTAACACAAATTCCTTCGTGTTACATAAACAATAATATTACACGCAAAACTCTTTGCTACGAACCTTAATTCTTTCTTCCATGATTTTCTTTCCGTTGCCCATGTAAGTCATTCCGAACTCTCTGAGCTTTTCGTGCAAAAACCGGCGTTGGCTTTTCCAAAGGCGGCCCACACTGTTGATGATACCTGCATAGAAGGAGGCGGTGAGCTAGGATCTACGCATGTGGGCGGCGCCCCACCCGCGGGAGGGTCGCCGACTCTCCCGCCCCGTGCACATGTGTGCATACCGGTGTTTAAGTTAAGTACAGACAGTTGACCAAAAGTTAAAACTATGATAAAAAATTTGACAAAATAGATTTGTATTTTAGTAATATGTTATATGGAATTCAAAACATAACATTTGGAATATCTACGAATATGAAATATCAAAAAACAGCAAAATTATAGAATTTTATAACACAGAAGAAAACTTCATTTTCATGAACTTACCGAAACCATCCAAAGTGTTCATGAGAGGTGTACACGGCCGACCAGTCATCTCTTCCTTGCGGAAGACATCTCTTATGAGTTTGTGGTCGCTAAGCACAACTGTCAGTTGATTGCCGAGTCTCGCCGAGAAGAGAGCACCGTAGATTCGCGCCAACTCCAGGAATTTCTTGTGGCGAACTCCCAGGAACAGCAAGTAGCCCACCACCGGAAGTCCCCAGGGTCCCGGGGGCAGCTTGCGGATGTCACGCACCAGGCAGATCAGCCGCATCGCCAGGAGGGTTACGCTCGCCACCAGCAGCAGAGGAAGCGTAGTACGCGAAGTGCAGTAGCTCACAACTTGCCATAGCCCCCACAACAACTTAGAGTTCGTCAGTATCGTTATCATGTTTATATTTTTTGTTACTGAAATAACTTGTTTTTTGAAAGTGAATCGAACATCACATAAAACGCGGAGTGTAAATCGCGATTGTGCGGTGTCGTGAACGCTGTGATCGTATATCGCGTGCGACCGACGTTTGCGCACTGGCGCGCCGCTGGCGTGGCCTTGCGAATAAATACGCGCTGGGTGGCGCGAGCGCAGGTTCGTCCCACCGGCGCGGCGGCGCTCCTCTCTCCGCGACTTTTCCGGCCGATGCCGGCTTGCTACGACGCGCGTAGCGGTGTCGTAGACTACTCTTAGTTTCAGTCGGTACGAAGTCAGAAAAAGGGATAGCATCGGTTATACTGTAGGTCAGTAAGTATGTACCTATACAAGTGTTTCGTGTGCAGTGAACGATTTATAAATTACAAGCATATTATTTGACTGATAGGCGTGAAGGTGGCCGGTTCGCATGATGACCTCACTAGAGTTGTAGATACGAGTAGATTCGTTTGTAGCCATTGAGCTCGTGAATCGAGTTGGCGTCAAATTCGGCGAGGGGTGAGAGGGGCTATCGAGGTCGCGCGGGTGTGCATGCAGATGATAAGATTAACGAATTGCGTAAGTTGGCGCGAACCAAGGTGATGGCAGGTCGACGACTCGCGCCTGTGAGCCTTGGGCGAAGTTCTACGCGGGCCGACCTCTAAGCGACACTTAAATATCTCTCACTAAATTTATCGCTGATCGCACTTAAATATACAAGTGTGTTGTGACTGTATTATTACTGTGGAGGTACGTGTACGTAGAATGCAAATTGCTCGCGAACGCTTTGCGCTTTTCGAGTAAATGTCCATTAAGAAATGTCAAGTAGCGCTGATATGGTATCAATTAATATAATGTTTACTTTAAATTAATAGGTACGCAAAGCGTATGTGACTTGCCCTCAAGTCATATGCCGCTACATATTCCAATAAAACAATTCTATTTATGTTATAAAATCGTACAACAAATACCTTTTGAAATTACAACCTATCGTGACTAAACCATTGTCACTTAGGTAGGTATTATTAGGTATATCGTGTAGACCTTAAGGGGTACCTCAATCTTGTACCGTGTTTCAATGTGTACTAAAGGCTATGTCAGCTTGATCTACTTAATTAATTTTACTTATCAATGTAGGTAGGAAGTTACCTATGATATTCTTCTTCATCATATAGCTTTTTAGGACCGAGAGATCGGTGGTGAATACTTCCTTGCCTGCTTAGTGCATAGTAATAATAGGTATAAGTTTTTATAAAAAATAACCGAGTTCAACATCAACAGGCAGGGATAACTCGAAAGCTACACGCCAGATGTCGCTCAAATTTGTGGGACCAAACAATATAAGGACGACTGGACTAGCTAGAGCTTTTGAATAAAACAAAAATCATCAAAATCTGTTTACCCAGTCGAAAGTTCTGAGGTAACAACCTTAAAAAATACAGTTGAATTAAGAATCTCCTCCTTTTTTAAGTCCTTACTCCTCCTCTTTTTTTAACTCCTTGTTAACTCCCTGTTACTCCTTTTTTTAAGTTATTGACATACTTAGACACCCCTTAAAATTTAAAACATAAATTTTTTTAAAGAGAATTTTTACAGCGTAGTGTCTAGTAGCGCCCAACTTGACATACTTGTGAGAAATAAAAAAAATGCTACAAGAATAAATAGTAGAGGGCTCTTCGGTCTTTTATCTAGTTCAGGTTACAAAGTCCAACGACCCTTTATTCTTTTTTTTAATTGAATTATTAAGGTAGGAATCATTGAATAATAAGCACATACCTACTGGTACGATAAATATATTCTACGAAACGATAAAAATATTTGCCAAAGTGCTAATTTGTTATTGGAAAATCTTTTAAATATTTGAGAGTCGATCAATTCGTTAATTAAGTATTCAATCATGACTAAGCCAAGTTAAATGCGTGTTTCTTATAATCTATCTCAGACCGGATGTTGATCATTACTTGGCGCCGTATCATTGATTGGCGCCTTTACCCTTTACTGTCTTTAAATAATGTGTGACTTGGTTAAGTGAATTAATTAAGTACTCTATACGTATGTTCGTGGATTTGAAACTTTGGCTTTTCAGAATTTTTTGTTGAAATTGGAAACATTTAACCATTTGAATAAAAATGAAACGATCAAGGGAATGAAGGTATAAAAAGTAAACGTTGAGCCCATTTTTGCCCGTAGTGAAGTAAAGTAGTTAAAAAATGTCCTAAAGTTTTAAGAACTGAGTATAAACTGTAGGTATACGTCCTTTTTACATCAGATTGTTACGCTTACAATAGGAGATTCAATGACGTGGGAACAAGTGACATGAGAGATTAAGTTTAAGTTGCATCGTAAGCAATTTAATAAGAATTGCAAACGTAGGCTATTAAAACTAGAACGGGCACAGAGAGCCATTTTAAAAGTATGTTTTAATAAACCATATCGCTTTTCGACTGATGCACTATATAAACTATGGAAGCATTTGAGGGTAAGACAATTATTCATACAAGGTATGCTACTTAAATTCCATAAAACATCATTAAACTCCCTTGATAAAAATCCTCGTGTCGTAAAATGGAATACTCCCACCACAAGAACTAGATTTGCGCAAAAATCGAATTACTATCTCGGGCCTTACCTTTACACGAAAATAAACAAATCTCTGAGTATATTTAAATTAACAAAAGTAAAATGTAAAATGACGATAAAAAATTGGCTAACTAATCTAAACTATCGTGAGACAGAAGATCTACTCTGTAAGTTCTTATAAAACACACACACACACACATTCACTCACACATACACACACACATACACGTTTTTCTATGCTAGTTTTTATACGTTATATTTCACTGTTTTTATGTTTAAAGTACTTTATTGTGTTATGTAGGTATTAAGTAAATGTTTAATCATAAGAGGAAGGTGTTGGTCTTCCACAACACAGGGAATCCTAGTGTGGGACCAACGATCAATTAACTGTGTAACCATGTACCTACTTGTTTAAATAAATAAAATAATAAATAATAAAAATAATTAAATATAAAGAGTAATGTAAGATTAACTTATAACATATAAAAATATAATGTTACGAAAAACCCTAATGAATTCAATGTGGACATTTTATAATATTCTCTTTCACGGTCGCTATGTCAATTTATATTTTTTAATCAAACTAATTACTTTTTAAAAATAAATTATTGTAAAAATTCCTTTAAGGTCAGCAACGCGTCAAAAATGTTGCGACGGTTACTTAACATCTCACCACTCCATCCGGGTATAAATTTGTACACTAATAAAATGATGATTTCCATGTATAACTTATTAACTATATAGTCCTTATCAGCGGACCCGCATATCTATGCGCAGTGGGGTCCGCTGATAAGGATCACCAGGATCTGATGATGGCATCTCGGAGACATCGAGGTCAACTTCCGAAAATTGTAGGAACGACTAGCGTGTTTGTTAATGTTTTCATAAGTACATGAAAGCGCTACAATTTCATGAAGGTCTGGAGTTAATCTGATGAAGCCGAAAGACAGTCGAGGGAACTCCTCAACGATTTACTGCAGTTATGTAGTGTTTGGGCTTGATTAATTTGTAGTGACGAGAACTTTACACCAACATGCTGAATTAAGCGCCACCTGGCGAGTAGTTTTTGAATTATCTCTGCTTATCGAGGTCGGAGTCGGTTATTTTTTTTGTAAAAAACAATAATTATTTGTAGTCAAATTGGATTTTCTTTGAACAAAACAAAAATAAGAAATATCTCGATAACACGCTGACTTGGTATTAGGGACATTATGGTTAATTTTATTCATTTATTTTAACGCTTTATTGTTTTACACCATAAAATATTACATTAAAAAGCACATATAAAGAATTTTAAACAATGGGCGGTCTTATCGCTTTAAAGCGATTTCTTCCAGACAACCCGGTATTACAGAAGGAAAAGCACAAAAGGAAATGGGTAGAGGCGTTAAACAACACAAAAAACACGGAAAATTAAATAAAAACAATAATAACATAACACACATCAACTTACATACCTACCAATAATGTAACAGTGACAGGACGTGAGAAATCAAGAACGGGAAGACAGAAGAAATGAATTAACAAGAACAGGAAGAGTGAAGAAAAGTAAGGAAGCTAGGGAGGGAGATAATAATCTTTAAGTAGTTTTTTAAAGCTATTTACGTTTTCGGCTTTTCTAAATGAATTAGGTAAAGAGTTCCAGAGACGGATAGCAGTGAGTGTAAATGAATTATGAAAGAATGTGGAGGAGTGTGAAGGAGTAAGTAGTGTAAGGTTATTAGAAGAACGAAGTAAGTGATTGTGTGATAAGCAACGATATTCAAAGTTATTGCGGAGATAAGAGGGGGCAAATGGATTAAACAGCACAGAGTACAGAGCAGAAAGTATGTGAACATTCCGGCGAAGTCGAATAGGGAGCCACTTGAGTTTAGCACGAAATTCGGAGACATGATCATATTTACGAAGTCCAAATATGAATCTAATACATACATTTTGGAGACGCTCAAGCTTATTTAGTTGCTCCTCAGTAAGGTCAAGATAACAGATGTCAGCATAGTCAAGAATGGGTAAGAATAAACTAGTCGCCAGCGTAATTTTAGTAGGCAAAGGCAGGAAATTTCTTAGCCTACGCAGACTGCCAATTGCAGCAAATAATTTTGTTGGAAATTAGTTGTATTACCACATCCCAAGAGGAATACGTTAAATTACAAGTCACCCTATAGGTAGGTATATTAATTTCTATTATTTACGTAATAAGTTTATGGAATTTAGTCGATGAATTTATTTAAATTATTTTATCTTTACATATTGCGCCGATGATGATGATTTTATCTTTATTTGCATTAACCAAGAAATGTATTAGGTTACAAATATGAGTAATACGGCATATTGAGATATTTGAAGAATTGCATTCTCCGAACTTTATCCTATGTGCAAATTTTCAAGTAAATCAGAGTTCTTGAAAAGCAAAATGCGCGATATCTTTTAGGGAACAATATGTTCGTAGAGCGTGCTTCTATACTTCCAGATGTAAGTAATCCATCAATTCATCCACTCATAATTTGTAATTATAATTACATTTTGCCTACCTCTGGCTTTAAAATATTAAGCCTCATGATAAACTCAGCTGAAAACTGCGTGAGACCATAGGCACTATGAAATATGTTGGAGCTTGCTGGGCTGAATAAAAAATTATGTATGCAGCCTTTATTAAGCTATTTAGAATTTTTCACCGTCTTTATTCCTATGCATTTCATTTTAACGACGTACGTGACCAGGAGGCTAATAAAGTCACACGCAACTTACCGACAGCGGTAGAGAGGTCCTTGAATAGCTTAATAAGTTTCTTCATATAAACAACCTTTAAGATATCTAAGTGGGCCTACCTAGGACTTATTTAACGACTTACTCATAGAAGCGAGCTTTTTTAGTACGTACTTTATCTAGCATTAATTAAGATTGTCGGTTAGAAAATTGTATTTATTATCATCGGTTTGGACCTCAAATTTTCAAGTTACCTACTCAGACTTCTTAAAATTGCATACAATGAGGTGAGGTCTCCGTTAGAAGTTATAAATACTTACATACAGGTTAAAGTAATAAAAGACTGTGTCTACCTACTTAAGACTGCCTACTGAGAGTTTCATTGAAAAAAAGTATAGTTGGGTAAAATGTGGATACCATAAAACATAAAATAGAGCTGCAAACTCCTAAGGCTAAACTCGTATATTAATGCATGTTAATATTGATATATAACGCAAAGTTTCAACGTTATTCAAGACAGCAGCTGCTTTTTTGAACTTCATAATATGTTCCTAAGTAGTTAAGTACTAACGTCATTTTGAAGTTCTATGTGTATCTATATTTTTTTACAGTGGGCGTTACACTTTCCTTAAGAGTGACCACTTAGTATCAGGTGGCCTTTCTTGTGAGCACTTCACGATACTTATAAGAAAATATGAAACCATCTCATGATTTTTTTACTACTTTAGGATGTAACTTAAAAATATGTAATCACAGCCTAATACATTTTCATACCTTAATTATAAATACATTTTCATGCCTCTATTTCAAATGAATTTATTTTAACAATTCACCGTGCGAATTTAGATGGTCTACTTGACGTACCAAATGGACGTAATAAGGAATCGGTCATTGACAAGAGACGGACCTTTTCGCTGAATAATGTAATCCAATCCCAGGTTCCGAATGTTGAACCCGCTAACTGCTGAGTAATAGACACATGAGCTTTAACGTTATTGTTTATGTACTTACTTACTACTCACCTTGTTGTAAACATTAACGGGTAGCGTGGAAATACTTGGAAATATTTCTTTCTTCTGACTTTGCAACTTAACTGTCCCACACTCGGCACAGGTCGCGTTTCATAACCTGGGGGCATTGGCCATCCTATTCTACCATGCCAATTTGATAGGTAGACTTTACACACGTTACGGAGAAATTTCGGGTGTGCAGATTTCTTCATCACGTTTTCCTTCACCAAAGCAAGTGTTAATTCATTACTATAATCGTATTTTTTGTTACGAACCCCAAAGTTTAAAGTTATACCTACCTACCATAAACGCTAACACACTCATACCCCCGCAGTAGGTTACTAGGTACCTGTGTCGCGGGTGGCATGGACTACACATGTAACACATTACAATTACACCCATGACCCGAGTGCAAATATTTATCTGCCACATAAATATCTGCCCCGGCCGGGAATCGAACCCGGGACCCCTCGCGTCGCAGGCAGTAAATAAAGTAGATACTTACAAAAAAAGAATTATCAAAATCGATATCCATAAACGATGAAAAAATCGCTGAAAGTACATAAAAAAGCATATATACGGTCGAATTGAGAACCTCCTTCTTTTTTGAAGTCAGTTAAAAATCAATAAGCAAAAAACTAGTGGTTTGAATTGAGTTGTGTAGATTTTTATCAGTGACCAATACAACAACAATCATTTATTAATACTTATGCAGGCACAAGTGTTACACATATTAAAATAACAAGTGAATTCTTGTAAAAAAAATGTTTTTACACAAAAAAAAAATAACCGACTTCAACCTTGATAAGCAGAGACAACTCAAAAGCTACTCGCCAGATGGCGCTCAATTCAACATGTAAGTGTAAAGTTCTCGTCACTACAAATTAATCAAGCCCAAACATTAGATAACTGCAGTAAATCGTTGAGGAGTTTCCTCGACTGTCTTTCGGCTTCATCAGATCGACCGACCTTCATGAAATAGTAGCGCTTTAATGTACTTATGATAACATGAACAAACACACTAGTCGTGCATATCTACTTTACAACAAAAAAAGAATTATCAAAATCGGCCAATAAACGACGAAAAAATCGCTGAACACCCATAAAAAAAGCATATACATACATGGGGCACAAAGTTTTGCACTTCTAGCTAATTGAAGCTATTTGAATTGCGTATGTTATATTTTTTAAACGTTGCAACCTTCTTGGTAATAAAAATAAAAAATTGGCGGGAAATCATTTGTCAATTGTTTTTTATCACAAAATATCAAAGTTCTACGTACGCAACGAAAATGGAATTAAGCCGTAAAGATTTTAGAGCGATGATTTTTCATGATTTTAAAAGTTCTCTCTCCGCGCAAGACTCTGCAGCTCGTCTTCAAAATGCTTTTGGGGAAGAAGCACCTTCTTTGAGCACCGTGAGGCGATGGTTTGCTGAATTTGAGCGAGGTCTGGTAAAGCCGTCGTGTTATAGCCGTTTTTTCTTGTTTCATAGTAAATTCGTTAATTTTATACCCTTTTTTCGCTTTTCGAGCGAATCAGACGAAAAAAATTTTTTTTTTCGCTTGAGGTATAAAATTAACTTATACGAGATCGACCACTATGCCTCGGTATACAACTTTTTCGTCTGATTCGCGCGAAAAGCAGTGGCATGGACGCGGGGCAGCTGTACGAGTACAACGCAGTCGGTTTGGAAGAAATCGGACGGTAAACTTAGAAGTTATAGGCTAGGGAAGGTGGAAATTTAAGAAGTTAGGAAAAACGCCTATTTTTAGGAAAATCCTCGTCAGATTTTCGTGGAAAAGGTGTAGGAAATTAGGGATTAATTAGTTCTAGGTGTGGTATGAATTTGAAGCACAACGCCTGAGGGGCACGGAAGATATTAACAGAAATGTGGGTATAAAATTAACGAATTTACTATGAAACAAGGAAAAACGGCTATAACTCGGAAAATTCGCGATAGATTTTCACGGAAAGGGTGTCGGAAATTAGGGATTAATTAGTTCTATCTAGATACTGTATGAGTTTGAAGCACGTAGCTTTATTACATGACGAATTACGTGAAGGGCGGCCTTCAACTGCCGTCAACGAAAATAATGTGGCTACTGTTAAGCGGCTAATTGAAGAAAACCCGCGGATTACCTATGAGACAATTCGAGGGCGAGAAACGTTGGTAAAAAAATGTTCGCGTTTTTCTTCTCAGCCACGGGTCCCATATGCACAATTCTATTTGAAGATCAAAAAAGGTGTTAACGCCGAGTGGTATTCTACCATTTGTTTACCCAGGATGTCACAAAAAGTTCGCGAAAGACGACCAAAAAGCCGCGTTCTCCTACATCATGACAACGCTTCTTCATACACGGCCAACCAATCAAAGTCATTTTTAGTCTCCAAAAAAGGAAACTTGTTACCCATCCTGCACATAGCACCGACCTATGACCGTGATTTCTGTATTTTCCCCAAAATCAAAGATTTGATGAGAGGTTTCACTTTTACCAACTCCGAAGAGGCTGTGATTGCGTTCAATCAGCACGTAGATAACATGCCTTCGGGTGAATTTCAACAAAAGATTTTTATGTGTCATTTCGGTGAGATTTTTTTATTTCAACTATATTTTTATTTACAAATTAATATTTAGCCATTTTTATGATATTGTATGTGAGTGGCCATCAAATATCATCAAAACTTATGTAAATATTTATGGTTAAATTTTTAAGAGTCCGCTGAAATGAAAAGTGTCTACCGAAATGATAAAAATGTCCACCAAAGTGATATAAATTACCACCGGAGTGATAGAATATGCACCAGAATGGAATAAACCCACGAAAATGATACATGAGGGTTCCGTTCTTTGTTAGGTTTCATTTCTACAATCTTTGAGAAGCACTGAGACAGGACAATACAGAGATGCTAAGGATTACAATTAGTTATTAATATATTTGTTTGAGTTTATTGTCATTGTTTGTTTACTCATCGTATTTTTTTTGTTTGTTATTGTGTTTAAATGCTGAAAATGTTTGTCGTAAATTCTGTAGACCATAAGTTAATATTTTTGTTTATTTATGTTGTAACAAGTTTGAATTTACTACAGCTACTAATTTACTTGATACATTTTCCAAAGATTGAACGAAGCGCGATTAGTAAGCTAAAAGCTTCTAGTGATAAAATGACTGCATTTGCAAGTTATGCCATTAATAGTAGTAATACATAATGACTACAGTCCGTTTTTTTAGAATATAGTTAACTACAAAACAAATCACTGAGTTTCCGAAACATCAAATTTCCACAATGTTACACGCGTGAAACAACTTACAAACAATTCAATCGGTTCACTCGGTATATCGCCCTGTGTTTTACACCAAAAACTGATTTTAAATTACAATAATACTAAAACTAGTGTACCCTAAATCCATGGACGATAGACGTGATCACTTGAGGTAACCCCAGACGGGTTACCTCAAGTGATCACGTCCATCATCTTGTTTGCCTGCTTAGACTATAAAAAGAAAGTTTATAAGTAAAACCATTTTTATAATTCTAAAATGTGTGTCTGAATAACACCTAACTACTTTTTGTTTTCATAGGCTGTATTCAAACAATAAATTATAATTAAATGTTAAATATTTTGTTCATTTATAAATGCAAACAAGATTGTTTAATTTCCTTTACGTCAAGACATACACATACACATAATTCTTTTTTTGTTGTAAAGTAGATATGCGCAGTGGGGTCCCCTTATAAGGACACCAGGATCTGATGATGGCATCTCAGAGAAATCGAGGGGAACTTTCGAAAATTGTATGGACAGCTAGTGTGTTTGTTCATGTTATCCTAAGTACATTAAAGCGCTACCATTTCATGAAAATCTGGAGTCGATCTGATGAAGCCGAAAGACAGTCAAGGGAACTCCTCAACGATTTACTGCAGTTATCTAGTGTTTGGGCTTGATTAATTTGTAGTGACGAGAACTTTACACTTACATGTTGAATTGAGCGCCATCTGGCGGTAGTTTTTGAGTTATCTCTACTTATCAAGATTGAAGTCGGTTATTTTTTTTGTAAAAAGCAATTATTTAAGAAAATATAAACGCTACCAAACTCACAGTGCGGGCATACTTAGGATTTCCATTGGCGTAGGGAACACTAATAACTCCCCTTAACACCCGTGGCCAGGGAACAAATATTTTTCAGGGCCCGGCTACGGGGCCGTCATGTTTAGGGGAAGTGCGCCCAAAACGGGCACCTTAAGTTTAAGCAAGAGAAAAAAATATAAAAATACATAGATGAATAATAATTTTAATGCTATCCTATGCTTAATTTATTGTAGTTTCATACCCAACATATAAATTACTCATATGTTTCATAAATTACAATTAATATCAAAAATATGAAAGTCTTCCAAATGCTCACTTTGCCCAGAGGCTGGCCTAAAGTGGGCATGAGCATTAGGGTAAAGTGGGCACGCAACGGGTAAAGCTAGCTTGCAAATATATATTGGTTAGATCATCATCATCTTTTCAACCCATCATGGCCCACTATTGAGCAGAATGAGAAGGTTAAAGCCATTATTCCACCACCAGCTGGCCAAGTGCGGATTGGCGGACTTCACATACCTTTGAGTTTTGCGAACTCTCCGGCATGCATGTTTCCTCACGGTGTACCCAAAGGGTAAACCGGGACCCTATTACTGAGACTTCGCTGTCCGTCCGTCTGTCTGTCCGTCTGTCACCAGGCTGTATCTCATGAACCGTAATAGTTACACAGTTGAAATTTTCACAGATGACGTATTTCTGTTACCGCTACAACAACAAATACTAAAAAACAGAATAAAATAAATATTTTAGTGGGCGCCCATACTTTCAACGACTCAGCCATAGTTTAGTTACATTTCGGTCCAAGAGATGGCGTTGTGGCTAATATTACTCACTTACTTCTTAGTTTTAAGTGTGTCTTTCATACAACAGACCAGATTTTTTTGGCGTTTTTATACATAATGGTACGGAACCCTTCGTGCGCGAGTCCGACTTGCACTTGGACGGTTTTTATGGTCGGTTTAGCCCTGCTACTGACCAGCCAGGTCTGCACTACTGTGTTGGGGTATGATAGGAGAGCTATGTGACAAGTTTTCAGCTTGCCTCAAATACCTACCCAAAATCTAGCTCTCGGACCATCTCTTTTGAAATTGATGTCTTTTTTGGTTTTTTAATTCTTTTATTCTTTTGACTTTTCATTAATTGTCCTTTAAGATTTTTCGTAACTCCTTTAAGTTTTTTTTAATAGAGGGCAGGATCATGAGGGCATAGTGGGCATGCTTGCTTTGCCCTGCTCGCTTTGCCTTTTGTGTCACGCGCACGTTTTTGTCCGGCCTAACCTAAAATTTATGTTCATATTTAAAAGCAAATATGATTAAATTTAAGTAAGATAAAGGCAATATACAAGTAATATATTAATAATAGCATTGATCACTTAAAACTAGACAAAACACAATTTACATGCCTTCCTTTTTTTGCATAATAACTTCAAAATTATATTTTATTTCATACGAGCCGAAGCCATCGTCCGAGGTGGAACCGGCGACTGCCATGGACAGCGGCGGGGTAGGAGGTAACGTCTATGAGACCTAAGACCACATCGAGTTCGTTTAGGTTGATTCCGTTTGGGGTGCCCGCTTTAGGCAGGTGCTCGCTTTGGGCGCACTTCCCCTATATAACAATAACTCGAACTGCGAACTACTTACATCATTTTGTAACGTTATTGGATGAAAAGAAAGTAATTGAAACGACTACAATAAGTATTACGTGTTATAATTATGGGATTTATACAAATTGCTAGTACCAGTACATTGTATTTCATGAGTAAATACGAATTTCATTGTGTATTGTTCATGCATGCGTAGGTATACCTACGTCAATGGACAGTTGTACAGGGGTTATATTTGTGCAACCTCAATATGAGACTGGGCCCATGACATACATTATTAATTCAAAATAATAAACCATTTGCCATTCAAAACAAAATTTCTTCAAGGCAACGAAATTTAAATTTTTAATAACGTTTTGTACCTATACATTTTCAAATCAATGTCATTTAAAAAAATTATCTAATTTTACATGTATAAGTAGTATAACTACAATATATGTATCAAAGTTTTTAAAAGTCTTATAATAATATTCTCAGCACTAATAATTGTCCCGATTTTGAGCTTTAGAAGTTTTGAGAATGTGAGGTAGGTACAGCGGTTATTATTATTTTTTATTATAGGGCGCTCGAGATCGGTAGATCGACGGTCGAGCCAATTACCTACCACCGTCTATCGAACCTTAGTTAAATTACTTATTTTATACCTCCACAAAATTTTTTGGCTTTCAGTATTACGTAAACCGACTCTTTCACATATACTTCTACTATGTTTAAGAGTGCGTCATGACAACTCGCGTTTGTAGATCATTTGTGTATTCAAATGTGTCCCAGCTATTATTGATAAAAGTGTGCACACCCTACTACCGGTCATCGAACGCGAAGCTGATCACGCGGTTTGTATGTCACTAACCTGCGGGATCACTAAATCCACTAAATCCTGCGGGATCAGGATTCATGCGGGAAAAACTCCTATGCGCGAAGTGGCGGGCTTAAATTTTTATGGGACTTTTATTGGGAGATAGAGGAGGTTCTGGAGCAACATATAGGCTACTTCTGTTCTGGACTTCCTGCGGGATCATGATTCACCCTGGAAAAACTCCTATGCGCCAAGTTGCGAGCTTGGATTTTTATGGGGCTTTCACTGGGAGATAGAGGAGGTTCTGGAGCAACATATAGGCTTCTTTTATAAGAATTCACATGGGAAAACTTCTACGCGCCAAGTTTCACTGGGAGATAGAGGAACTTTTCTAGCAACATATAGATTTCTTTTTATCCCGGAATTCCCGCGAGGTCAGGTTTTACACGGGATAAACTCCTATGCGCAAAGTAGCGGGCTTAGATTTTTATGGGAATTTCATTGGGAGATAATTGAAGTTGTGGAGCAACATACAGTGTACTTTTTATCCCGGAATTCCCGCGGCATCAGGATTCACGCGTTAAAAACTCCTATTTGGGAACGAATTCGCGGGTTTAGACTTTCATGGGACTTTCTGTGGTAGGTAGAGGAGGTTATGGAACATCATATAGGCTGATTTTTGTTCTGGACTTCCCGCAGCATCGGCATTCATTTACTGAAACCGCATTCTGAATTCAAATTCCGATTATATCAATAAAGTTGGAGAAGGCCTCCTTCTTGCACATATACCTGAAATACTTGGAAAAGTTGTTGCCACCGAAGAGAAAATTCAGAAAATACGAAACAAGAAATATTCATACATTCGCCACGAAGTGCGCGATGGAACCGCTTTTTGAAGAACCCCATATCATGGCACTGTAGGAATAACGAGAGATGAAGTTCGTTACACAGCTATGTACCATTCATCCCCAACAATTTTCCCTTTCAATTTAAACGCACACAGTTCTCTGAGGCTACATGCTTTACCACGAAATAAGCAGAGTCGGGATTAACGTAGGAAAAACTGTGTGACACACGGGAGTTCCACGCGAGCGAAGCTGCGGGCACAGCACTAGTTAATGAATAATTCCAATTCCTAAATTAATTTATTTCTTGGTCATTGATGTTTTTTAGGAAGGTTATTAGGAGTCTCGTTCTAATTCGGCCACAGATGTGTTCCTACCCTTGAGGACGAAGATGGTCACCTCTAAAAAGTGTAACCGGCTCCACGCTGTTTTGACCGAAATAACTCCTGATAACTGCCGATGATAAAGAAAAAATCCAAATACACTGTTACCTTGTGGAATACTATGTAAGTACTACGGCAACTCGTCACTTAGGGTCCCCGCAGACTGACTGCAGCCACCGGCGGCTGTGGCGCTGTAGCGCTTCTTTTAAGAAGCGCGATCCGGCTTACAGCCAACAGCTCCAATAACAGTGAACAGAATTCAGCCGAAGCGGCTGTTGGCCGGACCGCGCTTCTAAAAAAAAGCGCCACAGCCGCCGGTGACTGCAGTCAGTCTGCGGAGACACTTGCTAGTTACTATTTAGCTGTAATACGAGTACGGTCTACGTCAGAGAGCATGGATTGTTACGAACGATTGTTCGACGCTTACAAAAAATTGCACCACAATAAGATATTGATGAAGTAATCTGTAAAACTGGAAATACTCACGTTCATGAATAATGACGAACGTTTTCAAGACTAACTAAATGTAACAGGTGGTTATTTACTACTATTTGCATAATAAAGTATTTGTTTACTTACCTCATGATGTCAACAAATTAGTAACAAAATAAATGGCCGTTTACGTTATCGTTTGACGTAATAATCTTGCGTTTAACGAAACGTAATTCATTACAATCTCTTTTAAATATCACAAGAATTATTTATAACTGAATTAAATATTTTCATAATGAAGTTATTTTACTATAAATATCTGTGTATAGCTAGCTTACCACCCGTGGCTTCACCCGTGGAATTCGTTTATATAGCATCTTGTTCTAGCATCTAGCATTTATACATTCATTCTTTATGAAGGGGTTAGAGGGGAGTTGATACGCCAGCAAGTCATAAAGTAGTCCATGAGAGAAACTTCATACAACGTGAGACCGAGAGGTTCGACCGAAGTAAAAACTTTTTACCTCTTAAGAGGAAAGTGAGGGAGAGGTAAATTACAAAAATCCTTTCTTAATGCACTTAAGTCTCTTGAGAAACCTATGCAAAGTTTTCTTCCCAAGGGACATTGTTACATGCCAAATTCAGCTTCTTGAGTTCAGCAATTTCGACTGTGCATTGTCGGTCAGTCACTTGCCTAATAACGGCAGAGTTTATATACTTACATTTATATAACTATCTAGCAATAATTTTTTAACATAAAATAAGACTCATTACTTTACGCTAATCATTCCATAAAGCGCACACTCAACATGAAAAAGTGAAATTAGTCAAAACGCGTGAGTTTTCCACTTATTGACAGAATACCTACGAATATACGTGATCTCGATTGCGAAAAGCGATTCATCACCATTTCTTTGTACGGCGCCGGCACGTCGAGCGTGAGAAGTCAAAACAGACCTGACAATACCGGGGTAAACAGGGGTGGGATGACAAACAACCAAGTTTTATCACTTTTCTTTTACTTGGCACCGGTAAAAGTCACGGCTCGAGCAAAATGAATAAATGAAATTTCATATTCTTATCCTTAATTTTACTATAGCGCGAGTCGTGTATAAGTTTTATCTAATACACTGAGGAAGTATAAAGAAGAAAAATTTAAATAGTCTGAAATAGGTTTTGTTATGTAAATGTTTGATGAATATTAAATAAATTATTTTTTAATAAACAGTAGAGTTTATTTTAAAGACAATATCAAATTTTCATTCATGAAGTTCTCATTTTTCTATCCGGCAGCTTAAGACCGCAAAAGGTGCAATATACGAGTAGACCCTTAAGTTTTCCATCATGAATCTGACTCATCGTCTTCTTATCCATGGCCCAATTTTCTTTGGGGCATGTTCAAAATGTTAAATTTAATTTAATTGCATTATCAACAGACACTTCTTTCTACACTAAGCGATTGTAGTAAAGGGTCATTTAACTTTAAATACTATTTAAAAAAAATATTACATTTATTAGTACATTTATTTATCGCATACTCTTCTACCATAGTGTAAATTCGTAGAGCCTGTATTATCCCCTACAAAATGTACGCACAATAACGTAAAATCGTGTAATTATTAAAGGCACAACACCGAATACAAATGAATAATAGCGGAGTTACAATGTGCAATTGTGAAATATTAACTCCATTTCATACTTACTAAGATCATTAATCAAAAGTTACTTACAGTACCATTTACAAGGTACGTAATATGACTAATGGTTTAACTACAACAGATAAATTAATTAGGAAGTGTCAGATTTACATATTTAAGATACTATATGTAGTATAGGGGAAGTGCGCCCAAAGCGAGCACCAGCCTAAAGCGGGCACCCCAAACGGAATCAATCTAAACGAACTCGATGTGGTCTTAGGTGAGACCTTACCTCCTACCTCGCCGCTGTCCATGGCAGTCAATGGCAGTAAATTGTGTTTTGTCTAGTTTTAAGTGATCAATGCTATTATTAATATATTACTTGTATATTGCCTTTATCTTACTTTATTTTAATCATATTTGCTGTTAAATTATGAACATAAATTTTAGGTTAGGCCGGACAAAAACGTGCGCGTGACACAAAAGGCAAAGCGAGCAGGGCAAAGCAAGCATGCCCACTATGCCCTCATGATCCTGTACGCTATGCCCACTATTAAAAAAAACTTAAAGGAGTTACGAAAAATCTTAAAGGACAATAATTAATGAAAAGTCAAATGAATAAAACAATTAAGAAACCAAAAAAGACATCAATTTCAAAAGAGATGGTCCGAGAGCTGGCACCAATTTTGGGTAGGTATTTGAGGCATGTTGAAAACTTGTCACAGAGCTCTCCTATCATACCCCAACACAGTAGTGCAGACCTGGCTGGTCAGTAGCGAGGCTAAACCGACCATAAAAACCGGCCAAGTGCGAGTCGGACTCGCGCACGAAGGGTTCCGTGCCATTATGTATAAAAACGCCAAAAAAATCTGGTCTGTTGTATGAAAGACACACTTAAAACTAAGAAGTAAGTGAGTAATATTAGCCACAACGCCATCTCTTGGACCGAAATGTAACTAAACTATGGCTGAGTCGTTGAAAGTATGGGCGTCCACTAAAATATTTATTTTATTCTGTTTTTTAGTATTTGTTTTTGTAGCGGTAACAGAAATACGTCATCTGTGAAAATTTCAACTGTGTAACTATTACGGTTCATGAGATACAGCCTGGTGACAGACGGACAGACAGACGGACGGACAGCGAAGTCTCAGTAATTGGCTCCCGATTTACCCTTTGGGTACGGAACCCTAAACTGCCTTCCTGATGTTTTCATAGATTTATTTCTTCTTATCTAACCAACGTAGCGGTGATAGCCTAGTGGTTAAGAACTCGGCCTTCTATTCGGAGGGTCCGGGTTCAAATCCCAGGGCACGCACCTCTGACATTTCGGAGTTATGTGCGTTTTAAGCATTTAAATGTCACTTGCTACAAACGGAGAAGGAAAACATCGTGAGGAAACCTGCATGCCGGAGAGTTCGCAAAACTCAAAGGTATGTGAAGTCCGCCAATCCGCACTTGGCCAGCGTGGTGGACTAATGGCTTTAACCTTCTCATTCTGCTCAATAGTAGGCCATGATGGGTTGAGAAGATGATGACGATGATCTAACCAATATATATTTGCAAGCTCGCTTTAACCGTTGCGTGCCCACTTTGCCCTAATGCTCATGCCCACTTTAAGCCAGCCTCCGGGCAAAGTGAGCATTTGAAAGACTTTCATATTTTTGATATTAATTGTAATTTATGAAACATATGAGTAATTTATATGTTGGGTATGAAACTACAACAAATTAAGCATGGAATAGCATTAAAAGTATTATTCATCTATGTATTTATATATATTTTTTCTCGCTTAAACTTAAGGTGCCCGTTTTGGGCGCACTTCCCCTACATATTGTTACTGTATTCGTAAATTTTATAGCCAGAAAGGACAGGTTACAAAATATACCTACTCCAATTATAGTGATTTTTCCGGTCACTGATAAAAGTCGCGAAAGTAGTTTGGTTTCTGAAAAGAAAAACATTTTTTTTGAGGAACTAGCGCTTTTCTTATTTGGACGTTGGATTAGGCACTAAGTTATCGGTGAACTGATATAGGTACATAAACTTTATATTGCGGCGTAGAAAAACTTTATGCATAGGAACTTGAGGCGCTCATAGCTCATAGGCTTGCGTCGATCTTCAGTGATCGACAAAGTTATGTAGGTAACTAGTAGCCCTTCCGTGCTTTTTAGGGGACGTAAAGCCGTCTTTCCCGGTTTTTATTGATAGATAGTAATCGTTAAGCCATGTCAGTAGCCTTGGGTGGCAAGATAACTTCCGATACCACTAACCAGGTTGACCACTAAACCCTTCATCAATCCGCACTGAAGCAGCATGGTGGAGTATACTCTAGGCCTCCTCAAAAATGAGGAGAGACTCGTCCTCAGTAGTGGGCCATTAATGGGTTGCAGCGAAAATTGAGTAAGTACCTACTAATTTGAACAGGTCTGTAGAGTATGAACTCAGCTAAGTAATCTAACGTTTTTGACTCATCAGTACGGCGCCTCATTGAAAAAGCATTTATTTCCCAGTAACTATTACTGAAAAATAAAAGAAAAAGAAGGATAAATTGCCATCCCATTTGTTATAAAGTCTGCGCCTGAAAACTTCTAGTGTCTCAACATGAACCGATGGCATATGAGTGATTTTCCGTCCCCAAATTCCGATAAAAAGTGGAGAATAATTAGGTAAGTAATAAATCCCCAATCTACTCTATTACAGAATTTTTTCACTTAACGTGTGCACTTTACGTATTTTGTCAAATTGGCAATTTTTTTCTCTACAACATCGTGTAATCTTAAAATTAGGCAACGAACTCACGTTTCGATTATGTTGCTAGTTCTGAGAGTGTTGACGTTAAACTATTATCGCATCTTCACGCACATTTCACATGAGAAACATTTCTTATTTTAATAACGCATCAGTTATTTATTGTTGCCGACGAGAAATATTCACGCAGCAAGTGTATTACATTAGGTAATTTAAATGACTTCATCATTGTTTTTGTTCGTCGGTATATTTAGCTTTCTGTTATACGGATTCATCCATCCATCAGCCTTTCTGCGTCCACTGCTGGACATAGGCCTCCCCTAATTTCCGGCACTCTGACCGGTCCTGCGCCTTCTGAAGCCAGCGGATGCCCAATGTGTTCTTTAAGTCGTCAGTGCACCTGGTTGGGATAAGTCCTACGCTCCTTTTTTCGAGACTTTGCCTTTCATTTATCTCGTTTAGAAATGGAACTCTCTTGTCAATAAAATTGATGAACATATTTCCGCATCTCATCTATACTATAATAAAACTGTAGGACCACGTGTTCTGTACATTGAATATTTTTTAAAAATTTCGACTAAATGGCACTTACATATGGAGATAGAATTCAAAAATATTTTTTTAAGCTATTGTATAGCTTTTATCGCGGGCCTTGGGCGCGGGGACCGAATGCAGAAATTTCGTAACGAAAATTTATTACACCCTGCACACAGACATAGTTACTATGTCTATGCACCCACACATCGATAAATACCAGAACTTTTAACTGAGTTAACTAACTTTTACTTTATAACGGCTAAACCGATTTGGCTAATTTTAGTCTTGAAATATTCGTGGAAGTTCAGGGAAGGTTGCAGCGATGAGACAATATGAAAAATTGCGAGGTAAATACTAAAAAAATGAAAATTTTAATTTCCCATACAAATCTTACCTGTCAAACATTTGATTTTCGCCCCGTCGGTTCGGTGTTTTAAGAATAATTACATGTAGATCTGGATTAAATAAGGCGTTGGAATCGACAACATGTATTCATAATAGTCGAATTATCGCGTATTTAGATTTAAAACATACAAAATAATAACATGACATAAAATAATGACACTATATTAATGACTTGAGGGTGATAGAGACAGTGCCATACAGGCAAGACAAACTGTAAGGCACTGTCTCTGTCACCCACACGTCATTCACGCGCCAAAAGATCGTTGTAGGACTTAAATGTCAAATGTCAATTTTCTTTTTAAAAAGAATTATTTTGTCAACTGAAATAGTTCTTATGCTTTTGTTCAGAATATTTAAATCTTCTTTGCACAAATTAATGCATTATCCGTTTCTAATAAACTTTGATGTAACTTTTGATAACTAGGCAACTAAATGAAAACTGGTACACCACTTTCTTATCCCACTGTAAAACAGTGAATATCTGTACTCGTATAATTTGTGTACAAAGTGTTTTAAATATGAATAAACAAAGTGCATTTATTAATGAAGAAAGTCACGAAAAAATTGTGAAAGAAAATGAGTTATTACTCTATATACATTCATTTTATTATTATTATCACAAATGCAGTATTATTTTTTGTTTTGTTAATTTATATATAATGCTATGCAATAGCTTTACCGCGGCAGTCTCCGAGTGCCACACGTCTTTTTTTTATTTATTGTCTGTCTGTCTGTCTGACCGATCATCACGCGTAAACCACTGGACGGATTTCATTGAATCTTGGTAAAGTTATTACCTATATACTGGTGTCTATTACAGGGTACTTTTTTTCGAATAATATTAAGTTTCCCTAGGGAGAGGTTACTAAAGTTTGTATGGAAATTTTTTATAACGTTGTCCGATTTACTTTAAATTTGCAATAAAGGATTATGACTTAAATTAATAGAATACGTATTTCTCAGTTGTTCGATATTTAGTAGGGAAAAGAAAAAAAAAACGCAAATGAATGCGAAAATTTGTAATTTTTTAAGGTAACTTTCTGACTAAACTGAAAATGATTTTAACCCCATATTTAAAATTATTATAGCTAAATAAGTAATCTTCAATGTTAATTCAGTATTTTAAAAAATATCCAGCAAAGGGCGCAAAAAATGGGGATAAAGTTGGTACAATAATAGAGGTACAGTGTTTATTCGAGTTGACTTAAGTTTTGTCGTAGATAACTAGATGACGATAACTACTAACTATAAAGTATATAACTACATATATAACTACTACATAACAACTATAAAACTATAAACATTGCGAAGTCTCGTGGTATTTTGTTTATATGGTATATTTAAGTAAATTAAATCAAAAATTTTGGAAATCCTTTGAAATTTGAATTCATTCTAAACATAGTATTGATACTCTATTTCGCATCTTTCCTATTCCAACTAAAATTGTTTTTATATTCAGGATCTGTTCAATTAGTTTCGTTTCGTTAGATTGTTGTTAGTTAGGTTAGTAGGTTAAAGTTATACAAGTACTTACGTTGTTTCTTTTTTTCTTCTTGGTATAATTTTGTGATTCAAACTTCACAGTATTAACTAAAATATTATCTTATAGGTATATAAAATTCTCGTGTCACAATGTTAGTTACCTTACTCCTCCGAAACGGCTTTACAGATTTTTACCAAATTTTATATGCATATTCAGTAGGTCTGAGAATTGGCAACTATCTATTTTTCATACCCCTGAGTGATAAAGGTTGTTCATCCTTAACATTATTTGGCAAAACAACGTTTGCCGGGTCAGCTAGTATCATTTATAAAATCAATCCCATAAACCTATCCCATTGTTCGCCTCGAGCATTTTACTGCTACTTAAGGTTTTAACTAATCGATCAAGACTTGGTTGATAGACTGTATACATTTTGAAAATAGTAAATATCAGTTGTTCCTGAAAACATGAATCTAGGAATAAAATGTATGCCCTAGCGACTAAAACCTAACTTTAATTTATTATTATAACCATAAAGCTCTTTTAACTGGAAAGAATTGCCAAGTATCTCAATTATTCATTGTAAAAACCGTGTTTCGAAGCGCAATTTCATTTTGAGATTGACAGCAATGACTGCTTTGTTATCATTGCCAGATATATTTTCCATTTTCATTTTTGGAAGTTAAGGTAGGTAGGTAAGGGAAGGTAATATCTTAGTAACTTGTCTGACTTCGAACTAAAAGCTTGAGTCTGTATTATAAATTACAAAGAAATATCGACTTGCCTTTATATTCAAAACCAGTGAAGGTATAAGAAAAGTCATTCAGTTATGTTTCAATGTAAATTAATAAGTAAAATTGTCGTTAAGTACGAAAATATTCGATTTTTGATTACAAATATAAAAAACCGGCCAAATGCGAGTTGGACTCGCGTACGAAGGGTTCCGTACCATTATGTATAAAAATGCCAAAAAACTCTGGTCTGTTGTATAAAAGCCTCACTTAAATATTTGTTTTATTGTAGCCACATATTACGCCCAACGCCATCTCTTGGACCGAATGGTAACTAAACTTACGTCGAATGTATGGCCACCCACTTAAATATTTATTTTATTCTGTTTTTTAGTATTTGTTGTTGTAGCGGCAACAGAAATACATCATCTGTGAAAATTTCAACTGTGTAACTATTACGGTTCATGAGATACAGCCTGGTGACAGACGGACGGACGGACGGACGGACGGACAGCGAAGTCTCAGTAATAGGGTCCCGTTTTACCCTTTGGGTACGGAACCCTAAAAAGAGCTTATATATTTGGACATATTATTAAAAAAAATTGCCGATCTTATTCAAAAGTATACTATTCCCATTCGACGCTATAAGCGATTAGTCATGGCAATTTGGCTTAGTCGCCATCTCGCACGACAAAAACTTGCACGATCGTTTACAGCAAGCATTTTATCGATAAGTGCTGACACGCCGAAAGCCCATGAAACCGTAATTTTAGGCTTCCGTGTTGAAGGTCTTCGTGTCTGAAAATACTTTTTCATAAGCCTACACTTTTCCCTACTTTACGTCGATATACCACAGACTGCAAGGTTTACATTGATACGATAGATTCGTGGAAGTAAATTACCCACTACACTTTATCCGTAAAATAGCGGATCACTTGTTATCACAATTACATTGATATCTTAACGCATTGAGCTCGATATAATAATATTTAAGTATATCCATTAAAAGGATGAAGAATCAACTTGTTTTATTTCTTATTGATGTCACGGACATTTGTATCAGACTGTCCGTGACACGCGTATGACACGCGTATTTTAATTTTGATTAATAAAACAATAATAAGAAAAAAATATTTGACCTTCAATAATATAAATCTGGGTGACCTATTTATGAATACCTCAAAGAACCGCTGATAACTTATCTATAACAGAGAACCTTTACTACTTAATAGGTTCCTAAGTAGATAAGTAATTCCTAAAAAAGCTTACATATTATGTGGCCCGCAATTATAACATATTGAGTATTGATTGATTGGCCCTGTATCGTATACTTGAGTCGCCGAAATTACGCCTTCTAATAGTTCAATTTAACTTGTAAGCAAAATTTACTTCCTACGGCATTTTAAATTCTCGTCGTAAATCTAAATTGAACCTTAATCGCAGGAGCGGAAAGTTAGCATTTGTGTCGGTGCCCACCAAAAATAATTCCACATCGAACACGAACGGAGTATAGTTTGTAGCGGGTCAGCCTACAGACAGTCAAATGCTTGTTCTGTAATCACAGGATAATGGTGTGTTTTTTTGTATTGTCCATGGCATATTCGACACAGAAAAGCAAAAAACGGAAATCGGGGATGTTTATTTATTTATGAAGATTTAGCAATCTTGCAAAAATATCTAATTACAGGGTAAATGATAAGTTAAAATACATTATTTGCTTTACCTTAAAATCTATCCATCCATCCATCAGCTTTTCGATGTCCACAGTTGGACGTAGGCCTCCCCTGACTGGCGCCACTCTAACCGGTCCTGAGCCCTTTGAATCAAGCGGATGCCCGCCGTCTTCTTCAGGTCGTCATGCCACCTGGTCGGGGGGCTCCCTATGCTCCTTTTTCCATGACGCGGTCTCCATTCGAGGACCTTTCTTCCCCAACGGTTGTCGGTCCTCCAAACTATATGGTCGGCCCATTGCCACTTCAGCCGGCTAAACCAATCTGACCAGTGGGAATAACCCATTCTCTGGGCTATGTCCGTTAACTGTGTTCGTCGACGGTCGTTACCTTAAAGTTTTATGTACCTACATAATATTTGTAATTTAAAATACTGTCGCCGTCACATTGCACATGTCATAAGTTACCTTAATACCAAAAGGCCCAGACATTATCTCACTTCGCTCGCTTTATTTATAAGTAGACGCAATTATTTCCAATAGAATTAAAATATTACAGTAATAATGTTATAACATCATAGACTATAGGCCCATGTCAAAAATAGATGGGTCATACGAACCACCAGGTGATGTATATAGGGCGATATAAGAGCACAAAATAATAAGATTCAGCACTATGCCGTCACTTGTAAGCTGTCCAACTGAGTGCTGGTGAGAATTCATAAGTGCAGGTAGAGGGAGTACATTATGGTCATATGATTTTGTACGGCATTTTCACCATCGATAGATCCATTTAGTCATTTCAAGAAGAAAAAACAACTGTAGGCTCCAACAATAGGGGATGTAACTTTGTAGGAACATATAAGTGGGTATTTGTTTTGTGAGTTCATGAAAATTTTCATAATCCTTACTAATCCTTACTTCCTTACTAATATTATAAATGTGAAAGTGTGTTTGTTTGTTTGTTTGTTTGTTTGTTTGTTTGTTTGTTTGTGACGCTTTCACGTCGCAACAAAGCTATTATATGGTAAGGTTTATGTGTGTGGGGATAGTTAGGAGGGTGGAGAGTGACGTAGGCTACTTTTTACCGCGGAAAAACATCCCATTCCCATGGGAAGATCGATGTTTTGTTAGTTGCTAGATATTTATTTTCGGAGTTGTTAATAGATGGCGTTAATAAAATTCATTTGCAAGTTCTGAATTACGCTATCAAATACTACATGTAATTTACTTAAGTCAAATGTAATAGGCTACTTTAGCTCTGCCTCGAGAACTCCCCGCTCCGGCTGTATTCAGTGTACCGCCCGCCCGCTGGCACTATCCTGTTGGCCTTATGTCCGCAAGTTGCTGGACTCGCCGACACCGGTGGTGGGCGCGGGCGACTGGAACTGCAAGCATCCGGGGTGGAATAGCCTAGCTGCCAACAGAAGTGGAAGGCTACTTTTTGATGCCGCTGAACAGCACGGCTACACTGTCGAGGGTGTTGCACACCGTTACCGCGGCTCTGAATAAGAGAGAACGCGTGTGTGCAGTATTCCTCGACATGGAAAAGGCGTTCGACCGTGTTTGGCACGACGGCTTTCTCTACAAGATCTCACAGTCGTCGGCGCCCCGGAGTGCTGTTAAGGTGATCTCCAGTTTCCTCGAAAATAGAAGCTTCAGAGTAGTGGTTGAAGACGCCGAATCCACCGAGCGTCCGATCGCAGCCGGCGTCCCGCAAGGGAGTTGCCTATCCCCGGTCTGCTACGCCTGATACACTGACGACATTCCGGCGGCAGGGGGGCGTCGCTTGCCCTGTATGCCGATGACGTGGCGTACATCACCACGTCGCTGAATAGAACCCACGCCATCGTCAAGATGCAGCGTGCACTTGATGCCCTCCCCGAATAGCTCACCGCGTGGAGACTGTCGGTGAATGTCGGGAAGACGCAGGCCGTGAACATAGGAGGATACCTCAACAGGCGGGACCCTACTCTGGAGCTTCACGGACAAGATATCCAATGGGCCCCACAGGCCAAATACCTGGGGGCAAAATCTACGGAAGACTTTCGATGAAGCCACAGGTTACGAAAGCCGTCGCGAATTCCAGAAGCGCGATGGCAGAAACCAGTGCTCTCCTCGAGCCTCTCTCTCGGACTGAAGCTCGGGGTCGACAAGACCTACATCAGATCCCGCCTCACGTACGCGGCACCGGCGTGGTACGCGCTCGCCAGCGAACCGCAGCGCAAGAGGATGCGCGCGGTTCAGGCGATTGCGCTCCGCCGGCTGACTGGTGCGCCGAGGTACGTCAGGAACGCCGTCATCCAGAGGGACCTTTGAGTCGAGAGCTTGGACGACTTCATCGAGAGATTGGCACGCAACATGTTCGGGCGTGTCGACGCGTCGCGGTTCCCGCATCTGCAGGACCTGGTGCCGCTCCACACCCGTCCACCGGACCGCTGGGCCTTCCCGCGTGACTTGCTGGTTGCGCGGGACGGGGCTAGCACTGACTGATACTGGGGCTTCGTAAGTCGTCGCCCGGCGCTGATCGGCTCCTGCTGGGCTTCCCACCAGCGGGATTCACCCGGTAGGGCCTCGATCGCCTGGGCGGCGCGAAGATGAACCCCATCCCGTTTAAGACTCTGTGGCCTGTAAAAAGGCCACCACTCACCGGACTTGACCTATTGGTTAACCACAGATGGACAACCAAGGGCCTTAGGGCCCAACCCAAGGACCGGCCCGTTTTAACGGGCCGCGAGAGACACCCCCAAAGGGGAACTAACTGTCCCGAGGGCTCCACACACCTCAGACAGGGTGGAGTGAAGAGAGCGAGTGGTAAGCTACTTTTTAGCCTAAATTCCTACGGGAGCGAGACCTACGCGGCTGTTACCTACGGGTCCCGAAGCGAAGCGCGGGCGGTTCTCTAGTATTATCCTTACTAATATTATAAATGTGAAAGTGTGTTTGTTTGTTTGTTTGTTTGTGACGCTTTTACGTCGCAACAAAGCTATTATATGGTTAGGTTTATGTGTGTGGGGATAGTTAGGAGGGTGGAGAGTGACGTAGGCTACTTTTTACCGCGGAAAAACATCCCATTCCCATGGGAAGTTCGATGTTTTGTTAGTTGCTAGATATTCATTTTCGGAGTTGTTAATAGATGGCGGTAATAAAATTCATTTGCAAGTTCTGAATTACGCTGTCAAATACTACATGTAATTTACTTAAGTCATAGGCAAATGTAATAGGCTACTCCCCGCTCCGGCTGTATTCAGTTCAGTGTACCGCCCGCCCGCTGGCACTATCCTGTTGACTGATGTCCGCAAGTTGCTCAGCCAACAGGATAGTGCCAGCGGACCAGAGGGACCTTGGAGTCGAGAGCCTGAACGACTTCATCGAGAGATTGGCACGCAACATGTTCGGGCGTGTCGACGCGTCGCGGTTCCCGCATCTGCAGGACCTGGCGCCGCTCCACACCCGTCCACCGGACCGCTGGGCCTTCCCGCGCGACTTGCTGGTTGCGCGGGACGGGGCTAGCACTGACTGATACTGGGGCTTCGTAAGTCGTCGCCCGGCGCTGATCGGCTCCTGCTGGGCTTCCCACCAGCGGGATTCACCCGGTAGGGCCTCGATCGCCTGGGCGGCGCGAAGATGAACCCCATCCTGTTTAAGACTCTGTGGCCTGTAAAAAAGCCACCACTCAACGGACTTGACCTATTGGTTAATCACAGATGGACAACCAAGGGCCTTAGGGCCCAGCCCAAGAACCAGCCCGTTTTAACGGGCCGCGAGAGACACCCCCAAAGGGGAACTAACTGTCCCGAGGGCTCCACACACCTCAGACAGGGTGGAGTGAAGAGAGCGAGTAGTAGGCTACTTTTTAGCCTAAATTCCTACGGGAGCGGGACCTACGCGGCTGTTACCTACGGGTCCCGAAGCGAAGCGCGGGCGGTTCTCTAGTTTTGTACCTATTCCTAGAATTTGAATAGGAAAAACATTAGTAATATTTATTCAGTACTAGACGGCCCCTATTTCACTTCGGGAAACTTGTTGCCCCGCTCCTATTAGCCGTAGCGGGATGTTTTATGACCTTCCTCAATAAATGGACTATTCAAGATAAAAATATTTTTTTAAACAAAGAAACAAAGTTTTCAGCTTAATAATTAATATTAATAAGCATAGATTTAATGACTGAGGATGCATTCCACTAAGTGACCAAAATGCTCATAACTATTCTTTTTCCAGAGAAAAATAAATGTTGAGCATTTAATCGCTAAGCGGAACGCGCAGTATAATTCCCGAATCGAATGCATAAGTGTCCGAACTTCGAATTGAATCGTTTGGAAATTCGAACATTGTTTTATTATCTGTATCTTCTGTAGCATAATTTAATAACACTCGACGTCATATAACGCGCAGGTGGGGTTCACATATCTTACGTGGAAGCTACGACCGCGGCGTGTCGAAACTGTAATGTCTTCCCGGGATTGCGCGATGTAACCCGAAACGCTCCTCGCGTTACGCGGCCGCACCCGCGCAATAATCTTACACAAGCAGTTCTCAATACGATAACATCCTACCGTGGTATTGGCTCTTGTTTATCGTTAATGTCATATTACAGCACCTGTAATGCCTGTAATGCTCATGAACTTATGAGTATAAAATATTGTTTTCATCACACCTATTCGAAAAAGACGACTTGGTTCGGACTTACGGGGTTCCAAAGTTGCTGTTTTCTATTCAGCGGGCGGGAATGAATTTTCATACAACTTTTCCTGCCGACTAGATCTTTTCCGTCCTATTTTGAATTTAGAACATTTTAGTATTTTGCGCTAAAGAAATCGAACGCAAATATTGTTTGAATAAAGAATGTCTGGTACGACGCGAGGGCCCCGTCAGCTGAATAATAAAAAAAGAAATCAAATTAAGATTTCGTTTTCAAATTAAAATTAAGTTTTCGTGCATTTTTACGTATTATTTTCTATTATTTTCTATTATATATATTATTTTCTCATAGTGGGTGATGAAAAGTAGAGTGTATCACTCGGGTGCAAGTATATTTTTGGCTCGGGCGTCGTACTTTGAATCCCTCGCTACGTTCGGGATTCTACTAAAGAATCCCTCACTTCGCTCTGGATTCAAAAAACGCCCTCGCCGAAAAAATATTACTTTGCACCCTTGTCATACAATCTACTATTGTTAGCGATCGTGTCAATTTGTTGGTAAATATCGATACTATGAGTACCTATGATCGGGCATAATCTGGGATGATATCAAAATTCTGTGAACGACTACTTAATTTATTAATTATCAATTCAAATACTCTTTATTGTTCACCAGTTTTGCCCTTATTGCTAAGTATTATTGCTTTATTCAATTAATTAATGATCAATGATGCAATAAATAGGTAGATTGAGCGTCGCCCTACAATGAAGACAAAAAAAACACGGCAACAATATCAAGCATGTGTGCGTGCAGGCGAAGTTTTTCACGTTCGTCTAGTGTCTATGTTGCGTGATCAATGATACCAGTTACTAAAATTTTCCCATAAATCACACATTAAACTTAATTTATGGAGTGGTTATTTTCATGAATAAATAAAAAACCCTACTTAATTTAATTACAGTTGTTTATGTTAATGTTGTAATAAACCAGCTAAGTTAATTAAATTAATATTTTTTACGCAGTTTGTAGTTGGAAAGGAGACGGTCCAAAATTGTATGGAGTCTGGGCCTGGTTTTGTACCAGTGATAAAATAAAATAAAAAAGAAAAATAAACCATTTTTGACTAATCAAATCCACGAACTCGTCTATATTTCAGTGCAAAAATTATTTATTAACTCCACGTGACGCAATTATTCTACATAATGGCGGGCAGCAGACCAGAGGATTCATAATTTTTGACGTATGACGTTAGCTGTCAATATGCCTTCTCTATGCTTGAACAATGGCTCGAACTCAGAATGAAGGACGCCATCTTGCAAGTGTTGCAAGTAGTACCTACCGAATAACTCGAAATTAATTTTATTCTAGCAAGTCATTTATTGCGATTTGTGAATTTATTATATTTTTAATGAACTTTCTGTATTTTTTGGTATTTCATGGTTTAGTGTACAAGATCAGGCCCAAAATGGACCATCTCCTTTATTTATTGAAGTTTTTTTTAATGATATGCATGTAATTAACTTTCCAAGTAATTTTTTTATTAAATTAGATAGGTAACGTAAATAATTGGCTCTTCTTTAATTAAGTTACCACCTCAAATTAAGCTAAAAATTTGAGGGGGGGAGGGGGCTGACGCTCACATCTTCCCCCCACCATTTTTAAATCTAGGAAATGCATACTTTTTTTATTATAAAAAAATCAAGTTTCCAAAAATTATAAAGTGACTACCTCAAATTAAGCTGAAATTTTTTGGAGGAGAGGTTGGTGACTCCCCCAACTTTCCCCCCAAATTACTTTTTCGCTATTGTTAGTCCTGTTTGCCTGTTTGGCTGCATCTTCCGCAGCGCCGGAGATGTCACGATTCAAAATTAGGCCCAAAAATCAAATTAGATCTACTTAAGTTATTTATTTTTTATAATGTAGTTTAAAACACACACACACACACACACGTCCACACACACATATACATACACTTAAGACTTCGAGCGCTTACACATTAACCAATGAGACCACATAACCTTAAAATTTTTAGAGATTTAGAAAAATAATTTTAAAAAAGTAAGTACTTTGTGAGAGCAATATTTAGTTTGGGGGGACGAATGAGAGTGTAGAACCCGTCCTCCCTTCAAATTTTCACCTTAATCTGAGATGGTAACTTTACAATTTTAGAAAAGGAGATGGTCCATTTTGGGCCTGATCTTGTACACTAAACCATGAAAAACCAAAAAATACAGAAAGTTCATTAAAAATATAATAAATTCACAAATCGCAATAAATGACTTGCTAAAATAAAATTAATTTCGAGTTATTCGGTAGGTACTACTTGCAACACTTGCAAGATGGCGTCCTTCACTCTGAGTTCGAGCCATTGTTCAAGCATAGAGAAGGCATATTGACAGCTAACGTCATACGTCAAAAATTATGAATCCTCTGGTCTGCTGCCCGCCATTATGTAGAATAATTTCGTCACGTGGAGTTAATAAATATTTTTTGCAATGAAATAAAGATGAGTTCGTGGATTTGATTAGTCAAAAATGGTTTATTTTTCTTTTTTATCTTATTTTATCACTGGTACAAAACCAGGCCCAGACTGCATACAATTTTGGATCGTCTCCTTTTCACATTACTCTTGTACCTTTAAAAGTGGTTTATTCGACCCAATGCAAAAATAATCATTAAATTGGCTCATAAACATACGAATATTAATGTTATATTATTATAAATAAACACAAACGTATTGGTAAACACCACCTTTCTTTAATCGATTTATAAAAGTACATGAACTAAATAATATACACGTAACCATAAACCAATTTATATACCCACAAAAATGATGTTAAGTCGGGAGCATAAAAATAGAAACTAGCAACACTGACAAAAAAATGACGTAATTTGGTTACAATAAAAATCAAAATTGAAATTTAATTAAAAATATGTTTATTGGTTACTTGCCTATGATATGTGATGTTTTTTGAGCTTTTTACCCTTCCTTTATAATTCCGGCACAGTTTAATAGCACATTTCGTCATGTTATCCCTCTTATTTGTTTATTTAAATTGCGCGCGTAATACGTAGTGACACGAAAGCGGCGCGATCGGCACTAATTGGCGGGAAAGTACTTCTGCGCCAATAGTTGGCGCAGCTTTTTTGACAGGTCTTCGCGGATTCGATTATCCATCTAGATACTTATACATCAATGTTAATGATTAAACTCATTAAACCCAATATCTGTGTTGTCAAGATGAAAGGTCTGCGAACACTAAGGTGAGGCTATGCTATCGAAAACTTTAATTTTACCGAGAGAATTGTAAAAATGAGTTAATAATTTTCCTATCATTAAGCTTATTTGGCAGGTACTCGTACATAAAACATTTTGCACATAGCTATAGGTAAAAATTCTTAATGTTTAATATCGTTAACACAATAACAATGTTTTTCGACAAAAATAACATATCTATGTTATTCGGCTTTTAAAGATTACAAAATCACAAAATAAGAGAATTAAATACAAAACCATTTATTAATATTATTCGAAACTTAAATTTTCAAGCACAAAATGAATGGCGTTGAATTCGTGCGTGCATCTCAGGTCAACGACCTGTTTAGAGGGAAGTGAGTGTTAGGCGCGACGCGACCAATCGCTAAAGAGCCTTGCGTAAGCGCCTGTGCTCCCGCCCTCCTTAGGGATGTACTCATAAGTTCATTGCATTCGAAATTGCAACCACTTTGTTAGCCTACACAGCGATGTAAAAAATCACATATATTTAATATATGCTGCATTAATAAAACAAGTTAAATTAGGTTCCTTTTGCGTTGTAATTTAAACGAAACCTAACCGAATTTATCGTATTTAAATAATTCTATTAACTAAGCATCAAGAATAAATAATACGCCCACATACACGTACACTTACTTTGTACCATAATAGTAGAGTAAAAACAGCCCTTTTATTGACCTAAGCTCAAGCTAAGCGAGAGATGCTGATGAAATATTTATCTAGTCGTATTGTCGATTAAAATCTTTTAAAATGAAGCTTCTAGACGCTCCCTAACTCCTAATGCGTACAGTTCGTAATACAGATTAAAATGACCTATGACGTCAAATCGAAGGAACGACGCAAATATTATAGGCGATAACCTACTTTTTAGAATATGATCTAAAACACTGTCGCTGTGATATTAAGTAGATTAAGTTCCCCAGCCATCCATAAGATATTCCATTCTACGGTGAAATGGTATGTCATAATAAAAATTACATTATATGATGGGCTCTATGATAACATTCAAGATAAATACACCCTGCCTGTTTAAACGTTGTTCTACCGCTTACATTCAGACTTTGGCTGATTACTACCAATATTTATAAGTAATAAAAAAATAATAAACGATCATAACAAAGTTAGGCCAGCTAGTTACTATGTCTGTGGTTGTACCTATTTAAATAGATAGTATACCTAGTAAATTATTCAAATATTATTTTCATTTAATAACATTTACACTTGATATAGTAGTAGGTACCTTTATAGTCTTAAATGGAAAAGCGGACTCGCTTACTAAAAGCTTATTCTGTTGCGACTTGCTCATTAATCATTCATCGATGTTGAACATTATACCCGGCGCGAACACTAACCCGGATAAGATATTCCAGACTGTTAAATGGTAAGTTACGAGTTAAAACCCTTCGTCTAGCTCTAGAGTCTAGACGAAAGGGATGTTCCCGTTTCACGAAGCGTCGGATATTCCGATATAAATTAGGAATGGGGAATCACGTCGTGCAATTCCAGTGCACTTACATGCAAGCTTTTGTTGTCTGCTTTACATAATGTAATAATAATAAGGTTATTGACTCGTCTTAAAATAAATGAATCATTCATGAATATGCTTTTGTAATGACTCTACAGGAAAGCTCGCGTAACAGTTATGAGGAACTGTATTAAAATAGTAAAGTTGTAGTAGGAGGGAACCTACGCCGTATTTAAATTGTTCAAATCCGAATCTATAAACAATATTTAATTTATATTGATTACATTTATCAAAACCAAAAAAGATATAAGTAATATTTACTTTTATTAAAATTGTATAGTTTTTAAAGTCACAGTTACATATTATTCACAACAACTAATATTATTTGTATGCTGAATTTATTAAATGACGTCTCAATTTTTATCATATCATAAACATCGTTGTTATTTAGTGAATACAATGATTATTTTAATAATTGAATGCTGATACGTTATGCAACGTGTCTTTAACCGCATCATTTCAATCATTAACAACAGCCTAGGGGGCACCTTACAGATAAAAATTATTCGATATTTTACGCCCGGTCACCTTGCTGTTGATAAAGCGATAGAGATAGATCATATCCACGGCAATAAGACGAATTCACGAGACAAAGACAACAACCTGGAGATCTTACTTGCAAATTTTGACATTGAGACATTGAATGACATTTCGATACTAAAATCGATATTCGCCGATTTTTGGGCTACACGAATTAAATGTGCTGGTATTTAATAGATCATCAAATATGCAGTTTTTATATATTTAGTCTGTCTTAAATATCGCCAGGTGTCATTTAGCCTTTACTTTGTAAGGCATTTCTGTTTTCATATTATAATATCTTAACATATTATAAAACAGTCGCCCCGCCGCAATTGTCTGTCAGCCTGTTCGCGATAAATTCCAAAACTACTAAACTTGTACGGTTTTCACTAATAATTTGGGAACGTGGATTCATGAAGAATTTTTAAATCTACTTATAATTTATTGGGTTTCCTGTCAATTTAAGTCTTTTAATCCTGTAATCATTTATTTTAATTCATTCCTTTAATCAAAACTGCTGCCTTTGAGATGAAACAAAACGATACGGTATCCGGTTCATATTAGTTAAATGAATTAGATACATAATGTATTTAGGTAACGTCTGCACATGCGAATGAGGATCGTTTTATTACGTTAATTAATACTTTATTTTCTTAACTGACTTCAAAAAGGCGAGGTTATCTTCTAAAACAGCAATCCTAGCATATTGCTGATAGTGATAAGCAAAGATAATTAAATCGTCTTGCAGGATTTCGCGGAGGACAAATGACTTCTCAGAGAATGCAGTGAAAATTAAGGTCCTTGTCTACCGAGAGGCAAATAACGTAGCTCACAGGATTACAAGGATTCAAAGTGCAAAGTCCTGCCGACATTATGATATGAATATATGTTATCAAATGTAACTTATCACCAGATGAACTGTCTTCGAGTTAACTTGCTTCAAAATCCAGATGCTTTGACACAAACTACCGTGTTTTGGGAGAAATCCAAACGGAGAACACGATGTTCTTTTGCATATTTTATTCCCATAATGTGCTGAAATATCTTACTTAGCCTTTCAGCTAGATGTTGTCTTGGGTCTAGCGTTTGTCTAGCGTCTAGCGACTTTCGTCTGGTGAACAATTATTGTAGAAATACTACATTACAACAAAATTAAGTTTTGCGGAATTCAGTGATCAATCAAGGGGACCGGAAAGTGCTTAGTTCTATAATATAACTGTTAAGGATTATCGTTAACAATAAATGGATGTTCCTCTTATTTATTGGCCGACAATGCATCGGTAATGTCTTTGGAGTAGCGGGATATCGTGGACGGTGACTATTAATCATAAATTGGCCTCTCTGCTCAGATCTGGGCTATCTGTATAAAAAAGTAATAAAATTTCCCCAGATAACAACTAAATGTATGTTTAATAACGTCTGTGGTTTTGCTTGTGTAGTAAAATTCCGCAAATATATACCTACCTTAGTTTGGAATCAAACGTAGTGAGTACTATGCTTTATCAATAACGTAATTTTCCAACTTTGCGAGATTGTTTATTTAATTACTTATTTAATTATCTGAGAACTGAATGGACCGAGTTATCTCTGTGTAATATTCATATACAAAAACATGATGTAATATTATATCACTGAAGAGTCTACAGAAGTGAAAGAAATAGTTTCGTAATCTTTATACGAATTAGGTATTTCCCTGCTTACGTGTATTTGTGTATAGCACAGCCGAAAGGAAAATACCTATGACGTGTATTGTGAAAGGTTTTATTGGAGAAATCAAGATCTTTGAAGCTTCTTAAGTTAAGCAACACTGTAGAGAGTGATATATGCCATGTCATAGTGGTCACTTTAAGCTACGAACTGGCTACGATCACTAAAAATATTCGTGAGAAACATTGAAGTACTGTACTTTAGTACATAGTATCCATAATTAAACCACGTTTTACAAAAATATGGAATGACTTCCAGACCATTTATGGTTTTTAATTACAGATGCCCTAAAATACCTAATGCATGAAATCAAATGCAAGCCATATTTCCAGAACTGTTCAACGTATGTTTAACATAAAAATAAGAGCCCCAGCACTCGGCGTATTTTAAAACGTGCAGACGACGCGCGTTCCCGAACGCAAGTCGTCTGCGCTGTAGACGCTTAAAGGGCCAGAGATCTGCGCGTATACGCAGTAGCCGCGCGTTTCCTGATATCTCCGTGTGTCGAGCTCGAGGTTACAAGGTTGCGTTCGAAACGCGTTTGAATTGCGTATACGCGCGTCCTTAGCGCGTTTTTAAATGCGCCGTGTGCTTGGGCTCTAATTACAGCCCTTTGTACGACTATGAAACGAGTTTCGAGATGTACCTACGACTATGATTCGCGTTTTTACCGCGTTAACCGCCCGTTCGCATCTACAAAAACGCAAAAATAAGCGTCTACGGCGCAGACGACTTGCGTTCCTGAACGCGCGTCGTCGGCGCTTTAAAAATACGCTGTGTGCTGGGGATCTAAGACACTTAAAAATAAAAAGACGAGTGGCACTCGGAGACTGCCGCGGTAAAGCTATTGCATAGCATTATATCATTAAATTATATATTATTAAATTAACAAAACAAAAAATAATACTGCATTTGTGATAATAATAATAAAATGAATGTATATAGAGTAATAACTCATTTTCTTTCACAATTTTTTCGTGACTTTCTTCATTAATAAATGCACTTTGTTTATTCATATTTAAAACACTTTGTACACAAATTATACGAGTACAGATATTCACTGTTTTACAGTGGGCCAAGAAAGTGGTGTACCAGTTTTCATTTAGTTGCCTAGTTATCAAAAGTTACATCAAAGTTTATGCATTAATTTGTGCAAAGAAGATTTAAATATTCTGAACAAAAGCATAAGAACTATTTCAGTTGACAAAATAATTATTTTTAAAAAGAAAATTGACATTTGACATTTAAGTCCTATGCCGCCTCTACACATAGGCCAGCGCAATCGCCAACGCGCTGGCGGTGCGCCTGCCAACGTGCTTGTGAGTTAATCCACACATTGGAAGGTCGTTCAGTATGCTTTGGTTCGGGCCAATGTGCGGACGGATCAATAAATGGATGTTGAGTTGGTAACAGCTGCAGCTGTATATTTATTCACAGCTTATAATTACTACGTAAAAGTGTACAAGAAAAGAGTGATACTTTCATATTTATAATATTAAAATAATAATAAAGTACGATGCTCTTACTTTGAAGTAAAATATCGTAAGGAAAACGGAATGTCCAAGAACCTTATTTATTTAGCATTTTTAATACTTACAACATTTTTATTTTTATGGTACTTATTTTTTGGATTCCACAGGCAATTTTCACTCTGATAGAGCTCAATAAATTTAAAAGTTTCATCATTACTCATATTATACGCCATTTTGTTACGTTAGGTGTTAATACGCCGCAAGAAGAAAATATGCACTCTTGATCGCTGCTCCGGGCAAACTGATCGCGCGGCCAATGTGTGGATGGTGCGCCAAGCTTGCGACAAGTGTTCTTTGATGATACCGACACCGCGCGGCAAGCTCGCAAGCGCGCCGGCCAACGTTCAAATGCCTACCGCCAACGTTCCAACGCCCGTTCTACACATTGGGAGCCAACGCACTTGCCAACGTGTTGGCCCTATGTGTAGAGGCAGCACTACAACGATCTTTTGGCGCGTGAATGACGTGTGGGTGACAGAGACAGTGCCTTACAGTTTGCCTTGCCTGTATGGCACTGTCTCTATCACCCTCAAGTCATTAATATAGTGTCATTATTTTATGTCATGTTATTATTTTGTATGTTTTAAATCTAAATACGCGATAATTCGACTATTATGAATACATGTTGTCGATTCCAACGCCTTATTTAATCCAGATCTACATGTAATTATTCTTAAAACACCGAACCGACGACGGGGCGAAAATCAAATGTTTGACAGGTAAGATTTGTATGGGAAATTAAAATTTTCATTTTTTTAGTATTTTCCTCGCAATTTTTCATATTTTCTCATCGCTGCAACCTTCCCTGAACTTCCACGAATATTTCAAGACTAAAATTAGCCAAATCGGTTTAGCCGTTATAAAGAAAAAGTTAGTTAACTCAGTTAAAAGTTCTGGTATTTATCGATGTGTGGGTGCATATACATAGTAACTATGTCTGTGTGTAGGGTGTAATAAATTTTCGTTACGAAATTTTTGCATTCGGTCCCCGCGCCCAAGGCCCGCGATAAAAGCTATACAATAGCTTAATAAAATTTTAATAAAGTGCGAGATAACTATATTAACTACTAGTAAACACGCCCTCGCTTCGCTTCGGGGAACCAGTCCCTTCAAAAATGCCTATAAATTTTAACAAATTATGTTATTATGATGTCTAAGCTATATTACTGCAAAGTTTCATGAAAATCCGTTTAGTAGTTTTTGCGTGAAAGAGTAACAAACCCACTGACACACATACTCACTCACATCCTTACAAACTTTCGCATTTATAATATTAGTAGGAAAGTAGGATAGTAGGATTACACTGTTACGGAGTGTCCTATGACAGCGACGAATACGACGCGACGCTACGCAACACGATGCGATTCTACACGCGACAATGGCAACGTCGCGTGTTGTCGCAGACTGTCACATAGGACGCAAGTAGAGATACCGTAGATTTGATCGCGTTCGTCGCGTTCGCAACGTGGCGTCGCGTCGTTTTCGTCGCTCACGTAGGACACCGCCATAGAATGATAATACAATGGCCTAATAATTAACAATAATTCACCACTGAAATCGCTAAAAAACTACACATTGTTCTCTATTAAGTATACATGCAGGTATCATATTTACCACAGGATATGATTCAAGCCGGTTTGTTTTACGCAACGGAGGGATTACCTAAACCCAACAGTGACGCAATGAATCATTGATCGAATGGGCATCGACCAAATGACTCAAAATGTAATGCGACCGAAGGTTGTTGACACAAAGCGCACATTTTCAATAAACATTTGTTATGTAACGTTACCACAAATCACACTCTGCGTAATTCTCAGCGTTTTCCTTACTACCACTTTGGGTTCAATAACCTGTATTATATAAATCATTTGCCTAATATTCTTATTATTGTATCGTGGATTGTGATAGTACATAACAAAGATAAGATACGTAGTAGATGTTTAAATTGCGTATTAATAATATTTTAAGCCTCTAGTTACCAAAAACAAGAGCAGGGCAATTAACTGACAATACTGTAATTAATCACATAAATTCTCACTGTGACACTGTTATGTCACGCTTATTACTTATTACGTAACTTTATGAAACATTCCTTGGAGGACATTGTTGTTATCAACATAGGTATTTCAGTCAACTATGAGCAAAAGAGCAACCTGATAGTTTAAGGTAACCGTCCTCTATAGACTAATGCTTTACTAACATGTCGCTTAAGCAAGATAAGTGAAGGAAATTAAATCATCATAATTACACAGGAAATAATAAAAACGACAATAAAAATCTCAATTCTGAGCTTGGAATAAGATCTCTAAAGACCCGGATTCATATAGTACGGTATTATAGCGTAGGTGCCTTACCCCACTGAGCACTGAGCTCTACCAAAATTAACACACTATAACAATGGTAACTTTACTGTATTGTACCGTCACTTAGCCTTCCGCACCTAGCATACCCTATCCTACCCTACTTAACAGGCGCTCATTGTTTTTCCCTCGCGGTTTAAGTAAATCAAACTACAATACTTGTACAATACTTCATTCAGATATGCGGTATTGTTAATATCAAAAGTAGTAGAAAATGCCTTTAGGTACGAATATTTGCCGCTGAATAAATATTCGCTTTACTTCGATAAAATAGGATTTTAAAATAGGTGAATGAGACATAAAAATCAAAGTTCCCACGATTCCTAGTTTTATATTGCACAATAGATAGGTGACTAATCTGTCTGGCATGATCGTTAAATTATAATGAAATGCTTAAAAATCATATTCGAAAAAGATTTAGGATGCAAACATGCCAAGAAAAAACTTTGAAGCTAGTTAATATCTAGGAAGGTATTACTTTGATGTATGTTTATTAATTTGTTTATGCTGCTCTAGTGTGGATTGGTTGAGACATTTTTGGCCTATCCAGGCGTGAGAAGTTATTATGTCGCCTGAAAGCCGCCGACATGTCCAAATGACTGCAGTCTAACAAAGGAGTCTTCGGATTTACATGTCTTGAAGCATTTATGCGCATAAATGCTCAAGGCATTGTTTTAAGTAGTAGTTACTCAACCTAATATTGAACGTGCCTGTACTTTTGATCGACCATTTAATATCGAGACGGGTCGTCCTATAAGCCCTATCTCAGATGTTAAACAGAAAAAGGGAAATTACAACCGATGCGGGTATTTAATGCATATTTTTTTACTCAAGGTCTTTTTAAAGCCTTAAAGGCTGATGTGAAAAGACAGCCGCCAGATGGAAAGGGATCTTCGATAGTAATAGAAGCAAATTGAAAAGAACAAGCTACCTGAGGGTACGATAACTTAGATGGTAAAAGAATAGACCCTATTGGCATTAGCAATACCAGATTAGTCACCAATAAAACGCGACCCTAAAGTCGCCTTCCCACCAGAGTGCGATGTTCCTAAAGATGCGTTTGAGATCTACCAATCACATACATTGGTCCGCCTAGAAACCCTCTATAAGGGCTGAATATGATTGGTGGATGCCAAACGCATCCTTAGCAACTTAACGGTGCTTTTCAACCAGAGTTGAACTATACAACTCTGGTTGAAAAGCACCCTAAGAGGAACACCATCTTTTTAAATAGAATAGTACATTACGATACGGTGCGATAAGTTGGCCATTTTTAACGGCGTGAAGTTAGCGCACGAGCGAATCGAGTGCGATATACGCCGTTAAAAATGCAACTTTACGAACGAGTATCGTATATTATTTTATAGCACGAGTGACATAAACCCGCTTAATTGTAGTTATAATAAATAATAGTTATGATTTGATGCTTTAATTTCATATAGATACTTATATTGCTAGTTACACTTTCTAAGTTGCGATAAAGTTTTTGTAATTTTATTGTGCGAAAGAGAATTACAAAGATTTCGAAACATGAAGAGACAGATAAAAAATACGATGAAGCCTCCGGAAAGGAATTATTACGAATTTATTAATGTTTTAATTAAGTTTTCTACAACATAAAACTGTATTTAGGAAAATCGCTAACCTATCAGAATTCTTGACTAACAAGCTTAACGCACTGTTTAAATCACTGAACCAACAATTTGAGAAGAGAAGACTGTAAGAAACATTTTTTACTGATTTTACCAAACAGTGTACTTTACTATCTATGTATAGATACTTATACTTTGTTATGTAGGTAGTTTATTTTTTGTTCAATCATATTTTCCCAATAAAGATATGATAAAGTAACAGTTTTCACCAACAATTTTTATAATCTGTGGTGCAGGTTTGCATCACTCAATGTCATAAAGTACCCTCACCTCATGTACATGTATTTTTTAATTTGTACCCGCGCAATAGGCAATAATTTATTTTTGAATGGTGTGAAGTTAGCGTCATTTGCCATGTAATAAGGAGCTACTTACGCCACGGATAACCGTGGCATAAGTGCGGGCTTAAGTCACGCTGTGCTATAAAAAAAACTGGCCAAGTGCGAGTCGGCCTCGCGCACGAAGGGTTCCATTATCTATAAAAACGCTCAAAAAAATCTGGTCTGATGTATGAAAGCCTCATTTAAATATTTAATTGTTCTATTGTAGCCACATATTACCCACAACGCCATCTCTTGGACCGAAAGGTAACTAAACTCGCTGACGCGTCGATTGTATGGGTGGCCACTTAAATATTTATTTTATTCTATTTTTTAGTATTTGTTGTTTTAGCGGCAACAGAAATACATCATGTGAAATTTTCAACTGTGTAACTATTACGGTTCATGAGATACAGCCTGGTGACAGACGGACGGACGGACGGACGGACAGCGAAGTCTCAGTAATAGGGTCCCGTTTTACCCTTTGGGTACGGAACCCTAAAAATATAAAATCAAAAAGGAGCTTAAGCTGTCGCTTTATGTATAACTATATGTTCTATGTATAACTATTAATAGCTAATTGAATCCATGTACTCTTAAGATACTTTAAGCTGGATTAGTCATTTCAATCGCTTTGAATCGCTATGAATATATCAAAAATATAACTAGGAGCATTCTTTACGAGTGACGAGTATTATGTGAGCAATTAGGAAGTGCAAGGAAGGCAGGTAGGTAGCCGCTAGACCGGTGATGGCCATTAAAGAGATCTATTTCGAGAGGCGGATGGCGGTAGTGACAATTGATACTCGGCAGTAAAGAGGTCACAGAGTTCATGGTCAGTGCTTGATCATCGGTATCACACGTGTTTATTCATAAAATATTTAAATATATTTGTATGAACGTAGGTACGTCAGCGTAGCCACTCTCGTACATTATCATAATTAAATTCGTAGTAGGAATATTACTCATGGCCGCCACTATAATTATATTATCAATATTGGAATCAACATCGCTGGCGAAGATCATTTTTATGTTTGATTATTTTAATTTTTTCTCTGTGAGTTATAAGTAGGTACCTACTACACTAGGTACTGCCCAGCGGTTTGACTGCGTAGCTGGCGTTGATTATTTATTAGCTCGAATGGATCATGATTAAATCCTATTCTTTTAAAATAGTTACATATTTAAAATTATTCATCACTTGCCTTGAATGAAAATTAAGAACCGTCGAAAGCGAGTTCTCATTGCAGATGGTTCCTGATGATGAACCTCGGAACGGTTCAAAACGAAGTAGTCGGGCGAATCCGACAAAATTAAGCGTGAGATAAGCGATAGATAGATACGTAAAATAAATCAAACACACGACCTTAAATTGTTTCTTAGTCCAAGCCGGGACACAGTCTGTATCCATTAGTTAATACAAATTATTCCCACGATAATATATTTCACAATATGTCTTTATCTACTGGTCGTATTTAAATAATTAAACGGCAAAGTGGGTGTTAGACTACGCATAGTGAAGGGTTCCGAAGTCGTGATGAGTAATGTGATGAATATTTCATCAACGGCAACACTAAGTTTGTGTTTCATAGAACAATATTTTGAGACGCAAATACTTTTTAAAATTCAAATTCACAGTTTTATTTATTTATTATTTAGTTACCTACTCACTTTCATAAATCATCCCATAAAAGCTGCTTTAGGTCTGAACTGAACTGAATAAAAATTAATTGCAAAGGATTGGGAGGGGAACCAACAGGATTCACAAATCCTGATGGACCCCATATAACAGAAGGGGAAACACTAGTACTTATAAGTCCTCATGGACCCACTAGTGGAACTGAACAGGGGAACCAAGTTTAGGTCTATTGGTTCCCCTGTTCAGTTCCACTAGTGGGTCCATAAGTTGCGGTATAAGAATATCTCATTAAAATTAGTAATCGTAGCAAATATTTTTTGTATACGAGTAGTATTTATACTATTAATGAGTTGTTGGATAACTGCGTTAACCCTTCATTGTTTTTACCACACAATATAAGCCCAGTTTAAATAATTACTTTAGTTTAGCTGTGATGACGATCATTAACCTAATCGTGAGTAGGAGTAGTGAGGACCACTATACACTACTCACTCCTAAAGTCTGAATTTTCTTTACCACTAGACAATCTAACGAGTAAGTACCTACCTAATCTAAAGTAATCAAAAGTAAAGTATCTAACAAAGTAGGTAATCTATAAAGAAATTTCAGAGTTTAGGGGTTAGTTTTACGAGCTTACCTAGATATCTACACACCTATGACACAAAACTGTAACCTTATAAGAAAAGTGAAGTTACCAAAGAAAAAAATATAGATAAGCACTCTTAAGTCGAACAAAATGTTTTTTTTTATTTAACTGCACTTTAAAAGCTATATGAATTAATGCTCCCAAAGAGTTTAAGTATATTTTGTTTATTTGAACCACATGGTAATCTCAGAGACTTCTGAATCTCCGAAATAGTAAAATTATATTTGTGATGAATTGTAAATTTATCAAAGAGGGCTTTAGACTAAGTATATTAAATCACGCTACAACCAGAAGAAACGCAGCTTTAATGAGAAATGATGCAAAAAACGAATAACATTTAATATTTGTAAACGAAAAGAACAACATCTCACAACAAGTTGTTGAAAAACCCGTATTACACCAGCCCTGAGTAAAAAGGATGGTTTTATATTAATATTGTTCATAACAGTTCGTCTGCGGAGCCCTAAAGCGCAATTACATTAAATACCTACTTAAATAAGTATATCACAATCACATTAAGTATTTGATAGTCACAATGGTATGTTCAGACAGTATGGCATTCGCACGCTCTTATTTAATTCCTTCGGTGTCAGCACTACTTGGGCACGTCTGCGAAACGATAACAATATAACTCATGATAAGTTATATGTTCCAAGAACATCGGTAATCGGAATTTCATTCATCAACTTAGTTCAATTTCTTAGATATTAGCCATTATTACCAATGACTTGTGTCGAATATTTAACGATAATACTGGCCATTAATGGTCCTTTTCTGAGCAGGGTTTTCTCCTTAGGTACCTATTATTGTCTATAACATAATCCACCATGCTGCACCATTGCGGATTATTGGAGGAGATAGTGGACGTAGCTCCACGACGACGATAAACCAGGACCGGCGTCTTTACAAGCCCTCCGAAGCATATCGACGGTTAAGAACCAATACCGCCTATCTTCACTTTTGACCATTTTTAGGTTTTTATGTACATAGTGTTAAAGTCCATTTTTACGTCGTGTAGTAAAAACAGCCATATCAAAATCAGGATAGAAAAGAAGTTATGAAACAGTGCAAATATCGCCTAAGTTACTTGACGTGTTTAATTTCTGGCAATACCGCCTATCTACATGCACGCGTGTTTACCCTTCCATTGCATGCAGCGAAGTAAGCTGTTTTGTTGAGTGTGATACAAATAAGGCGCGAAAGAGAGGGGTTGCGTGTCTGGTGCGGAGATCGGGGACGCAATTTCGTTTCTATTCAACTTCATTGCAGTTACGGACACGTCTAAAATAGTCGCTTTTTTGTAATTTGTAATGTTTGAATGGTTTTTGAGTGAAAACTTAAGGAAATCACAATTAAGAAGTAAGTAACAACACAGTATTTAACATAATTTAATAATGAAACAAGTTTTTACCCATAGCTACTCATTTGTTATAAAATAATGTAGATAGCTGTTATTGAAACAGAAATCATTTCACATCATAGGAGTACCTCATGTAGATAGCTGATATTGATAGTTTCCTTTTATCAATTATTAGGCGGAAACTTAAGTTTTAACAATGAAATTATGTGATAGTACAGAGCATTATCCGTGTAAAGAGCGGACTATTTTATAATACTTAACGACTTTTATTATAATGTGACAGCCCTGGCTTACCACCTCGCTAAACAATAGACAATAGGGGCCATAAACATGACATGCTAACAATAGAACAATAGCGCGCTTGCCCGTCTCGAAAGTACGCACGACGCTTCGACCATTACGGCAATAGTCATACGGGCGAAAGTCGGTTGCAAGGAACGTACTCGAACTTTGTTCGACGCGGGTCCGGACTTAGCGAGAAAGTTCTGGATTGGCGTGAGTGGTATAAAAAGGGGCGATCGTTTGATATGGCCTCCTTATTAGAAGCCATACAACGGAGCCAGCGCGAAGCAATGAAGAGCCTGGAAAGTAAATTGGAGAGCCAGCGCGAAGCTGTGGAAGCCATACAGCGGAGCCTGCACGAAGAGATGAAGAGCCACCGCAAAACCATGGAGGCAATCGACGCAAAGCTGGATGGTTTCCAGGGAGATTTGAACGTCGTGAAGGAGGACCTGGAATTGGTAAAAGTGCGTACATCCGAGCACGACCAAGCCCTCAAAAGCCATGACGCGTCAATCAACAGCCTCTGTGCGTCAATGAACTCCTACGAAACTAGGCTCGGAGATTTGGACAACAAGCTGCAGAAAATAAAGGTTTTGGGCACGGCGGCAACTAGTTCAGGCCCTGGGGCCCCGAAATTTAAGGTCCCAAGTTTCGACGGCACGACCTCGTGGACAGCGTTCAGGCACCAGTTCGAGGTAGTTGCAAATGGGAATGGCTGGGAAGACGAGCACTCATTGGCAGCACTTACCTTAGCTCTTCGAGGGGAGGCACTGCTGGTCCTTGAGAACCTGCCCGCCGAGCGACGCACCTTGGAGTCGCTATTTAAGGCCCTGGAAGCTCGATACGGGGAAAAGCATCTCGAGCACGTGTACCGCGCGCAACTTAAAGACCGAGTACAGAAGTCGAGTGAAGGACTGCAGCAATGGGCTACGGAGATCGAGCGCCTCGTACGTCGAGCCTATGCTTCGAGTTCCACACCGGTAGAAGACAAAGTATTAGAGGCGTTCGTCAGCGGAATACGGGATCCCGAAGTGAGAGCAACGGTGCGCTTGGGTCATCACGCCACATTGGAAGCAGCTTTAGCGCATGCCCTTGAAGTTGAAGCGGTACGAAGTGACTGTAAAGGTTATAAGGTGCGCGAAGTCGTAGCGACGATTCAACCTCATTCTGGGCCTATCTGCTAGTCTGCTACGGATGCGGTGAACGAGGTCATATTAGGCTTAGCTGCCGGACACGGAAACAACCGAAATCGGTGTGGAGGGCTATGCAAGTGCAAGAGCTAGAAGCCGCCGCCGCCGCTAAGAAGACTGCCAAGCTTCCTACGAAGACCTCAACGGCTACCCAAGTTGACACCCAGGAGCTGCTAAAATTAAAAGGCGACAGCGCCACGGGACGGGCAGCGGCTGGACTTCATCGAGCCCCTACTGTTATAGTGTCACAAGCTTGTGACGGGAACAGCCTGGTAGCTACTGGTGAGATAAATGGCATACCTTGTCGATTTACTATTGACACAGGAGCATCGAAATCCATCGTTCGACCGGAATTACTCAAGCGGACTATCATGTGGGAAAATGGACGACCATCATGCAATCTGCAGACAGCGACAGGCCAGCCAGTGACCGTCCTAGGAGTTACGGTAGCAAGACTGAAACTCGGAATTTTCTATTTCTAGAAGTTTTTAATAAATTATGAATAGCTAAACTGATTAAAGTCATTTAAACGTGATTATCAATTATTGTTTTATTTATAAATATCTCCTATCTAACATCATCTACGCAAATATTTAAACCAACACCTCCTATCTACAGTATTTCTGAAACGGCCTCAGCTTTAATAAAATACATTTAAACATCTGTTTTCCAAAGTCTATGTCATATTTATTCAATTAATAATAAAAAAACTAGTAGTGTGAAAAATAAATTAAACGTTTTTTTCACCTCCTGTAAAATCACGATATTGTAGATAGAGGATATTGGTTCTTAACCGTCGATATGTAGAAGCACTCAAGAAATTTTGCCACTGATATGCAGAGTCCCTCACAATATTGCCCGTCATCTAAGTAACTGATAATCGTTATGCACATAAATTATGTAACATTGAGCAAGCGATGTTCTAGATTTTAAGTAAATGTACTTAATAGTAAAAAGTGATCTTACCTAATTGATTTATTAAAATTATTGTAACTTAGGTGAAAACTATTTTGTATTAAGAAAGTAATTTACGAGAAAATTTTCAAATAACGTATAAACCTGTACTAAAATAAATAAGTGACTAGAACCAAGTAACTCAAAGCTTAAAAAATAAATCTCATAAAATACCTATCTAAAGAACTTTTCCTTAAAAATAATTATTATTTAAAGCCAAAACTACAATAGTCAACCAAACCAATTCACGAAGTGAATCAAAATCAAAGCGTAACGCTCTAACACACACACACATACACTTTAACACTCTAATTCCTTAACATTAGAATATATTAATATAAAATCGAAACAACAAATTATCCAGCGCTACAAACAAATTCAATTTAATTTATTACTTGTCTATGACTTAAGTAAATTACCTGTAGTATTTGATGCGTAATTCAGAACTTGCAAATGAATTTTCCTAACGCTATCTTCCTTCTTTTTCTTTACTTCAATCCCAAGTGATTAACGTCGATCCTAAGTGACTTACGTCGATCCTAAGTGAAACGAACAATCAAACACACTTTCACATTTATAATATTAGTATGGATGATTGTTAAAAGAAAAAATCATCAACTTAGACTGTTACTCCATTTCGTTCATTATTTCTAAAAAACGTATGTGAAACTTACATTTGAACTTCATATGTATAAACGCCAGTATATGCTTAATCGATTTATACCTAGACCTAACCTAAAATCACACTACTTACCTTATTAATTACTGGAAGAAAACTTCATCTTATTCAATCTTTGATATACTTGCGTATACCAAAAGACATCTGGGCATAGAATCTATTTAAATGCTAATAAACAAGTTTCTTTATTGTTCGTTTGCTAGAAGCTTCTATTATCTATTATAGGTAATAGATAAGTAGTTTGACATACTACAGGTAATTTATTACTACAACGTAGTACAATAATATCTACACATACCTACTAATTTCTGAATAAACATACAAATCAACTTGTTTATAGTAGAAATTAATTTAGCAATGAAACTCGTCAGTAAACCTTTTCCAATAACATAAAATGTCATAGAATAAATAAGTATACATCGTAGTACCTACTATAAAGAGAGTTTGTTATAGGTTAGGTTTAAAGAATTTATTCTCATAAAAAACATAAAGTTTTGCTTACAATGAGATACAAAAACAAACTAAAAAACAGTAAAACATATGCCTCTGAAGCCTTTAAATAAATGTAGTTCATTATAACTTAAAATATTTTGCATGCTCTAATTAATCTTACTAATACTTACTTACTAGTCATTACATGTTGTTTTAATTTCTTTTTGAACATAGAAATGCTGTCACAATTCTTTATATGATTAGGTAGATTGTTATAAAGTAGTACTCCATCAAACATTATTGTCTTTTTTCCGTAATTCGTTCGTACAGAAGGTAATACAAGTTTATGTTTATTTCTTAAGTTATGTTTAGATACTCTTTTATTTAATTTAATATTCGATTTAATGGCGTTGGTGCTAATTTTTCTTATGTGGATGCAGGTGTAATATGTATATAATTGATGTATATTTAATAATTTGGTTTTTTTATATAATTGTATAGTTGGAGTACGGTAAGGATAATGAAATAGTACCTTAATAATTTTATTCTGAGTCCTTTGTAATGGGTTTAAGTTTGTTGCAGCAGCCGATCCCCATATTTCTATTAAGTACTCCAAATGAGATTTAACTAGGCAGTTATATATAATTGGACGCACTTTCTTTGGAACACAATTTGAAATTTTACGTAAAGCTCCTAGTAAAGATGATAATTTTTTCCTTACGTGCTCAATGTGTGGCTTCCAATTTAATTTATCGTCTATCCACAGGCCAAGATATTTTTCACAATGAGATCTTAATATATTTTCGTTATTTATAGTAAGAGGTACAAAATCAGGTATAGTTTTATTTTTTGCAGCAAAAATCATAAATGATGATTTTTGCGTATTGATGGATAATAAATTATATTTGAACCACTCGTTTAGCTTATCCAGATCTTTCTGAGCGTCCGTAACAATATTGTGCATTGATTTGTCAAAATAAAACAGAGAAGTGTCGTCCGCATATACTTAGTCTGGCCATAAATACTGTTACACTTAAAAATAAAAAAATATTACATTTGAATTTCGAATCTGTCATTTTTATACGGTTGTTCATTGTGTTTTCTCATTTTGGCGCCAATACATTGTATAATATTTTGCAATATTAAAATGGAGTGGGGTGATAAAGAGAACCGAATCGCTGTGATTGCATTACACAAAGTAGGTATGGAGCCAAATGCAATTTTTAACACTCTCCATACCCTTGGTATTAGTAAAATGTTTGTGTACCGGGCTATTAATAGGTATAATGAGACTTCCTCTGTTTGTGACAGAAAAAGATCTGGCCGTCCACGTAGTGTTCGTACGAAAAAGTTGGTCAAAGCAGTAAGGGAAAGAATTCGAAGAAATCCTGTCCGAAAGCAAAAGATTTTATCTCGGGAAATGAAGATAGCACCTAGAACCATGTCGCGCATTTTAAAAGATGACTTAGGACTTGCAGCCTATAAGAGACGCACTGGTCACTTCTTAACTGATAATTTAAAGGAGAATAGGGTGGTAAAATCGAAACAACTACTGAAGCGGTACGCAAAGGGAGGTCACAGAAAAATTTTGTTTACGGATGAGAAAATTTTTACAATAGAGCAACATTTTAACAAACAAAATGACCGTATTTATGCTCAAAGCTCTAAGGAAGCTTCCCAATTAGTCGACAGAGTGCAACGTGGACATTATCCGACTTCAGTGATGGTTTGGTGGGGTGTTAGCTATGAAGGAGTGACTGAGCCATATTTTTGTGAAAAAGGTATCAAAACATCGGCACAAGTATATCAAGATACCATTCTTGAGAAGGTAGTTAAGCCCCTTAATATCACCATGTTCAATAACCAAGTATGGTCCTTCCAGCAAGACTCGGCGCCGGGTCATAAAGCTCGTTCCACGCAGTCTTGGTTGGAAGCGAACGTTTCGGACTTCATCAGAGCTGAAGACTGGCCGTCGTCTAGTCCCGATCTTAATCCGCTAGATTATGATTTATGGTCAATTTTAGAGAGTACAGCTTGCTCTAAACGCCATGATAATTTGGAGTCCCTAAAACAGTCTATACGATTGGCAGTGAAGAATTTTCCCATGGAAAGAGTGCGTGCTTCTATTGATAACTGGCCTCAACGTTTAAAGGACTGTATTGCAGCCAATGGAGACCACTTCGAATAAGTTTTATATATTTTTAATTGTTTAATATTTATGTACTAAACTAACATACTGTTAAACTAATAAATGTTATTTGCAGTTAAAAAAAATGTTTTTTCTATATTACAATATTTATGGCAAGACTAAGTAATGTAAGATATCCTGTTAGACCGATCTTATTTATGTTATTTATATAAATTAAAAACATCAAAGGACCGATTATAGATCCCTGCGGAATTCCATATGTCACTGCTCTGGAAGGGCTTACAAAGTTATCAATTTTTACAACTTGACTTCTATTTGTGAGATACGACGTGAACATATCGAGTGCTGTACCTGTAACCCCAATGCTATTTAATTTCTGTAAGAGCTTTTGGTGACTTACCGTGTCGAATGCTTTTTTTAGGTCAATAAAGATTCCTAATACAATATTCTTTTGATCTATATGTGTTTTTATTTTCGATATTACGTCTATTGCAGCTGACAGTGTGCTTGACTTGGGCCTAAATCCATATTGTTGCTCTATAAGTATTTTGTTTTCAATTAAAAAATCATTCAACTGGTTATATAATACACGTTCAAATATTTTAGATACTACTGGCAAGACTGACACTGGTCTGTAGTTGCCAGGATCGGTTCTACTTCCGGATTTATAAATAGGACTTACTTTAGCAATTTTAAGTGTGTCAGGAAATATTCCACGTGATAAACATGTATTAATGCAGTCAGTAAGTTTGTCAATTATTATATTTTTCAGGCATTTAATGGCTTTGGTACTGACTCCATCCACCCCTGTACTGGTGTTGCTATCTAAATTGTCAATAATGTTTGATATGTCCTGTACACTACAAGGTTGAAATTTATCTAGAGTTTTGACATGAGTATAATTATTATCACCGATCATTAAATGGCTATCGCTATTTGTGTGGTATAAATAAGGTATTTTACTAGCTAAATGAACACCAACCGATGAAAAAAACACATTAAATGAGTCGCAAATTGCATTACCTTCTGTAATAACCTTTGAATTCGAGATAAGTTTTGGAATAGCATTGATATCTTTAATCTTGTTTAAGGATAAGGAATTAATAATTTCCCACATTTTCTTGGAGTCGTTATGAGTGTTATAAAATAAATTAAAGTAATAATTTTGTTTTTGTGTCTTGATCAAAGTGTTCACTCGTTCTTGTTCCTGAATAAAGTTCTTTCGTTGCATTTCATCTTCTGGGTTAGTTTTACATTGTTGCCATATATTATTTCTCGTATTTATTGCATTTATAATATTTTTATTTATCCAATCCTTTTGGGGGGGGTTTAGTATTTTTGTCTTGACTATTCTGCTATTTTCTATTAGTTGTGAGATGAAGTAATCAAAATAATTGTAGATATTTTCTCTATTTTCATAATGTGCGGTCAATGCAGTATTGTACAGTTTTTCGTAGTCGAGAGCCTTATACTGGATTTTTTTATTTATTGACGTTGGCAATCTGTGGACCTCAAGATATAGTTGATTATGGTCTGATAAGGACGATTCAATTATAGAAATACTGAAGGAGTGATTGTCTATGTTTGTACAAATGTGGTCTAGAATTGTGTTTGATGTGCTAGTTACACGCGTGCTGTGTGCTCTGTCTATTTTATTTAGTATTTCGTAGCCATTTTCTTTTAAATCGTGCAAGTATTGCGATGTGTAACTGTTCTTGCTTAACAAATCGATGTTGAAGTCGCCAAAAACAAGTGTTCTCCTACGCTGCTCTAATTGTGAAGAGTAAATGTCCATAAAATTATTAATGTTGGTATCCCCAGGCTTATATATCGCTCCAATATTCAAAGTTTTCAAAGTTTTCAAAGTTATCACCTTTATATTATTTATTAATAGTTTTTTTGTTCAATTTTTGTTTTTTGCTTCAATTTTTTCTTCACTCCCCAAGGAACATACATGCCAAATTTCAACTTGCGTTCAGTAGCTAGGCTGGGTGTTGTCTCTCAGACATTCACCGAGTAACGAAAGATCAATAATTATGTTGATTCATGTAGAGTCATCGATCTTGATTATACATATAGATACTGATTTTAAAACGACTCATTAAATAATCGTTACCAAAATCGTTACTATAATCGTCAATAAATTTAACTGTTAACGATAATTTGAATTAAAAATAAATTAATGGTTAATAAATATTAATGGTTAATATCTATTCGTGACTCAAGGACCAGGGTTCATCATCCTTTATTGTATATCGTATATCTACAATGATTAACACATTCACAGTGATTCACAAGCAACCACTAACATGGAAGCAATACACAGTTGATTCGCGACCCTGACTGAGCAATTTAACTCCTGCATAAATGATTTTCCAGTTAATCGCCAGAAGAAAACCTTCTTCACTACCCACAACATCACTTGCTACCAATTTTGGGGCCTTCAGATTTTCATCGCGTCAGCACTGAATACAGTAGATACAATTAATGTTAGTCAAATTCTTTGATTGTGAAATTGATGGATTTGAAATTAGAACGCGACGCCAAAATGATAATATTATTGCACGGCGCTACACCCTCATATCTACCAGCACCCAAGGACTCCCTGTGTTGTGGGTGCCATGGATATCACTCAAGACAAGGGCACACACACAGGCCGAGTACAAATAAGTATTTAAGCTAAACAATTTAACAGAAATTTAAGCTCAATAATTTAACAGCAGAATTCACAAGGCAGCAATTCTTCACTCTCGTCGACTGGGTCGTCCATCGCACCGGAGAATAAGACTAAGCCGCTTGTCGTCAAAATACAAGATACTGCTGTACGCGATACGATCTGATGTTCTAAGAATAAGCTAAAAAGTCGCAGTCCGAGTTTCTGACAAAAGTTCGATATAGGTACAAGTTTGTGAAAGCCACACAACGCTTCGGTATAACGAAATGTTGGACTAAAGATGACTTTAGAGTGTAGACACATGTTATATTATTAGCTCCTGACGAATCACATCATTCCATTCAAATTTTAAATCAATCACTTGTATCAGAATCATGGTTCAAACATGTCAGCCAGCCACTTCTAAAGCCCTATCTAGTATACAAGTCGGTTTATAAAAAATTGGGTACAAATCTGATCTGAAGGACTTATCAATGTGCACGTACTAATCGTATAATATCATTTTCATAATTCTATTTTTAAACGTCCATGGCCATTGTCTGAACCCGGCAAATCTGTCAAACAACTGCAACAATGCGGAACTACACACGTTACACAACAATATAGTATTTTGATTGTAACCTCGAGTGATGACTTGGTACGCGCTCCTCGTGTACGTCGATCACGTGCTAAATATGGAACAAACATACTGCCGTTAGTAATTAATAGATACGACATCTCTACATACAAAAAGGTACGTACGTATTGAAGGCTATTTTTCTCATAGACATTTACAAACCAAATAAAGCGACTTTTACATCAACAAGTAATAAAATAAGAACATCAACGTAATCGAAGTCAATTAAACACGTATTATTGGAGCTAACTCAAAATTACTCTTCAGATATCGCTCGCATTCAAATGGCACCACGCGACAGGAACCAGCTTTCAATAACTATAGAAGTAAGTAGGTAAAAACATGCAGTCGAAATGGTGACCGCCTCCTTTTTTGAAATGGGTTATAATTGACTATTCATAGTCGGCATCCAAGGAAGTGTTCATCTGATGATAAAAAAGATTATCGACATTTAATTTTGCTCTCATATCGTGATTGCCACGATTTTGAAGATGAAATTTTGGCAAAGGGAGATCTCCCGCCAGGCGAGACGACATGCCTAGGGGTGGCCGAGGCCCCAAGTGATGCTCTCGCTCTCGGGGCGTTGTATACATGCCGGCGATCCACAATTCTTCGATAGCGTGATTCAGGCTTCGGTGACGTCACCGTGTGACGTGTGTGCGGTGTCGCCACAAAATTAACATCGCAACATTGCAACGTTGCGAATGTCGTTTTGTCGCTCCAATCCAATTTATGAACAGATAGATATTATTGTACGTAGGTAAGGAGCAGTACATAAATAGTAAATATTCAGGTATAATTAAATGTCTCGAAATCACAAATACACGTGAGCAAAAGTAATGAATATTGACCTTGTGCAAACGAGTAATGTGTACGAGCAAATAAATAACGGACAGCAGTTTACTTTGGCAAGGATACAGATGGCCAATTCGGCAACGCTAACCTTGCCGATCTATAGTAGTGATGATCGTATTCGAATGATTCGGACGATTCAGTTGTATTCGAGTCCATTGCAATCGATGATGCACTGCGCTTTATTTGTTATTGTGTTTATTTGTTTGGTTCATGAAAGTAAACTTTTAAGTCATTGACTGTGATTAGATGAAAAATAAACACTTTTTATAAACCATAGTTTATTTTTAATTTTTTAAACTTTAGGTAACATTCGTTACTCTGTTCACTCGAAGCTATTGAAAATGTGTACATTAAAATAGTATAAAAAGCAAAAAAATATCTGATAATAAACTGATTTTATTAATAAGTTTAACGAAAAAATATTATGATTTTCATAATTTTTCATTGCCATACTGCCTATATCATTCGATTTTCTTATATACGTACTATTTTGTGTATTCCCATCTCTAAAGTGCATTATATCTTCGAAGTCCGGGAGGTGGTTGCGCAATAGCGTCGCAGGTCAAGGGTAGGAAGGCGCCGCCCTCATTTTTGGCAATAAAAATTTACCTACGCATACTCAATGCAAATTTCATCCTTACGTGATTTGAATTTAAGAATATGCTTAAATTTAAAAGAATCTCAATCAATGTTTAAAGTAGGTACTCGATAAAATAATTTTCCATCTATAATCTCGGAAGGTCTGTGATACGCGTGTCAAAAATAACACTTAACAAAAACAAAATGACTACTAATTTACTGGACACAAATGAGCTCAAAAATTGTTCGACGCACACCTGCGAACACAGGATTATGTTCGGACAGCATCATAAATTAGAGGTGTTTTCGAGCATACTAATTTTAAATAATCACACAATAAATTGCGTCGTATAATACAGTAGGTGCAGACAAGTTATTCCGTCCCATGTAAAGAATGTGCTCAGGGCGCCAAACCACTTTTTGTGGCTCAAGCGCGACCTTGACCCGCCTGATCGGACCGAACTTGTTACAGCACTAAAAGTAAAAGCTTTCGCCATTCAGGTAACAAGTAATATGCTCCACACATGTTACTTTTTGCCTTTACCTTTGGTAACGGCGTTTTCATCATCATGTGTTTAGTAGCTTCATTACTGGCTGAACAGACTTAGGTATTCGAGTAGGTAGGTACTCAGTTTGGAGATGTATTAAATTAGTTCGGAGAAATCTTGAGTGACTCAAGAAAAGTCCGAAGAGGTAAACGATATAAGAACTTGGAATTAGATAATAAATCTTCATGAATAATGAGATAATTATTTATTATCTTGTCCATTCGTGTTTACTTACCTATACCTACAAATATTTTTTGTTCTTGTAATCTTGTGTGCTTATTTGTTTAGCTTTTGGCTCGAGCATCACAAAAAACTCTTCCGACCCTGAAGGATTATGATGCTGTTGTCAGCTGTCGCTCTTCGATAGTCTATGATTGAACTTAAGTTTTTAATAGGTATATATTTGGTACCTACATACAGTTTATGTTAAGGTATTGAGTTAAGTGTTTCTATTTTTGAATAGCATGACGACCGGCATCAGAGAGGGCAAGGCGGCATGGCTTCGTCTATTGTTCAGCTTGGACTCGAGCTGGACGAAGCTCCTAACCCCTTAAAATTACATACAAAAGTATTGTAAGCAACCAACCCTGATTCACACTGGTATGTACAAGTAGTATAAAAGTATGATAAGTACTTATTTCTTTTAACGCCGTCATAGTATGACATAATGGGGCCCAGCAAAACAATGTTAAAATTAACGTTTAGCACGTTGAAAAGAAACATCCAAACTGGTTTCTACGAAAACCGTCTACAATCTACGCTGTGACATTTACGATGGAATTAAAAAATGTTTGGTTAGGGATCCTAAGTCACCCGATGCATCGCGCCATCGATAAACGAAATAAATAAGAATCTAAAAGAATGAATCACGACTGACGTCATTTTGAAATTTTTTAACCCATCAGATGAAAAATTATTTAGATACCTCAAGGATAAGTAACATCGTTTGAATTTGCTAAAGCTTTAATTAATTTTTCATCCCACCTATTCGAAAAAGACGACTTGGTTCGGGGATCCAAAGTTGGTGTTTTCTATTTAGCGGGCGGGAATGAATTTTCATATAACTTTTCCTGCCCGTTATTTAAATAGCGGGCGGGAATGAATTTTCATATAACTTTTCCTGCCCGTTATTTAAATAATAGTCGGGTTAGTCGGGTTAGTCGGGTTAGTCGGGTTAGTCGGGTTAGTCGGGTTAGTCGGGTTAGTCGGGTTAGTCGGGTTAGTCGGGTTAGTCGGGTTAGTCGGGTTAGTCGGGTTAGTCGGTTTAGTCGGTTTAGTCGGTTTAGTTAGTTTAGTGACTGTGACAGTATTATTCCTGAATTTGAGGCGCCTTTTATTTTCTCATAGGGGGGGGGGGATGAAAAGTAGAGTGTATCACTCGGGAGCAAATATTTTTGACTCGGGCGACATACTTTGAATCCCTCGCTACGTTCAGGATTCTACTAAAGAATCCCTCGCTACGCTCGGGATTCTACTCTAGAATCCCTCACTTCGCTCTGGATTCAATAAAGCGCCCTCGCCGAAAAAATATTACTTTGCACCCTTGTAATACAATCTACTATTACTATCGTAATCGAACATACAAAATCAGCAAAAAAAATCCACGTCTTTCTTTATTTACTTTTTTGTTGATTTTAAGTAGGTAATATGGACAATAGGTATGCACAACATTTCTTCAGACTAAATAAAAACTATATTTTTAAGCTATTGCATAGCTTTTATCGCGGGCCTTGAGCGCGGGGACCGAATGCAAAAATTTCGTAACGAAAATTTATTACACCCTACACACAGACATAGTTACTATGTCTATGCACCCACACATCGATAAATACCAGAACTTTTAACTGAGTTAACTAACTTTTACTTTATAACGGCTAAACCGATTTGGCTAATTTTAGTCTTGAAATATTCGTGGAAGTTCAGGGAAGGTGTCAAACATTTGATTTTCGCCCCGTCGGTTCGGTGTTTTAAGAATAATTACATGTAGATCTGGATTAAATAAGGCGTTGGAATCGACAACATGTATTCATAATAGTCGAATTATCGCGTATTTAGATTTAAAACATACAAAATAATAACATGACATAAAATAATGACACTATATTAATGACTTGAGGGTGATAGAGACAGTGCCATACAGGCAAGGCAAACTGTATGGCACTGTCTCTGTCACCCACACGTCATTCACGCGCCAAAAGATCGTTGTAGGACTTAAATGTCAAATGTCAATTTTCTTTTTAAAAAGAATTATTTTGTCAACTGAAATAGTTCTTATGCTTTTGTTCAGAATATTTAAATCTTCTTTGCACAAATTAATGCATTATCCGTTTCTAATAAAGATTAAAATGTCTTGCACCTATAATGTGACGTTATGATGTACGTATTCTTAATAGCGGCTACAAACTCACGCCGAGAACCCCCGAGAACACCCGAGAAGCGTGAATGTGATCGGTTTCTCGCAGTCTCGTTCTCGGGCTCGCCTGTGCTCGGATCGGTGTCGGTATTTTTGCCCGCTTCAAAGGGTTTCTCGGGCGAGAAAAGATAACCGTATTCACATTCTCGTTCGGTCTCAGTGGGACCGTTGTGTGTTTTTGTATTTAAAATTTACATTTCTAGTTAAAATTATCTACTGTCTGTGGTTACCAATTATTATTATTATTTTAGTACTTATATTAATTTATTTCTTATTTTACTATTCACAAGATTATAGTATATTAATGCACACAAAACCAAAGCCGCTGCACTGACGTCCATTCCGGATGACGATCGAGAATGCGAATGAGAAGGTCGCATGAGTGTAGATGCTTTCTCGGTTCTCGCGCAAATTCGCGGCAAGATTTCTCTTCGAGACTTCTCGCGTGAGTCTGTTGGCGGTATAACAATTAGGCTTACGTCATTATTATGCGTCTCTTTCAGTGATATTGCCTATGAAACACTGCAAAACAGTGAATATCTGTACTTGTATAATTTGTGTACCTACAAAGTATTTTAAATATGAATAAACAAAGTGCATTTATTAATGAAGAAAGTCACGAAAAAATTGTGAAAGAAAATGAGTTATTACTCTATATACATTCATTTTATTATTATTATCACAAATGCAGTATTATTTTTTGTTTTGTTAATTTATATATAATGATATGCAATAGCTTTACCGCGGCAGTCTCCGAGTGCCACACGTCTTCTTTTTTGAGTTCTCATAATTTTGTAGTCTTTTACTTATCTTATTAAATTAAAGCCTAACAAAATTAAAGGTTTCTAAAAATATTTAAAACATAATGATTGTTTGTTATTGATAAAGGTATACCTAGATTTTAATGTTAGAAAGCATCCTAATTGATTGTTGGGTCAGGTAATTTTATAGAAATGGAAATTTTACAATTATACGTTTGATTCTGCAGTATTGTGCCAGGATACCCAATATCCACTGCAATGCACCGCCAACATCGATTTTTAATTTCCGCTCCACCGCATTTGGCACCCGAAAAATTGTCAGCACGATACGGGCGAATTTGGTGTATGCAGTAATTTGTAAATTATCTTTAATTAAGCACGTAAGTAGTCTAAAAATCTCGTGTCTCCCTATTTCCATAGCCTTGTGACAAAGAGACAGACAGACAGAAAGACATGGGAGACAATGTATAAGTTTCCGTGTTAAAATGGTGGGTGTATCTTAAAGGTATGCTACGGTCAATCAGAGTCCTATCACATGAGCCCAATTAAAATTTCCGTTTATTTCATCGCTGTAACACAACGTGTTTAAATTTTCAGCTGATCGTAGCTATAGAGCAGGCTAAATAAAACTGCCCACCCCATGCCCACCCATATTACCTAAACAAGACAGCACTTTTTTACAGATTATTTATTGTCGCTTTATGTACAGCAATAGCAACAAACGATTCACCGATGCGATGTGTGAACCAAGTAAAGAAATAGAAGGAAAGAAGACACTGGCTCTCAAACCCTCAGAACTGAACTAGCATCCTGGTGAATGACGGACAATATTTGTTTTATTTATGTCAAATAACATTTCAATCAAATTCAATACTTCGACATGACTTTAACAGTCAGACTTAAACAACAGATTTGGTAGCGAAATGTGTTACCTAGATAACCGGTGGTAGGTACCTGGTGGATACATCGTGGTACATGGTGATTCGTAGGAAGTGCGATATTTCATACTGCATCACGGGGCGTAACTTCTTCATCATGAACTTAAACGGCGCTAAATGAATACTTTCCGTAATATATAGTACTTTCCGTAATGAAAAATAAACTATGAAATTTGATAAAAATAAAAATATATGTAGAAATATACTTTAATAATCTGATTTTGAGTCATAAAAGTACATAATTATTTTAATAAACAATATTAAAATTCGAAATTTTTAATCGGTATGTCACGTGACCTAAAACACGAGAGGCATTGGTGTGACGTCATAAAGGCAAACCTACATATTCCTCCAAGAACCAAACTGTCAGTTCAATTTCGTGCATTAACAACTTGATGCAATGCCGGTCTTACATACAGTGCCACAAACTTATTTGACCCGGTAAGGGTGGCGCTACTGTCTTGGTATTTTTCTGACAACAGTATAACATTTGCATTAGTTCCAATTTTGGCCACCGGGTCAGATAAGTTTGTGGCACTGTACAATTTACCATTATTACGTCATCAAAATGGCTGACAAGTTCTGATAGCGTTTTTCCGGAAATAAAAAAAGAATTAATATTTTCTTTTATTTTAAGGCGAGAAAGCGTCTTTATTTTGCCGAAATATATTATTTGTTGTTTTTTATTAGGAAAATCAAGTTTATTTTTCACTACCGAAAGTAGGCCTATTGGCTAGGCTATTGATTACTGGCAAACGATATATTTCGTACTAGCTGAGCCCGCGGCTCCGCTCGCGTGGAACTCAGTGTGTCACAAAGTTTTTCCCGCGTAAATCTCGATCCCGCGAGAAGTCATTAACAAAAAGTAGCCTATACAATGCTCCATTAACCTCCTCTATCTCCCACTGAAAGTCCCATAAACATCTGAACCAGCGACCTCGTTCCGCTTATGCGATTTTCCCGTGTAAATCCTGATCCTGAGGAAATTTCAGGATAAAAGGAGCCTGTACATTGCTCCACAACTTCCTCTATCTCCCAGTGAAAGTCCCATAAAAATCTAAGCCCACTATTTCGCGCATAGGAGTTTTTCCCGCGTGAATCCTGATCCCGTGAGAATTCCGGGATAAAAAGTAGCCTATATGTTATATTACAACTGCCTCTATCTTCCAGTGAAAGTCCGTAAAAAATCTAAGCTCATTACTTACTTCGCGCAAAGGAGTTTTTCCTGCGTGAATCCTGATCCCGCGGGAATTCCGGGATAAAAAGTAGCCTATATGTTACTTCACAACTTCCTCTATCTCCCAGTGAAAGTCCTTTAAAAATATAAGCCCATTACGTACTTCGCGCATGGGAGTTTTGCCCACGTGAATCCTGATCCCGCGGGAAATGCCAGGATAAAAAGTAGCCTACATGTTACTTAACAACTTTCTCTAGGTATCTCCCAGTGAAAGTCCCATAAAAATCGAATTCCACGACTTGGCTTCGCGCATAGGAGTTTTTCCCACGTGAATCCTAATTCTGCTGGAATTCCGGGAATAAATAGCCTGTGTGTTGCTCCAGAACCTCCTCTATCACCCAGTCAAAGTCCCATAAAAGTTTAAACCCGCGCCTTCGCGCATTGGAGTTTTTCCCGCGTGAATCTTGATCTCGCGGGAATTCCGGGATAAACAGTAGCCTATATGGTGCTCCATAACTTTCTCTATCTCTTAGTGAAAGTTTCATAAAAATCTAAGCCCGCGACTTCGCGCATAGGAGTTTTTCCTGATCCCGTGGGAATTTCGGGATAATAAATAGCCTAAATGTTGCTCAGGAATCTCCGCTATCTTCCAGTGAAAGTTCCATAAAAATCCGTTCAGCCGATCCGGAGATTAGCGTGCGCAAACAGACAAACAGACAAACTTTTTTTTAATTAATTTTTGTTATTTTTAGATTCATGTTCTAGTACTGTTTCTTAACGTAAATTATCTATATAATAAGAGCGTAGAAAAGTCGTGTCTGCTTTTTTTTACGAAACATAATATTATATAATATAATATACTTTGTTTTGTCAATTTCGTAAAAAAAGCAGACACGACTTTTCTACGCTCTTATTATAGATCTACCTACCTATATAGATCTTAACCCCCCTATAATTATATTTTGTTTTGTCAATTTCGGAAAAAAGCAGATACGACTTTTCTACGCTCTTATTATTTAGATAATTTACGATATACCTATAGGCTCAGACCAATAAACTATAGACGGCGTGCCGTGAACAAAAGCGTGAAGCCGGCAAAAAGTACGCCTCGCCTTGTAGGTAATACACACGACGGCACTCACACCAAAACGACTTTTGTATTCTAAATAATAAAAAATGAATAAAGTTTAAATTTGTTCTAGTTCAATCTGTCAACATAGGGCATTCTATTGGTTCCGATGTGTGTTTTAGGCACACTTTTGCCGGCTTCACGCTTTTGTTCACGGCACGCCGTCTATAGTTTATTGGTCTGAGCCTATAGCTGTACTTACTTTAAATTCGGATATATAAAGTAAAATCAAATTTAATAGGTACTTATTGTTTGTTGATAAAATCTATAACCTTTATTATTTTCGGATTGCTTTTATAAACTCGCTTTGGGTGTTTTCTGTTTTCGTAGGATTTTGTAATTAAATTAACACTAAGTTACCAATAAGCATGAAATTCAAACAAATTAAAAAATATGTTAAAAAATCTTAAAGCGGATAAAAGCTTCATAATGGAAAGAGAATAAAATAAAGTTTTGATAAAAGTAAATCAAAATATTCGTGAAATGGGTTTCTAACTAATTACTATACAAAACAAAAATATGCAAGGAAATAATATTAAGGAATTCTAAACGTGAAATATTTTCTGTTTAGATGCTTTTAGTCAATGACGTGAAAACTTTTAAAACATATTAGGCATAGGCGCACAGCGATAACTTTCAACTAGGATTAATCTATAGACAACTGCTCCAATCCGGACTGGAGCAGCGCGGTGGAGTATCCTCAATGAGAAGAGACCCGTGCTCAGTAGTGGACCATTAATGGGTTGCAGCGAAATAATCTGTAGAATCTATTTTATCCCGCGAAATATCTGTTCGCGCGAGATCAGATTTTTATCATACAATAACGAAGTTGCGACCAGAAACTAGCACTATTATAATAATAAATGTAAAGGTCACTAACACCAAAATGAGAAAAAATAATAGTCTACGGCTGTACTACGAAATGTCTATAGTCCGTAAGACATTGTCCGGAGGTGACCTTATAAAATTATTATTAATACGAGTCTAACGTCCTTATCGTCCGAATATTGAATTAATGAAATACAAGACTTTTTTACGATTCTAAATTTAAATACCTACTGGCGTTCTCATATTCAATACCTACTAGGTACCATTATGTACTTTTACGTTGGTATAATTATTATGCCTTAATACCAATGCAAGTAATGTACATACGTAAATTATGTTCGAAACAATTACACGCTACAACTTAAACAAAAGCTATTATTAATGCGACAGTTAGGTAATAGTATAGTAAAGAATACATAGATTGTTAATAGTAGATAACAGCAGATAATAAAACAACCACATCCTATCTCTTTATTCTACGTTGTATCTTGACCTCGACGTTTTGATAAAAAACAGACAAAACAAACATGGGACCCAAACTAAATTGATGAAGGGTATAGTCATACCTATTTGGTTAAAAATCAACAGCAAATATTATTGTTCTATACCTACAGTGTGGAATTAAATTATTTACACAAAAACTATTTGTAGTCATGTTTATTGTAGGTTGGCACGGATGTTTTGGTATCATTGTAAATAAATTGGAACTTTAGATAATTGGACGACTTAAGAACTAGATATAATTAATTTAACTTTTAATAAATTTTATTAATATATTGTAATACTATTAATTTTTTATATGTTTATCATAACGTAAGAGTTATTAAGATTATCAACTTTGGGTAATTAAGTTAACACGTTCGCTGCGTTACGGGCAGAGTTTTGCCGTATTTGACTTCAGAACTGTGCGGCGGTCAATTGTCTGTGTCTTACGCCCGGTGCGGGGGTGGGTTTTATATGTTCCCGTGCACGCAGAAAAGAGATAAATATATATCCAAGTTTCTTTCTTCAAATGTATTCCATTTTTCGAAAAAATAAGTACGGCATATAATGGTGCCGTAACGCACCAGAACTTAATTATTTATCTATGGTGCGATGCGGCATGTATGTTGCCGTAACTTAGACACCGTACCGCACTGTAGGGAACTCGCGCGCAGCTTCAGTGTGCCGTAGTGATGTGCGCAAGGATCATCGTTTGCACGTATCGACACTGGATTGCGCTTTATGAGCGCTCGAAAATTAATATGAAGCGTTCTCGTAAGAAACTTGATATAAATAAAGTAATTAAGACGGAAGGTGGTGAGGTATAAATATTATTAAAATAATAGTCTTTATCTATTTTACATTTTTTCCCAATCAAAACTTAACCAGACGATTAATAATTGATCCCATTTCTTTGATCTCAAATTGCAATGATTATGTTTCTTGTTATTTATATATATATATATTTAGGATTCAGAAGCAGGTTTATTTAAAAAAAATAACAATCGAGCAAAAGTTACAGTTTTATTTTAATTATAACAAAATCTTACAAAGTAACCTAAACGAACTTGTTTATATATTTTTAAATTGTAGATTGTTAAATAAGTATTTTAAAATTCCCATTAATCGGTAATACCGCTCTTCGCGCATTTCGGCTTGGCCCAATGGTTAGCTGGGAGAGAATGCAATTAGCATTAAGCTCGCCATGTTGTACTATAATATTGTTATATTGTGGTCAATAAAGTTTACATAAATAAATAAATAAACTTCTATACGAAGTAATTATCTCGAAAAAAATAATAGAAATGAATCACCAATAAAATAAAAAAAGTACTTACATGAAATAACTAATAGTTTCACAATAATAACCTTAAATATAAAAACAAATCACAACGACCACGACCTTAACGTCTCGAAGTCCCACGAGCAAATGCGCTCTTCCGCTTGAGCACTTGCTTTTATATCAAGTTAAAAGTCATTGGAGGGGGTGATTTTTGAAATTCCTAACTCGGCCGTTCCTGATTTCTCGTCGTCCTCGACGGGCCAGCTTCCTCCTCTTGATGCGACGCAGGGTCTTCATTAGCTTGTTCCAGGTCTCCAGAACGCTGAGTATCGACAGTTGTTGGCGAACCTGGGACAGGCTCTGGATCATCATCTGAAAGTTCAGACACGGTCTTATAATTTATCCACATTTACCTACTTGCCGTATTTGTTAATTGTTAGTGCGTTATTTGTTAATTAAAGCGAAATAAAAAATAAAAACTATTATAGAGAGCTCTCCTTTTTTTTACCCATAGTGTCACCGATACCAGCGCTTTTGCATTCTTCTTTGTTCCATTCGTAGGTGTTAGAATAAGGCCATTGTCCTGAAAAGATAGACGAAGGCGTCCCTCGCGTCTATATCTCGGAAAGAGGCGTCGCTCAGTGGGCATTTCCGGTAAACTCAAACACTAGGGCATAGGCGTCTCTCAGTAGGCATACCCAATAAAAATAAAACAACAGCATCTCAGGGCATAGGCGTCTCTCAGTAGGCATACCCAACATTCGTTAGTTAGTCTCCAACATCACCCGTCAGCCTCCCAATTAGTGAACAGCAGAGGTAAAAAGAGGACGAAAAATAAGCGAGTAGGTCGTTTTGTCTGTCTGTTAACTGAGGAGTTCTATCTTAATATTTAATGGACAAGGAAGCTAACGAATGATGAAGTCGACATCAACAATTGTACAACTTACCACCAAAGAAGGCAGCACAAGACTCTGGACACCATTCTCCACGCCAGTGCACCATATATTCAGCAGCTGCTTGTGTGGTCTTCCCGTAGGAACCACTCAGCAACTTTAACTGGTAGCGACCACTAGGCAAGGCTTGTATCACGCGGTAAGGGCCTCTCATGCCCGGATCGAGTTTACCGGTGCTCTGGGAGTATTTAATAACAAATACTAAGTCATTGATTTCGAAAGTGCGTGGAGGGTGTCGTAGCCGATTGACATGGGCGTCCTGGTTGACTTGATTCTGCCTCAATAATTCTTCTGCTCTGGCCCGGCAGAGTTCTCTCCATTGTTCGCGATTTTGTCCCATGTCGACTGCTACATCACGAACCAAATTACGAATGACAGGAGTCGTAGCGTCAGTTCCCACCAACAGCTTAAGCGCAGACATCCTAGTAGTCTTCTGTCTAGTTATGTTGAGGACAAGTTGTAGACGCCACAACTGATCGGACCATTGAGCTTTCTTGTGATTTACTTCAATTCGAACCATATTTAACACGGTTCTGACATAACGTTCTACTTGCCCGTTAGCGTTATGCATCTCGGGGGTTATGTAATGTATATCACAACCAAACTCGGAAAGAAGCGAAGTAAACTCATTGGACTCGAACATACGACCTCGGTCGGTAACTAGCAATTTAGGTACTCCAAAAATAGAGATAACATTTGTAAAAGTTCTTTTAAGCTCAGACACATCTTGTTTTTTAATAGGGTACAAAAAACAAAACTTAGTAAAAGAGTCAACAATTATCAAAATAAATTTAAACCCATTGGACTCCGGTAACGGTCCAAGTGCATCAATATGCAACGTTTGAAAGGGGATATTAGGTTTTTCCCACGAGTTAATGGGCTGAAGAGGCGCTCTAGGAACTCGTTTCATTGAAACACAGACTAAACAATGTGTAATATACTTGGACACAAACTGACGTAAATTTGGAAACCAAAAATATTTCAAAATTAGGTCTAAAGTTTTCTCGGAACAAATATGATCGTGTTCATCATGAAATATTCGTAATAAACTCAACCTATGCCCCTTTGGAATGTAACAAAGAAGTCTGGACTCTTCACCTATAGGATTATACCGATAGTAAAGAATGTCATTTTTACAGACATAGCGTCGGGAATCTAACTCCCCGTCTTTAAGTTTTTGGATAAGGGTTTGTGTTTCATTGTCTGCATTCTGAGCTATCTCTGCCCAGTTACGGGGTTTAGTAATTTGATTGATTATAAGAGGGTTTCGGCTGAGATAGTCAGCATGTGCCATCATAGTACCTTTACGGTACTCAATAGAATAATCAAAATCTTGTAAATAGACCCACCAGCGAGCCACGCGTGGGAGAAGATCTTTTTTCTTTTCAGTTGCCTTGAGGGCGTTACAATCCGTGAAAATTGTAAAGTGTAACCCAACGAGGTAATGACGAAAATATTCCAGCGCCCTCACGACTGCCAAAGTCTCCAATTGGTACGAATGATACCTACTTTCAGCTCCCTGGGTAGTCCAACTATAATAAGAGACAACATGCTTCCCACCGTCAGCCGTCTTTTGCATTAAAACTGCACCATACCCTATGCTGCTGGCGTCGGTATGAACTTCGGTTAATAATTTTGGGTCAAAAATGGCTAAAACAGGTGAAGTTGTTAAAATGGTAATAATTTCTTGTCGGACCTTTTCTTGTTCATCTCCCCAAGAAAACGGTACGTCTTTTTTGAGTAAATGGGATATACAAGAGGTTTTTGAGGCATAATTGCGGATGTATTTTCGAAAGTAACCGGCCAAACCAAGGAATTGTCGGACCTGTCTAACATTGCGGGGAATCGGAGATTCAACAAGGGCCTTTACTTTATGTGGACTAGGCTTAATTTGCCCTTGAGTAATTATGCGGCCTAGATATTCAACCTCGGTGGAAAGAAATGAGCATTTTTTTAGGTTTATTGAGAACCCAGCTGATATCAAAGTTTTCAGTACAGCATTTAAAAGTTGAATACCATTGGTTATGGTATGGCTCATAATTAGGACGTCATCAACGTAGACTAAGACGTTGCCAGCTTCAATATGCTGACGTAAGGTGTTATTTATAATACGCTGGTATACTATCGGAGCATTCATTAAGCCAAAAGGCATACGAAGATATTCAAAATGACCCTCGGGCGTTACGAATGCTGTTTTATGAATAGACTCCTCATCGACTGGTATTTGGTGAAAGCCTGAAGCCATGTCTAAACTAGTGAAATATTTGAAGTTCCCAAGCCTGTCGATGTGGTCATCTATTCGCGGAAGTGGATATCGGTCCCTAACGGTCAATCTATTTAAAGCGCGGTAATCCACACACATTCTATCGCTTCCGTCCTTCTTTTTCACTAATATGATCGGACTGGCGTATTGTGAGTTAGATTCGCGAATTATACCTTTGACTTTAAGATCATTAATGATGTCCCTCACCTTAAGTTTCTCTGAATATGACAGTTTGTAAGGTCGGTAAGCGACAGGTGTGTTATTGGTTAGCTCGATGCGCATTTTGCCAGTGGTTACAATACTAGAAGCAATACCAGAAATAAAATGACTAGCATAACTATTTATAACCTGCATTAGTAATGTCAATTCTTCATTACGTAAGGGGGTTTTGACCGCTTCTACAGTTTGAGATACGGAATGTACAGATTTCTTTAATGAATGAGATAAGTATTGCTTATCTTTCGTCCTTACATAGGTTATACCATCGCGGTTAAGGACGTCCGTCCCTATTATGACAGGAGAGCTCAAACATATATCTGGGACCACAATTAAATCAACTTCAACAGAAATTTGATCAAACTCCAACGTAAGGGTTACGAAAGTGTCCGTTTCTATTATGTTTTCGCTGATACCTTTTAACGTGCAGTGCAATGGTTTCCTTTCACATGAAAAATGTTTTAATACGCTTGCGGAGATAAGGGATACATTCAAAGCGCCACTGTCAATGAGGACATCGACAGGAATACCCTGGATGATTGCCACCGTCAAATCAGTATTACGTGGATAGCGGACTAATGATGGCATTTCACATAAGTTCACATTGCGTGTGTTGCGAATACCCGATTTTTCTTTTGCAAAACAAGAAGCCTCAAGATGACCTGGCTTCTTGCAAAAGTTACATAAAATATTTTTACCACTAGGGCCAGGGGTAGGTTGAGGCGTCGCGTGGCTTAGAGATTTTGGCTTACGACAGTTAACACCCTTATGTCCTGCCTGCCCGCAATTGAAACATTTAAGCTTGGAAAGATTGCTAGAACTAAACGGTTTATTGATCTGAGGATTGAACCTTTTGTACACCGGCTTTACATATACAGATAAAAATGACACAAGATCGTCGCAACCTAAGTTAGCATTGGTTGCGGCCGCTTTTACCTGAGGGTCCGTAATGCCCCGTATAACAATCAAAGTCCGCAGCTCATCACTAAGGCCCTTAACAATTTTGAGGCGTAACAGCGTTCTTCTAGCATATTCAGCATAAGTGCTGAACCTATCTGAGTTAACCTGCATTATTTCGTATAGAATATTGGCATAGTCGAGCTTACGGGGACACAGAGCCTTAAATTCCCGGCAAAAATTGGACCATGTACGGTCGTGTGTCACCCATTCGTTCAACCAGGTGCGTGCATCACCTTTCAGACAACCGGACACACGAGACAAACACTCAGAATCGAGCCAATTGTTAACAGACCTAGCTCTTTCAACCTCTTCGCACCATACGTCTATGTCATGAAAAGCCGGATCGAAATTAGAAACAAAATAATTTTGATTTCTTGACGCACCTAAAGATTTAATCGTTTCGGCCAAAATAAGTGCAGAATCAGTAACAACATGTTCGCACTGAGGAGAAGAAGAATGATTAATGTTTACTGGAGTGTCAGATGTTACGCTTTCGGGGTGTCCTTCGTTTAAACTACTATTCGGAATGGACGCAATATTGGAAGATTGATCGACATTCGTTCGTAAGGCAACAGAGGTATTTTGTACAGCGGGCGTGCTTAGGGAGGTGGTTGCTATGTTATCAATAATGACATCCGATTGCAGCGTATCGGCAGCGCGATTATTTTCAAGGGCATTTAAACGCGACAATATTTGCCCTAATACGTTTTCTAAGGAACCCGGTGGTTTATTGATCTCGCCGCCCTGCGGTGGGCTCAATCTCGAATGCTGTTTTTCGTAAGGACGAGATCGGGACCTAGCTCTTGAACGCGACCTATTACGTGAACGCGACCGTGATTCTAATCGCAATTCATCACGCTCATAAGACCTCAAACATTCGCGCGACCTGTCACGTCTATGCGACCTATCACGGTCACGCGACCTGTCGCGTCTATGCGACCTATCATGGTCACTAGACCCGTCGCGTCTATGCGACCTATCACGGTCACGAGACCCGCCGCGTCTATGCGACCTATCACGGTCACGAGACCCGTTATCGGGCCGCTGTGATTTGTCACGTGAGTCATGTCTCTTATCGGACATATTCAATAATTAGGCAATTGAACCAAACAAAAACAAATAAAATACCAGCAATAATTGGTGATTTATCTCTAAAAGACGGTTGATGTGCGAAATAAAATCTCTAAAACATGATGGTTAAACCCATAATATGACTGTGAGCGTAGGAAGTATTATCCCACTTCTGAATTTAGGATTCAGAAGCAGGTTTATTTAAAAAAAATAACAATCGAGCAAAAGTTACAGTTTTATTTTAATTATAACAAAATCTTACAAAGTAACCTAAACGAACTTCTATACGAAGTAATTATCTCGAAAAAAATAATAGAAATGAATCACCAATAAAATAAAAAAAAGTACTTACATGAAATAACTAATAGTTTCACAATAATAACCTTAAATATAAAAACAAATCACAACGACCACGACCTTAACGTCTCGAAGTCCCACGAGCAAATGCGCTCTTCCGCTTGAGCACTTGCTTTTATATCAAGTTAAAAGTCATTGGAGGGGGTGATTTTTGAAATTCCTAACTATATATATTTAATTTTGCATGACAAATCAATGATAATAAAATAGCAGTTTTCAACCTATTTTGCAATTTTTTCACAATTAAATCTTAACTATACGATAAGAAATTGATCCGATACATTTGTTCTCAAATAATTTTAATGCTTATGTTCCTAATTACTTATATTTTTGTTTAATTTTGCATGACTTTAATAAATGTAAATAAAATAACAATCTTCAACTATCTTACAAATGTTTCCCAACACTAGTTTTAAATTCGGTCTATCGATCTACATGCGGCACGGCATGTATATTGCCGTGAAATCGTTGATTTTCAAAATTATGTATAACTTCTAAAATATCAGGTCGAGACCCTGGCGACGTTAGCCATGTATCAATAGATAAACAATCTATCGATTCGTTTATTTTTTTAAAGTAAAACATGGGTTTCCATGTCTGTAAGAGCCTTCAAAGTTAGGTCCTGGTACAGCAAAATACAAGCCGTAACGCACAGCGGGCAATACTGATACGGCAAGATTATGATTCGTAACGCATGGGCAGTAAGTTTCATTTTTGTGCAGACGCAGTGAACGTGTTAAAGAACCTCGTAGAAACCGTAAGGCCGCGGCCTCGAATTTTGCGGGCAGCGGAGCGGCGGCGGCGCGGGCAGCACAGGCTAGTTCTCGAAACCACGCGCGGCGCTATAGCGGCGTAGTGTTGTGTCGCTGAGATATTTGTTTTATTCGCGAACGAAATGTCTGAACAACGGAGATTGACTGATCTTTTCGATTCAAATTTATTTCTTACACTTGATTTATTGTAGGCAAAAGAAGAAGTGAATACCTAATATAGGACAAAAAAATAAAAGGCGAGTTTTATCGAAATTGTGAAGAACGGAGACAATGTCCCGACAAATAAATAACAAAGTAATAATTAGATTAATTATCAAAATACCTAACTCCAAAGTAGTCAATATAATCTTAAATAATTTACAATTTCAGTTAAAAGAGAAAGTACAAGTATTAAAAATAGTAAAATAACATAAAAGAACAAGTCATAAAGAAAGGCAAGGATATATAAGGAAAGGAACAAGGAAGAAGATAAAAAGGATAAAGATGACAGACAAGGAGTAAAGAAGTAAATAAAATAAATATTACGTATACAAAACCAAAATAAATTTCACAACACTACAATGCGTTCGCGCGGGCTGTCACCGTGTGCGTTACCCTAGCAAGAAAGTAAAACAGCGAGAGGGATATGAGCTATCAAAATAAAATATTATTATAATTATAGCTATAATTAAAATATTATTTTCACTATTAATTGCTACCTAATTGCTTCCTAAAAACCTAGTAGTCATAAACAAAAACAGTTTACGAAACTCTGAACGCCTACTATTTAATCATTGCAGACAAAAAAAGTTATTCAAAACTAACTACATTCAAATTAGTAAGAGTATATAAAAATATACTTACATATATATATTATTTTTAAAAATATAAATTTAACAATTATACAGGTGTTTCTTTATCTAAAGCTCGAAATTCATGTTAGTGCAGGTATAATTTTTAAAGTTTAAGTATTTTAAAGAAAAGACAGAAGTAAATAAAATAAATATTACATATATACACCAAAATAAGCTAGCAAGAAAGTAGCAGGGAGAGGGATATGAGTAGGACATATAATTAGTGCTCAATGTCAAATGTCAAATGTGCTATACTATTTGGGTTTTAAAGCTAAAGCACATAAATGACAGACATTAATTTCTGTATTGTGCCAACATTTGGGATTTCAATGTTATAATTTTATGCTATAACTAGCGACCCGCCCCGGCTTCGCACGGGTGCAATGCTGATACTAAATACACTACAGAAAAACTGTGAACGTTGTATATAAAAACATAGTGGCCCGCTCTGGCTTCGCACGGATATAACATAATATATAGCCTATGTCACTCACTGAAAAAATGATTAAAATCGATCCAGTAGTTTTGATTTATTCATTACTGCCCGTGGCCCGCACGGGTTAAATTTGGAGTAAAACAATTCCCCTTTCCCTATACCATGAAGATTTCCTGCTATCTTTGGAATATCTAAATTCATACATACATTACTTATTTACTTCGCTACGTCCCGCAGTTTTAAATCTGTAATATTACTCGCACTCTCCATCGTACCTGAAACAAAAGTTTAATTTTCTACGGGATACACATGAACGGCAGCTTCGTTCCACGGAGAGTATGCTTCTCTCTATTCCACTTCACCATTCCGGTTTCTTGTCTTACTCCTTTGCTGTTCAAGCCGCACGACTTTGGAATGGTCTTCCTGAGTCTCTCAGAAAGCCAACTAGTAAATTCCTCTTCAAAAAGAAACTTCATGCGCATTATGTCGAGAGGAATAGTTAGGTTTTGTTCCGTCAAATCACCATATACCTATTATCACCGTAAATTAATATTATTTTGTATAGGTTTTTATTTATATAGTATATTTATATTATCTTCTTATATATATTATACATGTATAATATCAATATGTATATTTATTGTGAATATTTTATATTATTTTGTTATGTTTTCGTTTTTTTTCTCTTTTGTTTCAATACGTATTTTCAGTATATAGCTATAGATATTTATGCCGCCTTTTCGTTGTCTTCGTACTTCCTAAAGGTTGACTGGGAGAGAATGCTTTTAGCATTAAGTCCGCCTTTGTATCTGTACATTTGTATAGTGCATAAAGATTAAATAAATAAATAAATAATATCTTCGAAAATATTCATTTAAATCTTGTGCTGTAAAGGACCATATAGATCTATATTAAATCAACAATGTATTTATGCTATTTAATTGGATAAGGATTCATGCTGTATTGGTTAAAATCACTTCGAAAATTAGCCATTATTTGTCGTAAAAAGTAAATGACAAAAAAATGTTATTGTGGGATATCCATAAGAGATAGACATATACCATCGCGGAATTTTCTGTAGACCTTTTCGATGTGTACAAATAATTAGTACATTATTTTGATAAATCTCGTAGGGTTCAGCCTGCGTTTGCAATGTAAGCGGAAAAAATTTGATAATTAACGACATCACATTAGAAACCTCAAAAATAACAGTATTTCTCCACTGTTTATTGGATGTTATTATACATTAAAACTTCCTCTTGAATCACTATCTATTAAAAAAAACCGCATCAAAATCCGTTGCGTAGTTTTAAAGATTTAAGGACACAAAGGGACATAGGGACAGAGAAAGCGACTTTGTTTTATGCTATGTAGTGATATAATCCGATAATATAAATAACCCTATATACGAGTACATTGAGCGTACGGTATAGAGTATTATAGAGTATCGTAGTCGATATCAAGTCTTAATTTGTAAATTGAAACTGATCTGTGATTTTGATTATACAAAGTACAAATAAAAGAACTTTTTGTGTACCAATATACTTAGGATTTTTTTTCTAAATCTACATCAACGTTAAATATGAGCAGACCCGCCATTCTGACGCACACGACGCGCGAGCGGTCACCGCTTGACGTTGTCAACCACCGCTCGTTACCCGCTCCTACACCGCCGCCGCGCCGCTGTTTTCGAGGGTCGGTCCATTTGAACATATTGCCGCGCCCGCGCCGCCGCCGCCGCCGCCCCGCTGGCTGCCCGCAAGATTCGAGGCCGCGGCCTAATGGTAGCAACAACATCAGTGTAGCAATGATAGAGTTACTCATATGAATTTTAATTGATCGTGTTAATAAAGAGTTATGACTCTACTTTAGCAGATAATATTATAATATGTATTAAGAAATAATGCATTTTAAGATATTTTTGTTTCCATTTGTACGTTTTTAAATAAATTGATATCTATTAAATAATTTTAAATTTCCTTACATTGGTAGGTAGGTATACCTTGTATTAAATGTTGTGTTTGCGCCTATCTAACTTTTTCACCAGCACCCAGGGCTGACTGGTAGAGAATGCCATTAGGCATTAAGTTTTTGCCCTTGTATACCCTAGATTAAGGTGTGCAAAAAAATAAATAAATAAATAAATATATATATGTGTTTGAATAAAAACCGCACGTCAACATCACTTCAAATGAAATGTACATATGTTTGCAGTATCAAAACCATAGGTTTTTGAAGGTTCATCACATTGTCATCCAAGTATTATTCCCTAACGCGATACTCACGACAACCATTATTCAACTAATTTTCGTGGCATAATTCATAAAGACGTTTAGGCGAAGACAAAATGAATGAAGCGGTGAAACAATACGCTGTAATTTATTGTTGTCATGATCAATGAAACGCGATATGCGTTACAGTCTTCCTCGTCGAGTTGTCGGGTCACCTTGAGATCTGTTAACGGCCTGTACCTATTAGGTACGCTGTATATTGTAAACAACAATGTATGTTTATAAAAGAAGTACAAAGATATGCTCTAACAGCTCTCTGATATCCTGGTTTGGCCGGTAGTCTTTGACACATTATATAAAATGGAACCTAGGCCAAGTTGTTATATAGCAAACATCTGGAACATATATTATGTATCTATTATGGAACAGAGGAATTTTGTAGCTCTATTAAAGTAATTGTGAGGAGCAGGATCAGCAGGATACCTATGAGATGTGGTGAGGCAAGGTGTGGAGTGAAGGGGTGAGTACCTATAGAGAGGAGCGGTCCTATAGAAAGTGCTTTAGAGGAGAAGAGAGAAGAGATGTGATGAGGAGGAAGGTTTCAGGTTTTCTTTTAAATTGTTACTGGCAGGCTATTAGCGTGAATTGACAGATAAGTAGGTAACAATAACCTTAACTGAATATAGTGGATCGGAAAACGTATCACGAGTAGATATAAAATTTTGCCCTATAATAATTATGTGTATGCATAGTAGTGATGTAACGAATATTCGCATTTGCATTCGCGAATATTCGCATGTTTTTTCCATTCGCAAAATTTATGCGAATGTTTTGCGAATATTTAGACCAGAAAAAATAAAAAATTAAATTGAAAATAATTTAAAAAATCCATTCATTTATTTTTAATCACGGCAAATAAATTCACTTTCAACTATATTTCGGAATTCACTTGTTGATTTCTACATTCAGACCGGATTAGTAGACCAGTGCCGAAAGTTTTTGAAACGAAAAAAATAATAACAGGATGAAACCCATTGGGAAAGGAATAAATAAAATAAACAAATAAAAGAAAAAATAATTTACGGGCGATCTGAGGTCGGTAAGGAGTGGAGGGGGTGGGGAGGAAGGTTTCACGGGTAAAAACGACTTGTAGTTTTTCTGGAAATTGCAGTAGACTGTTTTTTACCTTGAAACTCCCTTCAGCCCCTTCTCGACCTCACATCGCTCATAAATTATTTTTCCTTTTATTTTTGTCCTATTTTCTTCCTTTCCCAATGGGTATCATACTGTTTCTGTTTTTTTTTGACGTGACAACATTACGTTTTATAAATCGATATACCCGGCTGCACGCACGAAAAACATGACGTCTATGCGTCGTTATCTGACGTCATGAGGCGTGATGAGGCGTCCCATGAAGCGAGAGCGCGGAACGAGCGACAAAGAAGCACAATCGGCCTTTGTCAATGTAACTCTGACGTCTCTTTAGTTTTTATCGAAATTATTTATAACCAGCCAGGTTTGTTTTGACTTGTTTGTGGCACATTGACATGACATAATATGCACAGACTAGCTAAAGATTAATGTTTCGTTATACGGTATGCAACGACTAGTCTTTTTGGTAAAATGTTTAATAAAGGTTTTTAACTGCAATAAAACAGTAAATAAATTATAACTAGAAAGAAAGAAAGAAAGAAAGAAAGAAAGAAAGAAAGAAAGAAAGAAAGAAACATTTATTTAAACTAAGTATTCAAAGACAGTTTAGGATGACTATTAGTGATTATGCTACCATTCCATCAGTATTTTCTTAAGACGTTGTCACGTTCAACTATCGTCAGTAAACCGACTTTACAGACAACCAATTTTTTTTTTAACTTTGACCAATTTCAAAGGCTTCGGCACTGGTGTATAGGGGTATTACGTAAGCATTAAGTGGGGTGAAAGGGGGGAAGGAATGTTTGCTTTACTTATTCTTGATTAAATGAGGGGTGAGCGGGTCTGGTTGGAGATTAAGATAGTAAGCCAATATTTTTTTAAACTTTTCCGTATTTTCTACATAGTTTTGTCTACTTTTAATTAAACGCATTGGGAAACCCCGTTTGTATACTTATGCTCGAACCAAACGCTATTTCGGCAATTGCAAATACATAGATATTAGCAAGAGTCGGGCATCAAAAATAAGCGAGTAAATGATTAAAACCGATTTTGACATTTCTACCGCCAATCTACATCATTTTGTGTGGGATTTTTTTATTAAGGTGAAAATTGAAAATAATGCTTAAGTACCTAATACTTGAACGGTCCTTTAGCGGGGTGACACTTAAGTCAGGTGAGTTCTAATCAACTCGTAGTTTTCGCAGACAGATGCAAATGGTTCACGTGTAAAAAATTGAGTTCGAATAAAAAAAAACTGAATATTCGCATTCGCATTCGCGAATGTTCAAAAAATGACATTCATTACATCACTAATGCATAGCATGCATATTAGAAATTTATTATTTTTTGCTTCGAGGAAGAAAAACATCATGAGTTTCTTGGACACCTGAAAGTTCTCCGTAATTTTGAAACGCGAACATAGATGTTATCAAAATTGCATGAAGTCTGCTAATTTTCGATTGGTCAGCATGGAGGAAATATCGTCTCGCACTCAGACCAGTCTCGCATTGTTAGAGTGGTGGACCTTTCTGGATTAGAGCAAATTTATAGATCGGGCGACTTCTGTAAAACGTAATATTACTACAGCAAATTGGCTTATTACATTTAAAGTCTCACTTAAGGGTCCTAGATCTACGGACCGGGTCACTTAAAGGCTTTGCATTTGCTAATTATCATTGTTAGCTTAAAGGCGCTACAATATTATCACGTCCAATATATAAACACCATCCCAGTGAATCTATTCACACAAGATTATTCGATGCACTGTCATGCTAGTAATAAATGTTGTTATTGGAAAGATAAATAAACAAGCATTCCAGCAAGTCTATCCTTAACTATTTAGTAGTAAAAAACCTATTAGGAAAAATTTTATGCGATTCTCACAATACATCCAAAACAACAAACAATAATTATTTTATGGTCTTGTTTATTTTTCTACGAAATCGGTGTAAATACTTATACTAGGACCCGTATTTACCATTATGGTGTTTGTTAGCTGTTGACGTCAGAATGAGGGATGATCTACGCAACACTATTGATGACCAAATCTCATGTAATAGATAGGTATTTCCAGATACAGGTTTCTCACACGCTTTATCTACCTATTTTCTTTAAAGATTTAGGTAAGTCGTCTAGAATATCGGATTAGATACCTACATAAATAACCTACCTACCTACCTGATACCTAGATAAATACTAAACTACTAGAATAAAACTAAAATAAAAGCAAATTAGGTTCTAATTGGCTCAGTATTAAATAACACAGTTTTATTATTATTGCTCAGTAAATGTTTAAATAAATAACCAAAAGCTAACTAGCATTCATATTCTTAGTGGAAAACTTCACGTCGAAACTGATCGGAGCCCTTTGTCAACGAACATAAAGCTGAGTTGATTATACTGCAGTAGAGCTTGCTTGTGTGCGCGCCGCTGCGACGCTGTTTTATAGTAAAACTAGCTGACCCGGAAAACGTTGTTTTGCCAAAAAAATGTTAAGGGTGAACAACCCTTATCACTTAGGGGTATGAAAAATAGATAGTACTAGCCGATTCTCAGACCTACTGAAAATGCATATACAATTTGGTAAAAATCGGTAAAGCCGTTTCGGAGGAGTAAGGTAACTAGCTTTGTGACACGAGAATTTTATTATATAAGGTTAGTATATACATAGTATATATAGTAACCTATAGTATTTTTTCAACTGATTCATGTATATGCAATCTGTAGTTCATATATGTAGGTACAACATCGCAAATTTTTTTTACATAAAGGTATATAAAAAAGACATTTTTCTCAAAGATGTGTAAATACCATTAATACTATTGACTTCATGAAGTAGGTGAAAATTAGGCTGAAAATTCATATTTATTGAGATCACAATGATTTCAACTAGGTAACAAAATTGTAAGGGTTAAGGGATTCTTTTCACGGTGGGAGGGTAGCTATAGGTAGACCATAATCCACCACGTAGATCAAGTTTGAATTGAAGAATTTTATGGAAAATGGATGACTCGCAAGGGTGTAGCCATCAGCTTTCGCCATAAAATTGGTTTAACTGCAACTGTGTTCCGGATAGAAAGGTGGGGAGCCGATTACACTTTATTAGCGGCGAACATCTCAGTCCTAAACGGTAACAACGCATCTGTAACCAAGTTAGAACCAGACTCTTACTAATTAAGCCGTGACGGTCGGTCACGATATTTATGGGCGACTGAAGAGTGGTGATGTTTGCTACCTTAACTCTTTAAAAATAGGTAAAGGGTTGAGGATTCATACTCAAGTCCAATGTTCAAATCACTTAGATATCACTACTTATAATAGACGTTAGTAACAATTAGGTAAGTATTATTATCCAAGCCTTAAAATAGATAAAAGGGCCGCTCAGATTGTGATCAAGGAAAATTTAAAGGGATACTGTTCGCAGGTGAGTCAGTCATGCTTCCATTTTATATTTTACCTTCCTCTTCGTTGAATTCTATTTATAGCCCTTTGGTAGATTAAAGAGTAAAATGGCTGCTGACTCGTTTCTCAATTGCTTTCTCCGTATTGTAAATTCGATCAAAACCTTTTGAATTTTTTGACAAAATAATCCCCAATTGTAAATGGGCAATTACTCAAAAAAAGTTTTTTTAAATGTTTCCAAACAGTCTTAACTACGTTACTATCGTTTCAGATGTACCATTTAGTAGGTACATAATATCTAAACTTATTATCAGCTATACTAAAAAGATATAAAAAATTAAAAACATAGGTACCTACACTTTAAATACATACTTACTTAATGTAAATAGTACCTCACCTATGGACAGGTTATGTATCTAAGAATTACTTTTTTATGTCCCACTTAATATCACAAGGAATTTTATATCAACCCCTCAAAGAATTTGAGTTAAATTAAGCATACCAGCGTCATGATTATAAAAACTTACTTAATTTGACCTCTATTTACCATCACAAACAATAAGTACCTATTGAAGTACCTAATTCGACAAAAAGTCCTGGTAATTAACTCCAGACAGGATTGAAAATTTAACCATTTTATTTTACACTAGTTTTATTTTATATCGTCATATTTATTGTCTTTAAAATTATATTATATTATTGACTATAGGTTTCTTAATAACTTATACCAACTAATTGTTCGTTTTATTTATTAAATTGAACGATCTAGTGTAGTTGCTTTCCATAACTCAAACTCTTATGGTGTTAGATTTAAATACCAAGGTGTGGAAATTTTTGAAATAAATTTAAGTTACGTATGTTGTTTGTCGATGTGGCGTACGGAACCCATTTTTAAGAAAAACAGCACGATGTAAGCGCGTGGGCGCAAAGAAATCAAGACCTTTTCTCCGGACTTTGCAACCAAAATTTAGAATCAATAATGATCGAAGGATTTACAACAATTCATAAATTATTTTTAATGAAAATAATTTTCTATTCCTTATTATAAAATATTGTATAAACTGTACTCGATCGTAAATTGCGTTAAAAATGTAAAATTAAACGTAAAATTGATAATAGAGTAAGTAATTGGCGCAATTTCGTAATAACTGTTATAAATTAGATGAATGCTTAGGAAATTGAGTAGTGAAGGATAGTTATCTGTGCAAAGTTCAATGATGTATAAATATCTAGATGGATAATCAAATCCGCGAAAACGTGTCAAAAAAGCGCAGCCAACTGTTGGCGGCGACATTTATATCATTACGCACAGATTACGCACACATAGACAATAAATGAACGCGAAAAACATCGCCTGCACGCACACATGCTTGATATTGTTGCCTTGTTTTTTTTGTTTTCATTGTAGGGCGACGCTCAATCTACCTATTTATTGCATCATTGGCAAAGTTATAGATGGCAAAGTTGCATTTCCTCAGACATGCCTCTTGCGAGTGTGTTATATAAACCAGTCAGGGTTGTCACACAACAAGGTCGTAAGTCGTAACATACTGAAGGATTTTATTCAAACACTAATTACAGACGTCCATAAATATATTAATTACATATTTCAGAAATAATGATTATTGGCAATTTCTTATAAATATACTTAGTTAGATAAAGCTATACAAGCTTAATATAAAATAACATTGTCCTTAAGAAATAGGTTCTTACCTCAAAAATATTTCTGTTATACATAAAATAGGCGTAATTGAATAGGTTGATAATAATAATAATAAAAAATAAGTTTTGTGGGAATAGTAAAATTGGTCAAATGATTTAGTTTTTAATCTTTTCAAAATCATTTCTTTGTTTAAAATTAGCTAGACTTTTTGCACACTAATTACTGGTTCGTAACTTCATTTTTTGTCCAAATCTTTACGATGGTAAGAAATATAATACTTCGTACGTAGTATTTTATTTTTATAGCCCTATGACCATTACACTCTATGTTAAGCATAATCACCAAGACCAGGCATGTAATCTACACAGAATGACATAACATACAATAATATTAATTTAATTGGTTACAGGTATTGTGTTTGATATACACTGCTAGATGTCATCCGTTATGAACGGAAAACTAACTCACTTTGACACAAAAGTTACTGTTTTACAGTTACAGTTTTAGTTAAAACAAACTAAAACCAAACCAAATATCTTAAACAATAATTATTAATGATTCACTTATTTCTTACTACTTGTGGCCGCGACTTCGTTCGTGATTAGGAGTATTTCCCACGTGAATCCCGAGGCCACAGGAACTCCGGGATAAAAAGCAACCTATGTATATGCTGCTCCACAACCTCCTCTATCTTTCAGTGAAAAATCCATTAAAATCTGTTCAGTAATTTCTGAGATTAGCGTGCACAAACATACGATCAGTTACTGTCTTATTATTTGCAAAGGTATAGAAGAATATATAGATAAATAGAAGATAGATGAGGCGATGCTTAACTATAATCCCACCTAATATTAGCAAAGGCAAGCGGTGATGTAGTCATGGAGAGGACTACTACTAAGTAAGCAACCTATTTACTATTGATTTATACTTAATTGTATATGTATGAAGAATATACATATAAGTAATTCCCTGGCAACCCTAGGTCAGCCGGGCACGCGCACTGCGCAGACGCCAGCCGGCGCCACGTTGACATTAGACTAAGGTCAAGGTGCTGCTATTATCCTTGTGACGTCACGCGGCTATTGCGCAACTTGTGCATCCGGCCGATTCCCGCTGTTATGCGCTTTATTCTATTTTTAAATCGAGCGGACTCGCTGATTAACGATGTTGTACTTCATACATTTATTACTCTTGTCATTGTTATGAATTTATGTCATTTGTATTAATGGACCCAGCGGTAGATTCCGGATTCTAAATTGTGCGTTTGTACTTACAGTATGCGATTTTTCCATCTACCTTGCACACACACCCAAGTTTTATATAAGTTATCTTTTCGTCCATGTTTTTAGGGTTCCGTACCCAAAGGGTAAAACGGGACCCTATTACTGAGACTTCGCTGTCCGTCCGTCCGTCCGTCCGTCCGTCCGTCCGTCCGTCCGTCCGTCCGTCTGTCACCAGGCTGTATCTCATGAACCGTAATAGTTACACAATTGAAATTTTCACAGATGATGTATTTCTATTGCCGCTACAACAACAAATAATAAAAAACAGAATAAAATAAATATTTAAGTGGGTGCCCATACAACAGACCAGATTTTTTGGCGTTTTTATACATAATGGTACGGAACCCTTAGTGCGCGAGTCCGACTCGCACTTGGCCGGTTTTTTCTATTTGAGCCGAATAAGGACCGCCTAGAATATTGACAGTAAATCTTAGTTGGTAGACCAGAATAACATAATAAATAGGCCATGAAATTGGACTCTGCTGGATAAAATAGAGCTTTGAGGCCTTTGAGTAAGGTTAATAGTTACCTATAAGCAGGTACCTATAAATATTAAATATTTAATTCCTACTTAACTACTGGTACTATTGTGTTTCGCTAAAGCCTTTTGCAGTAGCCCACCAAAGAAGTCGTTCTGCAACTGGAAGCTAGAGAGCCGGTATTTTCTATTGAGTGATACTTTTGTTATTACCATCAGATGACTCGTCTGCTCGTTCCCCTGCTTTTTACATCAAAAATATTTTGTAGAATAAAAAATGTACCTACTCCAGAAAACGGAGTGTTAAATAAGAAAAATCTTTTTCAATTAATCTCATAGTAATGGTCACCCACAAAAACCAAGGAAAATAATCACCATAGTCGGTCAAGCGAACCTTTACAAATGATCACTTCCTTAAATAAGCTAAGTACATAGTTGTAACATAGAAGTAAAATAGTTATTATAAAATCCATAGCCTAAAATTATTCGTAGTGTTAGGATTCAATTCGGATACACTTGTGAATCAGATTTAAAGAAAATAGATTTAACTTGAAACATCGACCACTATGTCTCTTATGCAATCCCTAAGGCTTCCGATTTTTCTTATCGACTGCTTCCGCGTTAGTACATAATATCTCAATGCTTCCGCGATGATAACTTGAAATAATGGTTTTATGCGTCCTTTCAAGAAATTGGAATAGACTTAAGCTTCTCGAATGTGTATCCCCACGGAAATCTTCCCAAGTGCTAGGCCGCATCCATGAAATTACGGCCATTGCATTAATGTAGGTATATGTTACCGGAAATGTATGAAATCTAGGAACTTTATACAATTCCTAGGAAATGTATACAATTCCGAAGCTATTTATGGAATGTATAAAATATTATTTATGGAAATGTATAAAATATTGTTTTAAAAAATATTTAATACATACATAATCCTAGGAAATGTAGGTATACAATGACGGATTACACACATTTCCGTTAACATAATATAATTTATGTGACCGGAAATCGATCGGATATACCTAATAGTGTAAGATTTTTCTTTTCACTTTTCGAAAGACACACATATTTTAACCGACTTCAAAAATGAGGAGGTTCTCAATTCGAATGCATTTTTATATGTTTATGTTTTACCTACTAGCTTCTGCGTTTTCACGGTTCCACCCGCGTTCCTCGATATATGAGTTATCTAACACTGAATTTTTTTTCAAATTAAGTACATGTATGTTTCAGTAGTTCCTGAGATTTGCGCGTTCAAACAAACAAACTCTTCAGCTTTTTATACTTTGGGCTACATTATCGCAATTTTATTAAGGATCCCAATTTTTTTTGAAAATATAATAGAGCCTATGTTACCCAGGAATAATGTAGCTTTCCAACAGTGAAAGAATTTTTCAAATCGGTTCGGTAGTTTCGGAGCCTATTCAACGCAAACAAACAAACAATCAAATCTTTCCTATATATTAGGAATGTACAATGTAATGATGTACAATAAATTTTTACAATTTGAAACGATTCTGATAGGTCATCGCTTTTAAATCAGTACGTCTATTATGAGTTTTTAATACTATACTCGCTAGCGACTATCGTTTAGAATTTGTATGAGAATTGTAGTTCAACATCGTAACCGCTAGAGGCGCTGTACGGATTCTCATACAAATTCTAAACGATAGTCGCTAGCGAGTACAGTTTTAAAAACTCATAATAGACGTACAGGACAGTTATCGCTACTTATCGATTCTGAACAGGGTTATGTTTTTTTTAAGGTTAAAATTATTTCATGCGTTTAACTTCTACGATTAAACTATACTCATTTATTAATACCTCCATTAAGAAATCTGCGACATAATCAAAGCTACGAATGTAAGATATCCTTCAACAACAATTTTATTTAGGTACTTCTAATGTTCGATCATGAATCTTAATAATAGAATGACGCATTCAAACAATTAATCAATTCTAGGACGTCTTTTACAAAGACTTGCGTATTTATTTGCATGATAAATATTTGCGAGCAATTGTAATAATTATTATGTCGAAGCGGCCTATTTATGTTATCCATTTATAAGACAACACCACTGTATAAGTTAATTAATTCTGATACAACTCATCTTGAATGTAGGGTTGCGAGAGGATCAGGTTTTTACCGAACTGAATGGAGGAACTTCGAAAGGAAAATCCATCCACTTATGACATTACAATCACAATGTCAAAAAGTATCGTGGTGCTTGAAGTAATTATTATAAAAATCCACCAATAAAATGGTTAAATTCAGTAATACGTAAGTATATAATTTTCATGACTGACTTAAATCTTTTAACTTGGGAATCAATAGGATGTCTAGTATTTCAGTCCTTTGTCCAATGTCCAGTATTCGATATGACCAAATTAAAGAAGCATTAGATTTTCTGTGTGTTTTGGTAGGTTCGTTTTAAATATCATTTTATTCTTTAGTTGTAATCAAAACAGTAATGTATTGCATATTTTTTTAGCCTTTGCACCCTGATTCCAAATGGGTACGTATATATAGTTTTCAATAATGTATAACTTTAACTTGATTAGTTGCAATTTGGTTCATGCGAAAACAATAAACTTTTAAATACATTTCCTATTTCTTGGAAACTGTCCATCCTTCTGTCTCCTGTTTATTTGGAACTAAGTTGCTTAAAAAATGAAAAGTGTAGGATTATTACGTGACAGCAATGGGAACTGTTGACTGAGCACAGTCATAGGTGCTCGCTTATAGATCAATCAGTTTTATTAGTAGCCAACAAGGTGCGAGCTATCAGGTGTCAGGTGAGGTACCAACTTCAGATGTTTAAAGTGTCAGAGTTAAAGCTTTGTTCGACACTCGCGCATTTTTAAGCTATTGCATAGCTTCTATCGCGGGCCTTGGGCGCGGGGACCGAATGCAAAAATTTCGTAACGAAAAAAACCTTACACCCCCATCACCCACACACAGACATAGTTACTGTGTCTGTGCACCCACACATCGATAAATACCAGAACTTTTAACTGAGTTAACTAACTTTTACTTTATAACGGCTAAACCGATTTGGCTAATTTTAGTCTTGAAATATTCGTGGAAGTTCAGGGAAGGTTGCAGCGATGAGAAAATATGGAAAAATTGCGAGGAAAATACTAAAAATGAAAATTTTAATTTCCCATACAAATCTTACCTGTCAAACATTTGATTTTCGCCCCGTCGGTTCGGTGTTTTAAGAATAATTACATGTAGATCTGGATTAAATAAGGCGTTGGAATCGACAACATGTATTCATAATAGTCGAATTATCGCGTATTTAGATTTAAAACATGCAAAATAACATAGACATGACATAAAATAATGACACTATAATGACTTGAGGGTTATAGAGACAGTGCCATACAGGCAAGGCAAACTGTAAGGCACTGTCTCTGTCACCCACACGTCATTCACGCGCCAAAAGATCGTTGTAGGACTTAAATGTCAAATGTCAATTTTCTTTTTAAAAAGAATTATTTTGTCAACTGAAATAGTTCTTATGCTTTTGTTCAGAATATTCAAATCTTCTTTGCACAAATTAAAGCATTATCCGTTTCTAATAAAGATTAAAATGTCTTGCACCTATAATGTGACGTTATGATGTAGGTACGTATTCTTAACAATTAGGCTTACGTCATTATTATGCGTCTCTTTCAGTGATATTGCCTATGAACTTTGATGTAACTTTTGATAACTAGGCAACTAAATGAAAACTGGTACACCACTTTCTTGGCCCACTGTAAAACAGTGAATATCTGTACTCGTATAATTTGTGTACAAAGTGTTTTAAATATGAATAAACAAAGTGCATTTATTAATGAAGAAAGTCACGAAAAAATAGTGAAAGAAAATGAGTTAGTACTCTATATACATACATTTTATTATTATTATCACAAATGTAGTATTATTTTTTGTTTTGTTAATTTGTATATAATGCTATGCAATAGCTTTACCGCAGCAGTCTCCGAGTGCCACACGTCTTTTTTTTCTGTATCGGTATTTTCGGCAAATTCATGTGACAACCCTGGTCGGGGGGCGTACTACCACGTGCACCGCCACACGTGACCCTACCGCTAGTATCGGGTTCGCTAAAGAAAGAAACCCTGAATCAGGCCGGACACGAGCACCTCAGAGATAAATCTTAGTAATACGCCTTGACCTCCTTGTGAGCTGTGTACGTAAACAATGGCTTTACGACTGTCATCTAGACTAGTCTAAAGCTGACAGTTCACTAGGCGACACATGTTTTATACATACATACTTAATATACTCGTAGTATGTATATGTTTCGACCTCAGTCAGACTTCGTTGTACGTTGCACGTATCTTCATACTCCGTTCGTGTCGTGTTCGATATGGAATTCCTTGTAATGGCAACCTACAAGAATACACACTTTTCGGCCCTGTGATTAAGGTTCATTGTAGATTGTCAGTGAGAATTTAAAATGCACTAATCTAATGGTCTAAGATCCCATAACACTTTTGCTTCACCCATCGAGTATTTGATTAAAATCATTTTTTTATGTACAATTAGGCAACGAACAATATGTTTTTCCTGGTGTGCATATCGAAAAATTGCCGCGAGTATGTTTAATTAACGAAAGAAAAATGACTTTCTGGGGCGAATTTACATGCATCTGTTATTTATATAAAATATGCTCCAAGGTCAAGATATACACCTAGAGGTCCTGAAAAGTCGGGTGTGCCATAAGGCACATGGCCGCAACCTGTTGGCAGCCAGGCATAAAGAGGTGCTATTCTGGGGCAAGTTTCCACCCATCTGTTATTTAGATCATTTATAGCTCAAATTAAAGCTATTTTTTTCTGTACATGACTGACTGACTGACTGACATGACTGACTGTAGCGACTGATAGTGATAAAAATAGTCCTGCCAGTCGTTGTTAGTCCGGTTAGTAATTGTTACTATGAGTCTTTTTTTAATTCGGTCACAGAAGTGCTGCTACCCTTGAGAAATGAGATGGTCGCGTCTAAAATATGTAACCGGCTCCACACTTTCCTATCCGGATCTCAATTGTTCTTAAAACAATTATTACACGGTAGGAATGGTACTTAGTACCCTGGCGAGCGATGGTACTTAATGGGGTATGGTGATAGATTATCATGTGCAGAAAAAATAGCTTTAATTTGATCTATAAATGAAGAAAATACGTCAAGGAGTATAAATTTCACAAATATAAATATAAGTTTTACAACAGACTTCAACTGCTGGCACACCTAAGTTGCGGTCATTTTTGCGTAGGCACACATAGTTTATCATGTACAGAAAAAAATAGCTTTAATTTGAGCTATAAATGATCTAAATAATAGATGGGTGGAAACTTGCCCCAGAATAGCACCTCTTTATGCCTGGCTGCCAACAGGTTGCGGCCATGTGCCTTATGGCACACCCGACTTTTCAGGACCTCTAGGTGTATATCTTGACCTTGGAGCATATTTTATATAAATAACAGATGCATGTAAATTCGCCCCAGAAAGTCATTTTTCTTTCGTTAATTAAACATACTCGCGGCAATTTTTCGATAGGCACACCAGGAAAAACATATTGTTCGTTGCCTAATTGTACATAAAAAAATGATTTTAATCAAATACTCGATGGGTGAAGCAAAAGTGTTATGGGATCTTAGTATATAAGTAAATTTTGTTCACAAGCTACACTGAACTGTGTGTGTTTTAGCGGGGAGTTGCAATTCTTAATCTTCGGCGACTCAAGCATAGATTTTATTACATTTGTATTTCAGTTTTCATTTGTCAGAAAGGACGACGTTTTGTACTATATTTATAAAGTTCAGTAGGATCTATTTGAATAAATTTTATTTAAAATAAAAGAGAACCTATCTAAAATCCATGTGTGTGTGACCTGAGGAGATGGTCGTCTCAACCCAATCTTAAGCATACTATCAAGTCATGCTTTTCATAAAATTACATTGTCAGTAGTAAAAGTAACGAGTAGGTATAATAATAATAAGTAAAATTTAGGAATGGCTGGGTCCTAGTGATCTTTTTCCTCATTGCTCCTCCTCATTACATCATCGTTTAGGTTGGCCACCTGACTTGTTTGAATTTGGTCAGTTGATTAAGTTGGACTGCGACATTTAGGCGTTTAGATACCTACTTGCAACCTTGCTTAATCATTAGTCTTTTTAGGTTTCGTCTTTCCTTTACGGAGAAGCGACCGTAAACTTCAAATATATTGTTGTTGGATATTTAATAAGTTAAGTTTTTGGTTATCAATAATTTCTATCATGTTTTATGTCAATTAAATTATTATAATTGTTATGCTTTCATTTTAATTCCATTTATCCATTTTAAAATATTGTTTTTTGAACTATGCAGGTACCTATATACTAAAGCACCAACAATTAGGTACCTACAGCTTGACGATAATGAAATGAGTAGGTTAGTGGATCGGTAGGTATTTTTACATGATCCAAATATCATTCCAGATACTGTGATACAATGTACAATGGCAGGGTTTGTGTATGGGTAAAAGAGATTTGGATTCAACTCGAGAACCTACCTACACAGTTCGGCGCTAAAATATTTGCACAACACGAGCAAACCAATATCAATATCGACATAATATTAACTTTATTAAATAATTATTATAATCAGTAAACAGCTAACACAAACGCGATAGATTCCTATAAATCTATAATAATATCAATGATGCCATATCGGATGGATTTACAATCGTTAATGCAACGTTTTCCTTGCCAGTCTCAATGCCGGGGTCGCATTGCACGTCGGCGTCACACGAGAATGTAATATATATCGTCTGTATTACTACAAATGTATAACAATCTTTACTAGACCCTTTTTTAACTTCCCGCTAAGAATTTTAAATTTCCGCAAATTGGAAAGTTAAGGGGCTCTCATGAAAATGTTAATTTTAGTTAAAGTTCTATATTTTGAGGTATTTTAGGTATTGCACTTATTCTAACTCAGCTAATTGCAGTTCAACTAAGCTATTGCGTGTCATTTAAAAATGATTTTAGGAGGTAGTTTTAGGAATAGCTAGCCAGCGTTGTCAACCGTTTTTAATTCGCTGAGCTATATTCAAGAGATTTCATTAAAATCTTTGATATACCTACCTATTGTGTGAATCACTAATATTAAATATCCAAAATTCATGTATGTCATTCATTTTTAGGTATATGTAAAATGATGACAATCGTGGTAAGTGATAAGTAACAAGGCCTCGTGGTAAGTGGTTTGCGTAGCCCATACCTAAACATTAAAAAAAGTAAAAAGTAAATAAAGGTATAACTTACAAGTTCCCTTCCGTTAATGAAGCACGAAAAAAGCACTAGGTAGGTAGGTACCTATTTGTTTTTTATTAACTGAAAATGACCCCTAGAAAAGTGCTTTAAATGAGGGACCACCTTACAAGCCATCACAGCTACATCGTTAATGGATCTTGGGAACTTTCCATGTTACCGCATAACTTGAAGACGTGCTGGGCTCCGTGTTTGAAATTCAAAAAAAATTCAACCAAAGGGTTTCGGTTGCCTCACTCGGACTGGGTTTGAATAACAATGCGTCGACCAAAAGTGCCGAATTACAATAGAATAGACGAACAAACTAAGAACATTGATCAGTTGTGTAACAGAACAGGCCCTTGCGAAACGAAACGGTGCGTAAGGTCACATCGTCATATTTAATTTTGCACGCTTTCATAATAATCATTTGACGTAAACGACCTCCGAAGATGCGAACACGTTTGGCTAAAGAGTTTAATTCTAAACTTAATGTTAATGTTACAGGGCTGTTTCATAATTTAAAAAAATACCAATATTACGATGGGATGACATCATTGTATGCCATGATTTAAAATACTTAACGTATGTTATCGTGGCATCCCGCAAGTACCTAATAAAAATTCAAACGCTATTGTGTTTAATTACTTATTGGTACCTAAATGTGAGAAAATCAAATACCTACCCTTAAGGATTAAAAAATTTAACACTGATAAAATGCTGATATTTCGGTTTGTAGTTTCGGATGCATATTTTTAAGGAAAATTTTTCCCAAACCGAAATGAGGACGAATTATCATATAAATCGTTGATGCATCTATTAGAGATCAATATGCTTATGTAACGTCTGAACAATTTTACCGATTGACGTCATATTCACACGATAAAATATTTGTGTTTGAGCGATGGTTCATAAGGTTCGGTTAAGTTTAACAAGATGTCTAAAACCTCCACCATTCACAGAACAATTAAATCATGGCTCAAATCATGCTTATGATAATTAAATCATGCTTCAAGATAAATAATAAATAAATAAGACTACACACAGTTCCAAACTAGGATTTCCAAGTCATGGATGCCATGGACGACGTACAAAAACAATAACTCACACCCAGGCCAAGGAACTTTGGCTCATAAATCGCACTGTAGGAATCGAACCCAAGACACTTGGAACGGCAATCCATTTAACGTTCAATATTATATCTAAAAAAAAGCATACCTATAAGCCAGCCCAAAAAACTTCATTAAAATAAATAATAATAATAATTTTTAACCACCAGTTTTCGTAAACCATTCGCTGTTTATTCGATATTCCGTACGATGTCTTTTACAGAGCACTAAGTACTGAAAACCGTGTTGAAGTAGATACTTAATAATGAATCTTCGTCTCCTTAGTAATTAAGTAATCATTCACAATCCTTAGAGATGAAATATAAAATACACCGTGTAAAGTCCATCCCTCTTTGAGTTCAACTTCTCTAGCTTTTGAATCATTCTACTGGCCAACTGAATATAGAAGTCGCTAAGCTCCAAGCCGCCCATTTTAATCTTGACGGTGCTTCTTCATGTTCAGAGGCTCTATCCATCTTTGAGATCAAGCCAACCTTCCCTGCTCGTGGTACACCCTGCTGAACCACGAGTCAGGCATCTTTAAGAGGTCGCTGGACTTCGTACCAAGGTATTCTGGTCTTGGCGGTAGGTCTAAAGCCCAACTAGTTAGTTATCTTGTGGCGATATCGTTCATAGCTCACCCTCCGCGTTGGTCACGCGTCTTACCCGGGAGGGTTGGAAATCCCGACTCAACGGATGAAGAGCATGTCCAGGAAACATCATCGAAGGCTACCAGCATCGTGGAGCACGGACGCAAACATCGACATCGACCTCCGTCCGGTCTGAGCAGGGGGGGCCATGTGGCGACATCGCACACACGTCACCGGATAACGTCACGAAAACCTGAATAATGCTATCGAGGGTGTCTACACATATTGCATATATGTATACAAAAGCCTTACATCGACAGTCGGAGCCTCGGCCGCCCCCCAGGCATGACGTCTTGCCTGGCGGGAGATCTCCCTTTGTCAAAAGCTTAGCGGCAGAAGGCGGTAGTTATATCAAGTATCGGTTATGTCTTTAGTATCTAATGCCTTCGAGCGACGGTGACCATTTAATCATCACGTGACTCGTCCATCGTCGTGTGGGTGCGGTGTTTCCGTTGCATGCATAGCTCTCCCAATTTCTATGATAGTCTATGGATGACATAGAACAGCAGTTACGCTCATTTGTTTCTGGACTATAAGGGCGCTTTTAGTGTCATGCGGATTTGCTCACGCACGCGGGATTGCTCCGCATGCGTGAAATTTCACGCTGCGGATCATACGCAGTTTAAGTTTCAGTCTTCTGCGGGTTGCGTAACGGGTTGCGTAGACGATTAGTACAATACGGTGCGTGCGCCCCGCACGACTCTAAAATGGGCACTGAAGTTGTAGGGATGGCCACGCATGCGGATGCCCCGCTGCGGGATGACGCCCCGCACAGCGTCCCGCATCCCGCGTGCGTTTTTCACGCTTTACAGTGAATTCATAATTATATGAAATTGTTCTTTGCGGGTGCTACGCATGCGGAGTAATCCCGCATGCGTGAGCAAATCCGCATGACACTAAAAGCGCCCTAAATAAAAGACCGCATTGGCTTCAAAGCTTCCGTTCTAAGACTGAAATAACGATCACAAGAAAAAAAGAAAACAAACTTTTATTATTTTCATTAAGCGTTTGAAAGGTATTATAATATGGCTCCATCTAACAAAGAAACCCCGTACATTTTTTGGGGTTTTACTAAACGCTTAAGTTGAAGGATTTTAAGTTGTATAAAAAAGGACGGGCGGAATCACATTTAGCCCGTTTTAAATAAAGTTTCGAGGTCGCACGCTATTCACGTAGCAACCGAGCGGGCACAACCGAACCTATTCAACCCCTTCAATCTGTATGCTCTGATTCGTTCGCTGCTTACACGTGGCACCGCTAACGTACAGTTTCAAGTACCCTACAATTATTTTTGCAATTTATGTTTCACAGTATTCCAAACACACCCGACTTAAATTATGTTTATTCTCAGAAATAACGACGATAATACACAATCTATTCTGTTTGTTTAGTAATTAATTCACGCGCATTAACAAACAGTAGTAATTAATATTTATAAAGCAGATGATTTATAATGTCCAGTGTAGGCAAACATGTCAAAAGATTAATTGCTCACAATTACATTTTTGCTACATTTAGCGTTTGCGTATTATTTTGTTTACTTTGATGAAACTAATACTTAAGGCCTTGAACTAGCGGTGTTAGGTCATTCTGATTAAATAACATTGAATGGTCCCCTTCTGCCCTTTGAATTCTCAAATCACAAGGCCATTGCCATAAAGAGTTATGAAAGAAAGGCATTATGTAAGCCCTTGCTTTTGGCTAATACATATAATAATAACGGATCGAATCTTCTCGTGACGATATTCTCCCTTCGATCCTATAAAACGAGGTTCAACGTGGGAACATTTAAAAAAGAGTTGTTACTTAGCAACACGTTAGCCCAGCGTTTCCCATCAGGTGGGTCCCGACCCGGCACCGGGTCGCGAAAAAAAAACACCGGGTCGCAACATTATGGTGGCACAGCACTAAAGGACATATTCGGGCGAAAACCATTGATAGACTTTTGGTGATCTTGTCGTCAGGAATACCCAATTGTAGCTAATCTAGCAATACAATTTTTAATGCCTTTTGTCACAACCTATAAATGTGAAGCAGGGTTTTCAACACTAGTTTACCTCAAAAATAAATATAGAAACCGACTTGAAGTCGAACCTCAGAATAAAACTATCATCGTTTTCGGCGGACTTGGATGGCTTGGTTAAAAATAAACAGCTTCATACTTCTCACTGATTATTGTAATACATACATATTAATATTAAATAGCAATATTTGTGTTTCATTTCGCTTCGGCGCAAAATGTACAAAACGCAAAATGAACACAACTCGCAAAATGTACAAAACGCAAAATGTACACAAGGCCCAAAATTTTACCTAATACCGATTTCAGTTAGGTCCGAAATCTTAGGTGGGTCACGAAGGAGGAGTATGAAATTTACCGGGTCACAGTAGAACAAAGTTTGGGAAACGCTGCGTTAGCCTATTGCTGAGCACAGTAAACTCTAATAAGATCCAGTTTGTCAGTTCCAACTACAACGAAAGTCATGCCATTTTTTTCTTCTCTCAAAGACACGAAAAACAGCGCCACACCAAGCAGTGGCTAAAATAGGAACTAAATTCCATTGAAATGAAGACTATAGTCGGCACAATCATAAGATTCCGATATGACGTCTGTCATGTATGAACACAAACTAACCTTGTATGGACGTCTTCAACTTACTTATTACGGAAATATTTTTTTTTAATTTGAACCGCTGGTAATGATACTATGAAGTGAAGATATTTCGTAGTTAATAGGTCACTTTGGTTAAATTATGCAATGCACTATTTACTGTGCATATACAGTATACAGTTTATATTTATTATCAATGCAGCTTTATAAGTAGGCACATACCTAATGTACTTGTGAGTCCACCTCCTCTTCGCTTTGGAAAATTGTTTTTATGTTTACACATAATAAACACTTCTTCCCATTCCGCTTCTATTGCTCGTAGCATGATGTTATAAAATTGCCCACAGTTTGTTAAATATTTTAATTAGGCATTAGTCCGTAATATTAAACGCAAGTAACTCGCGGGTTAAACGAATTGGAGTAATATTGTTTACTTACTACGAGTATTTAGATAGGTACTTACTTACTTATACGTACTTACATAGGTAAATACTAGAAATTCTGGCGAAATATGTAAACCATCCCTGCTTGTTTTTTATTTGTGTTATTTATAAATTGTATAAATAATTTAATTTTATTTTAATCAGTTTACATCATAAATTGTGTAAAATTGAACAAATATTTAAGACGTCACTACAATGTTTTATAAGGAGGCTGGATTTATAGTTATGTGACCTCTTGAAACAATTTATGAATCGACCATAATCGATACATTACTATAATCGAAAGTATGTGCTACCATGTCACACCCAAAATACAAATCGTTATAGATTCCTTAATATGTCTAAAGCATTGCGATTTTTCGTAGCTATTATAAATTCCCGATACATACGTTTTTAAGCCTTTTCCACTCAAATCGGATAATTATTAACCGTTTAATAGTTTCTTCGTTTTCACTAGATTAATGAAATTTCCATTTTAATAATTAATATAATTTCCTCACCTTAACTTACTAGTCAAATTGCCTTATTATCTCTTTCGGTGTTAATCTCAACGCTACATCTGTTTTTAACTGATTTTAAGAAAACAATCAGAGATCGGTTTATAAATTATCGTTCCGAACTTAATTAACGAAACGATTAGAAAGTCTTATTACTTATAATCGGTTAATTTTATAAATCGGTTTATTTAATGCATCGATTTTTGTTGTACTTCACTATTGTCACTGTGATGACAGCCTTCATATCGGAATCTTATGATTGTGCCGACTATAACAATTTTATTAAATGCAATAAATAAATTAATCGTTTTATTTTTACTAATCATTAAAAAAAATTTGAATAAGAAAAATTCAGTGATAAAATGGAACAAATCATAGATCTCAACAAAAACCTATTTAGGTGTTATCATAGATCTATTTGATAGCTTGGTTGACTCCGCGGTGAGATCATTTATCTAGTGGGTAGTCATATTATTCAATTATAATTAAGTATGGTTAGTTGAATCATCTTAAATGGTACCTAAGCTAAATACTAGTGCCCTATTTTTTATGACGTCAGTGTGAAGTCGCCTAAGAGATAATGGAATTTTCTACTGCATGGGCCCCAAGGGCAATCTACGAAATACTTTTAAAAGTTACCTACTCAAATTTTGTACTGTGGTGATTTATATAGCGAAGGAGACTTACCGGAACATAAGCGAGAAATAGAATCAACAACAAGCGATGATGTGAGCTGGGGTGAGCTAATGATTCGAGATATGACGTGGTGAGGTGTAAAGAGGAGAGAGGAAACGATAGAAGAGATATTCTTCCGAAGAGTTTAAGCTAGTTTCCAACAAAATATTCATAACATATTCAAAATATTCAAGAATAAAAAGATGATTAATAAGGGAAGTGATGTACCTAGTTGAAGAAGAGCCATTAATGTCATCTATCACACTTACACAAGCTTAAGAACAACTTACGCCAAGGACACGAAAAACAATACAAGATAATTGTAGGTACTATGTTTTGTTTCAAAGAAAGCAGAGTTTTACAAGCAAAGGAAGGTGGCGTGCGATTTTTCCTAGTCCTATTTAACTTCTCGTGCTATTTCTAATGATGGCAACGTTCACCAGGTCTATGTCCATACCATTCTCGGTCTACGGAAATAAAGCTTTGTGTTGTCAATAATGTTTTTGAATTTAGATTTGGAAGACAGTGCACGAATACTTATTTTATTTGCCCTTATAAAATAAATGAACACTTACGTCTCGCAATAGGAGACTACTCGATTCACACTCCTGGTCACCAATTAAGCTACAGGTTTCTATCTATTAGGAATGAATTATAATTATAAGCCTATCTCTTCAGATGAATAGGGAGAATGTTTTTAGCTTAAAATAAATTTCATTAGATGTAGGTATTTGAAAATAGTAATTTATTCTTCTTAAAATGAATTTAAACAATAGATACATTTACAGAATTCTGGTAACACATTCAAATGGCATAATATTGGTTAATGTCCGTCAAGTTATACCTACTACTAAACAATTATTCCGACTACCATCATTATTGGCCCTTACTTAATTAACTTAATAATCACACACAATTATTATCTACCTACTATAATTAAATTATTGTAAATTCAAAACTACTTCAATAAATTAGTATCTAAATTACCAACTATTTAATACATTGTCTGAAAGATATTAAATTAATGAATATGAAGTTATATAATTCCCATTAGTATATTTATGTCAATATATCAAATAATGTTTTGGTGTAAGTACCTACTATAAAAAAAAGAACTTTAACATATACATATATACATTGTTCATGATAACTTGTTACCTTTACATTCAAATAAACACGGTAATTAACCTTCTAGCTATGATTAACTATGATTGATAATATCACAGACAGCGGTGTCGTGAAATTATTTATCTACAATTAATATTATTTTAAATTAATAACCATACTTAACCCCACTTTTTTTTATTGAATTTAGGTAGCAAACGAGCATGCAGCATCACCCTTCCGCTGCCGCCCATGGCAATTGTGACCGACTTAGAAAAAGACCCAATTTAGGGACTAGGGTGGTTAGTCCAATTAGTAGATGGTGTTAGAATGATAGTTGGTTAGTTTGTTAATAAGTGTGAGGACAGGGACTGTTAGTGATAGTTAGTCCTGTTAGTTAATATGTATTAGTATTGTCCAGTTAGTAATGATTAGTGTGAGTCTTGTTCCAATTCGGTCACAGATGCGTTGCTACCCCTGAGGACTGAGATGGTCGCCTCTAAAAAAGTGAACAGGCTCCACACCTTCCTATCCAGAACACAATTGCTCTTAAAAACAATTATTATGACGGTAGGAATGGTACTGAGTACCTTGGCGGGCGGTGGTACTACCCCGGGCGAACTCTAGGCTCTACCACCTAGTAGCGGTGTCGTGAAATTATTTACAATTAACATTATTTTAAATTAATAACCATACTTAACCCCACTTAGCATTTGTAGCACTAAATATTTACTTGTGTTACATCTAGTTTAATACAGTTAAAAATATTTATACGAAATCTGTTTAATTTTTGTAAATTTTTTTAAAGCGTAGTTTATATGGTAGCGGCGAATGAGTAGTCCCGAACATACCCTCTAATTCTGGGGGTTCACAATCTTTAGGTAACTCCAAATCGTAATTATTCATTATATTCGCAAAAAACAAGAATAACTCCATCCGCGCTAGTTGCTCCCCGAGGCAAACACGCCTACCAACACCGAATGGAATGAAGTAATCAGGCAGATGTAAAGACCCTCCCTTGAGAAATCTTTCAGGCTTGAATTTTTCCGGGTCAGGAAATAATTCTGGATCCATATTTATTTTAATTATCAGCGGAACTATATGAGTATCGGCTGGTATGGTGTATCCATTGACGTGCCAAGGCCTGCAAACGAAGGTTAAATTAGACATCAATATTAATATTTACGTGTGAAATGATTGAGATGTAGGGTAGACTGGGTACGGCTGAAACGATTTGGCTTTAATTGTTCGTAATTTTATTGTTTATAAAAAGAACGATGATGATGACATATTAAATTGAAGAGTGGATCTTTACCTACAATAGGGCTATACTATTTAGTTCTGGTGGGTGCTATTTTTAGAGATATTTAGATTTGAAAATAAATTCCGATGTGTTTCTACCGTCCCCATGCCAGGGGCGGTTGAAACAGTGACTAGGGTCAGTTGAAACGCACGCGAAATATACAAAAAATATATAGCAACATGCTTTATTTAGCATTAGTTATAATTGTATTATAATAATAATGGCATCGTATGACAATATTAATCGGTCTTCAATGTTTTAATAGTCCTTCAGTGTACGTAACCAGGCTTTGACGAATAATTTGTTGATAGTGCATAGTTTTATCTCCAACTTTTACCTCCGTATATGTATATTTGTCTCAATAAACTCAATCTGCCCTATGAAAGTCTTTACTATGCGAATTCGACATCGAGAAAACAAAACAAAATTATATGTTTTTTTTTTACCTGTACCCACATATATTGTTTCAACCGTCCCCAACTCGAATTTTGGTAAAAGAAAGTTTATAGTAATGGTAGTAATAATAACTTATTAAAACTAGTCATCATTCCGTATTCTAAAAACTTCACCTAAATCATAAATGAATACTCAATATTTATACTTGAATAGATTAACATAATAATAGCTTGAAACTCAAAAGAAAAATACTTAGTTTTGGGTGCTAAAATACAATAGGCCTATTTATAAAAATATACAGCACCCGGTGACCAATGTAACACTTTGATTTAGGTTTGGACTTGTCACCTGCTTCTTTTTCCCCTTGAACCCTTACCTGTCGGCTCAACCATTCGCGAGATATTCGACTTGTTTCAACCGTCCTGTGTTTTAACCGTACCCAGTTTACCCTACCTATCGAAGCAAATACAAAAATCGAAGCAGTAAAATATTGTAACGCTAAATATTGTAGCGCTAAATGATCTACAGAGTTCTGAAACATTATGGGCAGTGCATAGTTGGTTGGGTTAATGACCGAATAAGTAAGCGTTTTGGGCTCTGCAGGACACGTTACGCTGTTCTTTTCATTTATTATTAGATGAGTATTTTTTGTAAGGGTATTCATACATCTTGGTCCCAAACTAACTCTTCATTCACATTGTGATGAATTCTGCAGAACAAAGGATGACATCGAACTGCAGTACCTCCTGTCGCCGAGGTCTATACTGCTAAGATCAATCCCATCTGGCTAGCTACCAGTCTTCTTCTAAAATCGACGGAAAGTTGTTGTTATACATTTTTCGATCGCAGTCAAGAAGCCTGATTACTATATTGTATTCCCCAGAATTTTTGTTCATCTTCTTTTTGGCTATTTAATAAACAAAAGTTATGCCTAATAGGAAGGCTGTGTGGCATACGAAACTGGAGTAGTTGTAGCAGTTAACTAAAATACCACCATTAAACTGATCATTTTAAAGTTAAGTAATAAGTTTAAAATCATCTTTAGATACTTACTCAGTATTTACGTGTGTCGTCCCCAAGGGCACGACTGACACCCGACGCAAAGTTTCGAATATGACAGCTTCTAGATACGGCAACTTAGGTCGATGCTCCAACGTCACGCGTTTGTTGACATCCACCACCTTAGCCAATTCCGCTCGGACCTTCGCAGCTACTTTGGGCTCCCTCAGCATGAACACCAACACCCAAACCAAGGTGTTACGAGAAGTTTCCATTCCCGCGGAGAACAGATCATTCATCACTTGTACCACTTGTTTTCCTACAAATCAAAAACGGTCAAAGATCAGCTTTTATTGTTTTTTAACAATAATAATAAAGGTACATTAGTTAATCATGATAGACAAGTGATCCATTTGCGTAGGCGTAAATTATAATTTTAAGCGCTCATAGCCCGGCAGCTTGCATTGATCCTAAGCGATCGACAAAGTTAAACAACTGCGGATGCGGCCGGTTATTGGTTGGGTGACCGCTAGTGGCAAAATTTCTTGGCATCCGTGCTTCGAAGGGCACGTAAAGCCGTTGGTCCCAATTGTTGTGAATAGGTAGCTGTTAAGCCATGTCGGAGGCCTTAGGATGGCATAAAAATTCCGATTCTGGGTTGGTCCCTAACCCCTCCAAAAATCCACACTGGAGCAGCGTGGTGGAATATGTTTTAAGCCTTCTCAATATTGAGGAGAGACCCCAACTTAGTAATGGACCAATAATGGGTTTGAGCCATTATTATTTGAATAATCATACCTTCATCAGCATCAGTAAATATGGTTTCTTGCGCTTTCCCTGTCTTCTCCTGGTAAATCTGTTCTAAGTAGCAGTCGAGGAGGTCGGCTGGCTCGTGGTATCTGGTGAAATCGGCTCGTTTCTCTATCCTCCTCTTGACGTGGTCTTCGTGAAACTTGCTGATGTCATCCAAATTCACTTTTATCTCTTCCATAACGGCCATCTTTCCGGGAAGTTTCTGGTGATATTTAATCAGTGTTCGTGAATACATAATGTTGTTAGGTTACTAAAGATTTTGCTGATATTAAGACATTCTATTTAAGAAATAACGCTTTACTCTTTCAAGAGGAACCTCCCGAGCTACGGCTCCATATTATAATTCCTGTGTCGTGGATGAAATGGATAACACAAAAACGTAAACCTCTCGTAAAGACCTCTTTAAGAGTGCGGCATGTTGTTTACTTGTTTTATGCAACGCGCCGTGAGATTTTTATTATTAGGACCTGTTTTAATTATTGTATAAACAAATTTATTTACTCTTAAAACTATACTCCTAACTTGAATAATATATACAATACCTAGACTTAAACAGAACCACGTATATATTAGTACGACGGTACGTATTATAAATAACGAAACAACGTGATTTGTCCGTACCAGAAATAATCTGGGGGCACGGTCAACAAAGAGCTAAATAAATTTTCCTTATGCTTCATGTAGGTCATAAGAACATAGAACACTAAATTCCCAGGCACTCCCCTAGAATATACCGACAACAAAAAAAATCCTATTTTACAATGTTCAAAAATACCTAATTATTAATAATTTCGATTAGAATGCAAGTGTTCTAAATAACTTAATTACAACGACTTACGACTAATGACTATTTTTATATAATAATATATATTTATATAAAGTTATATAAAATTTGCTTATTTGAAATAACGTAATTATAATAGAAAATACTAACCAAATAATAGGGCACGTGCTCGCCAATATGAACCGCTCCATACAAGTTCATTCCTTTGGAGACCCTCTGGTTAAACGTCTTAAACGCTGGGTCATCCTTCTCAAAGCGGAAGCTCATCATCAACTGACAAATAACGTTATGGAGATGTCTTCCCAATATATCTATAGGATCCACTGGTGTTTCATTTGTTAACTTTAGTTCTACCAATAATTCTTCCACTTCCATCTGAAACGATATAATTTTTATTTTAGAATTTACCCTATTAATAATGTAATCTAATGCATGGAACGATTATTACTTCTGTTCTTATGTGACAATAAGACCTTCTGACAAAAGCTTTCCTTGCCTCAGTCCCCATGCTAACAAACGGATCAAATTAAGTTCTTAAAAAAAATTTGGCTTACTGGACTAACCATCCTAGTCCCAACTGAAGTCATGGTCCTCTGAAAAGTATCGTTTTGCTCCATGTAACCACCACTCACGACTATAATTGCTTACGACTATAATCAGTTACCATAAATAAATACTATCAGTGTTTGGTGTTTGGTTTTGGTTTCCAGTTATTTTAGTATGAAACTTCATAAAAACAGGGAAGCTTACGTTAAAAACGCGTCCGAAACCAAGGTTTAAGTTTGATGATGGTCGTAGGTGTTGTTTCCTAATATATAGGGTTTAGATAGATGAATAAACTGGTCCTGTCCTGAGCCCCTACTCTGTTAGGTCTCGATTGAATAGGTTGACACATTCCATGTACAAAATATGTCAAATTATTCAATCGAGACCCAATTTATGCATTTATAAATGTGCCAAACTATTCAATCGAGTCACAATTGAAGCATTTATAATTTAGCAGAATAGGGGTCCTGGTAGGTATTCACCGCTGTCTACGTTCGTAGCACCGAGTGCGCTACGTTTGCCAATAAAAAAACACTTACAATAATAAATTGCTCAAATCGTTGATTCTCCCAGATTTTCACCCCAAGAGCTCTGAATTTTTCATGGAGGAAGTGACGCTGACGTCTCCATAACTGGCCCTCACTCAGCACAATACCTGCGAAGTACGAAGGTTATGATAACATTATGCCCAAGTTGCCTTTTGAAATATTGTAAAAATAAAAAAGCAAACTAAGTAAACGAATGTAGGTCTTAACTTGACGAATATTTACAACCTAACTTAAATACAACTTTTACATGCAAATAACAACTTTTACATACTTATTCATTTTAAACAAATGAATTACCTAATCCGCCCAATAAATTGTTCAATGGAGTCTGGGGGCGGCCTATTGAGTCCATCCTGTTGAAGAGGATTCTGAGGAGCTTAGGGGAGCCAATGCAGACGATGAGATTTGAACCTAGTTTCACAGAAAATATGTTCCCATATTGCTCGGCTAAGGAGAGATACCATGAATGAGGTGCACCCTGACCCATCCAGGGCAAGTATCCCAATATAGGCATGCCCCAAGGACCTGCAATCATAAAATAAAAGCACATATAATTGCAATCGCGGCGAAAAACACCAACAAGAACTATAATATTGTACCACGAATAAGATATAAGATAAATAAAATACAAATGGAAATGCATACACAATAAATCTCTACTCACCAGGTGGCAGCGAATTATAATAAATTATTTTCTTTCTTATGTACCAAAATGCAAAACTTGTCAGTACAAAAAAAGATAAAATTCTAAAACTATTTACGTAGCTGGGCGAAAAGAGCGTTTCATAAACGAATTGGAGCACGTAATGAATCATTTTAAACTGAGTTATTTATTTGGTTACTATAACTAACACAAACAATATTCTCAACTTGCTATAGGATTCAGATGTTTCGTTACATTTGACAAGAGTGAAAAATATTTTTTAAATATCGACGCACAAACGCGGTTGTCCGATAAAAATAATGTCGGTAGATTTTGCACGAGAATATCTTTAGACAGATTGAGTATATGTCCTAATGCGGATTCTAGCTTCTCGAGAATAACTTATATTGATCACTGCTTGAATTTATATATCCTGACGTTAGGTGTGGTTCCATCTTATCATTTTTTGCGTATAGATTTTCCGATAGCTCCTCAACTCGTGACGTTTGTACCTGAATGCATCGTGTAATTATAATAATATTATCTACTGGTTTGATAAATTTATTGTGCCATTTACGATCATTATAATAATCGAATTAGCTTGATTTAATCTTACTCTAGAATAACAACCATTAAAATAATAAATTAAATGTTAATAAAATATCAAGTTACTGATATACAACAAGAATATTTAATCACATTTTTAAGACCCAAATTAAGAAAACTGCGTTTAATTATAAGCAGAATTTTTTATAAGCAGAACCTTCAGATAAAATTTCATTTCAGTAGTGGCTTCATCTACGCTGATCAGCCCACAGCATTAATAAATAAAAATTTAAAAAATTAAGAAAGGTCTTATATTTGACACTTGGATATTAAAATATAATATTTATTATAAAATTTTAATTCAGGCTTTTCCATCATACTATATTAAAAATAAAGTAAGTATGATCTAATTATTATTTTTTGTTACCAAATTAAATGGATAAATCACTGTTTTCTAATTAAAGAAAAGTAGGAATAAATACTTGAGTGGCAACTTAAAAATCTGTAGTAATTCTGTTGTCCTGTTTATGAGAGTTTATTTTTCATAAATAATAAATGACTATAAATCACACCTTTAGACAATGTCCCATTTTTATTATCAATTTATAATTAAATCTAAATTATCTATACTGCCAAATTTTCACGCTCAATGCAACTGATCTAATTTTGATGTTTGTCATGGACGTTACAGAGACCCAGAAAAGACCGTATGATATTTTTTACCCCGGAAATAATACAAGTTTAACAAATTTGGATGTTTTTGGAATCCAACGCGTGCGAAGACGCAGGACAAACTAGTTCTTCATCGTTAAAGTGAAGCACTATTCGGCACTTCAATTATATTTCACTTAACTATTGCTTTATCAATAAGTGGCACTAATGCAGAGCATTTATGCAATTATTATCTTCCGTCATCGCAAATTACACTCAAATAAACAAGGTGTAAACACAGGTCAAGTACCTACTTACCTAGTGAATAAATGTGTCATTAAATTGATATTATGCGGGGCATTGACCGCGAAGGTCATGTAGTATCAAGGGCTTACATAAGTAATCATGATTGGATAATAGTTTATTATCGTCATGATAGGTACGCGTATTCCGGGTTCAACGATCCCGCAAGGACGTTCGTTACTTCGTGATGGAATTATGTGTCGCTCAGCGCCTCAGCGGATTCATCACGTGGCGATGTCGATGTTATTATAAACTATAGTAGCCGTCAATGAGAGGTCATTGGTTCGGCGCAACATTTATAATTCTATATGTAACGTTGTTGGGGAATTACATACTTTAGTAGTTTTTTCTAATGCAGTAGGGATGCCCGATTCTTTGCTTTGAATCGATTTTTTGGATCGTAATAGATCGCAACCCTGTGAATCGATTCACGATCTAAATCGTACGGTATTGAATCGATCTCATTCGATTTCAAAAGATCGTATCGTATTATTAAAAAACAAATGAAAAGCCACAAAGAGTAAGCTAGATTCTTTATTTCAAGATGCATTATTTAATTTATATAATCTAAAAAAGGAAAACTTAGTGTGGAACACAAGTTCAGTTTAATTTCATTTGTTTTATAGATTCGAACTATTTGCAAAATCGTGCAGTTTGTATCGCTCTACCACCTATAAAATAATATCAAAGAATGAATCAAAAAATTAGACTTCATTAAGAAAACACCTTAGGTACCTACATAATTAACATACCCGGCAATAAAAAAAATTAACATCTACCTTCATATTTCATACATACCGCTTAGTTTGATTGATGTAATTTGACCTGAATCTGACCTGAATTAACTGATCTCAAATATCTGATTGAAGGTATGTAGGTAGATAATCTCACATTATCGTAGGCAAAGAACAAACATTGTTGAAGATCTTTATTCTTTTACCGCCAATACAAAGTTCATGTTCGTAAAGATGTTGTTATTCATAGTTTTAATGATACGATTTTTTTCAACGATCTTCTTGGCATGCGATTCGATCCAGGCGAAGATCGCAACCTGTTGAATCGATTCAAAAAATCGGTAGATCGCATTGCCGTGAATCGATCTTCTAAAAGATCGATTCAGATCGGGCATCCCTATAATGCAGTTGTATTATGCAAAGGTCAGTGTCCTCGGGTTTACGACAGATATCAAAATACGAGTGTGATTGATAAATAATGTGATATTAATGACTTGTCACGTGAATCAGCAGCTTGGAATTGAAAGAAAGGTGTTTTAGCACGTGTGAGATTTTAGTTAATTGATTTTATATTACCCTTGTACATTATTTACCTACCTACTTCATCATCATTATCCAGTGAAAATTTAAAATGTAGTTTTTTTTCTTTTCTTCATTCATCTAGGGAAAAAGATAAAATTGTTTTTTTGACAATTACACGAGCAACTGCCTTCACTTCACTCTAACTTCACTTCGCTTCAGGTAACCTCTGCTTTATTCAAAAAAGTCTTTCTTAATTATCACTTCTATAAGGAAAAATCTATTATTTTTGCAATATTATACCGTTACGTACGTTACGTTATATTATACGTTATCTGTTTTAAGATCGCTGAAACATGAAATTATTTCACGGAGCTTCAACTGACGCTTTCGATTTCAGCAATGTAAAGTTGAATAAATTTAACCTACATCAACCAAATAGGCTACAGCTGGTATTAACTAGCTACTTACTTGTGGTTCCGTACCTAGGTACGTACATAATTATCTTTGCAGCCCGAAAGGAGGATGGGCACAAATGTATGGAATCTGGTACCGGCACCAATCGAAGTAAATGATACGTCGTTGGAAAGGTATTTTTGTGTAGATTGTGAATATATATGTCGCTAGTCCTGGTTCATTGTCCGATCGCAGTAATCACTACTTGAAAATTAGATATTTTTGGTACTAAGTATACAACAAACTTTTTGCAATAACTCGGCGAACGACTGAAAGTGAAAGTCATACATACCTACGTGTATTTATATGTTTATATTGTTTATTAGATAAATCACTCATAAAGGCTGATTTACATTGACACAGTAGCCGGCGCCAGCGCCACCCGATTCTGGCGCTAGATAAGCACTGTATCAGTGTAAACATGTTACAATTCAGTCCAGCATCCAGTATCCAGCACTGGATCGAAATAGACCGTCTGCCTATTTTTCGATCCAGTGACAGCCCCGCACACGCGCAGCCAGTGGCACTGCTTCCGTGTTAACACTACGCGCTAGTGATCGCCAGTGATTCAGTGCCAGTGCCAATGCAGAACCGGAACCCAGTGATGTCGGCGCCAGCCACTGCATCAATGTAAATCAGCCCTAAGTGAAAAAAATTGTAAACTGACTTTATTGGGCACTTATTGTAACAGATTTTTATCTGTTAATTGAATAAGCTCAAAATCTGTGCAAACATCTCCAGAATCGGTCGAACTACGCCAAAGATATAATTTTTTTAATCCTAATTCGAACTAAAATTCCGTATCTTCTGAAGGCTATATTTCAAAACGGACAATTTGTACGGGTTTGTCGCCATAGTAATTTTTTATACTGTTGAAAAGACCTTTCAAACGACACATTTTGATTGGACATGGGTACCAAAACGCCCATCCTCCTTTCGATGGATGTCGTGTTATCTTAGTTGTTAGTTCTGATAAGACAATGTCTTACGTAACTTATTTTTTACACCAAATATTGTTTTTCGAGTGTATGTATGCTCAGACCAATAAACTATAGACGGCGTGCCGTGAACAAAAGCGTGAAGCCGGCAAAAAGTATGCCTCGCCTTGTAATACACACGGCGGCATTCACACTAAAACGACTTTTGTGTTCTAAATAATAAAAAATAAATGAAGCTTTGTGTTCCAAAAAATAAAGTTTAAATTTGTTCTAGTTCAAACTGTCAACATAGGGCACTGGGCATTCTATCGGTCCCGGTCCCGATGTGTGTTTTAGGCACACTTTTGCCGGCTTCACGCTTTTGTTCACGGCACGCCGTCTGTAGTTTATTGGTCTGAGTATGTAGGTATGTATGTAATAAAATATTAGAGTTGCCTATCAATAGTCGACTATCGATAAACTATCGATAGTCTATCGATAGTGTGGCAATAGTGAGAATATCGATAGTAACTATCGATAGTATTGAAAAAATAAATACTATCGATACTATCGATCAGGTCAAGTACCTACCTACCTAGTGAATAAATGTGTCATTAAATTGATATTATGCGGGGCATTGACCGCGAAGGTCATGCAGTATCAAGGGCTTACATAAGTAATCATGATTGGATAATAATTATTTTATTATCGTCATGATAGGTACGCGTATTCCGGGTTCAACGATCCCGCAAGGACGTTCGTTACTTCGTGATGGAATTATGTGTCGCTCAGCGCCTCAGCCAGCGGATTCATCACGTGGCGATGTCGATGTTATTATAAACTATAGTAGCCGTCAATGAGAGGTCATTGGTTCGGCGCAACATTTATAATTCTATGTAACGTTGTTGGGGAATTACATACTTTAATAGTTTTTTCTAATGCAGTTGTATTATGCAAAGGTCAGTGTCCTCGGGTTTACGACAGATATCAAAATACGAGTGTGATTGATAAATCCTTACTAATATTATAAATGTTGAAGTGTGTTTGTTTGTTTGTTTGTGACTCTTTCACGTCGCAACATGGCTATTAAATGGTATGGTTTATGTGTGTGGGGATAGTAAGGAGGGTGGAGAGTGACGTAGGCTACTTTTTACTGCGAAAAAACATCTCATTCCCATGGGAATATCGATGTTTTATTAGTTGCTAGATATTACTTCCGGAGTTGTTAATAGATGGCGTTAGTAAAATTCATTTGCAAGTTCTGAATCACACTATCAAATACTACATACTTACTACATACTACTAAATATTACTACATGTAATTTATTTAAGTCATAGGCAAATGTTATAGGCTACTTTTTAGCTGAGATTAACACGAGAGCGGGACCTACGCGGCTGTTACCTACGGGTCCCGAAGCGAAGCGCGGGCGGTTCTCTAGTAATGTGATATTAATGACTTGTCACGTGAATCAGCAGCTTGGAATTGAAAGAAAGGTGTTTTAGCACGTGTGAGATTTTAGTTACCTAATTGATTTTATATTACCCTTGTACATTATCTACCTACATACTTCATCATCATTATCCAGAGAAAATTTAAAATGTAGATTTTTTCATTTCTTCATTCATCTTATTCGCTTCAGATAACCTCTGCTTTAATAAAAAAGGCTTTCTTAATTATTACTTCTTTAAGAAAAAATCTATAATTTTTACAATATTAAAGGTACCGTTACGTACCTATGTACGTTACGTTATTATACGTTAATTGTTTTAAGATCGCTGAAACATGAAATTATTTCACGGAGCTTCAACTGGCGCTTTCGATTTCAGCAATGTAAAGTTAAATAAATTTAACCTACATCAATCAAATAGGCTACAGCTGGTACTACCAGCTGTAGCTTATAAGTAGCTAGTTAATACCTACCAGCCTGGTAGGTATTAACTAGCTACTTACTTGTTCCGTACTTAGGTAGATACATAATTATCTTTGCAGCCCGAAATTTCGATGGATGTCGTGTTAGCTTAATTGCAAGTTCTGATAAAACAATGCCTTACGTAACTTATTTTTTACACCAAATATTGTTGTTTTAACCCGACTGCGTCAGAAGGAGGGTACCTAATGTTTTTCGTATGTAATAATATGTATTGTATGTAGATACTATGTATGTCCATTACTTTGTTGGGCCCTGCAGCCCTAACGGCTAGACGGATTTTGACATTTGAGGTGTCGTTGAATTTGTCAGAATTAAGGTAGGTAGTAAGGTAGTAGTAAGTACGGTAGTAGGGTTAATAAATTATCACAATGTTGTTTTTGTTTCCTACTTCTACAATGCGGGTATCTAATGAAAGATCGTGATAAAAAACCATTTCAAAAATATAAAATAAGATATCGTATAAAGTGGTTATTTGTCGCAATCGGGTGTTTTATTTTTTAATAATTAATTATGAGATCATGCACTTGAAAAGCCGAAAAATCGAAAAACAATTTTTTGTTCAGTAGGTAACTGTTTTCAGGCAACACAAAAGATGATTAAAAAATATTTTAGAAGTTTCCACTTACCAGATACAAAATATCATAAGTAGTTTGTATAATAAAATAATAATTACTTAAGCCGTAGATGATGAAACAGTGGTTAACAATTTCGTAATAATTTCGAGAGTATAAGTTCAGGTTCCAAATATTGGTCACATTATCTACCAACACTTGCTTATTATAATCTAACGTACCTAAACTTGTATTTAGGTTACAAAATAAATGTTACGATGATTCTAATGTGATATGAAATCTCTAGATACAATATTGAATGGTCATTGACATATTTAGCCACATTTTTTATTAATTTAATACATTGCTATGAATATTTTTTTAAATTTTTTGTACTGCCTCATTGCTCGATAATTCAATAAGGTGGTAAGTACCTACCTGACAAAATATCAAACCATTGAACAGACCATAGATTAATATGTATATGAACGGACAATGCACTGCAGTTAGCACCAGCTCCAAGCCCGAACGGGGAAGTAATGAAGTAATGAAAACAGCTGGCCGGCCAGTGACCACGCCAACCAATAAACAAATCCGAGCGTCCCAGTGCCGGTATACTACCATATTCATTTCACATTTCACTTTCGTCGAGTCGGTCGGTCCAAGACCCGAAGCAAACGGTCCTGGTGTCGTTGACCCCACGTCCTCGCGGCCGCGTGCCGATTAGATAATTTCCGCGCTGCGTTGTCAAAATACTCATGACCCAATGGTACAGTGAATACGCTGTGTCAATGAACCCGATCCGATCGCGCAAATACCTACGTGATTGGCGTAACAGTTGAATTTCAATACGAAACTGCTATCGGTCGAAATACTGTAACCTAAGATTATCGATACTTTAGCAGTGTTATCTTTTTTGGGCGATAAAAATATTTACTACGCACTCTATAGATCTATACTCACCCCCGGGTAACTGGCCATCTGAAACTGCAACTAAAACACTTAAAAGCATTTGTCACACCAAATTTTAGAAAAGAGAAGACAGGGTGGTGCGTACCTATTCCAAAGCCCCCAGCACCCTATAAAAGTAGAGACGTGGCGCCAAAGCCTACTTTGTACAGAAACGTTCAGCACGATTTCGGCCTATCACCCCTAGATTGGCTTTAACATTAATGGATGGAATTTATTGATCTAGGTACCTAGTAATTGACGTCGGTGCTACGCCCGACCATCTTGACCAACAAATATCATCTGTTTGTGCTGCACCTTACTGAATAACAGATGAGACTATGGCTCAAGGTTTAGAAGGTCAATAATCTCTGTACCAATAATCGTGATCCTGACGGTATTCGTACATGGTAGGTACGGCTTATTTGCCAGCCTAGCAAAGTCGATCGTAAATTGACTTTTTAACCGACTTGAAAAAGGAGGAGGTTTTCCATTCGATGGATGTCGTGAATCCATTTTTTGCAGCTATTTATCTGTTTATTTTGTTGTCCTTAGGTGCCTGCGAAGAAACTAGTCAGTGAATTTTCAGTTATTAATTAAATATATTAAATCGCCTTCAAACATTTCTTAATTCCACTGTATGATTATTTGTTACCTCACAACTCTTCTGAGAGGTCTCATTTAAGCGAGAACCAACGTAGTCTTCGAGTTATTCCTAATATAACGTATAATTGACTGCTACTACGTTGATGATATTCTCGTACTGTTTGTTACTAATCGTTAAACTTACATTTATTTTTTGATACAATTATAAACAGGGGTTTTAGTTGCAGTTTCGGAGAGCCAGAAATAGTTTTAGGGCCACAAGTAGAGCAACACACCGGGTAGGTATGCCTTTGGCCTTTGGTATTACTGATGTATTGTATAGACGACGTTTTATTTGGGTACCATAAGGCATATTGCTCGTGAATCATTAATAAAAAAAAAATGTGGCTCTAATATTGGTCTTAATTGGATTTACATACATGTAGTCATGTACTCGTATATACTGGAATGTTTTCCTTCATTTAAGTAAACATTTTACTGTAACCATACCTACTCAGTAAGTTTTAAGATGTTTGAACTGGGAAAACCGTTTGCATATTTTTCTTTAAATAGCAATGTTGTAATAATTTTGCTTCCCGATCTTTTTGTATAAAGGTTTAACAACCGAAAAAACTTAAAACGAATAAGTGTTGAGATAATTATACATTGCTTAATCGCGAACATTTGCGGCCTTAGGTCTTTGGGTGTTTGACCCCATTATTGAAGGAAAAAATAGGAGGAAAAATTTCCGAACGCCGAAGAAGTCATGGCTGGACACGACCGACCAAGACTGATTTTAAAATGTTTTTAAACGTAAGTACAGGTTTGGAATTTGATAGAACATGACGGTAGGTAAATATTTAGAAAAAATTAAAATAAATACCTATTATTATTTTTTAGAAAACGAGTATTCACGATTTGATTTGTTCACTAATACTTAGGTATATTTCGACCCAGTTGGGTCCTTTTGCATTTGAAATGTTTAGTTTTCGCGATGATATGATATGATACCTACCTCATACCTACCTAATTACCTACCTACCTAAGATTAGATTAAATAGTAAGTAAAAGTAGGTACTAAAAGGTGGTTAAGTATACCATACTTTTTCTTATTCAAATAATAATTTTCTTATCTCAAAACTTATTGCTCGATTTACGTATGATTTGGATATGGAGCAGAATTAAATACACTTAATTTATCATAACGAAATATTTCTTGCAGTTCTTTCAATTTCAACTACTACCTTAATGCTTCAAATTCGGTCAATTTCTTGACAGCATAGGAAACGGGTACTTAACTTGTTCTCTAAAGTGAACGTGCTGACGTCAATACTTGTTTTAGAAATATTAGATCATAGCGTGGAGTTCAACAACACTATTAAACGATTTGCACGCGTTTGCATAGACGTAAATAATTATCAATTCGTTATCGATAGTGCACTATAAGTTATGTGGATTGTAATCGTAAGATAGCTGGTGCGTTTCCTTCGAGTAATTTTCCGGCGCCAAATATTCCGTTTGTACATGTATTTTCTCTGTAACATTTTTAAAACTATAAGGGCTCCCAAACAATCCTGCGACAATCCTGCATCGTGTAGCAGGAATGCACGGCACGCTGCAAAAAGTTGCAGCAAGACTTGTGTCGTGCTCCTGCATGTCTGCGTCATTCCGACACACTCGGTGACAACATTTTGTGGTCCGCTCTGAGACAATGTGTGAGCAAAACGCCGCGCCGCCCGCCGCCGCCGCGTCGCCGCGCCGCCACGCAGTCGTTGTTTTCAAAAACGTCGCAATTTTGTGTGGAAGCTCTAACAGCCTATCTAAAATAGTAATGTCGGCCTGTTATCATCTTCCAAAAGAAAACCACAGAAGAAAATTTATTTAAGTGATCTGAGCAGGGAAGTCTCACTTACCTAATCTAATGAATACTCATTGATTTCATTGAACGTTGGACATTAAACCATCCCAATAAGATAAACCACATCCCTTATTCGAGCTCTACCTGACACCAACACAAATGTCAGCCCTTTCATGGAATCAAACCCCTGGCTTCCGAGGCAAATTCACATAGCACTCTTCCAAATGCCTTGGAACAACTTCTTTGCCCAGTTAGGAAATAACCACAAAAAAAAGTATCTATAAATAATACAAACCTACGCGATTTTATAGAAAATAAAAAATTTAAAGGAATAAAATTTCTCGAAATTTAAGTGTATAATTTTTTTATACTTAAGCTTGTCATAATTATATCTATCAATGGACCTAGCACATTACCGAAATCAGATAGTAGGTACCTCAGTATAATACACGGTATAAAAATAAACATTTGGCAGCTATTTCGAGATATTTTCAAATGCTTCTGGTATGTAAACGCTTACCAAACGCATAAACTTTACACTAAAAATATTTGATTATTGTTTTGACATTTAACTATGATAATTTATAGCAACAGGCGGATTTGTTATTTTGAATAATTATGCATATCTAATAGGCGGTGAATGCACGCGGCGACCGGCGCGAGGCCGGCCGATCACCTCCCTTATGTAATCTAGGTACCGAACCATAAAGTGCAACGCCCACGTTCAAAATAAACAACAAATTAATGGGTAAAACCTGTCCGCACCGTAGTTTTTGATTTTGATCTTGATGTGAATGCACTGCAACAATGATCAATACATATAAAACATAGGCTAAACTACGTAATCCGACGATAATTATCATGATACTTTATAGTTCTACATTATGTATTTATCTGTAGGATATTTTATTTGTGTATATTTTATTGTTATTAATACGCTGTAAGTATGATCATTTAGAAATGTATGTGTGAGATCCGAACGACTACTTACTCAATCTATGCGGACCAACTATCGTGTATCCAATTTTAGGAGTGGCACGCATTGCCTTGGATGGAAGTTCACCTTCTACTTCTAGCGAGATTTATGGGTTAATTCTGTACTCGTATGATCTCTGTTTGTTATGTGTCATTTTGTTGAGGCCAATCTTAGGTATCTATTTTCTCAATACACGATCCCATGGTGTAGGTACTGATAATATTAACATAATACTATGAGCAACTACCCTCACATCACTTCAGGAAATTCCTTTGTTGTCGTCGTTCCATTTTGAAATAGGTACCGGCCAGTCCCCTTATTATGAACTCTTAAGGGTCGATTCAGACATATCAGTGAAGTCTCAGTTCCAACACAGTACCTGTACCAGTACAGTTAGAGGTGCTTGCCCTGGGTTCGATCCCGGAACCTCCGAATAGGAGGCCGAATTCTTAACCATTAGGCTATCACCGCTACAAGGCTACAGAAAACGAGTGTTTATTTATTTTTATAGTTAAGATTATCTAATCCTCTACAAAACATATGATAACAAACTGCTACCATATACTAACATAGTGCTCATTCATACTGACTCGCGGGCGCGGTGGTAATATCCAAGTGTTCACACAGGAATCGCACGTGCGGTCTAAGTAGCGGGCAAGCTAGCGACGACACGCGCGGCGCGCTCGCGGCAATATCTACGGGGGGCTTACTACGAAATACGAACACAAAATCACTATTGTGGTACGAAATTCAAAGTACGAACGTCGAAGTGACGTATGTCAACGTTCGTTTTTCGTAGTAGGCCTCCTGAATTCTCGCGCAAACGCCTGGCGGCCAATGTCAACACGAGCTCGCCACGTCCACCGCGCGCGCGCCCGCCACCGCGCCCGCGTGTTCAGTATGAACAAGCACATACATACATACAGACATAAAATTAGAAAAAATAAAACGCAAAATACAAATATCAATGTTTTTATTTTATAATAATTATGGCACTTACAAATATTTTTATACTAAGCTAATATGTGCGTCATTTTGTCATAAGTCTGCAATAGCAATAATTGTTTTACATGTTAAACCTATGCATAATACCTACATGTCATAATATACGCGTAATCAAGCAAATGAACAACACAAGACGATAGGAGGCGGATTAAAAATTTAACTTACAACCGAGTCGTAGTGATCTAGTGATCTCTAGCGTATTCTAAATTCAAATCTTAACTTAATTCAAAATGTTTATATATTTTATTTGCAGCTAGTGTAGCGTAATCAGCTGACATAAAACGGCATATTGCTGAGTTCCTTAGTAGCCAATCTAGCTGCTCTATTTAACGTCATATTACAGTGTGTATGCAATGCTTCCAGCCGTTCACTCTCTCTCTTACTCCACTTAGTTTCCATAGCCGCAGAGAATGCTGTACAGGAGAACGTACACAGCAAACTGATCAGTATACACACTCTCATTCTCAAAGCGTCGCTAGGCTGTTCTAGAAGTGTCAAGAAGTGGAACTTTTCGTCGTCAAACAATATCTTCTCAACGACGTCAGCGTGTTCGGGCAAATCTTGCAAAACTGTTATCAAAATCCCTATGATGTTCAACCCTATACGAGGCGCCTTGGAATCTGAAATTTTAAGTATTACTGAATGAACATCCTGTTTTTAATTTATTAAATAACTAGAGAACCGCCCGCGCTTCGCTTCGGTACCCGTAGGTAACAGCCACTTAGGTCCCGCTCCCGTAGGATTCTCGGCTAAACAGTAGCCTATTAGGTATATGATATTCGCTATGTGCGAAGCGGGTGGTAGGTGTACCAAAACGATCGCAGCGCACAACGTGACAAAAAATGGAAACTACTTCGGCTGTGTGTAATACTTTCGAACCCGGTTTTTATGATTATATCCATTGTACACATAAACTATTCAATAAATTGCACTCAAATAAAGTCAACAAGTATCATTTACTGTTTATTTTGGTTTTTAATTGCAAAAATACTAACAATGTTTACTTGTCATATTTGACAGTCGCCGAAAAAGTAGCGCGTCGCCACCGTCGTGGACGTTCCCAATACTGGAACATCAGATATAACATTTGCCTATGACATAAGTAATTACATGTAGTATTTGATAGGGTGATTCAGAACTTTCAAATGAATTTTACTAACGCCATCTATTAACAATATCTGGAACTAAATATCTAGCAACTAACAAAACATTGATCTTCCCATGGGACTGAGATGTTTTCCCGCGGAAAAAAGTAGCCTACGTCACTCTCCACCCTCTTAACTATCCCCACACACATAAATCATACCATATAATAGCCATGTTGCGACGTGAAAGAGGCACAAACAAACAAACACACTTTCACATTTATAATATTAGTAAGTAAGAAAGTATAGTAAGTATATAGTATAAAGTATAGTAAGTATATAGATATAACACCGATTTCGGAGGTGGATAATCAGTATTCAGTCATAATAGCTAATTACGACCAAAACGTTTCGTCCATTAGCATAATAAAGGGAAAAGATTAATTAGAAATATTAGCTCAATTAAGAATGATTACATTTCGAAAATATTCTAGTCATGAAAGAATAGGCTTTTTCTTAGTGAACTTTACCATAAAGCCACAACAAACGGAAGTAAAGACATGGCAAAACTATGAAGACTCTTTGTTGTCGATTTTGACCACTCACCACCAGGTAAAAACGACATCAAGAAACCCTCAAATTGTATGGCGCTACGTATCTATTTGTTTTACATAATTTCTTATCGATATTGAAATTGGTTGTGTTTTTGTTCAAATTATTACGTAAAAATAACGTGTATGACGTGGAACACACAGTTGGAACGAAATTATATTGATACACTTTAACACCGACACGTATCTGGCGTCAGTCTAATTATCCACTAAGCCAGTATCACAATGCATTATTGATGAATATTGTCTGACATAAAATCATCAAAAGCTGACACACCCAACCTAACAGCTAGAATTTCGCTAGCGTGTAACGTAAAATTTCACATATTTTTATTCTAGCCTCCATCGGCTTCGAAGCGTGTAACGGCAAAATCTTATATATTTTTTATTCTAGCCTCCATCCCCCCGAAGGCGTATGACGGCAACATCTTACACATTTTTTGTTCTAGCCTCTATCGGTATTATTCTTTCGTCTACTCACACATCTTGAGCAGCTTGACGAAGACCGGATGGGCGCCGTAGGCGGTGACGGCGGTGGCGAACTGGCGCACGGCGCGGCACGTTCGCACGCTCAGCCACGCGCACACCTCCACCATGCGACTCACGCCCTGGAACCTGGACGGACATAACGTGCGTTAATATACTTCTTGTCAACATGTAGAAGTCTAGAGATAAATATTATATTATATTCTTAGCATATTCTCACAGACATACTATTTCACAGAGTATAAAAAGTTATCTATTTTGATCAGTTTTACCATTGGAGGTTAACAGATTGATAAAATTGTGCCAGAATTACAAATCTCTAAGTGATGACTACCTACCTCTTATTTTTATTTCGTTTAAACACGCTCATGTACGCGTACTAAATGTAAAATGTAAGTATCTCATGTAAGTGAATTGTAAAATTCTTAATGGGAAATAAAGTTTCTAAAACCGTAAATTTCTATGGTAAGTGTTGATGCAGTCTTAATGAGGGTAACCGCGTGTGAATTTTCCGCTAGAGGCGCTAGTGAAAAGTGAGGTCTGTCTGTCACTTTTCGCTTGTCTGAATTTCATTTGTCACTGTTTATGTATGGGCGGGCTTTGCCAGCAAGACCTCACCTCGACGGTGGCGCCAACTGGTGAGCACAGAAACTGCGACCCTCATTGTGATGTGATCTTGGTCGTGATGGTAAAGCACCTTTACGTGGTAGGAGCCTATTATTTTAATACTTTAGAGCTTATACTTCAGCATAGTTCGGTATATAATTATATACTTTGGTATATAAATTAATAATGGTTTACCTTTCCTCAGTCCCATCGTCGTTGTGTTTGCAGTCTTTCATTAATGTATTTATAGCCGCTACGAAGTTGTACACGACTTTAGCTTCTAGATACACCTGCAAAAAATAAACGTAGTGTGTAAAATACTTAAATGAATATCAACAACAAAATCTCCTAAATCATTGGATCCTCAAATCGCTGTATCGTTTATAGTGTAATTACTGTGGGAACATTTCAAATGATTACATTTTATTTGTTGTCATAGCAGACACAGCTATGTGTATTCTGTAAACAGACATGACCTTACCACAGACGGACGGGCATCAGAGGCATTAGTAATACATATACAATGTGTTTTTTTTACACTTGATCAAACGAAGTGTGCGGCTACTAGACAAAAAATTACCGGCAAAAACATTTTTTTTTATTTTTTTTTATACACTTTCTCGAAAATAAGAGCAATTTAATTTTTTTTATTAAAAATCTTTATTTTTGAATTTCTTTGTCTGGGAACGGTGTATTTTCGTCAAAGTAGTCTCTTTTGAAAGCTAAAAAGTGTACCTACCTAAGAAAATAAAGTGAATAACAATATCGAACATAAGCTTCGAGAAAAAAAATAAACTATTTGAAATAATAGAAATAAAACTTGATTTTTATTGATTTTTGACCTCTAACTTTAAAATGAGGCCGTTAACATAGTCGTTTTTGCTCATTTTATTAAAGTTCATGATCTAATGAACAAATTCTCTAAAGTAACTATTGCTCTATCTATTTTCGTTGTTATGATATTCACCGGCAAACTAGGGTCTCTTTGATCTCCAAATAAATTAAATAAATTAATTTAATTAAAAAAATTAATTAACAATAGAAGTCATTCAAATAGTTGTTTTATTTCATAATTTCTAAGTCTAATCGGCATACATATGCACATGAATAAAAGGATTAAACTTAAATAATAAATGCCATGATAATGGAGATCAAAGAGACCCTAGTTTGACGGTAAATATCATAACAATGAAAATAGATAGAGCAATAGTTACTTTAGAGAATTTGTTCATTAGATCATGAACTTTAATAAAATGAGCAAAATCGACTATGTTAACGGCCTCATTTTAAAGTTAGAGGTCAAAAATCAATAAAAATCAAGTTTTATTTCTATTATTTCAAATAGTTTATTTTTTTCTCGAAGCTTATGTTCGATATTGTTATTCACTTTATTTTCTTATATAGGTACACTTTTTAGCTTTCAAAAGAGACTACTTTGACGAAAATACACCGTTCCCAGACAAAGAAATTCAAAAAGAAACATTTTTAATAAAAAAAAATTAAATTGCTCTTATTTTCGAGAAAGTGTATAAAAAAAATAAAAATAAAATGTTTTTGTCGGTAATTTTTTGTCTAGTATCCGCACACTTCGTTTGATCAAGTGTAAAAAAAACACATTGTATAATAGTAACTAGCTTTTGCCCGCGGCTTCGCCCGCGTGGAATTCGTTTATATCGCGAACCGGGGAAGTGGAGAAGAAGGTACGTCATCAACTATCTTCCTGGGAAAATTCATCGAAATCGGTCAGGCGGTTTAGATTTTTCATACAAACTTTCATCCCCTATTTCAAGCCTTTAGGGGTTGATTTTTGAAAAAAAAAGTAGCCTATGTGTGACTCTGGGTCTTCAACTATTTTCATTCCGAATTTCATCCAAATCGGTCCGGTAGTTTTGCCGTGAAAACGTCACAGACAGACAGACAGACAGACAGACAGACAGACAGACAGACAGACAGACAGACTTTCGCATTTATAATATTAGTATGGATTCGTATTTGACCCTTTGGCTTCGCAACCTTAATAAACCAGTCGACTTAAGGTCTGCGCACATTATAACGACTCCACGCCAACGCGGTTACGGAGCCACTCAAATGTAAGCATTCAATAAAGATCCTTATATCTTGGACGTTACGGTTGAATTTCGAGTGAACACTTGAAAAAGGTGGAGACTACTCCCCACGCACTGCTCACCGACGCCGTTCACACTCGAAATTCAACCGTAACGCCTAAGATATAAGGATCATAATTGAATGCTTACATTTGCGTTGCTCCGTAACCGCGTTGACGTGGAGTCGTTGTAATGTGCGCAGACCTTTAGTCAACAATAGACATTTTCCAGTCACTCACATCCTGTATATTGAGCAGCGTGTGCCGTGGCAGCGCGTGCGAGAGCGCCGGCAGCGCTAGCAGCGCCGCGAGCGCGCCGCACACCCGGGCACCGCGCGCGCCCCGCGCCGCGCTGCCCACCACGCCCACCACCATGCTTACCTGCCGTGGAATATATCATTACTAACTAGATATTATAAAAATATATATATGTAAAAAAGCATAATATATATACGGTCGAATTGAGAATCTCCTTCTTTTTTTAAATCGGTTAAAATCTAGTGGACCCCCTTTTCGCTTCGGGACCCGCAAGTATCAGCCGCGTAGGTCCCGCTCCCGTAGGAATCTCGGAATAAGGCCTCATTTACGGAAACGCGGCGCGTCGCGCGTTGCGATAGGCTGCGCGGCCCGCACTGAATTTAAACATATGGCGTTGTATGAGTGCGTTTTCGGAGAAGCGATTTTACACGCGTTTGCTTGAAATGGAGCGTTTTTAACGGCCGAGCCCGCGGATGCCATCGACACGTTTCACGCGGCGTTTATTGCGGCAGCGCACGCAGCGGCAATTCTCAATGAAGCGATGACCGCGGAGGAACCTTTCTGCCAGTCTTATTTGGAAATCGTGCAACACAGACGTAGTCACTGTCGCAATGGAGTATGATATGATCGACTTAATGAGATAGTCGGTTTAATGAGTGAGTACCCCGCGTGCGCCGCAGCGATACCCGCCGAGTGCTTTGCTACACGATTGAGAAATCGTCGCGGGCGCAGCGGCGGGCACCGCCAGCCTTCCCGTCCCGCGTCTCTATGAACAATCTCGTAATACTCCTACAGTTTGTGTTTACGCGTGTGATGATGCGTGCCGCTTCACGCGTCGCCGCACCGTAAACAGATAAAACGACCGACGCGCCGCGTGACGTCACGCCACACGCGACGCGCGACGCCTCGCGTCTCCCTAAATGAGGCCTAAAAAGTAGCCTATGTGTTATTCTGGAACATAAACAAGTTTCATCCAAGTTTCAAACAACTGCCAAGTTTCATCCAAATCCGTCTAATAGTTTCTTCGTGAAAGAGTAACAAACATCCATTCACATGACAAACTTTCGCATTTATAATAATTAGTAGGATATATCCAACTGCTTAAAAAATAAATTAGAAATAGAAAAATCTGTTGACCGTCTTTGATTTTGATTTACGCCATTACTAAGTACCACGGACTAACACGTATATAAATCATCAAAATCGATCCACGCATTGGATCTTTAGAAATGACACAAAGGAAAATACACACTATGTGGGACTAGGTTCCAAAACTTAACTGCATATAAAACAAAACATTAACATAGCAAGGCTTATGATTAGGGGTACGTTAATTTCGTTTTTACGAAATAGATGCGATAAAAGCGAAATCTGCATTTTATTTGCGATAAAAGCGAAATTTGAAAATTAAACACTTTCGCACCTTTTTACGTTACGTGCTTTCAAATGTTGATCAGACGCGCTAACAATTATTACAACTCTGATCAAAACAGACAAAGACAAGGGACAATGCAAGTTTTAGTTGCATCAAAATCTTGCTAACCTGGATTTACAAAAGCAGCTAGCTATTCAATGTCTCAATTGCCCTGTCAATAATGTTGATGCCTAGAGGTACTTTAGTATCTACAACATTGTCGTAACTGATCGCAGGCAAACAATGAAAGATGAAAATGTAGGAATTACAACAATTCTAGCCTTTAATTGAGTTTTTAACACTGCATTTTCTTTTTTGCGAAATAAATGCGAAATTTTCTATTTTGAGTTTTTTTAATGCGAAATCATGATTTTTTATTTGCGAAATTTACGTACCCCTACTTATGATGAAATTCATTTAAGTGATCAAATTGCACCACTAATACTGACCATATTTAATTGCGTCAGAGATTCTACATCACCCTCCATGACTTCGGTAATATTTGAGTTTAAGAATGCTTCCCATTCTTCCAATTCAATTGTAGATGGTTCTTTAACTGAAATATAATGAATGCAAATGTAATTAATAAAATAATTGCCACAAATAATATGTAATGAAAAAATATTTAAAATAGTATATAAATTATTTTACCTTCTTGTTCTTTTTCATCAGCCTTTTCAACAATATCATTGTTGGCAACATCCTTATCATCTGCTGTTTCTTCAATTACTTCGCATTTTTCAATATCTTCATCCTTATCTTCTTTAGAATATTTGACTCTTTCAGTTTCCACTGCTGTGGGTATTTCTATGGCTGGTTCACTGGTACGTCGTTGACTATCAGATTTATTTCTATCCCAACTTCTACTAAAATGAAACGAACGCTTAATACTTCTTGTCAACTTATTACCACCACTTCCAAACCTCAATTTGTCTCTGGAAAACTGAAGCAATTTTTGTTTGTAAGACGGTGGAACACTTTTGCTTAAACCTGAACTAACTTCACTACTACACTTTGTTGAGCTCTTTGGATTTTCCAAACTTTGTGATGCAGTATCAACCGACTTTTGTTTCGGTTTTGATTCAGCTGTTTCTTCATCAGATGCTATGATAGTGTTATGTTCCTTTTTGACAACTTTAATTGCATCATGTATTTTTTCTTCCTCAATCTTATGCATTTTGTCCAGACCATGTTTATGGTTTACAGCCATCAATTGGGCCATATTTTTTTCCAGATTACCAATAACAAGATTCGAATTATTCATTACATTAAATTCATGTCTGAGTAATTTGGCATTCGCTGCCGTTATTGGTTGAGATTGATCTTCATCATCAGTTTTTAGGCTGTCTCTAACACTAAAGGCACTGGTGGCTCGAACACTGTCATCATCTGACATTGGGACGCATTCCATTGCTTGCATAACACCTCTTACGTTTCTTAAATCATGTTCTCTTCCCTCAGTCTTAACAGTTTCAATTTCAGTTTTCACTGCCCTGCTGAAATAAGGACTAAGTAAATAAGTAGTTATATAATTTAAAATACAATTATATAAAAAAGCTAAGCTACAACCCACTAATGGCCCACTACTGAGCACGGGTCTCTCCTCATTACTGAGGAGGCGTAGAGCATACTCCACCATGCTGCTCCAATTCGGGTTGGTGAAGGAGTTAATGGCCAACCCAGTGTCGAAAGTTTTAAAGCCGCCCGAAGGCCTCCGACATGGCTTAACGATATGCTATCAATCGATAACAACCGGGACGCAGCACGGAAGCGCACAAGAAATTTTTGCCACTAGCTGTCACCCATTCGACTACCGACCGCGCCCGCTGTTGCTTAACTTTGTCGATCGCTTAGGGTCGACGCAAGCCGCCTGGCTATAAGCGCTTCGCATTTATATAACTAATCATATTAACCAGTTAAAATGAAGTAGTATGGTATTATTTAGTACAATTCATTCCTACAACTTATTAAACAATGATGAGACTCATGCTCCAATGGGCCATAATGGGCACGAGTCTCTCATCATTAGGCAATTAGGGATTGACATTAATATATATTATATATCATGCATAATATAATATTGATAAATTAATTACTTTGTAGTATTACTGATTTTCTCTTTTTGAAGTTGTTTGGCTTCTTGTTGACTATGAGTGAGCGGTTTTGTAAATGGTGATTCACTTTGAACATCCTCTGGTAATATAAGAATATGCCCCACTACAAAAGGATGTTCCAAAATTTCTGGCCAGGACAATCTTTTCACTGGGTCTTTATGTAGTAATCCCTGTAATAGTATATTGCCCATATTGTATTAATGCTTAGTATTATTTTTTTCAACAGATTTATAAAAAATGCATATACCTGCAGAAACGACCTTGCTTCGGGGCTAATAAAAGTTGGCCACTGTACAGGCTTGTGTCTGATCATTCTCACAAGTTGCCATATAGACATAGTGCAGAATGGTGGCTGTCCCGCCATTAACTCATATACAATGCAACCTAGTGACCATAAATCAGCCTGCAAAAAGTGTTTTGTGTAAAAATATTTCATAGAATCTCTATTATCTATCTATTTAATAAGAATGTTTATTGAGTCTGCCAAATGTTTCAAACTTTAGCCGTTACTTGCTGAGATTTATGTCACCTGGGGCTATGTCTGGTGATCCATAAACGCTTAAAATTTTTGTATTAGGATAGTTTCATATATTTCATATTGTAAATGTGTTAAGAAACTATGGAAAATTATGCTATTTATGCATTTATAAACCTTAAACTTGGCCCCAGAATCGTCAACTATAAATACATGTATTTATATTTATAAATAAATCATATAGGTTGGAAAATTAGGTAGAAGATTGGGTTACAAAATGTTTTTTTAATTTCTTTTCAATCAATTTCTTTGTTGATGCTATTAAATTGAAACTTTCAGAAGAAAATACAAAACTGACTGAAGTAGAAATAGCTTTTTGCATGGCATTTTGAATTATTACCTGATGGTCATAAGGCTTTTCATCAATTAATTCTGGTGCCATGTACAGTGGAGTTCCTTTTATTGATGTAAGAATGTGTGTAGCGTTAGTCATTATCCGAGCGAGGCCAAAGTCGCACAATTTAGCACGTCCAGTGCTATCTAACAATACATTTTGAGGTTTCAGATCTCTGGAAGTATAATTAATTTATAAATTCATTGTAACATTATTTATTATTTCTATCCAACACTTTATAGCCTTTGCTAGTCTTTATATAGTATATTGATTGATGCACCATGCACATAAATAAATTTGTTAGTCATCTAATATCAAAAACATAAATCTTATGTGTTGAAATATTTAAAAAAAAACAAACCTATGTAAAACTCTGTGAGAATGTAAGTAATACAATGCAGATACCAAATCCCATGTGATTTTTTTTACTTCTTCTTCTTTCAAACACCCTTCTTTTGCCAGAATTCCATGTAATTCTTTCTCAGCATACTCTGTCACTACTACCAGCTCAGTTTCTGTGTCAAAACTGTCTATCATCCGTATAATATTTGGGTGGTTTAGCTGCCTTTGAATGTCGCATTCTTGTCTTAAGCTTTTTAAGTCTTTCGAAGAACGTCCTTTCTGTAATTTAATAGGTCAATTATACTTTACGGTGAAGAACTTTCTTGATATGTAAGTTACAAAACAACTTTTGTGTTTATTGTAAAAGTAATAGATACTGCAAACATTATAAAAATAATACAAACCTTTCTAATAACTTTTAGAGCAACAATAGCATCTGTATCCTTATGCTTAGCTTTAAAAACTCGACCAAATGAACCCTCTCCAATAAAGGATAGTATAATGTAACTTTCCATATCGATATAGTAATTGCTTTAAACTAATTACACATCACTAAGATTAAATACCTACTACTAAGATTCAATACCTACGAAAAATATAGTAAATTACAGCAATAAATAAACCCCAAGAAAATTATTCAACACGCTAACTCCACGGCTATGCTCTACGGAATGAAAAATAGAAATAAACAACACTGACTGACAATGACAACTGTCTGAACGTTTCGGGCGTTTTGGTCGAAATACGGAACGCGGCCGGCCAGTATTATAGGTAGGTAACCGACGTTGTCAATGTCACTGTTGTCAACGATCAAAACGACTGTCAATTTGCTGTCAAAAGCTCTTTGGTGCATAAAGATAATGTATAATAATAAAATGAACAGATAAAATAGATGTTTGCACTGCAGCACACTGTAGTTCGACTTTAAATTCGATGCACTACAATAAAATTGCACAACAGTCTGTTTTTAGCGGTGACCGAAATTCGGTCCAAGAGATGGCGTTGTGCGTAACATGTGGTTACAACAAAACAATTAAATATTTAAGGGAGGCTTTCATACAACAGACCAGATTTTTTAGCGTTTTCATACATAATGGTACGGAACCCTTCGTGCGCGAGTCCGACTCACACTTGGCCGATTTTTTTTCGCTACGGACTAAATTGACATAAGCTGTGTTGCTACTTTTTTGCAAATCATTAATAGTGATGTGCCACGACCGTAACTTTACGTAATTTACAATCTAGTATCGGTTTTCAGTAATAATTAAAAAAATGTGTCTTTTAAATCGTACAATGTGGCGACAACCGTAATATATAGTTATATTGTTGTTTAATGTACGTTATAACGTATTCTTCAATTATAAATAAATACCGTAAAACGGGGTGAATAGGGATTGCGGTTTGAATAGGGACGAAACTAAAAACGTAATTCAGTGCGTGATATTCAAAAGGAAAAATGACTAAAGGGTACATTTTGTTTTTTAATTTGAAGAAGAGTATCTAAGTACTTTTAATAATAATAATAATAATACTCTTTATTGTACACCATATAAAGAAACATAAAGAGACATAAAATAACCAAATGAAATACAATAGGCGGTCTTATCGCTAAAGAGCGATTTCTTCCAGACAACCTTAGGGTAAGAAGAAAAAGGTAAGGATACAGATTAAGTCTTTCGAAGTCTTTCTACTTTTGTAAATGGCAACACTAAACGAAAATGAAGTTTGTAACAAATGGTCATAATTACCTACGCACTGAAGACAGGTATTCAAACAGCGGCGGTTTTTTGGTCTCAACACTTGTATGATAATTCAAAAAGTTTCAGTGTTTACGTGATATAAATGCTTTAAATACTTTGAGTAACTCTTATTAGAAGCGATTATTACAAAACTAAGTCAAAATACTTAGCATTTCTTAAAAACAACGAACTTATTTGAGTCGACCTATTTTTTATTATCTGTGGGTATTAAAAGGAACGGCTTGGGGGTGAATAAAAACTCCAAAGGGCTGAATAAAAACTCCAAACGATTCATTAGGGACAACGATGGGTTTAAAAGAAACGGTGAAGTTTGAATAAGGACAGGGTTGACACTTCATGTATTTATTCAAATTTAATATGAACAATTCGTAGTTCCTAAACGAATGGACCAATTTTGATGCCATTTTGTTTTAAAGCTGATGTGATTGAGATGTTAACTCTTTTATTTATATATAATAATAATATTATATATATTTATATATATAAATATGTATGATATACATATATATCGCGGTGTAAGAGTCAGATAAACGTATCTACATTTTGTCAACTTCACAGGAGACTCCTGAGGAGAGCGAAAATTCGGTGAAAATTTACCCCTTTTAACTTTACCATCTCATTAATAGAGATAATAATTATACTGTATATCTGACTCGTACACTCGATATAATACATCGCGGTGTATATAATTATACCTATATTACATCTTTTTTCAAATAAACAATTGCCCAAATTCTTGTCCGACTCCTAGTCTGTTTGTGTGCAAAATTTTATCAAAATCGGTTCAGCCGTTATGTCCTAAAATCACGGCTCCTAAACGAACGGACCTATTGCGATAAGGTTTCTTTTAGTTCGAAAGCTAATGTGATCGAGAGGGTTAGTTTTCTTCTTGTAAGGGTTTCTTCGCTATAATCTATCTTTAGCACCATCGCGTCGGGGGCTCTTGAAATATTTACTAAAGCCTTTTGGCAACCCTGTGCTTAATTTCCTATTATACCCTTTGCCGTCTCTAATCACCCCGTTTCAAGTATGAATAGGGATACGTATATTTTCAAGAAAATATGGTGGAATTAGTATAAATCGTGTAATTTATTTAAAGTCATCGGATAGTAAAAGAAACCGGAAAAGTTTGTAATATTCACTTTATTCATATTCCAACAATAAATAACTAAATTTTTACTGTGAAGTTGAATTTCGTACGTATTCACCCCGTTTTACGGTAATTGTCGTATTTACTTAGTGAAATAAGTTATTAAAATCAATAGATATATTTTTTTCTGTTATGCTCCATATTCACCACGACTTTTTAAAGATTCGTCTATTGTCAAATAATAATAAAATTATGTGGTAAGGCTAAAAAGTTACGATTCATGAAACCGGTATCGTAGTACAACACTATATCTAAAAAGCTGGCAACATTAGGGTGAACTCATCTAACTTCGTGACAAAGGCATTTGAAAGAGTAATAAAATACCAATAAATTATTAGTTGATTTGATTCAGACTTAGTTTGAGTTTTAATCAGTCTTATAAGAGTGATTTACGCACAATTAATCACATTTTTTTCTAGAAACCTAAGAGTTATACCAAATTTACTAAAGCAAGTCAACTTGCCTAATTCCGTGGTGATCTCTTTAAGTTCGTGATAGCTACTTCTTTAATTCTGATATAACTTTATTTTTATATCAGTTGTATAAAATTAATAATATCATAAAATTAACATAGGAAAAAAAACAAAACAACATAGCTCATTGCCCCACATTAGGATTTCTTGTGTCGTGGGTGCCATGGACAACACACAAGACAAGGACACACACCCAGACCGAGAACAGTTTAAACTCGCCATTCAAATTTCCGGCTCACTGGGAATCGAACTTAGGTTAGGACCCACGGAACAGCGATCCGGCTTGTTGACCATTGCGCCATTCGGGTCGTGAAATTTATTAATTTCATTGTATTAATTAAGTACCTACCTACTTACTTGACAATCTTTTATATCTTTCCAACCGTTTAATGTTTTCGCTAAGATATAGGCAGCCACTTAAAATATAGGTAACAGTGATGTTAACATAGAAGTGATTCTAACACAATTATTATATAACTGATAACATACATAATATTTCTATGTTAATAGGTTAATGAACGATGTGTTGATTATTTCATTATTCCTTTCTCATTATTTCTATTATGATATTTGTCAATAAGAATAAATATAATTAAAAATTATTAAGCAATACAGAAAGGTAAGAAAAAATTATATATAAAAGAAAAATATGAAACACTAGAGCAAGCATAAGTACACATAAACACTGAAAGTAAAAAAGGCGCTTTAAAGTTTTAAAATGTACTATTTTTTTATTGCCTGAAGAACTGATACATGAAAGCGGACAAGCCACCTGTTGGTAAGTGGTCAACTTCGATTATGGACACAAGTAACACCAGGGAAGTCACCATTGCAACGCCGTCGCCGGCCCTGGAGGAGAACTGTTTTGAAACCTTTTTTGAAGCACCCCATTTCAAAATACTTCAGAAATACCACAGAAAGAAGTTCATTCCACAGATTGCAAATTCGCGGCAAAAACGATCGTGAAAAACAGACCGTTTTCGTTCGTCACGAATCCAAGCGATGTGGATGAAACTTCAATCCACAGACGAGGTAGCTTCAATCTTCGGAGAGTGGTGCGATGATGGAAGGGTGAAGTTGACACCAAATTAAACAATTAGGTAATCGGAGCACTCACTTTTATAAAGTCAGTAGAACAGAGAACGAACAAGAGAACGGGGGTTTCTTCTGAAACTTAGGTGTTCTAATTCTAACCAGTTAGTGACTCGTGGGTCGTTAACACTCGTTGAAAACAAGAACTGCGAGCTTTTGCAAGGCGTGGAATGGACTAAGCTGGTATTGTGGCGGCTCTGCCCAGAGATGAGAACAGTACTCCATGGTGAGGCCTGACATGAGCTTTATAAAGCATCAGTAGGTCCTTCGCAGTGACGTACTACTACTACTTCGCCCGGTCCAGGCAGGACGCCAGCTTTTTGTAATTCTTTTTTTTTTGGATAGTGATAATAATTTATTTGTGATAAGTTTTTAATAGCCCTATAATAATTTCTTAAGGTATTTTATTTTTCAAATCCAAACACCTAAGGGCGCTTTCAATTTATGCGTTTCGTGTCGGACCGCTGCCGCACGTTTCTCGTCTCGATGCGTTTGTCTTACGGCCCGGCGGCGCACGGACAGTCGTTTGTTTTAATACATAATTGCTTTTTACAAAAAAAAATAACCGACTTCAACCTTGATAAGCAGAGATAACTCAAGAAACTACTCGCCAGATGGCGCTCAATTCAACATGTAAGTAGGTGTAAAGTTCTCGTCACTACAAATTAATCAAGCCGAAACACTAGATAACTGCAGTAAATCGTTGAGGAGTTCCCTCGACTGTCTTTCGGCATCATCAGATCGACTCCAGATCTTCATGAAATGGCAGTGCTTTAATGTAGGTACTTGTGATAACATTAAGAAACACACTGGTCGCCCCTACAATTTTCGAAAGATCCCCTCGATTTCTCTGAGATGCCATCATCAGATCCTAGTGTCCTTATCAGGGACCACACTGCGCATGTCTACTTTACAACAAAAAAAGAATTATTTAAATCGGCCCATAAACGACGAAAAAATCGCTGAACACCCATAAAAAAAGCATACATACGGTCGAATTGAGAACCTCCTTCTTTTTTGAAGTCGGTTAAAAATGCACGGTGCGGCAGCAATTCCGTCGACGAACGTTCGCGGTAACGACTCCGCACTGCTGCCGCACCGTGCACTTTGTATAGGTAAGTATGAAAACAAACGACCGTCCGTACGCCGTACGACAAACGTACCGCTTTCGCACTGCAGCGGTCCGACACGAAACGCATAAATTAATTGAAAGCGCCCTTAGGGGCTGCAATATTAACAACGTGACAACAGACATAAATACAAAAAAATGTATCAAAATTGGTTCACGCAGTGCAATGTTATGAGGTAACTTGTTTATCTAGGTAAATACATAAAAACATGCAGGCGAATTGTGATTCCTTCCTTTTTTGAAGTACTTAGGCTAAAAATATTTATCGCTTGTAAAAGGTGTAGGATTTAGTAAAAATATTTGAGTTAGATACGTTTAAAATCATATTTTGTTTGGGTGCCTGTATTCCCGTTAATCTAAGAAACGTGGACGCGTGGACTCATTAAAGCCATTCGTGCCAAAAAGGCAAAATCACTGCAGCTTTTTTAACGAAGCTTCCTGTTGTTTGAAACTCTCAGGAGATATCATAAGTGCATAAGTAGCTACAGTTATAAGTAGAAGATTAGTCTTATAATGCAACCGCGTGTCTATATTTTTGTCAGTTAACTATGTAGGTCATTATCGATGTGTTTATATAATTCCCCTGGAATCCCCTTCGCTAGGAATGTTATTGTATGTAACATTAGGTATTACTTTCATATTAAAATCATGAAAACAATTTCATCTTCCATAATATATCAAATCATAAAAATTTTAAGATTCTATGCAGTTCACCTGAGATAGAGAATAATATGATCTTAGCTAAATTCTTCTTTACTCGATTGATTTACACTCAACTACTGTACCTAACTGAAAATTTTCAGTCCAGCTACTGACGCTAACAAGCAAATTAAAAATTAATTGAGGATCTCAAACATTCGTACAGCTGCCAATTGGACTACAAGAGCGACGAAAAATGTGATGCGACGCAGACGGGTATTGTCAATGCTTTGTCTATCAGCTATTTATACCCGATAATCCAGCAACCAACTGTACGAGATAACGCCCGGCTCGCGTATACACATTAAACCACCAACTGGGCTGTAGCAGCGGTTGAGAGCATTTATTTCACGTTAAAACATATTATTCCCGACCCAACTCTGTAAACAAACGAGGCAAAGTGTGGGTGGGAATCGTGTAGATTAGTAAGTGGAATTTTTATCTCGTAATAAAATTGTAATCGGTATTATGTGTCAATTCTTTAGAAAGCATATTATTAAGATACGTGCAGCGTCCAAAACAAACAAGCGTATCAGAGGTGGCCAGCAAATGGACATTTGAATGCTCAGCGTTATTAGTTTATTCTTGGCAATAGACATGCGCCAACACTCGCGTTTACGTATGAATGAAGTATCTAATAAATTAGTTATCATTATTCCTAGTACGTCTGCAATACTTGTAATTCATAATATATCCTTCACATGACATGTTTCTGGAGCAAAGTTACGAAAATAGGTGGGATCGCCGTTATGAAATAGGTAGCTACAATATCAAACTGATATCTTTGAAATAGTTTTCCCTGTAGAAAAAATGTTATCAGTTAACAGATAAATATACTATTAGGTATTAGTTATGTTACTATTTATGTATGTGGTTTTCTAAATATTTTTAACTGAACGTCTCTCATACGAAAAAGCAGAGAGGCAAATGCTTCCGGAACCGAATTGATGTTATCGAGTTCTTAAAAGGTTGCGAAATCGTTGACAACGAACACGGATACCAATAAAGTAAGAGTTTAAAATAATGATTTGTGAAGTAGTAAAAATAAAAGGCAAAACCAAAGCAAACCTACGCCACCTTTACCACTGTGTCCGCAGACATGCACAAAATCGAGGATATAAAAAACGTGTGAATATTTAAAAAACGGACAAATGAGCTGAAGAACAATCAGAAGGTAAGTGACCATCGCTAGTAGGCATCATTAGGGGCTATGTATCTACCAAAGTCATCGCAGCATCACCGATGACGATGACCAAAAAAGATAAGACAAGAATTCTTACAATATTTACGGCAAGCACTACCATCATATAGCAGCTTCATCAGATAAATTTTTCAGCTTCAGCGAGATTGAAATATATCATACTTATTTAACGAAATTAACTTATATCACGTAAGTTATTAATTATATTAAGTAGGTATTATACCTATGCCGCAGTCTTAGGCCGCAGTACCTATATATTATAATCTACGCGACGTTATGTACTCGTAGTAGGTACCTACAGTGTTTTTGTATGTAACTAAGTACCTATAATACTTATATTCTAGTGTTACAAAAATAAGGTTGATTTGACTTTGAACATTTTTATAGGCAGCCATCTGTTGCATTATATTAAATGTTTCTACGTACGAGTACTTCTAGGCTTAGTTACATGACGTATGATGTGTACCTACTCATACCTATACATGTAATGATGTGGATTGACGATTTAAAGAAGACAGCGGGCATCCACTGGATTCTGAAAGTTCAGAACCGAGATGCAAGAGTGTAGTACTTAACACAAAAAGGCTGATGAATGGATGGATAGAAAAAGTTACTTAAGATACATAATCCAAAGTAGTACTGTCGATTTGCAAGGTAAGTAGGTATCCGTTACATCGCTTAAAAATATGACTAGGCACCTAAGCATTTCATGCATGAACTTCAGGGAGAATTTAGCACAAGGAATGCAAACGACGCAGTGAAACTCGACCCTGAGTCAGGAATACCACATAGATAAAATAATGCAATGCGAACACAAATTAAATGTCATATAAAAGACTGTAATAAAATTTAATCGGACATTTATATCGAGACATGGGCTCGCCTTTATTTAAGTGCGAAATGAAACAAAACAATGAGATGTTGGGCTGTTTTTGATCTTGCGTAAAATACATTAGCATTTTCTAATCTTTTTTTATTAAGATAAATATCTACTCGTAGAGACTTTTCTATTGTTTTGGCTTCAATAACAGCTGTCCCATGTCATTCTTGTTTAATTATCTTCACTGCCAGTGTAACACACGGATTAACTACATTATTCTTTCATACAATAAAATCCTGTCAGTAGAAACTTGATATTTTGGACCAATATTCTGCAATGTTCTGGAATGGGATGAAACGTGTGTATAGCTGTAGATATTTAGGTAAATACATTATGTGAATACCTAACTTTGTGTGTAATATGTTTATTTGAGATACTTATAAATGCTCTTTAAATTCGCTAACACATTAATTATGGGTGAATCTTTCTGTTGAAGTACGATTTACCTACCTATCAGCAAAATACAAATTACAAAGTCCTATCAACGCTAAGCCTGAAGTACCTACCGTGAAGTACCAAGTATGATAATAATTTGGCAATCACAAATAAATCATCGAAAAAAGTTCATCATTATACTTAGTGGTTAAGTGGTTACCTATCTGCATCTTATAGTAACTATATTAGTAAACCAATTTATCTCCTATATTAAAGACTAGCTGTGCCCGCGGCTCCGCCCGCGTGAAACTCTTGAGTGTCACAAAGATTTTTCTGTGTGAATCCCGACCCCGCGAGAATTCTAAGATTAAAAGTGGACTATTTAGTATGTTTTCCACTGAAGTTGATTTTTTACTACGTTTTAGTCACACCGTACAAAAATCCGTTCTGTAGATCTTGAGAAAATCGATAAAAGACTTTATGATTTATATTTAGAGGTTTATTATTCTTAAGTTTAACCATTATATATACATATACTTAGTAAAAAAAATATTTTTAAACTGTATTGGTAGTTTTTCGTTCGGGTGCCAAAACATAAAAACCAGAAGCCATGCTGACCCTCTAGAAAGCAACTTATGATCATGAGAAAAATAGCCGATTATCAAGTCAACACAAGAAGCCTTAAGTGTCTGTCTTTGTGATTTGTTGGGGATGAGTGCGCGGAACAAACACAGTTCATGTCAGTTTCTGCCATGTAGGTACTTACGTGTAAATTGTGGAACGATTTTCATTCCTCAGTATTCCTACAGTGACATTTAAGAAACCGGTCCATCGCATCCTTTGTGGCCGGAAACGCGTTGGTGATGCCCCTAGTGTTGTCAATGTCCATGGGCGACGGTGATCACTTACCATTAGGTGATCTGTCGATTCGTTTGCCTGCTTAGGTTATAAAAAAAAACTCAGCCGTACCAATCCCAGTGAAGATTACAGGTACAATAACATTTTGACTATGAAACGGGTTCCATTACCGTTTTAGCGGAGTTAAATTTCGCATCACCGTTATGATACTACAGCAAAAGAATTATCGGAACACACTAACTTTAAGTCTTACTTTATAATCTGGGTTGAGAGACCAGTCGCTGTCAGTGAATTGAAGAATTCAACTGGGCGTGGCGTCAATGTGGCGTTGTCCTGATCAACTACATTATCAAAATAAGTAGGTACCTATCTATAAACGACTTCATTCATCCTCAACAATTTATCTCGAATTTATCAATACAGCTTTTCCTGATTTCGTATGCTCTGAATGTTTTTTTTTCGGTGGCAACAACTTTTCCCAAGTATTTCAGGTATATTTGCAGGGTTTTGTGGGAGGAGGAGGCCTAGGAGGCTTAGGAGTTTTTTCCGCGTGAATCCTGATCCTACCGGATTTCCGGGATGAAAAATAGCCTATGTGTTGCTCCAGAATCTCCTCTATCTCCCGTGAAAGTTCCATAAAAATTTAAGCCCTCGATTTAAGATCCGGGATAAAAAAAATTGCCTATATGTTGCTCAGGAATCTCCGCTATCTTCCAGTGAAAGTCCCATAAAAATCCGTTCAGCCGCTCCGGAGATTAGCGCGCGCAAACAGACAAACAGGCAAACTTTTTTAAATATTTTTATTTATTTATTTATATTCTGCTACTGTTCCTTCCCCCTATATATTTTGTTTTGTCAAATTCGTAAAAAAGCAGACACGACTTTTCTACGCTCTTATTATATACTTAGATATTGTTTTACACTATTCAATATTATATAGGTAAGTATACTTAATATTATAAAGCTAAAGGGTATTTGTTTATTTGTAGGTATATGCGTGCTAATATCAGATCTGTCAGTGTTAATCGCATGAGAGACATTTTCTTAAACAATAGGTATAGTCACAGTAATGATGAAGTCTTTTCCCCTACCGAGGGCGGGATTATTTTTAATTCATAAAAAACATGACAAGACTATATGACATCCCATCAAAAGTTTTTATTATTTTAACAACCCTTCGCAATATTCCATCGCTTCATAATCCTCAATAATTATCAGTTATCAACTGTCATGTCACAAGTTTCAGAACCTAATATTCTATCTACTGCAACTCCTCGGATATTCGGAGATTATGGATCCAAGTCGAATATAGGCCTATTATGCGTTTAGGGTCAAATCAACATTTCGAATCCAGAGTGTTCGCTCTCAAATAGGTACCTACTATGCCACAAGGTGTCAATACCTACATAGGTAAGTACTAAAGAACAGCTGTTGCTCACGATTTTCCTTTGCTTTTGCTTGAAGCGCGAACACTCATATTTTATAAATACTCACCAACATATTACGTGGAACAATACCTAATGCGTTGCGTTTATTTAACGAGGCATTGCAGGCATTCGGTCACTTGCAACGAAAATACGCTAATTAGGTCATTCGGATTGAAAACAATAAGACTGATGTTACAGCTATTTAAAAGGGCATTTTAAAATAACAATGTGGCATCTGGCCATGAAATTACTGCCGCTTCTTAACACCATTTGGTCATTTATTTTACCTTGTCAAAAAGTCAATATCGAGTGCATTGACCCTAGGTCGAAGAGAACAGCATAAACATCAATCTGTGCCAATTTTCTTCAAGAACTCATGTCTTGACGAACGCCTAACGATGTGCAACGAAAGAAAGATGACTGATTTAATATAATTGCAGCTCAATGATTCAATCGGGTGTTTACATTTCGTATTTGCTGAATTCTGTTTTTTTTCAGTTGTTTCGAGAATCATGAATAGATATTAAAGTAATAACGAGCAGGCAGCAACACCCTTCCGCTGTCGTCCATGACAACAACTGTGATTGACCTAGAGCAAGACTCGATGTTATGTTAAAATGTAATTTCAATTAACACAGCAACAGTGTTTTATTCCGCGTTAGTTGGTAGGTAGGTGTGAGGTACTTACAATATTTTAAGACGAAAATATTAGACATTGTACTATGATGAACTAAAGTAGATAACAATGTCATAAAGAGTAACAAGATTTACTTAAGTATGAATGTATAAATAGTGCCTACTACCAGTCCTTGGTTTGCTCGGTAGGATCGCATCGGGGTGCCTATGCCATCATAATAACTGTAAAATATTTCAACGGGATTTTTTTTATTGACATAATTGAGTATCTTGTTGTTATTTACTATCCGATTGAAACAAATCACAGATCGATCATGTACCTACTTATTTAATGTAAGTTCCTGTTATAAATTTAATAAAATATAATAGGTAGATAAGTACATAAAATGAAGCTTTACAAAATAAGTAGTTAAAAATTATGTATGTATGTAAACTTTAAATTAACGAAATGAACCTTTATTTCGGTTATTTTAATTTTTTATCAGTAAATGATCTTTAGTAGATAACACAAAAAAATCGTACTCCATGCGTCTACAATTAGTTTCCTGTTAAACAGCTATACGGCAAACGACTTTAAAGCTAAATAATTCGTACAGTAAAAGCCAAATTCGAGGGTGAGCCGATCGGCGTATTCTGCTTACACATCGGGCGCGGCGTTCCGCTTGTTTACGTTTTTCCTGACCACGTTTTCGACTAAAAATACGTTAGCATCCTGCCGTTTGAGGCTCACGCCATTGGTCGGTCGAAGGAAACCGGGGAGGACTTGAAGAGGCCGCCGACCCCCCGTCGCCCCCGCACCGCCCGCAGTTTTATATGAAAGTATCCGAGAGGCCATACTCGTAAAGCAGCAGAAAATAACCCTGAACGCTGGAAGCAGAAGAATCGCGGCCAGTCGTGTTGTGCGTCTCACAGTGTTAGCTAGTGACTTCCAACATGGTTCTGGATACAGAAGACTGGGTAGGTGCAAACGTTTTTGATAATGCACTTTTTTTACAAAAAAACAAGGTCCTGGAAGATAAAGAGTCTGGATAAAAAATATAACATTTCTTAATAATGTGAGCTTGATTCCCGTAATTTCCGACCTCGTAACATGCATCTGTCGTGACATAAATCTAGTGGAGTGAATATTTTATCGGTTTCTTCAGTTTACTGTTTTTATGTGATGATATTAATACATTAATAGGTAGTTACAATGCTTATAATAGTAATGGATTATTTATCTATTCTCACTGATAGATTTCAATGGGATACATAACAAAATAACCACTATGATTAACATTTTCTTTCTTTTCCTTCTTTCTCGGCCGGCAAAGCATTCGTGATGTTTTTGGTATTGCCTGCTGCTGTCAATGTACAACGGTTAAGACTACTTATCATCAGATGGTTCATCTGAGTCTTTATCGCCAAAAAAGAAAATCTTGAACACCCAACACCATTGACCCTAATACAATTTTGATAACACTTTTAATAAATCTCCGTTTATGATCCTACGTTCCCAATCTTGTTATAAATTACGAGTACAATAAAATTCGATTACTGCATACAGATTACTGAGGGTTTTTATTTTATTTATTTATTTATTTACATTTATGTCACCTCTAAACAGAGAAACAAAGGGTACAACTTAATGCCTAATGGCATTGTCCACCAGTCAACCCTGGGTGGATGTGGAGATAATGATGGTAGGTGCTAATCATCAACAAGAGAAAAAAATATATATTTCCAAATTGAGATTAATGCTCAGAGGAGAGCATATTATAATACAAATAATTATATGCATACAATACATAAAAATTATCAATATACTATATGTATATACATAACAATAATAATTTTATACATACATTAAATATATATATATGTATTATATAATATATTATTATAGTATCGACGTACATAAATAGGTTGCACAATTTATCCAAAGTAACCTGGTTATGTTTAGAGCATCTAAACATTGTTTAGTTGGAAACAATCTTGCTGAAAATGGGTCAATATATGCTGCAAATGTTATTCAATGTTTTTATGGTTTCCCGAATTACCTGCGAAGGTCGCAATACCACACCTCGGTTGATTAGAATTTATTCATGTCAATATAGCAAATGGCATAGCAACTGGATACAAGGGATAAGTACTTTAGACATTAGGTGTTAAGTCGGTTCTGTGTAGTGTTTCCTTATACAATAAATACATTAACTCTCGTCATATTGAGATACACCCGAAGTGAAACCGGTGACGAAAGTGTTGCTGTTTCTAATTAAGAAGCCACATTAGCAAGTATTGTTCCTAAACCCACACCAAACAAGAGACCCGTAGTAACAATAAGCGAATTGTTTTTCAATTATCGAGTACAATGTCACAAAAAACCTGTAAACATAACACCTCAAAACTTACAGAAATTCTTTTTATTTGAAATGCACACCGAATTACATACATATTAAATCTGAAAGACCATAATAGAATATGAGCTTATTATCTTGAATTAATTAAAGGACATAAATATTAAACAGCTGTGATTTATTTACTTAACTTTGCTTTTCGCTTCAAGTACCTAGTTAATGATAGAAGCTCTATTTTCTTTCGTCTTAAGACATTAAATTTTATCTTTATCCTAAGTACCTACCTATGAAATAAAAACGTAAAGTAGAGATACTCTGCCGTGATTGAGAACGCACAACACCAATGAATCTATTTTAGTATCAAATGCACTTTGACTGCGGGAAATCTGTCCTTATGTTCTGAATAATCCCACTCAAAGTTGAGACAAACCCAAAATAATAAATAGGCAGTTTATAGCAGTGTAAAGCAATGAATGATTTTTGAGATAACGAAGAGTAACAAACGTGATTTAATTAAAACAATAGACTATCATTAAAAGGATTCCACGATTAACTTTAAGAAGATTAGTAGGTACCTACACATAGTTTCCTAAACTTATCTTAAATCAGGAACATTGATTGAACATGCTGAAATGAATGCTTGCATGACTGCCATAGAACTCTAATAAATCTTGTGTCTTCCTTGCGCTGCTTTTGGTAATAGGCACCACACCTAACTTCACCTAAGGTGTTACTAATGTCCAACAGTGACGACGACCTCCTGTAATACCATCAATTAGTGGCTCGGTGTTATTCGTTTCATAATTATCTGGATTATACAATTTCAATCACAGGCAACAAAGTAGCGTTGCTAGTTGGTCAGTGAATTCAGCAACATTCCGGAATTTGCTCCAGTAATTAAAACATAATTAAAATGACTCTACCTATTTCTGAAACCCGAGGTCCTTGTATTTAAACAATGTTGATTAGCTAAACTTTTTTACCTTAATAGTAAGTTTTGGGACAGTGCTCAATACTTATTTTGTTTTTAAAAAAATACACAGAGTAACATATTCTTTATAAGAATATGGCATGTAATTAGAAATAGTAGAGATATATACGTTTTATTTTACCTAAAAAGAAATCAAGGGATTCTTTCAGTTCTGTATTTTCTTTTACCTATTTATTTCTACCGACTAAGTTGCAACCGTAGATTTATTCAGAAAATAATTAAAAAGTTTCTGGGAACTCTACTTGAACCTCTAGCAGAAAACATAGAGTTTGGCTCGACCGTGGATACTATGCGTCCTCTTCAGTATAAAATGTTAAATAAAACTTTTGTTCCTGTCGAATTAAATACTTAGTTAAATTAGTTCGTACTTAGTTACAAATATAAGTACCTAGACACCCTTAGCAACTGACTGTAGTTATAGGTAGATAATAGGTATGTAAATAAAAAAAATACGAGAAAATTTAATTCTATTTCTCTCTGTTCTATGAAATGCTATTCCTAGATGCGAAATAAATCTTAACTTCATAAATTTGTGGAAACATGGAACTTGCTACTCAAATATATTTGTAGATGGAATTCGTGATGGAATATGATATTTTGTAATGGCACTATGCCAAATAACATATAGCGTTATGATATTACGTTTATCAATATTTCATTACAAATTCGAGACTGAATAGTACCTATGTGATTTATGATTGCGCAAAGCCCTTTAAACTTATTTTATCTGTTTCAGGCTGATGAGCTCCCGCCAGAACAAATTGCCGGTAAGTAATGTCTCCCATTAACAGATTAGATAATACCAATATATCTTAAAAAATTGTTTAGAGAAATAATATTTTGTGATGTTTACACGCGAAAAAATCGCAATCTCAGAGTTTGGCGTCCAGCCAAAAGCACAATAGAGGCTGACTTCATAAATTTTACAGACGCGAGCTCCGCTTAATAAATTCGTTCTTCCAAAATCGTGTGTGGGTTTAATTAGCCATCCCGAAATACATGTTATAGCAAGGCACGTAGGGCGTGGCTCTAAAATTACAAATGTTATCATATTTATTGAAATATTATGTTTTGTTGATCTTGTTTTTATAGTAAATTTTGAAAGTTTATGTAAGAAGAAAGTATTAGGTAAAATAAAATAGTGAAATTCAAACACATTAATTAATTTATAGAAAACATAGATTAATTTTTCAGACCCCAAACTCCTATTAAGTGACCTAAATAAGTTTGTGATGATCAAACGGCCACCAATCCATAGACATACATAATATAGACCTGCCTTGCACGTTCCAATGTGTGTCAAGTTGTAACAATCCAATTTTGAATTGAATCGGTTTGTGCCGTTTGTGCGTGAAGTTGGCGCAATGGAATTTTGTTACTATATTTGAAAACGAACAGATTACATAGTGATATCTCGCTTCCGCGTTTGGAAGTTTTAGTCGTGCTGCCTCTGTCACTCTTACATATGTCACGCGCCATTTTACTAAAGTTATTATTTTAGAAATAGTGAAAATAATTTACAATTCAATGTTTACATAATGAAATGTGATTCCTTTGGACTTTATTTGTGTTTCTTAAATTATTAGAATTAAAAAATATTGAAGGCACAGGAAGCCATATTTTATACATTTGCGGTTGATTTGCGGACGTAATTACTGAAATCAATTTTGCGTAAGTGACGTACACAACTCGCTGCTGCCTACATACAATAGACTGACTTGATCAATCACTCAATCACACAACCTAATGTTGACCACTCGTCGTGCGCCTTATGTATGTTACGGTCACATCTTTAGTTTCTACATCCATGCACCAATCCACAAAAAGTCGATTCCGTCGCTCCAGACACTACAAGCGTTTCTTCGTGTTGACACAGATTATTCATATTAGAAAGAACAAAAACCAAACATAAACGAGCTGTCACATGCATAATGACAGCGACGACAGAAAAATACGATTCCCTCGCGCTTCCCTTTTACAACACAGCTGTTCGGCTGTTTTAAATCACCGCCGCTGAAGTTTGCTAAAGAAATTATGACGTAAACAGAATAACAGGTTACTCATTATGAATTACTCATGTACACCTTTAATCAAGCGTTAAGCTATCTGTTGCTCGAAATTTAAATTGACATACAGCTGTTACGTCGTTTTATCATCCCACAAGCCGCAAGTGCATCATTAAACGTCTAATTTATCATTCGAAGCGTTCATTTTCTTGTTACTGATTGTTTATTACATAGCACCTCATATGTCATAGATCATGGACAAGGAAACCGCTGGTTTGAACGCTTCTCGCCTGGGGTCTGGGTTCGAATTCAGCTGGCTCTCTCAACGTAGTTCTACTCAGATTTGAAATTCGTGACAGCTACCGAGCTTCACCATAGTTTGACGTCATTTGATCATTTTGGCCTTCCTTAGAGCATCCTGGAAATTAGTGCTATATCCACAGCTGATCGGACCAACTTATAGTGCTTCAAATTCAGCAACTCACCCCTAATTTTCAAAGCAAGATGCAAACTTGGTATTACTTCTTTTAGTTGTGTATTCTCTTTAGTATTCTAAAAGATACGGGAAATCTCCCGATTGACAGTTGGTGATGTAGACCTACACCTACCATCAGACAGACAAGTGACGAGAAGACAAGAGCTTAGCAATGGAACAATTTTATTTCGTGATTACGTTGGCCTTGTAGTTCAAATACGTGTATTTTAATAGCGATTAATTACAGCACACTACTGAAAAATTGTGAAATGAAGTAAATCCATTAAAATTGTTTTGTTAGTGTATATGTTACCGTTAATTTGCGTAAATCAGATAGAGTGCAGATTAACGAAGTATTCTGCAGATTATCTGGCTGAGTCAGTTAAAGTGAAAAAAAAAAAAATTGAGTTCCTACATTAACTAGTTAATCTGCATACTTCCTAGTTAATCTGCAGGCTAACGACCATGCATACGGTAAAGTCTATAAAATAGGTTCTTGTTTGAATAAAAAAAATTAATAACAAGTGTAGGTAGGTCGATTTGGTTAAATAACCGAATTAGCCTACCCCTCCTCCACGTAGTCTTGTATGCCCTACCCCTAGTGTTTTTTAGAACCCGGAGGCGCGGAGGGAGGGCAGCCCCCGCCCGCTGTAACAAAACGCAGACACCCGGGTGAGCCGGAGCGGCTGAGGCTGGTCGCCAAAGGCGACCAGCAAGCCGAGGCTGCGCAGGCGAGCGTGGGTGTCTGTGCTTTGTTACCTACGCAAGGGCGAAGGGGCTGCACCTTCCGCAGCGCCGGAGACGTCACGGTTCGAAGTTATGCACTATTTTCCGCGTTTTTACGATTCGGCCAAACGTTGATGACCAAATCGTGAAACGTAGACGATTTTACGATATGGCCAAACTGAGTTGACCATTTCATGAAATGCGATCATATCATGATATGGTCGATCATTTCATGATGTGAGCAAATCTACGATGTGGCCACGACATCAACACAAATTGGTACTCTGGTAGCCAGTCTTCCGCAATTTAACGATGTACCATTCGTTACAGTGCAGACTAACTGGGTAAAGTGCAGATTTTACACTTTAACGAATGGTATCAGTGAATCTGCAGATTACCTTGTTAATGTGCACATTAACTTTTTATGCATTTTAACGGTAACATATACACAAGCGACATGAGGTCGGGTGTTTAGGCGTGCGGTGTGGCGTGGCAACACGCTTGGACTGGTGCCAATGCGGCGTGAAAATCAGATAGAGCATGCCATCATCATTGTTTAACCAAAATCTTTACTCAATTCCCGAGAAATGCAGATACATACCTACTACAGTCGATGAGTTAACATGTTCGAACATTTGTACTCACTACCCTCTAAACAAGACTTTGTATGTTCTATTTTTGAATCGCAAACAGTTATAACGGTAAATGTAATTTGTTTATATTATTCCGTCACGTAACCAATGAATCTTTATGTTTATACTGCTTCGTCACGCACATAATGCGGATTTATAGTGTTAAAATACGACTAATGTCAGGTAAAAGCAATCTAAAAGTCGTGTCCGTATCCATTCATCTTTGCGCCCGACCCAGAATTTCAGTGTTGTAATATTTACGAAATTTTGTGAATCTTATTTTAATAGTTGTGTTTGCAGTTTATTAGGAGTATTAGGACATAAGTCAGTGTGGTCCAATTATTTATAGGTGTATGAAGACGCCTAAACGTTTTATGTGACGCTAATTAAAACTTAGTTCTAACCTCAAGTTCAGTATTAAATAATTATCACAAACTCTGGTAAAGACGAATGACTTTGTTTACCTACGTTAAAATAAAATTAAAAAAAATTGCTAGTAAAACATGGTACACTTATATACGTAAAATCTGTGTCACAGTCAAAGTCGATTTTCAATAGAAACGTAAATAAACTGTAAAAATATCTATATCTAGATATTTCACATACGAGTATACCTATATAAACAATTATAACACTAGTTACCTACTGCGTCGTACCGGATCTCATAGTAATCGGTCTATTGATTCCTAAACGTGCAACTTAAATAGCATAAAAGCAGCAAGAAGCAACAAAAATATTCCGCTGACAGCTTTGTATACGGTTGCTTTGATGTGTTTTTAAGCTCTATTACAAAATGGCGCGTTTGTCGAAAATATGCAGTGCCAATATTTTGGTTAATTACCTAGAGACGTTTTGTTACTTATGAACACGCTAAATAAGCTTGAGTGTACAAATGTACGTGTGTATGTTACGGAATTTTCCAAAGGTCAAGGTTCGATGACAACTCAATTGTTTTACAAACATGAGCAGATAATATGCTCACTATTGCTCCAGACAAGGGAAATCCTCAACGGTTTACAGCACACTGTCTAAAATTGCTTTGAATTTATATTTCACCTTTCTAAAAGCCCGTCTTTAATTTTCATACTTCTCCTTATGTTGTTGCCATGAAAATAATGAGGATAATTTTGAGTTAGGTCGGCATTGTATAGAGAACTCTTATGATTAAATTATACCATATGATTATATTATAATATCATAATATTATATATAATAATATTATAGAGGCTCGAGAAGCACACTTTGAGTAGTCCTGGTGTTGAATATCGAAATTTCAAAAGCACCCAAACCCCGATAGTGGGCAGATAATTAATAAACGGCTAAAATATAAGAAAAAAGCAATAAAACGCACGGTTCTTTGAGACAACTGCCAAGACATCTTGATGATTAAAATTAACAACTCTCTGCTGGCGAAAATAAAAATTCGGTTTTTCTAACATTTTGTTGCCAAAATATACCGAGACAGCTGTGCTGCGTTAAAAGACGACATCAAACCCACTTGCCTAAACCCAATGACAGAAAATACAAAAATATAAGCGGTATTTATATATACGTATGAAAATCGTAAACAATAATTATACGAGGATTGTACCGAATAACTATCATCATAATAATCTATTTAAAAAGGTATCTCGAAATAAAAGTTAAGTGGCTATGGCCATGGCCGCATATCTAAAGACTGAAAAGAATTAGAAAATTTAATTAGAAATTAGGTATGAGAAGAAAAAACCAGAGTAATTCTACTTATCCACACTTAATTACCGTGGTGGAGTATGCCTCAGGTCTCCTTAATTATGAGGAGGGATTCATTTCCTGTAATGTGTGTAGGTACCTAATGTGTGTAATGTAATGGTTAATCCATAAATAGTTTGAAGCAAAGGCAGTGCAGTAGTAGCAGTACCTACTAGATTCCTAAATAGCTGGGAAAATAAGATTTATTTAATTGAAATAAATTTATTAAACGTACCCTAAAAACTCTTTTTAAAATTTCAATGCCATCATTCCTACAGTGACCTTGGAAGAAGAGGCAGTAAATTACACCTAACGGATAAAGAGATAGATAAATGTATGAAAAGAAAGCCGAGTCTGATTCACAACTGATTCTGTGATCTGCACATTCATGTGAATGTATCTTCGAAAAAAATGTTCCATAGTAATGCAACATTCCTCAGCCTACTTATATAACTGAGCGATTGCATATATTTAACTTGTGAATCCTAAAGTTAACTCTATATGGAGGCTAGTTTGTTAACCAATAGATTTTAGTTCTTCTTTAAATTCAAGAACAACAGGAGATTTTTATCTCCTATATTGTTATATTATTTTCCGAAACGATTTGTCTTGTTTACTTACAGATCGACCACTTTTCTACGCATCAGTCCCTGATAAATATAGACGACAGTGATTGTGTATTATTAGATACCACTTGTAGTTTTTTGTAGTACTGCTGAAAGCTGAAAGTCATTTCTTTATTGTCCAATTTGGGTGTAAATGTGCTGAAAACTTTACGCTCTGTCACTATATGCATTTGCAGCTCTGCATATAAAAATATTGTTAACTTTAAAATTTCAAAATTGCGTCCAACGGTTTATCTTTCATCTGCACCATTAAAACTTCTTAGAAGTTTATTTTAGTTAGTCCACATTTAATATCGCTTTATGTTTATATACATTAATGACGCACATTCAGAAATATAACTTATAACCGGGCAAATTACTACGAATTTTTATTACAGCCGTCACTCGCCAACGTGCAAGATAAGTTGTCATGTATCCAGTCTTCACAATTATTATAATGATGATAATTCATATTTCACGTTCTGAATTATATGAGAATCATAAACGGGACAAGGTAACCCAGTTTTGTGACACTTTATTTCCAATCTATTATAAGGTGTGGAAAATTTGGCAAAATTGAGACATTAAGACGATGATTTCAAATTGTATTTCCACTTTTCCTCTATATAAAAAGGGAGACAAAAGAAATCGAATTATCTTGGTGCTAGTTTGTTTCGGTTTTAGACTTCCTTTGTTTTATCAAACAAAATTTATAGATCTTTCCAATATGCTCTTTCATCAAAAGAAAACAAGATCAGAAGATATCAATCAATTTATCGTTCTTGTAGCTAAAGCCTAAGGAGGCGGAATGCTACGTCCATTAGGATAAAATGTGAGTAGGTATAGAATGCCGGAAGAGTAACGGGCCAAGGTGAATCTCGGAAGCTCGTATGCTTGCCTCAATGGAACCACAAACTGACCCCATAACTTCGTATACAACAATACGATTTTTTATAATATAATACAATTTGACGACCCTGTAGCCTAGTTGGTAGCGACCCTACCTGCGACGCGAGGGGTCCCGGGTTCGATTCCCGGCCGGGGCAGATATTTATGTGACAGATAAATATTTATACTCGGGTCATGGGTGTAATTGTAATGTGTTATATGTGTAGTCCATGCCACCCGCGACACAGGTATGCACCTACTGCGCGGATATGAGTGTGTTAAGGTTTATTAAATAACAATAATAATAACACCGAATCACTTAGAATATTCGAGAAATGCCCTAATTGTTCACACGTTAGATTTTAAACCAATTGCAATATATCATCGCGTTAAAAGCGACTGAAAAAGACCAAACTGTACGTGTGTCGTGTATGGATTTACTTTTCCAAGAAACCACTGAGGAGCAATAAAACTCATACGCCGATGTTTACATGAATTCCAACCGTAATTCACATCTGTTAATTTTATAAGCTTACAATCGAATACTTTGTTTTATGGTCTCGTACTGAACTTACGCACGTCTTTTTTTATTTATCAAAATTGGAAATTCTCTGGAATTGTATTACTTTAAGGAAAGAATTGTTTTATATTTCACATTATAAAAAATATCGTGTATAGATACACCAAATGCTCTTCTGCTCACATACCCTGAATGAGAACAAAATTATTTTAATTACTCACTATAGCAATATTATCGTTTTGATAGGTGCGTATGGTGTGCGTGTTGCGCCATACTGTCCTGGGCGCCGGCGATGCACAGCGACGTGCACCAAAATAGACGCATTGCTCAACTTATTCGCACTGCATCTCGGTGCATTGAACTGTTGTCCTAATCTCGCTGCAGCTCGTCAAACGATCAGTCCAAGTGTTTTTATTGCCACGGTAACACCACAATTCCATCTTTAAACGAATCGTCCTTATAGAAAGTCCATAAAGAAAAATCGTAAAGGCCCCAGAACAGAGCGTCATGAGCACGCTTAACATTGAAGGTTCGTTGCGGATTGCAAAACCCCCACAGGTGTTACGTAATTAATCAAATCGACTAACCAAGTGCTTCTTGTTACAGTCCTCCGCAAAGCTTTCGATGGCTTCGACCACAACCGCTCGGGTAGTATCCCATGTGACTTTGTAGCTGACATCTTACGAATGATGGGACAACCCTTCAACAAGAAAATCCTTGAAGAACTCATCGAGGAGGTTGACGCTGACAGTAAGTATTAATGTTCTCTAGTTCCAATGAGTAGTGCCTTCAGTTTTCCCTGAACCTTGTCATCTCCAATTATTCAGAATATAGGTACTAAAATATCTATTTAATAAAAATTTGTGTTAGTTTTCTCTGTGTATCTGCATTAAATCAGACTGCTGACGTATTTATAATAATTTGTCAACCTTTCAGAATCTGGCCGTCTCGAATTCGGTGAATTCGTTACTCTCGCTGCCAAGTTCATCGTTGAGGAAGACGCTGAGGCTATGCAAAAAGAGTTGAGAGAAGCATTTAGGTTATATGACAAGGAAGGTTAGTAATATCCCGCATCCGCTTTAGATATTTCATAATTTTTTATCCCTTTTAATAATTCGTCAACGTACCTAATATTTTTAGAAGAATAGGTACTTAAAAGTAAAATCATTCTCCCCTTGCACATATACATCGATTCTTGTGGAAGATTAGTTTTGTTCTACACAACTTGATGAAAAAGAACAGCGCAGTATCCTTTAGTAAACTCCTGATATATGGAAGTGGAGAAATTCAAGCTGATGTTGTGATTTCCAGGCAATGGTTACATTCCTACGTCGAGCTTGCGCGAGATCCTCCGGGAATTGGATGAGCAGCTGACCGAAGATGAACTGGACGGCCTCATCCAGGAGATCGACACTGACGGCAGCGGTACCGTAGACTTTGATGGTACGTTCCATGTCGACATTTGGTGCAGTAATAGAAACCTTAAAGACATAAGCTAAAGAAACTGTTTTTGAAGTTCAAGTATGATGGTACATCGTAGGAACTCATGGCATTTTGTTGAAACCTTTTACTTGCAACTTTTCCTTACTCGGAAATTTAATAATTTGGAGTGACATGCCGAAATAACGGAGTCATTTTAATTTTATGGATTTCCCTTTTTTATGTTATGAAAATTTTATCGAATGCAAGCTTAATATCGATTTAAAGATCCACTTTTTTAATTGTTTTACATTATCGTTCGAGCAAACTACTAAACAAATCCATGGCTAGATGTTAACTTGGTTATGTTTGTAGCTAATATTACGAATGTGCCTTCGAACAATTTATGATTTGTTAGTCGTGCAATTATTGCAACAAATAAAAATGTTTTTAATTAACATTGTTATTAAATCAATAAAACGAGGTACTACCCAAACATAAATTTTACACAGCGTCTAAAATAAATGAGTTAGCTATGTTTTGTGTAAGTGTAGGTACCTAATAGCGAATAATAATTAAATTTTAATATGCAGTTGCTATTTAAGTTTTAAAATACTCATAATTAACGTAACCAACTTTTTGTTACAGAGTTCATGGAGATGATGACTGGAGAATAATCAACTTATTTTAAAGCTTTTCTATTTATACTTAATTTAAGCAACTCTACATTGCAGTAATTCAACCTTTCGAGCCTGGGAACATTGGACAAAATAACCAAAATATTAAATTCACTATACTTAAAAGTATTATGTATGTATTGTACAAAATAATATTTTGTTCACGTTTAATTGATGTGTGTGGCTGAGTCATGTTTATATTTACTTATTAATAAATCTTTTACTATACTTTGATACATCTTTAAATAGAAAAATAAACTTTAACTATTTTTACATTTTTGTTGTAATCTCTCCGGACATTAAATCTTCCTTTGTAGACGTATCTGATGTTCTAGAATATCCGTGGGATAAAAATAATGGTTTCTCTGTTTTTAAACCGGACGCTAAATTGTCCTAGATAATTTTGATGGCATAAAATACAGAAATTTTGGCTGGCGGCCAGAAACAAGTAATGGGTCTATTTAAAATCGTACGCTACGGTTCAGAATAAAATTTGTATAACACGTATTTGAGACACGCATTCGTTGTATAAATGAAAACACACGTGAAATAATTATTACTTATTTATTACTGAGTAATTCTTTGATCGTTGAATAGTTTTCCTTGTTATACATTGGCGTAGATAATTTCTTAAACTTTTGAATTCCCAATAGATTAAAAGCACTTAGGAATGCTTAAGCTCTATACAATGCGAAAATACAATACGATGTAATTACATAATATTCCTAACAATTCTTGCTAATATAATTGAAATAGTATACAGTCATAACGTATGTTTACCCGTAATGCTACTATTATTGACGGGATTCAAGGTCAGTAATTTGTGCAATATCCTTTCACGAGACTTAAAGCGAGTGCAATAAATAAAGACGTACACAGTTATGCTCTATTCAGCATGAAAGTCACTTGGAAGGAAAAAGTTTTTTCGGTGTTATAGGTTATAACTATCTATGAATTACAAAATACAAAATAAAAAACGATATAGTTATATTTATACAAGTAATATGGCGACGAATAATTTGTATTTACAATTATTTAATTATATCAAATTAATCTCAAATAACTTAGAAGCCTACTTAAACGTAGACTCACTTATAATAAACGTAATTAAAAATTATAATTGGAATGAAAGCTATTGGTATGCATTCAAGATTCATTTATAAGTATTACAATGAATTTATATAAAAACAAAATCATAATCATTAAATGACATTATGCATAATTAAAACAGACGAGATACAATTCATTACATACATTAGGTACTCAATAGATTACGTTTTCATTCAAAGTTCTTTGATTTTTATTCAAAGTCCAATATTTATATTGTACTTTATTATTATTTTTGTAGATATTTTTGTAATTACGAGTATATATATTATGTCTGCGTAACAATCTCTTCCTTCCGATAAAGACGAAGCTAGAATATAAAAAATTGTTAGAAAATCGATTCTCGCATCATCAAATAATCGGAAGATAAAAATTATAAATTTACAAATCCTTTGCTTTGCGTGTCTGTCGCCAAAAATATAGAAAAGGAATATCTAAATACTAAATATTTGCGCGTCGTTGATATTACATTTATTGAGGTATAACATTATAGATGAATTAATCGACAAAAATAAATTGACTGTAAAAGTAGTGCGTGCCTTAAAAGAAATTTGGGCCCTATGGACCAAAATTTGTAATAGGTAACTTTTTCGAAACAATAAACGAAGTTCAAGCCAATTTATCCCATTAATCTCTACTTTGTCAATTTTTGTCACAGTAGGTATATATTAGGTAAATTATGGAATCATGTTCTTAAATTTAACAATATTTTTTGTCGATAAGTTAAATATCTATAATTTTTTCCAAGTACATAAATAAATGTAGTTATAAGAGATATATTGCTATACCTAGTACCTATCGTAGATTTCTAATGGCACGTAGACAATCATACAATGTGAATCGAACTTTGTGGCACACTTAATCGCAATAAATAAATACGATGCGAGCCAGTCTACTCACTTTTTGGAGTCACTCATTAATTTTAAAGTCAATAGTAAAATTCATTGGTAACGCATTAATTAACTAAGCTTTAAAATGAGTCTACAATTAAAGGGATAAAACTAATTATGAAGTAATACCACAGCCTAACGAACTATTTTTATTTATATACATTTGGCCAATAAAGAGGCCTCGACTCTGAACAGCTGCTGGATTAGACGATTGGAGAAGAGTAATAAAAGTAAACACATTGTGAAAATATCAGTATCATTTGTCTTGTGTAATAATAATATATAATACTTCCTACCTACTACCTTCTAACATTATAACCGATGAACTACTGAAAGTTCGTACACTGTGGTAATACCTTACATAAATACATATAATCTGTAATCAGATGTACCAATTATATACGACAATTATTTTAAAGCTGTGGTAAAACCACCTCAAGAATTCCTTTGTTTTATGGAAATTAGAGTAACTATTCGCCTTAGCTTCTTTACATTTTTCGTACTATAATTAGCTTCTTGGCTTCGAATAGCTAGTTTTATCAAATATTTCGTAAACAACTCCCTACGGCTGAGATCTCAATTTGAACTTTGTTTTCCCAAACGTTCTCCTCCTGTTACAATTCATATTCAAAGTCATATCATATCACATTGCGCAGAACGTTTAGTTACAATACAAATATGTAAAAATTATAAATCTAGCACTATTATACGGAAATGACATGCATGTATACCTACATAATATGTCACTTAGATATCTATACATTGCAACTAGCAACCATTGAAACGTATTAATAAAATGTACAAAGATATACACACCAATAAAACAGATACATACCTAAAAACAGACGAAATAGTTGATCACTTAGCGAAGTAGGTACCTATCTAATACAATTGATTCGCGCACAACGAAGCGTAGCTATAACACAAAACACACACAAAAGTTATTTGACACATTATTAATCCACGAAATTGTCTTGTCGTGAAACATCTCGTCATACGAATAAGTAGTTTATATAGTACGTCACACACACATCGATACGCTGTTACTTGCTAAAATTATTAAGTAAGTATATGAAATGGAATTATACTGCTGATCGAATTCGCGAGGTAATGGTGAGCTATACACGGTTCTAATAACATATACGTATATATTATGCAGTACATGTCTAACTATAAGTAGTTTATAAATACTGTTTAAGTAATAGATCTTCGTTCCTTTTAAAAATGGTTGCGCCTTTGAGGCAAATCCATGCGGTTCATTCTTCAATCTTCCGTTTAATACTCTGAAACAGGAAATGATTGGAATTAGGTTTAGTTTTTAATCCTAATTAAAATTATCAGTGCACTGGGTAAAGTTTCAATTTCAAATACCAAACAGTACTTTGCAGATTTAAAAAATGGGAAAATTCTTTATCACAGAAACATCCCATTAAATGTAATGAATACATTTCATAATGCATAAAGTTCAAATATCGGCAATGCGGCAGTAAGTACGATTAAGGTTTTTTTAAACTTTTCCATTTTGCATATCTTATTAGGCAATGTCTAATATTAGGTATACGTTATAAATGGTATACCTATTTACCTCATTTCGCCACACTGGCAGTTTGACTAGTAGAAGTATAGCGGCTAACACACTATTGCAATATAGGTGGAGGCGGCCGCGAGCGCGTGTTGGTTGGTTTGGGTATCGCGCTGAGTGGTAAGAAATCATTCTCTTTCGCTTTGGACGAGCGGCCGGCGCCCCTGCGGCCGGGCTTCAGCCACGGCGGCGGGGGACCCTCGCACCACGCCACCCGCATCCAGTCGTAGGGCTCCACGCCGTGCCGAGAACATTCCCTGGCGTACGCTCTGTAAGCCGCGCAATGACACCTGGTACCGGCACAGCTACACGCGTCCAGTAAACACGCATCCCTGTAATTCTGTGGGTTCAGTTTTGCGCCACATTTAGCAAACGCCTCGTGCCGATCGAACGCGCTACACACTCGACGAGCTTTCTTCAACTTGGACTGCCTGCACCGCGTGTTGGTCCCGGGCCGCTCTTGCCGCCGTGTGCACGCCCGCCGCCCCCCGACGCGCCACGACGACCCGAACCTCCACGTGTCGTTCAGCAGTCGCCCGTCACGAGTCCTCATGTCATCTCGAGCGATAGCATTGAAGTTACCACACAGACCACACAATTTACCCTTATACGAACTTGACACTGTTACTTCTAGGAAGCCGTCACCATCCCACACGATTTGTACTCCTATTTTCGCTTTTAATATAACAGATCCATTGCTCCGACTAATTTCAGCCACTCCGTCTACTCTATGTGGTAATGTTATTCGCTGACCGTTGATTTTTATTCTCATTCTCTTACCCATATTTATTTTCGTGGACCCAATTCGAAGGGTAGCGGTTCGAGTCCACGAGGAATGTGAAGTATTTCTAGCATCATTCGATATTCTAATCGAGAACGTGTGGTTTTTGCAATCGGACACCAGCTGATATTTGCATGAACCTTGAAAACTGTAGAATTTTCCGTCAAACGTCTTGTAGTGTGGATCTCCGAAGACCGTGCAAATACCGTCTACATCTATACATTTAGGACAGCACTGCCCTGGAAGCAGCTGAAGGGTTTGGTCTGGCGGGCACGTTAATGTAGGACACCTTTCCATTGCACATCGCGGCTGACCTCCGTGGCATTCACATGACTTACATGCATCTAATTGCCAAGTATCACCGTCCTGAAAATCAAAAGGGGAACCAATTAATACAAAAGGTCTACTAATCAGCAATTCGCAGGAAACGCCTTAATTATGATTAGAACGTATTTAAAAAGTTCCTGTAAAAATACCTGTAAAAATTGGATCAAACCTAGCACATCGAATTACCTTTAGATGACTGATTTTTTAAATTTCATTTTAAATTGGTTTTTTTGTTTTGACTTAATGGCAAATGTGTATTCTGGGAGTTTGAGAATAAGTATTTTTTTTAGCCAGCAACGTATCAGTGATGCCCTACTGGCTGAAATTAGCAAGCCTAAATCTGTAGTTTTGTATAGGTATACCATACCACATTTTTTCTCGTCTATTCCATGTCGTGGGTTATCGGTTATAGTTAGTCAGGTCGTTCAAAAACAATGTAGGGATGCCATAGGTACCAATGGGTTGATTTTTTGATTTAGGGATCCATTTGGGAGATGTTAAGCTGAGTCAAATTCGGGATGATAGCAAACTTAAACATAAGCTTGTTTCAAAAACTAAATTTTAAATACCTGGTAAGTTTTTCCTGAAACGACGCACGCGGACTTGGCTTCTTCAATCTGCGGACATTCTGGGCAGCATTTTCCCGGCGCGGGGGCCAGTGCTTGCGAGCCGCATGTCAGCACTGGGCAGGTATGGCGAGAGCACACCGCCGTGCCGTTCAGACAGATGCAATCCGTGCACGGATCCACCCTGAACGGACTTTGATGTGCATGGTATTCCTTGCCAATTATACACGGCTTCGGCAATGAGTTTACTGAAACTGAGAGGACAATTTTGAGAATATGCCTTGTTTTACCTTTTCCAGTATTTCAGTTCTTTTTAAGTCTTTAAGCAGGTTTTATTAGGGCGAACTTAATGCTAATGGCATTTTCGTCTTTGTAACTTCGTGTGATAGGGAAGATATTAGGCACTTAAAGGGAAAATAATGCTGGACCTGTATAGTGTATATATATATATACCCAATATGTTAGTATGTCTAATTTATCTTTCAATCAGTATCTATGTAAAATCAATTTATGTACCGAACGCATAAAATAAGAAGCTTTGTATCTTTATAGAAATTTAATAAATTTCTTCGCACTTGTTCTAATACGACACCATAGATAGACGAGTTCATGGTCTTCTGTTACAAGACAATCATCTAACAACTAAAAACTTGCTTAAGAGCTCTCAACATTAAACATCTTCAAACACGATACATACTCGTATTTGGCAGCATTTTGTCAGCTGTGGGATGCATGCATCGCGGACAGCACTCGCCAGGCGGCGTTTCTTGCTGGTTGGCGACACACGGCAGCACCGGACAGGCGCGTTTGGCGCACGATAACGCGCCGCGCACGCAGCGACAGGACAGGCATGGCTCTTCCGGGATGCGCACGTCCCGACCTTCGCCGACTCGCTGCCCGTTTATCACGCACTCTGGAATCCAGAAATTATTAAGGTTACGTCATATAGATAGAGTCTTATATAATATCATAAATAGTAGAGATTTCAAAAAATATATAGGTCATGAGATATGTCCATTTGAAGTTACCAAATGCCACCGAAATTACTTAAGAACCACTGGAATTGAAATCCTATTCACCAAAATTGATAATGACACAGGAATTAGAAATAAAAATGTTTAATCATTTTAATACAGCATTTTTTGTAAAAAACGTTACGTTAGCAAAAATTTAAGCATCCCAAATTATGATACTTATACATATTTTACTTTTATAGTAATTTAATTCGGTTGTTGTTTAAACATTTATTAAGCTCAAAAAACGACTAAATCGCTACAGTAGGCTGCATTACGCTCATTGTTTTCCTCGTTTTACTAGCAGTGCCCCTTGTTCTCTATTATTTTTTTTATAATTATTTTTTTTTATGATTTATTTAAAACAAATTATAAGTAGGTATACAGCTCTAACACATTGTAACCTAATTTTTTTTTTTTTATAATATAATAGTTTATTGACAGTTTCTTTACATAATGTTGATACAATAGTTTTAACAACCTGTCAGATGCCTGAAGAAGGAACAGAGCCTGTATTTCTGGCACCAAACTTTAGCTCAAGGACTTAAACAAAATCAACAAATATATCTTAAAGTATTACACATAATGTATCTATTAAGGACAAAGTAATATTACAAAATTAACAAAAGCAATCGGTGGAAAGTTAATGAAGGTAGGTAAATAAGTTAATAATTATTAACCTAATGAAAATAATTAGCCACATAAGTTAGCAGCCAATCATCACATAGTTAGTAGATCTGCGATGTGTGTGTGTGTGTGTGTGTGTGTGTGTGTGTGTGTGTGTGTGCGCGTGCGTGCGTATGTGTGGGTTAGTGTTTGTGGGCATGAATGCATGTGTGTGTGCGTATATAAGTGTTAGAATCATGCAGTTATAGTAAGAATAGCTTCAATAGCCTCATATGTTAGTGCATCCAATCTTTTATTGCAATCTTAAATTTATATGTTGTGAGCTGACTTAGTTGTATGTCGCGACTAATTTTATTATATAAGTACGGACCTAGGAAATTAAAAAATCTTTGAGCAAAAGCGGACCTATAGGCTGGTACATTAAAGACATGGTATTTCCGCCTATGATCATTTAAATTCAGAGTATTCGATAAACTATACCTATGCTGTTTTAGCAAAATCTGATATACAAAAAGCTTCCTTACTGATAGAACTTTAAGTTCTTTATATAATAAGTTTGTAGAATACCTGTATGGTTTAAAGTTTCCAACCTTCAATATTGCCCTTTGAGCTCTTTCGAGTTTTATTAGAGTACTTCGATTTGCGCCACCCCATGATGTAATGCAATATTGCAACAAAGATTGACACAAAGTGAAATAAACAGTTTTAATGATATTTGGATCAGCAACATGTCGTAGGTTTTTAAATATAAATATGAGTTTCCGGATTGTTATTACCTTGCATGAAAGACGACAGAAGAACTTAAAAAAAGCTATTAGTGAGAAGAAAAAAGAATACAGAGCTACCCCGTTCCTAATGCAATATTAAATGCAAAAGATAGGCAAAATTAAATTAGATTCAACTGATGATTACTGGTAATCGTCGCCTATGGACACGAACATCATCAGGGGAGTCGTCAGTGCAACGCCGGCCCAGAAAAGAAACACCTTTCACCTTTCTTGAAAAACACCATGTTATGGCGCTCCGGGAATACCTCGGAAGGACGATCGTGAAAAAACTATTGGGAGAGTCAGACTGTAGAATTTCTCCAAGAAGTCAATCAATGTGAAGAGAACTTCAATCTTTGGCAAGTGATATGATGATGGGAGGTCTTAGCTAAGGTGTTTTAGTGGTACTTCACGCCGCAAGAATTACTGATCTTACGTATAGCACAAGTATGGTCATGTGTGGCTGCAACATTTGGGATGGCGCTGCGAAATGTCACCTATCAGCATTGGATTCAAAGGAGAGACGTGCTAAGAGGTTTATTGGTAACCCTGGATTGGTGGAGACTAAACTTGAAAGCCTAGAGCATAGGTGCAGAGTTGCCAGCCTCTCCGTATTCTACAAGAAAGCCTCGGCAGTCAGTCGGGACATTTGGAACCGCCCGTCCCCCAGACATGTCTTTCGTCTGGCGGGAAAAGTCCCTTTGCAAAAGTGGTGACCCTCGGATAAGAATATCTCCTTCTCAGCACCGATAGAGGCTCAGGCTCGTCATTCACAGCCAACGAACACATGCATGCCGGGCTCATCGAAGCATATGTCGCAGGAACTTCTTTTTCCAGGACCACCTACTGCTCTGCACACACGACGACTGGAATTCACATTACTCGCCCTCCACATCTGTCGTCTTACGTTCCCATCCCTCCGACGGCTCTTCCTGGCACGGGCACATCAACGAAGGCTACTAACATCGAAAACACGGACGGACTGCAACTTCGGATCGACATTAATTACACCGCTCGCAGGTATACAAGAAAGCTTCGACAGGTAGACATTTCGACTCGCCTGGCGGAAATATTCCTTTGTCAAAGTTCTTGACTTCATACACAAGTTTGAGTCTGACATCCTCCACTTGGAACTGATAGGATTTCGCAAGGCCATCTGTAAAGCAATGAATGCCAGTAGCAAGCTGTATCATGTCATCGCCATGTAGAATGAATAGGGTAGGAGATAGCCCAGACCCTTGGGGAACATCAGTACTTATAGGTTTCATATCTGAGCAGGAGCCGCCTATTATCACCTTTCTTTGTCGCTCAGATAGAAAGCTGGTTATCCTTAGGGAGATGCAACCTCTTAGGAGACCATAAGATGGTTCACAGGTTGATGGCTTCGCGAGAAAAGCACTGTTTTGCCACCGAAACCACCGAGATTGTGCCACCGGACTTAGAAATCGGAGTCAAAATTTGAATTTTTAAGAATACTATTATTAATTATTCCTTAACTTTTATTTTAATATTGTGACTGAATACCTTTAATGTAAGCTTCCATAAAATTTCTTTTTAATCTGCTTTAAACTTTTAGTAATGCACATGACACCGATATTAGATAATTTTGTATTCCTGTGCCACCGCGGAAAGTATTTACGTGTTTAACGGGAAAAATATTCAGTTTATCGATAGTTCACATACACTGATTAGAAGAGTATAAATGGGTGGTGCAGGGATTGGTAGTAAGGGGTTTTCAAAATCGCTTCGGTAAAAGTAATGAAGTATTCAAAATGCACCAGCGGTATTGCCTTTTTCTGCGGGATAATTTTGAAGGACGTTTTAATGGCTATAATATCTACTCACTTAATTTTATCATAAAATATAGAATTAGTTAGCTTATTTAATATACTTCTAAATGACATTACTCCTCTATGTAATTATTTCACGGGAAAAAATAAATTACAAAAATGTGCAAAGAAATGTAATTGGGACAATGCACCGTAATTAGATTTTAGGTCTTAGACTTTTTTATTAAGAATCTAGAACTCTAATACCTTTAAAACCTTCATTAACGTGTAGATGACTTTTAAAAGTACTTAAATAAAAATTTGTGTTATTGTAGTTAACTTGTATTGTACATATCGAATTACATCGTTGCCGTCACAAAAACGCACCTCGGAAATTCACCCAAAAAAACTTTTACATTGTTTTGTGTGTGGTTATCGATATGTGAACTTAATGATCCCGATGCCAAATAAAAGATAACTTGTGCTGACTTAGATATTAACTTATCATAAAACCTGAACACTTGATTCAAGTTATTTACTACTACTGGATAAAACTTTAAAATTAGGGAGATGTCTATTGTTCAAAAAATATACTAGAATTGTGATTAAAGTAAGTGTTAGTACATCAAAACTTAAAATACGAAGTGGATCGAAAGCTACATCAATAAATATGTAGTATGTTATTATTTGTGATGTATTGTTTATGTTCACACTGCAGCGCCCATTAGGTATCTACCTACTGCAAATAGTCGTAAATTATAGGTATGTAAACATCCCATGCTCTACATCCCTAAAATCCATTGTACGAGTATGACAGTTTGGAAACTGAAGTACAATTTACTGTAATATTTTTTTTTATTTACAGTTTTGTTTATTTTAATAGACATTGAATGGATTAATTTTCATTAATTATTTTTGGAAGAACATTAATTGGATTATTTTTGGATAAACTTTCATATTAAAAAAATATAAGAAAAATATAGAGTAAAAACAAATATTCTTATTAATTGGAAAATTAGGTAAACTTTCAATAAATCGAATTCAGGGAATTTAAATTCTTTAATTGCGTGCCCTTAATATACGAATTCCCTACGCTACGTTTTCGATTTGTCCTTTTTGCCGTGCAACTTTACCCAAGACTTTCTATAGGTCACCATAAAAAACTTGGAAACAAAACCCGGTCCATTGTTTGACTGGGGCTAAGGTCCAGCGGCATTACGATGCGACAAAGCGAAGCGCAAACTCCATAAATTAGTGCGGATGGACGATGAATCAATCAGAGACTAATGAATACGAGGAGTGCGTTCGCGATCGCACACAGAGTTTGAGACCTACCGCTGAGATCCGACCACCTGTACAGTACACTTCTACCTCGATATTTTCTACCCAAAATAACACCTGATGTGACATTCCAAAACTTAGCCTCATCTAGAGAAATCTTGCGAGAGCAACATACTTGATTCGATCAAAAAGCTTTTACGGCAGGTTGTTTTGAAGTACCAAGAAGCGCGTTTGAATATAATTTAACTCTGTATGCGCTTGCAAGTACCTATTCCTTTGTATTATTTGTGTTGTTATTGAATAGTTAGTTACTAACATTAACTGAATAGAATAGAATAGACGTATTACGATGTGTCGTTGTTAGGGTTGGCATCCTTTAGAATCCAGAAATTAGAAATAAACATTATTATAAATGAAGTATTCTGGTTTCCACATCCACTTCCTTGATAACCTTTTAAATTCTCTCTTAGTTAAGGTATCTGTATTAGGCATAATCGTAACTACTTAAATGTTAAACAAAATATACTTACTTGGTATTGCTTTGTAATAAAATAAGTTTGTTTTGTAATGTAAATTGCAATAAATGATATCAATGGTTCGGGCCGGATATAAAACACTTTTCATTGTGTAAAAAAAAGTCCTTATTATCGTTGACAATCCTAGCTGATACTCGACGCGACCGCCGCGTCTGTGCATAATTGTGACAATGAAGACATTTAAGAGTGCGTCGTAAAACTTGACACTCCGAACAATGTAGCTATGCAGTCCTTTTGTAGACGAACTATTAAGTATTCATCGTTTGTTAGTACGCGCGTTAAAAATAGTACATACGCGTAAGTAGGTATGTACGTTATAATTTAAATTCCTTACTATATTCTCATAATCAGATATGTATCTCACGCATGTCGCAAATACATGATCACGATAGTGAAAGAACAATCGATAGTCTACAACTTTATTGCTTTAAATCATGTTTGCCGATGCGAAGGTAATCGGCATTCTCTTTAGCTCTTCATATTCCTAAGTGCTATTAACAAAATAAACATTGCAACTTTGCGAGATATTATCGCATCTTAAATCTTAAATATACTTAATTGAAATGTTGCAAAGTTAAGTCAATATTTACCGTGTCTATGGACCAACTTTGCATAATGCCTCTTCCTCTTTTAACGGTTAAAACGTCTGCGAGTAGTATTTCCACAACTCGAATAAAACATTCATTGCACGTCGCATACGTACATCACAAGCTAATTATTTTAATTTCTCAGGTCGTTGTCGCAAGCATGCCCAATAATAACGATAGCACTCTCGACGTATGGAGAATTTAGATGAGTTAGCATTTTGATACATTAAAAATACTAAACAATTTTTTTCAACTACAATTGTTATGTAATACCCTGTTTATGTTGTTCTTGTAATTATTTGGTTTAACGAACCTATAAGTATTCAACGTATTCAATAATAAACAATAAACGGTAAAGAATGAATGAAAGAAGAATCAAACTGATGTTAATTTAATTGTTCGAGCTATTTTTGTTTAGATAAGAAGGTGGAGTGGATACTTTGCAAAATATTTACAAGGAAAATAAATATCATGAAAAACTTGTCGCACAAGGTAACCGTATCTACCGTGGTAGCAACATACATAGGTAATAGTAATAAAGCTACGAATTATATATAATGGTAGAGCATCCTCGTCCTTGGGTTATTAAATGACGTGTATCTAATGATTTATTATTTCTCTTAACATACGAATTACTAATAAAGAGTAGGACTACTTAAATACATAATTAGCAACATTTAAATCTATTAAGTACCTTCTGAATCACGCGTAACACATTATCTTACATAATACAACAATTTAATTATAATTAATTAATTTATCGCTCAACATGCTCAAACAAATAAAACCGGAGCGGTGTATTCGATCAAAACGAAAAGGCCATTCATTCCCATGCTGATAACACTGTAATCGTCAAGAAATGAGATATAAAAGAAGCAAAAAGCCTAATGCACCGTTGGGGTCGTAAAACAAATAAACACAACACACCTCAGCGTTCCCGCAGCCAAGAAGACGTCGGCCGCTTTGAGTACCAGACAAAAACCCACCCGTTTCAACCTTTTAAGTAGGTTGTTAACTTTTTGATTTATGGTCAATAATAGAGACGCAACGCTGTGGGAGACTGCCGGCCCGATACAAATATAAAATTTTAATGAACCCCCGTGAATATAATAAGCCCTTGTTTCATTATGAGATAGAATTATTTCATCCTTGGCACTCTTGGCAGGCACGAAATAAGGACTCTTCGGCGTTCGGGTGGTCTTCGATGAAACAATTTCACAATCATCACAGTCCGATTGATCTATGCTCATAAAAGTTAATATTCGATTTTTATGTCCATTCACCGTGTAAACTCGGGATGTCTGTAAATGAGTTCCGATTCCGACTATCACTTCGCGCTTAATCAACCATTCTGCTATTTTTTTTGCGCTGTAATGAGTATTACGGCGCCACTTGAGTTATTAAGCTTACATAAAAACCGCGTTCTGTTAATACAATACATTCCATAGAGTACACACATCGCACATAACCATAAAAAGCCCGTCTCAAGTTTTTATTACTACTCAGTACTTAGATCGATAAGTCACCTAAAGTCGCTTTTGTTGACCAATAATAGTCATCGTTGCAATAGGTACGATTGTAAGCAGTGTTATGTATAGGAGTTATGGCAGAGCCGCGGTCCATTGTCTCTGTGGCTTGCTACTGCGCAATGTCTTGGTGCTATTGTCAACGACGGCGTGTGGGCGAAACGCGGCCACAGATAAGGACGCTCTTCTCAAGTGATGCCCCATAATATAATTGCATAATAGTAGATTGTATTACAAGGGTGCAAAGTAATATTTTTTCGGCGAGGGCGCTTTTTTGAATCCAGAGCGAAGTGAGGGATTCTAGAGTAGGATTCTTTAGTAGAATCCTGAACGTAGCGAGGGATTCAAAGTATGTCGCCCGAGCCAAAAATATTTGCTCCCGATACACTCTACTTTTCATCCCCCCCTATGAGAAAATAAAAGGCGCCTCAAATTCAGGAATAATACTGTCACAGTCACTAAACTAACTAAACTGACTAACCCGACTAACCCGACTAACCCGACTAACCCGACTAACCCGACTAACCCGACTAACCCGACTAACCCGACTAACCCGACTAACCCGACTAACCCGACTAACCCGACTAACCCGACTAACCCGACTAACCCGACTAACCCGACTAACCCGACTAACCCGACTAACCCGACTAACCCGACTAACCCGACTAACCCGACTAACGTTAGTAAAAGTTATAGGAAAATTCATTCCCGCCCGCTATTTAAATAACGGGCAGGAAAAGTTATATGAAAATTCATTCCGGCCCGCTAAATAGAAAACACCAACTTTGGATCCTCTTAAGACCGAACCAAGTCGTCTTTTTCGAATAGTTGGGATGACAATGTATTGTCCATTCCGTAACTCTATCCTTAATTGGACAAGTTATTCAAACAGGTAAATATGGTTTATTTGTAGTTAAAATGAATTATTTTAATTATGATTCTTTATCTGTTGCGTAATTCAGTCCTTGTATTACCTACTGTAATTGAAATCGACTACTTAAACACTAGTTCCGGCCTACAAAGCTGAGCCAGAAATAGAATAAAATAAAAGTACCTAACACTGACATTTAATTTTCATAAATTAATTTTAAATAAGTACACTCAAAGCTTTAAGAATGATTCTTATGTCATAAACCTTTTTCTAAATTAAAAAAACTCACACAACTTTCTCTACTAGGTAAGTAAAGGTGAAAATTGAAAAAGAAACAACAAATTAAAGTTGTAAAAGCGCCGAAACACGTCGTCAATTCTCAAAAGTAATTTCGTACCGTCATTCCGAAAATAACCATTATTTGATTGGAATTAATCAACTTGTTAGAGTTTGGAAGCGGACGTAAATTGCAGGGCAATTTTTGGTTTTATTAAGTTTGCATGTCGGCTCAGTTTGTTTTGTGAAGGGATTACAGGGTTTTTTTGGGCGTTCTCCGTCTGGGTGGGCGCTCCGCAAGACAAGACCGCGCCAGCGCTGACCAGAGCTCATAATCGTTGGATATTACGAAGTGTACACTTGGTGGGAAAACGCAGCGTGAAATGACCACTGCATTCTTAAAAGTCATTATCGTGTCTGACTTATCAGTTTTGGAATATACGAGAATAGTTTCAAAACATGTCTGTTTATTAAACCCATCGTTTTAAATCTTAATGAAAACAACATGTAGGCACTTATTGATTTTTTTATGAAATCCAAATGGTAAAATGTTAGCGTTATCTTTTTTATGTTTTAAATTCCGTTTTCTCAATTCTTTCATGTCCTTTTCGCCCTCATTTTAAATGTCGTCTGAGTTCATCGGATATGTGACTGTTTATATTTGGCCTATTTTTTTTAAGTCTTTTTAAAATTTTATCATCCTATTGAACTTCGGGTGTAGATATAATGCAAACCATAGATTTTGATGAAATATTTATTTATATTTTTTATACTTCTTCATAAATTCTTAACCACATAGTTAAATTCAAAGAGTTTCATAAATTAAATTGAATAATATTGTAATTATTTTTAATCGCTTTTGATTCACAAATCTGGGCCGGGCATGTACCTAACTATCAAAACTACCTTCTTATTCAATTGGTACGTAAATATTATCCATAAGCTCAAATAATTACCGTCACAAACAGGGCAGTTGTAATGCATATTGTAGTGAGTATGCCGTTGATGCTTCGGGCTGTCGCACGCAGCGTAGCACTCGGGCCTGGATATCGTGATGACGCCTGCTTCGCAGCGGTGCAGCTTCCCATCTTCCCCCCACTCGGTGTGGGACGCATGCTCCGTCCCGTTGTACCAGCAACCCTTGCAACGAACGCAGCACCCGTCCCGAGGCATCACGACTGCACAGTCCTCCATCAGTCCACACTCCTCATCACCGCTCCGACACTCCACGAAACCGTTCTGGAAAGAGATTCGTTACGTTTTTTTATTTGTGTCAGCCTGTTATCTTAGCCACCTCATAAGAAATTATGGAGGGATTGGATTTTTCAGTACTTTATTTAAAACAATCATAATTATTGATCTCTACATAGGAAATACTAAAACTTCTACATAATGGTTGTTAAGTTAATTTGTCCGAAGCTTTTGTTACTTTTTTTAAATGTAATCATAAATTACTAGAAGACCACTCTTAGTTGAGACCTAAAACAAAATTAAAATTAACCTAATCTTTTCTACACCAATCAGCAATAACGCCCGAGTCTGGGATCGGTTTGTTTCGAGAGCTATTTTCTATGAATCACTGTTGTGTATTAATTAGCTAATTAAACTTTTAACTAATTATTTACTTCACTAAAACCCGTAGCGAGTACGTACCTACCTAATATTGTCACTCATATACCTGCTACTGCATATCACATCAATGTCAATAAACCAGTTTAGAATAAAGAGTCAGACAAAGGGATAAAACATGATTTCAATTCAGAAGTACATGGCAATGATAATAAATACATGGTATTTAATGGAATTAATTAATTAACAAGCTGTTTATTAGGAACTAAACGTTTTAATGAAGACAAAATATCTATGTGCAGTATGTGCCAATTATGCTCGTAACTGCGCACACGGAAACGTTTTCAGTTTTGTTTTTTCCTTATTTATAACATACATAAATTTAAATTATTTATTTATAAAATACATAATTATTCGAAAAAACTGTAACATTAGATAGAGATATTGGATTATGGTACGATTAATAATTAGCTTGACCCAGTAAATGAAACGAAAAAAAAATCCTCAATTTTAATTAGTAATAATATAAAAATAGTACATGGACCAGTAGGTACAACTGGAGTAAAATATTGTTTTCCACGCACATAGAATGCACTATGTACATAGCGTTATTTTATAATATAGGTCAGTTTATTCCCACGACATAAACTATAAAATTGCAAACGAATTAAAATGCCCAAAGCGATTAGACACCTATGTACTTCATAAATATAAGTAACACGCCCAGATGTTCGCGTTATATTGCAACAACAGTGGTAAAACTCCATTATTAAAGAATAAGGGCGAAAAATTATTTTTCATCCCACCTATTCGAAAAAGACGACTTGGTTCGGTCTTAAGGGGATCCAAAGTTGGTGTTTTCTATTTAGCGGGCGGGAATGAATTTTCATATAACTTTTCCTGCCCGTTATTTAAATAGCGGTCGGGAATGAATTTTCATATAACTTTTCCTGCCCGTTATTTAAATAATAGTCGGGTTAGTCGGGTAAGTCGGATTAGTCGGGTAAGTCGAGTTAGTCGGGTTAGTCGGGTTAGTCGGGTTAGTCGGGTTAGTCGGGTTAGTCGGGTTAGTCGGGTTAGTCGGGTTAGTCGGGTTAGTCGGGTTAGTCGGGTTAGTCGGGTTAGTCGGGTTAGTCGGGTTAGTCGGGTTAGTCGGGTTAGTCGGGTTAGTCGGGTTAGTCGGGTTAGTCGGGTTAGTCGGGTTAGTCGGGTTAGTCGGGTTAGTCGGGTTAGTCGGGTTAGTCGGGTTAGTCGGGTTAGTCGGGTTAGTCGGGTTAGTCGGGTTAGTCGGGTTAGTCGGGTTAGTCGGGTTAGTCGGGTTAGTCGGGTTAGTCGGGTTAGTCGGGTTAGTCGGGTTAGTCGGGTTAGTCGGGTTAGTCGGGTTAGTCGGGTTAGTCGGGTTAGTCGGGTTAGTCGGGTTAGTCGGGTTAGTCGGGTTAGTCGGGTTAGTCGGGTTAGTCGGGTTAGTCGGGTTAGTCGGGTTAGTCGGGTTAGTCGGGTTAGTCGGGTTAGTCGGGTTAGTCGGGTTAGTCGGGTTAGTCGGGTTAGTCAGTTTAGTTAGTTTAGTGACTGTGACAGTATTATTCCTGAATTTGAGGCGCCTTTTATTTTCTCATAGGGGGGATGAAAAGTAGAATGTATCACTCGGGAGCAAATATTTTTGGCTCGGGCGACATACTTTGAATCCCTCGCTACGTTCAGGATTCTACTAAAGAATCCCTCACTTCGCTCTGGATTCAAAAAAGCGCCCTCGCCGAAAAAATATTACTTTGCACCCTTGTAATACAATCTACTATTTTCTTTTTGTAGCGTCATAAAACGTCAATTATACCAAAGTAATTTAATATTTTTTCTGCATATTTTATCAATAATGTCTGTACGCGTCTTGGTCAGCGTTAAATAATATTATTATTAAAAAGAAGTGAATTGATTAGAATAACAATGATATCCTTTCCATTGTGTGAAAAATGTTACCATTTAATTATTTTATATTTTAACGGTAGAAAATATATATTATTTTGACAGACGTAATCATTTTGTAATTTTATTTACTTAATATTTTATAAAGTAAGTAGTTTGGGCAATCTTTAACGAATAATTAACATTTTGCTTGAAAGCTTAAGTTTAGGTATTTTTAAAAATATGTTTTCTTTACCCTTATGAAATGTCACTTAATCATAGTAGAAATAAGGATAAAAAGAACTGGCAACTTTTGAATCGTTTTTCATTCGTTTTTCAAATTGTCGTTGACATTTGAGTTTTGCTGTCGTTTCTTGACTATGTTTCTTGAAATGTTTTCTTTCTTTCTAACCGTCGGATACTTCCGCGTACAGGCAGCCATAATTATGTCTTCATTTGTCTATGCTTATAAGAAATTAAATATCAAAATACTCTGGTTCTGTAGTAAGCTTGCGAAAAATTCTTGTATATTGCGGCTCAGAAATTAATGGTGGATTTTTTAGAATATTTTTCATTCCAAGACGCTAAGGTTGAAAATGAAATAAAACTAAGTATGGCAGTTTGTCATTATTCTTTTGTAATGTCGCAATTCTTCTTTCTTTTTACATTACGCCAGTAAAAATTCAAGTTAAATTAATTTGTTACTTTAATAGTACATTATGATACAAGTGCGCGAAGTTGGTCATTACAGTCGAGGCGGTTGCACAGCCCGAGCCGCAAGGCGAGGGCTGTAATAGAGCCAAGACTGTAATGAACAAAGCACACGCGTATCATACGACGTTTTTCAACACACTTGCGAGGAAAAAAACAATTAGGTATCGACATTTTTCAGTCACAAATCAGCAAATTATAAACGAACAAATGTTTGCACAAAATGGCGCGGGCGGAGGTTTATTTTATTTTTTCGCGCGCCGTATCTTTGGTTGAATAACTATGCGCGCGCAGGCGCGCAGGTTAAGTCCAGAGGCAAAGAACACCATTCCATTCAGCCAGAATATATTAAACTAAATAATTATGTATTTCTAATAGGAATTTACGGTAATTAATGATTTAAAATATTGTATTTTTTAAATGCTTTAATAGATAATTAGATGAAGTATAATCTTATCTTATCAGATTTTGACTAAGTACAACAAGTTTATTTATTTACAAAATAATAAATCTTTTGGTAACAACCTCTTTACGGATATTAAAAAAAAAGTGGAATAAGAAAAACACTAGTGCGGCAATGAAAAGTAAAACGCACTAGTGTGTAATAAACCGCATTCCGGGCGTAAGACTAAAGAAAAAATAGCAACTTTACGAGCAAGTGTGTTGAAAAATAATTTGTAGTTATTTATTATATTCAGCAAATGATTAAACTACGATCGGCCTGGTGATCAATGTCGCATTTTGATATGAGTAACACACAAAGCAATTCCGATGCGACGTATGTAAATAATTAAAAATAAAAACCGGCCAAGTGCGAGTCGGACTCGCGCACTAAGGGTTCCGTACCATTATGTATAAAAACGCCATAAAAATCTGGTCTGTATGGTCGCTTTCCCAAAGGCCACTGTGACCACTGTTTTATTGTAGACACATATTAGCCACAACGCCATGTCTTGGACCGTAACTAAACTATCGCTGAGGCGTCGAAAGTATGTATGGTCACCCAGTTAAATATTTATTTTATTCTGTTTTTTAGTATTTGTTGTTGTAGCGGCAACAAAAAAATATCATCTGTGAAAATTTCAACTGTGTAACTATTACGGTTCATGAGATACAGCCTGGTGACAGACGGACGGACAGCGAAGTCTCAGTAAAAGGGTTCCGTTTTATGCTTTGGGTACTAAACCCTAAAAATGTTTCATGGTAAGCAGAAACTCGAAGAATATTGAATCAACTATTTTTGTTTTAAAATTTTAGTGATAGTTTTAAGAACTGCACATAACATAAAAATCGTAAAAAGTCAAGAAAATGTATTTAAATCACGGTTTTGCTCATTTGTTAATCCCCCCCCCCCCCTACTATTTTTTCTACTAAAAATTGCATGTAAAGATAAACATTACAAATATTTTTATTTTATTTACTTTGGTAAATCTATACCCATTTGCTAACGAATATGACATATTGTTACGGAAACAAACTTGTGGTATTTAACACACCAAGGAATTCAGGCATCTTATTACGATGCCTGTTACAGACATGATCAATACTAGCAACCAATATTTACGCATATCTGTACACTTATCAGACGTTTTAACACCAAACAGTGTAGCGTCTAATTTGAATGTGGCGAGGCCTCCACGAAACTACTGTCCAACGTAAACAGAATTGTGGTTCTATGACGACATAATGAATATACAGGGTGTTCTGATTGATAACCACTTCACTGTCAACGTAAAAATTTAAATAAAGAGATCTCCAATTTCTGTGTGAATGACGATTTATGAAGAATTTTATTATGATTATATATTACTAAGTACATAATAATATATTATTATTATACATGACTCGCCGAGAATATGGAATTGCCACTCCCCGCTAAAAAGAAATTAATTACGATTGCAAAATGTAAGTACTTAAGGCAGTATTAAATCTCGTCTGCAATCTACAACAAACGTTAATAACAGGGACAAAAAGCTTCCATTGATGTGGGTTGCCATTAAAACGAATTCTATTTCGAACGTAAACAGAGGAAAAAAAAACTGGTTGTCTGTAAAGTCGGTTTACTGACGATAGTTGAACGTGACAACGTCTTAAGAAAATACTGATGGAATGATTGACAAATAATATCATCAAAGTAAACAAACGTCATGAAATCGTATTTAAAGTTACAGAAATTTATCAATAAAAGAAGGATGAAATAATAGTAACAATTTAAAACATTTATTTATACAAAGAATTATATTTAAAACATTGTAACACCATCCGCCATCTAGCGCTGCTAACCGTTAGACACAACTAAGTGAGGTAACAAACGAGATTACTTACTCTACTTCTTCAGAGATGGCGCTGTACCATTTTCTGAAACACGCCAACGTGTGTACGCCGTAGCTACCATAAGTAATGTTAAGGATGTCTGTCTCTCTCGCTCTTAGGCGGGCTAACCATGCCCGAGTGGAAGGGACGCGTGCCTCTCGCTCTCATTGTAAGCGCATAACGTGAGCGGCAGAGCGTGACCGTGACACAGTTTCTTGAAGTGCCACCCGGTAATCCAATTTATAAGACGTTATCACGTCAAAAGACGTCAATACTTTTTGGGTTCGGGACTCGGGGTATATCCGGACAAATTCTTGATTATTTGGAATTTATACTAAAACTTCTTGGATAGTGATGTATGTTAATAGTATGGGAAATACGTACAAAATGGCAGGGCATTAGGTTTTTTAATCATATTTATTTATTTTACGTGATTGCACAGCATTTGAATTAAGTAGGTAGGTACTATAATAAAATATTGATAAAGAAAAATTTGATAAGTTACAAAAAAACATTTTGTCAGCATACTCGTATGCCGTTTACTACGTATTTCCGTTATCTCTTTACTAGTGGTTTGTGGAAGATATCACTCATCATAACAAGCTTTATATTTACTCTGAGCTTTCAAGAAGAACAACCGAATAAACATAATAATGAATTTTACACTCTGTATAGATCTACCTTTAAGTGACTTATGAGAACTTGCAAGTACCCGGCTCTTAAAAATACGTTTATTGCACAACTGTAAGTAGGTATAATATACATAATATAATAAACACTTTGAAGGTTTGCGCGTATCAGAAATTAATTTTCATACTAAGAAGAAATATCGTGAGGAAACCTTCCAGGAAAAGTTTGTTACCATGTGCGGTGTACTCAGCAATAGATTCATTTCGGTAAGGTACTGAAAGTATGCCATCGTAACGAAGAAATTGATCGTATCGAAGTATCGAAGACTTGGTTACTTCGAATTATTCTTTTTTAAACCGTCCAGCATATTGTTAAGATAACACTCTCATTAAGTTATTTAGTGTTGCCATAAACGTTGGCCAATAAACGAGGTCATGGGAAAACCAGACACCGGCCTATTGGTCATAACTTCTTACATTTTAAATTATCGCCATCAATGTGTAATGTACCTTAATCATAGCGGCGAAAAACTGGCATTTCTGTGAGATGCAATGAAAACGTTTTTTTTTATGAAATTAAGATAGCAAAGGAACATGCAGCACCACCCTTCCACTGCCGCCCATAACAACTGTGACCGACTTAGAACTAGACTCAAAGGGACTAGGATTCTGGGATGGTTAGTCCAGTTAGTAGATGGTGTTAGAATATTACTTGGTTAGTTAATTCCGTATCCAACGCGAATGTAATGTAGTTCCATGGATGACTGTACGGTGAACCAACTGATTGTAGGTACTAAACTGCACCACGTGATATGGTAATTATAGGCTACTTCTAAACTATCCAAATATCTATCGCTCATCACTTTGCACACGGTAATGTGAAATCGAATGTGGGTAGTAAAACAGAACCGAAATATATTATTGCCAAAACAATTTTAGGTTATCCACTCCAGGTGCAAATTTAACGTAAGCACTATGCTCGTATGTTTTGGCACTATTAATGTATAATTACCACTGGAATTTCCCAGACAAATGCAGTGCGAAAAGATTGTTGTTTGATGTATTCAAAGTTCACGTAGGCAAATCTAGACGTAAATATAGGCCACAGTTAATAAACAATTTATGACCAAAATTAACTTTTTAACCATAAATTTTAACATACAACCACTTTGGATATCGGTTACAGCACTATCGTCGGATTTAAAATATTATTGTGACGTCAGTGGAAGTGCAGTACGATATCGTATTAGTAACAAAATTTGCCATAATATATTTTATGCTTTTCGATCTGATTTGCTAATTATGACTTAATTAGCTCGATTCCAAATAATTGGTAATTTTACTTATCCTGATTAATTCTAGGTTATGATTTTCAATCCCTGTCTGGATTAATTAAAAAAAATAGTCTAAAAAAATCTCTACTAGTATTATAAATGCGAAAGTAACTCTGTCTGTCTGTTTGTATGTTAAGCTTTCTGACCTAAACCACTCTACCGATTTTAATGGAACTGGATACAGATGTAGAGTTGTTTTGTCTTGTAATCTTGGGAAAGGACACAAGATATTTTTTACCCCGGTAAGTATCCCTTAATGGAGTGGAAAGGGAAGAGAGGTATGTTTTTACTTATATATTTGATTTTTATTAAACAAAGTACGTATGTTTACCAGTAACTCCACCACTCGATTAATTCGCACTATGGAGCGTTTAATTTTAAATTGTTTAATATGAAATTGAATTTAAAAATCGAAATAACGTTCAATGATAATACATACATACTTAATAGATGAAATCGCAAGCACTTGACTTCGACTTAGCGCACTGCAGGGTACAAATCTCAAATCAAAATCACAATACCGTTAAGAAAACTATTGTTGACACAGCCTGCAGCTCAAAATGAGCTAAATATTTTACAAACAGATAAGCTTAGCATAGAAAGTGTGCATATAAAATTTTATTTTCGATCCTTGATAGCATAACTGACGGGAAAAGCCGGGTCGTGTCTCTAGTTCATTATTAAGAGAAAGTGAAATCTACCCGCAGTAAACATAAGATATATTGAGTAACCAAGACACTGGCCATGCTTACATTGTTTACCATGACGTCCATGACTAACATCAAAATATTGAGCGTCCGTGGCCTAAATAGGTAATTTCTATAATGCCTGTATCGGTTCACTGTGGTGCAGAATGCAGGCGTGGTGCGTACGTACCTATCTTATGCTATAATTTACTACGAAATACAATATTACACTTAATAAATTAGGAACATTAACATAAACTATTCGAGTCGAACTCTCGATATGCTTTCAGAAATTCAACTATACTGGAGTGAAACTATCTTCCACGTCTAACTAAAAATGGGTTAGCATGAGTAATCTTTATAATAGGCACTAAACAACTGCTTCGTTACTTTTCAGTTCAATATGTTTTCTATGTTAGTTATACGAGGTCACCTACTCACATAAATGTTTATTATTGTTTAATATTCGACCGAATTTCGAGGGCGGCTCTTTGAAGAAATCTCTCTAATATCGAAATATTTATATTACACGGCAGACAAAAATAAATAAACCTTAGTCTTTCGACTGATCATTACTTAGTAGTCGGTAGTTAGTATAATGTATCGCATAAAATAGAACAGATGATGTACAATAGGAAATCTATTAGAGCAAGAGCTTATTCGTACGTATAACAAATAGGCCACGTTGTATCGATAAATCACAATATCTCTAAATGTAAGAAACAAGAAAGTATCTAGGGTTGAAACCCTGCCTAACTAAATCACCCTAAATACACAATATCGGTCCTGCGGTGCCTTAACACTGAAAAGGTCTTACCAAGCGAACTCATTGCACCAATGCGCCCATGGGCTGTGAAATTAGTGGCCAACCCAATCGTTGGAAATTCTCTACCTGAAGATTTCCAATATCGCAATAATACCTAATGATTGCCAAAAGGATCTAATGACCAAACTATCAAAAGTTAACCTTTGTACATGGACATAAGTAATAAACCTTAAGGGATCAGAAAAGAAAAATAAAGACGGAAAGTGCCTACTAGCTCTTGCAGGCAGCCAGAACCAGAACATTACAGAACGTTTTTTTTACCGAACTATCTCTTCTTTATCGAAGCAAGTGATATCTCATTTTTATTCCACAAAACTCAAACTAAAACGCACACAAATGATCCCGATTGGAAGACTTAAGTTTAAAGGTTGTAATTTAATAACAACATAATTTTTAAGTCACTGTAAAATCATATAATTCACAAAGCGTCGCCGATTCGGTGATTACAGCGCTGCTTGGAACGGGAAGCTGAGCTGATAGCGGGCATCCTGAGCATTTCCTGGACATTTGCGTAATTCCATAATAAAACAAATGCAACCTTACTGTATATACCTACCTAATACGAGAGTTTATCTTTAGTACCATATTTATGATGAAGAAATCTATTCTTAGCGATTTTATAGCTAAAAATAAAATCTATTAAATATATGTTTTTGGTACATTTCTGATGGTTGGATTCGACTTCTAAAAGGAAGCGTAATTTAATTTATATTACCACAAATTATATACCTCGTCTGTCATTCGAGCTATTAAAATTTTATCACATGCTTTCAAGACATTTAGAAGGTACAATTCGGCAAAAATAAATTCATAACTTATTACCAATTAGTATTCTCTGATAACACATTGCTCCTAAAGCGCGTCACTGGCAAAAAATGGTCCGCTGTGTGGTATTAATCGTGGCCGTTAACATAAAATTCATTTTAAAACGTACTTTATCTTGCCATTTACATAATGGAATCGCGAGAGGCTCAGACTGCTGGGGGACTGCGCGGTCTACCTGCTGTTTCTAAGAGAATACTCGACTTAAAAGATTTTTTCACCTTACGGGTATCTGAGATTATACGTAACATAATTATGTTCAGGTATGTGCACATGTTCCCTTTCTTATGCATCTCAAAAAAGTGAAAAGTGCCGCGAAAAATAAATCTAAGCTGCGTACCAGCAGGGAACGGAAATCAAAATAGGAATAGGGAGGACGCCTGGTAGAGATATTCACGTGCGTGATCGTGAGTCAATCATCTTTCAATGATGATAATCTTACTGAAATTATAGTAAGCTTTGCCATCAATCTAAAGGAATTTCTCTAAAGGAAGTTCTTTTAGCTTCTCCTTAAGCTTCCCCTGGTCTATCGCATATGGTCATTCACAATTACTTGACTTCGTGTTTTCGGTGATCATTTGTTATTAAATTACCCCTTTATAACCTCACCTATTTCGTGCCCCCATTAATTTTAATTGCGATAGAGACCACCCGGCAATATTTACTGAAAACGCCTACACGTAGCATAACCTATTAGGTAAGTTATTACAAAATATATAAAACGAGTAAAAATTTTTTAATTACCCATTAACCTACACGAACATTTTAAAGTGTCACACTTGACCACGTGTAAACAGATGCTACTACGAGTATTACCTAATATTACACTGCGAAGGGCAAATAACGTCGGCACTCTCGGCACCTACTTTGATTTTAGTGTGACACGCTGACAAGTGAATTATATTTTGTTGTGGAGCATGATGAATTAATTTATATTTAATTATTATATGTACTCGTATTTGATATTTTTGTACCCATTAATTGCAATTAGTGTCTATGACCCCATACCTAGATGGTAGCGACCAAGCCCGCAAATCGAGGCGTTTCGACTCGAGGTGAGTTGAGAGAGTTCAATTGAAGCTCATATTCATGTGACAAGGGATTCATTCTCGAGTCGTGGATATCACTAAATAGTATAAAACAAAAACAATGTCGCTACCCGCTGTCTGTCCTTACGTACCTATGTTTAATCTTTCAAACTACGCAACGGATTTTGATGCGTTTTTTTATAGATAGAGTGATCAAGAGGCAAGTTATACTATTAAATGGAAGGGGAATGTAATACATGCATAATATAGTGGAGAAACACTGAGAATTTTTGAGATTTCTAATGTGATGTCGTAAAAGTTTTCGTGTCAAAGTATATACCTAATAAGATTCCCGAAGCGAAGCGAGGGCGGCCCGGGTTTACTAGATTGTGATAAATTATTTGTCTTGTCCATGCCACCCGCGACAAAGTGAGTCTGCTATTTAATGTTCTGTCGTTGTACTGTCAATAGCTCTACTTCTTCAACCTCCTAAGAACCTACTTACAAAGTTAATAGATTTTAATCAATTGTGTGGTAAATCTCGTATATAAATGCAAATGTTGACGTTTCCATCACCATTTTATAAGATAAGAACCAGCATACTTCAATAATTCTTTTACTGAAAGACGAATCTTGAATCTTGAACATCTTGAGTCATCAAGAATTTTTTTAACCCTTAAAATGAAACTAATAATTTCAGTAGTGTCTTTATATAAGTACTCTGCACTTAAATATAATATAATGCCGTTCCCGTACTTGGGTTAACACACTAAGTACCTAACCAAATACCTACCTAACTACTGTACTTATTTTTGAGAAGAACATCTATCTTTTTCTTACACAAAAAAATACTGGTTGTCTGTAAAGTCGGTTTACTGACGATAGTTGAACGTATATAACAACGTCTTAAGAAAATACTGATGGAATGATTGACAAATAATGTCATCAAAGTAAACAAACGTCATGAAATCGTATTTAAAGTTACAGAAATTTATCAATAAAAAATAAAGAAGGAATACAGGAAACATTAAAAAAGGTAACATTTAAAATTTATAAATAGTCCCAGAAGTCAATAACAAAGTAATAATTGGATACATTACCAAAATATCTCCGAACGCACAGGCCGATTGTGCTTCTTTGTCGCTCGTTCCGCGATCTCGCTTGCACTTCAAGTTGGATACGATAACGCCGCATGACGTCAGATAACGGCACATAAACATCATGTTTTTCGTGCGTGCAGCCGATATCGAATTATAAAACGTAACGTTGTCACGTCAAAAAAGTAGTTACATCTAAACCAACACCTCTTACCGTGTTGCGACAGGTAAACCAACCACGCAACAGCCGCAGCCTAACAAAAAAATTCGTTTACTGCAAAACTTGACATGCGATAGCTCGAAACTTGTATGTGAAGAAACTAGAAATTGCAAGATATGCGATAAATACGCGATTAAATCAGGATCAAGCGAGTACTGGTTGTAATTGTATCTAGCCGAGTAAACGATCCCAGGCGACCCACGACAGTGCAAGGCTGTGGGTCGCGAGTGTCGCGACGCCGCGGCGTGGCGCCGTTGCGTCTTAACTCCTCCCAACGCGGCCGATACTATGCCTATTTTTAGGGGTCCGTACCCGAAGGGTAAAACGGGATCCTATTACTGAGACTTCGCTGTCCGTCCGTCCGTCAGTCTGTCACCAGGCTGTATCTCATGAACCGTAATAGTTACACAGTTGAAATTTTTACAGATGATGTATTTCTGTTGCCGCTACAACAACAAATACTAATAACAGAATAAAATAAATATTTAAGTGGGCGCCCATACTAAATATTTAAGTTCCAGGCCTCAGCGATAGTTTAGTTACCTTTCGGTCCAAGAGATTGCGTTGTGCGTAATATGTGGCTACAATAAAACAATTAAATATCTAAGTAAGGCTTTCATACAACAGACCAGATTTTTTGGCGTTTTTATACATAGATAGATAGATAAACTCTTTATTGTTTATACACCGGGAGTAAAAAAGAAAGAAACAAAAAGGTATAACAAACAGCACAAAACAATAGGCGGCCTTATCGCTAAGTAGCGATTTCTTCCAGGCAACCCACCAAAATATAGGAACTACAGAAAATACTTAGGGGTAGCGGCGTACTTAAACTTAACAAAGAAGAAAGATACAGAACTTATTATATATAACTTATTATGTATACACATAATAAAAAAACACAGAAAAATAAAAATAATCATCATACTTTTACACCAGTAGTGAAAGACAAACAAAAAAGGCAAAAGCAGGAAGCAAGAAAAAGAAAGGAAAGAAATGAAAAGAGGTTGATGGGAAAAACAACGATGTAACAGGATTGAACGGACCAGGGTTAGGTTAGGTTTAGGTAATGCTCTTTAACTAAAGATTTAAATTTACATAATGGTATGGAACCCTTTGTGCGCGAGTCCGACTCGCACTTAGCCGGTTTTATTATTGACCATCGGTCTAGCTTAGGGTTGCCAACCGTCCTGTTTTCCCAGGACATGTCCTAGTTTTTGTAGTGTCCTGGGACGTCCTGAATAGTTTTTAAGCAGCGTCCTGGGTTTTTAAATTCCTACTCTAAAAGACGACAGCTTAAACGCCTTGTGGCTAACATATTTCAAGCAATGTATTTCTGAGGAGCAGTACGCAGAACTGCAGAAAGTGGCTGAATATATGTATTTAGTATACCGTGTCATAACGCTAATGTCGAGAGAGTCTTTTCCCTCATAAATTCACAGTGGTCAAAAGAAAGAAACCGATTACTGCCAACAACAGTAGCTGCAATCATCAAAACTATTTAAATTATAGATATGAAGTGTGACCAATTTTATGATTATTTGTTAACTCAACCACAGCTACTGAAGGAAATTGGTGGGGTTGAAAAGTACAGTAAAAATTAACGCAGGAAAAACCCCTATGCATGAAAGCGCCGGCTTAAACTTTTATGGAACTTTGACTGGGTGATAGAGGAGGTTCTGGAGCAACACATAGGCTACTTATTATCACGGAATTCCAGCAGAATTAGGATTCACGTGGGAAAAACTCTTATGCGCGAAGCCAAGTGGTGGGCTTAGATTTTTATGAGACTTTCACTGGGAGATACCTAAAGGAAGTTGTAAAGTAACATATAGGCTACTTATTATCCCAGAATTTCCCGCGGGATCAGGATTCACGAGGGCAAAACTCCTATGCGCGAAGTAAGTAATGGGCTTATATTTTTATGGGATTTTCACTGGGAGATAGAGGAAGTTGTAAAGTAACATATATGCTACTTTTTATCCCGGAGTTCCCGCGGCATCATGATTCACGCAGGAAAAACTCCTATGCGCAAAGTTGCGGGCTTAGATTTTTATGGGATTTTCTCTGCGAGATAGAAAAAGTTCTGGAGTAACACATAGGCTACTTATTATCCCGGAATTCCAGCGGGATCAGGATTCACACGGGAAAAATTCCTATACGAGAAGGCGCGGGCTTAAATCTTAATTAATCTTAAAATAAATGGGACTCACTTGGAAATAGAGGAAGTTGTGAAGTAACATATAGGCTACTTTTTATCCCGAAATTCCCGCGGGATCACGATTCACGCAGGAAAAACTTCTATGCGCAAAGTTGCGGGCTTAGAAATTTATGGGATTTTCACTGGGATATACCTAGGGGAAGTTGTAAAGTAATATATAGGGTACTTTTTATCCCGGAATTTCCGCGGGATCAGGATTCACGTGGAAAAAACTCCTATGCACGAAGTAAGTAATGGGTTTAGATTTTTATGGCACTTTCACTGGGAGATAGAGGAAGTTGTGAAGTAACATATAGGCTACTTTGTATCCCGGAATTCCCACGGGATCAGGATTCACGCGGGAAAAACTCTTATGCGCGAAATTGTGGGCTTAGATTTTAATGGGGCTTTCAATGGAAGATAGAGGAAGTTGTAGAGCAATGTACGGGCTACTTTTTACCCTGGAATTCCCGCAGCGCAAAATCGCTTATGTGGGAACGAGGTCGCGGGTTCAGATGTTTATGGGACTTTCAGTGGGAGATAGAGGAGGTTATGGCGCATTGTATAGGCTACTTTTTGTTTCTGACTTCTCGCGGGCTCGAGATTTATGCGGGAAAAACTTTGTGACACACTTGAGTTCCACGCGAGCGGAGCCGCGGGCACAGCTAGTTTATAATATAAGAATTTATTAGATAATATAAATAACCTAAGTTTAAAAAATTTGTAACAAACTAAAGTGTTTGTTTTATATTTTAATAACTAGTTTTCAACTCGTATAATTTTATTAAAATACGTTTATTAAAACATATTATGATTATTTTAATTACTTGAATTTCATTTCATCTATTTTTATTTGATATTAATTTAACTATTGCAAATCTATTACTGCGTCCTGTTTTCAAACTGAATTGTCCTGGTTTCTCCAACTGCAAATCCTGGTTTTTTAAATTTGAGGTTGGCAACCCTAGTCTAGCTTAATAATTTACTAAGGTCAATAGTAAATAACTGTAACGGAGGAATTTTATGCCTGTGCTATGACAACTGTGAGGAGCAATGACTACAGGAGGTGGTGATATGAGATGTGCTGAAGTGAGGGCAGTTTTGGCATACTGGTGTTGCCAGATGTGGAGTGGAGAGGTGCTATTGAGAGGAGCGGTGCTTTTGAGCAGAGTAGTGTTTTAGTGGACTTGAGAGGAGAGGAGAGGAGTCAGATTTCTTTTTCAGGTTTTCTATTAAAATGTTACTAGCCAGCGACCTGGCCCGCCTGGCCGGTACCTATTTGAAAATGGAACGACGACAGCAAAGGAAGATTTGTTGTTGTCAATACTTTCATCATTCAATAAATTGTAACTGAAGTTGTAACACGAGTCGTATTATTTTGCCCTTTTATATAACTTTTTACGAAAAAATGAGAACCCACCCTATGACATAACATGACTCCATAAATGAGTTCAACATCGACAAATAGCTACAGATGACTCAAAGGCTACTCAGGATATGGTTATTTTCTTTCATTCTGTGAAAATTTTCAGGTCCCTTCTTGTTTCATATGAAAGCATAATAATTAGTTCCATTCCATTCTCTTTAGGTACTTTATTTACTACTAACTGATGCCTGCGACTTCGTTCGCGTGGAATTTTATTCATTTCAGATCTTCGACTTTATTAATTGAACAAAAAATGCTCATCAGGCACAACAATTTTTGCTAGAGCCATGGCCAGGGCCATTTTTATTACTCTCTTAGTTTTACTGGTTTAGTTCTTCTTAATCAAGTGATATACATAGTTTCCCAAATCAATTATAGCCAGGCTATATGTTGTCCAGGCTATCCAGATTTCAGACCTATCTCCATTCTGCCCTTCATGTCAAAACTGTTAGAATGTACCGTTCATCAGCAAATGTCCACGTTTGTACACAACGTTAATTTCCTCTCTGATTTTCAATCTGGTTTTAGAAACGGACACAGTACGACAACTGCTCTAATTAAAGTTTCAGATGACATCCGGGATGGCATGGAGAACAAAATGGTCACGGTACTTGTTCTGGTCGACTTCACGAACGCCTTTAACATGGTGGATCATGACATTCTTCTTGCCATGCTAAGGCACCTAAACTTCTCTCCTAGCACTTTAGATTGGTTTTCTTCCTACCTTTGTGACCGTCAGCAGGCTGTTCGATACAATAGCAATATGTTCGGATGGAAATCTGTAGCAGCTGGCGTGCCACAGGGAGGAATATTGTCTCCTCTTTTATTTGCCATTTTTATAAATTTTTTGTCCACTCAACTTAGCTGCTTTTATCATTTCTATGCCGATGATCTCCAAATTTATGCTCAAGCGGATGTTGAGTCTATCAATACCGCTGTGAGTAATTTAAACAAAGATCTTAATAATTTACATCTGTGGTCTGTCCGATATGGAATAAAAGTTAATCCAAACAAATGCCAAGCCATTATTTTTGGGAGTAGTCGACAGTTGGCAAAACTGGATGTTAGTTCCGTTACACCTGTCATGTATGATGGTGCACGCATTCCTTTTTCTTCCAATGTCAAAAACCTAGGACTGTATTTAGACTCTACATTGGGCTGGGGAACGCAAGTCAAAAACGTCAGCAGGTCGGTTATTGCAAAACTCAGCACATTAAATCGCCTTAGAAACTTTCTGCCCATTAAGATTAAGGTAACATTGGTGCAAGCTCTCATCTTTCCTATCATCGATTATGCTGATGTGTGTTACCCTGACCTAAATGAGGATCTCTTGGACAAGCTCGACCGCCTCATAAACAACTGTATCCGATTTATCTTTTGTCTTCGTAAGTATGACCACGTCTCTTCTTATCGCGCTCAACTTAAATGGCTTCCAATTCGCCAACGTAGGCATGTAAGGATACTCGCTACTCTTTTTTCAATTTTATTTGATAAATTCGCTCCCGATTACTTGAAATGCAAATTTCAATTCTTATGTGACACTCATGCCCGGCAGCTACGCTCTTCCGAGACTCTAGATCTCTCTGTCCCATCTCACCGTACTGGTTTCCTACATTATTCGTTTGCTGCTCAGGCCATCCGACTTTGGAACGCTCTACCCCCTGAATTAAGAAAGCCTTCCAGTAAATTCACGTTTAGAGGAAAAGTGCTAGCTCACTATCTTTCTTTAGTCAACCTGAAAAAATAGTATTTATTGTTGTTGTCATCATGTTTATAAATTTCGTATATGTATTTCACACACACACACACACATATATATATATTATATAAATAGATATTATATACTTATATATTATATATGTATTTATACATTATATATATACATATATACGTTATATTAATATATGTTTATATATATTCATATATATTATTTTGTTTATACCTATATGTACGTAGTAAATTCACATTAGTTATTTATGTACTTATACCGCTTCTCCTATTTCTTTCTCTCTTTGTTGCCACCGCCTCTTCGTTCTCCCACTGCCCTAAGGTTGACTGGTAGAGAATGCTTTTAGCATTAAGTCCGCCTTTTGTTCCATTACTTTTGTAAGGTTCAATAAAGAATAAATAAATAAATAAAATAAATAACTAAGTATATAAAAAAAGTTTTTTCTAATCCGTCCAGTAGCTATAGTTCCGGAGATTTGCGTGTACAAACCGATAAACTTTTAATAAGTTAATGTTCGTGTACTGTTACTGTTTCGTAATCCCCCTAAGTTTTTTTTGTAAATATATTCAACATATAGACACAATTTTTTATATTATAAGTAAAGATAAGTGTTTCGTTCTTTTAGATACGGAATCCTAATAGTAAAGATAGACAGAACAGCGTTACCACTATCAGTAGGATTTGGATGTAGATTTTACTGATGGTGTACGTTTCACAATTATTGTCTACTTATTTTAAATCATTCTTTGTTCATAAATAACAAAGATAATTATTTCAATCATAAAAATCTCGTCTTAGTATTTGCTATTGCAGCGTCAAAATCAAGGCAAAGATTTCTCGAAACGAAGGGAAGAGCCGTCACTTTAAAGTTTTTCATAAAATACTTATCTAAATATTATAGACATCCATTCACGCAACGATTTTGATACAATATTTCGTTGACTGTAAATTATTGTCAATATTATAATGTCGATGAGAGCCGTCTTAGTCTGGCGAGTCGTTGTGAAGCCGCAATTAATATTAGACGACATATTTTAATGTACTAGCAATAATGAGCCACATGTAGGTCGGCCATCTGCTTCCCACAATTTTTACCGCTTTCAGTCTTTATACAAAAAGATCTCAGTAATATCCTTTGATAAACTGTCTGCGAATCTTGCTTTCTTAGCCGCAACGGTAATGCCTTTGAAACTAAAGTTGATGGGTACTGTGAACATTTTATCATTCGATTGGTCCTCTGATTGATTGTTTTCTATTAAATAATTTAACTTTTTAAACAAAAAATAACCGATTTCAAATAAGTTAAGCGGAGATAACTCAAAAACTCCATCAGATTTCGCTCACACTATTTCACATAGTAAAAAGTTGCACACATAAAAGAACAATGGAATTGAGAACTCTTGATAATAGGGTCGGCTAAAATACAGAGTTCAGTCCTAAAGCCATAGTATATAATTAATGGTATTAAGGAAACAAAAGACTGGCCTACATAAAGGTCATATTCCACTTATCCAATTTCTTCGATCCAACTTGTATTGGATAAAGAAATTGGATGACTTTATACAATTTACGAATAACAGTGGTTTGATCAAAGATTTTGATGTTGTGGTAAAACTCCATTTCCATTCTTTTAAACTAAGTATAATTCGGTCCCACATTATACAATATTTTATTTTCCTCTTAATATCCACATTATCACTAGACTTAACATTTTTAGATCCTACTTTGTAGCGTTACCGCCATAACGTACCTACCCACTCGCCGTAAAAAAAGCACAAACTTTTTTCTTCGAGTAGGTATTTTACTAAAAATCTTACAACAATACACAAAGCAGCACTTTAAAGCAGTTAAAAGTTCCTCCATTTTCTCAAACTAAGGGAATATTGGACGAGTGGAATTAGCACTCGTCAAAGAAATTTGATTAAATATTGTATATAGAATTTGGACAACGACATTTGACCAGTAGAATACCACCCTATAACATGACTCAATAAATGGGGTTTTTCCCGTTGGCTCCCATTCCCGTTCTCACCCGTCCCACTAGACCCCGAATTCCGATTTGACAGATAACGTCAAATAAAAGTAAACATTGCTTAAAAGTACAGTTATCAGAAAAAGTCTTAAAGTAAAAATTTAAACACGCCGGACGGATATCTTGAATTGCTGTTCCAAGTATCCTGGGTTTGGCCTGGTTCTTGGTTTGGGTGTTATAATGCCCATGGAACCTACGAGACGGAATCCTAGAGAATGAGGCTACTTGTGCGTCGTTATTTACCAAAGAATCGGGAGTAAAATATAAGAAGTTAACAACAATATAGGTAAGTTACTTCAATAAACAAATAAGTAGTATAAAAACATGTTATAATCTGTATTATTTTCATAAACATACATTTGCTAAATTAACGAGAGTGAAAGGAAATAACTATAATAAAAATATGTATGTATAAACACATAATAACATAATCTTTAAAGTGCAAAATCAGTCTCATTTGAAATGCCTCGTTATTAATTTGCTTAATTAAACAGAATTAAAAAAATCATTATTTTAGGTTCTCTTGCGTTAACAAACACCCCCAGTAAAAAAATCTCATATACCTATTTTCTAAGTACAGACAGCGACCAGCTACAGATTTATTTTATTTTATTTTTTATTTATTTCATTCATGTACACAGAAACAGCTAAAAATGTAGTTATCAACTAAAACTTAGTACATAGGCACTGCTTATTTCAAATTGAAATATCTTCCAGCAGACCTGTCATAAGAAAGAATTTATTATTAGTATTGATGTTTTTTCTCGGGAACTACGAGTAAAGTGACATTGCGGATAACATTTACCAATTTTTAGTTACACTACACATGTTGGGAGCCCCTGTAACCCGGGGGCCCCGTATCATTGATAGATACGGCTTAAACTGCAGTAGCTACGCCCCTACAAAAATCATTATAATACATTATAATACTTTAAAGCAATTTTTCTATCGACTGTACACGTTGAAAAAAGAAGGTAAAAGTAATAAATCAAATTAATCGTTTAGTAAAAAATCAACTACTCTTATGTGTGGAATAATATATAGTCCACTTTTTATCTTAGAAATCTTACGGGGTCGGGATTCACGTAGGAAAAGCTTTATGACACACTGAGTTCCACGCGGGCGAAGCCGCGGGCACAGTTAGTTCGTTATAACACATTTATAATAACATTTGCATTTGTTTCTTTTACTCTTCAAAATAAAGAGAACAATAAGAGGATTTGATACAAGACATTGAGTTGCACGAACAAGTTAAGGCAATAAATTAACAGTTTAGCGAGTGCTCGTTCATAACTCAAGTTGGTCGTCGAAAAAGAAAAGTTTTCACAAGATCACCTTTTACATTGGTACCAATTATACTCATCACCATAACTGCTTCGAAAGACGGGTAATAAGTCATACTTAGGCTGTTAAAACAGGTAATCGAGATAGGTATTTAGCTTTGAGATCCATGAGGCTACATAAATTATGTAAAAAAAAATACAAAAAAAGCAATTATTTTACTGAACGAGTAGTAACTTATTTAACCCATTCCTGCACGCGCAAAATAAATTTAATCTACGCCTACTTTTAGCTAGCAAAGTGTACCCACGTGTAGTAAAAAAACGTTAAGTAAGTTTGTATATTATGTTACAAAATTGGAATAAAATCTATAAGTACCTGCCTACATACGAATCATACCTACAGTTACAGTAAGAACGCATGAATTTAAGTGTCAGGTCGTCACGCATTTTGGCGAAAGCGCAACTCAACTGACAAAACGTAACTTGTCTCGCGATGAATCAGACACGCCTTTTACATTTTTTTTTCAACACAAAGTTCATCCTCTCCATACGCTTCATTTTAACAATGTAATTAACATGAGCAGAATTTATTGCATTGCAGCCCGTTACTACACTCAATTTATGGGCCTAATTATCCGCAAAGCTGACAGCGGTACTTAATCACTTAATCAGCTTCGCACCCAATCCCGCTGTTCCCACATTTTTGTATTTAAAAGCACGCAGTTCTATATTCAAGCTTAAATACAATACTCGTAGTAGTAATATCGTTGATTAATAAAATAAGTTACGATATGAAACTAATGACTCAGCTTATAAAAATAACACTACCATCAGCAACGTGAGTGTTATCCCAAAAATGTAAAAATCATATTTATATTTATACCAACGTCCGCCATAACATCGCTAATAGATTTATAATTAATTAACGTAATAGCATCAGGATCTGGCTCTAATGCACTATTAAATCAAACATAACGGTTCCGAATACTACTGATCATTTCGGTTGGAGTATTAAATTGGAATTTTTTGCATCATAGCAAAACATGACAACAATTTGTTTGATGTGTGGCGTGTAAAAAAATCCACGTTGGTAGAAGAACCGGTGCGACCGCATACCGCGCGCGCGCTCGCGGCAAGGCCTCGACGGCACCTGCGCCTGCGCGTGCTCCGCCCGCGCCCGCCACTCACCCACTTTCACGATCAGTCCCGGCATTCGACACAGGCCTGGTATCGGCTCCAGACCAGCCTGATGCCGGACTGACACCAGCTTCACACCAGTTTGTCACCAAACGACTCATTGCGATGAAGGCAATAATTTTAGCCTGATGTTGAAGGTATTCAAGCAGTATGAAGGGTCTACCATGATCTGGGCCTTTTGCACCAGCTGTAAATCGCGGGAGACTATGCTTGGTACTTTTCTACATACTAATTTATGTAAATTAATAAAAGATAAAATGCCTAATGTGAGTAGTATCAGGCATTATAAACCGTAATACATATATTTAACCGTTTCTACAACATACCGACGAAAGTATAGGTCTCCTAACGGATGAATAATATCTAATATACCTAAAATGAATAAAAAGAACTCTGCTCTACTTTCAGTCTACTCCGTATTCCGTTCAGCGCAATAGACTTAAGAACGCTTCAGAGGGATAGTCACATGAGGCTACTGAGCATCAAAGGCATTACAGATCCGTTATTAGCCAAGAAAGCAGAAGAGGTAATAAAGAAAAAAATGACTATCACTTACTCACAGCCAGACCACGACAAGTCGTTTGAAGGCTGGCTAAGGCAAGAGGATGGTAGCTAGCCAGTCTCACCTCGCTCCACAACCAGGACCAGACTTAGTTTGGAATTAAAGTAAGTGGTAAACTAAGCAATGCCCAGCGACCTCCGAAAAAGGGACCAGGCGTTGTAATTAGTAGAGCAGAGGAAGTCTGGTTGGGCTGAAAACTGGACATTAAAAATAAAAATTTTATGTATTTGGATGATCCCATGGTGGTAAGTAGCAGCAGTAATATACGTAACCTTTTATTTAATTTAATACGCAAATAAGGCCCAGACGACAGTACTGTAGCTTAAGCGATATATTTATAATCCATAAACTAACTTTCCGAGAGCTTGCCTTTACGTAATAGATAAAGGTTTCTTTGTGGCCATCAATTCTAATTTTGTCTCTATCTAATGTTATCTGTATGAGTCAAAGTCTTTGCTAATATGGGTGAAATATTATTTTTATCATGGAAAAAGAAAGCCTATAAAACTAAAGGATATATAGCTACCCTGAAGCGAAGCTTCCAATAAATTAACATATTTGCTGTAAATATTGCTCGCAGCGCTTCTGTAACATGGCAATATCAATCAATATTACTCAAGCGGCTACTCATAAAGCTTATCTATTTCATCCCTTTATTTCACCGATAACTCAAATTATCATATAAATATCGCAGGGAATGCAATTTAGTGAGCAGTATTCCTGAAATATCTTCACATGCAATATGCAAAGGTATTCTTGGGTTCCTCCGTTGCCAGGCTGAGTTGAGAGCTTCGCGATCATTACAGGTACTTGACCCAGCAATTTACAAAGTACAATTTATGGGTTATTAATAGAGTACATGGCCACGACTTTACAGAAATAGCAACACGTGAAAGGCATTGTCTACTGTAGGACAATGAGATCACGCAAACTGAAAAGAGTAAGAAATAACAAAATTCTCATGTGTTTCTAATTAATTATGCACGAAGTTTTCCGATGTTTCCGATTCATATCGAAGTTTCAAGATCAGAAGTTTCAGAGATTTAATTTTTTGCGAAGTATGCTTCAATTCATGATTTCTTTTCTAAGTCTAAATAGTGTATTGATTTCCTTTTCTTAGCCACCCTGATACGTCAAAAAATAAAATGCAGTCTTATAGCTAAAATCAATCACCAATCAGCAATAAACCAGATTTATGTTGCGTGTTTTTAAATACTTTATTTTTGATGTTCATGGAGAGGTACGCGGTTAGTAGAAATTTATGTAGGTACCTACTCGTAGAAGGGAAATTTTAATGTTATACATATATCGCGTACACAAAAATTGTACCTTGGCATTTTGAATAACTAGAATTTAGTGCATTGCTTTCAAAAATGGTCAAATCAGCTTTGCTCGATTAGTTAGGTACTGAAAAATCCACCAAACAAAAATGTGTAGTAAATTAGGTAAGAAATTTAATGTGCAATTTTTTCTTTTTAGTTAATTATGTCGTTACAGTTTTTCCCCAAAAATACAATAATACATAGGCATACTAATACGAGAATACGACAGGAGCGCGTAAAATTAAAAATAAATCTTAAATTTAGTCGTTTACGGCCGTAACTGGTAATCCGTGCTCAATAAGTGACATCCCTCATTAAAGTAAGCGGTGCGCGGTAGCCGCGAGATACTATCGACCGGCTACTTCACTTTAAAAAAAGGCTAATGGCACCCTCGGGTCAACACGACGCCACACTCGCTGTACACGTGCTTATGACATATCATGACGTATTCAATTTTACACGCACACATAGTTACCGACCAAAACCTACTCTCACCTACATTGTCGTAACCTGTAAACCGACTGAAGAAAATATAAATCACATAAAACTCCATCAACGGGCCACCAATATGTTCTTGTTTGTAGCACGCGACTAAAAAGGCCATTAGGTAAGCAAATGTATATTTTAATACAGAATAAGCGATAAATCTCGCGATGGGCTTTCGAATTCCGCGCAAGTCATCCGACGAGGTGAGATCGACTGGGAAATACCACACACATACGTACCAAGGTGCACAACCTTACGTACAAACTACATACATACTGATGTCGTGTCGTTGCCAACTATGCAACCATAATATATTTATTAGGTGTTTTTCTAATAGACCATTATCGTATGGAACATTAGTAAACGTACAGGAGGATATAAAACATTGAATGTTTCATTTGAATAAAAACGAAGACGAAGTTTTAATTGATTTTAAAATGTTAATAGAAATAGTAGAGAGAGATATAGTGGACAACAAAAAGTGGAATGTTAGAACACAGTTGCGTTGGATTCCGCGGTTGAAGGTGGTCGCTGAGCCGCAATAGTTCCGCATTGACAGTTTTTGCCCGGCGCGGTGCCGGCCGACGCCACCGCAGTTGTGCTGCGAGACGCATATCGGTCATAATGTCGCCAATCTCAAAAGTATTGTAGTGAGCATGAACACATTTCGCCATCCTCGCGTTACTCCGGCCCTTACTTTCACATCCGCGCATGCATCCCGTTAAGACTATCCGAGGGATTCATTTAAATCTTAAGCGATTATGTAATCTTTGTTAAACATGTTACTTTTATTGCTCGTCGTCGAAAAATGCGTGCGTATAAAATTCATAATGCGAATAACTGGTTATGTTCCGTACTCGGATGGCGAGGGTACGTCACTTGGCTGTATTAATTTGCACTATGTTAATATATAAAATGTTTAAACGTTTACATTTTCATTTTAGACTTGTAAAGATATTGACTCCAAGTAAGGAGTAAAGAAAGACGTAGCACTTAAAACGTTTGCTCGTTCAAATCTACGTAGGTATATGTATTTACGAATAAGTATAAAAAATGTGTAACCATCTGATTGAAAATCCAATGGAGTGAAGGACGTCTATTGAACAAACCGTCCATTTCCCAGAAACTATGAAGGCCACTAATCAAATTACTAGTTATTGTCTGGGTGTGAGCTTGTCGCACGTGTGAGTTAGAATTATCATGCTAAACTCGGTGCGTGATAAATTTATTTAGTGACAATCGTCACCATGTGGGCATACAAAGCTGTACTTTAACCAAACTCTTGAGACGATTATAAGCGTGGCAATGAGAAAATAATAGTCTATACAACTGATTCGCTGGCCGCTCTTTACAGTTGCATTTTACAGTTAATGTATAATTTTTAGTAAATCCAGCAAACAAGCAGAAAAGCTTGTGGTGAGTGATTATTGTCACACATGAACACCAACTACACGAAAGACATCTATGAGTTACTCGTGTAACTCCCGATAGCTTAGCAGTTCGAAGCTTTCTGATTAAGTATACCTATATTTATCTACTCTTACGTTTATGACACTTAACTGGGTGAAATAAAGGGGTGAAGTTTAAACGAAATTCACGCGGGCGAAGCCGCTGGCAAAAGCTAGTATTAAATAAAATTTAATAAGCTGTTAACAAAAGTTGCGTGAAGAATTGCCACGAGGATATGGAGAAAATAATTGTCCCGTTTTATTTATAAGCGAACGCAAAAGTTGTTTATTTTTATGTGCGTGTCAAACAAAATATTACAATTCATCATTCATTAAGCAAAAGACAATAATAAGTATTCAGCGATTCTGCGTAGGTACTTGCCCAGCGTAAAAGTACTTATGACCGATTTTTAAACAAAGTCTCGCCCCCTATTCTATCCCCTTAAGGATGGAGTATGACGAAACCCGTTCTTAGTGGACGTTTCCTAAAGATAAACTACCTCCGTGCCAAATTACCTCATAATATGTAGGTACATACATCAAGCAGTTTTCAGTATTTCGTGACGAGTGACTGACCTTTCGCTTTTATATTATAGATTGTATTGCTGATGGTAACGAAGTAACTTTAGTAACTAAAAGTGTACAAACAAATACCTTACAAATACAATGGAAACAGCTACTCCAGACTTGTTCCAGCCTCTCGTCTTGAAGCTGAACGGTCTCGCCTTCGTTGGAGCAAGGCGCGCGACCACCCTCTGAAATGAAACATATTCAAATTACATTTATAACCCCTATTTTCATTTAAATACCTCAGCCTCCTTCTAAGCATTGAGGATATACCAATAGCCAGTAATAAGTAGAACGCACTATTCAGGACAGAGATTCCGAGATAATATATTCAAACTAATTTTAATAAAACATTTGGGCAACGTGCCTATTCCTGTTCACAATGAAGTACTTAGGCCGCACCTAGTGTACTGGTCTAGTAAAACTTGACTCTGGAATTACCACCTACGTCATTATTCGCTAAATTTCGTCACAGTAATGCATAATGGTAACAAGTTCTCTAGATGAATGAAGCAAATTAACTACTTTATCAATGGACCGGCAGCATTTGTACAATACTATTGTAATCCCTTGTAGGTATAAATTGAATTTTACTGTTTAAACCGATTATTCAAGTGAGATTATCTTATTGGATATTATTAAGAAAACCGGCCAAGAGCGAGTCGATCTTACAGATGACCGGTTCCGTACCATCGAGTAATTTTAATTACAATGTATTGGACAATGACAAGTAGGTTTCTAATATCTATTTGTGGTGAAAATGGCCAAACGGTGAAAATGACAGGTAGGTTGGTATGTGCTCATTTTTGTTTAGGACATAGAGCCTTGTGACTGACATACATAGTCTGTTCAAAAAGTATCGCGACTTTTTAATTTCCGTGGGTTACGAATATCCGATATTTTATTTTTTGTGGCGTCATGTTGGTACACATGTCTTTGATGAATGCCGACAAGTTCGACAATTTTGTATGTTCAGGTAAATTTTCACAGCTGATTTGATTGCACGTGTCGTAGCCCGGCTTCGATTTGTGCCTATACGAAAAAATAATTCAAAGAATTTGTATTAGTTTTTTGTGCTAAAAACTAAATAAAATGCGCGGGCGCATTCCGAATATTGACTTTAGCTTATGAAAAAGCTACCTTGGACCGAAGCAACGTTTATCGGTGATACAGAACGTTTTCAGAGGGCCGTGAAGATGTGAACGAAAACAGCGTGCCGGACGCCCGAGCACGTCATGAATAGACGAAAGCATTGATGATGTGAAGAAAATAATATGGACTGGAGGGACGTGGTGCCTCATGAGTTCTTGCCACAGGGTAGAATTACTGTCAATAAGGAATATTATCTGCAAGTTATGCGCAATTACTGCGAAGCAATCCGCTAGAAACGCCCGGCTTTGTGAAAGAACAAAAAATTGGTTTTTGCATCACGATAACACCCCTGCTCACAGATCGTTACTTGTGTGAGATTTTAAGCCAAAATAACCACTCAAATGATACCACAGCTACCGTATTATCCAGATTTTTCTTGTTCCCGGAATAGGGTACTTTCGGTAGTGAAAAATAAACTTGATTTTCCTAATAAAAAGCAACAAAAAATAATATAATATATATTAATTCTTTTTTTATTTCCGGAAAAACGCTATCAGAACTTGTCAGCCATTTTGATGACGTAATAATGGTAAATTGTACAGTGCCACAAACTTACCTGACCCGGTGGTCAAAATTGGAACTAATGCAAATGTTATACTGTTGTCAGAAAAATACCAAGACAGTTGCGCCACCCTTACCGGGTCAAATAATTTTGTGGCACGTGGTAAGACCGACATTCATTCAACTTGTGATGCACGAAACTGAACTGACAGTTTGGTTCTTGGACGAATAGGTTTGCCTTTATGACGTCACACCAATGCCTCTCGTGTTTTAGGTCACGTGACATACCGATTAAAAATTTCGAATTTTAATATTGTTTATTAAAATAATTATGTGCTTTTATAACTCAAAATGAGAATATTAAAGTATATTTCTACATAAATTTTTATTTTTATCAAATTTCATAGTTTATTTTTCATTACGAAAAGTACTCTATTGAAAAGGCTCATGAAAAAACGATGCTATGCTACCATTGACGAGATAAAGACGGCATCGAAGGAGGAGCTTAACGAGATCACAAAAAACTATTTTTTAAAGTGTTTCGAGGATTTAAAAAAACGTTGGCACAAGTGTACGAGTATAATGTCTAATGGCGATTACTTTAAAGGACATAAAATATAGATTGATGAAAAAATCAACGATTTTTGAAAGAACTTTAAAGTCGCGATACTTTTTGAACAGATCTCGTATATACAGCGAAGGCATATAGTATTAATAGACATCCGTTAGCGACTCTATTGGATACGGAACCTTTAAAGACAAAATCTTTATCCCGCGCTACTCTACAATTAACCTTATAGGTGGTATGGTCAGAAACAGTTAAAAATATTTTCCTGATCTTAATTAATAGGCCCTTTGCGGTCGAAATTCGAATATAATGTTAATCAACTTGGATTGCTACTGCAATATTATCAATTAACGTTTTATTTTGTTTAATAAATCGTATCAAAATCTTCATAAAAATGTAATATTCTACCCTTCACATTATAAACTCTACCCACTACCAAAATGACATAGGATGTTTCATGCTTAAAAAGGAGTAAGATCAGTATTGTTACGGTAGGCATCAGTACATGAACTGCAACTTATGGTCATATAGCAACAGAAATATCACCAACTTATGTTACGGAAAACGGGAAAAGCAAAGCAGCCGCTTAATACTTAAAAGTCTGCCGAACGAAACAAGTAGATTAACCATCAGATAATAAGTTTTCACCGTACCCATGGATATTAATCATAATTATGGCTCTACCGACGCTCTACCTACCAAAATACCCTACACCCGCATACCTTTCTTAATCAGTGTAACATGAAGCTACTAACTTCAATTCAAAATTGATCAATATTGTTATGACTAGTAATGTTTCGGATATCCGTACCCGAATCCGTATCTGCGGATATCAGAGAGAAAAGGAAGATCCGTATCTGTTACTTTTCTCGCGGATCTTTTAAAGATTTTTTAACTTATAAATCTTAAAAATGATAGGAAAAAATGCTATGTAGGTATAGGCGATCAGATAATATCAAATCCCCGAATTCAGTTACCCGTGTACTCGGTACTTTTAGACTTTTTCGAAACAATAATATAAATACAAAAAATTAAATAATATTGTTTGTTCCGCGAAAACATGTCAAGGAAATTTCCTTGACCATTACCACGATGTGGTTCAGTCAAATATGTTTATGTAGCATCAAATATTAACTTATTTGATACAGCAAATAATCAATAGAATTATTTATCATCACGGATTATCCGTTTGAGGACTATTTCAACAAGCCTGAATACATTAATCAATCTTAATATACCTTTGCTTTTGACGATATTTACTGTCAATAGGATAATCGTGTAGCAATTAATAATTTACATGCGTTTTGTAATTTAATTTATTGCCAGGTTTGATACTAAAACTAATGGCAATATCATGGTTATTTGTCATTACAAACCAACGCGTTGTTTTGTTTTGAGAAATTGCAGGTATGCATCAATAATTTACCCATTAAATTGAAAACAGTAATTAAAAAGTAAGAGATATAAAAGGTGATAAATAATCCACTAATTATTAATTCTTATTTACATTAGGTACTTACACACGGGTAAGCTTTGAAATGCGCGTCAAGTGTCTCTATAAGGTTAAGGCGTAGTAACTTATAATAAATAAAATAAACTCAGACATTATCACATAGCAATAACATAATACTATTGTGTTTATTTTACTAATGATTTATAAAATACTTAATATCCTTTGAAATCATTAGTACAATAAACAGCTCGTCGTGATCTTCTTTGTCTGTAATATTGCATTTTGTATATATCTGTTTCTTCCTCCATTACGTTTTATAGTGACCATTTTTTCAAAATGTGAATTAATAAAAAATAAGGGTAGGTACACATTTTTTGACAAATGAAATGTTTTTATTTAACAAAGCACGCAACGCCCCTTTAGCTGCCGCCCATAACAACTACGAACGGTAGAGAACTAGACCGAAATCGGGGCTAGGATGGTTAGTCTAGTTAGCAGTATTATTGTTAACAATATGTTGGACAGTTTGTTAATATGTACGTAAGAGGTCTGGGGCAAGGACTGTTAGTGATAATTAGTGCTGTTAATTGTTAGTAATGGTCCAGTTGGTAATTGTTAGTAAGAGTCTTGTTCTAATTCGGTCATGATGTGTTGCTACCCTTGACAACAAGGTAAGTATAGATATTTAAAAAGAGCGGTCACATTTACCTTTCTAACCGGAACACAATTATTATTCTTAAGACAACCGGGATCCGTATTTTGATACTTATCTAATATTATACTTAATCAGGGAGACTCTACCTAATAATGATAATGTATGTAGGTACGTAGTTACGTACATAATACATAATTATCATCATTATGTTTACTACAAAAATCGCGTAAACATAACGACAAAGAACCTACGACATTCATATCTTAAATATCTTAAATAATAGTATATTTATGACGACAGCTGCATTCCAAACATAGTCCTTGACCTAACTGGATCACACCAATGCGCTCGCAAATCAGACTCAAGTTACATTGTGTATTTTCCATCTACCCCACAGTTTCCCGGCCATATAAATTAAATTGGACGTGGGCGAAATCAGGTCGTGTCAACTATATACATAAAGGATTATACCAAAACCGTAAGAGACATACACACCAGACTAAAATCAAGAAACTATAAATAAAATTACCATGGTACTTACGCCCAAAAAGTTTTCAGAATTTCTCATCTGTACATATAAAAAATAAAGATGTTTCATTTAATCGAAAGTAATTATTATCGTGTGTACGTTATTTTTCAGCGAAGAAAAACATCCGTGTATCGCGTGGAAATTTGCATCCGCGAAAATTTCCATAGCATTTTTAAAGTAGTTATACATAAATTCCGCGAATCTACGATACGCTAGCGTAGTCGTACGATGATATCCGCAAAATAAGGTTTTTTTGAGACAAATGAACGATCGTTTAAAAGAAGCAATCATAAATACTATACGAAATTAAAGAAACACGAAGCGAGATTCCGTTACCGGTATAAAATAAAAACTAATAGGTAAACTTATTATTTATCGATAGCAAAAAATATTTCGCGAAGATGACACCTACATTATGTCCCTGTGGCCCGCGGTATCACATCACCATTTTACCTTGATTTAAAGCTCTAGGTCCGCATTCTTATTACGTATCTAGCGCACATTCAGACGCTCCAAACGTACGTACGTCCTGCGTAAATATTTTGGTAATTAATTGTGTGCTGTGTACCTACTCGACCCACACCACCTTACGAAAACATTCCACAGACGTTAAATATGCGAAATATTTGCTAACTATTAATAATGCGGTCCCATCTTACATTTTTAGCATATATTGAGTTCCGTGTTATATAGCTCTGTCTCCGAGCTAACATTGCTATATAGACTTGTTCTAATACAAACTTTAGTTATACGGGGATTAAGAAATTTAACCAAGTGGATTCTTTTAACATTGTTCATTTAGCGAACGAGTATATTATTATATTTACATTTCATAATAGCCACATCTCTTAGCAACAAGCTGTTCTCAAGGTTGCCGAATACATAAATAAATCGTTAAATCCACATATTAGATACATTTTTACTATTCAAGAATAGACTAGGAAATTTCTCATTAGATGCGCAGCAGATACGAGTATAGTCAATCAGGAACTAAATATTGTTAGTACCTTTTATCGTACTAGTTACTAACACATATTTTATGGTTTACTTTATGTAATCGACTAGTTATAATTACATAAATAGCAGCAATGACAAACGCATGTATAATAATAATTGCCATTAAACATCGTATTGTGTAGTCTCCTTTAGTGTAAGAATGTACGAAGGTACCTGTGAACTAAGCCGCAGATTAAATACTGTTAGTCCTACGTAATCTTCACGTGGAAATAGAAAAGATTTACATTGAAGTGAAGCAAATACTCACTTCATTTATATTAATTAGGTACATAATCATTTATTGTCACATGTATTATCAGAAATTAGAATTAAATTTTGCACCTCGCCGGAAATCAAACCTAAGACTAAGACCTTTCAAGCGACAGTCTGGAATGGTAACTATTGCACCATGTGATACTAACTGATGGCAAATATTAATCAAGTCAATCAGTCATAACGTTTGAAATAGAATATCAAATTAAACGATACCGTGCAGACAGATATCAAATAACTTTAATCTTTAACTAAGTAAATAATGTAAAATTTAGCTACGGAAGACGTCACTGGTTATTTAAAACAAGAAATTATGCAAATCTGATCATCTAGATGTCGCATAATTTATAGCGATACTTATGAAACATTTTTGTAATTCATACGGCGCTTGTGAGTAATTTTATTAATGGCGCCTAGATGAGGATATAATAATTATAGAGTCGCTCTAATGTAACGCATTTGTTTTACGCTGTCTAACGAACTTATATTACTAAATAATGTGGCCATTTGTATATAGATCTTATCTAGGTAAAGACTATATATGAAGCTCTAAAAATATCTTGTATTTCATTAAATTTACATCGCATGTACTCGCATTTCGATAAATTTATTCCTATTTCATGCGATATTCCAAAGTCTAATTGTTTGTTAAGTTCCTGCCCAAAATTATTAAATCGAAAAAAGGGCATTTATTGTTATTTTGATGATCACAGAATAATCAGCAGACTTAGTTTCTGAACGCTTGGTAGCCTTGCCTGCGAAACATGGGGTTCCGGAGAGAGGAAAACATTTACGTGATAAATCAATATCAAATCATGACCTCTAGTGATGTGTGTGTTGTTCATGCCATCGGCGATACAGGGAATCGTAATCCGAAGATATGAAAGTGTTTTTTGTCTGATGGTAATTATAATAATATCGTACACATTAATAAGAGAAGTATACATATTACCAGCGCAGTCAAGTACTGGGGTAATACTATTTTATTACAAACTGCAAATTACTTCATAGACGCATATGGGATGCAATAATGGCGTTATGGATTAATTGTCAGCTCCATAAGAGCATGAAGTGTACCGAGAATTAGTAATTGTTCATCAGACATGATATTGCGAATCACATTAAAGAAATATACAGTAGGCTCTTCATTGTCAGGAGGATATCGTTCAACATTTTGAGGCTTAGTACAAATTTAATAAATAACATGTCGTCTACATTGTATTGTGCACATAACAAATATCGTAAGCTGTTGCGTTGGTATGGCACCACACATACTAAAAACACAATTTTTGGTATTTTTTGAGAGATTTTAATCCGGATACTGATCAATTTGTTTAACAAAACTTTAACTGGTTATTTCAGTATCTAAATGCTTTTTATTTAAAATATAAGTTTATAAATATAAACACAATTATTATTTGATAATCAAATCTTCAAATTAACCTGCTTAATTTATATAAGGAACGTTCCCTTAATTCGTTAAAATAAGAATGAATAATAATAAGTAATCTTAAAAGTTTATGAAACCTCGAAAAAGTTAAAAAGTTAAAACTTAGAAAGTTACGTAACAACCAAATTATCCCAGAGTACACCTTGCGACGGTTGCGACACGGGCAACCGGTAACCGTTAAGATAAGTGTCATAATATGTATATTCTAACACCTTATTTATTCACGAAATTTGTGAAACCCATAAGAATATGAGTGTTGGTTAACTGGATTTCTATCTCAGTTTGTCTCGTGAGATTGTAAAGAAACGTGTCGGAAACTCGGAACATCGTAATTTAAATACATAACTACACAAAAAAACGTTGTACTGTAACATAATTATACTGGTAGTAACCACGTTGTATTACTTATATCGCAAGTTCTAAGCTGCGTATTTAGGTGAAACATACACCAGTTTTTAAATTTAAGCAATTGAACTGCGAGCATCACATCAAATTTGAAACGTCGAAACACACAAAAATACAAAAAAAAAACAATGTTTGCCTTCTGTTGGCCCTACGAAGACCCCTCATAGACTTTTTTTCTCAAATAAATGTAAAAAGATAGGTACACCTACAAACATACACCAGTTACTTACATTATTATAAGTCTAGATACCTACTTTAGTACATAGTATCTCAATGTCTAGATCATGTTATTCCTTTTTTAGTAAAATATAACCACCAATATAGATATTACGTAAGATATTAAGTACGAAATTTAATCCGTCAGACCGCCACAGTTTAAATTCGTCAGAGCTATACGAAATTATGTCAGTGCAATGCTGTTGTCCGGTCTGCTTCTGCCTGTCTGTGCCTGCGTAATACTCAATAAATTCTTGACCGATTAAGCTGAAATTCGATATAAGTTACTAGTTAAACCAACTTTGATATAGACGGATATTGTATGGAATTCGAATCTGATAAATTAAGACAAGTTGATTTTGAAATTATTTGCTTAGTTTTTCATGTCAATTAAAATATAGAAGCCTGTTTTGTAACTTTATTTTGTTATTAACATTATGATAATTGGCTTTTACAATTAAACTTAATAAAATATCCTTAGGTATTTGATTCAACGTGTATACAACCATAATAATTACTTTGAACGATATTTCAACATCCATAAATTCTATGACAGAAAAATGTAAATAAACGGGAGAACTGCCACTGTTTCTGAAGCAACTTTTTAAAACTATACATATTACATACCGTTTAAAATCGGTCTGGATGGTCATAGGTACATAATGTTAACGATAAGTATAGAAGAGAGTTAGTACATTACTCTGCGACATCGTGTCGTGACGGAATTTAGATCACGAATCATCAAATAATGTATTGCAAGAAGCTTGGCCGAACAGTGTCGAAGTCGAAGATTAGCTTCCAAGTATATTTCATAAGCAAAAAATTTTGAGACCCTTATTAATGACCCTTATGGTTTTGTATGCGTTTAATGAGTTGCAAACGAAAAAGTCCCAAAAGGCCTTTTTACACACTTCCTGAACAATTACAGAGATAGGTAAATTATGAACATTTTACTGACTATTAGTTCAGTGTTCTCGACTTGCAATAGCATGGATGATAAACCAATATCTGTATTCTTATTAGAGCTTAATGCGTGTAATAGTTTCAGCGTCGTTGGAAGGTAACACAACTTTGATATTTTCTTTAACTGTAAGAGAAAGGATATTAAACTTTAGTTCCTCGGAGAATCCGCAAGTAGTAGATGTATATATTTCTCCACTAATAATGTCTTTTCAGTGCTGATTATTTATTTAATATGCTTGAGTTCCCGGGAATTCTGAATTGCCAAATTAAATACGATTAAATTATTAGGAATTATGCAAAAAATACCCGTCAGATGTCGTTCAAATTTGAATGGGACCAAACCACAAGCATAACCATAGCATAAGCATAGGGATAAAAAAAGAATTATCAAATTCGGACACCCAGTACAAAGTTACGACGTAACACCCTAAAAAAACTTATTGAGGACCTCCTCCTTTTTCAAAAAAATTAAAAAAAGAACAGTGACTGTATCAGTACTCACTGAGGTCGGTAAGTCCAAGCGCGATGTTGTCAGCGAGCACAGCGACCAGCACGAGCAAGCAGGCATCGACGCGCGCAGTGCGCGGGCCCCGCATGGTCGCTACTCGCGCCAATGCACGCCGCTGCGCGTCGCTCGCATCACACCCTCGCGACGCGCGCCACACGCGAGACACCTGGTGACAACGTGATATTGAAAATTAAACAACGTACTGAAAATTAGACAACATGCTGAAAATTAGACAACATGCTGAAAATTAGATAACATGCTGAAAATTACATTAAATGGGGTTACGTAGCTATTGTTTAACCCGCGATAAAAATAAATGCACTTGGATAACAAATATAAAAGTTTTCTGATATTTTGTTGACATATTTCGTAGCAACTGATAGTAAGGTAACGTGACTGTGTGTTCGCTGCTGCCCATGGATAGCAGTAGGTAATATCAAAAGAATCAGTGATGCAAATGCAATACAGAGTAATAAAGAAGCGGGGTCCACATTATTTCTGGCAATCCGTCGAATATCCATCGCCATCACGTATTAATACCCAATACTTGTAAGGGCTGTAGGGTTGTCAACATTGAAAATGGCTACAAAATATTCAAAAGGTATTTAATGTGTTCATTCGATTTGACTCAACGATTGAACCAATTTAACATACTTAATTGTAGGCTTTAACATAATAAATGACAACCACTCTTCACGTGTGGTTTAGACGCTGACATTGAATAGAACGTTATACTTACATAATAAATTAATACAATAGTTAATACAGTACAGTTTGAAGGACTAACTTGAGTCTTATAAAATGTTTTATATCGAAAACCGATAATAACAACCAAGTAGACATTTATTTATTGTTAAATCGAAACATATAGTTTTGTTTATGATATGTTTATGGTTAGTAACCAACCAATGTTTTTATAAACATCATAAAATATATCGAACACGCAAGAAAACCACGTATTCATTATCGATTGCAATTACTGTAATATCTTTATTACATTTCATTATATCATAAATACGTATCACGAAGAGGACAAGTGGTTGCTGACGTCAGACAGGTAAATAGCCATTCAATTATTACTTAACGTATGTTTATTCTCATCTAATAATTACTTGGACCCGGCAATTCTTACAAAGATACAGAGAGATGCAAGTACGTCAGTACTCCGCCTTTATTACGTTCTTGGGTGAAGTAATTCTTTTGTGACTATTTATTAATATTTGATTTAAATTCACGCCAACTGCGACATTGTAATACACGTAATCTACGTAAGAGTGTACAAGCATTTATTTTTTATCTTCTAAGTCGTCAGCTATGTGAGCTACTACACTACAGAAATACTACAGAAATTATAGTATCTTCCTAAGGGCTGCACAGGTAAATAACAAAAACGCATAAAATATACCTACAGCTCACTATATGCAAATTAAAAACCTACTGACTTTACATTTACATGCTACATTGTCACTGAAAGTTGATTTACTTAAGAATTTAATTTTATAACATAATAATTTAGAGTTAAAGGATATTATGAAATAATAAAATATGTACAAGTAACGATGAAAACGAATACCAGAATGACCTCAAGAATACTGGGATGACCTCATGTTGAAGAATACTGTTACGTGCTGTATGCGTTCGGAGTAAGATCGCCATCGCATCCTGTTCTATCAATCACAACATGTTATATCTAGGTCATACGTGCAAAAACTTACAATAAATTACTTATCATTTGATAACATTTTGGCGTCCGTTGACTTAGAGACAAAAAGAGACTGTACTGTTATTACTAGCTTTCAAGCCTTTTATTTATCAATTCATCAGCCTTTGTCCGTCTTCTAAAAGATATAGTCTTCTTGAAGTCGCCACTTCCTACCTATTCCTATTTTAAGTCCAGTCTATCTCTACTGATCCTCCGAGCTGACCATTGCCACTTTAGCCGGCTAATTCTCAGAGTTGGCGATTATCTGTGTTCGTCTCTGGATTTAATCATGAGAGAAAATAATTAGTAAAGCCTGCCAAATCATAAAAGTATTTAAATATAAACGGTATGTCTGGTAGAATTTTATGTATCTTATTTGGAGCCTTTACAATTATCTACCCTTTTTATACACTATTATTATCCTAGTACATTATTAATATTCCAAATGTAATCATGACCCCCAGCATAGTTTACTAACCGCAGTGGTGGCAAATATCACACCGAATGTCCTTAACGCATTTTTTATAGCATTCTTCGCGAACATTGCCCTCGAGTACCTAGTCAGATTTATTCATTAATTTTAACAGACCGTAGCAAAAAGTGGCTCATATTAAATGCGTGTGCGCACCAATAGCTCGTATGTGCCAACCGGGGGCGCCATGAATCTTGTGTTCAAAACGTTATTAATAATATTAGTTCCGGAATCTCACAAAAAATAGTCAAAATTAACTCTCTCCAACTACATTTTTTGTAAACATTAGAAGTGCGCAGTTGTTCATTAAACGCCATTTAGTTTTTGTTTTAATCGTGCTACGAATATCTACGTAGTAAGTCTACGTACTAATGTAAAGTACATTTTATATACAGCGATATGAATAATTATTATGAATAGTACATTACGATACGGTGCGTAAAGTTGCCCATTTTTGAACGGCGTGAAGTTAGCGCACGAGCGAAGCGAGTGCGATATACGCCGTTCAAAAATGCAACATTACGAACGAGTATCGTATAATATTTTATAGCACGAGTGACATAAACCCGCATAATTGTAGTTACAATAGATAATAGTTATGTCATGATTTTCTAATTTAATTTATTAATTTTGATAAAAGTATCTGATTTTGTATGAAAGGAGGTATTGACATATGAGTAACTGGCAGGTTAGCAAGAAAAGAAGAAAAAGATGACATTGGGTAATGGCATGAATGTAAATTAATATAGCGATTGTAATGTTGGGAACACAGGTTGGGAAATAATAAATGTGTAATATGATTAAAGTATAAACAGGTTATTTTCATTATAGTTATGATTTAATACTTTAATTTCATATAGATAACATATCTTTTTAAGATGTTACAGAGTTAAAACACTTTTTAAGTTGCGATTATGTTATTTTTGTTTTATGGTGCAAAAGAGAATTATAAAGTGTAACATGAAGAGTCAGATAAAAAAATACGAAAGGAATTATCACGAATTTATTAATATTTAAATTTAAAGTTTTCTACAAGTTCACACAAAATTAGCAGTAAGCGCTAAGTTGGCAACACAGCAATCAGGTGTCAGTGACGTTTCGCTAGTGTCAAATATGGCGACTGCGATTTGTCTCTCAGAACAATTACAATTTAACAAAACTGGACAATAAGAATTTTGCAGATATATGTTGTCGACTCAAAATCTTTGTTTTTTTATGTTTTATTATTCAGGCAAGAACTGCACGAAATTATGAATATAGATTCATTTTTGCACGGTGTGAAGTTAGCGTCATATGCAATGAAAAAATGGGGTATTTAAGTCACAGCTAAGTGTGGCGTAAATGCGGGTTTAAGTCACGCTGTGCTATAAAATATATTAAGATTTGCCGAGAAAAACATTTTACCTTTATCAATCTACATGTAGAAATTCTACTAGTTTTATTGTTTAGTTCCTTAATAATTTTATTTGAAATGCTAACCAGATCCGAAAACGGTTTTGCTGAAAATAATATTTCTACATTATAAAATCAAACATTTTTCTGCCTTGTTCATACTCCATTATATCTAGCTAGCATTTTCCAATTAATGATAGTAACTAAGTTATTATTTTTAATGTATGTATGATGATAGTTTTGTATGTACCTACCTATTTATATAAAAAATAAGATGTGTGTATGTTACCTAAGTTACCTTGCGTGTGCGAGTTGAACCACAAGGAAACTTAATATAATATGTATCTAAAAGTCCTTATTTATATAGTCCGTATCTAAAAGGTTAAATTGTGCATATTTAAATTGAAATCATTACCTACGTGTCTAAAAAGTGTATAGGAACATAATTATACCTACTCACTATAAGCTAAAATGTATCAAAAGCAATAAAAATATATGGTCAGCAATGAATAATATTAGAATCTAGCCAAAATGTTTTTTGGAATATTTGTCTGCCTACATGTTTGTTTATTAGTGCGTGCATCACGAAAAAAAACGAAACTTAATTTTTTTAACGTAAAAAATTTTTCCCCAAGCAAACCTAGTGCAGGATAATTTGATTGTAAATAAATAAAAATTGAATGAGTGAATAAATAAATACCTTCAAGCTAGGATTCAACTAATAAATTAATTTAATGAGAAAATGCTGATTGAAATATAAAAGTATAACATAGTACCTAATGCAGCCAGTTTAGATAAATGCACTATAACGAAGTTTAATGCTTTCCTAACAAGCTTCAATAGATGTGATAATTTATAGTGTCTATAATATAACATGAATTGGCATATTTACTACTTGAGGTTTATTATATAAATGGTTATATCCGTGGATAGATAAAACTCTAAATTATTATATGATATTGGGCTATAAGTCTGTCTGCTCCCCTCCATCACCTACGCATGCCAAACATGGAAATATACGGTAAGAGTCAGAAACAAAATTCGATCCTGCCAGCGGAGCATGGAAAGGAGCATCACTAATATAAAAAAGGTTTATAAAATTCCACACAAGTCAATACGAAATAAAACTCGCGTGACAGATGCCCTTGACTACGCTATGAAGCTAAAGTGGCGCTGGGCGGGACATATAGCTAGAATGGAGGACGACCGCTGGACTAGTAGACTTACATCTTGGCGCGGGCCAGCAGGCGTAAGGAAGAGGGGCAGACCATTAACTCGTTGGGAAAGCGACATTATAAAAATAGCAGGAAGTAACTGGAGAACAAGAGCCAGAGATAGATTGAGATGGAAATGTCTGGAGGAGGCCTTCACCCTCACATAAGAGGGGTTCTTGCATAAATCACACATGATAAATTTTCTCAAGCATTTTTTTGTAATATAAAGCATTGAAATAATTGTTTTGTCATATTAACACATTTTAAGTTTAAAATCATAAAGTGCATTATATAATATTTTTAATTTTCACAATTAATAAGTTATTTTTTTTAACATAGATTTCAATCCATAATACATAAATTCAATAATAATAATTTTTATTTTCTACAAATACAATTAAGAATTGACATATACCTATTATATTAATAATTTCTTTACGTTATTTGAAAGAAATTAAAGTTGATAATTATATTCTTACACTGGAAAATACTATACTAAATATTATTGTTTAAAGAATCTAATACAGTTGGAATAATAATAATAATTTTAAATAATATTTATTTCTAAATTAAAATTTTAAGATCAAACATTTAAAAATATACATTGCTGATCATAAATAAGTTTAATTTTATCAATAATTAGGTATGTTCCTTATGTCAGAAAAATATTGTATTATTGTACTTTTGGGTTATATTAAATTTGTAAATTTAAAATGTAAAAACTAAAATCAATTTTGTTGAAATTTGTAACTTATCTATAAGATGCATGAAATAAAAAGGCTATTTTATTTTTATTTTATTTTATTTTATTTTATTTTATTGGGCTATAAGTATAATATATACAATCTGAAAATCTAGTGCAAGCGATAGTGATAATTATATATTATACCGTTGTATTTATAATACGTCTATGATTTCTTAACTGAACTCTTTAATTGCGAATAATTAAAAGACTCGTTGGTCGTTGGCGGCTAGTTAAACAGAAAGACCTATTTGAAGTCAGGCACAGGTAGGTAGTGTCTGACATGTATGTTGTAACTTCATGTTTGTACATACCTATTAACTTAAAAAACTGTAGCTTTAAATTAAATCAAACAAATCAAATGAAATAAAAGTCAAATATGAAACAATTTTATATTAACGTCTTGTTGGAATTCGACGAAAACTCTACTTTTTAAAACGCTCTTCCAGACACATAACATATGTACCTAAATTTATAAATTACTTTTGTTGGTATAACAAGCAATAATATACTTTAACATACTTATTACAAAATACCTATTTTAAGTAGTTTTATTTTATTATTGCTTTTAATTTTGACGCTTTAATGATCTTTTCCTCTGTGCTCTGTCCGTGATAATATTAAAATTAAAACCCATAAAATTTTAAATTGCTGTGTTTAAGAAAATATATAATTTACGGCGCATATAAAAAAGTTACAGCGATTTCAGTTTGGAATGTTTTGGTTTCTTTTAACTACTAAACATTTTAATGTTCTTGTTGCAATGTGGTAAGGGCTCAATACTAGTTCGCGAGATGCTTCTTATCTCAAAGCCGGCAGCCCTCGCATCCGGCGTCGAGTATTGTTTCATTTTTTATTTGACTAACTTGTCGCTCAACTCGTCATTTAAGATAGAACATACCGAATTAAAAAAAACATGCAATAGAGATAATATACAAAAATAGACAATGTAGGTACTTAATGACCACAAAAATAAACTAGCTCTCAGAATGACACAATGACATATACGGGACCTAACTTGAAGCACTAGCTTTCGAATGAAAAAATAATTATCAAAATCGGTTCATCCAGTAAAAATTTATCGGGTAACACATAAACACATGAAAAGTTTGTCAAATCGTTCTTAGCGAGGGCATTATCGTAGCCCCAGATGTAAATGTAACCTATAATCTGATTACATCTCGCCCGTCTCTGTTTCTTTTGTTCGCCAAGGAAACAGCTGTAGAATCAGGAAAGAGTGGAGATCTTCTAAACGGATACTAATAAATTTCTAACACTCACAAGAACGAAGAAAAACATTCATGGAAGGAACTGAAACTGCAATATTTAATTTTTCTTAACAATATTACAGCAATATTATCACCGGCCGGCTTTAGAGTTTTTATAACAATGCTGTTTATTTTGTCTGCGTCTTTGAAATAGTTTAATTGATTGTAATAATATAGATGACTTAACATAATACCTTCTTCAATCCTATTCAGACCGATTGTTTAATTGTTTTTTATTATATAATTGATCAATATTAAGGTATATAAAAAATATAGTCACGGTTACTGGCAAATATAAATTCTTGGAAACCGCTTATGTAATGATTGAATGCATGTAAAAAATATTAGTGATAAGACGCCATCCGGGCCTCTGATTTCGGTTCAAAATAAAATAATGTTTTAGCATATTTCTTTATTACTTTAGAAGCAAGCCACACAATTTCTTCTTTACATTAGTGGCTGCAGTTCTTGGTCATTGGTTATAGCGGCGGCTACCAATTTGGCTTCTGTTAGTATTAAACACTGTACAAGTACAAAGACGCGGAAAAGGACCAACCCCGTAAAACGAAAGCTTAATAAGTCATTTGCCAAAAGATCGTTGTAGGACTCTACTTTGGTTATTATCAAAGTGACAACTAACGTCTGTTGAGTACGAACACAAGGATTTTGGTTTGGTTGCAACCACTTACCGTAGTGACGAATTGATAGTTAATTTAAATGGAATGCAAAGTCGGTTGCCACTTTCATTCATAATACAAAAACGCGTACACTAAATTCTAGTGAATGTACCTACTTCGTAACATGGCATTACAAGCGCGAAAGTTAGTTTGTCTCTACCAGTCTCCGTTTCTATTTGCATTTGACAGTAATTACTTTTTTGGTTTAAGTAGGTACTTGTAAAATATCAGTGACGTGCATATGATAATTTTCGCAAGCTATCGATATATGTAAGTCAGAAACCGACTGATCAAGTTACCTATACATGCAATAAATCTGTAGTTAGTCGCTTTCTGTACCTACTTACGAAATGAATGAAAAATCTTTTTTTAGGGGCTTCGTTGCCGCATTAGAACCCAAAACAAATATTTTTATAATTTTGTCTATTTGTCAGTTCGTCTGTTCATCTGTGGTTTTTACGCTACTTATGCTAGTACTAGGCAACTGGGTATCAACGTATAAGAAATATTACTTAATATTTAGTTTCTATTATATTTCTATCAGTTCATACATAGAAAAGTAATTTCAATTTAAATAATCACGTGTATCAGTTTTCGAGGCCAGGTTGAAAAGCCCCGTCACGAAAAATTTGTAGCCTTGTTATTTATCCTGCTTATTATTATTATCCTTTATTTATTTCGCCATTTAATTCGTTATATATTTTAAATATGAATAAAATACAAAGTAATAAAATATTTAGAATAAAATACTAAATTATTATTTACAACTTTGTAAACTTTATCACAACTATTGCTATTTTATCTCAAACAATGATCAACGATTATAAGCAATACGAACACTTGTACCTAATAAATTATCGCAGTTCAATAATACGTAAATACAGAAACGATAATGACACTTCGATAAGTTAGTAATACCTACTTAATCGTATCAAAAACCTAAAAAATGCTACTTGATTGTAAAGTAATCTATCAGGCCCAATCTGTAATCGGTCTGTGAAGACATATATGAGTATTAGTCATAGAGTCGCAAAAAATACATTTCTTTGTGCTGTGTTTTGTGCTTCAAAAAGCAAAATGTGAAAAGGTTTTACTACTTATTGTTAGGTATCTATTAGATCTAATAAATTGTAAAACGTGATTGTTTAAAATACCATAATTTTAAAATATAAGAACTGATTAAAATAAATACTACCTACGTACAAGACAAAAACTAAGGTACTATCGGCAAAATTGATTCGTACCCCACTTCGTCGACAATTCGTTTGAACTTTTCAGGATGTCAAATTCGTTTTCATTTCGAGCGTGTCTGCTGCACATATGACTTTCTTATTATTATGCTCATTCCGTCAAATCGTCAAACGTCGCTCTAAATTTTTGTCAAGTGCAATGATTTACTTTTTACAATCCATACTAATATTATAATTACGAAAGTCTGTCTGTCTGTCTGTCTGTGACGTTTTCACGGCTAAACCGCCGGTCCAATTTAGATGAAATTCGGAATGAAAGTAGTTGAAGTCCCAAAGACACACATGGCTACTTTTTTTTCAAAAATCAATCCCTAAAGGCTTGCAATAGGGAATTTAAATTTGTATGAAAAATCTGAACCGCTTGAACGATTTCGATGAATTTTCCCAGGAAGATAGTTGATGACGTACCCCCTTCCCCACTTCCCCGATTCGCGATATAAACGAATTCCAATCGGACGAAGCCGCGGGCAAAAGCTAGTATCTGATAACTGCAAAAGATATTTGACAGAAATCCTTTTGTATTAACTATATACAAGTTTTTACCGCGGCTTACCAGCTAAGCAAAAAAAACCGTTAAAATTATTCTATTGAATTTATTTAGAGGAGTAAAATTATCCTTTGTGTTTTTTCCAGAATCTCAAACCTCCATATAATTTCCAATAAATTCAGCATTCAGTCGTTTCAACAGATTCAGCAGTTTAAGTGTGAAAAGCCAATAGACGAACAAAGTTACTTTCACTTTTTAATAATTTTATTTATCAGAAATCGTTTTGCAGATTTGAATATCTTAACTTCATGATGGACAGACAATATGTTTAATGTTTATGTTGATTATTGTATTATATAATATGTCAAAGTATTCCGAAACACAAATCTCGAAATATAAATAATGTATTGTCAATGTCATGTAGAGTATTAACAGGTTTGTTTCCAAGGCAACGAATATTTAAACGAATTTCGACTTAATTGCACTTGATGTGTTATAAGAAAATGAGCTGAATGTGGGGTACGAATCAATTTGGGCGATTGTACATACGTGAATACCTACCCTAATTGACACCGCCCCGAAATCAGATAACCCGTTCCAAAGATTAAGGCGCTCAGACGCATAAATAGACAAACAGACTATAATGAGTCAATCAAGACCCCCAATAATATAATAGTTAATCTTAAATTATTACACGTACTATCATCATTAAGTAACCTTATTATATCGATAGGCATAAACACGAATTATAATAAAATAATGCATCATCCCTTACACAGAAACATAAAGCGTGAGTACTAACGATTCGATTTTCACCCATCGGATTCGGACCAGAACACTTTAACCACAGAACACGTTCAAACGACACTGAAAGTTAAACTAAATAACTAAAGTTAAGTTGGCAGAGGTTCTACGAAAGACGTACCACCTCGGTGGATCCCGGAACCCCGCACTAAGCATTCGATATAATGTGTTCATTTTCGCATACGGAAACATTCCTGCAGTACACTTCTTCGAACGCATTAAGCAATCTATTGATAACTCACAATACGCTTACCCACAGCTACTCATAATTTGAAGTAACTAAAGTGCGTCATACACAAAAATTGGAACAATAGTTTGTATAAGGTGATCCATGTAATTATAAGAAACATAATTTATAAATGTAGATACCTACTTTTATATTATCCTGTAAAATGTGAGGTCATCATCATCATCGCAATCCATACTAATCGTCCCACTGCTGGGCACGGTCTCTTTTCTGAATGAGAATATTGAGGCAATAGTCCACCACGCTGGCCGAGTACGGATTCACACCTTTGAGTTTTGCAAACTCTCCAGTATGCAGATTTCCTCATGATTTTTTCCTTCACAGTAATAATGAGTAACATTTCAGTGCTAAAAACGCATATAACTGCGAAAAGTAAGAATTGCGTGCCCTAGGATTCGAAAATGAAAATGAAATAAATTTGAACCCGGGCCCGAGTAGGTAATCCGCAAATGTGGGGTAAATAAACTTAAATTTGTTAATAGATATCAAAATTATAATTAAATGTAACCTAGTGTCCCGAGTGGTAAGGACAACATAAATAAATACATCATTTCAACCTTTTTTTTTTTTTTTTTTTTGTTAACGAGGGGGAAACCTTCAAAAGGTACCCTGTGCCGTGGGAGCGACACAGGGTTATGTGGGGTTCTTACTCACAAAAACCCCCCCGGTGGCCGTCTTCGACGCTATGTGGAGGGCTGCGGGATCTCCAACGGAACGCAACCGGAGCCCTTAGAGCCCTTAAACTTAAATTTGTTAATAGATATCAAAATTATAATTAAATGTAACCTAGTGTCCCGAGTGGTAAGGACAACATAAATAAATACATCATTTCAACCTAGAACAGACATTTGTCTTTCATATAAAATATCGTCATATAAGCGAAACCAGGACACATCGCTTTGCAGGCAGGGTCCTTATAATTTAACTAGTGGTAGGGCCTAGAGCTCACCCGGGGAAGTACCACCGCCCGCCACGGTACTCAGTACCATTCCTACCGTCATAATAATTGTTTTTAAGAGCAATTGTGTTCCGGATAGGAAGGTGTGGAGCCGGTTCACTTTTTTAGAGGCGACCATCTCAGACCTCAGGGGTAGCAACGCATCTGTGACCGAATTAGAACAAGACTCATACTAACAATAACTAACTGGACTATTACTAACATTAACTAACAGGACTAATTATCACTAACATCCCCTGTCCTCGCACTTATTAACAAACTAACCAACTAATATTCTAACACCGTCTACTAACTAGATTACTAGACTAACCATCCTAGTCCCTTTGAGTCTAGTTCTAGGTCGGTCACAGTTGTTATGGGCGGCAGCGGAAGGGTGGTGCTGCATGCTCGTTTGCTATCTTAATTCCATAAAAAAAAACCACTCCATCCTCATTAATTTCTATAAATATTATAAGCCACTTGAAAAATGTACCTACTTACTAGCTTAGGTATACTTTTAAGTAGCTATACTTTATAGTTTATGGTCTAAATAGAAAATAAGACGCCGACGCGACGCAATTTTCCGCCCAGTGCCTTATCGGCATAGCGTTATTTTTTAGGGTTCCGTACCCAAATGGCAAAAAACGGAACCCTTATAGATTCGTCATGTCTGTCTGTCTGTCTGTCCGTCTGTCTGTCCACCAGAAAGTCACAGACACTTTTCGCCGAAACTATAAGAACTATAAATTGTTGAAACTTATATTTCATTAATATAGTTCATATAGTTCTTAAATATAAAAAAATATTAAATTTTGGGGGTTCCCCATACTGAAATTCAAATTTTTTTTCATCAAACCCATACGTATAAGGTTTCTATGAATAGGTCTTTAAAAATCATATTGAGGTTTGTAATATCATTTTTTTCTAAACTGAATAGTTTGCGCGAGATTCCCAAAGTGGTAAAATGTGTAAACCTAAAAAAAGACGTGTGGCACTCGGAGACTGCCGCGGTAAAGCTATTGCATATCATTATATATAAATTAACAAAACAAAAAATAATACTGCATTTGTGATAATAATAATAAAATGAATGTATATAGAGTAATAACTCATTTTCTTTCACAATTTTTTCGTGACTTTCTTCATTAATAAATGCACTTTGTTTATTCATATTTAAAACACTTTGTACACAAATTATACGAATACAGATATTCACTGTTTTACAGTGGGCCAAGAAAGTGGTGTACCAGTTTTCATCTCGTACATCATAACGACACATTATAGGTGCAAGACATTTTAATCTTTATTAGAAACGGATAGTGCAAAGAAGATTTAAATATTCTGAACAAAAGCATAAGAACTATTTCAGTTGACAAAATAATTATTTTTAAAAAGAAAATTGTCATTTGACATTTAAGTCCTACAACGATCTTTTGGCGCGTGAATGACGTGTGGGTGACAGAGACAGTGCCTTACAGTTTGACTTGCCTGTATGGCACTGTCTCTATCACCCTCAAGTCATTAATATAGTGAATACATGTTGTCGATTCCAACGCCTTATTTAATCCAGATCTACATGTAATTATTCTTAAAACACCGAACCGACGGGGCGAAAATCAAATGTTTGACAGGTAAGATTTGTATGGGAAATTAAAATTTTCATTTTTAGTATTTTGCTCGCAATTTTTCATATTTTCTCATCGCTGCAACCTTCCCTGAACTTCCACGAATATTTCAAGACTAAAATTAGCCAAATCGGTTTAGCCGTTATAAAGTAAAAGTTAGTTAACTCAGTTAAAAGTTCTGGTATTTATCGATGTGTGGGTGCATAGACATAGTAACTATGTCTGTGTGTAGGGTGTAATAAATTTTCGTTACGAAATTTTTGCATTCGGTCCCCGCGCCCATGGCCCGCGATAAAAGCTATGCAATAGCTTAAAAATATATGATGTGCATTACCATGTAAACTTTCACCCAAAATTGGATTGAACGAGATCTAGCTAGTAGTTTTTTTAATACGTCATAAATCGTAAACCGCAATTTACCTTTCATCCGACTTGCACTTGGCCAATTTTTTGTACCTCAAAACACCCCCTCCCCCTTCTAAAACCGAGCATGAATTAACTTACTTACGTGACCTGGTCGCAGCGTTCCCTAGATTGTTATTATGGCAAATGACAACACAGTTTTCATGAGTGAAGGTCATCATTTAGCATTATATTGTTCGTAAATGTTGTATTATTAGATTAGTTATTATAAACAATGAAATCATTCTTACGTTCTTATAGCTAGTCTTCTAGGCCTTGCCCGGCAAAAAAAATAAGTATGCTTAGTTGAACCAGTTTATCAACTGCGTATAATTTTGTAATATTGTGACTTTTTGTAACAAAAATTAAGTATACAAACACGCTTTTTAGTGTTTTAAACTACATATTTAATTGATTCACGATTGGTGGAAACATTAATTTTAAATGGCAAGAAACCTTTATAAGGTACTAACTAATTTAATACAAAGCATTAAAAACCGACCTATAATTTTTAAACTGTCAAAGTACAGGTTTTCTATTTCCATTTAAACATGCTCTAAGTGCTCATAATCGAGCGTTGCGTAGATAAATCAAATTAAATTTAATAAGAGTCAGCCTTGGCCCTAATACGACACAAGTGCCGGTATATAGGGTACACGAATGCATTGTATTGTGATGTAAAATGGAGTTTTATGCAATGTAATGTTAATTGACATTAGTTATCTTTTACCCATACTTTTAATGAATCACCCATCAAGGAATATATTTCACCGAAAAGACGTCACATCGACTGAATTCTTTGAATCATTGTATTGTTATTTTCTTACAATTTATTCACGTACTATGATAAAATTTTGTAATATGTAAGTAATATAATGGTTTGTGTAACTGTCGTGGCCGGATAGTAGATTTGCTCACATCATGAAATGATCGACCATATCATGAAATGGTCGCATTTCATAAAATGGTCAACTCAGTTTGGCCAGATCGTAAAATCGTCTACGTTTCACGATTTGGTCATCAACGTTTGCCGCTCCGGCTCGCCCTGGTGTCTGCGTTTTGTTACAGCGGGCAGGGGCTGCCCTCCCTCCGCGCCTCCGGGTTCTAAAAACACTCTAGGGGTAGGGCATACAAGACTACGTGAAGTAGGGGTAGGCTAATTCGGTTCTATAACCAATTCGACCTACCTACACCTTGAAGAATTTGACTGAGTAGTAATGGAAATGGGTATTCATTGTTTTATATCCAAAATCAACTCAATTTTTATGCTTCCGTTCAATGTTACTCGTTTTTAACAATTGACGTGAATTGTCTTCTGCAATTTGCAATGTTTATTATTACCCTTTTACTCAAGGCCAAATTGACAAGATAAACCACATTTACGCCAACGGCCGCCATCTTCACACATAAACAAAGCGCTTGAAGCGCCTGTACCGGTAATTAATGTAACTACTTTACGATAATCAAAATAAACTTGACCATTTCATGAAAAAGCCGCGCTTTTAGTTGCCCTTATCGAGAAACGATTTCTTATCATTGATCTGCTCAAACTACAAAATGATGTGGCCAATAGACAGTTGACCATTTCATGAAATGCGACCATTTCATGATATGGTCGATCGTTTCATGATGTGAGCAAATCTACGATGTGGCCACGACATAACTATTTTTCTATTAATTCGCGATTAATGTATAACAGAGACAAAAAACCACCTACTAAAATAGAATTAATTTTAACATTAAATGCAAATTAAAGTCATTAACTCAAACAACACAAATCACGTTGGCCTAAGGGTTTAAACTGGGTAACAATGGAAGGCTACATTTTATGACCTTTATCAAAAAATATTTACTTAGGTACCTGCTTAGTAAGTAGGTAAGTTAATTGTAAATAATTATATTTTTGCATACATTAATGATATTTCAACCGCTTTGTACATATTTGGCGTTAAATCAGCGACCCGTATTAATTTAACATCTGTGCTAAGTTTCTCTCAGCTGCATTTTAAGATGCTGAAAATAACTCTACTGTAATTCTAATAGGAAGGTTTATAATTAAATGTGTGTAGATCAAATAAATCAATATTTACTAGAAGTCTTCCGTAAAAGAATTAAAATTTTACAATAACTTCAATTATTTGTCCTGGCGAATTTTAGTATTTCCCATTTATTATTGAACTAGAGAACCGCCCGCGCTTCGCTTCGGGACCCGTAGGTAACAGCCGCGTAGGTCCCGCTCCCGTAGGATTCTCGAGATAAAAAGTACCCTATATGTTATACTGGAACATAGGTTATAACATTTACAGTAAATTAACGATACATGTAGTATTTGACAGCGTGATTCAGAACTTGCAAATGAATTTTACTAACGCTATCTATTAACGGCATCCGGAACTAAATATCCGGCAACTATCAAAACATCGATCTTCCCATGAGAATGAGATGTTTTTCCGCGGTAAAAAGTAGCCTACGTCACTTTCCACCCTCTCAACTATCTCTACACACATAAACTATATCATATAATAGCCCTGTTGCGACGTGAAAGAGGCACAAACAAACAAACAAACACACTCACATTTATAATATTAGTATGGATAAAACAAATTAAACAACCTTCAAAGCCCTTGTTGAAAACTATGATTAAATTGCCGTAAATTGTTCGTGAAATTCTAGATGATTTATATTTTAGTTAATAATTAGTGTCTTTTACCTCTTGACAAGGTTAATAAGTAGTAACTTGAATGCCATTAGTTCATAAGTCATTAGAAGGTCTTTGAAAAGTTCTGAGCGGCTATTATTATTTAAGTGACTGTCAAGGAACTGCGCTTTATGTTGCATAATCCTGGATAAAAATAATGATTTGAATGACGCCAGGCAGACAAACAGGTAAGAATAGTATTTTACTAAATTAATACGCTCACCATTTTAGACTTCAACACCACTTACCTACCAACAATTGAATATAGGTACCTATACACATAATAAGTATAAGTAATTAATAAAAATAATTTTGGATCCAAATTAAAATTACATCTCTGTCCAAAGTCATTGATTTGTTTTGCATCCTTTTCCTTAATTTATATAACGTAAAATAATTTCGATAAAATTAAATTAAAAGTTCCGAGTGCTTTTGCAATAGAGTCGAAAACCCTGTTTATAACCGGTCCAGAGAAAAAATATTACGATTTGAGTTCTTGTTCATGTGATTTTGTCCATACGTCCCGGTTTTATCGCTCGTAGGCATACGAGTGAATTTAGAAAGCCGCTTAAAATCCGGCATAGGGCCACGAGTGTGATGACGGGCGACGGTGTGCGGACCGTCACCTACTTTCACGGAACATGGAGACAGACAGAGGTTTTGCTAAATACGTCACCCGGGATACAATATAGCTAATTGACAGCTAACTCTTTAGTTTTCATTGAGACTTGCAAGTACATTTACGTGGATTGGGAAATCGCGAAAATTTTGTTACGAAGTAGAGCTTAAATAATTATTATTTTTGCAATTACTTATGACACTTCTAAATATCTCAAAAAGAGGGTTTAAAAATAGTCCTAAAACGAGAAAACAATTATTCTTATTTTCCTCTAACATAATCGAAGATTTATACGTTTTGCTAAGCTAAATTAAGCTAAATTTTAAATGTTTATATAAACATTTAAAATTTAGCTTAATTTAGCTTAGCAAAACGTATAAATCTTCGATATTCCTAGATATACTACAGCCTAATTCCAGGCTGATGGTAAAAGGCGTCTTAACAGCGTGGTAACCCTACCGAGTAGCGTACGCCGGCAAGGTCGTCGTGAGGCAAACCACTCGCCGACAGAATTTCTTCGGCGTAGCGACACGTGCATACCAGTCGAGCAGCAAATAGAGGGGCTCTATTGCGATTTTATTGACCGGCCATCACACTTTGGCGGATAAAAAACTGATTACTAACAAAATTACATATACCTACCTAGTATTTACAAAATACTTAAAGTATTTTATTGAAGTACCTACTTGAAAATGTGTCTTTTTCGAACAAATTTAAGAGAAGAGAGAATAGAAGAGTTGAATGACAGTTAATGATTTTGTTAACTTAACATAATCCAACTTCATAAAGTGTAAATACAAATGATATAGCTTTGTAACTACAAAGCTCATAAGCTGGGCATAAATATCGGGTAGTAACTTCTACCCGATATTTATGCCCAGATTGTTTTGATTTCAAATTACTTTTCCGCATTCATATCAGTCATTGAGTTATGTTTTCCTTATGGCAGTTTTTGTATTTTGGCATAAAGAGCCTTAGCGTTGATCGAAAAGGTGCGGTTCCGTACCATGTACTGTACTGTATGAAAATACAGTACATAACGAATAGATTATACAGTCAGTACGCAGACCATGTTTTAGGAAGTTATTAGGAGGGGGAAGAAAGATTATAAAGTTTTGATCGTAGAACTCCCTCCTATAATTCTATTAGTTTTTCCTTGGGTCACTAGTCTTTATACATAACTGGTACCTTTTTCATATTGCATATGACACGAATAGGAAAGCGATCAATCCGTTTTTCTATAATGCAGCTAGAATGCACTTAGTCCTTCTTTCGTAGCTGAATGTAGCTATGTACTCTGCTTGTTATAACAGGTATGATAAGGTCCAAACTGTAGACTAATCTACGAGTATACTGCGCTCGCATTCCATACAGAAATTGTTGTAATTGCATCCCACACAAATACCAGCGTTCCGTCCCTGTAAGGTACATTGCAGATCGATGGCGACAATTTAAAATGCCGTAAGTAAATTTTGCTTGCAAGCTAAATTCAACTGTGAGGACCGGTAATAAATTTGCTTTTAACGGGGAATAGAAGATCCTATTCCATATTCCAGGCGACGATATGTAATGGCCACAAGCTCGATCAAAATAGTAACGATCGCAGCCTCTATGTGCGGAACGCGGCCGCAATAAAAACTCTCGTATATATTTCACGCGTGCGCAACATTATCTCGAGCCGCTCGACTCCGATTACTTAATGCTCCGGCTAACTGTACCGGCGAAACGAGATCTGCTTTTTTGTAACAAGTTCGATGATCGGCAAGGGCAGATTGACTCGCCCGGGGTGCACTTCCGTGATCGAAATCGCCACGTTCTAAGGCTCTATATCACATTCCTAAAATTTGCAAATAGGTGCCTACTTTACTGCATTATCGCATTCTACAAAAACAATCTGAATGTCTAATTTAAAACTGATTTTTTTTCAGTTATTACCCTTTACCGTGCAGACGAGTTGCCACTGAGATGAGGCAATTTTCAGGCAGTAAAAAATTTAATTGATCATGAAATTCATTCATGAATATAAGAAAAATAAAGCTAAGAATAAGTAGGGCCAAAATTTAATGGTTTTACACATTTCTATTTAATGCTTAGCTAATGCTCTTTGGTTTGAAAAACTACTTCACCACACTCCATCAAATAGGACCAAATTAATGGTATTAGTTTTTTGGTATTAGATCGGAATAGGCCATTGTATTAAAGCATTACAATTAATAAAAAGGTTTAGCCGTAATAAATCATACCCAGTGCTAACACAAGAATATCATAACTAATTTAATACAAAATCATAATAAATAAGTAGCAATTTGTTAATATCTTCAAAACTTCTCATCCGGCTTACGGCTTAACTAGGTTTTTACCCGTCGTAAATCTAAGATCCTTAAACGTGGGAGACACAGAAGTTATTCAATTTAAACAGTGCTTGAAATCGTGGGAAAAGTGCGTTTAGTGATAAGATTAAACTAAGTTCGTGATTACTTTTATTGCAAATACTATTCAGTGAATAATATTTTTTGACAAAGTACCCGGAACTCATTAAGAAATTTCTTTCTCTGCTAAATGCTACAAATATTACCTTATTTTATACCTATACAATCTGTTTAATCACAGTAATAAAACTAAATGTTGACTGTTAAAAAAACAAACAAATACGCTGTGACCTGTGACGCAAAAAGAAATTATCAACCAACTTCAATTATTTGAAAAAAATAAAATAAACGAAACGTTAGTACATTAAAACTTAAAGTTAGAGTGAAAATGATTATACTTTTAGCAGCTAGTGTGTGTCGTAGTATCCCTTTAACACTTGATATCAAGTAGGTAGATAGTCTGTTCAAAAAGTATCGCGACTTTTTAATTTCCGTAGGTTACGAATATTCGATTTTTATTTTTTTTGTGGCGTTATGTTGGTACACATGTCTTTGATGTATGCCGACAAGTTAGGCCATTTTGAACACTCAGGTAATTTTTGACAGCTGATTTAATGGCACGTGTCGTGGCTCGGCTTCGATTTGTGACTATTCGAAAAAATGGATCAAAGAATGTGTATTAAATTTTGTGTTAAAAATGAAATAAAATGCGCGGACGCATTCCGAATATTGACTATAGCTTATGGAGAAGCTAAGGTAGCTTAGGACCTTGGACTCAAGCAACGTTCATTGGTAATACAAAACGTTCTCAGAGGGCCGAGAAGATGTGAACAACGAACAACGTGTCGGACGCCCGAGTAGGTACGTCAAGAACAGACGAAAGCATTAATGAAGCGAAGAAAATAGTATGGATTGCAGTACGTAGTGCATCATGAGTTCTTGCCAAAGGGTAGAAATGTCAATAAGGAATATTATCTGCAAGTTAAGCGCAATTACCACGAAGCAATCCGCCTGGCTTTGTGGAACAACAAAAATTGGTTTTTGCATCACGATAACGCCATTGCTCACACATCGTTACTTGTGCGTGATTTTTAGCCAAAATAACCACTCCACTGATACGAGAGCCATCGTATTTTCCAGATTAGCTCCCTGTGACTTTTTCTTGTTCTCGAAACTGAAAAGGCCCATAAAAAGACGACACTACAAGATACTAGAAGATGACGAGATAAAGACGGCATCGAAGGAGGGCTTGAACGAGATCACAAGAAACGCCTTTTTAAAGTGTTTCGAGGTGTAAAAGAAACGTTAGCACAAGTGTATAATATCTAACGGGGATCACTTTAAAGAATACAAAATAAAGATTGATGAAAAAATAAATAATTTTCGAAAAAACTTGAAAGTCGCGATATTTTTTGAACAGACCTTGTATAACCTCTAAAATACAGTTACGCTTATTTAAAGGTGATGATCTCCATCCTTAGGGTAGCAACCCATAGATGACTAAATTAGAACAGAACTTTTGCTAGAAATGGCTAACTGGACTATTACTAACAACTACTAACTGGATTAACTATCACCAACAGCCTCTGCCTAAGTCCCCAGTTTACTAACAAACTAATGTAACTATCCTAGTCCCGAGACTTTTTCTGTGTCTTTTGCAGCGAAAGATGCTGCATCTCTAGTCTATTGCTGTCTTAATTCCTGAAAAACCAAAAAAGAAATCATCGCTCTGGTGTCAAAATTCCGCATATTTATTTATTTCCCTACCAATTACTCAATGCTTACTCAATGCAAGTAGCACCTCCCTCCCTCCCACATAGGAACATGCAACGAACAAAGAATGTATACACCAACATACATACCACCACCAACACGTGTTTCGCCCCAAAACAGGAGAACGTCGTAAGTGAAAATTACTAAGTTATTATTTTTTGTCAGAGTTCAATGATCAACAAGAGCGGGTTCTGCTTATTCTGGGGAACAGTTCCGTGTTCGTGCTTCCGACTTCGCAATCTTGTACGTGACAAGTCGTTCGCACGATTTACCTTATAATTACATCCATAATGTGTTTTTATGAACACAAGAACACACAGATCAAGTCGGTAGGTATCACTTACTAACTAGTAACTTAAGTCTGTTGTCCTTTACATCTTTATAAAACTAATAAACGAAATAAATTGTTACCTATAGTCCGTTTTTTTAGAATAGAGTTAACTACAAAACAAATATGGCCGATAATTGTCAAAGTCACAGTAGTCAATAAGACACTGACATTACACATGTACAGTAAAACCAACTTAACCTTGAAATGAAGAGAGGCGCCTTCGTAAGCATTGGACCAATCATCGAGAGGTAGTAACTGACTGATGAATGGCCACAACGTACTTATGAATGACTTTTTAACATGGCGGCGTTAGTTCCAATTTTTGCCATTTCAGAGATAAGTTGGTGGCAATTATCGAAAAAATGTCAAACATGTCAAGTTCTTGTTGAAATGCATGTTGAAATTATTCATCTGTGAAAAGTCATCAAGTTCACTTTGCACAATGTATGAAATTTATTCATTATTATTGTAAGCAGTTTTTGGTGTAAAACACAGGGCGATATACCGAGTGAACCGATTGTTTTTTTTTTAATGGAATTAAGATAGCAAACGAGCATGCAGTACCACCCTTCCCCTGCCGCCCATAACAGCTGCGACCGACCTAGTTGTTTCACGCGTGTAACATTGTGGAAATTTGATGTTTCGGAAACTCAGTGATTTGTTTTGTAGTTAACTCTATTCTAAAAAACGGACTGTACATATTTTTTCTTTCATGTTTGTAGTTTTGTACTACTAAAAAGCAATATCTACTTAATACTTGTCGAAAAGTATAATTTATAATGTACCTACCTATTTTTTCTGTTGGTTTTATAACCAAGTAGGTAGGTACATTTAGAAAAAGGTCACAAATCGTTATGCTTCCGTATTTCGAAAATAGTTTTGGAAAAACAGTCGTAAACTCACACTCGTACCAACTGGGCAAAATAAAACCTATTTTTATAGCCTAAGCAGGCAAAAAAGCAAGCAGTGTGTAATCACCGTCACGGGATTTGGCAACCAAGAGCGTCACCATCGCGTTGCTGTTAAAAAAGGAGCGATGGATTCGCTTCTTGAAGGACCACATATCAAATATCTACAGATTTAAAAATATACTTACCTGTTTAATTTTCGAAAATGTATACTAGTTACAGCTCTTAATAGTCATCTAATAATCATTATTTTTAATAGTTGGTTATAAGTGCTGTAACGAATATACATAATTGTATTTAGGTTAATAACTAATTGTGAACAATGTATTTATGAAATAACAATAGCCAATATTACTAATGATATAATTTGGAACTACAAAATACCCAATCAAATTATTATAACAAAAAACATATTGAATAAAGTTCAAGCCATATTGAAATCGTAACAAAACTTGTAAAGAATTTAGACAGCTCTGGTCACTTATTAACATTATTGAATAAGAAACTGTGATAAGTAAATGACAGCGCCCAACCACTATTTGTTCCACCTTTCAAACAGACTGATATAACAGCTATGCAATTTAACTTTAACCGTTAAATTTCCTAGCTGTATTATATCATATAATTAAACATAAATAATATTCTAATGAAACACACGTGTAAATGATAACTTCTCGTTTAGAACACAACGCCGCTAAACTATCTGGAATATCATGATCTCATTAACATAAAGATTATCGTGTGCCACTGTACAGCAATTTATCTTCAGCAAATATTGAAGGAGAATCCGTAATTACCTTTTGTTTGCCGAGATAAATTCGGATCGTGCTTAGGTGCGAACGGGTATTTCCTAACGAAAATATAAATCTTCATTTTAATTTCACATTGTTCTCAGTTAACACCGTGACTGTGTAAATTAAAGGCTTGAGTTGGTTTTCATGTAAAAAGGTCGGGATCGTATCATTCAACACGCCCATGTGTAGTTTTATCAGATTACAAGAGTTGAATATTAACAGAAGCATAATCTAATTGTAACATGTTGTTTTAAGCAATCTTGTTTCGGGAAACATTGCGTTGAGCAGATAAATTAATCTTATTTTAAACAGTTTACAAAATCTTTCAGATGTTAATAAAATGTTTGTAAATAAAATGAATTCGACTTTAAAAGCCTTACGTTTCCTTGTATCCATGGATTTCCTAATTCCATGATTGATCCCTAACGTGTTGTATCAATAAATAAAATATAATATTACCCGTGGTCCCGTTGATGGGACAAACCAATGGGACCACGGGTAAACACCCAAATTTATCAATAAAGCCCGATGGACTATTAGCAAACAATAAAATTTCATCCTTTTAACACAAAGAAATTACATTTTTTTTAATACAGAGGTAGCGAATTACGCACTTACAATAAGATGCCTCGTCTTTTATTTAGCTGGGGTTAAGCTCGGTCTTGGTTAAGTAAATAATGTAGATATATGTACATTTTTTTATTATATATCATTGACTCTAAGAATATTAATTAAGGAACGTTGAAACTTTAAATAAACTACCTATATTATGTATTTAAAATAAATGAGAATTCAGGAAGAATAAAAAAGGAAAAAAACAAGAAAGCCACTTATGATAATAAGTAGGTTCAATAGGTATAATTTTTATACAAAGACAAAGATTGCTTTGTCTTTGTATAAAAATTATTACTTGGTAAATTTATCTTGGTAAATATGAACGCAACTAAGCTTGTGGAACTCCAATGCGTCGTACTCGTATGCATTATCCATTCCATTATCCTTAACAAGGCACGCAAAACGACCATGCGCGTTAATAAGAAAGAACGACACAAGGAAGTAAGATGTATGTCACAATGCGCGTCGAGTGGTATTGGACAGTGGACAGTGCATACAAACCTAAGAGGAATCGAACTGTAAATCACGTATGTGACTATGACGCAACATTTTACGATAAAAACATTTGAATCCATACACTAACTAGTAAGATAGACATCTGGTGAGCGGGTCAAAAGAGACAGCACCAGAAAGTAAGATTGCATGTGGCATAAGACGACAATAACAAATTCGACGGTCAGCTGACGTTCGTTTATCAAAGTTACTTTGCTGTTCTTAAAAAAACTGGAACGCAATATAAACCAAACGATCATTCTGTCTGTTATTTTTTTTTGTTTTGTTGGAGTCGGTTGCTCTTGTTTTGTCTGAGTTCAAACCTCCATGCGTCTACAATTCTACGTCTTTTTGAATCTAGCAAGAATTTAGGTACGTATGCTTCGTTCGCGTTTGATATGGAATTTTTAATGGCAAATCCACACAAATGCCAGTTTTTAGCCCCAGTGATACAGCTTCATTGTTGATTGGCGGCTAGAATTTAAAATGCCTTAAGTAAATTTTGCTTACAAGCTTTTATAAATTGAACTGTGAGCAGAGGTGGGTTTTTTGTTTTTACCGGGGAGTGGCAATTTCATAATGTTCGGTGACTCAAGCATAGATTTTGGTGTCTTTCTGCAAGGATGCATACCTGCAGCAAGACCGATGCATTTGCAATACAAATACAAATACCATTAAAGTGAAATCCGCTAAATAATACCAATATTAGGCGATCGATTACCTACATTTTAAAAACGAAATAAAAAACAAACATCGCTACGCAAACCTTTTGCAATGTTTATTTTTTATTGTTTTGAATTCAGCAAATTAACTCTAAACTGCAAAGTTATCTGCATTGTTTTTTAGATTTTTCTGTATAACCCAATTTTGTCGACAATTATTATTATTATTACTAGCTGACCCCGCAAACGTTGTTATGCCATATAAATTATTTCTAGGAAAATGACTATTAAAAAATAGGGGTTGGTGATAAAAGGGTGAAAATTTAGGGTTGTATGTATTTTTGATGCCACATTATAGAAAAATTAAAATATGTATTTTGCCCAAAAATTAAAAAAAAATGTTAAGGGTGAACAACCCTTATCATTTAGGCGTATGAAAAATAGATAGCCGATTCTCAGACCTACTGAATAAATGCATACAAAATTTCATTACAATCGGTCTAGCCGTTTCAGAGGAGTATGGTAGGTACTAACTCTGTGACACGAGAATTTTATACAACGTGTCCCAAAATTCAACGATAAGCGGGAAGTGGAGGGTGCACTTGCTTATGACTAATTCAGGAAAAATAAGAAAAAATATCCAACCCTTTTTGATTTCATAAAAAAATAAATTTTCGAAAATTTACTTTTGATTAATTTTGAGCTACCACGACCACAGTTTTTCAAATATTTCAAATTTGTGTCTTGTATCGGCAACCTTAGAAGTCTTACAATTCATCACAATTCTTAAAAATCCCAGAAAGCCTGCAGTTTTTCCACAAAACTCAAACAAACACCAAAATTCCCTTAAAATTTTGCATGATTTTTACTTTCAGTCTAGTTTGACTCATCATTGTGTAAAAAAAAATATGAACATTACTGCGGCCAGTTTTTTTTAAAAGTTGACGCATCTTAACCAAGATTACAAAATGGTATTATACTCTAAGAAATGTAGCCACAAAAAAATTCGTAACATTTTTAAACAAGACCAAAATTTCTTAATCGTTCTCATTTAAAGTAATCACTTGGAATTTCAAAGAGACATAACATGCTACTTTATTTACTGTGCACCTTATCGTTTTCAATTGACGTGGCTCTCGTACTGACGACTTTTGGCTTCCCCTTTGCACTGGATTAATTGATCTGCAAACTACGGACTTACTACTTTTGGTGTTTTTGGACTGTTTGGCGTTTATTATGCCGTTACCATACATGTGCATATTTAACATCAGATATAATTATTTTTATCTAATTTACTTAAAAATCGCATTATATCAGCAAATTGCTTGACTTTATTGTTCGCCGGTATTGAAACAAAACTGCATTCAAAAGCGTCCTAATACCAAACGTGCAGAAGACTGATTTTGAGGGCAAACATAAGTGATGATTCAGCACTAAAGGGTATATCGAGGCGACGAAAATACATATTTGAAGATCTCATCGTGGCGTGAAACAATGAGTGCCGTTGATTGACGAGGCGGTACCTCGCGGCAGCTAATTGAATTAACAGGCCCGAACATAACATGTCCATTAGGCCCTCTGCAAACATCAAGAAATGTTGGATGCAGCGAACCGACAAGAAAATACTACAATAATAAAACTGTAACTGATCGGTGTCTGCACAGAAGCGAAACTTAGTTGAGAATTTATTAACGCAAATGATCCCATACCAATGATTATAAGAAATGTCAGTTTGGTTCTATGTTTACTTTCACTTAGCTCTACGTCTTAACTGAATTAGGTGCAGTTTTTACCGATGCACTGTCGTAAGTTTGGCGTGGTCTTTAGGTTTATTCCTAATAGTTCGCGAATTAAAAACAAGTTAATTTCTTAGGTTTAGATTCTCCGAACTAAAGCGAGTGCAATTCGCCATAGGAAAATAAATTATGCTGCTAATTCTATAACTACATAAGGTAATCTTTAAATCATCTTAATTCAAATACTTTTTAGATTCTAAAATATCTAGTTTATCAAGCTATTTATTGTTGTGGCACCACAGATAAACAACTATTTATATATGAGTAGGCCTGTCATCACCATTTTGCCATGCTGTTAGACATATAAAAGATATACAGTGATACGATCGTTTTCTCATAATACGATACGATAGGATACGATACGATATTTTCTAGTGTTACCATTTTTGAGCGTTTTAACATAGAGTTTAACGTCACGTAGCTTGGCTTAAAAAACTGTATCCTTTTCTTATTTTTAATAATAGAGATGGCATTGGCTTAACAATAACATTGGCGTCACATCTTCGGCCGAATTACAACCGATCTTATGATTACGTATGTATTTAGGATTCATACAATATATTATAATCTAAAAATCATACGTACCTACTATAATCAGAGATGGCCAAAATTTGTTAAGATTGCAGATAACGGATTACGACTGCATTCTGTAATTTTCAGTCATGATTACTAATTAACGAAATTATTGATAACATGATAACTGATTGCTTATCTTCTTGATGAAAGATTGATGCCTAATTTATGGTTCTAAAGATTTTTACCTACTGAATTCAACAAACGTGGTAACGAGCCGCTTGATGGAAAGTGATAACATGAATTTAAATAGTTTGTAAATTAACTACATTACGTCGGGGTCTGTGCAAGCTACCTATTCAATAGATGCATCAGTGCAATTAAAATTGTAATAGAAATCAATTAAATCCACGTCGCCACTACAGTTAATCAAATTCTATTTAATTACTCAATTGTATCACACGGTGGCTTCAAATCCATTAGTGATTCCATACACGAACGACAAATGCAAAGAGCTTTTACATTATACGGTACGGTTACTTAGCCAGTCGTAACATTTGCATAATGGCATTATTATATGAATGATTTACACTATCATTATTTACTTACAAACTTTAAGTGTCAATGTTTAAAATAGTATACCTAATGACGGACGACGTCTAATGATAAGCAGTGCAGGGCGCAGGGTTGCTAATTCAGGTTCAAAGCAGATGGTAACCAAATAAAGTACGTTTATGTACATATCTCTCATGTCGAGTTTTTGAGCATAAAATAAATAAAAAAATTGGATATTATGAACCTACCATAATACATATTGAATGTTCGGTTTTTAGCAGATAACAAGAAACATTTCAAGGTATTCTTTCGAAATAAGCTTGTTGTTTATAGACTACGTTAGAATCCATATCTAAACGAGAGTTTATAGTTAAAAGGTTAAAAAGCTTTTCAAACCCCGACTAAGTAAAACGTAAGAGTTTTGCAGCAAACTTATATTTGTTCAATTTAATATACCTAGAGCTAACGTGTGGTATATTATATTCGAAATCAAGGATCAAAATCAAATTGGTAACAGGTGGTATTTACAAAAGGTGGTCCGGCCGGAAACGTCTCGTTACAGGGTGCTACCACGCCCCGGCGACGCATGCGATACGCCCACGGAGCTGTTTCCTAAGGCGTAACCATGGAATTATTGGTACAGGTCATTAACTGTACCAATAATTCCATTTCTAAATTATGATTCAGTGTTGAAACACTGTCTGTCTAATTAATAAAATTACTCCACGTTAAAATTTTATATCCCTTCATGTGATTCTCTAAAGTCAAAGGTTAGAAAAAGGCAAAACATTTCAACTTGGAGTATCTTTACACAATGTTAATTAATAAGACACTACAAGTTTATGTAAATGTTAACGGAAATGTGTTAAATCCGTCATTGTATACAATTCCTAGGAAATGTATACAATTCCTAAAATCGCCCGGAAATGTGTGAAATAAATAATATTGGACACATTTCCTAGGAAATCTATACATTTCCTAAATAGCAATCGGAAATGTAAAACATTTAAGATTTTGATGAGTACGCGGGATAGATACCTAATATGAAGATATTATTAATATTTAATAGCATGTTGTGTTTACCTGTAATTGGTTGTGCATTAAGCAATGTTTATAACTGTACTTATGTTAATACATAAGCAATAATGTAACAACTGTTGGTGAACCAAATAAATAAAATAAAATTATATTTTACGGTATGATTGTTACCAGATTGTCTCACCGAGTGCCTTAATAAAAAATATTACTTTGTAAAACATGAGTATGAATACTCATTTTCATTACTACTCAGTCAAATTCTTCAAGGTGTAGGTAGGTCGAATTGGTTACAGAACCGAATTAGCCTACCCCTACTCCACGTACTTAGTCTTGTATGCCCTACCCCAAAAGTGCTTTTTAGAACCCGGAGGCGCGGAGGGAGGGCATCCCCCGCCCGCTGTAACTTTGTGCTTTGTGCTTTGTTACGCAAGGGCGAAGGGGCTGCACCTTCTGCAGCGCCGGAGACGTCACGGTTCTTCAGCCAAGGTCCGACACCGTCGCTCGAGGGATTTATTTATTTATTTATTTATTTAATCTTTATGCACTATACAAATGTACAGATACAAAGGCGGACTTAATGCTAAAAGCATTCTCTCCCAGTCAACCTTTAGGAAGTACGAACACAACGAAAAGGCGGCATAAATATCTATAGCTATATACTGAAAATAGGTAAACAAAAGAGAAAAAAAACGAAAACATAACAAAAAAAAAATATAAAATATTCACAATAAATATATATATTGATATTATACGTGATTGTCTTTTATAGCGCCCTCAGAGACACGGAAGGCTGCCCTGCGACTGCCAAAGCGCAAGGCACCAGGCCTGGACGAGGTCACAAATCTGGCGTTGGCAATGCTGCCCAGGAGGGCCGTGGTCGCTCTGACTCGGCTCTACAATGGTATACTTCGCACGGGCCACTTCCCGAACACCTGGAAGTTGGGGAAGGTCATAGTTCTCCCGAAGCCGGGTAAGGATCGTCGTTACCAGGCAAGCTACCGTCCCATCACGCTGCTATCGACACTGGCGAACCTGTTCGAACGACTGGTGTTGAAACGCATAATGCCATGCTGGTTAGACTAGTAGCGTCATTTTTGGATGGGCGGTCGTTCGTAGTAGCGGTTGAGAACGTGACCTCAGACCCCCGCCCAATATGTGCGGGTGTACCACAGGGTAGCTGCCTCTCGCCAGCACTGTACGCGCTGTACACTGATGACATCCCCACCCTGAAGGACCACCTTCAAGAGTGGGAGCGCGATTCGGTGCTTGCACTTTTTGCGGACGACAGTGCCTACTTTTTATCATCCCGTAAAGCCGAGCTGGCTGTCAGCCGTATGCAACGCCTGCTGGACTTATTGCCATACTGGTTGGACAGGTGGAGGATAGCCGTCAATGTCGGTAAGACGGTCCCCATCATGTTCACCAAAGCACGCAAACTGCCGCCGCCGCTTAGCCTCCGAGGTCGGACGTTGGAGTGGCAACTTACCGTTAAGTATCTGGGATGTACCATCGATAGCACGATGCGGATGAGCCAACACTGTGATCTAATGGTCCAGCAGGCCCGAGCCGCACGTGCTATACTCCGACCGGTGTTGACTTCCCGGATACCAATTACTGCTAAACGGATGGTGTACTACGCCTACGTCCGATCACGGATGACCTATGCGGCGCCGGCATGGTACGCATTGGCCAGCAGGTGGCAGCGCAAGCGCTTGCAACAGCAGCAGAACCTGGCTCTGAGGGCTGACGTGGGCGCGGGACGCTACGTCAGAAACGACGTGGTGGAGCGCGACCTGAAAGTACCATCAATTCCAGAATTTGTGGCCCGGTTGGCGAAGTCGATGTTCGACCGAGCCGACAACGGGCCACATGAGTCGCTGAGGGGTATCGCGCCCCTCCACGCTCGTCCTCCTGAGGGCCTCCCGCTTCCGTGGGAACTCTTAGAGTCAGGCGAGTCCCCCGACCACCGGGGGGGCGACTGACTGCGACACTAGCTCGAATTACGGGATTATGATAGGGTACCCTGCTCAACAGCGGGGCCCATTAGCTCACCGGGAAGCAATGGCCGAACGAGTTCAAGCCCGGGTAAAAAGGAGATTCCTTGAGACCCGAAGCCCCCCTTCGCAATGGATGGCAAACGCATTCGCGAAAGGAAGACCGCTTTGCTTGACGTCACGGTTCAAAATTATGCCCTATATTCTGCGTTTTTACGACTTGGCAAAACGTGGATGACCAAATCGTGAAACGTAGACGATTTAACGGTCTGGCCAAACTGAGTTGCCCATTTCATGAAATGCGACCATTTGAAGTGAAAAATCTACGATGTGGCCACGACATATACATTTCCTAAATAGCTTCGGAATTGTATAAATCTAGGATAGATTTCATACATTTCCGGTAACATAAATCCTACTAATATTATAAATGCGAAAGTTTGTAAGAATGTGTGTGTGTGTGTGTGTGTGTTTGTTGCTCTTTGACGCAAAAACTACTGAACGGATTTTCATGAAACTTTGCAGTAATATAGCTTAGACATCGGAATAACATAATTTGTTAAAACTTATACAGATTTTTGAAGGGACTGGTTTCCCGAAGCGAAGCGAGGGCGGATTTACTAGTATTAAATAAAAACAAATACCTACGACTGTGAACAGGTAAGAATCGACAAGATGTAAATAGATAATACCTAACCGAAAACTTTCTAGATTAACTTCACAATTTGGATGACCATGATAATCAGGTTTTGTTCAAGATCTTACACAAGGATAAGTTAGGTACATTGATTACTTCAGGGTAGCTAGTAGATTCAATTTGGAAATATTCCAGACTTTATTAACCAAAAGTCAGACGTTCAAATTTATTTCAAAGGCAACTTTCTTTATATTGTCATCCCCTGAAAGAATTCAAACTGGAAACGAAAATAAATAATACCTCCTCAGAAAATTTATTAAGGAAGCTTTGTCTGACAATTGATGGTAGTAATTACGAAAGTGGTTACAGTGCTGTGACCACGCCCAAACATACGCCCACACCTGACGTTTCTCAGGCGTAACCATATTGCCCACCGCAACATGGGAAATTACTACTTTCTAAAACCCTACAAGTACTAAATAATTTATCGAGGAAACCTGGATAACTGAATATGACTCCATAGTCAAAGTCCATTGCATTTTGAATAACATTCTTGGAAACCATCAGTGGAATTATTAACTAACTAATTAATTAATGTACTATTTGATCGTACACCACTTCATCGACATTTCGTTTGAACTTTTGAGGATGTCAAATTCGTATTCTTTTCGAGCATGTCTGTTGCACTTATGACTTTTTTAATATTAAGCTCACTCCGTCAAACGTCGCTCAGAATTTCTGTCAAGTGTCAAAGTGCAATGAATTTAACTTATAATGTTGAACATACTTTTACAATTAAGAAGTAGATCAGCATAGTAGTATTGAATTAATTAACATTTAACAAATATATTTTTCTGTCAATATATAGGAGGTAAATAATAATAGACGTAAATTATCCATTTTCAACATAATTATATCAACGAATTTTGTTACCACGAGTTTTTTAAACGTCTATGAGATGATCGTGACAAATGTCTCGTAATCAATGAAGCTGAACTAAAAATACAAAATCCAAATGAAATGTGGTTTAATTAATTTGTTTGAGACATAATTTATGTGGTGGTAATTGTGATGAATTTGATTATGTTTAAAAAAACGTAGAGACCAAGGTAAAAAATAGCTAATCGAGTATACTTATTTTAAAACTCCGTGATAGAGTTCCGCAGGGTATTGTTTCGTTAGATTTTCTATAGATGTAGGTTATGTAATTCCCTACATGATAACGACGTACGTCTTTTTATCTAATGTTTTGACTCGGTATGTTATTAAAATATAAAATAAAATAAATTGTGTCCCTTACACATTTCATTAAATCGTATCATATCATTTCGTTATTTAGCCAAATAATAATGAATATCATTTTTTAATCAACTTAAAAACAACATTTTAATTTTTAAACAAATAGACAGCTACACTTATAGTCCCAGCCTAGATAAGCTTTGTCGTGGGTGTTGTGGATAACGCACAAATACAACGACATACCCAGACCGGGACCTTAATTTTAAAGTCATCACTTTGTCCACCGCGCTGGAAATAGAACCCAAACTATTGCACTATATTTGTCAAAATATTTCTAAGGAATATATCATGGAAAAGTATTAAATGACGAACATTCACTATAAAATGACAGACAATCACAGTAGTATGCACAGGAAGGTACCACAAACGGTACGTAAGGAAACGAGGGGCTTACTTATTAAATAGCAAACATGCCGAGTTCCTACTAGGACCTCATACAGTTTAGCGGTCAGCACAAATTGTAACTACCGTCTACAACCAACATCAAACAGGGTCACAGTCAACATTAATAATTGAACTAAATTAATGGTCTGTGATCAGACTCGTATACTAGATTGGCAATGATATTCCTCAAGACTAAAATACTTCATTTCATGTACCAATGCTAATAAGTAATTCAGGTCTACTCCATTTAGTTTTACTAGTTCATATTTGCTAGGAGAATAAGCGTGAATAAATTCCACCTAACTCGATTATTATTGGTTTTGTTCTAGACGGATTATGATACAATTCTCTCCTCGCGAGGCCTCGTACTAAATATGCTGTTCTGGTCATGAGGTGAATGGTTTATCCATATGCCAGAAACTTATGATGCCCAAAGGCCTAAGACAGGCCGTAAAGAAAGGTCAATATTCCAGAATTAGCCACTAGCAGTAATACATCCCTCTACCGTCACTGTTACATATTTCCCTCGCTTTCCCTCTGATTAGCATTTATGAACAGTCCAGCTATACTAAGATACATTAGGTATATACTTTCATGAACAGTTCTTAATGGTAACTTATCTTTATCGCTTCTTCATGCAGGTAAATAGATGGAAAATCTGCAGAGTATCCTAATGATAAGCGGTCATCTTTGTCCAAGGACACTTTATAATTACGAGTTTACGAGTAGATCCAAAATTATCTTTAATTTTTACTGTTTAAACTGTCAAACCTGCTTACCTACTTCAACTGTTTTTGCTCCACACAACCAAATTGTGATTGGTCCTATATGAAACAGAACAATATTTATATAGGCATGATCTAGTTCTATAAATCATCGTATTGAGATAAGCAAGGGTAGATACATTATAATTTTTCCATGCCATTGTTTTTAATCACATCCGTATGTAGTACATCTAATGAATACATTTATATAGTAATTAATTAATGTGTATGCTGTTTGATTTAACCACCTTATCATGCAAATTGTCTGACTATACCTACCTACTTATTACCTTCTTTGACCCCCATATCGAAATGAACACTTATGATGGCTACCTGCAAATAAAAGAATAAAATAATTATTATTTTATTATCTTAAAGTACTAAGTACTATAAAAACTTCCATATTATTTCGATTTCTTATCGGTAGGTAAGTCTAATTTACTAGGACTTTTATTTTCCATAATTTAAATTATTCATCGAAATTATGCTATACATGAATAATTTTTTTAGTTATCTTTTAGTAAATGATATATAAGCGACAGCTGACGACAGCTTTGGCGCTCTTAAGACAGCCTTAAAAATGATAGAAATCTCTATGACAAGCAGGTTCCAGCCCTATTGCTAAAGAAAACGATAATTTATTCTTAGTGCAAACAAAAACACTATCAATCACTGCTCTACCATGATTTGGAGACGTCTTTTGTAACACATCTTCACAAATCAATGACAACCAACGATCGATAATGTTTGGAACACTATACCATATACAGCGGCAAGTATAGTAATCTGTGCACTATACTCAGTCTACGTCTTTACTTTTTCTTTTGTAAAGTTATAACCTACCTCAAACTTATACCTATCAAAAAGATCGTTCGTTATTCTTTTGGTGTTCTCCATAGGTATATGTATCTAGTATTTTTTGTGCCTACGTTATCGTTAAATATAGAAACATGACTATTTTACATTGTGTTTCTAAGTAAAGCCCAACTTCATCGTATGTTTATTTGGTTGATTTTGTAAGTTTTTAATATTTCTATGTTGGTATAACCCCAATAGAATGATAAAAGCCTGATAAGATAAATTCTTTCCATAAACAATTACTCATTATAATTATAAACAGAATAATAATAATTATTAATTTCTTTAATTTCGTTAAATATAAAAATAAATCAATAAAATTACCATAATGGCTTATTCTACAAATCCATACCTATAACTGTGCTTCTTACCACAATAGCCAATTGTTAAGTAGAACCTAGTATTGCATAATAATAATGTCATATCGTCTTTTACCTCATAAAATACAAACAAAGAGTTATTATCGAGTTGAAGGCACGTATCTTGATCAAGGGGTCATTGTCCTGGCGTTTTCATACATTGGCAGCCTTTGAACACTGACATACCACAAGGTTATAAAGTTTTGTGAGAAATACAGCGACGGTGTGTGTATAGTGAAGTGGTCGATTTCGAAGAACAATAGGGTGAGATACGAGATGAATTATTAATAGACGAGTTAATGAGGCGCACGAAGCGTGGCCGCGATAGTGGGGTGAACGGTGCGACCTCGCGCCGCACGATAGTGCCCACGCAGCCAGATTGTCGCCAACAGGCCAAAACCAACAGTTTTTACATTCACTACTATTCAACAATGATACACACCACAATGGTTTAAGGACGAAACTCCGGTGACCGACACGCCGTACAATGGATTCCTAAATGGCAGAGATTCTGTAAATGGAAACTCTGGATCGCTCGTACGTATTCGTTTTGGAAGCAGATACATAATCGCACCGCCAATTAAGGTTTCTTTAAATTATGTACTTTCTTATATAATCTTTCTTTCAATAGCTCGTATTTATTTATGAGACTTTTCTCACTAACGATGTACTCATAGGTAACAGTTCGAATAGAAAATGATGGCTTCCTGGATATATGGCGCGTTTTTCTTTCTATGACATTTTGCACATTATGATCCTAATTGGCATCAGTTTTTAAGCTATTGTATAGCTTTTATCGCGGGCCTTGGGCGCGGGGACCGAATGCAAAAATTTCGTAACGAAAATTTATTACACCCTACACACAGACATAGTTACTATGTCTATGCACCCACACATCGATAAATACCAGAACTTTTAACTGAGTTAACTAACTTTTACTTTATAACGGCTAAACCGATTTGGCTAATTTTAGTCTTGAAATATTCGTGGAAGTTCAGGGAAGGTTGCAGCGATGAGAAAAGGAAAAATTGCGAACAAAATACTAGAAATGAAAATTTTAATTTCCCATACAAATCTTACCTGTCAAACATTTGATTTTCGCCCCGTCGGTTCGGTGTTTTAAGAATAATTACATGTAGATCTGGATTAAATAAGGCGTTGGAATCGACAACATGTATTCATAATAGTCGAATATCGCGTATTTAGATTTAAAACATACAAAATAATAACATGACATAAAATAATGACACTATATTAATGACTTGAGGGTGATAGAGACAGTGCCATACAGGCAAGGCAAACTGTCTCTGTCACCCACACATCATTCACGCGCCAAAAGATCGTTGTAGGACTTAAATGTCAAATGTCAATTTTCTTTTTAAAAATAATTATTTTGTCAACTGAAATAGTTCTTATGCTTTTGTTCAGAATATTTAAATCTTTGCACAAATTAATGCATTATCCGTTTCTATTATAGATCAAAATGTCTTGCACCTATAATGTGACGTTATGATGTACGTATTCTTAACAATTAGGCTTACGTCATTATTATGCGTCTCTTTCAGTGATATTGCCTATGAACTTTGATGTAACTTTTGATAACTAGGCAACTAAATGAAAACTGGTACACCACTTTCTTGGCCCACTGTAAAACAGTGAATATCTGTACTCGTATAATTTGTGTACAAAGTGTTTTAAATATGAATAAACAAAGTGCATTTATTAATGAAGAAAGTCACGAAAAAATTGTGAAAGAAAATGAGTTATTACTCTATATACATTCATTTTATTATTATTATCACAAATGCAGTATTATTTTTTGTTTTGTTAATTTATATATAATGATATGCAATAGCTTTACCGCGGCAGTCTCCGAGTGCCACACGTCTTTTTTTTATGTTTTATTAAATAATGCGTCATTTAGATCATTGATGGGTTTTTTCCGATTAAAGACCTACTTACGTACTCAATCATATCTAAATCCTCTGATCTAAATCATCTGACCGTAAGAAAAAGAAGTTTTTTTCACAAATTTGGTCGCACAATAACGCATAAGTACTTCATTGTAATGGACGAATTGATTTAGGAGGGCCCTTTGATGGGTAAATTGAGTTTAAATAAAAAAATATATAATTTTAAAACAATTACTTCTTCTACCATGTTAAAAGTACTTCAATATTTGAAATAAGTTAGGTATCTTAATTTTCATCACACCCTAACTTTATAAGAAATGTCTAGTTACATGTGTAGGTAAAGCTAGTTAATACTAGTTAGTGACTTTAATTTCAACAAAAAAAGAACAAAGTAATAAGGAACAAAATATTCTTGTACCTACCTATCTATACGTTTACTAACAGTTTTAACACTTAAATTTTCTAACACTAATAAAAATCGTACATGACGTCTATAATTAAGAGGTAAGTGAATGCCACTATTTAACCGACTTCAAAAAAGAAGGAGGTTCTCAATTCGACCGTATATATGCTTTTTTTTTATGTACGTTCAGCGATTATTTCGTCGTTTATGGGCCGATTTTGATAATTCTTTTTTTGTTGTAAAGTAGATATGCGCAGTGGGGTCCCCTGATAAGGATACCAGGATCTGATGATGGCATTTCAGAGAAATCGAGGGGAACTTTCGAAAATTGTATGGACAACTAGTGTGTTTGTTCATGTTATCATAAGTACATTAAAGCGCTACCATTTCATGAAGATCTGGAGTCGATCTGATGAAGCCGAAAGACAGTCGAGGGAACTCCTCAACGATTTACTGCAGTTATCTAGTGTTTGGGCTTGATTAATTTGTAGTGACGAGAACTTTACACTTACATGTTGAATTGAGCGCCATCTGGCGAGTAGTTTTTGAGTTATCTCTACTTATCAAGATTGAAGTCGGTTATTTTTTTTGTAAAAAGCAATTATTACAAGATTTATTTCGCTTACAAAGTTTATAATAATGTACCTACGAGTATGTTCGACACACATCTAGCAGGTAGAATTAAATCTACACCCTCTTATTCAAAGGGTTTTCATAATAATTATTTGGGGTGTTTGGGGCTCCATCCATCTTGAGCCCAAGCCGTCCTCCCCTGCTCGTGGTGCACCCTGCTGAATAACGGACGAGGTCACGGCGCCCGGCCCCCCTATATAGGGGTCCCTGGACTCTGTACCCTCCAGGTCTGGCCCGTAGGTACTTTCTGCTGGTGGAAGGGTTTTACCCGACTGGTTAGCTACCACCCTCCTTCTAAAAATCAGCCGTGAAATGTTCTCACGTGTTTCGGCTGCAGTGTCGGAGAGCCAGATCCTCTTCTTCTTTCTCCCCCATTTCCAGTCCTTTCCTTCCCACTCTTCATCTATTTCCTTTCCTGAAGCAGTATGTTGTTGGTGTATCTGGGGTCCGTTTGGTGTCGTTACAAGCTGTTCTCGTGCGTCGGGCGTGATGGACAGGCACGGCGGCCAGGGAGAGCCGATGAAACGTTACCGCTGGCGCCCGTTGGTTGTTGGGGACCCGAACCCAGGAGATCCCGGTCTGGGAGGCTGTCCCGCCGCCAATGATAAAAGCCCGTCGAATAATTTCCTTGCCGGTGACGGGAGCCGGGTGTGGACGGGGACTTTGTTCGCGGGTTGGATCGGGGGTCCTTCCGTCCGCCGTGCCAGTCGCTCACTCCACCCGATTTGCAGAGAGAGTTCGCATGACACTGCTTTGACCCTGGCGACACCGATAATGTATTGCTTCCAGTTACTCTTTGTCTTCCCCGCAATCAACAAAATGAGAAAGTCGAATAAAAGAAAAAGGTTAAAACCAGCGGCATCCCCCTCCACATTTCAAATGGACTTTTGCAACATCAGGGGCTTACATTCTAACCTCAACGCCGTTCACCACCACCTTGAATCGGCGCGGCCGGCCTTACTCTTTTTGACGGAGACACAAATATCGGCTCGAGAAGAAACATCTTACCTTCTGTATCCTGGATATAGATTGGAACACAAATTCATACCACATGCTGGTGTCTGTGTGTTCTCTCGAGACGATATTTGCTGTCAACGCCTCGACTTTCTTGAAGGTAGAGACCTGTCTACTATCTGCGTACGCGTTGACCATGGTGGTCAAACGCGTGTTTACATCTGCTTGTACAGGTCTCATAGCGGCAATACCGAAATTGATCGACTCTTCGAGCACGTTCAAGGGGCGATTGATTATGTGCAGGAGCGGATTCCTCGTGCCGAAGTGGTGATCCTAGGCGACTTTAACGCCCATCATGTTGAATGGCTTGGATCACGTACAACGGATTACGCGGGGAATTCTGCCCACAGCTTTGCCTTGGCCAATGGCCTCAGTCAGTTGGTGTCCAGCCCAACTCGGATCCCTGACATTGACGGTCATTTTGCTTCCACTTTGGACCTCCTACTTACCTCCCACCCTCATGATTACGCCGTATCCGTCGAGGCACCGCTTGGCTCGTCAGATCACTGCCTAGTGCGTTCAACGACTCGATTGGCGCGATCAGTAGATCGGAGACCATGCGCGTCTCGCCGGGTTTGGCATTATAGATCGGCGGACTGGGATGGTTTGCGGGAATTTTATTCATCCTACCCTTGGAGGCGCATCTGTTTCTCTTCGGCTGATCCCGACGTTTGCGCCCTGTCCATAGCTGATGTGGTACTCCAGGGCATGGAATGTTACATTCCTAGCTCTGTGGTACCCGTTGGTGGAAAAACCCAAGCCTGGTTTGACAGAGACTGCTCCAAGGCTAATAGCCTGAAGCAATCTGCTTATCAGGATTGGCTAAAGGCGCGCAAACTAGGTTGTACAGACGCTTCTCAGCTGAGGAAGAAGTTCAATGCTGCCTCCTGGTCCACAAAAAAGCAAATCGCCAAGGCAAAGTTCAAGCACATACACAGAACAGGCAAAAGACTTCTAGGTTACCCTTGTGGCAGTCGAGCCTTTTGGTCTCTAGCCAAAGCCATCCAGGGCAATTTCTGTGAATCGTCCCTTCCACCTTTGCGCAGAGCAGACAATACCCTGGCCCACACTGCTAAGGAGAAAGCCGATATTCTAGGCACACTCTTTGCATCGAACTCGACTTTCGATGACGAGGGGAAAGCACCGCCTACCATCCCGCGGTGTGAAGAGCTGATGCCAGACGTTCGTTTTAACCAAAATGCCGTGCGTCAAGCTCTTCTCTCCCTCGACATCAGTAAGTCGAGTGGGCCGGACGGTATACCTGCTCTTGTGCTAAGAACGTGCGCTCCGGAGTTGACCCCGGTTTTAACGCGCCTATTCCAGCTTTCCTATTCTGCCGGCATCGTGCCGTCTTCCTGGAAGGTAGCTCTGGTCCACCCTATTCCCAAAAAGGGAGACAGGTCCAACCCATCCAATTACAGACCAATTGCGATAACCTCTTTGCTCTCCAAACTAATGGAGCGCATAATCAACTGCCAATTGCTCCGGTACCTAGAAGATCGCCAGCTGATTAGTGACCGTCAATACGGTTTCCGTCATGGCAGATCTGCTGGCGATCTCTTAGTGTACCTTACTCACTGCTGGGCGGAAGCAATCGAGAGCAAGGGAGAAGCATTGGCTGTGAGTTTGGATGTGGCGAAGGCCTTCGACAGGGTGTGGCATAAGGCATTATTGTCTAAGCTGCCTTCCTACGGGGTACCCGAGAAGTTGTGCAAATGGGTCGCCAGCTTTTTATCGGAGCGGAGCATCAGAGTCGTTGTTGACGGTACATGCTCGGACACCAAGCCCATAAACGCTGGCGTCCCACAAGGCTCTGTGCTGTCGCCTACACTGTTCATCATGCATATCAATGATATGCTCAACATCGAGAATATCCATTGCTATGCTGATGACAGTACAGGCGACGCCCGTTATACAGGCCGAGCAAATATGTCTCGGGTGCAGATTGAGGAGAGAAGGAATAAACTTGTGTCGGAAGTCGAGACATCTCTGGAGCGGGTCTCGGAATGGGGCAGACTAAATTTAGTCCAATTCAACCCCGAGAAGACACAAGTTTGCGCGTTAACCGCTAAAAAAACCCCATTCGTCATGGCACCACAGTTTCAGAACATTCCCCTTAACATCTCTACGAGCATTGGGATCTTAGGTGTCGACATTTCGAATGATGTTCAGTTTCGGGACCACTTGGTGGGTAAGGCTAAACTGGCTTCAAAGAAGTTAGGGGTGCTCTATAGAGCTAAGCGGTACTTCATGCCCGAGCATAGGATGTTGCTTTATAAAGCACAAGTCCGACCTCACATGGAGTACTGCTCCCACCTTTGGGCTGGGGCCCCGGCTTACCAAGTGGACCCTTTTAACCGTATCCAACGGCGAGCTGTTCGTCTTGTCGACGATCCCAAGCTTACAGACGGTTTAGATCCACTTGAACTGCGGAGAGATGTGGGCTCTCTCTGTGTCTTCTACCGTCTGTATAACGGGGAATGTTCCGAGGAACTGTTTGATTTAATACCTGCGGTTAACTTCCGCCACCGCACTTCACGGGATAAAGCCAGGTTCCACCAACACCACCTGGATACCTGGCGTTCGTCCACAGTTCGATTTTCACGTCATTTTCTACCGCGTACGTGTAAACTGTGGAACGAACTTCATCCCTCAGTGTTCCCACAGTGCTATGACATGGGGACCTTCAAGAAGCGGGTCTATCGCTTCCTTCGAGGCCGGCAACGCGTTGGTGGCGCCCCTGGTGTTGCCAATGTCCATGGGCGACGGTGATCACTTACCATCAGGTGACCCGTCTGCTCGTTTGCCTGCTTAGGCTATAAAAAAAAAAAAAAAAAAAAAAAATATATATAGCTTTAATTTCGGTTACAGTGAAATTTTACAACCAGCAATTTCGATGTTGCGCTCATGATTGGCACCAGATTAGGAAATATCACAATGGTTAACAACAGCTTTGCATTGAAAACTCACTTATAGAATTTGTTTATATGGCTTTATAGTGTTCCGTAGCCAAATGGCAAAAACGGAACCCTTATAGATTCGTCATGTCTGTCTGTCTGTCTGTCTGCCAGTATGATACAGCCACTCTCCGAAACAAAAAGAACTTTATTGTTGAAACTTGGTAATTAAAATGTATTCTGTGAACCGCTTTAAGATGCTCACACAAAAGTAGAAAAAAAAATTTGGGAGTTCCCCATACTTAGAACTGAAACTCAAATTTGTTTTTCATATACCCATACGTGTATAATACGTCTATGAATAGGTCTTCAAAATTTATATTGAGGTATCTAATATCATTTTTTTCTAAACTGAATAGTTGGCGCGACAAGCACTCCCAAAGTGGTAAAATATGTGTTTCCCACCCCCCTCGAAAATTGGTTTGAACGGGATCTAGTACGTAGTTTTTTTTAATAAGTCATAAATCGTAAACCACAATTTACATTTCATTTAATCAACTCGAATATATTTCTTTTATATTGTTACTTGCTGCTACGGGACCCTTCATGGGCAAGTCCGACTCACACTTGGCCAGTTTTTTTAACCAGTTTTTTACTTATATACAAAATCAATCAGATCTGAACAAAATCCTAAATTTTCAGTGGCATCAACGGATACAGAGCAATAATTGTATCTCTTGTTACATACATGGTACATGGTACTTTGAACTACAAATTGAAAGGGATTTGTAGTGTATTTACGTAGCGTTCATTTAAATGAAAGATGACGCAATGATTGCAGAGCATACAAATTGGATTGAGAATATTTAGGACAAATTTAGATAGTGATCGTGAGAAACCAGCAATAACTGAATATAACCTGATTTTATGCCGTATTCCAGACAAATGTATCTTATCTTGTTAATACAATATTGCACCTAATACCCCCAACGAAACATAAGGTGCCACTAATACATGTAAATATTAAGATATTTTTATATTAATTAAAAATAAAGATTAGGTATTCGCTATGTGCGAAGCGGGTGGTAGGTGTACGAAAACGATCGCAGCGCACAATGTGATAAAAAATGGAAACTATTTCGGCTGTGTGTAATACTATCGAACCCGGTTTTTATGATTATATCCATTTTACACATATACTATTCAATAAATTGCACTCAAATATTGTCAACGAGTACCATTTACTCTTTATTTTGGGTTTTAATTGCAAAAATACTAACAATGTTTACATGTCATTATTTGACAGTCGCCGAAAAAGTTGCTAAAGCTGTGCGTTGCCACCGTCGTGCACGTTCCCAATACCAGCGGATGATGAACAGTCCACCTCTTTTAAGCTTATGGAATCTCAGTAACATTAAAAACATTGACCCATAGACAGCCAGTGGGATATACCCCAGTAGGTATAGGTAATATTCACACAGTACAATTTTTTTTTCTCATATTGTAATCGATTATTAGGTACATAAACAATCTAAAATTAACATTCAAAAAATGCTAGCAGTTAAAGCGTACGTACCTACTTATATGAAAAAGAGCGCTGATGTCACTAACAGTCTTGCTCTACCCTGATCAATGGTTAGGACAGCACAGATTCTAGAGCGACTTCCCATCAAACCCCTGGTCGATATTCTAGTATCGGATAAAATATAGGTATGAATATTATTTGATTATTTGTTAATTACATACTCTGAGGACACTTGTCTTAAGATACATAATATCTTTGCGTGACCCAACGTCAACGCTAATCATAGTGCTAGATAAATAAAAACATATTTGAGATAATTAAATTAAGGAGTAAAAAAAGTTCATACGAGTTGGTAAATCGCACTTCTTTTCGTCCCCAAAAAAGGTACGCTCAAAAACAAAACGTATAGTATCTCTAATCTAATATATAAAAATGGTCTGCCTGACTGATACACTCATCATTGCCCTGCCATCGATTAGGTATGTAACGTAGGCAAGTGATAAGAGAGGATTTTTCGAAATTCCTACGGGATAGGGAATAAAATGAGTTTGTTTTTTTTTAATAAAAAATGAATTTAACTTTGTAACTATAAATGCTACATACTGGAATTTTGCATACAAGTAGCACTACGTGTTCACTCAAAACTATTTTCAGGCAGTAACTGCAACGAATACATTTATTTTACCAAAATGGTATAAGTCTACGCCAGCGAAGCTGCGGGCGAAAAGCTAGTGTAAGTACATTATATACCAATGTAGTATATTATGTGTTATTGGAATGACCAGTTGCATCAAGCAATGCCGGAAACCTAAATCAGAAAAATTATTCGAACATTATCTTAATTTGATTAAAGAATAAAAATAAACGAAATAATATTGAAACCAATAAACTCCGCGAAATCATAAAAATCATTCGTCATTATCCGCGATGAAAGTGTTATCTAAAGAATTTATCGTACAAGACACAACATCCGTTAATACACGATTGTTACACATACATTTCTGAGCAACGATATTGGTATTTGATAATAAAGTGGCTATTCAGATATCATAGAAAGCACTACGAACGGAGACACCGATAAATGCCGAATTCTTTGCATTATTACCTACAAAGATAATATTGATACGAGTTTTACGTCATACTGAGGGATTTTTGTGACACGTCACACGATAAGCAAATTGTGACAAAAATATTATGTGACTATAGAAACAGGACAAGAAATTCCACTTCAACTAGTCATTTATCAATAATTTTTTGCGTGTCATACTTAATATTTAATCTTTTTAGGCAAATTAGGTACCTATTATAAGATTTGGTTTTATGTTTTGTCTACGGATAACATGTATAGGATAGGGGTGTGAGTGGTTAAATCCTTCCTTGAGAACTGGCTTATCTCTTTTGCTCTTGGTACACCGTGCTATTCAACGGTCGCCTTCGAACTACCACACTCGAAGATATCGCATCAGGTCCCTTCTATGAATATCATTCGGTTCTGAGTTCTGATCCACATTGTTCTTTACGGGAATTAGATGTTCGTAGATTATTTTACCTGACTGGTTAAGTATATTATCCTTTTGTATTTTTCAATCGAAGATTCCTCCGTTTTTGGATGACAATAACCACTTGCAACAGCTTATCTGCTCTTTTGTAAACTATTTATTAAAAAAATGGAACTTATTACTCCCACAGTCACAGAAAACGAGCCCAGGCAAATTTATGAAAGTATATTTGTTTAACCTTTAAGTAAGTTTTGCTAGAATTCCACGGCATTTGCAGAGTAAAAACATCGTAAATATATCTTCACGGGAATAAACGGCTATAGCAGACGGGAACACTCGGTTCAAACGTGGCTAGGTAGGATAAGTTTAATTAGTCGAGCTGTTCGTGTCTTTGCGAGAAAAGGACTAATGTAAATAAGTATACCTCCGTTTACTGTGCACATTTCTAACTAATATTGATTGGTTAGTAAATGGAAAATCGGCGATTTTGTTCAAAATAAATTAGCTAGTCCATAATGCATGTTTTGAAATACTGTTGGATAAATTGAACTAGCTTTCAATACCCAATTTCAGACATGTTATATAAATAGACAAGAGTTACCGTCTGAATCTGTTGATTCTGGATATTTCCAAGACCCAAGCTGTTAACTCGGTAAATGTCTGACGCGACTCGTCTAAGTAACTTATTGTATATGGGTGCACGCTGCCCAAAAAGAATGAAGTTAAAATAAATAAGATCCTTACCTAAATTTCTGGTGCTATTCTAGGAATAACTAGTACTAGGCGTTCTAAGCAGAATCAGACCCGGGCAGATAACAAATTTTCAAATAACAAGAGAGCCTATAAGCAATAGCATCAGCGCCAATATTAATGAGCTTTTTAAAGGAGCACCAGTTTTGATATTTTGCACCGCCAAAAATATGCTAGCATAAAAACATCAATTAAAGGACACTGATTTCAACTAAAGAGAATCTGGCGTTACCCTTATCAATGGTTAAGACAGCACAGAATTATTAAAGGCGACTTCAATTCAAATCCTCGGACTATATTCTAGTATCGCATAAAATACGTAGGTTACCTATCTGATTATTTGTTAATTACTTTGAGACAATATTGTCCTAGATACACATCTTTGTGTGACCCACGTCAAAGCTAATCAATGTGAAAGATAATAATCACTATGATTATTAGTATTATTATTATGATTAATTAGTATTAGTATTTAACTAATTAATTAATTATAATTAATTAATTAATTAGTTAAATTATAATTAATTAATTGTATTGAGATACTTAATTTTAAAAAAATGTTAGGCGTTGAGTCACAACACAAATCACAATAAATTGGTTAGGTACGTCAGAAGAGAAACGGGAACATTTCATGATAAGTAAAATATGAGATAATAAGGACATAAACTGTTGTACACATTTTCACCTCATTAGTTAGTTACTACAAAACCACTTAAGCATTTACCTCACTCATGAGGTCATCTTGAGGTAACGGTAGCCTAGAGAATTACAATTCTTGTGCACATTTTATTTTATCAAATTAAAAAACTAGTTTGAAATTGGAAGTAGAAAAGATTAAACAAATTACTACTTCATTACAATCGGTATGTACCTACCTAAGAAAAGAAACTTAAGTGGAATTTTGTAAACTTCAACAATAATATTTATTACTGATAATATGTATATTTTGTACCTATATGTATATTTTTATTATATTTTAATATAATATATTGACAATCGTGCTGTTTTCAGAGCATACACCTGTTAGGGGGCGTCCATAAATTACTTTGCTTTGTGCTTTTATTTACGACTAGTTAAAGACTAGTAGGTAATCAATATTGCTGAGAGTTATAAGTGTAATAAAAATTTAAGAATAGAATAGGTACTTAAATCGTGACTAGGTATGATTTAAAAAAAAGAATATCAAATTTAATTTAGTCCATGGAGAATCATTCTTTCGAACGAATTAGAGAATGATCTTAATGAATAATGAATTACCCAAATTAACTTAAAAACTCTAATAAGCCAATGAGCTGAACATCGTCATTTGTTTTCATAACGTTCTACAAACGTTCCCTTAAACGCTTTCTAGATTCAGGAGATTACCGAGAAATCGCAGTAACGCGCTTATTGTTTAAAGCAGATAGTTATTTGTAAGAATATGCGTCGCATGAGTAAGGATAGATCCAGTATGAGTCATACTCTTTCGCTGAAACGATGAAACATATACAGCGTCACGGGGAGCCTGTCTAATCGCCATACGGAATACTATAAAAATAAATTGACGGCTGCGTCAGTTTCAAGGAATAATGGTCATGATTCCAGAATGAGAAATTATTATCCTATTCTAGCTTTGCCCGCGGTTTGGTCCGCGTGCAGGGAATTTTAAAAGATTTAAGTCCATTTTCCCGCGCTCGATGGATTTTCATAAGATCAATTATTTATTACTTATTACCGCTCGCCACGGTACTTAGTACCACTCCTACCCTACCGTGTAAGTAATAATTGTTTTAAGAACAATTGTGGTCCGGATAGGAAGGTGTGGAGCCGGTTACACTTTTTTAGAGGCGACCATCTCAGTCCTCAGGGGTAGCATCGCATCTGTGACCGAATTAGAACGAGACTCATACTAACAATAACTAACTGGACTATTACTAACATTAACTAACAGGACTAATTATCACTAACAGTCCCTGTACTCACACTTATTAACAAACTAACCAACTAATATTCTAACACCATCTACTAACTAGACTAACCATCCTAGTCCCTTTGAGTCTAGTTCTAGGTCGGTCACAGTTGTTATGGGTGGCAGCGGAAGGGTGGTGCTGCATGCTCGTTTGCTATCTTAATTCCATAAAAAAAACTTCCATCCCTTTATTATTCCAGATTAAATTCCATCACTCAATTTACCCACTTATGGGTAGATTTACCAAAAACGTCAAAACAGATGTATCACCGATACTGATGTATTGATGTTTCGTGATGAGTAAGTGTTAATTCGCTTTTATGTGTAGGTACCTACATATATAAGATTTAGAATATTTAGAATTTAGATTAGATTACTATGTTTACTTTACCTATATTTGTCGCGTATGATGAGTAACGACATTATACAGTAGCCAAGTTACATAGAATAGAATAATATAGATCCCTTTAAGTGAACGGTCTTAGATTTTATTCCCAATGGACGGGAATTTTAAATGTTAAAGACCCCCTAAAGGGGGATGAAAGTTTGTATGAAAAATCTAAACAGCGTGATCGATTTCAATGAATTTTCTCAGGAGTATAGTTGATGATGCAAGGTAAAACATAGGGTACTTATTTAAGATCAATTAAAATGTTTACCTCGCTGGGAATCGAACCCCAGACCATTGGATGATAGTCCTGCACAGTAGCCATTGCGCTATAAAAGTCGTCTGTTATTATTAGTATTAAAATTATACCTAACAAAGTGCACAAAGTGTTGATTTATTCGCATTGTAACGTAAAGAAGCGCGCTCATTGCAACCGCACCGGATTGCATTACAAAAATGACAAGTTATGAAAGAGATACAGGCTACAATGGAACATGTTTGATAGATTCCTATATTATAATGTTAGTTATGCAGACCTATACTTTATACCATACCAGCCATTATACGCCTGCATAATCCCTAGACCATCGTTTCTTAACCTCGGGTCGCGACCCAAATCTGGGTCGCGGGCGGTATTGGGATGGGTCGCGGGAATTTTGAAAAGACATTAGCGGCCTTTTTTTACAGGGCTGACTGACTGACTGACAGAGTTTCTGAAGGGCTGACGTAAAAGCAGACGAGTCACCTGATGGTAAGTAGTCATCGTCGCCTTTGGACTCGAGCAACACCAGGGGAGTCAATAGTGCAACGCCGGCCCTCAAAGAGATCTATTTATACACCTTTTTTGAAGAACCCCATGTCATAGCGCTCCGGGAATATCTCAGAAGGAAGCTCATTCCACATCTTGCACGTGAAAAAAGGACCGTAGTCGTTCGCCACGAGTCCAAGCGATGTGAATGAAACTTCAATCTTCGGCGAGTGGTGTGATGATGGAAGGGCGAAGTTGGCACCAAATCGAACAGTTCCTCGGAGCACTCACCGTTGCAAAGCCGGTAGAACACGCAGAGGCATCCCATGTCTCTCCTCAGACTTAGGTGTTCTAGCCTGCTAGTGACTCGTGGGTCGTTGACAATTCGATCCGCGCGCTTTTGTACGGCGTCAAATGGACTGGAATGGAAATGCTGGTATTGCTGGTATTGTGGCGCCCCTGCCCAGAGATGAGAGCAGTACTCCATGTGAGGCCTGACCTGTGCTTTATAAAGCATCAGTAGGTCCCTCGCAGTGAAGTACTGCTTCGCCCGGTTTAGAACACCAAGCTTTTTGGAGGCCAATTTGGCCTTAGCTTTCAGATGACTCCGATAATGCACGTCGCTCGAAATGACAACGCCCAGAATCTCAACACTTTTACCAACGGTGAGCGCGGTACCCTGGAATTGAGGCGCCATCGCCATGACAAATGGGACTTTCATAGCGGAAAACGCGCAAACTTGTGTCTTCGTGGGGTTGAACTCAACTAAATTGAGTCGAACCCATTCCGAGACTTGCTCCAGAGAGTTCTCTACTTCAGACACAACTTTTATTCTGCTTTCCTCCACTTGTGACCGAGAGGCATTTGTAGAGCCTGTATAAATAAGCATCTCCCGTGCTATCATCTGCATAGCAATGAATGCCGTTTGCACGCTCCAGCATGTCAATGATATGCAGAATGAACAGGGTAGGAGACAGCACAGATCCTTGGGGAACACCAGCGTTTATGGGTTTCAAATCTATGCAACAACCGTCGACTACGACCTTTATGTATATGTCGCTCAGACAGAAAGCTGGCTACCCAACTGCATAAATTCTCAGGGAGATCGTAATGACATCATCATCATCACCAGCCTTCTAATGTCCCCACTGCTGGGACACAAGCCTTCCTTGCTGATAGAAACACACAAGGAGAATGAGCTATAACCCACTAAGCGAGCCCAGTGCGGATTGGTGGGTGTTAATGACTGCAAATGCCACCGGGACCAACGGCTTAACGTACCTAACGGGATAAATATTAAGGATTTCGGTCACCCATCCAGCGACCAGCCTCTGCGAAAGTTACTTAGCAAACAAACTACGGACTTTTTAACCGACTTCAAAAAAGAAGGAGGTTCTCAATTCGACCGTATAATTATATGCTTTTTTTATGTTTGTTCAGCAATTTTTTCGTCGTTTACGGTCCGATTTGGATAATTCTTTTTTTGTTGTAAAGTAGATATGCGCAGTGGTGTCTTTTTAAAAGGATCACTAAGATCTGATGATGGCATCTCGGAGAAATCGAGGGCAACTTTCGAAAATTGTAGGGACGACTAGTGTGTTTGTTAATGTTTTCATAAGTACATAAAAGCGCTACAATTACATGAAGGTCTGGAGTCGATCTGATGAAGCCAAAAGACAGTCAAGGGAACTCTCAACGATTTACTGTAGTAATCTAGTGTTTGGGCTTGATTAATTTGTAGTGACGAGAACTTTACACCCACATGTTGAATTAAGCGCCATCTGGCGATTAGTTTTTGAGTTATCTCAGCTTATCGAGGTTGAAGTAGATTCTTTTTTTGTAAAAAGCAATAATACTCCTATTATATTATTATCACTGGAAAATCAATAAAATGTCAGGGTCGCGGGTTTCAAATATTTTTACATTTTGGGTCGCCAGCCAAAAAGGTTAAGAACCGCTGCCCTAGACTTTTGTTAGGGAATCTCTAGTTTTTTTGTATGATTCCTTTAATAAATCCCCCACTTCAACAATTTCACAAATCGATAACAATAATTATCGTTGTAAGTGTTTTCTATCTACGAGTATTTATGAAGATATATGTATGTAGTAAAAAACCTGGGAATTAATATGGATTAGCATCTCTCTTGGGTCCCGCAGTTTACTGAAGTTAGTAGGAAGCTTTTTGCCGCAGTAGGCTGGCTAAGAAGGCTTAAGAATGTGCTGCCCATTCCAACAAAAATTTCGCTCTCTCAATCATTTCTTCTTCCTATTCTTGACTATGCCGATGTGTGCTATCTCGACATTTCTGAGGAGCAATTAAATAAACTTGAACGCCTTCAAAATGTATGCATAAGGTTCATATTGGGACTACGAAAATATGATCACATTTCTGAATACCGCACCAAGCTCAAGTGGCTCCCAATTCGTTTTCGCCGTAATGCTCATATTCTCAGTCTCGTCTACAATGTCTTATTTGATCCAAAATATCCTCCATACCTCAAAGAAAACTTTAAATTTCACCATTTAACTCACGACTCACGACCGGTCCTCGCGCTCTTCTAAAAACGTCATCCTTAGCACTCCTACACATTGTACCTCCTTCTATCAAAATTCCTTCACAGTTACTGCCGTCCACCTCTGGAACTCCCTACCCCAATTCGTCTTGCTGGCTCCCTAAACTCCTTCAAAAAACAAGTCAAAGAACATTACCTGCAGGTTTGTTAATGTTTATCCTATCCTCAAAATCCTCTTATTGCTATCATTATAAGTTACCCTTTACTATTTACTTTCAATTCGAGACTTTTAAATTTAATTCCTTTTACATTTGTCACTTATTTCTATTCTAGCTAAAATATGTTTTATAGTACACCCCGCCCTTAATTTGTATCTTTACCTTTTGATCCTTACGCTAAGGTTGTCTGGAAGAAATCGCTCTTTAGCGATAAGACTGCCTATTGTATTACGTCTTGTTACATGTGTCTTTTATGTTTCTCTGTATGGTGTACAATAAATAGTACCTATTATTATTATATATTATTCACAGACATATTAGCGACCGTGCGATTATTTAATATTTACAAACACAAACTTTGTCTCACCAGGCATGACGGCACATAATCCAATTTGGTAGCCATCTCTTTCAACTTATATGGCCATCGAAAACGATAAACAACTCAAAACCTAACTTAGGACTAAGCTGTGGCGCCCACAACGTACATAGTAAGAAGTAACAAATTATATCAGTTAATATACTTAGTAGTGTTTTTTACTGTACAAAAATATTTGTTAATAGCCGACAAATAACAAAATTTTTACAAATAAGAAATAACCGACTTCAACATCGAGAAGCCGAGAAAATTCTACAACTACTTTCCTTATGTCGCTCAAATCAACCCATCTACTCGTAGGTGTAAAGTGCTCATCAACAAAAATTTATCAAACTCAAACACAAGGTAACTGCAGGAACTTGTTGAGGAGTTCCCTCGACTGTCTTTTATCATCAGATCGACTCCAGCTTTTCATTAAATTGTCATGTTTTAAAACATTTAAAACATTAAAAAAAATAAACAGAAACACTAGTTGGATACAATTTTCGAAAGTTCCCTCGATTTCTCTAAGGTGCAATCATAATGATCCTGGTTTTCTTAACATAAATAAACATTATAGAAAGATACACGTAAGGAGGGCGCCCTATATATTTTATCGACTATATTTACAATTAGGACCACCGAATCATTAAATATAATTATAATTAAATATAATTTTTTAACAGGATAGGTACTATCATCATCATCATCAGGATAGGTATTTTAAATCTAGAGTACTTTACAAGTATTCTGCTCATTTATATTTAAAATTTCGAAGCTGTGTTAGTATAAACCGCTAAACGATGATGCAAAGCTTTTAATTAAACGTAGTGTGTATGATGTTATATGCAAAGCTCAACGGACAGAATGGATGCCGCTTGCGTACAACTGACCTAACGGCTTTGAATTCCGCTCCTAGAGATTCTGTCGTAAGCAGAGCCGACTTAACTGTGAAATGAAAGTAAATTAACAATGTCTGTGACATTATTAATGTTCCTTTTATGGACACCAATTGTCTGGCACTTTTTTTTCTTATATTAATGTAATGATTGAAGCATGTGGCAAGAAATTATGACTACATAGCTGTGTGTTCTTGATATTTTATGCGACGGTTAAGTCGATAGAGAGTCGATAGAGAGATAGAGTCGATAGAGATAATGTTGATAGAAGTAAAACACTAACATAGATTGGGTATATACATTATTAACAGGTAAAACCCCTACGAAGTGAGGATCTACCTAATTTATATTAAGCTAATACAATTCTAATTATATATCCCTTATACATCTATCTTATCCCTATACATATATTATCTATGAGTAATAGAATTAAAACTGTAACAATACAAGATCTCTACATTAGATTTTTTGGAAATTAAAATTCAGTATAAACCAACTAGTTACCTAAAAATGAAATTCATATCTATCTAAGCAAACATTGCAAAATACTATAGGTACTACAACATACCTACTACATTACAAAGTAAAAGCAAAAATGAAAATGAGAATCCCGATCAATTAAAACATACGTAGGTGTAGGTTATAAGTTTAATCTATGTTATATTTCATTACCTATACTAGTATGAATCATACACTCAAAAGACCCGTTTAAACAACACACTGCCTACGTCATAAAAGTGTGTTAAAGTCACAGCGTGTTATCGATAACTTAACAGACTTTATAGTCCTGAAATGTTCTACCATCCATCCATAATAAGCAGTGGGTCTTTATCGGGTTAAAACCTAGAGCCTAGAGTAGGTCCATATACTCAAGGGAATATCTTGTTCACTTCCAATGACACATAATTATGTCATTAGAAAAACCTATATCGCAACGTACTTATCAAGTAAAACAAAGGATATATTTTAGGTATCTGCTTTTAAGAAATGATTAGAGCATATAATATTTGTTCTTAATATTCTCATAATTATGCTAATTTGAAAAAATATCAAAAAAAGGTTTTTTCCTTAAGTATATGACTTTAAGTCTCTGATTTTGATGTACTTTACAGCAAATCCGCACTGCAGAAATGTGGAGTAAGCTCTAGGCTCTAGTTATGGGGAGTCACATATCCTGTAATGATGCATCAAAACTTAAAAGCTTGAAGGTAAGTGTACGTAACATTGCACAGGTGCACGATCATGAAGTTATTTCTTCATTTATTTCTGAAAATAAATAATATTTAATACCATTTACTATATAATAATAAATGCTTCTGAGCACTTGTTACATGATCTGCATTTTGTTGCTTTAGGAAAATGTAATGTATAATTCCTTCACATTAATGACTTTTTGTTAGTAAAATAAAAATAATTTATTGTATTTAAAAGTGATAAATTATAATTATTAGGTAATGATGTTAGAAATTAAGCTCTACATACGTGAAATGCTCCTTTAATATTAGATGAAACAATATTTTCTTTCTAATCTATGTCCAATTATATTGACATCATTGACATGCAATACCTCCGTAATTTCCTCGTGTTTTTCTATTCTATTGCACGCCACTCAAAACTAACATAACAGCATTATTGAGACCACAGGCATTGTGCAACGATTGCCCAACGCGTGTTTGCATTAAGTCCACTAAACAGTACGTCAAATAAATTATCTATACGTTGAAGTTTCTGAAACAGTTTAATGCAAATATTTCAATCTTTCAGCAATAGAGATGCAATCTAAATTAACTGACAAAACTATTAAAGGCCATTATAAATTTAATCGGTCCGAGCTCCGAGCCTAACTTGGCCGGGCGTAGGTTTGCCAGACGTCCGGATAAAGCCGGACAGTGTTAGGTTTTTGAGTGCCTGTCCGGCCAAAATAAAGGGTGTCCGGTCTGTCCGGCTTTTGTGAGGCTTTTTAAATTTAAATAATAATTATAGTATGAACATTTTTAATAGGTCACATTTGGCAGTTCGTCAAAATTTTACAAAGTAACCTTGTGAGGGAGACACCCCATAATATTATTTAATTGTCCCTATGAGATACTGTTAAACTTTTGACACTTAAAAGTAGAGAACTGACGTCGTTACAAAATTACGTCAGTGAACTCTTTTTCTTTTTTAACCGACTTCAAAAAAGAAGGAGGTTCTCAATTCGACCGTATATATGCTTATTTTATGTACGTTCAGCGATTATTTCGTCATTTATGGGCCGATTTTGATAATTCTTTTTTTGTTGTAAAGTAGATATGCGCAGTGGGGTTCCCTGATAAGGACACCAGGATCTGATGATGGCATCTCAGAGAAATCGAGGGGAACTTTCGAAAATTGTATGGACAACTAGTGTGTTTGTTCATGTTATCATAAGTACATTAAAGCGCTACCATCTCATCAAAATCTGGAGTCGATCTGATGAAGCCGAAAGACAGTCGAGGGAACTCCTCAACGATTTACTGCAGTTATCTAGTGTTTGGGCTTGATTAATTTGTAGTGACGAGAACTTTACACTTACATGTTGAATTGAGCGCCATCTGGCGAGTAGTTTTGAGTTACCTCTACTTATCAAGATTGAAGTTGGTTATTTTTTTTTGTAAAAAGCAATTATAAACATTAGGGATGATACCAAAAGAAATAGATCACCAGCAACCAAGGTGATATTTTAATGATTTATAGTATAACAACATTGACATTGTTGTAATAGGTTAATAATAGGTAATGGGTGTCCGGATTTTTTTGCTCAAATGTCCGGCCAAACTGGCTGGTCTGTCCGGCTTTTAGATTTGGGGAGATCTGGCAACCCTAGCCGAGCGACTGGTGCCAGCCTGTCACATTTATGTAGCCATTGCCACATTTCTGATAGGCAATCATTACATATTTAACTTATAATGTTTACAGGTACGTTATACTTTACGCTTGAACTATATTTATTGACTTTTATTTTTTTGAAAGTGTGGTCTAGATATTGGCTTTAATTTAACTTATTAATTCAGTATAGGACTCATAACTCAAAGGTCTAAAATCTATCTAGATCACTAAAATCTGAGTGTTGGTCTAAAGCAGAACAATAAAATGTTCACTCGGGATGTGGGATGAAGGATGTAGCTTCTTAAATCCTTGTAACCTAGGTTAATAATGGCAGATTCAAAATTTTAAAAATCTGTAGAACACCACGCTTGATTTTCAAAATATTCCATTTAAAAATCATCTATTGGTAAATAAAAAATTAAAATCGAAAATGTAGAAATTATTTCCATAAGTCATTTGAGAACTCATTCTTTAATTTTCTGGAACAGTGATGAAATACATTGAATTCGGTTACTTTCGGATACGCTCAATTTCCTTTGATAAATGAATAATAAATGATAAATGCGGTATTTGAAGTGATCCGTATGATACGTCAGATAAAACATGTTATAATAACATCAATTACAGCATTCTGAAGTTCAAGAATGTAATCTTATTTTATATGTGTTGATTTGCTACTGCTAAGGGGATTTGAATTCATTTTGTCATGCTTCGTACTAATCGCACTCTCACACAATACATGTTGTGATAGCTTTATGTGTGTAAATAAACGTTATTAAGTTTTAAAATGAAAGTAAATTGTATTGTATTATGTTTTCCATGACACCATGCCGGCATTTTAAGGTTTTATTACTAAAACATTATGTCAATAAATTCTTGGTAGGTATTAATGTTGTAGTAATAGGGAGGACCCAAAGATGGACAAAATATACCTACCCGCACAGTTTGAACTAACTTTTCCCGAATATTTCCATGCCTTCAGACGCAATGGTGAACTGTAATGTTTTTTTCCCATATCTGTGAGTTCCCCTACAGTTGTAAAATGTAACCCTTCGGGTGGATACGACTAGATGGAACCAACAACCCTAGAGGTTACGGTTCAGTCCATACTTATTAGGTTCTAAGTTCTAACCAATAGATTTTATTGCCTAATTATGTAACTCTTAAAGACAACAACAACAACAACAACGGCATACTCATTATCTATCACTATAGCAATAACTAGCTGCCCCGGCAGACGTCGTCCTGCGACATAAACCTATTATTAAGTAGACTCCCTTGCTTCGCTTGTTCATAAATATACGTGGTGTTCTGTAAAGGTTGTATTAGAATTTATATCTGTAACGTCAGACTGCACTCTGTTACTTTTGCAGATGTATCTAAAAATAACAGAAACTATGTAAAGAATTCAATTCCAATGTCCAAATGAGAAATTCCACAGGTGCTTAACACAGTCTTTAATCTATGCAATAAAATTTTAGACTTTAATCTGGATTACGATTCGGAATCTTATCTACGCGTCATAAATATACCTAATTAAGCATAAAAATATAAATATTAATCTTAATTAATTATAAAACATTTTGGCAACGGGATTAGATATCTAGTAACATCATACTTTATGCAAATAATCTGTACCTAATCCTTATATCTTTCTTTTGTTTATTTATTTACACTTTGTTGTAAAGCGAAAAGCTTAGGCGGATTACGCTCATGAGCCTATTATTGATAGGTACATTTACTAAAAGTAAGTACATAGAGGAGTTACATATGGCAATATTCTCAATAACATTCGACAAACAGGCAATAACTAGGTATATTGTCGTAAGTCTAGTAGATGTACCTATATAATAGTAAAGTTACCACATCATTAACTGGTTTACGTCTGCGCTGGAATACATACCTCAAGTGTAATAGTTTATGGGCATATTATATATTTTATGTGCCCGATAACTTATTGCATTGCTTATCTGTTAAATATATCTATATTCCAAACAACTAATTGCATTGGGAAAATGAATAGATACACATAATATTTTACACCGTGCATGTAGCTAATGATGTGTGTAAATAAACATTATTGAGTTTAAAAATATTCAATAAATGATAACAATAAATATTAGTGTTGATGTAACACTACCTGATATTCATTAAAAGGAAACCGTCGAATGTTACGCACTATAAATAATTAATCACTACGATTATCAAAAATCTTTGACAAGTTTTAATTGACCCGTGGTAACGTTTACTGGGAGGTTACATCAATTCAAGTATTGACGTACTCATAAATACCAACGTGTGCGAGCAACTTCAACTTGTTTGGTTCATATATGCAAGTGACTTTCTAATAAAAACTACGAGCAGGTGCACAGTGATAATATAAAATTGAAATGATCATCAAATTAATGTCAGCTGCATAAACGAGTTTAATATTTTAAATAATTAATAGAAAATAGAACCTTACCTTAATAACAAACAGCTCGTATTTTCTCTTCACTGTTAATTTTTTTTAAATATAAAATCACTCCCGTTTCACTGAACGTTAAGTTAAGCCCTAAGTTAATCGAAAAATAGCACCTTTGAAAACGTAAACAAAGCAAGCGAGTTGAACGTTGACGCGTGAAAAGTTTTCGAGAACTCATTTATTTTTTAACGTCAATTTAATTGGGGGATTTTGTACGAGCGGTCGTATGGGGGGGGAGCGCCGGCGAGTGCGTGGTGTTGAGTGCCAGGCAGGCTGGCGGCGGCGAGGCAGCGCGTGCACTGAGTGGTGAGCTGAGCCGTGGCCGGTGGCTCGTCGCTGCCGGCCGCCGCGCGACTCTGCCCCGCGCGTGCGCCGGACCAGTTCCTAACCAACGGCCAGCCTCCCGCGCGCTCACCACCACAGATAATACTCACCACGCGACCACGCCGCCTCCGCAACCTGCCACACCAGCGCCGCACTGCCCTCGATGCACCGACCGACAACCGGCAGTACCCACACCGCAGACCACACACTACTCCACTATTTTCATTATCGACCACACTTTTGACACTCGTAAATAAGTGTACATTCACAGATAAAAGCGGACTGCTTTATTATGCTGATATCGAGAGCTGTGATATTCCGCAATTCCGCATTGTATGTTGATAACTTTCGTTAGAGCAGGAATGCACTAGAAGCGGCTTTAACCGAAAGCTAAATGTTTCCTACCCAAAAGAGTACCTTGATATAGACCTGGGCACGTGTCTAAATTAATCGGATTTCGGAGCTATTCTGCAAATTAGTACAAATTTGTATGGATTTACGATGCGATTACGATTTACGGTAGATGATAACAAGCAAACCGCATCACTCTTGCAATTCTCTACATGAAAACCTTAACTGACCCAGAAGTAATTAAAATTCAGACAAGTAAAATAAACTATTTTCCTATTATACAAACGAACAAACGGCACTTCATACAAAACCCATTCGAAATTTCTCTTAACGAGAGTCTTAGACAAGACACAAACACACACACACGCGTAAACTAGAATATAAAAGAAAAGGAAATTTAAAACAATCGATAAAACTTTTTTTTTAGTTTTAGGCTCGCTAGTAATCGAACCCAATACTCTTCGAACAGCAGTCTAGCCTGATGCAGGTCGTAATAATAAAGAGAAATAATGTAGAAAGGCAAAGGGCCAAAACAAATATTCCAAAACTGAGTAGGTATCAAATCTGATTGCTTAGTCTAGGCGACTTCACTAACTTGATGACGAAGATACATTTAGACATTGGGTTTGACATGGTTACACATTGGGTTCTTCAAGAAAGGTGTAAAAGTAGTAAGTAGGTAGTGCGTTGGCGACACCCCTGGGGTTACTTGTGTCCATAGGCATAGGCGACAGGTTTGTCGCCTATGGACACAAGTAAAAGTGACTCGTGAAAGATGGTTATCTTTCACGAGTCGTCGTACGTGGTGAATCGTCTGTCATTACGTCAAATAAAAAAATTAAAATAAAAGAAGTAAAAATTTAAGTTTTTTAAGTATACCAACGTTTTTCACAAACATACTCATAAAAATTACTTCCACATCGTTATAATTATGTATAGTTTCCGCGAACCAAATCGCTTCTACCCGATTCGACCCGTAGACCCGATGCACCTTGACAATCAACTGTGACATGATTTTTGGTAGACCAGTTTTATTTATACTTATTGAAAAATCTTTATGATATACGAGGGATTTATGGATTTTTTACCCGATAACCGCTTCTGAACTCTTTGCTGATTGAGAAGTTCTGGTAAACAAACTAGTATTCTCAGTAGCTTACCTATCTCAGGAATCACGGTTAAACTCATGGCGATAATTTGATACCTTTAGGGTTATTGTTTGAACTGGATTACTAACGTTAATATCTAAAAGACACAATTTCCACTCGTCATCAGAGCACGACATCCCGCAAGAACTTTTACATCTCTGACAAGAACCAATTAATCAAAATTACATATTAAATAACACATTAGATATTGCATGGGATGGTATGACTAACGTTTATACTATAGAGTTAGGCCAGGGCGCCTGAGAGAACGATCTCCTAAGGACATTCTGATGAAACATTACTTAGCTTGATTCCTTGCATCAATTGCCACGGAGATTTGTACAAATCGTTTTATAATTAGATATATTTACTTAAAACTACTTTGATTTTAACAATTTTTACTTTGAATTTACTGTGCTGTGTGTGTCTACTTTTACTAATGCACCAAAAAAATCATCTATGCTATCTTAAACTTTGGTACTTATGTACTTATTATGTATTTAAATCAGTGCATTTTATACCTAGGTATAAATATTTACAAAAGAATAATTGCTTTTTACAAAAAAATAACCGACTTCAACCTTGATAAGTAGAGATAACTCAAAAATTACTCGTCAGATGGCGCTCAATTCAATATGTATGTGTAAAGTTCTCGTCACTACAAATTAATCAAGCCCAAACACTAGATAACTGCAGTAAATCGTTGAGGAGTTCCCACGACTGTCTTTCGGCTTCATCAGATCGACTCCAGACCTTCTTGAAATGGTAGCGCTTTAATGTATTTATGATAACATGAACAAACACACTAGTCTTCCATACAATTTTCGAAAGTTGCCCTCGATTTCTCCGAGATGTCATCATCAGATCCTGATGATCCTTTCAAAAGGACCCCACTGCGCATATTTACTTTACAACAAAAAAATAATTATCAAAAACGGCCCACAAACGACGAAAAAATCGCTGAACAAACATAAAAAAAAGCATATATACGGTCGAATTGAGAACCTCCTTCTTTTTTGAAGTCGGTTAAAAACGTTTAACATTTCTATTAATCTACAACATTTCATGTATCTTCCGATATGGTTTCTTTTCTTCCTTGTTTAGATTCAATTAATACACAATTTTAAACCCACTAACGAATATTATAATTATTAATAGCATCATGAAACGTTCCCAAGATTTGTCTTAAGAAAGAATCGTATTCATAGAATTACACGGGATTGAAGTTTGTTATTGATGTGTTCAGTTTAACAGATATATAATTAAATTTTCAATTCGCTTATCTCTGGAAAAACTCTGGTTAGTGTAAATATTTCACATATGTATATTATTTCAACGAAGAGAAGGTCAAAAACTTTATTGAGCTGACTCACTCGACGTAAGAAAACTAACGCGGAAATAGTTACTGACTATTTATTGCAAGGGCTACAAGTATACTGAGACATAGAAGTAAATCGTCATTATTTCCAGCTTTTAAAAAAATAGTGTTCGTCTGAGGTGTTCGTATTTCGTATGTATTAATACGTGAAGAGAAAACTTTATAACGCTTTTTCAAAATAATACGTAACATTTTATACTTATAATTAAAGTGCAACACAGCAAGACAACTTAACCCTCTGGGACTGACTTGGTACAAATCTACTGACATGGTGATAATATCTTATGATAGAAAAGACAGAGTATCTAATGGTACGAATAACGAATATCATGAAAAAGTTTTTAATTAACAAGTGTACTTGTGAAAGTAAAACATGAGATAAAAATAAGTAAGCAACTTATCGTGTTGAAAATTACATGACTTTTCTGGAAGCAAAGGTTGATTTGGTCTCAGGATTTGGTCACTATGGATAAAATGTTAAAGCGATCAGTAAAAGTTTAAAATGTAAAGTAAGTTCCTAATATCTAGATTGCTTACTGATCTATTAAACATGAAATATGGTATAAATTAAATAGATAATAAATAAATGGGCATGTCGTATTTACAGTACAAATGACTACGAAACTAGATAATCACAAATACGTAGAAATTCAAATGCAAAGTAGTCAATACACAAAGACGGAATAGATAAAGACGTTGATATGAGCATAAGGACGAATATGTTCATAATCCATTTACGCTCAATCTGACATTTCGATATGTATCTCAATAGGCCTGTCGATAAAATTAATAGTTAACTGACGCAAACTGACCAGAAAACCCTGGAAGTAACTGACAAGATATTGTAGCCGATTGCATATATCTGATACCTATTTCTTTGAGATTCTAGCCTGTCTACGCAAGATTCGCGATCGAACCTTGCAAACTGCAATTTCGCAATTCACACTCCGCCTTGTATCATTATACCATTATCGATCGGCGCCGTTAACTATACTAAAGTGATAATAGCACCTTAATAGTCAATACCTACTACGTTGTTGTATAAGACGATCGAATATACCGATTACCATAGATCAATAAGTAAATATTAACAATTGGTATAGAAGACACAAAAATAGTTCTGGGGTGTAATGGGGTACACGCCTTGACCCCAAGCTGAACTCTACTCTCCTCTAGTGGGCAACATGCTGAACACATACACGAAACTATACGGCAGGTCCTATTTGAAGGTCTGACCTATCTACCTACTACCCAATGAGGGTAAAGGCGTATGAATTCGCCGCTAGATGCGCTAGTGTAGAGTGAGGTCTGGCTGTCAGTGCCACAAACTTATCTGACCCAGTAAGAAGGGCGCTACTGTCTTTGTCTTTGTCTGACAACAGTATAATATTTGCATTAGTTCCAATTTTGGCCGCCGGGTCAGATAAGTTTGTGACACTGTCACTTCTCACTTGTCTGAATATCACCTAGCACTGTTTATGTATGGGTGGGCTTTGACAGCAGGACCTCACTCGCCGGCGACGCCAACTGGTGAGTACAAAAACGGCGACCCTCATTAATCCTAATGTTATAGTTCCGTGTTTTTTTTACACGCCGGCTTAACCACTGATCTTCTTCCAAAATCAACTCCAAATTAAGACGGGTAGCAGTTTCAATTTTTTAAGAATTTTGGTATCATTCTGGAATCGCGCACATCTGTGATTTCCATGATGTCTAATATTGTCCATGATGTAACCTATAGAGTAACCTATAGAGGTATTATTATATTATTTTTATTTATTTAATAGGCCACTTACATACATACTGTACACAGTTACATTGTATTAAGTACTCGTATAATATAGAATCAAAATTGTCACATTCTGGGCGCCAGTACAATTATAAGTGACGACAGCATAATTATAGAGCATGTAATGCAAAGAGGCACTGCAGACAATGCTTTGTAACCGTGCTGGGCTGATGATGCAGGACGAAGGTGGGTAACGGAACCCTAGAATACCACTGTTAATACAAGCAAGCTCATGAGATTCATCTGGACATAGCAGAAGGAAGTCTTGCTGTCTTGCATCAGTTTTGTATTAATTTTAATTAAGTGCATGTACCTACCATAAAAAGGTACTTAAAATTACGTTCTTTTTAAGATTCGGATAATTATAGCAGTCAATTTATACTTAACGACAGTATCATGATGATTTATCATCATTATCATCATCTCAACCCACCTTGGCCCACTATTGATCACGGGTCTCTTCTGCGGATGACCTTCATAGTAACCTTACTATGATTTATATGTACTAACATAAAAGAAAAGTGTAGAAGTTTTCCTAAAGGCATCGTTTGCTTAATGAATCAGGTCTATTGAGATGATTCAGTAGTTAGATCAGTCAGTGGTAGCAAAAGAAAAACACACCGCAAGATATTTCAGGAGTCAGTAGATACTTTCATGGTACGGTTACATGTCAAGTTTTTTCTTCAGTTTCCTGTTATTGGAGTTATTTATTTGTTTTATCTTCCTGTTATTCTTCACTTTACTCCGAATGATATGAAATCAATTGTTATTACATCAGTTCATGGGGTTCGTAAACTTTTCTCCATGTCAATATTTTCAGATGTAGGTAAATATACCTTTTTTTTTGTTTTTTTTTTTGTTGACGAGGGGGAAACCTTCAAAAGGTGTCACAGGATTATGTGGGATTTTTACCCACTAAAACTCCCCCGGTGGCCTTCGTCAGCGCTTGTGAAGAACTCCGGGATCTCCGAAAGGAACACAACCGGAGTCCTCCAAGCGCGGCGCCCTTGTTTTCGGGCTCTTCCCGCGAGGGACTAAAGGCCCCATCGCTTGCGCCTTACAACGGTATGCGGCCACACATACCGTCGTCCTTCCCGGGGTTGCTGATGGACGGTTCGAGCTCCCACTCTGGCCGCCCACAACCCCGAAAGGTAAATATACCTACTACAATATTAATAACGAGTAATGTGCTTAATTGCCAACCAGTACAATAATTGAAAGACAAAAAGTCTAATAAATCTAGTTGTTTTGTTACTTTCATAGTGAAGCGAATTACTCATCCATTCTGGTTCCAAGTCCAAAAAGAGCAACATATTTTGGCATCTAACAAGTTTATTTACTACACGGAATAGAAGAAAACCGGAACTTCAATGAATGAAAATGATTTAACAAAGAGATTTTCTACAATTGGTTACGTAATATAAAGTTAACTGAGTTTGCCAAATAGAACAGCGCCATTTGGCAACCGTAGACTGTAACTTTAAATTTTGTTGCCTCTATTCAGTAACACTAAACTTTATTTGTTTTGGGATTTGAGAAATAAAACGAAAACTGCACAGTTTCGGGTGTCAGAAATAAAGATATATTGACAGTTTATTTTTAGCTTTAAGATAAATTGCGCTAAAATTTAAAAACTGTGAAAACCGGAGAAATAAACACTTTGTTGTGCATTGAAGCAATTCTAAAGATGACAATAACTATTTTGCCAGTCGAATGACAAAAATAAAGGAGATGCTATGAACTTCAAAATCCCGATGGACATAAATTTAATAAAATGCTATCATCAAGAAAGTCTCCTCTCGGGTTTCTTTTTAGAAAATGTTAGTGTTTGGATTTCAAAAAACTACATTCATCCACACACAATCCATCCACATCTAAAAGTTTGTTACCATATCGTTAAAGTTACTTTGCAATTGTCCTTGTATTTAATTTAGTACTTATTTAAATTTTTTTCAAATACAAATGAAATAATTATGACAACGATTTAAATTTTGGCTATAATATTAAATCCATTTTCGTTTTTCGCGATCGGAGCTATGTAACTTTTTGTAATTAAAAAATAAACCGCAAATAAAAACATTGCTAACTGCGCCACATTATCTCATAATTACACACGCGTTACGTAAAGTTAAACATATAATATTCTAAAAATCACGCTGTTAATGTCTCAAGTATAGGTAAACGAGTACAATTATGTGGCAAATAGTTGTTTATTCGCAGGTATCTCAACAAGCTATGTAATTTCCCGTGTTCAATCTAATGTGAACGGCGAGACACGGCGCCAGGCCCGGCGGCTTCATATAAAGGACGTTTATGCTAATACGTCATAGACACAGATAAGTTATAACTAGTACCTTAACTCCAAATAGGACATTCGGATTAATACTATGACGCACTAAGTGCACATTCACTGGAACTATGCCCTTATCGAGTTTCAGGCTGAGTGATGAGTAAGCTTACGTCCAGATTGGTGAGAGTGAGTGAGTGAACAAAATATTCTACAGCACGATTTTTCTTAGTTATTGAAATGCTAATTTCACAGTTCATACTTGTCATACTATTGGCCTCCGGTATATATCCTAACATAGCAGATAACTTGAAGGACACGAACTTAGGGGTTTTGTTGAGTTTTCTGTGACTCCTCTGCGATAGGTGACTTCAGCGCTACGCTATGGGCAGGTAAGACTAACTTATTGGAATTTTTTATTTTTATTTAATTGTTTAATTTTTAATTGAACATCTCTAGAATCATTACGATTTGAATTTCGTTGAAATGAAAATATGTGCGAGGCAAAGAGTCAATTAAAATGATGTCAATGATAAAATGAGATAAAATACATTACCCAGTAGGTAGGTTAACTTTGTTAATTGTTCCATAGGACCACTACAGAATTTTTACCTAGATTATCGATTTTATAATTATGTTAAGAGTGCCTAATCATCTAGACATTGTCAGAACAAATTTAATATAGTGTAGCTTTTAAATATTCATACTTAATTGACCGGAAAGTGAAAAGATAAAATACGGAGTAAAACTTACCTAAATAAAATTGTGATAATCTTTCGAACTTTTGAATACTGACTATAAACAAATATTTGAGTAGGTTTTGCCTAACTGTTTACTATAAATACATTTAACCTATTTGAGATTCAGGATAAATATCTGAATATTCTTTGGTCTGTCAGCCAGATACAAGTTAACACGACATTTCTCGACATATTTACAAGTTATAAATTATTAAATAAGCTCTAATTGCTATCGGATCTATCAATCAGAACGTGATTGAGTCAAATCAATAAATCAAAAGACAATAGCTTCAGACATTGTTACTTGATTATTCTAATACTCACTACTTTAATGTTTACAACAATGTAACGTAAGTACTTACATCCAACAGTAAAAAGTTTAAAAACAAAAATCATAATTTGCAAAATTCATGCTTTAAAAAGTAGGAACATCTTTATGTGTAAACATTAGGTTTTTGATTTATGGGTTAATGTGCTCTAGAACTGTGGTCGTCAAACTGCGTCCAGCAGCAGGTATCTTTGAGGCGACAGAGCGAATGGAGGGTGAAATGTGTGCAAAACGGTATTTCACGCGGTGATCATAGGTACAGTAGCGGCCCTGATGGTGTCCAAATAGTTATTATAGGCTGTCCTTCTGCAGCTTTTGGCCAGAAGTGTGCCCTTGTGCGGCCACGGCTAGAGCGATGGCCAGAAAAGTGTGCCCTTATGCGGCCCTTGGCCAAAACGATGTGACAGCTGCTACTCTAGAAGGTACGGCAGCTTCTAGCGCCGCACCGGGAGATGCCATATATAACCATCCATACGTCAAACATCATACCAGACTTTATCACTAGTTATCTAGTGGTCGATTAAAACGCCACTATCGACTTTGGTTTGATGAATCGATGTCGTGTACGATAACGACGACATGTCGGTACCTAACGTAGAATTTCTTCAGAAAAATCAGTAGCTTGAAAAACTAAAAACACTTGTATAAAACGCAGTGTAGTACAAATACAAATGCATGGCAATAAATGTAGTCATTGTGCCGTCAACCGTTAAAGAGTTGGCTTGTCTGGAGCCAATTCTGAGCGTTCTATTTGGCAATGTTTATCATAACATTGCCTTGTCATCGGCCTTTAACCCCTGTGCAAATTTTCAAGTCAGACTGGTGAAAATGAGGCTGAAAGTTTCCGTTGCATACATCAAGGTAATGATTTAAAACATAGTCATATACATTTTTACATTCTGAAATTATGCCAATAAAACACATTAAAGCGTTAAAGCCTTCTTTTCACACCCTATTAAAGGTTACAAACACCATGAACAGACAATTATTGGGATGATTTATTTGTGTGTTGTTGAATAATACAAAGCTTTGATATTCAAGAAAATTATATACATACAATGTTTGGTTCGTTGTTGCATCGTCTGAGCCATTAATCATTGATCATACAAGTGAAAATGACACAGAGACGTGATTTAGATGGTTAACCCCAAATCGTTGGGAAATCTGCATACCTGAGACTTCTTTGTTTACACATTTGCGTTACTTATTTTTCTTAACAAACTTCAAAAAGGAGGAGGTTCTCCATTCTACAGAATTTTTTGAGTCATTACTTTGTACTGAGTGAAGCGATTTTGATAATTCTTTGTTTTATTCTTTGTTTTATTTATTTGACATCTTTTGAGTAGCCAGCTTTTAAATGATTTCCACTTTCTGATGTTAAGATAATTTTTTTGCAAAAGGATAGTTAAGTAGGTAGGTATATGAAAAAAACTTTTCTACAGAATTATAATTACAGAATATTTTTTTTATTTGTGTGAATGTGAATGTACTTTAATAAGTAAATTAACATCATCTACTAAATGCACTAATCGTCCTAGTTACTAAATTGTATGTTATGGGATTATTACACCTTCCTAAAAGTCATCTAAATCAGGAGGCTACTACGAAATCCGAACTACGAACAACCGTATTCGAAACATAGATGTAGCATACACTGATATTCTAAACTATCTAAACTAATATTATAAAGAGGTAATATTTTTTTGTTTGTTTGTTTGTTTGTATGTATTGAATAGGCTCAATAACTACTGGACCGATTTCAAAAATTCTTTCACCATTATGAATGTACATCTTTCCGAAGTAACATAGGCTATATTTTATTTTGAAAAAAATTAGGGATCCTTGCGAAAACTTCAATAACATAAACCACCGTCGATAAAAATCACTATTGAAATACCTTAAATCGCGTGCGCTGCAATGACTATTGATGATGGAGCAAAATAATGTAGGTACTACGATTTTGTAGACCACATTATTATCTACAGAAAAGTCCGCGGTAGGGTATATCTAAGTATTAGGTATAGTTGCGCCAATATAAAGACTTTTATAGTTTAACAAACTATTTAAATCGGCAACGAAAATAAGATGTCGATATTCATACCATGGTATTTATACTTATCTAAATAACTTACTTTTTATTTATCAGTAGTTCAATACCTTTACATTGCTGTTTAAATTATTTTAATCGGACACTCCATTCAAAAGATATAGCGAGTTTAAAAATTTGGGTAAATTTGCTTAAAAATAACTAAGCGCTTCGCCGCATCGCGTCGCGATGTTGATTGAGCGTAGTAGCTTATATTCCAGTATAACATGTAGGCTACTTTTTATCCCGAGATTCTTACGGGAGCGGGACCTATGCGGCTGTTTACTACGGGTCCCGAAGCGACGCGAGGGCGGTTCTCTAGTTATATATATAATAAATCTATGATTCGAAACGTCATACGTCAGTCGTTTCGGAAGTCGGAACATTTCCTACTATGAAAATTGTATTGTATGAAACTGACGTGTGTACGTACTTCGTACGTTGTTGGTACTTAGTTCGGATTTCGGAGTAGCCCTCCTGATTTAGGTGACTAAATTAAGGGTGGTGTAATAAGCCTATTAGTCACAGTTGTTTTGGACGGCAGCAGAAGCTGCAGAAGGGTGGTGCCGCATGTTCGTTTGCTACCTTAATTCCGAAAAAAAGTATAGGTATCTTTATGAATAAAAAAAATATCCAAACAAACACTAGTTTTTTATTTATTAGAAAATGTAATTAGTATTGGTAACTTCAGCTACTGATCATACAATGCATAATAATATTATTTTAATTGAACGGGTAATATCACTATTTAATTTTAATAGGTAAACACCGGGTTGCATTTTTTAGTTATTATTTTTCACTATAGATAGTGAAAGTGATTTTGTAGTTTTTAAGTCGCTTTCATTTTTTGCATTTGTAATTGTGTAATCAACAGGATTTTATTATGAAAAGGTTTCCCTTCTTGACTAGTCCAATCGATCTTTTTTTCAGTATATATGTTGGTACCTACTTAAGACCATTGAACACACGAACGTGTTTTGTTTATGGATTACTTAAACGCAATAGTAAATATGAGAATATCTACATGACATTTTCAATTGCCTGCCCATCGCTAAGAGGTATGCAGTTCCAAACAGCAGTAATACACGGCGAGCTTACTAAATGGTGGGTGTATCCATTTAGATCGCGGCGTACATACAAAATACCTAATAAATTGTAAGTATGAGCGACAAAAGCCCGCCATGGTTACGGCTACCACAGACATCCCGACGTGACGACGGCTCTATTTGCATATTGTACAAATATAGCTCGACACAGAGATCTCGTTAGATCCCTCTTCAGGATTATAACTCACATGTGCAGTAATACGTCGTTAGCGTCTTTTATCAAGCAAATGAGGGCGTGACCCCTTACCCCTTAACCGGAAAAGTCTATCTCGCAACGAAATTGTTCTGTCTCGTCGCAGATGGTTAATCTTGTACTTCGCAGAAGTTTTGTATGTGTATGTGTAATCTCTTTCGCGACGTCAACTAGTTAACTATCGACCTCAGTAGCCTCACGTCGGTTATATCTAGTGAAAGCAACAAGTCTTTAATAATAATAACCCTTAACATTTTTGCATTCGTGTAATGGAAAAAACATGTTACGTTTTTCATATTTACGAGTTAAAATATATTTTTGCTTACTTAAATTGTCTTAAAAACGCTTGAAATCAAAGTGTGCGAGCTCTAAATTAGAATGTTTGTTGTGGAAAATTATATTTAGGGTAAATAAATCAACATTGAGGTTATCACCATTGCAGACCAAAAGATACGGAGCCGATTCGTGGACCTGACCCTATTTGTTAGTTCACAGTCCAAAATAACATGCCGACGAGAATATAATAATATCCTAATTAATATAATCTTAGTCTATGTACCTAACTGGTTGCATGTTCTATCGGTGAACCCTGGGAGATGATGAGAAGATTTTGTAAAAGCAAAGCATGTTTTACAAAGAATGGCTACAACCCATTGATGGCCCACGGGACTCTCCTTATTATTGAGGAGGCCTAGAGCATATTCCACCACGCTGCTTCAATGCGGATTTGCGAAGAATAATGATTGAAAAATAAGAATGGCAGAAATATAAAAATAATGATAGTGCTCTATATCCTTAGACTTAAGTTCACATAAACCTACTATTTATACTATCGTCAAGTCTTATCTAAAATCTTTCAAGACCTTGACTTTGCTTTAAAGTTAACTCGTTATGTTGATTAGAAATCGTACTCTGATGTATTACCGACATATCTTTAAACTGACAGTTTATAAGGTTTTCAGGTTTTCGTTTTAAGTACGTATCATAATATTATGTCACATAATTATTCATTAAATCACTATTCCGAAATTATTTAAAATAAGATATTAATATATTCTCCGACAGATGGAAGTCGTCGCTAAAAGTATATTAACTATGGTCAGTACCTCTATTATGAGTTTTTAATACTATACACGCTAGCGACTATCGTTTAGAATTTGTATGAGAATTTTAGTTCTGTATAGTAACCGCTAGAGGCGCTGTACGGATTCTCATACAAATTCTAAACGATAGTCGCTAGCGTGTATAGTAAACTATAGTATTAAAAACTCATAATAGAGGCACTGAACAGGCATAAATAACTTTTGTAGAATTTGAATGGAAAAAAAACGCTCACCAAACACAAAAAAATATATACTTTTCGGGTGTTAAGTCAAAATAATCAGCTGTAGACCTTCAGGGTGCCTTTCCACCAGAGATGTGCTATGCTACGTTGCTAAGGATGCGTTTGACATCCACCAATCACATACATACATTGGCCCTCTTAGCAACCGTCTTACGAATGAATATGATTGGTGGATGGCAAACGCATCCTTAGCAACGTAGCATAGCACATCTCTGGTGGAAAATCAGCGTAAAGCATAAAATTTTGTGAAACGGCGTTTGATACAGGCTTTATTTTCTTGGTAGTCTAATATATCGGATTGACTTTCGTGTGAAAATAAAACGTACAGGTAAGCAAATGTGTGAAAAAATATGTTTCAAGTATGCCTTGAAAATAAAACTTACCCTATTATAAACTTTAACCTATTCTACTTAGCCATGACCAACCGCATCATTTGTGGCTTTCTTCTTTTTACATACTTACAGGTTATTAATTCTTACACAATTATTAATTAACATTTTATAATATGACGTGGTAAAATTAATTCAAATATTGTTATTTATAGTCAAGTCATGCGTTATTCAAAGCAATTATATCCAAAAATGGTACATTACAAGAACTTACTACGATACAGTTATTCATCACCATATCAAAGTCCTTTATGGTAAATGTCAAGTCACTGAACTTATTTATAACATAGAATAATGTTGTAAATGAGATCGTGAGTAAATATTATTTATTTCCATTAGATATATTATTATTGTCTATAAAGAATCCTTATCGGCATAAAGTAGGTGCAATTCCTTTAATTTGGGACCATCTCAAATAAAATTCGAATCTAGCAGGCATTACGAGAAATCGTGAGGTATCCTTACCTAATTCTTCTACATGATATTCTCAACTGGGGTTTAAATCTTCCAATTCTCAAAACATTTGGTCAGCATGGTAGAGTTAAATCATCTATTCTCCATTTATAATTTACAGATTAGAACCCAGCAAGACAGTTCTATCTCCACCAATCCGCATTGGAGCAGCGTGGTGGAGTATGCTCTAGGCCTCCTCAGTAATGAGAAGAGACCCGTGCTCAGTAGTGGGCCATTAGTGGGTTGTAGCTAGACAGTTCTATCTGTGTCGCATGGCCATGAATATGCTGACTACTTATTTTTACAAACATCGACTTATTGCGCTTTAACTTTGACACTTGAACATCTGCTATGGCTTACATGACCTGATAGCTGGTAACTTACTGACTGCAATTCATAAAACTGGTTGACCATTAAACGCGCATCTATGGGCTCAGTCAATAGCATACATTTCCACTTCCGTCACACAAAAATCTTACACTCTTCATTTTCTAGATTCCATCCATACCGTGCGATAAGGAACTTCGTTCCAATAATAAATTGCCAACGATTATTAAGTTAACAATGTAGTGCTATAAGATTTAACGTCCGTATGTATAGTTTGAATCAGTGCCTCTATTATGAGTTGTTGTAGTAAACGTAAAGGACGTTACTATTGCAGTTGACGTTTAGAATTTGTATGAGAATTGTAGTTCAGTATCGTAACCGCTAGAGGCGCTGTACGGATTCTCATACAAATTCTAAACGTTAACTGCAATAGTAACAGTTTGACGTTTACTACAACAACTCATAATAGAGGCACAGAAATAACAGCGTTGACATTACGAGGGTAATACGGTATTCTAGTCACACGTCGGGACGCGCTCACACGCACCCCGTGATGGCTGGGACGTGTCAGTTCGCGACACCAGCGGCCACCGTCTCCGCTTCGTCTCTGGCTCGCCGCGGCCCACTTATGCACACCAATTACACATCGCCGCAAATACCTCGACGACATTATGCCTTACAGCCGCTGAATATCTGATGTCGATTAATTGCCAGCATCTTTTATGAGACACTTGTTATAGTTGTACACGTTTGTTTTCTTTGTCTGCGCAATTGTGTGTGTGTATCCAGCCGGATTACCAGATGTATGGAATGAACGTAAAGACGTGTATTTGAACATTGCAAATTCCTTTAAATGAGATTCTGAAAGACTGCAAAGAGCAAAGAGAGTCATAGATGGAGGCTAATACAAGTGGCTAACTTACAAATAATATAGGTACTTGGTCTACCTACCTTATGAAATGAAACGCTTGAAACTGACTTCCTATTCTCCAATGCTACAACCGAAACCCGTATTGGTTGGATGATAATAGAAAAAAGTTGGTACCTGAAAACATGGCCGGCGGTAGAGCTAGATTGGCAATCGCTCTACACGTGTAGTGGCAAGCGACGGGACCTTTTTTTCATGGAATTAAGATAGCAAACGAGAATGCAGCACCACCCTTCCGCTGCCACCTATAACAACTGTGACCGACCTAGAACTAGACTCAAAGGGAATAGGATGGTTAGTCCAGTTAGTAGACTGTGTTAGAATATTAGTTGGTTAGTTTGTTAATAAGTGTGAGGACAAGGACTGTTAGTGATAATTAGTCCTGTTAGTTAATGTTAGTAATAGTCCAGTTAGTTATGGTTAGTATGAGTCTCGGTCTAATTCGGTCACAGATGCGTTGCTACCCCTGAGGACTGAGATGACACCTCTAAAAAACCGTAACCGGCTCCACACCTTCCTATCCGGACCACAATTGTTCTTAAAACAATTATCACACGGTAGGAATGGTCCAGCACTTATGAAAAATCGTCCCAGACACCACCTTACCATTTAAAAAGAAAGAGAGCTGACAGAAACCCTTACTTTACCCTAGCCAAGGGTTAAAGCCGGTACTATTGTTATTAGATGATTTAAACTATTTAAAGACTTAATTCTTATATGAAGCACGAGTAGTAACACTATAGGAATCTTCACCTCTTTGTTCCGTTTCGGAATTCCCTTGGTTAATACAGAATGACAACAAGAAAGGATAAAATAGGCTCTTCAGCATTGTTACCTGTACCAGAAGTTTAGGAGGTTCGCCGGAATTCATATGAGTCGATAACAAAAATCCCCTTTCTGATGATTAAAAAAAATTAAAATTCATTGTTAACATAACCCATTTATATCAATTAAGGATTTTGTGACTATTAAGTAATAGTAAGTATTAACTAAAGAAGATAACGTCTATAATTAGTAACATGGACTTGCTCTTTTTACAACGTAATGATTCAGCATCAGTTCATTCAACATTCATTAGATAAATCTACCCACAAATAGAAATAGATGCGAGTCAATCATGACTGCGTGGTCAATACATATTTTGTCTACGTATTGCGTTATAAGCCCCGATAATAACATTAGTTGCTATTTCCGGTGTTCAGTTACAAATGTTACAATTGATTCTCTCTCGAATCCATTCTGCTTGACGTTGCTCTATACAAAGCCATTATACTGAAGTGTAGTTTTACCGACATCGTTTCAAGAGCTTTGTCTCATTGTGTACGGAGCGTAGGCGTCCCTTTGATTTAATGTGATGTGTATTTTCTTATGACGGAGGCTTTGCGGCAGAACGGCGTCAGCGCTAGCGACACTGTTTTGCTCGCTATATCCCTTTGTCTTTATTCAAAGATTATTTAAGTGACAAGTGTTGCTCTTCACAATTAAATTAAAGGTAAATAAATTATACTTAGTTTGACGTAATACACGCTTTTAAATTTCTCAGTATAGTGTAAATAAATACAAAGGAATCGATTTTGGCAAACTGTTAGGGGTCGTAAAATTGAATTTTCATTGGACCTAAGGCAATATGAAAAATTCAGGTACGTTAAGTGCCTAAAATACATGTCTTTGGTGTATGGTATAATGACCGAAATCGTAAATCGAATTTATGTTTTTATATTATATTTTAATTAATTCTTGAGTGCAATCCTATCAGATATAAGCTGCGATCTAGTTTAAACTTCCCTAACTTAGAACTTAGATTTAGTTTAACTTAAGACGCATTTTTTTCAGGTCATTGCCCTGCTCTTTATTATAGAAACTTAGACAAACTATGTACCTAAGCTGTGACTTATGTATGACTACCTATCAAGAAAATGCAGTGTTTATCTAAAAAGAACAATTGTCTTTCATTACATTAATTACAATCATTGTCTCAGAGCAGTCTTCGGATCACTTTATCCGTTCATTCAACTTGAACAGTAAAAAGCTTCTGTAAAACAGGATATCATGTTTTTATGTCCAAGAATTAAACGTTGTTATTTTACAGGGAATCAGTCTGAGATACCTACTTACCAATATGATTATCGCATTGTCTACCTTTTTGCTTCAAGACCACAAAACAATGCAGCACTAAAAACAATGAAATGTCGCAGCTTCGTAACTCGGCATCCTATTTATGACATAAGAATGATACGACTCATTTTATACTTACATAATTATTTGTACTTATTAAAACTTACATTACTTACATCCTTTATTGATTGCACATAGCAGATAGATTTTACAAAAAAAAATACTGTAAGTAACATCGTTTTGTAGAGATAGTAATTGTAGCAAACATAGCTTCGAATTTTGTAACAAATTATTGTTTAGGTAATGAACCAAATCTTTTACAGTTGGCCTCATTAAAAGGCTCAAAGTCACAAAGCGCGCTATGGAGAGGGCTATGTTAGGTATTCGCTACGAGATAGGATTCGCGACGATGAAATTTGTAGTCGAACGAAGGTTACCGACATAGCTCTCAGAGTTAGTCGGCTGAAGTGGCAATGGGCAGGCCACATCGTTCGAAGGACGGATGGCCGATGGTGCAGAAAGGTCCTCGAATGGCGACCACGTCTTGGTAAAAGGAGCATAGGACGCCCCCCGACAAGGTGGACTGATGACCTGAAGAAGACAGTGGGAAACTGTTGGATTCAGAGGGCTCAGGACTGGTCGGAGTGGCGCCAATTAGGGGAGGCCTATGTCCAGCAGTGGACTTCGGTAGGCTGATAGATAGATAGATAGAATGAACCAAATCGGTCTTAATACCTACGATCAGTCAATAAAATGAATCAATATTTATTATATACAATTGTATCTTTACATCAAATAATTAAAGCTAAACAGCAATCGCACGCTGATGGTAAATGGAGATGAAAAGCTAAGAAAGCGATCGAACTTTTCATAACTTGATGTCATTTTTCAGCGAACAACCGGTATTTGTGTGTGATGTTCAGACAAAACACACAAAATAATCATGGAACTCCAAAAATATGTTTTGAATTAATTTAAATCTTTCAATCTTTTCCAAACAAATAATTTACCTACCTACTTATATTATAAGTAGGTATATCCAAACATGTATTACAGATACCTATTTAATTGTCAACGTAAAACTAATTTAACTAGAAGAAGATACTTAGTAATTTTACACTAGCAACTATTAAACAACAACTGTAAGTAATAATCAGAAAATGTAAGAATATACATACATACAAGAATTGAATAATAAAAATAAATCATTGGCACCAAGCCGACGCGACGTGGGTAACCACAAAAATAATAAATAAACCTAATACTTTATTACTCATAAAATACGTTCACTGGGACTGAAATCAGGACAATACACAGATAAAAACTTTGCTGCTAACTGTATTAGTATTATCTATTAGTATTATGTGTCGTCTATGTTGATTTTAATTTTCTCAAGACTTCACATCTTGTTAAGGGTCTCGGGTTCAGTACTTTGGTGATGCAAAATTATTGGAAATGCGATAGCATTTCAAGTAATTTCGAGGGTTAGATTGGGTTAAAAATAACAATAAAAATGTTTTATGACATTTCTTTAATTATTTTTTATTAATTGTGTTTTTTCTTTCCTTACTACTAAACTGCCCGTTTCTTTAAAAAATGAACTCGTGACTATAATAGTATTACCTGTGTATCTATACGCTATATATGTACCTATATACAAACAACTATTCATAATATATAGCGCGGACAATGTTCATTTGATTTGATTGCGTGTTCACCAAGGCTGTCGTCTATAAATACATTAATAGCGGCGTAAGGACAGTAATTTTATATTAGATGAATTGAAATATGCTTCTTAATATTAAATTGTGAGCAAATATGCCATTCATGTAATCACCGCACCAAACTGAAGGGCTGATTGGCTATATTAACCTAATGATCTCTGTCAGTCAGCCTATAATTGAAGAGAAGCCTTGATACGTTTCAATTGCTCAGGATCAATTTACTTCATTTGATAAACATGTCATATGTGGATTGACAATGACACAGCAATATTATTTTGATATAACATTATTTTGATAATAGGTAGATATAGATCTACCTATTATCAAAATATAGCTGTCTCTGTGTTTTCCTGTGCGTCGGCCGCTTACTGAGATAGTCGGTGCACGTAAGGCTCAAAAAGAGTGAGCGCAAAACTAGCAAACTGTGAACACTCAAAAATCAAAAATATATGAAGTGCGTACTAAAACCGATACGGAGCTAACTCAGTCGGCAGCAAATAGTTTGCCTACTGTGCACGCAGCCTAAGACCCAGAGACCAATATTCGTCTGTCTCCGCATTATGAGTCATCGTGCAGAAAAACTTCGCCCTGAAACGAAGTGAAGGCGAATAATAGTAGATACTTTTACTATGACCGCATAAAAATGATTAATTTTCTTTCCTTATGTACGAGTAGATTTCCCTAAGAGATTAATAGAGTATTTTGCTTGGAAATAAAGTAATATAGCTAAAAGCAGCAGAGCTTAGAATCTAAGTCCAAGATAGCATATTTTTATGCATCTCTAAATCTTAAAAGATACAAGTAAGCTTTTGTCACTAAAACAAAATAGAGCTTTCAATCCGCGTAACAATATCGATTGGAATGCGTTTCAGGATTAGTGTTTGAGGCAGCGGTGTGTCGTTGTGAAACACGGAGAGTTATAACGATAGTTTGAGCAAAGCAAATTGTCGCACGCCACGTGAGAAGGTGAGAACCCACGCACTTTCATCACACTTCACCCGTATTATCAACATTATTTATTCCACTAACATATCACATGCATCATTCCAACTTGAAAATTGATGATGAGTACCTAAAAATAACTGTCTTGTTCTTTCATCAGATGACGCAATTTTATTCCTCAGTGCAATGTTTTGATTAGGTACATCGTGTCAGTTTATCAAATCCGCTTATCCAATTACAGTTTCTCTATCCAAAATCAAAAATTAAACGACTAATCCATTATCGTACTTCCTACTAATATTATAAATGTGAAAGTTTGTATGTTTGGTCCTCAATCACGCAAAAACGGATGAATGGATTTAGATGAAATTTAGTACACGGATAGTTTATAACCCAGAATAACACATAGGATACTTTTTATCCCGGAAATCCCGGAAAAACTCCTACGCGTATGGGTATAACTTTTGAACAAAAATATATTAATATAAAAGTAACAAGTCTGCCTTCCCGAAATTCCCGTGGGGTCGAGAGTGTATCCTAAGATTCCTACGGGAGCGGGACCTACGCGGCTGATACTTACGGGTCCCGAAGCGAAGCGAGGGCTGTTCGATAGTGTCAACATAAACCTCTCTCAAGTTGAAACAATTTATGATATTATTATCCTTTAATTGGAGTTTTTAATTGGGTTTGAATATTACTTTCATAGGGATGGAATCTTGAAAAATCTTTAAAACTGTGATTGATCATCTTATCTGTAAATTTTCCCACTGAAATTACTGTTCGAGTAGGTACGTACACAGGCGGTGTTCGTCTAGTTACTAGTAAGTAGCTCTACACTACAAGAATAAGAAAGGGACGAGAAAATACTAGCTATCTTTTTGGTACTTTAATTAAATAATAAATAAATAAATAACGCTTCACACTCATTGCCCCACACTAGGATTCCCTGTGTCGTGGGTGCCATGGACAACACACAAGACAAGGACACACACCCAGACCGAGAACGGAAATTCAAATTCATCATTCAAATTTCCGCCTCGCTGGGAATCGAACCCAACAGCGATCCGGCGTGTTAACCATTGCGCCATGCGTTATTATAAGCATTTTTGTTAAGTGGAGTTTTTATTTTTATTTATTAAATCGATTTTCGTGAAATCGTTGACGTTGTTATTTTATGTTCTCCCGCCTATTTTTCCATAGACTTATGGCGATAGATTCATCGCTTTGATGACTTGATAAAATCGCATAAATTATTCTGCTAATACAGCGAACTTAATTAATTTTTATTTAAACAAGATGAATTAATAGTCATTTTATTCTTATCGATCCATCGTTCTATGCGAAGATCAAATATTATGCCTGCGGTTTGGTTTAATTTAGTGCGTTAAGAGACAAGATAACTATTTATTTTATTCTATTACATCGTATGAGAAGAACTCAAACAGTGAGGAGAGTTAGTTATTAGAGAAAAGCTTTATTGATCTTAGTCGTTTTTAGCGAAAGGGGAAGGGCAAGATGATTTACTTTTATTGATTTCATGTCCATTACATATTACATTATTATGTGTTATGGACATCACGTTCACCGATGCTCGAAAAGCAGAGGATAGGGTGGCTTGGAAGTAACTCGTCAGCTCCACACATTTTTTTGTCACATTAACGCAGACATTGGATTGGCTGATAGAGTGCAAATAGGCATTCAATTTACCCTTTGTAAAAGGCATTACAAACGGAGGTGAAGGAAAAGACAATGCAATACATACATATTATTGATACATAATTTTGATACTGATAAAAAAATAACTTCCCGTAACATGATATTTCCAATCAATTTTTACACAATAAAGTAAATTGTGTTAATTTTTGACACAGTTATTAATCATATTAAGAACCAATGTATCGGAGATGATACGTAGGCCAAAGTTTACATGACAAATTATCACCATGACTTTTCGTCACTAACTCACTGCTCATTTACTTGATAAGAAGTCATTCAAGTGTCGTACACTTCCTCTAGATCCGTTTCGGGTTAACAACGGACACCGAACTTTAAACTCTCGTTTTATCGATAAGCGTATCTACAATCCCCTTGTTTTCGTATTCCACTTTAAATATAGATAGTAATAACTTAAGTTCAAATGTTTTACATTGCGAAATTTTATGAATGCATCTCAGCAATCTTCGTTTTTTCGTGTTTTGGCGGTCAAATGTTGATAAACTTTAATTTAGGTACCTATTTTTTACCTAATATTGCGTATTATTCAAAACACTTTAGGTAATAACTACAATTTTGAGTACCTAACTCGTGGGGTGTTTTATTAGACAACTATAGGGGTTTCCAAATTCGATAAGGTTGAGTAGAGGCGACACATCCTTTCATCATCGACTAGTCGTGACTCATAAAATATGACTCAGATTATTCCCGATACATTTAACTTTTAAATCTTAAATGTCTTGAATAGGCTCAGCGGATTATCTTAATGTACACATTTAGTGCCATAGCTGTGTCGCGTCACAGCGACTATAATTATTGTGGCCCGACTTCGACGCGGTTGGTAGGTTACACGAATATCATGAATTCATGACACAGTAATTCATACAGATGACGTGGCCTATAAAGATCTTTAATTGCCAAATAATTATAGCATCCGCTGATGAAGTTAGAAGAAAACGAAGAAAATATTTAACAACAATTTATGGCACTGAAAAGTTTAATAATGGTGCCACCGTAATAATTGTGTGCCACCAAAATTGCTGAGACAAGCTTGTCAGGTAATTGACAGTAACTTATCATTAATAAGTGTAAATGATATAATTACATTTTATGATCCAATCAAATTATAATAAAATTTTCCTTTCAAACACTTCTACATTATTAATACCTAGGTCATACCTAGGTAGACACAACAGAAAGATTTATGTAGATACTTACATACAGGGAATATGAGGCCTATATGAGTGTTTCTTTCCTTTTCTTCTGCTTTGGCCGACAATGCATTGGAGGTATTTACGGGCGACGGTGACCACTTACAGTCAATTTGAGATACAATTTAGCGTGGGATAGTGTCGAAAATACAGGCTCGCCTGAAACATTTACTCGTACATACATTAACAAAATAGCTAAATTTTACGCCTTTTACTAACATCTTATTAAATGGCAACATAATAATCACATAATGTATAAAAAATACATAGGGGGGGGGTTAAAAACAGTACTAGAACATGAATCTAAAAAAATTTTTTTTAATTTTGTCCGTTTGCGCGCGCTAATCTCCGGATCGGCTGAACGGAGTTTTTTGGGACTGGAAGATAGCGGAGATTCCTGAGCAACATTTAGGCTATTTTTTATCCCGAAATTCACGTGGGATCAGGATTCACGTGCAAAAAACTACTATAATATATAAATCGGGTCCAGTAGTAGAGTGGGCGTTCATTCGTACTATTTACATTCCAGATAGGTATTCTTGGCTAAATAAGCAATGTGGGCTTCTTTCATATGTCAGGACGTGAGCTCAGGATATCAAATGAAACACAGGGTTAGTTCTAAGCCAAACACACCACCATCTCCGTTTATTGAATCAAACAGTTTGGCTCAGTAAATACGTTATTAGATCATTTAGATTTGGTTTGGTATTTTGACATCTTGGATTTACTTCACGGAATTACGATATTGGTGTTATCGATCGATCCACTCGCACTCGCGACTCACGCGTTATTTATCAACTATTATTAACGATTCACGGCATTTCAACATAGAAGGAGCTTTTACAAGATATCACACCGCTAGCCATACTTTATTATTTTCCAATTCTATTGACAGCTATCAGATTCCCTATTAATCATCGCGTACAGATTAATCGCATCAAACCAGTATCATAGGTTTACTACCTCCTCCGTCACGGCCATCGCTGACTCATCGCCCGTCCTCGGGTGATGCTCTGCCCCGTTAATATTACCATCTCAATTGCTCGACCCGCAATTTTCAATTAGTTCAACCCAAAACAAAACTCAAAATCTTTAACATCAAAAATGACTATTGCTGCTACTGCTGCGAGTGGATTTCAAAAACTTTGTTTGCATTTTTTAACCCTGACTACCGTAAACTACCACTCGCTTCGCTAGTGTCGCTATGGAGAAGAAGCGAGTGAGAAGAAACTCCATAACATAACAACACTTATTTAGAACAAAATTACCAATTTATTATTTGCGCGATTTGTTTTAACTTTTACTCGGTAAGACGTCACCGTATAACATCGCATCACCGCGTCATCGCCAAAGAACCGTATTCATTTCAGCATTTTCCCGTGATCCATCCTCACGCACGCCCTACAAGCGGCAACACGTATTAGCCATTGAAGATTACCTGTAACAACAGAACACATACGCGAGTATCTCTCCACGCTCGGTCCTTCCTGACCTACTAAATAATCAACGTGCAACGTTACGGCTGTCCTACATCCACACACGACCTCATGTGTTTCAACTTCTGCATCAGTATGGGTATAACACGCAGGCATTCGTGTTCAGTTATGCCACAGAGGCGTTTGAACAGCTAAGCCCCGAAAACTTCTTTAAAAAGGTGACACATGGATCCTAAATAGATATGCCACACGGACCTCTCAAAGATTTGACACTCAGGCCTATCAACAGAATTGCCACAGAGGCCTGTCAATAGATTTGCCACTCAGTCCTATCAATAGAATTACCATACGGGCATACCAATTTAGGATTTTCTACACAGACTTTCTAATTATTCAGATCAATAACCAACTTCATTAAAGGTCCTCAATTACCCAATGAATAAAACAAAACAGAAATCACCTGATATCCAGAAGCGTAGTGTAACAACACTTAAAGCATTGTAATTCCAAGTACATCTCTCTCTGAATGGATTTGTGTTAAGTATTGTTGCAGATTCCTTTTTCCTTACATAGAATGCTCATAAACAAAAATTATTGTATTCCACAATATTCAAAAACATTTCAATAGATTGGTTGATATTTCCACATTTCATTTTGATACCTTGTGATGTACATGACTAGAAAATTGCCATGTCAACTTGCAAATTCCTCTTTTAAATTTCTATCGCTTTTTATCAAAATATTTCTCATTGAATGTTTCGTAAACATAAGTCTCATTTCCATGGACCAGTGATGAGAATTGCTGACATGACAGATGGCAATCTTAGCCTTATCCACAAAAAAATTTCAGGATTCTTTATCCCACTACCTGAAATCGGGTCCAGTAGTAGAGTGGGCGTTCATTCGTACTATTTACATTCCAGATAGGTATTCTTGGCTAAATAAGCAATGTGGGCTTCTTTCATATGTCAGGACGTGAGCTCAGGATATCAAATGAAACACAGGGTTAGTTCTAAGCCAAACACACCACCATCTCCGTTTATTGAATCAAACAGTTTGGCTCAGTAAATACGTTATTAGATCATTTAGATTTGGTTTGGTATTTTGACATCTTGGATTTACTTCACGGAATTACGATATTGGTGTTATCGATCGATCCACTCGCACTCGCGACTCACGCGTTATTTATCAACTATTATTAACGATTCACGGCATTTCAACATAGAAGGAGCTTTTACAAGATATCACACCGCTAGCCATACTTTATTATTTTCCAATTCTATTGACAGCTATCAGATTCCCTATTAATCATCGCGTACAGATTAATCGCATCAAACCAGTATCATAGGTTTACTACCTCCTCCGTCATATACATGTCGGAGATAGTAAATCCATGATGCTATTTAATCTGTGGTATGTGCGGATCGAAAGTGAATTGATAATCTGTGACGAAACGTCTAGCGGTACCTAGCTTGTAAGTTTGAGAGAACCGGCGATGACAGATGACGGGAAGAAACGTCAGTCATGAGCGGGCAGCGGGGCGATGAGGCGAAATGTGCCGCGCCGGGTTCTGGTCCAATTTGCCTGTTTCGTAAATACAGAGTATCTGCATGAGAGTGACTGTGAAACAGTAGTTGAAAGTCCAACAGAGATAGCCTACTCGTTATACATATCCTATGTCGCGGGCTTAAATGTTTATGGAACTTTCACTGGAAGATAGCGGATATTCCTGAGCAACATTTAGGCGACTTTTTATTCCGGAATTCCGGTGGGATCAGGAATCACGCGGGAAAAATTTTATGCGCCAAGTCGCGGGCTTAGATTTTTATGGGACTTTCATTGGGAGATAGAGGAGGTTGTGGAGCAATGTTATGTACAGGCTACTTTTTATGTCGGAATTCCTGCAGGATGAGTATTCACACGGGAAAATCTCATATGCGGGAACGAGGTCGCGGGTACAGTTGTTTATGGGACTTTCAGTGGGAGATAGAGGAGCTTATGGAGCATTGTATAGGCTACTTTTTATTCCTGACATCTCGCGAGAACGGGACTTACGCGGGAAAACCTTTGTGACACACTGTTCCACGCGAGCGTAGCCGCGGGCACAGCTAGTTAATGAATAAATTGGGCTTTGTTTGAAGAATTTTTTATATAGAATTCATGTTTGTAATTTTTAAATACCTACACGGCTCAATATCACTGCGACTAATAATTAGGGTCGTATTTAGCCACATCTAATCATAAAAAAATATAATTACCGAATAAACAATGTTTTATCTTTGTACAAATTACGAGCACGATAATTATACTCATTCATCTTAGAATTCTGCAACACATCCGGCAAATTACATTACTACAATAATTATCAAAATGTTCCTACGCTTATCACAACCTTTGCCACCACTTGAAGACACCGAGACAAAACTAGGACTTCCGATATTTATTGCGTTCAAGTACTCTAACCTCAGACCATCTGTCCCACTGCTGGCCTTAGGACTCTTCTCAGTCATACTCGATGGTGTACACTTAATAATCAGCAAATGATTAAAGTTCCGCTCCATTGCCATCGTTTCAAGATAAGTTGCCGAAATCCGAATTTTCCACTAAGATAAGTCCTCACGTAGCCAGGCTTCACAAACCTCTGACAAAGTTATGGATAACTAACTCTCTGGTATACAATTATGTATAACGATGGTTTCGTTCACCGAAACGGGCAATAAACTTTTCAATCAATTTTTCATAATTATTCCGCCTTAATTCTCTTCGGCTCCAGTATAGAGTACCTACTGTAACAGACCCGCCCTTTCCCTACTTTATATAGTTGTGGTTGTGGTAAATTCTACAGAGGCAGTGACCGTTTAAAATAAGAAAATTTTTATGGCACAACACTCAATTAACTTTCGGGTTATGAAAACGTTTTGCACAATTTCCCTTTCAAGAGAAAGTAGCTTACGTAGCTAGCGTAGTACTCTTACTTTAAAAAAAATCATAAAAAATCTCTTAAATTTTATAAGTCTTTAGGTAAGTACATAAATATTGCACATTGATCCTAATATTTGTTGCAAGAAAACTTTATTTTCTTAACCAGTTGCCAGTTACCAATACATAGTACAATGACCTCAACTAGAGCGAGTGATTGTCACGCAAATATTAAATTAATTATAATGCTTTATCGTTAACACAAGCTGCCCTAGTAAGACATAGGTCATCTCCATCGCAATAAAACCTCAACGAAGTCAATTTTCGCAGTAGGTGGCCAAATAATATTATTGGAAGTTGCTGTTTGTATATCAATAAAAACCAATAAATAAATTGACCTTTCCAGTTACACGTGGGAAACTATAACGTAGCTTTGTTAGTATGTAGTGTAGTAGTTATTATTGATGGAATTCAATGCGGGGTGAATATCTTACTACTTATAACTAATTTTCAAAAAGCTCATAGCTTTAATACGAAAAACCCCAGTTTACTATTTACAGAGGACACGTATCTTTATCAATTAATACAATTAGGTATATATAACGAAGTTCAACTGAGTATGAAATTTCAAAAAAAACATTTTTAAATCTATTTTAGTAGGTAGGTATTACATATACCAAAGTAAAATTGCATGATGTTTTATGTAAACAAGTATGTACATTTATGTAAACTTTATCAAAACCAAATGACTTCAACTTATTAATTACCCACTACTGAGCGGGTACGAGCGGGTCTCCACTTCATTGAAGAGGGCTAGAGCATGCTCCGCAACACTACAGCTACACCAGTGCGGATTGGTAAAGATTCGAAAAGACGATTAATACTTAATACTTAAGTATACTTAAATAACACACTCAATTTATCTAATTTACTCCTAGTACTTAGTCGTTTTATCCCTATACAGAGCGGTTCGGTATAAAAGATTGCGTTACCGTTACGTACACAATGTAAAAGATAAGGGTTATTGATTTTTAGTGAGCGGAGTAACAAAAGTTTCTTTTCTTTGTAGTAACGCGTTAAGTGGTGCGGCTGCACTGCTCCAAGGGATGTCACATTCTCCAGATAAGATAACCGGCGCATTGCTATCCGTTCAGTCATCACCGTGACAACACAACTGTTGTTCATCCTATTGAATAAAAATAATACAAGTATGTGGTACTTGACATCTGTAATACGATGATTCACGAGATTGGGAATTCCATTAGTACTTGAAATTACTCAAATGAATTCATTATTTTATTGTACTATATGGACAATAAAAATTGTTTTTCTTTTTGTATTTACTTTTTAGAGTGTACGTGAGAAAACAGGTCATCTTATGGTAACTGATCTTCATTGCCCATGGACATTAACCACAGGTAGTCACCAACACGTTGCCAGCCACGCAAGAAGGGATTAATGTGCCGTCTTTAACAAAAGGCACTAAAAGATTGCCGAAGGAATGGGTACTCCCACTGGCCTACATAACTTATCACCAACATCAAGAAGTAACCGTGTTTTTCTAATTACAATTTTTTGGTGCCTATCCACTTGTTAGTCGTAAGGCACGCTATCTTGAACATTTGTGTAAAGCCAACAAAAACTTAAGCTACTTAATGGTAAGTGATAAGTCGTAACAATTACTACCACGGCATCAAAAGGCATCACCGACGAGTTACCGGGTAAAACCTACGATACTGCACCGAAACAAGTACGAAACATTCCACGCCTAATTTTACAAGGCGGGCGATTTCTACAGTGTAGGATATTTGTCAGCCTGCGTAGCACCTACAGCCATACGGTACGAAGCCCAAATTAGCCAAACGACCTGCATTAGGTAGAACATAGCGGTATAATATCGGTCTTTGTTCAGCAGAATACACCGTGTGGTTTTTAGAAGTTGGATGGTTTGTAGTACCTACCTATTTACCTATGTACCTCTTACACCCAGACCCTAAAATCTTTACCTACCTACCTGATACCTCAGCATTGCTGTCACAAGTTGCTTCAAAATAGTTCTAGGCTAAATGATACCGTCCGCTAAAGCCACTTTGTACCATTTTAGTGTATAATAATAAATAACAACAGTTGTGTGTAACTCAAAAACCACTCGTTTTATGGAACTCAAATTTTTACAGAACCTAATCTAAAGCACCAGCTTTCGATTAAAAAAAGAATTACTTTCGATTAAAAAAAAATTTACACTTAATTTAATACAATCGTACTTAAATCATAGAATTCAAAGTGTCTGTATAAACAGAGCTAAATCATCAGGCTCGCCAGTTACGATTGGTGTCCCTCAGGGTTCAATTTTAGGTCCATTCCTTTTTTTAGTTTATATAAACGATCTCCCATTTCATGTTAGTAATTATGCTAATGTTGTACTGTTTGCAGATGATACATCTCTAATATTTAAAACTAATAGAGATAAAATAAATTTTGACGATGTGAACAGTACTCTTGCCCATATTTCATACTGGTTTTCCATTAATAACTTAGCTCTTAACGCCAATAAAACGAAATGTGTAGAATTTGTTTTGCCTAATGTAAAAGTCGGCATTAAGGACATTAGATTGAATAATGAGCTATTGAACTTTGAAAATTCAGCAGTATTTTTAGGAATAACCCTGGACTGTAAACTCCAGTGGGGAACCCATATAGTGACTCTTGCGGGTAAGCTCAGTAAGGCTGTTTATGCTATAAGAAAAATACGACAATTTACTGACGTGGAAACAGCAAGGCTTGTTTATTTTGCCTACTTTCATAGTATTATGTCCTATGGTACATATATTACTTTGGGGTAAGTCTGCGGACATCGATGCAATTTTTGTATTACAAAAACGTGCTATTAGAGCAATATATAAACTAAAATCACGTGAATCACTGCGTGACAAATTTAAAGAAATAGATGTACTAACCGTAGCTTCCCAATACATATACAGTAATTTAATTTTTATTAAGAAAAATGTAGGTCTTTACAAACAATAATTGCTTTTTACAAAAAAAATAACCGACTTCAATCTTGATAAGTAGAGATAACTCAAAAACTACTCGCCAGATGGCGCTCAATTCAACATGTAAGTGTAAAGTTCCCGTCACTACAAATTAATCAAGCCCAAACACTAGATAACTGCAGTAAATCGTTGAGGAGTTCCCTCGACTGTCTTTCGGCTTCATCAGATCGACTCCAGATCTTCATGAAATGGTAGCGCTTTAATGTACTTATGATAACATGAACAAACACACTAGTCGTCCATACAATTTTCGAAAGTTCTCTTCGATTTCTCTGAGATGCCATCATCAGATCCTGGTTTCCTTATCAGCGGACCCCACTGCGCATATCTACTTTACAACAAAAAAAGAATTATCAAAATCGGCCCATAAACGACGAAATAATCGCTGAACGTACATAAAAAATCCTATCCTTCCTACTAATATTATAAATGCGAAAGTTTGTAAGGATGTATGTGAGTGAGTGAGTGAGTGAGTGTGTGTGTGTGTGTTTGTTGCTCTTTCACGCTAAAACTACTGAACGGATTTTCATGAAACTTTGCAGTAATATAGCTTAGACATTGGAATAACATAATTTGTTAAAATTTATAGAGATTTTTGAAGGGACTGGTTCCCCGAAGCGAAGCGAGGGCGGATTTACTAGTATTAATATAAAAACAAAAAAACCCGACTGCTTACAAAAGAACTCAAAAGAAAAAAACAAGTGTCACAATATCAACATAAAATACTTCATGGTGCTGCAGGCGGGGACAAACGTAGTACCTACTTGTGATAAATCTTTTTTTACCCGTAGGTAGCAGTATAGTTTATTATATATTATATTATATTTATATAGGGATCGGCAAACACGAAATACGCACCATTTAGTAATTTCCTCGTACCGCCTGCGTAAGGTACAGCGGTCTTTTGTGGGGCTCGGTGTACGCTTTTATAATAAATTGCCAAAGTCCATTACTGATTCGCCCTTACAAATATTTAAAAAACATGTCAAAACGCGACTTATACAGAAAGGGTAAATTACACAGTCGATGAATATTTAAATGACAAGGATGCTTGGAAGTAGCCATCCGCGACCAGTTCCGCTCCTGTTAGTTACGTATAAAACTGTAGGTAGATGTAAGTGATCTTTTAAAAGATGCCGAGGAGTTTTTTTTCGCCATTTTTTTCTCCTCTACTACAAACGAATATAAGGCACCTTTGCAAAAATGGCGGTAGAATCAAATAATGACATTCACAAGTGTATTTGTAAATACCTACGTGAAATAAACGATTTTGAGTTTGAGTTTGAGTTTGGTAACGTACATACATAAAAATTATTAAGGATAATTCAAAAACTACTAGTTAGATGCCACTCAAATTTATATGGGACCACAATGCAAGTACCAGCTTTCAAATAAAAAGAGAATCATAAAAATCTAAACGCTCAGTGAAAAGTTATTAAGAAAAAAACATAAATACACACTACTAAACATCCTTACACATTATTCAAGTTAACTCAAAACAACTCATCAGATGTCGCTCAAATTTATATGGGACTACACCAAAAGCACCAGCTTTCAAGGAAATAGAGAATCATCAAAATTGGTTTACCCAACACGAAGTTATAGGGTCACAAACTTACCAACAAAGATAAAAAAAATAAAAAAAAAGATCGGTAAATATTTTTTTTAACTTTTCTATTTATGTATTTTAAAATACAGTCCAACAGTTTTTATGAAGATTCATTCATAGTCCCTGGATTCCGAGCTTTTGCCATTTTTATGTCTTACGGCACTCCACTAAATAATGAGGAGAGAGTAGAGACTCGTGCTCAGTAGTGGGACATTAATGGGTTGTAGCCCAGCCAATAATTGTGTTCCTGTAAGAAAGGCGTGGATCTGGATGGACGAAATATTCAAGCATGCTCAACTCTTCAAATCTTCTAACATTCTAATTCTAACACTAACACTTAACTAACTGGAATAACCGTCTTAATTCCGATTTGAGTCTTGTTATATTAAGCAGCAGTTGGGATGCGTTGCATGTCAGTTTGCTGCCCTATTCCAATAAAAAAATAGTTGAAATTTCTGAGACCAAACCCCCCTGCTTCTGAAGATAGATAAAGTATACGTAGGTAATTAATTGGCTTGCTACGCCTCTAGTTAACTCTCATTTATTTAAACACACAACAGAACGTCTTATATGACATTACTGAAACGTCGGGTCAATGAATACTTTTATCTTACATCTGTGGTCAATGCAAGTCATAAAGATATACAAGCAATGCAGCTGGTTGAACTCGTAAAACAACACAATCAAAGCGCTTGTGCGGCCCGTTTTATTGGCTACCTACTCAATAATAATGAATGAGTTTATTCAATTATCAACACGGAGAACCAATGTCGCAGAGATGAGTGATTTATGTAAGACTCTATGTACTTGTGTCGCGTTAAGAATAACAATCGTTTTTCCAACTTCTTTATTGAAATGACTCAAGAATGAGACAGCTATGGAATACAATTCGGTTAGGTCTAACGTTTAACGAGGGCATGAATAATGCATGACCCGATTCTTTGTAGGCCGATATGAATATATATTTACTTTTTTAGTTTTTATTCACAAAACAAAATAAATAACCACTTCTAAGATTAGCTTTACTATGACTAGCTTTCCTTAATCCTTACTAATATTATAAATGTGAAAGTGTGTTTGTTTGTTTGTTCGTTTGTTTGTGACTCTTTCACGTTGCAACATGGCTATTATATATGGTATGGTTTATGTGTATGGGGATAGTTAGGAGGGTGGAGAGTGACGTAGGCTACTTTTTACCGCGGAAAAACATGTCATTCCTATGGGAAGATCGATGTTTTGTTAGTTGCTAGATATTTAGTTCCGCAGCTGAAGAACCACCTCAACCGGACCGCAGCCCGACTCAAGGCCAAGTTAGATGCACACGCGGCTGAGAGCTGAGAGGAACAGCTAGACGAAGCTAGACGAAAATAGTAGATGTAATTTACTTAAATCATAGGCAAATGTTATATCTGATGTTGAGGAAGCTGCCTCTCGCCTACCCTACGTCCCTACTTTACGTCGTAAATCACGCCAAGGCCGCAGCTGCAGCACTATGTCCAGCGCTCTCCTCGAGTCTCCCCTTGCGGGTCAAAACCACCATCTGGAAGACCTACATCCGCCCCAGACTCACGTACGCGACCCCAGCCTGGTACGCACTCCCGAGCGAACCACAACGCAGGCGTCTACGCGTGGTTCAATACAAGACGCTGCGCCGGCTGGCAGGGGCGCCGTGGTGCGTGAGAAACGCCACCATCCAGCGGAACCTCAGAGTTGAGAGCCTGGACGCCTTCGTGGAGTACCTAGCGCAACAGATGTTTGCGCGCGCGGACGCGGCACGGTTTCTGCACCTGCGGAACCTGGCGCCGCTCCACGCCCGCCCCCCGGACCGTTGGGCACTCCCGCGAGACCTACTGCGCGGGAGCAGCCCGACATGAACCACCTCGGACAAGACCGCAAGCCGCCGTCCGATCGCAGATCGGCTCCTGCTGGGTTTCCCACCAGTGGGTCTCACCTGGTAGGGCCTGATCGCCCGGGCAGCGTGAAAATCATCATGACTCCCCGGACTAGACACCCATACTCCACATCACCATCTGGACAATCTTCGAGGACCCATACAGGGTCCCAACCCAACGACCGGTCCGTTGTTACGGACCGCGGCAGACTCCCAGTCAGGGGGCCACCGGCCCCGAAACTGAATCCCCACGGCTATGTTAGCCGTGAACGAAGATAGGACGGATTCTGATGTTGATGTTCCAGTATGTCATATTATAGGCTTATCTTTGGCCGAGATTCCTACGGGAGCGGGACCTACGCAGCTGTTACCTATGGGTCCCGAAGCGAAGCGCGGGCGGTTCTCTAGTAACGGAAAATAAACTAAGACCGAGGTCACCGACGCGTTGCTGCCTACAGATTGAGACATAAATACGCTTGCTATCTGGCTCTCATTATCATTATTATTATGACAACCAAAACATTTAAAAAACGTTTTAAAATTAATAGTTAATAATGAAGAGTTTGGAAGGTTCTTTTAACAGAGCTTTTGGAGACATTAGTGTATTTAGACATTATGTATTAAGATGCTCTAGAGAGCTATGCATTTGGAGACAGATAATTTAATTCTCTATCTAATAAAAAAAGACGTGTGGCACTCGGAGACTGCCGCGGTAAAGCTATTGCATAGCATTAGATATATACATATAAATTAACAAAACAAAAAATAATACTGCATTTGTGATAATAATAATAAAATGAATGTATATAGAGTACTAACTCATTTTCTTTCACTATTTTTTCGTGACTTTCTTCATTAATAAATGCACTTTGTTTATTCATGTTTAAAACATTTTGTACACAAATTATACGAGTACAGATATTTTCCTAGTTATCAAAAGTTACATCAAAGTTCATAGGCAATATCACTGAAAGAGACGCATAATAATGACGTAAGCCTAATTGTTAAGAATACGTACATCATAACGTCACATTATAGGTGCAAGACATTTTAATCTTTATTAGAAACGGATAATGCTTTAATTTGTGCAAAGAAGATTTAAATATTCTGAACAAAAGCATAAGAACTATTTCAGTTGACAAAAAATTCTTCTTAAAAAGAAAATTGACATTTGACATTTAAGTCCTACAACGATCTTTTGGCGCGTGAATGACGTGTGGGTGACAGAGACAGTGCCTTACAGTTTACCTTGCCTGTATGGTACTTTCTCTATCACCCTCAAGTCATTATAGTGGCATTATTTTATGTCATGTCTGTGAGAGACATAGAGAGATGTATTAGGTGTAAGGTTGCCACCTTTTTTTTGCAAATAAAGTACATTGGTGAGAAAAAAAAGTACATAGTATCAAAATAAAGTACAATTTATTTTTCTTTATTATTAAATTTAAAAACATATTTTTATTGCTTTTTACAGTTTGTATCAAATTAGGATCTCGACTAAACAATTGCACAGCATCTTTACAATCTATATTTGAAAATTAATAAGTGATTCATTTTTTATTACTAAGAAATCAAATCATGCGAAATAAAGTATTTTCGTGTGCTTTATTGTTCTCATAAAGTATAGAGTACAATTGCCTGAAATAACGTACAATACTTTATTATAAAGTACGGGTGGCAACCCTAATAGGTGTTTTCGTTACGAAATTTCTCAATTCGGTCCCCACGCCCAAGGCCCGCGATAAAAGCTATGCAATAGCTTAAAAAACGAAATTGGAAACAAATATATTTTTTGTAGAAGATAAAAATAAAAAAAAATAAAAAATCAGTTATTTGAATTTGTCGCATATATTTGTGGTTATGTGGAAACAAAAGTTGTAGGTAGATCTTTTTATTACCTACAACTTTGCTATAAGTATAACTTTTTTTCATGGGACTTGTAGTTTTTCCGGAAATTGCAATATACCATTTTTTACCCTTAAAACCCCCCTCAACTCCTTCCCGATGCATGATAAATAATTTTAGTGCACGGCCTTGAAATAGCATGTACCTATTAGTTACATATAAAGTAGCGTATTTATGAGTGTGGCTACAACCCATTAATGTCCCACTACTGAGAACGGGTATCTCCTCATTATTGAGGAGGCCTAGAGCATACTCCACCACGCTGCTCCAGTGCGGATTGATGGAGGGGTTAGTGGGAAACCCAGTGTCGAAAGTTTTCAAGCCGCCCGAAGGCCTCCGACATGGCTTAACGACTGGTATCTATCGATAACAACCGGGACCGACGGCTATACGTGCCCTCCGAGGCACGGAAGCGCTCAAATATTTATGAGTATTTTCCTAATTCGGTCTTTGATTCAATCTCGGTAGTAAAGTGTTTATTGGCTCTAGTCTTCAAGTAGTATTTAATTTTATTATATTCATTATGTCAGAAATAAACACAAGAGTAATAGATACTAAAACAGATAAATATTGCATTAAATGTTTCCGTTTATGCTTCATTTAAGAAATCCATTAATAGGATTACATTAGGGGACATACCCACACCTACAACGGGACCCATATTATATATATTTTTTGCCAAGAATGCTCATGTGATATTATAAAAACGGTTTTAAATCACGTTTCGCAAACAGAAAGCTAAAAAATTCTCTGGACGGGTGAGGTAGTATGGGTATGTTCCCTAACTAGGTACATTTTGTTACTACTATAGTAAGCTAAACTTCGAATCGAATAAACTTTTAATTGAGAAGGTTTCGTCGCCGGCCAATTACTCCTGTCTGGCTTATTCGTATTTATTGCTAGAAACATACGGAACAATGTTTTGTCGAGCATACTATTTCTGAACGAGTTCAATGCTTTTGCGTATTCCTGTTTTGTAATTGAACTAAGAAATAAAATTTGGTACCTACTTAAAGTAGGTACCATTTTTTGACGTGACAACGTTACGTTTTATAATTCGATATAGCCGGCTGCACGCACGAAAAACATGACGTCTATGCGTCGTTACCGTCGTTACCGTTACCTCGCTCCAGGTTGATTACTTTGGAGGTAGATATTTTGGTAATGTATCCAATTATTACTTTGTTATTGACTTCTGGGACTATTTATAAATTTTAAATGTTACCTTTTTTAATGTTTCCTGTATTCCTTCTTTATTTTTATTGATAAATTTCTGTAACTTTAAATACGATTTCATGACGTTTGTTTACTTTGATGACATTATTTGTCAATGTAACTCTGACGTCTCTTTAGTTTTGCTTTTTATCGAAATTATTTATAACCAGCCAGGTTTGTTTTTACTTATTTGTGGCACATTGACATGACATAATATGCACAGACTAGCTAAAGATTAATGTTTCGTTATACGGTATGCAACGACTAGTCTTTTTGGTAAAATATTTAATAAAGGTTTTTAACTGCAATATAACAGTAAATAAATTATAACTAAGTATTCAAAGATAGTTTAGGATGACTATTAGTGATTATGCTACCATTCCATCAGTCATCAGTATTTTCTTAAGACGTTGTCACGTTCAACTATCGTCAGTAAACCAACTTTACAGACAACCAATTTTTATTTGTATTTAATTATTGACATACCTGATAAATATATTTACGAATGGTAATTAACTAAAGTATCTAATGTTTTAAACAAATTTAAAGCTAGGTTTCCATACAACATTACTTGAAAGAAACTATGCCTACTTATTACTTACCTAGTTGTGTAGGTAGTGTATCTATGAGCTACCACAGAAATTATATGTCGATATTTTAGCTGAAATAACTAGAACGCATAATATATAATAGGGAATACCTACCTACAAATGTTTTTTTTTTGTTTCTAATATTTTTTATTTATGTTAATAAGTATAACACCTACCGTAAAAATATTGTTAATGAAAAAGTATTTTGGCACGCTTGGTGGTGACGACATCATTTGCGATTACCTACATACTTATATTATGGAAGGTGCGCTCACTAAGCGACTAAAATGCCCAAACCATTTCTTTTTCTACAGAAAAATTGTAGTCTTGGGTCTTTTCGTCGTCATATGGAATGACCTCGAAAATTTACATTTTAAATTTTGGTTTCATAGTTTTTAAATCAAGCATATTCTCTATTATTAGGACGTTCACAAAAATGGAATCATTATAATTATTCATTTAATAGAAAGAATAGGTAAATAGGTAAATGCTATATGTAGGTAAATAACTTGTTATTATTCAATAAAAAATATATTATAATAAGCTCTACGAAAAATTTCCACGTATGTTGATGGATAAGTTGTGCGCGAAATTAACGTGTGAACCTTAACAAATTCCCATGACAAACTGTCGCTCAATTATTGCAAAGCTGAATATAAGACCACACAATTGCATTGCAATGATAGAGAGAGAGAAAAAGGGAGAAAGGTATCCGCGGTAAATTTTCAAACACAGGAAAATTCCTCCAAATAACAAAATTTTACAAAGAAATAACTGATTTCAAAGTCGAGATAACTCAAAAACAACTCGCGAGATGTCATTCAAATTTATAATGGGCCACACGACAAAAGTTATGAAGTAATGAGCATAATGGTGAGGTAGGTAAGCAAAATTTTTATCGGACCAGACCACAGTCATTAGCTTGCGAATGTCGGAAGAAATATAGAAATCGGTTCTTGAGAACCTCCTCCTTTTTTTAAAGTTGGTTAGAAATCTAAAATCTTGTGTAGGTATAATTTGTACACCTAAACTTATTTATATGTATGTGTGTACGGTTATTGTAGTCACAACTTAACTCAGGATAAATTCTAGCCACTTCTATTCTACTTAATAGGTAAATCACCCCCTACCCCTACTTACCCCTACCCCTACTTAATAGTATTTGCTGTATTTATTGACTTTAAAAAAGCCTTCGACACCCTTGACCACAGTGGTTTGCTGCAGTCCATGCATGAGTGCGGAATTCGTGGACCAATAAATGCATGGTTCAAAGATTATCTTAAAGAGAGACAGTTAAAAGTACGAATATGTGGAACAGATAGTAAAACTGGTAGTATAAAGTATGGAGTCCCGACTGGTTCGGTGTATGGTCCTGTTGGATACATAATGCATGTGAACAGTATGGCGAATGTTATAAAAAAGAGCAAGACGTTCATGTATGCGGACGACACATGCATTTTGTATAGCGATAAGGACCAGAACACCATCCAGCAAGTGATGCAAGAAGATTTCGACAATGTAGTTAAATGGTCACATGATAATGGAATTATAATTAATTTGGATAAAACGAAATGCATGACCATAGTATCCCCCTATAATAAAGATAAAAATATCAGTATTAGAATAAAAGGGCACACGTTCGATTGTTTACATGATAATAATAGTAATTGTACATGTACGTATATTGAAGTTGTTTCCACGTATAAGTACTTAGGACTGACAATAGATAATAATTTCAGATGGCATATACATGTTAACAATGTATGTAATAAGTTGCGATCAATCCTTTGTAAAATGAATCATCTAAAGCATGTAATCAGTAAGGGTCTCATGTATTTAATTTATTATGCTCTTGCGGATGCGGTTATATCTTACGGATTGTGTGCGTATGGTCTCACTTTCCCTGTACACTTAAATAAAATTAAAAGTTTGCAAATTAGTTTTTTAAAAATGATGGTAGACAATAAATTAAAGATAAATATTAATAAAGAATATGAAAAATTATTTAAAATATGTGGTGTTCTGCCGATAGAATTAAAAGTAAAACAAAATCTTTTAATAGAACAACATGGTAAATTTGAATTCAAACACAAAAGAGACCATACATACCCAACCCGCGCGGCAAGGCAACCTAAATTAGCTGTACCGAAGGTCAATAATTATTATGGCCGAAGAGCAAGGCGGTGGCTAATACCAGTATTAATAAACGAACTGCCACGTCATATATATAACCAGGACACAGAACAATGTAGCAAAAATGCGCTTAAAAATATTTTGAGAAAACACTATCTGTCTCAGTGTCCGTAGCTAATTAATTAATCCATAGTCGATTAGATTAACACATGTGTTCATCCACAAACATTCACACGCTCACAAATACATAGTCTCACACACACACACACACACACACACACACACACACACACGCACACGCACACACGCACACACACACACACATGCAGACACATTACACACAACCGTACAAGCTAACATAGTAGGTATTAAGGAACAATAGTATATATATTTTTTCTTACAATAATAGCATAGGCGTATAGGCGTTAGCAATAAGTATAATTATGTTGTAATCCACGAGAACTACTGCCGACAAACTGCTTTGCAGTTTGGCAGACATGTCACACGTGAAATTGTAAAAAAAAAAAAAAAAAAAAAAAAAAAAAAAAAAAAAAAAAAAAAAAAAAAAAACACTTCAAATGATTTTAAGCGTTCATAGTTCTGTGGCATAGTAATACGTTAATAATCGCAAATGATCATGCGAGTTAAGCAAATTCGTGCGCGATGGACAATTGGATGGACGAATAGGCTGGGGTATATAGCTACTACCTACCACGTCTTGGAATATTAATATAAGACCTTTAAGTACAAAATCAAGAATATTAATTACCTATAAATAAATAAATAAACGCTAACACACTCATACCCCCGCAGTAGGTTACTAGGTACCTGGGTCGCGGGTGGCATGGACTACACATATAACACATTACAATTACGCCCATGACCCTAATACAAATATTTATCTGTCACATAAATATCTGCCCCGGCCGGGAATCGAACCCGGGACCTCTCGCGTCGCAGGCAGGGTCGCTACCAACTAGGCTACAGGGTCGTCAATGGTATGGTACCTATATACATAATAATACCTATAGGTAATTATTTTGTATCCTTACTTACTAAATATTGGATAGGTAAGTATATCTCATGACTAGGATACCTCTAGGAACGAGATATTTTCTCTGGAAAATTATTTATCTTCAGAAAGATTTTAAAAGTTACATAAGATTTTCAGTAAATGCTTACAAAGAATCAAGGGTTTTTCTGAAAGTCCTCAATGTCAGATCACCCCTCGTGACAAAATTTACGAGCCTTTTGATCGTCCCACGCTCAAAGTGGATGTAAAAACATGTTCACCAATCTCCATAAATCTGCGTTTTGGCATTATCTCCGAGTGCGGTAAAACCTCCGACATTTGTTTTGAAAATAAACGCGTAGATTGAAGTTCCTTAATGGTTATTCGCCTTGTAGGAATGTCGGTGTTAAAAATACAATTCTTACTATTTAACACATAATCCTTACTAAATAAATAATATTAAGCTCTTGGAAGTACAAAACCGCAACTTAGTAACCGAGTGTAATAAACAGTATACATTAGGTATTCAAAGATACGATATGAACCATTAATTAATTAATCCTATTGTCACGCCCGGTTTATTAATACAGTATAAGTACTGTGCAGACTCATCAGTTTATCTGAAGGAAACTGAATGAGCGGCGGACGGGTGCACGATCACACACCTTTTCGAGGAACTGCTGTCATTGACTTCATGTCAGAACAAAGAAAGATATGGAGTCTTAAGTACTTATTGTTTAAAAATACTGTGAGATTTTTAATTTTCAGCGTGATACTGTTACAAATTAACTAATTATTTCAGGAAAAACATGTTTTGTAAAAAACCGTCGGTACAAACATTACCCCATGCAATTATATCAGTTTAATGGTAATAGGTCGCTTTCCTGTTTCGTAGTTGCCTATTAATATTCATTCATTACATGTAAGTTATTACATGAATATTAAATGAAATTGAATAATTAGAAAAAAAAATCATATTATTTATAAATTACATATTGTTAGAAAAAATGCAAAAGTTATGAGGATTATGAGATTATCTCATGAGTAAATTGTAGGTACCAAAAAGGTACCTTAATAGACGTACTTAAGTATAAAAAATTGAGTAGGTACTAGGTAGGTACATCATATCATAATTTCGTGAATACTAATACAAAATATTAAGTATAATATGAAAACTGTTAGAGAAACTTACCTAAGGGATAGCAGCAACTGTTCAATGCCTTTACATGGAAAACTTAAATAGAAAAAATGTTATTATTTATGGATTCGTGCAGATACCTACCTACTTTTATGGAAGCACAACTTTGCAAAAGCGAAGCGAGGCCGGGTTTCTATTTATTAAAATAAATGAGAGCTTCGCATACGCGTAAAAGAAACTTGTTCCTAACAAAACGTTCTAATATTGATCGCAATGTGGAACTGTTCCACTGTCTGCTCGATGATTCACGCTCAGCCCAGCTGGCGCCGCCGAAGTACCGACCTAGAACTTTGTTAGATCGTCAGTTTCGTCATCCTCATGAAAACTATCAGTATTAGGCAGACAGTTAAATTTAAAACAGACGCTGTGTCATTGAGTTCGAAAATCATATTTAGTACCTATAAATTATCCAGCTAATTGGTTCATAAAAAGGCAACACATCTTCTGTTAACCCTGCAAGTACAGTAACAGGGATGCTGTTTTATTGGGGAAGTTTTTTTTCATTAAGTACTTATTTTGTAACGATAACTCCCGAACGGATCAATCGATTTTGAAGCGCTTTGAGGCGATTTTTGAGAAGAACAGCTGATTGGAGTACGAAAATGGTCAATATACCAAGTAGTCTGAAAATTATTTGAAAATAAAAAACATAAGCTTACCTACTTTTGTTGTTTTGATGTGAAACATCTTAGGTATGGCTCACTTGTAAACTGAATTTTGGCGTGGCCTACGCTTCGCCCGTGGCGACGCGACGCTCATTCTATCTCACAATGCCTCATCTTTTATCTCACTCACTCGATCGTTCGACCTCCGTTTGGTTTTTATATAGATAATATTTCAAATTCGAATATTAGCTTCATTAGAGACACGGTAGTGTCTAAGCCAAGTTCCACAAAAAATACCCCTTTTGTTTTGTTCATTAAAATTATTTTTTCGTTTCCTATTTCTTATAATACTTGGTGCACGGCAGTGCACCTCGCCAAGTTCCACAAAAAATACCCCTTTTGTTTTGTTCATTAAAATTATTTTTTCGTTTCCTATTTCTTATAATACTTGGTGCACGGCAGTGCACCTCGCCAAGTTCGAAATTTTAAATAAAGTTTTATTTCGTTTATTATTTATTTGGTCGTTGGTTAATAGGGTGCACGGCAGTGTTCAAGCCAAGTTTATATGAAATACAATTAATAAAAAAAATTACTACGTAGGTATTACTGATGGAATGCGGCGATATACTACTGTTACTGTTACTGAACAACGCACGATATTAATTCATGAACACTCGAGTTTCGGCTATTTTTTGGCCAAAACCGAAACTAAGGCCGAAACTAGAATTTTGGCCGAAACGTGCCGAAACCGAAACTGAAGCTTTCGGTCGGTCACTGCTTAGGTAGGCAAGTAATTCTTATCTTAACAGGGATAAGAATGACTTTCAAAAGCTTCAGCGATTCTTTGGGCCGCGACCCGTCCACCAACTAGCTTCACCCACCAGTGGGTTTACGGGGAATTTCTGTTTACCCGTGCATTGTTGTACCAAAAAGAAGTCATAATCTAGTCTCTGGATACTTTTGCCAAACTAAATTAAATATTGGTGATTTGGATTGGTGGTTTGCCAGAACAAATTATGAAGACTTGTTTTTCTGACGCAGACAGGCCCCACCTGATGATGGTACACGTATGCACTAACAGAGAAGGAGAGGTTTTTCACATTTCTTGAAGAACACCATGTTATAGCACAAAAACCTCAAATGCAACCTCATTCCAAAACATGCACAGTAGTAAATAATCATGAAGTACTTAAATAAAGTTATACTAAAGTTGGAAGCATAGGTCAACAACATTGGAAATAATTTTCAATATTTATCAACATTGGAAATATTTTTGTATTTAAAGCAGAATGTCAAGACCCATGTTTTGTTTAGGAATATGGTTATGGTCACATATTATTTTGATTAAAAGAAATTCCAATTCAACTATGAATAAATTGGTACATGAATTCAACAATACTTGTCTTTATTACTTTTCTAGGTAGGTACTTAAATATTGACGGGCTAAAAATCTATCAACGCCATCTACCCCTGGAGCATTAAAACATGATTAAAACAACATTATTGACAGCGCATGGAGGATAGAACTAAGGAGAGTCATCTTATATGGGAGAAAAGTTGAAAAAGTGTCCAGTTGTATGCGCTAAATAACAGTTCCAAAATCTTCCACTGGTGGCGCTGGTGGATTCACAGGGTATGGTATGAATGTAGCAATCGTAGATGAATTGATTGAATTGAAGTATGCCGAGTTAAAAAATTTAATGTCATTATCGACTAAAGTAGCATGGAGGATATCCTCCATGTAAAGTACCAGTTAATTATTGAGAATTTCAACAACTTACGTTGTACAAAATATTGTGGTAAATATAACCTTACAGAATTATTATAACCAAACGTGCGTTTAGAGTGATTTTATTTCGTGAACAGTAAATAGTACGGTTATTGATATATAAACATTTAATTTTATGAAAAAGTGAGTGAATAACAGAACAGTTATGGGTAAAATTTGTGTTGTAAAAAGTTGTCCAAGTGGACGTAAATCCCAAAACAAAAAAAATAGTTCACCTCAGCCTCTTTCGTATTTCCAACCAACAGTATGTAAATCAATTTTTTATAAATTATGAAATTATAAATTATGATTTGATTTGCTCAATTCTATAATTTTTTTGGTAAACGAAAGCATATTCATTTTTTATTTATCTAATTTCACAGACACCGGCAAGATTACAAAATTGGAAAATTTCGCTGGGTATTGAATTAAAAGCTACTGATTACATCTGTCATCTCCATTTTAAAGAGGAAGAAATAAAAATGTACGAGAAACTGTACATAAAAGGAGAGCTCATAATTATGCCTTTAGGAAAAAAAATACTAAAAGAAGAAGCTTTACCAACGATCCAGCATCAGTTTATTCCGGTATTTGAACATGAGTTTTTAACAAGTACTGTAGATGAACTGAAAATACCAAGCTTACATTCGAATAACTATGGAGACGAAGAGCTATTTCTAGTGCAAGAAAATAACATCGAGCCCCAGACAATATTAGTAAATGATGTTCCTAATAATCTAATAGATGATGGTGTTCAAAGGGAGCAAGACTTGATAGAACCACCTTTCAGTCAACACGCCTGTAAGGATTCGAAGAATATACAAGAAATCGAAGCTCCAAAATTGCCACCGTTTTGGTTGTATATACCCGAGCCCAATGGATTTGTATTTATGCAAATGGATCCAACAACTCAGCAGATCAAAATTCGGTTACGCTTAAACAAGGATACATCTATTACTGTATGTATCAATGAATGTCCGAGCAGATACATCTATTTTTTTTTAACAATTATTAATTATTTTTTTTTTTTCAGATTCTATTTCCTAACAATGACGAACTGCCTCTAAACGAAAAAATTAATTCATTAAGTTGTAAATAATTTTTTTTTAGCGAATAATATTGTTTTAATACGTTCATTGATTAAAGGTATCTATGTTTTATTCTAAAAATTTTTTAGATGCAGAAATTGATTGCTTACAGGAGAAAATTTTTATATTTTCGTTTTGCTCCTGATGAACTTTTGTACTCTAATTTTAAACACATTCGTTTGTTTATTTTATTATATTTAACCCACAACCTCGACAATTTCGAGTTTTTGTGACCTATGTACTCCAAAATATAAGGTATATTTTAACATATCAAAGACTCATAACTCTATGGTAATAATTGACGAAAATCCGTATGGTCCAACCCACAGCTGAAATATCGAAGACCATTTTTTAAAATGAATAAATGTTTCAAGCTATTTGAATCATTTTTGCATTTTTCTTTCCGCAGCCTACACAGCAAAACCCATACAAAATTTATTTTGTTAAAATGATCCAGACGCAAGTTTCTTGAATATCTACTAAACTATTAAAATTTATTCACTAAATACATGCATGTTAATTAGTTTAGTATACTTAGAATTACCTGAAATTAAAAACATAACGTTAAGCATTATAAAACCGGAGCAATCCAGCAATAAACTTTAAAGTCAATTATCTCGAAATAAGGTTCGTGTGGATTGGAACGTTTTTGCTTAAATCGGTCCAATTCATCTACGATTGCTACATTCATACCATGGAGGATAGAACTAAGGAGGGTCATCTGTGTATATGAAAAGTGTCCAGTTGTATGCGCTAAATAACAGTTCCAAAATCCTCCACTGGTGGCGCTGGTGGATTCACAGGGTATGGTATGAATGTAGCAATCGTAGAGCTTTACATGGAGGATATCCTCCATGCTACTTTAGTCGATAATGACATTAAATTTTTTAACTCGGCATACTTCAATTCAATCAATTCATCTACGATTGCTACATTCATACCATACCCTGTGAATCCACCAGCGCCACCAGTGGAGGATTTTGGAACTGTTATTTAGCGCATACAACTGGACACTTTTTCAACTTTTCTCCCATATAAGATGACTCTCCTTAGTTCTATCCTCCATGATTCATACCATACCCTGTGAATCCACCAGCGCCACCAGTGGAGGATTTTGGAACTGTTATTTAGCACATACAACTGGACACTTTTCATATACACAGATGACCCTCCTTAGTTCTATCCTCCATGTGACAGCGGAAGGAACCACCACAGAGTATTTTATAACGGTTGGCACACACATAATATCAACTTGGTATCAATATTCAGAATCGCCTCGTTATTATCTGTTCTCGTTATTATTATCAATAATTTGTATCTGACAGAATCGAATCGGAAAAATACCTTTTCATATCCTTACGATACAAAATGTTCCTCAATGTCCTATCTGTGCTGAACTTAAAGTTTGGTAAATGTACTTAATATTATTATAGGCTTATCAACTCAAAAACGATTCCGAATTTAGTTAATAAAAATATTATTATTTGTACAGACTTCATAATTATAACAACAAACCACTATGCGTTTGTCGTTAAAAAGTTGCCTTTTTAATCTGCGTGCATTCCATTCCATCCTTCCAGTTTGAGATTATAGCGCAGGGATATTTAATTCCTTAATAGATACCGCTACCGTTACGATCACGTACGATACCGTTTGCAAATTGATAGGTGTCCACCAACCTTAATATTTATAAATAATTAAAAGACGATTTCAGATAGCTGGATCAAGTGCTTTTGTACCCATCTATCTTATCTCATCACCAAAGTCCATTTGACCTGTTCTATTTCTAGATAAATATCACTCGTCCGTTTCAACTCTAGTTAATATTTTTGAGTTGAGAAATGCGTTAACGTTAAGCCACAGACATTTTGTGGTTGAACGTCTTGACCGGTTTGCAAACTAAGTAGGTATACTCCGACTTTTAATTCGATGCAGTAAAATGACATTTCCAGTGTTACCGTTTTTTATTATCACAAAAATAGTGATGTAACCTGGACACAAATTATTCGATTTGATGAAAATATTAATCGGATTATAATCCTTTCGCATAATTTAGCAAACTGATAAAATAATGTATGAAGTTATTACAGGATCAATAACTACACATAAAAATACTGTGACAGCCCTGGCGTACCTCGCTAAACAATAAACAATAGGGGCCATAAATATGCCAGGCGAAACAATAGAACAATGGACGGCCATCTCGAAAGTACGCACGCGCACGACGCTTCGACCATTACGGCGATAGTCATACGGGCGAAAGTCGGTTGCAAGGAACGTTCTCGAATCTTGTTCGGAGCGGGTCCGCGGAATTAGCGAGAAAGTTCTGGATTGGCGTGAATGGTGCGTGAGGGGTATAAAAAGGAGCGATCGGCCAACCGCAGACATTCTAGTTTCGGAAGCGAAACCAGGAAGATACCAGCGATACCAGTGCGAAGTGAAGTGATTTCTACGAGCGATACAGTGTTCGTCGAGTGTGTTTACGAGTACCTACGTGCATAGTGTTGTGGTGTGTACTGTGTACAGTGTGTAATTGTGTATCTACGAGTACAATAAAGTCTTTGTGGTACATTTTGGCATTTTCTCGAACCCAGTACTCCTGACACGTAACAATTGGTGACAGAAGCGGAATGCCTGTAGTACCGCAAAGTGAAGAAGGGATTCGTACGCGATGGCAGACGGCATTGGATGCCGCGCGGATGGAGTCGCCGGGTCGTGACCGCATGGAAACGGGGACCACGGCTGGACCACCGACTACATCTGCTGCATCAGCGAGTGCATTGGATATGGCCTCGTTATTAGCCGCCTTACAGCAGAGCCAGCGCGAATTCATGGAAAGCCAGCGCAAGGCAATGGAGAGCCTGGAAAGTAAACTGTTGGGGAGCCAGCGCGAAGCAACGGAGAGCCTGCGCGAAGACATGAAGAGCCAGCGCAAAACCATGGAGGCAATCGACGCAAAGCTGGATGGTTTCCAGGGAGATTTGAACGTCGTGAAAGAGGACCTGGAATTGGTAAAGGCGCGTACATCCGAGCACGACCAAGCCCTCAAAAGCCATGACGCATCAATCAACAGCCTCAGTGCGTCAGTGAACTTCCACGAAACTAGGCTCGTGGACTTGGACAATAAGCTGCAAAAGATGAAGGTTTTGGGCACGGCAGCAACCAGTCCATGTCCTGGGGCCCCGAAATTTAAGGTACCAAGTTTCGACGGCATGACCTCGTGGACAGATTGGCACCATTTCATGGATCGAATAATGCTCGGGACGAGCATGACTAAGAGGGGGGCAATGTGACAGCCCTGGCGTACCTCGCTAAACAATAAACAATAGGGGCCATAAATATGCCAGGCGAAACAATAGAACAATGGACGGCCATCTCGAAAGTACGCACGCGCACGACGCTTCGACCATTACGGCGATAGTCATACGGGCGAAAGTCGGTTGCAAGGAACGTTCTCGAATCTTGTTCGGAGCGGGTCCGCGGAATTAGCGAGAAAGTTCTGGATTGGCGTGAATGGTGCGTGAGGGGTATAAAAAGGAGCGATCGGCCAACCGCAGACATTCTAGTTTCGGAAGCGAAACCAGGAAGATACCAGCGATACCAGTGCGAAGTGAAGTGATTTCTACGAGCGATACAGTGTTCGTCGAGTGTGTTTACGAGTACCTACGTGCATAGTGTTGTGGTGTGTACTGTGTACAGTGTGTAATTGTGTATCTACGAGTACAATAAAGTCTTTGTGGTACATTTTGGCATTTTCTCGAACCCAGTACTCCTGACACGTAACAATACGAATGATATCAATAATCTCCTAGATTTTTAATTATTAAGCGCTTTTAGTGCATGTTATGTACTAAAAGCATGCATGCACCGATGTTTATTATTTTAATAACCTTTCCGTATTGTTTTCTGAATTTGAATTATATTTTATTAACATACATTATAATAGACATATTGAGAAAAGAATAATCGAATAATCAAAACATCGTTCGTTAATCGTGTAAGTTTTCACTATTATTGAAAATCTGGCAACATTATTTCAAAAAGTGACATTAGCAAATGTCATTTTACTGCATCGAATTAAAAGTCGGGGTATAGGTACCTAGCTAGTGTATTAGTACCCTGTGGCCACCTAGCAATTGGCGCCAAAATAATGCATGTTTTGTTTGATCTTGTCAGCAGAAAAATAAAATAGTTTAAAAGAAGATTTTATAAGGTCTATAAGGTATTATTTGAATTCAAACATGGATAAAAGAAAAATAAGTAAAGGCCCACCTCCAAAGAGGTTTAAATCAAATGATGACGATGACGAAAACGACGTGCCATGCAGTTTTGAAGAGAAGTTAGCTGGAATGGAAGTTGAATTCGATGCACAAGAAATGGTAGGTGAAGGACCTGAAAATCAAAGCACGAATACCAAGTGGTCTAGGCCAAAACCACCTGAATTAAATCCTTCAAAGGATTCTTTAATATTCCAACAATTAGACATAGACCATTACAATGGACAGCCAATGAAAGGTATGCCTGGATCCCAGCTGGGACCTGTTCCCATAATGAGAATGTACGGAGTTACAATGAATGAGAATTCAGTTTGTTGCCACGTTCATGGATTTACGCCTTATTTCTATGTCACTGTGCCCCCAAACTTTACTGAATCTTCTTGCAATGAATTAAAATCAAACCTGAATAAAGCAATTCTAGAAGACCTTCGTTCTAATAAAGATAATATTAGAGAAACTGTCCTAGAAGTAAGGTTGGTGAAAGCAATGTCTATTATGTACTACAAAGGAGATAAAGAAATAACTTTCGCAAAGGTTAGTGTAGCATTACCAAAGCTAATAGCTGCCGCAAAAAGACTCATTGATCGCCAACCAACTTCATTTGGTTTATCAGATCCTGGATTTTATGAGACTAACATTGATTTTGATATTCGTTTCATGGTGGATACAGCAGTTGTTGGTTGTAGTTGGATAGAGCTACCCCCAGGAAAGTGGTCTTTAAGGTCTAAGAATTCTCAAATAAGTACAGAATCAAGATGCCAAATTGAAGTAGATGTTGCATGGCACAATTTTATTGCACATCAACCAGAAGGAGAATGGTCTAAAGTTGCTCCGGTCAGAATTTTAAGTTTTGATATTGAGTGTGCTGGTAGAAAAGGAGTGTTTCCAGAACCTGACAAGGATCCTGTAATTCAAATTGCTTCAATGGTCATAAGACAAGGAGAACCTGAGCCATATTTGAGGAATGTATTCACTTTGAATACATGTGCACCCATTGTTGGGTCACAGGTGCTCAGTTTTCAATCTGAGTCTGAAATGCTCTCCAAATGGTCAGACTTCTTCAGAGAGTTGGACCCAGACATAATAACTGGTTATAACATAAGTAATTTTGACTGGCCATATTTAATTAACCGAGCTAAACATCTGAAAGTAGACTACTTTGACTTCTTGGGAAGAATCCGAAACATCAGATCTGTCATTAAGGATGCAGTTTTACAATCAAAACAAATGGGACGGAGAGAAAATAAAAGTATAAACTTCGAGGGTCGTGTTCCATTTGATTTGATACTTGTACTTGTGAGAGATTACAAGTTAAGGTCATATACCCTCAATGCTGTCAGTTATCATTTCTTACAAGAGCAAAAGGAAGATGTTCATCACAGTATTATTACCGATTTACAAAATGAAAATGAACAAACAAGAAGAAGGTTGGCCATGTACTGTTTAAAAGATGCATATTTACCACTAAAACTCCTAAATAAATTAATGTGCATAATTAATTACATGGAAATGGCAAGAGTAACTGGTGTCCCATTGTTGTGTCTTCTTACAAGAGGACAACAGATCAAAGTAGTGAGTCAACTTTTAAGAAAAGCAAAAGAAGCTGGATATTTAATGCCTGCATATCACGGTCAAGGTTCAGATGATCAATTTGAAGGTGCAACCGTTATTGAACCCAAAAAGGGATATTATGCAGACCCCATTTCAACTTTAGATTTTGCTTCACTGTATCCAAGCATTATGATGGCACATAATTTATGCTATACAACTTTAGTACACCCAAACTCACAAAGAGAATTGAACCTTAATGCAGATGATATTACAGTAACACCTTCAAAACATACTTTTGTAAAAGCTAATGTGAGAAAAGGCTTATTACCTGAAATTTTAGAATCACTCTTGGCTGCCAGAAAAAAAGCAAAGAGTGATTTAAAAGAAGAAAAGGATCCATTTAAAAGGTCTGTGCTTGATGGCAGGCAACTGGCATTAAAAATTAGTGCTAATTCTGTTTATGGTTTCACAGGAGCTCAAGTCGGCAAATTACCTTGTTTAGAAATATCTGGAAGTGTGACTGCGTATGGCCGAACAATGATTGAGTTTACTAAATCGGAAGTAGAAAAAAAATACACAAAATCCAATGGCTATAAAGAAGATGCAGTTGTTATTTATGGTGATACCGATTCTGTGATGGTTAAATTTGGAGTTAAAACCCTTGAAGAAAGCATGGAATTGGGGAGAGAAGCTGCAGAATTTGTTTCATCTAAATTTGTGAAACCAATTAAATTAGAATTTGAAAAAGTATATTATCCATATCTACTTATAAACAAAAAAAGATATGCGGGGCTATACTTTACCAAGCTTGACAAATATGATAAAATGGACTGCAAAGGTATTGAAACTGTTAGAAGAGATAATTGTCCCCTTGTTTCGAACATGATGAGCACATGTCTTCAAAAGTTACTTATAGATAGAGATCCAGATGGTGCAGTAAACTATGCTAAACAGATAATCAGTGATTTATTGTGTAACAGGATTGATATATCCCAATTGGTCATAACAAAAGAACTAACTAAAAATGATTATGCTGCTAAACAGGCTCATGTAGAGTTAGCAAATAAAATGAAGAAAAGAGACGCAGGTACTGCACCCAAACTGGGTGATAGAGTGCCATATGTTTTGTGTTGTGCAGCAAAAAATACTCCAGCATATATGAAAGCTGAAGATCCTATTTATGTGCTGGAAAATAGTATTCCAATAGATTTCAATTATTACTTAGAAAATCAGCTGTCAAAGCCTCTAATAAGAATATTCGAACCAATTCTTGGAGAAAAAGCAGAGTCACTACTTCTCAAGGGAGAACACACAAGGACCAAAGCCATGGTGACATCAAAAGTTGGTGCATTAGCAGCTTTTACATTGAAAAAAGAAAAGTGCATTGGCTGTAAAACAGTAATGCCTAATAATACTAAGAAAGCCTTGTGTGATCATTGTGTAAGCAAAGAAGGAAAATTATATATTACTGAAGTATTTAAATTAAGGCAACTTCAAGAAAAGTTCTCTAGGCTTTGGACTGAATGCCAAAGATGTCAAGGCAGTTTGCATGAGGAAGTGTTGTGCACTAACCGAGATTGCACAATTTTCTACATGAGAAAGAAAATGGGAATGGAACTAGATACCCAAGAAAAAACAGTTCAGAGATTTGGAGAACCAATTTGGTGATTTAAGGAAACCATAAAATCATAAGTACCATGTCTGTTATCGTCTTTTATAATAAAAATGGAAATGAAACTACAATTTGTTTTCAGTTTTAATAAATAGTCATTTATTACATAGTTAATCATAGAAGGTACGAAAATTATCATGAAGTAAATGAAAAAGAATCCAATAGCTAAATGAAACAATGAAACAATTTAAGTACTTTATATAAACAATTCAGTAATTCATTAAATAGTGAGTTTCTTCTATTAATTATAATGACATGCTTTGATATTGAAATGTAAAATTTTCATTTTATATTTTTGAAATACCATTAAACTATTTCAAAATTGTTATCACAAATTCACAAATTATAATTTATGAATCACCAATACCTGCCAATGTTCAATACAGGTCATGAGAGGTGTTTCAGAAACAATATACATTCAATCAAAAATAAATACATTCACATTTTGTTTGTCTCACCTAACACATTCACTTTCAGGTATTTTACACTCACTTTCATTTCAATGTAAATGCGTCAACGTCAACATAGCTACTATATCTATGTAGGATCTATGTATGGGTCAAAGTGGAATAAAAGAATATTGAGTTTTGGAGATCTTTTTGCCAAAATCTGGGGTCAATGAAAAAAGTCACTTGGACCACAGCACTCTGGTTCTACCTTACACAATTGCGTTCCTAAGAACTAACTAAAAAAGTAGGGCATTTTGCGAATAGGTCCTTTTAAGAATAGGGCATTTTGCGAATAGGTCGTTTTAAGAATAGGTCATTTCGCGAATAGGGCCTTTTTTTCAAGTAGGGCGTTTTGCGAATAGGTCCAAATACGACTAAGCCAAATTTTATTATCTCTTATGTTATCATAGGTGTTGTATTTTGTTTCTGCATACCAATTAGCAACTAGACATAAGATACTATATACAAGATACCAAAGGACTCCATATATTATGTGATGTAAGGAATTATTTAGCAATACTAAGTTGCATACATACATCTTCAAATTTTATTAATAAATAATTTTCAACATAAAACAAGTTATAGGGCGTTTACATACTTAGCTCATCTATATTTATTTCAAGCTGTAAAAAAAGGAATTATTGCCTTAGGAATAGGGAATGCAATCTCGCGAGATAGGGGTTCAGGCGAGATCTCGCGAGTTTATAAATATCAATCTCGCGAGATCTCGCCAATTTCGAGATCTCGCGAGATTGGTAGTTTTGGGTGTTTGTTCTTGCAAATAATCATTATATTTGATTTAATTTGAAAAATGCAATGAGAATTCAAGATACATATTTTGAAATATACATAGATTAATTTTTACAATTTTTTTCAATAAATTTTTAGGTATTTTTGGCATTTGCTACACGTTAGACGTATCTATTTTTTTCATAAAATTTATCGAATTGGAAATAAAATAAACAATCTTTTTTCTCTTCTAACATCAAACAACTTTAAAAATATATATAAATCAGTTTTTTTATAACAAAGCAACAATAATTTAAAACAAAAATAACAAATTCATTAACAAAGTTGAGTTGACTATTAGATTATGAGATTATTATAAATAAAAGAAAATTTTACCCTCTTAGTGATCTATTAGATAGAACAGATTAACTAACAATATATACCAATCAAGTTGAATGCTTGTTCAGTTTACCTCATCCACCATTATCAAGAATAATTTTGATAGTAGCTTTATAGTACATAATGTATTCGATTTGCTCCGATTCCCTGAAGGCATTATTTGTGGAATTTCTTGTCGACAATTAGGCATTTTTTTGTTTAGTTTACTTTTGAGATGGTCACCCTGGTTCCATGTCAATTCGTGCGCTGCCGCCATTAGAATAAGCTGATTTAATGCATGTAAACAATTTCGTTAATCTCGCGAGATCTCGCCCATTTTTCGACCGAGATCAATCTCGCTAAAAAGGGCCGAGATCTCGCGAGAACGAGATTGCATTCCCTACTTAGGAAGGCTTGCCAAGTAAATATGGTACTTGATAATATATGATTAATTAAAAACACTAAATAGATATGTACACACTAAACATAATACTCAAGGGTATTCCCTAATAAATTAAATAAATAATAAATAAAAATAATTATAATAAAAAGACTTGCTGCAAAATATAAACAACTTTGAAATTATCAAATTTTTAAATCTACTCTTTTACAATATAGTATAATATTCAGAAACCTGAGTGAAACGGTGAGTGCTCCGAGGAATTGTTCGATTTGGTGCCAACATCACCCTTCCATCATTACACCACTCGCCGAAGATTGAAGTTCCATCCGCATCGCTTGGATCTGTGGCGAACGACTACAGTTCGATTTTCACGATCATTTTTGCCGCGAACTTGCAAGCTGTGGAATGAGCTTCCTTCTGAGGTATTCCCGGAGCGCTATGACATGGGGTTCTTCAAGAATGGTGTAAAAAGAGCTCTCTTTCAGGGCCGGCGTTGCACTGGTGACTCCCCTGGTGTTGCTTGTGTCCATAGGCGACGATGACCACTTACCATCAGGTGGCTCGTCCGCTTTTTCTTTATAAAAAAAAAAAAAAAAAAAAAAAAAAAAAAAAAAAAAAAAAAAAAAAAAAACCTATTTTAAGCACTACAACATTAGTATAATATAATATTTTCTGTATACACAAAAGATCTGGAATGTGACTTAATAATGTAAACAAACCTATAATTATACAGTTATAATAACAGACTAATTTCTAAAGCTATCCTGAAGCATTAATATTTTATCACTATGTATTGTAAATTTTATACAAGAACCTTTCAAATTCGTTGTTTTTATACTAATTTGTTCTATATTAACTAGGGGCACGGCAGTGCCCCCACCAAGTCGAGCGAAATATATTTTTACAAACACTTTGTATGCACTGAAAGATTGTTTGTGAATATTTAATGACCTATAAGACATCCACATCAATACTATATAATAAAAATGTAACTGGGCCATGTTTGTACAAACGAAATGATTGAGAAAAATATTTGAACAGCTTTTATAGGGCCAATAGAAGCTAAAAATATTATTTTTAAAATTTTTGTCCATCTGTGTTTTGTCCGGACATCACGCAAAAACGTCTCAATGAAATTTGTTGCGATTTTTGCCGCTGTATTGCTGGAGGTTTAACTTAAAAAATGGTGTATATTTTATCTTAATATGTCTCTTAGAACCTGAGATATAAATAATGTGTGTTACACTACAATGTCTGCCAAGTCTGCTAGTAGGTTATAAAATATGTTTTATACTTATAATACTTATAATTTAAATCTTTTTATGAACAAAAGTCGTAAAGAACCGATCGGCAGTGTATTAATTAACGCGGACCATTTTATTACATAACACATAAACAAAAGTAGGTATTGAGTTAACACAACTTTTGATAAATTACAAAAAAAGACTAGCATACAATAATGTAAAGTATGTAAAAGCCCCCTATTCTATAAATAGCTCCATTTTTTTGCAAAATTTACATACTTGGAAGCATAACTACACTTTCATCTATTTTCTTGGGATACAGACCTACTTAAACTTTGTTTAGAATGCTTATTGGATGTTAACTGCTTATTAGAACTAATGTTGTTTTTGACCATGGGGACCATGGGGACTGGTGATTCAAATAATGGTGGTCCTGAATTGTTTGTAAGCTTCATAATGTCTTCAAGAGTTCTTATAAAAGTATCACATGTGGCTGTCAGAAGACTGGAGGCATCATCAATTTTCTGAAAAATATATGTATGAAATGTATGTGTAAAAAGTTTAGTACATAATACATACAATACATAATACATAGTTTTTTACTGAGTCAAACTACGCCATCGCTTCAACAAATCGCTACCGTGAGAGGTCTTGGAAGAAAAAGCGGCAAGAAACTCCCAAGGAGTTTTTTTTTCCTACTCACAGTTACAAATTGCATTTACTACTACTTATGGCTAAAATACGAAACTCATGACCAAACTGTTTTATCTTTAAAATAGTCATCAAGTTTGTAATAACTTTTCATCATAAGAATGCTTTTGACATGAGTTGTAATTTAAGTTTTAATTTAAAATTTAATGCAGTTACCCATGAAAGAGCCACCAGTTTTACTAAGTCTGAATTTTTGTACAATCAGTTTAGCCTTATTTCTAGTATTTATATTGTGAACATCACTTTTTAAGAAAAGCGTCATGATATTTTTTTACATAAGTACATAATAATATCCAACCTACCAATCATGTCAAAAAGTAATTAACACAAGCCCATTGGGCAATGAGTAATTTTACATATTCCAAAAATATCACTTTTATAAGAAACCAAGACTAGCAATATTTTTATCTAGGGGATTACCTGAATTTCTGGCCCTTCTTCAGCTGTTGCAGCACTTTTAACTGCATGCACTTGTTGCATCATAAGGTCACAGTAGAGCCGTAATTCAGACTTTTTATGACTTAAAGAATTTGTGTCCTCATATCTGATTGCTGCAAATAATTCAAGAATTAGAGAAGCGCCAATCATCATTACAACCACCCGGTCACCCTGGCCAGAATCTATACAATACAATACAATACAAATCCTCTTTATTGCACACCATAAAATTTCACAGAAATATACAAACATTGGTCTATAAGTACAACAGGCAGTCTTATCACTAATTAGCGATCTCTTCCAGACAACCTTTAATTTAAATGTCTATGTTACTAAGCAAGTGTGGATTGGCAAACTTCACACACCATTGAAATTTTTAGGTGTAAATGTTTATTCATAATGTTTTCCTTCACCAAAGTGAGTGATAATTAATTTATAATTTATGCATGTTACTTTTGAAAATCAGAGGTTGTTTGTGTAGAATTTTAACACAAGGTCTCCTGTTTATGAATTAACTCATTCAACAATAAACAATAATAGTTACTCATCATTTATGAGTTACATGACACTGCAGTTATAAAAGGAAGTGGTCAAACACTACCAGAATTTATAATACAAACCTATTGTATCCACTTTTGATTCAACACATGCTTTAGCACTGCCTAAAGCCACCAGCCATTTTTGCCTGTCTTGTGGGGAAGGGGCTCGCAGGTACATGTGTTGTTGTCCAGGAATGACCAGGTCAAGCCGAGTATTATCAATGTTATTTACTGAAAAAATAATTTTAGTAACTTAGCTTAGAAGTATAACAAAATATGAAACTTGGATTAAAGATTTATTGTATAAGAAAATGTGGAAATTTCTGAAAAAAATTAAGACATGAGACTATTTTTAAGTACAGTAAAAGGTTATAAACCCTAATTCTAAAGAGTATCTTGGATTTGGATATATAGAACTCAATAATAAATCTTGTATTTATATTCATCAATAAAATTTAAATGCATTTTGAGTTGTAATAGTTAAATATCCCATGACCAGTTAGTAATTTTAATAACTGCCATAAAAAAAATTAGAATAACCTTATGTCAGAAAATTATAAGTATTTGGAAGGGTTTAAGAATTGACTAATAATATGAATTCTGTTGAAAATAAAGCTTAACACCAGGATACCTTATTTAATTTTCTTTTATTCACTACATCTTTCATAGTAAAAATAATCCTCATACATTCAGTATTTCAAGACATTACACACAACACTTTCTAATTGGAACAATATTTATTTATTTTTATACAAAAGCAAATATATAATATACTTAATTATATTATTATATAAAATATAATAACGGAACAGTAATAGGAAGCAAGTTGCGAATTAGAGAAATTATATAAAAGATGCATGCAACGTGCTAGACATAAAAATGACTTACCATTTATTTGGCATACTGAAACTTTTACAGAACCTTTACAACCTTGAATTACTTCTTCTTGCGATTTATAATAAGACAATATGCCATTATCCAATACAAACCATCTGGTTTGCCAACCTGGAGCAGGAAACAACTTATAAATAAAATAAAAATATAAAATAGGCCACCATGTTTATGTAGTTACACATACCATTCCAGTAATTTGTCCATTTCCATAAAATACCTTCCATATGGATTATGGATACGGCTACTTTTGATTTATTATATTATTATTTTATTTATTTACAAAATGCAACGCCAGCAAAATTTTGTAGTTGTCAAATGTCAAATATAAAATGATAAAATGTCATGATTTACGTCAATGTCACTTTAAGGCGCCTTCCAATGACTAGCACCATAGATCATACACCACTATAATTATATTATATGAGAACTAGCACAACGTTCAAAACCTCTCTTAAAGCGTTCCAAAAGTTGTAATGATCGTTTTGTGCATCATGGATGACGTCCATCATTTTCGATCACAAGACCCATGAATCGGTGGGTCGTTGTGGCTGCTGTCAAATTTAGCACGGTTTTCAAAATATAATTAGGCGACAGATATATTAATATTATTTCAAAAAAAGGCCAAGAATATGGAGTCCACCGTCACAGAACAAAATAAGGATATTACAGTAGTTAAGCTTATGATATACCTCGATTTAGGTTACGTACCTATGTGTGCGTTAAATTGGGTTTTGAACCGCAGGGATCTCGTTTGATTCGTTTATTTCAATTTAATTGTATTATAAATAATGTTTTTGTATCTGTATTAGGTACTTGAAACAAAATAATAATCGTATTATATAAATTACCACTTAGAAAATAATTTTACAATTTGTACAATAATCCTGTCATCTAATATATTTATTAAAAATTGAAGGTAAACATACACTGCTTTACTCAAAGTCACCGACGACATCCGTTATGGCATGGAGAACCAGCAACTCACCGTGCTGGCGTTGCTAGACTTTAGCAACGCTTTTAATTGTGTTGACTACGATATTCTCGTAGGGATATTGCGTACTCTTAATATAATATCTCCGACCGCTATTGATTGGTTTCACAGTTACTTGCATGGACGCCGGCAACGTGTTATAGTTCAAGATGTGTCTTCCACGTGGTCTGCACTGTCTGCCGGTGTACCGCAAGGTGGCGTGTTGTCTCCTCTTCTCTTTGCCATCTTCATCAACTCGATATGTTCCATACTTACTTCGTCCTATCACCTATATGCAGATGACTTACAAATTTATACACAAGCATCACTTGGGAATAGGGAATATGCATGATTTTTCTTATTATTTCTAACGTTTATTTATGTCAATATAATACCGTAAAAATATATAAACTTGATAAAAAAGTCAACACTTGTTTTAAATTAAATATTTATAACTGCAATGACATAATGCTGATTTAAACGCTACCATCTTCCCGCGCCTGGCTTTGACGTCATCTTTCTATGTAGTCTATGGAGGGTGTTTTCCACTTATCGAAAAACAAAAGTTTTGTGCGTTTTGTTTGTGCTAAGCGGAACGCACCATCCATAGACTCCATAGAAAGATGACGTCAATGTTCATGTCTTTAATGAACGAGGACGTCACTTCCTTTTGAACAATTTTAAATTTCCCTCGTAAATTTACCACTTTTTATTATTTAATATTTTTGTTCCCACAGTGTTTAAACCAAAACTAACGTTATAGGTGACTTTACGTAAGCGATAACTACTGAAAAAATAATAATTCACTTAAATTTGAATTACATGCATATTCCCTATTTGCCTAATGCGATTTCAGATTTAAACTCTGAACTTGATAAAATTGTTTTATGGACTGAGGCATTTGGACTCAAAGTTAATCCTAAAAAAAACCCAGGTAATCATTATAGGTAGCTCTAGACTAGTCTCAAAAGTGGATTGGTCAGCGCTGCCAACAATATCTTTCGGGGGAGTTCCAATTCCGTACTCCAAGGTAGTGAAAAATCTAGGAATTCTAAGTGATACCAGTCTATCTTGGGCACCGCAAATAAATGATGTTAGTAAGAAGTTATTTGCTACGATCGGTAGCCTGCGTAGATTAAGAAACTTCCTTCCTATGGCTACTAGAAATACTCTTACAACCAGCTTACTCCTGCCGATTCTTGACTATGCTGATATCTGTTATCTCGACCTAAATGAGGAGCAACTGAATAAACTTGAGCGTCTCCAAAATGTATGTATTAGATTCATATTTGGTCTTCGCAAATATGATCATGTTTCCGAATTTCGTTCTAAACTCAAGTGGCTCCCTAATCGCCTTCGCCGGAATGTTCATATTCTTTCTGCTCTGTACTCGGTGCTGTTTAATCCGTCAGCTCCTTCGTATCTCCGTAGTAATTTCGAATTTCGTTATTTATCCCATAATCATTTACTTCGTTCCTCAAATACTCTTACTCTACTCACTCCTTCTCACACTTCCTCTTTCTATCACAAATCCTTCACTCTGACTGCTATTCGTCTATGGAATGCGCTACCACAAGCTGTAAGAAAAGCTGAAAACCTGGCTTCTTTTAAAAATTCACTCAAGAATTACTATCTTCTTTCCTAACTTATTTCCTTCTTCTGCCTTCCTTTCCTTGATTTGTCGCTTGAACTTTTGACTTTGCTATGCCATCAATGTGTATGTGTTGTAATTTAATTATACTCCACTATTTATGCACATCATGTACGCCTGTACCTATTTACTTCTAGTGCTGTCCTTATCTTGTATTGGGTTGCCTGGAAGAAATCGCCTTAAAGCGATAAGGCCGCCCATTGTTTGTGTTACCTTCTTGTGCTTTTGTATGTGTATTGTCTTTTCTTTGGTGTACAAACAATAAAGTGTTAATAATAATAATACACTTTAAACGTACAAAGAACTTCCTACATCCTAAATATTGACACGTGTTTAGTTACAAATCATTGAAATACAAGCAAGTAAAGTCTTATAATGTGCAATTTAACGTCGAGTAAAAACATCCAAAAAGATAATAATTATAATAACTCCATTTCTTATCAATTTTTTAGGAAAACTGTCTTATTTGCGTATTATAAATGTCAAATTGCTGCGAATAAGAACCGCGTTCAGAGTGGTCTAATATGTTTCAAGATTTCGTGTATGTGAACGGTGTCTATGTATGCGTTATTTTTCGCACTTTGTATGAAGCTTAACATCTGTATTATCTAATTTGTGGTTACAGCGAAATAATGGTATCAGCCGTTACAGTGAAAAAATAGTAGATTTTATAACAAGGGAGCAAAAGAACTCAGTTTTTTTAAATAAAACCATGAATTTCTAACAATCCGAACTTACTTCAAAAAGTGCGCGGAAAAGATAATTGCGACGCACTTAATTCAAAAAGTGCGTGGAAAGAAAATTGTGTCGCACTTACTTAAATAAAGAGTGTGAAAAACTCATTCCTGCCCGCTAAAAGTTTCTTAAAGAAAACATCAACTTTGGGCGCATTTAAAGACGAACCAAGTCGTCCTTTTCGAATAGTTGGAATGAAAATAATTGTGAATATTTTTTAATACACTGAATCGTAACAAGCTGGGGATTATACTTAGGAATAAGGATTAAAAGGAAAGAGGATTAAATTGGGACAACTCACGATACTGTCACTATCCCACAGGACTCTGAAGCTCGCTTAGGATTGTGCGGTAGTGACCGTTACATATTCTAAGCGCTTCATACTTTCTATTTTAACCAAACCAGTGAAATGTTAAAAAACATTTATTTTAATCATATTCTAGATTTGATATTATGATATTTATAGAGGTCTAAAATACTTTTTATTTATCCATTAACCAGGTCAGTGGAGGCTGTGGAGGCCCTTGCATAGTGGGATCTTAGATCATTTACTTTTTTGTAAGTTAATAATTTTTTTCTATACCTACTTATGTATATTTTAATACCTTGGCGTTAGCCTTTCAAGCAATAAAAGTTAGAAAATACAATAATGTTAATATTTAACATAAAAAATAATTGTTCGGCTTAAAAAGATAACATTACTTTAGTACTGCGTTCCACTGACTGCTCATAAGGAGCACGCCCTTAGTGTCTATCTATATGTCATATTCCACTAGCGCTTGAGTTTTGAGTTTTTGAGTTTAAAGAGGACACTAACTTCTAACGATAAGCCTCAAACTCTGTTGATTTACTTCAAGTTAATTGATATTATTTTTTCATAATTATATTTTCCGTTGCCTATAACACGCATGTATGACTGTAGGCCTGGGAGACCAGATCTAACTAGAACTGGGATGGCTACAATAGATCAGAGATGGTCGCAGTTGTCTCGTGGGGATACTTGTTCCCCATGCCCAGACACCTAAATAATAATAATACATGCATGTATGAAAAGCGCGCCAAATTTGTTAGCGCTCGTCATCAGCGTTATCTAAAGTGATGACGTCATTCATGACATCATCTCCGTGCACAAAACGATTATAATCACAAAACGGAACGGATTGTAGGATGTTTCTAGCGGTGGGATTGCTAACTAGAATGCACCTGGTGTTAAGATGACAAACGTGCGAGTAAGCACGCGTACTTGTGGTTCGACGACCTTCTCGCCCATGTGTCACCACAAGTACGCGTACTTTAAGCTTGCCGAGCCAAATCGCCGGCGATCCAACCAAAGAGTTCAAAAGTAGAGGGCAGAGGTCAGGCTTCAGAGCGTACCCAGAGCGTATAAGTCATTGGTTGACCACAATCTACGATTTCGTCTTTTTTATTAGTTTAGATTATATAAGTCCTATGTAACAGAAGGTCTTTCCTTGACGACGTCGCAATACATTATGAGTAAGTTCGCAATCTTAAAAACCGCGTACTTAAAGTTCGTACATGAGCTTAACTTCTGTACTATCCTTATTTTGTGGTTCGTACGTCTAACACCGACTTAAGTGAGCACAGAGATAGGAATATAGATAGGTAGGTAAGTGAGCAATATTATTATACCACAAAAATAATACCACATACCGTAAAACGGGGTGAATAGGGATTGCGGGTTGAATAGGGACAAAACTGAAAACGTACCGTAAAACGGGGTGAATAGGTACAAAATTCAACTTCACAGTCAATTTTTGTTTATTTACTGTCGGAACATTAATAAAATAACTATTACAAACTTTTTCCGGTTTCCTTTATTTTCCGATGAAGATAAATAAATTACATAATTTATTAAAAACTTTTATCACGTAAACACAAACTTTTTGAAATATCGTACAAGTTTTGAGACCAAAAAACCGCCACTGTTTGAATACCTAAATACAATAAATTTGTAATGGGTCCCCGAGACGATCAAGTTTAGTGCACTTGACAAGTCTACGTGCTTGAAGCGAATATTGATCGTTTACCGCGTTGACTTGACACATTCCTTCAAGCGGTCTACGGCTTGACCATAATTGACAGAATTTTTATTGACGCCGCTTGATGCACTTGCGCTTGATACGACTTGACAGGACTTGACAAGCTTTTTTCATTAGCAGCCGAAACATCGAAGATGGCGGACATGGCGGATGACGAAAAAGACCGAGACGTGGCCTTGGCAACAAGCGCTGACATAATTACCGAGTGCGATTTTGTGCTATTGCTAATATCCCTCTACAGGGATTATCCTGTACTTTGGAAAATTAAAAGTAAGGAGTATGCTGACAAAAATAAACCTATAAAAAAATAAAAATACCCCATCGCCTCTTTCTTGTTTTTTTTCCTTAATAGATACCGCTATAGTTATAGCAAGGAATGCCATATCTGCGTAAAAAACCATTTTTGTTTTTGCGACCACAACTTTCATGGGCACAGGGCTGCATGCGACTAAGGTACACGCACTTGACTGGACTTGATGGCACCTTCAATAGGTGGCACCGTCAATCACGTGAGACTTGTCCAGTGCGCTTAATCGTCTCGGGGACCCATAATATAATAGTTATTTTATTAATGTTCCGACAGTAAATAAACAAAAGTTGACTGTGAAGTTGAATTTTGTACCTATTCACCCCGTTTTACGGTAGGTAATGGCATGGATTCCATATGGATTCATTGGCATCTCAGAGTATAGAGTAGAGATATTGGTGTGCTATAGGCCGCGTTCCGTAACTCAACCAAAACGCCCAAAATGACACTTTTTCATACAAATTTGAACGTTTTGGGCGTTTTGGTCGAGTTACGGAACGCAGCCATAGTGCACGCTAGTGCCCATAGAGTTATACTAACTCTATGCTAGTGCCACACCCATAGAGTAAACCTGAAATCTGAAATCAAATTCCAAAAATCCAAACTGCTACTGCAAGCGAAGTGAACTGAAAGCGATGTTTTTACTTAGTTTTTGAATATTATTCTAACTTTGTTACAAAGTAAAATAATAAATAAGGAGTAACAAAATCTAATTTATTTTACAATGTGTAGAAAGCATGTTTTTGTTGTTATAACGACTTTATTGTTAGCGTCACTTGTTAAAGGTATGATAAAAGTAAACATTGTTGTTCAGTTTTTATACAACTGTTTATTACACAAAATATTATTGTTTTATTTCAGTTGACGGTCTCGAGTGTTACGTATGTGAGAATCAAGAAGACAACAATGAGAAATGTGTGAAAACAATCAAAACCTGTGAATACAACCAAGATGTTTGTCTGACTGAAATCAAATGGGGCAGTACTCCCTACTGGTCTCAAGGTGCAAAGAAGCAGTACTATATATCAAAACGTTGTTCGAACAAAACTGATTGCGCTCTGACAAGACTGAGGTACATGCCCTTGTGTACTCACATCTGGTACCAAGACTGGGTGTGTTCAGACTGCTGTATGGGTGACCGTTGCAACTACTACATCATTGTAAGTAAAATAACACTATTTAAAATTATAAAATACTTATACATGCGCATAAAGAGGTAGGGCGCTGTTAACAACCTTAATAGTAAATGTATTGTGTTCAGTACGGTCAGTACCTACGTAACAAGAGGATAATATTATGGGGATCAAGCTTTAATGATAAGGGCCTTTACTTATAACAACTGAATGCACAGTCACTTGATTTTACTACTGGGCAATGGTTCATTTACTAAATGAGTGACTCGCTAAAATTCTAACATGAATATATATGTTTTAACATTAGAGGTTCTTCTGGAATTCAAACCCAAGCCATGCTCTTTGGAAGTCTAATGTTCAAACCACTTTGCTCGTACTTTATAATGTAAAAAACACAGTCTAACATCATGTCATACTGTGAAAGAAAGATGATGGTTTCCCTAAATTTATATCTATACTTGTGTTGCCAAGGCTATGTAATTGCCACCCCCCACTAACAAACATTAATAATATGTGCAGCTCACAGTTCAATTTAGCTTATAAGCAAAATATACTTAGGTATTTATAATTCTGGCTGCCAATATACAATGAACCTTAATAACAGAGGCTGAAAGCTGCCATGTGTGGGTTGCCATTAGAATAAATTCCATATTGAACCCAAATAGTAAAGTGAAAATTCCAAATTTTGAAATATTGTCATTATTGTTATAAAATACTAGTTGTTAATATATCTTTGTTTTCAGAGTGGAAGCAGCAGAGGTAAACCTGTTATCAGCTTATTAATTGGAGGTGCAATTCTATTGTGGGTATTTGGTTTAAAATAAGAACAAGTATAGAATCTGTACTTTAGATACATCTAAATTGTATCACACAACACTTTCAATGGTTATGTTGATTAATTACAATGTAATTAATTCATTAACTACATCTAAAAAGATAAAAAATTAAAATTGTCTGATGACATTGGCAGCATACCAATACAATTAAATATTTAAGCCATTTCTTTTAGAAATTTTGAAAACTTATGATTTTGACTGCCTTTAATATATGTATGTGTCTTATCGATTGACTAGTTTTAGGAATTAAGTGCCTTTATGTAATGTTATATAAGTAATGTTCTAATATTCAATTATTTTCATAGAGTAAATTAATTACATTGTTCATACAAGCTATTTTATAAATGACTTTACGTTTTTTTAATGAAATTTTTATTCTACAATATTTAATATTTATTATTTTTACACATCATTAATATCTATTTGTGATAATGGTTAAAACAATAATTAATTTCCTATACATTTTAAACTATCAATCATGACAAAACATACAGCAAATTTTTTTTTGCTGCTCAAGCTATATCTATACCTGTTTCTTGTTATACCTAACCGATTCGTTGCGGCGCCCATTTTCGAATATTTTCACCATGGCTATGAACAAATATTCTGTGACACGCCTGGCGTGTCATCAGCCATAGAAGTTGATAACACACTTGTCATGCCATCAGCCATGTATAAATAACCACATGCTTTTCTTGCTTTTTTACGGGTTTTGTCTTGATTTAATTTTAGTTTGCATCAAAATAGGGGAGTGCAAAGAACTATACATTAATAAAATTGGTTGTAAGGAGTATACTATCTGTTTTTTCTGAAATGGAAGGTCAGTGACTTTATTTTTTCAGATGTCTCAAACCTTTTGTGACATTGTTTTTTTTAAGTTTTGTTGTATTCATTTGACAATTTGACGACCCTGTAGCCTAATTGGTAGCGACCCTGCCTGCGACGCGAGGGGTCCCGGGTTCGATTCCCGGCCGGGCAGATATTTATGTGGCAGATAAATATTTGTACTCGGGTCATGGATGTAATTGTTATGTGTTATATGTGTAGTCCATGCCACCCGCGACACATGTACCTAGTAACCTACTGCGGGGGTATGAGTGTATCAGCGTTTGTGTCAGCGTTTTTTATTCAAAGAATTGTCAAGAAAAACTAGTTTCTAGAAATAAATGTTCGATCTGGGTGTTATTCATTTATAGGGGCAATTTGTAAAAGGCAATTTGTGGGTTTGTAAGTCACATGGTGAATTAGGTATATTTATTACTTACAAACTCATTATAATACCTGAAGGTACTCATTTTTTTAAGTGATTATTGATTTAAGGGACAGATTTAATCATATTGACTACCTAGCTATTATGTAATATTCTTAAAAACTTGGATATTAAATAATAATAAAAACATTTATTGACTTCTTTCTCAAATAAACAAATAAAATTACACAGACAGTTTGATAGTCTGGTACACTAAACAAATACATACAACAAATAAGTGAAAATAAAATTTAATTTAGCGGCCAAGATTATGAGTGCTATTCTACGTTCATGTATTAGATTCTTTTTTGTAAACCATCTAGAGAAATATTTGAAAAAGCATAAAATTACGATTTTTTTATTTTATGTACCGTTATACAATAGTAAAAAAATCATCAGCAACGAATCTGTTTTGAATGTAATAATAAATAAAAGGTGTCAAACCCCTGCAAATTTTGAATTCACACAATCTCCAGAAGCTAACACAATAAGCTTCTAAAACTTAATTTCAGGATGTTACAATCAAATAAAAAATGACACGCCTAGCGTGTCAAAAGCCACAAGTAAAAGATTTTGATGACACGCCTGTCGTGCCATCAGCAACGAATCGGTTAAGAGACTACTTGAGGTAGCACAATACATTCTTATCAAGAACCATGTATTTTAAATGATTTTTATTGCAATTTATTTAATTTAGTATAGTATGATAAATATTGATACAGTGAATCTAGAACATGCACATTTTGTACTAGGTATGTCATGTCTATACAAAAAATATCATTTACAAGTAACTGCTTGCATGGTTCCATAACTAAGCCTTAGTGCCTAACCTCGAAAGAATACTTAGATGGGTTTTCACTTGACATTTTTTTATGTGACCCAGTAAAATATAATGCATTTAATGTTACCATAATTTTACTTGAATACATAATTGAAAACTGCACTTCTATTAATTTAGTCTTTTGTCAGATTAGCAGGAAGAAATGCTCAGATAATAGAAAAAAAGACAAAAATTCTCTTCCCACAGACACTGTTGAAGAATTCAGAACTTTGCTTTATGTATTGCAATTTACAATATATTATTAACTTTGCAAACTCTATAGTTTACCTTCACTAGGCTCAGCTTTATGTTAAAGAATTCTTTAAGTATATACTAGTAAATCCGCCCTCGCCGAAGCGAATTCGGGAAACCAGTCCCTTCAAAAATCTCTATAAATTTTAACAAATTATGTTATTCCGATGTCTAAGCTATATTACTGCAAAGTTTCATGAAAATCCGTTCAGTAGTTTTTGCGTGAAAGAGCAACAAACACACACACACACACACACACACTCACTCACTCACATACGTCCTTACAAACTTTCGCATTTATAATTCTTTATATATTTTTAGATTTGTCAGGAAACTACTTTAAAAAAAAAAACAAATTTTTACAACCTAAATTTTAATTTTAATGAATTGATCAAAAATACAATTTTACTCAATAGGAATTTTAATTAACGTTAGGTACAGCAATTCGACAACAAAAATGGCAGAGTAACGTCCCACGCAATAGCTGAAAGACAACTGGGCTTGAAGGCGAACTGCTTCGCCTTTTATACCCTCGATTCTTGATTTTTCTTCTCCTCCTCTATACGGCCTTTCCTGACAGGAGACCGTCCACGGACTCCTCAACATTGGAGATCAGTTTCCAAAATTGGCATAGAGCTGCCTTGCTCTGGTTGACTCCCGGCTGCATTCTGGTCTAGAGGCTACAAAGGCCTCGTAGGAGTCATCGGCGCAATTGCTTCAGACTCGCTGGTTATAGGCTGCCCTGATGCTGGCTCTTCACATAGCTGCTCATCTGCCAGCTCAACAGAGTTTTGAGCAGACTCCTCATGATCATCGGCCTCTTCGTCTGTAAGTATAAAAAGAGAAACACACACGAAATAAATCAAAAACACGGGAGCTCCCAAAATAATAAAAAAAAATAATAGTGCACATTACAAAATACTTATTTCGAAATCATGCAAAATGTTACTAAGTACCATTAAGTTACTAAGTAAAGCGTATTTAGCAACACCAAGCCAAGCTAGAGGCGCGACGTGATGCATAGCTTGGTATGTGGTAAGATAGAGGCGCGACGTGAAGCGTGTCTTACCACCTTCGGGAAAGAATCACAGCGTGAAACAGTCCCTTGACAGCCTCTGGGCAGAGGCACATCGTGAAGCATGCCCAGTCACATGTGAAATTGAAGAAATCTGCAGTATTTCAACAATTGCACCAACTCACCAGAGAAATAAGCGGCGCAGACCTCAGGAGTCCACTCGCCTCGCCACGGAATGATGTATTCCGCCGCAGCCTGCGTTGACTTGCCATAAGAGCCAGCCAGGAGACGCAGCTCGTACCGCCCATGCAGCAGCGTCTTCACCCACGGTGGTCATAACCTCCAAATCGGCGTCCATCGCATGCCTGGTCGTCTCGCTTCGCGGCGACCGAAGCGGCGTGACAGCGGCGGGCGGCTCTGAGCACACCACCATTGGCGCCGGTGGCTGCGCGGCACGCACAGCTGATGGTGACGCTGCTCGCGTCGTGACAGGTATCGGGTCTGCCCGGCTCCGGCATGGTGATACGGTCTGGCGTGCAGACCTTGAAGGCGGTCGGCGAGAGTTGTGCCGCGATCGCGACGTCGACGCACGTGGCTCACGCGATCGCGATCTCGGTCGGCGTGGACGCACAGATCGTTCTTCTAATGCTGAAAGCCTCGCTAATATTGTTTTCATGGCGCGGCTCATCGCGTTTTCAGGTGTACGTTCACGATGGCGACTTCTACGTCGTTCACAATCACTATGGCGACTTCGCCGACACTCGCGGTCTGCCATTTTTGTCAGTTATTTTAACAAATAAACAAAAACCCCTGTAAGATAGGAGTACGTATTTAACGCAGATCCTATCCCTACTTCTGATTTTAGATTTGTCAGGAAACTACTTTAAAAAAAAAAACAAATTTTTACAACCTAAATTTTAATTTTAATGAATTGATCAAAAATACAATTTTACTCAATAGGAATTTTAATTAACGTTAGGTACAGCAATTCGACAACAAAAATGGCAGAGTAACGTCCCACGCAATAGCTGAAAGACAACTGGGCTTGAAGGCGAACTGCTTCGCCTTTTATACCCTCGATTCTTGATTTTTCTTCTCCTCCTCTATAATATTATATATTCACTTTTACATAAACCTATGATTGTTTTATGAATTGAAATAATGATGTAGATGTAAGTTTTTTGAATCTCATTGTATCCAATCCGTCCACTACATATTAAGTATTGTATTTTTTTGTGTTGTTAATGTGCAATGTCTGGAATAGCTGCAGCTTGACATTGGTAGCTATGTAATTTGATTGGGAAAATATACTTTTTTACACCTTAAAACTTTGGCTTAATTTTAAAATTACCTGTTTACCATTTACTGTTATAATGAAGATGAACAATTTGATAAGTGTGTGTGTTATGTATGGATATCACTGATGCGATGCTGACCAAGAATCAAAGGGCTGGCTGTCAAGTTCCCAGCTGAGACCAGAGACAGGAAATTATTTAGTGGTAGACTAAAGCAAAACAATAGTACGAACTTAATGTACGAAGCTATATTCTCACGATTCAAGTAGTAATATTATGATCCTTAGTCCTTAGTACCTTTGGGTAGACCATATTGCATAAAGATTTAGCTGGGGTTTTATGTTTTTTTTAGAGAAGAACCATAGAAGAACATATTGCACTGACCCCAAATAAAATTGGGATATGGGTAGGAAGATGATGATAATTCCTTTGGATAAAACTCCTAATAGACAGGAATCACTCAAGACAGAAAAATCGTAAGATTTGAGGCACCCTCTTGAATAATTTTAACGCATCTGAGAATAGAAAAAGAATGATGATTAACTGATAATAAAATTTAAAAATGAAGACAATAGTAACGTCCAACATTGATGATATTGTATTTTCCGTTAGGTAGGGTAGGTTTAGTTAGTTCATTTTGACTCTGCTGATGTGAAGGTGAACTTCGTTTTCCGAGATGTTTGCGCAGGTAGGGGAAGATGGTACCTTCATACAGTTTTTATGTTTAGTCCTATAGAATTCTCTCTGGTATCGATATCTATATCGATTCATCAAAAATTTATAGTCAAACTATGTCTTTATATTTAAATCATGAAATTTGTATAAATACACTTGTACGACTTTTTATAAAACAAAAAATAAAAAAATGGATGAATGTGCCCCACGTGTGGGGCACTTTCATACAGGCCATGGGGCAGATTCATAGATGTGAAAAAATACGCAAGTTGTGCATGAAATATTTATTTATTTATCAAAATCAAAGAATCAGTATCAAAATATGGGGGTGAAACGTTTTCATAAAACATCGTTCGTTAATCGCGTGAGTAATCACTAACACTATTATTGAAAAGCTGGCAACATTATTTCGAAAAGTGACATTTTAGTACTGAATGATTCGTGAGTGTTTGAATACATTTTACGTATATCACACGGCTTACCTCACGTTACTATTTTGTCGGATTCGCCCGACTAGTTTCGAACCAATTCCGAGGTTCGTCATCAGGGGCCTTAGTACGAGTTTTCAATGACATAACGCGCTCGCTACGTAACTGCGAGTTACCTAAAATTTGTATGGGATCGGAGCAGAGCCACCTAGCGGGACGTAAATGGCTCAGCTTGATCCCATACAAATTTTAGCTAACTCGCAGTTACGTAGCGAGCGCGTTTTGTTAATGAAAACTCGCACTCAGCCCACATGAGCCACCGGCGACGAGAGCTCGCTTGTGACTGACTTTCAGTACTAAAAGAGCATGTACTAAAAGCGCTTAACAATTAAAAGTCTAGGCGAAAATTTTAAATAGGTAATTAATTTTTTAAGTGTAATTATTTATCCTGTAATAACTTCATACAGTTTTTTAGCGATTTGCTAAATTATGCGAAACGATTATAATCCGAATAATATTTTTATCAAATCGAATCATTTGCGTCCAGGTTACATCACTATTTTTGTGATAATAAAAAACACTGCAAATGTCATACTGAATCGAATTAAAACATACCTACCTAACCTAATTAAAAGCATAGAGATATTACATTAAAAGTCGGAGTATACTTTACGTCCTTATAATTATGTTCATAGACAATAGGCCATCCGCGATAAGTAGGTATGCGTTTTGTTATTATTGCAACGCAGGTTGAGGAGCATTTTATATTATTTAGGTGTTAATAAGTAAACCCACGGAAACCGTCTGATTATTTCAAAATAAGCATGCCCACGTTGACCACATGTTGGTTATTCTATCCAATCCCCACTAATAGAGTAACAATATTTTTTAGAATGGACTTAATATAGGGTTGCCAACCGTCCTGTTTTCCCAGGACATGTCCTAGTTTTCGTAGTGTCCTGGGACGTCCTGAATAGTTTTTAAGCAGCGTCCTGGGTTTTTAAATTCCTACTCTAAAATCTAAAAGACGACAGCTTAAACGCCTTGTGGCTAACATATTTCAAGCAATGTATTTCTGAGGAGCAGTACGCAGAACTGCAGAAAGTGGCTGAATATGTATTTAGTATACCGTGTCATAACGCTAATGTCGAGAGAGTCTTTTCCCTCATAAATTCACAGTGGTCAAAAGAAAGAAACCGATTACTGCCAACAACAGTAGCTGCAATCATCAAAACTATTTAAATTATAGATATGAAGTGTGACCAATTTTATGATTATTTGTTAACTCAACCACAGCTACTGAAGGATTGAAAATTAATTAAATTAATTGGTGGGGTTGAAAAGTATAGTAAAAATTAATAACTTATAACATATAGGCTACTGTTTATTCCGGAATTCCCGTGGGATCAAGATTCACGCGGGAAAAACCCCTATGCATGAAAGCGCCGGCTTAAACTTTTATGGAACTTTGACTGGGTGATAGAGGAGGTTCTGGAGCAACACATAGGCTACTTATTATCACGGAATTCCAGCAGAATTAGGATTCACGTGGGAAAAACTCTTATGCGCGAAGCCAAGTGGTGGGCTTAGATTTTTATGAGACTTTCACTTGGAGATACCTAAAGGAAGTTGTAAATTAACATATAGGCTACTTATTATCCCAGAATTTTCCGCGGGATCAGGATTCACGAGGGCAAAACTCCTATGCGCGAAGTAAGTAATGGGCTTATATTTTTATGGGATTTTTACTGGGAGATAGAGGAAGTTGTAAAGTAACATATATGCTACTTTTTATCCCGGAGTTCCCGCGGCATCATGATTCACGCAGGAAAAACTCCTATGCGCAAAGTTGCGGGCTTAGATTTTTATGGGATTTTCTCTGCGAGATAGAAAAAGTTCTGGAGTAACACATAGGCTACTTATTATCCCGGAATTCCAGCGGGATCAGGATTCACACGGGAAAAAATCCTATACGAGAAGGCGCGGGCTTAAATTTTTATATGACTCACTTGGAGATAGAGGCAGTTGTGAAGTAACATATAGGCTACTTTTTATCCCGAAATTCCCGCGGGATCACGATTCACGCAGGAAAAACTTCTATGCGCAAAGTTGCGGGCTTAGATTTTTATGGGATTTTCACTGGGAGATACCTAGGGGAAGTTGTAAAGTAATATATAGGGTACTTTTTATCCCGGAATTTCCGCGGGATCAGGATTCACGTGGGAAAAACTCCTATGCGCGAAGTAAGTAATGGGTTTAGATTTTTATGGCACTTTCACTGGGAGATAGAGGAAGTTGTGAAGTAACATATAGGCTACTTTGTATCTCGGAATACCCACGGGATCAGGATTCACGCGGGAAAAACTCTTATGCGCGAAATAGTGGGCTTAGATTTTAATGGGACTTTCAATGGAAGATAGAGGAAGTTGTAGAGCAATGTACGGGCTACTTTTTACCCTGGAATTCCCGCAGCGCAAAATCGCTTATGTGGGAACGAGGTCGCTGGTTCAGATGTTTATGGGACTTTCAGTGGGAGATAGAGGAGGTTATGGCGCATTGTATAGGCTACTTTTTGTTTCTGACTTCTCGCGGGATCGAGATTTATGCGGGAAAAACTTTGTGACACACTTGAGTTCCACGCGAGCGGAGCCGCGGGCACAGCTATTTTATAATATAACAATTTATTACATAATATAAATAACCTAAGTTTAAAAAAATTGTTACAAACTAAAGTGTTTGTTTTATATTTTAATAACTAGTTTTCAACTCGTATAATTTTATTAAAATACGTTTATTAAAACATAATATTATGATTATTTTAATTACTTGAATTTCATTTCACCTATTTTTATTTGATATTAATTTAACTATTGCAAATCTATTACTGCGTCCTGTTTTCAAACTGAATTGTCCTGGTTTCTCCAACTGCAAATCCTGGTTTTTTAAATTTGAGGTTGGCAACCCTAACTTAATATAACTAATAAGACTGAGTACTAGCAGCCGAAAAGCCGGCCGAGCGAGATAGTTACTGACTGTGTCCCTTTCTAACAGGGTGACACTAAGATTTTATTATTGGAAGACAATTCAATCTTGCAATATTTCTACGGGTGTGCTATAGATCTAAGAAACCTGAATTTGATATTGGTATAAGTTGGAAGATGTAGTCAAGGTTTAGTGTGAACGTTTAAAACCATTTTGAAATCCAGGTGACGCGTTTTAAAAATTATAACGACGAAAATAAATTTCACAAAAATTACGTATTACGATTGACATTTCTTGTCAATTTTATCTCGAGTAAGAGGGTAATTGTCAAAAATGAGTGAAATTGAAGGTAGCACAAAACTAATTCTACCTGAATCTACAAAAATAACGCAGTACGATAGACAATTGTTGTCAATTTGGTCTAGAATAAGAGGGTAGATTATCTAAAACATGGAAGGTAGCACAAAAATTTATAAATGTCGTTCCGTTAATACTGTTATAACGTGAATGTGCTCTCTCTTGTTTTTTTTGACGGAGTCAATCCTTTTGTAGTAGAGGATGGGACTCATTCGCAGAGGATTGAATGACTGATTATGAGTGATAGAGTGATTAAGAGGTTTTTTGAAAAACAAAATTACGACACCATACCAAATTTTGCTGATGTGGTAGTGAAGTATTTGTGGCGAAGGAATATAATACAATTGATAATTTTGTTGGTTTTCATTTCGTTACTGTGATTAAAATGCTATCTACTTGCTGTCTTACGAAGAAGCGGGTGGATAGGGGGGCCACAGGCCACCAGAAGGAGGGGCTCGGAGGGCGAAGCCCCCCGCCATAAAAAAGGATCATGCAATTAAAATGGAGGAACATTGAATTAAACGCATAGTAAACTTTGAAAAAGCAATATTGTAGCTATATTTGTGTGTGTATGTGTGAGAGAGAGGGTGTATCTGTGGGTGTGTGTATTTGTATGTGTTTGTCCTCAGAATCTCGAAAATATGGCTTTCACGGTGATTTACGATGTATTATGATTTCTCGAAAAAATCAGAACTCGGAAATTATCTCCACTCATCCCCCCACTTCCAACCCCAAACGCAGGTACCTACCTTAGATCTGTAGCACAACGCTTTCTGCTCCTAGTTTAATATAAATATACAATGTGTTTTTTTTACACTTGATCAAACGAAGTGTGCGGATACTAGACAAAAAATTACCGACAAAAACATTTATTTTTATTTTTTTATACACTTTTTCGAAAATAAGAGCAATTTAATTTTTTTTTATTAAAAATCTTTCTTTTTGAATTTCTTTGTCTGGGAACGGTGTATTTTCGTCAAAGTAGTCTCTTTTGAAAGCTAAAAAGTGTACCTACCTAAGAAAATAAAGTGAATAACAATATCGAACATAAGCTTCGAGAAAAAAAATAAACTATTTGAAATAATAGAAATAAAACTTGATTTTTATTGATTTTTGACCTCTAACTTTAAAATGAGGTCGTTAACATAGTCGTTTTTGCACATTTTATTAAAGTTCATGATCTAAGGAACAAATTCTCTAAAGTAACTATTGCTCTATCTATTTTCGTTGTTATGATATTCACTATCATTTGATCTCCATTATCATGGCATTTATTATTTAAGTTTAATCCTTTTATTAATGTGCATATGTATGCCGATTAGACATAGAAATTATGAAATAAAACAACTATTTGAATGACTTCTATTGTTAATTAATTTTTTTAATTTAATTAATTTATTCAATTTATTTGGAGATCAAAGAGACCCTAGTTTGCCGGTGAATATCATAACAACGAAAATAAATAGAGCAATAGTTACTTTAGAGAATTTGTTCCTTAGATCATGAACTTTAATAAAATGTGCAAATACGACTATGTTAACGACCTCATTTTAAAGTTAGAGGTCAAAAATCAATAAAAATCAAGTTTTATTTCTATTATTTCAAATAGTTTATTTTTTTTCTCGAAGCTTATGTTCGATATTGTTATTAACTTTATTTTCTTAGGTAGGTACACTTTTTAGCTTTCAAAAGAGACTACTTTGACGAAAATACACCGTTCCCAGACAAAGAAATTCAAAAAGAAAGATTTTTAATAAAAAAAAATTAAATTGCTCTTATTTTCGAGAAAGTGTATAAAAAAAAATAAAAAAAAATGTTTTTGTCGGTAATTTTTTGTGTAGTATCCGCACACTTCGTTTGATCAAGTGTAAAAAAAACACATTGTATAGGAATTGAAGTATATCATGAGCAATGGGCTCAAGGATTAAGAATGGATTAAGAAATAAATAAAACAAAAACTATCTATCTACACGATATCGAATTTATTAATTAACCTTTTTAATGAAAACTGCATACGACAGATTTTTAACAGACTTCAAAAAAGAAGGAGGTTCTCAATGAGGGTAACCGCGTGTGAATTTTCCGCTAGAGGCGATAGTGAAAAGTGAGGTCTGTCTGTCACTTTTCGCTTGTCTGAATGTCATTTGTCACTGTTTATGTATGGGCGGGCTTTGACAGCAAGACCTCACCTCGCCGGTGGCGCCAACTGGTGAGCACAAAAACGGCGACCCTCATTCGACCGTATAATTATATGCTTTTTTTATGTTTGTTCAGCGATTTTTTCGTCGTTTATGGGCCGATTTTGATAATTCTTTTTTTGTTGTAAAGTAGATAATTATGCGCAGTGGGGTCCTTTTAAAAGGATCACCAGGATCTGATGATGGCATCTCGGAGAAATCGAGGGCAACTTTCGAAATTAGGGACGACTAGTGTGTTTGTTAATGTTTTCATAAGTTCATATGCGCTACAATTTCATGAAGGTCTGGAGTCGATCTGATGAAGCCGAAAGACAGTCAAGGGACCTCCTCAACGATTTACTGTAGTTATCTAGTGTTTGGGCTTGATTAATTTGTAGTGACGAGAACTTTACACCTACATGTTGAATTAAGCGCCATCTGGTGAGTAGTTTTTGAGTTATCTCTGCTTATCGAGGTTGAAGTCGGTTATTTTTTTTTGTAAAAAGCAATAATTATATTTTTATTTTTTGCTTCACGTGTAAGTATACTGCTGAGCCATTTTTGTCTGAGCATTTCTTCATTTATTAGGGAACAGCTGGAATAATAGTACAATAGTAAGTACCTTACTCAAACACAATACAAGAATTTATAATTCATGGTCACGACAGGTTGTTAAAAATGTTAAATCATCGACGTTATGATGACATTCATGCGCTTTAACGGGTTACCATTAAAAAAAAAATAGGATAGATAATTTATATTTATATTTTCTTTTTGGCATGGCACCTACAGCGAAATTAATGCAATTATAATATGGTGACTTAAGCTTGTTAAATTAACAATAATATACAAGTGTTTCAACCAAGTTTTGAAAAACAAAATTTTTGTTCAAGAATATTTTTTAAGCTGGCAATATAAAAGAACAAGACACAAGGACCCATGTTGTGGCTATCTCTCTCGGTTCCGATTAGCCTCCGTGTGAGGCGCAATAGAAAATATACTTTAATATCTTGTAATTTGGTTCATTTTCGTAAATTCAAATTTTCGGAGTTAGCAGTCCTGTGGGCTGACCGGCTGAGTGCGAGGTGACAAAACGCGCTCACTACCTACGTAACTGCGAGTTAGCTAAGAGCGTAACTGCGAGTTGGCCCTGCTCCGATTCCATACAAATTTTAGGTAACTCGCAGTTACGTAGCGAGCGCGTTTTGTTACTTAAAACTCGCACTCAGCCCACTGTTAGTTATCATATTAAGTCCATTATTTTTTAGACACTGTATAAAGATTATCTATGGATACTTGGCATTTTTAACAGTAACTAGTCTGTGGCTTCGTTTTCTATAGTCTGTGACTAAGAATTGAGTTGAGCTGGAAGTTGAAAAGCAAGTGTGCGTAAAACTTAAAACAGGAAGAAAAATAGGTACCTACTGTCCTGCCTTGCGAGTTTTTCGTGAAGCACTGGCTTTTATAACCATCGTTATTTTAATAAAATGAGGTTCATAATAACAAATATGTTTAGTTACAAATTAATTGCTACAATTTTAGTTATGGTAAGTTCACAATATTATGAAAAATAAGCGATTCAAGAATCGTTACACGTACCACGAATCCAATTTGTTGATTTTTATGGTATATTGAGTAATTAATTGGTTTACAATTACGGAACACTGTTATGTTTCAGATTTGCCATAGTTTTTACAATCCAACCGATAGCGGTGCGGTGCAAATTACTCAAAAAAACTTAGATATGGTATTAGGTGAGTACCTATTTGTCTTCGGGTTGATTGTGTTGGGAATACCGTAACTAATTGTGTGATTATTGTGATTACATTGTTTTCAGCGTCCAATGAGGTGGTGTTTATAAACTTTTACGCTGAATGGTGTAAATTTAGTAATATGTTAATGCCGATTTTCGACGATGCCGCCGATGAAGTGTCAAAAGCCGGTTACGATCCTGGGAAAGTGGTGATGGGCAAGGTCGATTGCGATAAGGAAGGCGCCATCGCGACTAGATTCTTTATTACCAAATATCCAACCCTGAAATTGTTCCGCAATGGCTTGCCAGCTAAAAAAGAATACAGAGGTATGTTCATTATTTTATCATTAACATTAATGATCATTATCTTTTCCGTAATTTGGATTGTAAAGTTTTTTATGCCCCATTGTCTTGAATTTCGCTACTAAAGTGACTTGAGGTCTTAGCTTTAAGCTTCTCATTGTAAGAGGAAATCCCAGGATTGTCAGTATCAGTATTGTTGGTTTTTGAAGATAATAGCAATAATTGTTGTGGTAAAGTTCACGCAGATTGTGTTATGGTAACATTTGTATATTATTTATTAATGATATTAATTAATGATATTAATGTAAATAAATAAATAATTTGCACAGATTATAGGATATAATACTTTCTGAAACTCCATAATACCATATCCATTCTTGATCTATTTCTACTCCAAAGAAAGTGAAAAGGCTGTAATCTGCAGAAAGAGAAATAACTCTTCACTTGACTCTAGAAGTAATTTGCAGGTCCGTAAAACGGGGTGAATAGAAATCGTGGGGTGAATAGAAACAGATCCGGGCATTTGTTTCTGTTATCTGTATTTGGTGTATAGTCTGCTTACGTAAGTTTATTTCTGGTTTTTATTATACAGCAACATTTTTACTTTAATCTGGCAACCGTAAAATTTATGTCAAGTTGGAGGATATCACGAAAAAGGCGGTAAAAGTAGACGTCTGAGTAGGTACTCGTGATTTTTGACCGTCTAAAAACTTTTTCAAAACTTAAAGTTCTTCTGTGATATCCCCTTGTCAATTTGCATAATTGGATAGAAGTTTCTCATCTTTTATTGACACAAAGGAAAGTATCAATTTCAGTCATTTTGTTCTTATTTGTTTGTTTTGTTTGACCGAGAGGTTAATAGACACGAAAGAGGGGTTAATAGAAATATCATTTTCAAGGTTGTCAATCGAGTATTATTTCATTAGCTTTACTTTTAAAAAATGGTAACTAAATTCTGTTTCAAATTAAATTTAGATTTTTTACAAGCTGGATCCTTGTGGGAAAAGGCATAAAAAGTATTCCAAAGAAAAATAGTACTCATTCGTACTTACAATATAAGTTCATTTTGACATCCCTAGCATTTCTCTATTCACCCCTCTGTTGTTTCTTTTGACCCCAATTTCCAGATCAATAGAAAACGCCTACTTTTTCCTATTTTGTAAAAAAGTTTAAAGTTTTTGTATATTTTAGGCATTAATATTCGGTAAATTACAATGCGACTCACATTTTCACAAAGATTTAATAAACACCTTGCATACAAAATATACAAGAAAATCAGTGTAGAAGTTGAAAATTGTATCTATTCACCCCGTTTTACGTAGTCAAGTTTCATTTGCAGACTAACTTTTTTATATCATATCATTTGACTGGGTGTTATCCTCTTAATGGTGTCACCTGTGGCGGATTGCTCACCCCCTAGCTATGCCACAATTACTTGTATGTTGTTCAAATAACTGAAGTTGTTCTCCTGTGCAAACAACTTATATGGTTATAAGCATTAGTGTTCTTATGTCCTTCACTGATTTAATGAATATTGCTTATTATAGGTTGACCAGGAATATAGAAAACTTACATTGAGGGTGCTAAAGTTTCTGTTTTTATTTTTATGGCAATAGTAATTATAGTAATGCTCATGCCGCTTTGACAAAAATTTTATTTTAGCACAAGGGAAAATGATTTTTCTTTCACAACTATGAATAGTAATTTATGCTACAATATTCAAAGCTACAAAATAAGTCATGACCAACAACTCACTGACATTAATTTACGAGTGACGTTTAGAAAGTACATGTTGCCAGTAAAACAAGATATTTCCATGAGCTGATTGCAATATCCAGAGGTTTTCTATATTCTTGGTCAAGCAATAATATAAATTTTAATGTTTGTTCAGGCTGTCTCATCATAATCTTCAAGTGTAATATTTAATATTATGTTAATTATTCTATTTGTATTGATTTTATTTGTTAATATGTTTTATAGACTGAGACAAAATTATGTGACATTCTTTAAAGACTAAAATTTTTATTTCATGTGTATTTGGACAACTTTTTAAAAAACATTCAAACATAACTAAATAAATGTAAAAGTGCGAAAGTTTCCTCTTCCTTTATTAATATTTAGAGGTGTTATATTTTAATTTCAGTTGTTCAGATTTTTTTTTTATTTGTAATACAAGTATTTTATATCTTGTGGTTTATATCTGTTGTGTTATCTGTTCAACAATATTTACTATTATCTTTAAGTTTTATGTTCAAATTAAACAGTTTAATACATACTTGTGTGGTTTACCTCTTGTAATATAGCAAAATTTCTATTTAAGCCTTATTTTATTTTTGTCAAAATAGAACAGCGGAGAGTAAAAGAAGTAATTGCCATAGTTTGTAAATTACTATGTCTAAAGCAGTTACAACAAATTGATACATATACCCTATAATAATTTTCCAGGTCAAAGATCAGTCGAAGCATTTTCAGAGTTCATAAAGAAACAATTAGTAGATCCAATTATACAGTTCAGTTCTCTGAAGGAGCTTCAAGATTTGAGTGAAGACAAACGCCACATCATTGCGTACATGGACAGGAGAGATATGCCAGAGTACGAAGTTATAAGAAAGGTTGCTGCCAGTCTGAAAGATGAATGTATTTTCCATGCAGGTTTTGGTGATGCTTCACAACAAATGCACCCTCCAGGTAAGTAAGACGAAGACTGTATGTTTCTTGTTTGTATGTTTCTTTGTAAGTCAGTAAATATAATGATGCTTAAGGGCTCATTTACATGATACCATTTTCTTGCACATGCAAGAGCAATAATTGAATGCAATTAAGAACGTGCAAAAATTGCCATTCAACAATTGTATGGAACTGTTTACACACAGATTTATGTATGCGATTATTGCATGCAAGTTTTCGCCTCTGAAGACTAGGTACGATCAAAACACTGTCACGCGCCACACTTATATGAGCTTACAAATGCAGAGACAATGCAATTGAATACAAGCATCGCATGAGAACTAAGTCTATGCTGTTTACCACAAGGTAAAACTTGAAACGCAAGTTGTCAAGAAAATCAAGAATGTTATGAGTTGTTTAGACAATGCAAGTAGTTTATTGCTTCAATTTTATTGTGTGCAACAGGCAAGAAACTGGTATCAATCATGTAAATGATCCCTAACTCTCAAAGTACCACACCAGGATTCCTTGTAAATAGGCTGTCATGGACAACTATAATATATATAAAGACAAGAATCACACATACACAACCTGTTAAACAAGTATTAGCTATACAACTGATAAAAGACAATTATAGTTTGAGTGTCAGTTAAATAAAAAATTAATTAAAAACTTTTATGGAATCAAGATCAACAAAAGGTGACAACTATGATTGACCTGCATGCTAGTTGAATTAAAAATAAGATATTAACCTTAGTAAACCTTGGTAATTAGACTCTTAAAGGAGTTGTTTCAAAATGTATGGAGCCCCGGCCACCACTTTGTACACCATACTAAAATATGGAGAATCGCAATTCAAACAGTTTTTAACTATCCAATCACTTCAAATTGCTTTAGTTTTTTGGTACAACACAAAAATATACAATTGAAATTGCAACACAGAAACAAAAATCCGTCATGGCGGTAAGCTGTCATCACATGTCACGTTGGTTGATTTGATTGAAGTTTGACATATGTACGTACATTTCTGTCATATTAAAGCGACAGTAGACAGTTCGTGATCTGTGATCAATGACAAATTGGTAAGACGCCATGTTGAAACTTGATAAAATTAAATGATAGATACAATTTTTGTACCAGAAAAGTATGCATTTAGGTAATTTATCTTTATTTTTCCCGCATTCCATGGATTTTTCTCGATTTTTCGAGGTACTGTACATATTGTGGGCCGGATTTGAAACATCTCCTTTAAGCCACATTATCAAAATAAAAAATAGCTTAGGAGCAATTCCCAAGCTAACTGAAACATTCTTATGTCTTACTGCTTACTAAAAAAGTAAGTAGCTGTCACACATAAACATACATATATTATTAGTTCTGCATTTTATTAATAAATTAGTAAGTCGGCCAGGATTCGCACGGACACAAATCTAATATGATTAAAGTAAACTACACAGTTGAGGTTGTGAGCAAAACTGACTTTTAATTTTATCTACCCACATTGACATTTGACAATCAACTTAATTTAAATACATAACATATCTCTCCACCATACTGTTCAATGTTACACTTCACTATAATCACAAATCACAACAAATTACAACAATTTAATCAAAATTCACTCATGCATTATTATTGGGTATTCCTATGATGTCTGGCCACAAAGATGTGTCAGGTATGTCAATATCCAAGTTAGTGGAAGTTGATTCTTCCGAGTTGTTAGGATCATCCCTCGAGCCCCGTGATATAGGGACAGTTCTAGCCACTATTTGATCCACATGCCGTCGATGTAATTGTCCATCTTCTGTTTTTACTCTATACGTAACTTGGCCCTTCAATGCTCTCCACTACCGCTCTACACCATTTCTCTCCTTGCCCATACATTCTTATAAACACCGGCTGCTCTACCACAAACGATCGTGTCGGTCGCCATTCAGCTAACTGCGCCAACTGTCGTTCAGCTTTGAGTCAGGGTGCAAATAAGAAATTGCCGTACGATACCTACGACTATTCAGCATTTCAGCAGGTGTCTTACTAGTTGAAGTGTTTGGTGTGGTGCGGAGCCAGTAAAGAATTTTTGGTAGTTTTTCACACCAAGTGATGTTCGAGTCAGCATGTTTCTTAACTTTATTCTTAATTATTTTAACAGTGACTTCCACTTGTCCATTAGTTGCGGGGTGGTATGCGGCGCGTATACATGTTTAATATGCTTCTTCTTTAAGAAATCATTAAACTCCTCTGAAGTGAAGGCGCGACTATTATCTGAAACCAGCACCTCTGGCAAGCCTTGGGCAGCAAAAATCTTTCTTAATGTTGTGATAGCACATTTACTGTTCGGTGATTGAACTATTTCGGCTTCTGGCCATTTACTGTAGCTGTCAATTAATATCAAGAAGGTCTTTCTTTCATATGGACCAGGAAAATCTACATGGACACGGCTCCATGGTTTCTCCGGGAGGATCCAAGTTTGTGGATTGTTCCTTACTGCTTGACACATCTCGCATTCCCTCACAATTCGCTCTATGTCATGCCTCTAGCATATGCTTTTGTGAGAACTATCCCTGCATGAGGCTGATGCAATGATTTAAGGACATGATTTTGGAGCGACGCCGGCACTATGACTCTGTTACCCCACAGTAAACACCCTTTACTGTGTGAAAGAGCCTCTCTGCGAACCCAGAAACGTTGCAATAATGGATCTGGGTTTGAATTTGGCCATCCATGCAGAACGAGGAACATTACTCTCTGTAGCAACGGATCCTTTTTGGTCTCATCAGCAATAGTTAGAGAATTCAAATTCCAACCCGCAGGCTGCTCCTCCAATAATAACACATCTTTCAGACACTCAACTTCATGTATGGAGGTTGTAGGAGCTGTCCATCTGCTCAAGGCGTCCGCGTTCCCCAATAATTTTCCAGCTCGATATCTGATCCTATAATCATAACAATTCAGTTTTAGCGACCATCTTAGCATACGAGGAGAAATTTATCTGGGATCGGCTTATTTGGGTTAAATAATCCCACCAGTGGCTTATGGTCAGTCAATGTACAAAAAGGGCGTCCCGCTAAGAATTGATGGAACTTAGTAATGCCAAACACAATGGCCACCGCTTCTTTATCTATTTGCCCATAGCGCCTCTCATGTGCCTGAAGCGTGCGCGAAGCCATCATTACAGGTCGTTCCGATCCATCGTTCATAACGTGTGCAATTATTGTACCCACTCCATAATCCGATGAGTCACAAATAAGTAAGAGCTCTCGATCTAGTTCATATCCCACATGAGTCGCATGTGATCCCAGAATCCTCTTGGCGTGATCAAATGCTGCTTGTTCTTTTTCTCCCCAAAACCACGGCTTTTTCGTCTCCAGTAGCCGGTACAACGGTTCTAAAACTGTCGCTTTATCGGGTAAACATTTCTCGTAAAAATTGTACAAGCCCAAAAATGCCCGTAATGTCTCCTTATTTGTAGGAGCGGGCTTATCCAAAATTTCTTTCACTTTCGTTGGTGACGGGTGCAGACCGTCGGCATCAATCATGTGGCCCAGGAAGTTCATAGAGTTTGATGCGAAAATACATTTAAACGAAATCCAAGTTCCTGTAACTTGCACAACACAACGTAATCTTTGATTATGTTCTTCTTCATTTTTGCCAGAAATTGCAATATCATCCAACAAACATGCTATACCCTCTTGTCCAGCAAACGCCGTTGACATTAAGCGTTGAAAAATTGCTGGCGCGGCGTTAACACCAAAAGCAAGGCGATTCATTTTCATCAGTCCAACATGAGTATTGAGCGTTAGTAACTCCGCAGTGTTATTATCTACCTTAACTTGGGTATATGCTTGTTTCAAATCCAATTTACTAAATAAACGACCACCACTAAGTTTAACAAACGTCTCTATAGATGTTGGCAGTGGGTACTTGTCTACTTCTATCGCAGGATTGACTGATGACCGGTAGTCCCCACAGATACGGAGAGATCCCTCATCTTTTCTTACTATTCTAAGTGGTGTTGCTCATTTAGAATGTTTAACAGGTGTCAAGATTCCTTGTTTAATCATAGAAGCAGGCTTCTTCAACCTGCTTTTTTAATGGAAAGGGTACTGGTCGTGCTTTCAAAAACCGAGGTGCCATATTAGGTTTAAGATGTAAGGTTACTTCTGGACCAGTATATTCACCCAATTCTTGTGCGAACATCTCAGGGAAATCCTTTCTTAATGCCTCTACCATTCCTTCCGACCAACATAATCCGCTAACATGGTCACGGAACCAATTTCTACCCAAGAGACTGGGTCCTTCTCCAGATACCACAATAAGATCACACTGAGCTTCTTTATTTCCTAAAACTGCATTTACATGAATCAGCCCAAGAACATGGAATGGCTCTCTTGTCCAGGTTACTAATTTAATGTTAGTCTGACTCAGTGGGGGCGGTGTTACCCATAATGACTTGTAGGTTTGTTCAGATATTATAGATCGGGAGGCTCCTGTATCAATTTCCATTGACAATCTAGCGTTATTGATGGAAATGTTAACCTTAATTGGAGTGCGATAACCATCTGAGCAGGCATATTATACCCATCATATTTTCATCTAATGGACCAGGTGATGCTTCTAATATATTCTGTATATTTCCATAGACTCAGTGGCATCATAATGAGTTTGCTTCAATTGTTTCGTCTCAGGGTATAAGTCAAGAATGTCGCTTGATAATTAAGACATATTTGTACTGCTGTCTCATATGATAGTTGTTTTGTTTTTAATAATTCTCGCCGCAAACGATCATCCCGTACACCCACCCATGACCAACCGATCCCTCAACTGCCTCTTCAGGTCACTAAAATTACACCTGGACCCCAGTTCATTTATCGCGGCTATGAAGTCTTGCACGCTCTCCCCTTGTAATTGTAAGCATTTATGAAATTTATTTGCTTCCACAATTTCATTAATTTCGGGTTCATATAAAGTGTCCAAAACTTTGATGATATCATGAAAAGATTTATATTTGTTGGTCTCAGTGGCACCACTAATGATGCAATCAAACTGAACATCTCCTTTCCATAATACGACAGGAATAACGAACGCGATTTTTCGTCGTTATCACGGACACCCGCGATATCGAGTGCACACAACAAACGTTCCTTGTAGTCACACCATTTATCCGTTTTTGGATCAAAATGTCCCGGGAACATTAAACTTCCGAAATTTAACGCCATATTTCCGACAATTACAATAATTTTCTGAAGTCGCCAATAAAGTAAACTACACAGTTGAGGTTGTGAGCAAAACTGACTTTTAATTTTATCTACCCACATTGACATTTATATGAATCTGACAATCAACTTAATTTAAATATATAACAATGATAATAAATATAGTTTTCAACACACTTGCTCGTAAAGTTGATATTTTTTCTTTAGTCTTACGCCCGGAATGCGGTTTATTACACACTAGTGCGTTTTACTTTTCATTACCGCACTAGTGTTTTTCTTATTCCACTTTTTTTTTAATATCCGTAAAGAGGTTGTTACCAAAAGATTTGTTATTTTGTAAATAAATAAACTTGTTGTACTTAGTCAAAATCTGATAAGATAAGATTATACTTCATCTAATTATCTATTAAAGCATTTAAAAAATACAATATTTTAAATCATTAATTACCGTAAATTCTTATTAGAAATACATAATTATTTAGTTTAATATATTGTGGCTGAATGTTCGGTGCCTTGGACTTAACCTGCGCGCGCATAGTTATTCAACCAAAGATACGGCGCGCGAAAAAATAAACCGCGCCATTTTGTCCAAACATTTGTTCGTTTATAATTTGCTGATTTGTGACTGAAAAATGTCGATACCTAATTGTTTTTTTCCTCGCAAGTGTGTTGAAAAACGTCGTATGATACGCGTGTGCTTTGTTCATTACAGTCTTGGCTCTATTACAGCCCTCGCCTTGCGGCTCGGGCTCAATACCACCTCGACTGTAATGACCAACTTCGCACACTTGTATCATAATGTACTATTATGGTATTCAGATATAATATAGCATTCTAGATAAAATAATTTTTCATCCCACCTATTCGAAAAAGACGACTTGGTTCGCACTTAAAGGGGCCCAAAGTTGGTGTTTTCTATAAGAAACTTTTAGCGGGCGGGAATGAGTTTTTCCTCCCCGTTATTTAAATAAGTGCGCGGAAAAGATCTTTTCCGCGCACTTATTTAAATAACGGAAAAGATCTTTTCCGCGCACTTTTTAAATTCAGTTCGTTAATTAAATAAGTGCGCGGAAAAGATCTTTTCCGCGCACTTATTTAAATAACGGAAAAGATCTTTTCCGCGCACTTTTTAAATTCAGTTCGTTTCGTTAGAAATTCATGGTTTTGTTTTGAAAAATGAGTTCTTTAGTTAGTTTAATTAGTTTAGTTAGTTAAGTTGGTTTAGTTAGTTTAGTTCGGTTAGTCGGGTTAGTCGGGTTAGTCGGGTTAGTCGGGTTAATCGGATTTAGTCAGTTTAGTTAGTTTAGTCAGTTCAGTCAGTTCAGCCAGTTCAGCCAGTTCAGCCAGTTCAGTCAGTTCAGCCAGTTCAGCCAGTTCAGCCAGTTCAGCCAGTTCAGCCAGTTCAGTCAGTTCAGCCAGTTCAGCCAGTTCAGCCAGTTCAGCCAGTTCAGCCAGTTCAGTCAGTTCAGCCAGTTCAGCCAGTTCAGCCAGTTCAGCCAGTTCAGCCAGTTCAGCCAGTTCAGCCAGTTCAGTCAGTTTAGTTTAGTGACTGTGACAGATTCCTGAATTTGAGGCGCCTTTTATTTTCTCATAGGGGGGGATGAAAAGTAGAGTGTATCACTCGGGAGCAAATATTTTTGGCTCGGGCGACGTACTTTGAATCCCTCGCTACGTTCAGGATTCTACTAAATAATTCCCTCGCTACGCTCGGGATTCAAAAATCGCCCTCGCCGTAAAAATATTACTCCCTTGTTATACAATCTACTATTTTATATGGTTCCAGTAGTTTATCATAGTTTAGAAGAACTCTGTGGTGTATCAAGTGTCTTGTATAAAATGAAAAATTATGAAATAACCACGGCAATTATCCAAAATAAATATGTTTCAGGTCAGCCAATTGTTGTTTTCCGAACTGACAGAAAGACTTCAACTGAACCGGATGAAACCTTCCATGGGAATATGAAGAACTTTGATGAGTTATATGCCTGGGTTACTGAAAAATGTATACCTTTGGTAAGAGAAATCACCTTTGAGAATGCTGAGGAACTTACAGAGGAGGGTCTACCTTTCTTGATCTTGTTCCATCATCCAACTGACACAGAAAGTGTGAAGAAATACAAAGAAATTGTCAGTACAGAATTGATATCAGAGAAACGTAAGTAATATAATTACTATTGTGTCATTTGAGAATATGGGTGGTGAATGATCTAAGCAATGTTTGACATGATGTCCACTTCACCTTTTCATTGTTACACTACTCACCTAAGATTGAAGTATCATCCACATAAATTAAACTTCTGAAGAGCGTATTTAAATTCCGTTTTTCAAAATCTTTTTACAATGCATGAGCTAATTGGAATGACTCCTCCTGAGATGTTCCTAGAGCGCTGACTTGAGGTTTTTCAAAAATGGTGTAAAAAGAGTTCTTCATTTGGACTGGCTTTGTATAAGCAATTCCTGTATATTGCTCGTATTCATAGGCGACAATAGCCTCTTACCATCAACTACATCGTCAAGTGACTTGTCTGCTTTTCAACAGTCTTTTAGGATAAATAAAAAAATTGTTGTATAGTTCCATAGTTTATGTAGCATGATATTTTTGTTACAGTACAATTATTATATTTATGTATTTTATGCCATGTTGGATAGGCAATATTCACACATCTTTTTGAACTACAAACTAAAATTAAAAAGTAACATATTTTTGTTTTCAGAACACGTGAACTTTTTGACAGCGGATGGTTTAAGATTCGAGCATCCGCTCCACCATCTTGGGAAGTCCAAGTCTGACCTGCCTCTGATTGCCATTGATTCCTTCCGTCACATGTACCTGTTCCCCGACTTTAAGGATATGGATAAGCCTGGTAGACTAAAGCAATTCCTTCTTGACTTACAGTCAGGAAAATTACACAGGTATGAAAACTTTTTTACTGTAAATTATGAAGAGTTTGTGCAGGTTAAATCTCGGTTCACAGTAGCCTTGGAATTTTTTATTTTGATTGAGGCAGACATTAGTTTGAGAGATATATTTTTAGGATTTGGCTTGTTGGGATTTCTTGAATATGGATGGGTGTTCATAACAACCAAAGCACAGGTTAGACAAGTTCCAAATAGTGAGTTTATGTTCACTTATAAATTATATTGACAAACTCATAGCCTACTTAGGAGAGACTGCGTGAAAATTGAGTTTACCAGGACAATGTTTATTTGTTGCAATAAGTGAATATATTGATTTCATAAGAAAAAAAAAAATTAAAGTATACATGATAATATTAATGTGTCTTTTTCTTTCGATAGGGAATTCCATTATGGACCTGACCCTCCATCAGTGTCACATGAGGTAAAAGTGACCACCCCACCAGAATCTACATTTAAGAAACTCGCGCCGTCGAAAAACAGATACACGTTACTAAGGGATGAATTATAAAATGTGGTTGGTTTAGAACATGAATTTGAGGAACCTCAGTGTCTGTGTAACTTAATACCTACCTTGCTTAAGTTTAAGGTAACTACACTAATAAATTCCCTGTTCTACTTATATAAAGTCTTATTTTCTTTTTGTTTTATCATTAAATGCTTTATTTTGTTTGTTGCTGTAAGTATTTATTTCTGAATTATGTACCGAGTCCTCGAGTCTGTGTGACGAACAAATATGTTCATTTTTCATTGATTTTCTTTTTACTGCAACTATCCAAAATTCGACAAGCTTATAAATTAAATTACATGTAATGATTTCTAAACATCGGCAGTTTCTAATTTCATTGCTTCCTAATATACGTCATATCTAATTTTTAGTATGATGTATAAATTGAAAAATAAATCCAAAATAAAAATAACCATCATAATAACATAAAATCGAAAATTAAATGAGGAAATATTTTTCTTTTGGAACTTTTTGTAAGTTAAACTAAAAGTGTATTTTTTTGGATCAATTGAGGTGTTCAGTAATGTATCTTAATATCATTTTATATGTATTATATGGTTCGAAATATATTATGTATGTATTGCAAAATGTGTAAATAAGATACGACTGAAGTATAGTAGAATTTTTGTTTGTTTTTAACTTTACTGATTTAGGTAATTACCAGAAGAAGGTACTTTTAGATAAAGAAATACCTAGAAGAGTAGTATAAAGTGGTGTGAAAGCATTTAAATAGATATATTTATGTAACAGATATTATAGTTACAACCTTTATACCTACTTCAAGAGTTACAGATTATTACTGTTGTATAATTCGGAATTTGAATTATATACATTTAATAAATTATTTTGTCGTTTTGTTTGACAAATCATTAAAATCGGGTTTCCACCAAAGTAGAGTGAGAGAAAGGATACAAAGCGTGAAGTCTGCTAATGCGTGGCTCAGCACATGAAATATCATCTCAATTTAATATATTATGCTTCAGCTTTACTTATTGTTGTCCATCGAAACTAGACCGAGAATTGTAGAAATACCGTTGGTATTCTTTAAATGACTGTTTACTTGCAACACATCTTAACTCCGTTTGACAATTTCCTCTGCTTTCGTGGAAACCGGCTCAAACTTATTATAATGAATTTGATATAATATTGTTTTAAAAATATCTATTGTTCATTTTATTGTGTTATTACTATAAAATTATACGTCCATAGTCATATTTTTTGTAACTCGTAGAGATAATTTTATTGCTTTTGGCTTAAGAGTATGGTTTATTATATTAAAATATTTCTGTTTCAAAAATTTTTATTTTTTTGTGCTTGATATTTTTATTTGTCATCAAATTATTTATAAAAAAGTATTCTATGAAATACCAGGGCATTCTGCAAAATTATATTTAAGGCGTCAGGTGAGTATGAAGTGAAAAGTCAAATATCTTTTGATCTGTTAGGTTTAGGCTTATTTGGACTCTGTGACTTTATATTAGTGGAAAAGAGCCCTTATAAACAATATTGTAAATATTACACACAAAGCTTAATTTATAGAATGACAAGGTATTCCATAGAATATCTGATGTACTTTTGTCAGTATCAACATAATAAAAAGGCATACAACAGTCACATCACATAATATATGTAATGCATTCCGTTATGCACAATAGTGCCAGTTATTATTAAAATTTACATTTTTATCCAGTAGAGTAGACTTGAGTAGCGGTTAGTTAAGCATTGATTGTATTGTGAATGATAATTTATATATTGTGGATCAGGAATCATAGTTTTACAATCGCTTATGTAAGTTTTGTTAAAATATTATTGTTAAATTTAAATGAAGCTCAAATTCACTTTTGGCTAATCAAAATGTATTTTGGCTTCAATTATAATATTCATTAGTTAATCTCTTACTGGTCAGATATTAATATTATTTAAAGCACACTGACTTAATAATTAATATAATAATTTATATACTTAAATAATAATAGGAGCTATATTATGCAAACTCTTATTATCCTTAAATTAGGTATATAAAAAAACTATTATTCTACTTCATATTTGTAAACTTAGATTCAAATAAATTTATTTCAAAAGAGTGTTATTGACTTTGAAAAAAAATCAGTCATGAAGATACGTTTATAGTCATGACTTTTTAATCTAGAAAATTATAATCAACAATTTACTTCTCTAATTTTGAAAATACGAATGTTAAGCGAGTTTTAAATAATTTAACATGTTAATCCCAATTATCTTAGTAGGGTGCTGCATTCAAATAAGAAATAAGATAATTAGAATCACATTTCCATAAAAAAAATTTAGTATATCATCATCATTATCAATAAATAATAAAAGTAAAGTGTGCTTTTGTACTAGCGGAGTGAGATACTTTTGACAGATGTGTGTATATACTACCTTATTTGTATTACATTATTATCTCGTTTTATGATGTAAAATGATTGTACAAAATGTATGTTTTGTGACGTGTGCTAAATAAATTTTTGAGCCTTACGATTTCTTTTCTTTACAAGTAACTTGGCCAGAGTTTAGATTATGTATTTAAAGTATAATTTTAAGTTATAATAAACAATACAAGTACTCCACTTAACCAATGCCTCACATTGGTTTCCTGCGCCATAGACAACAGATAAAGGCAAGATCACACCCAGACCGAGAATAGAAACCATAAAGATACAGCATAGAGTGGGGAAGCGTAAGTAGGAGTGGGTATTACTTTACAATTTCTCTTTCCAACCATTCATTGCACATATTCTCTATCTCTATCCTATATTTTTCATTTTATACTAATGAGAAATAATTTCTAACGAAAATCTGCCAAGTCCGCCAATCCGCCAAGTCGAGCGCGAAGCAACACTGCCGTACCATTACTCATAGATTAATATGTATATAGGTACGGAAACCATTACTGGAACCATTTCGCCGCATTTTCGAGCTCCTATTTGAGAACCTCTGGCTAGGATTAGAACGCTGAAATTCTCTCTCGTCATCTAGTAAGCAATAATCACACACAAAAAATCCAAAAGCCGGTAGATCATTTAGTTCCGAAGTTATGCTAATGCAAAGTTTCGCATTTTCGACACTGACTGACTGACTGGTACTTCCCGTAGACCTAGAGAGCTGAAATTTGGTACAGAGGTAGAATTTAACGCGCACATACCTATCAAAACATAGAAGGTCTGGAGTACCAGGTGACCTTGATGAGAAATCGGAAGAGCACAGCAATCTATTGACGCTATCGATCAATCAAACTCAATTTCTCGTAAGTCAATCAGTCCACGTTAGCATTCTGCAAAAAGAATTGAAATCCCACCAAAAACATTCTGTAAAAAACAGCCAAGTCTCGATAGAGCAGTTAGTTTATTTCTAAAAAGTAATGAAATCTCTAGACCAAGTTGAGCCAAGTCTAAGGTTCCTTACTTGCTATTTCTTATTACTATAATGTAATGTTATGTGACTTGGTCGTTAACTTGTACCCACTAACGTGTAAAAAATGTTCAAGCGTTCTGGTCTGTACCAGTACTGGTCTGTGTTCAATGTTCTGGTCAGTACCAGATACTGATAATATTCGAAAGCTGATGCTTAGGTATCATATGCGACATCTGAGTAGTAGTTTTTAAGTTATTTCTAAAATACGTGTTTAATGAGGGTCGCCGTTTTTGTGCTCACCAGCTGGCGCCACCGTCGAGGTGAGGTCTTGCTGTCAAAGTCCGCCCATACATAAACAGTGACAAATGAAATTCAGACCATTCAGACCATAGAGATAGGAATATACCTACTTTTATAGATCAATGATTCAGACAAGCGAAAAGTGACAGACAGACCTCCCTTCTCACTAGCGCCTCTAGCGGAAAATTCACACGCGGTTACCCTCATTGACTTCGAACGTATCATGATGTTCTCATTTTACTGCCTCCTCGATGTTGAGGTCGGGTCTTTTGTTAAACTGCTATTTAAATGCTGACAAGATTATTAAACTTCAAGAAAATCATATCAGCAAAAAAAAAACTGTTCAAAAGATTTAGAATAGATACCTACTTATACCTAAGTATACAATAAATGATTCGACTTTTCTGATCCACTTGAATTTTTTTCGAAATATGGCAAAAATTTTGTACCCGCGCCCGGTCAAATGTGTCATTAATGTGATATCTGATCGGGACGGCTTGTTTTGTAAAACAAACCGTGTTCGGGTGTCGCTTTTGCACGGCAATTTCGGCTGTCACTGGTTAGAAAGAACAACTTTTGAAGAGCGCCGCGACACAGCGGGGCGCCTGCGCTTAGCAGAATTCCTTTACCTACTCTGAATTTTTTTACTCGAACACTCTCGTTCATCTCCTCAATAGGGTGACGAGATGACTTGTATAATAACGGTGCCAATTTTTCACGAACTATTCATACAGTTTGTATTAGGTAAATGCATTACTTTTAAATGTGAAGATTCAAAACTATCTTGATAAAAAAAATATTCAAGAGCCCTCAGAAGGACATGTCACCCTCAGAACTCAGAAGGTCAAATTTCATCTTTAGCAAGTTTAGCGATGACTACCTACTTATTGGAAATGATCGGCCAACTTAATTAGATACCAAAGTATACTTAACTGTAGGTATTGTCTACCTGTGCTTGGATGAGTTGACTGCTAAGAGCTAGGTAAATGTCGTCACTTCCGTGGTTTGTAGAGTTTATTAACATTAGAAGTTGTAGCTAAGCAAAGTTATAGGTTACTACTACTTATTTGGTTTACCTATTTAGTTATTCATTGTAAACATACTTGCCTTCTTTTTAGATAAGTTTTAAGATTTTGTACCTACCTATAGGTACCTACTTATCTGCTCTTAGGTACACAGCTACAAAGTAGGTACTTACTAGAAGTGCAATATAATAAGTGATAATAATAATAATATAATGACTTTAATTTTATTGAAAAACAAAAATGCCACGATCCTAAAAAATGAATTAAGTTATTTTAATAGCTATCGAATTTACAAGAGAATTCGGTGTCTAGAGTGTTACTTATACGCAATAAAAATGTGAAGATTTTTGAAAAGGACAATGCTGATAATAATTTTTTACAAAATCACAAAAGAGCTGTGAACCTTTTATGGGGCTGACAAGGGAACATCTCTAGTGAACCTGCGAGTTACATTGTGCTAAACAGGTACATTTTTGGATCTGGTTACACATTGACAATAATGCCGATCTTCACTCCTTTATGTCTCGGCGATGCGAAACTCTCAGTTCCGATCAGATAACATTTGTATCCGCCTGAATACAATAGTGGCATAAAACTTAATACCATAAAATTTATTATCGCAATCGAATAAGTACCAATTCACTGGAAAAATGACTTTTTGGCGTAGTAAAATAATGATAACTTTTAATAATTTACCATCAGTAGGGTAGGTAATAATCTAGACGAATTGTGTAAGAGGATATCGTCATAGTGTTTCGCGAATAATTTATACCTATACATAATTATCTATGTAGGTACTTACCTAAATCTTTTTTGCAAAAAGCAGTCGTGTGATGGTAAGTTTACTTTTCCACGTTATACTTACCTACTCTATTAAAACGACCCAAATCATCTACCGTTTACCTATTCGAATCAAATCGAGTTTAGTAGGTAACTTAAACAACTATAATATATATCTACATAGGTAAAGAGGATGAGGGTAGATTAAGGTGTGTAATAGGGAATATGCATGTAATTCAAATTGAATTTAATAATTTTTTTTACAGTAGTTATCGCTAACATAAAGACACCTTTAACGTTATTTTTGGTTTAAACACTGTGAAAACAAAAATATTATTTTTTTTTTAATGGAATTAGATAGCAAACGAGCATGCAGCACCACCTTCCACTGCCACCCATGACAACTGTGACCGACCCAGAACTAGGCTCAATGAGTCTCGTTCTAATTCGGTCACAGATGCGTTGCTACCCCTGAGGACTGAGATGGTCGCCTCTAAAAAAGTGTAACCGGCTCCACACCTTCCTATCCGGAACACAATTGCTCTTAAAACAATTATTACACGGTAGGAATGGTACTAGGTACCGTGGCGGGCGGTGGTACTTCCCCGGGTGAGCTCAATTGTGTAAGGTAGAACCAGAGTGGTCCAAGTGACTTTTTGCATTGACCCCCGATTTTGGCATACAGATCTCCAAAACTCAATATTCTTTTATTCCACTTTGATCCAATTGCAGTTCAGTTGCAGAATTGCAATTCAAAAACATTGTCTAGGGCAATTTGATCAAAGTGGAATAAAAGAATATTGAGTTTTGGAGATCTTTTTGCCAAAATCGGGGGTCAATGCAAAAAGTCACTTGGACCACTCTGGTTCTACCTTACACAATTAATTAATAAAAAGTGGTCAATTTACGAGGGAAATTTAAAATTATTAAAAAGGAAGTGACGTCATCGTTCATTAAAGACATGAACATTGACGTCATAATTCTATTGAGTCTATGGAAGGTGCGTTCCGCTTAGCACAAATACAATGCCCAAGATTTTTATTTTTCGATAAAAAAAGAGCGTTTGTTGAGCCTTTTGGTTTTAAGTGGAAAACACCCTCCATAGACTACATAGAAAGATGACGTCAAAGCTAGCCGCGGGAAGATGGTGGCGTTTGAATTAGCATTATGTCATCGCAGTTTAAAATATTTAATTTAAAATAAGTGTTGATTTTTTCATCAAGTATACATATTTTTAAGGGTTTTATATTGTCATAAATAAACGTTAGAAACAATAAAAGAAAATCGTGCATATTCCCTATTTTGAGATTAGAATTTCTTTTGCTTCGGATGTTTAGGTTTGTTGAATGTAGGTATTGGTAGTACAGTCATCAGTTATTAAGTTATTAGTTGTTAGCTACTTATTTCACGGAAGCTTAAAAACCTAGCGTCTTAAGAACTTTTGGAACTTTAATTTACTTTTACCTATTCGATTTTACCTAAGGGGGATAACTGTTGCATAGATAATGATACAAATTGATACCTTATTATGTAGATAATATGTAGATATGTAGTACCTAATCAACATAAAGTAATAATAATATTGATATCTGTAACAAAATTTATCTTTCTTTTACATTTAGATATCCTTTTAATTCTCAACGAATATCTGATGGCAAATCCTCTTACTAAATCGAAAGTAGAAGCGTGGGTGCTCCAACTGCTACAATGGTTGTAACCCGACACCACCATGTCGGTATTTTGTATTCGTTTCACTCCAGCTTCATCCACCGGCCAAAGAACAGGAAGTAAGGACAACGTGCGATCGAACCAATTACCCGCCCACGACACATGAAACCTGCAATTAGTGTAAAATATCTGAATGGAACGGAAATCGCTTGGCCTTAGCTAATTGTACGCGAAAATTTCACAAGCATCAATCGAATCTTTAAATATAAATTATGATTAAGTATGATAAAGATTTATACCCGCTTCTTCTTTGTAACCGATAAGTCGAAAACGTTGTTTAATTACGAGTACACCTAACTACTTAGGACAGAGAATGGTTCGACCATGCAAAATAATAGTAGCATATATTATCTATAAAAAAAGTAGGTAAATGGATAGATATTTACTCGTAATAAAAATAAGTTATGTTTAGTATAAATATATCAATGTACTTACCTACATGTAGGTATTATAACATCAATGGTTTTCAGTTCCTAACGATGTATCACCTCTATAAATTTTTTAAACTCTACTTTTTGGAGAGCAAAATTAGACGCGATATGGACTTTGTTTCAGGTTTTGTCCATTCCTCTAATACCTTGAATTACTAATTATTGAAAGCGATGATAAACAATGACAAAACTGAGAAGACATTTATCTCTTAGATGCATTGAATTCATTTTTTTTACTTCTCACGACAGGTTAAAAGACAGTAGCAAAGATTTATGGCGTGGAGACCGATCATAGCGCATTAGTACCCAGTATTGTGCTCTGCATGAAACCATTGTGCATTGCAACCGAAGAGCAGTAGCTCTCGTCTGTACCCACCCTATTGTTCTATACAGTCATAAATATGTCGACAGGTTGTTACTAGGATAGCAAGTGATGTAAAAAAAATTGAAAAGAAACGATAGTGACTTTAATACTTGCTGTAAAATGAAAAACGTTATTCTTGTGTATGACGATTGCGGAGATAGTTTTGTAGAGTTTAATAGGGCATTTCGTTATATGAAATTGAATCTTTGTATTTGCAGAATAAAGCTTCAAATTGAATTACAATGGCATAAATGGGTTTAATTTAATAAAGACCCGATTTACAAATCCACGCATTAGCATTAAGGTAAAGGGCCACAACTTCGTGCTAGTACATTACTTCGTTAGTTTTGCTTCAGGCGCAAGAAATAAGCTACGTACATATTATACATTAAAATTATACATCGGAATAAAATATCTATCTCCTAACCTGTCTAAAAAACCAAGTTCCAACATTCTACCTACTAAACTCAATGAAATAAAACGTTTGGAAGTCCCATCGGCCGCAAACGTCGGTGAGAGGTGAATATGCTTCCCTATACCGTAAGGCAGGCGCTCAAAGCTCTTAAGCTCATAGAGAAGAAACGGTAAGTCCATTCAAATAAAGACTTAAACAGTGCTTTTATATGTCCCTTAACAATTGATTTGACTCATGAAAAAGTTCCATGCAGCTTGAAATGCTTTTAAAATAGCAATAAACCGACTGACGAAATAGCGGTCATTTTATATTTCGGGTGTCTCCTATTTCGTGACATTCACGAATTAGGGGTTTTATAGATACATTTTCGTTGTTCGTGTTCATATATTAAAATTGAAAAAATTGAAATATAAATGAAAAAAACGAATAAGGTATTTAATTTCAGTACTTGTGAGCTAAATTCGGTATATGTTTTGTTTACTAGGAAATCCATAATACGAGCTTAAAGATGACCCAATTCTACAATTTTAAACTAAATTCGCATAGGTACTAGCAGCATAATTTCGTTTGTTATTCGATTTGTTTTGTCAATATTCGTATATTTTATTATATAAATAGTGTACTGAATAGTCAATTTATAAAATCTAGAAAGAATCTCATTACTTGAGTGTGGTAATTTCGAAAAATCAATAACACGAAACAAAGGACTTATCTTTTGTTCCTTGTCCGTTAGTTCGTTACAAATAATTTTAAAGTAGTTCCAGTCACTTTAGCATAATAAAAAGTTTTTTTTTTTATTTAATCATCACTTTAACAATTTATAAACAATTTGGTATTGATTAGCAATAGGAAACCACAGAGGTTTATATATGATCTCATAATTATCATTAATTTATATGAGATGCTATCATTAAACAACCTCGGATGAAAAATACCTAAAAAGCTGATTTTTCGTATAGGTGTTTTTGTATAGGTATAAATTTTGGCAGTCATGTTAGATCTCGGAAGTCTTATAAAAGACGCACAGGACCTAATAGTAACTCAACATCAAATGTGAAAAAGTCTGCTTTTGCGATTATATTGGTTTCTTTTTTGTAGAAATAAGGTAGCAATCGAGCAGGCAGCACCACCTACCTATACTTCTATACTATACTAATAATATAAAGCGCAAGAGTTTGTTTGTTTGAACGCGCTAATCTCAGGAACAACTGGTCCGATTTAAAAAATTCTTTTTGTTTTGAATAGTCCAATTATTGAGGAAGGCTATAGGATATATAACATCACGCCACTACCGAAAGGAGCGGAGCAACAAGTTTCCCGAAGCGAGGGAGTCTACTTAATAATATTGTCTAAGCGTGATGTTATTATAGCCTTCCTCAATCAATACACTATTCAACACAAAAAATATTTTTTGAATTCGAACCAAGTACTTCTTGACATTAAATTAGCGCATTAAAACAACCCTTCCCCTTTATATTATTACAAGCGGATGTCGTCCTGCAACATACATAATATAGTATATTATTAAGTAGACGCCCTCGTTTCGCTTTCGGAGACGTGTTTCTCCGCTCCTTTTGGTCTTAGCGTAATGTTATGTAAGTAATAACCTTCCTCAAAACAAAAAGAATATTTCACATCGGACCAGTAGTTCCTGAGATTAGCGTGTTCAAACGAACGAACAAACAAACTCTTACGCTTTATATTATTAGTATAGATATATATATAGTATAAACATTAATTATCAAAATATAGTATTTAAATATATATATTTTTAGAAATTACCAAAAAAACTTTAACAAACTTTGTCACGAAATAGGGGACACGAATTCACGAACTTAGGAACAGAGCCAAATTTTGTCACGAAATAGGGTTCAAACAAGGGGTCCACTAATAAATTAATAAAAAATTTAATTCTAACTAAAACTGCATAATTCATACCTTAAATTACTAACAAAAGACCATATTCATTACACAAAAACTTTCAGACTGATATCTTATGTAGTAAAATTAAAAAAAAATCTTAAAGTCGGCGGAGGCTTAACATACCGAAATATGGGACACTTACCTTAGGTATAAAACCAATAAACGTTCAGTAGGTATCCTGAAATTCTGCAAAAAGTCAGGAAAGTATGCCTACTTTAAATATTTACATAATCTACCTACTTAGAGTTGTAGAAATTCAAGTAATTTAAAATTGCCGCTTTGCTTAGGTACTCTTAAATTGCATTGATTACTCGACTAGGGGAAAGACAAAAGGAGAAACTTCCCGCAAAACTTAATGGAATACCTACCTAATTCAACATAATAATACCTATAAAGAATAATAGTTTTCATCGCTTGCTGCGCTTTAACTACGTACTTCTCAAAGAGAATCAATTATTAATTAAAGTATCAAATTAGGTCTGATTATCAGATTTCAGCTCTTTTTACACGAAATATTTGTAAGAGTATTTTCATGGAAAATTCATTATATTTATATTAAACGGTTCAAATATATCAAGTATCTATAAATGATAATATATCTAAGAATATTAACTGAAGATGTGTGTCAGGATCTCAGGATCACAGTCTAAAGCGGTTAAAGGAAAAAGTTAAGATGATCGTTGGGTCGGAAGAAAAGAAAATGTAGTTCCCTTAGAGAGCGCGGTTGAAACAAAAGCAAGGCAAACGATTTAACAAACTGCCATATTTTAACAACGTGTAATTAAAGGTTTGGCCCCGCTCGAATATGCATAAATCATGCGTCTGCAGCGAACTGCCGACCGAAATAGAGAAAAAATTAAAAACATTAAGCGCCTGGGAGTTCGGAACGGAAAATAATAACTATGTATTTCGTATGCTTATTGGAGTCGCCGCTAGATGCTATCTCCGGATCCGTAATTAAGAGTGGAAAACGTAAAATGTGATTATTTTATTCAAAAATATGTAAACGTATTGCGTATTGAAACGTTAATAGCATGAATTGCTTACTTACCAAAGAATTAAACTTTACGTACTTGTAGAGTCAACAAAATAATTAAACTCTACTTGTAGAGTAAAAAAATGGTGTAGGACTATTTTCATCCTGAGAATATTTTATTGTATGTTGGTACAGATGGTATGTTTGATACTTTTGGGGCGTGTAGATACCTAGTAGGTTATATCAAGTCCATAAATGTTGAATTAAGTAGGTACGTAGCAGAAGGAAAAAATAATAACAAGTATTTTGTAGAGAAAGCAATTAAATTTAATTATCATGTAGGTATTACTACGCGTATTAGGCATCATTCGCATTTCTAATTCTGCGTTTACATTCATTTATGCTGTACATGGCAGCATTAACAGGACGTGCACAATAAATCATTAAGAAATGACAATCCAAATCTTAGAACAAACGAAACAGGGAGCTCAACTTTACTAGCGACCTAGCAATAGGGTCATGAACTAAATTTAAAATAAATAATACTACTCAGGTCTATTACAAGAAATTACAACTGAATTCTGTACAATCTGTAGTTGTCATCCCTTACATGTCAGGCGGGCAATGTAAACATGACCTTTGAGCGGCGCGCTGTTTCCCATCTCGTCTCATGTAAGCTCATAACTCTCATAAGTCACGGGCGGGGTGGGGAGTGGCGGAGGCTGTGCGGGGCTGCGCGCGCGCCGCCGGCCGGGGCAGGGGCAGGGGGGAGGTGACAACCGCTCGTTACGTCTATTCCAAGCCAGTTATTAAAAACGTCTCGGCGCGAGCGGTGCGCCGCCCTGTAATTATCCGGTTGTAGGTTGTATCTCGTCGCTCTCGTGTCACCACCGTCACCGGAAATGCAATACATGGATCCGCCCGCGCAACAGGTCCGTACGCCCGCCCACGGCTCCGCTACTTAATTGTAGCTTTCATTGTGCTTACTGTAAAATAAATAATTATTGCCCGTAACTTATACTTACTTACAAATTTTTGGCGAGTCGAAGTGATTTAATTGATTAAAATCTGTGTTATGTTGTTTCATTATTCAAATAGTAACCAACACCCCTTCACTATATGACGTAATTTATAATATATAACATAAATAAAATTGATGTGTTCGTTAAAAGACAACATTGGTTATGACTTTTTCCTGTGGAATTATTTTTACGAATTCATTAATGGCTCGTGATTAATAATATAATTTTGTTACAGGTGATGAATATGATGGGTGGCTACGGTTGTGGATATGGACGGGGAGATGCTCTGTCACCAGCTTCTGATCTCTCGTCATGCAGCAGCGCCTCGTCAGGCGTGTGGTGTGGAGCGAGCTGGCGGGAGCTGCCATCGTACCCGCAGTACCCAGCGTACTGGCCGCCTCCCGCTGCAGCCACGGAGGACGCTCGGGAGCTCCAGCGACGTTGTGCCAAATGCCGCTGCCCCAACTGCCTCACAGAAGCCGCCGGCTTCGGCCCCAACTACGGAAAGGACGGTGCCAAGAGAGAACATATCTGCCATGTTCCCGGTTGCGGCAAAGTGTACGGTAAAACCTCGCACCTGAAAGCTCATTTACGTTGGCACACCGGCGAGCGGCCCTTCGTGTGTAACTGGCTGTTCTGTGGCAAGCGGTTCACGCGGTCCGATGAACTGCAACGACATCTCCGGACCCACACAGGAGAGAAGCGCTTTGCGTGCCAACTCTGCAACAAGCGATTCATGCGGTCCGATCATCTAGCGAAACATGTGAAGACTCATGCCAACGTTTCTAGAAAGACTAAGAAGGCAAAAGAAGATGATAAAGTGGAAGCAACTAAACCCGCGCAAGAGAAAGTTGATAATGAGCCGACATCAGTCCAGAATGTGTCGGCACCGTCTACAGCGATCGGAAGTTCGCATATGGGAACGGTAGCATCAAGTATACCAAAGCATACACCAGTCAACTATGCTTCTGTCGCTCCGCAAGTGGTGCCTAATACTCATAATGGTTACAACAGTGGTACAATGTTCGCCAGCGGCGTGATGTATGGGGGCTGGGGCTCTGAACACCAGGATGCATTGTACGCGAGGACCCAAGTAAGAGACCACCGATTCTACCAGCAGTACCCTGCTCCGATCAGTACCTATCAGTGCGCTACTAAGGATAACTATGCAGTGTTTCAGGGACATTACAATTTTCAACCGCCGGTCGCGATTGGACAATAACTTGAATTTGTTACGTTGATCAATCAGTGAAATGTTTAAAGTTGAAGGGCGAATGTTAAATGGTGATTTTGTCTATGTTGCTTTGTTATAAGTCGAAACTGTGCCTGCATTTTATCATTTAAGTTACCATTTATGTAGAATATTTAGCGTTTAAGTTAGGATACGTGTAAGTCAAATGAATTTTGATCAAGATGTTTCATGAAAATAAAGTATTTAAACAGAGTTTTAGTTTTTTATTTGCAAAAGTTATGTTATAAATGAACAAACTTCTTTTAGACCCTAAAATCTGCATATATCAGCATTGGACAAATCAAAACACTTAAGAGAATATAACTACTACATATATTCATCATATATATCACATACTAATATTCTGACCTATTTTATATTAAACTTTATTCTATTCTTATTAGTTATACCAGTATTGTATTGAGCCTTTACACTAATATATTAATAAAAAACGAGCAAAAATACACATATTATTTTATTTTTAAGTAGGTAATTAAAATCCACTTACTGGGTGTGCTCACTGCTCATTACAAATTACGTGTCTGATGCTACGCCGCTCTACGCACTTGCTACGGAGTGCTACGGATTCCGTAGCTCGCTCATTATAATTAACTTTACCATAAATCGAAGCAAACGTAATTTTAGCACGATAATTATAGTTATTGAGAAAATATTGATGAAAGTAATCAATTTTTACTGGTATTTAAATAAAACATTTATGAGAAGATATATTAAAGCTTTTTAAGATTTTATTACGTTAGTTTCCTACTACGTTTGTTGATGTACATATGTATTAAGACGATTTGAAATTAGTTGCAGCTGTTGTTATGTTAATCATAGCTGTAGTTAATCATCGTTATGTGGTTAATTTTATTATTACTCGGACTTGGAAGAAACCTATGCCCGTAGAATTTTGTATAAGTAGGTAATATTATTTTCCGTAAGTATTTTCTCTGTTTTATTTTTACTAGTTTATTTATTAACTTAAACTTCATTAGTGAGGTAAATTCATCGAAGATTCTTAAATCCAGCAGGATCAGCAGAAATAATATTTTTTTTTCTCGTTGAAGTGACAATTATAAATTTTGTTTTTTTTTTCTGTTAAAATGAACGTTGACGAACGAAAAATGTTAAATTGCCTCCCATCATTTAACTTATAAAAGTGGTGTATACTTTTCAAGTTACATAAATGATGGTTTCAACAGCAGTCAGTAGATTTAGTTAAAAATATTTTAGCTTCTCGACAACAGATGTCGCTAGCTACCTCGCTAGAGCTTAGAGCGCTCGGCGGAGGTAATTGCACAAGGCTATTATCTGGGCGGCGCACGGCGCGCATGGCGGCCGGTGTGAGCGGGATGCACTCGATAATACGTAAAACAAAACGAGGGAGTAATAATGGTAAAAAACGAGCAACACGCAAATTATAGTGAGAAATGAGGCAGCCGGTAGCGGTGGGGGTTAGTGCGGTGGGGGCCGGCGCGCGGCAGTCGCGGTCGCTCGGCGCACGCAGACCGCCCGCGCCGCCTGCGCCGCCGCGAGTGCTGTGAGTGAGTGACATGCGCCTCCACTGCCAGCCATGAGCGGCAAGGGCTCCTCCTCACCGGACCTGCTCATGAATGTGAGTTCAGCCGCAACCTGCCCATACTCGATACTTACCACCACGATACTTATACCGCGCAGTCTTAACTGCAACATTGTATTATAATTTTTGGATTATGTGTAACCTACAGACTATTAATAAACATGTGCTTTATGTAGGTACCTACATTAGATTTATGTTTAAACGTATAGTGAGGTCGCGTCCGACTGTGTCCTTTTGCTATTCGTTTCACCATACCATTCTGTTACTAACACATCTACAAAGTTGTAAAATGACATTAACCAGTAGGTAAACGTATCTACCTACAGCCTACAGCTTATTTAGGAAAATACTCTTTTGCTTATAGGACTTTGTAGTCCATATGAAGATATCTTGTAGCTATACACCGGTTAAACCTACATAACTACATATACGTAGATGCCATGCATCATCAGCTGTTTATCACAATCTAATATATTTGAGGCAGTTTTACAATTAAATTAAAATATTAGTATAAACAAATGTTTCAGTAGCAATATTTCCTACATACTCGTATTTACAGTATAACAACATCACTAACCTTGTTTAGCAACACAAATAAACCGTTGTTGAGTTAGCGGAGAACGCTACGGTTCATTTAGTTGAATCGTAGAACAAATCGCGGTCGAAATAGGTGAGTTTATAAAACGGTCTATTAGGCGGAGTACCCGGGGGTATTGTCGATTTAGTACGCACCATAAGCGATATTCGGATGGAGGCTGCGTCCCCGGAGCCCTAGCCCCCATTACTATTCATGGCGCCCACCCGGGAGGGTCGAGTGGACCCTCCAATCGTGCGGGTCAACTTATATGAACTATTTTCTGGAATCTCTGGTCGTTTCCTTGCGGCTTACAGTAATAATGATTTCATGGAAAGTTCCTTTTGAATATGGAATGATTTGTTACATGAATAGGTAAGTTTTGGTCTTCATTTGAATTTGTTTTCTCTACTCAATTATTAAATTGACATAAAACCTATCTTTATTAACTTCTTTTTATGATTAACCATTCGAGGTTTGTTTGTACCTATACCTACTAGAGATTTTATATTGCGTATAAATTACTCCGATGCGACGCCCAAAAAATAAAAGAAAAATAAACTAGAAAACAACTCCCGTAGCGGTCTGTTTATAAAGCAATATTTGGGTGAGTGTTATTGTTATTATCTATAAATGCCCATTAAACTTTGTTCCGTACATTACTAACAGATCGTAAAAACTACCGAAATGTTAATTAAATTAAGTGTAGTCAAATAAATATCGACCGAGGCGGCACTTTCGAGCGCCGTAACCAATCCTTAATGACACATAGAACCTTCATCCATTTTCTACTCAATTTCCTTTTCATATTAGTTTAATCTAGAGGTAGGACTACTGGCGCCAAAAATTATGCCGCGACGACCGTGTCCGGCGCGGCTAATCTGTTTAGTGTTATATTCCTATATCGTAGGGCGCTCGGTTCCTTTGTGCGGTCAAAAAGGAAGAAATTTATGCGTTTCGGCGGCGTGTGTGAGTTTTTTGTGAGAATGTAATTAATAATTCGGCGGCAAAACTAACAGTGTTTTCGTTGTAGCGTCGACCGAGTGATTGATGCACGTCCGACGCACAATTAGTTCTCCTTAGAACAAAGCCTACTTGGACAATATCATTTAGTTTTTGTTCATCTGTAATTATTTGGAAAGTAGTCTTCGGTAGGTACCTACTATTATTGTGAAGTGGTGTTAAGTTCAATAAAATTTGTTAAGGAAGTTTCGATTTCATGCATTTTACGTGCTTTAACATTAGATACCTATGGCAAAAATGTAATCATGATTTTAGATTACTGTTTTATCTGTTAAATTGCCCAGAATGTGATCATGATTGTTTACAATTTTATCTCTTAATTTTGACCAAAATGTAATCATCATTGTAGATTACAATTATTTTATTTCTTAATTTTCCCCAAAATGTAATCATGACTGTAAATTACACTTATATTTGTTAATTTTGCCCAAAATGTAAAATAATGATGTACATTACAATTTTATCTCTTAATTTAGCCCAAAATGTGATCATGATCGTTAAATTAATTTTATCTGTTAATTGTCCAAAATATAATCATGATTACATACAATTTTATACGTTGATTTTGCTCAAATTGTATCCATGATTATGCAAATTACGAAAATACCTTCGTCAGCAGGGACCGTTCTAATAAACTTTTCGTAACTTTTTTTAATAAACTCTCGAAAGACGAAATTACGGGGAATTTTCTTGCATATAATTGTATAAGAATATTGTAAACTGTAAACATAATTAAATTTTAATTAATTTTTTAACAGAAATCAACATCTTACTTAAAAGTACCTAATCCTGTACACATCACACGCACATCACAACATGGGCAGTAGGTAGGTATTAGTATGTACCTAAGTATGTCAAACAAAAATACGTATTGTGAACATAAAAAATGCGCAGGTCTTGCAAGATAGAAATGTGAATTAAATCAAACAAAATAACTGGTATTATACAGGCTTTAGCCCCTAACCATGGCGGACTAAACTTGCTTTGCGTAGGCATACAGGCCCAGCCGCGGCGCAATCTTACAAGTCATGCGGCGACTACCCGAAGCTCTCAGGTGTAATGGAACGCGCACGAATATATTTGTTTAGTAATGACGGGCTACCACCATGACTCGTGTTAAAGAAAGATGCTGACGGCTACCAAGCCACTTTCGTTAGTTCGAATAGAACTGAAGAACAGTCTTTAGGTTGTCTTTATTGAATTAAGGTGTAAAAGTCAGATATCTATTTCTATAGTATAGTCTATTCTGTTTTGAATGGGCCACCATTTTATGTAGTAGATACGTTTACACATTCATCGAGGTCACATCACATAATTTATGACTATACTTACCTACTTAATAAATCTCAAAAAATGCTTTAAAATCTGATAAAAGTACGAGTGTATGCCCTAGGCAGAATTTTTATTTCATCTTTACAAAAGTAAGACTTGTTCTTACGTATCTATCAGTTTTATTACAATTTCTGGACTTAATATTTATTATTAATTCCTGGATATTTATAATATGTTACCATGATTTAAGAGTTGGTATACTATATTTCTATATTTACCGAATGTATACCTATACTGGATCGAACGTTAGTCTGACCGCAGTTGCGGTTGCGTGCCCAATATTTAACAAGTCCAAGTAGTTATTTGTTATTAACGGTGGCGATAGGTGTCCTGTCCGGTGCGAAGATAGCAGGATACAAGCAATTCGAGCGAGTCCGTACACTGACGGACGGATCCCGTTGTCCGCAAGACCCACTCGGTCGGCAGCGCGGCTACATTTTAATTGACCACGCGATGTTGTGCCACGTCTTGTCCGACTTTTTCTGCTCTCAAATTGCTCTAAAGTGCTTAATGAGCGATGCGTGCAATCGACGTTTCCCCGTACGTAAAGCCGCTCTTATTTTACATAAATAGTTTAGTCCGTCGAACTACTAATGCCGATTCTCGGTACTGTAATTGCACTTGTGACAGCCTTCCGTCGCGTTCGCTGCGGCCGGCACAGCGTCAGACATGCCAAACGTCGGCGTCTCCCAAATTGTAGTTATTTCGCATTAATAGCGTATACATTGAACAGTGCGTGCGCTTGCCGCTCCGGCCACCATTGACATTTACACTAAATAATACATGCAGTTTAAGTTCATCCATTTATTCATGACGAACTCCATCGCAAAAACTAGCCAGCTGCCTGTCTGGAAATATTGACATTTTTGACGCACTGTCAATCCGAAATTACAGTATGGAGATATACTATATTAATTACTACGTTTTGAGTGATAGGTACAAGTGTGCAGAAGTAAAGAACAGCTGAAATAATCTTCATAGATTGGCAGCAACTCACTGTCCTGCTGTTAAGTTTATTTTTACTGAAGACAGTTTACATTTTTCAAGTACATAAATTATCTAGGGCCTAGGGTAATCTAACAGTCACCATTTGAGTAGTCTCAACAACGTTCCAGGACCGGTTCCACTGCCCTATGATGACAGTCAGCCACTCCTAACCCAATTTAGTTATGTCACAAGGCTCTCGGTAGACTTGGACACACACAATGACACACTATCCACACCATTGCTATACACACCACATTTTCATATTCATCATCACACTTGCACTCATATGCCAAATCACATACCTACCTACCTAAGTTTTTCATTTCAAGTGATGTACAAGTCTTATGGGAAACATAAAAATATGGAAATCTTAAAACACAAATCTAACTAGCTACTTAAATTCCGAAAATGAATATTACCTATTCGTTGATCCAACCTCCGCATGTCGGTCTATTGCTAAAAGAATGCCCTTTAATGGAAAAAATACCATAATCTGCAACACATTCATGTCAAGTTAGAAAATATTACTCTTATTGATAATAATAGACTATCAAAAGTTTTCTCACAATGTTTTCCTCGTAAGTATTTACCCTAGTCGGACTTCAAATCCAAAACTTCCATCAGTATTGTTAAATCGGCCTCAAAATCAGATTGTTACATAACAAACAAGATGGATGAACAAATAAATTTTCTGCCTACAACTTTTTAATTGTTGGCATTATTTTTCATAAAAATTGCCAAAAAATGAGCAATCTAAGCAAGTCAAGTTATGGTGAGTGTCCACTGTTGTTCATGACGAAATGTCCACACCAAAGGCTCTTTGATACTGTAACCGAAACATTATGTAGTTTTGGGATTAATTTCGGAGGTACAGCGTTCAATGACCTAACAGTAAAATGCACATAAGTTACCATAGCCTCCTCCGTTATAGATGGATAAAGCCCTTAACACCTCTGTTTTTCACTTGTCACTTTACATTACATACTTTTCATTTAATGCCTCACCTTATTTAATAAATGAAAAGGTCAAGTTAAAACAGCGATGAAAGATGGTATATTAACCAATTAGTACCTAAAGCTATTATGCATTAAATTAATGCCTTAACAATATTTGAGTTATTTTATTACAAGTAGGTATTTTTATTTTTTACGTCAATAACTTGTCTTAACTCTGGCATGTTTCAATTAGCAGTCATCAGTATTATAGATTAAATTTAAGCAAATAAGTAGAAAAGTTTTATATGGTGCTATTTTTTTTATAAAAGTTACTTCATAGGTTTAATTAATTTAATTATTACTGAACTCTACAAGAAAATCATAATTCGACTTGTAGTGAGAACCTTCAGTATAAAGACATTCAGTCATTGTAATAAAAAAATTAATGACATAATCATGTTATTTTAAGCAATTTATTATCCACTCATTAAACTTTTACAAAGTCTTTAATAATTCATTTGGTGTCGATTTGTCTCCCTATAAAAATGAAATGTTGAAATGTTTTCAATTTCAATACCTATTAGAAAGAACAAAATAAATGTCTACTTACCCATACTTGAGTTGCAAAAAAAATTATTACGTGTGCTGCCAGTTCAATTTACCTTGATAGCAAAAATTAGGTACTTAAGGTAATTCTTAATCTCGCGGCCAATCTAGGATGAATCTTAATGGCAGGGGCAGAAAGCTGGCATTTGTGTGGGTTGCCATTTAAACGAATTCCGTATCGAACGCGAACGGTGTATTATGTATAGTTGTTGTTGCGAAATTAATTAAATGAAGGAAATAATTATTTAAGTGCTGAAGTGTTAATTGATGCAATAATTATGGTACCGTCAGTGTTTTTTTGAGTCATTTAACAAAACAGTTTCATGAGTGTTGAATTGTTTAACGAAACACTTGCAAGTGTAAGTGTAGATATTAGCAATACATTATTAGAATATACATACTTAATACATAGCGCAAACTTAAACAACTGAACTAAGAATAGAATTTATTATTTATATTAAAAGTCGACCATCGAGCAGATCGGACACTTGATGGGATGATAAATAATTAGTGATCATCGTTTTTATTGACTACGAAAAGACGAACAAAGAATCTAGTTTTTAGTGAGATACATTTCAAACGACCGTAATAAGTAAATTATTAATTAATTAATTCTTGTGTTTTTTTTTAATTTTTGTGTCATTCTTCCTTTTATTGACATTGAACTTATATGCATATTATTATTAATAATTATTATGATAAACAAATAAATAAATACCAATTTTTCACTACAAGAAAGCTAATGCGATAGTTATGCTTCCTTTGTGATATCAATGTAAGTAGATACGGTAATAAATAAATATTATTTACTCGCCAGCATAAAAGAGGTAACTAGTATACCTACACTTATAGTCAGGTATACCAGTCAGTATGGTAGATGTAAGAACATCCTCTGTAGACCGTTGCGTTGGTTCAAACCAGTCGAAACCATAATTACGCTAACGGCCGCCGTTCGCATTCCAATTAATTCGCTCATTAAATCCGAGATGGTAATAACAGATACAAAGATTGACTAATATTTCAGAGCAACCGTCCTGTGGCTTCAATAATGTAGCTTCCACTATATTAATTGTGTTAATAATATCTACTTATAGCTTTTATTGAGTTAGAATTTCTATAAGTACAGAGGATGGATATAATCGTTATCAATTTTAACTGTAAATGTATTAAATAGGTCTACATTTTTAAACGTATATGAAACTATAAAGCGTCTAGAAGATAATAATATATCTCTTCGTAAAAAAAATCATACTTTGCTGATTTGCTCGTGTTATGTAGTTATGTTGTATTGCAAATACATATTATGCTATAAATCTGCTTATGACAATAAGACATATTGTGTTGATATACGAGAATCCTATGACTAAAATCGCAACCTTGATGTAGGATATGGAAAGTTTGAAAAATATTAACATTGGACTTGCTTGAGTTGATAAAATTAATTAGTTTATGCAAATTTATTAAAGGATTAAAGAAGGTGATGCCCAATTGCCCAATATGCCCATTCTGGTAAATGTTCCGAAAATATATGATGTGAACTTAAAATACTTTTAAGTTTTTTATACTTAAGGTTAAAGAGAAAATTACGCCGATAATTAAATATCGACCATAATATTAACTTTGAATAGTTGACTTTTGGTTTAGTGGGTAGGTAGAGTTAAGACTACCTTATTTAAGAATTTAAGAATTTACCTACTTTATAATAAACCTTGATTTAGAAGCCTTTATGTTAACAATTATGTAATAACAATGTTATAACAATGGCGCTTTATTATTGTTAAATTACCTATTTATTATAATATAATTCTTTATAAGATAAACTTTAATACAAATATGAGGTAAAAATACTCGTATGGCTACAAAGTTGTTAAGCAGCATATTGCAAGAATATTTTTTATCGAAGTCATTATTGCATGTATTTTATTTCTTTCTTACCTCAATCCCAAATTAATCGCTGATCCGAACCTTAAAAATCGATGATTAATAAATTACCAATACCAAAAAGTTTGTGAGTTATCAAAAGACATATTGCTTCACCATTCCACCAATGGTCAGTGGCTGTTCTCCATTGGTGATACCCGGTGATGTAACAGAACAGGTCCGTTGGGATGCGAACCAAGAATTGTAATTATATACCATGCAACAGGCGATCCCACCAGATGTGGGTAAGACCCAAACTTGTTTTTATTCCGTTGTATTGAATCAGATAAGTTATTGTTTCATATATGTCTTTGAATGGCATCATGGGCGCACACAAGTACGCAGGCAAGGCCTCCCCTTGCCTGCGTACTTGTGTACGCGTGTACCTACTTGTGTGTGCGTGAAAGGGGGGGGGGGGGAGCCTACCTCCTCGATCTCGGATAAAGTACCTACGGTTATTGTACACATTTAGGCCGGCCACATACATGCGGAATTCCGAAACGGAATCCCGAAAAGGAATTTCGATTCGGGATTCCTGACGCAGTGAAATCTATACAAATGTATGGCGCTGTCACACACAAACGGTAGTTTTTCCTGACGGAATTGTCTATTGATTTGATTGATAGTTTGATTGTTAGTTTAGATTTGATATTGATTCCGTTTCGGAATTCCGACTGTATGTGGCGGCCTTAAAAACGACGACAATTAGGGCCGCCACATACAGTCGGAATTCCGAAACGGAATCCCGAAACGAAATTTCGATTTGGAACTGCGTAAATGCACCACACACATACGTGGTTTTTCCGTTCGGAATGACATAGACAACGGCGCATGTAGACCACAGAGTAAGTACATTTTTATTTTTACTGTCGACCATAGACTTGGTATATAACTATAGATTAGCAACTGAGTCACTTGAACCACAAAATAAAGATATTAGTACAGAATTTAAACTCATGTATGTACCTCGATTTAGGTTATGTACGTGTGCGTTAGCGTTTGGGTTAACGATTCCGGTATGGTCTTGGATTGGTTTTTGTTATTTAAATTATTGGTATGGATTAAACGGGAAACAAAATTATAGTGAATATTAACTCAATATTTGCAACTAAACTCAGTGCGTTTTTGCGGCAGTTTCGGTAATATGTAATAATGTTAATATGATCATTTAAATTGGTTATTGCACCGCAGGGATCTCGTTTTAATCTATTTATTTAAATTTTTTTCTACTAAATAATGATTTTTTTATCATTATTAGGTACTTACTTGAAATAAAATAACAATAGGGTACAATTTGAAGGTATACACTTTAAACGTACAAAGAACTTCCTACATTCTACGTTGACTTGTAATAAGTAACGAATCATTGAATTACAAGCACGTAAGGACTTATTGTACCTCTCTATAGCAACAGGATGTCAAAAAAATTATAATGTGCAATTTAACGTCGAATAAAAAAACTCTAAGATAATAACTCCGTTTCTTATCCATTTTTTAGGAAAAGTATCTTATTTGTGTATTGTAAATGTCATATTGCTGGAAATAACAACCGCGGTCCGAGTGGTCCGATGTGTTCCGATTTTCGGTGTATTTGAACCTTGTCTCTATGTGTGCGTTGTTTTTGGACACTTTGTATGAAGCTTGACATCTGTATTATCTAATTTGTGGTGTCATTATATTATTATAAGCATCCCATCCTAGTCTTTTCAGTTCATGTATGATCTTAAAAATTCTGACACTGAGGAAACTGAAATATTATAATAAATAAGAGTATTATTAAATATTACTGCACATTACTTAATATATATAAATTTTGTTAAATGTAATTTTTAGGGAGATTTCTAAATATTTGAGGCAATTTTAAGGAGCTTTGACATTGGTTTAGGCATAAAATATTTTATAGAGTTGGTAACACTGGTCCTTGACTGTCATTCCGTACGGAAATTTCCGAATGTGTGTGGCGTCTCATACTAAATGTATGGAGCCGTTGCGTCCGGAATTCCGAACGGAATGTCTATGATTCGGAATTCCGAATCATAGACAATTCCGTCAGGAAAAACTACCGTTTGTGTGTGACAGCGCCATACATTTGTATAGATTTCACTGCGTCAGGAATCCCGAATCGAAATTCCTTTTCGGGATTCCGTTTCGGAATTCCGCATGTATGTGGCCGGCCTTAATTACCTAATTACGAACTGAAAGGCATAATGGTTAATATAACACGCCGCCGGATCGCTATTCCAAGGGTCCTGGGTTCGATTCGATGAGTTTAAATTTCCGCTGTCGGTCTGGGAGTGTATATTTGACTTGTGTGTTGTTCATGTCAACTACGATACAGGAAAACTGCGTGTGGGGTTATGAGTGCGAAGCGTTAAAAGTTAAACGCCTCGATTTACCCGATTTACCGATGTACGATCAGGAGCTGAGTACGGCTATGAATGGCATACCATGTACGTTCTAATGTGATGTTGCAAATTGTAGCCCAGTTTGGATTTTGTTCGAGTCCTGGTTGGCGAAGATTTATATGTGTTAAAGATTTTTTTGGGGGTGTGTGTATTTGGCTATAATATAATTTTTTTGTGGCTAAGTACTTATCCAAATAAAACATTGTCACTGATTTCAGTAGGTACATAAATAACTATCAAAATAACGGTTTAAGTCGCGTTTCAAAACTTTGTATTTTGCCTCTATATTAAAACAAATTACTGTACAACAATACAAGAATCTCGCAAATCTCGCAATATCTTTGCACAACAGAGCGAGTTTAATAAACGGTAAATTATGCGCTTTTAAATTTTATGACTCGGAACACAAGATTTGAGTGCTATCGGTTTATTTTACAAACTGCATAAAACTTGCCTTTATTATCTCTTGCGTTACTTTTGAGCTGTACTAAGTCGATATAAGTCTTTATATTCAACTAAAACGCGACAGTAAAGATGATGATAAAACACTAATAGGACTCAGACTCGCTTTTACCGTTTTGATGATTAGGTATAAAATGTTTTATAATTGTAATAACTGGTTAAATGTCCAATCACAAGTGCTACAGCGACACGACATCGACACGATAAAATATTGCAAAGCGACGTTCGGAATCCTTGTGTGAAAATGCAGTGTGAAAATTAAATCATTGTAAATATTTATTCTTCTTATGATGTTTACTAAAAATATAAAGACTAAAATGGTGAGATAAACTCTTTTCAGATATTTTAGAGAGAGGAGCCCGTCAGTAGCAAGCAAAGCAAGGTATAGGTAAATTAAATGAGGCGCCCTTTACAGTTGAAACTGTTGTAATTTTTATAAAATTATTAAAGGCAATAAATTACTCATTGATACCGACCGCGAACTGTTACTAGGTATATTATAGGTAAGTCGCATGAGATCAGGGATAAGTGTTAACCCTCTACTGCATGAATTATGAAGGAGATGAATAAAAAATATTTAACTATATAAAACTCTTTATTTATATACTAAAAAATATATAATATGTCGAGAAATAAAAAATCTAAGTCGTTTAGTTTAGATTTTTATTTTCAAAACCACATATGGTTTCTTATACATTCACGTAAAAAATCACTCGGCAATATATGTCTCCGTATGCATTGAGTCCACTAAGAAAGTAATAAAATAAATAGTAAAAAATACATGAAAAAAATATTGTCTACAATGAAGTCGAAAGTGATTCTAGCATTTGGTAATTAAAATTTTCAGGCAAATTTGTATCACATACAGCCAAATTGTGAGCATACCCTCATTTTTTTCATTTGACGACTTATTTAGGTACTGAATTGAGGGTATACTGACTTTTTATTCTTGATAAGTGCATCTAGTCGTAATATTGTGTACTCTGGACTATCATCATTTGTATCTGGCATAACTGAATATCTTCAAATTGGCACAATCATTATCAGATTTTCATCTTCGGAATCTGTTCCTTGTAGGAAGGGAATATTCTATATTTAACATAAAATTTACCAAAAACCTGATGAAGGTTCATTTAGTCAAAAAGGTATTAAAAATATGTTCTACAGAAACAAAAGAACAAGTATATAGCAATTTTAATATAAGATATAGTCATATTGTGTATTTTATAGTCAGTGCAAAATTTTGTATAAATGCATATCAAACCATATTTGTCCTAACAGAAAAATGTCTCAATGCATACGAAACCATTTCTGGTGCCGGTTGAAAATTGTGTGAAAACAATGGAAAACGGTTTAAAACTGGAAAAATTATTATTGATTAACTTAGTGTAGATTGTGTTCATTATGAAAATATTTTTATTAAACGAAATATTTGAATAATTATATCACTTTTTCTTTCTTAAAATTGAGCTTCGTCCACCTCAAGAGGCAGGCATGCAAGAGACTCACACAAAAATAAGCACACATTTAAATGTTATCTCATTTTAGGCAAACCAATTATTTTTCATCAAAGTTAGATAATATCTATATGTATTCAATTGGGTAACAAGGTATTTGCAACACTTGATTAGAGAGAAAAAAAATTGCAAAGTCGTGGTACCATATATGGTGCCATATGCGGTAGAGGGTTAGCTGACATTTCTGAGAATTGTATGTGCAACACAAAGTTGATTAAGTCACGTCGTAAGCGAGTTATGAAAACGACGTGAAAACACCATTTACCAATAAATTTCTCTTTGCGTAAGTTATAACCCGAGTACCTATAGGTGAAAACGCGAGAGCCATCGAAGATAACTTCGGGATCGATAAGTGTAACCACGCATAAAGTTTTTTATGCGAAGTTTTTGCTCGGAGGCAGATAAATTTACGTAGCGACGTACCCTTTGGAGAGTATCATTTCCGGAACAAGTCGCTTTGTCGTCGAACATATTTTATTTTCCCGGATTAATGGAGGCATTTCCATAAAAAAGTCGTTCGCTTTTTGTGTCCGTCAGCGCTGGCTCGGCGCACGTGTCGATGTGGATATAAAATATATTTTTTGTGTGTATTTCATACAATTACGACATATAAAGAGCAAGTTTACTAAACAAAGTCCTGTTTTTCAATTCACTTTATTCGGATTCGGATTTTGGAAGCCGTTGACGATACGTCCATTTGGAATGCTTCTAAATGGATGTGTTCCATTTGGAAGCACTCCAAACGGACGCATCGTCAATGGCCACCTTAACACACTCGTTTCATCGCAATATGATTTCCTGAATTCCCTGTGTCACGTGTCGCATAGACAAAAGTGTAGTATGTTATAGTATTTGAAATAATAAATAAATAAATAAAATAAATACCCAAAAATAGACATTTAAACATACCTAAGACCGAGGCTGCACTACGGCTAAATCGCCGCGGTTTCTTACTGCGTAAATTTTGTAACTCAAGGAAAGCAATACAAGCGGTCGCACTTGCGGTTTCTGATAATTAATGTATGCGAATCGCGCAGTTACGCGGTTACCGCCGCGGGAAAAAACCCCGTGGTGCGGCCTCGCGCTTAATGTCGTCGCGGCAGGGAATAATTGAAACCTGATCCAATTAGATGGCTAATTGAATAGTAGCCAAAATTAAATACTTTTTACTTTATAATCTTGACTATGATAATTTGTATCTGTATTTTTAAAAGATTTTATTTAGTTAAATTTTTACCGGACTTTCCAGATGTCTTAAAACAAATCTATTAATCTGAGTCTTATGACTTACGAGATACACACCCCTCGCTAATATATTAATATTTTTGTAAACATGAGTTTTCTCACTGGGCGCCAAAACTCCCATGTTTCTGCGTCATTAAACATTGAATGCAGTTTCCGCACTTGCAAGTTCGTAACTTCCCTGTTTTTTTACACAAAACAACTTTTATAAAAAGAACTTAATGACATAGAGTATGAAAAAATGTTATGTAAATTTTGTATCTATGGATCTTAATTTTGTTTTTATTATGCTGTGTTTACATCTGCGGCTTAACGCGTTATTTAACGCCCTACTTTGGTGAATTAAGAAGAAATTAGACATATTATCACAATTGTCAAATACTCTTATTTCCATTTTGTTTCTATGTGTAGATATTAGAAGAAGTTAATTGTCACTCTGGTCCTTATTGTGAAGTCTCGCTGACGAAGTTTCAGACGGTACCCAGAGATTTAAAAATAATTTGTCAATATCAGAAGGTACCCAGTTCAGTGTAGAAAATTGATATTTACTGGAGGTAAAATCTTTGTTATTACCTTTGATGTTTTATATGTATATCTAGATTGCGCGTCGCCCTACAATGAAAACAAAAAAAAAAACAAGGCAACATTATCAAGCAGGTGTGCGTGCAGGCGATGTTTTACCCGTTCATTTATTGTCTATGTGTGCGTAATGTGTGCGTAATGATAGAAAAATTGTGGCTAACAGTAAGCCACAATTTTTTGACACGTTTCCGCGGATTCGATGTTCCATCTAGATATTTAAAACATCTTTGGTTATTACCTATGTGTAAACGTAATATAGGTCTGTACCTACTATGACACGTTCAATAAAATTGGATCAAAATGTATGGCCAGACATTATGCTTGTGTCTATGTTACCTAGATAATCACGGCCCCTCACATGCATAATTAATTTTATATCATCGAACACAGCAATCAAATATTATTTTTAACAGAGTAATTTTCTGCCTTAATTCGTACGATAACAGTCAGCCATGAATCGAGTCACGATTTATTCAAATTTGCTTCACAATCTTGACATAGTTCACCGGATTGGAGTAACTGTAGGTAACCGAAGTAAAATATTCTCAGTATGATAATGGTTAATTCTTGACATATTTTATATAATGCGAGCCTCGGGCGAGTCGGCCGACACTATGTCTAATAAATTTATGGACGTTCATTTTCATGTTGATCGGCGTTCGAAATTATAATCGTCGCGCTTGGGGCGCGGCGCGTGAGCCCACTTCCCGCGGTCAATCGCGCCCGTGAACGTACTCTGCCACAGATTTAAAAAACTGAACGTTAAAATTATGTTTTCAGCCATTGCTTATGGCAGTGGTATTATTTCAAAAATTTTTCTTGATTTTACCGTTTTTTTGTTATAAATTGACGATTAATTGGAGCAGTTAAATAAATATCTATAGATTCTTATCAATTTGATCGTGGTTATGTTCATTAGTTAAAAATAAATCATTGATATTTTTTATGACTGAGAAAAGAAAGCCCTCTATCACAATATGTGGTATGTACCTATCTGCAGTACCGTACAGTACACCTACGTACCTACAGTACACCTACGTAGGTTTAATAGTTAGAACAATATTTGCGTCCCGAGATAGTCAATCTATCAAGGTGTTCTTTAAATAAAAGTACTTTTAAGTAAATAGCAGATAAGGGCGCAAACAACATAGAAAGTACTTAAGAGGGCATCTTTACTCGTGGACATTAGAAACGCCAAAGATCTCACCGATGCGTTGTCGGTTAAAAAAGCAAGAGATCTGCGGGAGTTATTTCTGGACACTAGATATTTGACGTGGCAGAAGCAAAATACTATTTAGTACCTATATATCTATAAACTTATCAATTTCGTAAGAATTTACACCTGTGATTGACCCCATCTCGGGGCGAGATCGATCAACAATTTACCGATATCGAGCTTAGATACTAAACAGAGATATCGCACCCACGCGGCCATGAGGGCAAAGTCGTAAAATGTAAATTTATTGCGCGATATTTTACATAAACTCAAATTGACGGCCGCACATTACATCACGTAATTATGTAGCGCACAATTATTATAATTTTCCTATAATCGCGCTCATAAGGACGTGCGAAAAAAGAATTTAATAACGTAATACATTTTGATTTATATTCGTTTTATGGCGTTAACAAAATATTTCATCGTTCTGTGAAAGGTGGACGGAGAATGAATGGTCAATTTAATTCGACAGATCTATGTCTTGCATGTCTAGAGTTTAATTTATTGGGAAAATTAAGTACATATAGAAATTTTAATATCATTTAATGATTCTTAATTTGTGCGTCGTGGAAAGATCATTAAATGAAGAACGGACCTACATAATTATAACGTATGTAAACATCTGCGTCTACACCGTCACGCATCCTTTCCACACGGCCGCAGCGATTTATCTAACGATACTGACCAAAAAGATTTTAATTATACCCCATATTCCAAAATGTTACTTTAGATCGTGATTTTAATTACAGCCTCCATTCCTGATTTATTGTGAGCCCACGTGTGCCGATGATTTATGAAATGAAATGCAAGAAAAAGCGAAAAGAAAACGCCTGCAACAATTACTGAGCATCAATTACGTATTTATCTAAAGAGTAAACGGACTGTACGTAAGGTGCTGTCCAGTCAGCAGTTCAGTAATAAAGTTTTACATCCAAAGTAAAAAAGATAATATTTTTAAGTATGTATGTTTTGCTCCTACAAACAGCTAAAACAAATTCAAAAGTCAAAAATGTATCGTTACAGAGACACTTCATGAAAAGAAGTCACTATTATATTACTCGTGACACCTTGAAAGGTCACACACAAATAGAATTTGTAAACGACGAAATTGTTCTAACATTGTCCGTTGTTTGTATTTTGTTCTTGCATTAATTGCTTCACTATTAATAACATAAAGTATCGCATCGCAATTGTAGCCCTAAGTCTTAGATTCTCGCGCCCGCGTGAATGTGAACACCTTTCTCCCACATAACCACTTATAATTAAATCTTCGAGTGGTGTAATTATGTCCTTTGGCCCATTTGTTCGGTGAAAATATTCTATGTGATTATAGACTACTCGGCTACGTCGTATTTAAAATTAAATTCCCTGTAAGTGATACGAAGAAATTGTCCAATACAAAAGTGGAAATTTTAGTTAATAGATTTCGAATTCTTAATCAAGTAGCGCCTCAAATAAGCTTTGCCAAGACACGGGTGGAAATAATTACTTTCGTATTTATGGTTAGGAACAGTAATTTGAGTAATAGTAGACTCTTGTCGGCAATTAAGACTACGTTCTAGATTCTTATTTCGAATACTTTATACTTCAACAATTATTTTATTAGTCCATGCGAATTCAATGACATCTATGTAATTATCCATATTAGGTAATTCTACATTTTATTAATGTTTAGAACATAGTTATTTATGTTACAAAATTTTAATGCAATTAGGTGTTCTTAGAAGTTTATCTACCTAATTCATTAGGATTACTTAGTCATTAAGAGAAGTAAATGTTGCAAGTACCTAAATTGGTATTACATATTAACATAATGGTATCATGGGCTTCAATCCAATAATAGTCCACTATTGGGCACGGGTCTCTACTCATATCTTAGGAGGCACTGAGCATATTCGACCACCCATTCCTATCTAGATTTATGGAGATGTTAACGGAAATATATGTAATCCGTCATCGTATAAAACTCCTAGGAATTGTATGTAATACCTAAAATCGCCCGGAAATGTGTGAAATAAATTATATTACTACACACATTTCCTAGGAAGACTATACATTTCCGAAATAGCAATCGGAAATGTAAAACATTCAAGATTTTAATGGGTACCTACGCGGGATAGATAATATGAAGATATTATATTTTACGGTATGATTGTTACCAGATTGTCTCACCGAGTGCCTTAATAAAAAATATTATTTTATAAAACAATGAATACTCATTTCCATTACTACTCAGTCAAATTTTTCAAGGTGTAGGTAGGTCGAATTGGTTACAGAACCGAATTAGCCTACCCCTACTCCACGAAGTCTTGTATGCCCTACCCCTAGTGTTTTTTAGAACCCGGAGGCGCGGAGGCAGGGCAGCCGCCCGCTGTAACAAAACGCAGACACCCGGGCGAGCCGGAGCGGCTGAAGCTGGTCGGCGAAGGCAACCAGCAAGCCGAAGCTGCGCAGGCGAGCCCAATTTCCAAGCCAACGCAATCAAAATCAACCTACAGAGTACTTCCTCGTGAACTTAAAATCTTGAAATTTGGTACGAAGTAACGTCTTACAGCAGAGATAAAGGGAAAATTGCGAAAACCGTAAATCTTCAGTTACATCGTAAAAATATTTTTAATAATTCCCATTACTATGACGCGATTGTGAGTTGGGTGATCTGTAACTTACATACCGACAGGCTTGTACGGAACCCTCGGTGCGCGTGACCAACACGCACTTGGCCAGTTTTTTCTCAAAATTTACGATGTACAAACTAAGTTATTGTAACATTTATTATAAGTACAGATTAGGTACAACAATTAATTCAGTATTTCATAGCCTCGGTAGCGCAGTAGGCAGCGCGTAAGTCTCATAATCTTAAGGTCGTGAGTTCGATCCTCACCCGGGGCAAATATTTTGACTGCATTTTTTTTAATTTATTGAAAAACATATATTAATATGGTTGAGGATACAATGAAAGGTTATATTAAGATGAATAATTATTTTATGGTAATGAAATAAACTATTTGATGATGACTAATTAATTGATCATAAAACTCTACACCCATTTTTCATAAAAAAATATCAACGGGATTATGAGATTTTTTAACTAAAATATATTTCATGGAAGTCACCTTCATTTAAACTTACATACCTCCTTATAATGAAACAAGACAAACTAAATATATTTGAATTTCATGTTTTAAAATATCGTTAAAAAATTTTATGAATCAGGCAGTAATTTTGTATGTATTGGTACATACAAAATTACTGCAAAATATGTATATTCTGTAAAGAATATTTCAAAAGAACTCGAGTCATATGACATGTAAAAAACCCTCTATGAATATAATTTTTTTAACGAAAAACTTATTTGAAAGAAACATTTATTTATGCACGTGCGATTACTGCATACGAACTTACTTTTATAAAACATGCTGTAGCAAAAACATCAAAAGCGATAGAAACATTCTCCGAACAAACAACTTTATTGTTTTGCGGCAACCCTCAACCAGTGGGCGCAAATCAGCCATATGCTGTGACCGAAGTAATGGCAGCGGGAAATGACCGCCGCCATTCATCATTCCGCCACAAAATAGCTCCACATTTTCATATTCACTACACCACGGCGTAAATCGTGCCGAGTCCGACGGCTGTGGGTCTTTTGTAGGTTCCGTAGCGATGCTACAGAGTAATTCAGGAGCTGTTGACAAAAGGCTCATGCAAAATTATTTTTGTGTTAAGATTTTCTAGTGTTGACATTAACATGACATGGCGTTAATATGTTACGAGTATGTAAAATTAAAGTAATATGTTACGCGATATAATATGTATATTCAAAGTTGTTTTGATACGTAATTAACGTGTGAGTTTTATGAAATTGAAACTCGTAATACCATCCACATTGGGTGTTTACCCGTGGTCCCGTTGGTTTGTCCCGTTTCTGCAGTTCACATAGGGTTTTTATCTACTTTATTTCTGTTCATTATGGGTGAATTTCTCTGGCGTGTTTTTTACGCGGCGCAAGTGAAAACGGCAGTGAAAGATGCTTTATTATCATACATATATTTTTTTTATTTACTTTAAGTAGTATCCTATATCCGGCAAAAATATTTTTTATGTAGGTTTACTCTTACGTTAAAATAAAAAATGTTGAACCTCAGATTTTTCACCCTCGGTGGTTGTCCCTGTTCCAGTTTTTGTTGTTATATCCTGATTAATAGAAAATGTATTGACCAATTATGCTTACAGTATATTTCATTCAATATATGAATAACTAGTAAATCCGCCCTCGCTTCGCTTCGGGAAACCAGTCCCTTCAAAAATCTCTATAAATTTTAACAAATTATGTTATTCCGACGTCTAAGCTATATTACTGCAAAGTTTCATGAAAATCCGTTCAGTAGTTTTTGCGTGAAAGAGCAACAAACACACACACATACATCCTTACAAACTTTCGAATTTATAATATTAGTAGGATAGTAGGATTGTAGCATTAGAAAAATGTATTTTCATTAATACAGCAATACAATTTGGTAAATGGTAAGGCAAAACACAAGTGTCCCAAGATTTTTTTTTCATTTCGGTGAATGAAAGAGAAACAAGGATAGTTTTGGGACGGAGAGTTCTAGAACATTGCCACTCCACATGAACTCAGCAGCAGCCACGCGCAAGCTTTTGTCGGTAGAGGTGGTCTGCTGCGTCGTTCCGTGTTCCCGCTAGAAACGTCATTATTTCACATCGGTGTCTCAGGTATTGATTCTTTTCATTTCCACGAATGGGTTTATTTTATGTCTCAAAATGCTAAACCTAATAATTTTGTATTCTTAACAACGCTTTAAGTAGAAAGTTTATCGTAGTAGAATTTATTCAATCCTAACAATTAGATTCTTTTAAATTTTAATTTTTTTACCCGTATTTTAATCTCGGTGTTTTCATTCCGGTGAATTCGGTGACCTATACCGGTCACCGAAGTGAAAAAAATTCACCGTAATGAAAAAAATTCATTTCGGTGAATTTCGGTGCTGAGTTGTTTCATCTCGGTGGACACTCATTTCATTTCGGTGATAGTAACGGTATTTTGATACAGGATGATTGTGTGATAATGAACATTATCTATTGCAAGTGTTCAATTTACGATTATCAAAATTTATAATAAAATCTGTCAAAAATCGTCCGTAGATAAATTGCATATTGATACCGATTAGTAGATTTATAACTATAAATCATTTCATTTAATAATTTAGGTAAGTAATATTATGATCGAAGTTTTTTGGTTTAGTTTTTTGGTATATATGTTACTATTACTACTTGCTCCACAAATGCTTCTGTTATCGCGGAATTTTTTTTTTGTATTAAAGATTCCAAAACTGACAATTACTTCTAAAGTACAAGTATTTTTCTACTATAGTTTACTATTTCAATATACTTGTACTCTGTCAATAATTTAAAATTTTGAAATATTAAATTTAAAAAATTATAGGTAACTCAAAATCTACCTGTGACTTATTAATAATAAATTTAAAATACTGTTATTTATAAAGTTTTTCTACTGCTACCGCCCATTGTTATAGACTTTAAACTTTTAAAAAATTAAGTACTTACCTTGTTTTATTACAGTACTTTTATTTGCCAGTTGTCATGGTGGATTTTATATTTATTTTTTATAGAAAGTTAGGTACCTACGAAGTAGATACTAAGTAAGACACCTACCTATTATCACTTGAGTCGGTTGGTGTTTAGGCATTGCTTTCTTTATCATTTTTAGATCAGCTGTATAATATTTCGGTGGATTTTCATTTCAGTGAATATCTTTTTCATTTCGGTGAACGGCGGTTTCATTTCGGTGACATCGAAAATTGAAACTCTTGTCATTCATTTGTTTTTCAAATTATTTTGTTTCCATTCCTCTTCTATATTATATAAGTTCACGATGCACAATAATGTGCAAAATAAATTCACAAAAACTCATAAATAAAAATATTCACCGAAATGAAAAAAAATATCGGCTTGTTGAAATTCACCCTTATATTAATGACTTTCGGCAATCTTCGTAGTTTTTGTGTTGTTGTTCTACTGTCGTCGTATAGAAAAAGTAAAGCCGACACAAATTAGATAAAGAATAGTACATTATGATATAAGTGCGCGAAGTTGGTCATTACAGTCGAGGCGGTATTGCACAGCCCGAGCCGCTAGGCGAGGGCTGTAATAGAGCCAAGACTGTAGTGAACAAAGCGCACGCGTATCATACGACGTTTTTCAACACACTTGCGAGGAAAAAAACAATTAGGTATCGACATTTTTCAGTCACAAATCAGCAAATTATAAACGAACAAATGTTTGCACAAAATGGCGCCGAGGTTTATTTTATTTTTTCGCGCGCCGTATCTTTGGTTGAATAACTATGCGCGCGCAGGCGCGCAGGTTAAGTCCAGAGGCAAAGAGCACCGCTATTCAGCCACAATATATTAAACTAAATAATTATGTATTTCTAATAGGAATTTACGGTAATTAATGATTTAAAATATTGTATTTTTTAAATGCTTTAATAGATAATTAGATGAAGTATAATCTTATCTTATCAGATTTTGACTAAGTACAACAAGTTTATTTATTTACAAAATAATAAATCTTTTGGTAACAACCTCTTTACGGATATTAAAAAAAAAGTGGAATAAGAAAAACACTAGTGCGGCAATGAAAAGTAAAACGCACTACTGTGTAATAAACCGCATTCCGGGCGTAAGACTAAAGAAAAAATAGCAACTTTACGAGCAAGTGTGTTGAAAAAAACCTTACATCACCTTCAGTGTTAATATTTAGAAATTCAAATATTTTTCTGCTGTTAATACACACAACACGCAATTTTATGGTCGGTGGGGCTGATGAATTTACATGTGTTTAAGTGCCTACGTCACGGATCACTAGAAGCCGAGCGACCTTTTACACTCTTCGCGATAGAGCCGTTAACGGAGCGATCGCTTTGCTCTTTTAAAGAAAGGTAACATGTGATAAGTAATATTTTAACATTTCACAGCAAGGGGAGTTTGCGGTCGGTAATGAGGAGCGCATAATGTTGGTCTTCCGGTCGCATTAGGTGAGTAATGAACCTAATTGGTTTATAAGGTTCTTCCTAAAAGTTTCAGGTGTTGTATAAATTTAACGCCAACTTGTTTCTAATTGTCAGATTTGGTTTTATTCTGAGAGTTAATATTTTGCGTTTCTTATGCATAACATAGTAGAATTATAGACAAATTTATGTTGTTGGATTGTATCAGTATTCCCGTATAGATACAGTTATTTGAATAAAATTAAATTCAAATTCAAATTCAAAATATTTATTTGCATGAACAAGGGTAGGTGTACAGATATACATTATAATTTATTAAATCCGCCAAGTTCCGCCTGTTAAGGCATGCAAAAATGTTAGTTATAATATTTAGGATAGTTCAATTTCTTATTCTATGTTTTAAGCAAATTACATTAATAAATAAATAAGTTAATTAAGTACATCATGTCATAAATTTTAGAGTAAGATTGCATGAGATTATATTAGATTAAATTAAATTACATTATATAAGTCATTCAATTCCATTCAATTACAATACATTACATTACAATACAATTACAATACATTACAATATAATCATTTGTCATTCAAAAAATAATTTATAGAGTAGAAAGCTTTCTGTATGAGATAGTTCTTCAGTGCTATTCTAAAGTTATATTTGTTTTTATTTTTAATGTCATCAGGTAGGGCATTGTAAATTTTGGGTCCCATACAGAAGGCTGTATTGTGATACAAACCAGTTCTTGAGGGAACATTCTTTAGTTTTGATTTAAGTCTAGCTGATGCACAAGTTTCGTACTTTATAATGTTATTTTTTATCATTAACGCAACCTCATAGATATATAGCGAAGGGAGTGTCAAAATAGATAGACGTGTGAAGTGGCTTTTACATGATTCAATAGTCCTTAGCTTGCATATCGACCTAATACATTTCTTTTGGGCTTTAAATACGCTGTCAACCCCAGCAGCATTACCCCAGAACATGACTCCGTATCTTAATGCGCTTCCAACATACTCGTAGGCATGATAAGCAGTGATAGTTACATTGATATTGAATACTTTAGTTAGCATATGAAGATGAAAATTAATGTTTTAATATCCTAAAATTTTGAAGACCAATACGCAAATTCTAACTTGGCAGGGCTGAACTTCGTTTTCCAAGATATTGGCGCATGTTATAGTCACCGACTGATCAAACACAAACACGGCAGCCATAACGGGTCTTCGATAAAGATGTGCCACTGTGTATTGACCAATGATTAAAAATGATATCGATTTTCATTGAATGCTGTTTCTTATGAACATATCTGACTGTCTTGCAACAAAAAATACATTAGGTATGTTTCAATGTTGTGAATGTATGTATGTATGTAATGTAAACCGTAACAAGTACTTTATAAAATCCCGTTCAATTCGATACTCTTCGAATTAAAATAGTTATTACTAGATTTTCTCACGCTTTATGTTTATTCATATATTTATCATAGAGCCCCAACTCCCTGCATACTGCCACCATTTAGTCCCTCGAAACTAAATCTGCACAGCCACACGTAGCTAAATTCAATCCGGCCAAGATAGAATGTGCGTATTGTACCTAATAATATTTCAAAATGACTAGTTAAATGAATATTTTTTTACTTGATCAAGCCTTAATTAGTTAAATTAAATTCGTGTACCTACCCTACATGGATTCAGAATTTTCTAAGGTAAACCTCAAAGTTAATTATTCTAAACTATTTTTCAACACACTTGCTCGTAAAGTTGCTATTTTTTCTTTAGTCTTACGCCCGGAATGCGGTTTATTACACACTAGTGCGTTTTACTTTTCATTGCCGCACTAGTGTTTTTCTTATTCCACTTTTTTTTTAATATCCGTAAAGAGGTTGTTACCAAAAGATTTGTTATTTTGTAAATAAATAAACTTGTACTTAGTCAAAATCTGATAAGATAAGATTATACTTCATCTAATTATCTATTAAAGCATTTAAAAAATACAATATTTTAAATCATTAATTACTTAGAAATACATAATTATTTAGTTTAATATATTGTGGCTGAATGTTCGGTGCCTCTGGACTTAACCTGCGCGCGCATAGTTATTCAACCAAAGATACGGCGCGCGAAAAAATAAACCGCGCCATTTTGTGCAAACATTTTTGTTCGTTTATAATTTGCTGATTTGTGACTGAAAAATGTCGATACCTAATTGTTTTTTCCTCGCAAGTGTGTTGATAAACGTCGTATGATACGCGTGTGCTTTGTTCATTACAGTCTTGGCTCTATTACAGCCCTCGCCTTGCGGCTCGGGCTCAATACCGCCTCGACTGTAATGACCAACTTCGCGCACTTGTATCATAATGTACTATTGTTTATCCATCCACAACTGAAGTATCCTTTGAGATGCAAAAAGAATATCCTTTTAAAGTTTGTAGTTAAACTACGCATACTAAAACTCCTGACATTTTCAAGAAAATCGATTCAAGGTATGGTGAAGTAAACATGTTGTTAAGAGTCTTCTTAGAAGTTAATAATGTTACTTCGCGAACTGTTTTATGTTTTTACGCATATAGTAGGTATTTATTTTTCCTTGAAGTTACCAACAATCGGTTTTGGCTTTAAATCATACATACCCAATACCAAATTTAAAACCCTATATAATATCTATAGAGAAACTCTAGGCATATTTCTCACTAAGCATAAAACATAGATTAAAAGCATTTGGTTAGGTTTTGTAAAAGGTTCAAATACCTATATTTAATCGAGTTGTAGTAATGACGTCATTCCCCTTTGCACTCGGCGCGCAGACGGAGTTGGAATTAATTTTCGCCACAATTACCCGCTCGCGTTACTAATTGAGACTTCAAAGAGCGGCGACTGTCGCGACATGGCTTTATTATCTTCCTTTGTGACTATCAGGCTCCTATCAACGAAGACAGATAGGCATTTTAAGCGACGGAAATGTATTTTCTGGAGATAACTGACGCTTATCTTCAAATCTGCTTATTACATGATACGTACTGAATTATGAATTTTGCTTTTCACTATGATGTTTTTTTTTCTGAATTAACAGAAGATAATTTTCATACGTGAATGAGCTAAAATGAAATAAAAATTCATGAAGATACCTAGGCATCATGAATTGACATGAATTATTCCCTACTAATCTCTTCTTGACTATGTTTCTGGAGGAAAATCTCCAGAACCATGATTTCCTAATTTAAGGTGACCAAAAGAGTTAAATCCTTGGTTTCAATTTAATTAACAATTTATTCCACAATCTTGAATTTGAATTTAAAATTGCTGCGTGGCAAATAGTCTTTAATGCCCATTCCATAGTGAAGTACAAAGCATAATGGCAATTTGTTATTTGCACTACTTAAGTAACGAATGGGATAAGAGTTACGGTCAAATAAAAACTTCCGAGAATAATAATAATTATGGCAGTGGTCAGCGAAATGGTGCCATTGAAATAAATAATTGTTCCTCGAGGCAAAGCTAGCATTCATTCCTAATTACATATATAATGAACCAATAATATAGGTAATGAAAATGAAATTAATTTAATTCGAACTTCGAATACACAAGTTCCGAGTAAAATGAGGGAGATCATTTATGTATATTAAAAATAGCAACGGTCGCATATAGATCCTTGCGGCATACCCATGGAAATATGTGCTCCTGGGGACTCTATATCTATACCATTAATCACTAATTTTTGAACACTCTCAGATAAATAAGACTTTATAAGGATAACTGATAGTGCTGAGATACCATAAAGACTAAGTTTATCTATTAATTTGTTATGATCAACGCAATCAAACGCCTTTGAGAAGGTCACAGATATGTCAATAGCATCCTGTTTGCGTTGTTTCCCTCTCGAAAAATCAAAGTGATTTGCATGAAATAACTTAATTTAAAATAAGTAAATATAATTATCTATAGGTATGTCAAGACTGCCTAAATCAGATAATATTTTCAGTGTGGTGTATAAACAAACAGAAAAATTAAAAAAAAGAACATCTTTCGGGGTCTACAACGATAGCAAAAGCCTCCAACGACGCATAAAATATTTATGAGAACGTATTCATATTAAATACGTACTTATACTCGTGTTGTGTTGCCAGCGGCGACGCATTCTCTGTCAGTCGATCGACCGCAATATGGGGTCACTTGATAATGCCTGCGCAATTACGCCACCATTACCCCACTCGTTGCCTTCTCAAATACTTCTTGTTACACGATCAAATGTCTCGGACGTGACTCTACGTCGCCACCAGTGCTGCGTTATCTAGATTCGATGCAAATTACATGCAACCGCTACAGACTAGTTGTAGCGGAAACCGCATGTTTTTAATTCACATGTGGAACTTTTTAACTGCTCATGATGTGAAAGAGTATTTCTTAGGTGTAGGGAATGACAACGTGGGCATAACGGGGGTAATTATGGTTTTATATAATTTCATCTTCGTGATAGTCGTATACGACAATATTTTATATCATTATTCTAGTTATTGCGAAAATAAGTAATAATTTTCAGTTAACCGATACATTAAAATAGATCAAGTACGTAAATAACTGAAAACCAATATTGTTTAAGCTCTTTGTCTAACTCTAATTAGCTGAAATTAGTTCATAGTTCTGAGAAACTGACCAACTAACATTCCTGTTAAAACTCTCTCCTAACTAAACTAACCAACCTAATCCCGATTTTAATTTTATTGTGTGTGAATAACACTTGCCAGCATTGGAAGAATGATGTTCCGTGGTTATTTGCTACCCTTAAAACCTTAAAAAATTTAAAGCGAAATTCACAATACAGGCGCGTTTCCTTCTAGCGGTCAAGGTGCTAGAAAAAATCCTGTTTCTGGAGAAAATGCATTTATGTTAAGTAAGGATGGCATTTGGATAGCGGCGCGCAGGACGTCGACAGCGCACGGCGCTCGCGATGCGGGGTAAACCGAGCCGACACAAGGCAACGCGAGACGAACAATTGATCGTGCTCAGACTACAATTTGCGTAGTGGCAGCACTGGCAGCTCCTCCGGCAATTTGTGTCCGTCGCCTTCGCCTGCCGTTACTCGGTAAACGCTACTGGAATATTATGTAGCCTGTGGTTGAGTTCCCAGTTTTAAACGCACAGTCATCCGGACCAGTAAGATACATGCTAATTATGGGCAATTTTCAAAATCGATCGCCGAGCTTTTGCACTGGTTGCGGCTTCCTGCGTTCGCTCGTTTGCGAGAAAATGTAAGCAAACATGCAGTGCTAAGGTGCTCACGATTTGTTCTCGTTTTGTATTCTTATTTGTGGCTCCTCCGAGCTGCCAGTTGGTATTTGTAGCTCCTGACGTACATCACGTTATCTAACAATGTAGGTGCCTACTGCCATAAGTTATGCTTTACGTATGCTTAGTTTTTATTTAGTGAACAACAAGCTAGGTGTATTGAATATTACTGAACATTAAAGTTGGTATAATTATACGTAATTATGTTCTTCGAAAGATACCTACATTAATTTATTCCAAGACTTGTGATTCCACCACTCAATGTTTAGCAATTTTTTATTCACGCGAATTATTATTACACGTGTTGTGTGAGTATGACCTGAATTGTTCAGGACGTTTAAAAGTTACACAATAACATCAGCAGATTATATATAAATTATAAAGAAGTTAGATATCCATTTATTGCAGCATACATATCTAATGCGTGTACGTATGTCCAGCTTCAAAACTCCGAAAGTATTTCATAGATCGACATGATACTTTAATTCTTAATTTTAATAGAAAAGTGTTGTTGTTTGTTCTGTTTATTCCAAACATCTTACGAGAATTGAATTTTTACATTTTGTATTTACTTCAGGATGCTTTGGAAAAGTCGCAGCTTTTTTTGTTAGATTAACCGTTCCCAAAGCTAAAACTAGCAAGTAATATTATAACTGGGCGCCGCGTGCTCTTTACACCTCTTGGTTCACAAAATTAAGTTGGACTGACAAATGTACGTACATCTTTTGATGTATGTGAAATTGATGTTTGTGAAACTGTGTTGTGTACCTACATATTTGAACGTTCAAAAATAAAAAAACGAATGAACCTACACTATCGGCTTCCATTTAATTAGGGTATCATCAAAACACAGACAGTTCTGATGAGTAACCTTGCGTCATAGCCGATGCTGTGCAATTACCGAGCGATCAATAGCTTCTAGATTACATCTCAATAATCCTTGTTCGAGATATTGTTGGAGATTGCGCGGAGAGCGTGCGCCGCGCGCCCGGCTACTATTTGCACATTACGGTATACTATCTCAAGATGTTGTTATTTCATTAAAATCGCGATGCTGTAGTTGGGTAGAATTAATAAGCGCGTCTGTTCTAAAAAAGTGGAAAATTGTGGACTGTTTCTATGCAGAGTTTGCGTATCCTTTCGGATTGAGACAATTTGGGCTTTGCAGTCAATCTGGGTAACCGTTGGGCTGTAGAATGATATGATGAATGTGCTTATTTCTGTTTTAGAGTAACCTGACATTTTATAATAAAACTTAGGGAGATAAGTGCAAAATGAGCCCCTCAAGAGAAAATATGTAAAAAGCTTAACTGCGTAGTCTGGGTAGAGTTGCATAGGCAACTTAAATTATTGTTGATAAATTTTTAATTACATTATTGAGAAGCCTTGGATTAGCAGGATTGCTTAGTACGAATTAAGTTGCAAGTCACTTAATATGCGCATATAGCTTCGGAGACTTCAAACTCAGACCAATAGAGGAGTCTTCGGATGTGTCATCTAGTAATATGTGTACTTCTAGTTCGAAAAGATATTCGGTATGCACGTCTTCGGCGACTGCACGCGGTCAGGACGCTGTAATTGATGACGTCGCGGGCAAGCGGTGTCCGCCCATTTTCCGTCAATTTTCGTCACTTGACTGATGGTAGTCGGTCCCGCCCATGGCCGCCCCCCGCGCCCCGCCACCCGGGGACACCCGGTCGGCACGCGCCGCGCTAAATTTAAATGGGATGAACTTGTACCGGGCGACCGCCGTCGAGGAATGTAAGCGGCATGGAACGTTAATCATACTTTTGTGACAGATACACTCGGTGATGTCGTCGCGCGGCCGCTTAAAAATTGGCTATTTGATCTCCGGATAACTTAGATTTATGAGCTTTGTCGGTGTTAAGACTTAAGACACGTTGCGCTTGCTCTTATTTCAACATTTTCATTATTTGTTAATTTAGTGCTTATTGAGTGACACGTTTAGTGGAATTAAATTCTGCATGAGACATCTCCGACATCGCTTAATACAACATAATTAAGAGTAAACAATTTCAGTTCTTTGTTAGAAAAGTCAAATTATCACAGTTTTTCAGGTCAATATTGACATCATTTACACATTATTTGTTTTATTATTTAAAGAGTAGGTAAAGGAACTAATGAGTTATCTCTCCTTAAAATAGGTAGTAGGTAATGTACAAGTAGATAATAGGTACTTTTATATTCACTAATTTTACATTTTCATCAAACCTTTTATCGGAGGGAAAAACATGCATCGTGATCGACGAACATAAAAAGCGTTCTCATGATAAAACAATAGCTTCTTAACATAATGCCTTTATATTGAGCGATGGCTCCCATAGCAAGCGAAATCTGTTGCTGGTAAAGTGGTGAAGTCATGTGAGATTGTTTTTGCCGAGATTGGCCGAGATCAATGGAGTTAGAAGCAGGCCGTCGTTGATGAGAGGCGTCATGCGATGCGCACGTGGGGCTTTTTGTGCCGTCTATTATCTTGTCAGATGAAAACCTCTTAAGCGTTCCTATTGTCCTGGTATGTAGGTAATTGCGAAGAGTTCAATTTTAAAGACAGATTCAAAGCAGTCTGTCCGCATCTGTTGCGATTCTTGGGTCTTTATTTTATTCAATTCAATGAATCATCACTTGAACTGGTTCTTCGCATAAATTTGTTCAAAATTTTTCTTTGCATCATGAACATTAAATTGGTACGTAAGTTTAAAAAATATAAAGCTCAACAACTGTGAGCTTGTTTCTTTTTTTGTCCATAATTTTGATGCACTGCCTATGGCATGCTGTTGCCTAACCCTATCCGGTACTGCTCACATTTAAAATGTAATTAAACCTATTTTAATACTTATTCTCTTGATTGACATGCAGGGCAACATAGATTCAAGGATAAAAAGTAAATTGGACGTTAATCATAAATCTGTAAAAGGCAACAGGGTAAAGAATTATAACTAGCCACTCGCAACCGCGTCCGATACAGGATCATCAACAAAATATAATTTATACGACGATGAAAACTGCATACATATTAGGGTAATATTATTATACGTCACGAAAGTAAAGCATTTAGTTTAATGTGTGTATCGTTAAGTTATTACGAGGTGCATGATACACAGCAATTAACGGGTTTGTCGTTAATAACGGTTTCGTACAAAATGTCTCCTATTTTAATACACTTACTCTGTGCGGGTGATTTATCATGCTTACGATGAGAAGCCTACCGTCGCGTAGATAACCATTCTGTAATTTGGCAATTGTTATAATTATGACGTATCTTGATCAACTGCGTAATATATGACTTTATAAAATTGTACCGTGTAATAATTGATGTTGGCGAGTTTGAGCGTATAGCATAGTAATAGCATAGATGATATGTCCATGGCAGTTTACTACTATCGCGTTTTCAACTCGGCTGGGAGAGGCAATTATAAATTTAATTTCGGTTCTTGGGCCTTTGTTCTTTGGTATATCTAAAGTGCAAGTTATCCACGACACAAAATTGTACCGCGAACATAATCAATGTATTCAACTTCAACAGCTCTTAATTTCTTAGCAGGTTCATGATAATTATAGACATTTCATAAGTTATATAGGTTAGGTTCTGCAATATGCGTTGAATCAATTTGTGGTAATAAAGTAGCGAGTCATCGGAAATTCTAACATTATCCTTCTGCTCTTTTATTGAAACTTACAATTTGTTTAACCCTCTAGCTTCATTATAAAAAGTTTATGTTATAAAATTGTTAGTTTTTGTCTAAGTAATCGTTCCGGATTGTGATAGAAGAATATCAAGTAGGTAAGTACCTACCCTAGACTTGTAGGTACAAATATGTAGTAAAATTTACGCAACGCTTATTTATCCACAATATTTTTCAATTGATAGCTAAGGTGGGAAGAGATGATTAATGCAACGCTTACAATTTATATGTGAACACAGCTTGCCAAAACAGTCAATTTGAAGAAACAGGTAACTGCCACTGCAACTGTTCAATGAGGGCTCAAAAAACAACGATTAACAATTAAATTTATTTATTTCGGTAATTAAAAACATACATCCTTTCCGTAGTAAAAATCAACAGTGTCCTCCATATCTCTTTTTCTGACAGTCCTATTTTTAATAATCGTTTAATAAGTAATCGGACTTTTATTTTTTATTCTTTACAAAAGAGCGATTGTCCAAAAGGAAATCCTTACACTGAAACGTACCTATAAAAAAAAGGTATGGTTATTTTACCTTTACTTTCTCCTTAAGCTTCATAAGCCAAATATTGCTCTGAAATGATCGCTTCAAACCGGTATGACTGACTTTGTAATGTGCCTGTATATTTTTACCACTAATTTGATAGCTCCTTACAACGTGCTTATAGTTTACTAGGTAGGTATTCTACGAACTATTAAACTCAACTATAACAATCACGGCCGCTCTACATAGCCGGTACCTAAAGCGTAGAAGTCTCTACATCTACTCTATTCATGTAGGTACTCCACCTACGCAAAGGACACAGTGTCTATACTGTCTATGTACGTAGAACGCTTATCATCAATTCATCTTTATATAGAAGATTCTCATAAAAAAACTATAAATATTTACAGCCTATGTAGAGGCACCTATCTTATTTAGATCAATATGTTATTAATCTAAATTGTTTAGTTAAATTTGTAAGTTCTCACATTTTTATTACTAATTGTTACTAATACCTACTAATGTTAAGACCTAAAACTATTAAGACTGAAAACCGGCTGACTACCTATTATCCTCTTGCATGAAGGTCAGTAGGTAGGTACCTACTCCCTTTCTTTTCTCTGGCATCTCTCTTGCTTTGCAACGATTGGGAGTCATTTTGGGTGTAGTTGTTTGATACTGATGTCCAAACTAAACATAATGTTAACGTGTAAAAAACCTCATATAAGTAAGTTCACTTATACCTAAACCTAACATACAACCACTTAGTAGTTCCACTTAACTTGGCTAAGGAAAATTTCGCAGCAAATGATACCATTTGAAGAACCGACAGATATGGAGTAAGTAAGCTGTTAATATCGCGTGAGCCCGCGTGATTTATGAAGCTGCGCGACGGCCCATGACGGCTACAGATCCGGGCATTATATGCGACACTGCCATTTATTGAAATAACACCGCTATCTTCGCTTTATTGTATTTTCGAGACATTTACTCCTTAATGGTGACATGTCTTTCTGAACAGAACAATTGGTTGCGCTTTATTATAAAAATTTGTAGCTCAGTTAAAAATGAACTACATTTAAGAGGAATAAACTTGATAGATTTTTTTGTGATTATTTTGGTATACATTTTTTTTGGTATTTTATTCCAAATTCGAATTCAAGTCAACTTTAGGTAATTGCTTTTGATGATGATCTTTTTATTTAATTTAATGATACTGTTACGTGTCAGGAGTATGGGGTTCGAGAAAATGCCAAATGTACCACAAAGACTTTATTGTACTCGTAGTTACACAATCACACACTGTACACAGTACACACCACAACACTATGCACGTAGGTACTCGTAAACACACTCGTCGAACACTGTATCGCACGTAGAAATCACTTCACTTCTCACTGGTATCGCTCGTAGGTATCGCTGGTATCTTCCTGGTTTCGCTTCCGAAACTAGAATGTCTGCGGTTGGCCGATCGCTCCTTTTTATACCCCTCACGCACCATTCACGCCAATCCAGAACTTTCTCGCTAATTCCGCGGACCCGCTCTGAACAAGATTCGAGAACGTTCCTTGCAACCGACTTTCGCCCGTATGACTATTGCCGTAATGGTCGAAGCGTCGTGCGCGTGCGTACTTTCGAGACGGCCGTCCATTGTTCTATTGTTTCGCCTGGCATATTTATGGCCCCCATTGTTTATTGTTTAGCGAGGTACGCCAGGGCTGTCACATTGCCCCCCTCTTAGTCATGCTCGTCCCGAGCATTATTCGATCCATGAAATGGTGCCAATCTGTCCACATGCACGATCTTCGGTTTTCTTCTGTCCCCCTGTCTGATTCGGTAGGTCACGTCATTAATCCTCGTGACAACTGTGTAAGGGCCTTCCCATCGTGCTTGTAGCTTCGGAGACTTCCCTTTCTTCCGCAGTGGATTGTGCAACCATACGGAATCTCCCTCCTTGAAACCATGTTTCCGGGCATCGCGATCGTACCGGGTTTTCATTTTTTCGCTTGTCTTCAAACACTGCTCCCTCACAAAATCATGTGTCTCGTCCAATTGGGTCCGTAAGTCCGAGATGTATTCAACGGTTGATTTCGGGGCATCTGGCGGTGTACCGGTCAGCAAATCCAACGGCAGACGCATTTCTCTTCCGAAGTTTACTTTAGCGGGTGTAAATCCCGTGGACTCGTGTATGGCAGACCGATATGACATCAGGAACAGAGGAATGTACCGATCCCAGTCTCGCTGATGTTCCTCGACGACCTTGGCCAAGTGATTTTCCAACGTTTGGTTGAATCTCTCCACCATGCCGTCAGATTGAGGATGCGCCGGTGTGGTACGTGTCTTATTTATTCCCAAAAGATCACACATCTCCTGGAATAACGTCGACTCGAAGTTCCTGCCTTGGTCGCTGTGTAACTCCAATGGTACACCAAAGCGGCATACTACCTCCTGGACAAGTTTCTTGGCCACGGTTTTCGCCTCTTGATTCGGGGTTGCAAACGCTTCCGGCCATTTGCTGAAGTAGTCTTGAACCACGATGATGAATCTATTCCCGTCTTCAGTCTGAGGGAATGGGCCAGCAACGTCTATGGCGATTCTTTCCCAAGGGGCTCCGGCGTTATACAGCTATAGTTTCCCTTTGGATCTAGTGCGGGGCCCTTTTACTGAAGCGCACACTGTACACTTTCTGCACCAATCTTCAACGTCCTCTCGACACCGCACCCAATAAAAGCGTTCCCGTATCTTTACCAGGGTCTTCTTGATGCCGAGGTGCCCACCAGAAGCGCCATCATGTACCAGCTTCAGCAAATCAGCCACTTTACTCCTGGGAATAACCATTTGCAGGGTTTTTTCCTTTCCGTTGAGTGATTCCCAGCTCCGGTAAAGCACGCCATTCTCCAATATAAGGCTGTCCCACTGAGCCCAGTATGCCTTAGTCGTTGCGCTCGAGGCTGACACATCGCTCCACAGGGGCCTCTGTCCTTTGGCTTTCCATTCCATGATCAGGCTGAGGTCTTTGTCTTCCTTCTGAGCTTGGCTTACTTGCTCCGTTCCCCAAGACTCGTCTAGGTCCTGCATCCTTATCACCCTGACCTCTTCTTTAGCCTCATGCTTAATGCAATGTCGACATTCTTCGGAGCATGGGCGTCGTGATAGGGCGTCGGCATTCGAGTGAGCTCTTCCGTTACGATGCTCTATTACGAAGTTGAACTCTTGAAGTTGTTCGATCCATCTCGCAACCTGGCCTTCCGGGTTCTTGAATTGCAGAAGCCACCTCAGAGCGGCGTGGTCCGTCCTTATTGTGAACTCGCGTCCCAGCAAATACTTGTTGAAGTGCTGAAGGGTCTTCACCACAGCCAGTAATTCTCGCCGAGTCACACAATAATTCCTTTCCGGTTTCGAAAGGGTCTTGCTGAAGTACGCAATGACCACCTGCTGGCCGTCCTGGTCTTGGGATAACACTCCTCCGATGCCAGTATTGCTAGCGTCCGTGTCCACTATGAATCTCCCTTCCCTTCTGGGATAGCCAAGAATCGGAGCCGAGCACAGATGTTCCTTTAAGCGAACAAACGCATCTTCGCAATCGGAATCCCAACTGAAGATTCTCTTGTCCTCCGTGAGACGGTGTAATGGCTTGGCTATCTCTGAGAAGTTCTTCACAAACCGACGATAATAGGCGCATAGTCCCAAGAACGCTCTCACATCGGTCTTGTTCTTTGGTGTCGGCCATTCTTGAACAGCTCTTATCTTGTCCGGATCAGTTTGAACACCTTCGTCCGATATGATGTGTCCCAAGAATGATACTTCCTTCTTGAAGAAGTCACATTTCTTTGGATTGAGCTTTAGGTTGGACTCCCGGAATCGTCTGAATACCTTCTCCAGATTCCGCTTGTGTTCCGCGAAGTTTCGTCCCATGACTATGACGTCATCGAGGTACACCAGACAAGCGTCCCCCAAAAGTCCCACCAACACTCGCTCCATGAGACGCTCAAAAGTGGCAGGAGCGTTACATAGCCCAAAAGGCATTACCCGAAACTGCCACAAGCCATTTCCGGTTCCGGTGGTAAAGGCAGTCTTCTCCTTGTCTTCTGGCCGTACTTCGACCTGCCAGTAACCACTCTTCAGGTCGACCGTCGAAAACCACTTCATGCCACCAAGCATATCCAACGTGTCGTCAATCCGAGGCAGAGGGTAGCTGTCCTTCTTGGTAACTGTGTTAAGCATCCTGTAGTCGACACAGAATCTAGTACTGCCATCCTTCTTCTTCACGAGTACCACAGGTGAACACCAAGGGCTAGTTGACGGCTCGATCACCTTGCTGCGTACCATGTCCTCGATCATTTCTGCAACTTCGTGTTCCTTTGCCAACGGTACTCGTCTCGGTCTTTGCTTGATCGGTGAAGTATTTCCGGTATCTATTGGGTGAGTGACAAGATTTGTTCTTCCAAGGTCGCTATCTCCTCTGGTAAAGATGTCCTTGTAGTCCATCAACAACTTTGCTGCCTGAGTATATTCTTCAGAGCTCAAATAACTCCTGGTCGCCTCCAGCAAAGATGTCATGTGATCCGTTGATCCAGGTTTGTCTGAGTTTTCTTGGACCTTCCTCAAGCTATCCACGGCTTCACATCGGCCAATGACTGTATTCTTTCCGAGATGTATCGGCACGCTGCTAAGATTGATGACCTTTAACTTAGCGTCGCGTTTGGTCATGAGCAGTGTCCTTGCCGTGATCCAACTGGGATGATCTCCATAGTCTTCCACTACGACACATCGGTCCAGCTGTATCTTTTCGGGAAACCTAACCTTGACCAAGGTTTCCGATCTGGGTGCCAGCTTCACTGTCCTTAAACAGTACACTGCTCCTGAACATGAACCGTCCAAGAAGACTTCTTGATTCGGGAAGCTTAACACTCCTTTCGCTATGTCAACTATACAGTGATGTGCCCGTAGAAAGTCCAGTCCGATAATGCAGTCGTCAGTTATATTCGCTACTAAAACAGACTGCGTGTAAATGTCACTTCCGAGTTTCAGTCTTGCTTCCGTAACTCCTAGGACGGTCACTGGCTGGCCTGTCGCTGTCTGCAGATTGCATGATGGTCGTCCATTTTCCCACATGATAGTCCTCTTGAGTAGTTCCGGTCGAACGATGGATTTCGATGCTCCCGTGTCAATCGTAAAGCGACAGGGTATGCCATTTATTTCTCCAGTAGTTACGAGGCTGTTCCCGTCACAAGCTTGTGATACCAAAACAGTAGGGGCTCGACAAAGTCCAGCCAGTGCCCGCCCCGCGGCGCTGGCGCCTCTTAGTTTAACGGCTCCTGGGTGTCAACTTGGGTAGCGGTCGACACCGATTTCGGTTGCTTCCGAGTCCGGCAGTTAATCCTTATATGACCTCGTTCACCGCATCCGTAGCAGATAGGCCCAGTACGAGGTTGAATCGCTGCCACCACTTCGCGCACCTTATAACCTTTATAGTCACTTCGTACCGCTTCTACTTCAAGGGCGTGCGCTAAAGCTGCTTCCAAGGTTGCGTGATGACCCAAGCGCACCGTTGCTCTCACTTCGGGATCCCGTATGCCGCTGACGAAGGCCTCTAATACTTTGTCTTCGACGGGTGTGGAACTCGACGCATAGGCTCGGCGTACGAGGCGCTCGATCTCCGTAGCCCATTGTTGCAGTCCTTCGCTCGACCTCTGTGACCGGTCTTTGAGCTGCGCACGATATACATGCTCAAGGTGCTTCTCCCCGTATCGAGCTTCCAATGCCTTAAATAGCGACTCCAAGGTGCGTCGCTCGGCGGGCAGGTTCTCAAGGACCAGCAGTGCGTCTCCTCGAAGAGCAAGGGTGAGTGCCGCCAACGAGTGTTCGTCCTCCCAGCCATTCCCGCGTGCAACTACCTCAAATTGGTGCCTAAATGCTGTCCACGAGGTAGTGCCGTCGAAACTTGGGACCTTAAATTTCGGGGCCCCAGAGCATGAACTGGTTGCTGCCGTGCCCAAAACCCTTATTTTCTGCAGCTTGTTGTCCAAATCTCCGAGCCTAGTTTCGTAGGAGTTCATCGACGCACTGAGGCTGTTGATTGACGCGTCATGGCTTTTGAGGGCTTGGTCATGCTCGGATGTACGCACTTTTACCAATTCCAGGTCCTCCTTCATGACGTTTAAATCTCCCTGGAAACCATCCAGCTTTGCGTCGATCGCCTCCATGGTTTTGCGCTGGCCCTCCATGGCTTCGCGCTGGCTCTCCAATTTGCTTTCCAGGCTCTTCATGGCTTCGCGCTGGCTCTGCTGTATGCTTTCCATGGCTGCTAGTAAGGCGGCCATATCGAATGCACTCGGTGTCGGTGCTGATGCAGCTGATGTAGTCGAAGGTCCCGCGGTGGTCTCCGTTTCCCTGCGGTCACGCCCCGGCGACTCCATCCGCGCGGCATCCAATGCCGTCTGACGTCGCGTACGAATCCCTTCTTCACTCTGCGGTACTACAGGCATTCCGCTTCTGTCACCAATTGTTACGTGTCAGGAGTATGGGGTTCGAGAAAATGCCAAATGTACCACAAAGACTTTATTGTACTCGTAGTTACACAATCACACACTGTACACAGTACACACCACAACACTATGCACGTAGGTACTCGTAAACACACTCGTCGAACACTGTATCGCACGTAGAAATCACTTCACTTCTCACTGGTATCGCTCGTAGGTATCGCTGGTATCTTCCTGGTTTCGCTTCCGAAACTAGAATGTCTGCGGTTGGCCGATCGCTCCTTTTTATACCCCTCACGCACCATTCACGCCAATCCAGAACTTTCTCGCTAATTCCGCGGACCCGCTCTGAACAAGATTCGAGAACGTTCCTTGCAACCGACTTTCGCCCGTATGACTATTGCCGTAATGGTCGAAGCGTCGTGCGCGTGCGTACTTTCGAGACGGCCGTCCATTGTTCTATTGTTTCGCCTGGCATATTTATGGCCCCCATTGTTTATTGTTTAGCGAGGTACGCCAGGGCTGTCACAATACGTTAATATTACTTGTCGGTACCTCAGTACTAGCAACGTACTTAAGCAACCTAGTGAGCTCTCATTCCTTCGAAAATAAAACGAATGAATATTTGGATACCTATGTGACTTAATTGGAGCATTGAAGAGACATTCTGACAAATTGTTTTACTAGTGAAATCCGCGAAATCCCTGTTACACAAAACCATTTAAGTACCTAAAAGGTTTTCAGTCCGTGTACCATCCGTATGCGACAAAAATAGCTAGTTTAAAACAGTATTTACAAAATCTATGAAACAACAAACGCTTCTAAAGCCTATCGTTTTACAATAAAGTGACAGCGGTTATTGAATATTCATGGTGTCCCATTGAATACGTGAGCGTGGTAGAGACAAAGCGTGATATCACCGCGGGCCGGTTTGACGCAGCCGTTGTAAATCGCGCGGGGCGGGGCCAATCGATACAGGCCGCGATAGCCGCGCGTGATTTACCTACCAAATAATAAAGGAACATATCCACGAATCGACCGCTCTTATCGATAATTAATTCTATAATATTCCATCCGATGTTAATTAACCTGACCACAAAACATACGATTATATATCGATGAGTAACTTTGATAATTTAGAGATAACATCGCCGAATGAAACAAGTTTGGGAGTTTGAAGTAATGTGAAAGAAGCGAGGGTCGAAGACGGGCGCGGCGTCATGCAGCCTACACACGACGGAAACGTACCGCTCTTGCCGCTCATGCATTATTCAAAGCGAAGGCAAATACAAATAAATAGGCACGAAATAAATACAAACAGGCTGAATGGAGTCACAGCGGTGGGCGGGGCCGCGCGACATAAATATCGGCGCGTCATAGCCGCGGCGGATATCTGCCGGCTATTTCGGACGCGGACGACTTAGACCTCGGCTACTTTATGACACTCGACAATTCCACATGTTGCTACAGTTACTATAATGTGACAAATGATACTTGTTATTTATATCCGTTTAGATCTATACCTATTACAAATTGGATAAGAACATAACGATAGGTAAGTTGGAAGGCTCTGACAACGTTTTTTTTTATACGTTAGTAGTTATACCATTTTATTGTTAGGTTAGGTTCGTTTTAGAATACCTACTGAAGTAGGATTAACTATAAACGATTTTCTTAATAAAATAAACAATTTATCTATATAGAGGTATTGTATGAATATGACGTCACGTCTTCAATGATGTTCCGAAACAGACGTAGCAAAAATAATAACAAGAGGTAGGTACCATAAATAAACATAGTATATCATTAAATTGGGTAGATATGAGTAGGTCGGTACCTAAATAATATAGACCTACGCGGAGTAGGTAGAGCTTCCGAAGAGAGATAAAGAGAAACAAGTGACAGAGACCGGTGTCTTAGGCACTTGTCACACAACGCTATTTATGAGCTACGCGACTGCAACGCAACCCAAAATTCACTGTATCTGACAATGTTCACTGACAGGAGACGCGTCTACGATGCGTCTCTTGTCAGTCAAAAGTGTCAGATACATAGAATTTTTGGATTGCGTCGCAGTCGCGTAGCTAATAAATAGCGAAATGTGAGAAGTGCCTTAATCAATATGCAACGTTAAAATGGAGGCAAAATTACGTTACGTTGCACACACAAATTAAACTGGTGGCGATACCGTTCTACGATGTAAAGGAACCCGGGTTTGATTCCCAGCCACACATTTAAGTGACAAATGTTTCTCTTCAGGTCCAAATTACTAATGATATCTTAATATTGTCTCCGTCATTCGCGACATAAAATCTTATGGCGGAGCTACGTGTAAGGCAAAAAAAAGTTATAAATTGCTATGGAACTAAAGTGACAACTTTATCTCGCAATAACATAAAACGGTGCATATCAGGACGCAGGATGATAATAGTCGTTTAAAATGTCGTATTAATAAATAATGGATGATGTGAAGCTGCCGACCAGCCGCGAGTGACTACGAAATAATCGTATCATACGATGTCGGAGCCATTGGTTATCGTAAATTACATAATTGTTTTATTACCTACCCGCAGCTGTATCTGCATACGCGTAATGTTATAATCAGGTAAGCAGACCTGTCATTTATCAGAGGGTATTTTAGGATTTGAGGGTATTGAAGATCCTTCGAGGTTATCCTTATTCTTTGTATTGACTATTTAATATATAGGTTAATGTAGGTTTCATTAAAAATTAAGTTTTAAAAATTTGGTCCGCACTCGCAAGTGTAGAGTTCCGTAACACCGAGCTTAATTCTTAATACAAGCTTAACCAAATAAATAACAAGATAGAATGTACAAAATACCCTTTTTATAAACATAGATAGGTACCATTGATGTATAAGTATCTAGATGGATAATCGAATCCGCGAAGACCTGTCAAAAAAGCTGCGCCAACTATTGGCGCAGAAGTACTTTCCCGCCAATTAGTGCCGATCGCGCCGCTTTCGTGTCACTACGTATTACGCGCGCAATTTAAATAAACAAATAAGAGGGATAACATGACGAAATGTGCTATTAAACTGTGCCGGAATTATAAAGGAAGGGTAAAAAGCTCAAAAAACATCACATATCATAGGCAAGTAACCAATAAACATATTTTTAATTAAATTTCAATTTTGATTTTTATTGTAACCAAATTACGTCATTTTTTTGTCAGTGTTGCTAGTTTCTATTTTTATGCTCCCGACTTAACATCATTTTTGTGGGTATATAAATTGGTTTATGGTTACGTGTATATTATTTAGTTCATGTACTTTTATAAATCGATTAAAGAAAGGTGGTGTTTACCAATACGTTTGTGTTTATTTATAATAATATAACATTAATATTCGTATGTTTATGAGCCCATTTTAATGATTATTTTTGCATTGGGTCGAATAAACCACTTTTAAAGGTACAAGAGTAATGTGAAAAGGAGACGATCCAAAATTGTATGTAGTCTGGGCCTGGTTTTGTACCAGTGATAAAATAAGATAAAAAAGAAAAATAAACCATTTTTGACTAATCAAATCCACGAACTCATCTTTATTTCATTGCAAAAAATATTTATTAACTCCACGTGACGAAATTATTCTACATAATGGCGGGCAGCAGACCAGAGGATTCATAATTTTTGACGTATGACGTTAGCTGTCAATATGCCTTCTCTATGCTTGAACAATGGCTCGAACTCAGAGTGAAGGACGCCATCTTGCAAGTGTTGCAAGTAGTACCTACCGAATAACTCGAAATTAATTTTATTTTAGCAAGTCATTTATTGCGATTTGTGAATTTATTATATTTTTAATGAACTTTCTGTATTTTTTGGTTTTTCATGGTTTAGTGTACAAGATCAGGCCCAAAATGGACCTGGATGAATTTATTGAAGTTTTTTTTAATGATATGCATGTAATTAACTTTCCAAGTATTTTTTTTATTAAATTAGATAGGTAACGTAAATAATTGGCTCTTCTTTAATTAAGTTACCACCTCAAATTAAGCTAAAAATTTGAGGGGGGGAGGGGGCTGACGCTCACATCTTCCCCCCACCATTTTTAAATCTAGGAAATGCATACTTTTTTTATTATAAAAAAATCAAGTTTCCAAAAATTATAAAGTGACTACCTCAAATTAAGCTGAAATTTTTTGGAGGAGAGGTTGGTGACTCCCCCAACTTTCCCCCCAAATTACTTTTTCGCTATTGTTAGTCCTGTTTGCCTGTTTGGCTGCATTTTCCGCAGCGCCGGAGATGTCACGATTCAAAATTAGGCCCAAAAATCAAATTAGATCTACTTAAGTTATTTATTTTTTATAATGTAGTTTAAAACACACACACACACACACACACGTCCACACACACATATACATACACTTAAGACTTCGAGCGCTTACACATTAACCAATGAGACCACATAACCTTAAAATTTTTAGAGATTTAGAAAAATAATTTTAAAAAAGTAAGTACTTTATGAGAGCAATATTTAGTTTGGGGGGACGAATGAGAGTGTAGAACCCGTCCTCCCTTCAAATTTTCACCTTAATCTGAGACGGTAACTTTACAATTTTAGAAAAGGAGATGGTCCATTTTGGGCCTGATCTTGTACACTAAACCATGAAAAACCAAAAAATACAGAAAGTTCATTAAAAATATAATAAATTCACAAATCGCAATAAATGACTTGCTAAAATAAAATTAATTTCGAGTTATTCGGTAGGTACTACTTGCAACACTTGCAAGATGGCGTCCTTCACTCTGAGTTCGAGCCATTGTTCAAGCATAGAGAAGGCATATTGACAGCTAACGTCATACGTCAAAAATTATGAATCCTCTGGTCTGCTGCCCGCCATTATGTAGAATAATTGCGTCACGTGGAGTTAATAAATAATTTTTGCACTGAAATATAGATGAGTTCGTGGATTTGATTAGTCAAAAATGGTTTATTTTTCTTTTTTATTTTATTTTATCACTGGTACAAAACCAGGCCCAGACTCCATACAATTTTGGACCGTCTCCTTTCCAACTACAAACTGCGTAAAAAATATTAATTTAATTAACTTAGCTGGTTTATTACAACATTAACATAAACAACTGTAATTAAATTAAGTAGGGTTTTTTATTTATTCATGAAAATAACCACTCCATAAATTAAGTTTAATGTGTGATTTATGGGAAAATTTTAGTAACTGGTATCATTGATCACGCAACATAGACACTAGACGAACGTGAAAAACATCGCCTGCACGCACACATGCTTGATATTGTTGCCGTGTTTTTTTTGTCTTCATTGTAGGGCGACGCTCAATCTACCTATTTATTGCATCATTGATAGGTACCTACTTGTATGGAAGTTTTTGTTCTTTTCAACCGACTCCAAAAAGGAGATTCTCAAATCAAACGTATTTTTGGGTGTACTGGGTGAACAGATTTTAATAATTATTTTCTATTCGAGCAGTGCCTTACATCTATCTGGTTCCCTTTAAATTTATGCGACATCCGTCTGGCATTTTTTGAAATAATATCAACAACGCGTTTTTAATTTATGATTTTTATAATTCTATTTTTTTTGTTCAAAAGCTGTTCCTTGTCTAATCCGACGTTAATTTGAGCAACATTTGTCGGGTAGTTTTTAAATTATATCTACTTATCGATTTTGAAATCAGTTATTTTTTGGTACAAACATTATTATTAGATAATTATGATAGTTGTTATAGTCACTCATATTTTGTGTTGTTTTTATATATCTACCAATTTTAGTTCAATAAATAGAGCCGCTTTTAGGGTTCCGTAGCCTAATGACAAAAAACGAAACCCCTATAGATTCTTCATGTCTATCCGTCTGTCTGTCTGTCCGCCAGTATGTCACTGCCACTTTTCTCCGAAACTATAAGACCTATATTCTTGAAACTTGGTAAGTAGATGTATTCTGTTAACCGCTTTAAGATTTTCACACGAAAATAGAAAAAAAATTATTGGGGTTTTTTTCAACAAACCCATAATACGTGTGGAATATTTATAAATAGGTCTTCAAAAATAATATTGAGGTTTCTAATATAATTTTTTTCAAAACCGAATAGTTTACGCGAGAGGCACTCCCAAAGTGATAAAATGTGTCCCCCTCCCTGTAACTTCAAAAATAAGAGAATGATAAAACTAAAAAAAAATATATGTTGTGTATTACCATGTAAACTTCCACCGAAAATTGGTTTGAACGAGATCTAGTAAGTACCTAGTTTATTTTAATACGTTATAAATCGTAAACCACAATTTACCTTTTATAACTTGAATATAATAAAAATATATATTATTTTTTTATATTATGTTACTTGCTGCTACGAAACCCTACATGGGCGAGTCCGACTCGCACTTGGCAAATTTTTTACTCTTTGCTACAGAACTTTAAACAATTTAATTTTATGCAAAAAATATAAAATGAATTTATTTTAAAAATAAAATTAGGATTGAAACACCTTGAGCAAACCATGTCCAAAATAAATTGTTTGACAATATAACGTTTAAAATTCAACACATTATGTAGATATAGTATTATCTTGTATATCTTAAATTCGTGTCCCTTGTGACCAAACGGTGCAACTACCCTGCAAATTACGTGCAATTTATGCTTCAACAAGTAGGTATAGTATGCAAAATTTAACAGGTGGTTTCTTCGAATATAGCAATTTTCTCTGAATTTAACATTTAATTGCATTATTATGAGATGGAAATTAAACAATATAAAAAATATAGAAGTAGGTAGCTATAAATTTTGTAAAGTACCAATAGTTGGCGGCGATGTGTGTGTAAGCTTTAGTGCTTATAATTCCACTCGTACAATTACTGTTACTGATCATTTTATTGTGTTTTAAAAAAATCATCATTTAGTTATTTGTTTAACTCAATGATTTCTTTACATTTAAATCGTGTATCTTTTATTTTTTAATCAAAAAGAAAGTTTTAGTTTCCTGTTTTTTTTTTAATGTTGTCTAGTTAATTGTGTCTTAGGCATATAAGAATTTATTCCAAATTCTGTATTACATTTCTGATATATTGCTATTTTACACTAATTTAAAAATGAAGAGACATAATTCCTAAGTCTGAGACACACATAATTCCTGAAAATAAGAGATGCGTGCCGGATTTTAACTTAACAAATTTCATACATCGGCCAAAGAAACCATTCAGATAAGCACTAGACACGTCGATATCGGAACAAAAAAAATTGTGTAGGTGTCATGTCATGCCTGTAAAAGAAATACAATCAAATCTTTATTAATAAAATTATAATGCAAATTAAAACAAATAACTTTGCGGGGCTTTCGTTACTTCGAATATAATCATAATAATAACCTCGCGGTTACGTTATTTAATGGAACATAATTGGCAGGTAATTTGCGGAACATAAAATTTTAATTGAATCGCAGAGTCCATTCCGCTATGACCCGAACGGAGTCGAGCGTCGCCCACTTGTCCGCTGCTCATAAATTGCATGAATCGCCATAAATTGCGCGAATCGCCATAAATTGCGCAAAATCGCCAATTACAAGGATGATGTCGGGAGCGAGAGCGATACTACTAAGTACAAGAATACTTGCGCTTACAATGTGCGAAAATAAACTTAATTCCGACCGCTATAAGGATAAGCACGCGTCGTTTGTAACCATTTTAAATATAGTGCATTCGTATTAAAGGATTTGTAATTTAATACAAATTTATAATCATTTTATTAATATTGACATTGTTAAGGTATTATTATTAATATTATTGAGCGATGACAGTAGGTAACATAATTATTTATAGTAATGAAGGTACGTCGTATTTTATTCAATTCTCAATTGTTTCATACAATTTTTGAAAGTCTAAACTACGCCATGCTTTGTAAAAATTATTATTGTGAGAAGCAGAAATAAACTATCTTGTAGGTATTCTGGTTACATATTTGTTACTCATTACCTATGAGCAAAATTTGCAGTAGGTTATCTACAATTATCGCCCTACTTTGAATTTTTACTGACCGATGTCTAAGAAGACATAATTATTTAGGTATCAGTTTACGCTGGAAGAAGTCCAAAAATAAATTATTCGGTATTTATCAACACAATAAATCCCATAACAGTGATTTAATAGATGTTAAGTACAGTTGGTTTGTAGTTCAAAATATGTCAATAAAGTTATTATTATTATTATTTCCCTTAAAACTTTACAGTTTTGTTTAACTCTTGATTTCTTTATTTTAAAAATAGGTACAAGGATTGATTTGAGACAGTGAAGGGATTAGCAAGAACTACCATGTTTGATAATTGCTATAAAAATACTTTCATTAAATGTGCTTTGGTTAAGGACCAAGCTCTGACTCATTAAGGCCGTAAACATTACCCTCCGTTGACCTTAAGGGTTGTAATCCGCAAACCTAAATACATAATGATGCCAATTTAGTCTTAAAATTTTAGCACGAAAATCTCATCAAGTCTGGAATAATATATGTATAATATTGTCCTTTAAAACACGGAGTCCTTCGCGGACGGGATCGCATCGCTCGAATAAAAGGCAGTGTTATTATGTTGGTAAAACAAAATTCCCCATAATGGCCTCATTATGTGGCGAAAATTGCCCAAGAGCTTTTTTGTGCGGTGATATAAATGTATTTGTAATAGCGTTTTAGAAATATTGCGAGGAAACAGGTCAGGAATCGGGCGGCGCTTGATTACAGAAACTTAATTTATTTTCGTCTCAAAAAAACCTCAAATTGTTCGAGCGCCGTGGGAAAAGACCCTGTCGCCAGCGGCCGCTATTACGTCGTTATTTTCTATTAGATTTTGTATTAAATCGATGATTAATTCGAAATCGATATTAACGAACGAATGAAAACTTCGAGTCAATTAAGTGTGATGAAACAATCAATTTAATTTGGTTAAAATAGGTATTAACTTTCATACGAATATCTTTATACTGCTTGAAAGAAGAATGAACGTTCTTCACGTTAGTAAGTTTCAGTAGTCACTATTTTCAGTTTTTAATGCATTTGGGACAGGTATTAGGTAAAATTATTTTCACATTTGACTACACGCTTACTAATAACTAATAAATTAACGGGAAAAGGAATATAGTAACAGCAAATAGGATATACAGATAGCTAGGTTTTAATTTTATTTTGTCTAATTTTGGTTCTCCATGAGTAATTCCTACTTTATAAAGTTTTGATTGACCGGAAATTAAATCAGTCATTGAAATTATATAATGAGATAACAGTTTGTTTAATTCCTATACCGCGCACTTTATATTAGGTATATTAAGGTAAAGATTATTATTATAGAGATGTGTAAATATTATATCTACATTACATACTCTTGAATTCTTTGTTAACAAAAAGTTCTTCGCATATTAATTACACATTACCTAACACTTTACTATAAACATTCAGCCTTCATAATACGTTATATTAATTTTATAGTGCAACTAATTAGTATGATAACATCTGTCCGTTCAATGTATGGGCGTCTGACTATTATTTTTTCCTAGAGCATAAACTTTTCGAACATAATGCGAAAACGAGTCGATCAATTTATGTAAATAACGGACAGCCGATGACGGGCCACCTGATAGCAAATGATCACCGTCGCCCTTGGAGAAAAGTAGCATCAAAAGCATCATAGGAAATTTTATTATACCATATCAAGCCAGGGCAAGCGTGCGTCTCACTTCATCCAGCTTTCAACCACTGAAACTGAAACATGTAAAACGATTTGTAGTTCTTCAAATAACGAAGCATTTAAACAGGTAGGTAAGTATTTCTATTCGATTTCTGGCTCGAGATCCTCATGCCACATGCCTTAATTATTCGTTGTTTAGAGGAGAGCATCACGAAGAGTTAATCAGGTTTGGAGCCCCTTTCAACCAAAGGAAAACTCTTATTCTAAGTACCCAAGATGACCCGCAGTTGTACCAATAATGTTGGACACAAAGATTAAGGCCAATCGTCTACCTTGCTACTCAACCTCGCATTAACAGACCTCACACATCCTGGAGGTATAGGTAGGAGGTGGAGGTAGGAGGTATAGGTTATAGGTAAGTACCATGCAATTAATACAGATAATTTATTTCGTACACTCTTAAAATAAGAACTTTGAGCTCAGCGGGCCGCTTACACCAATAAGTGGGCGATCTATCACTTCCCAACTTCCCATGTTAAGATGCACAATCAACGTGTATTATAAGAATAAAAGGTCGCGCCAATTGGCGGCAATAAAGATGGTGAATGTTAATGAATCGATTCGTTGTGTGATGTGTCATAAAACGAGCCACTGGTTCGGGTGTCGCGGGCGCTGCGCCCCAGGGGGCCGAGGGAGCCCTAATTGATTTGTGCCCCAGGCCACAATCAAAACAGATCGTATTTTATAAGACGTATCCTCGTAGGGTGAGGGCGCAGGGCGACGGTAGCAGCTGATTCCGCTTAGTAGTGCACTTTAGGTTCGATTCTAGGCAAACTTTTTTGGTGCTTATTTTATCTATGGAAATTGTTAATTCATGTTTGACGTTTAAAGATCTGTTTGATGAAAGTTTGTCCCTAAGCCAATATAATAAGGTCATAATTATATTTTTTAATTACCCGTAGTTTTACATTTTATTTTTACATGGCTCTATCTTTTATAATGATTTAATTATTCATTGTAGTATGCATAGAATGCACTCATTAAACTACAAAAAAAATTGTTAGGTATCCGTGTTAATGTGTTTAAACGAAACTCAATTAAATGTATAAAAAAGAAGAAAAGAAAGGATCTATAAAAAAGAAAGCGAATATAAAAGTGAAGCTACTTCGCGCGTAATCGAAGCTGTTGCAAATTCTAATGTGTTCAATGATCAAACACAAGAAAATCAAATGATCATTTGATAAATAGTCCCGGGGTGCGGCCCGCTTCGTCGCGCTCGTAATGCGGTCAACTGGCGCACTGTTCGTACTGCGTAGGGTTGCCAACTGAAAGTGTCGCAAAATTATTATGAATTTTATCGAGTTTTATTTGATGTGTTTTTTTAACCAAACATAGGTACTACCATGCCATTTTTCACATAAACATTTAGGTATAACGCACCGATAGGAGAACACTTAAATTATTGTAGGTGGGTTTTAAGTAACATTGAAAAACAAGATGATTCAAAGCTTTTGTAATATTTTGTTAATAAGGAAGCAACAAAAGTTGTTTATGTGCAGCTGTAGTTATCTGGGTCCGTAGGTTGTTGTACGGTGCTCATGGAAACGGTTGTAAGTACAGAGTCCCTTTTTTACTCGAAATAAAGTTTATTTGCACGGATGCTTACGTGCTTATGTGTTACCTACACAGCAATTAATTATTGAAAGGCAACAAGCTTAGATAAAGAGCATTACAAAAACGTCTAATATTTTTGGACGATGACAACTGCAATAATTTTTGAATTTAAAAGGTACAAATTTTAAGTTGGCAGCCCTATTCGTACGCTGCGTATCATATTAGGTGCACCCTTGATGGGAACAAGTCGAGTACGGCATCCGATGGGAAATTATCGCTTCCCCACTCTGTTACGCTCCGTTTATGTACTCACATTTGGGTTTAGTGACGTCGTGTTTAACTTAACGTCGAGGGTTTTAGCGAAAACAGGTTACACAACATGCCAAACACCAGGGTGTTAAGTAAGTATACCATGCAGAAAAATTATAATCATATGTAATCTACACCTAATGATAATAAAGTGTAACTGGTTTTTGTCTGTACTTAGATTTTACTAACGAATCAGACCGAATAACATGATTACGTTACCTCTTAATGATAATATTCTTTTGATTTTTGTAAATAGGTATACCACAAACGAGGAGATGATCCACCTCTTGGTTAGTAGTCAGAGTCGGTTTATACGTAAAACTAAAGACGTGGCATGTGGAAAACTAAAGGCATCATCGATTCGTTGCCACTAAAGAAAAACGACAGATAGGTATGACAAGTCAAATAAAAGCTTTTAAAAAGTGTTGATTCTCAAGCTGACTTGAATTCACAAGAGATAGCTAGACAGGCTTCATGGAATTGTCTGCGAGTGCAAGTTTATACAGGGTGTCCCGTAACGAATGGATAATACGGAACCTACGTGTAGAAGGCATCATGCCGGTTCAGATGAATAAATATTATGTTCAGTAAAAGTCCTTCCGTTTCCGAGATATTCGACATTTTCAACATTTTCAAAATTGTTCCACCCTTCGCCATTCTTTTTGGCGCCAGGACTATAAATGAAGACATTTTTTGAATCTGTTTTTTGTATCGTACTCCTGGATAGATGTGCTATCGAATGTTATCAATTATTTTTATAACAAAAGCACGGATTCTTTTTAAATTAAGATTTAATACCAACTTAACGTTTTTTCATATTTCATTCTTGACTTTTACTCTGCCGTGGTAAAAAAAAAATGTATGGTGGCTTGAATGCCAATTTCAAAAAAAACTTGCCCATTTCACCCAGATTCTGAAATGGTATGTTACAGGGTATAATCCACCTTTAGATTTTAAATTATTTTCTTTTAAAACGAGATAGATCCCATTTTTATGATACTACAAGTTAATACCAAAATTTGGTTTGTTAGCTTAATAAGCTTCAAAACCATCCAAATTCTCTTGATTCATCATTATTGGTCAAAACAATAAGTTTGAAGCCTTATACCACTAGAATATTACTAAGTCTCGTTACTCTGGTACCACCAAAATAAAGAGAGCAAATAGCCTCTTACCCTCTAATAGCGAAGAGAGCAAATAACCTTTGAACACTCATTAAAAATAACTATTAACTAAAAAATAACCAAAATAATTCAAAATCGAGATAACTCAAAAACCACTCGCCAGGTGGCGCTCAAATGTATAACGGACCACATGACAGGCACTAAGTACCAGGGACCAGACAGCAGTCTCTATTTTTCGAATGGCGAAAGAATTATCGAAATCGGTTCACCCAGTACGAAGTTCTGAGGTAACACACATAAGAAAAAACACATGATACGAATTGAAAACCTCCTCCTGTTTTTGAAGTCAGTTAAAAATACTTATCAACGGAAATTATCATTTGATTGCTTTATTTAGTTGCTGAAACTAACAATTTCAAGGGGTTTAAGTATTAAGTAGGTAATGAAGTAAAATAAGCTCAAATCTCTTAAATTAGAGCACATGTTTTGCTCTCTTGACAAATAAGGGACAGTCAAGTGAATTTGGATGGTTTTGAAGCTTATTAAGCTAACAAACCAAATTTTGGTATTAACTTGTAGTATCATAAATATGGGATCTATCTCGTTTTAAAAGAAAATAATTTAAAATCTAAAGGTGGATTATACCCTGTAACATACCATTTCAGAATCTGGGTGAAATGGGCAAGTTTTTTTTGAAATTGGCATTCAAGCCACCATACATTTTTTTTTAACCACGGCAGAGTAAAAGTCAAGAATGAAATATGAAAAAACGTTAAGTTGGTATTAAATCTTAATTTAAAAAGAATCCGTGCTTTTGTTATAAAAATAATTGATAACATTCGATAGCACATCTATCCAGGAGTACGATACAAAAAACAGATTCAAAAAATGTCTTCATTTATAGTCCTGGCGCCAAAAAGAATAGCGAAGGGTGGAACAATTTTGAAAATGTTGAAAATGTCGAATATCTCGGAAACGGAAGGACTTTTACTGAACATAATATTTATTCATCTGAACCGGCATGATGCCCTCTACACGTAGGTTCCATATTATCCATTCGTTACGGGACACCCTGTATATCGGACATTACTAAGCGTTCGAATGTAAGATGCGTCATGTTTTGCATTTCTATTTATTTCAATTGGATCAGATCCATTGGGAAGCCACACACACATAGGCTATTTATTTACTTTTTTAAGTCAACAATAATTTGCAATATCTTTTGAGTTATTGAGGAACGCCAAAGATACATTGTCGGTTAAGAAGCAAGTATCTTTTTTCTCATAACTAACTCAACTCTCTACCGTTTATTTATGAAATAAGTTGTTTCAGCAGACAATGATCGTATGTAGATCAGAACCTGCTGTTACTGTGAATGGTACAGTGTCAAAGACCTTCTCAGATATCCATAACTTTATTTCGTCCGTCGACTAGAACGACGGTAAGGAAGGATTTTTAAACTCCAAAATCTGATACAAATTTTAGGAATGTTCCAGAATTTTTTCAATTAGAACACTTTGTATCGCTGCGTAGTGATACAAAGCAGCGAGCAGTAAATAGATCGGGCGCTCATTAATCAAGTCGTTTGATTCGAGGGAACTCTTAGTAATAAATCTCCCCGGCAACTGCATTGCAGTACATACCGGCTGAAAAATTGCCGATTGAAATAAACATGCCACATTGATCACGCCCACTGCGGTTTTGTTATTCTTAGACACGGTCCACGTATTATTATTAGTGATTTTTAGTTGTGGATGAGGAATAGCATCTTGAGTATTTTATGGCTGTGATGGTGTTAAAGATCTTTTAAGAAATGGACAGAGAAAAATTAAGACATTTTTTGAAAAAGGACCTATTTCAAATAATTTACTTTTTGCAAGAATTTGAATGTCAAAATGTCAAATTTGCTACAAACGGTGAAGGAAAACATCATGAGGAAACCTGCATGTCGAAGAGCTCGCAAAACTCAAAGGTTTGTGAAGTCCACCAATCCGCACTTGGCCAGCGTGGTGGATGAGGAATAGCATCTACAATACTAGACCCCAGATGCATAAGGGCGGATGTGTAGATCTGGCAAAAAGTTTTTATTGTTCCACAAAGAAAAGCTCTTCTTCCTCTTTCTATACAACTAACAATGGTATTTCTATCCCTTTCCTGGCCTGAGATAATTTAGTGCATAATGTCGGTTCTAACAGCTTTTCAAAAATCATTGGAAGCAAAAGGTTTTTTTTTCACTTCCGTCTCTCTGCGTATACATTGCTCCATGTTTCATTTGATGGATTGTAAATTTGGCCCTTATGCCCCAAACTTTTATTCGCGCCAGAACTACGTAACAGGAGTTACGCCTTTATGGCCCAAACAGTTATATAAAATATTCTTCTTAATTAAACTTCCGACATAATGCATCTAAGATCCCTTTGAATAATATCAGAACAGATACAGAGATACGATTTTATGCCTTTTATTTCAATAACTTTGTAAATGTAACGGTGGGCCGATGTGAAAATAAATCGTTATGTATGTGAACTATTTAAAATTTTGCGCGCAAAAGTTAGCGACATCGGGCATTATCATTGGTGATAGCTTGACGAAAACATGAGTTCAACGTGCACTGAAATTTTATAATTTGTTGATTTGTCGATTTTAACATAGTAATAATACTATGTTAAACAGACAGAACAACATAATCACATTTCGTGGAGCTTCGTCATCAATTTCCATTTCTACTTCTTCTTCAACTTCTAGTACTTATTCTGTAACTAATAAGTGTAAAGCTTCTGGAAAAATACTTGATGAATTCACATTGGTATATTTGGGTTTCAGATGAGATATGTAGGGATCTGAAGATATCAAAAAATTGTGCATAATGTCTTCATTATTTTGCAATCTTCCTGTTTTCCTCGTGTGCCGCTCTCTGATATTTCGGAAGTCCTTATTTCTTGCTTCTGCTGCTTCTTCTGACAAAATTTCGATGGGCATTTTGTGTTTTGTGTACGATGAAAGGCACGATTTACCAGGGGGAGTGATATAAAAAGAGCACAGCGGTCTCCCTGTAGTATTCATGGAATCTATCGATATTGACAGACTGCACCATGTTCTTTCGAAACTTCTTCAGGTTCTTGTTTTCATTTCGTGCACTCCACTCGAATCCACGTATGGAATGTGGACAATCGCATAGGTCTTCAAAACATTTGAGGGAGATTATTTATCTGGCTTGGTTTTGTAAGACAAACATTGCAAGTAGCTGCAGATGGAGTATCTGTGACTCAGTTTATGAGTAACTTCCAAGTTACCGCAACTTGAAATAGGTAAATTTCGTATTTCTTGCTTAACAAAGTCTGTAGTTTCCTTCACAAACTGAAATTTTATAGGTCTGTAATAAAATTTTGAATTTTGAAGATGAAGATCGCTTTGGATTATTCCAAATAACAACATTTCCAGCCTCTAGCTTCAGAAGAACGAGGCTCGTCATGAACACAGAGGAATCGTCGAAGTCTGCCATTTCACTTCTTTAATTATAATTTCTCTGTGTTGAAGACTTATCGAATACCCATTTGCTTGTCAGCTTCAGGTTACCACTGGAAATATTTTCATCATCTCCAACGACTTGCAAAATCCTTCGAGTTGTGACTTGTGACATATAAAAGTGCTTGTAGTTTCACCTTCACTCCATTTTCTGATATTATAATACCTCTGGCACCTGGATAACCTTTTCTTAGCTGCTTAACAACTTGTAGTAAGACGGAAGCTTCAACTTAGGTAGGATGTACTTCCACTTTGATAGATCCAATGAAGTAGTAAGGGCCAGAACTTGATCTTCCTGAATAATCTCCTTCTTTTCATTCTTAAATAAAAATAATTCTACATCTTCAACCTTTCAGGTTTCTTCATAACGTGATCAATGATGCGAGCAAAAACTTTTTTGCCATTAGACCCAAGCTTTGTGACAAAAACAAAAGCCAGTTCCTCTTCCAGAAAGTCGAGTAATGTACCCAATTGCCTTTTCTGCTGCTTGTTTCCCAAATCTTCAAATGGCTTCCTTGATATGATGTCTGTAGAAGTGCCAGTTTCCATTTTGTATGTTCAATATACATGTATATTTTTTTATTATTCTTGTTTTCGTACTATTACTAATGTAAAATTTAAAAAAATGTATTAAATTTAATTAAAAAAGTAAACCTACCTACTGTAAAGAATTCTGCAGCTGTTTTTTCAATGATTAAGTTGTTTTGTCATGTGATATGTGTTGATATGAACAATTACTTAATAGACGAAAAAGTAGTGATTTCGTGTTTTTTTATCACATATTTAAGTTAAACTGCGCATAAACTCTTAAGCTGCAAGTGCATACAAAAGATTTACTTAGTTCATATGCGCGCAACTACAAGAGTCATTATATAGTCGCAAATAGTTGGAATAAAAATATTGAAGTTATTACGGCCAAGGCTGCAAGTGAATGCAACTTTGTGAAATTATCAAAAAAAAATGTAAAACAATAATTTAAAAAAGGTTTCATTGCTAACAGTTTCGAAAATTTCGAGACAAAAGCATAATTTCAGTTTTGCTCCATACATTTTTTTCTTCAATATTTTTTTTTCGCGAATCTAAACATTTCCTAAAAAAAACGTCTGGGATAAAAGATGTTCAGCGTTCACTCCTCTGTCCACACGATTTTTTTCATAATTACAATTATCTAATGAGTCTTTTGACATGGGTTCCTCAGGAATTTCATGCCTACTATAAAAATCTTCCTCATAACGGAAATGTCCCAGACTTTCCAGCAAGTGACTAATTAAAATATTAATATTTTATTGTTTTTAACGTTTATTTAAATTACTCTCACTACTATTCTAATTATTATAATTGATTTTTAAAGAATAGTAATTTTTTGGTTATGGGATATCCGACTTTTTGATGAAAATAATATAACAAAATTACGTCGCATTTACAGTTACATCTGATTCAGTTTCAATTAAACGTTTACTTTTTATTGTGGCATTACGTTGTATTTGGACAAACAAATCTCATTTAATTACGAAAATTGGGGGCATTAAGTCGTATGTGCACATAAAAATACTGTTAAACAAATAATATACATTTTTTTTTGCCATAAAGTCGTATGTCATCATTTTTAAAAAAAAAATCTTTTTTAACAAATTTAGAGACTTTTTTTCATAATTTTAATAATTAAGTTAAGAAAGTACCCACTTGTGCTAAATATAGGCAATGACATAATTAACGTTTTGTTTGTAGTTTTTAAAATATCTGCCGATAAAATTTCAATTTTATTTTAGTCTCTCCTGTAAAGTTGGCAAAATGGACTTCCGCCCTTATGCATCTAGGGTCTAGTATTTTATTGTTGTGGTGTGTTAAAGATCTTTTAAGAAATGGAACACGTTTTTTGGAAAAGGAACTTATTTCAAATAATTTACTTTTTGCAAGAACTTTAATGTTACTTGCTAGGTACAAACGGCGAAGGAAAACTTCATGAGGAAACCTGCATGCTGGAGAGCTCGCAAAACTCAAAGGTTTGTGAAGTCCGCCAATCCGCACTTGGCCAGTGTGGTGGACTATAACCTTCTCATTCTGAGAGAAAACCCGTGCTCAATAGTGGGCCGTAATCGGTTAAGATGATGATGACTTTTTGTAACTAGCCTACTACCGACCTACTAAAAATATGACTGCCAACATAATTAACAGCTTTAAAATGGAACTCTGAAAAAACGTAGGCGGTTTAGAATTTTACTAACAATGCGACCGTCTTATACTATTTGTAGAGGTAATAAGCATCGCGACCCAAAACTCTACGCACCACTGCTGGGCACGGGTCTCCTGTCACAATGTAAAGGTTATGAAATACGTACTAGGTCCTAACAGTATCAAAAGTTTATACCGATTTCTATCGTTTATATTTTGTTGAAATACTTATAGTGAAACCCGACGTGTACGTGGGTACATGGTCTCGCGGTCACATAATGTACGAGGCCAGTCCGAGCGCCCACGCAGCCGGCCATTGTATGCAAATTGTGGGTCGCAGGTCGTCATTCACGCGCTTTTACCGGCCCCAATCGACCTTCTCTTTTTCTTAACATTCTTCACGCAAACCAGTTCAGGCCCGAATGTTCTGGAATGGATAAATATTTATCAGTCATGTTCAATAGTAATAGAATAATCTGAAAGTAACTCTGTTTTGTTTGTCTGTCTGCTAGGTATGGAGATAATTTGAGATCCTGGAAAGGTTTTTGTTATGATGTTCTGAGGAAATCCAAAGTACACCTAGCTACTTCTGTATCTTCTGTATCTTATTCATTTAATCAATCCCGTCTCAATATTTATTAGAAAAATGTCGTTATGTTGACGTCGTTGAAATATTAAGTTAATTAATTTTTATTTTGAATTTAACTTGGACAACAGTAGGTAAGTTTCAGTTTTCAGGAAAAAGTTTGCTGAAGAGGAGCGAAGTTTGGTTCACGCGTAGATATTATAGCATAATTGCAAAATAATAGTTAAACCATTTGAAACATGAAGGATTACTCGTACATTCGATGTTTACTCATTTGTCGTGTAGGTGATCTCTCGTGTGGCGTAGCATGAATGGGCGCGTTTTGCCCAGTCATGTCGGGAATTCCATTGTGTCTCGGTATCACGAAACGAAACGACACGGCACTATGTGTCACGACACGGCTCTGATTGTGAATGAATGGGGGTCAGAGATCGGCACGTACTGCCCCGATATTAGTAATATCCTGTCTAATATCATATGTTCCACGAGCAACATGACATACAAAAACAAATTTGACACATAAAACATGTTACACAATTTCTCCGCCTTCACACTATGATAAACTAGAGTTATTGAAGTCGACGGGTCTTGATAGGTCTACTTATATTGATTATATTTATCATATTTCATATTGATCATATTTCCTCAACACACTACCGAATGTCAAGGACAATAAAATACCGTGTACCTACAGGAAATTATTTCACTCATGTCAGTTAATTTATTTATTCTTAAGTGACTAGGTAATACTTTTTACGCAAACAATTAATTTGACACCCATTAATTGTAGAAATGTAAACCTTAATTTTTTCATCACGTAGGTAAGGATCAAATTGATAACTTATATTATTTTGCGTGTTCATTTCGAAGTATGAGAATAATACCTACCACCCACAGATACATCGGTTGTTATTAAATGAAGTTGACGTGAATTAATTACCATAAATTGGCCGTTTCGACTAGTTGATGAAATTTGTCTAAGTAGAAAACTTAATTATAATTTTACTCGTTGCGATGTTAAACATAGATAACACCCGTATGCATTTATTTTGTTCATTGTTTATTTCGTAAACATCTTATACATTTTAAGATCGTTATACAATAAATTTTATACACCACTTTGGCTGTTGTAAAAAGATTTTACTTTTAAATAATACTTAACGTAACTTAATTTTAATTAATGACGTAACAGAAATATTATAATTATGTTATTTTCAGAACTTAATATCTACACACTCGTTCGAATTATCTAATTTGATTTCATGAACCAACACATAATTTAATATCTATGCATTCACTGAGGTCTTACTTATTGATGTCAATGTACGAGCACTAGCACAAATCCACAACAATTTATGTCATAAGAACAAAACGGAACGAGATGAGAGTATATTAGCAGCCAGCTAATCTTAAATAAACCCAATAGATAGAACAATATACGCGAACGCAGCTTGGACGCGTCCAGAAATTTACTGTCCATAATTACAGGGTTAGCTCAGTTAATTGCGTACGCCCGCTCGCCGTGCCTTCTCTGCCCGCTTTTTGACTAAATAAAAATTGACTAATATTCATAATAAATAATGAATTCTCCTTTCTCAGGACTTCGAAGGATTAAGCACATAGATTGTCCGATTAAATGGCCGACGGCTGATCAAAATGATCGTGACGGATCTATTATATCTTAAGAAAAATAAAATTTAATTTCTTTCGCTAATCCATTGCTTATAATAATTTACTAACACAATTTATACTTACTTCCTACTTGTCCATTGATTTACTTTATAATGGCTACTAATTATACTTGTAACAAAAACAACTTAATTACTTATAATGGCGACCTTAATACAATTGAGCCATATTCATACATTAAGATATACAAAAACAGAATACCTACTAGACTCAGAATAAAAATAAGTACTCGAAAAATATTTGTGCTTGCAAAATCCTAACAACCGGATTCTGGTGAGATATCAAGAAGACATGCTTATCTAAATTTAGATGGAACAATTTGGGGAAGGAGCAAAAACAACGTTGCATGTTGTTCATTGTTGCTCGAGGCTCTCCTTATAATTGCAGGGTTTCGTCCAAAAGCCCTCAATTATAAAATAATAGCAGATGTGGATCATAGTAATAACAATTATTATCACTCTCGCTTACCGTCATTATCGTTAAAATATGACCGATGAGGTGGAAGTGCAAATTCTTGGATTCCGGTGATTTACAGACTGCGCGAGATTCTTCATGTAGGTACCAGTCAAGACAGGTTTTCTTCAGTGATATATTATGTATAGGCTGAATTAATTTATGATAGTAATTTTAGGGCAGTTATTTAATTATTAATATTATCTTTAGGTAAAAAATCACCTTCCGCATATTTCTGGCCTATTGATTTATCGAACCTCGAACTTAAAGAATAACGCAACTGACTCTACAAAATAGTACCTATAGTTAAGAACTGAAGTTAAAATTGATTTTGATCTACTCTACTTCAAATGTACTTCGTTACCATAGCATGGACGGGTCATCTTCTAATTTCTTTGATCCAAGTTGTTTTGGACAAAGAAATTGGATGACTTCATCCAATTTATGAATACCTAACAGTGAAAGATCAAATATTTTGATGTTCTGTTTTGTTTGATTTTGTTTCTTTGTTTTGTTTTTTCTGTTCTGTTCTGAATTTTCTCAAAGAAAATATTGGACCAAGACATTGGATGAGTGGAATTGACACGCGTCAAAGAAATTGGATGAAATCTTGGATATAGAAATTGGACCAAGATCTTTGACCAGTGGAATACCACCCTTAGATATGTAGGTATGCTTAAAACAGTTGAAGATAGGATTATACCTAGATACTTACTAGTTTAAAATATTCTGCTCAGACCAATATAAAACAATGTCTTGATTGATGACGAAGTATTAAAGTAGGGCATTTTAAGTTTTTCATTAACCTTTATTTGCAATCTATGAAGTAATCTCACTTAATTTAATTCGTATACTTTGGCATTTAGAAATCTAATGTTAATATCGCAGTTTATTCGTTCGATCATATAATATAATGCTCAAAGTATCTGGTAATGCGGTGATTATTCAAATTCTCCAACAAGTGGACGACTCCGCCTCTTTGCAGTCGCAATCTTAATAAAGACTTCCTAGGTGCACTACGAACGTATTTTATTTTTATGAAATATCATTCGCCGCATATAAACTTAATTAAAGACGGTGTTTAATTAAAATTCAACGGAAAACAGTTACATGATACCAGATTTATGTGGGAAGGAAACAATTCACTTATGGAGCTATATTTAATTGTAATTCCATTGGGGTTTAATTCTATAGGGACCATGAATACATACAAGGAAAGACTTAATCTACGAAGATACTGTATCAACATATTTGTATGAACTGTCCATAATACATCCTCGGTAGTCGTGGTTTAGTTGATATTGTTAAGAGATGAAATTGATCTTATTATAGCGTCTTCTCGGAAATATCCTAGATCGTGTTCGCGAGCGAGCCAGCGCTGCTGGCGGAGCGGCACAGTAATATTTCCCTGGCGTACGTCCTATCCTCCCGTCATTACTTCGGCAGCTCCATCGATTAATCATTGCTCCTCTACCGGATAATTCGGCGGTTGATTTACTGAAAAGCAACATGTTATTACGGGATAAATCTTTATCTAGAAAAGCTAAGAAGGTCTAAGCGCGCCTCTGATTTACGATGCCCCCGGCCATCGCCGAGTTGCGTTTGATTTGTGATTCCCGGAGAACTTTGTTGTTCTCATCTTTAGTTGAATTTTAATGAATGACTCTCAAATTATACGGTTTACAGTGTAATTATGCGTTGGAAAATCTTTGATTTTATTGCTTTTGAAAGATTTTATCCGGACCAGTGAAAAATGGCATTGTCAGAATGCCTTTTGAGACTCCACGTATTGTTTATGTATCGCATCATTCATTTCCGATTTGTATCTGTCTCGAATGAAAATTTGTGCTGGTCAGATTAATAGCCAAATTTTTGCGCTGAACAGTATCAAGAGCGAGGTGAGATCGATAAGCCGGGTCCTACCCTTTGATATTGGCGTGCCAGTTGCTCGCGCACTGATAATATCATAATTTATAGTGGGTTTACACCACATCGTTTTTCCTCTATGTTAATCTTTATTTTATTTCCTACAAATTAAAAAAATAATTTTCCTTACCTACCTACATGGGAATGTAGGTACATTATTATGTATTAGTTGCTTAAAAATATATTTATTAAAATTATTCCAAGGACTGATAGAGAAATTATTGAATTTATAAGCCATGACCAAATGTTACATAGTTACAGTTAGCTCAGAATTAATGTTTGCTGTATTATGATGAAATATTATTATGTATATTTAAAAATAATTCTTCAAAAGACTGATTCTAATAAACCTTCGCTTAGAACCAAACTAGTTATCCAGATGTCTCTTTAATTCCTCGCTCCTTAGATTAATCTATATTATTAGATTATCTATTATAAGTTTGCTTTTATTAAAAGACATTTTGTGTTCCTTTGCAGTTTCGTGATTCCTGTTTATGTTAGTATACTTATTATTTACAGGGACATGAAATTATTTTTCGTAACATGGTGGCCTAGGGGGCAGTCCTTTGCATGATTTTCATTCCAATTTAATAGTGTTTAATATATACTTTCATGCAAGTAACTACTCTTAACAAACGGCAATAAATATACATTTTCTCTTAATTTTGGTATTATTAGAGATTCACAAATAATGATCACCTTGTCGTTATTTGGAATGAATAATTAATTGTTACAGAATCTCACATAATTATTTTTTCTGTTTAAGAAATCGTTTTTCCCCATACTATATACTTACTCGCAATACTTTTTATATTGTCTGTAAAGCTAAATCATATTTCAATCAGCACTTTAATCAAATAAGAAAGTAACGCACATCTGGATCTAAAGGTGTATAATCAAGGAATCATAAATTCAATTACAGTTAAATTGTAGAAAAGAGCAAGATGCTTTAACTTGTGATAGATCGGTAGGTTATATCGGTAGGTAGGTAGGGTATGGATAGGTAGGTTTCTACATACTCGTAGCTACAAAATGATTAATAATTAATAAATCTATCGCCGAGCCATCTCGAGTATGAAGAGGCGTAGTCCATCGGGGAAATTAATGAAGTCTTCCTCAGAATATTTCGCGGTTTAATAGGTGCTATTAATTTTATCTCAACAACAGAGTATCTTTACGCGACGACGCAGCCACTTTATCTCAGTATCTCTAGTTGAAATTAATGTTTAGATTTAGAAACGTGTTATTATGCAACCGTATCACTTACCTTTAATTATTAACAATTTAATTGCTTTGTACATTCGGATCACAGTATTAATTGCGATAATAAATGCGATTGGCAATTTCACATTTCGAACTTATTTTGCATGAATAGACGAATGCCGTTGGAAAAATTAGGATTCCAATACAGGGTAACATCTGCGGGTATGATCTATGATGATAAGGAAATTAAACTAACCAATTCTCTTATTTCTATTTAAATTTATGTGTTTTGTGGGCAATTATGGTTTATGGTACAGTTATGGTACAATTATGGTATAGCACAAAGGACCTTGTAGCAATGTTATTGTGTTGTAAGGGTTCCGAATAGGTATAGTAATTTATTAAGGTACTTACTCCAGTAAAAGTTTCATACAAGTGTAGACACCTAAAGGTAGCTTTATGTTATTCAATTCTCTGTCAGCGAGAGAAACTAAATTCATGATAGCAACAATGTGCCGAAAGACCCAACCATAAACGGCTATAAGGCCATCCTTCTTCAATGCAAACCTTGCGCGGAGTAAGTATTCAATAAAATATTTCAGTCGTAAAGCGATGTACAGGGCGACGAGCAGCATTCATCACAAAAAACGAGTGGAAGCTTCGACAAGCTCACAAAAGCTCGTAAAAGCTCTCGACTATTACGTAGTTATTGTTATAGGGTGGAAACACCATTATTACACGGCTTTGCTGGTTTATTTTGTTGTTGAGCGCACACTGACGCTGTCATGAGCGCCGACGCGCCTTCGCTAGTTAGTGTGGCGTTTTATAAGCTGATTCTTACATGGCATTTGCATAAAATAAACCGCTCGAGATTTGAAACGGAATATATAAAAGGTATTAAATCGTGAATAAATTCTAGAGAAAAGCAGTGGATTCATAAATTATTTATAATTATTTTTTTTCGCTACGGACTAAATTGACATAAGATGTGTTGCTACTTTTTTGCAAATCATTAATAGTGATGTGCCACTACCGTAAACTTACATAATTTACAATCTATTATCGTTTTTCAGTAATAATTACAAAAATGTGTCTTTAAATTTTTAACAATGTGACGACAACCGCAATGTATTGTTATTGTTGTTAAATGTATGTATGTTATTACATATTCTTCAATTATAAATAATAAATTGTCGTATTTACTTAGTGAAATAAGTTATTAAAATCAATAAATATTTTTTTATCTGTGATGCTCCATATTCACCACGACTTTAAAAGAGTCGTCTATTGTCAAATAATAATAAAATTACGTGGTAAGGGTAAAAAGTTACGATTCATGAAACCGGTATCGTAGTACAACACTATATCTAAAAAGCTGGTAACATTATTTCAAAATTTGACATTTGCATGTGTTAATTTAGTCCGTAGCGAAAAAACGGACTATAGGTAATTGGATTATTTTCTAAATAACTTTAATTAACATTAAGTATTGTTCGTTACGTGTTCGTAAAAGAAGAGAATTTGTAACCTGGTTGTTGAGTCGTAAAAATTCTTATTTTCGATACAAAAGAGCTCCAATTCTAATGTCAATATTTAATGCCTCTTTACAAAAATATTGAACATGTGTACATTTAGAGTTTTGTACTAATCCTATTATATTTACAAATAGCGTCGAGGACTGACGTCTCAATATCAAATCCTCAAATGAACATCACTCCATCGATTCTTTGTGTTCAACACTTGTACATTTACATGGAACGCAGCGGAAGCATTCAAATGTTCTCCTTTATTCCGGGATTAACCGAAATTTTGCATAGGAAGCGCTCGTCAAACGTCCCATCATTGAATGTACGTGCATTGAAAGTGATGAATGGCTAAGCGGACTACGGTGACAATGCGTTCGTATCAAAAAGGAGAATCGCACGTGTTGTGACTGAAATTTGAACAATGTTTCCATATCGCACAGATTAAATCTGGCCGGATAAAATCGAATATGGAATATTGAGTGTCCAGTGTCAAAATGGTATGATAGAAGAATATTCCCACGGATTGAAAAATTCCGATAAATAGACTGAATAATAATGGCTTTCAAGTAAAGCCAAAGTTAAAGTGATTTAACGTTGAAGTATTTAATTATATTTCTAAATAGTGATATGTCGGTAACATAATTTATGTTTGCTTGCTGACTCAAGCAATATGTACATCTCAAGCAAATGTTTTAACAGCAAAAGGTTCAAATTAAAATTGGCAATGGCCGCATAATCTTTTAATATGCTACGTTAGTCGTTAGCTATTAACTTTAATAACACATTGCCTTCAAATTCAAAATCATGTATCACACATCTCCAAATTCATGTATCACTGATACACTTACGTATGCCAGTTATTTATTCTATGCCTTAGCAATGGGTTGTTTGAAATGCGAGCCCGTACAGTTGGACGGAAGTAGGTGTAAGATTGCCACCGGATACTGCAGTGCGCAGTGCACCCCTTGCCGGCAGCATATTGTGCAAGCCGCCACGTGGATTGAAACACTCGGTACATTGTATTACTTAAGTGCAGATGTAGCTATTCGCAGAAACAGTCAACACTGTTTTTGCGAAATCTGCAAAATCTCAACAGATTGGGTGTCGAGTTCCGACGTCTTTATTTTTTGTTCTTGCGTATAATATGTTAACTTTAAATGTGTTTAAAAGGTACTATCTATAGGAAGTAGGTACATAGGTATCTAATTGTAGTACCTAATTATAAAACAGAACTCTCCTAAGAAATTGTGTATTTTCACCTACTTATCTTGGAAACGGCTCAACCAACTGTCATGCGGTGTTACAGTACGCAAATGTAATTAATAAGAAGTTTATCTTTTATTTGTAATTTCTTTAACCTTTAGCCTACCTATTGGTTTTTTTCAAGTAAGGTATTACGTAGCAATAGAGATATCAAGTTAGAATTATAGAATATCGTAGATAGATTACGACAATGTTTATTCTTCCAACGATTATAATTACTTAAAGATATGCATCTCATAGAGCCAATAGAGATTTGCACTTTGTCTGCGATTTTTGAGTTTCATTAAATCCATTTATAATTTTATTAGTACCAAAGTAGATACTAAAAATACATAATAATAAAAACTGATAATTATGGTACAATAAGGAAGGCGGGTGAACACGAGTGCGCCGCGTGCGCACCGGGACCTCCGCCCGCCCTGCCGCCGCGCCGCCCGCCCAGCTGCCCGCCCAGCCGCCTGGCACAGTAGTAACAATGTAACTAACACGCCCCTCACTATTCACTCTCGTCAACGAACAAAATAATCAATAGATTTCGTGTAATATGTCAGCAAAAATGAAACTGGTTTTTATTTTTATTTTGTAGCAAAATTTTTGTTATGGGATCTTTAAAAAAAAATATAGGTAGGGTGTTTTAAATTATGATAACTTTTAAAAAGATATTTGATAAAAGAAAACTATTATTGGGCATTGCATAGGCACGTACAAGTCATCCGCAAGTGAAATAATAAAATAGCTTTTTCTTTTTTAATTAATAGATACTAATTGTATAATTGTGTGTAGTGTGCCTTTTATCCATTTATGTAAACACTACCGAACTATACCATAATTCTTCTATGTGAACGTATATAATTCAGTGTGAAAAGAATCGTAAAACACTATGAAATGAACTGATTTCATTTTAAAATATTCTAATAGCCTGCCAGCTGTTACACTCTCACAGTTTGGATGGAGATTTAATGAATGTAGGTAAGTATTTTTTCGCCACAAAAGGTAATAAATGTTTCCGGTTTGTAATAAAGTACATCGGGATCGTGACCCCAGCAACTATTATAAAAATTGATCCATTTTTTACCGACAATCTGTGCGGCGGCGGATATCGCTCGTATGACAGGATGCACTTTCCTATACATTGTATACGTCAAATCTAGTTACATGAAACATCTGTTCTCGTGATTTTATTGAGATGTGGTTAAAATCATTTAAAATCTCCTCTAATATCCTCCTAAAAGAAATTTAAGTGAATCAAATCGCGATAATCTCAAGAATAATTACAGGAACTATCATGTAGTTGTTTTAAAAATAAACAGTACAATCTTTAGGTAACATTAAAATGCTATAAAATTCCTCATACAAACAAGCAATAATCGTGTTAACTTTTTATAAATGTAAGGGTAGGCAATAAATTTTCCTTAGCGATGCTATCAACAAATGCGTATACAATCGTTATAGGTGCTGTTACCCGATATATGCTACAAATCTGAAACACAAAACACAACAAGACTGAAAATCACACAATTACAAGTCGTAGTTGATTCTCGACACATTAACGAACCAGTATGACGCGCTTAGAGACAACGCATGAAATCTATGGATTAGCTGGCGATAAAGGAACCGTTATTCCATTGTAAGAACAACAATGAAAGATGTCGTCTACGATAGGCGGGCGTTTTGTAGGGAATATAATAACATGTGCAAATGATAGTGATTTTAGGTGGCGCTGGGCGCGGCGCGTGCGCACATAATTATTGTAATTTTCGCTGCGCTCGCGTCGTTCCCGCCGCGCTCCATACACCGTGTACTTATTACTCCTGTTTGTTACTCCCGTTTCGAGTTTCTCTCAGCCCTTTAGAAGCTCTCAGTAGGTCACTGTTGAGGTGTGGTAGCTTACAATGGTGATTGTGAGAGTGTTTCTTGTATTGTTCTTAATAATATGGAACTCAACGGGTGGTGAATTGTTAACATGGAAGAGAAAATTAAATTTTGATCAAATCAATCCGGTTTTTTAACAATTTCATATCGTTAAATGACTCTTTTTCAAGAAATCACTCAGAGACTATGAACTTGTAGAAAAACTGACTTTTAGGTTCAATGAATACTGTTACGACAGATAATAAGAAATAACGAGATGCTAACATATATACCATACATCAACGTGCGAGTATCTATACCAAGTAAAATTCCCATTCCGCCAACGAAAATTTGAGTACCTACTTATTTATTTATTTAACTTTTTCATGTACACTATACACTTCAAAGGAATCAATATATCAATATATTATGTAATATCGTACATAGGGTCTACTTATTTCTTAAAGAAATCTCTTCCAGTAGACCCAGGAATGGAAACGCAATGTAAGAGATTCGATTTAGTGTGCACAATCGTGGAAAATATATGATAATACTAGCTACCCGCCCCGGCTTCGCACGGGTGCAAGTTAGATTTACCATAGCAGCGCCATCTATTGATTACTTACTCAACCCAGTCGAAAGGTATCGACATCTGTTACATATAATTGTGACTGTCAAATAATAACACTCTTAATTTAGTTCTCTTGTGTGGCGCTAGGTGTCTGTTCATCTGTGAATAAGACTGCCACTGTCAAATAATAAGAGACAAATAATTAGAAATAAATTAAAATTGCGACGATAATTTGAGATTTAAAGTATCCTATCTCTCAAGTTGGATCGAACTGCACATGGTGTGCGAATTTTATTATAATCGGTTAAGTGGTTTAGGAGTCCATCGCGGACCAACATTATGACACGAGATTCATATATTAAGATGAAATAGATATAAATATATATTTACTATAATACATACTATAATACATAAATATTGATATACATATATAATATACCTGATATTATACAATATATAAATATATATAAAGTACACATAAATACACATGGAATAGTCAATGAGATAACAAATAACATAATGAGATAACAGATAACGTAACAAGAGTTACGAATAGCTGGCGGCAGCGAGTTCCATAATCTAACAGCATGCACAGAAAAGGAACGAGAGTAGGACGAGGTATGATGACGGGGGAAGTGCAAAAGGGATTTAATGTGGGACCTGCATGGTGCATTTGAAGGACGAGCGTAAGAAAATCGGTTTCTTAAATACGAAGGAGAGGAAGGGTTTTTAAGGATGTTAAAGAGAAGGCATAGGATGCGAGTATTCCTGCGAAAACGGATTGGGAGCCACTTGAGATCCTTGTGAAGCTGTGAGACATGATCAAATTTCTGTAAACCAAAAATGAATCTAATGCAAAGGTTCTGCAAGCGCTCAAGTTTATTTAAGAGCTCCTCAGTGGCGTCTAAATAACAAGCATCTGCGTAGTCTAAGATCGGTAGAAGTAATGAATGACAAAGAGTAATTTTAGTTTTGTGGGGCAGAAAACGTTGGAGACATTTAATCGAATAGAAGGTGCGGTAAACCCTAAGACTTACCTCCTCAATGTGAGCCCTCCATGAAAAATTTGCGTCAAAAATTACACCAAGATTCTTTACTGTTTCGGAATAATCAATAGGGGTATTATTCAGACGCAGCATCGGCAAGTTGGCAAAATCTAACTTATCACGATAGTATTTGGGTCCAATAATAATTGCTTGTGACTTCTTAGAGTTTAATGCAAGCCCAAATGCTTTGGCCCTACTTATAAGTTACCCTTACGGTTTTTCAACATACATAATTATTTTCAGAGCTTAGCGACATTTTTGTTTTACTTTTGCCTATTTTTTGATCATCGCCACTCATGAAAACCTATACGAAAACAGTCGCAACATCTTTGGAAGCCAGCCCTTCTTACATTCTATTCGAAATTTGTACTTACATACATACACATCTCCTTTCGTGACAAGAAACCTTAAACTAACGATTCATGTAAGTCGTGTCACTTAGGTGAAAGCACTTTGTTTATCCATAACCGACTGCGTTATCGGTTTATATTAGTTTTGCGTGCGATAGGTTTGTGCCCGCCCAGCGCCGCGGCCGCCCTGCGCGCGACGCCCCGCATAAACAAACACGCGGCAGAGCGGGACGGAGAACGAGCGAGAGCGACCGCGCACTGCCGCCGCTAGTGCCGCTAGTGCCGCTACCCTGCAATTAGTACGCGAGATTCGTTCGTCGCATCGATTCGTTACAGGGTAATTGCTCCGATTTTCTTTCGGAAAATTCTGACGCGAGTGACGTGATAGTGACTGCGGACGGATGGGCCGCTGACATGAACTGCGCTTACTATCAGCAGCCCGGGGGCTCGTACCCCGTGCCCCATAATGTCAGCAATAATCATTTCAGCGAGGTAATGTCATTATATTTTTAACATTTTTTTAAATTCCTTATTATAATTTTTTTTTACTAAGAATTTTAACTAAGTAATGTTTTCGATCATTTGTAAGTTTTGAGTCTGTAGATTAAACTCAAAAATAAAAGCTTGTATTTTAGTACGTATATCAAGAGAAAAATGAATTTTAAGCTCAATGCGAATTTATTAGGTGTTGAAAAAATTTTCTTATAAGAAATTACATTTAACGACTGTTGAGTCTATAAATAAAACTGGCCACTATGAAATTTGTTACATTAATAATAAAATAATGCGTTGTATATTAATAGGTTATTGGGCCTTGAGATAATCTTATAATAAATAGGTTTGAGTGCAACCTACTTTGTAAACTTGTTACGGCCTGGTCAATATTCCACTCGCGGCGCTACATAATTGTTCCCGGGCCTGTCACTTATAAAATATCGATCACGTCTTATCGACGATTGCAATCTCCCTTGATTAATTACAGTAATTCACCTCCGCTTATAAAAAAATCGATATTAATCAAACAGAAAATACCAACGATATATGAACGCAATTCATAAAACAGATAATTGATTAAAATGCACAATTTGTCACGAAGTAATGTTTATAATAATCGTTCCCTGTTTGAGGTCTCTATCCCACTGCTATAAATAAAGTTTTTAAATTATGTGTATAAAGTATTTCACTACAAAGGTATTTCATATTGTGTTGTCGATGAAAATGCTATAAACAATGTATAACGATATAATTGAATGTTAATTTAACAACAACGGTACCTACGTTTAATTATTCTGTAGGTTTTTATTTCCTAACGACAAATTTATTACAACACATGCCAAATCCAATTTATATTATGTAACAAAACAAAATTAAACGAACTGATTCTTATTTGACACATAATATAACAACGGCATGTAATTATTAGCCGTATCCATCTTCTACTGCTTTTACTTGTATCTTACTAGACAGAACCACGAAAAAGACAATGGTGCTCCTATGGTCTCTGCGTTTGGAGTTCAATGGACTCTATATCACATAATTTAAACTCTACAGTCATAGGTACCTACTCATACATGGTCATAAGATTTAGTCCAAACAAAATCCTTCCGTGTGCCTTTTTGGGTTGCTAGTGTAGGATGTTTTGCCGTCTTTGTAGGGAAGACAACTATTTTTTGAAATATTCTTTGAATGTGATCAGAGTAAGTGAAGTGACGCGTCTGTTTGTTTGCCATTTACATTTCTTATTAGGTATATTTGTAATTTAGTCCCTAATTTATTATATGCAGTGCTTACACATTGTTCACGTTTTGCATTGTGCAATTTTTAAAAGCCATTGGGGTGTTCATATTATAGTTAATAAAGGCATATTGGCAATAAGTAATGTTACAATAGGATACTAAATTCCATTGTTGCCTGTAATACGACATGTATTATTAAAGACTATTGGGGTCAACCCAAATACAAACACCTTTTCCTTTGTTACTCCTTTTTATTTTCCTTCTCTTAATTCCAATAATCAATTCCTCATCTATTATAATATTTTATGCAACTAATACAGCGTAAATAATACAAATATTGTTTTATGGCATAGTTCAATAGTTCCCTCAAAACCTCAGTACCTAGTCAGTACCCATACTGTCGCTCCTCTTTTCTTTCCCGCCATTATTCACTTGTTTTTTTTTTTATGAAAACACAAGGCAAAGATGGCGCCGGATGCAAGTCATTCCAGGCACTGCATGATATTAAATTACTTGTATCACAATAAATTAATTATTAAAGTTAAACCTAATCATGTATTAAAAAACAAATATTCTTTGATACTATTTTACAATCTTAGATACATATTATTTTTATTCAATCAAACAGGAACAATTCATATAAACATGGCTATAATATTCTTAAAAGAGAATAATCAATTAAATAACGCTAACAGCTCGGCCATCCTGCATATCGCGAGTCCCATCGCGTCAGAATAGAAAAAAGTGCCAACTTATTTAGATAATAATATTCTCGAACGTGTTTACAAATAATAATCACTTTTATAAAAAAAATAACGTAACTCCTTGAAAGAATGAAAAATACATTAAATATAAAACAATTAATGAACAGCTCGGCCATCCTATATATCGCGAGTCCCATCGCGTTAGAACCAGTCAGCACAGACAATAGGTACGTACCTACTTTAGATAATAATTCTATTACCAGACTCGTCTGTGGCAGTACCTAATGTATATTACTTATTTATCGTCAATATTTACGACTGCAACATCATTTAAGTAGGTAATTCATTTCTTTTTACAATATTAGCAAGTCCACCACATCATTCGTTGCATCAACTGAACTTTTACCAAAATTTCGATCAATGGTCCAGGACTGAATTTTGTCTAAAAGCTGCAATGCCTTCATAATCTACTACAGCCTCTTGAGACAGAGAGTCGGTACCTAATACTACAAATATAATATCATGTTACAGCTTTACTTTTATGTATCATTAATTACGGAACGAAAAAAAAATTAAGTGACGACGCTATAATTGCAAGGTATGTATGTAGTTAAGAAAAAAGTAAGGGTTTCTTACCTTTTCCACCACGGTTTTACAACTGTTGCGACAAAATATAATCCTTATCGTCTAACCAGATTTGCATCGATACCTCTACTAGCTTGCACAACTCCATAATAATTCCACAATTTTTGTATTACTTACATCGCTTTGTCTCATTAAAGTAACCTGGCTACATAAATCAAATATGGCACTTAAAATGATTTCATTGATTCATATTAAGAAATAAAACATTTTGATAATCTAAAGGAGAACATCAGATTTGGGCCTGGAGCGAACAGCTTGTTCAATACCCTCAAATAATCTTGTACATTTTATATTTAAAAATCATCCATCCATTTCATATTTAAAAATCTAGTTACATCATATCATTATTAAAACATTATAATTTCAAGCCTATACGAGGCACCATCCGATATTTTTGATTAAATATACTTATCGGCGAAGCGTTACGTCTAAATGTCGTACGTTTACATCGAAATAAGATACCGTCGTATCGATAGGTACCTATACTAAAACATCGTTGGCGATACGTATTGGACATCGCTAAGTCGCGACACTATGTGTGTGCGATGCGTAAGACGATTATATTTCATTATTCCCATCATTTTCCGCAAAAACAGAATATGCACAATGTGGTAACAATATCCTCGATCTAAAAAAACGATGTCTCATACCTACATGTTCATATTCCAGGCCCAAGGTCCTTAATAAAGTTGCTGGTCTCCTTTTACACATTACATTAGTTATTCACATTATAAATTAAGAGCCAATACACATGAGCTTCACATAAACTTTAACTTATTCGACCAACCCATCGTACCTATTGCGCAAAAGTTAATAATTACTTTCTCCTTTAAAATAATAAAAAAAACATCTATGACGTTAGACCAGGAATGGAAGCTCTCAGTATCATAATTATTTACAAATTAAAACATTACTCAACATCGATAAAGACTAATATTTTAACATGTCAGTACCTACATTCGATGTAATTAAACAGATAAAAAAAAAATCTAATATAAGTACCAAAAATGTATAGGCTCGTCTTACTAAAACTAACAATTATTAGCTGACATGTGTCGGACATGACGTAGTCCTGATGATTCGATAATCTCTGTGCTTCCTCTGATGTCCACCCATTCTCCTTCTAATTACAGTTGCACGAATGTTTTTATCTAATTCCGTTTCTTCTGTCAATATCGTCCATTGTCTCTCCATCGATATGCCGTCCCTATTCACCATTTCGTCGCCTCAGTGCTTGTTTGTCCTATCTTTAACCCTTAACCTCGGGTAATTTCCTTATAAATCCAGCCCTTGACCTTGGGCATGATCCATATTTAACCCTTAACCTCGGGTATTATCCTTGTGAAGCCCTTAACCTTTACCTTAACCGATCTCAACCCTTGTCCTTGGGTTTCCTTACAGCCGTTTGTCTCTGAAACTCAAAACCAATAAGCTTAGAAACAAGTAAGACTAAATTTTATTCGTAATTGTTCATTTGGGTTTCACCAATTTATTATCTATACTAATATTATAAAGCTGAAGAGTTTGTTTGTTTGGTTGAACGCGCTAATCTCAGGAACTACTGGTTCGAATTGAAATTTTTTTTTTTTTTGTGTTGAATAGACCTTTTATCGACGAAGGCTTTAGGCTATATAACATCACACTGCAACAATTAGGAGCGAAGAAATAATGGAAAATGTGGAAAAAAACGGGGAAAATTATTCATTCTCGAGGGCTTTCGTTGCATGCATTGCGAAAACGATTCAAGATACCAAAAATATATGTATGAAAGAATTATTCCTCTTGAAATGATCTAAAAAAATGTCCACGACAGTATATGTCTATCTTTTAAGATTAACACACTAGAACCGCTTTTATGGTAATCAAATTTGGTCGAACCCACTGCCATACGAAACTTGCCGCGTTTCCAAGTTTAATCTGAATTAATCTTGCTGTGATCCTTTGCTACTTTGCTATTATTTTGTCTTAAGCTTTATTTCTAAGTTTAATTTAATTTAACCTGAATTAATTTTCGTGATAGTTTATTATCTATCTTCCCGAAATTCCTACGGGAGCGGGACCTACGCGGTTGATACTTACGGGTCCCGAAGCGAAGCGAGGGCGGTTCGCTAGTCACTAATATTATTTAAGTTTAGTTTTAGTGGCTCCCAATTCGTCCTTGCCACAATGCTCACATTCTCACTCTTCTCTATAACATCTTTATTTGATCCAAATTATCCTCCATACCCAAAACAAAACTTCAAATTCTTCTACCTAACACACGACAAATCCCTCCGCTCCTTTAAAAACCTCCTTAGTACCACAAATTAGACAAATACAGATGCAAAGCTTCATACAAAGTGCGCCAAACAAACGCGCACATAGACACGGCTCACATACACCAAGAATCAGAACAATTCGGACCACTCGGACCCCGGCTGCTACTTCCAGCGATATGACATTTACAACACACAAATAAGATACTTTTCCTAAAAAAAATATAATTATTATCTTAGTAGCTTTTTCCATTCCACATTCCACTCTAAATTGCGCATTACAATCCCTCTGACATCCAGTTGCTACAGAAAGGCACAAAAAGTCCTTACTTCCTTGTAATTCAATGATTCATTACTAAACACAAGTCAATGTAAGTATGAGGCAGGAAGTTCCTTGCATGTCTAAAGTGTATATTTGCCTCCGATTTCTAATAAATATTAACTGAAAGGATTGTTGGACAATTTGCAAAATTATTTATTTGAGGGTTAATTTATATAATATGATTATTATTTTCTTTCAAGTACTTAATAGACGTACAAAAACATTATAGAATCCAAATAAATTGAAATAAATGCTAAGTTAGCCAAATGAGTCAATACTCACTACATACAAAACCGAACAATTTTATTTTTATAAAGAGCACCCATCCCCCCAAGTCCTCTTCCTCCACAAGCACGTGCAATCAAAACGATTACGCGCAAGCACCATTATTATTTCGTACAAAAAATATGTTACTACAGATAACCTGGATTACCTGCGTTATTGAACCCGCCATCCAAGGACTCCCACGATCCCAGTCTACAATCACAATACAAACATGAACAATGGTTACCAAATTACACCCTATGCCAATGACTCCAGTCATACACTTCCATTTCCACTTTCCCGTTTTAATCCATATCAATAAATTACATAACAAGATCCAATCCAAGAACATTGCGGAGTCGTCAACCCCAAGGCCCACGAACACATACGCAACCTAAATCGAGGTACATACATGAGCTTAACTTCTGTACTATCCTTATTTTGTGTTAGTACTCCTTTACACTCCACATCCTTCTATCAACATTCCTTCTCAGTTACTGCTGTCCGCCTCTGGAACTCCTTAACTTTATCTATTCGTTTTGCTGGCTCCTTAACTCCTTCAAATGTCAAATCACTACGCAAAAAGCAAGTGAGTGGGCTCGATCATTAGGGCTTCTAATTAACCCAAAAAGAAGTCTCAGGCAATAATTATTGGTTCGAAATATTATCAAAAATCCTTAGACTTATCTAAATTACCATCATTATGTCTGGATAACACACCTTTACAATATGCTACTACTGTTAAAAACCTTGGCTTAACTCTGGATATTAATTTATCTTGGAGGATGCACGTTGGGGAGGTCAGTCGTAAGGTTTTTCATACCATGCACTCGCTTCGACGCTTTCAGAGTTTCTTGCCGTTTAAAACAAAAATCTCTCTATGTCACTCTCTAGTTCTCCCGATTTTAGATTATTGTATGCTATTTGGATGCCACAGAGGAGCTTTTAAATAAACTTGAGCGCTTGCAAAACTTATAAGGTTCATATTTGGGTTACGACAATTTGATCGTGTGTCGCAGTTTTGCAAGAATCTCAAGTGGCTCCCAATCCGTTTTCGCAGGAATACTCGTATACTGTGCCTCCTGTATAATATATTGAATAACCCTTCCTCTCCCTCATACCTCCGCAACCGTTTCACCCATGCACGCCCGTCTGGCGTAGCTTGCAGAACCCACATTAAATCCCTCCTACACTTTCCCCGTCACAAAACCTCGTCTTATTCCCACTCCTTCACAGTACATGGTGTTAGGCTGTGGAACTCACTGCCACCTAGCATTCGTCAGTCTAAAACTTTGTACTCGTTTAAGAAAAAAAAAAGTCAAAGAGCACTATTTTTCCTTATGTTGTTTCTTTTTTTATTTGATTTCATTCAAAGTACATAATTAGGTTTCTTTTTTTTTTGTTTGGTACACCCTGCCCCTTATACTGTATTTCCAATTTTCTACTTCTACCTTAAGGGTGTCTGGAAGAAATCGCTCTTTAGCGATAAGACCGCCTGTTGTATAACATTTTGTGCAAATGTCTTATGCTGTTGTGTCCTTGCTATGGTGTACAATAAAGCGTATCATTGTTATTGTAATTTAAGTGCTTGGTGCCAGAAACTACTTTCTCTCCGGATATAATTTTACAAAAACAAAATAACCGACTTAAACATCGACAAGCAGAGATAATTCAAAACACATTCGCCAGATGTTGCTTATTTTAACCCATCTAGATTTAGGTGTAATGTTCCCATCAATACAAATGAATCAAGCCCAAACACAAGGTAATAACTACTATAAAACGTTGAGGAGTTCCCTCGACTCTCCCTCGGCTCCATCATCAGACCGACTCCAGACAGACCTAATTTATTTATTTAACACTTTAATGTTTCAACACCATACAATAAAATACACGAAATTCCTTCATCAAAATGTACTTAGTTCTTTAACATATTTAACGAAAACATTAACAAATGCACAAGTCATTCCTACAATTTGTGAAAGTTCCCCTCAATTTCTCTGGGATGCCATAATCAAATCCTGGCGTACTTATTATGGTACCACCTACGAAATATCTATTTTCCAACGAAAAAAAAGTCAAAATTGACTCATGAACGACGATGTAGTCCACGAACACATATAAAAAACATAATATATCTATACGGTCGAATTGAGAACCTCCTTTTTTTTAAAAGTTGGTTAAAAATGGAAGTCCACAGAAATTATTACGTAAGTTATCAATTTACTTGTCGTAGTAATAATCCAAAATATATCTACCTGATATACCTTTTTAGTTGTTTTCAATATAAAGATATTTATTGTATAATTTAATACTTTAAAACTTAGAGTTATCTCCTACATAAATGCATAAGAATGAACTAGCTTTCCGCCTGCGGCTTTGCCCGCGTGGAACCCGGCCACCTCGCGCACTTTCACTGAACTGGACAGCGCCCCTTCCCTGGACCCATTCCAAAATACTTTTTTTTTAAGCTGAAACCCTATTACAATTTCAATTTAATATTGAGCAAAATCGACCTTGCAGTCCAATACCTGCTGCTTCCCTTTCATAAGAAAGTCCGACTCCATCCCGGCCCGGAAGCCACCTTTAATGAATCCGCATTTTACGATCCCGCGGAAATGTCCTCTTCAATTTTAAAGTTTAGGGGTGATTTTGAAAAATACTGAAGCACATATTTTTTTAAGCTTAACCAAGAGACTGGACATTAATTTTCAAGTTCCTAACTTGGAAACTACCGAAAATACCATAGAAATTTTCACCCCGCATGTTTAGGGGTTGGAGGGTTATTTCGAAAAAAAAACACTTAGTTTTTTTTATTTACAACAAAGAGTATGTATATACCAATTTCTATCTTGAAAATTTTATTAAATCCGATACAATCTTTCAACCCCCTTTTGAAGGGGTTGAGGGTTAACTTTCAAAAAAAAAATCTGATACACGTACCTATTCATTATTTTGCAGTAAGCAACCAAAATCCAAATTTCCAAGTGACTAACTTCAATGGTGTAGAACTTTCATGTAAAAGTTTTTCACCCCTTTCACCCCCTTCAGGGTGGAATTTCCAAAAATCCTCTCTTGGTGCTCCCCTACCCTCCCCAAGGAATAAATATGCCAAATTTCATGTTTCCAACTTAGAAAATGACGGACTTCTACATATATAAACTTTCAATCCCTATTTCACCCCCTTAGGGTTATAATTTCTAAAATTCCTTCCTTAGTGGGTGTCTACTCAATAAAACGACCCTACTCACCAAATTCTATAGCTGTAACAGTTTTTGCTCCCCGATGATGAATCAGTCAGTCAATCAGGACATGTTATTTTATAAGCATAGATTGAAATGTACATACATACCTATACATAAGTTAGGTCCAAAGTAAGAAATAACGGTGCCCATCATATTTTAATATCTCATTATTATTAATTTTAAAATATTAGGTACTTTATTTCCATAAGCTATTTTCTCCTAAACAGTATTAATCTTTATCCGATAAGTAAGTATATTATTTACATGGACTATTTAATGTAGATCAAAATTATCCTTTATTGTTTATCATTTAAATGAGTGTTCACAGATTAAAATTATACGCATACAACCCATACATCGATGATGCAATCAAAATTCCTTACAGCGAAACGGCTGGTGCCAAATACGTAAATAAATGTAATTGTACTAAAAGTCTCAATTTAATGTTTTATTTTCCTATTTGCACTAATAACCAAAGCTTCTAAGAGAAGGAAAAATATTGTGTTAACCACTATTATGCTTGCAATAGTTAAATCGTAACACGAAATAGTATAAAACTGTAGTCAGTTAACCAAATCTCTTTATGTTTAATAGGTTTAAATAACGGCAAAAAAAAAACAATTCATACTTACTAATATACATAGGTAGGCGTGGAAGGAAATTTTATATATCCTTTTCGAAAATCCCGTCTTCTGAACTATTGGGGTCAACCCAAATACAAACACCTTTTCCTTTGTTACTCCTTTTTATTTTCCTTCTCTTAATTCCAATAATCAATTCCTCATCTATTATAATATTTTATGCAACTAATACAGCGTAAATAATACAAATATTGTTTTATGGCATAGTTCAATAGTTCCCTCAAAACCTCAGTACCTAGTCAGTACCCATACTGTCGCTCCTCTTTTCTTTCCCGCCATTATTCACTTGTTTTTTTTTTTATGAAAACACAAGGCAAAGATGGCGCCGGATGCAAGTCATTCCAGGCACTGCATGATATTAAATTACTTGTATCACAATAAATTAATTATTAAAGTTAAACCTAATCATGTATTAAAAAACAAATATTCTTTGATACTATTTTACAATCTTAGATACATATTATTTTTATTCAATCAAACAGGAACAATTCATATAAACATGGCTATAATATTCTTAAAAGAGAATAATCAATTAAATAACGCTAACAAGACGTATATCCAACCAATTTGTAATTATGCCCATTATATTAGTAGTATACAAAGCACATACAAAAAATTATAGAGACCAGAAATGAACATTTTATTAGCGTAGCGTATCTGATGATATCTTTCTTATTCTTTATTCCTTTTCAAGTGATCTTAAGTTTGTTATTGGGCATAACCCATTTCATTTTGAGTTCAAAATATTTGTAGTGTTAATGAAAATTGTTTTCTTAACCATACAAATAAAATAATTGCTCTTTTTATTCATGTGAACAAAGTAAGTACCTTTTCGCGTTCACAATTTTAATATGTACCTACATGTAATTATTCTAATAATAATAAATATAAATGTAAATCATTTTAAGGCATAACCACTTGATATCAATTTCAAACGTAAATAATTCAAATTTATTTTTAAAAATTATTTTTTTAATTCAAACATCGCAGAACTCGCGCAGTCTATTGACGCCGTTAGGTACCTACTGAATTTTTTATACGCAAGTGTACCTTTAACAAACAAAGGAATCAGAAACGAGCCAACAAAGGCACACCTCGGTATTAACTGAGGCAGAATGGGAATAAAAATATTTAATTGGTGTAATTATATGTGTGATTACAACGGACAAACACCTCCCGTGGTCGCCTCGCCTCGCGCCACACTCGCCGACTATAAACTGCCTTCATTTAGCCTTTTGTGGCACTTTTATTTGTTACATAAATACCGAGCTGACTAGCAATATTATTTTTAATCTGTTAATTTCTTCTTTCGAGTTTTTCAGATAATTATATTTACTTATAGTATCTATTATAAAATGAACTATTGACTGTTTTTGCATTTGTTACTCTCTGCTATTTGTTTTAAATAATTGATTAATTTTATTAAGTATTAGAAGATGATTTAGAATACAAAGTATGTTTCTACAAAGCATTCTTTAAATCACTGCATTTGCAATCAGCATTTGAGTTGCTATTCTTATCGTTTTGTAAAGAAAAAGAATTTCCTCTCAATAGATTAAAGAGTTTTCACAACGCCATCAGTACATAGGTATAGTGGTAATATTCCTACTATCCAACTTGCTTGAATGGAGCCAACATCCAAACTATGGATTACTAGAGTATTTGTTACCCTCTCGCCTCTCGCTTACATTATAGTATGCGACTCTAGATAGATCCTGTTGATTCTAATAATTATGTAATAGTCCAGCCAAAATTGACAAAAAAAACCTGTAACGTAAGACAAATTTGCATAGAGCTGAAAATTGGTATAGACGTTAAATAAATCATTGCCAATGAAATGTCAAAAGTCCCCATCGATCCTATGTGTGCAAAATTTTTTATTCAAGGTCATGTTGCAAATTCCGGTTTTTCCCTTTTTTCTCTAAAACCAGAAGTATTATCGTGAAGATAGGTTGGACAAAGTTTACTTAACTTTTAAAATCGCGATATCTCGCGAATGGTGATTGTTGTAGAAAATTGTATGATCTACAACTTTGCCCAACCTATTTATACGATAATAGGTACTTCTGGTTTCAGAGAAAAATGAGAAAAACCGGAATTTGCCACCTTTGACCTTGAATAGGTAAAAATTTTTGCACACATAGGATCGATGGGGACTTTTGACATTTCATTGGTAATTACTAATTCGACGTCTATACCAATTTACAGCTCTATGCGAATTTGTCTTACTCAAATTTTTATTTTGACTGGGCTATAATCTCAATTTACCTAGGCTGTATGTAGGTAATATAGCGCTCATAAAGTTCTTTAAAAATTTTCTTATTCTTGATCTGAGCATGTCGATTCACTATTTGAAAAGCTTCTTATGTAAGGCGCAATGTATTAAAGTGATAGGCAGTCGTGAAAATATAAACGTCATTAACTTTTGTCCACCCTAGCATAACGCAGTTTGAGTACTTACGAGAAATTACTATTTCGATTCGAAAAAATATAACTTTACAGATGTCACTTTAGATGTTGAAGTAAAGTGCATTTTTGATATCTTTTATGCCATCTGTAGACCTACAGACTACGGTTTCCGGCCGACCTAACTACTAACAAAGTGACCAACAGTGGATCCATTTCGTAGAAATCTTAATGATATCATGATTATTTTTATATCAGCATCTTTAAATTATATTAAAAAGTACAAAACTAAAATAGTTATTTTTGCAATAACAACAAATGATCAACCTACTTGCTGTCTTGAACGCAGAAGGCAATTAATCAATTACTTCAAAGAATTTTTAAACATTAGTTAGATAAAACAGACACTATCTTAAATAATTTCAAACAATACAAACCGTTCACAAAATTTAGTAGTCATTGGCTGAAAGTATAATTATCATAATGCTGACTTCAAATACTTTTTGGTTGGGATCGGCCAGTCATGCTAATTAAATACAATCCTTTTAAACTGTACTAGATAGAGCCGAGTGGATTGCACTGAGAACAATTATACTATTTTATATTAGAGTGCTTTTTAATGGCTTATACTTTAATTTAATGTGCATTTGTTAATCGAAATTAAGATTAAGATTTGACGTTATGATGTTCAATGTTTTTCAAACTGAAAATTGTCGTTTCGGTTATTTTTTTATATTAAATTTTCATTTTTAATAAATCATTTATTTATGCAGTGCCTACACAAATTGTTTGCAAAAAAGTGTATCTGTGTAGTGGAAAATTAAATGGAAATGGGTCTGACTGGTACCTAATTGTAATTGTAATTTCCTATAGGTATAGTCTTAAGTAGAGATTCCTTTTTATGTCTTAGCTAGTTTTAAGGACGTTCTCAGAAATTTACTCATCCACAATCCTTCATTTTGTAAGCATCTTATGAACCTCTCAGGTTTACAGGTTTCCTCACCATTATTTTCTTCACTTCACCGTATCATAAGTGATAATTATTATTTTATTAAAAAAGGTGTTTACAAGATTCGAACTAACGCCACCCTTTTCGGGACCCCGACGCTTAACTTGGCTATCACTGCTTTTATTTACTATTATTACTAAATGCACTGTTCTTTTAGCTCCGAAGCGATGTAAAGTGCATATAAATTAGATATCGATTTGAGGTCAAATTGTACAACCCATCTACTTTTAAGTACCAGTATCCTACATACGTACAATTCAATGTTGTTTAATTCGCAACAATAGTGACCAGTGTGCAGTAGCAAGTCCCGATTACAAATGCGAGTTATGTCCGTAATGATAGAGAATTAAGCATTTGCAAGCTCCGTAACAATCGTAAAGTAGCAGGTTGAGACTTGTAGGCATGTATACAGTTATGATTTCATTAGTGTTACTGTATATATTTATTGTACATAAACACATAATTGACTTTGTGGTATTGTAGACGGAAATGCTACAGTCGATCAATCAAGCATCAGATGATGTTTTTGTTGCATTTGAACTAGTTCTTTCTTACAGGTAACATGCAATGGATACAAATTCTTATACACGATATAAAAACAAAGAAATGATTGCCCTTAAATTTGTTTGAAGCTACAATCTTGTAGGTAGGTAGTACCTACATTCATTCTTTTTAACAAGTTATTGCGCCCGTATTAGTTTTTGACGTGACAACGTTACGTTTTATAATTCGATATCGGCTGCACGCACGAAAAACATGACGTTTATGTGCCGTTATCTGACGTCATGCGGCGTTATCTGCTCTGAGGCGTCCCACCCCATGTAAAGCTTGAAGTGCAAGCGAGAACGCGGAACGAGCGACAAAGAAGCACAATCGGCCTTTGTCAATGTAACTCTGACGTCTCTTTAGTTTTTATCGAAATTAGGTATTTATAACCAGCCAGGTTTGTTTTGACTTGTTTGTGGCACATTGACATGACATAATATGCACAGACTAACTAAAGATTAATGTTTCGTTATACGGTATGCAACGACTAGTCTTTTTGGTAAAATATTTAATAAAGGTTTTTAACTGCAATATAACAGTAAATAAATTATAACTAAGTATTCAAAGATAGTTTAGGATGACTATTAGTGATTATGCTACCATTCCATCAGTATTTTCTTAAGACGTTGTCACGTTCAACTATCGTCAGTAAACCGACTTTACAGACAACCAATTTTTTTGTTGTAAAATATTGAAGTCAAATATAAATCAGTACCTAGTTCTGATTCGCCACGATACTGTCTTGTGCGTGATATGACGAACGTAGACATAAAATCCATTGTAATTCCTGTAGCTTATCTTCGGATCTTAAGTTTACTTATTGCGGCCTCTATAATAATACAACCCTGAATGGTGCAATGGTTACCATGTTAGATCGCTGTTCCAAGGGCCCTGCGTTTGATTCCCATGAATTCATGAAATGAAAAAATGATTCCAATTAATGAGGAGTTTAAATTTCTGATCTCGGCTGGGACCGTGTCCTTGTCTTGTGTTTTGTCCATGGCACCCACGATACTGGGACTACTAGTGTGGGGCTATGAGTGTACAGCGTTATTTATTTATCTATGAGTAGCTATGGAAAATGGCGTAGCGTCGTAATAAAGCCTAGCTATTATAAAGCTAGCCATGAGACCAAGTTTCTATGTACTTATTCAATTATTCTGCCTTCTAAAGTCTACGATTTGACTTCATTAATACTTTACGATACCGTTGTTATCGCTGTCTGGTGAAAAGATTGCGTAAGTTTTAAGGCGCAAATTAAGGCAATTTTAAAGAAGCTATGGCATAATAAGACCTTACATTAAAACTTTACTGCAGGCAAATTTCTTAATTTAGCTAAGTACGACTGATACAAGAAGGTATGCGTTAGTATTTATTTATATTTAGTTACTCGAATGTTTTTTCTTCATTTCCTTCTTAGCCAACAATGCATCGGTGATGCTTTTGATGTTACAGATCACGACCACTTACCATAGGGTGACTCAGGAATTATTAACTTAAAAGTTACAAATACTTTCTTAACACTACCTATATTGTACTGTAGTATAGCGTAGATGGAAGAAGTATAAAAACGCTGTTAAATTTTACCTATCACAAACATCAATGTAACTTGTTCTTAAAATATCTATTCGTAGTCACGAAAAGCATAAAATTAATCATTCGGCTAGGCTAATTCAGCGAAGGTCTCGTAAAGTTTTTTCGGCTAGAACTCCCGTCAAAGAGTATCCTAATCTCAGTGGCATTGCCATAGGACGCTAGCGAGGGGGGCGGGCGGGGGGTACGGGGCACTCGGGTCCCGCAATTACGGGGCCCATAATTACAGGGCTGGCGGCCGCGGCGCCGAAACCGGCCGACTCCGAACGAATCTCCGGCCGTAATTAAAAACGCTCCAAATTAAATTCGCTCGTGTGTACGCTCACCGACTTATGATATTAACTTTTTAGGGACTTTCTAATTAGTTTTTGTTGGGCTTTGAAAGCCGGTTCGAATAGGCACAGACCCTTGGTTCGGTCGCTAGGTTATAAAAACAATCTTTGCGTTTTGAGCATTGCTTACGGAACTCGTAAAATTTGATTTATGCAGATAGGTATCGCTAATACGCTCACTTTATGTTACTACATAAAAGCAACGTTAAATACTTAAGTACGGGTACCTGACAATTAACCATCGGACCGGTTTTGGTAATTGTCTATTATGCTATCTTAGATTTAATATTCTTTGGCAGGAATATAGCAATTTTTTTCGATGTCTGCCCTCAAATATCCTTGTTGTTGCCATTTACGCTTAATGTAATTTACGCTAATATGCAAATTCTGCCTGTGAAATAAAAATATATACCATTATTACCCACTGGTTTCAACGTTGGATTTTCAAAGTGGGCCAGGGTTTGAATCGTGCACGCACTTAATTTTTTTTAGCGTGACGAAACCTTTTTGTGTGTGTGTATGAAATCCAACCAATCCGCACGCCAGCACAGTGGACTGTGACCTGAACTTCTCATACAGTGAGAGGAGATTCGCATGGAGCAGTGGGACCGTAATTGGTCCAAGTCATTAAAAATACTTACTCATTTACATTATTGATCAGCAAATTCATTATATTTTATTTGTTACAGGTTAGTATCGACTCCGTGTCCGCGGAACACAAGGACATGAAGATATTAGTAAGTACTTCATCCCCTCTTCTGTTATCATAATAACATTCAAAGGTGTGTGAAGTCTGTTAGTCAAAGAGATTTGAGACGTAGAGACGGATTTGGTTATATAAGGAATCAATATAGGTAGAGTACTTGTAGCGTCTCAGCAATTCTTTTGCAACAATTACCTACTGAATACCTACGGGGTGGTAATTTTCACAACGAAACGTGCTATATTTCCGGCACGAAGGCACGAAATTATATCGGAACGAATATTGAATGAAGAAATCGGTAATTTATTTTGATTTGTCGTCATCGAAGTCTGATACTGTGAAATGGGCATTGTGTAGCGCTGAGATGCGCGAGAAATTCATTCGACACGCGGCGAGATGCGCGTGCGCACGCCACGTGATGTCCGAACAACGCTCGCTCAGGAATCCTAGCGGTCCATACTATGTACACCTGTATATTGTGATATATTTGAAGGATTTTGAATCTTAACCCTATGACCTTAAAGTACACACGATGTCGTGAAATGACAATATTGTATGCCAGGTTTAGATAATGCATACAAATATAGCTTGGAGCACGATATTAGATGTGTTAAAAGTACTCTTGACTTGAATCCATCACGCACGATTCAATGCTAAGTTTGCATTCTATGAAGTATGAACGCCCATACATTAGGTTTTGTTGAATATTTTATTGCGGCGCCAGTATGTAGGTAGTATGTACCTACTCGTCGGAAAATTATTATTCCTATAATGTAGATTAACGTGAGCGATGAACGTGTATCAAGTATCTTTTGTTTTATTTATTATTTTAATTGTAATTACTAAATGAAAATATAACAAACATATTTCAATAAAATTGCACAAATATAAATTATTTGTAAATCTGATCGACATTCTAAATTCTGATTCTAGATTCTGAGGTAAATTAGGTACCTACTTAAACAGATTATTAAAAATAAAAAACTTAAGAACTGACGTTTATAAATTGGACCTCTAATTACTAATTACTTACCTACATAATTATGTTTACTTTTCAAATTTTCCGACCGGATGTCTATAAGATAGATAGTTATAAATAAGATCTTAAACATATGCTGTATCAAAAACGATATAACTACTTTTCAATCTGATTTTTTAAGGAAAAATTTAATTTACACCAGTAAAATGGTAACGATAGGTACTTATCTATGTATGTCGGAGCCAACCAATACAGCCGTTTGCGGCCAATTAAAACAATTCGGGTATATCCCGTCTAACTAGCCGAAACAAGCAAGCTCTGAAGACAAGACACGTCTAATTAATCCTACCTCACCGAGTTACGTACACAAGTAAATGCTTAAAATACCGCTCGGGGCGTGACTATTCCTCGTCAGCTGACAAGTGACGGTCGCCGCGGGTGTGCGACTTGACAAGTTCGACAATATATCTCAAAACTGTCACAGCGGTTCACTGGACTGGTTTTAGTCACGATATTATCAATATCAATATATTGTAACTTTCTGAATGACTGACTGACAAGTAACAACGCACAGCCGAAACTACTGTACCTACGCAACAAGCTGAAAGGCATATATCGTCATTTATAGAACAGTGATGGATCTGCGTTTTGTCTTTCACATGGCGCCATTTCCAATAATTTCTTAAGGTTTCAAATTGAATCACGTCAGGACAGGAATAAGACAGGGTTTGTAACAAAAAAAGATGTCCAAAAAAACTATAGACATTATTTGGCATGGCTTTCCTGTACAATTTTGCAACATGCAGTTAGTAGGTACCTACTAAGATAGGGTTATTGAAAATTCCCCACCTAATGGGATAAAAAAGGGGATAATCTGAAAAGAAATATTTTTTCTATGGCTTCACTTGAAACTTGCATAGGTAAGTAGGTTCCTCAAGTAACCACAAATAAGGGGTTCTTGGAAATTACCTCCCTTCCCCTTAATGGCTGAAAAGCGGGGTTCCAACTATATAGGTATGATGTTTCTGTCATGGACCATTTCCAAACTTGCTCGCATGTTAACTTCCCCCTGTCGAGTTGTTGTTGCTATCGAGAGTGAAGTGTGAAGTTCTACATTTGGCAAATGAATATTATAGCCTTGACACCAAAACATTTCTAATTATATGTTGTGTAACTACTTTTGTTCAAGCTTCTAGCTGGTACCAGACAATTCATTTATCGTATGACTCATGTAAGATGTTTGTAGACTGTCAGTCAGGCTTTAGTCCTACCAGAAAGATTAGAGCACCTTAAGCATTAATAATAATACTAATAATACAACCCACTGATGGCCCACTACTGAGCACGGGTCTCTCCTCATTACTGAGGAGGCCTAGAGCATACTCCACCACGCTGCTCCAATGCGGATTGGTGGAGGGGTTAGTGGCCAACCCAGTGTCGAAAGTTTTCAAGCCACCCGAAGGCCTCCGACATGGCTTCACGACTGCTATCAATTAATAACAACCGGGACCGACGGCTTTATGTGCCCTCCGAAGCACGGAAGCGCTCAAGATATTTTTGCCACTAGCGGTCACCCATCCGACTACCGACCGCGTCCGCTGTTGCTTAACTTTGTCGATCGCTTAGGATCGACGCAAGCCGCCGGGCTATGAGCGCTTCAATACTAATAAATATGTAATTATTATTTTTATTATCTACCTAGGTACAAAGATAAATCGCGATATTTTAGATGTAACCAAACTCAAAGCTTATTGATTGACATCCAGGGAGCCATATTATAAACGAACAAGGAAATATATAAAATATACCTAATAAGAATTCTAATAGTGGACTTGGGTGTCGCGTAGGTATTCCTGTTGCACCATATAACTAAGTGTATTTGAAACTTATTATTACTTACTTGATTATTATTACTTGCATTATAAAAACACGCAAAAGGGTTTTCCATAAAAATTGTTTACTTGACGAAAAAAGAATTAAATTTAAATAATCGCCAACTTCACAAATTAAACTTGACATTTAAATTGAAAAAACTGCATTTCGAAAGCTTCAAACTGTATTTATTTCAAATACTTTATGTAGGTACATAATATGTTTCACTGAACAAAACAATTCTTTTAAATATGTAGATTCTCATTACTTAGGTATTATGTGAGACATTTTATACCAACCCTTAGTGTTATTTTAAACGCAAAACACCATTAAGTTTAATTAATTGATGCTAATTAGGTAATGTTTTTAACGTGTAAAAGTCTAAATGCTTGACGAACGTGTCCAGAAATATTACGTTTTGAATATTATGATGAAAATTTATGAGGTTTGCTCGAGGCAATCATTTATGTGAATAATCGACTCGGCACAATAGATTGCGGCAAACTTATTTTAATTTCCTTAATGTATTCTTAAGCATATTTGAATCACTCAATATACCTAAACATTATTAGTATTGGTTAAATTATTTTTAACATATTTAAATGTTAACTAAGCTTAATCATTAAGTTTGTTAATTAATTTGATAAAAAATTACGTCTCTGAAATTTTCTTTAGGGACATGATTTATTATGCTTTGTTGGTCGTAGGTACTAAACAACATATTACGCGAGAACTACTCTATAAGTAATATTTACTTACTCTATAAGGAATATTCATCTAATTGTAGAGTAGTTCTCTGAGGCTAAAAAAGGGCACTTAATTTCAGATGCATTGTATCAAAAGTAATTTTTATGTAACCTTAGATTGTAGTCAATTCAGAATGCAATTGAAAGGGCTATTGATGAATAATGGCGAGGTTAGTCACAATGAAACACTGAGTGAAGCCGCGGGCAGCTAGTGCTGTGTGTGGCCGAATTGTGTGGAAACCATTAGAATCATAGCGATACAATCATGTTAATAAAATAAGTACCTATGGCGCTTTGTACTGTTGCAGCGTATCCTCCGTATAAATTGATTTAAGACTTAATCGACTCATAGTAGGAGGTTTATGTGCTACGACTGTGGAGGTTTGTGTGCTAACAGAAGTATATAAATCCTCTTATAGTAGGTATCATAATCGCAATATAATCTATCCATACCTATTTGCAAATACAAAAGACGTTCGTTTCGCCTTCGTGATGGAAGCAAAACAGTCAAGCCATACATTATAAATTATATACTGAGATGTAAAGTTTGTGAAGTTAGGGTTGGTAGAGTTAGTGTGTGTAGATACTGAAGCTTGGCTGTACAAGAGATCTAATATTTTTTCACAGAGAAAACCATATGCAGTCGTCTTGGCAACATTTTACGTGAAAATGTTTTTGGTGGGATGATAAATAAATAAAGCTACATACCGGTAAAAGACAACCTTGATCTACCCTAATCGAACAGGCTACGGCGGGCGCATATTGTTAGGTCTAGGTACCTTGTAATCGTAATTTAATGTCAACAATAGTTATAAATTGTATGTTTGTTACTGCAAATAATAATTCAATATCTTGTTACAAAAGATTAATGTTTCACGTTTAAATGGGTGGTTGTACGTAACAACTGATTATAGCTGACACGACTTACCTACCTACGAGTATGACTCAATAAATTAATTAATGTATTTATCTTATGTCTACATAGTATGATGTAGCACGTGGAATTTTCGGAACTAATGTAACTGGTACGTGGTAATTTATGATACATAGTAGAATGTTTAAAGCTATGGTATCTTGTATTCTGCTCAACCACGAAGATAGATGGATAGTGTCGGTGGTTGTTACTTGAAAAAAATCGAGAATAAATTGAGTGCAAATGTGCACTACATTCTGCATCGCCACTTTCCATTAGGTAATGTAAGCTGAATGTATGTAGGTGTTTGGAGGACAAAGAGGAAGCTGGGAGCAATACACTTAAAAGTGGCACTTATTGCTCACTGAATTTCCTGCAGTGCAATTGAAAATTATAAAAAATTGTATGGTACTAGAATGTAGGTACCATACCAATTATTTTAATAGAAATTCGAAAAAATGTCTCAGCGCATTCCCCCGCACGGCCGAAATCTGATATTATAGTGTCATTTGTCAATTAGTCAGTATATCAGAATAAGTAGGTATAGGTAGAGTACCTAAGGTTATTTATCGAAATTGTTATGTAAAAATTACAAAAGCATAAAAATATGCCTGGAAAATAGCCCATGTTAAAACGGTCTATGTTGCGTTAAGCCCTACGTTACTAATAGCCCAACATATCCACCAGAACACGTAGCTACCTCGATATGAAACAGATACACCGGCGTCAGCAACTTCCTCTATTTCCGCTCGTACAGCCGCCGGTCACACTCGGTAATAACTAAGTTAATTGTACCTACATGACACGGAGTACCTTCTATATACAAGAGAGTGGTAAAATAGAAAATAGGCATAGAATGATAGTAAATCTGTGACTCTTATTGTTTGCATTTAAGCAGTGCATATTAAGGAGGTATGTGGTGGAAAGCCTATTATACCCATTTCCCATTAACACATGATTTAAAAAATAAGACATTATGGTAGAGCAACTTTAATAAGTAATAATTCATTCAGGTAATAATTCAGAGACTTACAATTTCTCTTGGATTATTTACCCGTGTGAATCTGTGGTAAAAGATGCGTAAAATTTATTGTGGATATGTAGCTATTTTGAGCTACAAAAATTGTAGATTCTTTAATTATATTAGCAATAATATACATTTTATTCCTTTAAAAAAATGGGTAGGTAGGTAGACTGAATCGGAATAACATCAGGAATTGTCCAGATTTTACAATCCAAACTGGAAATGCACACAGATACATAAATCTCAATGTAAATAACGCATTTTTATTATGTATCAAGAGGAGATTGGATTTCTTCGAAAGTTTATTTATCCAGTTCTTGCAATTCCATGGTTTCTCGGAGTGTTGCACATCATTAACGGTTTTGCGTGTTGCCAAACGTAATGCATCATTCGATTCGTAATTTCGATTATTCGAATCTCGGCTGCCTATTTATCATCATTGGAAAGTACTGTCAGATGAAATACCTACTTTCGTAATTCGATTTCTTTACATTCGCCGCGTTCGTGTTTTAATTTCACATTACAGAGAAACTTTGAGTTGAGGACAAGCATTTTTATATCTGTGTATCCTACGTGAATAACATAATATACTTGTGTCTTACAATTAACTAATCAATTGCTTCTATGAAGGAAAACCTCGTCAGGTAAAACCTGCGCATCCGATAGTTTCTTCAGAAAGCTCTCAAAAGTTGTGTTAAATCGTCAATCTACAGTTGGCCAGCGTGGTGGATCATGACCTCTCCTCATATTGTTAGAAGAAACCCACGTTCTAGCAATAAAGCGCTATTGGATACAAACTAAGGATAGATATAGGTAGGTAGGTATGTTTGAGAACATTAGGTTAAGCTTCCTTTTGTGTACCTATGTACCTTCCTAATGGAAGAAAATATACCTACGTGTATCTTGTACTAAGTTTTCCAGTTTTCCATACATGTGAGTAGGTAGTAGGTACCTGCCTAAATTGTGGTGGTTGTCAAAGTATAAATGGTATTTATGTGATGTTTATCTATATCGAATGGATCTCTCTATCTCGGTGTCAGCGCAGTAGGTATTTCATAGAATTCGTTAAGGCGCGTAGGCTAATTATATCTAACAATTTAATTGAATACCTAGAAGTACCTACCTGCCAATTAAAATACAGAGTTTATTATAAATATTGCGCTATTAATAAAATTATTTAATTAACATAATTACAATGTTGTGTTATTTTACCTAGATTAATTGTTAATCGTTTGACATTTGCATATTAATTTTATGATTTATTTGTATTATTTTATAATAATGACGATGTTAATAAAATCACCTCATATTAACATAAACTATTACACAAAGAGGGCACCTAATTTCAAATTTCATTCAGTTTGGTGTTTTCATTCAAACACTTTGGCCACTACTTCAATTTTAACCGACTTCAAAAAAGAAGGAGGTTCTCAATTCGATCATATAGGTACCTATATGCTTTTTTTGGACCATAAACTTACGAGTACATGTAGCTCAGATCTAATTATTTGAATTACTAGCAACTCATAAGTCTACCCGTAGTTTGTAAACAGCTCTTTATTGTAACTCAAAACTATCGCAAAATCGGACAACGGCTTTTTCTAAAAATGTGATAGGCATCACGCTGGCCAATTGCTTGGCGGAGGACGGAGGTAGATACTTAACACTTTTGAGAACATAAAGTAAACCCCGTAGGTGTGTGTGTAGAGTTCCATCATATTTTTGTAAAGTGTAGTGTGTGTGTAGGATTCGAACCATAACCCATCTGATTGGCAGTCCATCTTTAAAAACACTTGAAAAATATCCGTGCGAATATACCGCTAGCATTGAATTCATGGATGTAGAAAGTAAAGATGCGCCCGTAACATACATAAGGCGCACGACGAGTGGTCAACATTAGGTTGTGTGATTGAGTGATTGATCAAGTCAGTCTGTTGTAGACAGCAGCGAGTTACACATCTTCCTTACGCAAAATTGATTTCAGTAATTACGTCCGCAAATGTAGAAAATATGGCTTCCTGTGCCTTCAAAAATATTCTAACAATTCAAGAAACACAAATAAAGTCCAAAGGAATCACATTTCATTATGTAAACATTGAATTGTAAATTATTTTCACTATTTCTAAAATAATAACTTTAGTAAAATGGCGCGTGACATATGTAAGAGTGACAGAGACAGCACGACTAAAACTTCCAAACGCGGAAGCGCGATATTACTATGTAATCTGTTCGTTTTCAAATATAGTAACAAATTTCCATTGCGCCAACTTCACGTACAAACCGATTCAATTCAAAATTGGATTGTTACAACTTGACACACATTCGAACGTGCAAGGCAGGTCTATATTATGTATGTCTATGATTGAATTAACTGACATAGACAATGATGTACTATCAGCAAAATTGATTCGTACACCACTTCATCGACATTTCATTTGAACTTTGAGTATGTCAAATTCGTATTCTTTTCGAGCGTGTCTGTTGCACTTATGACTTTTTTAATATTAAGCTCACTCCGTCAAACGTCGCTCAGAATTTCTGTCAAGGTGTCAAAGTGCAATGAATTTAACTTGCAGACATTCTTTTTGCTTTTGTACTTATAAAGTATATACTTGTATTTCCCCCGGGTTTGCCTGCATCCAAGACAAGCAACAACAAAATACCGTTAAAGTTAAACAGAGTCAGCGCCTTACAGGGAGGCAAACTGTAAGGCGTTGTCTCTGTCACCCTCATGTCAGCCACGCGCCAAAAGATTCTTGTCTAATACGACAATAAGTTATGTATTGACAATGTCATGTAGAATAATAACATGTTTGTTTCCAAGGTAACGAATGTTTAGACGAATTTCGACTTAATTGCACTTGATGTGCTGTAAGAAAATAAGCTGAAGGTGGTGTACGAATCAATTTGGCCGATAGTACATAGACAAAAAGGGTACAGCGATAAACACTTTTTTTTTGCAACTCTACTTAGAACATATTATACCTAATGGTAGGTACTTGGCGCATGAAAAATATTCACGTAATTCGATTTCTTTAACACGCCGCCCTCGCTGTAATTTCACATCTCAGCGTGAGTTTCGTGTTCAAATTAAAATGTTTATTGCGTTAAGCGAAGTTCGCATGGTCGACATGAGCCCAGAGCTTTCATTTCGTTATCCTGACACGCCCATCACCCCTGCCCCTCCGAACGCACCTAGCTACGTGGTTTCGCGGTTCATGGTTCGGTGGTGAACGAACCAAAGATCGCAACGACGTGTTTAAAAGAATAGTGTCGTAACTCAAAAAATAGTATATTTACAATAAAACGTCTATTTTAGGTTTAGAAAATTTATGTTATTTTAACCTTTTTATATTTTTATTGCATGGTGATTTATGAAATTAATTTTATGTCTGTTGATTTTAAAAAGTTAAAAGAAGGTCAGTCATATACCTACACTACCTACTAAGTGTTTGAAATTAAATTTTAGAACATGAACAAAGAACGCGTAAGTAATAATAATAATAAATCCCTAATAACTCCCTAATAAATCTTTATTTATAATCCGGCAATAGGTATTTCTATGAAATATTTGGTATGAGTAAAAGGAACATGAAAACAAACTTGAATTTTTCGTTATTCAAATAACCCTTTGTATGTCTAGTAGGTACCTACATTAATTGAAAATACTTTTACATCATTTTGTTGTGCTCTATCTACTAAAATCCATTTTGTTACCTAGGCCTATTTGGCAGACGGGTCCAAAATTTTACTTACGAACCCGATGGCACCCCTATCTAATGTCGCTCTAATGCCTCGCGACTGTCATTTCCGTTCGCTTCCGAAAGTTGTTGTGTACCTTATTGCGTTACCATAAAGCCTATAATCCCGTAGCTGTGAACAAATCTCCCCGTGTTATGCGTGTCATAAAGCTATTAGCCGCTTAAGCTATTCTTAAAGCGACGACGTTTCTCTTAGAAAAGTTTATGGGTAGAGGAACGCGGGGTGCGGAAGGGCGCCATCGCATTTTTTAGGCCGGAGTTTTATACCTTCATGGTGTTTTTATGTCCCATTACGAATTATTTGGTTGTGTTTATTAGGTTTTTTCTGTGGGTGCATTATATTTCATTATCTTTAACACCTTGTTGGAAGCTCGGGGGATTCAGGTGGGTAGGTACCTTGGGATAGATACAACAACAGATGTTTCTGATATATCTAATGTACGTACCTATCTATCTTTTGGGGTGCATTATCTACCTATTGTGCAGTAAGAATGACGAGGTACCTATAGTTTTAAACTGATGGGATATAAAGATTGGGTCGGTTAGGTACTTCCTACTGAAGAATGTACCTATCTTTTTATATATTATTGTACATAGACAAAAAGTCCGTTAACGGTTTTAAGAAGTATGTAGGTAGCTACTGATATTTCAGAGATTTTTAAGTGGTGTTATGACCTATAGGTAAGGTAGAGTTCAAGTTCGAATCCTCTTCGCTTTGAATCTTAGTAGTTATCTACCAAATATTGTTTAAGATTAGGTACCTACCTACTACCTACGACTATGTATGTACGCATATCTAGGATTGCAAGCAGAAAGAAATTTTGTACCACCTTACTTTAAACGTACCTTTTGCTTGAAAATTTTTAATTAACTGAAATGTTAGTACAAATTGCAGGAAAAGAGAAATTTTGTTATATCTAAGGCTGAGGCTACATTAAGCCGCGACGCGAATTGCGACACATGAACGACTAAAACAACTTAACAAATGCTCACGTACCTACACGGCTACACTGTATGTAGAGTATTACTAGCGAACTTTGATTTCTTTACGCGGCAGAAACAAAATTATTGTGACCATGGCATCGGCTACATCAATATGTAGATCAGCAAAATAGAAGCGAACCTACCTATTAGAAAATTTTTCACTTGCACGACTAATTCAATGTGCTACTAAATATACATGAGAGTGGCTACATTATAGGTACGTAAAATAACTCGCGATTTTTGAAATGATCACATTTCTAGAAAACGAATTATGAGCGATTAAGTACTAAACATGTTATGAATTAGCGAATTCACAGCGAAATCGCAGTTTTTCTCTTTTATCTACTAGTGTAGCCGCATAAATCTCTTTTGCTGATTTTTTTCGAAGCATGTGTAGTGTAGCCACTTAATCGCCATATTATCGCCATATTATCGCCATATTTACGCTTATAATGTAGCTATGCCAGGTTTATTTCGCTTCGCTCTTCCAGTCGCATCGCAAGTCGCTGCTTAGTGTATGTAGCCTCAGCCTAAGAAGTCCAGGTAAGTATAGGTTCGACATAGACATAGGTTCGTCACTGATCGATTGCTAGGCTATGCTCACTACTAAGTATGTGTTTGATAGGTACGTCGTGAGTCGTGACATGACGTTTGATATGGTGGCAACATGAAGTAGGTACCTAATTATTTCACAGAATTAAATATATGGTTGAATTTCGAGCCCTAAGAGGCTCTATAGTTATTAATTTATACCTAAATATTAATATGTTTTTTTACAGTCAAGTGTCAGTAATTCCCAATTTAGGTAGATAGAAGGTAGGTATTTTTTGGCCATTAACTAACATTCTGGTAAGTTTATAGTCACTTATTGACATTAAAAAATGTCTTTAGCTATGTTTTATTATTAGGATGTGTTAGCAAAAGAAATACAACGTATTAGTATCCATCTACACCTACTCATTTACTATATTATGGTACCTATCTATGCTTCTTAAAATGGACGGTAACATAACAAAAAGCAACAAAATAAAATATTCATCTTACGCACTCAATAAGAATATTATAAAACTTTTGCGACATCGCAACTCTGATCCGAGCGACATTCGGATACAAAGTTTATGCAAATCGCTTCGAAATAAAATGGAGTCGCTGACTCGGTGCGCGCGTGCGATCGATACACGTCACGACCTTGGGGGCGGGGCCTCGCGTGGGCGGGGCGCATAAGAGGCTGGGATTGGTAAGCCCCGCCCACCGCCGCCCCCCACGCGCTGCACCCGTGCCGCTCGCATTGAGCCGACGCAACGCGACGACTTCACGTCAACGTCGCTCATGCGTCCGCGCGTTCCGTTCGCAACAAATGTTCATTAAAAATTATAACTGTCAATGTTTTGGCACAACAGATGAGCTGTTGTTTGTGTTGTGAGTTCAGTGTTCACGTGGACGATGATCACCGATATGTACGCGCCGTTCCCGGCGCCCAACAAGGCTATTGTGAGTTTTGAATATCTACTTTAAAATTATTTTAATAAGGTTACTCTTCCTTAGAATTCTTATTTAATTTCTTAGCTTGTATACAAGTATACTTTTATAATGTGTCTGTTTGTAGACATAGTTATTTTAAATCCTGATCAGCTGTTTGTCAAAGTTCATACACACATATCTAATATACCTACCTAATATTATTATTTAATGTTACTTTTCTTAATTAATTAATTTATTTATTTATATTAAAAAGTTACACCAACAAAGTTACACTATCAATGACAGAATTTGTACAATGCACAAAGGAAAACAGAGTGTCACCTCAATTATAGGTGTAATCAGCATGCATTAAGACCAGCATAATAACATGATTTAAAGTATTCTAAATCTAATGAAGTTTTATTAAGTTCTATAAGTAACTAGAATACATGTTCAAATTTAAGAATAAAATAGGTAACAAACTAAGTATATTTAAAATAAATTTGATTAATTACTAGATTCTAAAATTTAAGACATAAAATTCAAACATAATTATTGTAAATTCTAGAAACAAAACAATTTCAAGTTAAGAAGGTTCATTACCTTAATCATTTTGCTTAATCTAAGCAAATATCCTATAAAATTGTGTATCTATTTTTAATAATTACTTATCTACTACATACTAAGTAATAAACATTTTGATAACATTATTTTTAGTACCTATCGTAGGTGTCGGTGAAGGCCTTGTTAGAACTTAGATATTTTTATTAGGTGCTTCATCAACACAGTATGTAATGTGGGTCAATTCTTGTTGAGTTGTTTCATTCATCCATCAGCCGTTTAAGAGAGATTTTTATTCATTGTTTAAATAAATACCTTCCCACTATTTAACCGTTAGTATCCACTATTGAGTTAAGATAAGAAAATCTAAGATTAAGGTACCTCCTTGGAAGTTTTAATTTAAACAAAACTCTACCTACCACTTCGTTATATTCATATCCGACACTTTTATAACAATATCAAAATACCATTGAATAAAGCACCTTATAAAAATATCTAAGTTCTAACAAAGTATCTACCGACACCTACGATACTAAAAATAATGTTATCAAAATGTTTATTAGGTACCTACATACTTAGTAGATATGTAGTGTGTAGCTACTAGGTATCTACATTTTATATTTCGTACAATTGTTAGAAGCAGAGCAATATATTAATAGAGATGTATAGGTACGTACCTACCATTATATTGTTAGAACACTGTTAGTCCTATCTACAGTGTTCTACATAATTATGCCTATGTACCTACAGAGTGGTAGAGTCAAGTCAAAGAAAAAAGAAATGATATCCAAAGATTTATTTAGCTCCCTAAATAAAGCTGGTGCTCAGATTTTACATTATTATACCTACCTATAAACGGAGTACCTACCTATAGTCATCTCAAAGAGTCTCTACACTCTCTAACAAGCTAACTCAGCTACCCAATTAGCTTCGATTGTAATCTAAGCAAAAACAATAAGTTCTAATAAGCAATAGCTTGCGTAGATTCGAAGTGATCCACAGAGTTAAGAAACAAAGAGTTTGGTTAATAGTTGGATGGGTAACCGCTAATAGCAAAAAAAATTTGAGCGCTTCCGTGAGTCGCGTCGTCGGATACACAAAACCGTCGCTCCCGGTTGTTATAGGCGGCATAAAACTTACACCATTTGGATTTGAACCTGGGGCATCTTGGTGGGAAATACCTTCGTATTGGGAGTAGCAACTAAGTAGTTGACTAGTCATTCAAACGAACTTTAATGAAATACTACGTAGTTATAAATAATAATACGTACAAATGTACAATAGAGTAGGAATGTCACGTAAAAATTTGACATTATATTCCTGACGGAGTATCGTGTCACAAGTGACAGCTGTGACGTGACACGAGATCGGCGCACGGTCAGACGGGTCAGCCGACGGGACGGAAAATGGAACGATGAACAACTATGTTTAAATTAATGTTGGTGCTTTTTCACACTTCAAAATATACTTATAGTAAACCCAACTTAAGAATGAAACGAAAGAGGCGCTGTCGGACGCATTTGACATTCATTTGACCAATCATTGCACACTAGTAACTGACAGATGAATGACCACAACGTACTTATGAATGACTTTTCGTTAGTTCCTATTTTTGCCATTTCAGAGATAAGTTGGGCGCACTGTACAAGGTTTTTGTCATATCACGTAATACTTTTTTATTAAAGTAAGTAAATTATATCAATCCGGCATGGCTAAGTTTTTATTTATTTAAATAGTTACTAAATTATGGTAAAAAATCTTCGAGGTAAGAGAAGTAGGATAAGAAACTATAGTAGCTATAAGTACTAGCTACCTATAGCTTACATTTATTACGAAAAAGTGAGTCTGCTTTAAATTCATGTGTCGATGTAAAGAAGATGTTTTTAAGCTCTTGTCATCTGACCAACGCAAAATAAAACAGAACAAAATAGTTATCTCCGATTTTCTTTAAATTTGTAGAGTCATCTATTGTTGGGATATCCCGTCCATCTGGATTTTGCCGGGCTTGTCCGAACTTTTAGCCTTTTTAATTTACCCTATTTCTATGATTTTACATTTAGTAAAAAAATAGTTTTCAACTTAAAATTATGGTATTGGTAGCTATTATTATAAGATTTAAAAATCATAAAATTACAGAAAAAAGCACAAAAAAACTTCATGATATTGTAAACATACCCAATTGACTCTGAAATCACATTGTATTTGGAGATTGAAGTACTTAGGTATAATGGAGCTTAGTTCAGCCTATTCCCAACAAATTCAACACCGGATGAGCCAAAGGGGGTAACTTAAAATTCTGTTTTTTGGAGATAGCAGAATGTATGTTTTTTAGCTATGATAAAGTATTTTATTAAAAAAAAAACGTTTCTTTTGTAACATCAAAACGACCTAATCTAAAAGCGCAAATTCGTATACCTTATATCCCCGTATTGTTTCCCTCCCTATCGATCATCAATTGCGAATTATTTATTTTATTTGTCATCGAAGACAAAATAAGGAAACCCGCTGTGAACAAATCGTATCGTTGTCGTATCGTACTCGCGCCGCGCCGTTCAATCGGAGCCTTATTGAATTTACGAACCGATGAAGTGGAGAACAATAAGGCATTGTTCTATTTCGAAAGCGATCTTTTTATATCACTTACATGACCTTATTTGATAAATTTATTTTATTATCGAACAATGGATAGATATATCTTAATATTCAATGTTATTTAAATCTAAACCTATTCTGTTTTAATATCCGATATTTTTAGCAATAATTAATTGTGTGAATATTTTCAGTGTTGAGTAAAATCGTAAGTCGGATTAGTTGGAGAGTTGACATTGATTAGATAGATATCTACAGTAAGGGCGCTTTTAGTGTCATGCGGATTTGCTCACGCACGCGGGATTGGCCCTAAATCCAACTTACGAGTAAGATTGAAACGAAGGGAGGCGCTGTCGAATGCATTGAACCAATCATTGCACACTAGTAAGTGACAGATGGTCATTCATCTGTCCGTTACTAGTCCGTTACAGATCATTCGTCTGACCACAACGTACTTATGAATGACTTTTAACATGGCGTTGTTAGTTCCAATTTTTGCCATTTCAGAGATAAGTTGGACGCTCTGTAATTTTGAATCAACGATTCCTTGTATAGGGAACTTATAAAAATTTCAACACTGTTTTAGCCAATAAATCCGGTGCCAATTATATATCAGCCAATACTGGAATTTTCTTCAGGTCTCTCCAGAAAAATTAGCCATCCAAAATACTCGCATTTTTGCCACGAATGGATTGAAATTTCCGACCTACATAATGAACGTTGTACCTACACAATAACCCTTTTGCATAAAAACCCGTCATTCTTACACATTCCATAATGATTCCGATCCAAATTTCTCCTCGCGCCGTGTCAGCGCAGTTCAACAAGCTTTCTCCCGCGGCCATTCTCGCCGATTCCGTCAATCAGTGTGCGTATTATCTCCGACGTTCCCTCCGATCTCATAATAGTTCTAAATTACATCAACATACAGTTATTTCTCACATCGGTACGTCAATCAGGAACTCGCAGCGCGTCCGCACTTCGATCTACACATCGGATCCATTATGCGTGTCTAATAGATTTTTTTGGCGCTCGCCCATTCACGGGCGCAGCGTGAAGTCCCGTCAATGGCCATTGTGGCATTGAGCCGAATCGTCGACCGACAAACTTTTATTTGTAATGGCCCTAAATGGCTGTTGTGGGGATTAGTCGCTGGGAGCTTTGTCGCCGGCCGAGTGGCGTGGCGAAAGCGACAAATCCGACGTCGCCGCAGGATAACAGGGTTACTCGTGACTCTGGGTGTTATTACCTTAACACCCGGTTTTTTGCGATGCTCCTTTACAGATCTGTCACTTTTGATAGCGAAGACACTCTTTGTTACGGTTTACACGACGGATTATAAGCTCGAGTGCTGTTGAGTGTTTGAGTCGAAAATATATTTTGTAATTGTGCTGTTCAGGGTACGCCGATTATATTATAAAAAGCACTCTCATTTAGCAGCTTTGGTAGGTATGCTTAGTGCCACATATTATAAGATTCTATAAAATGTGTTTGGCACATGTTAGGTACTTATACTTATTATAAGTAAGACACGGTGAAGTGACTGAGGGTAAAATACAGAAGTTAGTTGACGACGCAATATGTTCAACATAAAAATCTTTAAGATTTTTTTGCGATCATTTTTATTTTTAACAATTTTAACGCTCGATTATGAGCCGTTTAAGCTGTCTAAAATTTGATATCGTAAGTACAATGTAATTTCTAGTGTCAGTCGTCAACGTAAATTTTACGCATCACCAAAATATCTCATTTAAACTACCTACGACTCTATTGTGTAAGGCCGGAGCTCATTAGAAACATATTTCAGTGCATCTTGCACTCATGTCGTTACCTTACTAACAAACTCGACGATGACACGCTCTCTCTGTCACACCTCACTGAAAACGTTCTAATTAAAATATTTGCTGCATGAAGCAATTATGAAAAAATAAACCCGGTGGCGTACCGGTAGCTACACCCTCCATAAGTCTTTTTTATCGCCTCGCCCCGTCATGTTTAACCCGTTCATTGACAAAAGGTATTTAAATGAAGCTGTCGTGAAATGATATTTACTGCGCATAACGACATTCCCGCCAACCATTAAACACTCTTCGCCTGAATCCTGATTCAATTTTAGAATTGAATTGAGCAGTCGTCGTTTACAGTTGTCTTGTGAAGCTTTAAATGCTTATGCTCGCTGTAATTAGACGCTATTTAGTTTGGAATCAGGTAAACGTTAACGGTTAAATAATGCTAATGGCAAATGTCTTAGACTAAAATTCCATTACATTCTAACTACCTATACAAATGAAAATTATAGCCTGAAAAGACAGAAAATACTATAATATCCTCTACATAATATGAATAAATAACTATGTTATTACAGTTGTAACATTAAAAGTGTAACATTAATTCTTATGCATATGTATCGCTTGTATCAGTAATGAAAATTAATAGTTCTTTAATGTTCCGAAAAATACATTGTCGTCATCATTCATTTCGTTCACAAACAAATGTAAAAGATTAATTACATTCATTACAAGTCACTTGCATATGTGTTACGTACTTACATGGTTATAATTTGCGATGATAATAATAATTTATTAAAACATGTTAGGAACACCTACATAATTATAAAGTTATAGTTCAGTTCAGTTGCATTGTTTCCATGACGTTGACCTTCCCATAGGAACAATGCTTAACAGGTGCTGAATTTATGAAGAAATCTCAACCTTAATAATAAATACAAAAAATACAAGTTATAGCATATTGTAGAGTTGTTTACTATTACGTTTACTATTACTTACTATTTCTTTATACATACAATCTTCCATAAAAACTTGAACAATTTAAAGTGACTAATATTTTATTGCCAAAATATTCTCTTAGGTAGTGCCTAAGATAAAATCTGACCCGAGATAAATTTGGGTCTCTATCTATAGATATAGATATATCGTATCTGAATGCAACGTCTGCCGCACGACAAATTTAACAAAGTAACCGTCCCGTGACAGCAGTCGCGAGTCGGGACATAAAAAAACTTAGCTAATGAAGTGCAAATCTGTCTCGATACGTGTCCTGAAGATTTATCACTTCGTTGTCTAATTATTTAATGGTTTAATTCGAGGTTAGCTCTCCCGTAATGTGCCACATGCGCCGAATGTGGCATGTCTTGAGCTGTGGTTACGCAAAATAATGTAGATAGATTAAATTTTTTTGGATTTAAAATTTGTAATTAATTAATAAAATTAAATTAATTAAATTTGATTTATTATTAAATTGTAATTAATTAAAATTTGTAATAGCTATCGTGTATATCTGTTAGACATAGTTTGTATATCTGTTAGTCATAGTTTGTTTGGTACCTAACTATTACAAGGACTGAAATTGCGCTACAATAATCTTAAAAACTCTACATACAACAAATTGTTAGGTACTTAGATACAAATTAATGTAAGTACCTAATAATTCCCTTATCCTTATAATAATAAATAAAAAAATTACCATAATTAATTGTTAAATAGCTTTTCGTCCGTTTTTCTTGATCTAAATAAAGGTTACCAAAATTTCCATTATGGGACGACTACGTTTTGAGTTCTAATAAAAAATATTGTACTAGTCTAGATTAATAATAAGCAAAAGATCCTGTTATGTGAATATTATGACTAAGCATACTTACTATTTTTTACCATTTTCATACCATTTTCAGCTATGAATATCAATTACATAAGGTGCTTTTGGTTAACCCTAACAAATAGGTAAAAAATGCGTAAAGACAATTTTCAAACACTGAGTACCTAGGTAGGTATGTGTAAAAACCATCCTGTATCCTGTACGATACATAGTAATAAAAGTCCGCCCTACGCAACTGTGGTTGTATAAACACGGCCGTGTTAAAACGGTCCAAACGGTTCGACCACACTCGTGCATTTCCCGCCACAACCACAAATGGCCTTTTAATACACCCGTTTGCAATATTTACACTGAACCGTTACAAAAATGTGCCTATAATAAGTTGCAGTGAAAAGTTGGCTGTAGGTATGTACCTGTAGTATTAAAAGGTGGTAAGGGCCTAGAGTTCACCCGGGGAAGTACCACCGCCCGCCATGGTACTTAGTACCATTCCTACCGAGTAATAATTGTTTTAAGAACAATTGTGTTCCGGATAGGAAGGTGTGGAGCTGGTTACACTTTTTAGAGGCAACCAATTCAGTCTTCAGGGGTAGCAACGCATCTGTGACCGAATTAGAATGAGACTCATACTAACAATAACTAACTGGACTACTACTAACATTAGGTAATGTCCTATTAGGTAATAGGACTCATTATCACTAACAGTCACTGTCCTCACACTTATTAACAAACTAACCAAGCAACTAATAGGTATTCTAACACCATCTACTAACTGGACTAACTATCCTTGTTCCTTTGAGTCTAGTTCTAGGTCGGTCACAGTTGTTATGGGCGGCAGCGGAATGGTGGTGCTGCATGCTCGTTTGCTATCTTAATTCCATAAAAAAATGAGGCGAAGTAATTTATTAAATTCTATAAGAACGATATGGCAGGTACGAAGGAATTGGCACGTATTTTGATGGTCCCTAAGCAGAAAACAAAAGACCCATACATTTTTTTTGACCCGACATAGGAGCAAACAAACTAAAGTTACTAAAGGATCGTAATGGTCAGGCCCATACACTAAACTCATCACTGATGCGTTACCAGTCAACTAATTTACTAAAGAATTTAGTATCTATTTACTGGGCTTTTCAATTAGGTATGTTCTTTGAAACCTAAATAAATAAACGATGTAACTTACCTACCTGTTAGATTGTAAAGGATATATCTAATATTGTTAACATATAATAGGGACAAGGATAAGGCACACATAGAAATACTATTCTTTGTGTAGAGTAAATAGAAGTCGTTTGGTTGAGTGACCTCTTCAAAATATCAATAACGTCATGGTACTTTCGCAAAGAGCAACTTGTATAAATTACTCAGTAATAGAGCTACCTAATTGCGTATTGCGTCAACCGACCCTGTACTTTACACACAATGTACGCCCGCGCCGGTCAATTTCACATCACGACAGACGAGTGTTGCCAGCGCTAAATTAATTACGTCCCTGAACAATAAGAACCACATTTTCACTCAATGCTCTTTATTAGTTTCCTGCTACCGATTATTCATTTCCCTTATTATTCTCATTATTTTGCACTTAGTGTTGATTCATTGCTTACAATAAATTTCAGGAAATACAAATTGCATCTTCGAATTTAGTTCAAGTGTTTCGGCAAATTAATTCGCAACTGTCGGAATGTTGTAATTTGTGATCAAATATTCCTAACTGCTTGTATGAAAGACAATGTCACTGTGAATGATTGCACTCGAAGATTTTTTGTATGCGCCTTTGAGAACACCGCCTTCTACAATAGAGACCAGTCTACAGCAAAGAAATTAATATCGCATCGATGGACCCCGATCAAACGTATCAGTTGGATTTGGAAGTCATTAATGTCGTCAAAATGGCTGCGTTCGGCTTCTGGAAGTGAATAAGCTGCATGAGACGTTGATACAGAAAAATGGGTCTTCTAGAATGGTCACAGCGGTTAGAGTGGCTAGCAGTAGTTGCTGGATTTCGTCAGTGAAGTAATCAAACGTCGACAGGGTATTGTAGCTTCTATGTGAGGGGACGGTAGGTCTATAATGGATGGGAGTGGACGTGTATAAAGGTGAAGGCTTTTTGCAACTCACTGCATTAACCCGGCTTGTTAGAGCCGTAATGAACGCTAGGTGCAAGTCACGAGGGCAGAGGCGCCGGCCGTCGGCCCGTCGTCGCTCCTGTCAATACGGCCGACAACGGAGAAGGTTATTCTAAAAGATCCGCCACCACTAATTAAGCCTACTGAAGAATAAAAAGTTGTCGGCAGGCCAGTGTTCTATGTATTTACATCTTGAATAAAATAGCAAATATAATGAGCTTGGTATTCTAAGATATTATTCATCGTTACTAATACCTAATGTTTTTGATTTTTAATTTGCATTAAATTAATTTAATACAGTGAAATTTTGATTTACATTTTAGTTAGCAAAGTAAGTTCCTATATTTTAGTGAATACTAAGTTATGAGGTAACATTATAGCGATATTTTAGTTAATATTTCAAAACCAAAATTCCGTGGCTACAATACTAGAATTCACAGAAAAAAATCCACTTTTAATTCGTCATACTTTTTACTTACAGTTGTTTCAAAAAATCAGTGTGAGTGTCAGGTCGGAAACAATTAATGAATTTAGCGGGCACACAATGGCGGGTCGAACCCGGACCCCCGGATCGCGCCACCCGCCGCGCGTCACCGATACTCCGATAGCCCATTCATTTACTAACTAGCTATCATATCAACGAGATACTACGAGTATAAGGAACATTCAAAATATGCATTATACGACAATGACTCTTACTTACAGAACCTTTAATAAATGTACAATAATATGGCATAATGCAAGTTAGGTGAGAATTAAATATGAATTATGATAGTCTGTTTCTTACATTATACCCACTAGTTAACATGACTTTTAACTTAAATGTAACTACTTTAATTAAAATTAACAGTTAAAATAAAAAGTTATAATTACATTTTGGTGCATTGGGTATTCGTAAGTGCTCTACATACCTTTCTACTCCGTTTGGTTGTATGAGACGGCCTAGATCCACCCCATTCCCTCACCAAGTGGTAATGGACGGTTGATGCTAACAACCATCCTCATGCTTGCCACAACTTTCAAACGACTTTTCGAGTTTTGGCTGGGGACTTTACAGCCAGTAAGTTATTTTATATATTTTCTCTTCGTTCTTTCTCAGCTACCAAACCATCAATGATACCATTAGTATGACTGGAACATAGTATCGATGAGCGTGGATGACTAATTATATCTATGTATATCAGAAGACTCTATAAAAAAAACTCTAAACTACTCTAACTGTAACTACGCACAAATTTATTTCATTTCACATTACATACTTAACAGTGCTTTGTAATACCAAAATGTGCACAGAAAGAAATAAGTCTCGTGCTAGGAAAAATACCGTAGCCCATAAAATTATCTTTGACAGTAATTTCTTTACCATTTTTATTAGATTTGTTACTGTCGTGTTATGCAAATGTATGGGTGTATAACGAACAGAAGCATTTATTCTATCACGCAATATGGCCATATATAATAGATGCGTCGTTAGAGGACATATAAATCCGCTATGCATTGACAATCCGTAAAACCAATGCATACGTCCATTACGGCCATTATAAGAACTATCGGAAATTGCAACTATTAAATGAAGCATCCGGCTTTTAACTGTAAATTTTCCGCTTGCAATTTGTCGTTGAGAAATAGTCGGATCGGATGTTATGCTCAGCTACAGACATTATCTCAAATTCGAGATTTTTTTTTGTGTCTAATGATGTTTCGTAAAAGGAGGTTTATTATTTTTTAATATAAAACCTATACGTCCGAATTTGGTACTAATCTATGGTGATAAAAAAGTAAGCAATAGGTAAGGTAGGTATATTTTGATGATTTTTTAGTTCCTTTTTTCAAGAGACAACTCCTGGTTTGTAGGTAGATTCTCTAACATGTACCTATGTACTTTTGCACGTATACTTATTACAATTTTATTATAAGCATAACATTCTAAATTAACTCATTATGCTGAAGCGTATTTGGGAATTATATGTATATTATTTTAATATTACAGAAAATAGTGCGTTTGTTCAAAGTATAAATAGTAGCGGCAAGGTAGGGCTCAGAAACTTGTGTATTATTATGTCCATTAAATAATTGAGTAATAAATTACTTTCTCAATTTTAATTGGTATAACAACAATAGACAATAAACCTAATTGCCTAGTTGTGAAAAATTTATATTGGTTTCACCACGCGACAATAACCTACACCATAGGTAAAACACAAAGTTTAAGTTAATAAGTTTATAAAAAATGTGATATGATAAGTATACTTGGGTTTTAGTGTACACTAGACACTATCAACTTTACCTATTGACTTATTTTTTGTCGATATGACTCTACATTCGCCGAATACGAGAGACTTTACACACCTTTGAAAGTTATGTAGTGAGATTTTCTATAAAATTTTCTTTACTGCATTTTTCTTTTACTAAATTATAACATTTGCTAACTTATTTCTTTAAATCAATTACGTATTACTTTTATTATTATTATTTTTTTAATTTAGATATTTATTGTATTTTTGTGTTTTAATTACAAATATGTATATAGCTCACTAAAAATATCCTTCTTTCTCTATCTAATAATAAGCAATAAATAGAACCACCGAAAATTTTTCAGTGCTAAATACTTCAAAAAGTAAGAATTTTGCGGTGAGTATAAACTATATACTTTCCAAGTGATGTGTCTATAACAAATATTTAGTAAATATTTTGACTTGCCGGCTTTTCCTGCTCACCATTAGGCGAGGGTAGCTGCGCCATTAGCCCCCTCGAGGGCAATATTTCACGTCCTCAAAGCTACGGTCTCCATGAATACTCTCCGCCGCACTCAAGGGCTTTAAATCGCGCCTGCCAATGATTGCCGCACTAATGTCCACATTGTTGATCTTGAGGGGTCTTCTCAACGCTGCTCATGAAAGTGTCACTTTGTGATCAATTTTTGACTTGGTGTAGGGGTGTCTTCTGGTCTTGTCAGGAAATCGTTCAATAGAATTTGTTTGACTTCAAATTTCGCTGTATTCCTGTATTTACTACCTACGTGGGGTAGGTGTACTCAATTGAAAGATATATTCAATTAATGAATTATATTAAAGTAGGTAAATTCTTATAGGTAATACAGACAGAAATTTTATCATTAAAACTTTGAAATTGAGTGGAATTTTTTAGAAATGAAAAATCGTCATACCGTTGAAGCTCTATTTTATCAGTAGTTTTCAAAACAATGTTGTGTAGTTAAGGAGCTCTAAGAGTAAATAATGACATATTCTACAATTTATATGCATAAAAATAGCAAATGGCAAAGAGGACTTTTCGTATACTCTACTTACCTATAACAAAAAAGTATCTGTTACTAGACTGGTACCTACATGTAAGCTAACAAGTAATAAAAATACTGCTGCTTTCCTGTAGAGTGCTACAATATTTTCTAAGCCGGTTTACAGCCTACATGATGGCACCACCTACCTACTCGTAGCTTGCAGCTGTCAAGCGGTACATTGTGGTTGCGGTCACTCCATTCAACGTATCCTCCACTTCTCATTCATAACTTTCGTGCAAGCCACAACGCTACACATACAGACATTTAGGACCGCTTTATATGCATGCATGCATTTTAGTACATTGTGGTTTTAGAAATCGGTGATTTCGCTTGTGGCCGTTTTCTAACCTATCCGTCTCTTATTGTCAGTGAGAGATCATACTACGGGTTACTGTACTACATGGGTGGCTGTGTCTAATGTCTATAAATAAAGTTAATAAAGTCAGATACAGATTTCATGAAGTTAATTCAGCTCTCCGAAAATTTTTTTTTCAAAGATAGCTGAACGCAAGAATCTAAAGACCTAATGCAATAAGAAAAGTAATTTATCTTTTTTTTATGGAATTAAGATAGCAAACGAGCATGCAGCACCACCTTGACCACCTTCCGCTGCCGCCCATGACAACTGTGACCGACCCAGAACTAGACTCAATGAGTCTCGTTCTAATTCGGTCACAGATGCGTTGCTACCCCTGAGGACTGAGATGGTCGCCTCTAAAAAAGTGTAACCGGCTCCACACCTTCCTATCCGGAATACAATTGTTCTTAAAACAATTATTACACGGTAGGAATGGTACTAAGTACCGTGGCTGGCGGTGGTACTTCCCCGGGTGAGCTCTAGGCCCTACCACCTGTTAAAATCTGTATCTGCAGTAATACATAGCTTAGGGGATAGACGGAAACCTATTGATAATTATTTATTCGATACAAATCGAAAAGTGCTCACTTAAAAGTGGTTTTGTCTTTAAGTAGATAAGAATTTCAAAACGTAATTAGTTTGGTAGTAGAGCGGTCGCGTGGCTGGTCCCGTCGCGTCGTCCCGCCGTCGGACCGCCCGCCGCGGCCGACGCTGCTATGCTAATTCAATTGTGTTATGAGAGCGGATAGCGGTGCGCGATAACATCGGCTCCGCCCGCATTATCATAATAATGCGCGAGTCACCGCGGACGCCTCGGCTTAGTGTCGACACACTTCATATCCGATACACAACCGACAACCTTGTAACGGCCATTGATACGTCGGGTTTAAAGTTTAGTTTAAACTAAAAGCGATTTTTCATAAAAACGATTTTAAATTGATTTTATCTAATGAATATAGTAAGGGAGCATACAACTGCATACCTAGCATACCTAGCATGACAACTGTAACCGACATGGGTGGATTAAGGATCAAGCCGAAACTAATGTGGTTACCTAGTTAACTATTAAACGGTTATTCGTTATGTACTTGGTTCGTCCGTCAGTACAAATGAGTTTTATACTTTGCGTTGATTCATACGTGAAGTTGATATGTGGAATTTGTGTCCAAAAGTTTAAACTTTAGTTTAAATCGAGTTAAGCGATATTGCGTCTAATCGATTCGCAGAAGTGTTGAAAAGTGGCGAAAGCGGTTCTCATGGCGCGTCGCCCGAGGCGCGTAACCGTACCCACAGTTCTTACAGACGATTATATTCATCTAGCGGGATGCAAATTGAATTATGGGACTTTTTGTACCTGCTCAATGGTTTAATACCTCCGCTTTGTTCTCGGGCCGCGGAGTAAGTACGTGACGATTGAACACTCAGCGGCTTGTAATCGCCGGCTATCTACACAACCAACGCGCCGCGATTGTTCTGCTCGACCGTTCCGTTCGTGACGGCAAATTACTGTATTTTATTATATTACTTATCTAATTGTAGCTATTGTTACAAAGGAGTGATCCAATTCAACGTCCGTTCGACGTAAGAATCGCTTATCGATATGGGAGTATCAACGCGAGGGGCTTTCTTTGCAAATAAAATTGATAATTAGTTGCGGAAAGCAATCATGGCGCTAGTGAGTAAGAAACATCGTTGAAATGATAGTCTCGGAGGGATCTAATTGGCATGAAATAAAAACCGTGGCCACAGTAATTGTTCGTTTTTGTTAGTTGACTGCACAAGGCCGGGCGACGCGTCTCTGTGGTTTAGGCCCGCGGGGCCTCAACGGCGGTAATTTTCTCAGCAATTAATATCCTACGCCGTTCAATTACTAAAACGTAAAAAATGCGAAACAGAAGCCGTAGAAAATTACAAAGCCACATCCATTGAAAACATTTCCCCGCTATCAGCACCGGGCCACCGCACCGCACTTCACCGGTGCTCGTAGCGTCGCCTAATTACACCGCTGACTGCGTTTTACCGACATGTGTCACTCGCTCGTGTTATTATTGTCCGCTTTATTGTTTTCATTCCAAGTAACATAACCTAGGTCATTAGCACAGCTCAATTTGTCCAGCTTAAGTAGTTCGCCGCAGTCAATTGACTTGGCAATATTAATAGATGGTGGCGAAAGTGGGCCACATCAATCTGAGAAACTCACTCGGTATGACCGTGTGCGTAAATTGGACAATCAGAAAACGGAGCAAAGAGACCGACGCTCGGGCCGCGGGCGATGTGTTCGAAACATTTTATTTGTTTGTTAGTATCGTATAAATGGAGCTAATTATTATAATTTCAGTGGAAATTACAGGAATTATGTTGCTACCAAAAATACGTGAGTTTAACGACGTTTTCTCGGAACTGTCGACGAGCGGTGCGGCCGCGAGCCGCGGGCGACGCAAGCCGCCGCCGCACGCCGCAGGCCGCGCGCCGCGCACGCAACCTGCATCATCCATTCCGCAACGCGACCTTGAACTTATCTCCAACTATTCCACGATGTGCGATGTTGTAATGTACGATTACTGCCTAATTTTCCTCTGACATTGTTAGGTATTTATTACACCTCGCAAAAATAACAGATTAAATTTAAATTCGCTTGATAAAACATAGTAGATATTAGATAGGTAGGTACGTACGTACGTGAATTAAAACGTTGATTTTACGAATAAATTATTTTCCTTACTACTGCTTGTAACTGGAATTGAATTGGAATGTTGTACTGAAATATAATTTTGTCGATACTAAATATTATCTTTTCAAAGGTCAGTGAATCCTATCCGCACTTGGCAAGCGACTCTACCACTTACAATGGGTGAAGAGATCAAGAGACCCATGGGCAGCAGTAAATACTGTTTGTGGTTGTAGGTATACCTATTATCTTGTTTCTCGAAGTTATGCGTAATGATCTGGGTCTGTGCATTAAAATATGATGGAAGGCTTTCTTTATTAAGTTTACATACTTACCTAAATGTAAGAATATTACCGACTGACTTGCTTTACTCAGACTCTTTTTCCAATCGGGCAGTTCGGAACCTAATTTCCCTAATCACCTAATTAAGAAATACTGTATACCTACATGTCTGGTAAAAAAATTGTAAAAATGCAAATTATAAATGTAATTTTTCGCGATATTACATTTAAGTACAGTGTGACAGAATAAAGAACAAAGGCTTTGAAGAAGCCTTGTTTCCATTGGGTCGTTTTTTATCGCGGTTAGAACTGGTTCCAAATTGTACTCCTATTATCCAGACCCGCCGGCCGAAGGTCGACCGTCACTCATGAAAATTTAGGAGTAAATTCCATCACGCAAAATATTACTACAATGTTTCGAAGGATATTCAAAGACAAAATAATGATACATGTATCTAAAATCGATTCTCAGTTTTGATTTATAAAAAAATCTTTAAAAAAATCTTATTTTTACCGGTTTTAATAAATTTTTTGAATTTCTACAAAATACTTTTTCTAGATTTCTTGAAACGTTTACGTACGAGGAATAAGTCATGTAGGTACATTCATATAATGGGAAAGATCTTAGGGCTAAGAGATTTTAATTAGTTGTTTATTTATTTGAACATGTCATAATATTTACGTCAATCATCGTCAAAATTAGACGGCCAGACATTGATAATTATCAAAGTCTAGCAGTCTAATTTTTAAATTGGTCGTCAAAGACGTCTGAGCTAGTTGCGTCTCAGAAAAAAAGAAGACATCAGGCGGTTGCACCATCCCAAGATTAAAAATGCAAGTACCTCCTTAGTTCAAAAATACCTACGATAGGTTTAGAGTAAGTCCCAGCTGCAGTTTTCTGGACAGGTAAAAAGATTGACATAACTAAAGCCTTCGTTGTCGACTACAGAACACATTGACATAAAAGCTTAAGGGTTCCTTGTCGTCTGCGGAACCCTAAAACCGTAACACAGCCAAAGGCAAAAACTAGTACCAAATATGGTACAGTAAAGCGTACGCAGTACCAGCGAATGTGAGTGAAGGCGTGAAACCGCGTAGTTACTGGTCATTAGGGCGCTTCACGCGGCCACATGCCTCCTCAAATTGGGCGAAACAAATTATTTATTTAAATGAAAATTATCGCCGGGCGTAGGGTTACCATCTGATAATTTGAGAAGTCCGGACAATTAAGCGAGTTTTAAAAAACGTCTTCACGTTTATAAAATCCGGATATTTTATGTACCTACATTTTTTTGTTTTAAATAAATTACAATTATTGATTTAGAAATCGATTGTTCATGAAATTTTGCAGAATAATTTTATTAAAAACTGAGAGCTTATGGAATGCCTACAACTTTAAATTACTTTAAATTAAGTGGTTTTCCGGACAACTTCAAAAGTCCATATAAATCCAGACAGTTGGCAACCCTAGCTGCGTCGTTCGGTTTCTGACGCGCATGTGCGTTCAATATCATCGACATGTGTGGTGTGCTGAACCTTTGGGTTTTTTTTGTAATTCAAATCGTCACGGCCTTGTCACGCCTTATTGACTCACCTATTTCGATTTATAACACTTGAAGTGATAGTGCTTATTTGTATTCTATAGTTGTTTACGCTTTAGATTTCTGTACTTACTCAATAGATATTTGCATATAATAACATTTCCATATCAACAATGTCGATTTTATAATAATAATAATATGCTATCAAATCTGGCTACGACCCCGTATAACCCGTTTACGAGTAAAGTCCTAGCTCTACCCACTTACGTTCTCTCTTCATATCTGACGGGGCCTATAGCATACACCACCACGCAGCTTTGGTACGGTTTTGATTTAGCCGAAGATTGATGTGCCCTCCAGAGCACGGAAAGAAAGGAAAACGGAAAGAAGTTTTGGCAATTGCGGTCATCTATTAACGGTCATTCCATTCAATCGACTCAAGCCGCAGAGGTATAAGGTCTTCTGTCATTAAAACAGCTATAAGATTTTAAACTTAAATAAATATCGTGAATAATAAATACAATAAATATCATAATAAATATAAATAATAAATATAATATATAATAAATAATAAATATCGTGAGTACCCGTTACAGTTAAAATGATTAAAACAGCTGTTTATTCAGTAGTTACTAAAGTGTGCAGGGTAACATTCATTTCGACCTTAAGACCTATATGTTAAGAGTCAGATTTATACATTACCTATAATAAAACCTTGCGATGTTGGAAACAATATATTTCATTGTTAAAAAAGTATACGGTGGGTGATTGTTCAGCCTCACCGACAAGACAAGAAAGGAATAATACTTACAGCACTAATTAATACAAAAACTATATCCACGTTTAATTGCCTGAGACGGATAAAAAAATTAAATACATTAATCTTATATGTTCAGTTTGTACTAATCAACGTTAAACCGTATTAAATACCTACTTTTATACACGGCACAAACGATTTGCGAATATAACGTCTGGCGGCAATAATTTTAATAATATAATAGGATTTTTTACATTTAAATTACACTTATTAGCTATTCATTATCTTTTAACTTCAATCAAATCTGATTATAATTCTTCTACGCAGCATTATTTTACAATTTAGAATGACTGCGGTGAAATTTTCTCGTTGAAAATTTTTAAAAATTATCTAATATTCACAGTACCTATACGTATCAAGCTGATAATAATAAATTCGTTATAACGTTTGTGATAATTTATAAGTCAAGAAACAGTCGTTTGTGAACTCTACCCACGAATTTTAACATCTCTGCTGAATTTTATCAGGTTCCTACAACGTATGCGTCATTCTTGAATAAAGATTTTTTTTTGCGTAATAACTTACCTATGTCTACTAAACGTTGTCAGATATTATGTTTATACATAATATCTGTATAAACATAATATCTGGCAACGATTAGTAGACAGGTAAGTTATTACGCAAAAAAATCTTACAAATATAAAGACATTTGCCCATGCTTTATAGCATGGGCAAATGTCTTTATATTTGTACCTATACTGAAAATCAAACATGCAGTTACATTTTATATTGTAGTAGGAGTAGGTATCGCCTTTGACACGATTATTCAACCATTCGTTGTGAGAAGTCAGTCATTCTCTTTAAATACCATGTGATACTCAAATCTCGTGTTATGTGAAAATGTGCATTAATTTTTGATATGTCTACGAAATTGTGTAATGTGTCGGACAGGCCGCAGCGCCCACTCTCTCAAGCCCTAAGGGCGGCCACATACATGCGGAATTCCGAAACGGAATCCCGAAAAGGAATTTCGATTTGGAACTGCGTAAATGCACCACACACATACGTGGTTTTTCCGTTCGGAATGACATAGACAACGGCGCATGTAGACCACAGAGTAAGTACATTTTTATTTTTACTGTCGACCATAGATTTGGTATATAACTATAGATTAATAGGTAACTGAGTCACTTGAACCACAAAATAAAGATATTACAGATTTAAGCTCATGTATGTACCTCGATTTAGGTTATGTATGTGTGCGTTAGCGTTAGGGCACAGTTAGGGTTAACGATTCCGGTATGGTCTTGGATTGGTTTTTGTTATTTAAATTATTGGTATGGATTAAACGGGGAAAAAATAGTGAATATTAACTCAATATTTGCAACTAAACTCAGTGCGTTTTTGCGGCAGTTTCGATAATATGTAATAATGTTAATATGATCATTTAAATTGATTATTGCACCGCAGGGATCTCGTTTTAATCTATTTATTTCAATATTTTTCTACTAAATAATGATTTTTTTATCTTTATTAGGTACTTACTTGAAATAAATTAACAATAGGGTACTTTCGGTAGAGAAAAATAAACTTGATTTTCGTAATAAAAAGCAACAAAAAATATATTTCGGCAAAATAAACACGATTTCTCGCCTTAAAATAAAATAAAATATTAATTATTTTTTATTTCCGGAAAAACGCCACAAACTTATCTGGCCCGGTGGCCAAAATTGGAACTAATGCAAATGTTATACTGTTGTCAGACAAAGACAAAGACAGTAGCGCCTCTCTTACCGGGTCAGATAAGTTTGTGGCGCTGTACTTATGAATGACTTTTTCAACATGGCGGCATTAGTTCCAATTTTTGCCATTTCAGAGATATGTTGGTGGCACTGTAAGGGAGTTTCTGTCACCCTCACGTCATCCACGCGCCAAAAGACCTTTGTACAACTGTCAATCTTTATTTTTCACTTCGCGACTGATTACGGACTGGGCGATGTCCATAGTACGTTCCACTAGGCGACCAAAGCACTCAAAACGTTAAATTTTGTATAGAAAAAGTCAAATGGCACTTTGAGCGTTTTTGGCGCTCACTGAAACGCGCTCTAAGTGTAATCACAAAATAAGGATAGTACAGAAGTTAAGCTCATGTATGTACCTCGATTTAGGTTACGTATGTATGCGTTAGCTTTACGGTTAACGACTCCGCAATAATATATAAAAATTATTAACACTCAGTTAACAATAATCCTTTCATTTAATATATTTATTACAATTTGAAGGTTGTTCGGCAGTAGGTAGGCTGGTGATGAATAAAACTTCAGTAATCTTCTTATAGTGAATATTGTAATTACCACGGGACAGACCAGCAGCGTACACATCGGAGGAGCGGTGGAGAGAGAGCGAGAGAGGAAACGGAAGTACAAGAAACATTTGACATAACAGATATTACAGACTATTATTATAAATAAGACAGTACAGATTATCGTATTATTATTCATAGAGAATAATCAATTTTATTGTTAGGTTCCTAACAAGGTATACACTTTAAACGTACAAACAACTTCCTACATCCTACGTTGACTTGTAATAAGTAACGAATCATTGAATTACAAGCACGTAAGGACTTATTGTACCTCTCTATAGCAACAGGATGTCAAAAAAATATAATGTGCAATTTAACGTCGAATAAAAAAAACTCTAAGATAATAATTATAATAACTCCGTTTCTTATCCATTTTTTAGGAAAAGTATGTTTGTGTATTGTAAATGTCATATTGCTGGAAATAACAACCGGGGTCCGAGTGGTCCGATATGATCCGATTTTTGGTGTATTTGAACCGTATCTCTATGTGTGCGTTGTTTTTGGACACTTTGTATGAAGCTTAACATCTGTGTTATCTAATTTGTGGTTGTCATTATATTATTATAAGAATCCCATCATAGTCTTTTCATTTCTTTTATGATTTTAAAAATTCTGACACTTTGAGGAAACTGAAATAATATAATAAATAAGAGCATTATTTAATATTACTGCACATTACTTAATATATATAAATTTTGTTAAATGTAATTTTTAGGGAGATTTATAAATATTTGAGGCAATTTTAAGGAGTTTTGACATTGGTTTAGGCATAAATATTTTATAGAGTTGGTAACACTGGTCCTTGACTGTCATTCCGTACGGAAATTTCCGAATGTGTGTGGCGACTCGTACTAAATGTATGGAGCAGTTGCGTCCGGAATTCCGAACGGAATGTCTATGATTCGGAATTCCGAATCAGAGACAATTCCGTCAGGAAAAACTACCGTTTGTGTGTGGCAGCGCCATACATTTGTATAGATTTCACTGCGTCAGGAATCCCGAATCGAAATTCCGTTTCGGGATTCCGTTTCGGGATTCCGCATGTATGTGGCCGCCCTAAGGCACGCTTCGTTTTATCGCTATCAAACGATATTCCACTATAGAATACTTTGGTATAACGTCATAGCATCGAGGCACCTCATAACAGTTTTATGCTATGAATAGTGATTCTAAGGATATTTCACACATATATTTTATTAACTTACCGCCATCGATGTAGAATATACTAGATGCACAATCAGTAGGTACCTACTCGAAAAGTTTCCACTAGAAGTGCGCCAAAATCGAAATTTAGGTAGACTTTTTATATAGTCGCATTCGAACGCTCCGAGCGCGAACACGCCTAAAACTTTATTACTTTAAGGGCTTTTACAACTTTAAGGCGTCAGGATGTACCGCACACAAACTTTAATATTTTCGTAAATAGAAAAGTTATTTCTTGTATGTAATATAATATAATGTATTATAATTTCGTATCGAATCCTTAAATCAATAAGTAGGTATTTCATATTTTTTATCCAAATATTTTAAAACAATAAGCATTTGTGTATCATAGTATTATCATAGTATAAAATTATTGTTATTGACCACTTTAATAGGTGTATCAATAAATGATAAAAGGGACAGAGGCAATGAGGTATAAACTTTCTTATAATTTGCACTAGTTAATACCCTCTTTTTAAGCGTAGGTACACTTTACTTAACACAAGTAAAATCATCATCATTTATCGTATTCATTAGGTACACCTAATGTATCATTTTTACTTGCAATGTTTTAGTACATTAGCCATGTTTTTAATGATTAGCTGCATAAAATAAAGGTAGTCGGTATAAATGACCATAATTTACAATGGTTTCCGCTAATTGATATTGAATTGAACTTCCCTGATATGTGGCAATCCTTATTGTGAGGTATTAGTTCCGTTTCTTCCCTTGGACGTTACAAGCCATTTATAGGAAGTGTAAATGACTGCACTTACTATCCGTTGCTAATTGATGTTAAAGACATTAGATAGTAATAATACACATAGAATTAATGGTTATTATATGTTTAATAGTGAAATTGCGATAAACGCAACGGGAGCGTTTCACACTTAGCTTCTAGTCGCGTGTGTGGAGGTCGCTTAATGTAGAAATAATGTCTGGCCGTCATTATCCTCAACTTAATTCACCCCTATGGCGTTTTTTTACATCACAAACCTCCATCGAGGCGAATTAAATACACGATAAAATTGACACATTTATATATCTCGATGCTTTATTTATACATCCATTCTATTATTATCATAGTCAAATTATTTCATTGTTGCATCTGGTGATGACTGTTGCCGCACATTTTTTCGTTCTTATTCAACTTCCGGTAGGTATATGTAAACATACGTAAATTAAAACTGAATCAGATCAGATCTCTACGTACAGAAGTCAAGGATCGCAGGCATATTTTTAATGAAAATAAGATTTGTAGATTATTTAGTAAACTCAGCATGCAACACTATCCATCCGTTGTGGGCTAGCTCAATGGCTAGTCCAGTTAACAGTAATTGTTAACTATGGACAACACCCGTGTGCCAGTTGTACCTACCATTGTCCCCAATCGGTTTAATGCTTATTGGTCAACAAGAAGGTGTATGTGCAATGGATCATCATGTCATACCTAACACTTACATACATAACCTTAGTAAGTAATCATGGATTACTTACTAAGGTTATTAAAAACTCTAAATGTTTAATGCCGCTTCACATCTTTCGTCAAATTGACGGACGAAGAACAACACGCATCGAAGTGACGACACTATATGGCTCAAAGCGGTTTCCGAAGCTCGAACTTGTGAATTTTTGTCACTTGTCACTTTTTGTTTTGTCTTATATAACGATGAAACTTAATTAAAGCAATTGCCTACTATTGACACAGATTGAAAGCTGCCTTCACTAAGTTCGAATGTTGTAGGTAATACCTAAGTTTAAAGTTAGACGAGTAAAATAAATTGTCATCTGTTGTTAAACAAAATGGTATCTACAGTAAACAAACTCAGAAACACATTTTATGTAACTACATATTGTATAATGTAAGTTAATAAATAATATAATTTATGTATAAGAAGTTGTACATAATAATATCGGTTTACTTGAATTATACCTTCTTGGTTTGTCAACTTCACATGCTCTATCTATTGAAACAGGAAGTACGATCAATAACCTCCCCTCCCAGTGTTGGATGGCAGGCGACAGAAACATAACCCTTGCTAATGTGCTCTGAAGCAATTACCCTCCAAGAATTATTTGGTAATTTAACGTCACCAAATAACCCAATTACTTGAGCTCTGTCACTTAAATTTGTATAGAATGATTTTATTTGGGTAGGTATAACAAGACAACAGTGACCCAGTTTGAAATTAAATTAATTGTCTACCTTAATCAGAATTCTTTGGCATTAGTAATGTTTTATCTTACTTACTACCTACTTCATTATTTACTTTTTTTCTTAACGACAACAGTGTTGTTTTCATGTGAATAATACGAGTATGCTAACATTTATTTAATAACTTTTTGCAAATAAACAATAAGTCCAATTCATTAATAGTACAAGTCTGAGTTTAATGATTATAATTTCAAACAGATAATTTGATATTTACCTACTCATAATCATTAAAGTACATAAACAAAAGATCACAATGTCATACAATTCCATTGATTTCATCATAATGGCTTAATTAAAGGGCATGTTATTTCTTCGTAATACTACGGATCATATTAATTAAGTAGCAAATAATTCATAAACCCTTTGTTATACAAAGTTACAACGTAGTATTAAATGCAGTAGACGTATTATTGATAAAATTATTAGTTCAGATAACTTGTAATTAATAAATGCGATTTATTAAAATTGACGTCATGCAAAGTAATTCGAATGGGTAGGTATATAACCCAACGGCATTAAATATACTCGTAGTAATATCAGTTAAAATATTTTTCCTTTTCATTGTGAGTCACTAACTCCGGCACGGTCTACTTGTGTGTGACTAATTTATAATTATAATTAGCAAATCTTGAATATCATAATCCGTAGTACAGCTAATAATACCTAGCGGTATTAAGGAAAAATTTGCAAAAACTCACTCTATCAGAGTTCCGCAGTCGGATATAAATAGTTAAGCCGTGTGCTTTAAAATTTGTATCTGTTTTTATTTTTATTTTAACATGCTTTTTTGTTCGTATGCAACCAATATTGACCGCCTGCTAGACACGATTCTCTCTTCACTCGATTAAGACTGAAAAAGGTTAAAGTCGTAGTCTACTGGTACCTATCTGCAAGTAGTGCAGATTCGACAGGGCTCAAATATTTGAAAATACGAAAAACTTGTGGAAGATTTTTTGGCATATTTTTAGAAGTGAATAAAAAATTAAATGATAAGATAATAATTCAAGCAATAATGAACTTTGGTGAATAGGAGTTCGTAACAAGTTACGGATCTCGTCTTCACGTAGGAACTTAATTTAAATACCTGCTACCGTGCCATTTCATTAATACTTCGCATAATTTTTAAAAAAGAGTCTCTAATATACCTAATACCTAAGTAAATTTTACCTAAGATAGAACTATAAATAACTTTTAGTCAGTAGCAGATCCGTTATATTGTGGAACGTAAACGCGTGTATCTAATGTTCATAGGTCTCTTAACAAAATTTGAATACATTTGAGTGTCAAATGCAGACAATATGTCATAAATTGTAGTACGGCGACGTTAGTTAGCATTAGAATGGCCGGCGGGAGTTGGGGAGCGTACAGTTTCAACCGGCGAGTTTCACCCGGAATTAACTCGATAATGCTCTAATTGTGCAATTAGCCATCGGCAATTTGCTCTCGGGTTATCGGCTGAGCTCACGTGAATTATGCGACTGGTTCAATCGCCTCCAGTATCGTATCGCAAGGCAACTGATAATGTAACTACATTGGAAGTTTGTAACGCAAAGTTATATTGATACGTACCTATATTACTCTTTTACTTCTTTATTTACTTCCGTCTTTAACTAAATTATCAATTCTCTCAATATTCCTGTCTTTTGTCATCATCATCACAGTCATCTTGAAAGCTAATCTCATTATCAATTAGTTCACCTTTTATAACTCTATGCTCCTTTGATATCTAGCGCCAAACTTTATGATGAGATACATGAAATTGTACTTATTGCTGATTCTTGCAAATTCTCATTTCTAATAAGTCTATAGAGAGTGTAACACGTGATTCAATAAATTTACGTGATACCTTCTGTTGCCACCGCCTTCAAATTTACTAATTTGAATTATTGTAATTTTCAGTTTATCTTTAAGAAATAAATTTCACAATATGCACACTCTACTTTACTGATTCAGTAAGTTGACGTTAACTCACGTAATAAATAAGCAAAAGTACATCCGACGTGTACCTATTAGGTTCATTATTTTCAATAACGTGTTGTTGGAAAAATATTAGGTCATAAGTATAGTTATGAGTTTTATGAAATACAATTTCCTCTGTAACGACTTCACGATCATCTTAATAACACGCCGGGGCTAAGCGTTTCGCTTGAATATTCATTTCGGTTCATCATAATTTTGGTAGATAATTTTAAATTATCCAATCTGCGCCAGTCTCGCCGACATTGTGAGAAGTGCCGTGCGCGTTTCATATCACGATTTATTGCTTCTCACATTAATTTCATTATACGACCGTTTAAATTTAATGTTATTTATCAAATACGCTATCGTCAATCTCGGTTAAGTTATGGTTATCTTGTTTTTGTACATGAGTATGTAAAGCTCGTTCGCTTTTAATATCATAAGTGACTAGTTACGATTTAGAGTCATTCAGTAATTGAACCTGACTGGAAATTATTAAGTTTACAGGTAAAATTGCTTCCATGCTTAGTTTCTCCTAATATTAAAAAAGTGTACTTAGTGCGGTGATACTTAAATTAGTTGTGAATTAAAACAGTCTTTATGCCATTTGAAATAGTTACGAATATTGCTCCATCCCCAATAACAATGGACACTTTTATGACATTATTAAATATTCTTAAAACTCTCCTATAATACTGTGCAGTACGCTTAAGTATTTAAAACCTTCCTACCGACGTTTTTTATTTTTAAATAGTAAGAGATAGGTAAATGTGTATTATTTTACTTTCCTGCTTGTTTACTGCTACTTAATTTACTTACCTTTCAGTTCTCTTTATGTGCTTGATTTTTGAACTTTAAAACCGAATATTATAATTATTACTTGATCATATTCTTACCTGCGTGTAACCAAATGTAGCGACTTGCGATTGTACCCACTATAAACACGCAACCTTCACATAAGAGCGTCCAAATTACGATCAGTACTACCTGATCGGATACCACAATTTGTGCTCGCATTAGGTAATTTCATTTTATCCGACTCGTATTTTTTACGACAAAGATCTTCGTCATTTTTGACAAGGAAAGGCCATCAACATTGTAATGCTGTGCGGCGCCTGAGTGTCGGGTCGGTCATCTACGCTTTGATCCAATCTGGCGCGAGTCGAGCTAAGTCAGTTGACGACCAATTACCGATATCACTCGGTTTCGACCGCTCGGTCGGTCGGTCGACCGGGCCAAAATGGGGCATAATGCCTAGGGTAATTATGACTTCGGTCGATGCGTCGCCTGAACATCTTGCATTGATTTTTCTCTCAAATTTTATGGGGGTATTATGTTTTTAAAGTTGTTTTGGATCATTTTAAGCTGACGAAAGATGAAATTTAATATCACTGAAGTGTTGCACGTAATTTGGTACGATAAATACTTATAGAGGGAAAAGAACATAAAAAAAACCGGCCAAATGCGAGTCGGACTCGCGTACGAAGGGTTCCGTACCATAATGTATAAAAACGCCAAAAAAATCTGGTCTGTTTTATAAAAGCCTCACTTAAATATTTAATTGTTTTATTGTAGCCACATATTACGCCCAACGCCATCTCTTGGACCGAATGGTAACTAAACTTACGTCGAATGTATGGGCATCCACTTAAATATTTATTTTATTCTGTTTTTTAGTATTTGTTGTTGTAGCGGCAACATAAATACATCATCTGTGAAAATTTCAACTGTGTAACTATTACGGTTCATGAGATACAGCCTGGTGAAACACGGACGGACGGACGGACGGACGAACGGACAGCGAAGTCTCAGTAATAGGGTCCCGTTTTACCCTTTGGGTACGGAACCCTAAAAAGGTAGCATAAAAAGTAGATAGAACTTTTAGTATTTAAAGTCGATCATAAACGCATTGCTACAACATAGGAAAAAGCTCTTTTCTCATTCAGGTCACGTGTTTTTATTGAAGCAAAACATAAATAATTATGTATAAAAGCTGTATTTTCCTACAAAACATGAATAGGTAAAGCATTTTATTTATTATAGCTATAGGTACTATAAATGCTTCTTTTGATAATAAATTGGTCACTAAGCTCACTATTATCCACCCATACTCACTTCAACAATTTAAATATGGAGTCATCTATGTCTTAACTGTCAAAAGCAAGGTGCCGTTTGTTTATCCGTGTCTGCAGCAATAAACATAACTTAGAAAAACAGGTAAAATGATATTAATTATTATTGATTTCATATTTTTCGCGAGACAAACAGGACAGGTAAAAATCCTTGCGGTTAAGTTGGATGCAGGGCCCAGAAAGCTAAGAAACGTGGGACTTAATTACTGGTGGTTTGGACTTAAGGATTGAAATCCAATATTCATCACTTTTTCAACATTAGTCGTCTACGATCTACGACTTATCTATAGGTATCTCCATATTCTTCTTATAGGTACCTATACTTAAATAGAGTCAGTCTCTACATTCAGTTTTTTGTGAAAATTCGAGTCAAATTTTAGTTTTTATAGCTTTATAACGTGAATTTACAATTTTTGAAAATGTCTATGTCTGAATATAACCCAAGAAGGGCTTAGCCGATTTTTATGGATTTGTAGGGACCTAGGGACAAATGCACGTTACACGTGTCAAGCGGAAATGCTTGGTCAGCATGGGCGACCGCATTCGCTTGAGGCGCGGGAGTGCGGTGCCACTAGTCTGCTCCCAACCCCAGAGACGATATTATCATGTCTTTTCCGAATAAACGTGTATGTGATTAGTAGATATGCTGACTTTTATTAAGTTTTTGTGTAGGTACTTACATAATTAGCTTCTGTAGTTTCTATAAGCTATAAATATACACGCATTAATTAATATCTGCATTGATAATAAATCTACAGAACTTTCACTAGCAGATAAAGAAGAATATAGAGCAACATATAGGCTACTTCTTATCTTATCCCAGAAAGTCCCATGCGAAAGTAGTCACTGGCACTGGCAACTGGTTTGTTATAAAATAGGTATGTAATATGTAGCTAAAATAATTAATAACGTCATTGATCATTCTTCCATTATCTACTTTAACATTCGAAATGAGTAAACTATTTAGCTGTGAAATTACAGTTATTTAGACAATATAACTTCCCACACGCCCACATTGATACATTTACATTGGCATCAATTGTGTATTAACATATAATAGTTATAATATAAGCCCGTACACGGAACCCCTCTGTTACAAAGATTTCGTGGTTTTCATCGTTATCATTTTATGGAAATTATAATTATCATGGAAATAACTGAGAGCGGCCATATTTAACACGCTTTTATTAACTTCACCTGTATGTATGTTTGTATGTAACATTTCTGTTAATATCTTCCGTGCCCCTCAGGCGTTTTGCTTCAAATTCATAACGCACCTATAAACAGTTGATCCCTAATTTTCTAGACCCTTTCCACGCAAATCTATCGCGGATTTTCCTAAAAATAGGCGTTTTTCCTAACTTCTTTAATTTCCACCTTCCCTAGCCTATAACTTCCAAGTTTATCATCCGATTTCTTCCAAACCGACTTCGTTGTGCTTGTACAACTGCCCTGCGTCGATCCCACCGCTTTTCAAGCCAATCCGACGAAAAAAGTGAAAACCGAGTCATAGTGGTAGATCTCGTACAAGTTAATTTTATTTGTAACCGACTTCTTTGGGCGCGATTTTGACCCACTTTAAACGGCCAGATTTCGTTCAAACTTTGTAGATTTATCGAGTTCCGATGACATTACACTATTTTGATAAAATTATTCCAATTTTCAATATGCAAAATAAGAATTTAATTTTTTTTACTCTCACACTAATGCCATCTACCCATTTGCTACTGCCATCTACCCATATTTACGGGCAACTAGCTATAACTCCGTATTCAGATTGACTGCGTACATTACGTTTTACTAGATGGCGTTGTTCTTCTGTTTATTTGAATTCTAATTTATTACGGGAGTAATAGTCGATAGATCGATAGAGACCAAATAATAGTTTAAAATTATAAAAACAAGCTATTATAAATAAACAAAACTAAAAAGGAGAAAATAAATTATAGTTAAAAAAAACTAAAAAACACGCTTTTTATAGTTAACTGAACTAAAAAAATTGAAAATAAATTTAAATAAATTTAAATTAAGAATAGTGTTAAAAATTTCAATAAATATGAATTAATAATAGTGTAAATAAAGAAAATATTTTATTTAAAAAAAAGCGTGGGGTGCATGGTGTCATTTTGATAATATCTTAAAAAGCACCCCACGCTTTTTTTTAATAAAATATTTTCTTTATTTACACTATTATTAATTCATATTTATTGAAATTTTTAACACTATTCTTAATTTAAATTTATTTAAATTTATTTTCAATTTTTTTAGTTCAGTTAACTATAAAAAGCGTGTTTTTTAGTTTTTTTTAATTTACATTTATGACTTCATAGATCCTGCCGATAATGTTACAAGCGGAACAGTCGGGGCATTTAAGATTTTTTGTTATTGTTTATGATTTCTGACGCAATAATATCAGAATAGATGGAAGAGATACGGTAGATGCGACGTAGAGATACGACGGCATATATGTATGTAGATTCGAACACATACTCATAGCCCCATGCTAGGATATGAGTTGTGGATGCCACGGATTACAAACAAAGACACACATTTAATGTAACTGGGATTCAAATTCCTGTCTAGAAGGCCTTTAAAATTAAGCGAAACAAAAACAAGTATACCCAATGCTAATTTCTAGAATACTTTTGTACAACTGTAAACTGTAAACTAAAACACTAAAACATCGCCATTCGTTCGCTAGCTCACAGTCGACTCACAAAGTGTACGGGTCGAAGTAACGTTAGTGGCATTAAACCGGTGAGAGCTTTATCACAGCTTTCCGGCGCACATAACGACAGCTGCGCCAATCACAATGTATGGGCGTGGCTGCACCCCTCGCCCCGACCCCCTGTCTTCTGATCCCCTGATTATATTATTGTGTACAATGAAACTTTTTTACGCAACCTTTGTCTCCACTGGGGTGAAATATTCAGCCGGATATACCTTTCCCGGTCACCTTTATTTTTGTCGGTCAAATGAACATTCGGAAGCAACGGGGTACATAAAAATAATCTCGAGGCAACAATGCCTATATACATAGGTAGCTGGTTTGTTTTTGAACTATCATTTGGAGAATATGTTGAAATAGTCACAGCCGAAAAAGAGCAATTCAATTGTTTTGAATTTCGATGAGAATTGATGTTTTAACATGCAATATTAATCAACGGAGCCCGGCGTATCCCTTGGCGGCCAGTAGCTATAGAAGCTGTCACCGTAACCGTCCTCATTGTAAATACAATAACCATAAGCTTCTTGTTATTTATTTATATTGTTTTTAGCGCCTCCGGCAGTTTTCGAGTCCGGGCACCGCGGATTAGTTCCCATATAAATTAGCCGATAAATCAGATCCGACGCTCGGGCCGATTCTCACGGCTAACCGAGCTTAGTTAATTAAACCGGAATTATATTTTAATCCCCGTGGTCATTCAAAGTAATTAATTATTCATTGTCCATCTTTCCAGGAACACCCGAGCTTACGCGGCACGCCCCTGGCGATGCTGGCGGCGCAATGTAACAAGCTGTCGAGCAAGTCACCTCCGCCACTGGCCGACGCCGCCGTGGGCAAGGGCTTCCATCCGTGGAAGAAGAGCCCCGGCGCCCACTCCCCGCCCGGTGTAGGCGCAGCGCCGCGCTCGCAGCCCCCGGCCTGCGCCCCCTACGCGCGGGCACCCACGTCCTGTGCCGCCGCCCCGTCCTACGGAAACGACCTCTACTTCCCCTCTTCGGGAGACCAACTCCTCGGCAAAAGTGAGTCCAGCGCAAGTCTCGGCTCCATGTATTCGAGGCATCCATACGAATCCTGGCCATTCAACGTTGGAGGTGGAGGTGGGAGCGGTGCACTAAAAGCCGCAGAGATGGGAGGCGTCGGCGCCGTCGGCAGCACGTGGTGGGACGTGCACAGCGGATGGCTCGATGTCGGGGGTCAGATGGCTAACTATGCCGGACAGGACTACTCTCAACTAACCCACTCCCTGTCAGGAGGTGCACACTTACTGCCACCCGCTCCCCACCTACTTCAAGACGCTTACAAATCTGTTTTACCGTCGCAAGGATCGTTCGGTCTGCACGGTCCCGGCTCCCCAGCTCCTCCGGCGCAGGCGCCATCGCCTAGATCACAAAGACGCTACGCCGGCCGCGCCACCTGTGACTGTCCGAACTGTCAGGAAGCGGAGAGACTCGGTCCCGCCGGAGCTCACTTACGTAAAAAGAATATACACAGCTGTCACATTCCCGGATGCGGCAAAGTGTACGGCAAAACATCGCATCTGAAAGCTCATCTACGCTGGCACACTGGCGAGAGGCCGTTCGTGTGCAACTGGTTGTTCTGTGGTAAAAGATTTACTCGCTCCGATGAGTTGCAGCGACACCTGAGGACACACACAGGCGAGAAGAGGTTCGCGTGTCCGGTATGCAACAAGCGATTCATGCGCTCGGATCACTTAGCTAAGCACGTGAAGACGCACAACGGGGGGAAGAAGGGAAGCTCGGAGTCGTGTTCAGATTCGGAGGAGAACAGCCAGGGCGAGGGGGGAGCAGGGGGCCGGTCGCCGGAGCACCCGCTGGACGTGAAGCCCAACAACCTGGTGTGACGGGGGCGCGCGGCGCTCGCCGTGCCGCACCACGCCTCGCTCCTGTGATACCGCTCGCCGCGCCCTCTGTGTATAGAACATATCAAACAGTGTACAGAAAGTGATTGTGTGAAACAATGCAGTGACGAATGTTGCGCAACCGCGTCGTGTTTGTAACTAAATATTATGAGACATTTATGAAAGTGTACAGTATAGATCTATTGAAATTGTCTATTATTATTATATCTAGTTAGAAATTGTATGTTTTAGAATAAGTAGTATCACTCCCTTAGTCCAAAACACAGTTGTAATTTATTTCGTTGTTTGTATAAATACCTCAACAGGTCCATAAATATATGTATTTATTAGACCATTGTATTTCTAAATCCTTCACAAACCAGGGTTCTATAATAAAAATAGCCAAAAATTTAATATCTTCTCCTACTTTGTATTTTAAATATTGTTATGCATTGTAAACTTTGAATTGTTAACAACAGGCTTACTAAATATTAATAAAATAAAAGAAATCATAAGCATAATATGTAGGTATCATTATGTATAATTATTTTTACTGAAACTAAAATTGTTACTTTTTTGAGAAGTAATTTACCTATTTCTACTTACCTATTCGTATTCACTCATAAAGAAAATATGTCACATATGTATTTATAAATTTGTATGTTTATCTGATAAAAAGCTGGCAATATTCTGTGACATTTCTTAATGAACAAGCCAAAGGAATTGACTTTCTGAACGTTTGGTTCCTAGTTTATAATTTATTTAAGTAAAAACAAACGCTATTTGGAACATATTGCCTTGGTTTGTAAAACAGTGACGAAACACAGTGACTTAATTCTGAATATTTCTGAATAGTTGTGCTATTTTGTTAGCTTGGAAGTGTTAATTGTACCTAACTGTATGTTATAATATGTACAAAATCGTGCGAATTAAAATGCCTGAAATTGATTTTATAAAAATTGATGAATATATTTTTCCGAGTGGAACTTGACTTTTTATCCCTCTTTAAATCCAAATAAAAACCAAATAATCCTACTCAAATTTAACACAAATTATAAACTCACACATTATCTCTGGACTTAAGGAATCTAGTAAACAGTAGGAGATCACCCATAGGTGAGCAAAGAGAGCAAAAATCGTGGAAATAATTGTATTACTGCTCCGAGACACAAATAAATCTTACAATTATGTATATCACATAATTTAAATTTTAGGCAATATAATGCTGATATAAATATTTTGTGGCGGTAGGAACACAATACGTTGCATTGAAAAATTGATAGCAATATTGTAGAGCAATACAATGAGTTTTAACGAAAATAAAAGTGAAGTAAAAAAACTAAATTTGAAAAAGTACCTTTGACAGTATCTTGGACTATTTTAGGTAAACAGAATCCAATATGAAAGTAGTGTTAGAAAACTCAACTAAGGAATAAAAATAATCATTACAACGATGAAAAAGAGAGTAGGTAGTTAAAGTATGCAAAAATAATAATTATGTACTATTAGATAATAAAGTAATCTTTGCATTAATGTATTAGGTACATCAGTGTTTTAGATGCATAAATATGTAGGTATATTCACAGTAGGTAGGTATAGCATAACTTATTAACTACTTTCTATCTACAAAAAGACAATTAGGTACAAATATCCATTAGGATTCTCATTATTACATGTATCATACGACATAATACGAATAAGTACATGCAACTACCCAAGACCCGAGGACAAATAGGTCTGTCACAAGAATCTATGATTGCCAAAATGGTCGCTTCCAAGAGTTTCTACTTACAAGAAATAAATAACTTCACTAGAGTTTTTGACAGTTGCAGATAGCTTAGTAAGGAGTAGAAACTAGAAATAGAACGTTAGGGAAAGGCCGTTAGACTTTTAGGGTAGGTTACAAGAAAGCCTTGGATAAACTTGTAGTTAGGAATATGGTCAGTAGAAAAAACTTATTTTTAGGATATACATCATACCGATTCATAGCTATACCTACCTAATTACCTACTACCTAATATCTTGTTGCTTCATTAAAATTGTATATTGTGCTACTTAAAGGAAAAAAAAATCCGGAAAATATTACAGCCCGAAGACTTTCTGCATATTCTGGATTACAGTAAGTAGGTATACCTTCTATGTAGAAGTAGGTAAGTAAATCATGATTAACAAAACCTCTAATTCATCTACGCTGGGCTGAGGTATTGCTACCCGTAATTTAAAAAGCCAATAACGCATAGATGTATGATAGTTGTCAACACTAAGTGCGTCACCAACGCGTTGCGGCCACGAAAGAAGCGTTAGAACCGCTTCTTCGAGGCCCACATGCCCACATGTCATAGTAATGTGGGAATGCCCAAAACCGAACAGTAGACAAACACCAGGTATCCAGGTAGTGTTGGTGAAACCTGGATTTACCCCGTGACTTGCGGTGGCAGAAGTCAACCGCAGGTATTAAACTAAACAGTTCCTCAGAACATTCCCTATTATACACATGGTAAAATCAAAGAGAGTATGGATGACGATTGGGTGTGGTTGAGAGTGCTTGAGTTTGGATAACGATTCAAGGCTTCAGCAATTCTTCGTTTCAGCTGTCAATTTGCCACTACATACTACATACTCCTAGTTTCACCTGTTTCATTTGGATGTACGAGTGGATAAATATTTATTGCTCATATAGGTGATTTCTTAATTACTAAACTACTTGCGATCTACTTTACAATAACTGTAATTCGAAATATGAATATTATGGATAATGGCTGCAATAGTAACTGAGAATAAATAAAGAGCAGAAAAAACTAGATACTTATAACGTAAACGACAGAAATAAGAACGTAAGTTATTTATACAAGAAAAACGTCATGGAAAACATAAAGAAAGCCCATAAGCTATTAACATCGATGTCCCTGGAGATACCTACATACCTATTCATGTCATAAATAAAGAAAATATTTATGTAATCTTAGGTAATTGCTGCTTGCACAGGTATTTAAATACATAATAACTGGTATTCTTAGACATACATATCTGACTGTACCTACTTCTTATAGAGGATCTACCCGACGGTACAATTATAATATCCAAAGCCTTGAAAATGTCTCTGGAATTCCATACCATAATTAGTTTTTGCCATGCATGAAGATATGTACCTAATACGTATTATTCCAGGCCATAAGAAAATATTTAAGTATAAGCTATAACTTAACATTTCTATAAACCTCTACTCAGCTTTACATTATGGATCCATTACCTTTCGAGTAAAAACTATAATCGGTGATATTAATGACGTGTAAATTGAAAAAGCAAATACAGAAATTGCCATTACGTTTGATAGTTCGTTATCAACGCTATTCTCGAGTCTAATATTTCACGACTTTTAATCAAGGATTGTTTGCGTAGATGCGACATCTGCAATACCTATAAACGGTAATACGAAATGAAACTTTACGACTGTTGCGGAGGACTTACTTTTGAGTGTAACTTTCGTGTTGATTACGACATTTTTGGGCGGCAGTAATTTGCGGTAGCGGGCGACGTTCGTCGTAAAAAGCGAATTGAAACCACGAATAATGAGGAGGGGAGTAGTGAGTGTCGCCTCTGCGGGTGGCCAGCACTCGTGCCGTAAAAACCGAGCTCATCTGCAGCAGCCGCAGACTCCATTACGTCTCGTGGGCTAGCTTAATCTCGTGTTTATTAATGACGCGCGACGGTGGTCTCTGATGAACTGCTCACTGGCGCCGCCTTCGTGTCCGTATATTGATATCTCCATTCGCCTCAATCATGATGTATCGAAGTCAAACGCTGGCTATTTATTTAAACTATCATTATGGGCAGCCCACTACGAAGATTACCGGGTATATTAGATAATAGTTTATGTGTGTTTCTGTTTTATACCAACTAGCATCTTAATATTTGCTCAGAATTTTATACATTATATATGTAACTATGCACTACCTCCCTGGGTAAAGTAAAAATTTTAAGTCAAAAAGGAATAAACTTTTGGAATTAATGAAGGTGTTTTAAACAAGAGAAATCTGTTTTGAATAAAATTGTTTGTTGATTGTAACACGATTTGGAAATTGAAAACTATAACAACTCTAACTGATCGATGATTTACATAAAAATATTTTAACTGGGGTTCTTCTTTTATAGAGTCATTGTCTCTCTCTTAGTCTGTGCATTTATTGCCGCCAATCTTAGAACCAAATGTCACACTAAAGTATTGGAAGTCTACTAATCTTGTCGTAGCATTTAATTCCAATGTTTTATTCCAATTAATTCACAAACAAATAAGGTACGATGATTAAAAGTATGAACATTTTTCAACACTGTAATGGAAACATGCAGGTTTCCTTTAGCCAAGAGGGGGCGGGTACTAGTCCTTAATAAACCTTGTATCAATATTGAAAAATAATTGAATTGCATTAATACAGTTGACCTCTGTAATCTCATAAAATGAGTCGTTATCCGGGCAAAGCCGGCATAATGAAATTAAATCCCGGTCCCCATAACTAAACAGAGATTTATCACCCTTAACCGAATTACTCGTAAACTGATTGAGCAAGGGAGCTCTCGTTAGCTTCCCAAACGCCTGCTTCGTATTCTACGCAGATCGCCCTCGCTTGTCTAGCTACAGTTAGGTACTGGCAGTAACTATAGGATACATGGAAATATTAAAAAAATGGATTTTAGTTAATTTTGAAGTTTTAAATATAACATTTTGTGATAAGATTGGTCTATTGAAGCGATATTGTAATTGTAATGTTTCTGATGAGAATGTTCATTTCAATTAGATTTTGAGTACAAGTAAAACTTACTTAATGTTATTGGCGTCTTTAGTAGTTCGTTACTTCAAATTGTTCAAGATACTTGTATTAAATTTTTTAACTAGTACCTAACTCTCGATTTTCGAACGGTGTTAGATCGTAATTCATTTTGTCAAGCTGAAATTATACATATGTTAGTTAATTTCAAGTCATTTCACGACCCGAATGGCGCAATGGTTAACACGCCGGATCGCTGTTCCGAGGGTCCTGGGTTCGATTCCCAGCGAGGCGGCAATTTGAATGATGAGTTTAAATTTCCGTTCTCGGTCTGGGTGTGTGTCCTTGTCTTGTGTGTTGTCCAAGGCACCCACGACACAGGGAATCCTAGTGTGGGGCTTTAAGTGTGTAGCGTTATTTATTTATTATTATTTAATTTAGTTAGATAATTCTAACCCCACGTGTTGCCGTGAAGAAAAATATCGTGAAAAAACCTGTTCACCTGACATTTTTCCATCACGTTCTTAAAGATGTGTAAAGTGCACAAATCTGCACTTTGCTAGCATGAGTTTAACTTGATCTCTTGAGCTATTAGAGTAGGTCAAAACCCAGAATTGATAAATCAAAAGCAAATCCTTTCTGCTCTTCATCAACACGACAATCAAGTTTTATTTCAAATTTTATAATAATGTATCTGATAATATGAGATAGAGGTATGTTGTACGAGTATATTTCACACATTCATAATACGTACTTAGATACTTAGGACTCCTTTTGCGTAAACGTTATCCTACAATAGTTAAATGGTCGTTCCACCTATTAAAATCATACCATAAAAAATAACAAAAACATATTGATCTCGTTAAGTAAGATAAATAAGAGTCCGTAAATCAGCTTCCTTGGAGAGATCGCACATGCCGACACCCGCCACACGTGTCAGCCAATTCTCGGAATCGGTGACCAAAATCATGTCGGTCCGATTCCGGATATTGTTGCTAATAAGATCGGTATATACTATAAATCTGGTTATGACAAGTCTAGACCTAATTTTATATGAATAATAGCAATAGACTCAGGTACGTCTTGAACAATAAAAATCAAGGTAGATGGATAATAACTCATCACTGATTTGTTCGTCTGTGTCTCTGTTCTATGTCTGTCACTGCTGGGTTCGGGTCTCCTAGCATGATGTGAGGGATACAAGCCAGTCAATCACACTAGCAAACAGCAAACTAAACTAGCCAAAAGCATCGCAGTTTTTTCGCGTCGTTAAGAACATTATGGAGAAGTAACTTTCAGGTGTGCAGGTTTCCTCGCGATGTTCTTCTTTTACCAACGTACATATTTGTAAATGATCTACCGCTGATGACGTAACTTTAATCTTCATTTCTAACCTGCACTTGACTAATTATCACTAACAGTCCCTGTCCTCACACTTATTAACAAACTAACCAACTAATATTCTAACTGGACTAACCATCCTAGTCCCTTTGAGTCTAGTTCTACGTCGGTCACAGTTATTATGGGCGGCGGCGGAAGGGTGGTGCTGCATGCTCGTTTGCTACCATTAATTCCATAAAAAAACACTAGCAAACAGCAAACTAAACTAGCCAAAAGCATCGCAGTTTCTTCGCGTCGTTAAGAACATTATGGAGAAGTAACTTTCAAGTGTGCAGGTTTCCTCGCGATGTTCTTCTTTTACCAAGGTATTTGTAAGTGATCTACCATTGATGACGTAACGTTAATCTTCATTTCTAACCTGCACTGGAGCAGGTCTATCTGTTCTATGTAGTATCAGATCACGATTCACGATCAAATCAAGCAGCAGATATGCCACATGATACTAAATGATCGCAATCTTGCCGACAGAAAGAAAAAAGAGGTCTGCATTATCGACCAATCTGTAACGCTGCAACAGAAACACGTAAAAACATTTCACAGTCAATCTTTGGAAGGTAGCCGGGGCCGACAACCACCAACCCAGAACCCCCGATAAACCAAAACCCACCCACCAAACATGATTACCATTGATATTAAATAAGGTTATATATAGCCTTTGTGATATACAACTGACGGGAGCTTCTGTACAAGGTGCTTCGAAATCAAGAGTGGTTAGTTTGGATTCATGATGGATAGAGCCCCTAAAGTCTCAAAGTCTTTCAAATTTCTGCAGTTTTCTGAAGGCATCAATCCCAATTATTAAACTACTAGTTTAAAATATATCAATTTTCAAGAGCTTTCAAAGCAAATTTGTCATCTCCCCTTTCTTATTATTTCATGGACCGGACAGACAGACAGATTGGGCTCCAAAAGTGAGTCATTATTACCAAAAATTTCGGAGTCACAGTTTATATTCAGTTTATATTTCTAGTGTTTCCTTTTTCGGTTACGTGCTTTTGGGAATCTAGTTAGTGCATAAGTTGTTACCTACATTGTAACATTGTTCGAGAGCGGCGGAAACACAGGCAGTTTACAACTTTTTAACAACGCTTGGTCGCAGTAAATCACCAGTTTAGACCCTTCAGAAGTAATATCAACTTCTTCGAACTCACATTAATCTGCCATCCCTCAATATGCGAAATGAGCGTTATGCTTTGTGCTTCGCAGACTTTTAAAGGATTCAAACTGCAGTAAAAATGGCTTTAAACTTGTGTATGGATATTCGCTTTTTTAAGTATACTCATACGTCTCACTAACAGACAGTTAATTTTACATTGAAAAACATGAGTCGACATCATATTATTTAATTTATGTAAATAAGAATCTAAGCACTTGTTTATAGAAAACGTTATAGTTACGACGGAAATACTTATAGGTAGGTCCCTATAATTACTCAGTGATATTCGTACTTGGTTGAAAAGCTTGGTTATAAGTAGGATCGTTTATTCGATGTTTATAAGAGGGAAGTGCCTAATAGGTAAAAAGTTACAAGTCCCACATAAAAACATTTAATGGTGTTCAACATTTTATTGGGAGCCTAAAATATAAGTGTTTTATTTGTAGACAAAATACTTTGCATTATTAATTATATATTTTTTGTGGAAAAACGAATCGAGCATTGGAACTGTCAGCTAATTCATAAAACAGTAGGTAGTTCGTATTACCATCATCCCAACTCCGAAGGTATTTCTTTTGAGCAAAAAAGTTATGGAGTTGCTCTTTGTGTAATATTTTACTAAGATACCAAAGCTTATAATATGCATTGTGCAATACTAACAGTATAAATTATTGATAGTTAAGCCAAAAAACATGGACGTATAAACAGATTAAAGGAAGGAAAGACACACGTCAAATGTCAATCATAAAATGAAAAATAGTACTTATCAAAATATCGTGGTATTTCATAATAATTTGTGTTTTTCTGGATTATCAGATCTATTCATCTAAAAGAACTACAGAACCTTCCTCTTAACCGACCCTTTAAGATTGGGGACGCACTTTTCGGTATATTAAATAAATAAAAGAAAAATATTGTTCCTATATATGGCAGTAAAAGAATTTGCAAGTATCCCCAAAAGCGTTTTTTAAACATCCTTGATGACTTTACGCGTGAATAAAGCAAATAACTTACAAATCATAAATTAATCTTCTTGCCAAATATTTACCATACAACAACTCCACAGCTCCCATGTTCCCTCAGGGCAAACACCCGTTAAAACGCATTCTATAAACCGTGACAGAGACTGTCACGTTAAAATGTTGTAATTTGGTGGCGCAGTTCATCAAACACGGCATATCCGCCATCCGGCGCGACACTTGACACTTCTGAGTGGAGTTATATCTCACTGGCGCTAATCACGGAAATGAATACAACCCTTCACTGGTTTACGAGGTACATTCCAGTTTAAGCGAGGTGTTTAACGAAGTAACATGAAGACTGATTACAAAAAATTTGATTGCTTACAGGACGCCTGGCAGATGTGCGTATTCGATTTGTTGGAAATATTTACATGCTTGCAGGTTTGGTTTATTTAAGGAAATTATTGTATGGTTTAATGAAAAGATATTGAATTGAATAGGTAGGTCAGAACTGGGACAATTACTGACTTAAACACGTTACCAACCTACTGCCGGTTCTGAATCTCTCTTCGTGATTGAGCCTTGAAAATACTCAATAGTGTGTAAATAAATAGGTAGATACCTAATGCTAGAAGTATTAGTAAAGGCATTAGCAGGCATTAGGAGTACCTACCTATCCGATTAGAATGCGGAATAGTGTAGGAGGAGTACCTACGAGCCTACTCTTTGAAAAATTATTTCAGGGTATCCAACGTGTAGGTATATTGGTATCTAATAATAGGATATGGATATCTTAATGTGTCTTTGTAGGCATGGAAGACCCCACGAATAAAATTAAAAAACATCATGTAAATAATATTCATTCGAGTTAAATATTTTTGACTAGACTCTACGTACCCTTAAATTTAAACAAAGCCCCTCCTGCCTCTTTAGCATCTAGTAGCTACTAGTAGGTACCTACATCCTGCTAATAAACGAGGAAAGGTATTGCCCCTTCAATCAGTTCCTTCAATAAGCTATTAGTATTTGCACCTCCCACTGTAATCTCGTTTTACTGTACAATCTAAAGCCGGAAAAGCCATCATACTGGTCAAAATTGTTTGTAGACCCTGAATGACTCGAGAATAACTTAGATGAAGAATGATTGTATGTGCGCAGTTTATTAAAAGTAATAGTCTATGTTAGTACAGTTAAACAAATCTTAATTTATTCACGAAACAAAAAACTGATTCATTCGTTTTTAATATATGTAGGTATAACACTTTCAATAAAATCCCCTGACAGAGTGACAGGCAACGAGGAAAACAAACAATTTATCTATTTCCTCGTGCATCAGCCGAATCGCAAACAAACTTTATAAAGAACGAAGGAACGCTGACGCCAATAAAGACAGGGGGCGTATTCTCACACGTTCTGTCGTGCGAATTTAAAATTTGTAAATACGCTGCCGCTAATCCGACTCGTCTTTTTGTGACGTGATAAAATAATGACACAAAATTGCCCCCTGTTTTACCTCTCTCCTATCTACCTACTTGAACTTTATTATTTAAGAGATTAAGAGTTGTTGTTAGCAAAGGAACATTTTGTTTTATTGTTAGTAAGGTATGCAATTTGTCCGTCTTCAATCCTTGTCTTTACTGACTCAATATCTGCTTAAAACAACAACACTAACTGAAAGATATCCCCTGGTGTTGCTTGTGTCCATAGGCGACGATGACCACTTACCATCAGGTGGCTCGTCCGCTTTTTCGTCAGCCCTTCAGGCTATAAAAAAGTAGTGTATTTACTTCATGACACTGCTGAAAATTCAGGATAGAAAAATCTTAAAAAAGACAAGTAGGGTTCGTACACAATGGTGAATTTATGCCAGTATTTACTGAGCTATGAGACATGCCTATGTAAAAATCATAATATAGGTAATATACGCATAAACAATTAATTCTGTACTAGACCCCTCTGAATTTTGATACACTCACATGTATGTTTGCGCACCGGTCTTTGAAATCTTTACCAAAACCCGAATTAGATGTAATAATATCGGCAGGGGTAATCCGTAATTTGCTCAAAAAGACGATGCAAATTAGCGCATCTATTCACAGCGAAACTCGGCGACTCATTCGCCATTTAGGGGAGCATTTCAATCAACCCTCGTCGGGGACTTTAAACATTAAAGCAATCTCCTATTGCGTCACTTTATTAGTTTCCGCTTCATTTTGCGCTTTTTGATGTTGGAAAGCAATCGCGCTGCTTTGTACAAATACACACTGATGTCCTTTTACTTTATTTATTCTGCATTCATTACTCAATCGAAGCAGTAATGTTGTATGAGGGTTGATTTTGGATTAAATTTTATTTTACAGGATCAAGAATTACCTACTACCGGCGCATCGACTACCTATAACTACATGTTTATGTAACCTAATGGTTGTGGTTTCACAATAATTTATCTAAAACAAATAATTATTAGCTTCATTTTATTAGCGACTACTAAAAACAACTCACTAGGACTTCCACATTTTACAGGAGTTAAATAATACATGAATGTTTGCAATGACCTCACGTTTTGGTTCACAGAAACAAATGGCAAGGAATTTAAAATTAAAATACGCATAACTTACAAAAATTTACGCCCTTTCGAGCAAGATTAGAACCTATTATATATCTTGAAGCTTTACCAAACTTTATTAGACTTTATTATTGTACTTAGCCATCATGGAATCGATAAAAACAGAAACATTATTTTGTATTCGACATCTTTTACTCGTATCTCGTCCTGAAATGTGCTTGTGTTACAAGAAAGTTTAGAACGAATTGGAAAGCGTCTGAATTTCATGACTGCTCTATATTTGGGTGGCGTGAGCGTGGAATAGGAATGAGGTTGCGCATACGACATGAATGGCAAACTAGATGCAAATGTTCGCTTTGTCGGCTTTGTCGGCAACCGTCGTCGGCAATCAAACGTAGGTAACGGATGTGCTCAGTGTTGTCGCTTGCGTCTTGTTATTTATTGAACCGACAGAAGGTATGTTGCAGTGCCGGTGCTTTGGGGAGATAAATAGCTAACATAGCTTTAATGGTGCCTACATTGTTGTCCGGGATATCGCAAGTTATAAAAGATCATGATAAATAATTGGTGCTTCGCCCGCACTTGTGACTTAGAGTTTCGAATTTTTTCATTACTTTACCATGCAGATTGAAAAAGATTATTTTGGGTTAAAAAATAACAAAACAATTTGTTTACTTTTTAATTCGAATGTTTCTTGCTATGTTTTTGCATGGTGTACAATTAAAGCTATTATTGTTATAAATGTTCTCTCTCACATAAATAATCTTTGGGAACTTTTCAGCATAAAACTTACACTTAATTAATACTTAAATTCTTATGTTCTGTAGGTAAGGTAAGCCAGGAAGAGTTTGCTGCTGGGAGATAAGGTCGCCATTTATGTATAAAGTATGTAGAAATCATTGTTAGAATAAATTTATTTCTGGTTTATAAATAAAGAGTTTATCTATCTATATCTTTCTAAGTTGTAATATCATGTAAAGTTAGTACTTTTGGGTTCTACGTCAAAGTAGTTTGTAGATAATAATATGGTTTTTTCTTCTAAGAATGTATCAAATGAATGAGGTTAATAAGGTTAAGGTCTGATGTGGGTCTAATAAATATCTGTGAACTGGCGACACTTTTTTGGTCAAATTCTTGGTCGTTAATGGTTGTCGTGTGACTGCACAAAAACTGAAAATTCCGTCACAAGCCATAAATCTCGTCATAAAGTTATGCAGTGTGACAGACCTATAATGACTTTGAGGCCTTTAATTAATAATGTGCATTCCTGTCATTGAAGCCAAGCCCCACTATGTAGGTAATAGGTAATATTAACATTATATTAGCATTTAGCACCTTTTAGGTACCTACTTACTACGAAAATGGCAAAATATGTACCTATGGTCCTAGTTTGCGATAGCAATTATTTTCTTCAGTTCATAGAATTGAAACAGAACTGAATAACCAAGTGAAAAAAAATCTGTAGTAGCATTTAAAATAATAAATGTGTAGAGCGAGCTCCTTTGTGTAGGACGAGCTTTGACATATTTAAATTTTATTTTTAACAAAAACTATCAAGTGTAATTCGTGTAGGTCTACTTTACCACATACTATTAGGTTAGGTAGGATTGTAATATATAGAAAACTGTAGAAATTGTCAAATTTAAATAAATTTAGGTAGAAATTATTCCGATTTTTTTTTGATTCTACTGCTCATTTAGGAAGGTTTCTTTAACATAAAACAAGAAAAAATGACGAAATAAATTCTATGCTAAATACCTAAGTATAATGGCAAATTACCTAATACAGTCGGATACTCTGACTATCCGAACTACCTACTACATTTATAAACATAATTAAATCAGTAATTCAGTCAATAAATATGTAGGTAAAAAATCTAAATATGTACACATATGTACGTAATTCAGAAAAATATGAAGATAATATGGGAAATTGTTAGCTCTACAAGTTTAAAGCCGTAGGTTGGTCGGTCGTCGCAAATACATACCTACGTACCTACCTACTTACCTAGTTCACAAAAACGGTGTTGAATTTCATGAACTTCAAATATGCGGTGGGCGTGCTGACTGACGTCTGCGCACGCGCGACCGGATGCGGAAGTATGTAATTATGGTACAATTTCGCAAAAATGTCTCAATTGACCGTCGACAGATGGCGCGCGCGCGGAATTGTTCAAACATTCTCTGAATAGTTCAGCTGTTTGTGTAGCCGTCCGCCCATTTCCATTTCATACTCCGTTCATGTTTCAATTTAATTACGTGTCATATTTGATATTATGTGTATAAAACATACAAAAGATTGACATTAACACAATAACGGGTAGGTACCTATACCACCATGAGTTAATATTCGTCGTAATTGATCACCAATATCACATTAATACCTATGCATGTGTTTATAAGATAGAAGAAGGTTGTTTGTACCTACCTACGTAGGTACTGTCCATTCGTTCGTAGACAGATTTATGGAGAAATCAATTAACTAAATATAAAAAACGTTAATTTATCTGCCTGGTCTGCATTCAACACTTTTGTTTTAGGAACGGGTTCGTTTCGTGCGAATAAAGTGGGAATAAAATAAATTATTGAATGTCTTTTTAATATAGAAGGTATTGTTTTATCGATATAATAGAGGTCTATTGTGTGAGCGGCGCCGCCCCGGCGTAATTCAGTTTGGGGACAAAGAGAAATAATAAATAGTCGTATTTTGTTTGCGTTTTCTGCGCTCGGTCGCTTCTTCGTTGTTTTATTCATTGTTGGTGAAATAATTTAATTGAATTAGATCGCTTCAGCTGAACCCAACACGCCAGTTACTTAAAGGTTTGGACACGTCAATTAAATGCTTTTTCTTGTTAGCTCGACTGCGGTAATTTAATTATTCGTCCTGTATTTGTGTAAGCAGGTGAGAATTAATTAAAAGTGATTTAAAATGATTTTGTGAAATGTTAAATATAAAGCGGATAGGTTGGTAGATTTTTGATTTATGTATTTTACTAATTTTTTTGATTTTTTTTATTCCCAAGTTTTAAAACCTAATATCTATAAATATCTAGGTATAATCTTAAGCTCCAATATGCTCTACTGAACTATTTTTGTATAGGTACCTATTGTACCTACCTACCTTATAAAATTCAAGTGTAAAAAGTATACCTAAGTAGGTAGGCCTACTTAATTTTTGTGTTTTTTAATTTCACTTGACAGTTTATTTATAAGGACTTTAAATAACTTCCAAACAAATTATTACTCCAGTTGACGATATCAATACGCTAACATGTATTGTATTTCTACGTTTAGATGTTGCAGCTAAGCGCCATCTAGCTGCGAGTAGCTGCACTGTCATATATGTCATATATATAAATTAAGTTATTGATGCAATTTTTACTTTTTTTTATTATGTACTTACTTATCAAAATGTGTTTTAGCGTAGCATGTTACATACTGTATTAGTGTTCAGTATTCAAAGAAAGAAACTAAAAACTTCTAATTTAATAATATCCCTAATTTATTATCTGTACTTAGTATTTATTAAATTAAAAAAGTTACCTACCTAATAAGCGTAAACATTCAATTTCACAACAATTTTTAGATAGAAAGCCGATGTTAAGAAAGGCTTTCCATTCGTTGGTTTTGATGTTTTTTGTTGCATACTTTCTCGTTTCTTTATTCTTGTAATTGGCATTTATGACGTTAAACGTGGGTAAGTAACAAAAGACATCCACGGGTTGAAAGGCGTAGGAAGTAATTAGATAGCAGATGGCGTGCGGGTCGCGGGTGCGACCGCAAACGTCTCCGGTGACGAACTCTTTGAACCGTACATATGGTATTGGAACCTCAGGAATAGTTTTATGCATTCTGGATAAAAATATATAGGTACAGCAGAATAACCTTACAGATATAGTCGTACAGGGATCTTTTGGCACGTGGCTGACGTGAGAGTGACAGAGACAGCGCCTTACAGTTTTCCTTCCCTGTAACACACTATACAACACTTTGATTCTAGAAAAAACCGAGAAGCGATCTTATCTATGTGGTCAGAGCCTAGATTTCACCCAAGGTACCGTCCGCCCCGTTACCTAGTACCATTTTTTTATCGTGTAATAGAATGTTTTGACAAAACCTAACTGTTTCAGTTAGAAAAGTGTGGACCCAGCTACACTTTTTTATAGACGACTATATTATTATCAGCCTTGAAGTCCTCAACTCCAAGTAACTGTCTAGTTAGTAAATAATCTATACCTACTTACTTATTAGGGTTCCGTACCCAAAGGGTAAAACGGGACCCTATTACTGAGACTTCGCTGTCCGTCGATCCGTCCGTCCGTCCGTCCGTCTTTCACCAGGCTGTATCTCATGAACCGTAATAGTTAAACAGGTGAAATTTTCACAGATGATGTATTTCTGTTGCCGCTACAACATAAATACTAAAAAACAGAATAAAATAAATATTTAAGTGAGCGCCCATTAAGTATATAGTTTAGTTACCTTTCGGTCCAAGAGATGGCGTTGTGGGTAATATGTAACTACAATAAAACAATTAAATATTTAAGTGAGGCTTTCATACAACAGCCCAGATTTTTTTGGCGTTTTTATATATAATGGTATGGAACCCTTTTTTTTTAATAATATAAAGCAGAAGAGTTTGTTGTTTTCACGCTAATCTCAGTATTAAAAAAATCTTTTTGTGTAATAGGCCATTTGTTGAGGAACAAGTTTACCGAAGCGAAGGGAGGGTATCTCAAAAACTAAAAAAATGACGTAAGAAGTTTGACACGGAGGTAGGTAGTATAATAGTAAGTAGACGTCCGCTGAGAACGGATTTTGTCATATTCGATCCATAAGTGGGTCAAATAGGGTTCTAAGTTTGTATAAAAATATGTCAAATTTTCTCCTACGCGGGCAACGCCGCGGGCAACAGCTAGTTGTTAATATCTAAGTCTTGTACTAGCGCATAAGGTAAAACTGTAAAGTTAGCTTTAAGTTTCGAAATAAATAAATGGTTCATATTCGGTCCCACATACGTTGCTACCCTTGAGGTGAGTTACTGAGTTCGTCGCTTCCAAAAAAATTTTCAGGGTTCACACCTTCTGTCCGGAATAAAATTGTACCAACATATATAGAAATGTTGAGTAAACAAAATTTAAGCGCTTCAAAAATCTAGATACCCAGAAGGAACTACTAGAACCTCATCGGTTCTACTTCATACCTACTTGAGTCGCCGAGGATATGGAATTGCCATTAAAATTTACTTACCTAAGGCATTTTAAATTCTCGCAGTCAATCTACAATTAACCTTAATCGCAGCTAAAAATATAATATCAAACTGACTTTCATCCCCTATTGTAACTACCTAAAGTAGGTACCTTTTGGGTGAAATATGACAAAATCCGTTCTTAGCGGACTGCTAAGTCTGCTAACTTTAAACTACCTCCCTACCAAAGTTTATCTTTAGGTATACCTACGTCAAACCGTTTTCGATATTTCCTGTTGAGTGAGTGACCTTTCGCTCTTATACAATGTGTTTTTTTTTACACTTGATCAAACGAAGTGTGCGGATAGTAGACAAAAAATTACCGACAAAACATTTTTTTTTATTTTTTTATACACTTTCTCGAAAATAAGAGCAATTATATATAAACTAGCTAACGCGGCAGACGTCGTCCTGCAACATATTTTATTAAGTAGACGCCCTCCCTTCGCTTTGGGAGACTTTTTGCTCCGCTCCTTTTGCCCTTAGCGTATATAACAATAGCCTTTCTCAATAAATGGACTACTCAAAACTAAAAGATTATCCAAGTAGTTCCTGAGAATAGCGCGTTACAAACAAACTCTTCCGCTTTATATTATTTGTATGTATAGGTATAGATAGATGTAATTACCTAGATTTTATTTTTTTATTTTATTTTATTCGGGTTAACAAACAGTTAACAACAAAGATTACAATAAGGTAACAATTATAAACGCTGTACTATATCGCTAACCAACACCGTTAACCACGGATTACTAAAGATATAATAACAACAACAGGTTATAATGTAAGATCTGCATTATACCTACTCAAACGTAGTCATCAATCAATAGGAATTATTATAGCAGGCAGCTGAGAAGGCGTCAACAATCAGTGCTTACGATTAGCTCAGCTCTCATGAAGCTTTTAAAACATTTAAAACCTTTTAAGTATAAGTACTTTAGGCGTCCTAAGACGGAAATTGTAAAAAAAAATAAACAAAAGCATGAGTACTTTTACACAAATTGCATACTTAAGATTGCTTGCAGGTACCTATGTGTGAAAATCTTTTCGATGCATTTTGGTCTTCTTGTAAGATGTTTAAGGATAAATGTAGATATTAATTGCAGGTTGTGGGCTTTACCACAAGGACAAAGCTGCTTTATTAGTAGGTATGTTTCGCAATTTTATTTATTTATGTGATCAATAAATAAGCAGTTAGGTAGAAATCTATGTTATGAAAAAATGACCAGAAGATACATAGGTACCTTTAAGTAAAGTAACAAAACATGATGTTTCATGCAGAAACGGTACCTTCAGTTAATGGGTACTAAATAAATAGGTATTATTCACTGAGAAAAAATTACTGGGACTGAAATAAATAAGTAAAACTTATCACCTACAAATATATCGCAGTTTACAACTTCTTAGCTTACCTCGCGTATTTTGATTTTCTATAATGTCTCAAAATACAAACAACAATAGGCCAATATGTCAGCTAATGTGACAAAATTACCCTCATTATTGATGGGAACACGAGAATAATGCTTTGTCGACGTCGGCGGCTCAGTTAACAGCTGGGGACAAACTGCTCGCGACCGCGTTTCTGCCATTCTCCATGCCTTTTTGATTTTGATTTATGGATTTTTTATGCTCCATTCACCCGTCACGGATACTACAGACATTGTATTTCGGGAGACCCAAAAACTTTTCAATTTAACCTAATGTTACAACTATAATCAATAACATAAGACTCATTTTCATTTGACCTGCGATGTCGAAGTGTACCAAATGCAGTGACGTTCGAAAAGTTTCGATTTGCGCCTGCGCAGCGCAGAGTATCGCTACATCATCTCTTAATAGTAGGGGACGATGAGAGTTTTTATTCCATTTTCATAGTAATTTATTTTTGTATGGGCACAATAACGTCATTGTACGGTTCGATTTTAAAGCAAATATGTACAAGTTTGTAGGGAGTGCCGGGGATACGGTTCACACCCTCTTTAGCAAATACTATCGCTGTTATTAATTTGATAAAGATAGGTCTTTGCACTACTAAATATTTCACTATTTGATAAATAAATTCATAAAACATTTAAAGGGCTTGTAACTTAAATCATTTTCTATGAATGGTTTGTTTACGCTGTCGATATAAAATTCTGTAACAGCTATGTAGAGTGAAATTCTCTTAATCCCAATGTAATTAATTAAAACCTGGAAGAATTATTTTAACCAGTTCTGAAATAAAAATCTAGGCATTTTATTAATAAGAGATTCTTGTTCAAAAAACGGCGGTTCTCAATTCGACTGTATTTTTGTGTGTTATTACTCTAACTCTGTGCTGGGTGAAATGATTTTGATATTTTTGATCATTCGGTCTCCCGGTCCAATATTAATTTAAGTTATCCTTAATAATGTGTATTTAATTAATGGTTTTTATTTTTACCAATAACTTTATAAAATAAACTTAATAGCCGAAGAAAGTTATAACACAAAAACAATAGACGCCCTTATTGCTTGAAAGCGATTTCTTCCAGGCAACCCAAAGAAAGATAGAAGGTACGAGAAGTAACTAAATGGTTAGGTAAGTAGACTGAGTAGGAACATTTATTTAACTTTATACCCTAATAGTAAACCCGCCCTCGCTTCGCTTCGGGTAACCAGTCCCTTCAAAAATGTCTATAAATTTTAACAAATTATGTTATTTCGATGTCTAAGCTATATTACTGCAAAGTTTCATGAAAATCCATTCAGTAGTTTTTGCGTGAAAGAGCAACAAACACACACACACACACTCACTCACTCACATACATCCTTACAAACTTTCGCATTTATAATATTAGTAGGATAGGATGAAGCGCTCATAGCCCGGCGGCTTGCGTTGATCCTAAGCGATCAACAAAGTTAAGCAAAGGCGGGCGCGGTCGGCAGTCGGATGGGTGACCGCTAGTGGCAAAATATCTTGAGCGCTTCCGTGCTTCGGAGGGCACGTAAAGCCGTCGGTCCCGGTTGTTATCGATTGATAGCAGTCGTTAAGCCGTGTCAGAGGCCTTCGGGCGGCTTGAAAACGTTCGACAGTGGGTTCGCCACTAACCCCTCCACCAATCCGCACTGGAGCAACGTGGTGGAGTATGCTCTAGGCCTCCTCAATAATGAGGAGAGACCCGTGCTCAGTAGTGGGCCATTAATGGGTTGTAGCCAGCCAAGGTTAAAAATTAAAGTATTATAACATTAATTAAATGTGTTTTACACTAATTCATCTACGCTTGCTTCGCACAATATTTTCAGTAGGATATTATGCAGTAGGTACATTATTAAGAACTCAGACGTACAGACGTTTTTTCAAGACATCTATGATACCTATAACAATACCATACTTATTACCATAATATGTTCAATGGTATGTTATGTCCATACTTATTTTTGTTACTATGTTTAACACTTGAATTACAAATGAGTGTTGAACGTACATGTTGACTTCTAGAAAGAATTAGAGCATTACTAGTAGCTATGTTATGAGTTTTATATTGATGGATGTCAACGTCATTTTCATTGGACAATCTTATGATAGCTGTTGCCCGCGACTTCGTTCGTACATAGAAGTTTTTCCCGCTTGAATTCCCGTGGGAACTTTGGGATAGAAAGTAGCCTATATGTTGCTCCACAACCTTCACTATCTTCCAGTGAAAGTCCCATAAAAATCCGTTCAGCCATTGTTCAGATTATCGTGCCCAAACAGGGATCAGTTGCAGTTTTATTAAGCTATTGTATAGCTTTTATCGCGGGCCTGGGACCGAATGCAGAAATTTCGTAACGAAAATTTATTACACCCTATTTACACACACATAGTTACTATGTCTATGCACCCACACATCGATAAATACCAGAACTTTTAACTGAGTTAACTAACTTTTACTTTATAACGGCTAAACCGATTTGGCTAATTTTAGTCTTGAAATATTCGTGGAAGTTCAGGGAAGGTTGCAGCGATGAGAAAATATGAAAAATTGTGAGGTAAATACTAAAAAAATGAAAATTTTAATTTCCCATACAAATCTTACCTGTCAACATTGAGTTACTATGTAAACTAGAGAAGCTACGTCAAACAAAAGTCATGTTCCTTTTCTCGGTTTAAAGCTATCCGTCGCTGCAGCGCTACAAAAAATCATTCAGTCTAATCTATCATTTTAAACCGCAGCGCTTAATACGCTTAATAAGATACTTAATAGTCCTACAAGCATCTTTTGGCGCGTGGGTGACAAAGACAGCGCCTTACAGTTTACCTTACCTGTATGACGCTGTCTCTGTCACGCACGCGCCAAAAGATGCTTGTAGGACTGTAGGTCGTTTCATTCATTACTCGGTCACTATGACGACGGAATATAGATTATGACATTTATGACACAGAACGGTCAGTGTGGGGTTTTTACATGTTTTTACCTATCTGGTTCATCAGTTTGAATGAAACAAAAAATTAAAATTAAGTATTATTGTGAATATTTTATCCCCCAAAACTCAGTTCTACTGTAAAGTGTACACGTTCTACATTTATTAAGTACAAACATCAATAAATTTCTTTATTTTACAAAAAGTTTAAACAAGTAACTAATAAAAATTTGGGGTGTCTGTTTATAACATTGAAATAACCACTTTTTAATGTTTAATGTTTACTAACATAGGTGTAAGAATGTATGTAATACTAACATAAATTATGGACTCATGGTCTGAAATAAAAATTTATTATTATTATTATTATTTATACAGTACTAGTTTTTCGTCCGTGGCTTTTCCCGCGTGGAATTTGGTTATATCGCGCATTTTTACTGAACTTGACAGTGCTTTTTTTGATCCACTCTTTTTTATTTTGTTTGGTATTAGACAGAACGTGTACTGTGAATGGAGTAGTAACTACAGTCTTGAGATATTCGCTTCTAAGATGGTAAAATTTGTCAATTAGTTTTGAACTATGGGGTGAAAAATATAGATTATGATTATGCTAGGCAGACGGAACCGCGGACAAAGTATAGTCTTTTAAGAATTAAAACATTACAGAGACATGAATGTCAGCGTGTAAAACTGATAATATTGTGTTTAATGTGATGTCAACAAATTGTACCTACTATCACTACTGGACGTTGTTAGTCTATGAGAAGGACACAATATGGCAGACGTTAAATAATTTTTCGTATTTATTTGAAAATAGTGAAATATGGTTACTAACCGATGAAAAGTTACTCCTGTGCATTTATTTGAGTTCCTGGAGTTATTGCGGCAATTACGTAATACACAATTGGGCATTGTTCACGATAGTTTTAAAGATTCACTGACAGGTCTCAGACGTTTTACGCGCATGCGAGCTGGCAAGCGAATGAGAGAGTTGAGGTGCATTCACCGCAACTGACTGGCGAATAAAATTTCTTTGCGGTGTCTTCTCTAGTACTTTAGTACATAATATCTCAATGCCTGTCAAACATTTGATTTTCGCCCCGTCGGTTCGGTGTTTTAAGAATAATTACATGTAGATCTGGATTAAATAAGGCGTTGGAATCGACAACATGTATTCATAATAGTCGAATTATCGCGTATTTAGATTTAAAACATACAAAATAATAACATGACATAAAATAATGACACTATATTAATGACTTGAGGGTGATAGAGACAGTGCCATACAGGCAAGGCAAACTGTAGGGCACTGTCTCTGTCACCCACACGTCATTCACGCGCCAAAAGATCGTTGTAGGACTTAAATGTCAAATGTCAATTTTCTTTTTAAAAAGAATTATTTTGTCAACTGAAATAGTTCTTATGCTTTTGTTCAGAATATTTAAATCTTCTTTGCACAAATTAATGCATTATCCGTTTCTAATAAACTTTGATGTAACTTTTGATAACTAGGCAACTAAATGAAAACTGGTACACCACTTTCTTATCCCACTGTAAAACAGTGAATATCTGTACTCGTATAATTTGTGTACAAAGTGTTTTAAATATGAATAAACAAAGTGCATTTATTAATGAAGAAAGTCACGAAAAAATTGTGAAAGAAAATGAGTTATTACTCTATATACATTCATTTTATTATTATTATCACAAATGCAGTATTATTTTTTGTTTTGTTAATTTATATATAATGCTATGCAATAGCTTTACCGCGGCAGTCTCCGAGTGCCACACGTCTTTTTTATGTTTTATTTTATAGATAACAATCATAAGATAACGATGAATGTTTCCACGTCCAAAAAAAACTTCTAATATTTTATCGGTTTGCACCAAAACCAAAAACGACAGAAGTTTTATTTGCTTTAACTTGAACATTGTTTATTTAACAATATTCGGCATCTTCTCTATCTCTAACAATAGGATTTGCTATTGAAGTCTAGCCGGTATTCCAATTTATCAATCTACTTGACAAAACCAAAAATGCCTCCTTGCAACCCGCAAGCTATAATAAAACCAATAAAATCCATTCGCAACATTTCTAAGCAGAGGTGAAAATGACGCGGACAAAGTCATTGCGTACATTCGAGGGTATTGTCGGATGCGACAACAAAGGGTAGGTCGCGTCAGTAGCCGACAATGCGGCGGCAAGCAGTGATCGGAAAACCCATTTAAAAGGATAACCGATATAAACGGTTAACCTATTAATCTGTTAACCTGTTAAAACGGTTAACCTGTTAATCTGTTAACCTATTAAAACGGTAATATAATGATTCTGTTAACAGGTTTAAAATGTTACTGAAATGTATGGGTTAACCTTTACTAGTATTTACTGTTAACCCCGGATTTTCGGTTATTAATCAGAATGAGTCATGTAACTAAGTTCTTTATTTGACATAATTTTTAACCAACTTCAAAAAAGGGGTTCTCAGTTCGACCGTATACATATAAATGCTTTTTATGTTTGTTCATAAATTTTTTCGTCGTTTATGGGCTGATTTTGATAATTCTTTTTGGTTGTAAAGTAGATATGCGCAGTAGGGTACGCTGATAAGGACACCAGGATCTGACGTTGGCATCTCAGAGAAATCGAGAGGAACTTTCGAAAATTGTATGGACGACTAGTGTGTTTCTTAATGTTTTCATAAGTACTTTGACAACCCTGGCGTATCTACCTCGCTAAACAAGAAACAATAGGGGCCATAAACATGTCAAGAGAACAATAGAATAATAGAGCGCGGCCGTCTCGACAGTACGCGCACGACTTGAACGACTTGACGAAAAAGTCGATTGTAAGGAACATACTAGAACTTTATTCCAACAACTGCCTGAACATTCTAGAATGACATGAATTGTGGGCGAGTGGTATAAAAGGGACACTCGGTTGACTGCGTGGCATTCTACTTTCGGAAGCAAAACCGGGAAGAAAAGAAAAAGCGATACCCACGTGCGATACCAGCGAGAAGTGAAGTGATTTCTACGGGCGATACAGTGATCGACGACTGTGTTTACGAATACGTGCATAGTGTTTTGGTGTGTTCGTAGTGTAATTGTGTATCGGTGATTACAATAAAGTCTTTGTGGTACATTTTGGCATTTTCTCGAACCCAGTACTCATGACACGTAACATAATTTTTGATGACTAGAAAACTAAATGGAAACTGGGACACAACTTTCTTGGCCCACCGTACTAAAATATCCCTTTGCCTGTTTTTAGATACCCACATCAATAATAAAAAAGAAGACTATCATGTTATCGACACGGAGTAAACCTAAATTTATAAGACAACAGAAGAATATTTTGGCAAATACATGTCCCAAATACACTGTATTTTTATTGAAAATATTTTTATTTATATCCTTATTTAAATTGAATTTCGAAAAAGCACCCTAATTTTCAACAGAAAATTCTTACGTCAAAATATTTGCTTTTTCAAAAACCTCGGTGTGCGTTTTCACCAAATTTCGTGAAAATACATGTTTTGTAGAAGATAAATATGAAAAACCAAAAACTCAGTTATTTGAATTTTTCGCATAAATTTGAGGTTGTGTGAAAAAAATGTCAATACTAAAGTTGTAGGTCTTTTTATTGGGTCTGGACCCGTGCTCCACCTAGGTTCTCCACCTGGGTGGAGCACGGGGACTTATAAGGTCCCGTGCTCCAACTGATGGCGTTAGTACAGTGAAACAGTAAATTGTTTTCCTTAAATGATTCAAAAGATCTAAACAATTATAATAGGCTAGCTATGGCTAAATGTAACCTCTGTGTGTCTCTTTTTGTCAGCGATTTAAAGAAATAGTGGAGCACGGGTCCGGACCCTTTTTATTACCTACAACCTACAAGTTTGCCATTATAACTTTTTCATGGGTCTTGTAGTTTTTCCGAAAATTGCGATAAACCAATTTTTGCCTTTAAAACCCACCCTCAACCCCTTCCCGACCTCAAATCACCCGTGAATTATTTTTCCTTGTATTTTTGGCATATCCTCTTTTCCAATGGGTTTCATCCTGTTACTTTTTTTTCGTTTAAAAACCTAAAAGCTAAAGCTAAAACTTATGTTTGTATGTATGTTACGGTCAAATCTTGAGTTTCTATATCCATGTTTAACAATAATAACTGAAGAAATATTGTTTGCCACCAAATAATCTTTCATTTCTTTTTATCCAATACGTAGCTCTTAATTATAATTGCTTTTTTAAAAAAATAATTCTATCCAAACACCAGTATGGCTTTAGGAAAAATTCAAACACCTTATCAGCAACAATAGATCTCACAACTAAACTAAAAATTAATATAGATCGGAAGCACATAGGTCTAGGAGTATTTATAGATTTGAAAAAAGCTTTCGACACAGTAAGCCACGCAATACTCCTCAAAAAATTAGAAAATATAGGTATAACTGGAACCGCATATAATATGATTAAATCATACCTGTCAGGCCGAAATCAAGTAGTGAAAATTGGTGAATATCAGAGCAAAGCTAAACCTATTACATATGGTGTTCCGCAAGGCTCAATACTCGGACCTATGCTATTTTTGATATATATTAATGATATCCATGACATTGGCTTAAAAGGAGAAGTAACTCTATACGCAGACGATACTAGTTTATTTTATTTTGGTCATTCAATTCAGACAATTGTTACGAATGCACAAAACGATTTAAATTTACTTCACAAATGGTTTGAGTACAACTTATTGACTATCAATACTACTAAAACTAACTACATCATATTTAAGCCTAAAAACAAGAAAATAACTAACTATGATCCTCTTACGATAAATAATGTCAAAATAAAAAGGATTGACCATGAAAAATATCTAGGCCTCATCCTCGACAGTAATCTGACATGGAAGCCACATATAGAATATGTTAAAAACAAGTTAGCCTCTCTCACTGGGGTAATAAGAGGTAACGCTCGATGTTTCCCTACAAAAGTTAGATATTATATTTACAACGGTCTCGTTAAACCCCACATTGAGTATCTGATTGAAGTATGGGGCTTAGCAGCGAAAACAAACCTTAATTTAATACAAAGAGCGCAAAATAAGCTGATAAAAGTTCTCTTCCACTACGATTACTTAACTCCTACTGATACACTGTACAAAAAAACCAAATTACTAAACGTTAATCAAACATATGTATATAGCACCTGTGTACTAATACGCAAAATTCTTACAAAACACATACATACGCAAATCATATTTACAAAAAAGGCGCAAGTACAGACAAAACTATTACGAAATGCTAATAATTTAGTACTACGAACACCTAGAACAAACAATTTCGGTAAAAAGAACATTATGTTTGAAGGAGCTCAACTATATAACAAGCTCCCTAAAGACATTAAAAACTCGCAATCCATTAAAACTTTCAAAAAGTTATTAAAACATTATTTAATTACTCATAATAACTGATAAAACATTTATGAAATAAAAAACAAAATATAAATTAAAAATGAACATATTATTTACCAATATACAATTTACAACAATACTATACCTACATAAATATCTAACAATCATCAATCAATACAGATTATAGTATAACTTATAATGGATTATAGTAATAAAAGAAATTAACTTTTGAAATATACCAACTTAAAATCGCGGTACGCTCAAGCCGTATCTAGTACTCGTAACTTTATGTCCATACAATTCCTTATCTCTTGACTCGCCGTGTCGTCAACGTTTTGTCTTACTACCAACTTCATAATAATTTCTTAATGCAAATACTGTCTCTATAACAAATGTAAAACTACCTACTTTTTATTTCGTTTAAACACGCTCATGTACGCGTACTAAGTGTAGAATGTAAGTTTCTCATGTAAGTGAATTGTAAAATTCTTAATGGGAAATAAAGTTTCTAAAACCGTATAACCGACTTCAACCTCGACAAGTAGAGATAACTCAAAAACTACTCGCCAGATGGCGCTCAATTCAACAAGTAGGTGTAAAGTTCTCGTCACTACAAATTGATCAAGCCCAAACACTAGATAACTGCAGTAAGTCGTTGAGGAGTTCCCTTGACTGTCTTTCGGCTTCATCAGATCGACTCCAGACCTTCATGAAATTGTTGCGCTTTCATGTACTTATGAAAACATTAACAAACACACTAGTCGTCCCTACAATTTTCGAAAGTTGCCCTCGATTTCTCCGAGATGCCATCATCAGATCCTGGTGATCCTTTTAAAAAGACCCCACTGCGCATATCTACTTTACAACAAAAAAAGAATTATCAAAATCGGCCCATAAACGACGAAAAAATCGCTGAACAAACATAAAAGAGCATATATACGGTCGAATTGAGAACCTTCTTTTTTGAAGTCAGTTAAAAATGAAAGACACAGTTGCATCAGGCATGGCTCGCGCGATCGGACGAATGTCGGTAACCGTCGTCGTTGCTCGGACGACCGCTCGACTCCCGCCTTGTCAGTTCTTGTCATCGAGAGAAGATACGCGCAATTTTGAACCGTATATGCAGAAACCCTTTTTAATTTACTTAAGGTTAACCGAAAGGAGTATCGTAACATATTGTTTCTGTTAACATATTTTATTCTGTTAAAGGTTATTTAGGTTAACCGATTGATGAAAAAACAGAATTATTCGGTAACCCTTTTAAACTGTTAACCCTTTTTAAGGGGGGTTAATAACCGATAGATTTCGGTTATTAACCTAACCGAATAGAACACTGGCGGCAAGCGAGAGCGGCAATTTGTCAAAATCGACAATACTGCTCGACATATTGACCATTATTTATGGAGCTGTAAAGCGTCCTCGGTTTTATTGCGGGAACGATTGAACATCGTGTTCTACACGATGACGGTGCACTCACTTTGTTGCAAATTATGGAAACCATTGTCTGAACGCTATGACCTGCTGTGTGATGTTGTGGTTAAAGACTATCTCTATCTGACCATATTAAGTAATGTTATTTTACCTAATAAGGACTAATATGTCATTTTATAAAGTAGAGTGGAATAAACTTCTGGCGTCGGTCGGTGTTGTCATAATACATATTATACCTAATGCTGGTGTCTTCAAAGCAATAGTGTGTAGGCGTTTACTAAGTTATTGCGGTTTATCACCACTTACCGGGATGGGATTGTAGTTGAGCATTTATTTATTATGAATAAAAAAACTGGATATAATGACAATGACATGATCTATTTGTATAATGATAAGGGGAGAGCAGGAAAAGCAGCTGTCGTTTTGGGCCTTCGTGCCTCTCACATATTTAATTTGCTTAATTGGTTTTTATGTGCGTAATGAGCGGTCAAGTCAATGTCATCGAAATATGTACAAAAAATTTCATGGCCGCCTTTAAGCGCGAGGCTGCACCACGGTTTTTTCCCGCGGCGGTAACCGCGTAACCGCGTAATTCGCATACATTATCAGAAACCGCAAGTGCGGCCGCTTGTATTGCTTTCCTTGAGTTACAAAACTTACGCGGTAACAAACCGTGGCGGTTTAGCCGTAGTGCGGCCTCGGCCTAAAATGAGAATTGTAGCGAGGCAGGTAAGAGATTTTCCATCATACATACATCAGTAGGTACTTTCAATCAGGATTAAATTGTGTGGTACGTCCCACGTACGCTCCATCCACTCATATATGGTTCTTTCTTCTTCGACCACCAGCCATTCAGCGCCAAAAGGGCGCCAAGAATATGAGTTGATGGAGCCAACACAATATTTCACAATAAAGTCCCAGGTAAATTCTCAAAATTCAAAATACTTCTTTTTAGCTAATTTTTAATGTCTAGGCATCTTTCTAGCTTCCTAGTTTTACCAGCATTATCGATTAGTTCCTACCTGGGAATAGGTTTTTACCAATATGAAATAGTTACCAACGGATCATAGTTAGCAATGCCTGAAGAGCTGACGTAAAAGCAGACGAGCCACCTGAATTCATCTGACGCAAGTGGTCATCGTAGCTTGTGGAGACGAGCAACACCAGAAGAGTAACCAAAGCAAGGCCACTCTGAAGGTTAACTCTTTTTACAACTTTCTTGAAGAACCACCAAGTTCACACCACAATTTGCAGAGACGTGATAAAAAGAGCGTGCAAATCGTACCGTAGAAGTTTTCCACGAGTCCTATCTATGTGAATGAAACTGCCGTCTTCGACGGGCGGTGTGATGATGGAAAGAGGAAGTGGGCACCAAATCGAACGATTCCTCGGAGCACCCACTTAATATAGCTGTTTAATGTAACTCGATCATTAAGTATTATCTCAAAAATATAGCATGCATGAGAAATTGGGAATAAAAAGCGTGACGTAAATTTGGCAGCATGTTTTGTTAGTGTTGTGCCGTGGACAACAATCGGCAAGGCGGGCCTGCGCCGCCCTCGCCGCCCGCGTCAGCGCGCGCCACAGCTGCCGAATCTGTCGATGTGGCCGGGGCCGTGCCACTAATATAATTTCATTTTATTACGCGATATTTTATTGGATTGGGTCCCTATAAATATGTGTACTTGATTTTTTAACTGGAAAAATAACAGATCAATAGATATTAATGCGAAATAGTTAAAGGACTTAGGTTTAGCTTCTTGTTACTAGGTTGATACAGAATATGTATTTTGAATTTTAACAGATAAAACTTCTTTTATCAAACTTAAAGCGTTAATATTGTTAAAACAAAAGAATATTATATACCTAAATTAAAAGAAAGCCTTGCAGACTTTACGAGCCTACAGGTACCTACAAAGATTGTTGCAAGTAACTTGCATTTTTTTGCACTTAATATTTCTGTATCTCTGGTACCTACCTATACAGAGAATATTCTCCTTATTATTTTAATGTGCAGTTACTCTGTATCCTACCTAAAAGATTTTTTGTGAATACTTAAAACATTCACTAAATAGGATAGTTACTACATTTTATTATAGAAGTAAGTTCGAAACAGAAAAATTGAGTAACGACACAATTTCCCTATTTTTCAAAATTTTGTTCAAGCACTTTACATTTGGTATATTATCTTGTAGGTGTTTTATTTATAGATATAGTCATTCGCAATCAAAACTAAAATATTAATTTCAACAACGCGATTCCATATTTCTTTAAAGTTTACCGTAGGTAGTAGGTAGAGCAGAAAAATTTAATTAAAATTGGAACAATCGTATTCGTATTCGTAGGTCAAGCATATGTATTCCCGGAGGCCCATAGGTAACATAGTAACCACTTTAACTCCGGTATCCTGCTCATTATACTATCGACCAACCATCTACCCATCGACTCTACCCATTGACGTAAGAAACAGACACGTAGGTCCTACCTATTAGATATGTTATGCCCAAACTTAAAACAATGAATACATTTCTATTCGAAATTAATTGAAAAAATACACATTAAAACATTACCACCACCATCAGCTATTGCATGTCAACTCTCAATTAAGTTACGCTTCAGTACAGTACAGTAGGTAACGCTCTTTGTGGGCGGGGCCCGCAGTGGAGCGATGGGAGCATTTTTTCGCCATCTGCGATAAATGTAAGGGGCCCATTGTACGTACTCCGAAAGAATCTTACTAATTAACACACCGGCACTGTGTAATAACTGTTTCAACAATATTTTTATACACGAGGTAAAGAAAAGCGTGTTATAATTAATTGAAAAGCGTAACGCTGAAGGTGAAGTCCTTAATGTAAACGTTACAAATATGCGTTATCTTATCGATGCAGTAATCGCGGCTTCACACATGGCAAATAAATCATTGTTATTAATTTAAATTAAGTACGGGTTATTGTAATTAGTTCCCGTCATAATTAGTTTTTGCAAGTTGTTTCGAGGTTGGTACAATATTTTGTCGTTGTAGGTATGGTAGGTATTAAATAGTTTTGAAAATTTAATCCTGTCTTTAAGTACTAGGTACTAATTGACTAATTGTTATTATTATAAGTAATGTCTGATAGCGACACCTATCGGACCCTGGCAAAACCATGAACTCCACTTTACGCTTCGATCTACATTTCAAGACAATATTCAAGTATTGTACGACCCTGCAGCCTAGTTGGTAGCGACCCTGCCTGCGACGCGAGGGGTCCCGGGTTCGATTCCCGGCCGGGGCAGATATTTATGTGGCAGATAAATATTTGTACTCGGGTCATGGGTGTAATTGTAATGTGTTATATGTGTAGTCCATGCCACCCGCGACACAGGTACCTAGTAACCTACTGCGGGGGTATGAGTGTGTTAGCGTTTATTTATTATTTATTTATTATTGTGATCGAGCAAGCATTTCAAAAGCTTCGGTTTCTATGCATTCACTCTGTTCTGTATTCTTTGTTTTTAATTTATTGTTATCCATTAACCAATTCCCTACAACGAGCGCCATCTATTTAATATATCACTAAACCTAATTGTAGCTGTATACGCCATCTATTAGGGAATAGCAGGACGACGTACCTGGATAACTGCAAATAAGTGATATTATCTAAGTTCAATTATTTTATTGAAATAAAAAAGACCGCTTTTAACTCATTAATAGTCCACTACTGAGCACTAGTCTCTCCTCAGCATGCTTAGCTATTCCAATGCTTTTTGATAGTGGCAAAATAAAAAAAAGATTATTGTGGTAAAATATGGTTGATGAAAAATTAATATAATTTAAATAATATGTAATTCTCAACCAGAACATTAAGATGTTCATAAATTGCGAAAGTATTTTTTAATCTTAAAATCTTGTCAAACACCGGTTGTCGGGTTTAGACATTTCAAAAAAAGATGATAAATGAATCATGGACAAAGGCACCCTGAAAATTATGCCCGGGAAGTTAAAATTAAGTATTGGTATTAAAAATTGTCATTCACGTTGTTAAAAGGGATCATTTCAAAAATATGTTAATTATATTACAATTATCGTCAAATTTGTGTCAATTAAGTGTAATAAAATAGAGTTTTATGTCGCATTTATTTTGATGCGGTCTCTTATAACGTATAATTATCAAAAAAAGGGATTCGTTGAATCCCTTCACCATAATACGAGTTCTACAACATGGTATTTTGAACTTATTGGTATGATCGTGATCATAAAACATAGTAATAATTATGTTTTATTACTTAGGCACGCTGTTTTAACGATATCAATTTTACAATTGCAAATGAATTTAATTTGTTAAAGTTGTTAAAGCAGATCACTTGAAATTAAAATTGTTGTATGTCATAAAAATGGCAAATTGCAAACAATTTACTGAAATTTATTACGACGCGAGACGTAGGTAAATCTTTACATGCATTTTTTATTATGCGCTTAGGTACGTATACTTACTGGGAAGGAATTATTTATTTATATTGATTGTTTAGTTAATACTCACAAATAATGACTTATAATGTTTTATATTTTATAATAAAATTCATGCAATGAGCATTAAGTATAGGCCGAGTCCTAACTCCCAGGTCAGTAAGTCTACAGTCTGTAGGTAATAAACGAAACAGTAAAATATCTACTATGAACACCGTTGCTTTGTTATTTCTGTAGTAATAGGAGCTTTAGCTATAATAAAACTGCATCTTTTGTTAACGCGTCCCCGTTACAAACGGACGGAAACGCTGGTTTCATGACGACTTACTCTATAATCTTGTGGAATCGCTTATTATGCATAGAAAATACCAGTTGGGACAATAAAACGGTTTCCACCGCTTCGTGGAAAACTAAAAGCAATTATGTCTGATGTCCTCAACTTTAGACGCATTGGATTGTAAATATTAAAAAAACTACAAAGAACTTTTCATCCCACCTACTCGAAAAAGAAAAATTGGTTCGCCTTTAAGTGCGCCCAAAGTTAGTGTTTTCTCTAAGAAACTTTTAGCGGGCGGGAATGAGTTTTTCGTCCTCTTTATTTAAATACTTTTTGAATTAAGTGCGCCGCAATTATCTTTTCCGCGCACTTTTTGAATTCAGTTCGGATTGTTAGAAATTCATGGTTTTATTTTGAAAAATGAGTTCTTTTAGTGACTGTGAAAGTATAGGTAATTCCTGAATTTGAGGCGCCTTTTATTTTCTCATAGGGGGGGATGAAAAGTGGAGTGTATCACTCGGGGGCAAATATTTTTGGCTCGGGCGACGTACTTTGAATCCCTCGCTACGTTCAGGATTCTACTAAAGAATTCCTCGCTACGCTCGGGATTCTACTCTAGAATCCCTCACTTCGCTTTGGACTCAAAAAAGCGCCCTCGCCGTAAAAATATTACTTTGCTCCCTTGTTATACAATCTACTATTAATGATAACGTATTAATACGGTAGGAACAAATTACTATCTTGATTAACCTTAAATTTAAATGAAATTATCCCTTTCGCGTAAATTTCAAAAATTCTCTCTTAGTGCGATTCTACACTGCCCCAAGGACCATACATACTCGTAAGTAGGTCTCTACAAAATATCAGCTTCTTACGTTCAGTAGTTATGTACGGTTGTACGTATTCTGTCCGTTTGCCGCTCATTAACACAAAAGTTTGATATACCTACCTACATAATTATATTGATGACAAACAATTTTCATAAAACATGGTTAGGTATGTCACTGAACAGTGATAAACCATTTCAAGTTCGTGACTTTAATAACCAATTGTTAACTTGTAACTTGTAACTTGTTGTGTTGTAACTTATTCGTTTATTCAAAGTAGCGAGCAGCTTTTGCTTCAGCTTCAAAGGTAGGTACTTTTTTATGTTGATGAGAGAGAACATTGAATTTACGACTATATTTTGTTACAAATTTCGCTCCCGGCGTCTGAGCACCGTAAGCAGCACATATAAATTTAAATTCAAATTCAAATTCAAATTCAAATATTTATTTCTTCGAAGTAGGTTTTTACAAACACTTATCGAACGTCAAGTTACGCCATCGCTTCAACAAATCCCTACGGCGAGTGGACTTGGAAGAAGAAGCGGCAAGAAACTCCCAAGGAGTCTTTTTTTTTCTCTTTCTCCACTCACAGTTACAGTTGCACTTACTTCTAATTACGGCTAAAATACGAAACTCATGTCCAAGCTGATTTATCATTAAAATATTCATCAAGTTTGTAATAACCTTTCGTCATAAGAATGCTTTTGACATGAGTTTTAAGTTTACAGTACGGCATTTCTGTTAATTGTATCGGAACTTTATTATAAATTTTAATACAGTTACCCATGAAAGAGCCACCAGTTTTGCTAAGTCTGAATTTTGGTACAATCAGTTTAGCCTTATTTCTAGTATTTATATTATGAACATCACTTTTTTTAAGAAAACAGTCATGATATTTTTTTACATACATAATATTATCCAAAATATATTGTGATATCACAGTTAATATATTTATTTCTTTAAACAAATGCCTAAGCGAATCCCTTGGCCTGAGGCTGTAGATGGCACGTACTGCTCTTTTCTGTAATATAAATATTGATTCTATATCTGCAGCTGAGCCCCACAACAGCAGACCATAGGACATTATACTATGGAAGTAGCTAAAGTAGACTAATCTTGCTGTTTCCACGTCAGTCAAAAGCCTTACTTTTTTGACAGCGTAGGCAGCAGAACTAAGTCTCCCCGACAAGGCTTTGATATGAGGACTCCATTGCAAATGAGTATCAATAGTAAGGCCTAAAAATGTTGTTGAATGTACTGTTTCTAATACCTCCTTATTCAGCACAATGTGTGTAGGAACCTGTTTAACGTTTGGTAACGTAAATTTAAGACATTTGGTTTTCTTCGCGTTTAACAATAAATTATTGTGTGTGAACCAGTTTAGTACTTGTGAAACAGCATTATTTACATCGTCAAAGCATTGTTTTCTCCTATCTACTTTAAAAAGTAAAGAGGTGTCGTCAGCAAATAACACAGTTTCACACAGGTTCCTAGTGAAGTAGGGAAGATCATTGATATAGATTAGAAAAAGTAGAGGTCCTAATATCGATCCTTGGGGCACACCCATAGTCATGTGTGTTCCGGGGGACTCTACTCCATTAATAACTACTTTTTGTATGCGTTCCGATAAGTATGATTTTATAAGGCCAACTGATTGTGTTGAGACACCATAATGACTAAGTTTATTTAATAATATATTATGATCGACGCAATCAAACGCCTTTGAAAGGTCGCAGAATATACCAATAGCATCCTGCTTATGCTCCCAAGCATCAAAGATGTGTTTAAGAAGAGCGATGCCTGCATCAGTAGTACTTTTCCCTCTCGAAAAACCGAACTGATTACAATGAAACAATTTATTTATGGAAAAATAAGATAGTAGCTGATTATATATAATCTTTTCAAAAATTTTACTAAGGGCTGGTAAGATAGATATGGGCCTAAAATTCGTAGGATCGTTTTTATCGCCAGCCTTGAATAAAGGTATTATTTTCCCATGTTTCATAAGATTTGGAAAGCTACCATCATCAACGCATTTATTAAAAATAAAACTTAAATGGGGCGCAATAACATGGATAATGGATTTAATTACTACGGTAGAAAGGCCCCACAGATCACTTGACTTCTTAATATTTAACGACTGAAAGCTTTTAATAATAGTGTCGCAAGTGACGTGTTGAAAACTAAACGATTTGGTGCATTTATCAACACAAGTCTCTAAGATAGACATAGCAAGCAGAGGACAGGTATTTAAGTTTTTTGTTATCATATGCGGTACTTTCGAGAAGAAATCTTCAAAAACGTCGGCAACTCTGCTATCGGAAGTAATATTCTCGTTATTGACCTTCAGAATAAAATTGTGGTCATTAGATCTTATTTTACCCGTTTCTTTATTAATGACGTTCCAAGTAGTTTTGATTTTGTTTGCAGAATTCTTTATTTTGTTAGAGATGTAAATTGACTTAGCTTTAGCGCAAACTAATTTAAAAGTTTTGGAATACAATCTAACATGATTTATAAATTCTGGGTCTGTAGAAGTAGATTTTTGTTTAATTCTACTTTTATATATTCCAGTAGTTGCCCAATCGCTGAATTTAGTTTTAAAGTTATCACATTTTGAATGTATCTTTTTAAAATTAAAATTAAATTCATCCTTTATTAAACCAAACATATTGGAATATGCTTTGTCAGATGTATCATTGTAGCACAATTCTAATGATGATACTTTTCTTTCAACATTATTTTTGAAAATATTAATCCTTCTTTGTGTAATTGGCCTACTAGTTATACTCTGTTTAGTAACATCATGGTGGTACTCAACAGTGGCAAGTTGTCCGCTATGGTCTGAACTAATACAATTTATTATTTTTTTATTTATTACAGTGCAATCACAAAACAAGTTATCTAAGCAAGTAGCTGATGTAGGAGTCACTCTTGTAGGTTCTAAAAAAACATAGTCTAAGTTAAAAGATTTGAATAAATTAATGAACCGTATCGAGCAAGAGCTTGTAACTAAAATATCAACATTAAAATCTCCACACACCACTACTTTTTTATTTTTTTTACACAATATCTTTAATACATCTTCCATAGCAGATTCAAACAATGGGTAACTGCCTACAGGTGGTCTATACACACATACAATAACCACCTTCTTAAGTTCTATACATGAAAGCTCTATGATATGTTCAATAGATAGGGAAACTATGTCTTTACGTTCCTTAAAAATCAAATTATTATGAACCATAATAAGTGACCCTCCTCTTAGCATGTTAGATCTACAAAATGAACTGCCTATACTGTAGTTATCTATGGATATAATTAATTCATGTTTTTTTAGCCAGTGCTCTGTTACACAAAAAATGTCTATATTCATTTCATTCAAAAATAAATCTAATTCTAACTCTTTGCTAGAAAAGCCTTGTACATTTTGATGCATTATTATTAAATTAGTATGCTTTTCTTTTGTCAATATACTGCAAGAGTGATTCTCTGTTGTCTTAGAATTTAATTTAAATTATTTGGAACGTATTCCAAGGACTCATGCTGCATGTCAATACATGACTGCCCAATAGAGGCAGTGTTACAAGCCAAATTCTTGGCTAAATTGTCAAAAAAATATGATAGCGATAATGCTATTTGTCTCTTATAGTAATTTGGCAGATAATATTTATCTTCAGTCAAGTAAAATGAGGAAATTAATTTATTAATGTCAATTATATGCAGATATTGTTCACTATATAAAGACATAGTGTCCAGGGCTAGATTTAAGGAGTATCTTATATTATTTTCCTTCTGTGGCAAACTCTTACTATAAGGTAAAGTAAACATTACAACACTTTTTAAATTCAATGACTGTAACTTATTATAATAATATGTTAACATTTTCTTGTTTATTTTACCCCTATTTCCAACAAAAATAATTAAATTTGTATTATTATCCACTTTACTATTGATGATTCTCTCAAATATGTCAGGTAAAGACAGCCCTGGGAAGCAATGGTTAACACAGCTGAGCCCCGTGTAGGTATGTAATAATTGGCCAAAATTCTTTCCAATTTCATCACTAAACATTACATAGTTTGTACAATTATTAATATAGGAATTATTGACATGTGTTACTTTTATAGTTTGAGTAGAATTTGAGATTACTGGATCACATACCGGTTTCAATTTTATTGGTTCCGAGGCACCCAGGCCCGATGCCAGGGAATGTCTTTTAGTGGTAGTCTCATTGTTTTCAGAGACATTAGACAAACATTGAAGGGCCAGTATGTACTCCCTTATCTCTTTTTTTGAGGATTCATAGCTTTTAGTCATAGACTCTAATGATGTCTGTAAGTGAATCAATTTAGCATTAAGTGTATCAATGTTATTTTCATAGATCAATCTATTTTCCTCAATAATTGATGAACATGTCTCGAGTTTTTCTAATAACTGCATTCTCTCCTTTACGCATTGTGTATATTTCATGAATTTTTTATTTTGATGTACAAGTTTCTTGGTTCTATTAATGTATTTATTAATTTTTACATATTTTCTTAACTTGTTCCTGCCACACACAACTGTGCTCATTGCAACTGTATTGCTAGAAGAGTCTTCTGTTGTCAAGTCAATTGTTGCAACTGGCACACTGCATGAGGCAGAAACTAAGCTGGGTAAAAACCAAATTATGAAAAGAAAACTTTTATATAAATAAATTTTTAGCGATCCCCCGATGCTACGTTGGTAGGTTCATATTTTTTTAATTATTATTACCTTCGTACTTACGTTCTTTGAGATTGAGTATTTTCATGTTTTTTTTTATTTTTAAAGGGAACTTAGTATATTATCCCTATGTTAAGTTCCTACACTTACGGGACTTTTTCGCCAAAAATTTATAAGGACACACACACACACACACACACACACACACACACACACACACACACACACACACACACACACGCACGCACACACACACACAGGCACGCATAACAGAAAGGAAATTTTATTTTATATATTTTTTGCCATGTTAATTTTTATTTGTAATTAGGTACTGTTTTATATTTTAAATTGTTTTATTTTGGTTTTACGGTTTAGTCTTCTTTAGTTACGTTTAATTTAATTATATTGTACGTAGTTTAGTCGCTTAGGTTTACTATAAGTCAGGTAAATGGGGAGCCTGTAACTTTTGACTCCCGCACAACACCTCAGGGAAAAGGGAGCGGCTGAAAAACAGCTCTGTAAGAGGTTTATATCTCGTTACAGACAAGGCTGAGCCGTCTCCTTTTGTCTCCATTAATTTTATTTGTATAACCTGTATGTAACTGTGTGTTTTTAGAGAGGCAATAAACAGTTATTATTATTATTATTATTTTATTTTTTTTACATAAATGTTAAGCTCTCCGAAGAGGTAAACTGTGCACGGGCCGAAGCCAAGCGCTTATTGAATTTGCTATTCCAAAGAAAGAAATTTTCTCACTGTTCGGCAGGTGTTGAGAATTGTAGCTTTTTGTAGTAGTGTGGCTATGGATGGGTGGATGTCTAAAGAATTGAGGCTGATATTTAAAGTTTTAGGGATAAATTATTATTATTATATTTTTTTTATTTTAAATACTTTATAATATATGTAGATATCTACTGCCGCGTTCATGAAATGATCTAACGGTGCACCTTCACTATTTTGCCATGGAGCAAAATATATATTGGATAGGTATATTGGAGTGTGTTACCTATAGGCATCCTCAATTAGGAAGAGAGAGCTTCACAGACTAGGTCATTAATGAGCTAAGCCATGATCAATTACTTCTTATAAGTATCTATTGCTTATGTACCAACTGCAGTATCGAATTATCGATGCGACCAAGAATAAACTACCCATACAGCACATTAAGTAGGTACTTATGTCTATAGAGGCGACAAAACCAACCCTTGCTTGGTTGCTACCTACACTGCATTCGTGTGCGATATGGAATTCGTTTTAATTGTTTCCCACACAAATGCCAGCTCTTCGCACCTGTAATTAAGGTAATATATGCTTGTACCATGAGTATAAGTAATTACCTACTAAATACAATTGTTATAATACTGTTTTAATAAAATCCTCTTACCGGATAAACATTAGGTATGAATAACTCCAGAATTTAATGTGACTGTTGCCTACAGCAAATATGATGGTCAAAATCTGAGGTCGAAATTTAATGAAATAGTCTAAAAAACATTTTATAGGTACACTTCCAAAGAAAATATAGATTGCAAATTGCAAAACGAAACAAAGCTTGAGAACCTATGCAATATTCAACTTATTACGTATAAACGTACGATGCATTTTTCATGCATAAAATATTAATGTTGTGACGTTTGTGCGACACATAATCGTAGCATACCTACGTTTGTCATTTTAAATTCTAATAACTAGTTGTGATTGCTTCAATCGGACTCGGGGTGTCATCTTTTAATAGCAATACATATATTTTCACACTTTATAATAAAGAGTAATAACTCGAAAATTCAAAATGTTGGGAAAACACGTTTCAAGTTTTGGATCATCGGCCGATCTTTTTTTTCTCGATCAATTTTCTGTTCGCATTTCTATAGACTTTTACCACAACAACTCAGTTTTCCTACTTTTTTACTTATTTCTCTTTTTTATTAAGCGTGCGTTATGTCGTTAGGTTATGGCGCTCAACATAATTATGTACCTACATATTATGTCATTGATTTTAACCGACTTAAAAAAGGAAAAAAAATTAAAAAAATTAAATTACTTATATTAAAAATAATTTTATTAAATTCTAAATTGAACTTAATTTTTTGTTGTAGGTATGCGGAGCAATCCCGCGTGCGTGAGCAAATCCGCATGACACTAAAAGCGCCCTTAGCAGTGTAAAAAAGTAGAGACTCCTACTTTTCAACAGTAGGTACAATTTATTTTTCTTAATACATAATATGTACAAAGGGATAAAATTAAATCCGTAGTGTGTACCTAAGTAAATCATCACTAAAGTAAATTATTATAGGTATTGTACTATGTTTAATGCTACAAAACAACATTTTAAAGTTTCCGCTGACCTAGACGCCTAACGACCTAACAAAATGCCACAACGCCGCCGGTTGAAAGTTAGTCGAAAATGGAAAGGTCAAGAAAATTTTTCTATCAGTTAAATAAATCCAAGGGCCAGAAATATAGACTACATAATTGAAGGTAGAACTTAATATTTTGTATTTTTCTTCCTTGACCAATGACGCATTGGTAAGTTTGGCGTCATTCATGTCTATGGGCGACGGTGACCTTACCATAAGATGTTTCTTCTGCTCGTTTTTCAGCTACTATATAACATAAAGAAACTTAAAAAGGGTTGCAGGGGCCTTGACTAAAGTATGCACTTTAGGTAGGTATGCACCTACCAATGTTACCTATACCTTTTATAGAAACTGTCACGGAAATTCGATTTACCCCTGTTGGATTACTGACAGCTTAGATAATTATTAATTTTCCCCAGAAATTTCCAAACGATTTTTATAGGAAACTACTTATCGCTTTGACTATTTAGGGCTATCACGATTTCTTAAATTTCTGAGTGCGCATTTGGAGACTGAATATCGAAACTACAATAATTTCCCGAACCATGTCATTGTAGAAGATTGCAGGTAGAATGCTAGAGGCTACGCTTTGATCGAGCTATCATCCGTATCGATGTCCGGTGCTTGACGACATAATAGCGCCCCGCGGCGCCACTCGCTGATAACACAGAAACTGTACATTAATTCGTAGTCCGCATTCATTGCACTTAACGCTTAATTTTAGGTAACAACACAGAGTCAGTAACTTTTCCTTTTATGTTCCTATAGGTATGCGGTGATAGCCTAATGGCGAAGAAATCAGCCAACTGCTCGGTGGTCCGGGTGTGAAATCTGGGCACACGTTTGACTTTTCGGGGTTATGTTCGTTTTGAGCATTTAAATGTCTAATGTACCTAATGGAAATTAATCTATGAAAAAAACATCGTGAGGAAACCTGCATGCGGCTTTTCGGAATGTTCGCTAAACTCCAAGGTGTAGGAAGTATGCCAATCTGCACTTGGCTAACATGATTATGGATTATGGCCTTAACCGTCTCAATCTGTAAAAAGACACGTTCTCAATGACATAAAAGACATAGTAGGTTGATATCATGATACCTAATGATATTCCTGTAGATATATATTTTTTTGTTTTGTTATTTTATTTCATACTAGCGAACCGCCCTCGCTTCGCTTCGGGACCCGTAAGTATCAACCGCGTAGGTCCCGCTCCCGTAGGAATTTCGGGAAGATAATAAACTATCACCAAAATTAATTGAGGTTAAATTAAATTAAATTTAGAAATAAAGCTTACGACAAAATAATAGCAAAGTAGCAAAGGATCACAGCAAGATTAATTCAGATTAAACTTGGAAACGCGGCAAATTTGATTACCATAAAAACGGTTCTATGTAGTGTGTTAATCTTAAAAGATAGACATATACTGTCGTGGACATTTTTTTAGATCATTTCAAGAGGAATAATTCTTTCATACATATATTTTTGGTATCTTGAATCGTTTTCGCAACGCATGCAACGAAAGCCCTCGAGAATGAATAATTTTCCCCGTTTTTTCCACATTTTCCATTATTTCTTCGTTCCTAATTGTTGCAGCGTGATGTTATATAGCCTATAGCCTTCCTCGATAAAAGGTCTATTCAACACAAAAAAAAAATTCAATTCGAACCAGTAGTTCCTGAGATTAGCGCGTTCAACCAAACAAACAAACAAACAAACAAACAAACTCTTCATCTTTATAATATTAGTATAGATACCTAGGTAATATAAAACTTTTAAAAGCATTAAATTTGAAACAAGTTCAAATTCAAATATTTTTTCCTTCAAGTAGGTTTTTACAAACACTTTTCGAAAGTCAATATGTACGCCATCGCTTCAACAAATCCCTACGGTGAGTGGTCTTGGAAGAAGAAGCGGCAAGAAACTCCCAAGGAGTCTTTTTTTCTCTTGAACGATGGTTTAACATACTTTTGTGTTAAGTCTTACCTACATCGAACTACTAGGGACTAATTGTAAATTTAAATTCTAGTCTAGTCTACACTACACTGCCAACATTCTGCAAAGTGAGGTTTCCTGTGTTCGATTTCCGGGTGAGGAGATATTTATGTTACTTTTCGGGATCATAGGAGATAGTGATGACTTAGACATTTGAGTTCTTCACGGCACCTTCTTCATGGAAGGTATGAACTTAGTACCTAATGTACCACCAAGTGGATTTTCGAAATTAACAATGATACCTATCGCAGTAACTTTTACTTTGGTTTACATACGTGTACCTATGTATCGTAGGTATTATAAATATTTCAGGTTTCGTGTTGTAATATTCAGAATATTCTGAAATATGTCTGTTTGTAGATCGTCACAGTTGATACCTACCTAGGTACCTACTACTAACTGGTCCAACAACCTTCTAAATTTTAATAATAATAATAATAATAAAACATATAACAGGAGCCTGCCCCAACCTCACACAAACAGATTACACGCATAGGCACAACCAAATAGCTAATATCATGCATCAAAACTTAGCATTCAAACATAATCTAATACAAAAGAACCCATACACACCATATTATAATTACAAACCTAGCCCCGTTTTAGAAAACAACACACATAAAATATATTTCGATCGCGCCATACTTACAGACAAAACAATTCATTTTAACCGCCCGGATATTACCCTGCAAGACAAAATAAACAAGACGACTTACCTCATTGATATAGCTGTCCCCAATACCCACAACCTGCAAAAGACAATAGCTGAAAAGATTCATAAATATACGGACCTCAAAGACGAGGTCACGAGAATTTGGAAACAAAATAAGGTTTACATTGTCCCAATAGTGCTTTCAACTACAGGAGTCATCCCAAAATATCTTCACCATAGCCTTAAACTTTTAGACTTACCCCGTAACACGTACACTCAACTTCAAAAATCTGCCATATTAAATACCTGCCGTATTGTGAGGAAATTTTTACAGATTGACGACGAAACTATATTATAAACGTACCTACCAACCAATCTAACCATAACTTCAACCCCCTTGTCATTTACTTGGCTAAGCCCGTAAATGACAATGTAACTAACCAGCAAAAGCTGTGAAAACAAACACTGATGTTAAAAATAATAATAATAATAATCATCTTTATTTCAGACAATATACCTACATGCATAGGATATGCATGTACAGAGGTCCATATCATAAATACCTTACAGACTAACATACATAACAATATAAACTTAAAACTACGAATCACGATTTTGCGGCGACGTGAAGCACACTGGTCTGGTGACCTCCGGGGGTGGTCGACGGCCGCGAAACTTGCGGAACACGACCCCTTTTGGCCACAGCTCCTCCTTCAGGAAGGTCAAGAGGTGTTCTGTCGGTACACGCAACACAAATGACGTGAAGTTAACTGGGTTACGCGTTTCCAACTTCTCGACAAACACCCGGAACTTCGTTTTGATCTCCAAATATTCCGCGACGTCGGACGCCTTCGTGGTGTAGTGAAGGCGGGAGACATATACGTGTGTCACAGGGAGGGCGGGACGCAGCAGATGGTTGGGTCCGGTCGGTGCTGTACCACATTGGTTCCGACAATGAGGTTTCCTTTTCCTTCGCTCCACCTTGATGAAACCGTCATTGTCATTCTCAACGTCAGGCGCAACACTACGAGGGGGCTCGTTGCGGAGATTCCCGCTATCCCTCTCAGTCCTCTTCTTGGTCCGCTTTTCAGGTTGCTGGCGGGCGACAGCTGCAGCGTAGTCACGTTGAGGTGTACACCGACCACGCTAGGCAACACCTCGGCAGGGGGAGGTGAGGGACGGGCGACACATACGTCACCTCTTACGCGTGCGGGGACAGCAGCCGGCGACGACTCAAGTTTCGCTGACTCGAAACTCGCCGTCGAACAATTGCCAGCTTCGCGACGTACGTTGATGTTATTGGCCTCCGGTGACCTACATACAGCTGAAGTGTTGCGTAACGTCGCTACTTCAGCCCGTAATTCCTCGATCGTGTTTTGGGAGGCCTCTAGCTTCAACACCACTTCCGCCAGGCTTGCCTTCAGGGTTGTTATATCCTTCAGCAGCCTGGTGACATCGATGTGGTCAAATGTGACGGGCGGCAACTTGCTTAGGTTCCTCGCCACGAAAGACGGCACATCGTCTGGATCTGTCGTCTTCAGGAGATTGATGATGTCCTGCAGCGATTTCTCCCCCTTTTCATCCCTCCTGCGGGACGGCATCCGGTCGATCTGTCCGAGTGACTCAAACAGGAGAGTCTTGGCCTGGCCTATCTCCTCACAGGTGAAATTAGTCCTGCAGATCTGGATGATACTAATTTCATCCATGGTGTCAATGGCAGCATCTGTAGGAACGCCAACACCTCGTTGGCTATAAGTTGTTCGGAACTCATAGCCATTTTACGTGCAGCGGGCGTCACCGCGCAAATCGCGAATATAAAATAATTATATTCATTAACGTAGTGTGCACATCCGTCAGCGATCGCGTACGAATCGACACTCGAATTTTACCTAACCACCAAAGGCTAAGCAACTAGTTAGGTAGGGTAGAATTACTAGAAACTGATATAGATTCTAACTGTAACTATACTTAATTAGTACGAATAACAGACAAGTAGATTGAACTACGATAGTCTGTTATCTATATACCTATTAGGTACAGTTGTAAACAGGTACAGTTGTAGGTACAGTTGTAAAAGGTAAGTGGGTAAGTACCTACTGTTATGTATAAGACATGATTATTATCTAGGTCAGTGGCCGCTATACTTTTCTGACCACGGGCTAAACAATGGTAATAGTCTATAGACTCTATAGGTCCTGTGGGCAACATCAGGGCAGTCGCCTAAGTACCTATGAGCGCCCGCGTGCAATACTGTCTTGCACATCCTCCTGGAAACTTAGAACTTACCGGTAGTGGGCCCTAAGAAACCTGCCGCAGGCCACAGGTTGACGACCACAGATCTGGGTTAAAAATATTTGCCAGGTGTTTTTCAAAATGCCTCGAGAGCGATCTTAAACTTATTTTGAATCCGGTTTGGTTGCAGAAAAGTGTACATTTTTGTGAAGCAAAATGAATGCGGGTTGTTCAAGATCAAACGATGGGTATAAACAAAGGCTATTGCCTACTTATTCATATACCTACTTAGAGTGGAACAAATAAAATAGCTATAGGTAAGTATGTACCTACTATAACAAACTTAGAACAAAATCAAACTCGAGATACTGTAGTTATTTTATTTTACATTCATAAAATCATCAGTTTTACACGTAGAGCAGCTGCAAATTTTTATTAGTTACATTTTAGGCGCTACTTCTCTTTGGCGGCATAACGTGTCAAATCGCTTTGTTTTTAGTAAGTAAATGGCGGATAATGTGGATATTATGATGAATAAGTAATGCGTCCGTGAGAGCTATGTGAGGCGTGGGCGTGGCGGCGGCCGGCGATTGGATCGCACGTCCGTGCACGCCACCAATGCGCACGCGCCGCACGGTAGCCTCACGTCCTAATCAAGCTTTATATCGCGCCCTTACATTATCTTCAGTTCCATCTCAAGCGACTAGGATGAGAAAATGACGGAGTTTCTCGAATCTTGGCTGCGCATTGCCTTTACTTGGCCTTATAAGACTGTATAAGCGATTTATCGAAAGGGTTAGTAAGAACTACATATGTTACCTACCTTAATTAAAAGTTCACAAATGCCCAAAGAGTAACCAAATCCTCTAATGAGCGCTTGATCATGAAACGCTAGAACACATAAGAACCAGTTCGATCATGTCATATTAACTTTCTAACAAAAGAAAACCGCATCATCCCTAATACGATAGGTACGTCGCTACAATGCCACAGACTCACACACAGATATACAGAATTATAGACACACAGACACGACTAACTTAGAACAACCATCTTTTTTCGTCGGAAATTAAAAACCAATTTTGATTAACTTAATTGCGCTTTTCCCTAAGAAATGTAGGGACACTCTAGAAATGTTTCCAACCTTTTCAGAAGATAGAGTTTAACTACAGCGCCACCAGATGTGCCTAAAGTGAATATATTATGTAGAAAATCGTATGAGCGAAGTTAGTATCCTCGTGAGAACTATTTTTTGTTTGCGAATAGGATCTTTTTTACGGGATTAAGGTAGCAAACGGACACGTAGCACCAATCTTCCGCAGCCACCCAGAACTTAAGTCGGTTAATTCGTGACTAGGTATGAAGACTGAGGCAGGGACCGTTAGTGAGAGTAGTTACTTATATTTTTAATTATTATTAGCAATAATCCTGTTAATTGCCCTTGAGAACTAAACTATTGGCCTTTGTAAAGAATTAGGTATCCCCGGATCCACACTTTTCCAACCGGAACGCGATTTCTGTTATTAATAAACTCTACCACCTAAACAAAAGTTATTACCTACCCCACTACGAAACCCGTTTATTCATATTATAACACAGATTTACCCGAATTATTTTTTCTTTATGTAGTGAGTACAAGAATAATACGAGCTACACACCTAACCATAGATTCTTAATGCCTATTTGGAATTGAATGAAAATGATGGCGTGTTAACATCGGAATGTGACCTAACATTAAATAAATGACCACATCCTCCTCCAAACCCACCAGTCAGCTTCCTAAGAGCGTTTAAGGATCCGATATTACCAATAATTGAAGACAATCAGGCTATTAAGGCAGTCGAAGCAGGTTCTATGTTGATTACTCGTAGTTATCAAGAATTTGAGCTCCGGCCATATTACGATGATACGACGGCTACGGGCGCTTCTTCGTAATAACCATGATAATGCCTGAAATTATATGATTTGTAAGGAATTTTGTTGAAAATGGCGAAAACATTACAGAAAAGTACAGGGGTAGTTACGACGCCGGGCGGTTTCGCCCCGAGGCTAGCCGTTCGCTGCCGCCCGTATGCAAATTAAACGCAATCAAAATAATCATTTAGGTAGGACGGCAAGCAGAAACCACGCGACGGCCTGCATATTTTTCTCTCACTCTGACTAGTGTAGTAGACCAGAAAAGAGAAGCATCTGCGAAAGAACATGCAAATGGCTTACGTTAGAACTTTTTTGCCTTTTGTTACACACTTACAACGTATTTACACTCGCTATAGTGGCTTAAATACACGAAATGATCGCAACACTAGTACATAAAATCTATTTTGATATCGATTACCTAGACGGTCATGTAAGGTAGTCGAGACGTGCAAAACCTTTATACCAGCTTATTTGCATGTAAGTAGATAAATGCATTTAAAGGTTATTCAGAATCAATAATGACATATCTCTAAATGCAATTATACTCTGAAGATAAATAGGTAGTAAGTATGTACTTACTTACTTACCATATGTTTTTACAAGTTTTTTATTAGTTATTTTGAGATATTGCATGCCTTATTATGTGTAGGTATATGATAGGTGGAGATATGTATTATGTAGGTACCTACCTATAAATATTTAGATAAAGAATGACTGCACGACAATGACTTACATGTTTTAGTACACGACTAAATATTATCATCATGTTCTTAAAGTACCATCCATAGACAATCTGGGATTAGAGCCGAACCCCTTTAGTTATACGTTAATTGTAATTGCAACAATTTTTTTTTTACAGATGCATGTTCTCTACCAAATACCAATAGGACTCTACCAAACATATTACCTACTCTAATACCTTACCTACCTTACCTATACCTACTAAGTTGTACCATATTTGTATATAAGTTTAACTTAAAACATACCAACTTATTATTAAATATTCAATTCAATGACTACAATTATTAAACTGCGGTTTAAGGTTCATAACGGTACTGCACTTTACAACAATTGATGGTTATTTTATTTATACACTTAGTGCGTTTCACCACCAAGGTAAACGCACACATAAGCACAAGGGGATAAAATCCCAAGATAAATGAGGATATCATTATACTTAAAAATAATATTGAACTAGTATCTTATAGTTACCTATAATTTTCATTACCTATGTAAATTTCCATTTCCATTCTACGCGCAGCAATGATCTGCATCACGGAGTAGGGTAATGGTGAAATGACATCAGAAATGGAAATTATTTTTAATCGCATCCAATTGGCATGACATGGCCGGCTAACTACCGGCTCGCGGCTAGCCAAGCGTACCTCTAATTAAACGGGTAGAGCTACTCTCCGATCACGGATGTAGAGTCGCTTGCTTTATTAGGTGCATCTATGCTCGCTAGAAGAAATAGGTTGGTTGTATCTTGCAATCAACTCCTGTTACTTATGTACATGTTGGTAGTGTTCTAAGCTGTAGGTAATTCACGAATTTTTTTTATTTATTTATTTCTTATTGCAATACCCAATCTAGGTTCACAAAGGGCGGGCTTAATGCCTATAGGTATTCTCTCCCAGTCAACCCTGTTTTTCATTTCCCAATAAATCACATTTTCAAGCGAAACGGCCTACGTACCTACAGAAATTTATTTATAGTTTTGCAATGTTCTCATAAGGAATTTAAGGTTGGTTCATTTCTATTACCAATTTGAATTATCATACTAATATTATAAATTTGAAAGTGTGTTTGTTTGTTTGTTTGTGACTCTTTCACGTCGCAACATGGCTATATATGATATAGTTTATGTGTGTAGAGATAGTTGGGAGGGTGGAGAGTGACGTAGGCTACTTTTTACCGCGGGAAAACATCTCATTCCCATGGGAAGATCGATGTTTTGATAGTTGCTAGATATTTAGTTCTGGATGCTGTCAATAGATGGCGTTAGTAAAATTCATTTGCAAGTTCTGAATCACGCTACCAAATACTACATGTAATTTACTTATGTCATATGCAAATGTTAATCCTATGTTCCAGTATAATATACTGAGTATATCATACATATAATAGGCTACTGTTTAGCCGAGATTCATGCGGTAGCGGGACCTACGCGGCTGTTACCTACGCGGCGCGGTTGTTTCACTATATAACAAACTCAAGAAAATATGCAACTAAGAAAAAAAATATTCAGCCAAAAATCATTAATTCTATTTACTAAATGGTTAATTACAATATAAACACTTTAAAATATTATAGAGGTTTTTGGAAACTCGTAGGTAGGTAGCTAGATATTTAGAGTGATTTTTGAGTTTGCTTCAGAAAGCAAACCCAAACGTCAAAGTAGGATATTATTTTTATTTGGAATATGTTGTAATTGTAAGGTTTTAATAATTTAGTTTCATCGGCCATATCCATAGTTAATCAAACATAGACTATTTCGACAAAACTCATAATTGTATGCACAGGAGCATTTAGATATTCATATCGCTATTTCGTCAGTCCACTTACCTATTATATCTAGCTTCAATCAAACACAAAACCAATAGCACATCAATTAAGTAGGTACCTACCTAACCTAAAAATAACAGTAACTTGTGATATGGTACTGAATAAAAGCCGGCTACGTGCACGTCGGACTCACATCGTAGGATTCCCGACACCAACCGATAAATATTAACTTTGATTATGTGACATATAAAAATATAAAGAGCAAAAATTCTCATATTTGTAAAGTACACTGGCTTGGAGACCCCCTTAGGTGTTTAACACTTTATTTTAATGTGATAGCAGCCTTATCTATCTTATTACCGTTCAAGAGCTTTGCGATACTGATAACGGAGGCATACATAGTTATAAGTAGAGTCCCGTATTCCATTCCTTGATGCCTACAAGGCGAGGGTGATAAGGTGACTCAAGTCTGAATTTGTAAACATGATGCAATTTCACGTCTAAATGGTTTGAAAATAGCCGTGAATTAATTTTTAGGTAATGTTTAGGTACTTATAACTTACGGTAACTGAAGTACGGCTTCAGGGAGGTACCTAACTAATTAAAACCATACCTTGGTATTACCAATCATGTTACGAGTATATTGTACATATCATAATTATCTACGTGTAGTACTATTACTTAGGTACTACCTTTTGTACACCTGAATATACCTATTGCTTTGCACGAGACCACAGCCATTACGCAAATGACTACAAATAACAGACTTAGGACAATTAAATGATGACCTCAATTGCTAGGTATGTGCAGTATGCCTTCACCCACATAGAAACGTGAGCAACGATGACACATGATGCTTCTATAGGTCTTCACTTTGGCAACTTTATACCTACTAATAAACGCGGTACTAATTACTATAGAGCAGGGTTAGAATGTCCAATGTTGCTATCAACTAGAGGATTCGTTGGCGATATGTTAACATTATTTTCTACTTATGACAACTTCACTACAGCATATCGTAATATACTTACACCTTATCTTCAGTAAATATTTAACATGGCCACACGCCAAAAACTGAAAGACGACCGCATAATAAAAGTTCAAAGATCAGCACAGTTAAACGTCAATCAGCATTTCTTCCCTGCGTTAAAAGTGTAACGGACAAAATCGGTAGGATATTAAATAGGAAATTCAATATAAAGACAATTTACACGCCGTAAAAGTTACCGCCTTTTTACGCTCATCCAAAGACCGTATTCCATACCAGTGTCCAGGGGTGTACAAAGTAGACTGTAGCTGTGGTAGTTGTTACATTGGACAGACAAACGGGCAATATCACAGCGTTTAAAAGAACACATCGCAGCTATTAGGAAGAATGAAGGGAAGAAATCAGCTGTAGCAGAACTTCTACTTGATTCAGGCACTAACCACTGGATTGAACTTCACAGCCCGCAGGTTATCGCCATGGAACGCCATTACATCCCACGGTTAGTAACAGAGGCGATAGAGATTAAAAAACACCCCAAAAAGTTTAATAGGGAGGACGGATTTAAATTAGCACCAACATGGAATCCAGTGGTTAGTTTATGTAAGTCAGAAAAAATTAAAGGGGTCGAGCGGAAGGATGTGGTTAGTGTAGTGTGTCGTAATATGGTCAACAAATCACAAAAACGAATTAGAAGAAAGTTAGACAGACTAATGTATTAGTGTAAAATGTCGTGTGTCAAAAGTTTCTCCGCGCCACCGCAGTTCAGCCGTGACCATGATCCATGCAACTGGGTCGAAATATCGGCACACCAAAATACATATCGTGAGTAACCCGTAGTATAGTAAAAGTTCAGGTCCCAATACCTACTAGATTAGTTATTTTATTTGAAATTCACCCTCAATATTTACAAAATTATTTCAATTATCGTTTAATTAATTACCTTATAAGGCGCTAAGGCGCCGATATTTTACCTATATATATTATATTCATCCACAAAACAAGGCATCATGAGGGCAAGTAGACTCTACGATAGTTGTTAGTCGCAAAGCACTATGTAACTACCTTGCGACATTATACCTACACCATCATTTAAAGGAGTTTGCTCGCGGATTCTTGCAAAATACATAGATTAACCTTTAATCTGATATATTTGACGTTCATAAGTGTATATTTATGAATACCTATAATCGATTGCGTTTGAGCAATGCAGTCAGATTCTAAGTTTGATCTATTATTTCCAAATTCATAAAAACCGTACAGTAGTAGGTAGGTACTAACTTGTCAAAGCATTTTATGATCGGCTAGAATCAGGTATCAGCGTTCAGGTAGATACACAATTTGCTTTATTCACTGTAATAACATGCCATAACACTAACAATCACTTAAGTTACTAGATTCAGAGTTAAACAGTAGGTATACATCATAAAATGACCTATGATAAATGTCACTATAAGTACGATGTGCATTAAACTAACCGCGTTATTTAATTCAATATTCAATTCTCTTAGCACGTTCTGTGTAGAGATACAACTTACAAGATATCCCTAATAATCACGGTTAATATGTATGATATGACTTCAGTATCCTTTGTATTTTTTTTGGGAATAGCATATAATTATAATGTCTTTTTTTAAGAAAAAGATCTTATGCTGCTTTACTGGTAGCAAGTTCCGGAAATGTCATTTATTTTTTTTACTTTCAATACATACCTACATCATAGATTTAAGTGTCTCTGATATAACCTATAACTCCATCCTTTTTCCGTTTCACAATCCCTCCTCATCAACCATCCCATTAGTGAGAAAAGTTTCATTCCCGGCAGTAAACCGCTAATTCTCAACAACCCTGATTATCATACATGGTGAAACGGAATCTTCGTCGCTTTTACAGGCAGCATTACTGCTCAGTTAGACATGCTCCATTTGAAGTAATGACAGGCCGCAACGTCGGTTGTGAATGTTGCATAATGAGACGAAGCGTTGCGCCCCAAATAGGTATAGCAATGGACATAATACGAATATGTACCTATACATACCAGCGATTAACAATTATTGTACTTAGTTTACATCTACTGCAAATTACACTCTTAACTTACTGTTTTGTTGCCAAGCAGATATACCTACCTATGTAGAGCAAGAGCCCGCGGCTCCCATTGTGATGTTGGCGTGCAGTAGGGTGCAAAATGATACGTCTTCTTCGTAGGATTACTTTATTAGTACCTACTGATTAATATGCCTTACAGTTACATTAACTTATATATTAAGAGTGTCTTAGCTGCACACTACGCCATGAAAGCTGAATATTTTTCTATGTATATAGCCAGAAACCTGATATAAACGGACTCTGATTATGGAGCTTGGGCAGCGGTGGCTCTGGCAGGTAACAGATAGTAAAGTGAGTAAAATTGTGCCTAAATTGGGCCAATAGATAGATATCTTTTCAAATAAATTGACCAAGATAATGTCGATAGCAGTACATAGGTATGTATGTACCTATCTACATCCCTGCCTGCCTAAAGCCTGAAGTTTCCATCCGTGTACCTATCAATTAGGTTGTAAAAAAGTGTAGGTTTTATAAGACTAAAATTTATTAAATTAGACCTACAGGAACTGTTTTAATTTAACTATCGTCATCATAACTACCTACACAACAAAAACTTGATTCACCAAAACTAATTTTGTAACAATTTGTATTTAATTTCTGCGGATCTGATTCAGCCATGATTGTGCCAAAATTAAGTCAAATTACGCATTGAGCTTAATTTTATTAGCGATTTGAGTTAATGCAGGTCATTACTGTGGAGTTCGCCGAGAGGGTAAAACAATAGCCTGGTGTTATTTTCATAAGATATTTATTATTGAGATCGGTGCGAGCGTTAAGTATAGACAGGGGGACTGGTAATTCGGTAATCAGTGGGTGCAAGTTCAGGGCTGGCCAAGGTCACAGTCTCGGGACTCAACGAGATAATTTGGCCTTAAGAGTCGATGGCGTCTCGATGGCGGCCCGTTACAGAAAATCTTTGATACAATCTAATTATCTAACTAGTAGGTATTGGCATTCAACATTCCTAAGTTACCTACTGAACTGCCTTATAATATTAACGGTTTTTGGCTTTTTCAACATTTACATACTTTACGCCCAGTGCTTATTGAGTTCGGGAGTGTTGTAAAGATGTCACGCGCGAACTTGAAAGCTTCAGAAGTCTTGAGGGGCGGAGTTCATTGCGACAATAAGAGTCCCGGTGTGACTTAGGCACCTAATTCCAGGGTGAGGGTTCGACTTCCGGAGCCCGCTGGTCGACAAATTGCCGAAGAAAGGGTGCCGTGCGCTGCCATTGTCAACCGATTCCAACGAATAAAACATTGTTAACGTGTAGCCGATCGGCTTTGTCCCGTCGCGTACTCCTTAATTATCTGAAACAGTAAAAGGGTCATATTTTCTATTAAATTTGTACAATAAAATATAAATGGTGCTCCATTTATGTTTGGACTTTTTTGCGGAGATGAGCCGCCTGGGAATAAAATGAAGTAGGTATTAAATTTACACAATCCGCCGGATCTCTGTAAAACAGTTTTTGTTGTAAAACAATTTCCTAAATACAAGCGACTATGTTTCATCGGCTTATTTGATATGTATATTCGTACCTAGTCGGCAGTCAAGCGAGCTCTTGTCGCCGGTAGCTTCTGATGACGAACCTCGGAATCGGTTCGAAACTAGTCGAGCGAATCCGACAAAATATTACGTGAGGTAAGCTGCGTTATATACCTACGTAAAATGGATCCATTCAGTAATAAAATTGTTTCAGCTAAGTTACTGAATAATAAATCTCAAGAGTAAGTAGGTACCTACTTGCTTACCTTACATCGACGACCTATTCCGATTTATTATTAGATCAGCTACCTGTTTATATAGTAATAGATACATTGGTATAGTTTTTAGGGTTCCGTACCCAAAGGGTAAAACGGGACTCTATTACTGAGACTTCGCTGTCCGTCCGTCCGTCCGTCCGTCCGTCTGTCACCAGGCTATCTCATGAACCGTAATAGTTACACAGTTGAAATTTTCACAGATGATGTATTTCTGTTGCCGCTACAACAACAAATACTAAAACACTGAATAAAATAAATATTAAAGCGAAATATGGCTTCGACGCCTAAGCGACAATTTAGTTACCTTGCGGTCCAAGAGATGGCGTTACTTGTGGCTACAAAAACTAAAAGTAAATATTTAAAGTGAGGGTTTCATACAACACACCAGATTTTTTTGGCGTTTTTATACATAATGGTACGGAACCCTTCGTGCGCGAGTCCAACTCGCACTTGGCCGATTTTTATGATTTTTTTTTATATTTCTGGCAAACGAGAACTGTCCGTTTTGCACGATCGTTTTTGCCACGATCTTGCAAGCTGTGAAATGAGCTTCCTTCTGAGGTAAGTAGGTAAGTATTCCCAGAGCGCTATGACATGAGGTTCTTCAAGAAAGGTGTAAAAATAGTTCTCCTTCAGGACCTGCGTTGCACTTGTGACTCCTCCCTGGTGTTGCTCGTGTCCATAAACGACGATGACCACTTACCATCAGATGGCTCGTCCGCTTTCACGACAGCCCTTTAGGCTATGACAATACAATATAAATTTCAAAATCCAAAATCAGCGAAAATGTGTACACTAGAAAATGACCAAATTTTAGCAAGTAAGTAAAATAAAGGAAGAAAGTGGAGCATCCTGTTGTTGGTCGCGCATGTGGTGGCAGGGCGATGCTATTGTTCGCTCGCGACCAGATTACTATAATCATTGTGCACGTAATGTGGTAAATGATAAGGTGTGCTCTAGCGCTCAAAACATATGCTTTGCAACTCGTTCGTTCCACCGCACCCTCTTCACTTGGGAGCTCGTTTTGTTTAACTAACCCTTAAATTGAGCTTTTCCTCGGAAAAGATCAGTAGGTACTTTCGCTTGTTTTATCAAGTTACATACATACTGACCATGTTACACATTGCTGACCATTTACTCACAAATATTTCTTCTCGGTTTGTGGGTGTCTGATGTTTCATTGTCGTGGGTATGCCCAATGATCATATCCCTTACAATACACTTGCAAATGCAATATTATTAGACTGTTCGGTAAGTAATTTCGTTTTTCACTATGAAAATGAAAGACAACTTTCTTATAATTAAATAATTTCTATCTTGGCTAATCTGGTTCAACATCTTTTGCCATCTTTCTAGTAGAATGATCACCCCCCCACCTTCATAAAAAAATTGGTACCTATTTTCTTACAAACAACTATTCCAGGTGATTTTTGACCTCTTCACTTCAAGTAAAAATTTTACCGTCAAAAAAATTTCCCAGGCAATGGAACAAAATATGATTATCCGAAGGCACCAGTTCTAGAGAATGTGTGACAGTGTGGCATTATATCCACGTCAGTAAATTTTTTCTGACTTCATTTTTACCTCTTCCATAGCAAAAAACTAATACATATGTGACGAAAATAGTGTTTATTACTCCCCACACTTAAAAGGGAACCAAAAAAATACTGCGTAGATTCAATTGAGCTTCTTTTGATAACATGCCTTGGTATATTAGCTCACAAAACATAATATAAAGACTAGAGATAGACATATAGAGAACCGCCCGCGCTTCGTTTCGGGACCCGTAGGTAACAGCCACGTAGGTCCCGCTCCCGTAGGAATTTCGGCCAAAGATAAGCCTATAATATGACATACTGGAACATCAACATCAGAATCCGTCCTGTCTTCACTCACGGCTAACATAGCCGTGGGGATTCAGTTTCGGGGCCGGTGGCCCCCTGACTGAGGTGTCTGCCGCGGTCCGTAACAACGGACCGTTCGTTGGGTTGGGACCCTGTATGGGTCCTCGAAGATTGTCCAGATGGTGATGTGGATTATGGAGTATGGGTGTCTAGTCCGGGGAGTCATGATGATTTTCACGCCGCCCGGGTGATCAGGCCCTACCAGGTGAGACCCGCTGGTGGGAAGCCTAGCAGGAGCCGATCTGCAACCGGACGGCGGCTTGCGGTCTTGTCCGAGGTGGTTCATGTCGGGCTGCTCCCGCGCGACCTACTGCGCCCAACGGTCCTGGGGGCGGGCGTGGAGCGGCGCCAGGTTCCGGAAGTGTAGAAACCGCGCCGCGTCCGCGCGCGCAAACATCCGTTGCGCTAGGTCCTCCACGTGCTCTCAACTCTGAGGTCCCGCTGGATGGTGGCGTTCCTCACGCACCACGGCGCCCCTGCCAGCCGGCGCAGCGTCTTCGATTGAACCACGCGTAGACGCCTGCGTTGTGGTTCACTCGGGAGCGCGTACCAGGCTGAGGCCGCGTACGTGAATCTGGGGCGGATGTAGGTCATCCAGATGGTGGTTTGACCCTCAACGGGAGACTCGAGGAGAGCGCTGGACGTAGCGCTACAGCTGCTGCCTTGGCGTGATTTACGACGTTGGTCACGTGGGGCTTCATAGTCAGGGAACAGTCCAGGGTTACCCCATGGTACTTGGCCTGTCTTGTCCAGGCAATGTCTTGGTTGAGGAGCTTTAGAGTGGGGTCGCGCATCGTGGTTCCTCCGAATTGGATGGCCTGCGTTTTCCCTACGTTGATCGCCATCCTCCACTCGTGTAGCCACTTGGGGAGGGCGTCGAGGCATCTTTGCATTTTAACGGCGGCGTGACCTGACTTAATCGAGGTGGTCAGGTACGCTGCGTCGTCCGCGTAGAGGGCGAGCATGACGCCCCCCTCCGCTGGAATATCGTTCGTGTAGCACGAGTAGAGGGTAGGCGAGAGGCAGCTTCCTCAACATCAGATATAACATTTGCCTATGATTTAAGTAAATTACATCTACTATTTGATAGCGTGATTCAGAACTTGCAAATGAATTTTACTAACGGCATCTATTAACAACATCCGGAACTAAATATCTAGCAACTAACAAAACATCGATCTTCCCATAGGAATGAGATGTTTTTCCGCGGTAAAAAGTAGCCTACGTCACTCTCCACCCTCCTAACTATCCCCATACACATAAACCATACCATATAATACCCATGTTGCGACGTGAAAGAGTCACAAACAAACAAACAAACACACTTTCACATTTATAATATTAATAAGGATAAGGATAGTAAGGATTATGCGGCTGAGAGTTGAGTTAGGTTAAAAAAATACAGTTAACTCTATCGGGAAAAACGAAATTAGGTACTTTCCAAACAACCAGTCTGAATATCCTGAAATATTTTCAATTTCATTTTTTTTATTAGTGAGGAGGTGATTGCTACAAGTTTTATCTTTTTTATTTCAAGTAGGTAAGTATTAGAAATTACCTTTGGTTCGGCAATCTTGTGACTTTTGCATTTGTAATGGTATTGAAATTTTTTTTTAGATAATGATCTTCTTGTACCTACTTGTATTCAAAACATAAAAAATGCCAATAAGTAAAATAGGGTCTTGTAAATGAACCTGTTTTCGATCTCCTTCTTGCCTATATCAACATTTTTATTAAACTTAGGTAATTATGTTTGTTAAAAGAAAATATCAAAATACATAGTTCTCCATACCGACACCTACCGTTACGTATCACTCACAAAAGCTCCTACAGACGTAAAAACAAAACAAAAAATTGACGTAAGATACACCATCTAGCATCTACAGTGTTAATGTATGTATCGGTGTAATTGGGTAGGTACAGTCCGCCCAACTTATCTCTGAAATGGCAAAAATTGGAACTAACGAAAAGTCATTCATAAGTACGTTGTGTTCATTCATGTGTCAGTTACTAGTGTGCAATGATTGGTCAAATGAATGTCAAATGCGTCCGACAGCGCCTCTTTCGTTTCAGTCTTAAGTTGGGTTTACTATACCTACTACATCTAGCCTAAAATACTTATTATATACTGTATAAAAATATTAAGATCAGTTCTACACTATAATGCATCCTCCCTTAATGCAAGATTAGCTAGTTATCCTATTTACTGCCTAGAAATACCTACGCCACACATTATAATGACTTTGAAAAAAGTGAAAATCCTACCTTAAAAATTAAATTAAAAATTTAAAAAACCCCGACACAAACATTTAAAAAGTAAAAAATAATATCTCTAAAAATAATACGTTGGGGGACCGCTCCTAACTACTCATTATCTATGATTTTTTTCATAAGTAGGTATCACATGCCTACCTACTTAGTCCTTTAGCCAAGACTTATCATTTATCAATATTTTTTTGTGTTAAAGTTAGAAGTAAATGGAGCGGTCCCCCAACGCGACGTATTATTTTTAGAGATATTATTTTTTACTTTTTAAATGTTTGTGTCGGGGTTTTTTAAATTTTTAATTTAATTTTATTTTATACTTTTTATAGTTAAGAATATTTTCGATTAAGTCATAAATATTCTCTTACTGTGCCCTTTCATTTGAGACCCCACACGAGTATATTTGCATACATTCGGCTATTCTTCCCCGCTTTAACCCCCCACAACTTTTAAACGGCTCAACCGATTTTCATCAAACATATCTAAGAACACGCGCCCGTAAGTCCCCTTTAATACAAAAAAAACTAAATTGAAATCGCTTCATCCGTTCGGGAGCTACGATGCCACAGACAGACAGACAGACACACACACAGAGACGTCAAACTTATAACACCCCTCTTTTTGCGTCGGGGGTTAAAAATGAATAATTCAATAGCACAATGAAATTATATAGGTCCTGTGGCAACTACCAGCTGCAGATGTGAGCATTTCTACACCGATCACGGCTTTCTTGGGAATGCGAACACTGGTAATTAATCCGCCATATTAGTTAATTGTCCCGCCTACACTGCCCCCGCGTTACGGTCCAATCTCCAACGGATAATTGGCCCTATTTCCTCTCGCTTGCTGTTTTTCTGCCATTATTAAGACTGACGGCTATGCCATTACCGTTTCAATAACTCTCATCACGTACGAACAAGTTGTTTTATAATGAATCCGTTTTGACTGGCTAGTTCTTTATATAGACGTGATGTTTATTTGTAAATACTTTTCTGTAACGGAAACAAGTTTATTAAGTAGGTGTTCGGTTCGATTTCTTTTGAAGTAGGTACATGTTATGCCATAAATAGTTAAAAGTATGATTAGCTTCAAAGAGACTACTTACGACTATTTTAAAATAATGCCTTAGTAGGTAATCCATCGTCCAACGTATTAAACCACGATATAAATACATAATTATAAAACAAACCATTATTTTTTCCTAAGAATACTATTTTTAAAGAAAAAATACTTAAATATTGTTTTGGGAATCGACTCTACATTACATTCAAGACTTTGTATGCACACAGATACTTCACAGCTTCACACATTTATCACGGTAGATGTTATCAATTTTGGTTATCTTATTGTAACATAAAGTCGGCACCTATCTTTAGTACATAATATCTCAATGGCACCTATATCACGGTAGCGTTATAGGTATTTACCTATAACAATTGCACAGTAACATTGAACCTGACTCGTCTAGAGCCGGACTACGCAATGATAATGACCCTAAAATGGGTTACGCATACCTAACGATTACATAATATCATTTCATCATTTAACCGTGCGGGTCGGCAAAGTGGTCAGTTTTATGGAGTCACCGCAAAGTCCGTGGTGTTATTTTAGATTTCACATGTAAATGCCCCGGCAAGGCGTTGCGATGTTACGCCGCAGGCGGTAGGCGTGCGCGCGAGTCCGGCCAATCGCGAAGGAGCTATTTCAACGCAAAAGCCTCCGAATATTTCCCTTTTTTCATAGCAGTTACTTTAATTGAGGCTATTTGCATAATTCGAACATTACCAAGGAAAATGCTCCACGGGTCAGCTCTTCGATGATCGTGTTTGATTCTACAAAGCTGCTTGTACTTGTATGCATCACATTGAATCCGGTGCCTTATACTTATAGATACCTGTTTAGGTAGGTAGGTACTCGTAGATACCTGTAAATAAAGAACTCATAGTGACTCATACCGACTGTTTAACGAACTAAGTTCAGTCTGAGGTACGTAGAAAATTTACTACGAAATTTCAAATCAGTTGCATGGATCGTGGTCACGGTTGAACTGCGGTGGGCAGAGAATTTTTTGACAAGTTAACACGAGATCACAAAACCTTTGTCAATAATAAGACTATAAGGTACGTACTTCTCACATTACGCTATTCATGAGATACGCGACTGCAACGCTACCCAAAATTAGTATGTATTTGACACTTTTAACTGACAGAAGACGCATCGTCCTGTCAGTAGGTACGTAGTGTCAAGTAGGTACATACTAATTTTGGGTAGCGTTGCAGTCGCGTAACTCATGAATAGCGTTGTGTGAGAAGTGCCTAATGCGACCAACTTATCAATTCAGTAGAAAAAAATGGAAATAAAAAAAGATAACGTCAATTTTGAAATGTCATGTCCGCTGTCAATTCTTTGAAGTGCGAGTGCTGTATGTGTTTGAGTTCGATTTTAATTGCAAAAAGTTATTAAAAATGCCTGAGCCTCTTAGATGTGATCCACGATTAGTTATTTTAAAAGTTTTAGATTGTATGAGGGAAGAAAATCGCCTGCCAACTCCGAAAATAACGTTTGAAAAAGTGGCAGAATGCGTCGCAGTTGCAACAGGTTAGTGTTGCTATTGCAAGTTAATTAATAGTCCCGCTTAAATATTTCAGTTATTTTATTTTCCTCACTTATCTTTGCATAATCGATTAAAGTGTCACTGAATATATTTGGCATCCAATTTTTTTTATACTTCATATAATATTATATCTTTGTTACAGGAGTTAGGGAACGATTTGTTTACAAGCTAATGAGTGAAAAGAAAAAAGCTGAAGAAATTTCTCTGGCGTATCGGCATCATTTTCGACAGGGATTTCTCGTGTGGAACCCCTCAAACTTAGAGGTCACGATGACAATTATTTTTATAAAACATATAAAAATATAAATAATTATAGTCAATAACAATGGATTTTTAATTTTTACATGACAAAGTAAAATTTTACTGTGTTGGCCTTCGTAATTCTTTTATTTTTGGATGTTTACGAATTTTTTTTTAATAGACAAATACACTTGAGAATTATTTATTGCCATTATAATATCTTATTTTAGGGCGGTGATAACTGATTGATTAAAAATGCGCCCTCCTATTCGGAGGGCCCGTGTTCGAATCCCAGGGCACGTACCTCTGACTTTTCTAAGTTATGTGTGGAGAGGAGACCTATGCTTAATAGTGGGCCCTGATGGATTGAGATAATGATAACATCCTATGTTACTGCAATCATTGCATGGTAGTTTAAGTTAGTAGCCACAGCCCAAGTTGTGTATCTATATTAGTCGGAAACAGTGGTGGCGCTAGACCACACTTGGACGTCGGCGAAATTAGATATGCGAGGCCTTTTTTATTTCCCAGTCAAAAATAAAACGTTAGATTACATGAGCCGAATTATAGTAAAAATAATGTATGAGTAAACGAGTTTTATTGCTAATCAAATGATGACAAAAATAATTGCTTTTTACAAAAAAATAACCGACTTCAACCTCAATAAGCAGAGATAACTCAAAAACTACACGCCAGATGGCGCTCAATTCAACATGGAAGTGTAAAGTTCTCGTCACTACAAATTAATCAAGCCCAAACACTAGATAACTGCAGTAAATCGTTGAGGAGTTCCCTCGACTGTCTTTCGGCTTCATCAGATCGACTCCAGATCTTCATGAAATTGTAGCACTTTAATGTACCTACTTATGAAAACACTACACTAGTCGTCCCTACAATTTTCGAAAGTTCCCCTCGATTTTTCTGAGATGCCATCATCAGATCCTGGTGCCCTTATCAGCGTACCCCACTGCGCATATATCTACTTTACAACACAAAAAGAATTATCAAATTCGGCCCATAGACGACGAAAAAATCGCTGAATAAACATAAAAAAGCATAAACAACGTGTCCCAAAATTCAACGATAAGCGGGAACTGGAGGGTGGACTTGCTCTTTTTTTACACAATGATGAGTGAAAGTAAAAATCTCGAAAAATTTTAAGGGAATTTTGGTGTTTGATTGAATTTTGTGTAAAAGCTGCAGGCTTTCTGGGATTTTTAAGAATTGTCGTGAATAGTAGTACTTTCTTATCTAAAATATTTGAAAAACTGAGGTCGTGGTAGTTCAAAATAACACAAAGGGTGTAAATTTTCGAAAATTTATTTTTTTATGAAAACAAAAAGCGCTGGATTTTTTTTTCTTATTTTTCCTGAAGTAGTCATGAGCAAGTCCACCTTCCAGTTCCCGCTTATCGTTGAATTTTGGGACACGTTGTATACGGTCGAATTGAGGACCTCCTTCTTTTCTGCAAGCGAAACTAACCTTTATCACCTATGAATCTGCAAACGGCATTCAACCTTAGAGTGGTAAACCAATTCTTTGGCCGACCGTACCTAAGCAATAGTTTCATCCCTTTCTCTCCCTTAACCATAACACGTAGGTACAAAGTCTATCTCGTTTTATTTTTGTTGTTGCAACATTCACGCACACATAGACAAAATGGGGTTGAAGCACTCCCGCCATTTTGTTAAGCTATAAGAAGCTCAATTTTAGTATGAGGACCATAGACAACATTTGTAGACCACGAATGTTTTGTATGGGAATTGTCAATGTGTGCTGTGCAGCATGTCTAAAGTAAGGCCATTTTAATAGGCCACATTTGACAACTGTTTGTCTTTGCTTTATAGTGAGGGTAACCTGCTGAAAAACATCGATTAATTTAATTAATCGATGAGGACTTCAAACATCTGTAAATTGAATGTGATTGTTATAAAAACTATTTTAATGACCGCACAGTTCAAACAATGACTAAAAAACGACAAAAATAATGCGTCTAATAATGGCGCGAAATGAAATCATGACTTTTTTGTAACATTTCACGTTTCTGGATACTGGCTTTTGAGCCAGACGTTATATATTTAAATGAATGATTACATATTTTTTGGCCTAAAATGTAAGAAAATTAATTCTGTTCCCATTAAAATATATTTTACTTTGTAATCGTGAAATACATTTTGACGATTAGTTCGACTTCTCGAATTCAACTTATCTACTGATCTGTTTCTTTTGGTACCATCCCTCATGTTTAAAAAGACAAAGAGTTCACTGACGTGACTTTGTAACGACGTCAGTTCTTTACTTAAAAGTGTAAAAATTTTAACAATATCTAGTAGGGAATATTAAATAATATGGAGTGCCTCCCTTACAAGGTTACTTTGTAAAATTTTGACGAACTGTCGAATGTGGCCTATTAAAATGGCCCTTCTATATGTACCTAGTTGTAACTGGCACCTGGCATGTCACGCAGCACGCTTTTTTCTCCCATATGTTAAGTCTGCTTATTTTTTATTTTTTATAAGTCTGTGGTGCTGGTGGTCTCTATCTGTCGCGTCCGTCCATATATTGAAGTACTCTGTGGTCACGATTGTACGTCAAACTCAAATCACTCAAAAATCAAAATTCAAACGTCATTACGTCAAAAAAAAACTAATCTGATCAAGCGATTGCTTCTGCATTTGCAATTTTCAACCTTTTTAGTTATTTATTATTAAAAAGTATTTGGTTTTTTGTTCATTGCATGAGTTAATTGGTAGCTATTTCCGATATACAATAACTTTGTCCAAGAAGTTCTGAAAAGATTTAATTATTTGTTGCCCAGTATCAGAACCTCCAAAGGTACGTTTTAGTTATTGACCTATTTATGTTATTTCCCAAATTCATCCCCTATAGCTCTCGAGTCTTTGAGTTTTGTTACTTACAGATGCAATCGATTGTACTAGGATGTGTAGGTGGTTTAGCTTAGGTTAATTCCCAAGCTTACAGTCACTAAAGATGTTATTGTTATTCATAACTGTTATCGTTATTTGTAACTATCTAATAATTATGACTATTACCAATTTCTTAGGCTACATGCTATAATTCGAACCTTTTCTATTTCAGATGCAGTTACCATCAGACCCAAGACGAGTAGATCGGGAACGTCGTTATAAACCACCACCACCAACCTCAGCACCTGCTGAAGATCTAACCACTGATTATATGAATATTCTCGGTACTTACCTTTATTTTTATAGCATATTTTTATATTAGTAATTGGATAATTAGGTACTAACAACTACAAACAGGACTATCATTTCCTAGTCCCTGTTTGAGTCTTATTCTAGGTTGCCAACAGTTGTCATTTGTTTTGAGAAGCCTGCCAATCCACACTTTGCTTGCATAGTGGATATGGCTGTACCCCTGACATTGTAAGACGAGACCAAACTCCAGCAGTTGGACAGATATGTTAGGATGATTGATACTCAAATAAAACCCTGAAAAAATAGCAATATCAGCTGTCCTGAACTGTGCTTACTATTGTTAGATTATTAACCCGCCATTGGTGACGTGAATTTGACTTACAACGTTGGTGACCCCGGTCTCACAGACCACTACTACTACTACTAGACTATGTGTTGTCAAAAATATATTGTTTATATTACTTTTAATTGGTAAGGTTATAATAATAAGACATCTTTTTTCAATATAATATACGAATAAACATGAATCAAACCTATTTTATTAGTATTACAGCGATATCTTTGGATGCAGTAAAATTAAGTGATATTTTTCGTCAAAAGCCAAAAAACTTCATATTACATGTTCAAGGTATAATTTTTTTTACATCTGTGGCTTGGTTCATTATCACTTTCGGATTTACATTCCAATTGCAGTTACAAGCTGTCCTCATCAGACATTTTTTCTTGCTGAAGAGCCTCGAGACTACGCACATTATTTTCGTAAGGACATACTGAAACAAAGCTTACAATGTGTTTGCAAACTCGAAAATATCGATAACATTAGGCTAAATGCTTACTTATCATAAAATCATACAATTACACAATAAATATCAACTATAGACCTGCATAAATAAATAAAATAAAAAAATATGCAATAACCATTTGACTTACTTAGTTGGTGACGCCGGTCTCACAGACTGGGTTTTCACCAAAACTCAGTAAAATGGACCCGCGTCGCTGTCGTGGGGTAGACTGGTGGTAGGGGGCGTGTAATAAGGCAGCTACTCAAAATCCCAATGCAATCCGATGTACGGTATAAAAAACATTCGTGTTTTTCTAAAAACCCGGTCTCACAGACATATAGGACACCAACGGCGGGTTAAGGTTATTTCTAATGTCACTCCTTCAAATTCATGTACAATGGATGTGATAGCAATTAAAATCTTGATTATGGTGTATTTCAGGAATGATCTTCTCTATGTGTGGGCTTATGCTACGCTTGAAGTGGTGCGCTTGGACTTCGGTATTTTGTTCAAGTATCAGTTTTGCTAACTCCAGAATTACAGATGACACTAAACAGGTACTTACCAATATTACATATACCAACTAGTTAATATGATATTAAACTTACATTTTTACATGAATTAACAATTAATGTTATCAAAATTAGTCATTAAGTTGTAATAAAATCTGTATATTTGCCTGTGACATCTTAGTTCATAAACTAATGGACCTTAATGAACATTACTTCTTTTTTATAAAAAAGTTGGCATATTTGAGATGGTTCTATAACACATATAATCAATCTGGAATTGATCCCTGTCTGTACATAGAAGATTTATGAAAAAAGCTTACTGACGGTCTTATATCAATAAAATGGAATCCAAAAAAATGATATTTACAATTTTTGTCTCTGCCTGGGATGTTATTTGCGCCAATCTCAGAAACTGAGTTAGATTTGGATGCAGTTTTAACTAGTATTTTGTATAACGCATTACTAAAACAACAATGTTTATTTAATTTCAATTGGTTCATAAATAAAAAAGTTAAGTTGCCATGGTTGAATGAAGTGCAGTGAAAGCAGGTTTAATAGTGTTATAATAGTAGATTGTATTACAAGGGTGCAAAGTAATATTTTTTCGGCGAGGGCGCTTTTTTGAATCCAGAGCGAAGTGAGGGATTCTTTAGTAGAATCCTGAACGTAGCGAGGGATTCAAAGTATGTCGCCCGAGCCAAAAATATTTGCTCCCGAGTGATACACTCTACTTTTCATCCCCCCCTATGAGAAAATAAAAGGCGCCACAAATTCAGGAATAATACTGTCACAGTCACTAAACTAACTAAACTAACTAAACTGACTAAACCGACTAACCCGACTAACCCGACTAACCCGACTAACCCGACTAACCCGACTAACCCGACTAACCCGACTTACCCGACTAACCCGACTAACCCGACTTACCCGACTAACCCGACTATTATTTAAATAACGGGCAGGAAAAGTTATATGAAAATTCATTCCCGCCCGCTATTTAAATAACGGGCAGGAAAAGTTATATGAAAATTAATTCCCGCCCGCTAAATAGAAAACACCAACTTTGGATCCCCTTAAGACCGAACCAAGTCGTCTTTTTCGAATAGGTGGGATGAAAATAAATTTATTATATTATTATGGTTTAACTATTGTGTTGTTTTTATGTTTTGTATTTATTTTCAGATTGTGAGTTCCTTCATGTTGTCAATATCCGCAGTGGTCATGTCGTATCTTCAAAACCCAGGACCTATGTCGCCACCTTGGGCTGCAGTAACTACATAAATTATACAGTCTTGCTAATTTTAATTTTTAATGTGAAAGTTCATAGAATAAATTACTTTTATTGGGTGTTATACTGTGCCTTTTATTTCTTTTTCATGTTTACGAAATATATGATAAAATATTATATTTTTGACTAAAGGCGCCTTAGGTAATGAAATAATATCTAACGGAAGAATTTTGTACCCCTATTAAAACAACTGCGAAAAGCAAGATCAGCAGGAGGTGGTGATATGAAATGTGAGAGTTGTTTGTTGAGCCGTCTCTATGTAGCCTTGAGTCTGAGAAATGTAAAATATAATGGTATTCTGTGATCTCAACTCAAAGAAATTAAGATTTTAGCATAGATGCCATAAGGCTGTCTATAAGTGGACACAGTCAATGGTTTGAAAACTTCGAAAGGGAAAAAAGATTGTCAAGTGATACAATCAAATTAATTCGACTTGGTACCGCTCTTTCTATTCGAGGATCAGTTTAATTTAAAGCCTAGCCTAGCTTCCCTGTTCTGTTTTGTAACTCTGGATAAGTATGAATTTTATGATGGTGATCCGTTCGACCAAAAACATTTTGTCCAGGGCTTAAAAAGCATTTAAAAAGTAACTGGGCTGACAATGACATTGCATGTCAATGCAACTTTGTGTCAATGACATTAATTGTTACGTGACACTGACAAAAGTGAAATGCGAGTGGATTTGTGTGAAGATTTTATTAAAATATTTAGAAATTAAAATAAAGTTCATTGTGATAAATTTAAACTCGAAAAGTACCATATTATTACTTTTTAAGGTAAATTTAATTCATATTCAAAAGCCTGTTTAATACGTTAAGGTTAGAAATTTCTGTAGACGGACGGTGATAATAATAGCTAGATTTCCACGTGTTTTGCAAGATCTTGGACTGAACTAAACTGTTTATCACAGCTGTTAACCGGTTATTATCAAATACTAGCTGGTTACGTGTAATTACTTCATAAAAATCCTTACAACTAATGTTACATGAAGATAATTCTGTATTTCATATGGTTTGTGCATCTTTATTTAGCTAAATAAGTATCATTAGAGTAAACTAATGAAGTTATAGTTGTCTGCAGGAGTATCAAATAATCAATCCCTGATTTGTATACACTCACTCACTGTATTTGCTCACTCAGAGTAAAGCTTTTATCAACTTCAACAAAACTCAAGGTAAATGTTTCAAAACAGACCAGATTCATGTGTTCTATCCATTATGTAAAAAAATAAACATAAGTGGTGTAATTCATTAAAATAGAAAATAGTAACATCAACACTTTATTTATTTACTTTAAAATATTATTGGTACTATCATCTGTTCAATATCAAGTAAACTTGAGCTTTGAAGTGGACATTATATGCTCAAAGCACACCTCAACTGTTTTGGTAAATTGGTCAGGTACGCTCCAAGATGTATGGCCAGCTTTAATGGATATTAATTTTACATATAGGCTGGTGGTTTTTATGGCACAGAAATAAATATTTCATACATATTATAACTTTATGCACATAAATGTATGTGCATTGAGACCTTGTTGTAGAAAAACATTTTTTTGTGCAATTTTATTATGTTAAAACAGATTTTGTACAACCATCTTTCATTAAAAGACAGTTAAAGCTGTTACTTTTCGTTTGATATTATTTTTTATCACCTATTGAAACATTTCACTTATTTTTGTACCATAATAATATGTTTTTTGTTTAAATATTTCAGGATGCCGCCAAAAAAAGTTGAAGAGCCAGAAAAAAAACCACTCATTGGTAGAGTGGGTACCAATCTAAAGGTTGGCATTGTTGGAGTTCCTAATGTGGGCAAGTCCACATTCTTCAATGTGCTAACCAAGAGCCAGGCAGCTGCCGAGAATTTCCCGTTTTGCACCATTGATCCCAATGAAAATAAGTATCCTAGTTCATTATTTTTATTACAAAGTTTATTGTCATACTGGCTGTTGTTAACTGCTTCCCCAATGTGAAGGAATGTTTGACTGATTTACCAACAAACATTCATACTATAAATTTCTTTTTTAATGACTGATTTCTTAACAGATGTGTACTTTCTTAGGTAGTTTACCTCTTAGCCAAAGTTCATCTTTATGATGTCAAGCAGTTTTCGATATTTCATGATCAGGGAGTTGCTTTTATATACGTAGATTTTAATTAGAATATGTAAGTTATCTCTAAGAAAATTGACCCTTGAAGGACTGTTACAACATTGTATATAATTTCAATAATCTAATTAAATCTGTAATGTCTAATTAATATGCTATCTTGAGCCACTGAGCATATGGAATTACCAGACCCTGTTAAAGAACAGGTTGGGATGGTCACAATGGATCAGAAATGGTCGCAGTGGCCTCATGGGGATACTTGTTCCCCGTGCGGTTAAAGTTTAGTATGTGGACCGTTGAATTGGGTAACCATATTTTTATACCTAAAAGAGTTTAGTTTAGGGAATACACCAAATAATAAAGACCAGGTTATTACCTGTGCTCACATTTCAATTTAGCATGTAAGCAAAATGTACTAAGTTCTGCCATCAACCTACAATGAACCTTAATAACGGGAACAGAAAGCTGGCATTTGTGTGGATTGCCATTAAAATGAATTACATTATCAAACTTTAAAAATATAAAATAATTTATGTGATAACACCATGTTTTGTCAAACTTGTGAATATGCGTGACAAGCATTGTGAGGAATGTCGAAAATTATAAAATTCATGTGGCATTGTGTAAAATTTTTGGATGGACCCTGTAAGCAAATTAGATCAAACAATATAGGAAAATTAAACAATCTTAAAAGTATGAAAGTTTATTAGTAACATTCGAAAACCAGTTTAATAACCTTAATTTGAATTTCAAAAGGGAGACAACTACTTTTGACCACTAATAACTATTTATTTGTGATGTCAATAAAACAATAAAACTTGATTTGTCAGTGTCATTCATACAAAACAATTTTTGTGTTTATGCTGAAATCATGTTTTCGTTTGAGAAATATCAAAATAATATTAAAATATTTGATAAATATGGCATTAAAAACACCAAAGTCAGCAAGTGTATGACATATAGTGGAAATATAGATTTACTTAAACGAAAACAATATGATCAAAGTTCTTCTATTCCACCATTAGCAGCAGCAGTACTCGGTGTTAAAAATACAGCAGCACCATTGCCATCGAATTTGGATTTTGTCAACATTTGGACTGATGTAGATGCACAAGAAGCTTATTTAAGTTTTAAGCCTACTTCTTATCTCATATTGGGTAAACCTGGTCTCGGATCTTACACTTTGGGGGAAGGACTTGCTAAAAAGACGAATTGTATTCATCTCTCAACTAGAAATGTTATACTTGATGAAATTGAAAATAATAGCCCTACAGGAAGATGTTTAGATTTTAATATGAGGCACAATAAAGTCTGTAAATTTGAGCATATATTAGCGATAATGCAAGTTAAGATAAAATCATCAGTTATCAAGCACAGGGGATATGTATTATCAGGTCTTCCTCTTGTACCTTCAAGTAAGACAAATAAATATATATTCAATTGCTTCTACGAAGAAGAATCCCTCTCAGTTATAGATGATTTATTGTATGATTTGATTTGGAATCTTAAAAGAAAAAAACCAAAAACAAAAGTGGAAAATGCACCATCACGCTCATCAGCAACTAGTGAAGACGAGAAAGCAGAAGAAGAAGAGATTGTAGAGGAGCTGCAACCTGAAGCCGAACCTGAAGAAACAGAAGAGCCGCCAGTTGAAATGCCAAAATATTTACTCGATCTTTGCTCAGATGTTATTACCAATTGCAATATTTACCTTACTTCTAAGAAAACTGCTTTAGTGCAGCAAATACAAGAAGTATTTAAGTTTGACCCTGGTGTTATAATCCATATTTCAAGTCCAGACTCTGATACGCTTACTAAAAAAAGTAGAAAATATTTCAATTATCTAAATAATACAAATGTATTCCATTATTTCCCATCAAATATCGATTTAGAATTGAGATGGCCCAATAAATATACCATGATTGATTACAGCAAACCTTATGATACTCATGTATTTAACCCGAAATATAATTGCAAGCAACCAATCAATTTTAAATATAATTCACATATTCAAATATGTAATTATAAAATGGACATTAGTTCTTTTGTAGAAGAAAAATTAAAAGATTATGATACTAAATCTATTTTAAAAGTAGATGGAAGAACTTCTGTGCATCAAATGTTGTATTATATAATGGGAAAGTTACATTTGATGCCTGTAAAACCTGTTCTTATACCTAAACCTTTATACCTTGAGGAACCACCTGAAGACTTGGAAGAATTTTGGAGTATGGTTAAACAATTTAACACTATCAAAAGTGGAGTCTTAAATTTTAATCGATATGCACCTGTATGGAATTCCAGGTGCCCTGTTGAACTTCAGAAAAGTCGATCTGTTCAAGGAAAACCTAAATTTGCCGTATCGTTATTTAAACATATATTTCTTTTATCATCGCTCGATGCAATGATATCATTTTGTAAGAATCCTCGACCTTATTTAAAAGTAGAATACTTGGAACCAACTTGCAGAATAATCATAATAGGTACAAAATCTTCTGGTAAAACAATGATAGCAAAGTGTTTATCCTGGTTATTTGATACACCAATAATATGTTACAAAGGTTTCCTAAAAGCAGAAAAAGAGAAGAAATATAATACTTTCGCAAAAAATATATTATCAGAGATAATAGCCACAATTGAGGATGCCAGATTTATGAAGTGGCAAAATACAGAAATAGAAAGAAAGTCTAATTTAAGTAGATGGTTTAATTCTGTTTCAAGCAATTTGAACAACTATGTTCTATTATTCGACAAATATTTAAAATTTTCTAACGTAGAAGAAGACCACGAAGAGGAACTTAATGAGGAAATAACTATGCTTGAATCTGAAATACATCAAATGGAATTTTTAAAAAAGAAAATATCGTTTTTACCTATATTAGATGATCTAGATCTATGCAAAGAAACTGTTTTGAATACAAATTTATTAAAATATGCTCCTACGGAACTTATTACGGAGACTGTTAAGCCCAAATTACCTGTTTTGGGTGAGAAAGATGTCATGGAAGCTATATCCGCGTACATTTTGTCTAATGACTTACAGAAAGATCTAGAACCGACTACAGAAGAGCTTATGAACGAAATGATACAAAATTTGTTGACGAACGACCGAGAATCTATGAATCTTACACAAAAGTATGGGAAGTTTATAATAGATGGCTTCCCGTCAGATCCTGAATTCTGGGCTTATCTAGATGAGTTTAAACTATTGCCTGACTACACCATAGTTATTATTGAAAACAAAGAAATGGATATTGACATACTGAAGACATATTTTACCATCGATAAATCACCTAAGAATTATAGGGAAAGATATTATTTGTCGTCAGACCCTCTAGTAAAACTAAAGCAACTACAGAAACCTCTTCTAGATAATACCTTAGAGGAAATTCAGAGTCTAACCGATGAGCTGTTCAAAAACGTATGTAACATGATTTTCGGAGATCACGATAGTGGAAAAGAAACTACAGAGATGCTAACAGCTTTTAATGAGGCAATCGATAAATTTCGTGAAGAATGGGATACTGTAAAATTAAAACTAGAAGAGAATTTTAAAGCTATTGTTTTAGTGGAAATCGAGACTAAGAGTGATGTTGATATTTTAGATGAAGTGTTATTAAAACTAAGACAAAGTTATTACCTTTCCTGCATGCCACTAGAAGATAATGAATTAGAAGATAAAGACGATGAATATAATGCCACTCAAGATATGTTAACCTATAATGATCCTTATTATTTGGGAGAAACCAATCTTTACTGTCCAGTTGCGTATTATGACTATAATGTATTATGGGAAGCTAAGACAGACTTTTGCACACAATTCAATAATAAATCTTATTACTTTTGTAAAGAAGAATGTATAGATTTATTTCAAAATGACGTAACAAAATATCAATCGGTAAATGAACCTTTTAAAACTTTGCCACCTTTGAGAATTTGTATAGTAGGAAGTATTGGTTGTGGAAAATCTACTCTGTCTAAACAGTTAGCGAAGGAACTGGGTCTAATGCAAGTTGATTTCGAAGAATTTGTGAACTCCTATTTGATTCCTAAACATTTTAAGAAAGTTGGTCGACGATATGAAAATAGTTTTAAAGATACGCCTATAGATGATGAGGCTGTAATGGAACTTCAAGCAGATGAAGAAAATGAAAAAATATCTGATATTATATTTAATGAAAATGAAATCCGACGCATGGTCTTCAATTACTTTGAAAAGGGAACTCCACTGATATCTTCCTTACTACAAAAACTTCTCAAATTGTTATGGTCTACGGTCTCTTTTGCAAGAAATGGAATTGTACTAGATGGTTTTCCAAAATTACCTAGTGACGTTGAAGACATGATTGCTAGTTTTAGTATACCAGATATCGTTATTGACATGCAAGGAAGCTCTGAAAAAACACTTGAAAGATTATCTTCAAAAATGTTAAAAAAATGGAAAATGCAACTAAGTGAAGCTAAAAATGAAGTCAAAATAAAGTTTGAAAAAAAGCGCAAAGAGTGGTTTGAATGGATAACAAAAGAAGTAGTAATCAAACTCATTAAGGATGAAATTATAAACAACGTCATTCCGGATACGTTACAAGATGCGTTAGAAAGTAACACTGATATAAATCCTGAATTAAATATTCCAAGTGTCCATAGTACTATTATTGATGCACATCCATCTGGATCAGCTAATGTAGATGCTAATTTGTTTAATTATTATAATGATATCGTTCAAGAGAATCCTGAACCAGTTGATGACTCGCAATGGGAAAAAGCTGAAGATGTTTTAGAAAGAATAAATACGAGATTAGAGGGTATTTTTGAGATAGATGACGAGAATATTCAATCCGTGAAAGATATTTTAGCTGAAAACAAAATAAGAAACCTATCTGTAGATGGAACAAAGTCCACTCTGAAGATTTTTCGGAATGTATTGTCTAAACTTTCTTTTCTGAGAAATAGGAATGAATCATTTTTTGAACAAACTTTCATTATTACTTGTGATATTGCTGAAACATTGCTAATAGAAGGATTTTATTTATTGAGTAAATTTAACCGAATGTGTCCTGTCTACATCTTCGAAAATTCACAAGCTATATCGAATCCCTATAGTATGTGTAAACGTATGAACAAAACTTTTCCTGTAATTCATCGTTCGTACATATATTTTTTGTGTTCCGCTGATAATTTAGTGAAATTTAGAAAAAACCCTTTAAAATATATTCAGAGTGACGCTATTAAGTTTTACTGGGAATATCCAATGAGAATTGGTATAATCGGACCACCAAAATCAGGTAAAAGTGAATTGGCGTCAAAATTAGCCAAGCGCTATGGATTACTATGCTTGTCAAGAGGACAAGCGATAAGGCATGTTCTGGAAAAAATGAATTGGACAGAGATAGCCGGTAAAATGAATGCAAAGCTACAATTGGGCGAATGCATTGATACTGAACTAATTATGAATGCAGTTCACACAGTCACAATCGATCATCGTGTTGTTACTAATGGTTTTGTGTTGGATGGCTTCCCTGATTCACCTGCTGAGGGTACCGAACTTGTGAAATTGGGATTATATCCGATAGTTATTATTGAAATTAATAGCAATTTAGATACAGTTATTAAGAACTCACAAAATGAGAAATATTATAATTTGCTGAAATATAAACCGCCGTATTCCCAACCATTTATAGAGTACCGAAGCAACAAATGGCAAGAAAGTTGTAGAGGCATAAAAACTTGGATAATGGACGACATTCAAAATCTTTATACAGTTTGTGGAAATTCATCAAAATGGCAATGTCATCACGAAGCTATTAATTTAATTGAAGATATTATACGCAAAGTAAACTATTATTTATGTAACGTAAAAACAAAAGTAGTGCCAGCTTTTGTTATGTGTTTTTCTAACGAAATTTTTGAGCAACGAATGTCGCCCTTTAAAAATTTATGTCCCATATGTCTTCGTAAAAATATATTACGTCATAGTAACTTTCCTGTTGACAAGAAAGGTTTGGTTCAGTATAGAAATGGTTTGTATTGGTTTTGTCCAGATCATATGCATTTGGGGCTAAAGCATCCAGATATTTATTTGAATGGAAAAGTAAAATTACCAGAAATTCCAGCCCCTATAAAAACAATCAGCTCAGCTCTTGTTTATGAGGATGGAGTTTGCATTGTTACATATGCAGATAATCTGCCATCGCAGAAAATTGTTAAAGGCAATCGGAACTTTGCAGCCAGCTATGGTGGAAGTCACTATTTGTTTTGCAGTTTAAAGTGTCAACAAAAGTTTCTGGCAACACCCCACATTTATTATGATATCACGGTTTTCAAAGAGGCTACGATTTTTCCAACTTTGTCTTTGAAGAAACTGCCGAATTTGGGCTATCTAGAACAAACGCTTGGAAATATTTTGACTAGGGCCTGCTGTTCTGTGAATACTACGAGACCGAAGTATCCTGGACTAAATATTCGCGTGTCCGGATTACTATATGTAGCACTGTATCTAAAACTTCACAACCCTTCCATCAAAGGACCAGCTTTACAGGTGTATGAAAGAGCATATAGAGTATATGAAGCCCGCTGCAAGCTTATACATGATATAAGACTCCGTTTACGGTCTATGGATAATCCATTCGTGAAGTATCCAACACGTTGCAGCCCTCGGCAGGTGGATACGGGAACTGTCTCAAAGCCTCCTAGTGTTATTACAATGTCAAGAAGTGTATCCACTTGTTCTACATATAACAAGATTGACAGTTATTTTCTTTAGATTCTAATTAGTTGAGTTGTTAATGTTTGTCTTTAGTTCATTTTGTTTAGTCAATAAATATGGAATGATTTTTACTAGTGATGATTGATGACTTTTACTAGTTCAATAATTCATAATGTGCCTCTCATCCAAAATCAGAGGCACCATCTAATTCTAAGCCAATCTAAGTCTTAGCCAATTAGGATTTCTGGTAGCGCATTCTAATAAAAAATGGGTATAGGTCTGAAAACCTTCTAATCGGTATTTTTTAAGTCATCAGTGCTTTTAAAGGTAAACTATAAAGTGTGTGTATCTATTTATACTTTGACAGATGTCTAACACTGATTATGCTTGTTTCAGCAAGTAGGGTACCAGTCCCTGATGAGCGATTTGACTATCTCTGCCAGTTCCACAAACCTGCAAGGTAAGTAAAATTATAACGTAAAGACTAATCAATTGTATAGGAATGAGATGAACCCAGTTCTCGTAGGTTTTGTAAAATATATATTTGAATAAAGTTATGATACATTTGGGTTGCAGCAAGGTACCAGCATTTTTGAACGTGGTGGACATTGCTGGTCTCGTGCGCGGTGCGGCGGAGGGCCAGGGATTGGGGAACGCTTTCTTGTCCCACATAAAAGCATGTGACGCCATATTCAATCTTTGCAGTTAGTATTAAATAAATATCATATTAAAGTAGATGTTGCCCGCAGCATCGCCTGCATTTAGATATTTAGCTGATTCTCACATACATTTTGATCCCTTAGTTTACCCCCTTAGGGTAGAAATATAATAAACTCCCTTCTTAGCGGACTCCAAATAATGAACTACTTGCATTTTACGTCAAGCAGTTTTCGATATTTCATTATAAGTGAGATGAGCGATGTGCATTCTAAACAACTCTTTGTTATACTAAGGCCAAATATCAACTGGTGTTGTTGAGTATCCACGAACGAATAATTAATGTCCAGGAGCGTTCGACGACGAGGACGTGATCCACGTGGACGGCGACGTGAACCCGGTGCGCGACCTGGAGACCATCGGCGAGGAGCTGCGGCTGAAGGACGAGGAGCAGCTGCTGCAGAGCATCGAGAAACTCGACCGCAGCGTCAACCGCGGCGGGGAGAAGAAACTAAAGCCTGAATATGTGAGATTATGTGATTGTTTTGTTATATTTGAGTAGCTTTGAATATGGCACATAATGCTGCATATTCATAAATCATGTCAGAATAGTTTAACGTAAAGTAAAACGTATCTGTGAAATGAAGAGAGGACCTGTCGGACGCATTGGACCAATCATTCACCAATTCGAGAGGTAGTAACTGACAGATGAATGACTACAACGTACTTATGAATGACCTTTTAACATGGCGGCGTTAGTTCCAATTTTTGCCATTTCAGAGATAAGTTGGTGGCACTGTAATAGTCTGTACCCTATATTATATATTATGTTAATGTATACCAAGTAGTATGTATGTAGTAGTGTGTTGTAATAAACAAGTAATATTTCTGTTGCAGGATGCCTTAATGAAGATAAAAACTGTTTTGGTTGATGAGAAGAAACATATTAGGTTTGGTGATTGGAGTGCCGCAGAGGTGAGTTTCTATTTCTCATAAATAATGCATAGGATAAAAATATTAATTAAAAGTATAAGTTATTATGTATTTAAATTAAAAATATATTTTTTGTTTTCCAGATAGAGGTTTTGAATAAATATTTATTCCTCACATCGAAACCTGCTTTGTATCTCGTGAATTTGTCTGAAAAAGATTATATTCGAAGAAAGAATAAATGGTAAGTATGTGTCTTTAAATATATCTTACAATTATGTTCTCTTTGTGATAAATTCTTACGTTTATGAGCTGCAACTTAAATGTTACCAAAAGTTAAAGGAAATTCACTCTTATTTCCGCAACCTAACGCATGCTTTCTGTAATATGCGCCCGAATTCACGCGTCGTTTTTTATGATAGGAAAACGTGCATTATGTTGTGGAAATAGGGGTGAATTTAATTTACATTATATAACTAATAGTGACAACTAAGCCTCGACTAATCGCTAGTAAGAGTCGATCCAAATAGCCTTCGTAAAACAAATTGACGTGTTATTTCTCCCAACAGGCTACCAAAACTTAAAGAGTGGATTGACAAGAACGATCCCGGTGCTCCGCTCATACCATTCTCTGGTGTGTATGAAAGCAAACTACTCGATATGGAACCGCCTGAAAGAGAAGCATTTATAAAGGAAAATGTACCCAGGTAAATGATATTACTACAGATTTTACTACAGATTGGTAAACAAATGAAATAGAATAGTAGCTGATTGTTATTATAATAGTATATGAATTTATTTCATTCATCTTTTTTGTATACCTTTTCACATTTTTAACAGTAGTTTTGTTTTGATTATTTTGCAAAATATGTACGGGATAAAGAAACGCCCAGAAAGCGTAATATGGTATAGACACTATGTAAATTTTGTCACACTATGCCATTACGTATGAATTTTCCAGCTGTCTACTCTGCATTTTTTACGTGAAACTAATTTTGTTGGTTCCAGTGCATTGGACAAGATCATTGTCCAAGGATACAAGGCCCTTCAATTGGAATATTTCTTCACGGCCGGCCCTGATGAAGTTAAAGCTTGGACCATTCAGGTAACGTAAACATACACTCTCATAAAATTACTAGGCTCAATGTAACGAGTTTTGGGCAACATTCAATAAACTTTTGCCTACAATATTAAAAGAAGGAAAATATGCGATTTCTAAGTGGATAATTTCTATGAATGAAATATTATATAGTTAACGATTGATTAGTTCCCCAAGATTTTATGTATTTGACCTTTTTTATATAGTTTATTGTTTATATAGATAATAATGTAAAAATATTGCCGTATTTAAATTTAATAGTACTAATATAATTCAACTTTTATATTCCAGAAAGGAACAAAGGCGCCACAGGCAGCGGGTAGGATTCACACAGACTTCGAGAAGGGATTCATTATGGCGGAAGTGATGCATTTCAAGGACTTCAGAGAGGAAGGCACCGAGGCTGCTTGCAAAGCAGCGGGAAAATATCGCCAGCAAGGTGTGTACTGGATAGATAAATATTTGAATCACGTCTCTAATTTTTCGAAAATGTGGCTGCTTCACATTTTTTTGTTTAGTTATTGAAAATGACATGAATTTAAGGTTGGTAGGACTTGTAACTTAGTAACCATTTATTCACTGCTTTATTAGAATCACACATCAAAATAAAAAATTAATCGGATAAGGTTGTATTCTGACATACGGCCATTAGTTTAACGTGAAACGGCTATCAGCAAGTTGTTTGAAAATCATCGTTTGAAATGAAAATGGTAATTCTTTTATTTTTAATTAATGTTGTTAATACAGTATGATCTTTTTAATATTTCTTCTAACCAAAAAGCATAGAATCATCTCGCATATCGTTTCCTAATAGGGATTTTTTTTTATTTTTTTTATTTTACAGTAGTAATCGCTAACACAAAGACATCTTTAACGTTATTTTTGGTTTAAACACTGTGAAAACAAAAATATTAATTAATAAAAAGTGGTAAGTTTACGAGGAAAATTTAAAGTTGTTAAAAAGGAAGTGACGTCCTCGTTCATTAAAGACATGAACATTGACGGCATCGTTCTATTGAGTCTATGGAAGGTGCATTCCGCTTAACACAAATACAACGCCCAAAACATTTATTTTTCGATACAAAAAGAGCGTTTGTTGCGCCTTTTAGTTGTAAGTGGAAAACACTCTCCATAGACTACATAGAAAGATGACGTCAAAGCTAGTCACGGGAAGATGTTGGCGTTATTTCAGTTTTAAATGTTTAATTTAAAATAAGTGTTGACTTTTTCATCAAGTATACATTTATGGTTACTTCTATTATATTGACATAAATAAACGTTAGAAACAATTCCCTATTCTCAATCAGGTCGTTATACATAGCTCTGAATATTATCGTAATATTTCAATATTTTTCTGTTCAGGGCGAAATTACGTAGTGGAGGACGGCGATATAATCTTCTTTAAGTTCAACGCGGGCGCCGGTCTCAAGGATGCGAAGAAGAAATGACGAAACAAAGTGCTTTTGCTTATAGTACACATGTTGTATTTCAATCTCGTACTATACACGCTGCTACACGTCACAGACGAGTAGCATACGGACATTAATAATAATAAAACATTTTGTATTTAATAAAATAACGCTTCGTTGGTGTTTATAGTTATAAGTACATTGATCGTAACCGTGAGCTTTTGCACGTTGGCCTAGATGAAAATTAAATTTATATTATTGATTGTAATTATATAACTTCCACAAGTTCTTCGATTCGTTTTATTTTATTGGCCTCTTCGCCGCCTTCTGTGGCTCCAGTAAACATCTTTTCTAGTACGATGCGGAGTTGTTTTAACAGTTTCTTAAGGTTTACTTGAGAGAGTACGTCTTGGTCGGTAATCGTTGCTAATTTTTCCTTGTCTTTCTCGGAACGTTTTATTACGTTATTGAGTATGTATGAAGCACCTTGAGTAACCGCTTCTTCCCATTCCTTAAAATATATATGAGAGTTCATTTATTTATAAAAAAAAACATTACTGACATAATTATAATAATATATGTACTGCTAGATTTGTAACACTTGTTTCACCTGACTATGGTCATATAAAGTTGGGAAAGATAACATTTCTTCAACCAGTTTAAATGTAAAACTGTCCGTAATCGTATACTTTAGTATTGTTGTAACTAAACTCCCCACTGCAGATAAAGTACAGGAAGCTCTGAAAATATACACGTTACTCAATATTATTTTCAGTTTATTAGGACAAAGAGTCATGGTCAGAATCACTTCTGAAGTTTGTAATATTTAATACCTGCAAACATTTTCCCTGCTCTCGATAACAAGTCCAGCAGATTTGATAAGACGTTCGTGTGTGTCCTTCATGAGAAACTCCAAGGGATCACAGTCCCCTGGGGGCAGGGAGCCGTACTGCACTAGAAGTCTTTTCTGTATCACTGTGAACTGCCTTTGTAGGACATTCAGTTCGTCCTAAAAATGTTATGAACAAAATTAGGACATCATGACCGCATTATAAATTTTTTGTGCTCGTTGTGATGTTTTGATATTAATTTTCGTCTTTAATGGTACCTTGATTTGTTACATGCTGTAATAAATAGATAATTCTCTATAATGATTGGCGTGTAATGGTAGATAAACAGAATTATAAAACCAATACTCACTTCCAAAAGTTTCAAATTCATTCTCTCTTTAGCGTGAGCTTCAACAACTTTCAAAAATTTGTGTATGATTTGCTTCAATACTTCCATATTGAACTGGAACTTTATAGTGAAGTTATTTGTCCCCATACGATTGTGATACTCTTTTAACTTAGCGATAAAATTATCTAGCAAAGGCGCTACGTCGGAATATTCGTGTGCTCTCAAAGTATATCGATTGCCTTCGCTTTTAATACTAACATAATTATAAGTAGTCCTGTATGCTAAAGTTATTGTGTCCAACGACCCGGCGTATTCATTGGAAAAATCTAAAAAATTTAAATAGATACATAGTATTTAATGCTGTAAAAAGCTAGATCTTATGGTTAAGCACTTGATTAGTAGTGTTATTTGTGTGTATGGTAAGACTGCTACCACTCTCCTGGAAGCAAAGGATAAACGGGTTTTTGTTTTGGTTGCGCAATATCTGAAAATGTATTTCAAGTTCTAAAGTGCTAGCAATTTTCTTGGCATACAGTGACATCGCTTTTTGTCACCTTTGGGCACGAACTCCTAAAAATGATGTAATTTGTTAAACTATTTATAAATAAAATAGGTAATACCTGTAAATATTTCCTTTAAATCCACACACGTATGACTTGCAAGCAAAATGATTTGAATATTATTATCAGTGCTCGTCGTAACTGTTGAACAATACAAGCTTAGTGGCAGTAGAACTCTATGTGAAAGGATAGAAATTCTTCCCGTGTTATCCGTTATCGTGAATAGGATTTTCATCCACGTCTCCGATATATCAGCTTCACTTGATAGAAACACTTGGGTTTCGATTATTTCTGTGCCGTTGATGGTGTCTAAACATATCGTCGTTTCGGAGCACTCGAAGGGTGGACAACAATCGTTAGTGATTTGTATGCTTTGAAGGAGTTTGGGGTCTACGCAGGTTAGCATGACCACCACTGGGCACATCAGCAAATGGAGTGCTTGATTCTTTTCTTTCATTGATGTCGAGAAAAGATTCTGAACTGGTTTTCCAACGTCTATTTTAATTTTTAGGATGTCATTTATATCGCTGTCCTTGTCTGAAAATGGTGGAAGCATAAAATTAGAAGGACATACCTACAATATACTTAAGCCAATCCCAATTTTTTTATTATTTGTAGGTAAGTAATTATTGATGTAGGTACGTGCGCAATTTGTTTACCTATTTTCAGGTTCGATTAGAAAGCACAGGTAGGTACTAGGTACCTACGTGTATAATTCAAAGAAACTAGTAGATGTACGTTTAAGCCACGGGGTTAAGAATACAAAGTAAGTATGAAAAGTTGCCATGAGCAATGTTGCGGGGGTAGTGAATATTATTATGAAATACCTTCGTGATCCAAAATCTTTTGTAACGATTTTTCAACAGCTTCTAATTCTGTTTGGACTTGTCGTGGGTCCATAGGATCTATGATAGGCGCGGCATTTGAATTCAAATCTGGTTCAGTGCCTAAATAGCAAACGTTTATTATGCCCTTCGTGGAAAGCGTCACTAACCCTCCTGGCAGGGAATTCAAATAGCAGCGTGATATGGCTATCACTCTATCTAATAGGTCACAGGACCAAAGTAGGGAAGTGCCTTCGTAAATAAATAGTTTCGAATCCTCTGAGGCCACCATAACCAGCAATCTTGCTGCCGGTTCTGCAATGAAATAAAAAGTAACTATCAAAATCTCTTGATAAACGATAGGTAAAATCACTAATCGGAGTCATGGAAATCATGAGCAGAGCGGTTCTTTCAAAACTATTAATTTATCGAACTTATTACACCGAATATTATTAGGTAAGTGGGTAGGTAAGTAAGTATGTTCTGTTATGTTGGGTAATGGGGAACACATGGGTCTTTAAGGTAGTTATGAAAATACCTAAAATTTTAATAATTCTAACTGTAATACTTACCATAATACCAACCAATAAGGTAGGCGTGAAAGCAAATTGGCATATAATCAAATCTGATCATGAATTTCATCAAACCATTATCTTGAAAACAATATAGATGTCGCTCTCCAAGCGCGACGATACTTGAAAAGTTTGTGCTCGTCTGAAATGGTAGGTAACGATATAATTACAATACCGAGTATTTAGAGATCTTATAATAATACGATATTGTGTCAGTTATTATTTTAATAGGAAATAGGTATGAATAATTACCCGGATCACTTGAACCGACAATACCTCTTCACCGACATTGTACGTCCATTGTGGCATATTCTTTTTATTGTGTCGTGCGTTTAGCTCACTAAATTCTTCTAACTGCTGGTAACTGAGAACCGTAAAATTATGTTTTAAAAATAAACTTATTATTTCATAAACACCAGTCTTGTATTTAAAAATTGAGAATTTTATTTTTTATACAGTAATTTCCCGTCGACTATGCCTTAGGTACCCACACTCGAAAATAATATTACATTCAGACAGGATCTTTCATAACAACGTAAAATGTATGAGAACTTATTATATTAACACGTTCACTGTGCATGCCCCATCGGCGGGGCATTATGAGTTACTCATCGTACGTGCATGCCCCATGGATGGGGCATGAGTTCCATACAAGTTTATAGGCTTGTATTTCTAAGCACGTGTGAGTTTATCCCCATTTATCGGCTTACACGTGTGAGCTGAAAACTATAGAAAAAGATGCCGTGATAACCGGGAGGACTTTTCAATAAGGGTTGCCAGTATTCCACTATCAAAAGTGCATATATTTTGGGTGAAAAATAAAACAATAATGTGTTAATCTATGTAATATATTTAATGACAACCGTTAAAACAAGTAAGACAAAAAGCTTTTTGGCACGCTAGACACTCCATATCCATCTTTTTTGTCTTGCGAGCTGCCTCTACTGGTGTAAAGCCTTCTCCAACCAAAACTTTATAGCAACCAGTGCAACGTTTCCTAAAGCTTCTTTTTGGATCACGTCTCGGAATTTTGGTTAAGACATGGCTGGATCTAGAAGTTCCAGCCCGTTCAATTGATAGACTTGACATTGACAGATGTAAATTACGCATGTCGTTTATTTGAGGCATAGAAACAAGAACTCATACGTGCATGTCCCATGGCAGGGGCATGAAGTGAAGAGCTCATACGTGCATGACCCACGGATGGCTCATTCACCAAAGTAATATTATTTATATAAAGGGGGGTTTAAAAATAAAAATTATATTATATTATTTTTATACGTAACGCAACAACTTATCCTAAATTTGCGTTTGCACGTACGGGGTTTTCTCCGTAATTGTAGCTACACAGTGAACGTGTTAATATACATTTGAAAACCGTTTCATTTTTATAGAATCCCGTGAACTAAAATAGGTACATTACCTGTATATTTCCATGGCCCAAGTCGACTTACAAATAACAAATAAGTCACTGCTCGCAATATAACACACAGGGCCCGGGATTATTATGTCATTGAATAAACACATAAACAAGAAGGTGTCTTGATCAAAGAAGCTAAAAGTACCGTCTAGCGCTTGTATACAAATCAAGCAACGTGCCTTTGATTTACCAAATGGTCCTACTGCCATATTGTAAGCTTTCCTTGTAAACGAATGCTTTATAACAAGCGTGGCTAAGTTTTGATCACCTGTAAGTAAAGGTAATTAGAAATCAATCAGTTTGATTTTAAATTACCTACGTCTGTAAGTAAGTAGTTAAGTAGGTACTTTACTACCTACAAAACACTTCGGGATATAGGCACCCAATGATCCAAACTAATATTATAAATGTGAAAGTGTGTTTGTTTGTTTGTTTGTTTGTGACTCTTTCACGTCGCAACATAGCTATTATATGCTATGGTTTATGTGTATAGAGATAGTTGGGAGGGTGGAGAGTGCCGTAGGCCACTTTTTACCGCGGAAAAACATCTCATTCCCATGGGAAGATCGATGTTTTGTTAGTTGCTAGATATTTAGTTCCGGATGTTGTTAATAGATGGCGTTAGTAAAATTCATTTGCAAGTTCTGAATCACGCTAACAAATACTACAAGTATAGTAAATTTACTTAAGTCATAGGCAAATGTTATAACCTAAGTTCCAGTATAACATAATTATAGGCTACTTTTTATCCCGAGAATCCTACGGGAGCGGGACCTACGCGGCTGTTACTGTACCTACTGTTATTCTCTAGTACTGTTATAAAAAAAACAATAAGTACCTATCTACCTACCTTACCTTTAGTATTTGAAAGTACCTACAGTACGCGAGAGGTCGAGATGGCCTTCGGGGTATGAAGTGAGACGCGGGGGAATTGACACCCCGCAACCCGCACGTCACCCGCGCGCTCCTTAGTATTAGTTATGTACGAGCCCATATCGACTATCGTTTATCGATTAAAATTTCACTCACATTGTGATTGTGATGAATAAAATATTCTTATTTTATAACAACATAGTTGTAAATCATCATACTAGCTCATATCTTATCTACATAAAAATTATTTAAATATTTACTTGTCTGTCTATCAACAATATTAATTTTAGTGTCGCAATTCGCAGTGTAAATTCTAGTGCCGCAATAGCTGAAACTGAATAAATCTGATTAATTTACATTTTACGTTAATAAACCTTATTTTTATATGCTACTCTTATTTTGTTGCGTTGAAAAAATATCGATATAAACCTACTTAACCTATGTGATGCCACATCACTAGAAAAAAGCCATGTCAACCTGTCGCGTACTATACCTACAGAATGGACTTACCTACAGTACCCGGCAACAAAGAATGCACATCGGTATTCAGAAATAGATAATCGGTTAGTATCGGCTTTGTAGAGCGTTGTCCTTACTACACAGTCCTTACCGCTGTCTTGTCACTTTTCTTTCGAATTCGGTAGAAGACGGTCGCGTTCACTCATAAATAAATATAAAGAGTTGTTAATACCTCCAACGGAACATCTTTATTATTATCAAAATTAAAATATATGTATATGTCGGATACTAAGACGTGATTCTTAGTAGGTAGGTTATTAATCTGTGACGAAACGTCAAGCGGTAGCTTGGGTAAGTTTGACAGGACCGGCGATGACAGATGACGGGACAAAAGCCGGGTCCTGGTCCAATTTGCCTGTTTCGTAAATACAGAGTATCTGCATGAGAGTGACTGTTAAACAGTAGTTGAAAATCCAACAGAGCTACCCTAATCGACATATATTTATTTATATATATTAAATATATCAATATTTATTTTTGATTCGCACGTAGGTATATCCAATAGGTAAATTAATGACATCTCAAATAAAAAGAGGGAAGCCTATAACAAGTCAGTCACGTGAAATTATTTATAACGTTTATAAATATTTTAAAAACGAAGCAAAGATATTTAAATATTTTATGAAGGTTCAAGAGCGAGTTGCAAATGCCACTGGAATTTCAAGGAGAACTTTGAACAATATATTAAATGAAACTGGTACTGAGAAACCATCTACATCATTTCAGTTCAACACTCCGAAAAAAGGTAGACCAAAAAAGCAACACATGGTGTACGATTTTCACTTACGATTTCACTAACTACCTACAGTTAAAGCATTAAAAGCGAAATTATCCGAAGCTATAAATTACAATGGATCTGAAAAAACTCTACGAAAAATACTTCATGATATGGGATTTCGATTTACTACAATGAAAGACAATCGAACGCTTTTGATGGAAAAGCACGATGTGCAACTTAAAAGGATCGAATACCTAGATAAAATTCAAAAATTTCGTAATGAAGGTAAAAATATAATCTACACAGACGAGTCATATATACATACGTCGCACACTAAAAGCAAAAGCTGGAGTGATGATACGAAAAGAGGTCTGAAAAATCCTATTTCAAAAGGCCAACGTCTGATAATGGTTCATGCTGGCAACGAAAAAGGTTTTGTACCTGGGGCATTTTTAATTTATAAATCTACGGACAATACAGGCGACTACCATAAAGAAATGAATAATGAAAATTATGAAAAATGGTTAGTTAACCAATTAATACCAAATATACCCAATAATTCTGTTTTAGTTATTGACAACGCCCCTTATCATAATAAATTTGTTGAAAGACCGCCAAATTCGAATACAGTAAAACAGCAAATAATAACCTGGCTATGCAGACATGGAATTACAATTGATCATACATTAACTAAACCACAAATAAAATATATAATATTGTATGTCGTTATAAAGAGAAACTTACAGAGTTTTCCGTAGATAAACTACTGGCACAACATGGCCACACTGTGTTGCGATTACCACCGTATCACCCTGATTTTAACCCGATTGAAAACATATGGACGCAATTCAAAGGCTATGTAGCCTCTAAAAACGTGGACATGAATTTAATAGCAGTAAAAAATTTGTTGACTGAAAAAGTCAACATGATTGGACCTGACGAATGGAAAAAAGTTTGCAATCATGCAGTGAAATGTGAGGACGAATATAGAAAATACCAACGCAATTTTGATGACTATACAGATATGCTTATTATAAATACGGGTGATAATGACAGTGATGATAGCACATATTGTGAGATGGAGGACAATGAGATTTTATATTAATTTTTATTTATTTCTTTAATATAATAGCACATATATATACAATTTAAACATGTTTTATTATTTTGCCGACCCAAATGCCGCAATGGTAAACACGCCGGATTGTTGTCACGAGGGTCCTGGGTTCGATTCCCAGCGAGGCGGCAAATTGAATGATGAGTTTAAATTTCCGTTCTCGGTCTGGGTGTATCTTCTTGTCTTGTGTGTTGTCCATGGCACCCACAACACGGAATCCTAGTGTGGGGCTATGAGTGTGTAGCGTTTATTTTTTATTTTTTATTACTTTAAATTATAAGTAGGTACTTAATATTACTAAGGGTGTTGTATCAGCTCTTAATAGATATTGCAATATTAATGCAATGTACGAGAGAGACAACGCTCTACAAAGCCGATACTAACCGATTATCTTCTTCTGAATACCGATGTGCATTATTTGTTGCCGGGTACTGTACTATGACTACTTATTATCCGTAGAGTTTTATAACAAAAAAAGTTATGGCACCGACTTATTTCTTATAATATGTATTATGTAAGTAGTTAAAGTACCTACTACTAACCTTTTTTGTGTAGGCCATACAATAAATAGTTTTGAGAATGAAGGACTAGTATCTGCTGGTCGTCAGCATCACTAAAATAAAAAGTACAAGTTATTACTAAGAAAGTACTTACCTACTTTACTCGACAAAGAACATGTAAGTAAAGCATGTTAGTCTCAGATGTTAGTATCTATTCTCTCGTCACACAAATTCTTAAGATTAATTTTTTGAAACTTTTGTTGATCAGATTCTGCTAGTAAGTAAGTAGGTGAGTCTGTCAAATTATTAAATTATGTAAACCTGCTCGTACATACTTACACAGTAAATTTTCCTATTTCAATTTGTAGTACCATCATATCCAACTGAAGCTCTAATATTGCGTCAGAAACATTTTCTTCCATCCCAGGCATAAATACCTTCAGCTCTGAACCTTCCCCGACAATGAGACAGTCGCTATCGCTATGCGCGTTAAATCTATCAACTTTTAAACAAGATCCGTTCTGTAATCCATTGTTGCCTCCGTTGGTTTGCAATTTATCATTAGACCACCATTCTTTTACTTTAAACAAAGACATTTTTTTCAGGTTTTTAAAATTAATACTAACACTAATTCCCTATACCTATCAAGTACCTACTTTACATAATGTTTGTTGGTGTTCAATGTACCCTAGCAACTCGTCGTGGTAGGTAAGTAGGTAGGTTCCACCTCTTCAAAAGATTTTTTTCAAATCCGCAAATCTTGTAATTTTAAAAGTAATGTAATGTACTAATTATTAGTAACTAATACAATAAGGGTAGGCTGTATTGTTTTTTATGGTGATTTTGAAATAATAAAAAAATCTTTGTGAAGGAAACCATTAATTGAAAATATTTTATTTCCAAAAATAATACTGCCTACGAGATACTGATTATTGACTATTTCTGAAGCATCCTTCGTCAATAATTTTTTGTTTACATTTATAAATTGTAATCGATATCCAAGTTATTTTGTGGTACCTACGTTCGCCTTAGTAAATGTAGTCTGTGCAAAGTGACAGTTTTTCATAAGTTGTTTATTTACTCTGTTTTGTGCTTCAAATCCATTCATTCGCTTCGATCATAAGATAAGTCAAAATTAGGGTTGTACCTCAAGTTATCGATATCACTACGTTGTTTTTCCCTATTGATATGTCGATTAATCGCTCTGGAGTGCCGATAATGGTTTATCGAAACTATAAAAATGAAACCGTATTAAATAGGCTTTTTTTAATTGTCATAGTAATTTTAAATAAAATAAAACGGTTATTATCCAAATAGTCATAATTTTCTTTTTAATTTTAACTTATCAAATACTTTCAAGTTACCCCTTTTCTTTTTTGCATCTCATTGTAAATGACACTTATGTTTTTGGAGTTTACTCCTTAAGAAACGATTTGAGTTATAAGGCCCGGTACGGGAATTTTATGAGGAGTAAAATCAAGTGTTAACAAAAGTTGAGGCGTTATGTAGAAAGAGACAAACATATAAATCTGCAGGATTGAACGTGTAAAAGAATGAGATGGAATACATTACACAGCGTAACTATCTCATTCTCGGGGTCTCCTCTTTGCGCGATACTTCGTAGTCTCACTGTATAGTTGTACTGTGCGTATGTTTGTACGTGTGTGTTGCGCGCCTGCGTATTACGAAGTTCTGCCACAACTTGTATACTGCTGCCGAGTACAGGGTATGCATGCTGTATAATAAATGCATATAGTAGCATTTATTATTATTATTTATTTGGTCGTTGGTTAATAGGGTGCACGGCAGTGTTCAAGCCAAGTTTATATGAAATACAATTGATAAAAAAAATATATACATATTTCAAATTCGAATATTAGCTTCATTAGAGACACGGTAGTGTCTAAGCCAAGTTCCACAAAAAATACCCCTTTTGTTTTGTTCATTAAAATTATTTGTTTCCTATTTCTTATAATACTTGGTGCACGGCAGTGCACCTCGCCAAGTTCGAAATTTTAAATAAAGTTTTATTTCGTTTATTATTTATTTGGTCGTTGGTTAATAGGGTGCACGGCAGTGTTCAAGCCAAGTTTATATGAAATACAATTGATAAAAAAATATACATATTTCAAATTCGATTATTAGCTTCATTAGAGACACGGTAGTGTCTAAGCCAAGTTCCACAAAAAATACCCCTTTTGTTTTGTTCATTAAAATTATTTTTTCGTTTCCTATTTCTTATAATACTTGGTGCACGGCAGTGCACCTCGCCAAGTTCGAAATTTTAAATAAAGTTTTATTTATATTATTTTGTAACATACTTTATGTAATACGCTTTATTGAAGTAATATAAATAATCCGAATAATTACAGATATATGTTTGTTTCTCTTATCATTTTAGCAGATGCGTTCATTTACCCTTTTTTTCTATTCGATATATATCATAATTATCGTTCGTAAGGAGTAAACTCCAATCGTGCGTCGTAGCTGACAGGCTGACACACACTTTTTTTTATTAAAATAAATTATTTAAACCTTATCCATGACAAAATCAAAATAGTTTACGTAGATACATAAACAAACACTATTTAAAACAAAGGTTTTCAATTTCGATATTTTGTTCAAAAATGTATTTCGATGGATAGTCGATATTGTTAAATATCGATAACTTTGAGTGCCGTAATATATGTCGATATTTATTGGTTTTCCAAAACATCGTGACTCGTGTCATCCCTACTCAAAGTCAAGTCAAGTCAATCAACAACACAAAAAATTGCAATTGCAATTCGCATTGCGTCGCATGTTTTTGTAAAGCGTTATCCAATTGAAGTTTTTTATTTACAAGCAAATAAGAAAGGATCGTAATTTCTTGAACTGAATTTGAAGTTTAAATAATCGAGATTAAGGAATATCAACTATGGCAGAAATGGAACCTCTGGACAATGGTGAAAAAGAACAAAGACCAAACGGCGGTGGAGATGTGGGTGACGCATGGGGCAGCAACGACTCCTCGTCCGTGATGCGTCGTTACGCCAGGATGCCCGTCGACAGGAACGCAGCATACTACAATATGAACCACAAATACCGCGGGATGGCGATAATATTCAACCACGAGCACTTCGATATTCATAGCCTGAAGTCTCGCACTGGCACTAACGTCGACTGCGACAACTTGGCCAAAGTGCTAAAGAGCCTCGGTTTCCGTATCACGGTTCTGAACAATTTGAAATGCGAGGACATCAACAACTACATACGTCAAACAGCAGACATGGACCACTCTGACTATGACTGTGTGCTTGTCGCAGTGTTGACCCACGGTGAGATGGGCATGCTGTACGCCAAGGACACGCATTACAAACCCGACAATTTGTGGTACTACTTTACTGCTGATAAGTGTCCATCATTGGCTGGAAAACCCAAACTCTTCTTTATCCAAGCTTGTCAAGGCGACAAACTGGATGGAGGCGTGACCCTCACCAACCGAACCGAAACCGACGGATCCTCCAGTGCATCATACAGGATTCCTATCCACGCTGACTTCCTGATTGTGTTTTCAACTGTACCAGGTTACTATTCTTGGAGGAATACTACTCGCGGCTCTTGGTTTATGCAGGCCCTCTGTGAAGAGCTACGTTACACTGGTAATGACCGTGATATTCTAACATTGCTCACGTTTGTGGCACAAAAAGTTGCACTTGATTTTGAGTCTAATACTCCAGATATGCCTCTCATGCACCAACAGAAGCAAGTTCCTTGCATCACTAGCATGCTAACTAGACTCCTCGTGTTCACCAAAAAGTAATTGCCTGTTTCGTTAACATCTCAGTTTGTTTATACCAGCGAAAAGGTATGTTTATGTTTAGCATTATTTTTGTTTTTAGGTCACAATTTATTATTATTAGGAAACCATTCCCAACTAATCCTAATCCACTAGTATAATTATGTTATTTTATTTGTTAACTCATATTGGTTGTTACTGATTCAAAATTTATACTTAATGGGCAAGTTCCATCTTTTTAATTCTCAGATATATTGTGCAAGATAGATGATGTTACATTTGGGCTGAATAAAGCCAAAGGTTAAAACCATCACTGTAATGGTGAGTTTTACTATCCAAGACTACATTGTCACCATCAGGTGCAATTGTAGCCAAGCATTAACTTATATTATTACAAATTAATAAATCTTTCATATGCAAAAATATATCTGATGGATTGAAAAGATTTCATTTTATTGCTGGTTGTTTTTTCAAGTTCCATTTTATTTCATTATTCAATTCATATACTGAATTAACTTTTATTCCTTATGTCCAAATCCAAAATAATGAATCAGTTTTACTGTGGGTTACCCAAGTTTGTGACATCGCTGTATGCATTTAATAATGCTACCTTTATGTAGGCAATATCATGCCACAGTTTATAATATATTTTTATGTCATTATGGATTTAAAATTTAAATATAGTACATACCGATTTTTACTATTCAATTTTACAGTTAAATGTAAGTTATACTAACAGCCCTCCAAGTCAAGGATGAATTGAATAGCCCTCCATGACAGGATGTAATCAGAGATTAATGTAGTCAGTTTAATGTAACCAGAGATTGGCATAATGTAATCATTGTTATGAATTAAGATAACACCTGGGCATGTGGAAATGATCCCATTAAAAATTCTATATACTTGAGTTGCCGAGAATATGGAATTACCAATTCCCACTAAAATAAAATTTATTTCATGGGCTCACAGTTCATTTTAGTTTGTAGACAAATGTACTTAGGGCATATTTTGAGACTTGCCATCTATCTTCTATGAACCTTAATCACAGGGGCATAAAGCTGACATTTGTGTGAGTTGCTACTGAAACAAATTCCATATTTAATGTGAATGAAGTATAGCTACATTTTTTGGAAATCTCATGAGTGCATTTTCGTGCCTCCAGATGTAATATTAATCTTTTATCATGATAACATTGTGCCCACCTCTCAATGTGAATGAACATGAATTTTAATTGCATTTAGATTTATGAGATTATGTGAGGTTTACACTAGTTTGAAATATTTTAAAATATTCATACCAATTTGAAGTGTATGTTATTTCTTGAGAAATATATATCATTTCGGTTGGCAATAAATAATTACCAAATAGTATTAGATTTACAATTTTTATACATTTTGAAATAGACATGTGTGCTCAATTATGTTACTTAGAATATGCAATTTTTATTTTATCTGTTTGCATATTCTAGTAGTACAGATCTGATTCTTTTCGTACTTAAAATTAGGTTAACAATATTAATGTTTATGCTGCATTTTTTAAATAGTTGCATAATACTAAATTTAAGTAAATAATCTCTCAGGTTTAAAAACAAATTTATTAAAAATTTCAATATTAATGTATAAAATTGATAACAATTAGGCATGTGAAAGTAATTTTTGTAGTTGAAAACTGCATTTCGCAGCATTTCTTACGTAAATAAAATAGAGAAATTGTCAAGTTTCTTAGCACATTTACGCACATATCATGAATGTAATGAAATTGTTAATTGCCATTTGGTTAAATTGGTAGGTTTAGTGCTTTATATCTTGCAGTCTTTGTATAAGTTGTCCTGAAGATACCTCCGATTTTACAGATTAATTTGCCAATTTCCTTACCTTCTATAATTTAATTAATGTAAGAAAATGCACACTGTCAGTTTATTTTTGTTGTGTTAGTTATACAATGTAGTAGTACAATTAAGATTTATCGAACAGTCTTTGTAAGTGTTCTAAGGAGAACTGCAATTGAAACTGCCATAATATAAGTGCTGATTGCCACATGCACATTTTTCTATTAGGTGCTTTAAAACATTTAGATGCAATGTTGATAAGAAAGTTATTTAAATTTATGAACTGAGTTTTGCTCTGGATGAGTCTATTTCAGATGTAGATGTGTATGTGATAATGGTACTGAAATGACTGATGTTAGGATATGGTAAATTAAGTTCAAAATGTCTGTGAGGAGATTAATGTATTGTATTGGAAATTTTCTAAATCGTGCCTTGAGTCACAAATGATGTTATAATTATATAGTATTGATTAGTGCCACAAAAATAGAACTCTAATCTCTTCATAGATTTTTGTGATGCAACGAAATGAGGTATTTTGTTAACAAATTTTTGTATGTCATGTAAGCAATAAATTTCTCTTCCAGTTTTAATTGCTTTGTTTTTCATTAATCATATCAAACTCTTTCAACAAAATTAGAAGTAAAAAAGAAATACTCACATGCATTTATTAAATAATATTTATTATACAAATATTAACAATATTTAATTCCATGTGCTTTTTCTCGCATTTCCCAGCATTCGTCCCAAAATTGACTCAATCTTTGTTCTTGATTGGCGCAGAAGTGTTTGAAGTCACGCAACATTCTCATTTGGAAGGCTTCGTCACCAGTAGCGGGCGTTTGTGCCCATTTCCATTTCTTCGAAATCATATGGTTCCATGACCACAGGAATCCCATCTGATAAAAGAAAACGGGTTTTTAATACAGACAAAAAATGTAATGGAGCTTATTAACTAGTGTAGGTGCCGCTAAGTTTAGTCAGTACTGTAGACAAAACTTGCAACAAAATAGATTGCTGTATATTAGAGTGATAAATTATATCATTATTATCGGTAAATAATTAGTACTTTGTAGTGGTATGGTAGATCAGCTTAGTCACAAAGACGAGCCCTACAGAGGGCAGTCAGGTATGTGTAAACAGTACAATTTGAAATAAAAGCAATATAATATCACGCAGGCCTAGGTTCAATTCCATCAGACACGGGCTATGGGCCTTATTACTAATAATTTATAATTCATTATCCCTCGCTGCGGTGAAGTAAAACATCGTGGGGGTACTTTCATTTGCTCAGCAAGTACCTACACCCATGGATACGACACATAGTGGAAGTAAATCCCAGCAGTGGGACTCTTGTGTTGTAATATAATAATACTAACGCGTCGGTTGGTGTCGTAGTCATCCTTATTCTTATCAGTGACGTGCCGCGTGATGTAGCCTTCACGAGGACTCTGCGCCACTTCAGAGTGCACGGGATACCTGGAATAAGGAATCTTGGAATACCACAATTTCCTATAAATAACGCTACCATTAACCAAAGCGCCGTCCGGATCATCTATTCGTTAAACCTTAGGATTTATTCACACTGACAAATCGAAGCGACGAAAAAAGTGCCTAATAATCTTTTTACTACTTTATAGTTATTTTATATACCTTACAATTTTTTTTTGTTGGGCTTTTCGATAATATATATTTTATTTGTAATAGTATACCAATTTTTACCGGAGCCACTTTACTAAGACCTGTTCTGTGTGACCAATTCTCGGCTCTGTGTGAATTGTTGTAAATTGAAATGTTTATATTGTCCGGACTGATTGGCGCTGTTTACTCGTATCTCTTATGACGTGTGTAACCCCAAGGACGGAACATTTGACCAGCGCATTTGTATTGCGCCACTCTTATCGATACATAGTGCGGAGTAATGAACTTTAGAGTTATTAATTTATGAATATCATCCGATATATATTTTGTATCGAAAGTTCAAAGAAACACAAATCAGACGTCTTACTGATAGAATAAATAAAACTTTGCATTGTGAACAATCACAAGACTATTTTAACATTAGATTTCCATCTATTTCACTTTTTTCTGAAATTAAGATAGAAAATCTAATTCAGTCCCAAATGTGTTATTTATTGCCTTTGAGGAGTAAGATCCGCCTCTAAAACATTTTGACTGCACCTACAACCCATTAATGGCCCACTATTTTGAGTACGGGTCTCTCCTCAATATTGAGGAGGCATAGAGTACACTCCACCAAGCAGGTCCAGCGCGGATTAGTGGAGGGGTTAGTGGCCAACCAAGTACCTATCGAAAGTTTTTATGCCGCTGAAGGCATTCGACCGGGAACGACGGCTTTACGTGCCCTCCGAAGCACGGAAGCGCTCAAGAAATTTTGCTACTAGCGGTCACCCATCCAACTACCGTCCACGCCCGCAGTTGCTTAATTTTGTCGATCATTCATGATCGACGCGAGCTACCGGGTTATGAGCGCTTCACTAAAATAGTTTACTGGATCTCTTTTATAATAGTAGATTGTTACACAAGGGACGTAAGTAAGCTATTACAGAACAAGATCCAATTTGGCGCCAGTGCGAGCGCAGCTCGCATAGGGCGCTAATGGATCGCGTGCACCCGAGATATTTAGTCACACGAGCGAGCGCAGCGAGCGAGGGTGAATATAGTTCGAGGGTGTAATAGCTACTTGCAACCGAGGTAAGCATTCTACTTTATATCATTCTTGTGAGGTAAATAAAACATTGGTAATGCAAAATGAAATTTTAATTTCAGATCAAATGAAATGCCGCCATTTCCATTTTTTTTTCGTAAATAGTTTTCTATTTTTTGGAGTTTACTCCTTAAGAAACAATTTGAGTTATAAGGCCCGGTATGAGATTTTATGAGGAGTAAAATCAAGTTTAGAAACACGAAAAGTTCAGGCGTTACGTAGAAAGAGACAAACATATAACTATCTCAAATCTCTAATCTCTAATATCTAATCTCTAATCTCTAATCTCTAATCTCTAATCTCAAATCTCAAATCTCTAATCTCAAATCTCAAATCTCTAATCTCTAATCTCTAATCTCTAATCTCTAATCTCTAATCTCTAATCTCTAATCTCTAATCTCTAATCTCAAATCTCAAATCTCAAATCTCTAATCGCAAATCTCAAATCTTTTCTTACCATTTTATAAGAAAAGAGATTGTTTACCAAGGAGTTTTGCATAGCTTGAACTGTAATGTGAACATTACAATTCAAGCATAGTGCGACGTAATGTTGCCTTGAATTGCAAACACCAACTTACAAGGAGACTTTCCACCATAGTAATCCCTAGTTACTGAGCAAGTATGATATAAATGTTCATTAAATACTTTAGTGTGTAATATACAAAGTACATTTAATCAATAAAGTTGCGTTGCGACACTCACAAGGTGATAGTCTATGATTTACACAAAGTGACTAAGCTACAAGCCATTATAGCCTTGTAGTAAACAAAGAAAGCTTATGTGTTCTATCGATCGGCGAATAACCTCGCCATAAACGTCACAACAAAGGTCGACTGAATGACTTTAGCTAATAAGCTACGATATTGTACTAAGACAAACGTGTAGGAGCCTTTGACTTTTACAACATACTACTGAATAGAAAGGTCATTATTTATCCATTAGAGATTCTGCCGTATAACGCCATACCGATACCTACTATTCTTTGCTCAAGTAATTTAACTGAAGTGAAGTAGTAAAAGTTTAAAATAAACGAAAAAATGTAATGCTATTTGGTGGATTTCATTTAATTAGTTACCTATTATTAATACGTGACTTTGTGTATTGTAATTTAAACAATTTTAACTAATCCAATATACATAAACGCAATATTAATCCACCTGCATTCCTGAACACGATGTACACGTGTGAACGATACTCTTTATATAACCTTTTCCCAAACACGTTGGATTGTACTTTCTAAAGTACATACATAGTTTGTTAATATCTCTGTTTTTGGAGGTGTATGACAGGTTTATGTAGAACGTATTAATAGTACGTAATAAGTACAAACATACACTTACACTGCGTTCACACTTGGCACTCGATACAGAATTATCCGACACAAATGTCAAAAATTGACGGCAAGGATTTAAAATGCCGTAAGTAAATTTTGCTTACAAGCTAAACTGAACTATTAGCACTGGTAATAAAATTGTTTTCAACAATACCTGCTAGCATTGAGCGGTTTATTCGGCGGCTTGGTACGCAATGTCCGATGGCACTTCACACTGGTGGGGATCAGTATAAACATATTCCCAGTGACGTGTACGTATAACTGATCCCCTACACCGTCGCCGTGTGACGTACTTTCTACCGTACACTTTATAAATCCAAACCGGCCCACTATCGCCTCTTGGAACAGGAATAGACGCTCCAGCCATGTCTCTGCGGGGAATCCTGTGGTGACGTCAAGTGAAATAAATTACACAAGTTTTATTGTTCTTACTAGCGGACCGCCCGCGGTTTCACCCGCGTGGATCCCGTTCTCGTGGGAATATATGCATGTATTATACATAAAAACCTTCCTCTTGAATCACTCTACCTATTACAAAAAACCGCATCAAAATCCGTTGCGTAATTTTAAAGATTTAAGCATACAGACAAACAGACAAACAAACAGACGGACAAAAATAGCGACTTTGTTTTATACTATGTAGTGATAACCGCGGTAATTGAAATGATTACCGTGGGAATCTATTCCTTAGTACATATCTATTTCTTAGAAAAAGAAGCGGCTACAAATTCCCCAGTAGAATTTTCCATTCCGTTAGCACTTAAATAGGTGTTTTTATGGTAACACATCAGAATTATATCCAAGCAACCTTATCTTTAAAATATTAATCCAGTTTTTAATAACCTAAATTCACATAGTACGGTCGGCCGCAAAAGTCGCTTGACAGAATCTAAAGTGCAACACCTGAACACCCAACGAACCTTAGGCTAAGCGTCCACAGGTCGGTATCGTACGCATCGGACGCATCGCATTAAACGGATCGTGTATTCTTTGTATAGAAAATCATACAAGTGCGAACTGCGTCCACTGATCCGCATCGTACGGATCGTACTTTCTGTGACACGGACGCAAATTTAGCTTAACTTACAGACGTTCATAATTAGCTTAACGTAACTGTTTCATAAGTTGTTAAACGCTTCCATTCCAAAAGTCGCTGAACATCATCAATGTCAAAAGTAGATTAACAAGTTACATTCAATGTTACTGCGTAAAAAAGTAAATACTTTAGACCAATTTGTATTATCGTCAAATTAATACCGTTGCTCGTAAATTGTGTAACTATATCGAGTTTAGTTATACTATGAGCCTTATTGAAACAACCTTAATAACGAACCTAAAGCAACCTGTTGCGAATGTTTCATGTTACCGCAGGTATTGGTAACCAAAAAGCACGGTTTCGTAATCAAAATTCATAAGAAAAAAGTTGTAGCAACCAAAGAGATTTTATAATATATCTAAGTCTTGGGCCTGTTTCACCACTTCCTGATAAAGTCCCTAATAGCTATCAGGAACTTATTTGCCATATAAACTACAACTTTTGGTTTCACAGGTGTCGGATAGAACTATCTGGCAGATCAACTTTCTGATAAGTTATTAGCGCTTCTAATGGTTGATAAAGTCGTATTTGGCAGATATCACTGGCGTTTAGTTTCTCTGAATGGATAGATATTCAAAAATGTTGCAAAGGTTACAAATCTTACAATTTTCGTTTTTGGTCAAAATATAGTTGCAAATATATAAAAAAGTTAACTTGAAATATTTTGAACTAAAAGTATTTGATTAGTTAAGTTTTTATGATTCTTCTCAAGTGAAGATACATGTAGTTTACGTAGCAGTAACGAAACGCAACTAAGCGACGTTGCCGCGCCGGTGGTGAAACTGAAAAAAACTATCAGCGGCCTTTATCTGGTGGATAAGGGTAACTGTCATATAGCTATCTCATACTTTATCAGGAAGCGGTGAAACAGGCCCTTAAACTTTTTTTATGAAATAAGTGACTTTGGCTTCAAAAACATTTTAAAATATCAAATATATTTCGTATAATATGTATATATGTATATTTGTAGTGGACATATAAATATTGCAATTATAATAGTATTAAATTTATTTAAAAACAAATAATTGGCTGAATAGACAAAAAAAGAAATAGAAAAAAATGTAAAAAAGTGATAGCGCGTCATCTAAAATTGAAAAAAGTCGCCATTCTTTTTACACACACATGTCATTGATGATGTTCAGCGACTTTTGGAATGAAAGCGTTTAGCAACTTATGAAACAGTTACGTTAAGCTAATTATGAACGTCTGTAAGTTAAGCTAAATTTGCGTCCGTGTCGCGACACTGACTTATGGTTCGTTGGGTGTTCAGGTGTTTTGCACTTTTGATTCTGTCAAGCGACTTTTGCGGCCGATTGTACCTAATCAAGAAAAAAAATACAATAATCTTAATTAGCACTGCATGTTCTGCATGTAGCTACAGCCACCGAGAAAACCTTAACTACTTGACCATACTTGACTTAAGTGCTGATAAATCCAAGGACGGAATAGTGGATATTCAATGGAAAATGATCTCACCTTCAAACAAAGCAGTCTTATTCTTCAGCAGCGGCGTCTCATTGAGAGGCACGTATATGGGCCCTCGCAACGGGTCCGACTTCAGCGTGAACGGCAACGCGAGCGGGTCCGCCGGTATCGGCACCATTTGCAGTCTGCAGTTCTGAGCCTTGCGGGCCCAGCCTATGATCTGGGTAAAAACATATTATACAGTTTAAACAAATTAGTGGACTTATGACGGACGTAAGGGTCTGTTGTAAGGTATAACAGTAAACCAAATAATAATGCTCTGATGCAGCGGTTGGTATACATCGCACACCTATGTAGATCTAAAGAGAGTTAACTCAAAAATCTGTGTTTTTGAGTTATGCTCACCATTTGATTTCCTATACGGATACCTATCTGCCAATAAAACAGATTTGAAAATAAGTGCAAAACTCAACGCTAGACGGTACCTAGAGTCCCTTTTGTTGAACGAGAGAGCCAGCTCCTCCCGCACCTAAACGGGAACAACACCAATTGCAATCAAAATTACAAGGGGAGTGCACGTGCCCTCAATCAAAAGTTTGGAGTTATTTTGAGTTGTACCTGTTTAGTTGAAATTTGAAGCAGTATTATTTTGAATTGTTACCTTTTAGATGGTTAGTGTTGATGAAATGGATACAACATTTTGATTTAAACCTGTATTTATGGCAAGGTGAGTAAAGTTTTTATTTTTATTTTGAGTTGTTTCCCTATTGTTGAAACATTTTTGATTTTGTAGTTGTGTCTGTTTTGTTGAGTCATATTTTATGCTCTCTTTTTTCTGTAGAATCTTATCCAAATTTAACTTATTTCGTTATTGGCGATTGAAGTATTTAGGTCTTAGTACAATTTAATATTCATCTTAGCATTAACAAAGTTTGTTACTTTTTAATTGCCAATTTTTCAAGTTGGATCCCTTTAGATGGTTTCTGACAAAAATATTTTTACAAAATAGCTAAAAAGGATTAAAAATGTTTTTAAAGGCTTTCCAAATCGATTTCGGGCACATGACTCTGTAAGTTAGTAAAATAAACATCTTAAATTTCAGGAAAACAATGCAACGCGGGCGATTTTTAGTTAATATGGTACAAGAACGGGATAAAGAAAATATTGCTCTCAACTCAACGTGCAACCGTGGAAGATAACTTGAAGTTGTCATCAAGCGATAAAGTTTCATCCAAAGAAACTCATGCTGTCTTGACACCGGTTAATACATCTATCCCTAGAATGTCTAAAAAACAACATTCTGTTGCCCAGAACTGCTATATTTCACCAATTTGGAGCGATGAAAGCGATATTATTGACGACTCCGATGAAGATCTTAATTTTCAATTGTTAAACAAAAATAAGCTCCCACCAAAGGGATACGAAACCAATAAACGCTGGTGTTCCCCATGGGTCTGCGCTGTCTCCTACCCTGTTCATTCTGCATTTCAATGTCATGCTTGACGGCATTCATTGCTATGCAGATGACAGCACGGGAAATGCCTATGATACAGGCCCTGCAAATGCTTCTCGGTCACAAGTGGAGGATAGCAGAATCAAACTTGTGTCTGAAGTAGAGAACTCTCTGGAGCAAGTCTCGGAATGGGGTCGACTCAATTTAGTTGAGTTAAATCCCACGAAGACACAAATTTGCACGTTCTCCGCTAAGAAAACCCCATTTGTCATAACGCCTCAATTCCAGGGTACTGCACTCACCATTAATAAAAGTGTTAGGATTCTAGGTGTTGATATTTCGAGCGACGTGCAGTATCGGTGTCGTCTGGAAGCTAAGGCTAAATTGGCCTCCAAAAAGCTTGGCGTCCTGAACCGGGCGAAGCAGTACTTCAATGCGAGGGACCTACTAATGCTTTATAAAGCTCAGGTCAGGCCTCACATGGAGTACTGTTGTCATCTCTGGGCAGGGTGCCACAATACCAGCTTAGTCCATTTGACGGCGTACAAAATCGCGCTGTTCGAATTGTCAACGACCAACGAGTGACTAATAGGTTAGAACACCTAAGTCTTAGGAGAGATATGGGATGTCTCTGTGTGTTCGACCGACTTTACAACGGTGAGTGCTCCGAGGAATTGTTCGATCTGGTGCCAACATTACCCTTCCATCATCACACCACTCGCCGAAGATTGAAGTTTCATCCACATCGCTTGGACTGTGGAATGAGCTTCCTTCTGAGGTAGGTATTCCCGGAGCGCTATGGCATGGGGTTCTTCAATAAAGGTGTAAAAAGAGCTCTCCTTCAGGGCCGGCGTTGCACAGGTGACTCCCCTGGTGTTGCAGTTGTCCATAGGCGACGATGACCACTTACCATCAGGTGGCTCGTCCGCTTTTTCGTCAGCCCTTCAGGCTATAAAAAAAAAGTTTGCAATATATTTTATGTTTTATTTTAGTCCCATTTGGGTTTATGAGACTGTCATAAGTTAATGTCACTAATAATAATACTTAGTACCTAGTAATAAATAATATTGATTGATTGCAGTAGTTTTTATAATTTTTTTATTAACAAACTATACTCTGTCAATTGGACTTATTATAAATAATTCAAAAAGTCATTGTGTTCTAAATGTATGATGCCTCTTCAAAAGAGAGTTAACTAAAAACTTAATTCACCAACACCGGCTCAACTCAAATTAGTATAAAAAATATACATATATTGATAAGCAAAAGGGACATAATTCAAAAATTCCGATTTTAAGCCTTAAAACGTGCATAAAACACTAAATTACTACAAGATAATTATTGTTATGTATAAATAAAGCAAACCATAAAAACATAATGCTCCTGTCGTGCACAGGGACACAGAAAACAGTTTTTCGTGTTTTCTGAAAAAAGTGTTTTTTTGAGTTATACTCTTTAGATCTAGGTGTGCGATATGTTGTCCCTGTAGCTCGGGACCAGAATACGAGCTTCGGTATCCCCTGCCTGTCGTAAGAGGCGACTAAAAGGGGGCTTTCGGGGTTGCGGGCGGCTAGAGTGGGAGCTCGAACCGTCCATCAGCAACCCCGGGAAGGACGACGGTATGTGTGGCCGCATACCGTTGTAAGGCGCTGGCAAGCGACGGGGCCTTTAGTCCCTCGCGGGAAGAGCCCGAACATAAGGGCGCCGCGCTTGGAGGACTCCGGTTGTGTTCCTTACGGAGATCCCGGAGTTCTCCACAAGTGCTGAGGTAGGCCACCGAGGGGGTTTTAGTGGGTAAAAATCCCACATTACCCTGTGTCGCTCCCACGGCACTGGGTACCTTTTGAAGGTTTCCCCCTCGTCAAAAAAAAAAAGGTGTGCGATATGTGCAACTCCCTTAGCCACCCCCTCAATCCATCATAGCGCTCTATTGAGCACGCGTCTCTTCTCATGATGAAGAAGAAGGTTAAGACCATAGTCCACCAAGCTGGTCAAGCTGCGCAGATACTCTGCACAAATATAGGCAGGTCAAGCAAATTCACTTTGACTTGACTTGACTGTAACTTTGGTTCGCATAATCCGCGGCCAATTTTGTTCGCTTACATTTCAAACCCTCACACCCTAAAACTAACTTTAAATATAAATTTCCAAATTCAAGAACCTCAACGACCAACATACCAGCTCAGCAACAATATTTCCGCTGGCGACGGCCCACTGGATGCACATCTCGTAGGCCTGGTCCGGGCGGAAGGTGGCCTGGTAGCGCGCGTGGAACCACTCGATGCGGTCGCTCTTGTTGTTCACGTCTATGTTCAAACCTACAAAACCACCAAACAGCCAACTTACCAGCTCAGCAACAATATTTCCGCTGGCGACGGCCCACTGGATGCACATCTCGTAGGCCTGGTCCGGGCGGAAGGTGGCCTGGTAGCGCGCGTGGCCCCACTCGATGCGGTCGCTCTTGGTGTTCACGTCTATGTCCAGGTGCGTGTTCTTGTACAGCGGGACTGGGGTCATACAAAAATATTTAATGTAGGTAGTAATAATATAGGTTGTAAATGTGAGAAATGCTCACCATTTTTGTATTTTGGTGTACATACTATCGTCTGATTACTTGAGTCATAATTTTAAGATTATTATCTTCAGATTATTATTTTAAAGCAATATCGACAACACACAAAATTTTAAGTACCACGATGGAAATGTTTAATGTCCACGATTATACAAGTTTCACCAAACATACAGGATAAATTATTTATAAATGCTCAATCATGTGTCCTGAAGGACTTCAATTCTATATGATAAAAGGAGCAAAATAAAGAGAGAGATTTAACATAATTTGCAAGATTTCACCCATAACTAAAATAAACTAACTTTCAATCTAAATCATACAAAAGCTTTAAACTTACTATCAGAATCGTTGCCAAGTTGCATGTAGTTAGGATCAATGTTATCACAGAGGAAGGCCGGCACTCCAGTATTGTCTGTGACCGGACTGGTGCCGGATATATCGATGGCACCACTACTGGCCTCGCTGGGCAGCAGCGGAGACCTTGGACCCAGCACTTCTACCTCCATCCACTCATTCTCGAAGCTTTGCAAATCGCCCAACGGTTTCACGTAGTCTGCCAAATCTGGAAATGTAGAATTATAAATGTGTTGTATGTTTTGATGCTTGTTTACTCAATCATCCTAATGGTGTAATGGTGTACGGATTTGGACGAAACTTAGCATACAGATAATAATGTCAATAAATAATAAACAAAGAGTCAAGAATTTCCACACTATTCAAAAAATCTGGTAAAAATGAAATAAGGACGTCGTAGCTTAGTCAGTAGTGACATTCGATTCCCGATTGGGGCAAACATTTATGTCACAGATAAATGCACAATCAATCAACTTCCGACAAATAATCAGCAACAACAAAAATTAAATGTAGCGTTGACAATGACTATTCTATTAACTCTCTAATTTCTAATATGTACTGGGTGGCGCAAAAGTAAAGACTCAATTTGATTCAGTTATAAAAAAAATTCTAAATTAGAAAACTTGATTCAGGTAATTTTAAATGTATATTTGTGCCATTAAATTTCGTTACATTAGGATTTAAAGATGATGTCTTTTAAATGGTGACCTCTAGAGTTGATGCACATCTGAGCCCTATTTATGACATTTTGCATAACTAGCCGTAACACTTCCTGCGATATGTTCCTTATTTCTTGATAAATGTTTTCTTTTAGAGCTGCGAGAGTCTGTGGCTTGTTCACATACACCCGAGATTTCAAAAAACCCCAAAGAAAGAAGTCTGGACTGGTCAGATCGGGTGATCTTGCAGGCCAAGGCAAATCGCCAAAACGAGAGATAACTCGGCCTGGAAAAGCGTCCCTCAGAGTCTAGAGGTCACCATTTAAAAGACATCATCTTTAAATCCTAATGTAACGAAATTTAATGGCACAAATATACATTTAAAATTACCTGAATCAAGTTTTCTAATTTAGATTTTTTTTTATAACTGAATCAAATTGAGTCTTTACTTTTGCGCCACCCAGTATATGGTATGGTAGTATGGTGCCGATGGTGCGTTGGGTATCAAAAATCATACCTTTATCTTTCTTCTGAGGAAGAATATGATACATGTAGTAGCCGACGACAAATCGTTTGCCCATATCTCCCGACGCATGGCAGATCATCTTCTCTAGAAGCAGTCTCTGTAACACATCTAGCCGTTGAATTGTCACAAGCAATGTCTAGGGCTGTTTCTTTATTCTGAATTTTTACACAATTATTAAGGTCTTCCGCGGATTGACCAGAAAAAGGTATTTAGTAAGTGTTTGCATTAACAATTAATATCTTTTATTGTATTTTTTTTTCTTGAATGAGGTATTCAAATAATTTGTCCAAGATTGGATTTATATGCCAGAATTACAGAATTGCAGAAATAAACTTGAAATAAATATAGTTGAAAATGAACACATAATAAACAAACGAAAATACCTCCATAATGCTAGTAGCTTTCTCGTAGGTGACATTCTCCATGTTGGCTTGAAGCCAGTGGATGGCGTAGATTGACACGAACGTATGCGAGGGCAGGCTGACTGTCTGCTGCAGGAAGCTCACGCCCAGCGTTGGGCTTCGCATACGCTCAATTATATCCGATAGACTTGCATTCGCTTTCAGTTTCGGTTCTATTACCCTGAAATTACATTTTCTATCACTTCCATGCTAATTTTATAGACGCCACATGCGACCAGAAAAGAGTACAAAAATAATATAAACTATTTAACATAAGAACATCTTTACCCGTCATCATATGTGTCATCACATTCACCAGTCTGAGATTGTGTCCTTTCCAGAACTGTTTTTGCAGCCGTCCTGTATACATAACAATATTAATAAGATACACATTACAAAAATATAATTAACAACTTAACAACTATGGACAAAACTTTCGGATAACGTGAGTACATGGCCTTGGTGGATAAAGAAGACATTAGAACACCTAAGCCTCGAGTGCAAATAGCTACATATTTGCCACATAAACACATTGCTGTGTGACAACTAACTATTTACATACTTAAGTATGTGACAGATAACTGTTTTTACTGAAATATAATTCCAACCAGGAATCCCTCTCTTTGCTGACAAGATGAGGAAAACTTACTGTTGTTATCAATCATTATACATTCATTATAATGCCAAAAATTACAATTAAGGTAAACAGCGTCTATCTATACACAAACATGTAAAATTAAATTTTAACTTAAACAGGCCTTTTATTAAGACTGCAATAATTTTGTAAGAAATTTAATGTCTTATGCCAACCCCCCAGTACTATTAGTTTATGATATGAAACAAATGAAAAGTCATGAAATGAAAAATACCTAGATTTTATACACGTCCGGTACGTTATACGTTAGTCCAGCTTTTCTTAACAAGCGCTAACAATTTGCTATAAAAAATTGATGATGATTATGATGATGATCAATAGAATTAATAAATGAAACAAAACAATGGTATCTTGACCTTAGCTATTTTAGCGTCAGTTAAGAAATGTTGGCATTTTTGGTACTTAGCTATATAAAAAAATAAGAGATAATATATAGTAAACCATGCCAGAATGGGATGAAACAGCAAATATTACGGCGGTTTTGCTCAAGCAAATAATTAGGAAACCATAGCTACTAGCAACTGTAGTTGACAACATGTAAGCTTTGAATTCATATTACTGACAGAGTGAACCATAAGTATGGATATTTTTCTTGTTTAATTTAGTCAAACACTTAAAGATATTCCGAAATAGACACCTAAAATTGCCAGTAAAATGCTTTCAGATACTTCCTATCAAGCTATCAACTTATTCATAAATAATATGCTTTCGAATTATTGAAACAACGACACATCTACTTTACCAATTTTCGTATAAATCATCATTATTTAACTTTGTTATCAAATATAAGTATGAACAAAATACTAATAGGAATGACACTCCAAGAATAAAAATGGCATGTTTTAATAATTATTACTATGCCAAATTGATTTCCTCGAAATATTTTAATAAGGAAAACAATTTTCAATTAACATAAGCGGTTAAGATAAATAAATTAATTAACAGAACATAATTTTACCCTAACGAAACATTTCCTATCATGAGTATATTGTAAATATGTAAGTATGAAAGCATTATATGAATATTATTTAAGAAGATATTAGTAGTTGTTTTAATACTTTGTTATTAAAAATTATATCTGTTACACTCCAATATTTTTTTCAGTAAAAAACAAAGCAAAAACGTACTTACTTGTTACTTTGACTAGTATTTAGTGACTTAGTAGGTGAGACTTGCTGTAATGAAACATTCAGTAAGGATAAGAAAACAAGCAACCGAAATAGAGGCTTCTGTTCAGGCATTTGATTAGAGAAAACGTGAAAAAGATAAATTATGGCACATAAGGAAAGACATCAGCCTCAAAGGATACAAAAAATACAATATACATATAGTTATTGAGACAATAAATAATTGTACTAAAAATAAAGTGTGCAGTGAACCCATGGAAGCGAAATTGAATGCAAAAAAATGTGCGGAAGCATCACACCATTCCCAAAAGCAAGCGATGTATAATGAATAATGAATAAAGAGGGTGTCGAAATGTACTTAAAATTATGTTTTAGTTACCTGTGCATGACAAAACCAAACTGACATTTGACGAAAGGGATCACTAACCAAAATTAGTAACACGAATAGGTAAAATTCCAATGCAAGGAGGGACATAATAATGGAACGAATACGCAATGCGCCCTTTACCATTTTTAAGCATAAGGCGTTTTGAAAAAGTTGCAATATTCGGTACGTCATTTGGCTATTTGGCCTTTGCCGCATTACGTATTCGAGCTAGGTATGACTCGCGCCAAACTTTATGACTTCTGAACTATGCAATGTGCTGCATAGTCTATACTGTCGAATGGAACGCAAGCACTGAAGGAGAAAGGAGCGCGAGAAATTGTCACGTAGACAGAAAAAGACATTGACATATGGTGAGCGTGGCCTACATGAGATAGCACGAGAAACAACGTTTATATGTGGCACAAGAAAAAATCGTCGATCAGTTGTTAGAATTGCCTGTAACCTTTTCCTAAAAAACCAGCACGCAATGCGAAACACAACATAAAATCATTCTATCTCGTTTATTCCTAAAATTGGCATAACTTTTTCCTTTTCTAGAGTGAGTGCGATAGATGGCCTCCATTAGTCTATACCCATCTCCATCTACGCCGTGCATGCACTCACGAATCACGACCAGATCATAGTTCAAACGTCACAATATTTGGCGGAGTAACAATGAAGTCAGGGTTGTGTTGTACTGACATAGCTTCGATTCGGAGTCGCGGGCGGTCCGGCAGCCGCGTGCTGCCCACTCGCTCCCTGAACGGAGAACTCGACACCCCGCCCTGCTACCACACACACGCATTAATCGTATCTCTACCTTCCACCGCACAAATCTTACAACACACAGTATCTGTACACGATGGTGTTGGAAATGGACAATGTACATTTTACGGTTATTAATTTGCCCAAAAAGGTTGCATGCAATTTACAGGGCTTAACATTTGAAGGTTATGACTGATTGTTTGTTATACATGAATGATTTTATTGATGTTTTCAATTGTTTTAAAATACAGTCATGGAATCTAAGTCATATCAATTCATTCAGTATATTTCTCTTTTTTTACTAAAGCGTCTTTTATATATAAAAAAGTTAATGTAAAAAGAATATTATTATTTGAGTTCTTACAGAGAATAGACAAAGAACTTCTTTTATATTTAAAATATCACTCTTCCAAAACCGGTTACTTTTATGTATTTTACTATTCAGATTTTATACATTAGGTAAACCAATATTTTCAACACCATTCAAAAAGCGGATATTTGTCCTACATAACATATTATCAAGCCAATTACATTATCAAGAACGCATACCGTGCAGTATAATATATTCTTATATAAGCTGTGCTCGTATATACGCATTTCACATGTACAGATCTATAAATATGATTTGTAAGTAGTTAAATGACTTATTGTAGTAGTTTTAAGCCACGTCGTTCTACGTGAGGTGATTACTACATAATTCAAGTGTGTTACATGTCAAACTATAATCATACTGGCAACTGAATTAGTTTAGCTGAAATCTGTTAAGTTGTTACTATTAGTACTTACTGCTCAAATATAAAAATGAATCCATAATTAGATTATAATTATACTAAATGTAAACTGCCACACCAGTTCATTAGGTTTTTTAATATATTTATTTAAATAAAGATTTAGTTTCGATATATTGAGCAAACAATTCATACCCCAAATTCAATTACTGACGTGGACTATCGGTGGAAAGTAGGAAAAAAATACTCATGCGACACCGAACATTCCCTGTATATAACACATTGAAGGAAAGATCAATTTCTTTTTGTCTGGCTGTCAATTGAACACAACTGAAGATAGAACAGCCATGAAATTAGGCAAAAGTTGTTACAGGATAGGTATGTACAAACATTTCGCAGTGTAAATGTGTGAAACAATGTGAATGAATGAAACATCTTGGACATTATGACACCATCAAAATTTAAAAAAACCGGCCAAGTGCGAGTTGGACTCGCGCACGAAGGGTTCCGTACCATTATGTATAAAACGCCAAAAAAATCTGGCCTTTTGTATGAGAACCTCACTTAAATATTTACTGAGTTTTTGTAACCATTATTAGCCACAAGCTACGCCATCTCTTGGACCGACTGGTAACTAAAAGCATGGACTACATATTAGCCACAAGCAATGCCATCTCGTGGACCGACTGGTAACTAAAAGCATGGACTACATATTAGCCACAAGCAATGCCATCTCGTGGACCGACTGGTAACTAAAAGCATGGGCTACATATTAGCCACAAGTAACGCCATCTCTTCGACCGTAAGGTAACTAATATCGCTGAGGCGTCGAAAATATTATTTATTAACTTAAATGTTTATTTTATTCTGTTTTTTAGTATTTGTTGTTGTAGCGGCAACAGAAATACATCATCTGTGAAAATTTCAGTTGTGTAACTATTACGGTTCATGAGATACAGCCTGGTGACAGACGGACGGACGGACGGACGGAAGGACGGACGGACAGCGAAGACTCAGTAATAGGGTCCCGTTTTACCCTTTGGGTACGGAACCCTAAAAAGTACGCTTACAATGAAATATTTATGTATTTCAAAAAAAAAATTAAAGGAATCATAAAGTCTAAAGAAAACGAAAAATACAGATGTGATAAATAACACTGTTTTACAGAACGCGAAACAAAAGAGATGTGTGAACAAAATTCGCGATAAATAATTTCTATTCTTTAGTGTAGCATAGCGAGTGCATTGGGGTTGTTGAGTTTGTGACAGTGACGCATGTAGTCGAAGTGCAGTGGTGAGGTGAGGCGCGAGTGCGGTGCCGTGAGATGCCGCACCGGTGGCACACTGATCTCTATAACGTTTAAATATATAAACTAACATTATTGTGCGTTATTGATTGACTACTATTTGACGTATACCGCATGTATTTCTAGTATTTATACTTTGAAGAAATAAAATAGGTACCGCAAAACATAAAATGAGTGGAAAAAAATTAAGTTGCTTGTACATTTTACAAGCAGACGTTCGAAAGGAAAGTCAAAAAGATGGAGCATAGAAAGTTATAAAGAATTTATAGTAAGAAATAGAATAGGTAACTGTAGGCTGTAGGTTTACTTCAAACCAAAATATAAATAGGTAAGTACAACTGGTAGAAGAAAAAAAATGAAGCGCATAAATGGATATATTTATCAATTAAATAATTTCAGTATCACCGATAAGTGAAACTAGAACTTTCAAGTTGAAAAACAACAATTCCTTCTTTTTTCCCAAAAATTTACATCCCAATTTCAACCCTCTATCTCTTAACCCTATTCTATCTGTAACACAATAAACCTCAAATAGCCTATGCAGTGTATTAGGTACAGAGATCAGTGTGGTGAGGCGTGAGTGAGGTGCGGTAGTGTACCTGTGCGCTCCGAGTGAGGAACGAGGTGGAGTGCCGCCGCCGCGTCAACTCGCCCCCCGCACACCCCGCGCACACGCCCGCCATCTGCTGCGACAACGAACATCTTCAACGGCCCCCTTCCCCTCTCCCCCCACGCCCCCTCTCCTCTCCCTACGCCCCCTCTGCTCCCCCTACTACCCCCTCTCGTCTTCCCCTACGCCCCCTCTCCTCTACCCCTCGAGCCACCTCTCCTCTCCTTACTGCCCCCTCCACTCTCCCTACGGCCCCTCATCTCTCTACGACCCCCGAGCTCCCCTGTCGCCTCTCACAGCCAAACCACTCAACGACGGCGTTGAGCGCCCGACCAGGAGGCTATCATCTCGTGCGCTCGGCACTTAGGCCATTACTTCACTGGGACTGCATTGACGTCGTTGCGACTTGCCAATTATTTTGCTTCTTTCAAATAAACATTCGATAAACGAGCAGTATAATTTATTAACTGACAAAAACATCATTTTTTTTAAATCGATACATCGTTTCTCATCAAGGCAGATCAACATCGTTAATTGTATTGAAAATGTATCGTGACTTGGCAATGCAAATACAAAACAAAATACTTGGCTAGACCCGCAATGACGTAAGTGCATCCAAGTGAGGTACGGCCTTGGATCTCGTCACCCGACTTCGAATGACCGAGGACAATATATCGATACATCGATTCTCAACAAGACTGACAACCTGAGGATACAGATTCGAAGCATGCTCGAACTCAAACGGGAAATTGAAAACATCACGTTGTGCGCCAATGAACGATATCTACAGAACGATTTATGTAACTTTCATGCAGACATGATGCTACATGTTTAAATATTGAATTTAACCATTAAATTAGTTATTAAATCATGCGCTTAATTATTATCGTTTTATAATTTCATGTTTGAGTTACACAGTTAATTGAGAAGTTAATACGAGGAATTATTGTAATTAATATTGATACAAAATGTAAGCAAAAAGTTTTAGTTATTTTTTAACTACATACGTGATATAACTTAGATTATTATTCATGCAGTGCTGCTTACTACGTGTCACACATAAATCCATTCAAGTGCAAGATTATATTCATGCTAAATAATTTTTACAATAAATAATATGCACATTGCACGATAAAACAATCCTATTGTTATGTACAATATTTCTGTATCTTTAAGTTAAAAATTGTAGCAACTTAAGAACACTTGGTACTCTTGAAATTAATATTTCAATTCAAAAACAATTTAATATTATTATTAATATACATGTTTTTTAAACCGCCAAAAACTGTGTCTTACTTTGATTATTGCAAAGCTACGAGTTGTATAACTTTACAAAGACATAATGCTAATCTACAACTATACCACAAATATGTAGTATGACACTTTACATATAAGTATAAAATTTACATTTCGCAACTCAAACAAATTAAATTTAGGTAACGATAACTAATATTCAAAGTTCTACAAATGAAAGAAAAACTGCTGAAGAAATAATCCAGTATGTAAACTACTTTACATATTTTCTCTTATTATTTTCTACGTTCTACTTACCCGCTGTTTATTAGGCCTTTTGACCTTATTAAAATACGTCTCAGTCATCTTGAGGAATCCCTCGGTGAGGTTGTCTAGGTCGTGCCGCGTGGGCGTGGGGTAGATGTCGCAGTGGGTCGACTCGTCTTCTAGGATCTGCTTGGTCGCCGGATTGTACAGCGGTAGAAGGAGCGTGCGAAACCGCCAGTACTTTGCCGCCTGTAATTAAGATTTTGATAGGTGACCATCTATGATAGGTTAGTACTTACGATGAGTAGGCTATGTATTATACTATCGATGAGTAGGCATAATAGGTGGTAAGAGCTTAGAGTTCACCCGGGGAAGTACCAACGCCCGCTACACTTGTACCATTTCTGCCGCTGCTATTGCTGCGCTGCTGCTATTTAAAGCCTTTAACAGAAATGTGTTCCGGATAGAAAAGTGAGGAGCCGGTAAAAGTTTTTTAGAAGCGACCATCTCAGCCCTCAGGGGTAGCAACGCATCTTTGACCGAGTTAGAATGAGACTCATACTAACTATTACTATTACTCTTAACTTCCGTTCGCCTCTCCCGATCACACTTTTCGTAGCGATCTCGTCACGCATTCACCAGCTTATTTCCTATACTCCGACTTTTAATTCGATTCAGTAAAATGACGTATGCTAATGTCACTTTTCGAAATAATGTTGCCAGCTTTTCAATCATAGTGACTCCTCAATACTCACACGATTAACGAACGATGTTTTGATTATTCGATTTTTTTTTTCTGAATATGTCTATTATGATGTGTGTTATTAAAATATAATAAAAAACCAGAAAACAATACGGAGAGGTTATTAATTTTAAATTATATAGTAAACGAAAAATATTAAACATATATGTATGTACATATATTATGTGCACTAAAAGAACTTAATTATTAAAAACCTAGGGTAAAATTGATAATATTACTTTTATATGTGTAGTTATTGAAGCACGGTTTTATGAATTCACGACGGACTGGCGAACACAGGTTAATGAAACATGAAACAAACCTCAACGAGCGCGAAGTCAGTGTCCCCGCGCGTGCAGATGTAGTGGTCCATGTAGTTCCAGTTGTAGTTCTCCAGCTTCTCGGTGGTGAAGGACACCCACGACACCTCGTACGTGTCGTGGTTGGGCGCGTGGAACCGGTACCGGTAGTGGATGTTGAACGGCGGGTACGGGTGTCTGGAGATTGGTCATAGAATGTTTTATGTTTATGTGCGACGCGAAGGATAATATAAAAATAAAAATTATACATAATATAACCCATATTATGTATAATTTTTATTTTTATATGCGCGCCGTAAAAAAGGCTAATGTGTTTATCGGCATGTGTATGTTTTTTTTATTTATTTAAGAGCGACATGCGTTCGTCAGTGTGTGTATGTGTGTGTTTCTTTGTGGCATTGAAGAGATTAAACGCGTGGGTCGATTTTGATGCTTTACAATCAATCGATGCAATCTTACAAGTGTGAACAAACTAAACACGTGACAGTATATCAAAATTTAAAATGGCAACCACCAGCTAAATATAATTACAGTTTTTTTTTGTAAGTAGTCGGGTAAGTGGCGATGAATATGTTGGACGTATTACGTTGGACGACTTTTAAAAACCAAGTACTCTCATCTTAAAGACTTTAAATCAATAAACAAGGAATAAGTTCAAACCTGGGTCGATATCTGGTGACGGTGATGGTATCCCCCACGAGCGTTAGTTCATGGAATATCCGGCCGATGGACAGCAGGTACCTCTTAGAGTTGGCGGCCGGCGGCGCGCTGCAATGCGTTTCGATTACCTCGCTCTCGTTTACGCCCACTATAAGTTGAAACCCCTGAAAATATTGCACAGAAAACGAATGTTTAGTAACTCTGTTAATTCTAATGTTATAAGAAAATGTAAAGACATCTGAATAACGTAAACTCATATAAATAATATTTAAACTTATTGCGTGCATTTATACAGCCAAATTGCCCATACAAACTGGCCATTGTCCTTGCATGTATCCCGAAAATATCGACATGTAAAATATTTAAAAAATGAATAAACATACCTGTGCCAATCGCTGCGACACTAACTCCTTAAAAACCTCATTAGTAGTGAGTGGCTCCTTGTAAATAGCTCTGTTTTGTGCAAAATCAGCGTTTACGTCATCGGGTAATAGGTAGTAATCCGACACTAGGTAGTCGTTTTGTAAGGACCGCTTGTCCGGGAAGTAATCTGTTGTTATGGGAAGACAGGCGGGGATGGTAAGTGATTTCCAATCCACACCTGCAGAGGAAATTGATCTTAGTATACAGGACGATAAGAATCATTTTCTTACAGTGTACAAGTTTTAGCTTCTACTTTTTTGTGTGCATGATTAAGGTAGATGCAGGTTAATTAAGACTGACGTGTTAGTTTAACGAGGATATACTAATTTCAGGATGATTTATTTGAACATTATGGTTAATATTAGAACATAACATTGAATAAAGCAGGGCGAACAAATATAACATTCAAATTATATTTTAATTAGTAATAAACTATATTCTAATAATACGCAGTACGCTGCTGGACTATCGAAATAAATTTGGTAATCCAATTTTATTATCGAAATGAAAAACACCTTATCGAAGCATAACTTTTGCTAAATTTTATTAGTTGTTTAGTTTAATTGCTGTACAAAAGGTATTTTACATAGCAACCGGGCATGCATTTCATCAATATGAATATTAAATTAATGATAAATATGAATGACGATTGTAGACTATCGTCATAGAGTTGTTGGTATCCATGATAATATTTGGAATGAGAAATAGCGTTAGCAATGCCGCACCCTTATGCTCGAACATCCCCTATTTCTTTGCTGAATCTACAATTTACTCTAGCAACCAATTTTTACAAAAACGCAAAAGCGACACTATTAAATTTTCTGTTGTGAAATAAAATATATAACATATCGATTTTCTAATTCTATTCATATAAAGCATTTAGCACTTTGCAGAGTTGAAAAATGTTACTTGTAATATTTATATAGAGAGGTTTCGCAATAACTACTCGAGATAATTCCAATGAAGATCATATCAAACCTATAGCTCGGTTCGCTACGGCCGCAATCGTTCCAACCAGATTGAAGTTATGGTTCAATGCGGCGATTCCATGAAAATTAAAATGTTATACCATCGTTAAGTTAATGATATGGTTACATGAATATGACGTGATTGACGAAATCTGTTAATATGTTTCACATTTACAACTGTGGATACTTTAAGCGTATTTTTTTGCAAAAAGGGAATTGTTTTATGTATTACAAATGATTATATTATAGTCGGCACAATCATAAGATTCCGATATGAAGGCTGTCATCACAGTGACAATAGTGAAGTACAACAAAAATCGATGCATTAAATAAACCGATTTATAAAATTAACCGATTATAAGTAATAAGACTTTCTAATCGTTTCGTTAATTAAGTTCGGAACGATAATTTATAAACCGATCTCTGATTGTTTTCTTAAAATCAGTTAAAAACAGATGTAGCGTTGAGATTAACACCGAAAGGGATAATAAGGCAATTTGACTAGTAAGTTAAGGTGAGGAAATTATATTAGTTATTAAAATGGAAATTTCATTAATCTAGTGAAAACGAAGAAACTATTAAACGGTTAATAATTATCCGATTTGAGTGGAAAAGGCTTAAAATCGGGAATTTATAATAGCTACGAAAAATCGCAATGCTTTAGACATATTAAGGAATCTATAACTATTTGTATTTTGGGTGCGACATGGTAGCACATACTTTCGATTATAGTAATGTATCGATTATGGTCGATTCATAAATTGTTTCAAGAGGTCACATAACTATAAATCCAGCCTCCTTATAAAACATTGTAGTGACGTCTTAAATATTTGTTCAATTTTACACAATTTATGATGTAAACTGATTAAAATAAAATTAAATTATTTATACAATTTATAAATAACACAAATAAAAAACAAGCAGGGATGGTTTACATATTTCGCCAGAATTTCTAGTATTTACCTATGTAAGTACGTATAAGTAAGTAAGTAGGTACCTATCTGAATACTCGTAGTAAGTAAACAATATTACGTCAATTCGTTTAACCCGCTAGTTACTTGCGTTTAATATTACGGACTAATGCCTAATTAAAATATTTAACAAACTGTGGGCAATTTTATAACATCATGCTACGAGCAATAGAAGCGATGTACCAATAAAATATGTTGCAAAAATGGGAAGAAGTGTTTATTATCTGTAAACATAAAAACAATTTTCCAAAGCGAAGAGGAGGTGGATTCACAAATACATTATGTACCTACTTATAAAGCTGCATTGATAATAAATATAAACTGTATACTGTATATGCACAGTAAATAGTACATTGCATAATTTAACCAAAGTGACCTATCATTCACTACGAAATATCTTCATTTCATAGTATCATTACCAGCGGTTCAAATTAAAGAAATATATTTCCGTAATAAGTAAGTTGAAGACGTCCATACAAGGTTAGTTTGTGTTCATACATGACAGACGTCATATCGGAATCTTATGATTGTGCCGACTATAGTGTGGGACATTTAAAGTAAGGAAATAAGAACAATAAAAATATTTTTATCGTTTTAAATTAGTAATTATATTAACACAGGGAATGTGTATTTATTTATTTATTTATTTATTTATTAAGTTCACACAACGGTTGTTACAGACTTAAGATACATGTAAAGTAGGTATAAATCCAAAATTTGGCTGAGAATGCACAACCACTTAAAGGTGAACATCACATGCATCATAAACAGAAAAAAAACAGACAAAGAATATTTATATGTAGCATTAATGAATCCTGAACCATTAAAACAAATAACAATACATAATGCATAGTACATGTTTTACATTTGCATAGAAGTACAAATATTTTTCTTGAAGGTACCAAAACTCATAGAATTTATGTCGATGTCAACACCCGTGGATACAGTACACTTATTATAAATCTTCGTAAATCTACAGATGGGAGAGTTGGAGCCAAGTAAAGTCCTTCGATGAGGCGGTTCAAAAAGCTGAACGGGTTTGCGAGGCATTCTTGATGGTATTCTAAAGAAGAGTTTAGATAATAGTTGTGGACAGTCTATTTGATGGTTTATTAATTTGTAAAGAAACATAATGTCTGAAACGGTTCTCCTGGATTCCAAATCTTTTATTTTAAAATCTGTTAAAGCAGTTTTGTAAGAATATGTCCCTTTTGGTTTACCAACAGAATACACAAGGTGCCTCACAAACCTTTTCTGTACCCGTTCAATACGTAGCGTATGTGTTGCATAATGTGGCCGCCAGACCACACTTCCATATTCTAACACCGATCTTACTAAGCTGTTGTAAAGTATTATTTTAGTCTTAGGCTTTTTGAACTTTTTTCCCATTCTGATGATGAAACCCAACATTTTTGAGGCTTTTTTTATAATATGATCATAGTGCGCTGTAAAGGTTAATTTGCTATCTAAAACAACTCCTAAATCTTTAATGTTTTGTACTACCGATATTGATTCATTTTTAATTCTATAGCTTGATTGTATCATATTATTCTTCCTGGTAAATATAATATGAAAGCATTTGTTAACATTAAGTTCCATGCCATTTATTGAACACCAATCTACCAGAGCATTAATATCACTCTGAAAGTGCGAGACATCTTCCCAATTATTAATAATTTTATATAACTTTAAGTCATCAGCAAACAATAATGAAGTCGCATGGACAAAGCAATTTGGAAGGTCATTAATAAAAATATTGAATAAAATTGGTCCTATATGAGAACCTTGTGGGACTCCTGACAGAACTTTGCATGAAATAGAGGAAAAGCCGTTGAGAACTACGAAAAATGATCGATCACTAAGATAAGATTTGAACCAGTTAAGAAGTTCGCCAGTGATACCATACCAGGTCAGCTTTGCTAGTAAGACATTGTGATTAACCTTGTCGAATGCCTTACTAAAGTCGGTATAGATTGCATCGATTTGTTTCTGTTTGTCTAATGACTCTAGTAAGTCTTCCACGTAGTTTGTCAGGTTCGTGTTCGTTGATCTACCTCTCATAAACCCGTGTTGATTATTACTGATATATTTATCAAAGTGCTGATGTAGAGAAGGCAAGAGTACTAATTCAAAGATTTTAGCAACGATAGGTAAGATAGAAATGGGTCTGTAGTTGCTGACTAGATGTAAATCGCCAGATTTGTGAATCGGCACAACTTTTGCTATTTTCCAAGCTGAAGGGAATGATCCTGAGACAAGAGAGACATTAAAGATGTGATACAGGGGTGTTGCAAGATGTTCCGCACATTTGGCTAGAAATATCGGAGGAATGCCGTCTGATCCCGCTCCCTTGGATACATCAAGTGCTATGAGTGCTTTAAGTATGTCTTCTCTGTCTATACACACAGAGGCGATAGCTTCGCTGGTTATATTTACTATGTTTGATATGCCGGTGAATTGGCCGTGACATGTCGTGTCGATAACTGCGTTATGCACAGAAGAGAATTGCTGAGCAAACAAATTGGAAATATCATTACCATTTGAAAATTCCGACTTTCCATCTGAAAAAATAGCCGGATAAGTACTTGTTCCCCCTCGCCTTTCTTTGACAAATGACCAAAAGTACTTAGGATTGTCGCTTATAGATTTTTCTGTTTTAGCTATATAATTATTATAACATTCTGTTGTTAATTTTTTACAACGCTCCGACAATAAACGATAGGAGATTAGGTCTAAAGGATTTTTATACTTTTTGTATTTGATTCTATATTTATGCTTTTCATTTAATCTCTTAATCAAGTCGAATGAAAACCACGGCGGATACTTTTTATTGGTACATGTTGTGTTAGGAACAAATTTACTGATTGTTTCGTGGATAATTTGATAAAAAATAGCAACCAACTCATTAACATCGCAAATTCCTGTAAATAAGTCATCCCAGTTTATATTAGCTAGATAAGAGTTTACTGCTTCATAGTCTACTTTGTGAAATTTACGCTTGATAAGATTTATATTGTAGGGTAAGGTCGCTTCATCGAGGAGTGGTAGATCAATTATTACAGGCGGATGTAGTGGATCCACGGGGCTCAGCACATCCACCGCACCAGTGACATTGCAGGGACGCGGGAAGTCAACTAGAACCAGATCCAATATTCGGTTCATAGAATTTGATATATAATTGCACTGTTTAAAGTTGTTAATATTTATGAAATCTATGAAATATTGATTTGATAAAGTCAGTGGACAACTGGATGATTGACTTACCCCTTCCCAATTGATATTACTTAGATTAAAATCACCTACAATACAAATATTACAATTAGTATGAGCATTGATTTTTGATAAGTTATCCAAGAAGTACTCCAGAGTCGTCTTTTGAACTGGTGGCGGCAGATACACGGCACAGAAAGCGACTCGATAAGGTTTATTCTGCGATCCGAGCTCGAGGGTTATCCAGAGGTCCTCGCATTCGGTTTCGAACATAGAATGTCTTTTAGAATTAAGTTGCTTAGAAACTGCTATGAGGACTCCCCCACCGTCTTTCTTGGACTGAAATCTAGTAACCTGTCTGTCTCTCCTATAAACCGTGTACCTGTCGTCGAACAGCTCAGAGCTTAAAATATTGCTGTTTAACCAGGTTTCGGTAAGAATAATTATGTCATAATTAGATACTCTAAGATTACAAAAAAAGGTATGAGTTTTGGTTCTAAGACCACGAACATTTTGATAATATATTTGTAGTGATTCGGTTTTAACAGTTTGTAAATTCATATGACAAAAATTTAATGAAGTATGTGAAATATGTTTTATTTAAATGCCTTACTTGTTTTTTTTAATTATTATTATTTTAATTTAATTTATTAATACTGTTATGATCTTTTATAATTATGTAGTCCGATGCTTCACTCTTTCTCACAAAGATTCTACCGCCTCGAACCCACACGTATTTAAATCCCTTTTCCTTTGCAGCAATCCTCGCAGCAGCATGCAGAGCTTTGTTGGCTGGTGATAGGTGGTCGACTATATAGATTGGTAGCTTTTTGCCGTTGAATCCTAGGTGTGAGCTATTTAGTTTGTCCTCGATAGGTTTCTTCCTGTTGAAGTTAATGGCTGCCGCCATAAACTCGTCCCTGATTTTTATGCTATTAAATTGGACTATAATGGACCTCGGCCTACTGTTGTTGCGGTTTAGTTTTGGCACACGAGTGCAATGAGAGATGTTTTGTGCATTAATTTCACAATTGATCACTTTGCTTATTTGAATAACAAGCTCTATTACATTTTCATTCTTGCTTTCGGGTAGACATTGGATTTCAACGTTGTTACTGCGAGCACTCTGTTCAAGTGTATTAATACGTTGCTTTAGATCATCGAGAGTATTGTTTAAATTTTTATTTTCAGATTGCAGCTGTTCAATAACCAACTTGGAATCATTATTTTCCTTCGATAGTGTGTCGAGTTGAATGTTCATTAACTCCATGGAATTTTTCATGCCTCTGATTTCTTCGGTAACTGTCTTCAGCTCGTTGCAAAGGAGAGTACTAATGGTTGATTGCAGCTTAGTAACTAGTGCATTCATTTCGTTCTTCACAACTTCCTGGACTATGTTTTGAATCTCGCTAACCGATGCTGTGGCTGACGCCAAAGCAGGAGGCGAATGTACTGCTTGTCTTTTTTGTGGTCTAACTGTGACGTGCGAGCTAGGAGACACTGGTGTACTATCGCTTATTTGACTTCTTGGGCCTAAAATTTTGCACAGGGGACATGTCCAGGGTGAATTAAGATCCACAGGCGGGCCATTCAAACAAGCCAAGTGATAACGCTTTGTACATGTGCCACACCGCAAATATTCGTCCGAAGATTCGTTGAAGCTACAACACCCCCACTGAATATCCTTCGCTACAGACATATCCGTTCAGCAAAGTTCACTCACTTTTATTGTTCTTTACAAAATTATATTATTATAATGACAAAAAAATTTTTTTTTTTTGACAAAAACAATAAATTAAAAAGTAAGAAAAAATAATTGACCTAAAATTTAAAATAAAACTAGATATTAAAAAAGAAAGCAAAAAAAAAGAAACAAAAAGAAAATATTATAAAAGTCTCATAAAGTTTAAGCGGGATTCGATCTCGAGGCGCACAGTACGACTGCAAAAATACGACCGCAAACAAAACCACTACACTACGGAGCTACCTGTCTACGCGACAAAAATTGTCTTCTGTTCATTTACAACTGCGACAAAGGTTCAAGCTCTAGCTATGTTTATGTATAAGGTCTTTTGTCCGACACCGACACTTCTTATCGCTTGTTTATGAAGACAACGGAATTTTTTAAACGTTTTTAGCGTTAAAACACACAAAATTCTGCACAATTACACAGGAAACTTATATATTCTTAATCGTCACTGTTTTTTGGATTCACTGATAGAAAAATGATAAAGAACTGAGCACTTTTTACACTACAAATAATTTTAAAACTCGCGACAGTATAACTTTGTGTCTGCTTCGTGCCGCTGACGCACGAGAGAATTTTGAGATATTTTTGTACCTTTTATGACGAACTCGGCGTCATCTTAATGTTTTTATGATGATTTTTAGAACAGTATGAAATGATATTGTTATTTGATATGAAGGATAATTAAGTAGTGAAAATGAAACATTTGAATTTTTTTTAGTGTAAAATGGATCGTGGGCATCATATCTATACTTAAACAATTTAATTTTAAAATGTTGAATACATCACACCTTAAAGTCTAGAAAAAATATGTCATTTTAATAATTATTTAGTGAACATTAAATATGTGGATTATATCATAATATATTTCAGGTAGAGCAGTTAAACAATATTATGTAAAAATCTTTTTTTCCCTCTTCTACTTACAACACCAATGTTGTATGGACGCTGCACGTAAACAAAGTTACTATTTACACAACGCAGATTTGATTCTATCAATAGATTAAATGTGTCCAATAAGCGAATTGAAATACAAATGTTTGTAAATTTGCTATATTATTCAACTTAACACTAACCTGTGGTAAGAGCCGGCGTCCATTCTTGTTCCCCCGTAGCGCCCCACAGCAGCGCTAGGGAGGCGTTGTTAGTCGTGTTTGTTGTCGACGGGGGCCCCAACGCGGTCCCTAGGACACTCAGAGCCCCCGACGCACTTATCACTCGTCTGCGACTCATCATGTTACCTGTAGAAAAGTGGTGGAAATATCTATGAAGTATATAAAATAGTATTAAGTTGAACAACATAAACATGAATTGGAATATAATATTTTTGTACAAAGTCGGTAACCTCAACTTTACTTATATACCTTACTTACTTACTTACTTTACTTATATTACTGTTACGTGTCAGGAGTAATGGGTTCGAGAAAATGCCAAAATGTACCACAAAGACTTTATTGAACTCGTAGAAACACAATTACACACTGTACACAGTACACACCACAACACTATGCACGTAGGTACTCGTAAACACACTCGACGAACACTGTATCGCTCGTAGAAATCACTTAACTTCTCACTGGTATCGCTCGTAGGTATCGCTGGTATCTTCCTGGTTCCGCTTCCGAAACTAGAATGTCCTGCCGGCGACCAAGTGCCTCTTTTTATACCACTCGCCCACCATTCACGACAATCGAGAATATTCCCGCGAAGTCCGGACCCGCGTCGAAATAAAGTTCGAGAACGTTCCTTGCAACCGACTTTCGCCCGTATGACTATTGCCGTAATGGTCGAAGCGTCGTGCGTCCTTTTGAGAGAGCCGCGCTCCTATTGTTTCTATTGTTGCGCGACATGTTTATGGCCCCTATTGTTTATTGTTTTCGGCGTAGCGAAGTCGATGCGCCAGGGTTGTCACATTGCCCCCCTCTTAGTCATGCTCGTCCCGAGCATTATTCGATCCATGAAATGGTGCCAATCTGTCCACGTGCACGATCTTCGGCTTTCTTCTGTCTCCCTGTCTGATCCGGTAGGTCACGTCGTTAATCCTCGTGACAACTGTGTAAGGGCCTTCCCATCGTGCTTGTAGTTTCGGAGACTTCCCTTTCTTCCGCAGTGGATTGTGCAACCATACAGAATCTCCCTCCTTGAAACCATGTTTCCGAGCATCGCGATCGTAGCGGGTTTTCATCTTTTCGCTGGTCTTCAAACATTGCTCTCTTACAAGATCATGTGTCTCGTCCAATTGTTTCCGTAAGTCCGCGATGTATTCAACGGTTGGTTTCGGGGCATCTGGCGGTGTTCCGGTAAGCAAATCCAACGGCAGACGCATTTCTCTTCCGAAGTTAACTTTAGCCGGTGTAAATCCCGTAGACTCGTGTATGGCAGACCGATATGACATCAGGAACAGAGGAATGTACCGATCCCAGTCTCGCTGATGTTCCTCGACGACCTTGGCCAAGTGATTTTCCAACGTTTGGTTGAATCTCTCCACCATGCCGTCAGATTGAGGATGCGCCGGTGTGGTACGTGTCTTATTTATTCCCAAAAGTTCACACATCTCCTGGAATAACGTCGACTCGAAGTTCCTGCCTTGGTCGCTGTGTAACTCCAATGGTACACCAAAGCGGCATACTACCTCCTGGACAAGTTTCTTGGCCACGGTCTTCGCCTCTTGGTTCGGAGTTGCAAACGCTTCCGGCCATTTACTGAAGTAGTCTTGAACCACTATGATGAATCTATTCCCGTCTTCCGTCTGAGGGAATGGCCCAGCAACGTCTATGGCGATTCTTTCCCAAGGGGTTCCGACGTTGTACAGCTGTAGTTTCCCTTTCGATCTAGTGCGGGGCCCTTTTACTGAAGCGCACACTGTACACTTTCTGCACCAATCTTCAACGTCCTCTCGACACCGCACCCAATAAAAGCGTTCTCGTATCTTTACGAGGGTCTTCTTGATGCCGAGGTGCCCACCAGAAGTGCCATCATGTACAAGCTTCAGCAAATCAGCCACTTTACTCCTGGGGATAACCATTTGCAGGGTTCTTTCCTTTCCGTTGAGTGATTCCCAGCTCCGGTAAAGCACGCCATTCTCTAGTGTAAGGCTGTCCCACTGAGCCCAGTATGCCTTAGTCGTCGCGCTTGATGTTGACACGTCACTCCACAGGGGCCTCTGTCCTTTGGTTTTCCATTCCATGATCAAGCTGAGGTCTTTGTCTTCCTTCTGAGCTTGGCTTACTTGCTCCGTTCCCCAAGACTCGTCTAGGTCCTGCATCCTTATCACCCTGACCTCTTCTTTGGCCTCATGCTTGATGCAATGTCGACATTCTTCGGAGCATGGGCGTCGTGACAGGGCGTCGGCATTCGAATGAGCTCTTCCGTTGCGATGCTCTATTACGAAGTTGAACTCTTGAAGCTGTTCGATCCACCTCGCGACCTGGCCTTCCGGGTTCTTGAATTGCAGAAGCCACCTCAGAGCAGCGTGGTCCGTCCTTATTGTGAACTCGCGTCCCAACAAATACTTGTTGAAGTGCTGAAGGGTCTTCACCACAGCCAGTAATTCTCGCCGAGTCACACAATAATTTCTTTCCGGTTTCGAAAGGGTCTTGCTAAAGTACGCAATGACCACCTGCTGGCCGTCCTGGTCTTGGGATAATACTCCTCCGATGCCAGTATTGCTAGCGTCCGTGTCCACTATGAATCTCCCTTCCCTTCTGGGATAGCCAAGAATCGGAGCCGAGCACAGACGTTCCTTTAAGCGAACAAACGCATCTTCGCAATCGGAATCCCAACTGAAGATTCTCTTGTCCTCCGTGAGACGGTGTAATGGCTTGGCTATCTCTGAGAAGTTCTTCACAAACCGACGGTAATAGGCACATAACCCCAAGAACGCTCTTACATCGGTCTTGTTCTTTGGTGTCGGCCATTCTTGAACAGCTCTTATCTTGTCTGGATCAGTTCGAACACCTTCGTCCGATATGATGTGTCCCAAAAATGATACTTCCTTCTTGAAGAAGTCACATTTCTTCGGATTGAGCTTTAGGTTGGACTCACGGAATCGTCTGAATACCTTCTCCAGATTTCGCTTGTGTTCCACGAAGTTTCGTCCCATGACTATGACGTCATCGAGGTATACCAGACAAGCGTCCCCCAAAAGTCCCACCAACACTCGCTCCATGAGACGCTCAAAAGTGGCAGGAGCGTTACATAATCCAAAAGGCATTACGCGAAACTGCCACAAGCCGTTTCCGGTTCCGGTGGTAAAGGCGGTCTTCTCTTTGTCTTCTGGCCGGACTTCTACTTGCCAGTAACCACTCTTCAGGTCGACCGTCGAAAACCACTTCATGCCACCAAGCATGTCCAACGTGTCGTCAATCCGAGGCAGAGGGTAGCTATCCTTCTTGGTAACGGTGTTAAGCATCCTGTAGTCGACACAGAATCTAGTACTGCCATCCTTCTTCTTCACGAGTACCACAGGTGAACACCAAGGGCTAGTTGACGGCTCGATCACCTTGCTGCGCACCATGTCCTCGATCATTTCTGCAACTTCGTGTTCCTTTGCCAATGGTACTCGTCTCGGTCTTTGCTTGATTGGTGAAGTATTGCCGGTATCTATTGGGTGAGTGACAAGATTTGTTCTTCCAAGGTCGCTATCTCCTCTGGTAAAGATGTCCTTGTAGTCCATCAACAACTTTGCTGCCTGAGTATATTCTTCAGAGCTCAAATTCCTCCTTGTCGCCTCCAGCAAAGATGTCATGTGATCCGTTGATCCAGGTTTGACCGAGTTTTCTTGGACCTTCCTCAAGCTGTCCACGGCTTCACATCGGCCGATAACCGTATTCTTCGCGAGATGTATCGGCGTGCTACTAAGATTGATGACCTTTAACTTAGCGTCGCGTTTGGTCATGAGCAGTGTCCTTGCCGTGATCCAACTGGGGTGATCTCCATAGTCTTCCACTACGACACATCGATCCATCTGTATCTTTTCGGGAAACCTAACCTTGACCAAGGTTTCCGATCTGGGTGCTAGCTTCACTGTCCTCAAACAGTACACTGCTCCTGAACATGAGCCGTCCAAGAAGACTTCTTGATCCTTGAAGCTTAACACTCCTCTGGCTATATCAACTATACAGTGATGTGTCCGTAGAAAGTCCAGTCCGATAATGCAGTCGTCAGTTATATTCGCTACTAAAACAGACTGCGTGTAAATGTCACTTCCGAGTTTCAGTCTTGCTTCCGTAACTCCTAGGACGGTCACTGGCTGGCCTGTCGCTGTCTGCAGATTGCATGATGGTCGTCCATTTTCCCACATGATAGTCCTCTTGAGTAGTTCCGGTCGAACGATGGATTTCGATGCTCCCGTGTCAATAGTAAAGCGACAGGGTATGCCATTTATTTCTCCAGTAGTTACGAGGCTGTTCCCGTCACAGGCTTGTGATACCAATACAGTAGGGGCTCGACGAAGTCCAGCCAGTGCCCGCCCCGCGGCGCTGGCGCCTTTTAGTTTAACGGCTCCTGCGTGTCGACTTGGGTAGCCGTCGACACCGATTTCGGTTGCTTTCGAGTCCGGCAGTTAATCCTTATGTGTCCTCGTTCACCGCATCCGTAGCAGATAGGCCCAGTACGAGGTTGGATCGCCGCTACAACTTCGCGCACCTTACAACTTTTGTAGTCGCTTCGTACCGCTTCCACTTCAAGGGCATGCGCCAAAGCTGCTTCCAATGTTGCGTGATGCCCCAAGCGCACCGTTGCTCTCACCTCGGGATCCCGTATTCCGCTGACGAACGCCTCTAATACTTTGTCTTCGACCGGTGTGGAACTCGACGCATAGGCTCGGCGTACGAGGCGCTCGATCTCTGTAGCCCACTGCTGCAGTCCTTCACTGGACTTCTGTGACCGGTCTTTAAGTTGAGCGCGGTACACGTGCTCCAGGTGCTTTTCCCCGTATCGAGCTTCCAAGGCCTTAAATAGCGACTCCAAGGTGCGTCGCTCGGCGGGCAGGTTCTCAAGCACCAGCAGTGCCTCTCCTCGTAGAGCTAGTGTGAGTGCCGCCAACGAGTGCTCGTCCTCCCAGCCATTCCCACTTGCAACTACCTCGAACTGGTGCCTGAACGCTGTCCACGAGGTCGTGCCGTCGAAACTTGGGACCTTAAATTTCGGGGCCCCAGGACATGGGCTGGTTGCTGCCGTGCCCAAAACCTTCATTTTTTGCAGCTTGTTGTCTAAATCCACGAGCCTAGTTTCGTGGGAGTTGAGTAACGCGTCATGGTTTTTGAGGGCTCGGTCGTGTTCGGATGTTCGCACCTTGACCAGTTCCAGGTCTTCCTTTACGACGTTCAAATCTCCTTGGAAACCATCCAGCTTTGCGTCGATTGCCTCCATGGTTTTGCGCTGGCTCTTCATGTCTTCGCGCTGGCTCTTTATGTCTTCGCGCAGGCTCTCGATTGCTTCGCGTTGGCTCCGCTGTATGGCTTCCATCGCTTCGCGCTGGCTCTGTTGTAAGGCGGCTAATAGGGAGGCCATATCGAATGCACTCGGTGTCGGCGCTGATGCAGCTGATGTAGTCGGTGGTCCGGCGGTGGTCTCCGTTTCCATGCGGTCACGACCCGGCGACTCCATCCGCGCGGCATCCAATGCCGTCTGCCGTCGCGTACGAATCCCTTCTTCACTTTGCGGTACTACAGGCATTCCGCTTCTGTCACCAATTGTTACGTGTCAGGAGTAATGGGTTCGAGAAAATGCCAAAATGTACCACAAAGACTTTATTGAACTCGTAGAAACACAATTACACACTGTACACAGTACACACCACAACACTATGCACGTAGGTACTCGTAAACACACTCGACGAACACTGTATCGCTCGTAGAAATCACTTAACTTCTCACTGGTATCGCTCGTAGGTATCGCTGGTATCTTCCTGGTTCCGCTTCCGAAACTAGAATGTCCTGCCGGCGACCAAGTGCCTCTTTTTATACCACTCGCCCACCATTCACGACAATCGAGAATATTCCCGCGAAGTCCGGACCCGCGTCGAAATAAAGTTCGAGAACGTTCCTTGCAACCGACTTTCGCCCGTATGACTATTGCCGTAATGGTCGAAGCGTCGTGCGTCCTTTTGAGAGAGCCGCGCTCCTATTGTTTCTATTGTTGCGCGACATGTTTATGGCCCCTATTGTTTATTGTTTTCGGCGTAGCGAAGTCGATGCGCCAGGGTTGTCACATTACTTACTTATATACTTATAACCGTGCATTCCACTGTCAAAATATTCACCTTTCTATAAAAAAAGGGTGGATTGGAGCGTTTTAATCGCTTACTCGAACGGGCCTATAGAAGGTAGGTCGCCCGTACTGTCACAACCATACGATCTTGTTGCACGATGGCGCCTTTAATTTTCCTCGCGTTCTGGCAAAAATAGTACACGATTTACTTTAATTTACCATCAACTTGATAAACAGGATGATTGTTATTGAGTGCGGTGGCTCCATTTTCCTTGGGCGCGTTGTTCTGATGGTCCTCGGTGCGCGACGCCGGGTCGCCGGCCGGCCGCGCCTGGTAGTGGTGCTGCTGGATCAGCACTCCAGTTGGGCCTGGGAGATAGGATGATAAAGTTTTGTTAAGGTTAAAACACATAAATGGCACTTGATTATTGTTTTTTAAATTTTCGTCGACTGACAGATTTTCACTATCTGTTCTATCGATAAGAAAATACCGTTATTGTTAGAAATATCTACTTAATGATTTCTCATGTTCAATGTTCGAATACATTAAGGGTTTATTCATTACATGTTTAACCAAGTGTGTGTATCTACATAATGTAACATTAGTAAGCCATTTAACTAAATTTATGTAGCAGTTGCTTTGCATAAAGATAATATTAAAATAGTTTCATTGGGATCTCAGCGATAGATCCTATGACCAACACGGCACTAAAGCTTTGGTTTCCTAGGAAAGCGGTGCCGTCATATAGCGGCCGTAATCATAGAGATACTTATTACAATAGAGTGGGTGAGCCACACGGCTGCCCATACATTGCAATCGCCCCCGGTTAGAAAGAGAAACAACGATAACGGTAATTACCTATCTCTCTCCGATCCCGATGAGCCAGAAAGAGAAAGGTGATTACTAAAGATTTCATCTCTTTTTATCCTAGGTACGCTCTGAAGCCTCGCCAGAAAGAGAAAGGTGATTACTAAAGATTTCGTCTCTTTTTATCCGAGGTACGCTCTGAAGCCTGGCTTCTGCCCTCTATTGTAATATCTCTATGGCCGTAATACAGCGGTGAATGACGTCACTAGAACGTTGTCTATATATGGCCGCCTCTACACATAGGCCAGCGCATTCGCCAACGCGCTGGCGGTGCGCTTGCCAACGTGCTTGTGAGTTAATCCACAAATTGGAAGGTCGTTCAGTATGCTTTGGTTCGGGCCAATGTGCGGACGGATAAAGTACGATGCTCTTATTTTGAAGTAAAATATCGTAACGAAAACGGAATGTCCAAGAACCTTATTTATTTAGCATTTTTAATACTTACAACATTTTTATTTTTATGGTACTTATTTTTTGGATTCCATAGGCAATTTTCACTCTGATAGAGCTCAATAAATTTAAAAGTTTCCTCATTACTCATATTATACGCCCTTTTGTTAGGTTAGGTGTTAATACGCCGCAAGAAGAAAATATGCACTCTCGATCGCTGCTCCGGGCAAACTGATCGCGCGGCCAATGTGTGGATGGTGCGCCAAGCTTGCGACAAGTGTTTTTTGATGATACCGACACCGCGCGGCAAGCTCGCAAGCGCGCCGGCCAACGTTCCAATGCCTACCGCCAATGCGCCAACGCCCGTTCTACACATTGGACCAGTGGCTGAGCCAGCGCACTTGCCAACGTGTTGGCCTATGTGTAGAAGCAGCATAAACAATATGGCGCGGTTTCCTGGAGAGCGGTAACAGACACCGTAACGTCAAAAAGCGGTGCCGCCATTTGCATGACGGCCGTCTTGTCGGTGATAGATGCAGGGGCGTGCGGTCCTTGTAGGCATAAATGCAGTGCATTACTTGCCATTTACGATATTTTAATATAACGTTTGTACGTTTCAGATGACTTAAATTAACAGTAAATAAATGAATATACAAAATATAATAACTTAAAAACGCCAAATATTTTATAAATAACACGTGTTTGCGTATTTGCAAGCAAAAGAACCCCAGGCGTTTGAACATCGTTTGTAAGTAATGCCAGCGCGGTTCGCAGGAGATTTGTTTGCATGTGTGTAGTAATTTTGGTGTCCGTACACAGTTCGCAAACGCACACATTCATATAATATCTATAGCAAGGCATGCTGGCAGGCTTTCGAACCGAACACGTCCTCGGAAGTAATCGGACATTTTCGTGCTTATAATCCGAGGAAATCAGGTATGCACATTACGCATTTTTGTTTAGTAGGGTTATATTTCGCGCCAGCCATGTTTATTTTATTACTTTTCATGTGACGAGCTTACGTATTACCTAAGCGTATTACATAATTGTTTGCGAATTGCGAGTTATTAATATAGTTTTCATATAAGATTTTTTCATTTTAACATTTGAAAGTGCGTACATTTATAGTCGGCACAATCATAAGATTCCGATATGAAGGCTGTCATCACAGTGACAATAGTGAAGTACAACAAAAATCGATACATTAAATAAACCGATTTATAAATTTAACCGATTATAAGTAATAAGACTTTCTAATCGTTTCGTTAATTAAGTTCGGAACGATAATTTATAAACCGACCTCTGATTGTTTTCTTAAAATCAGGTAAAAACAGATGTAGCGTTGAGATTAACACCGAAAGGGATAATAAGACAATTTGACTAGTAAGTTAAGGTGAGGAAATTATATTAGTCATTAAAATGGAAATTTAATTAATCTAGTGAAAACGAAGAAACTATTAAACGGCTAATAATTATCCGATTTGAGTGGAAAAGGCTTAAAAACGTATGTATCGGGAATTTATAATAGCTACGAAAAATCGCAATACTTTAGATATATTAAGGAATCTATAACTATTTGTATTTTGGGTGTGACATGGTAGCACATACTTTCGATTATAGTAATGTATCGATTATGGTCGATTCATAAATTGTTTCAAGATGTCACATAACTATAAATCCAGCCTCCTTATAAAACATTGTAGTGACGTCTTAAATATTTGTTCAATTTTACACAATTTATGATGTAAACTGATTAAAATAAAATTAAATTATTTAAACAATTTATAAATAACACAAATAAAAAACAAGCAGGGATGGTTTACATATTTCGCCAGAATTTCTAGTATTTACCTATGTAAGTACGTATAAGTAAGTAAGTACCTATCTAAATACTCGTAGTAAGTAAACAATATTACTCCTATTCGTTTAACCCGCTAGTTATTTGCGTTTAATATTACGGACTAATGCCTAATTAAAATATTTAACAAACTGTGCGCAATTTTATAACATCATGCTACGAGCAATAGAAGCGATGTACCAATAAAATATGTTGCAAAAATGGGAAGAAGTGTTTATTATCTGTAAACATAAAAACAATTTTCCAAAGCGAAGAGGAGGTGGATTCACAAGTACATTATGTACCTACTTATAATTGATAATAAATATAAACTGTGTACTGTATATGCACAGTAAATAGTGCATTGCATAATTTAACCAAAGTGACCTATCATTCACTACGAAATATCTTCACTTCATAGTATCATTACCAGCGGTTCAAATCGAAAAAATATATTTCCATAATAAGTAAGTTGAAGACGTCCATACAAGGTTAGTTTGTGTTCATACATGACAGACGTCATATCGGAATCTTATGATTGTGCCGACTATAATAGTTTATTACTGAGTTACTATAATAATTGTAGTGATTTGCTTTTACTAGTGCTAGTCTGTTGAATTTTTTAAAATGTTGGATTGTGAAGTTTGTGTGGATAATGTGTGTTTACTAAAACTTAAAAATAACAAGTTCTCACTATTGTCATTCAGTGAAAAGAATCAAATTGTGTCTAAAGGTAGGTGTGTACCCGAGTTACAAAATTTAAACCAGCAAAAAGGGAATGTAACTCGAAAGTTTAACGTATAACTAGCTGTGTGGTTGTGTACACACGACTAAATTATATTGTTTCCTTGCATATTGTTTAGTAATTATAAATGCGAAAGTTTGTAAGGATGTATGTGAGTGAGTGAGTGAGTGAGTGTGTGTGTGTGTGTGTGTGTGTTTGTTGCTCTTTCACGCAAAAACTACTGAACGGATTTTCATGAAACTTTGCAGTTATATAGCTTAGACATCGGAATAACATAATTTGTTAAAATTTATAGAGATTTTTGAAGGGACTGGTTTCCCGAAGCGAAGCGAGGGCGGATTTACTAGTTGTTTAGTAATTCTAGTACAGTGTGGACTGATTCAGGATATTCAGATTTAAATAAATAATTGCATTAATTTACATCGGGATTTTTAGTAATCTCAAGTAACCAGAACCTTGAATATGTGAAAATTGAAGCTGACTAGGTGAGTAATTATAATATTTTAGCTTATTATTTTATTTATCAGAATTTCTTCCGCTGCGACGATCGATCGCTGTTTTGTCTGCGTTGCCGTAGAAGATGTACATGAATAGTATTACATAAACTTCTTCTATTGGAACGGTTTCCGACTTAGAGATCCTTAGCGTGGCTGTGCCTATGCCTAAAATCTATAAAAGAAAATGTTTTTGTGACCGAGTACTTCGCCGCATACCCTGTGTCATAATCCTGTGCACGCCACTGGATAGATGGTTTGGTGAACGTTTTATTGATAGCGGTGAAGCTATTTTTAATAATGTATTTGTGTTTTTTTTTTCGGAACAACGTAAAAAATGAGTTCTAACTCTTGGAGCAGCGAGGACGACGAAATTTTAATAGATTTCGTTCGTAACCACGAAGCAATATATAATATAAAAAGTAAAGATTATAGAAAAAGTCAACTAAAACAGACTATTTTCCTCTTCTGATGATAGTTCATCCTCCAAGTAAACTACTCAAGCTAAATCAAGGTCGTCCATTTTCTATCTTGGATACTTTTCGTTTGACGTTTATTTAAAAAAAATGACTGATGGTGTGTTAAAACGGCCGTGGAACTTTCCACGTGTCATCACCGTAATAACGGCCGTCTATTTGCGTCCGTAATATTACGGCCGCTATATGACGGCACCACTTTCCTAGGAAACCAAAGCTTAAGGATTGAAAGCAAATACATGTACATCATAATTATATCAACCATTTGTAAAGGTATTATTTATAAACTTTCTATCGATTTTGGAGTTCTAAACATTTATAGCAAACTTGCATTACATCAACGAGTATCCCATAATCTTTAAGTAACTCACCCTTAGGAAATATATGCGTCCACCGTCGCCTGTTACTCGTGAGCTTCACCGTAACATGCGAGGGGTCGAAGGGGTTGATGAGCGCGCGGCCCGTGCGGATCACCGGCTTGCTGCTCGTCACCGAACTGCGCGGGGATAGCCGGTTCATCGTCGGAGAGTCCGTCACGTCACTACTTGACTCGTTGACACTGTATTTATCTGGAAGATAATAATATATGTATGAAATTGTTGAGTCTTACAAGGGCATTTCGATTAATAAGAAACAAGAATATCTTTCGAATCAAAATAAATTTATAATTCTTTTAGACTTCAATTTATTTTTAACAGTAACACAATTTTTTTATAGCCTGAAGGGCAGACGTAAATCAGACGAGCCACCTGATGGTAAGTGGTCATCGTCGCCTATCGACACGAGCTACACCAGGAGAATCACCAATGCCACGCCAGCCATGAAGGAGAACTATTTTCTTGCTGAACCCCATACAATAACGCAATAATAGGAAACAAGAATATCCTAGGCATAATCGAAATAAAATATATTTTTTTTAAAGATAGAATCCCAACTTATCAAACCAGTAACACAATTTGATGATATTACTGAAAAATTACAAACTTACTAGAACTATTCAAAATGTCGCCGAGGCTATGGTGAATATCTGGGTCAGAGTTTCTGAGGTGTATAGCTGGAGGGCTCTTCCTGCTGATGCCTTCCAGCCCTGCTACTGACTTCTTTTTAATTCTTGGAACCCTCTCTCTTTGGACACTATCAAACAAAATGGCATTGGATTAATTTCTAAACACGATTATTAAATACGTTTTTCAGGTAAATCAATTAATTAAAGAAATACATTTAAAAAGAAATAATAATTACCAAGTACTGTGAACCAGGGGTAGTTGAAACACCTGAGCATCGTATGCATCGTAATCAAAAATAGAATTGTGCATACAATCATCGTCCTTCAATAGCTTCCCTCTGCTCTCGTCCTCATACATTTTTTTCAGAGGATCTTGACTTTTCCTCGGCGGCAATTTTATCCTCGGAATGAAATTCGAATACGCAACCTTTTTATTAGTAGAATAGAAAGACAAGTTAATCCAATGAGGCATTGAATAGTCATCTATTGAGTTCACGTTACTGTCTTTATTGTGGAATTTTAACAATGGCACGGCGTGTAAAGGTTGTTCTCCAACACACACTAAGTCGCTGCCCACACCGTTGTCTATGATCCGTTGCTTCGTTACATTGGTCAACTCTCTGTCCACTTCGAACACGCCTACACCCGGCGTGATGACCACGCTAAGTTGACCCGTACGGTCGAAGCACCTATCTAGGTAATGTTTTTCGAAAACTGAAAGTAGGCATAATTTTAAAATGGTTAATATAGTGTCTGTACAGCACAATTTTTTTAAAGTAAACAAGTTACTAATAAAGAGCAAATAACTGTCCCTCCCAATAAATTATGCAACACACTAAGATTCCCTGAAATGAGGGTGTCATTAACATACAAATCCACAGTATCTTTTCGCCATACTTGTTACAGAAATAGCTAATGTATTACAAAATTGTTCACTATGATGATTGCCATTACCATTTAAGCTCATATTGAGAACTTCTAGAAAATTTCCTTGGGCAGCCGTTGAGTTGATTGCTGTAGGTATTTCTATGTTGGGCCTTTCATGGTATTGCAAAACTATTTTTTGGTAATCTGTAAACAGTCTTCTTAGTTGTAGGAGAACATTAGACCAATCTTCATACCTTTCGTTTTGGACAGCCACTCTAGAAAAAAATAAAATATAGTATGGATTAAACTTATTTATTATTGGGCTTATTTATTAGGTAGACTTATTTTATTGCCCTTATTACTGTATCTTTTTCTAGGGGTTAAGAACAATAAAATAGGTTCCTACTTTAATTAATACAAGGCCACAAATTGACTTTGAATTATTGTTGATAGTGTATTCTTATGCTAATATAAATATGCTAATAAAAAAATATTAATGTTCAATACCTGTAGAAATCTTCATAAAATCTACCTCTATAATCTTTTTGTAGACATTCTTTCATGTGTTGTGGAAATTCTTCCAAAGATTTGGCTTTATAGAAGGTTCTTGAAAACAACACAATTGTTACTTCATGATTGCTTCCATTTTTCTGAAATAAAGTACATAATAACAGTCTTTAAGTCTCACAGAAAACTAAATTAGCCCTTATTTGGGTTGTATAAACAATATGGCAGGAAACTGTTGTTGTAACCAAAAAATCATCCTTTTTAAGGTTGGGCAGTAACGGCAGGATACTCTAAGGTTTATGATAATTAATTAATTAATTTGTTATTCATACCTTCCATTTTGCAAATAGATCCGCCAGAAAACCATTTACAGCCTTTTCAAAATACAAGTCTCCATGTATATCAAAGTCCCACATTTCCGATGACATTTGAATAAACAAGTACACCATGGATGTTGAAGACCTGAACACTATCTTTGTGTCCTCTGTAATGACGCCACACGCCACTCTGTCTCCTTGGGACCACATCTCATATACTTGACATCTGATTGCTCCGCTGCAGTACTCTATTTTTTTGTTTAGATAAACACAAGTACTGACCTGCAAGTAAAATGCCTTAATGTTAATAGACACAATTAACAGGCAGAATTTTGTGTACTGCTGGGTCAATTGCAAATATATTCAAACAAATGACAACCCTTTGCATAGTTGGTACGGACCCTTGGTATTTTCATCATGTGAAATAAGGGGTTCACATTTTGAATCCTGACTGGGGCACATTTCTGTAGCCAATAAACATTGGTGATATTGGTGTTGTACTGGTGGTGTTGTTGCCACCATGATGTATGAAACCCTAGCACGGTATTAGTGCGTTTGCATTATTAGTAATCCATCTCACATTGCCAAACTAGGATTACTCTCATCAAGTATAAGAGAGAATCCAAGACTAAAAAATCCAAGAAACAAATACATATACATACTAACAACTCTTAATGCCTACTCTAGCATAGAATAAAAACTTTCAATTTATGGGCATTCACTATGCAATTAAGCTATTGCATCACCATACAATATATGTATAATTTGACAAAGGCAAAACTGTTCCAGATCAAATAACTTACGAGATGGTTTTTCAGACGCCACATTTCCGATCTCCCCATATACTGCTCCTTGAATGTGAGCTCCACGGAATCCAAGGCAACATCTGCCACATTAACCTTATTGACATATACATCAGCAAAAGTTCTTAGTTGAAATGTTGTGGCTATACTCTGCTCAACACTTATTGTATCTGAAATTGCAGTGTTTATGTGTAAGTATGAATGATCAGCAGTTTTTGTAAGCTGAAATACTATAACTACTACTGTTTAGTCTATGGAATAGAAGCTTTCATATAATAATAAATCTTTGAATTCAGAGATTAAATTAAATTACAAAAGATTAAATTTAGTGACTCTTGGCATAGACCATAGACCTCCTCTAACATTTTCCACTGTTACACAGTTACACAGCAGTTATTTTAAGAAACTTTCATATGGCTTTAGTTTTAATAATAATGAGACAGGCAGGATACTACACTTAAAATTGCCTTCAGACAAGGACTAACTCTTCACTGTATAACATTGACTTTAATTATTATTTTGCAAATATAATTCACATAGCATTATAAAAGTGTTTTAACAGTTAAAGACTTATTTTTTCAAAAGAGTTTATAAATTCACTAGTAGAGAAAACACAAAATATGGTAATTAAAGTATTTAAAGTATTATTAGGTGTTATCAACATACAGGCCAAACATGCTACATTACAATACTAATATTTATGGTCTAAGTAATTATGTAAACAGATATTGTAGGTTTAAGTATTTACTTTTTTAGTGGAATAACTTTGAGTTCACCTGAGGGTAGAGAACAAATACTTATGAATTCCTTAGCAATTAGAGATTATGTTACAATAATCTGAGCGACTATTAACTAAACATGGGACCACAGTAATAGTACCATCACATTTTTAGTTATTAAATTTTACTGATATCTTATATTTATAATCTTCGACTTAGTCTATGTACAGTACTACTACGTAAGTACAAGACGATTTACAAATCTAACTTAACAAATAAGTAATGTTTATGTTAGATTATTACTCACCTCTGCCTCGACCTGACACATCAACTTTGTTTACTTGTAACAATAATCTTGGATAGTCATTTTCTGGATGATAAATTTCAACTATGTCTTTTTCTTCTAAGCCTGGGTATTCCTTGAGGTTAATTATCAAGTCTGCAGCTGTAATAAGGATATAAATACAAAACAAGTAAACATGTCGTCATTGGTATAATATTGGCCAGAAGATAGGTGAAATCTGTCTGTGCGTGAAATGTACTTACTGCTAAAACTCGACTGGTGAACAATCAATTTAAAGGATTTCATCTTGAAGTAAGTGTGTGATTTTTACGATGACTTCTCACTTTTCATTGTAATATTAAACCATTTACTTACTACGAATCAAACTATTTTCAAGTCTAACACTATCCCACAATAAAATTTACATTGTGTGTGTAGAAATAGAAAAAAATAAATACCTACAAAGTCAAAGTCAAATGACAAGTCAAGTGTCAACTTGACATGACAATCAGTTTTTGTTTTTACGGTGTGACCAGTGTGATCACAAATGTATAGTAAACCATTAGTAAACAATAGTATAGTGCCACCAACTTATCTGTTCAGTAGGTAAACGGTGTCGCTAGTGCAGTGTTCAATGTTACCATATAATAAAATTTGCCGACTGTAAAGGGAGTTCAACAAATTTGAGACCTATGATTTTTACCAGATAAAGTAGGTATGTTGCACATAATTCGATGGTAAATGATGACAAAGCCTTTCCGACGAATATTAATACACAACTTGGGCTGTTAGACTACCATGCAATGACTGCAGTAACATAGGGTGTTATCATTATCATTAAGCATAGGTCTCCTCTCATAATGAAAAGGTTAAGGCTATAGTTCACCATGCTGGCCAAGTGCAGATTGGCAATGTTTTCTTTTACCGTTATAGCATTTATAACCGTAAAGTCAGAGGTAGGTACGTGCCCTGGGATTCAAACATGGACCCTCCGAATGGGAGGCATTTTTAATCAATTGGTTATCACCGCCCAAAATAGGATATAATAATGGCAATGAATAACTCTCAAGTGTACTTGTCTATTTAAAAAAAATGTCGTAAACATCCAAAAAAAAGAATTATGTAGGCCGACAAAGTCAAATTTTACTAAAATTTCAGGACAAGAGAAATAAAAAAGCCCTTGTTATGACTATAATTATTTATATTTTATAAAAATAATTGTCGTCGTGATCTCTTAAGTTTCACACGAGGGGTTCCACAAGAGAAATCCCTGTGGAAAATGATGACGATGCGCAAGAGATTTCTTCAGAATTTTTCATTTCACTCATTAGCTTCTAATCAAATCGTTCACTAACTCCTGTAACAAAGATATCACTACATAGTATAAAACAAAGTCGCTATTTTTGTCCGTCTGTTTGTTTGTTTGTCTGTTTGTCTGTTTGTCTGTATGCTTAAATCTTTAAAATTACGCAACGGATTTTGATGCGGTTTTTTGTAATAGGTAGAGTGATTCAAGAGGAAGGTTTTTATGTATAATACATGCATATATTCCCACGAGAACGGGATCCACGCGGGTGAAACCGCGGGCGGGCCGCTAGTAATATTATAAGAAGTAAGTAAAAATAAACATTAGATACCAAATATACACACGTGACACTTTAATCGATTCAGGAAACATAAGGTGAGTATATTAAAATAACTGAAATATTTAAGCGGGACTAATATGTAATTAACTTGCAATAGCAACACTAACCTGCTGTAGCTGCGACGCGTTCTGCCACTTTTTCAAACGTTATTTTCGGAGTTAACAGGCATTTTTCCTCCCTCATGCAATCTAAAACTTTTAAAATAACTAATTAATGCATCACTTCTGAGAGGCTCAGGCATTTTTAATCACTTTTTACAATTAAAATCGAATTGAAAACACATAGAGCACTCGCACTTCAAAGAATTGACACCGGAATGACATTTCAAAATTGACGTTGTCTTTTTTAGTTCCATTTTTTTCTACTGAACAGATAAGTTGGTGGCATTATAAACCCAACTTAAGATTGTAATGAAAGGAGGCGCTGTCAGACGCATTTGACCAATCATTGCACACTAGTAACTGACAGATGAATGACCACAACGTACTTATGAACATGCCTAAGAACGACTTTTTAACATGGCGGCGTTAGTTCTAATTTTTGCCATTTCAGAGATAAGTTGGGCGCACTGTAGGAGAATTTTACGTTTTACCACAAATTATTGCTTGACCAGAAAAATAGAAAACCTGTGATGAGGGCGCTAAAGTTTCCTTTTATATGGCAACAGCACAGACAACAGTAACTGTCATAGAGATTTCGTGTAGAGAATTATTACACTAGGTACTGTCTGTTTTTTTCGCCGCGGACTAAATTGACACATGCAAATGTCAATTTTCGAAATAATGATACCAGCTTTTTAATAGTAGTGTAGTACTACGATACCAGTTTTATGAATCGTAACTTTTTACTTTTATCACATAATTTTATTTTTATTTGATAATAGACGAATCTTTTTAAAATCATGGTAACTATGGAGTATCACAGATAAAAAATATATTTATTAATTTTAATTAAGTATTACACTAAGTAAATACGACAATTATTGATTTGTTGTCGAAGAATACGCAATAACAAGGTTAAAGTACATTATATAGGTATGCCTATAGGTTATTTTATTTTAAAGACACATTTTTTATTATTACCGAAAAACGATACTAGATTGTAACGGTAGAGGCACATCACTATTAATGATTCGCAAAAAAGTGGCAACACAGCTAATGTCAATTTAGTCCGTACTGAAAAAAAAAGTGGGTGAGCCATACGGCTGCCCATACACCAAAAGTACTCTTTGCCATACACCATACATTGCAATCGCTCCCGGTTAGAAAGAGAAACAACGATAACGGTAATTACCTATCTCTCTCCGATCCCGACGAGCCAGAAAGAGAAAGGTGATTACTAAAGATTTCGTCTCTTTTTATCCGAGGTACGCTCTGAAGCCTGGCTTCTGCCCACTAGTGTAATATCTCTATGGTAACTATTAATGTTATTATGTAATGTCATTTCGACAACCTCATTGACAACTATAATGCCACCAACTTATCTGTTCAGTATATAGATAATACAGATGTTAAGCTTCATACAAAGTGCCCAAAAACAACTCACACCATACTCACACATCACATACATCAAAAATCATAACATATCGGACCACTTGGACCGCGGTCGTTATTTCCAGCAATATGACATTTATAATACACAAATAACATAATTTTCCTTAAAAATGGATAAGAAATGGAATTATTATAATTATTATCGAAGTGAATTTTTTATTCGACGTTAAATTGCAAATTAAAATTTTTTAGACATCTACTTGCTAGAAAAAGGTACAATAAGTCCTTACTTGCTTGTAATTCAATGATTCGTTACTAAACACAAGTCAATGTAGGACGTAGGAAGTTCTTTGTACGTTAAGTGTATATGTCGTGGCCACATCGTAGATTTGCTCACATCGTGAAATGATCGACAATATCATGAAATGGTCGCATTTCATGATATACAATAACATCATTTGATATTGATGGCGATGAATAAAATATATTTTTTTAACAACATAGTTGTAAATCTTTTTACTAGCTCATTCCGTATCTACATGAAAATTATTTAAATGTTTCTTTATCTGTCTATCAACAATATTAATTTAATGTAGTCATAAGTGCTAGTACCACAATAGCCTAAACTGAATCAATCTGATTCATTTTCATTTAACTTATAATAAACTTTATTTAATTGATGTTACTCTTATTTTGTTGCGTGAGAAAAATATCGGTATAAACTATATCTATATAAGCCACATCACTAGAAAAAAGCCATGTCAATCTGTCGCGTATACATGAGCTTAACTTCGGTACTATCCTTATTTTGTGGTTTTACTGTGATTTTACCACAAAATAAGGATAGTAATTTTACTATCTGACCTTATCTGTCTGTATCGTTATAGGAGCTCGTTCCAGTAAGTAATCACACCGCTCAAAACATCCCGCGAACAGTCTGTTCCACTTGGCTACTATGATCGTTTTATTTATGCGCGGACAGGGCTTTGATGAGGTCGTGGATGACGACATCATTTTTTGCCACAAAAACCCATCATTCATTCATAATCATGACGACATCATTTTTTCCATAAAGATCTGAATCGGTGGGGGCGTTGTGAGTGCTATCTTTGGGGCGCCGCGCCGCTTCGATAAAGATGAAGTTGGAAAATAGATGAAGTTGTTTCTGAAGAGTTATAGCGGAATACATAATTGTGTATAATTTATAAACCTCGTTAAGTTAACCAATAGGTTTTAAGGTTTATCGTAGGGAATTATAAATTGTAACTGGTAACATAATGTTAAAATTCGGTCCATTACATTAACATTCGTTCGGTTAGAAATTTGAAACGCAAAAAGTTAGTGGAACACATAGAGATAGGAATATACTTAGATAGGGACGCCCTAATCCTAAACGTCATATAAAATTAGCTGGCAAAAGTGTGGCAGGCCAGCCATTTTCTCCACCGCTCAAATACATGTCATCTCGTGTCAAACATTACAGTAGTGACGTGAAATATGTTTATTTAGTATCGATAAAAATATGGTCAAGTGCGAATCGCAGAATACCTCTTAATCGACGGCAGCAAAGAACATAAAGACATCTGCAATTTTGCCAAAATCGTTTTTTTGCATAATTCAACTCAGAATTCTTTGTTCTATCTTGTGATATTTTTTTCTCTCGAAAAATGTTGTTTTTTACACCAATTTTTCAACGTACAAAAAGACATCTGCACTACTTATTTAAAATTCGACAAAGTACAAACGGACATATACCATTTGTATACGTCTTTGTATACGTCGCGCAATGCGGCGGGCCAGCTGTACTTACGAAAATAACCTGCGAAGTCTCGAGGCTCTTCAGCAAGAAAAAATGTCTGATGATGACTGCTTGCAATTGGAATAATAAAATAATTGAAAATTGAATCCGGAACTGACATTCAACCAAGCCACAAATGTAAAAAATATTTATACCTTTTTTTTCTATCTTTGTTGGTATGTTTCTTACCCCATAACTTCGTGTTGGGTAAACCAATTTTGATGATTCTTTATTTCCTTGAAAGCTGGTGCTTTTGTTGAGGTCCCATATAAATTTGAGCGACATCTGATGAGTAATTTTGAATTTACTTGAATAATGTGTAAGGATCTTTAAAAGTATGTATTTATGTTTTTTTCCTAATAACTTTTTATTGAGTGTTCTGATTTTTATGATTCTCTTTTTATTTGAAATCTGGTATTTGCATTGTGGTCTCATATAAGTTTAAGCTGCATCTGACCAATGGTTTTTGAATTATCCTTATTAATTTTTATGTATGTATGTTACCTTACTATTTAGAGTTCCGATTTTAATCATTCTTCTTTTAATCGAAAGCTGGGGCTTTAGGTTAGGTCCCGTAAAAATTTGAATTTCATCAAATGAGTAGTTATTGAGTTATTTATGATACTGATACAAAGATGATGATTATGATACAAAGTACTGTTAAAATATAATTATTATTAGTAGTTATTTCTTTGGAACTATACTTTTTAGTTACTTTATATTACAAATACAATTATTAACAAGAATCACAAAACTTTTTTTTTATAAGACACCCTAAAACTCAAAATAGTTTAGGTATATCTGCAATTATCCAATAGCTTCAACGTAAGAATGCCGAAGTAATGTGAGACAACTACAGTATTTTAGTGACAATAATAATAATATTTGTTGTTTTGATGAAATTGGTTTTATATGATCAATAAAAATAAAAATCAATCAGTAAATTAATAAAATAGTTAAAGAATAAATAATTATCGGGTCCCAAGTAGAAACGAATATATGGCAGTTGACTCAATTTGCTTGTTTTCTTGATCGAAGTAGAAAAAGATATCTGCAGTATTTTTAAAAATTAAAGAATTATTAATAATTTACCTATACTAAATAATATTTAATATTGTAATAATTAACTATTCCAAAATCAACGAAGATATCTTTGTAATTGTAGAAGTTATACCATTTTTGAACTAAAAACGCTCTCCTGAAAACTAACGGTTTTGTAGACGACCGTTTGTTCTTTGCTGCCGTCGCTTTGTAGTCATGATAAGTAAGAACGAATTAAAAGTTTGTATATCATTAATATACAATGTGTCTGGTCACCGGTGTCGGAGACTTAAGGGTGATAAAATATGGTATTTTTTATCGACAAATCACTATCCAAATTTTCTCTTATCCCCTCCATGATAAAATGGCAGCCATTTTGTTTAGAGAGATTATTACACAGCAGAAGTTATTGTGTTTGTAACAATTTAATTTTTAATTCTTCCTAAAGACATTCCTACAAAACCCAAATTGTTACATCCAAAATTTAGTCAGTGTTTAAAGAAATTAAAAAAAGACGAACGACATGTAGGTATTTTTGCTGTTGTAACGTAAGTCATTAAACTAAATATCGATATACCGGATAGGAAGGTGTGGAGCCGGTTTCACTTTTTTAGAGGCGACCATCTCAGACCTCAGGGGTTGCAACGCATCTGTGACCGAATTGGAACAAGACTCATACTAATCATTACTAACTGGACAATTACTAATATTAACTAACAGGACTAACTATCACTAACAGTCCCTGTCCTCACACTTATTAACAAACTAACCAACTAATATTCTAACACCATCTACTAACTAGACTAACCACCCTAGTCCCTAAATTGGGTCTTGTTCTAAGTCGGTCACAATTGCCATGGGCGGCAGCGGAAGGGTGGTGCTGCATGCATGCTCGTTTGCTACCTTAATTCCATAAAAAAAAAACCATAGTTCTTATAGATCAATGGTGGAACACGAATGTACCGTTGAGTGCGTGTCTATGAGTGCGTGTCGTTATGAGCGTTAGTGGAACGAAGCATTTGGATAATGACAATCGTTATGTCACTGTGACATTTAATTTTGATGTTTGACAGATATGTCAGAAATCAATCATCAGAAATTGATCTGATCTGAAATCGTCAGATCACGATCAGATTCAACAGTTGCATCTTTATTGTTTCCGTGTTGTGTTCGTAACAAAAATAAATATTTTATCTCAAACGATCGAATTAGTGTTGTGTCTAAAAATTTTTAACTATGACCTGTACAAAGTTAAACACGTAAAATGTATTTGGGAGAATTTAAACAATTTATTTCGTATCTTGCAGTTCTATCTAACATCCTCCAATTCCTTTCGGGCATGTACGTGTCGCATCAATGCCTATTGTGGCTTTAAGAACAATACAAAACAGTTATGTTCCAGCTCATCAATAATTTTCCTTTTGCAGACTTGTTTGCAGGCAATATGTTAATAAAGGAACGACAGGCGAAGCCACTGCGCTTCCGTTTGTTTTGGGAGTGCTTTCGTATGTATTTAAATTACATTTACTGACTGATGAACGTGGTAGAAATCGCTGGACTAGTAAAACTCATTATTCCTCATTTCAGATGCAATCTCTGGCTACTGTATGGTATTGTGAAACCGGACCAAACAATAATGTTTGTAAACATGATCGGCGTAACACTGATGATGTCGTATGTGATCGTGTTTTACCTTTACACTTTCAAGAAGTCATTTCTTTTACGGCAAATATTAGCCACACTTGTGATCGCTTGCTTCGTTAATGTTTATTTCTGGAATGAAGTAGATAATGAATTGCTTTTGCACAGATTGGGTAAGTTATTTTTCGTTATTAAGAAATACATAAAATTTATTAAGAAATACATAAAATATCGTGAAAACTTCATAATGAAGTTTTCACGATAGTTTTCAAAATATGCTGGGTGTGCATCCACACGTCGCATTTTGCAACCTTGCGTTAGCGCGAGCTCTGTCGTTGCGGCGTTTTACATAGTATAGTAATAACTAAAAAGCAATGTGTGACGACTCGAATGGCGCAATGGTTTAACGCGCCGGATCGCCGTTCCGAGGGTCCTGGGTTCCAATTGCCAGCTAGACAGAAGTTGAATGAAGAGTTTAAATTTCCGTACTCGGTCTGGGCGTGCGTCCTTGTCTTGTATGTTGTCCATGGCATCCACGTCACAGCTAATCTTAGTGTGGGGCTATGCGTGTGTAGCGTTGTTTGTTCATATGGTGCGGAACGTCGACGCAAACTAATCAATGATCAAAATCGCCTACACAACGATGTGATGCGACTGGCGACGCCGACGGTGCCACGCGTCGGTGCCACGCGCGCGTTATTGGCGAACACGTATCTGCCATCACTGAAAAATCAATGTAACATGGCCCTTCCCTCAAAATGGACCGTGAATGTCCAAGGCCTATTCACAGAAGCACTCATTGTGCATTTTCTACACCAGTGCTTCAGCAAAACGTTCTTGAAATTTAACACGAATTTTCTTCTCGCCCAAGTACCTGCTACGCTACCTTATTCCTTAAAATTATGATCCGCAGTTTTTCCCATGAAATTATTAAAATATTATGTGATATACATAATATTATGTTTCTCATATTCGCAAGAATATGCGAAGCCACAAGGGTAGGACGAACTTCGCAAATTAAGATGCATTTTCATAACCCCACCATAAAACACTACAAACCGCGCTCACTCATTTAAGTATTGTACATTGCACGAATTCTACATACCACGAAAATTGTCAAATATTTCGCATAATTATTTGCGAAGGCCTGCCCTACACTTGTAGGGTCCGTTCACACAGGCCGGCTCGGAGAACGTCGTCGGCTCGCATTTTTCTTTTCACACAGACCGGATCGGAGCGGAGCCGCCAACTATTTTACAGAAACCGTATGGAAAAGATTTTAAAGCCAAGCGACCGAGAAAGAGCGCGCAATCGGAGTCGGTCGGCTCCTCTTATTATTTCACACTAAACGCGTTCGAGCAATCCTCGAGCGTCCTCATGACATAGGTGCACATACAAAAATAAACCTTAATACAGTTACTCAAAACTAAATACTTTTTCCATCGTGATAAAAATCTGCTCTGCTCTCCGAATCGGTCTGTCTGAACTAGGGATGAACGCTAGTTTCTATTTCTCGAGCTTATCAATATGTCGGGTCTCGCGAATTCTCGAGGCTAATTTCTCGGGTCTTCTCGGGTTGTCGAGAAATTTACATTTACGTACGGATTTGCATATTCTTCGGTTCCAATAATGTGATTCATCAAGAAATTCAGTGGTTTCCTCTCAAATAAAAATATCAAAATAATTATAAGACTTATTGACAGTATTATAAACATAGTTAGCTTCTTTTTCTTAAAAAAAACTTAAATAATAAGCCATTCTGACATTTGTGACTTATATAGGGTGTCCCAAAATTCACGCAAGAAGTAATTTTGATAGAAAACACTGGTTTATAATTAAAAATTGTAATTTTTTTATTGTTTTATATAATATACAGCATAGGGTTATGTATGGAATAGCATATTGGGTAAATGGCCTCCACGACTTTGCTGGCACATACGTACCCTTTTGTTGAAATTTTCCATGGTTTTTGCATAAATGTTGCTGAATTTCGTTGATACAGCGCTCAATTTCCTCCTTCAAGGCGTGGTTGGTCGTGGGCTTGTTGACCTTAAACCTTAGACTTCAAAAAACCCCAAAGAAAAAATCCAACGACGTTAAATCGCATGATCTGGGCGGCCAATTCTGATCACCAAAACGGGAAATTACACGACCAGAATGCTTGGCATGTGGTACCGTCTTGTTGAAACCACATGCCGTCCACATCCATATCTAGTGTAGCGCTCCATTTTTAATAACCCTGAACTGTCAGCTGTCACGCTGTATTTTTTTTGGTTGGCAACACTTTACCGCACAAATGGCGCAAAATTCAAATCTTGCGTGATTTTTGGGACACCCGTTATTATGTTACGGCTAATAGGTACCCGAAGTGTGGCTACAACTAGGTGTAGCCGGCCACGTGTGGTTAGAACAAGGTTTTCAGTTCAGTTAAGCATTTTGGTTTTATTTTGAGATACTGAATTCATTTAAATCCAGTCAGTTTTGAAAAGAGTTTTGGCTTCTAGCATTTTGATGGCGGGGGGGGGGGCTGCGGCCTCCGATCCCCCCCCCTTTTAAAGCTTGTCGACGGGACCTCCTTCGGGGATCTCTTGTTTCCGCGTGGTTCTAATACAGTTCAACCTAACTATAGTGGGTTGCCATGTTTCTAGCCGATGACTAATAGGATACGGGCCCCGATGCAAAATAATTCGTCTAGTACGAAAAACGTAGAGAAAGATTTCTTCTAACTTAATTATTTTTGTCCAGTTACGTAAACAGAAAAACTATTCTACCATCTCATGTTCGGGTACTTATGCACTATTTAATGTTGAAGCAATGAACTATTTCAGCCTTTTAAAAAGAGATATTCTGTTTTAAAGTCGAGCAAATGGTAAGCAAAATAGTTCATCTAGTTGTTAATCGATGCAAAAGAGTTAAATACATCATTGAGTTAAATACATTTTTCCCTATTTTTTAAATTTATTGTTAGAAATTAAAGTTTGGAAAAGTGATTATGCGTCATTCTGACAAGTGGGATAGGTACTATAAATTCTGAAAAATACTGTTAATTTCTTCAGTTTTCAAGAAAAATGGGTCGTGGCAAACCAGTGGGTGAAGAACTTCGAAAGCGAATAGAGATTGAAGTTTGCTCGTGATCACTTAAATTGGACTTCTGATCAGTGGCGTAGTATCATATGGAGTGATGAGTCCAAATTTGAAGTCACAATCGGCGATGAAAGAAAAAAAGTGGTTCGAAATAAACATGAAGCATTTCATACTGATTGCATTAAACGAAAAGTTAAGTTTCCAGCGTCTCTTATGATATGGGGCTGCATGTCTGCACAAGATGTTGGTGGGATGCAGTTTGTGGATGGTTCCATCAATGCAACAAGATATCAAACTATTTTGGAAGAAAGTCTTACTGCCCTCCATTCCGTCACTCAAACATCGAGATTCTTTCATTTTTCAACAAGACGGTGCTTCCTGCAAAGAAAGACTGCAACAAAGACATGTCAAGGAGCATCCCAACTATCGAATGGCCATCTAACAGACCGGACTTATCGCCGATTGAGACTCTATGGTGGAAAATGAAAAAAGTCCTTCGCAAAAATCCATCTAGATCGAAGAGCGACTTAAAGGCTAAACTCTTGCCTGTGTGGGACTTAGTTACCACCGACGAGTGTGCAGCGTTGGTTGCGACTATGACTCTTCGCATTAAAGCGGTAATTGAAAGCAAAGGCGACACAACCAAGTGGTAGACGAACTATTTTGCGTGAGAGCCAATGATAGACGAACACTTTTGCGACATGTGTTTCAGAAATTTTTTTTTATTATTTATGTTATGTAAGGTCTTGAAAGATTTTGAGATATGTTATAGTAAAGTTAAGAATGTTACTCAAATTGTGGTTAACTTTCTTCTTAACTTTCTTGATTACTGTACCCAAATACACTACATATTATTTCATATTATCTTATTTTTCATACTATACGACCTATTTTGCATCGGGGCTCGTATACCTAAGTTTAACCGATGTACAGCTAAACCTAAGTAGTTCTAGCCGACGACAAATAGATACACATAGGCTACACGCTACACCTAGTTGTAGCCGGCTAGAACTAGGTGTAGCCGCACTTCGGGTATTAATTGAACCCTGAACGGACCCGTACGCCACATCAAAGCGCGCGCATCTACATATATCCTTCGCATAGTCTCCCACACATTCGTCGAGTGCAAACATTCGTACAATGTACAAACGTTCGCGTGTGTATATCATTATTAAATTTTAAAAACACTTTTGGTGAAATAAGTGACTAATTAGGGATAGGCATCGATGTAGTATTATTCTACATTGATGGGGGTAGGCAACAATTATTTTTACTGTTTCGTACATCATTTTGTTCCAATGAATGACATTGAATGCTTTGAAATACTTAAGTAAGAGATTCAGCAATAAAAACTAAATGCCAAGTTACCAAGCAACCCTATCTTAATCTATTTTACTATCATGTGTCATTCATAACAAATGTTTTTAGGGTTCCGTACCCAAAGGGTAAAACGGGACCCTATTACTGAGACTTCGCTGTCCGTCCGTCCGTCCGTCCGTCCGCCTGTCACCAGGCTGTATCTCATGAACCGTAATAGTTACACAGTTGAAATTTTCACAGATGATGTAGGTATTTCTGTTGCCGCTACAACAACAAATACTAAAACACTGAATAAAATAAATATTTAAGTCGAAATATGGCTTCGACGCTTCAGCGATAAATTAGTTACCTTTCGGTCCAAGAGATGGCGGTGCTTGTGGCTACAAAAAACTAAAGTAAATATTTAAGTGAGGCTTTCATACAACAGACCAGATTTTTTTGGCGTTTTTATACATAATGGCACGGAACCCTTCGTGCGCGAGACCAACTCGCACTTGGCCGATTTTTTTATCAAAAATCAGATACCTTATTCAAGCGGCGCGGCGGTCTTTTACCGCAGTAGATCTTTACCTAGGTATTAATAAGGGTTATATAGTAATTGATCTTATCTTGAGATAAGATCTCCCTTGTAGGCTGTTAAGTTTAAAGATAATGCAATTATTATATTTATATAAACAATCGGAATTGATTTATCTTTGCGATTTATATTGTTCTATCAGAACTTCTTGCCTGTAACTGTGGTGTTTGTGGATAGGCCTAATTTTATCGAATGAGGAATTTTACATCTATTTGTAGCTGTACTTACTGCATAGGGTTGTTTCCTGGCTTAGTTAATGCTGCCAATAACAACTCAGAGCAAGAATAAAGTTGGTTATTGGATGGCTAGTCTAGTAAACTTATGAGTTGTCATTCTACTATGGATTAGGGCTTTTTGTTAGTCATTATTCAATTAGAAATAATTACATAGTCTCCTAATTGGGTCACAGACTGTTGCTACTTTTGACGCTTGAGATGGTCGCAATACGATTAAGGTGGTATAACCTGCTGGATGGCGTCTTGGCTCGTTGTTATGTCGTAATTTCTGTATAATTATTTTTTATGTATGTTACCTCGTAACTTTTTGCTGGGTGAACCGATTTTGTTAATTCTTTATATGCAGAAGCTAGGGCTTGTGTGGTCCGATTTGGGTGACATCTGACGGGTAGTTGCTGAGTTATCTCTACCTATTGAATCAATAAATAATCAATAATTCTTTATTAACGCAATAAATTCTCTGTTTTTTTCAGGTATTCTGGCGTGTTCCTTTACTCTGTTAATGATTGCAGCACCAATGAGCAAGTTGTTATATGTAATAAGAAACAAAAGCACCGATTGCTTGCCATTTCCTCTAATAGTCTGTTCTTTCTTCGTGTCTATGTTTTGGTTTTTATATGGTGTAATAGTAGAAGATATATTTATTTTGGTAAGTTGAAAATTTCTTTCTTTTATTTCAATTATTATCTTAGTACTAGGGATCCGCTTCGCTTGGTGGAATAGTATATGTATTTATTTTCAACAGTGAGCGACAGAGTAGCGCAGCGGTGCAGCGTGTGTGTGGTCTGGTGTGGTCGCATCCAGCAAATCCCGTCATTGATCGTCCTGCGTCTGAATTATTTTGCAGCGTGCATTCTTTAATGTGTCATAAATCAAAAGATATTTGTTTAAATTATGATGATAGTATCAGCAGGTGACCAATTTAGTTTTTTCTTTATAAATCGTGTTTTGCCTGCAGTTACGGATAAAAAGACGTTGTTTGAAAATGAAAGCTGGGCAGATCAATTTTTCGCACCAACACCTTTAAAACCACACCTAAAATTTCCTCTCGAAGCGCCCTTCCTGTTGGTGAAAACTGCATGCAAAATTAATTCCTTTTCGTTAAAAATAGTTTATCGAGTTTATCGCGAACTGATAGACATACCTACAGACCTACGCGGCGGGGACTTTGTTCTATATTATGTTAAAAGATTATTTATTTTACGTGGCCCAATGCCTAAAGTAGACCCGAGTGGTACCAAGAAGAGCTCCGTGACTTCCGTGTGAACCACGGTGTGAACCATAAAGGACACTAAACCACACAGACTTATAAACATAACTAGCTTTTGCCCGCGGCTTCGCCCGCGTGGAATTCGTTTATATCGCGAACCGGGGAAGTGGGGAAGAAGATACGTCATCAACTATCTTCCTGGGAAAATTCATCGAAATCGGTCAGGCGGTTTAGATTTTTCATACAAACTTTCATCCCCTATTTCAAGCATTTAGGGGTTGATTTTTGAAAAAAAAGTAGCCTATATGTGACTCTGGGTCTTCCAACTATTTTCATTCCGAATTTCATCCAAATCGCACCGGTGGTTTAGCCGTGAAAACGTCACAGACAGACAGACAGACAGACAGAAAGACAGACAGACAGACAGACAGACAGACTTTCGCATTTATAATATTAGTATGGATGGGGAAACGCCACCGGCTCCATCCCAACCTTGCGAAATTGTAGTCAAAAGGCATACAGTCATGATCACAATAAGATCACAATGCAGGAACGTACCCGTGGAGGTTTTAACTGGGAGAAGTACTATACTTAATTAACCTACCAGTTATAATGCTTTTTAGTTTATTATAAGTAAAAAATGTTTTATGTCGCTCACTCACATTTCCGAGAATTCGCGAAACCACAAGAGTAGGACGGGCCTTCGAAAACGATGATGCAAAGTTTTTGATAATTTCGTTGTGATTTCGCGGTATTGATGTCAAAGCTGTAAAAATTCGTACAATGCACAAACTACAAATGTGAGTGCATAAGGTAACATTAATATACGTAGGTAATATTGATTATCCTACTTCCTACTAATATTATAAATGCGAAAGTTTGTAAGGATGTATGTGAGTGAGTGAGTGTGTGTGTGGGTTTGTTACTCTTTCACGCCAAAACTACTGAACGGATTTTTATGAAACTTTGCAGTAATATAGATTAGACATCGGAATAACATAATTTGTTAAAATTTATAGAGATTTTTGCAGGGACTGGTTCCCTAGTTGAATATAAACTTGTAACACCTTTTGATTATCTATGTATGTCCCTTGTACAATAAATATGTAGATACATCTAATACATTTGTACTAGTTTTAATTGCTTATCCGGTAATATTTGCATGTAAATAAACTTATTATGTAAAACATTTGTTTTAGGTGCCCAACTTCATTGGAGGACTTCTAGCCACAACTCAATTAGCAGTTTTTGTTATCATTTCAAGGAAAAATTACAGCAGATTACCAACGAAGAGCACAATAGCATAAAAACTTGAAATTCTCCTACAGCAATAATTTAAATATTTACGAATTAAAACATAAATTAATTTAGGTAGGTAAATTATTTATATGTTACTAAGCAATTAAATTCTATTTTATCAGTATTTTTATGTGTAAAATGAGGAATGTATACTTATTAAAAGGTATTATAAAAAGTATTACAAGATTATACACAACAGTACCTAATTTACTATGAAATAGTCAAATGTAATGGTTGTTCCACAGTTACTTAAGAACTATACGTAGATACCTCGAAAGACTTGTGATAGGTAGATAAATATATTTTTGATCTCATAGTAATCTGATCTGAAGAAATGATTAGAACTTCATAAACTATTCATTTAGAATACACAACTTTTTCGGGTACATAAAAGAAAAAAGTGTGAAATTTATTTATTACGTTAGGTTAGAAACGCAATTTTAGAGAAAAAGCAATTTTGGGTTTTGCCTATGTTAACGAAGTCAACAAATTCCTTAAACAGTTCAAAGTAGTCCAAGATACTCTTAAATCGATTACAATTTTAAACTTTCAGTTATAACTAAACTTTAACGTTAACGATAACTTTAAACGTTATACTTACTTACCGTTTTCAATTTTGACATCTTAGTTGCTACAAAATGTCGTCAAACTTGAATTGAAAATATGTAATTTAGAAATTAAATGAGAACAGAATTGGATTTTCTGATTATTTTGTACCTACTCAGTTTTGTTTCCGTATTGTGAACGTTACTATCTGAACAAATTACGTAACGAGAAGGATCCCAATTTTCGAAAAAAAAATCCAACGTAGGTATGTCGTGTTTAAATAAAAAAAGGCATTGTTGATGTCACGTTTCAGGGATGTTCAATATTTTCCTATCGAGTTGAATGACAAGTTATTGATAATGAGAAAAAAAAAAAAAATTAGGTATAACTAATCCGATTACTTTATTTCTTGATTTTGATGTCGAATTCGATGTCATCGGCTAGATTTGAATGTGTTAATAATATTGATTTTATTTTTGAACTTTTGGGTTACGTGTAATTAACTTTCATTTGCCTATAAATGATAAGTACAAAATGTATTAGAGTAAGATTTATATGGGAAGAATCTTCAAAAGGTTACAATAACCTTATGAAGATTACTAAAGTTTCAACATCATGAAATTATTATTAATATAGATACAAAATTCTCGAAGGCAAAATACGATTGTTACAAGTTCCGTTTCCCGTGCCTTGGCGCCCCGCATTTTGTATGGAGTCCATTTTCCCGCACTCGATGGATTTTCATAAGCTCAATTATTATTAAATGACTTAATGGCATTATTATTACATTAAATTCTCATTAATTATTATATTTGGCTACAACCCATTAATGGCCCACTACTGAGCACGGGTCTCTCCTCATTATTGAGGAGGCCTAGAGCATACTCCACCAAGCTGCTCCAATGCGAATTGATGGAGGGGTTAGTGGCCAACCCACTGTCGAATGTTTTCAAGCCGCCCGAAGGCCTCCGACACGGCTTAACGACTGCTGTCAATCGATAACAACCGGGACCGACGGCTTTAAGTGCCCTCCGAAGCACGGAAGCGCTCAAGAAATTTTGCCACTAGCGGTCACCCATCCGACTACCGACCGCGCCCGCTGTTGCTTAACTTTGTCGATCGCTTAGAAACGACACAAGCCGCCGGGCTGTGAGCGCTTCTTTTATTATTATACCTACTTATTTAAAAACTTATTATCGTGTTTGTTTATTATGTAAATATATGTCACAGTATAGATAACTAGTCAATTAGAATAGAAACGATTCCGCCTATCTACCTAGTGCGTAGGGTGCGTAGAAATCGTTTAAGTATTATGATAAGACATGTACCTAATAAAAGAGAAAAAAACTGATATTCCTCATGTACCTACAGTTTGGTAATAACACTAAAGATATAATTGCTTTTCACAAAAAAAAAATAACCGACTTCAACCTTGATAAGCAGAGATAACTCAAGAACTACTCGCCAAATGGCGCTCAATTCAACATGTAAGTGTAAAGTTCTCGTCACTACAAATTAATCAAACCCAAACACTAGATAATTGAAGTAGATCCTTGAAGAGTTCCCTCCACTGTCTTTCGGCTTCATCAGATCGACTCCAGACCTGCATGAAATGGTAGCGCTTTAAAGAACTTATGATAACATGAACAAACACACTAGTCGTTCATACAACTTTCGAAAGTTCCCCTCGATTTCTCTGAGATGCCATCATCAGATCCTGGTGTCCTTATCAGGGGACCCCACGGCGCATATCTTCTTTATAACAAAAAAAGAATTATCAAAATCGGCCCATAAACGACGAAAAAATTGCTGAACACCCATAAAAAGAAGCATATATACCTACGGTCGAATTGAGAACCTCCTTCTTTTTTGAAGTCTGTTAAAAAACGATAAACATACAGGGCTCATGTGGCAAGTAATAAAATGATCAAAATTCAAATTCTATCAAAACTTCTGTTTAGTAATTTTAGGTTTTACATCAATAGTATTTTGAACATTACGTTCGAAGATACATACATAAGTACATTACATAGTAGGTACTTTACAATCGCAGAATACGATTTGTTTAAAATCAAGTACCAACTGAGGTACCAAGATAAAACAATCCTGCAATGAGCAATCATGAGCTTATGACTCAGTCCGCAGGTATAAAGTTAAATATGAAATCGTTATCGTGTTTTGCCTGCGAGAATGTTGAATTTATGAATAAACAAATTATTATTTTTCATTGACCAATAATTATAGTTGTTTTGATGGAGAATTTTACTCCATTCGTTCTTAATTTTTTTATCGATAGATGTACTGTGTTGTGTTCACCAGATAAATATTGAGGATTTGTTCTGGTAATTAAAGTGGTGTATAATATAGGTAAGAAATGTCATGGCATTCATAGCATTTTTAATGTTAGCAATTGAAAAAAATAAACTATTCAATTATACTTACACTTTTTTATTTAAAAGTATTAAGTATTTGTAAACCTCCGTCTAAGAAAAATCTTTAAAATGTAACTATTCACTGAGATCATTCCTATGAGTTCACTGAACATGATGATTTTCAAGATGTATAAACAGGGCATGTGGGGTTACGATTCCTTAAAAGTATTATGAAGAGATTTTTTTAAATAAAATACTTTTATAATCCTATTTCTGATAGAGTGTGAAATCCCCCAGTGTTATGACTGATATCACTGAGCATACTTTATTCTACCACGTTCGTCGGCATACCCTTTTCGCAGTGCAGGCTTGCAGAATTGCTGGTAAAGGGAGTCACCGCTCATTCGAGCATTGAACTTGTTTAATGGTGTCCTAGCTTAGGATCCTTCACTGGATCTGTTTTTTTCAACGTACTACTGTATTTCGCTGAACGATGAGGAGATATTGAGATTTATTAAACGCATTAGGTTAAGAAATCTGTAATGATTACAAAAATTATGTCTGATGATAAATAAATACTTCATACTTAAGTGATCAGTCAGTGGCAATTGTTCATATGCTTTTATCAACTAGAAAAGGGCCGATGATCTTCAAACAGCGAAACAGCTGAACAGATTTTCTTTAAGGATAGCTTAAACCATAGACTTATAACAGGGTAAGCCACATTCGAAAAAATATATAATTTGATCAAAACCTGTTCATCCGTTTAAGGGTTACGCTGCGCCCCTACAAATACACATACCTACAGATAGATACCTCCATACATGTTAAACTTATTACACCCTTCTTTTACATCGACGGTAAAAAAAACTATTTCTAATTAATATTAATAAACAAACTTATAATAAATATTTTTACAAATCTCATTGACAGTGGCGTAGCAAGGGTGGGGCGGGGGGGGGGGGGCGGACCGCCCCGGGTGGCACGTCCAGGGGGGCGGCACGCACCCCAGAGGCAGCGCAGGCGCGGGTTTCCGATTTTTTTATTTTATTTATGATAAGTTAGCCCTTGACCATGATCCCACCTGATGTGAAGCGGTAACGCAGCCTTAAGATGGTAAAGCGTGCTAATTTTATAAGGGGCTACATCTGAAATATGGTACTTTTAAATGTAAGATTATTTTTAAAGCTTACTGTCTATATCTCCGATATTTAGATATAATATGTATCTTCACTATATAATAAACAATCTCATAAGAGCAAAACCAGTAAAATGAGAAGTTTCCTCAAATAATTTTGGTTTTCAAGTTTACTACAAAAGTTTTATTAATTTGTTGATGAAAATATTTTTGAAACATAGTAAATAATCAAAGCTAAGTTTTCATAAGAATGAAAACCTCAAAAACCGAAATAGTTTTCAAAGAAAAAATTAAAATGCAATTGGCACTTACGTCAATAATATTAAAGCTAAAATAAACCATTGCTATCTCACTATTTGCCTTTGTATAAAAGCATTCCATCTCTGTTTTTGAGCTCCGCTCATTCGATTTTACGTACCTATTATGGTTGTAGCGCCTTAACTAACTTTTTACAAAATATAACAGACTTGAGAATCGACAAGTAGCAGTTACTCAAAAGCTACTCCCCAAATGTTGCTCTTTATATGGGATCAAGCAACAAGCATTACCTTTCGAACAAAAAAAGAATCATCAAAATCCAAACACCCAGTCAAAAGTTATGGGGAAAAACCAAAAATGAAATTTACTTTACTGAGAAGTAGTGGACCCGCCCTGACCGTAAACACGGGACACCGGAAACAGTACTAGAACATAAATCTAAAAAACAAAAAAATCAAAAAAAAGTTTGTTTGCGCGCGCTAATCTCCGGATCGGCTGAACGGATTTGTATGGGACTTTCACTGAAATTTAGGCGATTTTTTTTATCCCGGAATTCCCACGGGATCAGGATTCGCGCGGGAAAAACTCCTATGCGTGAAGTCGCGGGCTTAAATTTTTATGGAACTTTCACTGAGAGATAGAGATGGTTCTGGAGCAACGTATACTTAGGCTACTTTTTCTTCCGGATTTCCCGCGGGATTATGATTCATACGGGAAAAACTCGTTGGTGGGTCGTTGTTTAGGTAAACTTAACATCTGATAGACGAGTTAATAAAAAGTAATCATGCCCGGGGCTATTTTCTGAAAAATATTAAAAAATAAAAAAAAAAACTATGTCATTTTTATCACAAATTCTACTTTTAATTTATTATTTTAATATGTAGATGCCAGTTTTTGAATTATTTTAGCTGTTAAATGGCCCCTACCACTGAGTAAAAACTAATTTAGTTTTGAAAAAGATTGGACCTAAACTTTTTAAGTAATAATATATAGTACTTTTAATGTGCATGGTCCAAAAAAAATTATTAAAAAATTAAAATGGCTGTAGATCGAGGGGAGTCGAGTTTAGACCTAGTATGTAGAAGAATTTTATTCATAAAATAACTCATACTACACGCCCTATAAGTTTGTACAGACCGAAGCCGGACACCTGTATATTGATGTTATTATTACCTTATATAATCATACCTACATGTATAAGTGTAACTATCAAAATTTTGTGTAATTTTTTTTAAAAAGAGGGGGAATACTGTAGGGACACAGTGTTCACATTATGTATACCTACGTATGTATGTTCTATGTAATGCCTAATGTGTCTGAAGTCTGAATGCAATAAGTTGTGTCGCTCGTCGCTTCCCATCGCCCGCACACTGTACACGCTTAACAGGTGTATGCAGTGGCATAAATAGTGTAGGTATTTATCTTAGAATTCACGCAGAAAAAACTTTGTGTCATACTGAGTTTCACGCGAGCGGAACAGTGGGCACAGCTAGTTTATAAATAAAAAGGTATACACAGAACATTTTTTTTATTTTTATTTTTTTGCTTGCAGTATGATATCTATTATTTTTAAATAAAAAGGTATATGTACACAAAATAGTAGATTGTATGACAAGGGTGCAAAGTAATATTTTTTCGGCGAGGGCGTTTTTTGAATCCAGAGCGAAGTGAGGGATTCTAGAGTAGAATCCCGAGCGTAGCGAGGGATTCAAAGTACGTCGCCCGAGCCAAAAATATACTTGCACCCGAGTGATACACTCTACTTTTCATCACCCACTATGAGAAAATAATATAATAATATATATATAATAGAAAATAATACGTAAAAATGCACGAAAACTTAATTTTAATTTGAAAACGAAATCTTAATTTGATTTCTTTTTTTATTATTCAGCTGGCGGGGCCCTCGCGTCGTACCAGACATTCTTTATTCAAACAATATTTGCGTTCGATTTCTTTAGCGCAAAATAATAAAATGTTCTAAATTCAAAATAGGACGGAAAAGATCTAACCGGCAGGAAAAGTTGTATGAAAATTCATTCCCGCCCGCTGAATAGAAAACAGCAACTTTGGAACCCCGTAAGTCCGAACCAAGTCGTCTTTTTCGAATAGGTGTGATGAAAAAAATATTATTTGACTTTTATCCCACTTTGTGGGGTTAGTAAATTTTTTTTTCATCCCACCTATTCGAAAAAGACGACTTGGTTCGGTCTTAAGGGGATCCAAAGTTGGTGTTTTCTATTCAGCGGGCGGGAATGAATTTTCATACAACTTTTCCTGCCGGCTAGATCTTTTCCGTCCTATTTTGAATTTAGAACATTTTAGTATTTTGCGCTAAAGAAATCGAACGCAAATATTGTTTGAATAAAGAACGTCTGGTACGACGCGAGGGCCCCGCCAGCTGAATAATAAAAAAAGAAATCAAATTAAGATTTCGTTTTCAAATTAAAATTAAGTTTTCGTGCATTTTTACGTATTATGTTCTATTATTTTCTATTATATATATATATATTATTTTCTCATAGTGGGTGATGAAAAGTAGAGTGTATCACTCGGGTGCAAGTATATTTTTGGCTCGGGCGACGTACTTTGAATCCCTCGCTACGTTCGGGATTCTACTAAAGAATCCCTCACTTCGCTCTGGATTCAAAAAACGCCCTCGCCGAAAAAATATTACTTTGCACCCTTGTCATACAATCTACTATTACGTAGGGGCGGCAAATTGTCTCCGCCCCGGGCGGCACAAACCCACGCTACGCCACTGCTCATTGATTCTTCTTATATCTAGGTTTGGTTAAATTATCACAATGGTCACTATCCTTTTTTATTGTCTTTAAATCATTTTTTCCGTTTGACATCTTTTCCTTTACATATTTCTTTACATACGCAGAATCCGCGGTCATTTGGATTTACAACACAAGATCCTTTGGTATTGTAAGCTGTTATTGCATCCATAAATGGAATTAAACTGAATTGGTCAGAGTGCTTCTCTACAACAGCCTCGAAACCAATACTTCCCGGGTCGACGTAAAAAGCGACTACGTAGAATGTTTTATTTTGTGTCGCGTCGTCGTATGTATGACTTCTCAAAACATTCTTTATTTTGAATTTGTGACATTCTGTGCAGTTCTTTGTTTTTGTATTCGCTGCTCTTTTGTTTAATTGTTCTGTGATTACTTGTAAACTTTGAATAACATCGGGTTTGTTGATATCAACAGAATTCATGTTATGGCAACTACACCACTTATCGTCTACACTGGCATCTCTACAAGTTCTGTGAGGTGACACTTCCTCAAACAAGCTCTTACACAATGGGCACGCTTCTGATTTTACAACTGCATTCAATTCATTCGATCCCCGGCTGATCTGTAATATTCCTACCATTGTCAGATACAAGTCGTAAGGCGTGAATAATCGTTCTTGATTTAATTGCAAATTTCTATATATTTCTGGATGTAGTTCCTGGAATTTCTTCGGCACCCACACTTGACACATCGGTAGTCGTTCTTCATAATAAGACTCCATCGGTACCCGCATGCTGCCGAATCTAATTCCATGGTCACTTACAAATATTACAAATGTATTATCCATTACGCCACTATTATGCATTTTCTCGAAAAATGCTAGAAAATCCTTGTCGAACAGCAAAGGACTATTACGTTCGTTGTGAGTGCAAGAATTTATCCAAAATAATCCGTAAAACTTTTGTTTCTTATAAGCGTCAGAGAATTGATAGGCGTAATCTAAAACATGATTTGCAGATGTCATTTTCTTGGCGCAGACATAGTTTCCAACTACAGTTTCACCAGTCAAAAAAAACGGTCTCATGTAGTGGTCTGTTGGAGATTTTTGAAATCCATCGTATTTAGAAAAAGTATCGGGAAGAGATATAAATTCTTCGCCGTACGCCGTAGTGTAGCCGTCCTCTTTGAACTTGTTCCACAGTAAATCTTTACTGCAATTCTCCAATCCTTTTGAGCAGGCGCTATACATAGCCATTCCATTCTTTCCTGTTAGTAGAGACATTACGTTTGGAAACGTATTGTATCCTACCTGTAATAAGGTTAAGCAAAATTAAAAATGAGGAAACTATTGTATCTTGTACCTGGTATTATTTTTCTGCGATAAAGCCATCATTCATTTATATTGCCTATCTACTCCTTGTTGAAAAGGGTGGACTTAATTTACTTATAGGTCGGTAGTAGGTAGGTATAAATAAGTACGGGTACCTAGCCAAATTGGACTATCCAATTTTTCGCACGCTAGTGACGTATGTAGGTACCTACTTATTATTTACTTAGAACTTATTTTGTCGTGTAGTTTTACCTTTTTTTTATAGCCTGAAGGGCTGACGTAAAAGCAGACGAGCCACCTGATGGTAAGTGGTCATCGTCGCCTATGGACACGAGCAACACCAGGGGAGTCACCAGTGAAACGCCGGCCCTGAAGGAGAGCTCTTTTTACACCTTTCTTGAAGAACCCCACACCTTTCTTGAAGAACCCCACCTTTTGATATCCTCGGAAATCCAACCAATTGTGTTCACGTAAATATTGAGCTGTCTTTGGCATGCTGGACAGCAACCGCGCCCGAGACATTGTGTCGATTCCTAATACTAAAATATTCCAGGGTTCTGTTTTGGATTTTTGTTGATTGTCGCTTGTTGTTCGCTTTTTCAGAATTATGTATGCGTCTTCATAAATGCTAGTTGATTTTGCATAACAGGATATTGTCACAATTTCCTGCTCCAGTTGTACTTTGGACCCATTTTGGAACGTTGTGCATGAAGAATATCTGAAAAATATTACACGAATAATTAGGTAATGTCGATAAAAATTCGATGTGTCGAACGAGAAAAAAGGCAGGCGACGTCTAAAAATACGAAAAACATAAAATTGACAGATAAATTAGAAGACTAGTTAAATCCATCCTCGCTTCGATCCGAGAAATCTGTATCTACTCTACATACATACATATTGATCGATTCATTATGGGATTCGTGCGGCGACAAATAGGATACACCTAGTTCTAACCACACGTGGCCGGCTACACCTAGTTGTAGCCGGCTAGAACCAGGTGTAGCCGAACTTCGGGTATTAACCGTAACATAATATATACAATTACAGCACAAGCACAGCATTAAAAAGAAAAAAAAATCAACTTCAAACTTCTTAGCTTCTTTCTTTTAAACAAAACAAAAAATAAACAAAAATTTCAACATGAAAACGTTAACGCTTTGCCGCTATACCTGTAAACTGTAATGCTACACACGTAGGTACCTATAGCCCAACACTTAGATTCTCTAACTCTAATTGATACCACACAAAGATAAGGGTATAACACCCAGACCGAGATGAGAAAAAAGTTTAGTAGGTACGAGTATAGGTAACTACAAAATTTTATGTAGGTAACATATTATGTTTTTTTTACTCACTCTAATTCTGTTAGATGAATTTTTCCTGATCTTATCATCGGAGCAGCGAAACGAACGCAGCAGTGGTATGTCTTCCCATGGCTGTAGATATTCATTTTCATCTTGTCAATATTCAATTGAATTTTGTTGCTGTCAACTTTTTTAACAAAAACAGCTCTTTCACCACACGTTTGACTTAAAAATTTTGATTCTTTAAATTTTAGTGACTTTCCGTAATTTGGTATGTAACACCCAGGAGTGTTTATTAAATATTTTTCTGTTCCTGAAAAAGTAAAATATAACTGTTAATGCAGCTCATTAATAATACTGACTGAGACTGGAAACCTGGGATAATTTATTTGAGATAATAAAAACTCTAGATATGAGAGTCATAGTCGCAATGCCCAACCTGCAAGAGGATCCATTTATCCTCGTCCTCTAGGCATCGTCCCCTGCTAATGGTGCACCTTATTGTATGTGACCAAGGCGAAAGATCGTATTGTTGGACTCAGTATTTTATTCAGTTGTATCCCGCGAGACTGAAGGTATGCATAAATATGGTTGTAGGGCTCAGTTGTAGGATATAAGTATTGTGTTTTGAGGCGTTTCGGTCGCAATTTGCATTGTTGCAGAATCTGTCAGTGACGCCTTTTGGTCATCGCAAGGCCGTGTGTGGCGTTGAAGTTTAACGGTTTATTGAGGATCTTTAACACAGTTTACCACCAGTAATACTCAATTAAACTGGCGACTCGATTATGAACATTTCTAACTAGAAGTTAACTTAAGTAACAAATTGCAATTTCTGAGCTTTACTATTCTTCAAGAAATTAAGCTGTCTACCTACTATTGGTAGGTATGTCTTGCAGTTGGAAATTGACTTACAATTATAATTCAAAGTATACTTGCCTTTATAGGTGTTATATAAGTTTTTGGTATCCTTTTGATTATTCTGAACGAATGTTTTGCTTGCATTTGTGTATCCTATCTTAAAATTATTGTAATAAAATAAGTAAATTGGAATCCACGACGTAAATATTATTATTTTAGTAAATTTTGAAACAGTCATCATTTGTTTTGGGTTAGACTGGAACCTGAAACAAAGAAATTAAGAAACTATATATAATTATATAGGTAATTATTATCTACGTAAAACAAAATCTGTAATACTGAGTGACAGAAACACTTAGGTTGAATAAGCGCACTTCGAAGCATGACATTTAGGGTGCCTTTCCACCAGAGATGTGTTATGCTTATGCTACGTCGCTAAGGATGCGTTTGAGATCTACCAATCACATACATTGGCCCGCCTAGAAACCGCCTGAGGGCTGAATGTGATTGGTGGATGGCAAACGCATCCTTAGCAACGTAGCATAGCACATCTCTGGTGGAAAGGCACCCTTACACATGGGTTCCTTATCCGGGATGCGGGATCACAAAGAAAGGAATTTTAAGATTTTTTCCCTTAGAGGGGTGCCTAAAATAAAGATGGTTTCAACATGGCTTGAAAATCGACTTCAACATAAGAAAGTTGAGATAACTCGAAAACTACTCGTCAAATTAGCAAGCACTTAGTTTCAAATAAAAACAGAATTATCATTATTGGCTCACAGAAAAAGGTATGAGTATTTACAAAAAAAAAACAGTTGAATTGAGAACCTTCTCCTTTTTTTAAATTAAATGGGAATTACTAACCTGTGTTGGCCCTCCCGCCTGAATTAAATGTGAGCGAAACAACAGCGAATAGAGTAGACGTTCTTACAGTCGCATGGATGATACCAGTAGTCAGTAGTTTCCCAGTGAAAGCCAAACGTATATTAAATATTTGTATCTTCATACGATAGTTTTAATAACGATAATAATGATGTTATCAAATTACAAATGACATTTTTTTGTTATTTGTAGATAATCTTTGCAAAACGTTTATGAAAATTATCTTCTAAAGATTACCAATAATAAACGTTTAATAGCTATCTGGGCACTTAGTTTGCGAAGGGCATCTAAATATTTTGTATGTACCATAGTGGTTCCGTACACGTACGGTGTAAATTGGGTAACTACTTTCATTATTTAGCACCATAAGTATGCAGAGTAATGGAATTATTTAAGACTGAATCAGCCGCAATTCTTCAAAACTGACTATTGTAAGTAGATATTTTTATTTTAAAATCGATTATTTACGTAGATTTTTTATAATTATCTACATATTATATTCGTTCAGTTCTAACGAATAATATTCAATAACCTGACAAAAAATATTGTGCCAAATCTAACGACATTATCTAAGTATAAGTAATTTTTAATAGCTGATGATCATCGAGCACCCGAACAGATCTTCGCCTTAATATACATATTATAAGTAGTTTAAAATTCAATTTTACGCCAGCAAATCAGTTTTATGGCCAAAAATTGCCTTACATCATTTTGGAAAAGAGCTGACACTCAAACTCAACTAAACTCAACTCAAACTCAAACTGCTAGACGGATTTCTTCCAAACAGCTAAAAACCATCACAAGTAAACTAGCTTTCCATTTAAAAAAACCTCATTCAAAAATTCACCGCCTACTACTAATATATAAAATATAATTCCTACTGTGTTCCAGTCAGGAAGGCGTAGAAACACTTTTTAGAGGCCTCCATATCAGTCCTTAAGGGTAGCAAGGCACCTGTGACCGAATCAGAACGAAACTTACTAACCACTAACAATTACTAACTGGACATGGTCGGATGGCAGGTAGGGGCGTTTGGGGATAAAGTATCTGTGGTAGTTGCAGTCTTTAAAAAATCTGCTCCCTGGATCAGGAATTCAGGACCCTTGCCACTCACCCTGGAACAGAAGCTCAGTACGCCTATTAACTGGGCTATTATTAACTAACTACTTTCCATTGAGTTTGTCTCTTTGTCTCATGCGTTCCCTAATCGTCTTTCACATCCATAATTACTAAGTAAGTCATCATAACATAATCATAACAGTAAGTCATCGGTGCAGATTCAAAAGTGCAACGTATTATAGTTTTACTATCTTTGTCCGAATGCTATTGACTCATGCACCGGTAGATATCGTAAAACACCTATTCACAATTATTGATAGTGATTGTCGACGTCAAATTGCACTTATTATAACAGGAGAAACAAAGTGATACGTACAATTTAAACATTATTTACTAAACATTTCAATTAAGTACACCTCATTCATTCAGTGTGTCCGAATTTTAATGAATGGCGCAACGGTTAACACGCCGGATCGCTGTTCCTAAGGACCTGGGTAAGATTTCCAGCGAGGCGGACATTTGAGTGAGTTTATTTCCGTTCTCGGTCTGTGTGTCCTTGTCTTATTATGTTGTTCATGGCACCCACGACACAGGGAATTCTAGTGTGAAGCTATGAGTGTGTAATGTTATTAGCTTTAAAATTATTTTGAGATAGTATTCATGTGAGTAGGTAAATACGTATGTAGTATTCTACGCACCTCAATAAATTCTTATGCAAAAACCGCTCTCCCAGTATAGAAACAGCAGTGGAACGGTTATGTACGTACCTGTTGTGATTACGGACGGGACCCAAAGCCTATGAATAATAAATAATAATAAATAAATAAATAACGCTTCACACTCATAGCCCCACACTAAGATTCCCTGTGTCGTGGGTGCCATGGACAACACATAAGACTCAAGGACACACACCTAGACCGAGAACGAAAATTCAAACTCATCATTCAAATTTCCGCCTCGCTGGGAATCGAACCCAGGACCCTCGGAACAGCTATCTGGCGTGTTAATCATTGCGCCATCCGGGTCGTCATCAATAATATTTTGACATTGTTACAAACAATGCAGGCAATGTGATAAATTGATAAAACGCTCGTTACGAAACATGATCTAGTTTTGGGAGTCTATAACATTATCTTTACTTCCCGTTTCCTATTGAATTTACTCATTAACGGTCCTGTCCTCATTTGAACTCCAGATGTTCCAGTTATGGTTTTTTTACCGACTTCAAAAAAAGGAAGCGGTCTTCAATTCGACTGTATTTTTCCGACTTCCAAAAAGAAGGAGGTTCTCAAATGAACCGTATACATACTTTCTTAAAGGTATGTTCGCGGATTTCTTCGTCGTTTATGAGCCGATTTTGATAATTATTTTTTTGTTGGATAGTATCAAGGGTGGTACCATGATAAGGACACCAGGATCTGTTCCTGGCATCCCGGAGAAATCGAGGGGAACTTTCGAAAATTGTAGGTGCGACTAGTGCGTTTGTTAATGGTTACAATAATAGACTACAGGCCCATGTCAAAAATGGATGGGTCATATGAACCACCAGATGATGTATATAGGACGATATAAGAGCACAAAATAATAAAATTCAGCACTATGACGTCACTTGTAAGCTGTCCAACTGAGTGCTGGTGAGAATTCAAAAGTACAGGTAGAGTGAGTACATTTTGGTCATATATTTTTGTACGGCATTTTCACCATCGATAGATCCATGAAAAATAATAAGAAAGCGCACAGTCCCGTAAAAAAATGGTGCGCCACAAAGTCGGTATTTTTTTTTTGATTTTTTGACAATTTCAGGGTAAATTTGGTCATTTGATTCTGTACGGCATCAGTTTCATACTGTTTCAATACAGCTTCTAATCCATTATTCCGCAACGCCGTACAAAAATCATGCGACAAGGGGAAAAAATCGAGGGTTGCAAGTGTTGCAACCCCATCTCTTTCCGTGGTGCGGGGGGTGATTTGAAACAACATAAAATTAATTTATTATTGTTTATGTGTGTATTAATAGGAAATTCAAAAAAAAATTCGTCGCGTTGGGGGACCGCTCCAACCTTAACAATTTAATTACGAATAGTAACACTTACGTACTTCAAGATTGAGTTTCTTTTATTATTTTTTACTTTTTAAATGTCATTTCTTGTGTCAGGGGTTTTTTTAAATTTAAATTTAATTTTTTTTAGAGTTGTTCATAATAATACGTATTAAATTTATGGTTGTTAACTCATAAGTTTTGACTGGGTGTTCCGATTTTTATATTTCTTTCTTTATTCGAGTGAGTGCTTGTGGTCCGATTCCATAAACTGTGAGCGACATTTGAGGCGAGTTTCTGAGTTATCGCTACTTATTGATTTTTAAGTTGGTCATTTTTATGTTAAAAGTTGAAGTATGTTCTTTCCTCTTCCTCCTTTCCTGGCAAACCAGCTATCGAATAAAAAAAGGATCATAAAAATTGGAACACAGTATTGTGACAACCCTGGCGCATCTACTTCACTTCACCGAAAACAATAAACAATAGGGGCCATAAACATGTCGAGCAAACAATAGGAACAATAGGGGCGCGGCCGTCTCGAAAGTACGCGGCTACGCGCACGATGCTTCGACCTTACGACAACAGTCTTAAGGTCGAAAGTCGATTGCAAGGAATATGCTAGACCGTTATTCCAAAAATTGCGGGAATGTTCTAGATTGGCGTGAATAGTAGGTGAGTGGTATAAAAAGGGGCACTCGGTTAACTGCGGGCATTCTAGTTTCGGAAGCGAAACCAGGAAGATACCAGCGATACCTACGAGCGATACCAGTGAGAAGTGAAGTGATTTCTACGAGCGATACAGTGTTCGACGAGTGTGTTTACGAGTACCTACGTGCAGAGTGTTTTGGTGTGTACTGTGTACAGAGTGTAATTTGTGTATCTACGAATACAATAAAGTCTTTGTGGTACATTTTGGCATTTTCTCGAACCCCATACTCCTGACACGTAACAGTATACATACAGTTATGACTATGAGGTATAAAAATACAGTCAAACTGCGAACCTCCTCCTTTTTTGAAATCGATTTAAATAATAAAATTATTTGTTTGTTATTGTAAGTGCTAAAAGTACCATCACAACTGAATTAAGGTAACGCATACATATAATTGTAACAAGGCTATTTTAATATATTCATTTAACTTCCTCTCTGAAATAAAATTAACAGTAGCTATGTATGTATGTATCCTTATTTACAGTGCAATTTAATATTAGCCCTGTCACTTGTTGCCTGTCGCTTCAATCTAAACCAATGTTACAAAAACTTTTTGTGTTCAAGTTAGGGACATCTAGGAAAACGAAAAATTTTGGAGCTACACCTTATCCTTAAAAATCATATTTTTAGTAATAAGTATTAATCAATATTAGTATTCAATGAACCTAAACTTTAAATTAATGACCACGGTACGCCAATGGGCCTCGGTAGACATCTTGCGGAACTCTGATCTACACATATAGGCATGGAATCTGAAGTCTGATTTTATTTAAACATTTTTTACTATGGTACAGAAGGGATTTTCCCATCGCTTGGGGTAATTTAAGTAGGTATCAGATTATCCGCAATTAATTTTTCTGAATATAAATTAGGATAGCTGCACATTTTAGGAGCTTAATGTCATAATAATTGTATTAATTACGAGGAATTTTTTGATTTTTTTTTTTCGAATTTTGTATGGTGTTTTTTTATATTTTACCACTCAGGTTACAAAGCATGTACAATGTAGGTACATCCATACTAATATTATAAATGTGAAAGTGTGTTTGTTTGTTTGTTTGTGACTCTTTCACGCCGCAACATAGCTATTATATGGTATGGTTTATGTGTGTGGGGATAGTTAGGAGGGTGGAGAGTGACGTAGGCTACTTTTTACCGCGGAAAAAACATCTCATTCCCATGGGAAGAGCGATGTTTTGTTAGTTGCTAGATATTTATTTCCGGAGTTGTTAATAGATGGCGTTAGTAAAATTCATTTGCAAGTCATGAATCACGCTATCAAATACTACATGTAATTTTCTTAAGTCATAGGCAAATGTTATAAGTAGGCTACTTTTTAGCTGAGATTCCTACGGGAGCGGGACCTACGCGGCTGTTACCTACGGGTCCCGAAGCGAAACGCGGGCGGTTCTCTAGTACATACATACATACAAACCTATATAAACGCTTTACGCCGCTTTCATGAATTTACACTACTTTAATACTCCTTTACAATAAAATGCGCCAATGTATTTAAGTACCTACCTAGGTTTAATGGCTCAGTAAATCACCAAAGAATTACAGGATAAAATATAGATCAAAATTACGGGAAGTATAAAATATGTACTTACTTATTGTTATCCGTAAATTAATCCTTAGGTAACACATATCTTAAAACAGCAGTAATTAATTGAGTACATATACATTTCCTAGTATATTATAGTGTTTGACATTAAGGGCCTGTCATCACTAGATATTACGTTACGTTACGTGTTATCGCTGTAAAACGCGTAAATAGTTTCGCACAACAACTCGTGCAAGTACGTCCGTTGAACGTGACTCACATTGGTTCACTGCCAGTAGTGCTAATACGGCCAGTGTAGCACTGTAGCCGAATTGGAGATGAACATTGAATAAATCATATTCATATTAGTTCATAATGAGGATAGTATGTATTTTTTTACTTAAGCGTTAATTGCCTTTGTTGATGTTGCATTGCACCTCAGTGCGTAACCTTATTGTTTTCACGTTTAGGCCTAGCAAATAATTGACCTCTTAATTTTTTATCCATTTTTGCACAGTACCGATGCTTTAGCGTTAGCTTCCTAGTTATTGTTTGCCTTAATACTTTGAAAATAAAATAACAAATTTAAAAGTCACGCTTCGTGGTTTCGTCACTCGATTGTCAATTGGCTCTCCTATAATTAGAAAACAAATGAGTTAGTAAAATGCCGATACATGTTAATGATTCTGACTTTTTAAATTTCTAGCTAGACCTGAGGTTGGTTGGTTTAGGTATACATAAAACTGTATTTAGGTATTAGGTCATTCCCAGGGAGTGGCTCCTCACTAAATACACACGAGATTACGTAGTAAATTAGCCATTAGCTAATTAAAACTATCTACAATATTTCAGTTTTTTATATTCAGCTGGGGATTTTCCTGAATCGTATGGGCACATCGACCTAGATCCTTGGGGGATTGATACATATATTATGCAGTAGTTATACATCGTTACAGAATATATTTTATGACATAACTTTTTCATTGTGTTCTATTTTTGTGTACTTTTTCTTAACCACCATCAATTAGTCTTTTGTAAATTTGTTCAAGTTCGTAAATTTGTACAGTAAAAACTTTTTAGTTTTATTATAAGTAGGTAGACACAGAATTTTGCATTACTTTTGTGTTTATTCTCAAAGTTTGGCACGCTGAGTGTTGTGATTCTTTTCTCTTAGTGAATGATTCAGAAATGCGATGCTTAGAATAGATTTAAAAATTTCTCCATCCATCAACATTTAGCTGTCCACTGTTGGACGTGCTAACTAGCGCCACTCTAATCGGTCCTGAGCCCTTTGAATCCAGTGGATGCCCACCGTCTTCTTCAGGTCGTCAGTCCACTTGGTCTGGGGGACGCCCTACGCTCCTTTTTCCAAGACGCGGTCTCCATTCGAGGACCTTTCTCCCCAACGGTTGTCGGTACTCCGAAGTATATGGCCAGCCCATTGCCACTTCAGCTGGATATTTCTCTGGGCTATGTTGGTTACCCGTGTTCGTCTGCGGATCTCATCATTTCTGATTCGATCTCGCAGAGAAATACCGAGCATAGTCCTCTCCATAGTCCGCTGAGCGACTCTGAGCTTGTGCATCTGGATTCTGGCCAATAGTGAAGCACCACAACACGGAGCTATATGTCAACACTGGCAACACACACTGCTCGAACACCTTCGACTTCAGGCACTGAGGTATTTTGGACGACAAGATATAACGCAATTTCCCGAACGCAGCCCATCCAAGTTGGATTATAAGAGTGACTTCTTTCTCGAAGTTGGACTTACCCATTTAGATCACTTGTCCCAGGTATACATACTCGTCTACAACTTCGAGAGCAGCGCTATCAACAACAACCGGTACAGGCGTGACATGGACATTCGACATGATTTTCGAACTTCCTAAGGAATAAAAATATACATTATGATAACTTAGGGAAAAACGACATTATGAATACTTGGTCAATTGAGTTTCATAATCATTTAGGTAAGTATTTAAGATGGACATTGTGTTATTTTTTGTCGAAAGATATTTCAGCTTTAGGACTCTACAATATTATTACGATACCCTTTTCTAATGCGATAACCACAATTTGGTTTCTCAAAGCAAAGTAAGGGCAGTTACTAGTAAATAATAAACCGTAACGAAAGATGCAAGCATGATTAGTCTGACAGTCGGATAACCTTCGTGATCGGTGAACTGCGTCAGACTGAAGGCTGTGGCCTGCTTGAAATTATGTAGGTACCAATAAACAAAACATATTTGAGTGCCCTTATTAGCTTTTAATGTTTAGTACTCGTAAATACATATAATTTGTAAAAAAACTCGTCTATTTAAGTTGGAACGCTTTTTGGCTAATGCTGCCTCTACACATAGGCCAACACGTTGGCAAGTGCGTTGGCTCCCAATGTGTAGAACGGGCGTTGGAACGTTGGCGGTAGGCATTTGAACGTTGGCCGGCGCGCTTGCGAGCTTGCCGCGCGGTGTCGGTATCATCAAAGAACACTTGTCGCAAGCTTGGCGCACCATCCACACATTGGCCGCGCGATCAGTTTGCCCGGAGCAGCGATCAAGAGTGCATATTTTCTTCTTGCGGCGTATTAACACCTAACGTAACAAAATGGCGTATAATATGAGTAATGATGAAACTTTTAAATTTATTGAGCTCTATCAGAGTGAAAATTGCCTATGGAATCCAAAAAATAAGTACCATAAAAATAAAAATGTTGTAATTAGTATTAAAAATGCTAAATAAATAAGGTTCTTGGACATTCCGTTTTCCTTACGATATTTTACTTCAAAGTAAGAGCATCGTACTTTATTATTATTTTAATATTATAAATATGAAAGTATCACCCTTTTCTTGTACACTTTTACGTAGTAATTATAAGCTGTGAATAAATATACAGCTGCAGCTGTTACCAACTCAACATCCATTTTTTGATCCGTCCGCACATTGGCCCGAACCAAAGCATACTGAACGACCTTCCAATGTGTGGATTAACTCACAAGCACGTTGGCAAGCGCACCGCCAGCGCGTTGGCGAATGCGCTGGCCTATGTGTAGAGGCAGCATAACAAAACTATTCCCCCTTTTTTCATTCACGGGCGCAATCTTCGAAAATTATGCTGCCTATACACACAGGCCAGCGCATTCGCCAACGCGCTGGCGGTGCGCTTGCCAACGTGCTTGTGAGTTAATCCACACATTGGAAGGTCGTTCAGTATGCTTTGGTTCGGGCCAATGTGCGGACGGATCAAAAAATGGATGTTGAGTGGTAACAGCTGCAGCTGTATATTTATTCACAGCTCATAATTACTACGTAAATGTGTACAAGAAAAGGGTGATACTTTCATATTTATAATATTAAAATAATAATAAAGTACGATGCTCTTACTTTGAAGTAAAATATCGTAAGGAAAACGGAATGTCCAAGAACATTATTTATTTAGCATTTTTAATACAATTACAACATTTTTATTTTTATGGTACTTATTTTTTAGATTCCATAGGCAATTTTCACTCTGATAGAGCTCAATAAATTTAAAAGTTTCCTCATTACTCATATTATACGCCATTTTGTTACGTTAGGTGTTAATACGCCGCAAGAAGAAAACATGCACTCTTGATCGCTGCTCCGGGCAAACTGATCGCGCGGCCAATGTGTGGATGGTGCGCCAAGCTTGCGACAAGTGTTCTTTGATGATACCGACACCGCGCGGCAAGCTCGCAAGCGCGCCGGCCAACGTTCAAATGCCTACCGCCAACGTTCCAACGCCCGTTCTACACATTGGGAGCCAACGCACTTGCCAACGTGTTGGCCTATGTGTAGAGGCAGCATTATAGGTATAACCTATGACTAACATATTTCTGACAAATTCCACGAAATCTCAGTCAAAATCCGTCCAGCTTTAAGTGCATGTCAAAGAAATGGACATGGCTACAAACACACATACGCCCGACGCCCGACGACATTTCATTGTTTATTCCTGTGACATTGCCCTCCTTCTGACGCAAAAAGGTAAATAGAAAACGATTTCAGTTCAGTAATTTTATAATTGAATAATTCCACAAAAATAAATATAAATTTTCATGAGTTTCCTGAACATAGGTGTAGAGGTTTACTAAACTTTGAATACATCAGTGATCATTAATAAATGAGTTAATAGTAGGTAGGTATACTTATAAGAAAAATGTCCTGAATTTTTTTTACCGAAACTGCTGCATCAAACTTAACTTGCAGCGAATTTTATACATTTTAGCACTTTACGAAAAGATAGTAGTATCAACTTTCACAAAATTAATAATAAAGAAAGCACTTTTATCACAGACAAATTATAACATCGCATTAAATCATAAAACTGAGTTAATTCGACAATTTTCAGTTTTTTGGCACACGCAGAATAAACGGTCTTTTGGTCTAGAGTCATTTGTCTTCTGGCTCACGCAATTACCCAGTCCTCTATATGGTGATATCACACTCACTGGACCGACAAGCTTTATATCTGACCCTACTCTCGAGACACTCGCTTCATAAGATACATTTCCAGGAATCATTGAAAATGCCACAACATAGAACAATTTAATCTTAGCATTGTCATAGTAAAAATGTATTCTCGTCACATTGCTTAAAGATAAATCTGAACAAACCCAACATCTTTTTGTTTGTATTCTTTTTACAATAGATTGTATATGTTGGATGACAAATCGAATGATCTTCATACCTTCCGCGTCCTCGGTGTCTAGGGGGTACAATTTGTGACAACTGCACCATTTATCCTGAATTGTGACATCCTGGCAAGTGCGATTAGAGCTAACGACACTGAATAAACTTTGGCACTTAGGACATCCTATAGAGTTAGCAGTAGCGTTGCTACAATTTGATAAACGAGTGATGTCTTGTAACGTATTAAATAAGTCGTAGTGTGTTGTCAGTCTGAATTGATTGGTAGCTAAATTTTTGTACTCTTTTGGGTGTTTCCATTTGAAATGCAAGGGGCTCCAGATAAATAGTAACGGCATACGTTCGTCGTAGTAGGATTCCATTTTGTTGCGATGATTACCAAAGCGTATGCCATGATCACTGAAAAATATTACAAATGTATCTGACAATGCTCCAGTATACGCAAGTCTGTTGAAGTAGTCTTCAAAAATTTTGTCTGCGTCTTGTGGTCGACTATTGATATTATGACTATAAGAGTTCATCCAAAACAGCCCAAAAAATGGAGTGTCCTTATACGTAAGGACGAAATCTAAAGCGAAATCTAGAAGTTGTTTCCCGGATGACTGTTTCCCTGCGCATACAAGAGATTTATTGTTGACTTCAGTTTCCCCTTTGATAAAGAACGGCCTCATGTAATGATGTGTGGGTGGTCTGTGGAAGGCATAGGAACTGCTAAAAGTATCCGGCAGTCGTAGATAGTCTTCACCGTAAGCAGTAACGTAGCCAGCTGATTTGAATATGCTCCATATTAAGTACTCATTGCATTCGTCCATTTTCCCCAAACATTTTTTGGAAATGTCAGATAAATTTCGTCCCGTAAATGCAGCCATTAGGTTTGGGAAAGTGTTATCACCTATCTGAAACAAATTATAAATTCACTTTACTCTTCATCATCGCAAACCGTTACGTACCGCTCAATCGAATATAGATATGTAGTTTGCAGATACCAACCACATAATCTAAGTACATTTGGGTAGGTTTCTTTAAGACTCTTTCAGACAAGTGATAGATACTAAAATTCTCTTCGAAATATTTAAAAAGCTGTAATATTTGAACGCAGTGTTCACAAACCGAGTACAACCCACTGGGTTACCACTACCTTTTTAACCGCCTTCAAAAAAGAGAGGAGGTTCTCAACCCGACTGTATTTTTATGTTTATTAACTCATAATCTTGTACTGGATGAACCGATTTTGATGATTCTTATTTTATTCGACTAGTTTTTGAATTATCTGTACTTTTCGATTGAAGTCGGTTATCTTTTCTTAATAAGTTAATTTTTTTAAATTAAATTACATAGTAAAAAGAAATACTGAATAATTAACAGTGAATATGTAAAAAGTTTTATTAGTTGTAGTTTTTCACCAAATTTAGATAGTCAGGTCTCAGGTCCGTTATACCGAGTACTCTACAAACAGATAAGTACCCCTATTATATTATCTTCGTTGCAATATACTAGAATGAACCAAATAAAATATAGTACAAGGCAACATGTAAAAAATGTGTGTGCTTGTGTGTGTGTGTGTGTGTTTGGTATTTTTGTATGCATGAAATATAATTACAAAATAATATAACAGCCGAAATATTTTTTACCTTGTGATACCCCCTGAATCCAAGCCAAAAATTATCTTTGAAGTAATGAACGGTACGAGTCATTGTCTGAACGAACCGTGGCAGAGACATTGAATCCATTCCAAGCATTAGTACGTTGTACTTGACTTTGCAACTGGATTGACTCGGTTTAGATATATTGATCTTCTTAGCGAACGCATAAACATCGTTGTAAATAATGTGTGAAGCGTTTTTAATATCGTTACCAAAACATAAAACGTTAACAAAGTCAGATTCTAGTTTGTAATTATTACCATTTTCCATTATCCTGCATGACGTTTCCCTGAAACAATATAGTTTATTAATGTAACTGCTTATTATTATTTTTGTTCAAATCAGCACATTGTTTAAATTAGTCATAATAATATATCGTACTTTATTTTTGTATTTTGGTAGTTTGGATCTGGGCTGTTTTTAAAAAATCTGTAACAACAGTAGTAGTCTTGACTATCCTTGAGCAATTGTTTCAAAATTTTGTCATTAATTTGCACACGAAACCTTGTTTCATTTTTCGTCAAATATACAGCACGTCTTCCACACGACCCAGGTTTTGGATTTTTCTTGAAATACTTTTCATAATTAACCATCAGAAGTGGTATCTGACAGCCCGGTGTATTCAACATCTGAGCTGAAAAATAAAAAGATTTACGCAATATCCACTAATTTCAAAAAATAATTTCGTAGTTAAAAAGATGCTTTTTGTGAATACCTTTTCTATTGTCTTCTAATTCTATGGAATTATCCTTCTCATTTCCAGACTTGTCGTCATATATTTCGTTAAGTGATACATGTTTAAATCGAGTCCCCGCAATATTTTTTGCTGTGCTACTTACGAAGAATTGTCTCACTGGCAGAGGCATTTTGTACTGTTTTATTGGCGGGTAACGATACAGATAATATATAAGAAGAGTTACAAAACAGGAGCCTATTGTTACAACCCATACTGCTATTTTTATCTTTCTCATACTGAATATCTTCTTTATTTTTCTTAGCCTGTAAAGTTCATAATAAATTAAATGAGAACCTTTTGAAATAAATATATTAATCGGTTTTAAGGGTTAGTCCTACATAGTACCTACTACATACTAAATATGTAGGAACCTTTTTATGCATGTGCTGTAGCTAGGCTTATGCTTGTCTTATATGCAATATGTATAGCATACCATTTATGTTTAGCGGATTATTATAATTATTTCATTAGTAACCACTACTATTTAAGCTCTCGACAACCTTGATATTGTGTAGAGCTTTTAATTCTCTAAATCTGAAATGGTAGTTGCATCGACCTTTAAGCTAAAACTCACTAATGATTCATTTCTAATTACAAATACCTACGTCTCATTCCGGTCTGTCAGTCACATACAAATGCATCGAGGACATGCTTAATTCTAGATTCCAAATTAAACGTACTTAGTTGCTATTTCCTACAATATTTAAATGTATATGCGGTTGAGCTTTAGAGATGAATGATTTTATTGAATCAATTAAGCAGCAGTAAAGAATATGAAAAACACGCCTGATGAGTCTAATCGTACTGATTGAGAAACTCATTTTTATGGCTCTAATTTCACACTTTGGAACGTACAAAGGAATAATGTGCCCGGTCTTTGTAAGTCATTCAAGATTTGTCAGTCAAGATCTGAATATGTCAACCATTACAATAAAATTGCTCCATCACATCATCTCTGAATTTATGACAAGCTTACGTTTTATTTTGCAACGAATGCAAGAGGATATCCTATGCACGATAACGATAGAATTTTATTTACTCACTAAACGTTCTAACCACGTTAGATAACAAATAGTAGATTTCTGTTTTAACTACTTAATTTGTAATTGTTGGGTTGATGTAATGAGTACAAAATGCAATGAGCTAAAAAGACTAAGTAGTAATGCTCGTTATTACTCACACGGATCAAAACATCGTCACGATTTTTGAAGGCTACTATAAAAACTAAGGATAACTTTAAATCTATGTATACATAATTATTTTTAGGTACTACACTAACCTCGGCATGGGATGGAGGCAACATCTTAAAATTTGATCACAGAACATAACTTATATCCTCCTTTTATTTTCTTTCTGGTTTTAAAATTGGTCCATTACAATATTGTTGCTATAAAGTTTTTCTTATCCCTTAAATTGAATTTCTTTACATTAGCTCTTTACGCACGAGCTACGATGAGACAAATATTTTCAATATGAGATCTCGCGACATCCATTCAATGTTAAGTATTTCGTAAACAATAATAAATGTCTTGTGTTAGTAAATATGCTGGTAAATTAAATTAAATCCTATGAAAAAGAATTAATAATGTTCAATACGAACCACAGTATGTTACATAACTACCTACTTTTATTAATAACATTGTACCTACGCGCCCTTCAAATTATATTTCTTCAAACGTTTACGTTTTACGCATGATTTTAAATTAAAATATAAGTAAGAAGATTCATCTAGACACACGATAGTATGTACAGCCAAGTTCAAGTAGGTAACTGGCAACGCAACAGCTTTGACGGCTCTACAGGCTCTACTTAGAAGCACAAAATGAATTTCATTTAAAATTAAGCAAGTTTTAGGCGAAATATAATTTAACATATTTACCATAACAAGGAAAAATTGAGAACTTATACTATCTGCTATTAAATTCTAAACATGGTTGCAAATTAAAATTCTAAACCATTTATTCAAGAAAGTAGGTATCACATATTATACACTTATGCACGTAACTTTTTTGAATCTATCGCCATTTCGCAAAGGTGTTCTATAAAGGACGATAAAAATTGGCGAAAAACAGCACCTTTAATTTAATTACAGACTAGCTTCCGCCCGCAGACTTCGCCCGCGTGGAATTCGTTTAAACTTCACCACCCTATTTCACTCCCTTCGCGGTGGAATTTCCAAAAATCGTCTCTTAAGGTGCGGTTCCACTGAGGCGGAGCGGAGCGGAGCTGTGCGCGATTCACCAATCACATGGCTTGAAATCCACATCTCATTGTGCCTCGCGTGGTTTTCAAGCCATGTGATTGGTGAATCGCGCACAGCTCGCCCCGCTCGACCCGCACCCTTAGTTAGGGATGCAAGGTTGTTGTAATATCGATAAAATATCGATAATTATATCAAGGTAATGAAATTATCGATAGTTGATAATATCGATGGTTTTGGTCGATAATATCGAATTTATTTAAATTTAAATAAAAAATATGCAGTTCACAGAGATTTTTTTCTTTCATTAGTCCTTACGGACAGACAAAGGGTCTATCTAAGCCCATACAGCCAGAGACAATAGAGAAATAAAACAAGTAGGTAAAGGATGTTTTTTATTTGTTTATATTGTAATAAAAGGCTTATGTTCAAAGCCCATACAGCCTTATCTAAGGTCGTGATTATCGATTTTTTTCTTCGGATATGATATTGATATTATCGTATCGTTATAGCGCAAATATCGATAAAAATATCGATGTGTCCCCTTCGATATTATCGGTTTTCCGATATATCGTTGCAACCCTACCCTTAGTGCTCCCCTACACTCCCCAAGGAACATACATGCCAAATTTCAGCTTTTCCGTTCAGTAGTTTCGGCTGTGCGTTGTCTGTCAGTCAATCAGTCAGTAACGCAAGAGCTTTATACACACATCAAAAGTGTCTAGGGATCAACATATATTTTTGCAATAACTTTTCTCCTGATTGATATTAATTAAAATTTTCTTTAAGGATTCATCAAATAAAGTGTTTTCGTTTGTCACAGTAACGATAAACCAAGTCACCTTTGCATTAATAAAGAAATTTGCCATTTTCCTAATAAAGGGATTTTTGACATTTGAACCACTAACATTAAAGTTCGAAAAAAAGACTGAAATAACAGTTTTCTTTAAAATTTTATTGGGTAACTTAAACAATTAATAATCCGTGTTTCTACCGCGAACACTAACAACACAAGAACATCGGTTTGGCATACTCAAAATGAGTTCATCCAAATCACGCTGTGGAATGGCCGCCCATGTTCGTTGCAACAACAAAAAAAGGTCTTCTTGCCACTGGATACCCTCCATATTCGGCAGAGCTCTTCTCTGTAGCATATCCCATGCATGCTCAATCGGGTTCAAGTCTGGCGACTGAGCAGGCCAGGGCAGGACATTGATGTTAGCTGCGGCGAGAGTCTGTCTTACAACTCTTGCGGTGTGCGGTCGTGCATTATCATGCATTAACTGAAATAAGGGACCGATTTGCACTTGTAGAGGAACGATGACGTCTGATACAATCGTCTCAGCATAAATTTGAGCGTTGAGGTTGCCTCTGATCCAAATCAACTCAGTTCTTCCGCCGATCCAAATACCCGCCCATACCATGATGGTTCCACCACTATAAGGATGGACTTCCTGGCAGGATTTTAATCGCTGTTGGCGTCCAGGGGTTCTCCAGTGTCGTATACGTCTTGTATCCGATCTCATACCAAAACGAGACTCATCAGAAAAGCACACGAAACGCCATTGTTCTTCTGCCCAATTTCTGTGTTCAAGAGCCCATTGATATCGAATCCTACGATTGTGCATTGCTATAGGTGGTACCCGTAGCGGTCTTCGGGAATGAAGGTTCACTTCATGCAAGCGGTTTCTGACTGTTTGGTCGCTAATTAAGTTCCCTGAAGAGTGATGAAGCCTCACGGCTAACATCATGGCGGTTATTGTTGGAGCTCTTCGAGTTAAGATTTGAATGTATCGGTCTTGTCTCCGTGTGGTGCAGCGATACCGTCCTCCATGGCGCTCAGCCACGGTACCAGTGCTTCGGTAACGTGTCCAAAGTCGACTGATAACACTCTGACTTGTATTCAGAGCTAAAGCCACAGTACGTTGCCGGGAACCAGCTTCTATCATTCCCACGGCTCTGAGCATTTCTTCCCTGCTTAAATGACGTCGCCGCTCCATAATAACGTTGGTTTTAATCAGTAGTAGGGAAACAGTAGCACTAATAATGTCTTCAATGCGTTGTATGTTTTTATAGGGAAAATATTGACAGCTGATTTTCATCTTTTACTCGAATTTGATTGACAGTTCCTGATTCAAATTATGAAAAGCACCAAAAAGGATCCATATAAATTTATAAAATCATAAATTTATTACAAAGCCACATCTCAATCTCAAGAAATCCGCATTAAAATGCTTGATCCCTAGACACTTTTGATGTGTGTATATATGTATATATATAGATTTGATTAATTAACTAATTATTTTTTATACGAACGAGATCGATTGCGAATGTCTATGTTGTGTATATTTTTGTAACTAAAATGTCATGATTGTCTGTAGAATGTGGTACTCATAGTTGTTTTATCTTACTACCATTCAACCAACTTGGCTCTCATTTACAGACTCATATTAATGATGGGATAATGATATTAACTACAAGGATGAGTAATATCTATCTAATGGTCACGACTGAATAAGTACTTATGTTAGTAATAATCATACATAGTTAAGCTTCGTGATAAGATTTTGAAGGTTAAATTTTATACGCGAGTAGGTAGGTAGGTACCTAGAGTCAATACGTATTTTACTTTAGAAAATAGAAATATAAAATAAAATATCTCCTTAATTGTTATAAAAATACTATGAAAAGCGGGTCAAGTGCGAGTCGAACTCGTACTACAGGGTTAGGGGTTAGAAGGTTAGGTTAGCACGGTTAGGGTTGCATGTTGCATACTACCCTATTCTAATTATTTGTTAGGGAATAAGTTCATTGACTTTTCATTATTTGCTATAATAATAAAAAATTAGGTCACAAAATTTATGGTTACTTTTATCGACAGCCTCTTTGCGATCAAACTTTTTTACAATGTTGATATTTTTTGTTGAGTATAGCAGCTAGTGTAGGCGCCTCGTATTCTGTGAAAGTTTCAGGTTCAAAGTCGGGTGCCAAGTTCACAAAGCTCTACCTAATTCCGTTCAAGAGATAGAGCTCTGTGACAAACAGATAATTTTATTTGGGGTCGGTCCTTTTACCCGTTAAACATTGAATTGCATACCTAATTTTAATTATTTTGATTTTGTTTAAAATTCCAGCGTTATTAGTTTACCTATTACATTATTGTATCCCCAATATTATTAATTTAGGCTACGTTAAAAGCATACTTAATTATGACTTAACTATTCATAAATAGGTAACCTAGGTAACACTTGATAATGGTATTCTAACTTGTTTGAATATAGAATTAAAATATAATTATTAACCTATAAAGGTAATCAATAATTCTAGTAGGTACCTACTAAGTATTAAATGTTAAATTTAAGCATGAAAGAAACAAATACCTATTTCTTATTTTCTTATTATTATGTTAAAAAAAAGTAAGTAGGTAGGAATATTTTTTATACCATTAAAATTATTTTATGTATAAATAACACTTACCCATTTTTGTATCTTCTGAGATATCCCTAATGTGAAATCCTCCTAAAAATGCAAGTAAGTACCTCTACTTTAGAATTCACATATTTGACTACAATGGGTGCGGGTTATGGGATGCTGAGACGCCATTTTAGTTTTTGACGAATTCGGGGTTTCTACGCCTGCGCTATGATCTTATTAAGCAATCTCGAACACTGTCTTATTTTCTGCCACAGAAAGATCAAAATATTCGCATATGAGTAAATTATTCCGACTTACAATAACAGGCTCTCTGAAGTAGGTGTTGGAAAATTATAAATGAGAAATAAAAAGGTACGTAGGTACCTAATATATTCATTTTATTCAAATTTGTCCAAAAACTATGTTGTCTATAAAAAATCAATTATGAAGCCTTTGGTCACAGAATTTTATAAAATTCAAGTAATGACAGTAATCAAATTTTCATCATCAAAATTTCAAACGATCAAGCAATAGAGTCAACTTTGAGTTACGTATTATTGGACACAACACCATCTATCTTTGGCTTCTCGTACCACGTATATTATTGTAGAGACGAGTTAAACAGTTACCTATCTGAGTTATCACACAACATGTCATATTATACATGGACAGACTTAGTTTACGTACTTTGATATAGATGGTAGTGGACTGAGATGAGAGTAACAGAGATCTGGCTAGGTCCAGCATCATCTAGATCTTCAAATCTATTTTTCTTTTCCACAAGGAGATGCGATATACGCCGTTCAAAAATGCAACTTTACGAACGAGTATCGTATATTATTTTATAGCACGAGTGACATTATGAAAAATCTGCGTGGGTGCGTATATATCAGAGATGTTATGGATATCCGTAACCGTAACCGAAACTATCGGATATCCGAAATAAAAATATATCCGTAACCGTAACCGTATCCGCTAAAAAAGTTTCGGATAATTTCGGATAATTGCGGAGTCTAAGTAAAAGACTTAACGACAGGTTTTTGTTTCACCCACTCACGCGCCATGTAAATATTGCATATTTGTTTGTTATTTTTAGTCGTAATGAGTTAGATCAATATTTTTATTATCACCTATCTAAAAGAATCTTTTTACTTTTTCCTATCATCAAAAATGACTGAGATATTAAACTTTAAAATTAGGCTTTCGCGCCAAAGAGCATGACGTCATAGCGCAAAACAATAAACTTGTATATTTTGGTGGAAAATCTGACTTTGGCTCGTTGCACTATAACGATTTCGCTTTAAATTCATTTGTTTTCCTGCAATCAACATTACCGATGACGTCATAGTGCAAATGGCGAAAGAACGAAAATTAAATAAACGATGAAACTTTACAACGCTGCATGGACATTTTTTGATCATGATAAACTTCGGTAACTCTATATATCACAATTATTTTTACAAAAAGCATTGTAATTTGAAGTGACCCATTAATTCTCATTTTCTCCTATCTGACTTATTGCACCAAATGATAACCTAGACTTGATAGTAAAATAATCAAATTATTACATACCTACTATTTTTATTTTATTTTAATGTAATATCCGTAACCGAAACTATCCGAAACTTACGGATAATCCGAAATAATTAGATATCCGTAACCGAATCCGTAACCGATATAATTTTATTTCTATATCCGTATCCGTATCCAGATCCGAAACTCCATATCCGTAACATCCCTAGTATATATCCATTTCTGAAATAACCCATTTTTCGCTTTGTTTGACGTAAACGTAAGATTAGCCAGATACCTAAAGTTTATTCATATTGTGCCTAGAAATAGTTTAGAATGCGTAAAATCAGGGCGCCGTAACCGGGCGTGCAAGGCGTGCGGCGCACGCGGGCGCCACGCATTAGGGGGCGGCAAATGGACCAAAATTGGGCGGCATAAACATAAGCCTGTATGAGATTGGCATAGAAAAACGTAAGTGTAAATCGGTTTCGCACGCGGGCGCCAATGCAGCTTACGGCGCCCCTGCCGGTAAAATTGTGTCTTGTTCAGGAACTGAGTACGTTGTATTTATTTTACGTTGTCCGGCGCTAAGTGGTAAATATTTAGATTATAAAAATATTTGGCGCTATGGTTACTATTTTGGATAGCTGATCGAAGGTCTTGGGTTTGATTCCCAGAGAAGCGGAAAGAATGAAAAATTTCTATTCTCGGTCCCTCTCGCTTTCTGTCTCTGTGTGTGTATTCTTGTATGGGTGTACATGGCTCCCAATGATGACAATACAGGGAATCTAGTCTGGATATAATATGAGTGTGTAGAAATATTTATTTGTACGTTACTTTTAGTATTTGAATAGCTCTACAGAAGCTTTAATTAGTAATCAGTGATCCACTCCACAGGATTAGGCTGCAACGATGTCTACGACCCTTTATTGTGAACTGCTACATAATATGTTGTTGTACCTACTTTTCTGTCCAACTGGTATTTTGATTGATACGTCAGCCTGTTAGTTCAGTACCTAATATTGCGGTTCCCCTTTTCCTGCTCTACATTACAACAAAAAGATGTCGGTTTTAGTATTACAGACGTTCGCGGGAATTCGTACTCTTCTATCACCTAGTACCTAGGTGGGTAGTCAGCTCTTTTGTCAGGGTTTACTTAAAGAGAATAATTAAAACAAAGTTAGTAAATAATGTATAAATATAATTATTTTATCACATTCACACACAAAGACACACTATTTTACAATAAGTTACACTCGTATACCTTACGCTAACTTAACAATAATACAAAGATACCTAATTATTTGTTAATAACCTAATGTTTATTAAATAAAAACTAATATAAGTATAAAAAAATTGTTAGTGTAGATATATAAAATTGGAAAAAGACATTTAGATTTTAAAAGCAAACGAATAAATAATATCTACTTTTAATTTGATCTATAAGTCCTTATCGATGCAGTTTAATAGATAATGTTTGATTTTAAATGCCTTAGTGAAGTTAAACCATAAAAAATAAAGCCAAGTTGCAAAAATGACAACTAAAGTTACGAGAAATAAATAAAGAATAAAAAATTTATTGAACATGGATTAATCAACACTACCGCAAATTAACGTGAATACAAAATAACTTCAGTGTACTAAATACAAGAATATCTTAGTGTATTTCAATGTCCTTATACAAATTATAAATCTGTATATACAGTGCATTTTCTATACCTACTTAGTATTTACTGAAGTTTAAGGGTTTTCATTGTGCAAATCGGATCATTTTGGCCATTGTCCATAATAATCTAGTGACTAAATAAGTACGAATATATTTTTGAAACGGTAATAATATTTAATTTAATCGTGACGATTCTTATCTATCATTGCTGATCTTGTATCGTATATGTGCATTGCAAAAATAGTATACTACTAGCTTTTGCCCGCGGCTTCGCCCGCGTGGAATTCGTTTATATCGCGAACCGGGAAAGTGGGAAAGGGGGTACGTCATCAACTATCTTCCTGGGAAAATTCATCGAAATCGGTCAGGCGGTTTAGATTTTTCATGCAAACTTTCATCCCCTATTTCAAGCCTTTAGGGGTTGATTTTTGAAAAAAAAGTAGCCTATATGTGACTCTGGGTCTTCAACTATTTCCATTCCGAATTTCATCCAAATCGGACCGGTGGTTTAGCCGTGAAAAGTCACAGACAGACAGACACACAGACAGACAGACAGACAGACAGACTTTCGCATTTATAATATTAGTATGGATTATGATAATATACTCTGGAATGATTTTTAAGAGATTAAATATGTTGCAGGGATCAATCAGCCTTTAACGTTCCAAAATAAATTATAAAATATTCATTTGCACAATGAAAACACTCATAAAATGTAACGATTGCCAAGAAACAGTGCCAGAGTATCAGTCTTATCGGATGTGTGGTTTACATTAAACTCTTAAAAATAAGGTGAGATAAGGTCAGCATTACGTATGTACAGATTTACTAAAAATATGTTTATATTACGATGAAAATAGAGGTATTGATATTCTGCTACTCTACGTACACTAATCTCTACATTACAAATACATAGAGTAATTTATCATGCCAAAATCTGTATCTCTTGGGAAGAGCTATTTTATTGGTCTCCTTACTTTCCTGTATTTAATTACTCATCTTTTATTCAATTAGTTCTAAGGAATTTCCGTAAGGCGGCGCTGTATCCAATAGTCAGAATATAGTGTAACTTTTGATGTTTCCTAAGGAATTAGCTATGAGTTGGATTGTGAGGCGATAGTTACCGTGCAGTTATACTTGTATATCTATTAAAAATACCACAAATATCAATACCTCTATATCAATATACTCGTAGTAAGTATTTCTACAGTCACCAGAGTATCTGGCTATACCCAGTTCTAGGCAGTATAACTTCGGGTTTAAATGAAATAGCAAACATTAACTACGTAGGTATACTATGTCATAAAGTGCTGATTTTTATCTTATTCTTATCATGAAATTTGTAGTCACATATGACGAAACTTGTGTTGCAAGACTTTGGAAGGTACGTATTACCTACAACTTAAATAGTAATTTAAATATTAAAGTTAAATTACTACTTTTTGTAAACTGTCAATATTAATTTCTCTGAACAAGATATTTAATGAATTACATAATAATTTGTAGCTTACAATATAAGCCCCTTAATTTAAGTAATACGCGCCACTTGTACTAGAAGTGGATATGATGAAATTGTAGCTATCAATTAAATACTTAATACCAAATGTAACAGAAATTGAACAATAGTATCTGTTCACACAAAAGACATTGACACGACATAGATACGAAAAAATGTCGGCAAGCAAGCTTTCATGATATTTTTGCTGTTGTTTTAGATATTATTAGCGACAGCGTAAGTCGTTAGTCGTCGATACGTCGTCACTGCGGCGTCGTCTCGTCTGATTCGTTAACATCGTGCGATGTCGTGTCGTTGTCTTTAAATTTCTATAATGAGCGAGTACTTAAATTGTAGTTATGAAAAAGAGACGACAGATATGTTTGTTATTAATTTATTGTTGAGATCCAAGAGTCGCATTAACTAGAGATCTATCGAGGACCGAGGTACTTCTCGTTCAAGAAGACGACGGTGGCGCTGGACATTCTGGAACAAAGCAGTTGTGTTTAAATCTTCTCTTTTGATTCATTAGGACAACACAAAAATGTCTTTCACAGTAGCGTTAAGCTTAAGGTGCGCTTCCGTAGGTCGCGGTAGACGACAGATAGGGACGACATTTTGATAAAACGATATGCAGCATTACTTTGTAGTATTCATGAGTGTGAGATAACGTGATGCTGTTGGCCCCTGCTTTATTTATTCCATCTGTTGCTACCGTCTGCTGCTTCCCACGGAATCGCACCTTATATTATAAACTCCAACTAATGTTCTAGCACAATGTGCCAACTGGACTCACCATTCTTGTCCCTATTTGATTCTTGTTTTAGGTCGGTCACGGTAGTCATGGGCGGCAGCAGAAGGTGGTTCCGCATGCTTGTTTGCTTGATGATTAATTTGACGATATACCTACATGTTTGGTTCTATAATCTGAGTTGCAACCCATTAATGGTCCACTACTGAGCACGGGTCTCTCGGCTCTCCTCATTATTGAGGAGGCCTAGAGCATACTCCACCACGCTGCTCCAGTGCGGATTGGTGGAGGGGTTAGTGGCCAACCCAGTGTCGAAAGTCTTTGTCAAGCCGCCCGAAGGCCTCCGACACGGCTTAACGACTGCTATCTATCGATAACAACCGGGACCGACGGCTTTACGTGCCATCCGAAGTACGGAAGCGCTCAAGAAATTTTGCCATTAGCGGTCACCCATCAGACTACCGACCGCGCCCGCAGTTGCTCAACTTTGTCGATTATTTAGGATCGACTATTTAGGGCTATGACGATATACATTATAATGACGATATACATATAATATATTTTTGCCATGTGACTGACGATAAACTAGAAATACTATTTAATAAAACAATAACTCACTACAAACAGAGCAGGCGATCTCGTCGCTGTTGTCGCCGCAGCCGTCGCGGCCGGAGCACGCCACGGCGGTGCTGCGGCAGCGCCCGTTGCCGCAGCGCAGCGGGCAGAAGTCTGCCGCTCGCCATCTGGAATACAGACGCGGATTTTGTATTTTAATAGGGGATAAACGAGAGTAACTTGACAGTCAGTTGTTCGTAGACATCAGCAAGAAAAAAACATCAGATGTAAAGAGAAATAACTAAAAAATATTATACAATTATTGGAAGGAACTGAATCCCAGTTCAAAAATTCCAAAAAATGATGGTATTTTAAACATTATTCTAATTGTTATTTTTTTATTCATAATACCTACCTAAGTGGTGAAAGTCTAGTGGTTAATAATTCGACCTACTTTGAATAATATTTAAGAACCGAGTAGGTAGATAATTACTCTGTTAAATGGACAAGTAACTATAGTCGTACGGCCCGAATTTAATTTGGGAGTTTCGGTATCGAACCGTGACCGTTATTGTTTGAACTAATACGGCATGCATAGCTAATTTGACGATTGTTTGGCTTAATTTGGCATACATGGGACTAATTTCAGCTGTACCGTTAGTGCCGCCTACTTAAAAAGGGTTTTAGGAGGTCAAATTGCACATGCACCAACTCTTGCTATTCTTTACCGATGTTCTAATCTTATCGGAACGTGTGAATTTGTTTATGGAGGCTATAAACCCGTCTCATTCAAACTTTTTTGCTTCACCATTCTCATTCTAATTGAATATTGGTCATCCATTATAATCACTGTGAATGGAAAATCTACGAGACAAAACATAACAGTATTAACTGATCATAAAAATAAAATTAACGCTAACTAACTCTTACCACGGCATAACGATTACCTGAGTCGTGGGCGACATAGATAAATAAGTTTATACAAATTACGTCATTAACATCCAGATAACATACCTAATACGAGTACATACAATAAAAAAAAATATCTGTCACCGGCCGCGAATCGAACAAGGATCGATAATCAAAATAATTACCACCTCTTTTGCATAGTTATGCAGCTAGTTATGCTCAGGCATCCGCCAGGGTGGTAGTAATGTTTTATGATCGCCGGTAATGTGCATTAAATTGGTGTCAATTACAAACTAGTATCGCCCCATCTGCTAGTGTTCAACTAAATGTGCTGTTTATGATTTATAACTCACTTGGCTGACGGTCTGCGACAATGATCGCTTGACTCATTAAAACAACTATGGATGCAGTTTTTAGACGGGTAGCCGGCTATTGGCTAAATTTCTTGTGCACTTCCGTGCTTTAGAGGGTGATTAAGCTTTCCTTAGTTAGTTTAGTTATCACACTAAGGTTTGTTCTTGACATAAAATCATCTGATGTATTTAATTAATGTTGAGGATTTCCCCCGGTGTTATAAATTTGACCTTTTCCAAAATGATGAAAGGTATTTTTGGCATAAAAATTATCTTAGTCGACGGTTTTTTAATTTTCAATTTACAGGTATTAAAATTAAGAACTTCTCTGAAACTAAGTAATAATAATAATAATAACTAACACACTAACAACTAAGTAATAATAATAATAATAAGCTAACACACTCATACCCCCGCAGTAGGTTACTAGGTACCTGTATCGCGGGTGGCATGGACTACACATATAACACATTACAATTACACCCATGACCCGAGTACAAATATTTATCTGTCACATAAATATCTGCCCCGGCCGGGAATCGAACCCGGGACCCCTCGCGTCGCAGGCAGGGTCGCTACCAACTAGGCTACAGGGTCGTCAAGTATAAGTATACAAGAAGAAGAAATAAATTGCAAACTTGTACAATTTATGAATTGAATGCGTTATTAACTTCAGTACAGCGCACTGAAGGAACAGTATTTATACGCAGGAAAACGTAAAGCCTCATCAATTATAAGGAGACCTGTACCATGCAATATTTCAGTAACGAGATATAGTCATACCTGGACTGTTCGTTGCAAAGATGCGGAGGTTCGTCCGAGGCGTCCTTGCAGGAAATGATGGCATTGCAGAACTCGTAGTCCGGTAAGCACTCGCCAGATCCACAGCGGAATGTGTGTCGGGGACAACTGGAAAAGCGTGGAAATACAAGTTTTAAATACTGTTAGACGAGTTCACTCGGACGTGTACGGTAGGTACGTACTTGTGTCTTTATGTGCCAAACGGGTCGCTTTCGTATAGCACCAAAGTTATTGCAGATGTTGACGATTAATTTCAAGTGAGGTACAGACGATTAACGTCCAGAGTACGAGTAATGTTTATAACGGGCAGATAATTGTTGTCTTGTTTATCAAAGAACCCACGGTGTAAGTCGGTGTAGCATGCATACTGTTATTCAGACAATTAAAGTGATCGAATGATATGTACATTTAAAATGGATAATATATTAATGAATAAACATCATCTGTAGATTAACAGATGGATTAGAACATAGAACACTATCTATCAATTAAGCGGTCGCCAATTGACTGAACCTGAATGATATCCAAAATAATAATTTGTAAGTCACATTTGCAATCAGTAGGTATATTGGGTGCATAGGTATTAATTGCAATTCGAACCATGACTGATCTTCTGTGAGAGACAGATTGAAACTTCTACGAATAAAAATAAGTTAGCTACCTTAACCAATAATTTGAAGAATGCTACTTATTGAAGTAGATAATATCATTGGAAATTAATTAGCAACATCACAACTAACTCTAAAAAATATCTATTACAAAAATGTCTGCTCCTCCGAGAACTGGGCTTGAGACACTTCAGTCAGCGAGCAAGATCATTCACAGAGTTATGGAACATCAAACTACAAGATGTTAACGTCGAACATTAAGGGTGCGGTTCCACTGAGGCGGAGCGGAGCGGAGCAGTGCGCGATTCACCAATCACATGGCTTGAAATCCCAGCTCATTGCGCCTCGTGCGGATTTCAAGCTATGTAATTGGTGAATCGCGCACTGCTCCGCTCCGCTCCGCCTCAGTGGAACCGCACCCTAATCATAGCTTGTCGTAAAGTCGGCACGTCTGCGCGCACATCGTACGCATGCCTTTACGTCGGACGCTGAGGCTAATAGTGAGTTCGGACACGAGACAGGTGCCATTTATTCCCGCTGCGCTTATCGTTAATCTGTTGTGGAACCTGCCCTGTCCCTATTCGAGTTGATTTAACTCCTTGGAATTTATCTAGGCTCGCATGTCCTTGCGACGTGCTCCGCGGAAGTTAGGACTTTTAGCTCTTTCGTGCTTCTTGTGTTTGGAATAGATAGGATCTCACGGAAAATTGATTTTGTTATTTATGAAGCTCATAGATAAATTAATTCTTGACGCTTATCTTATTCTATACGGGCTTTTATCCTTTCTATCTTGTAATCTTCTGTTCCTCAATAAAGTATTATACCTACATGTAAGTGCGTAATGGGGTTCCGACACAGAACATACATAGGTACGTAGCAAAAACGTGTCATGTTCATCCGGTGGACATTGAATAGACAGCTATCGTGCAAGATAGCAATTAGCGATGTGCCGAGTACGGTTTGACTCGAGTCAGACTCGATTCCTGCTTTAGAACTCGCCTACTCGAATACCAATTTATTTTGATTCGAGTACGCCGGACTCGATTCCGGTACTCGAGTCAGGAAGAATCAATTCGTACTCGCTAACTCGATTCTATTTATGCGAGTCCAACTGACTCGAGTCTCGTATTCGAGTTTGGTTAACTCGCTCGTACTCGCAAACTGTTTACTTTCGCAATGAACCTGCATCTTTTTGTTTTGATTTTCTTTATCCTACTTCCTACTAATATTATAAATGCGAAAGTTTGTAAGGATGTATGTGAGTGAGTGTGTGTGTGGGTTTGTTACTCTTTCACGCAAAAACTACTGAACGGATTTTCATGAAACTTTGCAGTAATATAGCTTAGACATCGGAATAACATAATTTGTTAAAATTTATAGAGATTTTTGAAGGGACTGGTTTCCCGAAGCGAAGCGAGGGCGGATTTACTAGTTTTGTATAAATTCAGTTAGCACTGTTAGCAGTTATTCCGAGTACTGAGTTTAGTCCAGTCGGCTGGGAAAAATTATCAGGTTTGTTTAGGACTTCCAATGTAGTGTCTCTAAATTGAATTTTTTATACATTGTAATTAACTTTATTATAGAATGGCGCCGAAAAAAACCTCAGGTGTATGGAAGAGTATTGAAAAAGTGGACGGCGGTAAAATAAAGTGCAAAAATTGTGACTCCGTATTTAAAGATTTCAAAAACTCGTCCTGGACTAGAATTTTCAGACTCGAATTCTGGACACGAATTTCTAGACTCGTGTTCAGCCGGACTCGAGTCCAGAATATTGACTCGAGTCCAAACGGACTCGAGTCCAGAATACCAAACATAGAATTCGAGTACTGGTCTCGAATCAGGGAATCGAGTCATGATTCGAATACCGTCTAAACTGACTCGAGTCGACTCGATCCATCAAAACAGCGACTCGGCACATCACTAATAGCAATCCACAGAAGACATTTTTAATAAGCCTGCAGTAAACATCACAAATAGAAATAAAATTAAATCCAATTTGACTTAGATGCGTATGAACAGTGATAATAATATTTTATTACTCAGCTCAATTCCAGGGTTGACACAAACAACAAAATACTAAGATTTTAAAATAAAAAGATGAGCATCCGTTGCAGCCTAAATTTAGTGTCTCAGATGATATTAATATTAAAAATATGAGTGTCCTTATATGTGCAATTTCGCATACATACATAATATTTACAATAATATCTTGGGAGCGGATCCAACAGCCGAATTCGAAATATCGGCACACAAAATACATAATATGTAGGTATACATATTGTCATGAGTGTACGACTACGTACTACAATAACATGAATTACATAAATACATGTTTTGATTTTGATTCATCAACTGCAACTCACCCTTTCCTCCTGGTCGCGCGGCAGTTCCTCTCATCCTCTCCGCCGGGGCACTGCGGCGTGCCATCACAGCGCGACGCGCGCGACACGCATCGCGACCCTGGGCCCCCGCACCGGAACGCGTGCATGGGGCAACGTTCCCCAGTGCCGTCTGCACAGATTTATGGGTGGCTTACTTCCTAAGGAGCGGCCAACACGCATGTTTGCAACACGCAGTTACACGCAATATTGTAGAATGTAGATTATAATATTGGGATTGGACTACCTATGATTGAAACTGGATGTTTTCCAAAAACAAATTCATACTAAGTATTATACTTAATCACTCTCAAAAAGTAGCGATCTGTATAAGAAATAAAATTGAATAGATATTACTCAAGTAAAATAAAAGATAAAAATATTGCGTTATGCCAACTGAGAATTACTTATATAAAGGAGATGTTTCAAAATGTATGGAGCCCCGGCCACCTCTTTGTACACCATACTCAAAAATGGAGAAACATAATTAAAACAGTTTTCAATCATCCAATTCCTTTAAATTGCTTTAGTTTTGTGGTATAACACAAAAATGTACACTTAAAATTGCAACACAAAAACAAAAGTCTGTCATGGCGGTAAGCTGTCATCACACGTCATGTTGGTTAATTTGATAGAAGTTTGACATATGTACCTACAATTCTTTCACTTAAAGTGACAGTAGACAGTTCGTGATCTATGATCAATGACAACTTGGCAAGACGCCATGTTGAAAATTGATAAAAATGAATTATAAATACAAAATTTGTACCAGAAAAGTATGCATTTAAGCAATTTATCTTTATTTTTCCCAAATTCCATGAATTTTTCTCGATTTTTCGAGGTACTGTACATATTGTAGGCCGGATTTGAAACATCTCCTTTTGCTTAAAGCTTTTACGAGCATAGGTCACGCCGTAATCATTGTTGTGAATTCACCACACTATCGATAAATCCCTACAGCGATCTGGTTTTTTATGACAACTTTAATCCTTAAGCATGCGGTTAGATTACATTCAGCCCAAATCGAGACAGCCCTAAGTTTATAAGCGTAGATTTTTTAAAGTAACTTACGAGTAAATCTACGTTCTAAAATAATATCAAGTGTATATTTGCCCAAAGCCAATAGAAAAGTACCCAGTGTTAATAATATCCAGTTAGTGCAGAGAAAGGAAAAGGTGCACAGATAGCTACCAACCTTTACCAATACCTAAACATTTTTCATCCGATCCATCGGGGCAGTCCTTGCGGCCGTCACAAACGAAGTACCAACTGATACACGCTCCCGTTGACCGACACTACAACAATTGAATAAGAGCCAATTGAATAACACTCGGATTAAGGGACAACGACTTCCAATCACATTACAGTATACACTTTGTTTAGGGTAATGTGTCAGTGTGCAAGTTGTTCGGTAATATCAATGGAATGGTATAAATTGGACTTACTTGGAAAGTACCCGGCAAGCATCCTCTGTTACGCGCTGAACACGCCGAGGTCGAATTGGTTCGGTACGCGCAATCACATCGCTTGTTAACGCATCGTGTGTGAGGATCTACTAAATGACACTGCTCATCAGTGAAACAGGGCATTCCCAGAGACGCGGGACCGATGTCTAATCCAGTAGCTACATCGGCACGATTCTTATGCTTATCTAAAAGTAAATAAACATGATTAGGTATATGTATTTTTTTATAGATACATATATCAGTCAAACAAGTAGTAGGTAGTCATTGAAGGAGGAAACCAACCTTTTAGTGAAGATTTCTTCTGATGGCCATTTTTGTATGGCTTATTTCCTGGTTCCTTGCTCGAGCCTTTCTTGTTTGATTTCTTGTCAGTAGTTGGTTGCGTTACAACGCGGTAAATTGGCTGATCGTTAGCATGTAAACTGGCAGTCAATTCGTCGATCCTTATCAGCTCGTTTGGTTCTCCATCTTTTCTGTTAGACACCGGTAGCCGTTTGGAAGGCTCACTTGTGGGTAATTTTAAGACCGTTTGCATTAATGGGCTATCTTCTAGAGTGCTGAGGACATCATTTTTACTAGTGTACATTGGTAGCTTGCTCGGTTGTATGTCATCTGTATCAACTGATGGACTAGCTAAAACTTCTGATCCGGGGCGAATGTTATTCTTAGGAATGGTTATAGCCACTTGACCAACTGTGGATCCGTTTGAAGAATTAATGATAACTGTTTCATGTCCCGTAAGCATAGCAGCAGTAGCTGCGACTGGTTTAGTCGGAAAGCACTTGTCTCCGGCCTGACGGAAGAATGAATTACACGCGCATCGCCCGAAGAGATTGGGTATGACAAATTCGCAGTGAGTTTCCTTATCCCATAAACGACAATGCTCATTGCTGTAGCAGACATGGCTGGGCGGTGCGGCTGAAATATTTAATTAACATTTAATTTACAACATATTAAGTTCAATGAGACCTGTTAGCTTGTCGGTCAGCGTGATTATCAAAGTATGAAGTTGCAAGCTAGTGGTTAGTAATTTTCTTGACACTGACCATACGGCCTGCCATTGCATGCTCTAATAACTAACGCGGGGATTACGGGTTTAACTGATCGAATACAAAGTTGCAGTTTACATGTCAGCACTACTGTAGGTATACGTGTCGATATTGAATAGTTGGAAGATTTATACCTACATATTTTTAGAAATCATATGGGTAATAGTTGCTTCAATAAGATATGTTTTTGTAATTATATATTGAGTAATGAGAAAACTTTCATATAGTAGGTATTTACTTTTAACACAAAAAGTGTTTTAATTTATTGATTATTAAAATATATTAATTTATTCAACTTTATTTAGTACCGCAGTCTAATAATATAGTACTATCTACCTAATTGCTCGTGCATAATGTTCCACTCATTATGATGACTGTGTGCCACATCGTTTTACGATAGGTACAAATGAATACACAAAAACGACACGTCCATTAACTGTTTTGAATGTACAAGTAAATACAAATGATAATTCGACTACATATTATATGCAAATCGCGTATCGTAAATCACGAATTGCATATTCGTATTCAACGTGCAAGTCTTCTTAATTTAGATTATCACGACTACAATTACTTATTAACTTCGCAACTATGTTGATAGTTAATATGTGAGAAAGTCTTGCTGCTTTGCATACTTACTGTACAGTAAAACGAGAATGTTCTCTCATTTTTAATATCAATCCTTTGTTTTGTTGCGTTAAATATTAATTTCATTAAAATGCTGTTATAAATAACATTCACGGTAACTTCTCTAATTAAAAATGCTTTATCACGATAACGGTCACATCTGCATCATATATTACGGCTGTATTTACTTTAAGCATTATTGCGACATATTCCCGTATTATTTGGTCTTGACAATTGAAATGAGTTCTCGGAAAATTGGTACAGTTCGCACAATAACGCGTACATTCTCGTTAGAGGAACGTTCCCAAGTGTTTGTTGAGGCTCGACAGAACAATCATCTTATTTTTCCCAGATGTGAGTCGTAATGTACTGTGGAGATGTGTTCTAACTGTTACATCTTTAGGAACTACGAGTAGAAGAACCAGTAAACTGACTAAAATTGGTTTTAATTAACTAAAAGTGATGAACGGGAATTGATCATGAATGTAGAATCATAGAATAGGTACCTACATCTTTACAACATACCTACTATTTTTTTGGGTTGATTTTAGAAGGTGGACGGCCAGGCTATCTAAGGCCAGGCTATCTAAGTTTAGTTTAGTTTATGGACTATCTAAGTCATCTAGGTTTATTACAATAAATCCTACGATAGATACGATAAAAATTAAAGGGGTTCCAATAAATGTGGTATTCTAAGTTCCAGAAATCCCTTTAGTCTCTATCTTCGACTGCAGGTTGCACCACAGACCGCTTAATTTGCACTCATATACGCAATTTTCTTTCTAAAATATAAAATAAATACTTACGTGAAAGACACGTGTGTTTCCTAAACTGTAGATGTCCATCGGTACAGCGGCAAACTCCCTCCAAGCAAGCGCTGTACGCCACTTTGAGGTTACACTGCTCGGAAACCATGCATTCTGACCCTAGTAGCGTAGCTGAAACAATAAATTATTTTAATATAGAAGCTGGTATATTGCAGTATAGTTCAATGTTTTCTAGGGGCCGATGCAAATGATACTCCAAATTAACTGAAGTAATCGTTGCAGACCTGGATTCTGAATCTGATGTAATAGGTAGCTACAATAACAGATTATTTGATGGTGAATCTCATCTCGTCTGATAGTAAAAGGAGCATCAAACATCATCTAGGTTCATCTACTTAACAAAATGTTAACGGTGACTGACTCACTTTCAAGTCTTTCAACGCAAAGCTCAAGCTAATGGACTTACTCGCAGAAGTTCAGGGATTCCATAAATACAATTTCAAAATTCATTACATAAAGACAAAATGGGGATAACCTGTCTAAGAATAAAAATAGATAGCAGACACAGCCCTGGCCAACAGGTAGGTACTTAATACTCAAAGTTCACGATAGTAGGTTACTGTACAAAAACATAATCAGTTAACCGTATCTGTTAAATGATGTATAGGTACTAATAGATAAAAAGGCGTAAATTATCTTCTATTATCCTCTGCGCGCGAACGAAGGTGGACAGTCCATTCTGAGTGACGGGTTCACGACCCAAGGCGTACGTGACCCTATTCCAAGTTCACCGTTGGCTCGCGGGTGTGCCTATCAATTTGCATCCAATGGACGTATTCCTTCTAACATTATTACTTATATGTAAGCCATCTTTAATAAGGTTAGCGGCTACATTCCTCGAGCGAACTCCGCGCTGATTTGGCAGTCACTTCCAAAAAAGTCGATCCGATAGATGTCTCGAGCCGATATGATCTTTCCGCTGTCTAATGGATGAGTACAAAATATTAAAATACTTGCAAAAAAACTGTCATGTACATGACTACGAATAATTTGCCTGTCACCCGTTAAAAAACTTAAATACGGTGCGAGTTAATTAAATTTCCCGAAGACGGCACCTGTCATCATGATGTATTGAGCTGTTGCTCGACTATGTCGTATTTGTTTTTTAATACTTCATGATAGCTAAATTCTTTTCCGCATAAATATGCGTCCACTTTCGAGCGATTAAATACATATGCTACTGTCGCACCGGCATGAATAAGTAGGTTGTTTTGCCAACGGTGGTTCTTAAGTAAATTAGCACTTGATTGAAACATTAAATAATCGTGTGATTTGTATAGGTGAATAAATATGAGCAATTTAGAGGCACTTAGTTGCAGAAAATTTATTCCGCGTTACAAATAAATAATTATTGCTAGACGTTTTTTTTACTCTGGGACTGATAACTGTATGAAATTAGTTTAATACATTACTTCTACCTACGCTTATTTCGAAAGTATTCTAACGTTCAATAATTCAGGTAAGTCATTAGGATGGGATAGGCTTAGCCTAGTGGGGTGTAGGGCGCGTAGGCGTGGGTTCCCTTCCCAGGTTCAATTCCCGTTCCCATGCAGCCGGGGCGGGAGCGGGACAGACATTTAGGTACCTATATAGCAGGTAAAACACAAAATATTTTTGTTTATGGATTATGAATTTGTTGGTAGTGTTAGTGACGTGTTATATGACTGTATTGTCCAAGCTAACCGAGTTTAACCGACACAAGTTCTTTCGTGGGGTCATTATAAAATTTATGGCTGTAATTTTCGGAACGAAGGTCCTTATTTTCATTTAACTACACATCATCATCATCATCTCAACCCATCGTGGCCCACTATTGAGCACGGGTCTCTTCTCAGAATGAGAAGGTTAAGGCCATAGTCCACCACGCTGGCCAAGTGCGGATTGACGGACTTCACACACCTTTGAGTTTTGCGAACTTTCGGGCATGCAGGTTTCCTCACGATGTTTTCCTTCACCGTTTGTGGCAAGTGACATTTAAATGCTTAAAACGCACATAACTCCGAAAAGTCAGAGGTGCGTGCCCTGGGATTCGAACCCGGACCCTCCGAATAAGAGGCGGAATTCTTAACCACTAGGCTATCACTGCTACACTAGGCTATCACTGCTACACTAGGCTATCACCGCTACAAATATTACTTATTTATTATTATTAATAAATATTTTGTGTTACGACAGTGTAGAATTTTTTATGTCCTTAACTAATACAGGTCGGGATGTCTAAATGAAACAACAAGATTATATCTGGTATCATGGTATAGTAATGTACTTATGGAACATTAAACATACTTAAAAATATTACAACATTGGCACAATAATGAGTTTTGATTTTGTGTTTAATTAATCATTATTGATCTTGATGATTATACACCAGTGTTTCCCAATGTGGGGCCTACGCCCCACAAGCGGCCAATTTGTGAGTTTTTGGGGGCAATTGAAAACAAAACTCTATACGAATTTTAACCTTTTTGCTCTGTACTAAAAAAAGCAAAGCTATGTGTTGGTGCCCAATTTTACGGAGTGAGTAATTTTTTTAAAGTAAAATGGTTTACATAATCATATGGTATCGTTTTGTTAAATACTTATTATGCAAATGCCAACTGGTAATTTAATATGACATCGTCAAAACAATGTAGAATCTCTGCGTAGCAAACATCAAGCGCAAGAATTACAGTAAAAAAAGGAATGTCTTTTTTAAAAATAATTAAATTTAAATATCACAGTTTTCATTTTATATCTTGAATGTTATGATTATCGGCAATTATCATAATTTGAACATCATGATAATTTCCCTATTAATTGAAGTTGTTAATAATAAAAGCATTGACGTTTAAATCATTTATGCGAGGGGACATAGAAAATTTTGAAAATAATAACGTGGGGCGTGGCACATAAAAGATTGGGAAACACTGTTATACACTATCCGCTACTATTCAGAGTTTACACTACTTATTCAGAGTTCCATGATATTACAGATAGTATTAGTACAGATGGCGCTGTACTAGTTCTGGAGTCACGCTAACGACTGACGACTGTATGCTCGCGATTGTATGTTGGCTGGCGAATAAATGACCATTTATTCGAAAGTGCATTACTTACATTATAAATGTATAAAATAAAATAATTTTTAATAGGCCATAGAGTAATTAATGTAAGGCCCTATAGAAACTAAGATATTTCCGTCCGATTCCCGATCGATTGTTTTTTCTATGACATGTTTTGGTTCTTATCTTAGGTGATTTTTACCCGACTGCGTCAGAAGGAGTTGAACGGATTTCGACATATGAGGTATCGTTGAATTCGTCAGAACTGTGGAAGTGTCACAGGCTATATGAATTTTCAAAATGGCGCCCGAAAGTGGAAGAAAAAGAGGGGATATTCTTGAGTTTTTTTCTTATCTTAGCAATATGGGTATCAAATGAAAGATCGTGAAAAGACCTTTTCAAATATATATATGTCATGTAACGTTTAGGCACACGTTTTAACACAAATTGTCAAAAACCATCCCAAAAAGTAGAATTTTTCGGCGAACCCACTAAAAAGTCTGAAATAAAAATATTATTATAAAAACAAAAAACCCGACTGCTTACAAAAGAACTCAAAAGAAAAAAACAAGTGTCACAATATCAACGTAAAATACTTCATGGTGCTGCAGGCGGGGACAAACAATACTGTTACCTACGGCCCCTACGGGTAAAAAAAGATTTATCACAAGTACTACGTTTGTCACCGCATGCGGCACCATGAAGTGTTTTATGTTGATATTGTGACACTTGTTTTTTTCTTTTGAGTTCTTTTGTAAGCAGTCGGGTTTTTTGTTTTTATAATTTTATAAATTCAGACACTATAGTTTGTTAGGTCACTCCTATAGCAGATAGGAGTTTCCTACGCATTTTCTTTAAGGATTTATCATCCGCCTTCCTGATCCTGACGCATACAGTCATACTCGTAGTTAACAGTAAAATTTCAGATCTCACTAAAGCTAAAGCGACGTCTGTTTTTTTACTTTTTAGAATTTTTTCATAATTTTTAATTGCCTCCTTAAATTGAGGACGTGTAATATTATAAGTATTATTTACACTAGCAAAAAAGCTTTTAACAGCATTAAAAGCGCTTAAAAGTTGCCGATTATTATAATTAAATAGCTTTTCGTTCCATTTCACAATTGCCCTCATTTCGTTGCCGAAGATAATTGTACTGAAGTGTGCCGATCTGATGCCCATCTACTGTTATTTTTGCGCCTGTCATAATGAGCGCTAATTGTAATTTGCAATGAGATCTTGTTATTATCGCGTTTATTACTCGACGTGAACTGGCAGAGATGATTTGGCACAAGATCTAAACGTAGATCGCGGGGCGAACTGTTTATTAGATTCAGCAGTACGAACTGTAAAAAGTAATATGCGTGACGTTTCGATTTTCAATCAAAAGATTAAATCTTCGGCCTAATTTCGAGTATGGGTGTTCGTCTCGATGACCGTGTTACATCGATATTGATCTGATATTTCGAAGTAATGGTGTTAAACGATTTGTATCGAAACGATTTGCAATTAGACACCATCTCGAGTACGGTTAAAGTCAAGGTCGAATGATTCGTCGCATTTCAATTTCAATCAAATGAATTATTATCGAAACCGATAACTTAATTTGCACCTTTTTTATTTTTTTTTAATGTAAGCAATTTGTTGTATAATGTTACAGGTGATGACTTTGAACTCATATCTTCTTTTGTCAGTTACTTAATTCCTGGGAAACATTAATTACTGTTCTTAAGTACGCGCTTTGATAGATAGAGTTCTTATTGAGCGCGTTATCAAAACAAAGGACTGGAGGCCAATGACACGCTTAGAATTACTATGACTATTAAAATTACAACGAAAGCGTGCAACGCCAATGTAAATGGTTAGACTGTTACAATACAGAAAAGTCTGAAAAAATGGTAGCTAAAACGAAAAAGATAAAGAAAGGTATGAGGTCCAGGTCATTATAAAATATCCACCAAACAACATATTTCTGAAATAAAATACCACGTTCCAAGCACCGGGCGTATTGGCTAGTTTTAGTATCATACTGATTGGTCTATTTCCGATTACTTTATACAGCTATTCGCCAATAACAGAGTCATAATACTGAACTACCTCGTAAAGATATTCTCGCCTACATCTAAGTAAATCAATTGATTGCCTCATTTATAATCAAAGCAAGCCAGCAATAGCGAAAATTGAATTCCTATATCTTTAAAATTCGAACGTTCGATTGTCTTCAATCTATTGCGTGTTTACGTAGAACGCATATTTACGGAACTTCACTCACCCACATAGCTCATAGCTGTGGCAGTAAGGTTCAAGCCTTTTATAGACCGCAGGCCCTCTATCTACATAACGGTTACAATCATAAGAGTCCTAAATCACCTTTTGCGAATTATTCGTGGGAACGGTCAACCAAGAAGCGATCGTAGAGAAGTAGGAATTTGAAATCGATGTTATTGTTAACTGTGTATTGTTTTTGTTCCGATATAATTTATAAATAACTATAAATTTGCAATCGCTTTCGCCTCGGAAAACCAATCCCTTAGTAGTCATATTTGGAAATTATTGACGTCATTTTAAACTGACGTAAGTAATTTAATTTAATTACAAACCTATTGAAATTAAACAATCACTAAATGTTACGTGAAGCTTACAACAATAAATATAGTGAAAATCTTACCCAATCGGTTAAGCAGTTTCTAAGATTAGCGGGAACAAAACACGGACAAACAAACGAAATTTTTTTTTAATCATTGTTTCGTGTTCTATCGGCGTTAAAACAGACCCATTGTGTAATAGTTCTCCTCATGTACTTGTTATGTACACAGGTGCATAGATATACATAAATTTGTTTTTAGTGGCAGTTAGTAGATAACTAGTATTGGTATAACCTAAAAGTACCTAAGTAACAAAAAAAAACGATTTTTTCCCACGAATGTAGGTAGTTATCATAAGTTTAAGTACACACTTTTCCAGTATTCACGTAGAGCGTTCAAAGAAAGAAGAACTCTGTAGTTTCATTATTTAATATCTCGTAGATAAATAAAACCTGTGAATAAAACGATAATGTTATTAAATAGGTTTATTACATTCATTTTATTTGGTCTTATAGGTACATTAAATGATAGGTATTTCCGGAAATAGAAATCATCAACAATTACAAACGTGTCTCGGATAAAGGAAGATTAAATCCTCGTCATCTCCCGAGCGACCGACTTAACGACACGTTTGTAATGATGGTACTTAATATTTTCTCAGTCCGATAAAACCTTCGAGATTATATTAAATATAATGATGGTTATTTCACATAATGAGGCTTTCCCACTGAACAGTAAGGAAAAGTAAACGATGCAATCTACGCAAATAAAGAGGCCCTACTCGCCAGGTTCAAGCGGGTATTGTCGTAATTAAATGTAATTGGTACCTTCAATATAAAGCCAGCTTAATCGTTGATCGTATTTTACCCACATGCCAATTCCTTTCTTGAAATATAATTATGAAGATTTGTACTCAAAAGTTATTTATGGAAGTAAAGAGGCATTAGAATCAAGGGTATTCAACACAGAAAGATTTTTTCAATTCGAACCAGTAGGTACCTAGAGAGTGTCCCTGTAGCTCGGGACCAGAATACGAGCTTTGGTATCCCCAGCCTGTCGTAAGAGGCGACAAAAAGGGGGCTTTCGGGGTTGCGGGCGGCTAGAGTGGGAGCTCGAACCGTCCATCAGCAACCTCGGGAAGGACGACGGTATGTGTGGCCGCATACCGTTGTAAGGCGCTGGCAAGCGACGGGGCCTTTAGTCCCTCGCGGGAAGAGCCCGAACATAAGGGCGCCGCGCTTGGAGGACTCCGGTTGTGTTCCTTACGGAGATCCCGGAGTTCTTCACAAGTGCTGAGGTAGGCCATCGGGGGGGTTTTAGTGGGTAAAAATCCCACATTACCCTGTGTCGCTCCCACGGCACCGAGTACCTTTTGAAGGTTTCCCCCTCGTCAAAAAAAAAAAAGGTACCTAGAGAGAGAGTAGTTCCTGAGATTAGCGCGTTCAAAGAAATAAACCTTCGGATGTTTACCTATATTATCTATTAGTATAGATATATGGCGATTTGTGCACAATACTATCTACGGATATGAAGAGGTTTAATAGAATTAATGTAATATGAATCTTCTGCACGAAGTTCGGTTAATCTTTGAATCATTTTTATTTATCACAAAAAATGTTTTATTATTCGTGCGTATTACAAAATAAATAAAAATTATTCCCACATAAATTAAAACAATATTAAAGACAAAATAATGTGATTAACATTATTAATGTCCGCATAAGCTGTTAGGACTCGTAAAATAATTAATTTCTTTCATCACGCTACGTGTTAACTAAAAATAAAACTGTTTTACATATTTAACATCATATTTTTATTTTTAACAGCTAGGTACATCACGAAGTCATTGTTCACTATTTATAGTGTTATGTCTTTGTCTTGTGTCTCTCAAAGTGTAGGGTGCCATTTTATACTGAGACAATTGGATAAGGTTATAGAAATAATATAGTGAAGCGGTTATAGCCCGGCGGCTTGCGGCGATCTTGAGCGCTTCAGTACTTTGGAGGGCACGTAATAAAGCCGTTGGTCCCGGTTGTTATCGATAGATAACAGTCGTTAAGCCATGTCGGAGACCTTCGGGCGACCTAAAACCTTCTGACATTGGGTTGGCCACTAAACCCTGGTGGAGTATGCTCCAAGCTTCCTCAATAATGAGGAGAGGCCCGTGCTCAGTAGTGGGTCATTAATGGGTTGCAGCCATAGACATAAAAAAAATTCCAAGTGCGAGTCGGACTCACCCATGAAGGGTTCCGTAGCAGCAAGTAACATGATATAAAAATATAATAATATAATAATCAAGTTTATTAAATGAACGGTAAATTGCGGTTTACGATTTATGACGTATTAAGAAAACTACTTACCTACTAGATCTCGTTCAAACCAATTTTCGGTGGAAGTTTACATAGTAGGTAATGCACATCATATTATTTTTTTAACTTTTATCATTCTCTTATTTTAGAAGTTACATATACATACAGGTGATACGGGGGGGGGGGGGCACATTTTACCACTTTGGGATTGCCTCTCGCGCAAACTATTCAGTTAAGAAAAATATGATCTTAGAAACCTCAATATCATTTTTGAAGACCTATTCATAGATACCCCATATGTATGGGTTCGATGAAAAAAATTTTTGAATTTCAGTTCTAAATATGGAAAACCCCCAGAATTTATTATTTGTTTCTATTTTTGTTTGAAATTCTTAAAACGGTTCACAGAATACATCTACTTACCAAGTTACACCAGTTTAGTTCTTATAGTTCTTAGAATCCCGGATTTGTATCCGAGGCAGTTTTTGTTTAATCTCGAGTTTCCACTGTTCATTTTTTTAATGTTCCCGCTACTTAACAGCAACATCGGGCACATATTGTAAACATTTAATATAGTTATAAAAATATCGGTTTTATCATTAATCTTTCACCTAATAAGACCTGTTAATATGATACTTATCATTAGCTATGAGATACTTATTAATTATCACTATGAGTAATCATAAGAAAAAAAAGTGTCTCAGGTTGAGCACACCTGTCTGGATCTGGACGGATGCAACGATCAATTTGCGAGTGCGGGCCGGACGGCCGTGTGGACGGTCGCCGCCGTTATTACATCAACAAGCTTATTCCTCACTAATACCGTCGTGTCTTCACCGACATTATAGGAAATCATTTTTAGCCAGCATCGACACCCAATCATCATTATGAGTATAAAAGAACATGTGCCTTGGAAGGGAGTGTAGAGTGGAAATTTCTCCCCTAAAGGGATAAAAAGAAGATAAGCTGAAAAAAATACGTGAGCGACGCTGTAGGGGAAACCTAGTAGCTAACATAAAATAAATAATGTTGGATTTTATGAGTTGATTTTCCAAGTAATTAAGACTTAATTTCGTTTGCTTACAAAAGAATAAATTGTCACTAAGTAACAGCTTTTTGATTTTAATGTGTCAATATATCCATGCTGTGATGCTCAATAAAACGCATTATTATCACGAACAAACCGGCAAGGAGACAGATTTTAGAGATTATGGTTTATAGTTCCGCATTTTTCTCTAAGAGTATAATGCACAGACTTTAATCTTCCTCGGTTTTATTATATTAGCGTTGATACTGCGATAAACTGACCAAATACTGAAACCAGTTTACTCCTAACATTAGCATTTATAATACATTTAGCGGCATTTATAATAAACATTTAAAAATTATTACGCCAAAGTTCACTGCTCGACCAAGAATGCTCAAATCAAAATACCATCAATATAATGTGTTTTTAAACGTCTAACATCTATTTCCACATTTTATAAGTATGTACGGTTACTTACATTTATATGTAAGAGAATAAATTACGGTCTATTATTTATTAGAAATATCTGTCAAAATACATCATTAATGGTTTGGAAACATTAAATATTAAGATAGCAATAAATGTCTTAGGTACAGAAGTTTCTTAACGACTTTAAAAATAAGTAGGTACATATATGTATGCAGATATTTTGACACTTAAAATAACTTTATTATCTTTGCAATATATAATTTAAAGTCGTGTTAAATCTCCTGTCTGTAATTTACAAATTTATTCAAGGATTTTTGTGTTATGGAAATTAATAACGAGTATTTTGATACACTGTAACGCAACAACTGTTAAACCAGTTGGTACATCCATAAAATTAATAATTACACAGTACACTAATACATGGCTTTAGCACGAAATCTCGCCGTCACTTAAGGCATCTGGTAGAGCAAGCCATTAGGGGACATTTCGCCCTAGGCATCCATTAGTAAGGTGTAAAAACATAAATAATGAATAACTAACCATTTTTCTTTTCATAACATTAATGAGTAACTTGTAAATGCTGAACACATTAGCATAACTACTTTAGTAAAACTGTAAAAAAAATATTTTGATTCTGTAGTTAAGTTTTATAAGCGTACAACACAAATAATTTGAAAAAAAAATCTAGCTTCAAAAGCTTAAAGTAGAGATCTTAAAACTACACGTCAGATGTGCAAAATATTGGACTAAATGCAAAGCACTACCTTTCGAATACAAACAAAAAATATCAAAATCGATTGACTCAATCCAAAGTTATGAGGTAACATAATTATAGACAATATGTACAATCGAATTGAGAACCTCCTCCTTTTTTTGAAGTCGATCGAAGCATACAGCATCACCCTTCCGCTGCCAGCTGCCACCCTTGACCACTAAGATCAACTCATATTAGGATAAGAATAAGACTCAAATCAGGACTAGGATAGTATGTTTGGTTGGCACCCTGTTATAATTTTTTTTCTAAGGATAGAGGCATAGGCTGTTAGTGATAAATAATTATAAGCCCTGCTAGTATTCTAGTTAGTAATTGTTAGTAATTGTAGCGCTCATAGCCCGGCGGCTTGCGTCGATCCTAAGCGATCGACAAAGTTAAGCAACAGCGGGCGCGGTCGGTAGTCGGATGGGTGAGCGCTAGTGGCAAAAATTTCTTGAGGGCTTCTGTGCTTCGGAGGGCACGTAAAGCCGTCGGTCCCGGTTGTTATCGATTGATAGCAGTCGTTAAGCCATGTCGGAGGCCTTCGGGCGGCTTGAAAACTTTCGACACTGGGTTGGCCACTAACCCCTCCACCAACTCGCATTGGAGCAGCGTGGTGGAGTATGCTCTAGGCCTCCTCAGTAATGAGGAGAGACCCGTGCTCAATAGTGGGCCATTAGTGGGTTGTAGCTTTAGTAATTGTTAGTAGAGTCTCGTTCTAATTCGGTCACAGACGTGTTACTCTATTGGAGGAGTAAAATAGTAAAACCACCAGATAAACCCCACTTATATTGGCTTTTATTAAAGGTTTTTCTATATTGGCTATAAGGGTACTGTGTCGGTGATTAGATTAAGCTGGACGAAGTGGAATGAGGATTTATTGCGACGTGTTCCATTAAAGTGCGAAGAAAATAAACCGTAACTGAATCATCTGCAAACAAGGACATATTCAACGTTCACGCATATTTTTTCTCTTATTATTTTTTATTTATAATTGAAAAGCTTTATCGCTAAACCGTTTATGTTGCCCTGGTAACTTCATCATTATTCATCACTTACAGTAGGTATCTACATACTGAATAAAGTTATATTATGGTATATCACGCGTTGATTATACCTATAATAAGTTAAGAAAAGGTAATAATGTAGTTATATAAAGTTTATAATAACATGCACATAGATATGATAGCTTAGTGGTTAAGAATTCGGCCTCTTATTTGGAGGACCCGGGTTAGAATCTCGGGGCACGCGTCTTTGACTTTTCGGGGTTATGTGCGTTTTAAGTATTTAAATGTCATTTGCTATAAACGGTGAAGGAAAACATCGTGAGGAAACCTGCATGCCAGAGAGTTCGCAAAACTCAAAGGTGTGTTGTGTGGTGTCCGCCAATCCGCACTTGGTCAGCGTGGTCTACTATGGTCTTAGGCTTCTCATTCTGAGATGAGACCCGTGCTCAATAGTGGTCCATGAAGGGTTGATATTATCATGAATAAGTATCTACTGCATTGAAAAGTGTTTTACAATCCTACTTTTTCATTTGATTACATTTACCTACTTTATTTGAGTATAAATTCAATTATTAATGTTATTAAGCTCATCTACCTACTTACCACTTATCTTTGGGCAGATATAATACAAACATGTAACTGGTCGATTTGTAGATACATGGAAGATAATATACCTACCTATAAGGAAAACAATTTCAAGGAGTCTTCATTAGCGCACGAGAACTCAAAATAAAAAAATATTTTTTGGCATTTTTCTGTTTGTCTGTTATGATGTCTACACTAATCTCATAAAAAAAAATCTCACCGATCTGGGTGCGGTTTATTCGTGTATTGTGGTGACGTTATATTTTGTTTTGTTTACGTATAAGCGTTTGTTTTATTTCAATCGGTTCTTAATTTTAAAAGATATTTCTAGCAAGGAACTGGTTTCACGAAGCGAAGATGGGTCTACTAGTCATAAATAATTCATTAGAATTTCAGTATTTTATTCAATGATTCAAATAAAACTGATGGTACTAGTAGCCCCCGTAATTACAAGCTTTTCCGAAGCACTATAATTATTATATTGCGTAGTTTATGTTTATTCATGAAACATATTCACTCTCATATTTACTGACGCGTAAATCATCACGCAATTAACTTGTAACGGAAGTAGCAGATAACTAAAAAAAAAAAACTCAATTTATAACATCAGCACTTCTCTAACACTAAGGGTGCGGTTCCACTGAGGCGGAGCGGAGCGGAGCTGTGCGCGATTCACCAATCACATGGCTTGAAATCCCCGCTCATTGTGCCTCGTGTGGATTTCAAGCCATGTGATTGGTGAATCGCGCACAGCTCCGCTCCGCTCCGCTCCGCTCCGCCTCAGTGGAACCGCACCCTTATAGACCCACACTAGGATTCCTTGTGATGCGCGCTACGAGTCTACGAGCAACTCGCAACGAAAAAAAATTGAGCTCATTTAAATTTCTGCCTCGCTAGGAATCAAACCCAGCGGACCCTTCAAACGTCAGTCCGGCATAATAACCTTTTGCCAACTTCACTTTCACTTCACTAGATCGTAGTACCGTATCATGACACAAGTTATAATATTAGCATTGAAGATAACGCCACTTGATGTCTGTATGCGGCGGGGTCTTCTCAAACGATATGACGTTCCGTTTTCTACGTAACGCATACAGAACACACGTGATGATTGGTCACGTTTGGCACACTGACCACGGGCAAATTCGAACTGACAGCTGACAAGCACTTGTCTTGTTTAGACGGCTCAGCCTTTTACGTCTACCTACATAATTATTTACGTCTCAATATCGCATAAATAAAAATCTATCATGTTGTCTGTGTCACGTTTATGGACTGTAGAGTACTTCTTTGTTGGTGTCTTACAACGGTGTTAATTCCGCGTGAAATGTGATTAAATATACTGGTGGTTACGGAACACTTTATAAGTAAACTTAAACAAAAAACGGTTTTTTTAAGTTTACTTACAGTATTTTAATAAAGAATGACAATACATTTTCAAATGGTAACATGTTTTATAAAATTCTTGTATATTTATCAATGCAAATTGATCATGCAGATTATAATTGTAAATATGTATAAGAACTTAATCTCATTACGCTACGCTAGACAGACAAAAACTTGTATCAATAATAATTAAATTGCTTTAGAGCTTTACTTTTACATAAGTGTATTAATAAATGATTCCAATTTTACTTATTCAGGCATACAGGCAAGACAAATAAATAAATTCTTCATGTAACTCTACGTCTCTACTTAGTATTTCTATGTAAAGGAAAGTAAAACATTCCGAAGATAGATAGGAAGATATGAATTTCAAACTGTGATCTAGATGAGTTTATGTGTCGCGTGGATAGAGGGTGAGCGGGATCTATCCTGTAAAATGTCACCCGACCCGACCAGTGGGACCAGTTCCAAGTAGGGTTGCCAATATTTATTTGAATAAATATTTTTGTTGATAGTAGTAGTATTTTTCAGGTTGAACTTAATTATTATACCTACCTACTTAGATGTTTACAACTTAAAAAATAATTTAGTAATGGTAGGTAATTGTAAAAATGGGTTAAATTTATAAATTCTACTGTATTTAATTACTTAATTGTATTGTATTTAATTGTACTTGTATTTACAAGCTTTAGAAAGGAGATGTTAACCCTTAATTCTACTGTGGCCGAAATGAATAACAGGCTCACCACGTTCGAGGGCAAGGTAAACAATATCGTTAAGCGCCTGACCGAAGCTGAGAGCAAGATTAACGCCGCGGACTCAAGTTTCCGAGTAGCATCAGAGCTCGAAAGTCGTCTGAACGATCGTGACCAAGAAGCGTATCTGACCGATGTGGAAATCACAGGAGTAGAGGAAACCTCCAATGAAAACCCCAATCATCTGGTCACTGCGATTGCTCAAAAAGTAGGTGTGTCTATTCAACATCATGAGATCGTGTACGCTGAACGGAGCGGGAAGCGGCGCGGCCCAGGCAGCGACGGTGCGGGGGGACCGCCGCCGCGTGCCCTTGTGGTACGACTGGCGCGACGGACCCTGCGCGACGAGCTACTACGCGCCGCGCGCGTCCGCCGAGAGGTCGACACGAGTGGGATTGTCGCGACGTCACAACCGCGCCGTTTCTATATAAATGAGAGGCTTACCTGGTATAACCGGCAACTCTTCCGCAGGGCACGTCAGGAGGCTAAGTCCAAGTTATTTCGATACGTCTGGACAAAAAATGGTCGTATTTTTGTTAGGCGGGAACCTGGATCCCCAGTGCTCCGTGTTCGTAGTGACGCCGACATTGATAAGATCTTTTCATCGACGTCCCAGGATAAATAAAATCACCTTTTATATCTTTTCCTACCTCAGTACCTCATTTGTATTCCAAAAAAGTTGTATAGTTTGTTTACAACCGATTTCATTTTTATTTTATGCATCTATGGTGGTCAATGTAGTAATAAGTATACTTTATTTAGTATTAAAATTATTTAAGCGAAACAATCCTAGGATATTGATATATTTTATTATACAAGTTTTAAAAATTTATAATTATTACATGAACTTTTATCTATTTAACTATTTACAAATATTTTACAAATCAATTTATATTGTAAACATTCAATTGTACATAAATATTTCATTCTTATTTTATATGTATATGCCATTATTTTATACCAATAAACAATACAATTTTAATCCAATATCGTATGCCTCTCCCTGTTGTATTATCCCATTGTTGTTTTACTGTAATTTGTGCCAAAAAAATCTGCAATATATGTTACTCTCAACATATAGAAATTTCATTAAAATAAATTATTACACTCATTACTACATTAATTGATTAAGTCAAAATCAATGAAATTTGGTTTCCTTAATCCAGGGTCATTAGGAACTAAGCACGATGAGTTCATAGCGGCCATGCTAGATCACTCAGTAGATATATTAGCTCTAAACGAGACCTGGCTGAGACACGGAGAGGAGGGTCGCGCCCCTCACGTGGCGGGCTACCGACTGCTCCACGTACCGCGGCCGGCCGCCATCCGCGCTCGCGGCGGTGGGGTCGGCTTCTTACTGCGTAAGGGGCTGCGCGTACGAGTCTTGCCTCACCCACCCACACAACTTGTTGAGCAGATGTGGTTGAGTGTCACTGTGAGTGGTCAATCTGTATTAATTGGTACTGCTTATCGGCCGCCATGGCTCTCGTTACAAATATTCACCGATGCCCTAACAGACTCACTGTCATCATTTACGTTACATAAGTATACAATTTTAATGGGAGATTTTAATGTAGACATGCTTAACGATAATCATATAAATACAAAATACATTTTGGAATTTTTACACATTAATAAATTACACCAACATATAAATGAACCTACGCATTTTACCGAGCATAGTGCGACTCTTCTTGACCTGATTTGTTCCGATGCCCCGATAACCCAGGTTAAAGTGAATCATATCAGGGAATTGGGTAGTCACTCGTTTCTGACATGTAAGATTAACATTATTAAAAATCGCAATTCTCCAAAACTTGTAACGTATAGACCATTAAAGAACATTGATATAGCGCAGTTTAATATGGATCTATCATCTGTGGATTGGCAGGTAATTCAACAAATGTCCGATGTCAACGAAATGACCGCTCAGTTCACCAATAATATTTTATACTTGTTCGATTTACATGCGCCGTACAAAACTATCTGTATTAAAGACCGTCAACATCCGTGGGTTACCTACACAATGAGAATTATGATGAGGAAGCGAAATGAGGCTCAAAATCGAGCTCGAAAGTCAGGCTCTGACGCTCATAAAGGTTTTTATAAAGATTTAAAAAGCATTGTTTCGTCAGCTTTACATGCAGAAAAGAAGGCGTATTTCAAGTTTTACATTATAAATAACATTGGCAACCCGAATGTCATGTGGAAGCACCTCAAAGAACATATCAGCTTTAAATCTAAAGACGACTTGTCACTACCAGAAAGCCTCAGTGACGCGAATAAAATTAATGATCATTTCTTGAGCGTACCGGGTCACGCTGATATTCCTCTTTCCATCATGACATACTATGAGTTCCATAGACACTGTTCTGCTTCTTTCAATTTTCAATGTGTATCCGCCGCAGAGGTATACAAAGTAACTAGAGCATTAAAATCTAACGCAATTGGTTCGGACGGCATTTCTTTGGATATGCTACTGTTAACATTTCCAGACTCTTTAGAAACCATAACATCAATTATTAATTGTTCTTTCCAAACAAGCACATTTCCAAGTATGTGGCAAGATGCCCTCGTCAAGCCTCTGCCGAAGATAAATAATCCCACGGAATTAAAAGACCTAAGACCTATCAGCATACTTCCTAACGCCTCAAAGATATTAGAAAAGCTTGCATGTAACCAGCTGCAGAATTATATAGAGTTAAACGGCATCTTACCCATAAATCAGTCTGGATTTAGAAAGTCGCGCAGCACTGTAACTGCTTTGATGGATGTGGTGGATGATATCCTTACAGCCCAGAATGTATCGGAAAGTACTATTCTGGTACTTCTTGATTACACCCGGGCATTTGATTCTATTAATATATCCCTACTCCTATCGAAGCTTTCCTATTACGGTCTCAGTATAGAAGCAGTTAAATGGTTTGAAAGCTATTTTCAGTACCGTTCACAATGCGTAGTCCTAGAGCAAAACGATCGCGGATTAAGTCAAAGTTCAGCGAGGATGTCAATAAAAAGGGGGGTGGCACAGGGTTCTATTCTTGGTCCACTACTTTTTATTCTATATACTGCAGATATCATTCAAAATATAAAACACTGTAAATATCATCTTTACGCTGATGATCTGCAAGTGTATATATCTTTCAAGGCGTCAGAAGCTAATACAGCTGTTGAACGGCTTAATGCAGATCTGCAGCGTCTTTACAACTGGTCAGAGAGTAACGCACTTGTCCCTAACCCTAGCAAAACGAAATATATTATATTTGGGAGCAAGAATCAAATTAACAATATTTGTGCAAATTTGCCACGCATACATATTAATGGTGAGCAGATAGAACGGGTATCTCAAGCACGTAATCTAGGCATACTGATGGATGAGTCATTACGTTTCGAATCTCATGTTGCTAATATAGTCCGAAATTGTTTTTATAGATTAAAAGTTCTGTATAGGATCAGAAACTATATCGATACCACCCTGCGGATAAGGCTCTGTGACACGTTGGTGCTTTCTAAGCTCAATTATGCTGACTGTGTGATAGGCCCTAGGCTCTTAAAGCGTACGCAAAACCTAATCCAGCGAGTGCAGAATGCGTGTGCAAGGTTCTGCTATAACATTCCACCTAGAACTCACGTTACGTCATACATCAATAAAGCAAATTCACTTAAAATGAAATATCGCAGACAACTCCACTTTGCTTCGCTGCTCTTTGGAATTATTAAAAATAAGTCTCCACCTTATCTATACGATAAATTGCAATGGTCCAGAAATCCATACGTTAACCGTCTTACGTTCCCATCTTGCTGCTCTGTAGCTTTTCGCGGTAGTTACAAATTTAGTGCCACTAAGTGCTGGAATGTCCTACCTCCACCCATCCGCGACCTAAAATCAATAAGCAGTTTTAAAGTTGCGTATAAAATACATCTACTTAATTGTCAGAAAAAGGAAGTATGAAGAACGCAACGTTATATACGCACCCAAGCGCAGGCGCACATACACACACAGACACACAGACGCATACACACATACACACAGCCACACTCACACGCGCACGCTCACACACCAACACACACACACACACACACACACACACACACACAGAGAGAGAGAGACACACACAGACGCATACACATAGCCACACTCACACACTAACACGCTAACACACACACACACACACACACACACACACACACACGCACAATTGTACACACTACAAATTATGTTTGTTACTGTTTACAGTGGTACTTAAATTTACTATACTTAATTAGAAACTTACTCGGCTATTTCACCTTTCTGTGCACATAGAGGCCTCTTTTATCTCGCAATGCAGCAATTACTTGTAAATTTTATTATTACAATATAAATATTTTTCACTCTGTTTGTAATATTGTTTCTCCTCCTGTTTATCATGTTTTAGTTTACTGTATGTATTTTGTATTATTATCGGCATCCCGCTTTATTAACTCATATCCCATCTACATATATATATTTTTTTAACACATAAAATTGATAATTTTTACGTTGTAAATTAACTTCAACGGTGGATTGTTTTGCTTTTAAAATAATTATAACAATGTTTATGCTAGGATTAAGTATATAGGTAATATTAATAAGATAGACACCACATGTGTGACTACTCGAAAAAAAAACGGGACTGCACTGTAAACCAGCAGCCGTGGCTCCTAGCCGTTCCATGGCACAGGCTGAGGGTAGTCCTTTTTCGTCGGGTAACATGGTACCCACATTATATGAATGTTATTTTTCTTTTGTTTGTTTTGTCGTGTAATAATACATTGTTATTGCATATTGTTGATACTTTTACTTTTACAATCTTGTACCATGCTTATCTAAGACGAAATAAATGTTTCTTTCTTTCTTTCTTTCTTTCTTTCTTTATTTCCCTAATTTCTGTACATTTATTTGGACTTAGTATTTCGTTGGTTGTATATTTTCAACACTACATAGCCGGAATGAATTCCCAAAGTATTTTTAGATGGTCAAACCTTGGTTAGTAAAACAACGATAGATAACACGCTTTAAAACGTAACGAGACTGACGAAATACTTACATATTTGGTTAATACTAAAATAGATGCACATTTTTTGTATACTGCATTTTTGCATTAGGTTTGTATTTCTATCCTACAATATTAAGTATGTATATCTAATTATAGGATGTTTGGCAACCCTATCAACTGTGTTTGCGATCGTAACTCCTCTACTCTACGTAGGTAACACACTGAATATACTTGCATTTTAACCTCTCGTGTCTCTCTAATTTAACTGAATTTAAATGTGCTGTGCTGTTGTACTTAATGAACAGTTGTTAAATTGAAGGCGATCTTTATCAATGAACTCTAGGGAACTCTGCACGGCAAAAAAGATACGAAATATTGCACTTGATACGAAGACAAATATTCTTGACATTTATTTTATTGACAACATTAATTAATTAAAAGCAAGAAAAGATCTGATAACATGTTTGAGGTGAAATAAATAATACAAGTGACAATTGTAGAGTCCGCTGTTCGATTCCTGGTCTGGGTGTACGTGTATTTATCGTATTTACTCGCGAGCTTTTTTAGTTCTGTATCTACGAATAAGGACTCGCATTTTATAACCCTCTAATACCAGCAATTGCTTATAGTGACTATCTACGGAGATGAAACTGAGAAAAAGGCAATCCTCGAAAGAATGACAAAAGACCCGTTGTAATCCACCCATGATCTACTTTACTTACTCAATTTGGTGTTGAGCTCGTTTGAGGAAAGCCAGTAAGAAAGTAAGATAAGCGTGGGATTACGGGACGATCAAAATAAAAGCATGGATCGTATCTCGAGAGGAATGTGACGCATCCAATTCTTTCTGAGTGTCTCTTAATATATTTCGGTAATTTGGCCATACCTATATTTAATTTTTACGTATACGTTCATCGTTTTATTGACGATGTTCCAATATCTTCTACTTATTCTATTCTAATCGAAAATAACCGCTATGTTTGTTTTTTTATTGTTGGGCGCCCGGACAAAGCCGGACAATATTAGGCTTTTTGATATCGTGTCCGGCCAAAATAAACGATGTCCGGCTTTTGGTAGGCTTTCCATATTTCAATCAAAGTAACTTCGCACGTCGCTCGGATAGCAATATTGTACTTTATTAGTCGAATTTAAAACGTTGATAAATGTTTATGTTCAATGAAAATCCTTTTCACTGATGACTTCAACCTCACAGCTACCAAGCTGAAGTACAGTAAGATCTACAGTATTGGGTAGCAAATCTCCTATCCCTCGGTTATGTAAAACATTCAATGATTGGGTTACAGACGGACAAATAGACTTGTTTTCAGAAATCATTCACCAGTTTCGCCATCTTTTGGTGAACAAAATTCCAGATTAACTGAATTCACTATTGTTTTAATTTTTCTATTTATTATTGTTTTTGCATCTTATAAAACATAAGCACCATTATAGGTATAGACTAGCCTACCATAAAGCACGCAGTGTTTACCTATAACTGGTTGTACATTTAGCTAATTACAGTGTTTAGTATTAATTTATGTAAGTCAGGATATAATAATTTATTGTTGGTAAGCCTAATAAAGAAAATAAGAAAATAAAATAAAAATGAAGTAAATTATTTAATATCCGGTTTTTAACCCAAATGTCCGGCCAAACTGGCTGATCTGTCCGGCTTATATCTATCTAGCTAGACCTACGTGAATGAGATTTATTTTCTAAGATTTTGTTTTTAAAGTGTATTGTTACACAATAATGTGTGAAATGGTTTCCAGTGGAAATATCGAATAACATCTCGAAAATTATGTTACATTTTTCTTATTCGAGACGATAAGTTTTCTTAATTGAAACAATTTTAAAGTTCTATGACGTAAAATATTCTTAGAATTTTCCGCGTGACCATAAAAGAAAATTAGGGAATATTCGTGTCAGTAGGTAATTTCAAAATTTTGATCCGGTTAAGTATAAATTATAAATTAGTAAAGATAAAGAAATATGAACGTACAAATTGAAATAAGGTACTTAATTTATACACAAGTATATTTTATTTACGTATCTATTATGTAAGCGAAAACCGCGCGAAAAAATAAAGTGGCGCATCTTTCTTATTTTATTAAAGCTCACTTGTCGATTTGATTATGAAAGTATTAATACCATGAACTTTCAATATTGATTTGACAAGTTCTATGAAAAGATTTCTAAAGGCAGGATGAAAATACACTTAAAGATAATTAACCTACACTTAACCCGTATAAAAAGCTTCACCCGGCACCCGTCATTCATGTTGAATGAAAAATATAAGCGAAAGCTATTTTAATGCAAAGAAAGCTTTAATGTAAAGAAAGAACCTATCAAGTAATTTGTTTATTAACTTAATGTCTCAAGTAATAAAAATAATCACACTTGGATTTCCTGTGCCGTGGGCCGTGGGTGTCATGGACAATACACAAGACAAGTAAATATACCCAGATCAATAAAGGAAATTTAAACTCGTCAATCAAATTTCCTCTTCGCTGGGAATCGAACCCAAGACTCCTGGAACAGCGATCCGGCGTGTTAACTATTGCGCCATTCGGGTCGTCAAATATAATCATCGTTAAAATAGTACGATCCCTAACAATAACTAAAAAGTTCCCGCACTGTCCAAAAAGTAATTTATTTAAAAACTACCGGTTACAATTGAAGTATATAGCTAACAATGGTAATTATCAAAGGCAATTTTCCAGATCATCATGAAAAAGTGCCGACAGTAGTTATCGATCATTTAAGTGAAAGTAATTCAAACGACTGACCGCAGAATTTACCACATAAAGAAGATTAGGCGCTTATGAAGCAATCGGGATGGTTGGAAGTGAAAACCACAAACAAAATATGACAATTGTCGGAAGCGCTGATGGCATGTGAAAAATGCCTTTTACCGGTTTTATGTTAATAGGAACGACCATAAAAAACTAATCAAAGGGATATTCAATAGCAAAATAAAAATTATACCACCGAAGACCTATCGTGAAGTTTTACACTTTTATTATGAACAAACAGAAATAGCTACTTAAGTAATTTAATGCTAATTGCTAACCAAAATGTTGATTATATGACTTAGAACAGATTAATTAACTCAGATTAGATTTTAATTTAATAACAATGACTTTGCTATGTAACTGTTAGAATTTTGTTTATTCAGCTTTATTTTTATTATCTTCCCCTGATAACTGAGAGAGTTCTCTCAAGACTCTCGTAAGTATTAATGAGTGGTGTCCGGACCACATTTTTCACGGCGTTTAATGATTATTATTTTTATTCGTGCTTTTAATTTCTTTGATATTACTTTTGATTAAAAAATACCTCAGTTTTGAAATAAAATAAGCCACAAGCTTTAATTTAATTTCGTGTATCTCTGTTTTAAGTGTATTCGAATTCACAACAGAAATCCTAAGTGAAAATGCAATTTGAAACGCACTGGATGACAAGAATTGAAGTAGTAAATAACAATATGCTGTAAAATGATGTTCAGTAAAGCAACAAGAGTCGAGTTCCGTGGAATGCGACCATTGTGTTTGACAATACGTTTATTTTCAAGGGACAAACGCGGAAAACACTTACATTCGAGACAAGTAGTGTTGTCAACTTGTGCGTAATATGGTTGACAGGCGCAGACTCCCATATTGCAGTGGGAATTGGAGATCTTGCACTCGGCGTTGCTCCGACACTGCATCCCTAAGAGGCTAGTGTCACGCGCGGCTTGCACCATCTGAAATATAAAATATTGTTATTTAGAAGCGAATTTAGTCAGTAATTTACAACTTGCGTAGTTTACTTTATTTCAGTCACTGTTCCATTACCTAACCGTTGAGAAGTTCCCTAGCTACATTCAATTCAGAGCGTGCTATTTGGCAATGTTTTTCTTAACATTGCATTATCATCGGCCGATTAAATTAAAAGTAAATCAAGTTTCTTGAAGTTGGTAAAAATAAGACGAAAAGTTTCCGTTATATCCATATAGGTCAAGCTAATAAAAAGGTGCCTAAAAAATTATCATTTGAAAATGAAACTTTGGTCCTTAATAAGTAGATATAGGTCTGTAGTGCCGACTTAGCACTAGGTTTTCTCGGTGCTGGGCCCGGTACCAGGCAGTCCACCGACGTTAGGTACTCATGAATTCGATGCTGTTGTTTTTAATGTTACAGACGTAGGTAAGCGGTGGCTGGTGATGTGGTGATACCATTTAGTGATTTAGGTACGCCAAAAAAGCATTTTCCTTAAGATGAATTGTTTAGATTTTGATCAACCTACTCATAAAAATGTATATTTGAAGCATAGTTAAGCGTTTTCAATATGTTAAATTTGCTCCGATGTTAAAGTGTTATAAAAAAATTAAGTTCCAGTTAATTGACATGAATTTTTGTTAAATTTAAAGTATTTTAACTGTATAAATTCAGTAGTGTGCAATCGAGCACATGGGAATTCAACTTGATACAGTTTCGCACCTCTCAACTTTCCCCAAATTCTTTTACTCCAGAATGTAAAATTTATGTTCGGTTAACGTTTAAGTCTAAATTACGAAGGAAATAAGACATACTTTCTAAGTACGAGAAAGAAAGTTTTAACCTAAGGTTATTGTTTTTTTGCAGTCACACAATAACAATTAACAACATTATTATGCGATGTATTTTATTTAATAAGTATGGGAATTAAGACGTATTAACAGAGGGATTAAAGTATATTGGTCGTGTTATTCTGTAGTAACACTTTGAGGATGTAAGAGGGGTCCTACCCTTTGTGATGACATCATAATACTCGCTCTGTGGTAAGGGAATACGTCTTCCAGATTACAAACACGGTTCGTTTAAATTGGAAGAGTATGCTAACAATAAGTAAGAGTTAGATTAAATTTCTAATTAGTAAAGTAAAGCATATAAAGTTTCCGTCTTACTTTGTAAGATGTTCAATACACGTTTGGAAGTTATTTAAAAATAATGTTTCAAAGATTATCTTTGTAATTCAAGTTTTTGTAATTATTTATTTGAAACTTGTCAATTGTATTGCGCTTAATAATATGAGTAGTTAAAAGCAAGTAACAGTGCCATTAATTAAAAGTAAAGGAGCAAAAAATTACACCCACGAGTATTTTAGTAAACTACCAATTGAATTTCAACTTAGCGTGAATGGTTTAAAAGACCTCAGCGGTGTTTACTTGTTATTAACTTTTCATATGTATGAAAAATCATCCAGAAATAATTCGCTACGATATTGGCATACCTACGCTCGAGTGAGTCCGATAAAATATTATAGTTTCCTCTCTCTATAATTTCGTGCAACAATCTCCACATGATTATTATATTCTATCCCAATAATCCATTCTATCAGGCGCCGGTCGGTGTAAAATTGTTTGATGTCAATCTACTTTGCATGCGAGACGATCAGACGACATACTTACATACATAGTGCAAATTGCTAAGACAATCTTAGCTAATGTAGCGTGTCTTCGCGTATATTAGGATGTCCGCTGTACCCACGCTGATGATACATCATCCAGGAGGACACTAATTATATCGTGACGCGACACTACAAACCAAATATTACAGGATCTGATTGAAATCGCCTTGAAATTTGGCGAATCTTCCACTTACAAACCTTTATTTTTAGCCTTTTTAAGCCATGACGATCTTGCTCGTGAAGCTCTACCTACTATCCGCTTTTAAAAGCAAAAAAAATCTCTTTACTAAAATGATTTTAGGTAAGTAAACAATATTTCTTCAATTTTTAAAAGCATAGCTCTACATAAATGTTTACTACACTTGTCTTGTTATCCATTCTTATCTGAAAGCCAAACTCCAAAAGCTTAACATAGCAGAGCGATAAAGATATCTTACAACATAATAAACAATTTTGTATATACGAAGGAAAAGTCGGGATATTTCCTTCATAATGCGCCGAGGGGACTAAGAAATGCCTATTCTGAATTTCCCTATCGTCTGAAATTAATATTTAACGAAACGATTCGGAAACGTCGCGCCTGTGACTTATTCAAGTCCGGATACATAGAATTATTCAGGAAGGAAGAGGGTCGGACATGTATGCTTCTACATAATTTATAACTGAACTGCTTCTATAACCTATTTGTAAGGGTACTTGAATTATGAAAATTGTTACATATTAGTTTCCTTAATAATACTATAATACATTTAATATATCACAATAAGCTGCCGTGCTGCCTTGCCGTGCGTGAAACCTAAATGTATTTCACAGTACGGCAGTGTGACATAAGATTAAACGAATGGGGACGCTCCCTCTTAAAAAAACCGGCCAAATGCGAGTCGGACTCGCGTACGAAGGGTTCCGTACCATTATGTATAAAAACGCCAAAAAAATCTGGTCTGTTGTATAAAAGCCTCACTTAAATATTTAATTGTTTTATTGTAGCCACATATTACGCCCAACGCCATCTCTTGGACCGAATGGTAACTAAACTTACGTCGAATGTATGGGCACCCACTTAAATATTTATTTTGTTCTGTTTTTTAGTATTTGTTGTTGTAGCGGCAACAGAAATACATCATCTGTGAAAATTTCAACTGTGTAACTATTACGGTTCATGAGATACAGCCTGGTGACAGACGGACGGACGGACGGACGGACGGACAGCGAAGTCTCAGTAATAGGGTCCCGTTTTACCCTTTGGGTACGGAACCCTAAAAATTACTTATTGTAAAAATATAATACTTAAATGTTGATCTTAATGGTGCAATGGTAACCATGCCAAACACTATTTGGACTCCTGGTACTCCTGAATAAGGTGGAAATTTAAATCACTTTAAATTTATTCTTAGTCTGGGTGAGCGCTTTTGTCCGGTATGTCTTCCGCACAGGGTATCCTATATATCCTAATGTAGAGTCTTATATAAAAATGTTTGAATAAACTATGGGTAAATCCATAATTTATTACCCAACAGTAAAATTAAATTTAATAGGATTTACCCATACCTACATAACTGGAAACTATTGATGCACGAACAAAACTTTCAGTTTCATGAGAAAACCACAAAGTTCCTCGTGGTTTCAATATCTTGAGACTGTGCAATTTAGATTGATTGAAACACCCTTTCCAAGATATCGATTCTTATATGGCGTGATATTTATTTAAAACATCTTAAAAAAGTGATAAATTTCGGACACTGAAATTGAGATATTTAAATTAGAACTGGGATTCTGTGGTTTACAATTTGAAAGCTTTCTATTGCGAAAAAGTTAAGCGGACCGTTTATCTACCGACACAAGCGTTAACGAGTTTGGAAATATCACGACAACAATCAAATGAAGAGGACTTTCATTCTTTTGATGCGATAATGATGTTTGAATAGCAGATGAGTCGGCGGCGTTCTAAGAAATATAGTCATTTGACTACTTGTGCTCTACGCGACCGTCATAAGATATTGGAGTGTGTTGTAGCCGTTGTAGGTATCTATACAATTAAGTATTGTACTTGGTTTACTTAATTATATGCTAATGCTCTAAAGCTGAAGAGTGTATTTGTTTAAATAGGCTAATCTCAAGAACTGCTGGTTCGAAATTCAAATTATTTTTTATACGGAATTATTTTTATTTCGTATAAAAAGAAAGGAGCCTGCAAAGAAAGAAGTCCCTTATGTATATGTTAGTGTTTTTAGATGAGAGTTAAGTAATATGTGTTGTGCTATTCGTGTTATTAATGCTACCCGCGAGACAAAGCGTACCTACTACGCTATCGTTCATTTAAATTACTCTAGGTAGCTACATCCTATACTTGCGTGTCGTAATTTTTAATGTTGCATCTCATTAACAAAGCATACAATTAAAATATATCGTGATGACATAACAATGAACGATTTAATTATCGATATGCTTCAGCTATGAGATGATATCTTCACGGCAAATGAAATGAGAATTTTCCTATTTACGTACCCACGAGAGCGTAACAAGCGAACATGGGTATTATGTTTCATTGACTTTCAAGTTAATCCTATGTCACTGTAGCAAGGAATGAGAGGTATCTGTAGGTATATATCTGTATATGGAGATACCAGGCATATAAGAAACGTCAGTGAACTCTGTAAAAAAGCTATTGTAACAGTATATTTGCATCGAGAAAGATTCCTACGAGGTGTCTGTTATTCAAACGTGACAATAGTTGTTATGCGCGGGGTAAGTCCTCGGGATTACATGGAATGAATGGAAATTGTATGAGGCTTTATGCTGTACCTACTATACTAAGTACATTTTATGACGGTGTTGTTTATGAGTCAATGGTTAATGGCTACCGAATAAAATAACGATTTTCGAACGCAATTTCGGAAAACTACATAGGTCACATCTTATGGACACACATGAATTTGAGAATGATTCTCCGTCACATAAATATTCGCTCAAACATCAACCAGCTAAGTTAATACGTATCTACGTATAGATTTGACATCACCATAGTGTTTTACGACGCCGTGGGCGAACTTGTCGTTTTTGACTGTTTTAAGATGCTGAATAGGTACCAAAATATATGGAGAAAGGTCAAGTAGTTCGCCTACAATTAGTTCCACTTCACGCCACTCTCAACGTGAAGCGGTAGTGTAGCTTGGTACCTACTAACTACTAATATTCATTGCGTCAGCGACGACAGCGAGGCTGTAGAATAGATGACTCTTTGCCACAACAATATCTTTGGTTGCCTCTTCTATCAAGGTCCTAACTATAAAGTAATTGGTATGTTGCCATTTCTAAAATTAGCGCGAACAATCGCAGGATCAACTTAATAACGGACAAAATTCAAAAAAATCTTTGTCATGAAAAGAGCTTTAACCACATAAGTAGGTTACTTATTTTCCAATACCTAATTACAAATATTGATCATTTGGAGATCTATCTTTGTTAATAGAACACAAAATTCAGTACATACAGCACTTACAATCAAATGTGCTTAGAGCATAAATATAAGTAAATTATTATTTTACCGGAGATCTTATACTTACCTGTATAAACAAAACACAGCAATTCAATTAGGAGTCAGACCCGCCGTTTGAGCGTTCAAATATTCACGACTGCAAATTAAAAATAAATAAGTAATCTAAACTCACTTTAATGGTAATAGCTTTAGAAGTCAATTACGAATGATAGAAAGCTAGCGACGCCGGAAGTTGACGTGCATGCGAACGCTTCGAGCTTTTATAATGAACATTGTTCACTGGTTACTGGTTACGGACTGTGGCTTCTTAGCACATCAATTACGTTCAAACTATTTGCTTTATGGCATTCAAGAATTCTGCCATCTCGCATAATAAATTAAGTTAAATGCACTGACATCTAAATTAAATAAAATGTAAAAATAATCGTTTCATAAAATGTACAAAACAACTTTTAAAAAGTGTTGGCATGTAGATAAGTACATAATTACTTAGCACCAACTTAAATAAATAAGTAATAATTGAATAAAACTTTTATCTTGCAATCAAAATGCAGGTAATGACAGATCTATCTAAATATTATGTTATTATGGTCTTAAAGTAAGCACAAATTATTGGCTTTTGGGCATTGATGTACTTTAGTAGATACATAGTATCTCAATGCTTTTGGGAGTCAAATAAACATAAACAATGAACAAATGAGTTTATAATGAATCAAATCTTCTAAACAATTTTGGTTTCAAAAATTGACTGAAATATAATACGTGATCACTTGATATTTTTTGCAACCAACATAGAACTTAGATACTTTTTGTTACAAATTGTAGCATCAAGTTATTTACAGTAATCTGTGTAAGCCGACCTACGTGAATATAAATGAAAATAAATGCAGTGAACAGCATTCCTCATTTCTCGGGACGAAAATCACGTGATTCCGATGAATGTAGATTATTTATTATGAAGTTGATTCCATTGACATGAATTTGATTACCGCCGACAAGCTCGGAAGCATTCAGTACATTCACCAATTAATTAAGGTTAATGCTTTTAGGTATTTATGATTAAATGGATTTAATATTTTACATGAAATTGCCCAAAAATTAAGTTATTTATCTATTATTATTTAGGTGTCTGGGCATCGGAAACTAATTTAATCAAATTAAAAAAAATACCTAACTTGCTGCTTAAGCATATTCCGTTGTTAGTACCAAAGGACTGTACCTATTGCAATGTATCAAAAGAAGACAGTTATGGTTGTTCCTGTTCCTATTAGAATATACAGTTCGCGTGAGTAAAAACATTATGATGTTGTGATTGTTGGCTAGGGCTGTCACTGGTGTTGATCTCACTTCCTGCTTAAAGAAAGTTGTAATTACATTCTGAACATAAAAAGAAATGAAGTGTGTTTATTTTATAACTACATACTTAGCTAAATAAGAAACTTCGTGCTTCTGGGGTTTGTGGAAATCAAATTACTGTTAGGCTGGGTGGAAATGTAAAATAATGGTAATTTTATGTGCAAAAACCAATTGAAACCAGGCAAAAATAGTTATTGGTAGCTATGCGATATTAATTTAGGTTTAAGCTTAGAGAACACTTTCGGATTGGTTGCAAATCAGAAACCTATATAGGTACAATTCCTAAATACATACTTACATGAATTCTTTAGGGCAAAGTCCTGGTAAGTGTAAAACTAAAATCTAATCGATTGTTACTCATCACACATAATTTTGTGAATACCATTTTATCTTTACTTTATAATGTAGGTTCTCCCCAAGGGCTCATCGGTGGCGGTAAACATTAATCGCCGTATTTATTATCCCGTCTTGTCGTGTGTACATGTACAGACCTATCTATAGATGGAGCTATCTGTGATAAAGGTATAAAAACAGGCAGTCAAGTTTTAGTTTTATTGTTTGACCTAAAACCCAGTAATCATTCATGTCAGTGCGCCATGGTGAGAACTCTCATTTATTTATATCCAAGTGACCTATTGACTTGACAGGTACACCTTAGACTATAGGTATGTGTTACCGAAACGAGGTTTGCGTGAGGTGCACACCGATTCAATTATTATTTTAACCGTGCCGTGTACACTTGTATGACATACGGCTATTACAATCGAGTATTGTATTTTTATTCTGGTCGTTTAACTATAATTGTTAAAATAAAACTGTAACAGATACGAATCAGTATATTAGTTTTTTTTAGTAGGTGACAAACCAACCGAGGAGAAATCTGAGGGCAAATTGTTGCCCTTGCCAATGGACATATGTATATGTACCATTGAAGCCATCAGCGGTGAGTTATCAGACAAAAAAAATTGGGAAGAGGAGAGCAAGAAAATACTGACTCACAAACTTTATTTCTCTCCGTCTTTTGTTGAACCATGTAAAAACCTACGTCCTACGTATGTAAAAGTTGTGATACCACTAATGCAGCAAATAAGTAAAAATTCAATTGTTCATTTAAATTTAAGAGCATTGCAGGTAAAATGGAAATCAGTAAGTATGTAAGTATTCTCTGGAGTATTTAAAGATTAATCTTTGTAAAAATATGTAGGATATTAAATTTTCAGAGCTCCGGTGTGAAGATATTATATGTCTGTATGCCAAAGGTGAACAGCCGTGCATTACTTACAGATAACAATCTCATTAAAAGAATGACAGGGGAAAAAAACAACAATGTACGTCCGTCTCTGCTTTTTAACTCCTCTTAGTTTAGTAGACCCAGTTTCGCACGTGTAAATAAAGATTGCTATATATCTTGATGTGTAGTTAAGTACCTAAATAATTATAGATTTAATATAGCTTGTATTTGTTACTTACTTTTTAAACTTGTACTGGCGCTCAAAATAAATTAACGTTACGTTACGTTTAATTTTGAGAAAACAACTAACACAAAAATACCGCTACACTAACTTTTTATTTTACATTTATTTTTGGCCTTTTCATTCTATATAATTTAGTTCCGTTTTATAAAAGTTTATGTATTACGAGTACTAGCTATTGCGCGCGACTTCGTTCGTGCATAGGAGGTTTTCCCGCGTGTATCCCGATCCCGCGGGAACTCCAGGATAAAAAGTAGCCTATAACTGTATGTTGCTCCACAACCTCCTCTATCTCCCAATGTAGATAGATTGGAAGGTATACAAGTGAACCATATAACCACCCTATTTGTAGGACAAATCATCTCTACACGGTTAGCTGGTGTCAGTTAAAAGAATCGTTGCAATTTCATTCACGAGAGGCATTACATCTAAATGCACGCGCATCTGTCACCACTTGTTCGGGTCTGTAGGTGTCGGGCGGTGGTCATGTGTGGTAATGGCCATTTAGTTTAATAGGCCCTCCTACTATCTTTTGATGTTACGATTAGTAGGAGTGTCCAGTGATGAATGGAATGGTTTTCGTAACGGCTACCGTGTAGAGCAGTAGACTGTCGTTGACCCTACTCATCTGATGAAGGGGGGACCTAGTAGGTCCGACCTACCTATGTACAGTCGATTCCCGTGGCAGTCATTTTGTGTGCTTTGACTTGGCTAGTAATATCTCTATGAGATATTCTGTCTTTGCTTGCCAATTTTAGCAATACAGTACCTAATGATTACTCGATTGTTTTATTTTTTTTATGCTTAATATTTTTTATTTTATCTATGTAGAGCACCTGAAATCCCTGAAAAAGTGGCGGCCGGATTGACGGACGGACAGACGGACCGACATCGACATGGCGAAATAACGTAGTTACCAAGTCAACACAGAATCCTAAAGTATAAGATGTGCGTAATGATAATATAGGTATTGGAACAAATATCAAATTAATACCTACAGTTATCTACTTATTATGGCAACAACCAATACATAGATAGATACCTAATACTCAAAGCCATCGATTGTGTAGAAAATCATACCAAACAATCTAAAATGCAAAGACGCAATCTACTCATTCATGAACGGTATTTGATAAGCTGGTGGCAAATTGAATATGACTATAACGTTCCACGATTTTAATACACCCCCACACCCCCACAACGTCTAGACCAGCGGCGCTCAACCTATTCGGGGAATTTATAATAACAGATTATATTGACGTAACTTGCTCTGATACCACGTCGTGATAATATTCGCAAGGTTGCCGCGTTGTTAGCTTGTTAGTTATAAAAAACTAGTAAACCCGCCCTCGTTTCGCTTCGGGGAACCAGTCCCTTCAAAAATCTCTATAAATTTTAACAAATTATGTTATTTCGATGTCTACGCTATATTACTGAAAAGTTTCATGAAAATCCATTCAGTAGTTTTTGCGTGAAAGAGTAACAAACACACACATACATCCTTACAAACTTTCGCATTTATAATATTAGTAGGAAGGATAGGAAGTAGGATAGTAGGAAGTAGGATAATAACGGGATAGGCATATTGTTTTTGCGTCACAATATTTACGAGTTTGTATAATTTAGTAAAGGTACATACAGTTAAGTAGACTTACTTTTTGTTACAAAGAGTAATTTTTGTTAAGATTTGCGGATTCTTTACCTCCATTTATTGCCAAATATTTTTGGCCAATTAAAAAAATTCCAACTGGGTATGTTAAAAAATATGAATTTACCTACTAATATTTGCGAGTAGGTATGTCAATTAGTTTTGATTTGTATAACATGGGTTATAAGACCGTTTATGTCTTCATTGCTATAATTAGTTTTATATCTACCTATAATGAACTTTCTGCTCCAATGTAATTTCGATCAGTAGTGCTATGAACTCGTACAAGGTTACGATTGTAGCCTAGAATAACGCCATGACCTAGCCAAGATATTCCTAAAGGGCAATTACGGCCGAGGGGGAAGTGAATGATTATAGTGATTGAGAATAATTTAAGACCGTCTAAAGAGTCCAGAGCTATTACTGTTTACAGTATTTACGTCTTAATTCTGAATGCAGCTTAACATCTAGTGCAGTTTGATTTTACAAGCGTCACTTTATTAAGTTTATAAATCGCAGAAGTTTTTTCAAACATTTTTGAAACAGTTATAGAAGCAAATGCCGTTCATAATAATATTTTGTAGCAGTACCCATGATTTAACGATTTCAAATTGTTAACTGATAAGATACTGAAATATTTGATTTTTAGATAGGCCAATAAAATTGGAGATGGTATGTCAATATATAGTAAGTACCTAATTCCTTGTTACTAATTACATGCTACATAATAAATAGGGGTGGTAAACATGTTAAGTGGGTAAGTTATTACATTACATATGCATGCGCGGACTAACAAATAAGTAATAAATTTTAATTTTATACGTCATCGTTATTGATTTTTGATTACAATCTGTATTTATATAACTGATTCAATGATCTTAATAGTTATTTAATGATGAGTCTTGACCTTTTGATTAAAAGGATACATCATCTTACGAATAGGTATCTACTGATTATATTAATGAAACATTTAAACTTCATTTATATTGTACATTGACTAAACTCTACCTATTAAGTTCCTTAATGTCAATATCAGAGGAAGTTTTAAACATAAAATTGTGTACATAATATTGATTAATCGTTTAATCTCCTGTATTGTATAAAGTAGTAAACATTGACCCGTCAAAGGCAGGATCAGGGCATTTGAATGGAGTGCAGACTCACCCCTGCGCCATTGGAAAACTAATCTTCTTTGCCGAAGCTTGGCCTATCTACTGAGCTTATAATTGGGTATTAGCGCTTATACATATCTTCGTATTACTAATCTTCGGTTATGTATTATAACCGAAAATAAAAGAAAATCTGACGGGATTCAAGGAAGGGCTCTACCATCAATTCATTCAAATAAACAAAAAATGTTTTTTTGCTTGTGGGTATTGTTGTTGAGTTAAATTTTTCATTTTTGTTAAATATTTATGCGTCTCTGAAATAATTCATGTTTAGTCACATTTCAAACATTCAAAAGATTACATTTTCCCAAGTGTTTTATATACCTATTCTTTACTGACTTTTAATTTCATTAAATTAATAATTTTAATATTATTATTTAAGTTTTTTTATATTAAAATTATTAAATGTCGAGTACTATAACAGTTTTTTGTATGTATCTACTACGTTTGATGCGCATGCAACTCTGGTAAGCACCGTATACAAACAAGTTGTTTATTTACACACACTACCATAACTTGGTTAGTAATTTGTCCACAAATTTAACAGTACAATTAATTTCCTAGCAGGTCACGTGCTACGATTGTTGTCATCGTGTCTCCGACTGGGATTATTTGCCGATATAGAAATGCGGCTCCTAACGGACAGTGATTTATAGAGCGGGGGTGGCTGCCACCCTCGTGAGGGGCACCGGCCACCACAACGAAAACGACATTGATTTTTGGAAATGAAAGATAAACGTGTGCTATATCCCATGACGAATGTTATAGAACATGACAGAACGTTTGGTTTTAAATTGCGTTGAAGAAGAAAATAATTTTTTGGACGCGTAAATAATATAATCGCGTTAAGTTATCCCAATTTAATGATGAATTTCTTGTAAGTTGTTTTACGCATGAACATGCAATAAATACGCTTATTAACTTCTAAATCCTCTAATTGCCCGAACACGAAATCCATACTAATATTATAAATGCGAAAGTCTGTCTGTCTGTCTGTCTGTCTGTCTGTCTGTCTGTGACATTTTCACGGCTAAACCACACCGGTGCGATTTGGATGAAATTCGGATTTTTTTTTCGGAATTTACTTTTTTTTCAAAATTCAACCCCTATTTCAAGCCTTTAGGCTTGATGAAAGTTTGTATGAAAAATCTAAACCGCCTGACCGATTTCGATGAATTTTCCCAGGAAGATAGTTGATGACGTCTTCCCCACTTCCCCGGTTCGCGATATAAACGAATTCCACGCGAGCGAAGCCGCGGGCAAAAGCTAGTAACCCATATATTTTTGTGTTTTGATATGTATATGTATAAACGTCTGTCGCGGGAAAGGATAGGCGTCAGAATCCATAGCATAATCAAACAATAATCATTAATATTGTTGTTAAAATAGTTTTGCCAAACTTATATAAATAATGCACGATACGTTTTATAGTAAACTGATTCCCTACGATTGGGCGACTGCAACACAGCGACTTTTCTTTTTACGACCGCAATAAAATTTATGTGTATACTATTATTCGGTCGGTGTATGTCGTATTCTTTGTTTTCTTCAATGCACACTAAGCAGTATAAATTTTAGTAACGGGACCTACATGTAGATATGCGCGCCTAAACCGTTATGTTTGTATCTAAGTCTTTTGTGTCGGAACTAGCTGTGTTAATTAATATAATAACTGCTACCCTGATTGGTTTATTAACCGTGTGGGGTAAGTGGGTCGTATGTCAGATGTTAGAACAGATAAGCAAGTAGACTAGTAGAAGTAGACCCGCGCCATTTTTTTGCCGCTCGCCGCTTCCAAGCTGACATCGCCTGTCATTGCAGTAATTGAATTAAACGCTTCCATTGGCAAAAAACAAAGATGATGTACCAATTAACCATTTCATTGACATGCAGCATCATGTTACCCTTCAATCATTTCTTTTCGAGGCTTGAATTTATCCGTTAATAAAATTGTAAGTTAAGGATATGAAATTGTAACTTTGAGTATCGACAATGCGACCGTTAATGCCATTCGTTCCTTCATCACTTTATTTAATCATCTTTATGCCCTTTATATATTCAATTCAGTCTTAAATAGATAATCATTAATAGGACACTTTTTACTAGTAGAATTATTTGATAAGGATCATGACATAAGAGGTGTTATTGGCCTGCCAATTTTTTTTAATTATACATCACCTTCTCTGATAATAAAAAAAAACGATGTGGTTAGTGAAATTTGGCACAAGGGACTACTTGATATCCACGTTTGCGTTCCCCTTCCTTACCTAAATGTTTTAAATTTTATAGGTACCGTGCAATTAACAATGTTTGCTAAACTTGCTCCAATCCATGTGTCATTATATATTTTTGTTTAAGCATAAATTATGAAAAGTGAATTTTAGTCGTTTGATCTTTTTAAAAGTGTTTATAAAAATATTTCTGTAAACCAGGGAGATAGTCATATTCTCTAAAAGAAGACTATTTTTATGATGTACCTAACAAGATTTTTGTGATCGATCTTAAAAGGAAGTTTTACTTAAAAGGATATTATTTAACATCAACTACTGAACATAATAATATAAATGTTAACACAAAATATTTTATTATGTAACATACTTAATTAAAGATTGTACAGTTACAATATAATTACTGTTTAACTTTGTATCGTTGAACCTCATTAAACCAGCGAAACTTATAGTCAATTGTAAAACTAAGCAATAAATAGGGAAAAGGTTAGAGGTCCGTCGAGTTAAATTAACCGTTGATGTTTGCAAGTGTGCATGTCTAAGCGTGTAGGCTGAAATAAATTGTGCTTAGCAAATCGCTATGTCTGGGGGCTGTAGGCTACACTTATATGGATCGATAGGGCATCAGGGTCGCGAGCTGGCCATTGACGGCAACACGCAACGGTACCACTGACCAGCCATTCACGAGTTTCACGACACTTGCTAACAGATTTAGTGCTTGGAAGGTAGAGTGCAACGCTACACTACTCGCCAACTACGTGTTTTACTGCCCCTCTTACATAATTTACATCAGAGCTTTTCATTGTATAGACACACGCTTATTAATTGAAGCGTCTTAATATAGGTATATTAGAAAAAATGTAACTGGGTTATGTCTGTACATCGGATACTTAAGAAAAAATATATTAAGGGTTTTCGCAGGTCTGTATGTTTGTTCGAGCATTAAGCAAAAACTACTCTGTTTGATGCGTTTTTCACAGCTTTGGCCTTTGTTGCTGAAGGTCCAATTTGGAAATGGTGTAGTTTCATCTTCATACGCTGCTTAGAACCTGAGATTTAATATACTTAGGATCTATGTTGCAAGACAACGCATATATCCAGATAGTTAAATATTATTGGTAATCCAGATTGTTAAATATTAAATTGTTTATGTGAAAACATTATGTACAAAAATAAAATTAATAAAATTAATAATTGTAGAAACAAAATTCTCAACACATTCTGTTTAAAATTATAAATTATGTACATGAGTGTATGTTTCTGAATGTGCGGAACCGGTTGCAGCGTGAATCGTGATAATTTTGTCGTATGTATTGATTTATGCGGCTCTTCTATAACAATTATCGTTTATATACAAGCTGCGGAAATGGAAGCCTTTAAAAATAAAATAATGTTAATGTAGGAGTAGGATACCTTCTAGGTACCCTGTTCTTTTTTAAGCTTATTTAATCCATTGAATTAAACAATATTTTCCAGGCAACCAGTAGTGCTTGGAAAAAAAATCTTTCTTCTTGTAATAAAACCGCCAATGGTACCTACATTTATATAAAAAAAGATTGTTAAGAGTAAGTACCTACCTACCTAAAAGTTCACCAATTAAAACCTAATACGTAGGACCTTCGACAACAAATGTTTAGAGTTCTAATCCATCACTGACAAAACACGACTGGAATTGCAATGAAATAGCAATATTGTACTGTGAAACGAGGATGGCGGAAAAAAGCTGAAACCAGGCAAGATAACAGTTCTACTAATTCGATGTAACGCGAAATATAACACGACCCATTGTGCTCTGACGAAAATCATTCAATCTAAATGCGTGCAAAGTTCTTTATTTTTCAAAAGCCGATGTGCTGAATTGAAATACATTCGGTATAAAGAGTTCGTTGCCCTGCCGATTATGAAGATATGGTTTTGAATCACTGCTATTTTAGAAATGTACCAAACTACCAACGTATGATTTTGAAGTGGTTTAGTAGGTTAGCAAAATACTTACATATTTAGAAGTTTAGCAACGAACATACGATGTAGGTACATATAATTAATTTCAAAGTTAAAGATAATAAATGATGACTCGCGAAAGGAATAAGAAGTACCTTTACTTTTTGTTTATAGTCAATAAATAAACCCATCTGCTGCGTTGAATTGAACATCCAAACACAATGTCACATAATGTGGAAGGGATCTTGTTCGTTATTTGCCATTTTGAAAATATTTTTATTTTTATATTCGAATCAGATTCTTAAAGGGTATGGGTACAACAAACATAGGTAAAATACCTCAAACATAATGTGTGGAGCACAGAGCAAACGCAATAAGAAAAGCAAGCTTAAGACTCGCGCATGTGGCTTACTTGAGAAATCAACAAAGCCTTTGTAGTCTCGAGAAGGTACTTTTTGCTTCAGTTTTTGGACATGACATAACATCATTGTCTGTTAGACGCTACATTCCTTGAATAGTTCAACATCGCAAACGGTGAACTTGATTGATATCCGGAGTTCTTTCGAATGAAGCTGTTCATTATAATTGTCATCGTAATTCTCTTGGTTAAGTCCGTTCGATGTTCAACCACACTCAAATTGGTTAACGCTATAAAAAACCAATTTAATCTGAAAAAGTGATCTATTATGTAACAATAATTGGATTGGGTCATTGACATTGTAGCGTACTACACAATGCGTGTGACATGTAATGTTTTTATCACTTTCGCACTTATCAAGATTTATTCAAACAGGCTTTATAGGTACGGGTTCTGTACTCCGAAAGCAGTAAAAAAAATATTGTCGAAATTTTTGAAATTGGGATTTATAAGATGACGTGATGTACAATTTTTTTTGTCGTCTTTGTAATTATGTAGATTTAAAAGTGTGGAAACCGTTGAAAAAATTGTTTTTGGTTGATTGGTAGAAAGATTTTATTCTCTTTTTTATTTTATTATAATATTTGTAATGGAAATTTTGTGGCAAAATATTTTAAAGTTATTTTGGCGAGTAAATGCATAATTCCGTAATATCTTTGTAGCGCATTGACAGCCTGATTGTAATTAATTGCTAATATTTATCAAGCACGTTTCGTTAAATTACTTCCGAGACACAAAGAATAGGAAATTAATTTCCTTAAAAGAACTACAACGATTATGCATTGTGCTCTATTTCTGCACGCAGAAAAACATTCTTACCTATAACAAATAATGAAAATACGTTCAAGAAACAAAAAAGTAATCCTAGAAATAACTTTCGTTTGTACTAACTAAGCATAACGAACGCACGAGTACCTACCTACATACATAAGAACATAAGAGTACGCGTACAAAATATAAACATGGCGCTAGGGTAACCGCACGTGAGGATTGATCTGGACACTCTAGACTATTTAAGTATTTTTGTTAGAATTCTATAAGGAAGTCGGCAAGATATTTGAATAAAAGTCGATCAAGTGCGAGTTGGGCTTGTATACGTAGGGTTCCGTAACAACTTGGTACATTAACACTAAATATTTGGTCAATAATGAAGCAAAACGTTAGAAAAACAATTCCGAACAAGAGTGTTAGTCAGTTTTTGTTGTTAGTGAGTGTGTTAGTGAGTTATAAATGCAGAGCATTGTGCTTTTAATCAAAGAGGAGTTCCCAATGCAGCCAGGCCTAAGCGCAGTATCTGGTCAAATATTTATGTCATAAAATGCATTGTCGTTAGAACTACCGCAATAAAAAGTGAGTACCTGGTTGACCGAGCTTTGCTCGGTTGAAAATTATATTTAGTATGAATCGCAAGAAATACGAGGAATTCCGCCATCTATTCAGGAGTCAAATCATACAACTGTTCACTGAGCACAAAATTCATTTTACTTATGTTACGGCCAAAGGATCTCAACAGCGTGTTTCACAAAGTTGTACAGCGCCATCTAGTTTCATACTACTGAAATTTCAACACGTTACAAACAGTACCTCATAGAAGTTAACTGTGTGAGCGAATTAATTGCATTTTAAATAGGTACATACTTAATTAGATAAATTCATTGAACTTTCCTTCGTACTTTTCGCAGGCTTAGGCAGTCCCCGACTGAAATTTTTATTTGCGATAAAATGTATTGAATGTTTATGATAATTAAACAACATAAATAAATATACTTTTAGTTTAATGAGCAAGTTGTTAGGCGTACTTAAAATTTTATTGATTCTATTTACAACAATAGTAATTTCATCGATCTGACCATTATTTATTTAAAACTTTATTAAAATATATTATTAAATCGATAATAACAAAACTAACATTTATTTACAAATATTCTCGTAAATATCACAAACGCACGTTAAACTATCACTACGCGTCCTGCGAGGTCAAGCGAGATAATCGCACTGATTTTTAATTTTATTCAAACAGAAAATAGGTAGGTATAACGCAAAAATAGCGCTTCAACGTAAGAATGAATATTAATATATATTCGAGCGCCATCTAGTTTCATACTACTGAAACAAACAAACCGTATCTCATAGAAGTTATCCTAATGTTTCATAGATGGCGTCAGTTCAACACGTTACAAACAGTACCTCATAGAAGTTATCCTAATGTTTCATAGATGACGTCAGTATGATGTTTTTAAAATCTCTTTATCTCGGGAACCGAGCTTTTCTCGAACCTGGGACCTTGATAAATCGATTCCTTGAGCCGAAAACCCCCTAATCTGTAACTTTCATGAAAATCTTTGCAGCCGTTTCCGAGATCGTGATTATATATATATAAATAAATAAATATACAAGAATTGCTCGTTTAAAGATATTAGATATGCAATAAAATTACTAGGTGGTAGTCTAGAGTTCGCCCGGGGTAGTACCACCGCCCGCCAAGGTACTCAGTACCATTCCTACCGTCATAATAATTGTTGCTAAGAGCAATTGTGTTCCGGATAGGAAGGTGTGGAGCCGGTTCACTTTTTTAGAGGCGACCATCTCAGTCCTCAGGGGTAGCAACGCATCTGTGACCGAATTGGAACAAGACTCACACTAATCATTACTAACTGGACAATACTAATATTAACTAACAGGACTAACTATCACTAACAGTCCCTGTCCTCACACTTATTAACAAACTAACCAACTAACATTCTAACACCATCTACTAATTGGACTAACCACCCTAGTCCCTAAATTGGGTCTTGTTCTAAGTCGGTCACAATTGCCATGGGCGGCAGCGGAAGGGTGGTGCTGCATGCTCGTTTGCTACCTTAATTCAATAAAAAAAAATTGTCATGCAACGTGCGCTTACACAGAGTCAAGTTTTTATTACTGAAATGAGACTTTTTGTCAGGACTTTTAAATGTTTAATCTGGTGACCCTATAAGGAGGTAAACACGCGAGTCTGCGAGACGGAATGTTTGGTACTTAGTTCGTCTGCTGTTGCACTTACAACATAATGATTTACACTTTATTGCAGTAGTGCCTCTTGAGAGCAAGCGAGTGTATGCAGTTTTCTTAGAATTTAATTTTTTAGTTACTTTACTCAAGTTCATGAGGCTATTTTAGCTTATCAACCATCTGGCTAATATATTTTACTATGATACGGATGATGAAAATATACTATACACTATATAGGTATGTGTTATTTATTTGCTAATCCAATTGTATGCTTTCTAGACGGCATAGGGCAGCCGTAGGCTGGGAGGAGGGGGGAAGGGTCAAAAGGCATTGCTTGCGGGCGTTCGTGCAGCTAGCGGCGGCCCTGACACGGCAACATCAATAATAATAAACCTTTAGTGCACATGTGCATAAGCAACGTGACCATTTACCAACAGTTAACAGAAGCATCTGCTCATTAAATGAAATAAAATGTTTTTATTTATTTTAGTTACCCTTGGCTGCCCACAGATATACTTATTGACGTAACAATTGAAATTCAGCGTATTATCTACTGCTTCTTACGTAACGTACCTACCTAGGTACGTAACCGTAAGCTCAAAAAAGCTAAAAGCTCAAAAAGTTTGTTTAAACATGCTCATCTTTAGAACTATAGGACGAATTGTTTCTACATTTTAAAGCCCAATTCTTCAATGTGTTTTTGCTAACATCATAATACCTACTCTATGATTCTCTGGAGTAACGGTATTGTCTATGCCAAACAACCCATTATATAGTATATTTTATTACCAGTATAAATGTGTATGTTTGTTACTCAATCACCAAAACCTGGCAGAACTAGAAGATAAACAAATTAATAAAATCCTTGACACCTAGCTGATAGCATAGGGTAAGAACGGTTAGTAGGTGCCTATTAAAATAATTGGAATTTTTTTACGAGTGACAAGAATGTGGGTTATTAATAATTAGCTATAGCAAAGCGCACTAAACGTGATAAAGTAAATGAAGAATGCGTCAGAGGTGGATTTTTTTAAACACAATCGTCTAAAAATAAAATCGATCATCAACATATCTAAGCACTACAGCTGGCTTTACTGTAAGGGAATAGGTATGCAATAGCATTTCATAAATAATATACATCACGAATATTTAGTAGTTTTCAATGAAATATAACATATTTTGCCAATATTTAATTTTCCTCGCATATGCGAATCCTAAAATATACATATGTTTCATATCATACCCATTTTTATTACAAAGAGAAGAGAGGAAAGCTCGCAAGCAGCCACAAATCCACAAGGCGCCGATAAAATAAGTATTAATATTTATAATGTTCTGTTATATTGAGATAAATAATTTTGTACAACGTGTAGTAGCAATATCTGTGGAATCCTCACAACGTGTGAAGGCATGCGGTGGAAACGCTGCGGTTACCTTGTGGTGATGCTGCCATATTCATTTTCACGAGATAAGATTGCATGCGGGAACAACATCATCAAAAAGTAGTTAAACAACCAGTTACAACTTTGTTTGTCTTTGGTGTAAAAAGTTCGTAAACATACCTACACTTTGTTTTTAAGGCACTATACATATATGGCAAAAAACCAAAGAAGAAAAATCTTTAAATTTTTTCGTTAAAAAATATTTTAATCCATTTATTTATTTCGATACAAGTAATTAAAAAACCTTACCTACCTACCTAGCTACCTACCCATAAAAAACGTAAATAAATTATGCCAGTAGTGAGACTACATAATTAAATTACTGGCTTTACATTTTATTTTTTGTTCGCTCGATTCAAATGTCCAAGGTTGTAAATTTTTATTCTATTTTAAGTAGACGTGATATCGAGAAACTTTACAATTCACAATGACTTTTTATTACAATCATACTGTTAAATATACTATAAAAGTACATAAATAAAATAAATGTTTGGTTTTTGTTTGGTTTGAAGAAAAGAAAAGTAATTTACAACAAAACATAATCAGGTTTTCAAATTATTAATATCGTCCACCGCCCACTTTGAAAGTCAATTATTTTTAGCGACGCCAATTTTATAGCTTTACCAAAACTAAAAAAGCTATTTTTTTAACTTCTACCGGCCTCTTGCCGGCCTGTTGGAAGTAAAATAAATTAGGTATATTTTCAAACTAAAGGAGATGTTTCAAATCCGGCCCACAATATGTACAGTACCTCGAAAAATCGAGAAAAATCCATGGAATTCGGGAAAAATAAAGATAAATTACCTAAATGCATACTTTTCTGGTACAAAAATTGTATCTATCATTTAATTTTATCAAGTTTCAACATGGCGTCTTACCAATTTGTCATTGATCACAGATCACGAACTGTCTACTGTCACTTTAATATGACAGAAATGTACGTACATATGTCAAACTTCAATCAAATCAACCAACGTGACATGTGATGACAGCTTACCGCCATGACGGATTTTTGTTTTTGTGTTGCAATTTCAATTGTATATTTTTGTGTTGTACCAAAAAACTAAACCAATTTGAAGTGATTGGATAGTTAAAAACTGTTTGAATTGCGATTCTCCATATTTTAGTATGGTGTACAAAGTGGTGGCCGGGGCTCCATACATTTTGAAATAACTCCTTTACATGCCTTATCTCCTCTATTATGTTTTATTTATGCCTTTTAGGGTTGGAACATGACAAAATCCTTTCATAGCAGATTTCGGCCAACTATACTCCGACTTTTAATTCGATGCAGTAAAATGACATTTCCAGTGTTACCGTTTTTTATTATCACAAAAATAGTGATGTAACCTGGACACAAATTATTCGATTTGATGAAAATATTAATCGGATTATAATCGTTTCGTATAATTTAGCAAACTGCTAAAATAATGTATGAAGTTATTACAGGATCAATAACTACATATAAAAATACGATTGATATCAATAATCTCCTAGATTTTTAATTATTAAGCGCTTTTAGTGCATAAAAGCATGCATGCACCGGTGTTTATTATTTTTCGTCTACTATATAATTTTAAATTAATAACCTTTCCGTATTGTTTTCTGAATTTGAATTATATTTTATTAACATACATTATAATAGACATATTGAGAAAAGAATAATCGAATAATCAAAACATCGTTCGTTAATCGTGTAAGTTATCACCATTATTGAAAATCTGGCAACATTATTACAAAAAGTGACATTAGCAAACGTCATTTTACTGCATCGAATTAAAAGTCGGAGTATATTGGAGTATATATCTAAACTACCTCCCTGTCAAATTTCATCTTTATACTTACCTCAGGCGATTTTCCATATTTCGTGATGAGTGAATTACTTTTATACATACATAATAGAAACCTATGACTTTAAACGTGCTTCTTTGAGCGTATAACGAATGCACGGATGAATCAACTAAGTTATGTTCGTAATACAAATATTGTATTTGTATTGTGTCTATGTAAGTCGGTTGAACATCAATAGTTTAAGCGTTTCCATTGTCTTTTGCCTCTACCTCCATAAATCTGCAAGCGTTTGCTACCAATGTTAGGAAAATGCTCGAATGTAGGAATAGTGCAATATTTTAGAAGGAATGTGAGTCAAGCAAAAAGTCACACAACATCAGGTTGTATCTAAAGTTCAGTTTAAAGCCATAAATAAACAAATGCAAAGAGGTGTTCGGTTTTTCGTCTGTTGCTGGGGCTATTTTTAAGGAATCGATTAAACCCGCTATCCTATTGAAATGCAGAGTCATAAAAAGAATAGGTATTAATGCTTATAAGTAGGTATACCTACATTTTAATTTCTCTTATATTAAACTTTTAAAATATTTTTGCGTCCGGCATAATAATCATTTAATAATGTTGTTAGTTTGATATTGGTTGTATTAAACATAATTAGCTTTATAATAATTACTAGCTTTTACCCGCGGCTTCGCTCGCGTGAAATTCGTTTATATCGCGAACCGGGGAAGTGGGGGATGGGGTACGTCATCAACTGTTTTCCTGGGAAAATTCATCTAAATCGTTCATACGGTGTAGATTTTCCATACAAACTTTCATCCCCTATTTCAAGTCTTTAGGGGTTGATTTTTGAAAAAAAAAGTAGCCTATGGGTGACTCTGGGTCTTCAACTATATTCATTCCGAATTTCATCCAAATCGGACCGGTGGCGGTGGTTTCGCCGTGAAAACGTCACAGACAGACAGACAGACAGACAGACTTTTGCATTTATTATATTAGTATGGATATTGCAATAGTCATTCAAACCGGTAAGATAGACACGCTACAGAATCCATAACTGTTCCGTTTTTTCATCGGGAAACAAAATCCTCAAAATCGCGTATCCGTTCACAATAACATTAGATAATGAAAAACAAACACAGAGGGAAAAATACACTTACATAGGCACTAAAAATAACAGTAAAGTATAGTCATGGGTGGCTTATATGTACAAGGAATGTTATGGAAATCATGGATTGTGCAATAAAAACATGTCCCCATCGCGCTTTTCAAAATGAAGCGTCCCACAAACAAACGAAAACAGAAAAAGTACCAACCAGAAGCGTAGAAATCGTAAAAATAGCAATAAAAGTAGGTATACGGAGTATGTGCCGACTTTGTGTGCCCACATGGAAGGTTTGATGGCATATCGTGAAGGAGAATCGCAATAAAAACATTGCTCTCTGAAGGTAATTTAGCACCCTTACTCCCGGCATTCCCTAATTGCACGGATGGAGACGATTCCCACGCGCGGCTGATCAGACTCCTGACGAGAGTTGCCAGATTTTATTTTTACCTGCCTACATTATTTGCCTTAATTTTGGAATACTTATCATGTTATTGTTAAAATCTTAATTAACATTTATTTTGGAACAAACCATATTATTTTCTCTTTACTTACCTATTAGGTATATTAGCCATATTCATTTACTCCTAATTAACACATTATATTGGAATTAACTATGTTATTATTGATTTACAGCTAACGATTCATCAAATTATTATATGACACTGCAAAAGTAATTACATACGTAATAGGTTTATAGACAGATTTCAATATTAAGTGGATACTTTTAACATCTCATAGACATGATTGATTAATTTCTCATGTGGGAAACTTTAATGTATACCTAAGATGGAACATCTCATTTTCAAGTGCAATCTGCCTTCAAAGGAGCTACATCCTTATGTCGAACTGCAAAAGAACTTGACAGTTGGTAGACCGAAAACACAGCGGTCCCGGGTTCGACTCCGGAAGGGGAAAACATTTACGTGATCAAGTGTAAAGAAAAATTGAATATTTGAAATAATTAAAAGATTGTTGTAATTGTTCTAAACTAAGACTCTTGTGCGACATAATCTTGATAGAGATGACTTTTGAAACAGATTTTTAAGTATTTTTCAAAATCGGGTCCATTTAAAATCGACTTGTTTAATAGCTATGTATAGTAATAATATAATCCATTTCCTTATTTTTACTACAACCTGAACCTATTATGTTATGTTAAAAGTTCAAAAAAATTTAAGTCTAATTGATTGTTTTTAAACTTTTTTTGAGTCGATCTGGATAAACATAAATAATCACTGCACGGAAAATAAAATTGAACAAAAAACATGTTCTGTTAATTTGCGATTTGTCACACATTCCATTTTCAAACTCCGGTAGGCCAGGTTCTGGCAACATTATTCCTAGCGCAAGCCGTACGTGTAGTGTAGCCTTAATCAAAATTCCGTGAATCTCAGTAGGAGGTCTCTCTACACATTAAAATTTGTTGGTTCGTAATGAATAAGATACCGTCCGTAATTAAATTATCACCAGGCACACGCTCCAGTTTCGTATGCCGTGTTTCCACGCAACATCGGAATGCGGGAGTAAGTACTAGAATATTTATCATTTAATTGAAAATTTAGAGTTAAGATAAATTTTTTTGCTAATATCTAAAATAGTAAGATTCATTAATTTGTGCGTTTTGTGCAGTGTGTATAATTTCAATGTTTTAGGTACATATTGTACAATTTTTACTTCTTTCTCTAAGTACTTACCTATATGTATATAAATAAATAACTCGAACACAAATTTTAAAACTACGCTGTCGTTTTCTAAATATATTTATAATTAATTTTAATAATTTAAGATAGGTACATAACTTGTTTAATAAACATATTAAAAATGTGCTTTAATATCAAATGCAGGCGCTGCAGCACGAATGTTTAGGTTAGGTAGGTACCTACTGTTTTACACCGTAAGTTTTCGTTACTGTAATTATTATGTTACTGCGAATAAACATTCTTTTCCTTCTAATGTCTTGTATAACCATAACCGAGAGAATGCAAGTACCTACTTACATTTTGTGCAACATGCACTAATGGCTCAGATTAACGGTCGACAAGATTTAAACATAAAACTGCATTGTAATGTTTACGCAGTCACGTAGTTAGTATGTGAACTTAAATTTACTTTTGCAAATTGTACAAGCAGAGATGGAACTGCTTCATTTTGAATTAGTTAAGTACCTACCTTCGATAGTTTACTCCTACATTCACTGTCGTCTGAACTGCCATTCTTTTAAGGAAAAAAAATCATTCGATTCTGTGTAACTTCTGTGTTACCGGCACATGGAATTTGGTTTTTACATGTCAGACAATTTGAAGGCTTCCGAAAACAATCCTATTTCATATCTATGTTAATAACAAATTGATTGTCTTAAAAGAATATTTTGGTAAAGAAAATAATCGCGTCACAGAGCTCTAGTCTAGAAACTCTTCAGGCATTCCGCTGGTAATCACACGCTTATGAGCTGGCATCATGTGAACCAGAGCTAGTAATCGGTGCACCCGAGCGGCGCTAGTAATTGATACGAAAGCTAGCGGTTCTCGGTCGCATACGGCTAGATACGCCCTTCGAGGTATATGGCATGGCTTCCATCATCGCGATATTTACTCGTTACGCCGATCACTTCGGCGTTCAGGAAGCTGTTTGGTTCGGACCAGACAGCAACTTTACATTTACAAACTATAACTTTACTTAGATACTTATTACTCTTGTAATTTTTCTTTTACAAACTTCAACTAAACTCTTACTTAGGTACAATGTTCAGGAAGCTGTTTGATTTGAACGAGCCTCTGTAATATTTACTTTTATATTAAATTCCGTTAAAATTAATAAATTAGTCTTATTTTATTAACGGTTAACTCGCACCATACATTTAAACAGTTTTATCTTATACCACTTATCGCATTTAAAAGTGGGTGAAAAAGTTTATTCTGGCTTTATTTTGTTGGATGCTGCTGTGGTTGTAACATTAGTTATTTTTATACAACTATTATCTTCTATCTATTCCGAGTAAGGTTCCGGGTAGAGTATAACCTACCTACGCAGCGCAGGTATCGCAGAGATTTTCTCAATAGTTTTTCCTTCTTCCTTTGAATATTACTAAAACTGTGACGACATGTTTCGGCTATTGACAAAATTCTGAAGCAAACTAAACATAATACGACGAAAGGAATACAGATCTACAAACAGGCACAACCACTCTAAATTCCACACCATTCGGGCCTACACCGTCACGTTCTACAAAATTAAATTGCGCTGACGCGAGCTATTGATTACGAATAAAAAATTGTACTTGCTTCTGGGCGAACATCATTCAAAGCCCTATGCACGATGCACGGTGTTGCAACACTTACAGTTACCCCGAGATCGGTATCGTATGGTAATGGCCTAAACGCACGCTTATAATAGGTAAGCTGTAAATCATTAGCTGACGTAGGCATAGAATTTAAGTTGTTGAAGTTATGTTTACTTCTCAATGTGCATAACACAATGTCATATATGTAGATACCTACATGCATACTACGCATACTAGTCTTATCATAACTTCTTTTTCTGATTGTGATGTTCGCGTAAATTTCCACAGCCAAAGACTGGCGATTTTCATGAGTGGCTTTAGAGGTAGGTATGTCTAACTAGGTCTAGGTAGGCGGTACCCATTACTAGTTTAGTCGAAAATGACACAGTCTAAAATGATAACATAAAATATAATCTATATACCTACTATAATAATTATACCTGCATATTGTAAGAAAAAAGGGGCCTTTCGGCCTATTTAATAGAGTTCATTAATATGAAATAGATACATGTTTTATATAGTTTTAATAGCAATTATTAATATTGAGCGTAGACAGGCAAGCCTTCTCCAGTGGACTTGAGATTTCCGACATCCGGGTTATCAAGTAATCCGCCTCTTTGCGGATCTCTTTGTGGATTACGCCCCAAACCTCCACTAATTGCTCAGATACACGGGAGCATAGCCTAGCAGATATGCGGCCAGGGTTGTCAATCATACTGATACTAAGAACGGAATACATAATATATATTTTTACTGGGTTTAGTTCCCTAGCAACAAAATACCTACGTGAAAATTTTCAATCAAGTACTTAATCCCGTGATATTTTAACATAGTAGGTAAGTACGTATGAATAATAAATGATAAACTATGAACTTAAAATATAATTGATATTTATGCAAGAAGGACTTAGCTAAACTAACTCTGTAAAATTAAGTACCTAACTCTGTAAAATATTTGGAAAAAACAATAAATTAGCGGTAGGTGAATTATTAAATAAACTCACTTGTTCTATTTTACATCGGTTGCATTAATTTCACGAAACTTCTTAATATTTACCTGGTTCGAGTAAATTATTTTAATTATCCACAAATTCGTGGTAGATATCAGCTTGCAAAAAATGGCAACGGTCGTGCGCGTAATTTGTTACGGTCCTTGTACAGTGAAAAGTTGTAGGTATGAATAAGTGTTCGCCTTTTTTTCTTTATACTTATTACTTATTCGAGATAATTTAATTACCTGCATTGTGCTAATTTATTATGGCACGAATTAATATGGCATGTCTAGGTACTGAAAAGTCTCAACACATTATGAGTGCTTAGCTACTTATTCCATGAAATGGTTTAATGCAACTGTAATGTTTTTGGCTGTAAAATTAATTATAAAAATCTTGGTAATGTCTGTAGCAATGTGGTCTATGCACTCTACTAATCACTGCAAAATAAAGTTACATTGACTTTGTTATGATTTTATTACCTGAATAATCTCCAGCAATTATTCCTACCTATGTACTTACTTAACTTATTTTTCGACGTTATAAAAAACATCTGTAATTTTCCCAAAGAAGAATAGAAGTTGGATTTTTGACCTGCATTTAAGTACCTAACTAAATCAGAATAATTGCTACCAAATTCCCACCTTCATTAACATCAGATATACAACATACCGATTGGCTTGCGTTCGTCGTAAATGATAGAAAATTCGGACGTGATCGGTGTACAGATAAAGAATAGCCTGTGACAAAATTGGATGAGCGTTACCGTGTTATGAAGGGAACATTAATCCGTGTCTTAGCTGACGTTAAATGAGTTCTGAAGCTTGAGCGGCATAACAACTTCCCATACCCGGGCTTTCCACTGATCTAAATTGGAGCAGCGATCTGGAGTAGACTTCCTCCATCTCTTTAATAAACATTACTATCTTTCGTAGACAATGCTTCCTAGTACCTATGTATGTAGGTAAGTATTTTGTACTTAGGTAAATGAAGTTAAAGGTTGCAAAAAATCCCTGGTGATGGTAAGTTACTATGAAGTCCAAGATGTTGAATTCATTAAATTATAAAAGCCTTCACTCTCATTTTGAAGACTCCCACATCGTATACAGGCAGAAATACCGAGAGGGTATACTACCTACCTACCATTTTATTCCGCTCTATAATTTTTCGCTGTGCTTGCAGTAGAGACATCGTGTCCCTTTTTCAGTAAAAAAACACAGCATTCAGAACAGGTACATCTAAGTTTTTATGGAATAATTAAGGTATGCCAATTGTTTTATACCTATTTAATAATAATTTTCCTTTTTCCGTCCACTTTTTAATCGCATCAAATGCAAGTTGTGTTGCAAATGTATAGGTTAAAGAAACCTACTTATTTCACGTGTAAGGAAACGCATTTCCGTACTAACGAATTAAATGTGCAATTATTTTATAATGAAACATTTCATAACTTTTTCGTTTGAGCTTCAACCTTTATAGAAGCTTATTAGAAACACTATTATTGTGTCCGCAGAAACCCATAACGCAAAGACAGTCGTAAAATAAAACAACAATAAAAATCTTACCAAGACCACATTAACAGCTGCGACCCATCGCAAAATCGTATACATCTTTCCCATCGTCATGTCCACGATACCACATAAACTTTGATTTACAATCTTATTTACGATTTGTTAAACGCGATCGCAAGCTTCCCGCCAAATGGTTAAAGATGGCTACACGCGAGCGGTTGTCGTCGTCGAGCCCGCCAAACTGAAGCACTGAGCTTCCTTCGCGAACCGTCTCGGGTACTGAGTACTGAATGGCCCACTCCACTGAGGGCGAATGCATGGCGGGAGGGACGGTCTTGTAGGGGAAACCACGCCGACCGCCTCCAGTAATTCACTAAGAAAAGTTATTTACCGATTGCCTAGGGATTCGGAATGGGTATTAGAAAGCGAAAACGTTTTGTAATGGTTTTATTGAGATTTTTATTCAATATCAATGGGAAATATTGAAAAGCAAACTCTTAATAAATAATAATAGTAATGCAGTATTAGGTATATGTATAATATTAAAGAACTTAAAAACACTGCGCTCTAAACACAACTTTTAAATTAACCAATTATGCACTATTGTTAGGTAGGTACTTACATTTTGAAACCGTACCTATAACATCACTTCCTATTATTCATTTTACGAACCACCGAATTAAGGACCAAAAAACAAATATTTATACCTTATATCCGATCGGAAATAGAACCCAGGACGCCTCACTACGCAAGTAGAGTCGGCAGTGACTCTACCAACTGATTTACAGGGTTCCTTACTATAGGTACGTATTTAAATTCCGTTTCTGTGTTCAGTAGAAGGCAGTAAGAAGATTTAAAACGGGTTTGTGAAGCTCACTCCTGTTCAAACTCGTGTGCAATTCAGGAAATGGGGCCCAATATAGTGCACCTATGTTTATAAATTTACATGATAGTACATTCGGTATTCAATAATTAAATCAGTAAGAGTACCTTCTGCTCTTATTAGTAGTATCATCATCATCATCTCAACCCATCATGGCCCACTATTGAGCACGGGTCTCTTCTCAGTTCTCAGAATGAGAAGGTTAAGGACATAGTCCACCACGCTGGCCAAGTGCGGATTAGCGGACATCACACACCTTTGAGTTATGCGAACTCTCCGGTATGCAGGCTTCCTCACGATGTTTTCGTTCACCGTTTGTAGCAAGTGACATTTAAATGCTTAAAACGCACATATAACTCCGAAAAGTCAGAAGTGCGTGCCCTGGCATTCGAACCCGGACCCTGCGAATAGAAGGCCGAATTCTTAACCACTATGCTATCACCGCTATAAGTATATAGCGGTGAGTAGGTAGGTACTAGGTACCTACCTACATTCCAACAACTACCAAACATGTTTTTAAAGTTTGATTGTCGAGGTTGAAAACCTGTATTTTCAACATTTTCATTCAACGAAAACACATTCCACAATCCCATAGCCTAGTCGGTAGTACCTAACTGCCAGCTAAGTGACGGGTGCCGCGTTCGATATGCGCCGGTGTAAGATACAACTACAACGGTTGACGAGCGATGGTAGGTGTTAAATCAAACACGTGTGTAGTTTAGGCCGTTTAATGGGGAACTGCGAGAAGGGCGAGACGAGACGAACTTGACGAATCTCAATTGTCTCACATACATAACACCTCCACCCTTATTTACTAAATCTCATTCTATTTAAAGAAGACACAACAATAATGATGTACAAAAAACATTATTAAAATAATTATACAATAATACACTACACTAATGTCACTAATACTACATTATAGTGCAAATTATTCTTGTGTATTTTACCCGTACATAATAAGACAATAGTACATTGGCGAACGCAGGGTGGGTCGATACACCAACAGCTGTTTTGGTGGACTATGAAGCGTTGGTTGGTGTTAGTAATAGTTCAGTCAATAATATTGTTAGTAAGAGTCTCGTTCTAATCCGGTCCCAGATGCGTTGTTACCCTCGAGGACTGAGATCGTCGCCTCTAAAAATTGAAAACGGCGTTGTTGTGCATCCACCTCTTTGCTTTATTTTTAATCATTTATACAGGTGGTAGGGCCTAGAGCTCACCCGGGGAAGTACCACCGCCCGCCACGGTACTAGTTAGTACGGTACGAGCCGGTTACACTTTTTTAGAGGCGACCATCTCAGTCCTCAGGGGTAGCAACGCATCTGTGACCGAATTAGAACAAGACTCATTGAGTCTAGTTCTGGGTCGGTCACAGTTGTCATGGGCGGCAGCGGAAGGTGGTGCTGCACGCTCGTTTGCTATCTTAATTCAATAAAAAAAAACACACGCTTACTATTAATGCCCGTGGACTATTTGCCGCGTGTGATGCAAGCCATGCACGCCCGCTTCCGGTGGCCCTGATCGTGAGACCTGTCCTGTATCCGACATGGTATTACCTATGTGGTTGAAAAATAATTTAAGGAGCATTACTTTACAAATAATTCCTGATTATAAGGTTATCCTCCCACCATTCCGTTGCATTCCACTGATATTAGCTTACTCCATTTTTATGAACATTGTTGAGGGTTTAAGTTATAAGGTTGGTAAGGGTTGTAAGATGAATGTTAAAAGGGTGGTAGTTAAAATAGATAACTAATTTTTTAATCATAGTAGGTACAGTAAGGTCATTTTGACTAGGCTGATATGAACTTCGTTTTCCGAGATGTTTGCGCAGGTCGAGTAACTGACCAATCAAAACACGGCGGCCATGACAGTGTTTTGTGACGCGCTACTTCGTATTGGCCATAGACGTGTTTACGTCCATGGTATTGGCTAACTATCCTACCGCCCGCACTCCCCGCCTCCTACCACCATTTTGGCCTTCGACATCTGCGCAGCCACTCGTAGCCAACTTCATATCAGCCGAGTATAAATGACCATACTGTACCTAAGTAAATCGTTGTAAACTCGAAACTCTTATCAGTGAGTGAATACAAAGTTTGATATTGATCAGCATCTTTGAGCTACAAAATATCATGAAATATGTCATTATGTTTTATACTTCATGAATGGTTATCAATGTGAAAAGCGACAGGCTTTCTATCATTCTTCGATTAATGCGGTTAAATGAATACAATAATAGGTACTATGAAACCTCAATCGATAAACGTGGGTAGCAAAAAATGATACTCATGCATCGCAACAATCATATTAATATTATCTTATCACGCAGTTACGATGAGATAATATTTTACTGCAATGTTAACACTAAACCTACCTATCAGTTCATACCACAAAATTATAATAATCAATCAAAATTAAAATAATGATAAATCAAGAATCTCATAATTATGTTCATGAATTAAATTTGAAATAGCTACTGTTCTGTATACTATTAAGATTATACATATAATATTATCAATCATTAGGTAAGGAATGAAACAGAAATATGAATATATAAACCACAGAGTGTTTATTGAATTTTATGATTTTTATATAATATCCTTTAATAAATAAATGCGTACAATGCACAATAAGTACCCTTAATAAATCCCCTTAATATTAATTTGTGAAATATAAATTGTGAAAAAATCAAAGGCTACATATCAAATGCCCTGGAGATAGTCACTTATTCAAACTCTTCCTCAAGTTTTCAGCCAACTTGTCCATGAACTCAAATGTTTCATAGTAATCGGATCTTTGCACATTGTTCATGCCCTTGATACAAATAGCAAGATCTTTCGTCATGACACCACCCTCAATAGTATCAATGCATACCTTTTCCAGCGTCTCAGCAAATACTTTCAATTCATCATTGTTATCAAGCTTAGCCCTATGCAAAAGACCACGGGTCCAAGCAAAGATAGAAGCAATTGGATTGGTGGAAGTTTCCTTTCCTTGTTGGTAGAAACGGTAGTGTCTGGTCACAGTACCATGTGCAGCTTCTGCCTCTACTGTTTTTCCATCTGGGCAAATAAGCACAGAAGTCATAAGTCCCAAAGACCCATAACCCTGAGCAACTGAATCAGATTGAACATCTCCATCATAGTTTTTACAAGCCCATACAAATCCACCTTCAGATTTCATGGCATAAGCCACCATATCATCAATCAAACGATGTTCATACCAGATACCAGCTGCATCAAATTGGCTCTTGTATTGGGCTTCATAAATTTCTTGGAAAATGTCCTTGAAGCGACCATCATACTTCTTCAAAATTGTGTTCTTGGTACTCAAGTAAAGAGGATATTTCCGATCCAAAGCAAACTTGAAGGATGAGTGAGCAAAATCGATAATGGAGGCATCAGTATTGTACATACCAAGAGCTACTCCAGCACCCTTGAAGTCATTTACCACATGCCTAATAGGTTCCCCAGAGGTAGGGGTGAATATTAGCTCAAGCTTTCCTTCACCAGGCACAACAAAGTCAGTTGCCTTATATTGGTCAGCATGAGCATGACGGCCAATAATGATTGGTTTTTCCCAACCAGTGACAAGACGAGGGATATTCTTGCAAATAATAGCCTCCCTGAAGACAGTTCCACCCAAAATGTTACGAATAGTCCCATTGGGACTTTTCCACATCTTCTTCAGCTTGAACTCCTCGACCCTCTTCTCGTCAGGTGTTATGGTCGCGCACTTAATACCAACATTGTACTTCTTAATAGCTTCGGCACAGTCAATAGTTACTTGATCTTCAGTTTTGTCACGGTATTCAATTCCTAAATCATAGGTATGGAGTTCAATGTCCAGGAATGGCAGAATAAGCTTGTCTTTAATCAAATCCCAAATAATTCTAGTCATTTCATCACCAAGGATGTCAACAACAGGTCCGGCCTTAATTTTCGTCATTGTGTCAATGTCTGTATTCTGGAACAAAATTAAAACAAAATTTAATGCATTTGCTATTGAAGATAATGTAGTCCTGTTGTAACCCTGTCTGTTTATCAAGGAGTCCTAGGTTGGATTCTCTAGCTAGACACAAATTTATGTGACAAATAAATGGGTATTTATGAATATTATTCTTTTTTTACACTATGTACACCTGGTACAAAAGTGGGACTTTCATAATATATTACAAATATTATTAATTATAAACATGTTGTCAAGTAAAGTTTTGTAGCAATTGAGTTCACAATTACAACACACAATTACTTTTACTTTGTGACTTATACACAATTACTTTATGACTTATAATTATTTTATATGGAGAGATATAAAATATCTTTGGTCAGGTTTAGATTGTTACATTCATTGCTTCGAGAGATATTTAACATTTAAAACTAAGTCTTAGTTACTAAAAAGACTAAAACTATTAATTTAACATTTATATTTGGATAGAAAATGAGATTTTAGACATGAGATTTTATTAGACATAAACAGGAAAAATCATTACTTTCAAACCAGCTCATTTTGGTTTGATACAACATAACCTTGACAATTTATACCTAGCATGTTCTGTGTACTTTGACATCAAAGGATGTATTATAATTTATACTTACAAGCTTAAGTGAGTGAATACAAGATCATAACTGATGTAAGACTAGAGAATAATAAACAGATTGTAACCTTGTACAGTATACAATAGTATGATAAGAAAATGGGTCTGATGACCCCAATACTAAGCAATAATATGTTTAATGAAAGTGATCATTCAATGATAAGACACTTGTGTAAACATAGCTTATTATTTGAGTTTCATCATTTAGAAAACTTACCTACAATTACATATATTATAAGTGCTACAATAGAATGTTTACCAAATGAATAATTGCTATAATTACATAAATAAGGAATTGTTATTATTTTATGATATGTCAGTTTTACTACAGCTGTACACGGTATCAAAATTACATATATTATGTATAATATCTTCATGTCATAGTATGGTAGAGTTATAGATGTGTTATATTTTTATTTAATCTGGCCTTATTGCCTGTGCATTAATTTGTACCCATTAATTTCAGGAAATGGCTACGGGAAATGGTTGTTTTCGAAGACTTCGAATAACATTCAGTGGCATTTCTTTGGTTCAAAAGTATACGACATAAGTATGTTGTGGAACACAGCAATAGAGAAGCTCATACATTTTTTTAGTATGATTATTTACACATGGGGATCCCCGAAGCAAAGTGATAGCTATTTATACATAATTAAAAATATGTAACCATGAAATTATGACAGATCACTGTGACAAAATGAAATACATAGTCATCATCATTAAAATTAGCATACTTAATATTTAATAAATTACTACCATAATATTTAAAAGTACAATCAAAAGTTACAAGAATTAGAATGTTTTTATATTCAAATAAAGAACCTTGAAAGTTAATTCGTGTTCAGTTCAAAGTTCGAGTGGGCAAGTACCGTTACCATACCAAGTATCAGGTGAGGTGAGGTACCTACTTACCTACTAATTACGAATTTTTATCGATGAAATTTTTATTGCTCTCTTGCAAGACCAAAAAATATTTTATGAACAAAATGAAGAGACCTACTGTATGCGCTGGACTCGTTATCTAGGCGCACATAAGTACTTATCGAAATCGTCAAAAAATCATCACAAAGTATAGACTTGAACAAAAATTACCTAATAAAGTATCGTAAGACCTTGATACCCAGAAGCGTAGAAATGTTATAAATAATCAACCGAGACTATGTACATCGGTGCTAATACTATAATATGTATTATAAAAAAGAAATATTAACTAAAAACCATGGCCTATTTTAATTTGCGCTGATAATTTGCAGAACACTAATGTAAATTGTCATGAAAGGCTTGGTAGAAAGTATTTAATATTGCAAACTTACAGTCGGCTGAGAAAAAAACAGTCAACAGTGTCAACACTCGACTCTACAGCTCCAATCACTTAAGTAATTAAATACCTAAATAAAAATTAAATTATGGACACGCCTACCACAGACGCCTACGCAGAATAAATTGTAGATGTAGAATGTAGATCGTATTGTGTTGTGTGGTCACAGACTCACAGAGTACTTTTGTATATAATATACTAGACGTGAGCGTTATTTCACGTCACTAGTTATAAAAACCTGTGACGCGTTAAATAACTGAATCACTAGTTTCATGTCAAATGACAAGTGGTGATTTTTGTAAAAGCGTTATTCGTTAGTATAGCGTTAATTTATTGATTTCACTGTATATGTTAGCGACGTCTGGTGAGAACCATCGACGAAGCACACATCTGGTGCGAGTATTCAGTGTTGCGGACAATACTTTTACAATCGGGGTGTGTAATAAAACAAATGTAGATCTGTTAGTTAAGTTTTGTAATGTGTTTTAAAATAAGTGTACAATTTTATGTTTATTGTTTAAGTATGGGTACGTATTGTCCAGAGGGATTCTTTATTTGTAAATTATTTTGTAAGAAAATACAAGATATTATTAAGTCAGATCGACATAGTACAGTAGGGCAGTAGTTAGTAACGACTAGTTGGTTCAGCACCTGAAGCGTAGCGAATTTAGCGATTCCTCTCTGGACATTACTATTTTATGTAATAGATCAATAGTAATAAAGGATACCTAACAAGAATGCAAGCACTTTTACTCGCATCTTCAGTCGGACTAGTTCTATCCACAATTACAGTCAACGACGAGTTGGTCGGACGCACCGACCGATCGACCCCGTCGTCAACAGTATAGTTTCAATCACAAAACAGTGATTTAATTTATTTTCGTTATGTGTGTAACTGTATCGTTAATGAACGTATTTATGCAAAATAGCTGAATGAAAATAACTAGTTACAAAAATCACTAGTTTTAAAACCGGTGATCCCGACCAAGTCACTGGTTTCGTTACGTTTCTTGAAAATAACGTAACGACCCACGTCTAGTATATACTGAAAGTTGTGGTAGAACTAGGGTTGCAACGCAACGATATTATATCGGAAAACCGATAATATCGATAATATCGAAGGGGACACTTCGATATTTTTATCGATATTTGCGCTATAACGATACGATAATATCGATATCATATCCGAAGAAAAAAATCGTTAATTTACGACCTTAGATAAGGCTGTATGGGCTTTGAACATTAGCCTATTCCTACAATATAAACAAATAAAAAACATCCTCTACTTGTTTTATTTCTCTATTGTCTCTGGCTATATGGACTTAGACCCTTTGCCTGTCCGTAAGGACTAATGAAACAAAAAAATCTCTATTTGCATCTCTACTGCATATTTTTTATTTAAATTTAAATAAATTCGATATTATCGATATTATCGACCAAAATCATCGATATTATCAACTATCGATAATTTCATTACCTCGATATAATTATCGATATTTTTATCGATATTACAACAACCTTGCATACCTATAATCGGATTTTTAATTAGATTCCAGATTTGACAATTTCAGTGTTGCAACGTTATGACAACTACTAAATAGTGACGTTGCCGAAATTATTCGATACGGAAATGGAATATTTCCGACTCGATTCCTCTCGTTTATATACAGTAGCATCTAAACAACTACTACTTTAACAGAAACTAAGTATATCACGAAATTAAATATTTCTGAACGCATAATTTAGTTATGACGATTAATTAATAATAATTAATAATGCGTTGCTTTTGCGCACTTTGTATGAAGCTTAATATCTGTGTATTATCTAATTTGTAGTTCATATAACCTAATAGCAGGTTATGTGACGTGGTATCATTATTTTACAAAATGACAGTAGCTAATGTCCAATGAGGAATCGAATTATAATTCAGAGTATAAAAGCATATATTATGTGCCGGTGTTTAATATTTTTCGTTTACTATATAATTTTGAATAAATAACCTTTCCGTATTGTTCTCTGATTTTTATTATATTTTATTAAAACACATTATAATAGACATATCGAGTAAAGAAAAATCGAATAATCAAAACATCGTTCGTAATCGTGTGAGTAATCACTATTATTGAAAAGCTGGCAACATAATTTTGAAAAGTGACATTAGCTTATGTCAAATCTGGAGTCTAATTAAAAATCCGAGTATAGGTAGAACAATCATAGAACCACAAATTAGATAATACAGATGTTACCTAAGCTTCATACAAGTGCCCAAAAACAACTCACACATACTGGACACTTTAAAAAGAAAAATGTTGCCAGTTATTTAAATTTAAAATGCCACCACATGTCTAATAGTGACATCTATCGCAATTAATTAGGTTTAATACTTATAACTCGGGTAAAACTCGACTCGAGTCAGCTCGAGTTAAAATTTTCGTAACTCGAATTTAACTCGAGTAATTAAGTAAAACTCTTAATAACAATGCTGTATAAAAGCGAACACTCGAATTTTTATAAAACTGTTCGGTGGTATTTGTTTCTGTGACAAAAGCAGTTCGGTGTTTATTTTTACCTGACCGCGTCAGAAGGAGGGTTATGTTTTTCGAGTGTATGTATGTATGTATTTATGTATGTATGTATGTTTGTATGTATGTCCATTTATTTGTGATGCCCCACAGCCCAAACGGTTGAACGGATTTCGACATATGAGGTATCGTTGAATTCGTCAGAACTGTGGAAGTGTCACAGGCTATATGAATTTTCAAAATGGCGCCCGAAAGTGGAAGAAAAAGAGGGGCCAATCTTGAGTTTTTTTCTTATCTTAGCAATATGGGTATCAAATGAAAGATCGTGAAAGGACCTTTTCAAATATATATATGTCATGTAACGTTTAGGCACACGCTTAACACAAATTGTCAAAAACCATGCCAAAAAGTAGAATTTTTCGGCGAACCCACTAAAAAGTCTGAAATAAAAATATTATTATAAAAAGAAAAACCCCGACTGCTTACAAAATAACCCAAAAGAAAAAAACAAGTGTCACAATATCAACATAAAATACTTCATGGTGCTGCAGGCGGGGACAAACAATACTGTTACCTACGGGTAAAAAAAGATTTATCACAAGTACTACGTTTGTCACCGCATGCGGCAGCATGAAGAATTTTATGTTGATATTGTGACACTAATAATTAACCCTTTAACACCGTAATATTACGGATAAAATTGTTCCAGTATGAGAGTGTACCTCGGGGCTTTACGGAAAATTTCCCTCTCCACTATGAAGTTCATGTAAGGGAGTTCATAGTATGTAAGGGAGTTCATAGTATGAACTCCCTTACAGCGCATGCTTTTCTGTCGGCGGCGTTAATTTTATTGAGTTGTGTATTGGTATTTCATGGTAGTGGGGGTTAAAATCCGAAAAAACCCGAGGTATATTTTCTTACTAGGACGGCTTTACATTCAATTGTAAATAATTTTATGGTTTTTACCAAAACAGAAAAAATCGAACGACGATTTTCTAGGGTGAAATATCGATTCACTGAATCGATTCAGTACTACATATCGATTGAAAAAATTATTTTTGGTCTGAGAAATCGATTCTCCGATTAATCGATCTCAGATCGCCATCCCTACTCTACTCACTATTCTACTGTTGCTGTTGTATTCAAAGAGGATATAGTAGGGCCATTTTAATAGGTCACATTTGACAGTTCGTCAAAATTTTCCAAAGTAACCTTGTAAGGGAGGCACCCCATAGTATCTAATACATTCCATACTAGATATTGTTAAACTTTTTAAACTTAAAAGTAAGGAACTGACGTCGTTACAAAGTTACGTCAGTGAACTCTTTTTCTTTTTAAATATTAGGGATGGTACCGAAAGAAACTGATGAGTAGATAAGCTGAATTCGAGAAGTCGAACTAATCGTCAAAAATTATTTCACGATTACCAAATAAAATGTATTTTAATACAAACAAAATTAATTTTATTACATTTTAGGCCAAAAAATATGTAATCATTCATTTATATAATAACGTCTGGCTCAAAAGTCAGTATCTAGAAACGTAAAATGTTACAAAAAAGTCATGATTTCATTACGCGCCATTATTTGACGCATTATTTTTGTAAATTTTTTAGTCGTTGTCTTATTAATACTTTTACGTTGCGCTTATTAATACTTTTTATAACAATCGCATTCAATTTACAGATGTTTGAAGTCCTTATCGATTTATTCAATTTAATCGATGTTTTTCAGCAGGTTATCCTCACTATGAAGCAAAGACAAACAGTTGTCAAATGTGGCCTATTAAAATGGCCCTACTTTAAAAAGAGTAATATAAATAATAAGATTAATAAGTACCTATAGGTTGTATTCTCGTCTCTGTTGTGTTGTATTGATTTATTTATTGTTAGGTAGTTTAGTAGGTAGGTAATGAAAACTGAAAACGAGCATTTGCTGACACATACCAGTGTACTGAAGATATATTATGTTACTGAAAAAATATTACACAAAACATACTTATATTTCGAAATGGTGATTCAAAGGAATTGGAATAACGTCGAAGCGTCGCAAAAAGTTACCTCAGGTGAAACTAAAACTACCCCAAGCACTTCATGGGCCTTCCAAGCACCTATTAAAACTTTGGAGATAACTCGTTCAAACGTTATCACTAATATGCAAGCGGTAATTATTTTGGAATAGTTTAAATTTGGAACAGGTTAGTAAGTAACAATGCTTTTGTTTTTAAGTTAAACAGAAAATCATTTTGTTTTAGAAGCAGCCCATAACTCGTCAAATAGCAATAAATACCTTGGCGGCGATGCATAGGAGGTTTAGTCTGCCGGGCCCTGTTCAGCCACATTCACGCCCAATTGCTGAATTTCGGGCCAGCGCGAACAAATCTTTGGATATGTTGCGACAGACCATACAGTCGTCAGTGACGAGGGAAATTGATCAAGTTATTAAGAAGTACTTGGAAGTAAGTAGAAGTAATTTGTTGAGTAAGTATATCCTAAACTATGCATAGTTATGAACCCCAAAAAAGTATCTCTGGCATTTTTAATTTTATTAACATGTTTCTCTGTTTACATGATTTTCTAAGTTTATTACACTGTATGGTCAGCTTCTTTTTACTTTTAGTTGACTAAATTAAGGAAAGATTAAGTGGAGAAAGTATCTTGTAACAAAGCTGCATTCTCTGGACATTTTTATGTTATGTATATTTCTTTAAGACACAAAACTTTGAAAGAGACATAATGCTCTGAATTACTCCAATTAATTCTGAGCATCCTTAAGTAAATAATTGAATTGAATGAATGAATAGTTAAATAGTAGAGATCAAGACCTCATGAACCAGAATTGATTCATAAAATCAGTACTTGGTATATTCAGGTATATATTATCTGGAGCTTTAAAATATTTTCATACAAAATATACTCAAACTTTATACGAGATTCATATTTTAAATAATGTTTTTTGGCCTTCTAAAAGATTGTGTTTTGCAAAGATTTGCTAATGTTGTTCACTAGTTATATTTGATTTTTTCAGAAATTCTTTGTGCCTGCGGTAAACAATATAAGGCTAAATCTGGGTGATGAATCCGTAAGCGAAGATCAGGTAAATACTAGGTGTGATCAGTAAAAACTAATGTTGTAGAAATCTACCTTTGTTATTCTTTGTTTTCTAGTCCTTACAGAAGTGTTTTAATCAAAAACAATTTCTGCTAACAAAACTATGATGTACTATCGGCCAAATTGATTCGTACACCACCTTCAGCTTATTTTCTTACAGCACATCAAGTGCAATTAAGTCGAAATTCGTTTAAACATTCGTTGCCTTTGAAACAAACCAGTTATTATTCTATATGACATTGTCAATTACTGTTCATCCTTTGATGATCTAAATGTCTAGATTGAGCGTCGCCCTACAATGAAAACAAAAAAAATAAGGCAACAATATCAAGCATGTGAGCGTGCAGGCGTTGTTTTACACGTTCGACTATTGTCTATATGTGTGCGTGATCAATGATACAATGATATAAAAATTGTGGCTAACAGTTAGCCACAATTTTTTGACACGTTTGCGCGGATTCGATGTTCCATCTAGACATTAGATCATCAAAGTGTTTATCGAGATTTGAAATTTGAATACTTTGACATATAGAATACTTTAATATATATACACATTACACACATTGTCTGTCCATCATGAAGTAAATATATTCTAATCTGCAAAAACGATTTCTGATATGTAATATTATTAAAAAGTGAAAGTAACTTTGTCCGTCTATTGGCTTTTCACGCTTAAACTGCTGAATCTGCTAAAACGGCTGAATGCTGTATTTGTAATGAAATGCAAAAAAATACATTACATTACATAACATTGAATGGAGATAGTTTACATTACAGAACATTGAATGGAAATAGTTTGAAATTCTGGAAAAAACAAAGGATATTTTTTCTCGGAAATCATCTCGTAACAGGATGAAGAGGGTAGTAAAAGGGATATAAAACTCATCACAGTTGTTCTTATCAAATTGTGATAAATTTGGTCCATGGGTTACTTATTCCTCTTAATAAATTCCCATGGAATAATTTTAACCGTATTTTGTTGTTGCTTGTCTCGAACGCGGGCGAAGCCGCGGGAAAAACGGGTGCTTCTCGGTGGTCATACTGGGTTGTCATTCTACATATTAACACTAGAAATATAGCATTTTCCTGTACCCTGTATATATCTACAGTGGTACAGTCAAACTAAAAGTCAGCTATACAAGGTATAAAGGACAATAAACATATGAAATAAATATGCTCTAGGATTTTTTTGAACAATTTTAATGGAATAAGAATATCATTAAATAACAAAATTAATTTAAAAAACTGCCTTCAAAGGAATAATTTAAAGTTACTTAATTAGTTGTATATAACACTAGCTGTGCCCGCGGCTTCGCCCGCGTGGAACTCAAACGTGTCACAAAGTTTTTCGTGAATCCCGACCCCGCGAGAATTCTTGGATAAATAGTAGCCTATACAGGGTGTCCCGTTATGAATGGATAATATGGCACCTACGTGTAGAGGGCACCATGCCGGTTCAGATAAACAAATGTTATGTTCAGTAAAAGTCCTTCCGTTTCCGAGATATTCGACATTTTCAACATTTTCAAAATTGTTCCACCCTTCGCCATTCTTTTTGGCGCCAGGACTATAAATGAAGACATTTTTTGTATCTGTTTTTTGGATAGTATTCCTGGATAGACGTGCTATCGAATGTCTTCAATTATTTTTATAACCAAAGCACAGTTTTTTTATAAATTAAGATTTAATACCAACTTAACGTTTTTTCATATTTCATTCTTGACTTTTACTCTGCCGTGGTTAAAAAAAAATGTATGGTGGCTTGAATGCCAATTTCAAAAAAAACTAGCCCATTTAACCCAGATTCCGAAATAGTATGTTACAGGGTATAATCCACCTTTAAATTTTGAATTATTTTCTTTGAAAAGGAGGTAGACCCCATTTTATGATACTACAAGTTTATTCCAAAATTTGGTTTGTTACCTTAAGAAAGCTTCAAAACCATCCAAATTCTCTTGATTCACCATTATTGGTCAAAATAATAATTTTGAAGCCTTATACCACTAGAATATGACTAAGTCTGGTAACTCTGGTACCACCAGAATAAAGAGAGCAAGTAGCCTCTTACCCTCTAATAGCGAAGAGAGCAAATAACCTTTGAACACTCATTAAAAATAACTATTAACTTTAGTTAATAACAGAAGTAATTCAAAATCGAGATAACTCAAAAACCACTCGCCAGGTGGCGCTCAAATTTATAACGGACCATATGACAGGCACTAGGTACCAGGGACCAGACAGCAGTCTCTATTTTTCGAATGGCAAAAGAATTATCGAAATCGGTTCACTCAGTACGAAGTTCTGAGGTAACACACATAAGAAAAAACACATGATACGAATTGAAAACCTCCTCCTGTTTTTGAAGTCAGTTAAAAATACTTATCAACGGAAATTATCATTTGATTGCTTTATTTATTTGCTGAAACTAATATTTCAAGGGGTTTTAGTATTAAGTAGGTAATGAAGTAAAATAAGCTCAAGCCTCTTAAATTAGAGCACATGTTTTGCTCTCTTGACAAATAAGGGACAGTCAAGTGAATTTGGATGATTTTGAAGCTCATTAAGGTAACAAACCAAATTTTGGAATTAAATTGTAGTATCATAAAAATGGGCTCTACCTCGTTTTAAAAGAAAATAATTTCAAATCTAAAGGTAGATTATACCCTGTAACATACCAATTCAGAATCTGGGTGAAACGGGCTAGTTTTTTTTTAAATTGGCATTCAAGCCACCATACATTTTTTTTTAATCACGGCCGAGTAAAAGTCAAGAATGAAATATGAAAAAACGTTAAGTTGGTATTAAATCTTAATTTAAAAAGTATCTGTGCTTTTGTTATAAAAATAATTGATGACATTCGATAGCACATCTATCCAGGAATACTTTCCAAAAAACAGATACAGAAAATGTCTTCATTTGTAGTCCTGGCGTCAAAAAGAATGGTGAAGGGTGGAACAATTTTAAAAATTTAGAAAATGTCCAATATCTCGGAAACGGAAGGACTTTTACTGAACATAACATTTATTTATCTGAACCAGCATGGTGCCCTCTACACGTAGGTGCCGTATTATCCATTCATAACGGGACACCCTATTGCTCCATATGAATAACAGTTGATTTTTTTAATATGTTTTAGTCATACAGTACCTACAAAAATCCGTTCTGTAGATCTTCAAAAAATCGATAAAAAGACTAAGATATAAATGTAGGTTTTTAACCGACTTCAAAAAAGAAGGAGGTTCTCAATTCGACCGTATATATGCTTTTTTTATGTTTGTTCAGCGAATTTTTCGTCGTTTATGGGCCGATTTTGATAATTCTTTTTTTGTTGTAAAGTAGATAACCGACTTTAATCTTGATAAGTAGAGATAACTCAAAAACTACTCACCAGATGGCGCTCAATTCAACATGTAAGTGTAAAGTTCTCGTCACTACAAATTAATCAAGCCCAAACACTAGATAACTGCAGTAAATCGTTGAGGAGTTCCCTCGACTGTCTTTCGGCTTCATCAGATCGACTCCAGATCTTCATGAAATGGTAGAGCTTTTATGTACTTATGATAACATGAACAAACACACTAGTTGTCCATACAATTTTCGAAAGTTCCCCTCGATTTCTCCGAGATGCCATCATCAGATCCTGGTGTCCTTATCAGGGGACCCCACTGCGCATATCTACTTTACAACAAAAAAAGAATTATCAAAATCGGCCCATAAACGACGAAATAATCGCTGAACGTACATAAAAAAAAGCATATATACGGTCGAATTGAGAACCTCCTTCTTTTTTGAAGTCGGTTAAAAATGGTTTGATAGCTATTTTCAAAGTCGGTGTCAACGAGTAGTACTACATCAAAGCTCTAATGGTTCCAAAAGTGAATCTTTCAGTCGTCTAGTAAAACGAGGGGTACCGCAAGGGTCTATTCTTGGTCCTCTGCTCTTTATATTGTGTAGTGCTGATGTTGTTGATAGTATAAAGCATTGCAAATATCACATGTATGCTGATGATCTCCAGATCTATATTTCGTTTAAACCATGCGATACTAATGAAGCGGTGGCAAAACTTAACTCTGACTTGGAGCGCATATCCATCTGGTCCAGGAGTAATACCTTAATCCTTAATCCTAATAAAACAAAATTTCTAATGCTTGGGACTCCTACGCAGATTCGAAAAGTTTATTCTAAAAACCCAGTGATTTATATAAATCGACAGAGTGTCTGAAGCCCGCAATCTTGGCGTTCTTATAGATGAGAACTTCCGATTTGAGAAGTATATTATAAATATTGCTAGCAATTGCTTTTACAGATTAAAAATATTATACCGCATCCGCAACTATATAAGCACCACACTACGGGTTAATCTCTGTGATAGTCTGATCCTATCTAAATTTAATTATGCTGATAGTCTCGTAGGTCCTCGCCTTTTGGAACGAACTAAAAGGGTAATACAAAGAGTCCAGAATGCTTGTACTCGATACTGTTTTAATGTACCACCTCGCGCGCATGTTACCCCATTTCTCAACGGTGCAAACATTCTTAAGATGGATTTTCGTAGGCGTCTTCACTTTGCAACGCTTTTGTTTGGCGTTGTAAAAAGCAAAGAGCCTATATACCTTTATAGCAAACTGTCATGGGCTAGGGACCCAAATCTTAGATATAGTATCAGACTACCTCCAGACAGATTGTTATATAGTTCCTATTGCTCAGCCGCTTTTAGAGGAAGCTATAAATACAGTGCAACTAGGTGTTGGAATAACATACCTCCTCCGCTGCGTAACCTTAAAACAGTAGGTAGCTTTAGAACGCGATTTAAAATATTGCTGATGCAAGAGCAAAAAAATAAATTCTCTGGTCGCGTAGATTAATTAGATTTTAATATATACTTATATATATATATTTTTTTTGTAGATATAGCTGTATTGATTTATTGGTCGGTTGATATTTAGGTACATTTATTATTTTTGTGGTGCTTGCGAGTTGAGCCTTAGGGGTCGGGGTAGGCAACGTCTTTCCTCTTAATTGGGTGGGTGTGGCAAAATTTATTACATGGGCACATGAGCTGTGTAGTTGGCCGAGCTACTCTTCTAAAACTTGAAGGGCCGAACTGAAAATCAGTGCCGTTCTTATCGCGGCTTATACTGAGTTTTGTCCGTTTTACGGCTTTATACCGTAGCACAGATTGGGCGTGTTGTAGTACCTAGTTGTTTGCATGTTTTTCCTTTTTCTTTTATTTTTTTCTCATTTTAATTTTTTGTTTTTTTTTTAGATTTGGTAATGTTTATGCCTTTTAGTTGTTTATGATTTAAAATATTGTGTAGTATTAAATTGTTAAGTTTGTACTTAATTTTTTCTGTATTGTGCTGCTTATGGCCGTAAATAAACATTTTCTTTCTTTCTTTCTTTCTTTCTTGACAGAAATTTTGAGCGACGTTTGACGGAGTGAGCTTAATGAATGGACTTAATATACTAAACGTTAGTTATATTAAGTCCATTGCTTAATATTAATAAAGTCATATGTGCAACGTGTGTGCAACAGACACGCTCGAAAAGAAAACAAATTTGACATCCTCAAAAGTTCAAACGAACTGTCGACGAAGTGGTGTACGAATCAATTTGGCCGATAGTATTTTTCATAAATAGTATAAAAATACAAAAATACTCAATGTCATCTTGTGCTTTGTCCTAGTTGCTGTGTGAGATTTTTTTGCAATTCAGACAGATGTTTAATGTTTTGGCTTATTTAAACAAAAGTGAAAAAATATATTTAATGTTTAGTACATTAGTTCCAATTAATCGACATATGCTATATCTATCCATTAACCAAAGGAATAGGCATAGTCATAATCTTTGAGATACTATGTACTAAAGTACGTCATAATTAAGTTTATGTTAAATTTTTATTGCTTTACTATCAAGTAATTCTGATTTGTTTGTTTTATTCTAAAGTATAACAATGTTATCCTTATTACAAACAAGCTGCCACTGCTTCATCCACATGGAATTAGTTTTTTATTTTTATTTTCATCCCCTATTTCAATCCCTTAAGGTTAGGTTTTTGAAAAAAAGTAGCCTCTATGTTACCCTGGGTCTTCAACTGTTTTTAGGGTCGATTCAGACATATCAGTGAATTCTCAGTTCCGACACAGTACCGGCAAATTTTTCATACATTTTCGGCATTGTCACTGAGAAGTGTCAGTGCTATTAGTATGAAAGATTTGCCGGAACTGTGACGGAACGGTGACTTCACTGATATGTCTGAATCGACCCTAATTCTGAATATCATCGAAATGCTGATATAGCTGGGAAATTGTCACATACAGACAGACCGACAGACTTTCGCATTAATAATATTAGTATGGATGACTCCTTAAAGTTATTATAATTGCATCGATCAATTTATTAAGTATAGAATTGTGTGTTATTGTTATCATAGTTTCATTGTTCTAGAAAATTATCTATTTGGTACAGTCACTTAATGAACTATTACTTGTTGAAGTTCACTTAGGTTATGTATAAACATTGAAATAATTAAACTGTACTTAAATTATTTCAACACTGATCAGTCACAATGAATTTTGCACTGTATATTGTATCATTTTTATGTTTATTTTTATTTTTAGGTTCGGGCAGTGTGCAGAGCCATGTTAGATGCTACACGATTGCTGTATACTACTCCGGCTAAACCAGCTCAACCATTTGAAACAGGAGATGGTGATACCAGTAACTTTGACGTCAAGTGTGTGAAACAAGGCACAATAACTTCAGTATGTAATGTTTTAATATTGACCTGTACTACATAACTAATACTGATATATATTAATACTTACTGCCATGAGCATGACTACATCAGAGTCACCCAAGAAGGTGGAATTGCCACTCCCTGCTAAAAACTAATTTCCTCTGCTCACAGTTCAATTTAGCTTGTAAGTAAAATTATTGCTGTCAATCTGCAGTGTACTTTGATCGCAAGGGCAAAGAGCTGGTATTTGTATGGGATAGAATTAAAACTAATTTTATATTAAATATGAGCACAGTGTATGTAGAGGTAGCTGTCATAGATTCAAGTGAAAACCTACCACTGCCTATAGTAGAATGTTAAAACTATTGTCGATTATACTTGTAAAATATGTAACTTTCATTTTAGCTTACTAACACAACACAAAATAAACGCAAAGATCCAGAAATAGAAATTGATGGCACTAAATGTAAGAAAATTAAGCAAGAAGATGGCTCAGATAGTGCCTCATCTTCACCATTGCCCTCACCAGCATTAAGAGATCCGGAGAAGTGGAACCCAGCTAGATTAACTCCAGACACATTATTTATCATGGGTTCTCATGCTCACAAAGTAAGATATCCTTCTTTCTGAAGTAATCCAAATATTAAACAGTTATCAGCTTATATTTATAAAAGTTCCTTAAGACCATTATGATCAACATTACTTTTATAGACATACAGCAAAAGTTAATTTCTGTTGTTGATTTGTTTTTATAGGTGCTAGGACTTGGTAACTCTCGTGGTCGATTGTATACAAGGCATGCTGGTTTACTGAGATACCCTGCTGACACTGTAGATAAGGAATGGATAGCAAATCACAACTTGGTAAATGCTGTTGGTGGTAAAACTTATATTATGGTGAGTTACTGATACACTATATATTGTAACTGAGATAAACACCAAAATATGATTTCATTTGATTGTAATTGACATTTCTACTATTTCAGGTCTTAGAAGATATAGAAGAACTTGCTACAAGTGATGCATATAAACATAACTCTCTTCCAATGCTTGGGGAGTTAACAGGATTTAAAGTTCCTCCATTTATGCTCAGAAAAATAAAAGCGTATGTATTGAAGAGGGTAATGAGTGGGGATATAAGTAACGCTAATAGTCCTCAACCATCCACTAGTAGTGTTTCAGAAGACAAATACAAAATAGATGATGTTAAACTGGAAATTAATGCTGAGAATTACGATACCGGCACATTTAACGCTAGTCAGTACATTACTAATTCAGACAGATCTAAAGATTTTGCTGGCATTTCAATGCCCAAAGAACAAACAGATTTGGCAGATATAAAAGTTGAAGACATGAGGGATATAAAAGTCGATATAAAGGTTGAAGACTTAAATGATATTGATGTTGAAGATTTGGATATGAAAAATATTAAGGATAATAATATGGATGATATAAATGTCGAAGAAATAAAAGTTGAAGATATAAAATTAGAATCTGAAAATGCTTTTGATTTATGCAAAGACACTGATGATGACCAGAGTCATTTGGTTGATGGGTTATTGGAATCTGACATTGAGTTTTTAAGCAGAAATTTGGGGGACATAGAGAGTGATGCGGATGCTAGAAAGACAATTGAAAAACTAACCGGCGCCAATCCCGACACGATAACATTAGTTGGAGATGAGTTCGACATTGGAAATGCTCTGAATACAAATGTAATTGTCTTTTTAATTTATGTAACACTTAGATTTATTGATGGCAGTTTGATGTATAAGATTTTAAATAAAATTATTTTCAGTAAAGCAACAATTTCGAAGTATAAGAAACAATTTGTACATTTACACTATTCACTTATCTTTTCAACACGTAGAGCTTTATCATGGATTGAGAGATCTTCTGAATCAAAAAATGTTTAGTGCAAATGCATTATAAACTACTATGGATTCTTATGAGACATTCCTTATATTGAAGGAAGTACGACTTAAAAGATTTAACTAAGTTCATGTGCCGACAGTTTAGCCACAGTACCAGCACACTCATCCATACTACTAATAGTTTCGTGCTAATGCTTGATTTAAATTTTGTTTCAGTATTCATCACCTCAGAGCACAAAATGTATCACCGTAGCATCAACAACAAGTGGAATGATCCATAGTGTACCAGTGGCTCACATCGCGACCCCACCTCGCATCACGGGAAGCACTGTTCACTACTATACAAGCACTGGAATTCAACCTACCGGACAAAGGACCATACATCATCTACCCCAGTCTACCATCACTATTCAGAATATTCCGGGGACTAATTCTCAGATGATACGCGGGTGAGTATTATGATTTGTAAGAGGCTAAGAGCCTATTTTTTCTTAGATTATAGCTGTGGGTAAAATCCTCGAATTTTCCTTTCCCTATGAATTTAATAAATTTTAATTATTGGCCTAAGTCATAGTATGACTATGTTTGAACCAAAGATTCAATCAACCACAAATAGACTATAGGCCCATGTCAAAAATGGATGGGTCATATGAACCACCAGGTGATGTATATAGGACGATATAAGAGCACAAAATAATAAGATTCAGCACTATGACGCCACTTGTAAGCTGTCCAACTGAGTGCTGGTGAGAATTCAAAAGTTTAACCCTCGATTTTTCCCCTTGTCACATGATTTTTGTACGGCATTTTCACCATCGATAGAATCTTAAAATAATAAGAAAATAATAAGAAAGCGCGCAGTCCCGTAAAAAAATGGTGCGCCACAAAGTCGGTATTTTTTTTTGATTTTTTGACAATTCCAGGGTAAATTTGGTCATTTGATTCTGTACGGCATCAGTTTCATACTGTTTCAATACAGCTTCTAATCTATTATTCCGCAACGCCGTACAAAAATCATGCGACAAGGGGAAAAAATCGAGGGTTGAACTTTTGAATTCTCCCCAGCACTCAGTTGGACAGCTTACAAGTGGCGTCATAGTGCTGAATCTTATTATTTTGTGCTCTTATATCGTCCTATATATATTCCGTTTTTTTAGAATAGAGTTAACTACAAAACAAATATGGCCGATAATTGTCAAAGTAACAGTAGCCAATAAGACACTGACATTAGACATGTACAGTAAAACCAACTTAACCTTGAAATGAAGAGAGGCGCTGTCGGAAGCATTGGACCAATCATCGAGACGTAGTAACTGACTGATGAATGGCTGACTGATGAATGAACTGATGAATTTTTGCCATTTCAGAGATAAGTTGGTGGCAATTATCGAAAAAAATGTCAAACATGTCAAGTTCTTGTTGAAATGCATGTTGAAATTATTCATCTGTGAAAGTGAAGTTGATGGATTTGCACAATGTATGAAATTTATTCATTATTATTGTAATTTAAAATCAGTTTTTGGTGTAAAACACAGGGCGATATAACGAATGAACCGATTGAATTGTTTGTAAGTTGTTTCACGCGTGTAACATTGTGGAAATTTGATGTTTCGGAAACTCAGTGATTTGTTTTGTAGTTAACTCTATTCTAAAAAAACGGACTGTACATTACCTGGTGGTTCATATGACCCATCCATTTTTGACATGGGCCTGTAGTCTAAAACTGAAATATATCCAATATTATCTCTGTTACCGGAAATGTGTGAAATCTAGGAACTTTATACAATTCCTAGGGAATGTATACAATTCCGAAGCTATTTAGGAAATGTATAAAATATTGTATTAAAAAATATTTAATACATATATATCCTCGGAAATGTAGGTATACATTTCCTAGGAATTGTATACAATTCCAATATCGTATTAGGAAATTATGTATATGTTGTGGCCACATTGTAGATTTGTTCACTTCAAATGGTCGCATTTCATGAAATGGGCAACTCAGTTTGGCCAGACCGTTAAATCGTCTAAGTTTCACGATTTGGTCATCCACGTTTGGCCGAATCGTAAAAACGCAGAATATAGGGCATAATTTCGAACCGTGACGTCTCCGGCGCTGCGGAAGGTGCAGCCCCTTCGCCCTTGCGTAACAAAGCACAGACACCCGGGGGGTGCGGGGTGCGGGGGCTGCCCTCCCTCCGCGCCTCCGGGTTCTAAAAAACACTCTAGGGGTAGGGCATACAAGACTACGTAGGTACGTAGGGGTAGGCTAATTCGGTTCTGTAACCAATTCGACCTACCTACACCTTGAAGAATTTGATTGAGTAGTAATGGAAATGAGTATTCATTGTTTTATAAAATAATATTTTTATTAAGGCACAATAAGGTAAAATATAATATTTTCATATTATCTATCCCGCGTACCCATTAAAATCTTAAATGTTTTACATTTCCGATTGCTATTTCGGAAATTTATAGTCTTCGTGTCTTCGTGTCTAATTTAATTTATTTCACACATTTCCGGGCGATTTTAGGAATTTCATACATTTCCTAGGAATTGTATACAATGACGGATTACACACATTTCCGTTAACATCTCTAAAGATTTAGTTTGGTACTTTTGAGAATTGTCCCAACTAGAACTATCTTGTTTTGGATACTGCACCAGTAATAAAGTAATACAGCACTATATTTTAATATTTTTAATGTTTGTAATATATTTTCCAAAATGGTTTTAACTCATTAATGACCTCCAAAGATCCAATACAGAACTATATTTTATTATTTTTCATGTCTGTAATATATTTTCCAAAATGGTTTAACTCATTAATAACCTCCAAAGATCCAATACAGCACTATATTTTAATATTTTTAATGTCTGGAATATATTTTCCAAAATCGTTTTAATTAATGAGTCCAAGGATCCATGCATAACCTTGGCTATGAGTGCTTTTATCAACATTACCTGATAGAAAATGCTTTGGTGTGTTCATTCCAAATTGATCTATTTATTAATGCGTCTGGGGTTCACAATGGATAAGGTAATGCTGACATCAAGGTATTTCTGAATAAATTTGCAATATTTGTATTTGTAACAAACTAGTACTTAGGTGGAATGGTAATGGAATTTGTAGTGTTTGAATTTGAATAGTTAGCACTGTTTTAAAAATACACTCATCATTTCCAAACCTCATGGTCATTAGACAAACTGTACTACTATACTGGTAAAGTTACTCTTGTCAATCTTGAATTTTTTTCATCAAGTTCATGTGGCACTTAGATTAATGAATGAATTTGAGCTGGAGTGACAACTCTTTTAAGATGGTTGTCCAGGTATGTATAGTGTACACCAAGCATGATGAGCCAATACTTTTCTTTCTGTTTTTATTTTCTTTCTTAACGAGAAATGCATCAGTGGTACCTTTGTTGTTTGATGTCCATGACTGACAGCGAACATATACCGTCTGATGATTCATACGTTCATTTGACAATGTTTTACATAACCTAGTTTACAATGACTTTTCTTTATATTCAGGCTACCAATCAATCCAAAGACGGGCACAATCAGCACAGTGATGTCGCAAGGCGGCGGTACCACCGTCATCGGGTTTGGCACGAGGACTTCCAACGGCACTATCATAGGAGCACCGGCCCAGTACGTCAACGTATCGTCCAAGTCATTCCCAACCGGTAACATTTTACACAACGCGATCGTATCTCGAAACATCATTAACCGTACCAACCTGAATACAGTGTCGTCGGCAGTGTCGTTCAACGTAACGACAGTGAGACCCTCCCTTCACACCACATCGCCCAAAATCAACACCATTGTGTCAACGAGTGGTAGTGAGTTCGATAATATTGGTGGTAAAAACATCATGGATAGCGGCTGTGGTTCCTCAGTTATGCTCAAGAAAGTACTCACTTTGGGCAGTGCGGGGGCTTCTAAGTCCTTTATGATGCATAATACTCAGAAGGTTTTGTCGACTGGGTTCGCTAATGGTTCGACCCCGCCTCCCAATGTGACGATAGTTAGTTCGGGGACAAGTGGGATATTGAACTCCGGTCCACCCAATGTGGTTTGCCCCACGTCGGGTAATCTCAGCGCCACACACGCAACTCTGTCTGCCTTGCTAGCATCTAATGCTGAGAAGGCACAGACTAAAAATTGAATAATTATTGTATATTTTTGTATACCAGAGCCAGTTTATCATGAATCGCTTATACAAAAATATACTATTCTGTCACCTCAATCAAGCTATCTTGCTCTATTTGATTTACATTTTAAAAATAAAATTAATTAAGAGAAATAAAATTAAATGTGTTCATTGGGTCTTGTTCTAAGTCGGTCACAATTGCCATGGGCGGCAGCGGAAGGGTGGTGCTCCATGCTCGTTTGCTACCTTAATTCAATAAAAAAAATGCTGGCATGTGACATTTATTGTTCTTAAAGTTATTTGATCTCTCTACGTCAAATCTAGACTAATAAGGTGGCTTGATTAACGTGTTCTAATATATTTTATTGTTATGGAAATATTCCAAAGAATATTTGATTGTGAATTTAAAAAATATTTCTTTTTTATTACAACTTAACGCGTCACTTGAATCCCACCTGATGATAATCTTGGGTGGTAAATCGCACTTACTATTAATGAATCTCAAATATATAGAGATATCAATATTATCGCTGTACTAATTACGAAATTTATCTTAGTAGTAAAGTAGCTTAGCTCTCTATGTCAAACCGATGTAGGTCATGTCAGTATTTTTAATTCAAGTGAATATTACTATTCAATAGTTATATTTGTGTAAAGTGACTAAATGTTTACACTAAAAACAAAAGCAGCATAATTATCTCAAGTATTATAGCGATCTCAGAATAGTATTATAATATGTGATTTCACTGACTAAAATACAAATGCTGGAGAAATAGATGGACTTGTATTATGTGATATTTTTTAACAAAGACAACTATAGCAGGAATAATCATAAATATAGCTGCCATATACCTACCTACATAATATTAGCTATAGCTAGTTCATTATTCTATAAAATAAAAATGCATTCCATAATGGCTTATCATAATTATTAAGATATGAATGTAAAAAAGTAATAAATACTAGGTGAAGTTTCCAATGAGTAAGATTAGTTATAGGATTAATCTACCTCTTGCGTTACCTGATTGTTTAATTTATTTTTTCTATATAATAAGGGTAAATATGGTTGTGTTCTTGTGTGCCAATGGTAAATCATTTATGCCGTTACATATTACAGTATAACTCGTTTGATAGGTCCGAGTTATCCTTTTTTACTCATATTATTATAGTTACTGCCACTCCACAGTTTGATATTACGTAATGGATGTATTAATTTTATTTGTTTTTATTATGTTTGTGATATTTTCCAATTTTAAAGTATTTTTGAAATCAATTTCGACTTTACAAATTTGACATTTTAGGGTAATTAAAAGACCTTTAAATAAGTTATTATATTTCTCTTGTGTCGTGACTAGTGAATTTATACTAATACTGCCATCACCGGAAATATTTAAATATACAGAGTTTATTAATATGCTTATGAATATTAAAGCAATACTTTTTAAAATACGTCGATTCTAGAGATAAGAACATGTATGTAGGTGGTATTAAAACTTATACATAATTAATACAAAGGTACTAAAATGATTAAATAAAATGGATAAGTGGTGGAAAAGTATAAATGAGATATAATGGCAGGTACAAAATATTTAAATATTAATAATATATATTGAATATCATTTATTTCTTATAGCATAGCTTTAACTAAAACTTGAACATAATTAGAATTACCAGAGAACAATGATAAAATATAGGTATATCTTATTTCGTAAATTGATTTTACTACGCGATAAAATAAATATCCGGAAGCTAAATAAATACGATAGTTAATACGAATAGGTAACCAATAACAATTTCGAAAGAAAAATTAAGCGATAAATATTCATAATCATCAAACGTGCATATTTAATAGACTTGATAATTCCATTTTTTCAATTTGTTCGAGGAATTTGGTCAAGCATTTTTAAAATGCTGACAAATACTCAAATACCTGAAATAATAAAGCCAAATAATCAACGGACGGAGACTGTATTTGTTGCTAATTTTAAGTATGTATGATACACACTCGCTGAAGAATTATAAATAATAATAAAATGATAAGACCTATTACATAATAATAACTTTCCACAAAAAAGTGAAAACTTTTTTTTGTGTGTTTATTATGATAAATTTACAGGATTATAAGATATTTGAACGGTATTGCTTTCAGGCAAAAAAATAATTGGCAGTAATTTGCCTCTCTCACTTTTATTGAATTCATAATATTGTTATATATTAATTTCTGTAATATGATTGTTTGATATTTTTTAAGGTTATGTTAGGTTATGTCATTGTTAGTAATTTAATTAATTTTGTGATTTTTTTGCTGTTATAGCTTTGTGCTATTTGTTTTGCAATGCTTTAATTTATTTATATAATTATATGAGTAAAATGGTTGCAATGTTACGCTATTGTCATGCTTTTGTGCAATTTTAATATTTTTGTAATTGTAGCCTATATTTATATTATGTGCATTATTATTGTAGCTTTATGTTTATCAATACAATCCGATTTCATAACATTTTATTGTTAGCTTATATTTATTTTTGTTAGCTTTATCTTACGGAATTAGTGAAAATGTAAGTATCTTTACCAAAAACACTTATTTTTGTGTATGTTGGAAAAAAATTACCTTTACAGATTCCAAATATTATGTGATAAAATTATAAGTATTGTAATGCAGCGTTCTTTTTTCCTTATTTATTTTTTGTGCTATGCAGCTTTAAAATGCGATGCAATATTACTAATTATTTGAATAGTTATGTTTATTCAATTCGTTACTCGGGCTTTAATGGTCTACTGCTTTATTTGTTTTAATTTAAGTATTTAAAATGTTATTTTGTGAGTGATGCTTGTTACGGCGCGAGTTGGAATCACTGTAACCCGATAATATACAACATTATTTCTGTCCAAAACTGTTTCTTGACGATATTCTTAGCAGTTATGATTTATTTTAAGAAAATTATATAAAATTTGAAATATTTAATCAATCATATCGTATGTGTTAGTACATTTTATGTTTATTGTGTGCAATTTGCAAATTGTTGAGATGCAAGCTGAGTTATTTTTTCTTCAAGTCGCTGCAGCATAAAGTTTCCCGCGATGTAGATTAAAAACATTTCTGTGACGATCATACTAGGTTTTATTTTTAGTGGTTTTAATAACAAAGTCAGCGACGTACCTAAGCAACTAGGGATCCCCCGGTACATAATTCTTCTAGGTCACCTGTGTTAGACTGTGCTTTGGTTTCCCGTTAGTCACAGGGTTTTATTTTGAAGGTAGGTATATGCTATATGCCAAACAAAGATATAATATTATAAGAAGTAAGTAAAAATAAACATTAGATACCAAATATACACACGTGACACTTTAATCGATTCAGGAAACATATGACGTGAACGAAACGTGAGTATATTAAAATAACTGAAATATTTAAGCGGGACTAATATGTAATTAACTTGCAATAGCAACACTAATCTGTTGTAGCTGTCACCATCGTCATGTCATCATGTCCATCTGTCGCGTATAAATGAGCTTAACTTCGGTACTAGTATTATAAAACAATATAATAAAGAAAAGTAGATGATACCAAAATAATAAATAATAAAAAATACAATTCAAAATCTCGTGATATCTTAATGCTGGAAAAAATTTCTACCATTCTTTTTGGTATAAAGTCCGTCTTTAGATGGAAGAAGGTAGTATGAATTAGGAAAAGGTTAGGTCGAAGGTTAGAATTTGTCCGTTGGATCTGTTTCCAAGGGGTCTATCCATGAAAGTTGCACTATGATGATTGTTAAGGTAGTCCCCTCCGTCCGTGTCACATAAATGGTCACAAATGCGTGACCCCTGGTGTGATATTATACATTTTGCTATTTTAACAATTTCTGTTTTTTTTGGCGTGTAGATAGAAAGAGCGACATCTGGACGAATAATTTGTGATTTATCCCTAATAATGCGCATTTAATTGGCTTCATTCGTTCATGATGTCATTTTATTTCTATTCAGTCTGAAGTCTTTGTTTTTAAACATTTTACTATGTAATATTTTATACCTACTTGTGATGTCACGAACCTGATGACCCCCTCATACGAAGTCACGCGTAGACCCTGTGCCTACCCGTAAACATTCGACGTAGTATATGGATGACTCTTAATGAACTCTGGGAATGTTTGGTTGTAAATAATTGATAAACAGCCGATTTAATGAATAAGGTGGAACAAGGCCGTTGGGCGGAGCCTCTCTTAGGGCGGTAGGCGGGGGCTAGTTAAAAGGAAAACAACAATTGGGGGGGCAGTTTACTAAGAAAATTATAATTTTGCTAATGACGAGTAAGTAGGTGAATGTGCACATTCATTATAGATATCACAAGTAGGTACATTCATTTTGATCACAGTTTGTGGTCACTGTAAAAATAATATTTTTGATGATTATTTTCTGTTTATTACAAACAAATTTAAAAGATATTTATAATATTGTATATTTCGACATTCAGTCACGAAACCACGACGACGATTTATAAAACTGGGTCGGAATTCAAAATATCGGTAAAACAATTCAAAATTGTAAGAACCCGCTTGGATTAAATTTTTTTAGTATTCTCAATGTTACAAGTTTATTTTAAAATCATTTATTGATATTTAAAATCATTCATTGATAAAAGCAGATGTAGGTATGTATGTATTGTATCTACCTCATCAACGAAACATTTTTCATCTTTTTAATTGTTGTGATTTTTTGTGTTTGCCTCACACTTAATCATTCCTTGCGAATGACTTTTATCTATAAGTAAAACTTATTGAAAATCTGTGCAGTAACTACTTACCAAGACTTGAGATTATCACGTCCAGATAGAGAGAAACTGTTATGCAGATATGTTACCCTTTTATCCTTTTTATTGCGTAAAATGATTTATGTTTGATCTGTTTAATCCTAATCGGAAAGAACTTTCAGCTGTAATTATTTGCAGCCTTATCATACACGAGTCGTCAGGATTAATGGGATTAACGCTACTTATAGATATTCTTTTATTCTTACATAATTTTTAATAACAAACCGAAAGATAAAAAATTTATAGCATACATCAGAAGTCACGGAAAAAAAAGGTTAATGGAAAATGAACTTAAATCCTTAGTAACTCAAACACGCGATGCATTCAACTTCAGCGATATGATATTAGATGGCCGAGTAATTGGAAATGGTTCTTTATGTATAGAATCTTTGATAAGCCACGTGTGTAAATCGGATTACTGTGATCCAACTTCGCGTTCGCTTCTAGGCCTAATTCTTTTATTGTTTGTTGTTTTAAATAACGTACTTATTCTACGTGTTAGGTACATTTGCGGCGCGTAGAAATTGCGGCTGAAGATGATTTGCGTGCAATTTTCACGCGCGAGTGGAGTGCGCGCATTATTTATTTATTTGTTTGTGTGTAACTTGTGCGTAGAATATTCATGTGATTACAATATTATCCCATTGTATCTGTACTTGAAGGATCTTCGGGTGTGTGCTGTGAATATTGTGTATAGGTCTTATGACTTTAATAGTGCTGCTCACTAACAAGTGTTAACACAAGTATTAATAAATAAATAATTGTTGTAGTTGTAAAGAGATCTCTTAATGTTAAAATATAAAATAATTTTTCGAGTATCCTTCAAAGAGAATGAGTCAAGGAGGTTGACAACTTCCTTTAAGATATGTTTGTTTACAACTTTATGTAAGACTATTCCGATTCAGTCCGCCTTGTAAACGCTATTTAATTTTGTCCCTTGTATTTGGATATATTTGTTCAAAGCTAATTAATTAACCAATTAATTGACATGCTAAGCGGAGTACCTGCATAATACTTTTTTGTTTTGTCTTTATTTTTATAAAACATTTTGTTTTGGAATATATGTATTCAATTATAGCATAAGTTTTTTTTATTATGTATACCTCAGGTGTCGTGTTTTAGAAGTAAATCAATAGTGTTGACTAGAAGGTGGTGTGGTGCAACTTAATCCTAATTAAAATACAAAGTCGACATAACAGTCGTGTGCGAATAAGTTCGTTTGATTTTGTGGTACACGATTATTCAACATCTTGTTATGTTAATTTTACGATATTTAAAATGAACATCGGCCGTTTGTTATAATTATGCTATTTGTCAATAATTCTTTCAGTTGTATACAGATTGTCAAAATATCACAGTATTCTTTGTTCTTATTAGTAGGTACTTTTCTTGCTAACTTATCTACCGATTGTCGATTGATGTATTATTGAAAACGACAATTTTTAAAACAAAGTGATAGATACCTCCTGCCATAGCCAATGAATGACTGAAAGTACCAAATAATTTTAGTGTTAATATTTCAAAACACTATTTAATAGTTGCATATCTTGACACAATCGCGATACGAACAGCCTGTTTACCCTCTACTGCATGAATTATGAAGGAGATGATTAAAAAATATTTAACTATGTAAAACTCTTTATTTATATACTAATAAATATATATGTCGAGAAATAAACATCTAAATCATTTAGTTTAGATTTTAATTTTCAAAACCATATAGGTAATCTTATGCATTCACGTAAAAAATAACTGAAAAAGTATTATTGTCTAAAATGAAGTCGAAAGTGATTCCAGCTCTTGGTAATTAAACATCTACAGAAAATATGTAGCTAACATACAGCCAAATTATGTGCATAAACTCATGTTTTTCATGTGAAAACTTATTTACTAAATTGAGGGTATACTGACTTTTTTTTCTCGTTAAGTGTATCTAGTCGTTATATTGTGTACTCAGTGCTGTCATTATTTGTATTTGGCATAACTGAATATCTTCAAATTGCCACAATCATTGCCAGATTTTCATCTTCGGAATATTGTCTCTGTGGGAAGGGGATATTCAATATTTACCATAAAATTCACCATGAAAGTGACGAAGGTTCATTTAGTCAAAAAGGCATTAAAAACTACGTTCTACAGAAACAAAATAACAAGTATATAGCAGTTTTAATATAATATATAGTCATATCGTGTATGTGATAGTTTTTATTATTGCATATTGAACCATATTTGTCCAAACCAAAAATTGTCTCAATGCATACGAAACCATATCTGGTGCCAGGTGAAAATCGTGTGAAAACAGTGGAAAACGGTTTATATCAGGAAAATTTATTATTGATTAACTTAGTGGAGGTTGTGTTAATTATGAAAATATTTTTATTAAACGAAATAATTGAATAATTATATTAGTTTTCCTTTCTTGAAATTGCGTTTCGTCCACCTCAAGAGACATACATCGACCACTCACTCAAAAATAAGCACACATTTGAATGTTATCTAATTTTAGGCAAACCAATTACTTTTCATCAAAGCTAAATAATATCTCTACGTATTTAATTAGGTAACAACGTATTTGCGACAGTTGATTAGGGAGAAAAAAAATTGCAGTCATGATACCATATATGGTGCCATATGCGGTAGAGGGTTAACATTATACTTATTCAAAATATTTCTCAGTAATATTTCAAGAAGGCAACGCATTGTGGTGAAAAATGTGTTTTTTATTAGCCGATAAAGATAGACGCGTCACCCGTTAGTACCTAATTGGTAAAAAGTATTACCATGAGATTGCATTAAAAACGCAGAGCGAAATTCGCTTTATTTCGGACTGTCTGATACTGGGACTGAAACACGTAAAAACGGTCTCATGGTCGAATTTAGTGGCGATGTAGCTGCATCGGTCATTACTAGATATACCATGGTGCTGTATTAAGCTCCTAAACTGCAAACACTGTAAAATGCAAAAGTACATATAAATATATAGGTACTTATTGCATTATACTGGGCTATACAGCTCAGCAACATCTAACGGGAGGAGTAAAGGTCTCGTTTGTTGTTTATCCGCATCACGACTAGGGGAGGTTCGCGGCTGAAGGATGGATGCATCTTACCTATTTATTTATAATAATTGTTGATTTGAGCAGGTGCTTATATTTTGGTTCTTATGTAGGTACATAAAACTAGAATGTTTATCATTCAAATGCCAATCGATTTGACTTAAAGACACGACAATAATCAAATACAATCAATATGGCAGTAAAGTTGTTTTAATATGAACTAGAGCTAGACTATATAAAAGTGTTTTAATTTTAGCTTTCAAGCCGTTTCCGAATGTCGACTCCAATGCGCATAAGCTAATTTAGTTCCCAATGCGATGCGATGCCGCTGCTGTCTACGTAAATTGACAAAATAAAGTGGGACATTTAATGGAACCTATTCGTTATGTACCTATATTCGGAACTGCTGGAATATTGAATTAGTTTTCTGCGAATAATGATAGGTGTGATTATAATAGAAATACTTTTATTTTGCACCGAATTTTCCGCGCAGATTTTGTAATAAAGTGAGATGTTTCAAATTTGACAATATTATACCTACTGTCAATGAGCGTAGGTAGGTACGCATAGGCCGGTTTAAAGAACTCATTTTTCAAAACAAAACCATGAATTTTTAACAATCTGAACTTGAATCAAAAAATGCGCGCAAAAGATAATCGGGAGCAAATATTTTTGGCTCGGGCGACGTACTTTGAATCCCTCGCTACGTCCAGGATTCTACTAAAGAATCCCTCGCTACGTCCAGGATTCTACTAAAGAATCCCTCGCTACGCTCGGGATTCTACTCTAGTATCCCTCACTTCGCTCTAGATTCACAAAAGCGTCCTCGCCGTAAAAATATTACTTTGCTCCCTTGTTATACAATCTACTATTGCTTACCAGCTAAATTGAACTGTGAGCACACGTAATAAAGTGGTTTTTAACGTGGAGTGGCAGTCCGATACCCTGCGCGAATCAAGTGCCTACAGTTTCATATTAGCACAGAAAAACTGTGCCTATAAGTCTACGCACCAGATTACGTTGCTACTCGTTAATTTCTGGCACTTAATCTTTATATTCTCCACGTTTTTATTGTTTCGTAAATAATATAAACTCTTAAATAAAATAAACCTAACAATGTATAGAAATAACAATGGAAAGGATTAATTAGAACTTGGACGCCAAATGGGCTTAATTTAATTTAAAGTTAACCCAACTACCTAAATGTGGGTAGGTACCTAACTAAAGGTGCCAGAGTTTAAACTTCAATTTTAATTTCTGAATGTAGATTTCCACCAAGAAATAAATTCCAGAACATTCACGCCGCAAATACAGCTAATGCTTTAAAGAGATATTTTTATCGAAATAAAATTAGATAGAAAAACTAAGGGTCTCCGCAAACTGACTGCAGTCACCGGCAGCAGTGGCGCTGTGGCGCTGCTTTTTAGAAGCGCAATCCGGCCAACAGCCAACAGCTCCAATAACAGTGAGTAGAATTCAGCAGAATTCGGCTGACTAAATTTTACTTCCAGTATAAAAATAATCTAACTACGTAACTGAACATTGGAGTTCTATTAAATAAATAAATACCTACATATACCTAAATGACGCTACTCATTGCTCTAACTAGGGTTCTCTCTCATGGGTGCTATGAAAAACAAGACTAGAATACACACATTCCCGATTGATCAATATCTAATTCACATTTCCGCCTTGCTGTAAATTGAACCCAGGACCCTGCGAATGGTTGTCTGGTATGGTAACCATTGCGCCATACAAACCAAGATCTATATTTAACAATGATAAATTAAATCCATAATTATCTACTTCGACAAGCTATGCTAGACATGCTCGTTTTAACATATTAAAAAAAGACAAGGTTCTCAGTTCAACTATTTTTCATGGGATGTAACATGCCCACTTTCTACTGGGTCACCTGATTTTGACACTTTTCTATATTCGAACCTATGTCATATAATGAGTGACATCTGACGAGTGGGTTTTGGGTTATCTCTAATGATGCGTATTTAATTTATTTGGATGACGTTGATCATGTTTTCATTTTATGATCTACTTGTACCTACTTAGATGTTGAAATCGGTTTTTTTATTTAACCTTATTTACCTACTTCAAACTAAGTTGACTATGCAGAATTATTACGTTTTCATCTATCGGCTCTAATCGCAGTACCTAATATTGTTTTGCTGGCCAAAACATTTGATACACAGCCTGAGCTTTTGATCGAAAATGTGCAGGGTATCATACTCGCCCCCTTTAAGCCCTATTGCCCGTAGGTATATTACCGTGGTACCGATGAGCTATCCGAGAAATGTCTTTGAACTGAAACCACCCTCCTACAAACTACAAATTCACAATGGTTCAGCATTTGGTTCAGGAAGATTTCACTTTATCAACAGGAAATCGGACAATTCGATCACAATTTTTTTTTTATGATACACCGTGAGTCCGTGATACATGAAACAGAAATCACTGCTCGACGTCATTTGTCTTTAACCTATCAACATCGTGTTTTCGTTCCATTGCTGCTTTCAGAAAATATCTTTGTTTCCACACAAATGACGTCACGCAACTTAAAGTATTTTAAATTGTTTCTATTTAATTAAAATATATTTTTCGGTACATTAAATGGTTTCTATTTTCTATAATTATAATAATATTTTTAATGGTTATTTATAGCAATTACGGTTAATTTTAAACGCTTTTTGAAAATTTAATCGACCCCATAGGTATTACATTAAATTAATCCTTTTCTGTAGACGCATTACCTTTCTCAATGAGGTTTTTACAAAAAATTTAAATATAGTTTCGAGTAGGTACCGTACTGTAACTTACTAAGTTACAGTAAATTACGTACCTACTTAGGTACCTCTACCTAAATAAAAGTACGTAGATACCTACTTATATCTTCTTAAGCAGTTGAAGGTACTTGTGTCGTTTAGTTTAGTTACAACTACTAGTTACTGCCACTAGGCATTAAGTCCGCCCATTGTAAAAAACCTGTTTTCAGGTCTTACAAAAAGATTAAATAAAAATAAAATAAATAAACTAAGTGATGGAATTATGTGGATATGAACCCCGATAAGAAGAAGATTTAGAAGTTAGATAAGTACATATTATACATAATATCATTTAAAAATTGTTGTTATTACGGTCACATACAACGTCGTTAACTTTTGACAGAGTATTTAATACAGGAATCGTTGTAAAATATTTATTTGATATAATTGCATAACGGTTTAAATTTAATTCGGGACAATTCAATATTCAGATAGCACTTACCGGTGACAGCTTAGCCTTTTCAGTTCCAGAGTGCATTAAATATTGCTAGAATGTCCGTAAATATACCTCGGTTGGTATTGATCCGGTTCTAATTCTATCTTTGGTGAGTGAAGCTGCAATCTGTAGTTATTTTTGCATTAAAGTTCGCTGCTACATCGGGTAGCAATATAGGTCAATTTGTGCCGGAATGAATCTTCTATTATTGAACGGAAAAGGAAGACCACGGTACCAAGATTAAAATTGACAGTTTTTGATTTCAATTGACAGTCGCGTATGATTTATAATTCACCGTTAAAATTTAGTTAGTATGACTGGTGACGCGAGTAGTGTACCTATTTATTCTCGGTAGAGTATTGTTGGCCTGTTTACAGTTTTATTCCGAAATATTTTCATTTTACTTTAGGAAATGAAATTCGAAAGGAAGGAAGAAAGGAAAGGAAATAAAATTCTTGCGTAGACTCGTGACCTATAGTGGGCCAGTCGTGGTTTGAAACCAGCTTGTGGCATATGACTCATGAGCATAAGGGTTTTCTTATTTATTAACTGCATTTTTCCCTTTTTTTCTCCATATTGATTACTGTCGTTCTCTTTAGAGATAGGCTGGTGGTGGGTGCTAGAAATCGGGGTGTCTTAAGTGGATAAATAGTACTTATAAACACCTACTCTCTTTTGTCAGATTTAATTATACAGATGTATGAATGCGTGTCGATATTGTGGTGTGAATTAATTTACATAATATTTTGTTTATTTATATAATATAATGTCTGTATTTATTCCTTGTAGGTATAACAATGCATTGTCTTAGGTCGGCTAGGTTAGGTCTTTATGAGAATAAATGTCTTAAACCTAAACCTAAACCTATACTATGCATGCAAATGAATTGAGATATGTCAGTGTATGACGAGATTGTAACATAATATAGGTACATATCTATTATATGTGAAGTTTGGTCTGATAGGCTTTTTGCTTTCTTAGAGCTATTCAATTTAAAAATGTGCAACATATTCATTTATGTAAAAAGTCGAAATTAATTGGTACTTTCAGGCATTACCTTGCATTGCAGATTGCAGGTATCTGCAAATCTAATTTTATACTCATTCCATACTTAAAATATTTTTATTTATAATGTTTCTAATTATTAACCATAATCATTATAGAAACACACGGGTCATTTTCCGACGGATTTTGTCAACGTGTTCACGCATTCTCACGTAGGATTAAAATATACCTATAGATATATCCAGAGATTTAAAAACATAGATACGACTTTACCATATTTCAGACGAAGGAGAATGAGTAAATGTTGGGATGAGCGCGTGAGCTCATTCTCTGTTCGTAAAGGAGACCAGCAACTTTCTTAAGGATCTTGGGCCTGGAATATGAACATGCATGAGACATCGCTTTTTGGACCGAGGATATTCCGTTTTTGCGGAAAATGATGGTCTAACGCACCGCGCACACCTAGTATAGGCTTGAAATTATAATGCTTTAATGATATGATCTAACTAGATTTTTAAATATAAAATGGATATATTAAAATATGCAAGATTATTTGAGAGTATTGAACAAGGTGTTCGCTCCAGGCCCAAATCTGATGTTCTCCTTTCTTTGTAATTACCTCCGCAAAACCATAATATACCTACTTATGTCTTCAGAAGTGTTCTAATAATTCAAGGAATATAAATAACTAAAATAGAATCACATTTGTTATGTTAATCTCGAATTATTGACTATTTTCATTATTTCTAAAACAATTACTCTGTTAAAATGTCATCCGGCACATGTCAGTAATTAAGTAATTTTTCGTTGTCAAATAGAAAATTAACAATTTAAGGTAGAGTGAAGAGCCTATCTACGTTTTTTAATCTCTGGAAAGCTAATAAATCAAACCACCTTATTTTTTTACGTACCTAATAACTTTGTAATTTTCTTAATAAGAAGAATAACTATAGGCTTTAATTAATAGATACTTAAATGCCTAAGAAAACCTGAGTGCTAAAAAAAAAGAAAAAACTTACGGTCATCTAATAAGTATAATTATTACTTATCATTATCATCATAGAAAGTTTTCTTAACAGTTTTTTCGGGTGATTCCTCGTGGTCCAACTGCCAAATTAAGTGATTTGACAGTTGGACCACGAGGACAACCTTATTCCTCGTGGTCCAACTGCGAAATTAATATGACGTAATAGTTGGACCACGAGGACGACCTTATTCCTTGTGGTCCAACTGCAAAATAATTTTATGTTTTGTGAATTATTTTATGTTTCATAAATTATTTTATAATTTTTTTACTATAATTAGTAGTCCTACTCATTTTATCTCCTACTAGCCTACTACAGGGATAAATTATTAAATGAAAAATGCCTAGTTCCTAGTAGTTCTACTGCTCTACTCTTGATGTCACTTGTATGAATTCAATCCTGTGGACATATCATCCAACAGGTTCATTCCCATTAGTTCTACTGAACAGTTCTACACACAGTCACACATCATCATACACAGTTGGACTCTCGCAATTCCTCATGGTCCTACTATTTTGTCCTACTATGACGTACCTAACGCTCGCGCTCCAACCGCGCACACGCAGACGCGTACACATACAAGTAGACATGCACACATACGTACGAATATGCGTGCGCCTAAGTACACACAACACACGCGTTCGCGTGTATACAGGCATTACACGTAATATCACGCAAACACACACGCACACACACATTATTGTATGGTCCTTATGGTTGATTTCATAACCGTGATAATTAAGTAGAGCAGTAGGACTACAAGGAAATAGGCATTTATCTATGCTGAAGAGTTTGTTTGTTTGTTTGAACGCGTTAATCTCTCAACGCGTTCGAATTGAAAATTTATTTTTGTGTTGGATAGTCGATTTACCGAGAAAGGCTTTAGGCTATATAACATCACGCTGCGGCCAATAGGGGCGGAGCAACGTGTCAATTAGTTAATTTATATATAGGTACTTAATAATTATATCTTGGAGACTGAACTCAAACGGCCGGGGGCCATTTGAGTATTACGGAACCCCTGGAGGTGAACTTTGCTTTGTTTTCTTTTATATTTCGTCTATACCTTTGCTGAATAAATAATGATTTTTAATTACGTAACGACAATAAATAAAAACACGATAAATGCAACCTTGACATTTTAATGTTAAAAAATAAGATTACATAACGTATTAATGAACAATTTTAACATCATGTAACTCAATAATTCCGAAAAGTTTCACCCAAATATAATAGATGTTAGTAAGGGACGCAACGAAACGAATAAGAAATGCAACCTTAAAATAATCTTAACATAAATACTAATAACTAATAACAAAACCAAATGCTTGATGAACTTCAAAAATAAAAGTACCTATTTACAAAAACATTTAACTCTTTTTAACTTTTAAAACAAACATTTAAAAGATAAATGACATATATTATTTAGTGTGAAAGATGAGTCATGAGACCCTAAGATGGTCAATAATGGATTTGCAATGTTAGGTAATATAGCAGCAGGTATCAGTCCGACGGCGACTGTGTATGGCGATGTGTGACTGTGTTGGATGATATGTCCACAGGATTGAATAAATACAAGTGACATCAAGAGTAGAGCAGTAGAACTACTAGGAACTAGGCATTTTTCATTTAATAATTTATCCCTGTAGTAGGACTACTAGTAGGAGGTAAAATGAGTAGGACTACTAATTATAGTAAAAAAATTATAAAATAATTGATGAAACATAAAATAATTCACAAAACATAAAATTATTTTGCAGTTGGACCACGAGGAATAAGGTCGTCCTCGTGGTCCAACTATTACGTCATATTAATTTCGCAGTTGGACCACGAGGAATAAGGTTGTCCTCGTGGTCCAACTGTGACGTCATAGTTGGACTAAATAGTTGGACCACGAGGAATCACCCGTTTTTTCTCTCAAATTTAAGCTGTTCATAACTGGAAAACCTAAGGTTTCTTTTTTATTCTGCCTCTAGTTGTAATTTGCTCATTTCATCATCAAGTTAAATTTTGTCTAAGTTTGTAATAATTATTACCTTCTTTTTATTTAAAAATTATTCGCGGTACGAAATAAAGACTTGTAAAATTAATTATCTAAATACAGCTTACATTTTCTCATAAATCTTGAGAGTATATTTTATAATTATAATTACGGGGAAAGTAAACTGAAATGTACCTATATTTAAAATAAAATTTTAATAAATGAAAACTGTAATAAATTGTATCTACTACAATTAAATTGGTAGAATGTCTAATCTAATGTGAAATCGTAAAAGTTATGGTTGTACCTAAATGTAAGGTGTTCAGTCCACTCTCGATGTTCTTGTTTGTTACTTGTAAGAACATTAGAAAATAAATGATGTGTTTATAAATAATAGACTACTGTATGTTTTTATTTGTATCAACCATGTATTCTCATTCTCACATTAAATTTAAGTTGGTTTTAAAATGGAATCATAATCATATATATATATTATAATCTTTACGTAATCTCCAACGACCTCAAAAAAATCTTGGTTGGTAATTTACAAGTTTCATTTTAAAAGTCGGCCGTAGTAACTGACGCGTAGCAATATCGTAGCCTAGCAGCGAATAATACTATCTATTGATAGCGTAGAATACTCTCGCTTTGGCGCAATTTCGTAATATTTCCCGGCTCACTCGTCACTCGCGTTACGTTATCTCTATTTACGACATGGAAATTTAAGAATTACGTCGTTAGAGCTCATTTCAAAATTGTTAGCGCGTTTGCGTCATCCTGAAATCGTACAAGTGTTGGTGGTGACGTTTACGAGAAGCGTAGGCACGTCAAATTGGGCATCCGAAATTTGGTGTTCCGATGCCGGCCGGTGAATAAATGTTTGACAGGTGCATTTGAAAGTTTGGGAAATGCGTGGGGTGGGTCGGTGGAAGTGGGTGCGCGGTGGGCGTGCTCTGGGGCGGCCGGCGTGCGCGCCGCGCGGGCGAGGGCGCGGGCGGGGCGCGGGCGGGGGGGCGCGAGCACGTGGCGCGCGCTCACGTGGTGGTGCCGCGCTGCTCGCGTCCATCGTGCCGGCCGTATGAATAATTGTGTACGGAGTGAATGAATCGATGCGGCGGCGACGCGAGAGCGGCGGGGCGGCGGGTGGCGGCGGGTGGCGGCCGCCGCTGCGTGGAGGGGTGCGCCGAGCGCGGCAGTCTCGTGCCGGTAGTCGGTAGTGCAACCGAGCGACTCCGGGAGCCGTCCCCGCCGCGCCGTCGCTCGCTCGTAGTCGTAGTGCTAGCCGGCCCGCCCCACGCCGGCTCTAGAGCCCATGGAAACCCAAAATCAGGATGTGGCCCACAGCCCCGCCGAGGTGCCCAACGACCCGGGGTACGTGCTCTACCTACGATGCACCGGTCTCCCAGCGAGGGTCCGCCACTAATCCTCCAATGTTTATCTTGCAGGAAGATGTTCGTCGGAGGACTCAGCTGGCAGACTAGTCCAGGTACGCTAGTCGGCCGTCCGCCGCGCTCAGCCCGCGCGACCGACGGAAGTGCATCCGATGCGCTCACCGGCGACGGCTAACTATTCGCTTAATACTCGTGAATAGGCCCCTCGTGACGGGAAAATGAAAATTCGATTAGTTTTCAGTGACGAAACTGAAGTTAACTTTATATACCGGCAAAAGTTTGGTAATCAGCTGATTAGTCGTGTTCTGGACTTGTTGTTATCGTTGAACGGCGTGTAGTGCACGTGATGATTTCGGCGTAATATACATGTAGGGATGCGTTTAAAGCCCCATTAATCGTGTTATGTAGATGCTGTAATTCAGTTAACATGTCAAGGTGTATCGGCAGTCAGGTGTGCGGCGGCGGCCATGCCGGGTGCGCGCGCAGTTTCCGCTCTTCATCCGTTTTGTTCTGTATCCAAGCTGCAAACGAGATTCGTCCTTAATGTAACACATTTCAGTGCCAAATTCTTGTTTAGCATCCCTTTGCCGGCTTTTACTTTAAACAGTTATCACAACATAACCTCAACCTTAACTACGTAGAGCACGGCACCGACTCGTTTAGGTACGTGTTTAAGATACCTGCATGGTACAAACAATTGGCAATAAGTTATGTACTGTATAATTTGTGCTTGTAAATTTTTTGAAATACACATCAAAATTTTCTCATTGTTTTATTCCAATTCCAATCCAATCGTGAACAATAAAAATCGATACGCGTAGCTAGTTTTCAAATTTTTTTATTGCCTAAAGTAAAGTTAATCGGCGAAATACGTTGCTAGTCGCGCTGTATATACGTAGTATTGTGTAGTTGTTATACTCCTATTCGTCAATGAAGAGCTCTATTTTAAACGAGTCGTGAAAACGTAATAACGGTCATCAATTTTATTGTGCAGCAGAAACTAATTACGCTAGTGCAAAAGGCACGGTGCGCGTGCGCAAGTGATGCGCTGCCGCGGTATTAGGTCGTGCGCCCACGCCGCACTTTGATCCCTCTATATCTATGCCAACTTTGTTCTTCTCTGGAGTAATCTAGGCCGATGCATCAGCGAGACTCGAGCATTATCCGATCTATTGATCTCCAACCTTTCCGGGAACATGAATTGTATGTTTCAAGCTTAGCTCTATATGCAGTTCCTAGATGAATCTAGGTGATTAGTATCGTATTGAATTTTTAATTTTGTAATTTACAGTACCTACATTTTTTAAAATTTGTCTTTATTTATTAGATATCATCGGTATATGCAAACGTTAGTGAAAGGATAATGTTTTTAAAAATTGTTGCATTAATTTTAAAAAGTAGGGTAGACAGATTAGAAACTCATGTTGTTTAAATCTGTTGCTTGTTTTCCGATACTCGACAAAGAATTCAAGACGTTTTCGCTTAAAAATGTATGCAAACCAGACTAAACGAAGCATGTACTTGTTGTCTTTGCTTGTGTCCACTCCGCCGCGTTTTTCACGGTGCTTATCCCGCGATGGCTTCTTGCCAAACGCTACTTGAACGTAAATACTCGTTTTAATAAAAAGGTCAACGGGGAAAAGTTTGCCTAAATATTACAAGAGTCGTAAACTACCAGTTTCTCCGCCGTGGGTTATTGATTTGTAGTAAAAATGTATTTTACGACGACCTGTTTGTTTAAGATATTTGAACCTTACTTTACTCTGTAAAGAACGATAAGATAATTTTCGAAATCAGGTCCCACGACACTGGCCTTTATCGTGGATAAGGTGTCGAATACCTGACGATCCTACGCAATACTTCGATTTCAGTAGATACCTATTCTAATACCTACTAACACAATATTTAGTCGCACTATTTCGATAAGCAATCTAATAAGAACATTCAGTTCATTCTAATACATATGTAGATACAGTTAATTAAAAATTCGGAAAATGTATGTAGTGCGCCGACAAATAGTGAACAAAAATAATACACTATTGTTGCTCTCCTTTGCGTACAATATTTCAGTTTTCAGTATTTATAAAGTTCTTGTGACCACGCTATGACCAGTTTTAATATTCCCGAGAAAATATTTTTATTGTTCGAAATACGCGCCCTTTTGTTGCGATATCTGAATTGGTATAAAATGGGACAAGGTTAGATATTCTAAGTATGTTTTTAAAGGAGAAACTCATTATTTCAACGTTGCGAGCGAGAGCCGTTCCAGTGAGTAGGCAGCCGTAGACAAAAGGTAGAGCTCTATTATCTGACTCACTTCGCGCGCCTGACATATCATTGACACGTTGACTTGAAGATTTGCACTGGCTGCGGATCTCGGCTGCTAGAATCACGCTTGTATTAGATTATAAAATATCAACGATTTAATGAAAGGATTTACTGTAGATAACCTGGAATTATTGGATAACATTACATACCTTATTTTTTGTTTTTATCTTCGACTGTTTTAAAATCTATAGGTTTATATTTAAGCCAACGTTTTTAATTTCATACTAGGTAGGTAGTTACGAATAAAAAATAAATCGTCATTTTGTTATGAACGGAAGTTGCGCTGTCTTCATAAACAGGAAGTTGTGTAGGTACTTAGTAGGTAAGTAGGTATACGTTTTCTTATTTTAAACCGTTACGGCTGAATAATTCAATAACAACAAAGTACGGTTGATGTTGATTCTGAAGTCAGTTAAATACATGTAGGAGTAGGAATCTGAGTCGAATCGGAGTCGGGTCGAAGTCGGATCCAAGACTGAGTTGAGGAGTTCCAGGATGGAAAGGGAAGGTAAAAGTTAAAAATTAAATAACTATACAATGTGTCTGGTCACCAGTGTCGGAGACTTAAGGGGGATGAATTATTATGGTATTTTAATCGACAAATCACTATCCAAATTTTCTTTTCCCCCCTCCATGACTAAATGGCAGCCATTTTGTTTTTTTAACTTCGAAGATCAGGCGCCTGTACTGGTTTAATCATTGCTATCGATGTAGGTAGACGTCTTAGGAAGCCGAAAGATGTCTCATTTGAAAGCTAACAATATGGGTAATGAACTGATGATACATTTTATTTGATATTTTTTTCATAGAAGAACAAAAAAGGATTTAACAAACAAAATGCAATATTTTTTCATTGATTTTTTTTAGTTTAGTACCTTTTACATGAAAAATAACCCGTCAAACTACTTTTTTTTGTTGTCTTGTCATAACACAGGCTATCACCTTAATAATAAATGTTACATCAAAGCCATAACTTAGAATTTAACAAACAAAATTCAATATTTTTTCATTGATTTTTTTTAGTTTAGTAAGTACCTTTTACATGAAAAATAACCCGTCAAACTACTTTTTTTTTGTTGTCTTGTCATAACACAGACTATCACCTTAATAATAAATGTTACATCAAAGTCATAACTTAGGTAGTTTATAAGTTGTACCTATATAATTGTAGATGATACTATGGAAAAATATACGATACTAGTAAATCCGCCCTCGCTTCGCTTCGGGAAACCAGTCCCTTCAAAAATCTCTATAAATTTTAACAAATTATGTTATTCCGATGTCTAAGCTATATTACTGCAAAGTTTCATGAAAATCCGTTCAGTAGTTTTTGCGTGAAAGAGCAACAAACACACACACACATACATCCTTACAAACTTTCGCATTTATAATATTAGTAGGATAGTAGGAAGTAGGATAGGATACCTAGGTATTTAATTTATGTCGACAAAAACTTAAGCGATACTTAAATATGCGCAGACGTTCTTTGACAGTTTTGACACACTTATTAGATCTGGATTACCTAAAAAGATCTCGATGAGTATTATGGATCTCCAAATAAAAATAGGCAGGCGTATACATACCTACACGTAAAAAGCATTTTGATGTTTTCGTAATAATTGTTGGTACCAATAGGAATAGTTATTCTTTCGTTATAATTAAGACTATATTCGGCTATTATTATAACACGTTCCTACCTATCTAATTATTTCATTCTTCGTCCTACCTCTCAATAGAATATCTTCAAAAAATATTCAACAGATTTACTACATGCAATTTTTAGATACCTAATAAGTAACTAACAAGCCAGGTTTACGGAGTTAACTTAAAAATTAATTAAACGATTAATAAAGACACGTAAAATTGATATGAGCACGGTTACTACTTGCAAGTAGAGATCATAATCTCGAAGGGAAGCAACTAAAACATCAAATGGGAATTATGCAATACCAGGGACTTAAAAAACTCAGACTTAAATATGAGGATATTTGATAAAATGAAAGACGTACCTAAAGGGTACGTTTTAATATTGAATAGAAAATGAATTTTCTTCGGTATACCGTGGAGGTCATTGCGTGGTCGGCTGGACCCGACACAATACTTATGGAACGGGACTGCGGTGAACTCGTTACGGGTATTACCGTGACGATTGTTCGCCGCTCGCGGTTGTACGCGCGCTTCCAATGGAAACTACGAAACCGTTTTGTTAGATGATCCCTTTGCTTCACTGCTTCGCGATGTCGATCACCTGTGGATCATAGAACGTGACTGTAAGACTTGTTATTCTCATAAGAAAATAAGTAATAGTAAAAAGTAATGTTAGATGTAGTAAGACTTCGTTTTTATTATTAATTTATACTATGAAAAAACTTGTTAAAAACGATGAAATTAATTAAAGAAGGAATAATTATGTTTTTAGAAAGGACAATGAAATAGGTACCCACTTTTCATACAAATTTTACATAATATTATGAAGCATAAAAAATCAAATCATTATAAATATATTTTAATTAGTTACTTACAGTTAGGTATTACACAATTTTAGACGTTGCTAGGTAATATTATATTATTGGCAGATTTAACCTTTAATCGTTGATGCGTTTGTTAGGGTTCATGTGACTCGATCAGGATCAATTTGACCGATTTAATTAACATCCAACAATTATAAAGTTAAGTTTAATTACAGTAGGTTTCTAATTTTAAACTTATGTGATTTTATATTTTATGCATAAATCATTCTATTCTTTCTATAACATATGTATACATTTTAAAGATAAATTTAAAACCTCTCTTAAGAAAAATCTCTGAAAGCTAAACTATTTCCGACGAGCCTGTAGCCTAGTTAGTCGACATCCTTCCGACGAAACGAGAAGACCCGGGTTCGATGCTAGGCCGGGAAAAATTGACACAGATAAATATCTCTTTTGTATAATGTCATATGTATTTACGTCCCTTTCTTGGGTAAAAAAATATCCCATAGCTACTCGCTGATCGCCGATGGTTGAACACCGTGTAAGTCTATGATAAAAACTGTAAATTGAAACCGACGCGACGGCGACGTTCTTTACTATTCATGTGACGTAGTTTTGAACAGACCCATCTAGTATACTGCAAGTGAACTATAGTTAAATCAATTACAAATTCATTAATTCATGCATAATTGCATGCCATCTAGAGGGCGCTGAAATGCCAAATGCTTTACATCATTTTGGAACAGAGCTAATTTTCTTCAAACTGCTGGACCAATTTCTACCAAACATAGCTTAAACCACCGCAAGAAAACGGGCCTTCGAATGAGAAAAAACGCCTTGAAATCGACACACACACACAGGACAGGTCAAACTTATATAAAACACTCCATCACATTGCATCGGTGCGCGGTTAAAATGCCACTAAGATACTCATAAGTATCTACGTATAGGGAGGGTAAGTTAGGCAAAAACTTTGCAAGCCTAGATATTAGATTTATTTACTATCTTCTTTTTCTATATCTATCTATACACATACATAATAAAACTGTAACTGATCGCTGTTCGTACATGGCAAATATATTTAAAAAGTATTATTGGGAGCTTTTATAAACGCAAGAGTATCTAAAACTGTTTTTAAATTTTTTATCGACTTCAAAAAAAATTCAATTGACTTCAATTCGACTGTATAGTTTTTTATGTTTGTTCAGCGATTTTTTGTCTCTTATGAGTTTGATAATTCTTTTTTCACACATCACATCACACATCTCAGAAAAATCGAGGGGAACTTTCGGAAATTGTAAGGGCGACTAGTATGTTTTCATTAATAAATTATAGAATTTGGTAATACAAGGTGGATACCATCATTCAACAATAAATGAAACCACGAGCCCTGCTTCATGCAAGGATCAGACAAACTAAATAGCACAAAAATACAGGAAAAAATAGAACAGCCTGTCTTAATATCGGTCACTCACTTTTGACAAGAGCGGCAACAATCTTCTGCTATTACAATAATAATAGATACAGCGTGTTGAAATTTTGAATATTGAAAAAAAATTGCTGTTGCTAAAGTGAAGGAGGTATTTGACTGAAAATTTTTTTGGGGGCTTAGGTGATCATTAGGTACATAAAATTTAATTTATTGTTGTATGGCGGTAACCACGTTGTATACAATTTCATGAAGGTTTGGAATCGCTCTGATGAAGCCGAAAGACAGTCGCAGGAACTCAATCATTGACAGCAGTTACTTAATATTGGAGCATGATTAATTTTATTATTAAGATCATTGAATTTGACGACCACGTAGTCTGTTGCTAATTTCTCTATTTGCGAAGGGAGGTTTATTCCCGTCCATCTCAAGTACCTACATATTTATGTGTCAGATAAATTATTTGTTCTATGGTCAGGTGTGTTAGTGGTGTGTTAGGCCGTTTTCATACAACGCTATTTGCAAGCACCTAGGATCTTGTCCATCCGTCGCTCGTGAGCGACGCCCTATATATTTACCAAGTTCTACACACGAGGCGACGCGTCTACAATGCTTGCCTGTCAGTGATGAGTGTTAGTGTCGGCGAACTGTAACTGTAGTTAATAAATCGCGTAGTGTGAGAAGGGCCTTATCTGTGTTGTCCATGCTACACGTGAAACGGAAGTGTATTTCGGGGGTATATGTGTGTTAGATAGTATTTCATTATGTATTTAATTACGTTCTGCGACAGATATGACCCTCTCAGACGTTGAAAACGTAGCGACGCGGCAGAGTAGTCTCAATTCCATAGTCTTTTGCATGAATTTCACTTACAACTTCATCTACTATTAATTCGAAGATTTTGCATATATGTTGAATAATTTATTGACTGGCTGATGCAGAACGAAGTAATTGCCATTATTTTGTTTCCTCTTGAAATTTCCCGCGTCGGTAGACAGCGTATCATAAATGCGAAGATATAATTAGGTATGTTTATGAGGTTTTCCTCCCTAGTCAACCTTTTTATACCATTGCGTACCTACTTACTTATTAAAAGTACTTAGATACAATTGGTCGTCCGTCCCATACTGTATTGGGCCGCACATCTTGCATCTTATAAAACTGTCAGGAAAACTGAATTGAAAAAGTTCATTATCTTTTATAACTATTGCATAGCTGTTTCAATGGGAGGTACCTATTGTCTTATACCAGTCAGTGAAATTTCGCACTTTTTTTTGTAAAAACCGCCTGCAGCGAATTAAGTAAATTAACATAAATACAATGTGTCTGGTCACCAGTGTCGGAGACTTAAGGGGCATCCCCCTTGATGATTAAAACAGTACAGGCGCCCGAGCTTCGAGGTTGAAAAAACAAAATGGCTGCCATTTTATTATGGAGGGGGCAAAAGAAAATTTGGATAGTGATTTGTCGATAAAAATACAATTTTTCATCCCCCTTAAGTCTCCGACACTGGTGACCAGACGCATTGTATAATAAGTTAAATAATCCGTTTTAATAAAAGACGTTAAAGTTAACGAGGTTAATTATAACGTAATGTATGGTTGGGCCTTTTAATTAATAAATGCAAAATTAATTATCACTTGTAATAAACCATTTTAATTTATGCTGGTTGCGAAATTTATGTAAAAGTAATTACTGTTATTTTTATTTGAATTCAATCTAAATAGGTAGGTAGGTTAAATTTTATTGTCCTTTTTTAATAAATGTACGTACTTCTTGAGTCTTTCAATATAACCCAGTTAAAAGTACTGTAGCAAAAAGTTGCCCTTATTTTTTAAAAGGAGCATCTAATAAGGAAAAGAATTTTGGAACTTCTTCTTAATAAATATGCTCGAGAAAACAAAATCGTCTGTTTGCGTGCATCTCCATCTCTTCCAACGTTGCGCAAATAACAATATCTCAACGAAAAATGTAGAGCGTTGTTTGTTTAAAATTTTGAGTTGGCTTGCACATTTTTGTACCTATAGACTACGGGCCCATGTCGAAAATGGGGGGGTCATACGAACCACCAGGTGATGTATATAGGACGATATAAGAGCACAAAATAATAAGATTCAGCACTATGCCGTCACTTGTAAGCTGTCCAACTGAGTGCTGGTGAGAATTCAAAAGTGCAGGTAGAGGGAGTACATTTTGGTCATATGATTCTGTACGGCATTTTCACCATCGATAGATCCATGAAAAATAATAAGAAAGCGCGCAGTCCCGTAAAAAAATGGTGAGCCACAAAGTCGGTAAATTTGTTTGATTTTTTGAAAATTCCAGGGTAAATTTAGTCATTTGATCCTGTACGGCATCAGTTTCATGCTGTTTCAATACAGCTTCTAATCCATTATTCCGCAACGCCGTACAAAAATCATGCGACAAGGGGAAAAAATCGAGGGTTGAAACCCCCTCTATTTCCGTGGTCTGGGGGGTGATTTGAAAAAGTACGGCTTCGGTTCCAAAACATTATCTAGCACTCAAAAGTACTATTAAAAATAATGCCGTCAAAAAGTTATTGTTCATTTGAATGTATATTAATAATTGCCTTAATTTCATGGTATACTTGATTTATAAAGCTGTAATGTCATTTGACACTGTACGGCAACTTTTTTTTTAACATGATATTGTAAAATATAATTGTTGCATAGTATTGCCGTTCAAAAGAAACTGTTCTAAAAAAAGTTACAGAGAAATACAAAAACTGAAATTTGTTAAATTATTGCAGAAGTTTAAATATTCATAGATTAATAGAATATAGCAATTTCCTACATTTTTCCCTTGTTCTAAATAGTATTAAGATACATAAATTAGGAAAAAATGATGCCGTACATTTTAATGCAGACTATATTTTTCATACATTTCGTTCTATGGATTTTTCCTTGAATTTTTTTTCCCTACAAACCTTTGGACCAACGAAAATGTACGGCATGTAAAAAAATATTATCTGTGCATAAAATACTTTCAAAATAAATTAATTTTATGTTGTTTCAAATCACCCCCCAGACCACGGAAATAGAGGGGGTTGCAACCCTCGATTTTTTCCCCTTGTCGCATGATTTTTGTACGGCGTTGCGGAATAATGGATTAGAAGCTGTATTGAAACAGTATGAAACTGATGCCGTACAGGATCAAATGACCAAATTTACCCTGAAATTTTCAAAAAATCAAAAAAAATTACCGACTTTGTGGCTCACCATTTTTTTACGGGACTGCGCGCTTTCTTATTATTTTTCATGGATCTATCGATGGTGAAAATGCCGTACAGAATCATATGACCAAAATGTACTCCCTCTACCTGCACTTTTGAATTCTCACCAGCACTCAGTTGGACAGCTTACAAGTGACGGCATAGTGCTGAATCTTATTATTTTGTGCTCTTATATCGTCCTATATACATCACCTGGTGGTTCGTATGACCCCCCCATTTTCGACATGGGCCCGTAGTCTACTAATAGGTACCAACATAGTTCGTACATCCCTCATCTGACAGCGAAAAGGTTTATTAAGTGGTCAAAGAGGAAAGAGTACGAGCGAGTGAGGAGTCAACCGCATTACCGCAAATCTGGGAATAATCCCCTCTTACAAAGCGTAGAAGCAGAGTACTTTGGAAACTGGTCGTAAGAACCGGATACACGTTCCCTTATCTAAGTAATTTCGGTTAGCTACAAATAAATAAGGGAGAACACCGACACCAATTCTTCCTTGTTGTTATTGATGATACGTAAGAGTATTATCCGTAGTTTATCTATTACGTTTAAAATGGTGATATTTATTTAATGTTAGTATTTTATAATTTTTCTCCATTTTGTCTTTTTTGACCGATAATCCATCTGATTGGATTCCTTTGGTGTTACTGCAGTTACAGTTGTTACGATAGGCTTTGGTGATTTATGACTAGGTATCTACTTTCTATCAAGCTTTGAAACATTTTTCTTAGTACCTACAGAAATAAGGTCTTGATATAGGTACTTTCTTAACTCCAATATTTATTTACCCTTTCCATGGCACATACCTAAATGTACTATGTAGGTACTACATGTATGCTGTATGTATGTAATAGTTATATTTTTTTTAATGTTTCCAGAAAAAGAATTGTACTACATAGGTAGGTATATAAATTATACTATTCATAATGTTTCGTGTCTAAATTTCAAGAAATCTCTATTTTCCAAGAACTTATTTATTAGAAAGCACAAATTTTGTAGTATGTAGAGTTACAAACGAGTTCCAGAATATGAATTTCGCATATACAGCATTGTCAACTAGGAATATTTCTATGTAGCTTACATAACTACAGCAGTCCATGCTTTCGGAGTAATCCAAACGCACATCTGGGAACGTTCGGAGACGACACACGACACTGCGTTGTTGTCATTACTCATATGTCGCGCACACGACTTCACGTTGTCGACCTGCGTTTGCTATTCCATGAAACGTCGTATGTCAAGTGTAAATATGCATAATGGACCTTAAAATTAACAAAATACTGCTGATTTTCAACTGACCCGTCAACGTCTTTATTACGTTAAGAAATTAACAAACCAGAAGGCATCGCATCTTCAAACGACATGCTAATTGACGTTGGCGTGAAGCGAAAGCTCTACCTAGGATAATTTTTTACATATTTGTCGTACCGAAACGATAGTTATTTATTACAATAACAGAGATTACCGGGAATTGTATCGTTCGAATATTTTTGAATTTCCATCGAACTAAAGTTAGCTTGGTTGAGGCAGCTGTCAGGCGGATCATCATGTCCCGGCTGAGGATTTCAGAGCCACTGGGTTTTTTCTTTCTGACTTCTCTACTCTGTGAAGAATTCGTAGAATGCGAACATTTCTGATCTATTCTGGCAGTGTAATATGTACTTACATGCATAATTGGTATGGTAGAGGAACACTGAGGTTTTAATGTGAAGGCGTAAAAGTTTAAATGTCAAAGGGACAACATTCCCGAAGCGAATCGAGGGCGAGTTTACTAGGTAAATAAATAGAAATGATAATTAATTTTTCTCCGGCCGTAGTTATGTCTTATTTATGCTGTCCATAGGATCCGTGTCACAGGACTCACAGGGAAACTTAGTGCGGTAATAAAAGTGTTTATTTATTTATGCCTTGGCTTTGTTGGACTAAGTACAAAGCCTTTTTGGTATTGCTGATGTCCTTGGTCAACTTCCACTTACCATCAGGTGGCTGACCTCTTTGTCGGCTATTTCCATTCAAAGGTATGTTGCAGGTTATTGACATCAGAGGGGCGTATCTACTCAACAATGACGCAGTTTTATCTTGCAAATCTTAGTAATATTTGTTTTCTCGTTTGCGTCATTCATATTAAGAGAAAACTGTAGTGACAGATTACGATGCGGTAATTTCAATGCCAATGCCATATCAAACGTAATTGCAGATATTTGCCAAAGATTATCTTTGTCCGACTGTAGTAGGTATGGCGTCGTATGTTACATATATCTACATACATAGGTACCTGGTTAGTACCTACTTACTCAGTAGACTATAGGATTTTATGTTGGTAATTTTTTACTATTTTTAGTGACGTATTGATGAAAAATTATATACTTGGATACTACATTTAAAAAGTCTAACGTTATTTTTTAAATCTTATACCCAAAATTTAAAAAAAAGTACGGGAAAAACTAAAATTGCAACGAAGTAAAAACTTTGATTTGAGGCTTTATGACATAGGTTTAAGGTTTGCGTGATTCCCACTACTTCTATTTGGTTTTGTCTTTACTTTTAAAATATTTACGTATTGTAGCAGGTAAATAGAGACTATAAATGTGTTTGAGATAAAATTTTCTATTAAATTACGATCTGTAGAATGAAACGTAAAATATCTCAACGTAATAGGTATATGTCTATTTATACCTAAAATACAACTTTTTTTTAAATTTTAATTAACAAACTAACCAACTAATATTCTAACACCGTCTACTATCTAGACTAACCATCCTAGTCCCTTTGAGTCTAGTTCTAGGTCGGTCATAGTTGTTATGGGCGGCAGCGGAAGGGTGGTGGTGCATGCTCGTTTGCTATCTTAATTCCATAAAAAAAAACAAGTAAATGTGTAAATATCTACCGTTCATTTATTTTTACTGACTTATAAGACACATCAAAACTAATTTCCATAATATGTAGTATTAATCTTATTAACTCCGTTGGTAATAAATTTAAAGTGAGGACGATGAACTCAGATTTATTCAAGCTTCGTAATTAAAATAATAACTCATAAATACCTTCTTAAAAACTTAATACGCTTAACCGATTTTTTCCGTAACCATTAAGTATTTTATTTATTACATGATGAAAATATGCCTAACTATAAATAGTACCGTTCGTAAGTAGGTACCTAATGTTTAAATAATATTATCGACATTTGTCGAATTAAATTATTTCCTAAAACGTCAATATTCCCTGAAGGAATACGAAAGGTATGAGGTAGAGCAGTAAAGGTAGGAGACTTGAGTTTATTTAGTCGTCAATGGTAGGAACATATCTGACCGAATTAGAACAAGACTCTTACTAAAAACTGTTAACCTGAATATTACTAACAACTAATAAAAACCATCACTAATAATCTCTGCCTCATTCCTCATATACCTACATACTCGTATTTAGCAACTAACTGACTTACGGTTAATTCTGTGTGATAACGTACGTAGTAATCATTCTAGTCCCGATTTTGTCGTTCTGATAATTTTTGAATGCATAAATTGGGCCTCGTTTGAATAGTTTGACACATTTTGTAAACACTTGTCAGGATGGTGGTACAATGCTCCGATTATCAGGTTGTAAGGTGAAAAATAAAACACAGTGGGCGTTCAATACGTTTCTTCATGATTTAAATTGGGTTTCAGGTTACACAGCTTAACTTAATTTGATTAAAGCTCCTAGGTTATGTTAAAACGTGGCACAATGGAAATACACTTAGAGAAACGTTATGCCGTCGGGCATAGGTACAACGCAGTATAGAATTTTATTACAAAGTACACTAGTTAACTTAATGCGACCGTTCAGCTCGACGTCTGCTCGAGAAGTCCCCGCTGTTCGTAAGGTGCCCTCTGTTGGGTTCCCCTCTCCGATATCCCATCGAGACACGTTTACAATTCGTACAGAGTTGCCATTTAAATTACAGTTTCCGGATTTACGTTTTATTCAAAGTTTAATGATTTATTTAGTTTGATTTTAATCTAATTTTATTTCCGTCCGACATGTAAATTTTTAACCGGCTTCAAAAAAGAAGGAGGTTCTCAATTAGACCGTATATATGCTTTTTTTATGTTTGTTCAGCGATTTTTTCGTCGTTTATGGGCCGATTTTGACGTAGTTGTAGTGACGAGAACTTTACACTTACATACATGTTGAATTGAGCGCCATCTGGCGAGTAGTTTTTGAGTTATCTCTGCTTATCAAGGTTGAAGTCGGTTATTTTTTTTGTTAAAAGCAATTATATAATAACAGCCCTTCACTTCGCTTCGGTAAACCTGTGACTTGTTGCTTGATGCATCCTTAACATTCATACTTGGTTATTTCATAGTTTTAAAATTTGTATTGATATAATTATGTATATAAATGGAAAAGCTATTCAAATATTTCAATAGTTGCACAAATATGCTGCATTAATTACTATCCTGTACACAGAACTACCATAACAATTTTCATATGTTATCTCGTGGGAGTAAAACTAATTTCTCTGTAGATTCTTTATAGATCTGCCATTATGATCTACAATCATGCCAAGTAATTATTTCTAAATCTGTCAGCGGATTTCACGTCATAATCGCACAGACAGACAGTCGGATATGTCCGAAAAAAATATTGGTTTTAACAAAGATAACAAATCCTAAATACATTAAATGAGTCTCTTTAAATACCTTTAAAAAGTACATAGGTAGGTACGTAATTCATATTTAACAAGTTCCGAATATTCTACACTAGATTAGCCCATGATGCTTTATGAATATTGGATAGGTATCTTAGAATTAGACCTACATTTCTTTATTATATGTTATAGCCATATTTAGTAGTTTAAATGGGATCTATAGGTACATAATATTATAATGGTTTAAATATAACTTGTATCTACTAGCTTCTGAATTGTTGGACATTAGATTTAAAGTATGTGATAATGTGTTTTACACTGTTGGTTATTCATGATTGTCCTGATACTATTTATCATGTTATTTTCATGTCTGAGCTGATATATGTATTTGTACACGAAACATTAATTTAGCGTGTTATATTATTAGATAATCGACGTGATTATCTACGTTCCATTTTATAGTTTTTTATTATTTAATTATTTAGATTAACCTACTGTTGTATGTATGCCTACTATAATGTGACAGAAATAGTTTTAACTCTATCTATCCTCGTAGTTACTTCACGTGACATCAATTATGTTGTGGGATCTTTTCTCATTAGTCATATCAAAAAGAAAATCACATTTTTAACCGCCATCATAAAAGAAGGAGGTTCTCAATTCGAATTTAAGCGACAACTGCGCATGCGTGTTATGGTAGGTATACTTAAATCTTATAATTTTTTTGTTTTAGCTTCCATGCGTAACGAGTGATAAGGAACTTACGAGTACCTACCTCGTACATATTATATTAAGTGAAGTGCTCCGTTTTTGGTTGACAACGCATTGGTGATGGTTCTCTTACCGAATGTTTAGTTCAGTTTGTTACTTTTTTAGATTTCTACTAACATAAATGGTTTATTCCTACTTACTTCATAAAAAAGGTTATATGTAGGTTCTTTAATCAATTTTGATGATTGTTTTGAAAACAAAAGGAATGGCGCTAAATTCAAAAATCCGCTCTTAGTGCTCCCCTAATATACATGCCAAATTTCAGCTTCTTCCGTTAGTAGTTTCGGCTGTGTGTTGTCTGTCAGTCAATCACGCAGTAACGCAAGAGTTTTATATATATATTATGTACCTACATAGATTAATTGATTAGGACTTGCTTAGTACCTAAATACCATTTATCGTCTTATTAATTGTAGATACTCTAAAGGATTAGTTTTATGGAGTAAAAAGCAATAATACGATATTTATTTATCGCTTAAGCTCCAACATGTATGCGAAAATGGTCTGGATCGCGACTCATCTAAAAACATTGAATTCAAGACTCATCTATGCACTGCATAGAAAAGGAGGTCCATTTCATTTCATTTCAGTTTTCAGTTTTTAAATTCGAATGCACTTATTTTATGTGTTACCTCATAACTTTTTACTACCTAGTAGGTGGGCCGATTTTGATGTTTTTTTTGTCTAAACAAATCTGAGAGTGACTTTTTGATGTATCGCTAATAATGCGTATTTCGTGATTTTGACCACGTTGATGTTTGCTTTTCGTTACGTACTTGCCGATGTTGAAGCTGTTTCCTTGTTAAAGATACTAGTGCTAACTACATAATTTTCTTTCAACTTTTTCCTTCGTTCAACCCTAGAGTAGGCATAATCTAACCCTGACGGTCGATATAATATTATAATAATATTCTTCAGGGTTCATCCATTATGAGTTAAATCGTCTCTATCATCGTAGGTCGTGATCTCGCGTCTTATTATTTTGTAGAAATGCTGTTTTAGACTATAACTTCCATATTAAAAGTGGACGACTGATACGAAGAAGTAATAATAGGTATAGAGTAGGTATCATCAGTTATTTTAAAGTAATAAGTACTATTTTTTTTCCAAAAATTTGAATTTAAATAAATTTTGTTTGCCACACAAATTATTTTCTTAAACCAATAGTGACATCTTGTGACACAATATTAGGTAGGTATATACTCTTGTATACAAGCTGAGCCGGTTGCAGTAGGTTGAAAGCCACAGGATGAAGTAAGAATAGATACTTTAAACTAGTTTTTACTGGAGTAGGCCAGTGGTCTAGTTAACTATATAACCTTGCAGGAATTGTGACTCTTACAGACTGATAAAGTTAAAATGTCAGTCTAAACAAAATTTTAACCGTATCTGCACAAAATAAAAATTTTGGAAACTGTCATTCAAGCAGGCATAGCAATTTATATCACAATCAAAATCTGTTAAAAGTTTATAAAGAATGGCTGAGATTAGGAAGACATTTTCGATGAATGAGTTAAAAATTTTTGATGAATCTACTAACAAAGTTGATGAGCGAATTTATTGACGTCTCGTTTCTGCTTAAATGTAGTTTTATGGTAAAAACAAAACTATATATTCGAGGAATAAACGATTTTTCCTCTTATGACTTGCCGATGCGTGGATATTGTCTTCACGTAATGTCGTACGGCTTGGACCAGATATTTATTAGTTGACGTTTATTGGCATAAATTGGTGGATACTTGTCATTATTGTATGATCGAGTATGTGGTTCTTCATTTAAACTGATAAAACAAGAGCAGAAAAATAGCAGTCAGTACATACTTAGAAGTCTTAAAAAGGACTATGGATTCTTAAAAACCCATTAAATAACTTTAGATCATGTCTTTAATGATTTTTTTATTTTCTCGGAATACTATGCCTTTTGAGTCGAAGTAAGAGAATCCTGGCCATCGTCATTTATACAATTATACGTCCGATACAATTATAGTGTGACCTTGCACATTGAATAAGAAATTGTGCAATGTACTTGTATAGTAATAGAAGATAGTATGGCTTCGTTATTTTATTGTCGTATATTCCACAGTTCGAAATGTTAGTGAGCGTTAAATATTTGTCTACATTTCGCACCACTTCCAATTTTATAATCATTATTGCCACAATCGGTAAATTGTTCAGCTAGTAAGTTCTGGATTCTCTCAATGTACTTACTCTTACTCTGGAAATAATGTATATTGGTAAGACGAATTGATCCCCTTTAAAAAACTAATTTTTAGACTTTCCCTTTATTTTTAGAGAGCGCAGGGTATCTTAGTGTTTGATTTCCAGTTTTTTTAACATAGTTGTCTATAAAATCATTGAAAGCTGTTGATAAAAACCCAATTTTCTTTCTTTCATTTATTAAGTATTCGGTGGTGGTATATTTCTCAGTTTCAAAGGTGTCTTTAGTGGATAACCCTCCTCTATAATGCATATTATCCATTACTCCGCGCACTTATTTTACTTCAACATATTTTTTTTTGTTTCAGTTTCTGTAATAAAAAGGTCGAACCCTGCCTATGTTTACATGTTTTTAGGATCATTGACATCATTAGAATCACGCCATTGGAGAATAAAAATCATTGACGTGCAGAAACAAGTTTTATTGGGGGCTCGATTGTTCAGTTTTATTGTAGCTTCCTGATTTAGTGGAAAGTTTTTGGGAGAATGCCAATACATGACTGTTTCTCGGTGTCACCATAAGATCACGCAACGGGACTAACGTGTTTACTCAATCCGTCTGATGTCAATTAACATGTAACTCACAAGCCCATTAGTTAGCTAATGGTTTGAGTTTGAGTGATAATATCCTTTAATTAACATGTTAAAAATATGATACAATTAACGTCTCTTTTGTAGATAGGTGTAGGAGATTAGGTACACTGTTAGACGTGTAACTTGTCATTCCTTGAGCTTGAATGTCTATGAGAAAGGACAGCAAGTAAAAATGGTAATAGAACATTTTCTTATGCAACGAATCTTTGGTAATTTAATAATTGTAATTAACTTAACAGTTAACGAATGTACTTAGTGATAAACAATTATTAGGTTAGCTATTTTTCTATTATATTATAGTGTTTTAAACCTTAATATGTTAAGACTCGTGTCGCCGTTTGGAAGCCATAGGCATTTTAATGCCGTAGAGTCGTCAAGAACATTGTCGCTTAATAACGTTAAGGGTATTTTTAAAATTCTATGTAAATTGTAACACGAGAATGGAACCCATTAAAGCGAGTGAAGACATTACATTTATTCACTGCAATTTATATAGGTAATTGGAACCCACTACTGTCCGTTGTGATAACTGGGAGCTCAATTTAAAGTTATTAAGTAACTAGACTTAACTAGAGCATAGTCTGGAGCATATTAGTAGATATTACAAAGCTAATATTTTGTGACAAGTGCGTGGGCGCAGAAATTTTGTGAAATGATGAATATTTAGATTGACAAGAAGTAAAATATCTAAAGTTTGCACGGAAGATGTCCGTTGCACGTGATTAAAATGTCATGCGAAATATCAGTAGCATTATCAGTAGCAATATCAGTAGTATTTTTGTTTTTAGTATCTACGCAGACTTGTAATTTTTATGATTCTATAATTACCGCGTGTGAATAACGCTTTAACAAAAAGACGCACTAATAAGTAGGTACCTACCAACGAGATGCGATCCGATTTATTTTATTCATATCCGAGCGGTACAATTTCTGCATCAATCATAAAAAATACACACGTGATCATTTCTAGAAAATGTGGTCTAGATAATTATACTTAACAAGTATCACGTGGTTCGTAATGTATTCGTACTGTGCGAGCTGGGTGGATTGCATGGTGACCTTTGCGCTGCGCACACGCATCGCGTCGCTGCCCTATGATAGCCCGATGCACTAATCCACTTAGACATCGATACCCGCCGCGGGAAGGCAAAGTCACGTCATTGAACTTCGTTACGCAATCGGTCTTAATAGCCGGCCGTTCCTAGATAACAAATTATAGATCATACTAAACAGAACTCGAATGACATTAGACATAATGCTGGCGTTAACACGCCTCACCATAAATAGCAGCGGTTAATAATTTTTCTGATCTGTCTGTTCTTCCTTGGCACTTGCATACGGATATAAGCATGCAGAGATAAATAAACAAAAAGTTGAGTCCATTCACTCTCTACTGACATTTGTACGGTGCGGATTCGTGCCAATGTATGTATGTGCGTTTATTAGAAGTAGGTACCTACGTGTTTTTTGTGATACGCAGTATCAGGAAATATGTATCTTCTTACAACATAATAATTATAATGTTTCTAAATATCCGGTGTTAAAAAGGTGAACTGTTTGGCATACTTTTAGATCCATTTTATTACATTCTAATTAGCATAAAACAGACACTCTCTCACTAACAGATGTCGTATCTGTGAAAAAACTCAAATGACAAAAATTTAATCATTCACTTGTTAAAAATAAACCTAAGTTGCATCAATTCCGGATAAAGTTGGGTATAATAATTCATCTCGTCATTAGGATATGATGTAGTTAATTGTAGTTGATGAAGGATTACGAGAAAACAATTTTGCCTCGACGGTAGGAGCTAAATCACTTATCAAACTGCGTGTTTACTCACATTATTATGTATGTATGTAGGTAGATACTTATTTACAGCGTTTGCGTTCCATTGAGATAATAGTAATACAAGGATATGTAATAATAGATACGATTCTTTCGAGATAAATCAACATGCAATCGTTTTTATACTTTGATTGTCAACGAGTAGATGTAAAACTTATATAATGGGGAAAGAATCAGCAATTCCTTGATGTCATTGTTTAGAAATATCATTATTTCTTCCGTTACTTGCATATGTCTGCGATATTCAAAGGCAAGGCTGAAATATTCATCATTATTGTAACTCTATAATTAAAGTGTGAAGAGAGGCGAACTACTTCAAAAATAGATGTTTGTGTGACACCGTAAATCTTGGTTACGACGAAACTTGTTGTGTAAATCATTAGCCCATGCCCGACTAAATGGTACATTGAATTTCATTGCGAAGTATTATTGAAATCAAATCGTATTAGAACTGTTTAAATCATTAATTTGCACAGCTTATTTATTGATTTGGATAAGTCACCTTAATGGCCTTGTTAAAAAGTAATATATTTTGGGCAATAGTTAAATTTATTGCTTATAAAGATGTTTTAATTGTTACAGTGACGATAAAAAAATAAACAAACAAAAATCGATAACTGGGTGTTCCGGTTTTCATAATTTTAGTTTTTGATCCCATATAAATATCTGACGGGTAATCTTTGAGTTATTTTTACTTACTCATTTTGAAGTCGGTTATTTTCGTCTTAAAAGTTAGTTATTTTGAAATCACTAAAATAGTGGTACTATGTTCTATATTCAGTTAGGACACAAAATTAAGATTCACTTAAGTATCTCATAATATCCGCTCATTTGAATTCTTTCAGTAAAACGTCTATTTGGGCCTCTTGCGGCGGAGAGCGTAATTGATGACATTATTCAAAGAAATTCTTGCTAGTTTCCGAGCCTAATATTTTACTTCATATTAAGCTGTTCTTTAAATAATTTTCGAATATTTAATATCGTGGCACACTTTTCAATAAAATGAAGGTCACAAGTAGAAAGTTTAAAGAAATTGGTTTAATATAGATACGATAGCTATCCTGCAAGGAATATGAATATAACAATGACTGTGTAGAGATGCATTTTCTTTGTGATTTACTATAGAAATGATGATAAAAAAGTACATACTTTTAAATTAAAACGAACTCTTAAATAAAATTCTTATATAAATTCTTATTAACCTTATTACTAAAATAAGTAGGTCTGTATCATTTTTAGTTAAGTAGATACTTAACCTGGAGAATAATGGAGAAACCAATACAGCTGTCTATGCATTAATGATATGATATAGGTAGGTACTTGCCGTCACTAGGGATGATTATATTTTAATTTACTCACTACTTAGGTAATAACTTGAAAAAATAAATCGTAACCAATAATGTGCTCTCGCTATGTCTAATGTACCACTTTTGTATAATAGAACTTATGCGCTAAACTTTAAGATATCACCAAACCATGCAATCGTTATAAACCTATATTTAATTTGAATGCATATGCTGTGAAATAACGCATGTGTTATTTCACAACATTAAATACGATATTCCAACTATTTTAGAAGTGAAACAAAGCAGGTAAACATTCCATGCATGTTTATCGTTAACTTAATTTACAGAATCGCCCATACAAACTGAATGATATAAATCAAGAGCGCAGCTCTAAAAGCTAGTTTCCAATGAATGGGTCAGTAATCATCTGCATTTGAGGCCATTATTTCAATTGGCGACCTCTTGCGCCGGACACCGCACCCGACGTACTAGTTCGAGCACAATGATTGTTTGCTTTTCAATGTGCTTTTTACGGAACAAACTGTACTATACATTTTGTTGACTAGGTCTAATGGACTGTCATTACTGCTAGTGTTTTATGTAAGACGATTTTGCAACGTTCAGTGTAATAAGTTGGGTTAATGCAATACAAGAGCCAACTGGATTAGTTCATACGTTTCGGGCAGGTAGGCATCAATTCTATAATTGCCCTACGATGCGAGAAATAGAGAAGAAGAAGATAGACGCTCTTGAAATGTGGTGCTGGAGAAGGATGCTCGGTGTTTCCTGGACCGACTTCCGCACCAATGCCTCTATAATAAAATAACGCCTATCACATCAAGTACAAGCTCGCATTCTTAAGTTCTTCGGTCATGTCTCACGGCGGGATAGTGATTCCATCGAACGCCTTGTTGTGCAGGGTAGAGTCGAAGGCACCAGGCCCCGCGGTAGATCACCCATGCGCTGGACCGACCAAGTAAAGTCTGCCGTGGGCGGTCCACTGCATGAGTGTACTAGAATGACTGCTAACAGGCAAAAATGGCGAGAAATCGTGAAGAACATAACATCTACCCGGAACATGACATGACGACCACGACCGCTCTGTCAAGAGCGTACCGACTAAGAAGAAGAAGAATTGCCCTTCCCAATATTGTATCAGCCCCCCTAGACAAATGGCAAACGCTTCGAATCTATTCTATATCGACAATCGTTTGCGCCTTAGCAATATCGTTCTTCGGTTGGTAGTCAAATGGCCTACGAGATATCGAACGCTTATTCTATTCGATCGCTACGAAAAATAACAAATATAGTCTATGGTTTCGTTCGTAAACGTCATACAAGTACCAGTCAGTGGTATAAAATGTGATAGAATTATTTAGCGTAAGCTTATGTCATTCCCATACATTCAGTATTCTATTCTACTAAACGTTTGTGCCACTTGTGTGACTTGTCTAAGCCCTCTGAACAATTCTCGCTTCTTTTAGATTTTATGGAAAGGTATAAATTATTAATTTAAAAAAACACATTCCTTCAATTGTAATCGAAATCATTAAATATACGCCATTTTGTAGCGTTATCTACAAGTGCTCGGCGTTCGCTTAGTTTCGCACGCTTTCAGTCGAACTTAATGTCAAAACTGCCGTTTGGCTATGATTTTGACACGACTAAACGTACTCTTCAGACGTTTCGTTACATCGAATAGATTACGATAACATTTGGCTACCGATTTTTATTTCTATGCGTCGGATCGAATTATGTAGCGTAAGCTTATGTCATTCCCATACATTCAGTATTCTATTCTATTAACGTTTGTGCCACTTGTCTAAGCCCGCTGGTTTTTATACTCAGTGGGTTGCTGAGAAACAGTCATACTTAATTAAAGTGTTAAATATGGTATGTGGGAGTGCCGTATCGAGGTTTTGACCAATCTTTGACCAACAATTTGTCAATAAAATTGTGGATTAGATGGTTACGGTACCTTACCTATTGACGTCTCTGAAGATTGTGAATAGAACGGTATTTGATTTATGGCTGTAAGATTGCAAAGTAAGTATTTACCTAGTTCACTCGTTTCCTTCGGCCAGCAACGCTTCAATATCGATAGGTGATATAGGTTTACATGTCTGTGTTAATACTCACATACATTTGAAATTCACAAGTTTATTGGCTATTAACAGGAAATAACAAAATGCGAAAAATAAGTCAGAATATTATAAATACGACTTAGACTGATTTAAGTCGCTGATTGATTTTGTTATATATTATGATCAAAATCATCAAGTAGGTTCTTAATAGGATTTAAAATAATTTCTTTACGAAATATATGTATTTAACAATAAATCACTATATTCGTGATTTTATTTCTAGGGGGATTTACTGTGTTAATATATCAGATAAGGTTACAACAACGCGATATACTTAAGCTTCTGGATTTAACTGATACCTACAACAATCTAAGTAAATGCAAACATACCTACTTGAAATCAATTTCGTGTGTCTGATAATATTTGAAATAACACTACTATCAAAGTTATTCAGTAATACCAACATTACCAACATAGTAAAAATTGTTTGGATTGCAAAAACGCATTGGAATATTGGATTTTTTATAACTAAGAATGTACTCGGCAAAAATCTTAAGAGCTCTATTTGGTCTAAAATCCATTTCCGCTAGTGAAAGGTAGTCAGCCCAGTCGCTATCTCAGTTCTTTTTTATCCTTATATATATTTATTATTAGGGTTCCGTACCCAAAGGGTAAAACGGGACCCTATTACTGAGACTTCGCTGTCCGTCCGTCCGTCTGTCACCAGGCTGTATCTCATGAACCGTAATAGTTACACAGTTGAAATTTTCACAGATGATGTATTTCTGTTGCCGCTACAACAACAAATACTAAAAAACAGAATAAAATAAATATTTAAGTGGGTGTCCATACATTCGACGTAAGTTTAGTTACCTTTCAGTCCAAGAGATGGCGTTGTGCGTAATATGTGGCTACAATAAAACAAATATTTAAGTGAGGCTTTTATACAACAGACCAGATTTTTTTGGCGTTTTTATAGGTACATAATGGTACGGAACCCTTCGTGCGCGAGTCCGACTCGCACTTGGCCGGTTTTTATTATCTCCAGGACTTTTTACATTGTCACCGCGTTCCTCTATTGTCATAATGCGCGTATACAAAATTATAGAAAAAAATATGACAATTGTCCCCGCCTTTCTCGAGGGTGTCAATATTCTTTTTTGCCTCTTGTATGTACCTAATAGTTATACCCTTGAAATTTTCACAAACTATGCTCAAGTTGCCGTAGCACCAATTATAAGAAGTCAAATTAAATTACGGAAGGTTTCTTACACAAGACACACTTTTAACTCATAATTTGATTGTTAGCTTTACACCTATTTTCACGGAACTTATCTATCGAATACAAAACTAAAAGTAAGTAAGTAGGTAACACGGCTGTTATACTTTTAGCGAGCGAATCAGAACAAGAGTTACTAACAGTTAGCAACTGGACTGTTACTAACCACAACTATCACTTACATTCCCGGCCCATGCCCTCACACTTATTAACAAACTGAGCAACTAATGTTCTAACATCATCCGCTAACTCGATCGACTATCTTTGTCCCTATTTCAGTCTTGTTCTAAGTCGGTCACAGTTGTCATGGGCGGCAGCGGAAGGGTTTTGCTGGATACTCGTTTGCTACCTTTAAATGCTATAAAAAAGAAACAGGAAACAGAAAAAAGATATATAAAAAACTTAACAAGAGTTAAAATACTGCTAATTAATAAAACAATTAGTTTAAATTTTATTGATGTTTGAGACACCAGTTTGTATTTTATTATCACATGAAATAAGATTCATTAAGGCCTACTGGTATTACTGTTGTGAGAGCATCTTGTTTGATGACAAAACCATAATTATTATCTGCTTCAGTATGCAAAGTAGATACTCCTTACATTAAATTTGATAGTGGATGATTAAACGCACCGCGGTTTGTGTGAATGATAAGTGATAAGAGATGGTTTAAATTTACCTAAGATTGTCAATTTGTCTTGTCTCATTAATACCTACCCAGTTGTTGAATATTTATGTACTCGTAGGTATCAAAATTATCTTAGCATTAGTAGTGTTTTCCGCCAGATGTAACATAGCGGTATTGGTATTCTCGTAATTTTTAGCCAGTAATATTGGTTTTGGAATGCATAAAACACAATCCTTATCCTTACTAATATTATAAATGTGAAAGTGTGTTTGTTTGTTTGTTTGTGACGCTTTCACGTCGCAATATGGCTATTATATGGTATGGTTTATGTATGTGGGAATAGTTAGGAGGGTGTAGAGTGACGTAGGCTACTTTTTACCGCGGAAAAACATCTCATTCCCATGGGAAAATCGATGTTTTGTTAGTTGCTAGATATGTAGTTCCGGAGTTGTTAATAGATGGCGTTAGTAAAATTCATTGGCAAGTTCTGAATCACGCTATCAAATACTACATGTAATTTACTTAAGTCATAGGCAAATATTACAGACTACTGAGGCTACTTTTTAGCTGAGATTCCTACGGGAGCGGGACCTACGCGGCTATTACCGACGGGTCCCGAAGCGAAGCGCGGGCGGTTCTCTAGTCTTCAATAAATATGAGAAGTTTAAAATAACCCAAAAATCTGTTACGGCTCATTCACACGAGGACGAATCGTCTTTTTTCACGAATCGTCTTTTTTCACGATTCGTTATTTTTTTTGACGGCGGCAATGCTTTTTAAATACTCATGTTCACACGATTGACGAATCGTGAAAAAAGACGAATACGGATAGGTCTTTTAGAAATCACGAATCGTGAATGTTTTATGATTATGACGGATACGTCTTTTAGAAATCACGAATCGTGAATGTTTCTGAACCAATCTGAACTGAGCTAAATCACGAAATAAATGTGAACTTCAATGCGGATATTTTGAATAATCGTGAAAAAACACGATTCCGTATTCAATGTGAACGTCCATCCGTCAAGACGTATCGTGTTTTTTGACGAATCGTCAAAGACGTATGCCGTGGGAATGAGCCCTAAATCTGACAAACATCTAGACTTGAATCTTTAAGTCATTTCATCATGCCCTGAATACCTAATTTATGCGTCGCGTTCGTTTTAGATATAAATTATTAGATAAAAATAAATTTTGAATATTAAATCACCGCTTTAACATTTAATACGTAAAAGGAAATAAACACTTCTTAGAATTGATATAATCGGTAGAATATAAAAAATTTTACGTACACAAATAATCCGTATTACGGCGAATTATGAAATTAAATATTAATATTACTATAATATTATTAATATTTTTTTAAATAATTATCAGGGTAATGTTAGCCGTCTTCTAGAACCGGTTAAGACAATGTCAGCCATATCATTAATTTTAAACATAGCATAAATATTATACGTCATTATATTTAATTGCGATGTAATGTTTTTAAGTGAAAATAATATTCTTTTTAATGATACGAAATTTTTTAAGGTGATACTTTTTTGTATTAATATAATAAATCTTTTGCAGGTGATACGATACTCCCTATTAGTTTCTCTCGATGGTAAAGATGGTTGATATTATAACACTTCTATTTTTTATTTCGTAGTTAAGTATTCCTTGTGTATCTCCACTCTGTCTCAATTCAATTATATAAAGTAGGTATGCTGTACAGTGATGAATATTGATTAGTTATCAATTGCTACAATTGTGTGTTAGAACCATGTGTATACATAGATATAAGTATATTGTGTAATAGTATGTTAGATTTTATTTTGATTTAAATACCGACTAGCGGTTTTTAGTTTTTTTTTTTTTTTTTTTTTTACATTTTACATTACCGTAGAAGAGTACAGTTTTCCTTTAAAGTATACAGACACCGTGCCGTACAAAACCACTTATCTAGTGTACCCCTCAATTCAGAACAATCCCGAATTCACTAAATATTAGCAATATACGTAAAGCATGTTGTATGTAAGGAGACACGTACTCGTACACATATTCACAGAGTTATGAGACAATAATGCCCTGTATAATATAAGAACAATCACTGTAATAAGAATTACTTACACGTTAGATTCACGGAGAAAATATTTTTCCCAGGGTTACGCAAGCGGTAATTGTGGTGGAGCACCTTAGTTGCCATCTTCCGAAGTTTGGTAAGTGAGGCACTCCATTTTTACACAGTCTGCCCGACGTGATTCCGGAGAGAAATATTTTGTAGATTGTACCGCTCGTGACCTGTTAACACAGCTTTTTGACACGAACAATCCATGCGGAACATCACGCAGAAATAACTCTTTCCCGGGAACCACCGGACGCAAACCTCACGCCGTAGACTAGTCGCTTGTGACCTAAGTACAGAGCTTCCTAGATGTAGCGCCTATAACGGCCGATCTCACGCTATGCATGATTACTATTAAGAGCACGATTAGTTTATTCTAATTTTATCACTAGTAACGTAACTTTAGATTCCATTTTGCACATTTTTTATGTCTTTTTATTATTCTATCACAATTTAAACTCTTCTAACACTCGCGTTATTACGTTTTACCGAATTTTGCTCATGCAAAAAATTTGTGAAATTTGAAGGAAGCCATCGGTGTAATCGTGGAAGATCCAGGAAGGGTTTTAACCAGTGAACCTGAGCGCAAGCCAACTGATCCGTGAAATGGAAGTCTCCGAGTTTAGGCCCTCCGCCTCATACCTTTTTCTTTATGTGTGTGGTAACGTCTATTACGGTCTATATTTGAGTGGGTACAACATCGTTTAACATTCTTTTATTCAAAATTATAATGTATGATAACGCAAGACGTGTGACGTTTTTGAACGAGACATAAGGTTTTGCAAACCAATTACAAAAGGTCTGAAGTGGTTATTTGCGGAATCAGTAAAAGGCGTATAGAAAAGCCGGGTTGGAGTGCATTTATATGCGGACATCGTACAAGGCGCATACGCCGGCAGACGACACTCGCCCCTAATCCGATTATGTGTAACAAAATGCTACGCGCAGCCACTCGGCGACCAGCCCTCGTATTCACAAACGACTTATCGAATCCACTCGCAAGGCTCATCCACCCTTGCCAACGCTGAAACGAACAGCTAAATAACAGAAACAATTTGTTGTATGAGGTCATTCACAAGTTATATTGTTTGCCACGATGTTTGACATTTTGAATAGTATTAATTACGAATTGTTTGAGGTAATGGCAATATTTGCTACTTTTGAATTTAACACAAAATATTGGTCTTTTTGCGTTCGAGTTGGAAAAAGTTAGGAGATCGTTTCTTGCTGTGCGATTATTATCATGATCACTGAATATTTCAAGCGAAAATGTTTAGACTGAAAAGAGTTGAGTAAAGGGTTCGGTTAGGATTTCAGAAAATTACAACTGTTTTGATTAGTTCAATTACTTTAATCCGGAGAAATATATGTAGAGTTAATTAAAATAAATTGGTTATAAACAGCAGATGCAGGTGCCGCTTAAAAATACACATCCGTTTGCCTTTACAACGCACCAAAAATTGATACGGATTTTCTATGCACAGTGGTTTTATTATTTATGGTTGTTTCAGGTGAACGAACTTTTGGTAACGAATTCGACGGTTCGTTTGTGAATGGGTTCCCGTCTAGCCGACAAGGGCGGCACTGCACGTCACTTGTATGTACCTATATATACGTCACAATGTCCCACTTGTAGGTTTTCTCCACTTGAAGCAATCATTGTCTTTGTCTCACATTTTTACAATACCATACTCGTGGCTTTTTCAATTGAAAACTTTGTCTACTGCTTTCTTAGATTAGAGGAATATTTAGGAGGAGGTTTTAAAAGTACCGTCAATATGTCCGAGGGCTCTTTTCATTTATAAAAGTTATGTTCAAAGTAATTTTAAATTTCTCTGGAAAAGTCGAATCGGATGACAAAATCGTACAAATGTGAGAAAATTCTTCTTAAACGATATACTTATTATAAGGTTTTAGATTGGAATATTTTTAACTTTCTTTTTACCTCTTTTAAAATTATTAATTTGAGCAATCAAGTTTTGATATTTTCTTTACAATGGGCACACTATAGCCTTTCGGTTGAAGATTCTTTAAATCCCACATGAGCGTTAGTTTTGCAGTTCTGACTTCTCTTGTAATCCGATTACGTGACAAAATGGTCTGTCCACGACTTTCATAATCCCTGACATTAGATAAATTTAATCATCCTATAAGCATGTGCTATAAGTATCTATATTAACCTTGTTTAAATTCCTGATATATATGCTTCTAATGTTATGGAAACATAATACTTACGTTTACATTATTATATTAATCGATCCCTAGACATTAAATTGTTAATCTACTTTTATATGAATTTGCCTATCCTTTTCGGTGAAAAATATTTTTTTAAAGTTAGAATTGTAAAATGGATTTTTTAATTAGAATATTTTTACAAAACATCAATAAGAAACATAAATTACCTTAAAAAATCACATTACTTTTATGATAAAAATCACAAAGATGTTAATATTTTAATAAAATATAAGTATAGCATGCCGATTAGAATACGTATATAATAGTGATGTAACGAATGTCACTTTTTCAACATTCGCGAATGCGAATGCGAATGCGAATATTTATTTTCGATATTCGCGAATGCGAATGCGAATGCGAATATTCAGTTTTTTTTAATTAGAACTCAATTTTCTTTGCGTGATCCATTTGCATCTTTCTCCGAAAACTACCGAGTTGATTAGAACTTACCTGACTAAAGTGTCACCCCGCTAGTGGGTTGTTCAAGTATTAATTTTCACCTTTATAAAAAATCACCCACCAAAAGAAACAGTAGATTGGCGGTAGATATCTCAAAATCGGTTTTAAGCGTTTACTCGCTTAGAATTTCATTATTGTTGATGGCCGACTCTTGATCACATCTATTTGCAATTTGGGAAACGCCGGAATAGCGTTTGGTCGAGCATAGACAAGCGGGTTTGCCCTATGCGTTTAAATATAACTAACTTTTTACAAAAAATATAACCGACTTCAAAGTCGAGATAACTCAAAAACCACTCGCCAGATGTCGCTCCAATTTATAAGGTACCACAATACAAGCACTACTTTTCGAACAAAAAAGAATCATCAAAATTGGATCACCCAGTAAAGAGTTAGCATAAATTAAATTAACATTATTGAGAATAACTCAAAAACTGACCGTCAGATGTGTGTCAAATTAAAATGCGACCAGACGGCAGTCATTAACTTTCGAAAGTCGAAAGAATTATCGAAATCGGTTTACCCAGTACGAAGTTACGGGGTAACACATTTAAGAAAGAAAAGATTATAGACGAATACTTAATTGAAAATCTCCTTTTTTTGAAGTCGGTTAAAAAGTAGACAAAGTTATGTAGAAAATACGAAAAAGTTTTAAAAAATATTGGCTTACTAAAGTAATCACCAACCAGTTCTGCCCACCTCTCATTTAATCAAAATTAAGCAAAGCATACATTCCTTCCCCTGTTAAAACCCCCGTAGTGCTTACATAATACCCCAATAGACTAGTGCCGAAGCCTTTGAAATTGGTCAAAAATAAAAAAAAATAGTAACAAGAAGTAAAAGAAGTGTTGATACAAAAGTATAGATTATTTATTACCTATAACTTTGTTATTAATTTTTTTTAATAGGACTTGTAGTTTTTCTGGAAATTGCGATAAACAGTTTTTTACCCTTAAAAGCCCCCCTTAACCCCTTCCTAATCTCAGATCGCCCGTAAATTGTTTTTTTCGTTTATTTTTGTCACTTTTCTTCCTTTCCCAATGGGTTTCATCCTGTTCCTAGTTTTTTTTGTTTCAAAAGTTATCGGCAATGGGCTACTAATGCGGTCTGCATGTAGCAATCAACATGTGAATTTCGAAATATAGTTGAAAGTGAATTTATTTTTTCTTGATAAAAAAGAAATGAATGGACTTTTTTTTATTATTTTCAATTTAATTTTTATTTTTTCTGGTGTAAATATTCGCAAAACATTCGCATAAATTTTGCGAATGCGAATGCGAATGCGAATATGGAAAAAACATGCGAATATTCGCGAATGCGAATGCGAATGCGAATATTCGTTACATCACTAGTATATAATAGCAGTGGAGTATATTAGCAGGGTCGTCGCCGCGTCTTCACGGGTTTATAATTAATCTAGATAAACTCTCGTTTTATTGTAGTTACAAGATTCTCAAACGTAAAGTGCATCTTGTTGAGGAGAAATAAATTATTTAGATGTGCCGCTCCCTGCCAAAGACTGTCGTTTGGGCTCGTTGATCTATTGAGCTGAGCCGGTTAATTTCGTTCCTTTGGCATATACTCGTTTGTCCTGGTTTTAACAGGTATAGTGTTCCGTTCATATCTTTGTTTTCTTTCTTGTTTTCTTTTCTTTTGTTTTCTTTAAAATCAAGATTTTACGTAATATTAGGTACATAAAGTTTCCATATCAGATCATCATTCATAACTAAATACCTACATGTGCTGAAATAATAATTTAGAAACACTTCCTCCAAAATAAAGTAACTTCATAAAAAAACTACAAATGCATTTAATAATTCAGTTTCTTGTTACAGTAACTATTATTGTAGTTTCGCTGAAAAGGGGAGAAGTAAAGGGCTAAGATTGAGTGATAAAATATTGACACCGTGCACGCAAAAACTTGGGAGCTAAATTAGACGGCTGGTTTTGCTGAATAAACATGAAGCTAGGAAAAAACTGGAGGTACGGTAATGCTGTTGGTTTAAAGTTTTACTTGTAATTGGAAAACCTGTGTTTTTGTAACATTTTAGGCTTGAATGAATTTGGTGTATTTATTAGGTACTTATCTATTATCGCTGCGCTTCAAATAAAAACTTAAATTATAATAGGTTTTATCAAAATACAGGAATAGGAACTTGATTTATACAAGTTTGCGGAGTAAAAAAGTATGGACATTCTTATGTTTCTTTTCAATGTCAATCAACGTTGTATCTTTTTGTTTTAATAATTTTGCAATATGAATAATTGAATAATTGTATTTTTTTTATGGAATTGAGATAGCAAACGAGCATGCAGCACCAACCTTCCGCTGCCACCCATAACAACTGTGACCGACCCAGAACTAGACTCAGGGACTAGGATGGTTAGTCCAGTTAGTAGATGGTGTTAGAATATTAGTTGGTTAGTTTGTTAATAAGTGTGAGGACAGGGACTGTTAGTGATAATTAGTCCTGTTAGTTAATGTTAGTAAAAGTACAGTTAGTTATAGTTAGTATGAGTCTCGTTCTAATTCGGTCACAGATGCGTTGCTACCCCTGAGGACTGAGATGGTCGCCTCTAAAAAAAGTGTAACCGGCTCCACAGCTTCCTATCCGGAACACAATAAATTGTTCTTAAAACAATTATTACACGGTAGGAATGGTACTAGGTACCGTGGCGGGCGGTGGTACTTGTTGAAATGTTCAGTTATACAACCGAAAACTCTCTCATTGTAAGACACGAGTTTCTTTTCACAATGTGAGACCATCACACTGGCCAAATGAAAGTTACCTCCTTAACTAAATAATAGTTAATTTCCAAAGGTGGGCCCCTCTGTTCAGAAGTCCAAAATTCAAAGCCAGTGTTCATTTTTTAATTATGATTTAAAATAAATATCATCTAATAATATTGTAAATGGCTATAATTAAAAAAGTACCCCGCTAAATTTTAATTACATCCGTTGCAAACTTATAATAATTAAATATTTAAGCCCATAGTTATTTGCTTTAAAATATTCTCATTTTGAATTATATCTCACATAAATAGGTAACACTTAAGTACTTATTATAAATACCGCACACTTTGTTTTTTTACCAGATATTATTACAATTCTCATTAAGTGGTCGTAAGTCAACACTCAACCGTGTAAGAGATAATCTAAAATGCAGTAACGATACCGAGAATTCAAAAGAAATAAGTGTTGTTGTCGGGTTAATAGTCGGAAAATAGTAAGTAAGAAATCGCCTAGTCGTACTTCATTCATTTTTGATGGGCCGCTGGCTTCAGAAGTTGAGTTAGGACCTAATAGGCTATTGTTCGCCGAAGTCATATTTAATTAATAAATGACCTAACGTTACGACTTATAGCGTACTGCAGACTGCTATAAAATAAATTAATTTCACCATTTAAAGGGTTTTACTACCGCTTCGTTATGAGAATAAACGATATGAAATAATTTTTAAGTTACGCCTAATTTAAATTTATAAATGACTTGATAAGAAAGGATCGGTGATAGATTCAATTAGTAGTAGGCACTTTTGGGAAATATTCATCGAAATATTTTGTCACTTCCTAATTTATATGACGTTTGTTCCAGCAGCTTATTTAAAGACATCATTATAGAAATCTTAGTTTTTATGGATCTAGGATACTAGGAAAGCAAAGGAGCACGCAGCACCATCTTTAGGTACCTATGTACCACGCGAGTATGCTATTGCAAACCCCAATCTATTTACAAACGAAGAACTGCAATAATATAATGCATTATTACTTAACTATGAAAATAAGATTATCATTATCATAGATTTGGCTATCAGTGGCTATGGTCTTTATACCCTTTTGAAGGTATTTAAATGAAAAGTTTTGTGTATCCATAGGTCCATAGATAGTAGAATCGCGTCGGTACCGCGGTGAATGTGAATGCGGGCCGTGAATTGATGCCGGTGCTGCTAATTGTTGCCATACACTCATTTATTACGCCGTTGCTAGCGTAACATACAGCTGGTCCGTACTCGCCAGTATTATTTCGAATTTTTAGGGGATTTCATTGAAAATATCATAAACAGAGGGACAGTTAAGCTATCCGTTACAGAAATTGAAAACAATACAGTTATAAGAATAGTAAATTCGCTTAAATACGTGGTGCGCATGACATTTATTGTAAGAAAATATACCTGTCTATGTTATGACTTATTTATTGAGTAGCCTTCAAGGACATACGGATGAAATGTGACAAACATTCAAACGCCGAGGACAATATGATTGATTGAGATTTTCTAATAATAATCTAGTTAAAAATAATGACTGGAATAGAATTATTTAAAAAAAATGTTTAGTTTAGTATGAAATCAAATATACAATCAATTGGCTAGATTCGGGCTACTAAGTTGCAATTTTGTCAGTCTAAAGATTGCGGGTAGTTAGGTTAACACTGTTGCTCTTCAAACTGGAAATAGTTTGATAATTATGTTTTTCAGTTAAACTTTTAGGCAGAATAATCACTTGAAATAGGATTAAACTAGTAATAAGCGATGAACAGACAACTAACGACTAAATTAGACAACGTCAGTGTCGACTTCCGCGACAGGAAAGCGCTACTTTGCCTGTACATTGTAGACACACTTAGACCTGTGAGACAGGACAATTTGTTATGCGTCATAGCTCATGTCAATTCGTCTTCGTTAGCTTGGTCAAGATGGAACTGCTGTTATAGTTTTGCTGGACTCACAACATAATAACGGTATCCTGAAATAACAGTTGCAAATATATCAAAATCTAGCCGGTCTGAATTTCAATTGCCGTGCATTATAGCACGATCTGTGAGTAATATGAAAATGCGTTCGTATTAGAGATTAAAATTTTTATGTATTTACATCTGGCAAACGAGCAGAGCTGAAACAGGCCGTCTGATGATAATTGGCAACCATTGTCTATGCATGTCCACCACAGGCATCTTGGACATGTTGCTGACGTCATAGACGGTACTTGGACTTTCTTCAAACTTTACTTTTTCGTTGTTTTAGCAACCTCGGTATAGTGCGAATGTCAAATGCTAGTGCTTGTCGTCTGGTCCTATACAAAGTAGAGCGCCACCTGAATTTCGTACTATACCGACGTTGCTATGACAACGAAAAAGTAACGTCTAAATACCGTCTATAAACACCCTAAGAAAGAAGCTGTTACAGGTTTTTAACAGACTTCAAAAAAGAAGGAGGTTCTCAATTCGACCGTATATATGCTTTTTTTTAATGTTTGTTCAGCGATTTTTCCGTCGTTTATGGGCCGATTTTGATAATTCTTTTTTTTTGTTGTAAAGTAGATATTTATGCGCAGTGGGGTCCTGTAATGATAAACGACACACAAGGGTCCTAGGCTGGAATCCAGATCGGAACAAATATTTATGTGACAGACATGTGTTCTCAAGTTGATTTAAGTATATCTTATATTATGTAGTCCATGCCACTCGCGACTAAGTTAATCCTGTTGTATATAAAAGGGCGTAAGTGTTTAGCTATTACGTACAAGTGTCAATTAGTGTTAAATTCTTCGCATTAATTGCGTAACTATTAAACTTAGTAATTTGAATAGTAGTATAATTTCAACGGTATCACTACATAGTATAAAACAAAGTCGCTATTTTTGTCCGTCTGTTTGTTTGTTTGTCTGTTTGTCTGTTTGTCTGTATGCTTAAATCTTTAAAATTACGCAACGGATTTTGATGCGGTTTTTTGTAATAGGTAGAGTGATTCAAGAGGAAGGTTTTTATGTATAATACATGCATATATTCCCACGAGAACGGGATCCACGCGGGTGAAACCGCGGGCGGTCCGCTAGTTCTTGTATAAAATTAGCGATATCGAGGCAATGTAGAAGTGTTTGTAGGTAATTAATATATTCCGCAATAAGGTCGGGCACGTAACTAAAATTTACATGGTATTAAATTCGTATTAAGTACAATCGGATTATCACGTTTACGGATCTGAGCACATGCTATGTAATGTATGCTAATCTATTAGTGTGTTAGTAAAATTATTAATTTAGGTAATAACTAATTTAATAAAATAAAGTTCCTATATCTTTTAAGAGTTATTCACCTAAAGGAATTCGAGGATATGATTTTTTTAATTGCTTTTGAAGCTTTCTTGTTTATTTAAGCTTTGATTATGAAATAATAACTTAATAATAAACTTAAGCCTATAGAATTTAAATTATAAATTATTGTTACACGACACTAAGGCGTAATTATGTTTTCAATTTTAATTATATATCTATAGATACCTATTAGGGAAATTTCCCATAAATAGCGTTAAGCTACATTTTCCTTCCATAATTCCTGGAAGTAAATCTGAAAAACAAGTATCTAGTGTAATAAAATATAATGAGGATTAGTTCGTATTCTCTATTTTGCTATTTCGGACTAGTGTGTATATTTTTGATGAAATTCAATTATTTTGCATGTTAATGGATTCACCAAATCAATAAATCACGCATGATTGATATTACTGGGAAACATATTGGAACGGTGGTCGCGATTAGAGATTGACGCGATTAATTTTAGTTGCATGAAAATAATTCCAGACCAGATCGAGTCAATGTTGACTTTGACGAATTAAATGTTTTGGAATAATGTTAAATAATGTTATTTGGATTTTGTTTCAGCGGTGGATAGCGATGGATGGGGGTGAAAGTTGGGACGTGTAGTTGGATTATTTTGGCATAATTTTAATTGACTTTATACATTCGATTTTAAACTTTTTGAGCTTAAACTTTAGTTGCCTTTATACTTTTAAATTAAAATTTATTTATTCAATTTTCTCCCCCTTACAGAAGAGCTCCTTATAGAGATCCATTTGCTACTCCCTTACCCGGGCGTGCCGTCCGTGTGCGTTGTACTCTTTGCTCGCCCGCTCGTGGCGGGCCTGCTTCTGACTTGCTATGAAGTAATGTGTCCATCATGGTGAACTCATTAGGGGAGAATCGTTCAGCTTATCAGCACCCATGTTAAACAATAAAGGATGACATTAAAATGATTTACGCGCTTCTTTTCCAATTCGCTTATTACACATACATATTTGTGGGTCCAAATCGCATTTAGTTCAGTTCTAACAATATCAAATTGCAAGAGCTAATTGGACCACCAACGAATTGGACTGAATATTAGACAAATCACAAAAAGGGTGTTGACCAATTGTGATTCAGACGAATAGCGCCTAATTGCTTGTTCGCTGTAGACAAGTCATTGCAGATGTAACACGTATACCTACGACTATATAAACAAATTTGTGCCAGATACTTTGCATACATAATTATTACATCGTTAGTCATAAGAATTAATTAGACTGTCGTATAAGTGGACGCAGCGTAGCATGCATTCGACACTGTGTTTATGTGTCCAACATTAAGAAAATATTTCCCAACGCTTTGATAAAGCAAATGGGTTGATTTGAGACCGCGATAAGAATCCGTGTTGACTTGAGACTACAACATCTGTGTGTAAAAATCAGGATGTCTCATGATAACTTGTTGGCCCTTATCTAATAACAAACAAAGATTGTACACAGTTGGGTCGGATTTGACAGGGTAACTGATGAGGTACAATTTATTTTTTCTTGTGGCATGACTCACGCATTTTTTCATTTTTAACTTAGTAAGACAATTTAAAATACAAACGTTAATTTTACTTGGTCATCAAATATTCTTAAGAAATGACGTCTTAGAAATTAATTTTTATTGATATGTGTGCCCCGCTACGAACACCAGTCCTATTTTAATGTCCCACGAATGGGACAACGACAGAAGTTCTTCTTAGTGGTCCCTTGGGACAAGTGACACCAATATTTTGGTTTCAGAAGTCCTATTTAATATACAACTTTGATGAGAAATATTATTTACCATGCTTGTCTCACAATAAACAATACATCAGTGTTTGGTGGCAGTGCTCTTCCTTGAATCAGCCGCGAAACGAAGTGTCGTGTCGTTGTCCAGCTGAGAGCTTGAAATCCAAATCTTCTTTTCTCTTCTGTTTTTGGCTGGCAAAAGATCACTGATATCCTTGGTATTGCTGGTATCCACAAGTGGCGGTGAGCGCTTACTTTTAGGTGGCTCGGCTGCTTATTTGTCGGCATTTTTTTAAGGAATTGAGGTAGCACACGTGTGGGTTGCACTACCCTTCCGCTGTCGTTCATGACAACCGTGACCGACCGACCGTAATATTGAAATTTTATACATATATCTACTTGCTAAAAAGTTATCGAATATTTGTTTGTCAATCTTGAACCACAACGTATAAGATACAACGACTATGGTGTGTTTACAAAGAATAAATCTGTGATATTCTTGCGTTAGTAAAGGCACCCGGATGATCATATGAAATAATTTATAGGGAATGGTTCAAAGTCGAATGATTTGTAACTTCTCCCAAGTTTCAATTTAACATGAAATAGATTTAAAACGTCATTTTGATGACCTACAAGCATATAAACATCTACAACTGGCCTCTCACTTTTTGTTCTCAGACTTATTTATTACAACACGTTAGGATTTATTTCTTTCCTCATTGGAAAGTGTTTTATGAGGTTTTGAGGGTTCATTAATATCTTTACCTATCGTTCTTCTGTCCGTGTTTATATCACGAAACTCCTAAGCGATCGGACTAATTTTGATGAAAATTTTTGTTAGTAATTGAGTGGGTCTCTAGAGGGTTTTTATTAATGATATTTAAACATGTACGCGCCGTTTTTACCAAGATTTACAAAGAGGTCAGCTGAATAAATTGGAGTATTTTTGCAACATATAATTTTGCAAAATATTTCGCAGAAAAAGGACAGTCTGTTCAGCTGGTATATTCATTTATACCTAATATTGCTACAGCTTATAAATGTACTTTCATATGAAAAATATTTCTCCCATTGAGAAAAAGTCCAAACCCAGCTGTGGGATTATTGTGGGCTGCGATCATTACCGGAATAAACCTTAAGAAGTTTTCTAATATTAATAAAGCAAAAGTATATAAAACATTACACAATCACTGTTCCATTTGGTTTCCTTCTATTTCGGGCTATGTAAAGGATTCAACACCGAGTATTTATAGAGATCGGTCATTACAGTTATAATTCATTATTATTAAGCTTCGTATTAAATTTATTAGGTATCAAAGTGACAGCTTTTAATTATGCGTCTACGACTTAGGTCTACGTGTGAAAATAGCATCAACTATTTTATGAATAAGCTCTTAGAGATCTGTCGTGGACTTGAATTGAGTTAATGGTATCTATCATGTAAAATTCCGTTGATATACTTATAAGAAATAAAATTATTCGTACCTATTATAAAAGATACCTACACTCAATTATTTTTTAGACATATGAGTATACCTGTTACATCTCTAAAGGGGTGTATATGCAAACACATTGCAAGAGTCAGGTCGAAGCGTGACAAGAATTTCGTTATTATATTGAATGCCAAATCCAAGCTCTATGATTCCAAATTTGCATGCATACGAATACCTCCGACCGCACATTCTACTATACTCAGATGAAAACGAAATAATTACATTCTATACCAACGGAAATATTCAATGTAACACACATACGAACGTCTATCGAAATGCAAGCTTGAAATTATTCCCGATCAATTGAATCTTTGCCTCAGCCACTGAATTGAGAAGGATCTGCGCGTTTTACGTTCCATTTTAAAGCTAGCCTTTGCCAAGGAATAACACTTGGTTTATGGTAATAAAACGACACGGGAGCAACGAGGAATCTTAGGATGAAATGGATACACAAGGTCAGTGTAGCTGGCGAGTATTTATTTAAATGTAGATGGGGGCATGAATAAATTAGATGCAATATCAATGCCAGATAACGACAGTAATTGCCCTATAAAGACGGGTAACGATGTCACAACGCGAAGAAATGCAATTACGTCCCCTAGCATACTTTCACGGACGCACTCGTGGCTATAAATGTTTTTTACCACCCTTATCGCCTAACATATCTGACGCTTTAGGGCGTTAAAATCTATTCGCAAAAATGTGCTTATACAATTTTCTTATCCCATTTAGTTTAGTAGCGGTGTTTGCATACGATAGCTAGAAAAATAATGTATTAGATCGTTTTGTGAACGCAGCTACTTTCTTTTAAACAGTTCTTTTCATTGAAGTAAGATACTTACGTATCCTATCTTGATCATTATGGGTTGAATAATCCGGCAACAGTTCTTGGAGCCAAATGGATGACAATATGGAACGTTCGCTAAAACGTTTTCAGAAAATAGTATGGGATCATAAAGTGTCTTCACTTCATATGAGCATAAGTCAAAAATTTGGCTGACTTCTGGTGCACGGATTCACATTGTACGTTGGACTTAGGGTACTTTCAGAGCTTCGAGGCTTGAATAAATACGGTCGTAGTTCACGCGACTGAACATTCCGTCGTGATGCTTCGCAAATTCCTTCCTTATTGTAGAGCATCGGGAAATTTTCCAATAGTCCACCATAATATTAATAAGAAAATGTTTGATCATAAAGTTCGCATAAATGGTGAAATTTAAAATAGGATAATAGTATCGTAGCTTTTGCGTTATGTTGGTAGGTATTTTAGGACAGAGTCTGTCTGTTGATTTGTCAGAGAATTTTAAGTTGTTTGCAATTCTGCCGTATGGGAACAGACAGTTTAAACCGATAATAGATTTCAAGTGCAAACAATATTATAGCAATTTATGTAAAGAAATGAAAACTTTTTCCTTAGTAGTTGTTGTCCACAGGCTGGTCCGTTCTAGGTATTATTATTTTTGAAACAAATTTTTATCCCTTAATTAACACTCTTGGAGGCGAAATATTAAAAAATCCGTTCTCAACTGACACCTACCTTTTAGGTTTTAGGTTAAGTCTTTTTAAAGATTTTGTGTTAAATCTGTGAATAAGTGAGTGACTAGGTACTTAATATTTTCTCATGGAATTAAGAAAGCAAACGAGCGGGCAGCACCACTCTTCTGCTGTCGCTCATGACAACTGTGACCGACTAAGAACTCAATTAATAAGAGCCTCGTTTTAATTCGGTCACAAATGCGTTGCTTCCCTTGAGGACTAAAATGGCCGCCTTTAAAAAAGTGTAACCGGGTCTTACTCTAAAAAAGTTTAACACTCTTACCCACTTTACTCTAATCTTACTTTAAATAGCCTATATTAATATATTCACTTGCATCGCTTCAGCAAACTTATTCCTTAGCATTGCAAAGATTTTTTTCCATTGTTCTTGTAAATACCTCAGTTGTAAGCGGCATATTAAGGTGAAAAATTCTCCACTTTTTAAGATAGACCTCCAGTAGTACAACTGCCAAAACTGCATCAAAGTATATTTATTCGTTGTTATAAATTTACACATACCTAGATCCAATGGCAAAAAAATATTGGATTTTGTTGACCCCATTAAGACCCGTTATATTATATTTAACCGTTTTTTTATACGTACAGTTGTTTAGATTATGTATTACCTATATAGGAGAGAAGATAAAAAAAATTCTCTCCTAAATGTAAACAAATGATTACTTATTGCACGGTATCTATGACTACATATCTCAGTACGGTGGCAGTGCAAAATTTCACGCAATGATGTTGACGTGCCAGAACACCGCACTGTTACGTTTGCACTTGAAATTTATTTATGCGCGCATAAATTTTCAACACACAATGCAACTTTGTTTGGCTTTATTATGCCACTGGTCTAATCTGCGGAAGATTATTCCAGGTTTTTGTTTTGAATTAGAATTATTACAATTTAAATAGTGAAAATAAGTATTATTTAAACACGTGAAAAGTTTAATGGTAGCGGTTTTAAACCTCTACATAGAATAAATCTGTAACTTTTAATTCTTTACTCGAAAGATGTTTGAAAAAAAATTAATATTTAGGGTCTTTTTTCAACGCCATAGAATATAAAACACCGATCTTTAGAATTTTTGTTTGTTCGTCCGTGTGTTTGGACGCCCCAATTTCAAAAACGGCTCTATAGATTTGAGTGCAGATTTCATCAATTTCAGCGATGACAAGCGGTGGTAGCCTCTTGGTCAGAATTTGGCCTCCTAGGGAGGCACGGCATTGGGAGGTCCGTGTTCGAACCTCAGAGCACACACTTCTGACTTTTCAGGGTTATTTATATCACTCGCTATAATGGTGAAGGAAAAAATCATGGAGAGTCTTGCATATCGGTTAGTTCGCAATTCTCAAAGGTGTGTGAACTCCGCCAATCCATACTTGGCCAGCCTGGTGGACTTAGCCTTAACCTTCATATTCAGAAAAGAGACCTGTGCCCAGCAGTGGGACAATTATGGGTTGCGATAATTATGATGAGGACAGGAGTAGGGATTTTGTCATTGGCCAATGGGACGTAGATGTTCCTCATGGAAAAGGTATGAAAGTGCATCTTAGAGTAATTTTAAAATGACTAGTTTCTTTTTATCGCTGATTGACAGCTCGACAGTTATAGACGGAAAATGACAGATACACATGGTGTAAGTATTTGTCTAAAACCATAAAAAGAACTGAGTTCTCTACCAAAAATAGTAGCGACAAATGAAACACAGGAACATGTTACACGTCGGAGCCACAGTAAGTTGAAACTAGGAATACAAAGTGGAACACATTGAAATTTAGCATCTGTCTGTCTGCTTAAAAATGCTGTCTTGATGAGTGCGTTGTCGAGGTTTTTTTTAAAAAAAAAATCTAATAAGGAGGAGGTTCTCATTTGGATTGTATATTTTTTTTGGTGAGTTACCTCTTAACTTTGCATTGGGTAAACCGATTTTTAATGTTCTTTTTTTATTCGAAAAGTAGCTTCAGGTCTGGTCATAAATTGAGCGACATCTGACGGCTGATTTTTGAGTTATCCCTTCTTATAGATTTTGAAGTCGGTTTTTTTTGTAAAAATATGGTTATTTGCCATCTCATTCTCTTTCATTTACTCATTCATATAACAAACCAACTGTCGTACTACCATTTTGCAAATTCCATTGTAATTGCACCATCATGACGTCTTTATTGTTTTTAATCGGTTTAAAAAAGAGGAGGAGGTTCTCAATTTGACTGTTTTTACGTTTGTTAGTTCCTAATTTTTATCTGGTTGCACTGATATGCATTGGCATTTTACGCCACCATATAACGAGACGATCGATAACGTTTTGATACCTGAGCATAAACTGTCTGTTTTTACCGAATGTAAAATAAAGACCAATCTTTAAAAACTGCCAGTAGTAAATAGCAGTAGTTCCCGCTCTGCGTTCGCAACTTTGGAAGAAAAATCACTGTGAAGTTTACTCTATCGCCGCGAAACTGAAGCTAGGGCTTCGAAGTAGAACACATTGAAATTTAGCATTTGTCTGCCGACCCGCATTACGGACTTCGCTGCCGTATTTATAAATATTCGGCGGCCATTTGAGCCCGCTGAGTTATAGGTCACGATATTTGTAGCTTATTCTAAAATAAAGATATATTTAATAAAATGATTTTTAATGACACACCTTCTGTGCAATGAAACAATGTAATGCTATGCTAATAAAAAAAATGAAAACAATACTAGATTGTTAATATTAAAGCAAAGTACCGCTTGAGTATATTAACTACATTCTTAAATCGGATTTAAAAATCCCTCCCCTCCCTACATCCACTGCATTAAACTACAACCCTGCCAAATTCATCTTAATAGGTGAAGGAGTTTTAGAGATTTCAGGTTTCATCTGTGAGTCATCGGTAATGTGTAAGTGCTTGAATGTCCTTTCGCTTTCATACATAAATGAAATACAATACATACTACGTTTTGACTGCAATTTTGCCCGCGCGAGATACAAACGACATAATATAGGTAGGTATATCTTTAAATGTTCCGAAGGGAAATTATTACAAAGAATAAAGACTATCCATGTGCTAAATTGTATCGCAGTCTGAAAAAAAAATAAAAATTATAATAAGTTTTTTTATCCATTCCAGTCCCCCTTTCACCGCGTTAAGGAATAATTTAAGGGATAAAATATATCCCACATCCTTCTCGAATCTCAAACTAATTCCACACAAAATTTCATTAGTATGGATATACATAAATCACAGTAACAATAGTGGCGTCTAATCATTGACGTCGTCGCCTGTTCGTATTTTTGTGGCACATGGATTACTTTGACGTCATGTAAAATACTTCAGTGACATCAAGAACGTAATACTCACAATAAAGATTATGTTGATTAACGCAACTTTAAATAACTCGACACAAAGGAAAAACCTTATATTTTACGTAAGTTTTTATGGAGTTTAATAACTTGCGTCGGAGTAATATACAGTGTTGGATTATTTAAGCCGTCTTTTCAGAGCATGAATAGCGCAGTGCAAGCAAAACATGTACCTAAAGCCGTAAAATGTACAATAGAAAAAATTGTGGAGTTTCAACCCGGGGACGGATTCTAGCGTCGTAAATACTCGATATTCATGTTACATTAATAATTATAACATCGTACTTTTTACGTATTTGTCTATTCGAGACAAACTATATCATAGATACGTTTTAAAAATTTTATTAATTAAGAAGTTTGAGAGAAAAAGGCTCTGGAAAATAATAAAAAGTTTTTTCAACGTGATCTTATTTGATGAAATGATAAGAAATAGACGTGACAAAAAGTTTAACAACGGTTATTTGGAAAATTATTGTTGGTATTTTTCTTGAATTTGTGTGTCAGTGATACCAATACGAATAAATTGAATAAATTATTATGAATTTTAATTTACATATCATTCACTATCGATTAACAGACCATTAACTAGGGGTAATAGAAGATAGGGGTAATTTCTATTACCCCTAGTTAATGGTCTGTTAATCGATAGTAAATATATATAGTTAATTGATTCAGGCGTTACTTTGCGGAACTCCATTATTACAGATTAGATGTTAATCTACTTTGCAACAATCCGCGAGCAAACTCGTATGTATGATGGTGTATACTTTCATGCAAGTAGCACCTCCCTCCCTCCCACATAGGAACATGCAACGAACAAAGAATGTATACACCAACATACATACCACCACCAACACGTGTTTCGCCCCAAAACAGGGCATCATCAGGGTAAGTAGACTCTACGACGGTCGGTCACAAAGGACAATCACAAAGGACTTTGTGACTGTCCTTTGTGACCGATCACAAAGGACTTTGTGACTGTCCTTTGTGACCGACCGTCGTAGAGTCTACTTACCCTGATGATGCCCTGTTTTGGGGCGAAACACGTGTTGGTGGTGGTATGTATGTTGGTGTATACATTCTTTGTTCGTTGCATGTTCCTTTGTCACAAAGTCCTTTGTGATTGTCCTTTGTGACCGACCGTCGTAGAGTCTACTTACCCTGATGATGCCCTGTTTTGGGGCGAAACACGTGTTGGTGGTGGTATGTATGTTGGTGTATACATTCTTTGTTCGTTGCATGTTCCTATGTGGGAGGGAGGGAGGTGCTACTTGCATGAAAGTATACACCATCATACATACGAGTTTGCTCGCGGATTGTTGCAAAGTAGATTAACATTTTTGCAAAGTAGATTAACATTTTAGGCTACCGCTCTGACCCGTACGTCACCAACTCTGGCGTCAGTCAAGGCAGCACACTCGGGCCGACCCAGTTTTTAATTATGATTAATGATTTACCGAACGTAGTTAGATCAGCTGAATGCCTCATGTTCGCTGACGATCTAAAGCTGTTCATGGGAATTGCGAACACTGGCGACTGTGAAGCTCTGCAAAGGGATATCAACAGTGTTGTAAGGTGGAGTGAACAAAACCAGCTGGAGTTCAATATATCAAAATGCAAATGCATCACATTTACTCGCTGCAGTTCGCCCATTATGTCCCCTTACAACATTGATGGAGTTTCCCTTGAACGTGTGACACAAATTCGAGACCTAGGCATGACCATGGACAGGGAATTAACCTTCAATCCGCATATCACGGAATTATGCTCTCGGGCATACAAGTCGCTCGGATTCGTCATGAGGCAGGCTGCTCAGTTCCGCGAGAGAAGTACAATTATTGCTCTTTATTATGCCTTTGTCCGAAGTAAATTGGAGTATAATGCTATAGTCTGGGACCCCCACGAACATAAATATAAGGAAATGTTGGAGAAGGTACAAAAAAAATTTGGCCGTTACCTTTACAAAAAACTTTACGGGTATTACCCATATCTGTACCCATCCCTATTTGTAGCAGGTATGATAGGAATCGATAGGCTGGAGGTCAGGCGAAAGTGTGCAATAATGCTGCACTATTATAGACTTCTCAATAACAAGGTAGATAGTCCAACAACGCTGTCACAGTGTCAGCTGTACGCGCCCGAGCGGCTGCGGCGCGGCCGCGTGCCGCGCACGCTGGCGGCAGGGCCCGCGCGCACGCGCACCGCCGAACATGCGCCCACCGCACAAGCGGTGAAGTTGCTTAATGCACTGATTGCTCAGGAACCAGAAGTGGACATATTTTGTATGCCATTCTCTGCGTTCCTCAATCATTGCAAAAAATTTATTTGTAAAATTCTATAAATAAGTTCGAATGTTAATTTTAAGTCTTATTTGTAATTTAATTTGTATATTTAATTATAATTTTAATTGTATTAAATTATGACTTGCAGTGCGCTTTGGCACGAGCTGTAAGCACTGCAAGTAATGTAAATAATAAATAAATAAATAAATAAATAAATAAATGAACATCTAATCAGTAAATATATAGTTAATCGATAGTCTAAAATGTTCATAATATCTGACGATTAAGGCATTTAAATATAAGAACGTGTCTATAAACCGAGAATTTTCCCCTGCTTGGTTCGCTTTATGTTTTTGGTATGCCTACATGTTTCATGCTTATTTATTCTTTTGAAAGTTGTTTATAATAGGTATAGAAATTATATTAGAAATTCAATAATATAACGCTGATTATATCAATGCTGTTTAGTAAGAGAAATCTTAATAAACGGGAAATGCAAAATTAAGAAAATTGAAAACAAATTAATACTGTTTCATCACAAGTCCTATAATGCGTGTAAAGATGAAGAACTATGTAAGATAATTTAATAAATTCTTAAAGAAACACCTCCATAGATTTTCCTAGATGGCCAAATTAACACGATTTATGGACGCGTCAACGTCACATTTAGGTCGTCTGTAGTCAAGTATTATTCTCCATAAAATTCTTATTTGTAACAGAGTTTTGTACATTACAATAGATATAATAGTATATAATAGTATAATAGATTATTATACAGACTCTCATCATCAATTCTAGCTGTAAGACTGTCGCAAGCAATCGCTTCAACTAAAGTCCGCAGAGCTTCGAATGCCATAACGCCCGGAGAAAACACTAAGAGAGCTGACATATGCGTGTATAAACAGTCATTAAAAGCAAATTTTGGCTAGCTTCCAACCCACGGAATTATTGTTTGTCGTCTTAGCAGAAAAGATTAAGATCCAGACTAGACTGCAGTCCCTGCATTATTAGTAGCACTTAAAAGCATAAGTTACAGCACAGCACCTGACTGTACCTTCACAAATGTCTTCTTAAATACGCAGCAAAATGACAACATATTCCCTAAATAGCAGAGCATATTTTGCTACAGAAAGGCTCCATTTGCATCATTGCTTAGGGCAGCATAAGATCTGATATTTACAGGCTGATTTTATTAAATGAGAGGAGATCTCATGAAGTTAAAGTGACATGAAATTAAACATATAAGCTGACACATACAGGGTGTAAATCACACACATTAAAATAAATTCAATTTAGTGTTGCTGTCTGGTGGATGTCTGAAACCATTTAATAATACGTATATATTTTGTACCTAAATATGAAATATGGCATGCATGTTTTTTGGAGTGAGTAGGGAAGCACTATGAAAGGATTTTCGGAAATTTCCCCTTATATAGAGATAAAACTCTATAAACTGAAACAGAAATTCTACGCGGGTGAAACCGTGGGCGAAAGGCCAGTTTAGTATAATCGGTGTTCGGTGTTCAGGCATAGCCTTTAAATTTTTACGAGTTTCTAACAACTGCCTTTTAATCAAACTGTGCGAGATTATTTTATCTTTCTGGTCCAATTTATTTTGAAGCAGAAAGATTCAGGTTCTCCAATTATCTACTACTCACAGCTATTTGATTCCGCTGATGACTATCCTTTTTATGTTCCTAGCTAGTACTTATTGGTGCCCGTGACCTCGTTCGTGGAAATATCTAAAGTAGAATAAAGCTTCCTAGAGGGAAATATACTGGGAATGGAAATATAGGGTAAATCAAAATTTATTTCTATACTTATATATTTTTTAACCGTAAAATGTTATCCTTTAGGGTATGTAGGGCAGTGTCTAAGTTCTTAGTCCTCCACTACCCTGAATAATACCTTTGTACAAAGCTTTAAGCTAGGTCTAGGTTTAGATGTGCTTTGTTACAGTTTGCGTGGTTTTAATAGGTGTAAAACACCATATAATTATAATGTAGGTTTTATACCTACATGAATGTTTGTGTACATAAGTTATTTGCTTGGAGCTTGGGGTAAAGTTCGGCTGGCTAGGTGACTTCTTGTATTCCTTATGAGCTTAAGTGCTCATATGGATGCCAGGTTAAGGCCTGGTCGTGTTGGAAAGATAGCTTACCTGCTTCTACGTTCATTACGGCTTCAACCCAATGGTGACTTACTTCTGAACAGTTTTCTCCTCAAAAATGTAAAGGCCCTGAGTATTTCTTCCATGTAGGTCTAGTGCAGATTGGCGGAGTCCAGTTACAATAATAGCCAAACCCCAGTTGCATGTATCACGTAACCTAATTATACCTTGCTGTTTACCCAGTTCCGTCTCAGGAAATTCCTTAAGCGAATCTTGAGTTACACACCCGTCACGTCACTCCTACGTAATGGTACTTAATACTTCCTGTAATAAATATGATAATGATAACACGGCAGATCCATTTTAAACAACACTTTTTAAAATTAAATGTGACTGACTGTATAACTTGGGGTCAAAGTTTGGAGTTTACGGTGTTCCATCTATTTCTTGATCCAAGTCGATTTGTCCCCCTCTTGGTTTCCTCTGCTAAACAACGAATGAGCCGCCCGATTTTCTGAATGTTTTTGTTTTAGTTGGTCCGTTACCGCGTCGTTGTAATGTGCACAGTCCCTACAGGTACCTTAGCCCCGTGGTAGGGTTTCGAACTTGACTGGTTACCACTCTCTTGTTCAAGTTAGCTGCCAAACGATATGTTATTTTCCGGCTGAGGCGTAAGAGCTAGTTTTTATTTCTTTTATTCCTCTTTTTCCTTTCTTGGCTGATGCTGTAATGTCTGTGAGGTTGCTGAAGTCTATGAATGATTGTCCGTTTAGCGTCAGGATACTCATCTGCTTGTTTGTTGGGCTTTATCAGCACTCTAACGTTAAAATATTGCTATGGAAGTAAATAACTGCCAACCAGTTCACGTAACATAAACAAGAACTAAAGTTGTAGTTCATACAATGTCGCACTCCTGTGTTCTTAGCTATATGTTTTGAAGGCACTAACTATAAAAACTAATTTATCTAAACAAGCTGATGCTCGCGACTTTGTTGCGCATGTATGCGGAGTATATTGTTTTAAATCTTGTTTTCCCTGTTAGGTGTCTCTTATTAAAAACGTTGCTTCATGTGTAATTTTTTTTAATTATTAATTATTATTAATTCGATAACAGTTCTTACAGAGCTTACATCAAAATTGGCTGGTTTTCATACAAAATTTTAAATCCCATTTAGCATTTTTATTTTTTGTTATTGTTTTTTATCTAAAAATCTTTTAGTGAATGTTTACATTATGGTTTACAACATAAAAATAATTTTAAGTTTCTGTAGGCTGTCTAATGATGAGTCAGCTAGTCAGTCAAGACAAACAATTTTATATAATAAGCAGGTAGGTAGGTATATCAAGATAGTGACTAAGATTAGATTAATTAAAATGATTACATTATTATTACTAAGTAAATTACAGAGAATTGAAACCTTAAACTTAATCTAATTACATTTATCACTCATTAACCGTTTTGTATTCGGCATTTGAATTTTTGAAATACGAGTACTAATGGGGATTAAGCTATAAGTATATAAAAGCGTTTTTGACCTTGCAGACTGCGACTTAATTTATGTTCTAAACGAATATTATTTTTATGTGTTTACTTTTAGGAAATTATTAGGATTATGATGCTTTATATAGAATTGCTTATTTCTTAGTAAATATATGATACCAGCGTAACATACCTACTGACACTAACTGAAAATACAAACCACTCACTGAAATACGTACAAAAATTTCATCAAAATCGTTTTCATCAAAATATTTCTGTGATATATGGACGGTTAGGTGAATCGTTATAAATAAAGATAGAGGTATATAATATCTAAAGTAAGTTGGCTAAATGGAGGTATCCTTACAAGTGATAAAATGCTGTCATAATTTGCGAAGTCTATTTACGCCACTAACCGCATTAACATAAACTAAACTATTTTGCAGCGGGTAACATGTTTTGTCTGTCAACTGGTCGTTATTTTCGAATATCTGTCTCATCTCATTGCTATAATTGACGACTATAGCTCACTTTTATAGTGGCATTAGTGTGCTATAATACTTATGAATGCTGCTGATAATTATAATTTACGTAAATGTTACATTCTATTATTTTGAATTCTGCCCGAGAACTGGTATTAACTGGATTTTTACAGTTGCGTTTGAGGAACTTTGGTTATTTAGGCAAAAATCTTCGTAGTGGCAAAGGATTTTTTTTCTTCTTCATATTTGAGAAAAACTTACAATTCAGTTTTTTTTCAAACCAACAGGGCGACAGTCGTGTCGCTTGTTACCATGTTTGTTCTTGAAAATTTGGATCATTTCATAATTTCGTGAATATAACGCTGACGCTGGTAGGTAAACGCTATTTTACTATTTTCAAAGCGCTATAATTACTTTTTACTTCACGATACAATCAAGCATACTTATTATGTACCCTACCTATACTTACATAATTATTATATCCTGAGAATTACCTAATCACAATGTTATATTTTATGAAAAATACAAAAAATGTCTTCTTATTTTTTATATTGAAGAAATATAAAAATTTTCCTGTTTACCAGATTTTTAGTATGACATTCATATATTTCATCTTCATAATTTCATATCGATCAATTTTTTGTGGAATATTATTCTCTCAATATTTTTTACTGATGACCCATATCGTAACGCGATACCACAGATAATTAACCTAAAGGCCCAAACTAATCTATGGTACACCATAGATTAGTCGCCCTGACATTAATATTCGTTTAAAATACCGAATACTATTCAAATCCAGGACAACAGAACGTACTTGTATTTTTGTACGTTTTGCTGTGAAACTAGTGTGTTTCAACATAAATAGGACCGAAGTGTCAACTTCAATCATTAATTTCATTAGAAGATGAAAGCCGTATATCTTTGTTTTAGTCATTAAGAATGTAGAATCATTGTCAAAACAGTCATAAGGTGTAAGTTGCGACATTTATCAACGTCTGAACAATTATATCTGTTGACTCCGGAAAGTTAGTCATTCATTAATTAACATTTTCTACAAACAGCACAACTAGCGTACATATGGACGCGGCAAATTATAATGCAGTATCTTTTGACGATTATATGATGGTGCCAATGAAAGACTTGTAAATCAAAATTGCAATTTATTTGTTCGATTGGTCAGAACAGAACCACACACACGCAAGAAAAACACGAAGTGATTTCCGAAAATCTTTCCGCGCTTATGTTGTGGTGGATTTTAAATTTACATTTTTTTTTGTCTTTTTAAGGCAAAGCTAAGGCAAACTGTAAGGCGCTGTCTCTGTCACCGACACGCCAAAAGATGCTTGTAGGACTACCTACATGTACGAGTATAATTATGACACTGATGAGTCCATGAGTGCCGATTACTGCTGACTTTCAAAGTGGATCACCGAATTCTTTGTTGGTATTATCGTAAACTAAGATCTTCTTAAGAGACCTATTTAAATCGAGACAGTAAAGTCTTGTAACATTGCACGCCTTCTCGTGTTTGACAAGTTGCCATCAACAAAAATGGTGTTAGGCGATACGGTTAGTAGCATCAAGTTTTTTCTATTCTTTGGAACACAACACCAGAGAATGGCTAGTTACATGAGCTAATGAAGTTGAAAGGATTTTTCTGGAGCAGGAAATCCACCGACACGCTCATATTAACATCCAAAGAATGTCTACACACGTGTGGTTCTCAAAATAGTAATAGTTTCTTTTTTGACGGAAACAATCCCAAACTAATTTTGTAGCATTAATCATTGCGTGATACGTGAGACGTGATTACGTGATAGACAAACTACGAGATGATATCATTAAAATGATCCAGAACTTATCGTCAGGAATGATTTTCGGGACAAAAAATATGCTGTGTCATTTCCCAAGTTTCAAACCATCTCCATATAAAAATTAATTAAAATCGATTCAGCACCTTAAAACACCTGACAAGCCAACATACCTACAGACAAACAGAGAGACTGAGAATTACTTTCGCGTTATTAAATATGGATAAATTGATACAGATGTAGGTCTGTACCAAAGGAAAAAGTCGTCATTATGTAATTGAAATTTAGTTTTGAAACTTTGTTAATTTTAAATTATCATTTCAAGAAGAGAAACGAGGGTGTGGCCCGTTTAGCCCCCTCTGATGCCGTGAGGGGCGAAGCAGAAGGAGGCATGGACAGGGAAGGGAGCAAGGGAGTCTTCCGCACTCCACCGGAGATTGCATCCAGCCTCCTGCGCAAGCCGTCTAACTCAATCATCTGCGTGAAAATATTGAATAAAACTTGCTCCCGGCTACACTTTCAAATGAACACGAGTCTCGACGCCGCGCAATGTAATTTTTAGATAGGGACGAAAATATAAGTCCAATCGAACGTAACGTTAGATAAAACTTCGGCCCTCATAGGTTATTAAGAAAAGGAAGAAATTCACGAGCAATAAATCGGTAACTGACTGAAGATATTTATTTTGATTGACGCAAATATAACCACAAATATATAGTATGCTTTGATATAATTGTGATTTTTGTAATTTTCATTTGTTAGCGCTATATCGGAAATCATCAATAGAAGGTAATAAGGTAAATAAAAAAAGTGTAGTAGGTACATACTGTCAATTTAAATTAACCTTCATAACATTTATTACAAAACTGTGTCATATATCAAGGTGTTTTGGGTTTGTTGTATATATGTTAACGAAAATGTATGTAATCCGTCATTGTATACAATTCCTAGTAAATGTATGGAATTCCTAAAATCACTGCTGTAACTCGTTGAGGTCTTTCCTCGATTGTCATTCGGCTTCATCATCAGATCGACTCCAAAGCTTAATTAAATAGTAGCGCTTTAAAATAATTAATGAAAACATTAACAAACGCACTAGTCGCCCCTAAAATTTTCCAAAGTGCCTCTCGATTTCTCTGGGATGCCATTATCAGATCCTGGAGTCCTTATCATGGTACCATCCTTGAAATATCTACTTTCCAAAAAAAAGAATGATTTAAATCGGCTCTTAAACGACGAAGTTATTCGCGAACACACAAAATAACATATCGTCTAACTTTCCTCCTTCTTTTTTGAAGTTGGTTAAAAATAATGGCTACAACCCATTGATGGCCCGCTACTGAGCACGGGTCTCTCCTCATTATTGAGGCCTAGAGCATACTCCACCACGATGCTCCACTGCGGATTGGTGGAATTAAAAAGTGGGAGGAGAGTGGAGGTTAAAAATAATATTGTCGGTCTATTAAAAACCAACTGCAATCTGTAATTAAACGTTTGAACAAACATTAATTGTAGCTCCAAGATAGGAAATTAGGGGTTGCAATCAGATCAAGGATCTAGTTTCCGCAATAACGCGATAAACAAGTTATTTACATTAAGGGCTGGAATGTCCCCTTCTCACCCATGTAATTACTGAACGGAGTTAAATTTAATCAAATGTTTCATGTTCTATCTATGAATATTCAAGGATTATAGAGTATCTCCTCTAACTTAATGTTTCATCTCAATATCTTAAACGGTTAAAGTTATTGATGGCTTACTCGGACTATATTAGTAATACCTATCTAATGTTCTGAGTCGTAAGAGCTTATGCTGAATTTGGATTAGTATTTTAAATATCAAGCATTCAATTCAACAAAACATTAAAGCATAATTGAGAACATCAATTTTAACAATTAGTTTAGAATATGTATGTAATTAATAAATTAAACCTACTTTACAACCAAGTGTTTTTACCCTTTTAATTGTTTCTTCGCTTCTTTCTTGACTATTATTTCGGTGGTGTTATACCTCGAAAAATTACGTCCCAGACAGAGACACTCCAAACACCTCATACGAGGTTTTCTTGCATCATGGATGGCACGAACAACAAACAAAGTCAAGGTCAAACCCAGACTGAGAACAAAAATTTAAACTCATCATTCAAATTTGGAAATCAAATCCAGAACCTACTGAATAGCAGTTCGGTATGATGATTGCGCCATATAGGTAAGAAATAATGACGGAATTCCGTCCATGGATCATCCCATCTTACCAGATGCCCGTTTTGTCGCACAACAAACATAATATTTGTCGTGTCACGTTGGCGACATAATCTGCAGCTTTACTTGCAGGATACAATGTATCATCATTGTAAAGGCTAAGCTACACTATACGATCGGTCTCGTTTTCTCCGACTTACTTCATACATATTATTGTCGAGAACGTGTCAAATGTCTCATTGCGGTAGTAGAATGCACTGGCTGAAAGCGAACGGAGTCGTTCGCTTCTTTACATTCTTATTCCAATTGCAACTTTGTTGTCTCCCCATAACAGCGTTTATTGTATGAATCGACACAGCTCTAGAAATTTATAACAGCAACAGTTCATTTGCTTCCCTTAGCACATATGTAGCTACTATTGTGCGACTTCTTCAAAGTATCGTGTTAGATGTTCAACTTATAATGTGAGACGCACGACTTTGCGCGTAAAATCAATATAACAGGATCTTCGTCATCGTGTTTTTCAAAAAAATTATGTCGGTTGTTAGTGTTACTTAGTAAATTCATTATATTATCGCTTCGTATACGGTGAAATATCACATGATTTTTCGTTTAAGTTCATACCTGACCCTTTATTTAATTGAGTAATGTAGGTTACTGATACCCCAAAATTAAAAAAAAATTAAATTAAAAATTAAAAAAACCCCCGACACAAACATTTAAAAAGTAAAAAATAATATCTTTAAAGTAATACGTCGCGTTGGGGGACCGCTTCTAACTATTCATTATCTAAGTACGTAAGTACGATTTTTTTCATGAGTATCACTTGCCTACCTACTTAGTCTTAATTTTACCCAAGACTTATCATTTATCAATATTTTTTTATGTTAAAGTTAGAAGTAAATGGAGCGGTCCCCCAACGCGACGTATTACTTTAAAGATATTATTTTTTACTTTTTAAATGTTTGTGTCGGGGGTTTTTTTAATTTTTAATTTAATTTTTTATTTTATACTTTTTATAGGTAAAAACATTTTGGATTAAGTTATAAATATTCTCTTACTATTACGCTTTCATTTGAGACCCCACACGAATATATATTATTTGCATACATAAGGCTATTTTTCCCCGCTTTCACCCCCCACAACTATTAAACGGCTCAACCGATTTTCATCAAACATATTTTAAAATATGCGCCCGTAAGTTCCCTTTAATACAAAAAAAACTAAATTGAAATCGCTTCATCCGTTCGGGAGCTATGATGCCACAAAGAGACAGAATGAAAATTCTTCCCCCCTTTCAACCCCAATAACTTTTAAACGGCTCAACCGATTTTCATCAAACATATCTAAAAACACGCGCCCGTAAGTCCCCTTTAATACAAAAAATACTAAATTGAAATCGCTTCATCCGTTCGGGAGCTACGATGCCACAGACAGACAGACAGACACACAGACACACACACACACACACACAGACACGTCAAACTTATAACACCCCTCTTTTTGCGTCGGGGGTTAAAAAATAGTCTCCCCATAAGTTCAATCAGAATGTAACTAAACTACTGTAATTACTACTTAGAATATAATTAGTATTATCAAAGATTAAACAGTTACATTTTCGGGAACATTATCCTTACTAATATTATAAATGTGAAAGTGTGTTTGTTTGTTTGTTTGTTTGTGACTCTTTCACGTCGCAACATGGCTATTATATGGTATGGTTTATGTGTATGGGGATAGTTAGGAGGGTGGAGAGTGGAGAGTGACGTAGGCTACTTTTTACCGCGGAAAAACATCTCATTCCTATGGGAAGATCGATGTTTTGTTAGTTGCTAGATATTTAGTTCCGGATGTTGTTAATAGATGGCGTTAGTAAAATTCATTTGCAAGTTCTGAATCACGCTATCAAATAGTAAATGTAATTTACTTAAATCATAGGCAAATGTTATATCTGATGTTGAGGAAGTTGCCTCTCGCCTACCCTCTACTCGTGCTACACGAACGATATTCCAGCGGAGGGGGGCGCCATGCTCGCCCTCTACGCGGACGACGCGGCGTACCTGACCACCTCGATTAAGTCAGGTCACGCCGCCGTTAAAATGCAAAGATGCCTCGACGCCCTCCCCAAGTGGCTACACGAGTGGAGGATGGCGATCAACGTAGGGAAGACGCAGGCCATCTAATTCGGAGGAACCACGATGCGTGACCCCACTCTAAAGCTCCTCAACCAAGACATTGCCTGGACAAGACAGGCCAAGTACCTTGGGGTAACCCTGGACTGTTCCCTGACTATGAAGCCCCATGTGACCAACGTCGTAAATCACGCCAAGGCAGCAGCTGCAGCGCTATGTCCAGCGCTCTACTCGAGTCTCCCGTTGCGGGTCAAAACCACCATCTGGAAGACCTACATCCGCCCCAGACTCACGTACGCGGCCCCAGCCTGGTACGCACTCCCGAGCGAACCACAACGCAGGCGTCTCCGCGTGGTTCAATACAAGACGCTGCGCCGGCTGTCAGGGGCGCCGTGGTGCGTGAGAAACGCCACCATCCAGCGGAACCTCAGAGTTGAGAGCCTGGACGCCTTCGTGGAGCACCTAGCGCAACAGATGTTTGCGCGCGCGGACGCGGCACGGTTTCTGCACCTGCGGAACCTGGCGCCGCTCCACGCCCGCCCCCCGGACCGTTGGGCACTCCCGCGCGACCTACTGCGCGGGAGCAGCCCGACATGAACCACCTCGGACAAGACCGCAAGCCGCCGTTCGGTCGCAGATCGGCTCCTGCTGGGCTTCCCACCAGCGGTTCTCACCTGGTAGGGCCTGATCGCCCGGGCAGCGTGAAAATCATCATGACTCCCCGGAATAGACACCCATACTCCACATCACCATCTGGACAATCTTCGAGGACCCATACAGGGTCCCAACCCAACGACGGATCCGTTGTTACGGACCGGGGCAGACACCTCAGTCAGGGGGCCACCGGCCCCGAAACTGAATCCCCACGGTTATGTTAGCCGTGAACGAAGACAGGACGGTTTCTGATGTTGATGTTCCAGTATGTCATATACTGCGGGACCTACGCGGCTGTTACCTATGGGTCCGGAAGCGAAGCGCGGGCGGTTCTCTAGTTTAAAAATAATTATTGCTTTTTACAAAAAAAAATAACCGACTTCAACCTCGATAAGCAGAGATAACTCAAAAACTATTCGCCAGATGGCGCTTAATTCAACATGTAGGTGTAAAGTTGTAGTCAGTACAAATTAATCCAGCCCAAACACTAGATAACTAAGTACCTAAATCGTTGAGGAGTTCCCTTGACTGTCTTTCGGCTTCATCAGATCGACTCCAGACCTTCATGAAATTGTAGCGCTTATGAAAACATTAACAAACACACTAGTTGTCCCTACAATTTTCGAAAGTTGCACCTCGAATTCTCCGAAATGCCATCATCAGATCCTGGTGATCCTTTTAGAAGGATCCCACTGCGCATATCTACTTTACAACAAAAAAAGAATTATCAAAATCCCATAAACGCCCATAAACGACGAAAAAATCGCTGAACAAACATAAAAAAAGCATATATACGGTCGAATTGAGAACCACCTTCTTTTTTGAAGTCGGTTAATTAAAATAGTTAACTCGTAGGTAGGTATATTTTTACACGCTTAGGTACGTTTTAAGAGTGGCAATAAGAAATTCTTAAAATTTATTTTATGACGTGTTCTTTATCTTACTATTATTTTTATTTACCAGGTCTTCTTCAATTCATAAAAACAGCTGCGCTACAAAACTGACATGACTTAAATTTACAAAGTACCTACAATTAAAATCGTTGACAATTTATACTACAAGGAAGTGAGTAAGAGCGCATACTCATTGTCCTTATTTTTTTTAGCCAGTTTGTAACATTTCCTGTTGGATAAGCCAATTATCTACTTTTTCCACGAGACTCAATTTAAACATTGCGTGCGTAACGTACTCGTACTAATAGTTCATATTACAAATGATGAACTAGGATGCAGTTCAATTAGCTGTTACAATAGATCGTAACGATGATGGAACTTTATCATTGATTATACCGTACCCCTGTGCAACTAATAATAAATAACGTCCCCGTGGTTATTGCTCTGTCCTGTCTGCGAAGCAAGGGGTCCCGGGTTCGATTCCTGTATAACTTTTGATTCGGTATAACATTGGAAACAATAAAATGCGTTACTTCATGTAGCCATTTTTTCGGAGTAACTCCTTTAAACGTATGAGATTTACATACGAGACAAGTAACATGTCAGTTTTGAACCGTAAAAAGGTTAAAATATGTGACTCATGGATGCAGCAATAATTATATCAGTTGAATATCTTAGTTCCTTAAATATCCTCCATTACTCCGATCTCTGTTCCATCGTGGTTAAAAACAATGTTTGGTACTGACGAAATTAAGAGCCGTGGTTTTAATAAAATAACATTCTATCGTAATTTACTGTACGCTCATATTAACCTAACGCAGCTGCCACTTTGTCCAGGTTTGCTCCTGAAATTGGAGGATTAGGTAACTGCTCCCACCGCGGCAATACTATGTAATAAGTGTAATACCTATTTTGTGTGTTCAAGTGTTTGTTTAGGACTGCTACATCTCATTATTTTCCTCTCGAGTACAGAAGATTTGGGTTCGGGCGCAAAACGGCATGTTTAGACAAAATACTATCTTCTATTTGTTTACTACTTGCCTTTTGTTGTGGTGTGTAGGGAATTGCTGATAATCATATTTGAATTTTTGTTGACGATTTACAAAAAAATTGTCGGAGTATGGTAATGATGGAAGTGAAATTACGGATTTGTGCTCTCATCCATATTTATGTGTTATATAAAATATCAAATTATTTTAAAGTAGGCGCTTACACGAGGTCATAAAAATAATTTAGTAGATATTATCATCAGCAAGAGGGCAAAATATGCCAAAAACTGCTACTCGACACTCAGTGGCTGTCAAAATATAATACCTACTTCATCTAGGATATAATTCAGGGATGATAAAATTAACAAAACATTATTTTTGTAAAAAAATAAAACACCGTCGCGTCGTTCAGTTACGGTTGTAGTGGGCTGTAGAGGAAGCGTAGTTCCATGAAAAATACATCTTAGCAGTAATTATTAAGAATGAGTAAGGTTTACTTATTAAATTAATTAGGTCATTCTTTTTAACAATCAGTCCGTCATTATTAACAATAATTACCTAGACCATTAATGTCAACGTCCAATTACGAGTACGTCAATAAGATCAATCAACGGAAACGATTAATGATGTTAAAAAGTACCTATTTCATAAAATATTTATTATACGCGAACGTTGCTAAGAAATAAAATCCGTGTAAGGGCAATCTTAGGTTATTTATTGCAATTAGTCCCCCGTCGCTTTCCGAGTAATGTAACATCTCAATTTCCTACCATTATGCCGTGCCATTACAATTTGTAACCGTTGACGGTATTGGAAACGTAATATATCAAGATTATGTAGATGTACACGTGCCCAGACAAAGGTACATTATCTACTAACAGTAAAATACTTTTTGACGTTTAAGTATATTACCTACTCATTTGAACGCATGTATAATTAGTAGATGGTAGAGCCTTAAGTCCATTGGGGTAGGACTATCGTCAGCCTTACATCGTACCATTTCTACCGTCATAATAATTGTTTTATCAGAAACTGTGTTCCGGTTAGTTAGGTGTCTTGGTCCTCAAGGGTAGCTACGCATCTATGACCAAGTTACGAGTCTCTTACTAATAATTACAAACTGGATTATTACTAACAACATCTAACAGGGCTTACTGCCACTAACCTGTCTTCACTCTTCTTACATTCATTAACAAAATAACTGACTAATGTTCTTATACAATCTACTAATTAGAATCATAATCTTATTCGTTAGTTAGTGCCTACTGTTCTGTGTCGGTCATAGTTGTCGTGATCGTCAGCGAAAGGGTGCTGAATGCTCCGTTGCTACCTTAAAAATCTGTATTTTATATAATTCAATTCAATTCAAATCATCTTTATTTTCAGATAAGGTTACAATTGGTTTTAACTTATACATAATTAAATATTAGGTGCTCTTATCTAAGCCCATTAGGCGTGCAAATTCAAATTTACATTAAATTACAAATTACATAGTTTCATTAATTCTAGCATGTATTAAAGTTCTATCTACAATGAGTCTAAGCAGACTTCGTTATTGTAGCATTTTGTGTATCAGGGCTTTATCTACGATCTAAGTTCAGTCAGACTCCTTGCTGTCACGATGAATAAAGTTACAACGCCTTGGGTAGTGCGTAGCTTCCGTAAAAGTCGACCTTCTTTGCACCAAGTTAAGTAATTTTACAATTAATAGATAACGTATATTTGTTGAAAACTCTTCAATTGCCAAATTATATAAATAAACAATATTTACGCCTAATTAATTAACGAAATTATAAGATACATAATTATTTTAGTACAAACTTGCGTCAATTTTAAATAGCTTTGAAAATAAAAAATGACCTTTGACGTCATAGAGATAGGAATATACTTATTTAATGGTCTTGAGTCAAGATTCATTTTAATGATAACATTTGAGTTTTGTTAAAGTTGTCATAAAATAAATAAAAATAAAAAATAAAAAAGCCTTTTATTTCGTGCAAATTACAAAGTTATCCTTATAAAAATTTAGAAACCTTATTTTGTTATAAATGTTAGTGTTTATTTTAGTTTATATTTTAATAAGTAATTTTGTTAGTACGGTTAGTAGTATTAGTTAATCTGCAGGAACCCCTGAGTGGGTAAAGGCCTCCTCCAAAAAATCCAAAGAAATAAAATAGAATAATTATGTTAATTACAATTTTAATTGTAATATTTTAAATAAGCATATCTGATATTGTTTAAAAATCATGTAAAATAATAATCTCTAGCAATATTAAACCCGGGTAACGCGTACTGTAGCACTGTTGCTGTTGTTACAGAATCGCTTCGACCCAACCAAATAGTGTTATCACGACTAGACGGGGAGCCCGTTGACAGGACTAGGGGCGTGTATCTACCCTCCATCTAATTCATTTTACTACTACCCACTTACGTAGACACGATTTATCTAACGAGTCAGAAATAATAACTCAACTCGCTTCGCTTAGGAAAACATAGTATACTTACTTTGTTAGCCACATTCAAAGAAGTAGTTTTGAAAATTTATTTGTGATTAAATATAATTTGAATAATAAGTTTTAACAAGGTATCACTGAAAACTGCATTGAACTTGGTTAAACCGTTACTGTTACTAGGGGGAGAAAATGCTCAGACAAACAGAAATATTGATTAACGGACAAAAAATAATGGGTTTTATTGCATTAGTAAATATTATAAACCTAATCATTTTTCTCGAATATCGTCCCATAAAAATTCCTACATAAGCTCAATATATATAGCGAAATCTAACGATAATTGTTTTAAAACACTGGACTGTTTGCCCAACGTACGAGCCATAATCTTGCTTCGTCTGACTTTACCAAACTGTAACGCTGTCAGTGTTACGACGGACGGCGATAGAAACATGGAAACTGTAATGAAACACTTCGTTTGCTCTACGAAATTCGCTTCTAGAAACTAGATTGCTGTGACAAAGTTCAAACTGTCTCCGACTGAGGAAAATTAACTTTGCCGAATCATGTTACGACAGTCATACGTAATCAACACGTACTGCAATTACTTCACGTCGAAAGTCAACATCAAAAATACATTACAACGAAATGTTGCAAGTTGTGTTGATAGTTTTTAATGATTGCGAATGAACGGATAGTAAACATGCGTTATACCGGCCCGATTTTTCTAGTTAAAGGTAATGCTCGATTGTAATAAGCATTGTTATCATTAAAAGGGTTTCACAGGTTCCATAATGTAAATCGCAATCAATCCGCACTGGAGCAGCGTGGTGGAGTATGCTCTAGGACTTCTGAAAGATAAGGGGAGTTTTAAAACTTTACGTTTATAAATAATATATTAAGCAATAAGCATGCCATGTTTGATATTAAATTTGTAAACTTGAACAGGACAACAATGTATCATGAACTATCCAACACACAAATAATTTTTCAATTACAACTAGAACAGATTCCTGAGATTAGCTCGTTCATATTATAAATTATTAGGAACAGATTCTTCAGATCTATGAAATTTGTAGGTATATAAGAAAAAAAGATCTTATAACACTTTATAATTTTTTTTCTCTTGCTCGACGACGATGACGACGCACGAATTTTTCCCTCATTAGGTTGTCTGGAAGAAATTGCTGCTTAGCAATAAGACCGCTATCGAGCTTATTTGTCAAAACTGGTGAACAATAAAGAGTATTTGAATTGAATTGAACTGACATTGACCAAATACCATTAGATGGCACGTGTGCTTCTTACCAATACACCTAATAACACTCACACGTTATCATAATTAAATTAACATACGAATATTCTCCGTAAAACGTACACCCTCTCCTCGTGACCACTTCTAAATCGATAATATAAACGATTCGTTTGAAATATTTATCATATGACAAGTTATGACCCATAAAACTCCGTTTCGAGATAGATTGAAGACGTTGGGTTAGAGTGACAATTTATCACTAAATCAATCACATCTCTCTGACAAGAAATAATATCCGCTTTAAAATTGCAATGATAATTATCACTAGCTTTGATTTATTAGGTAATGTGAAATTTTTCCTCACTTTAAGTCAACTTGGGTAGACTCTTTAATTTTTCGATTTAATGAGTGTATTAAAATTTTATTAATTATTTTCTGTCGAAAAACAACGTGAGAACAGCCGGCATAGCTAAGTTAACTGTTTTTGTGTGTGAAGTCTGCAGATTCGCTCTTCGGGAGCGTGGTTTATCTGCCATTGTATACAAAACTCTGCCTTTCCGAGAAGTGGGAAAAGATTACCTAAATAATAATTTGAATAATTAAATTAAATCTTACATGTAGGTAAACGTTAAAAAACATGGCCTATAAAGACAGTTATAATAAGTGTTGTAATGTAATAATAAAGTAACAAAATACTAACAGGATTATCAGAAGAAAATGGAGGTAGCCGCAACATGATGAAGTGCCAACACGTTCGACCGCAAGATATCGACGTGGGCCTGGGAATATCATAAACTGCGATTAAAACCTTGTCGTCGCTCGGTTTTACGGCCAGTCCGTGTATTCGATGTCGGCGGGCGATTTATTGCGAACGGCAACTGTCCCATCTTCGACTAGTTACTACGGCTATAAAATTACACTAAAAGTAAGGATTCCGAATTCTCTTCGGATGTTCCACGCTCTAAACAGAGATAACTCCTAATGTAATGAATAAAAACTACTAAAGGGAGACAGACACTCAATTGCAATTTTGTTACGTTTGATATATTCATTTGTCTATATTTGTTTTTAGGCTCTATGATATAAGTTTGATGTACATTATGATAAATATTATGCTGAACATTTTCCTTTGTTTATTTTTATAGCTGGTAAACGAGTTGACCAGATGCTTGATGTTAAGAGGTAACTAAGGCTTCAAAACATTTTCTCCAAGACGATGTCTTTCGCTCTTAGAGCGCCCTGAAGAGAGGGTATGGCGCCTGGTCCCAAGTTGTAGGTCCCAGATGGTCTTTTCTATTGGATATTACTGGGCTCAGAGCCGACCGACGGTCTATTTGCGTAATGGCGTGGTATGACTTTCATAGTTTCATAAATTTCATGTTGGTTGAAGTTTTATCCGCTTGGTTTAAAAATTCTTCGTGAAATATACTTATTTACGCGTTTCGATCGCGTTCGAAGTTCGAAGAGGCGGACACAATGTTCCAACTTTTTTTGGCTGTTTTTGATGTTACTAATATCCTTGGGCAAACTTTACCACTGACTAGGTGGTTTCACTTTTTAACCCACACGCAAAAAGAGCCGTGTTATAAGTTTTATGTATCGTACCCGTATTTTTGCATCATTTTTATGTCTACCTATTCCATCGTAGCTCCAAAACGACTGGACCGCGATTATAATGCGGATTTTCATTAAATCATTAAAGAATACAGATATTGATTATTTAGTGAGCTTCTTTAAAATTTCGGAGTGAGATAACAGCTAGCTACGCTTTGCGTGGTGCAACAGTGTGAGACCGTATAGAGCTATTACCTTGTCAGATGCAGCTATTGTTAATATTATTAGCTTGCAGATAAATTTCTCTTACAATCGCCCATGTGTTGTTATTTTACAATTCTTTTTTGTATTTTCAACTAATTCGTACAACCACATAACGATTGCTTATTAATATGACTTATGGCTTAAAAGTAATAAGGTAAAACACACCATTAACATTTTAACGACGAGTGATTTTGGTTTAGAATAATAACATCTTTAGAACAGTAAAATCTGATAGATAGTGTAAAAAGCGTTTCAAAAATATAAAAACTATGATTTTTATGCTCACGTGTTTAGCTTACTTTACAACATAATACTTAGCTACTGTGGTTGATATAACAAAGTACCTGGTGACTCTCCCTTTATGTTCTGTCTCTATCATCATGAAAATTACTGTTATTATGCCAATGAAGTCAGATTACGGTCAGTGTGTTCATGCGACTGTGTTTGTGGAATATAATCGCACTTATATCATGACAAACAGTACCTAATGCTCAACACGTTATGCCATTTACCATTTAACTTAATGCTCAATCATTATGCTCCTTTAAAACTCCCGTCAATTTTTATTTCTTACAATCATGATATATTTGTTTTTATTTAACTACTAGCTTCCGCCCGCAGGCTTCGCCTGCGTGGAATTAGTTTAAACTTCACCCCCCTATTTCACCCCCTTCGGGGTGGAATTTCCAAAAATCCTCTCTTAGTGCTCCCCTACACTCCCCAAGGAACATACATGCCAAATTTCAGCTTCTTCCGTTCAGTAGTTTCGGTTGTGCGTTGTCTGTCAGTCAATCACCAGTATCGCAAGAGTTTTATATATATAGATTCATATGCTCTATCTATCAGTTACCTGCTTCTGCACTGTAATCTTTCTGAGGAGTTGCTACACTTCTTACACTAGTCTATTACCTACTATCTTGTGAATTATATGTTTTTGGTAAATTCGGGTTTCTATAACTTTATCCTGTATGGCCATTAAGAAACCTTCAGTTTCTGGAAAAGTTTGTTGCAATAGAGCCATACATTCGACGCTTCCTTGTTGACATTAATCTTGGCAATGTCTGCCGTGAAGTGATTCCTTGGTCCATTTTGCTATTTTCGTCTTCATGTTAGTCAGTTGTTCGTTTTTTTGCGTAATTTGATCTCGCAGATTAAGAGGTGCCGCTTCTATTTACACCGATTAAACATTTATGTTCCTTAAATTATTGAAGAGATTGAGAATCGGTTGAGTGAATTCGATTAAATTAGAAAACCTTCCTTTTTTCTTTGCACCAAACCCAAATAATTTTTCAATCTGTTATCTCTGACGGTTGGTTTTAGAAGACTTCAGTAAAATAGATAAAAATGCGTACCATAGCGTACTTTATATGTTTCGTTAGACACATTACTAAGATAGTAAATAAATGAAGCACAATTACTCTCCTAACGGGTGGTGGAGTCGGTTTAATACTGGCGTACCCGAATGTACGGCGCACCGAACTTTCTAAATGCTACGTATTTTTCTAAGGTATCCTTTAGCATATAGCAGGACCGATATTGAGTGTACACACGACATGAGTCCTATACTCCGTTCGCGTTCGATCTGGGTATCGTTATAATTCCAAGGTACAAAAATGCCAGCTATCCGCCCATGGATTAAGGTACATTTAAAATTGACGGCGGGATCTAAAAATGCCCTTAATAAATTTTGCTTATAAGCTAAATTGAACTGGTGCACAGGTTATAACTTTGGTTTTGGGGGGAAAGGCAATTCCATGTGTAATGCCGCAAGCCTATTTGGGCGATGCTAAATAGACGTTTATTGCAAAACAGTACGACAAGCGATGACTGATATTATAATCGATAACGTATTTCTTACTGTTATTTCTCGTTTGTATACTCTGCTTATCATAAAGTGTGTTAGTGTTGGTTTCCAATGTATGCTAGGAGTCTTGCCTTTCTACCAAATGCTTCTTTTTTACCAAATTGTTCAGAGCGTAGTAGAAGTTAGAGCCGCTAGGAACAAATTTGATAACCAAAAATGGATTACCTAACATACACTGACTGCTGAAATTCGTAATTATGTATAAGAACAATGCCTACCACCCACATAACGCTTAGTGGCGATGAAGTCCTTTTTTGTTCGTAAAGGCCTCTCTCTCCGTGAAGATTCCCATACACATACAAACAGTAGGCGGTCAGGTTTAAGCAGGCAAACTTATATTAGTTTAGTAAGTTGAAGTCTGCTAAATATTGAGGCATTAAAGTGTTTGCAGTCATGTAACTACTCAATAAAATGTATCTGTTTCTGTAAGGTATATTTATATCCCATTTTATCCAATACCAAGTAAAAAATAGTAAGTGGGATCGAAGTGTCTGTGCAATATGTCATCGAATTGCAATAACATAATATACTTATCTGAGAAGAAGACTATCTTGGAGATAAGATATTGCAGTATGTCTGTCTATTCTAAGAATATAAAATTGAAACGTTATCCATGGACAATATCTCAGTCTATAAGATATTCGTTACTGCTATGTCCATAGATCATTTCTATAAGGTTGATTTTTGAGTCGATGGTGATGAATATCCCCGATCCGTCTTGCCCTGTCGTACAGGTAAATCGTTGCGCCGTTGGTTTTTCTGTCTTCAGACTCAGCATGAAGATGTTTATATAAGCTAAGGTCTTCCCAACAATCGATCACTGTCATCTGAACATACTCGTTTATGTTATCATCATGGATCATTGACCTGCTTACAATATTTTGTAGCTTACACACACACAAAACGACATTTTCTATTAAATAATCTGATAACGCTTCTCATACGTAAGGCAAAGCAGAGACTTCTTATCTTGTTTGCTTTGTAACAAATTTAGATAAAGCATCCCCCTTTGGTCACGATTCGTACACATGCTTCTTAGATCGTTAAACTATTTTAAAAGTATAATATCACCAGCGCAGACAGGAGTTACTTTAAAAATTCATGTACGAATGAATTTTGAATAATTTTATTGTGGTTCGTTTGAAATGTTACAATCATAAGAAAGATTGTGCAAGCGTACCATATCCTCGAAGGTAATAAAAAAAGATTGTAGATCTGTGTCTAGTATTTAAAAAACTAGAGAACCGCCCGCTCTTCGCTTCGGGACCCGAAGGCAACAGCCGCGTAGGTCCCGCTCCCGTAGGAATCTCGGCTAAAAAGTAGCCTATAATATGATATATTGGAACTTCAAATATAACATTTGCCTATGATTTAAGTAAATTACATGTAGTATTAGATAGCGTTATTCAGAAATTGCAAATTAATTTTACTAACGCCGTCTATTAACAACATCTGGAACTAAATATCTAGCAACTAACAAAAAATCGATCTTCCCATGGGAATGAGATATTTTTCCGCGGTAAAAAGTAGCCTACGTCACTCTCCACCCTCCTAACTATCCCCACACACATAAACCATACCATATAATAGCCATGTTGCGACGTGAAAGAGCGACAAACAAACAAACACACTTTCACATTTATAATATTAGTATGGATTAATATAGTCGCGGATGCGGGATTTTTCCGCTAATATCATCTTCATGGCTCTTATCCGTTGACTCAGGGTCTAAATATGGGTTTAGTTATTTTTTATGACCGCTACACTAGTCAAATTCCAATTGTCAGACACATCTCACATATCTACAAGTAATTTCTAGGTTCTTTGAAGGTTTATTTCGGGCGTAAGTGCTGAATAATTTTTAATTACTGTTAAACATTCAAGCAAGTAGTCTGAGCAGTATTTACGGGAGTAGTTACGCGAAGGAGGAATAGACTTTTATACCAATAGACAATCTCCATATTGCGACTGTGAATAGTTCTGTCGAGCTAATAATAAGTAGCGAATGCCACGGGAGCAACCACGCATAAGTTTTCTGTGATATTCTTTGCGTAATTAGAGCTTGAAGGCCTTCGATGCCGTATCATGCTACAGCTTCGTTTATCTAGTTTCCAGAGATTGGAAAGGTAAACTAGTTGGCATGTTAGGATTTTTTAGCCCATCTATAAGATTAGTCTTGTTTAACTTAGACTGATTTTATCTATGAAATGTGTTTTGTCAGCTACTTGTCTGTAAGAAATTATGTAGCTCAATTTCAAAGTTTGGTCAGGTAATTTAATATATTTTTTATTTACATTCAATGTTAAAATTAAACATAGGTATAGGGAAATATTCTGTAACGATGTAATTATCAGTTGAAAAATCTGCTTATTCAATCCTGTAACCTGTAAGGAACTCCTTTTGGACAATCACTAATTATGTCAATAAGAAGGAGTAACAGGCCGTTTACTTATAAAAGGATATTAAAAATACAACTGTCAGAGGAAGACATAAAAGAGAACACGAATATTTTACTATGGGAAAAGATGTATGTTTGAATGATTAAATAAACAAGTTAAACAGTAAATAATTGTTTTCTGGGCTACCCCTTTTAAACCTAATATTGGAAAGCCGGTTGATTAGTTAAAGACATTTTTGTACGTTTATTTTTTATTCTGTGCAACATAAAGGCGGTTGCTTATGAAGTAACACATTAATAATTTGATTAAAGGTCGTAATATATGAAAAGAAAAACTGAGTAAATGACTGTTTGACAGATCATCGCACAGTCATATATGTAGAGTAGATAAACACTAAGAAAGGATTGTTAGAAATTCGACCTTTAGGGGGGTCAAGAGGGGGGATAAGTTTGTATGAAAAAATAACTAATTAAAATAACTTCCGCTTTTAAATTTTTTACTGTGAAGGTTAACTTCACAGTAAAAACTTCAAAGTAAAAATCTTTTTTATTTATTGTAATTCGGTTAGGATAGTACCAACCAAACGATTGGTACAGCACCAATGATAAGACGAATTCTATAAAGTCATAAAGCTTAATGCGACGATTATACATGAAGTTATTAAACTTCCCGGTTTTCTGCTCATCGATTGAGACGCAACGTAAATAGAAGACGTTGTTTATACTTCGAGCTTCTTAAGAAATGTGAGCTCGCCTCCGCTTCGCTCTAGATGAGACGGCTCCGTTGAGATACAAGTGTTGTTTATATCCCTCTTTATGAATTTCAGGCTCGTACAAAAAATTATGCATAGTTTGTGTCTAGTTAAAGTGTACGTGAAACGTCCAGAAATTTTTACATTTATAATTTCTTAAAAGATTGCGAAAATATCTCCCAGACAGTCTTGCGTATTGAATAGGAAGCGGTACGCGGGCTTATTCATTGTCCGGCTTACTCTGCCTCTTATTACCGAGGAAATAGGGCAACCGCACAATCTCATTGTTGAGTGGTTATTTTACAGTATCTACCTATTGTGGAGTAAAAATGTTTATCTTTTCACGTTGCAAAAAACCATAACAAGTGATGAATGATTTTGTACAGTTGTAAATTACATTTTCGTGGCTCCTTGCTTTACTTGACTTTCTCTTTTATTTTACGGACAAAAGATATGCTGACGTATAGCATAGTTTAGAAATTCTGTGATAAAATTAATATATTTTTCTGTTCTTATGTATGTTTTATTACTGAATGGTAGGTATCAGATTATAAGTGTTTAGATTTCGGCCCTTGATGTTTGACTAACGGAACCATAATAAAATGCTTCCGCTGTGTTTTAGTGTTCCACAGGGCGCTATCTCTTAAATTGTAAGACACTTTTGAGATTTTTAAGAAACTTATAACTGTTAGTTATAAATGACAAGAAATTATGGTAGGTAATTTGTTATCATACCTATACAAATAAATATAATCAAAAATACATCAAATGTATTGCTAGTTTTGAAGAAGAACACAGTTATGCCTCATTTATAGAATTCACGATTTTTACAACTTAGTGGAACCAAGAGTAAGTATGTAATAGGTTCGATTCCCAGGTGTCTAATCTTATTTTATGTGACAAAACCATTTATAATATTTGCGCTTGGAATAATATTGTGTGATAAAATTGTTTAACATTGTACACATAGAACTGACCTTTGCAGAGTGTAACTTGGCCATATATAGAACACAAATAAGTAAATAATTCCTAATAAAACATAAATCAAACTAACAATACGAGATTTGGTACATCACTCCGTAAGCCCAAGAGTTGTATGTGGAAGTGAACAAATGTGCACTCAGTGATAGTCTGCAATAAGCCCCCAGGCTTACACTGTCTCTGGGCTTCCTATCGCACGTTGCAAATGTCTTCGCTCATACCAATATAATATCTTAATGTGTTTTCATTATAAAGTTATTTTGGCGTAAATGTCTATCAGTCAATGATTAATTAAACTTATTAGACAGATTTATTTGCTATCTAGTTTAGAGACACGCTATTTGCGGTCTCTTCCTGTAGAATCTTGCCCAAACTACTGATGTGAAATTGCATTTTGTTTCTGTAGGTACTAGATACTTGATAGAAACAGTAAAATCAATACACTTGTTCTAAGTCGATCACAATTAGACATCATGGGCGGCAGCGGAAGGGTGGTGCTGCTCGCTCGTTTGCTACCTTGGCCAAAGCTGCTACAGAACCCTTCATGGACGAGTCCGACTCGCACTTGGCCAATTTTTTTATCAGGCAAAGATCGCTGTTACACATTAGTATGACTGTTAAAATATTGTGTGAATTAGGCTCCCCTGTTCTCCTGGTACTTACAAGTGTAAACAACAAAGCTTTCTGAACTCAACTGATATGAAAGCAATTATAATATTGTCATTATAAATACAAACATTAGCTAGTTGTTTAAAGTGTCAAATCTCGGAGTGCAGGGTACATGAAGCTAAGTCTATGGAAGCGTGCGCCGAGCGATAGCACGCGCTAAGCCGCTACACTTTACGCTGTCTCTATGCCTGTTATCGTTTACTGCACTCTACCCGCTTATTAGATTATACGTATACGTACCTGACGCGTTCTATGTTATTGCTTAGGTAAAATGCAGTTACGTGACAACATAATTTTTAATATGGACAGTTACAACCTTTTATTAGATTAATTTGCACCTTCTTCATGATCTTCTGAACTTCTGATTAACTTGAAAATTTGCGCAGATGTTAGGGGTCGATGATAATGTAATGTTATGACAAACATGGCCAAATAGCGTGCTCAGAGTTGGCTCCCAATAGTTCCCCTATTGCATTTATTTATTGCATTTATTTATACTCAAAGTCAAAGTCAAAGTCAAACTGTTTATTTCATCTAGGAATTTACAAATTCACTTATGAACGTCAATTTTTTGATTCTACCACCGTTTTGGAAAAGTGCTTGAGGAGAAAAAAACGGCGAAAAAAAACTCCTCCGCATCTTTTAAAATAAAAATTACAATATTACTTAATTGATACAGGTAAGCACTAACCTAGCGGAGCTGGTTGCAGAGCTGGTAGTACTTCTGTGAGCTTTAATACAAAGATGTTTGGAGTTTGTCAAATTATCAATTTATTACTTAGCATTTACAGCAAGTGAAAATTTAATAACCTTGTGGTGTAGTTGGTAGTGCCCGCCCTTGCGAAGTGAAAGGTTCCGGTTCGATTCCGGATGCAGGAATCTATGTTATAGATAAATGTTTGTTCCCGGGTTAGTGATGTATATGTAATTTATACCATCTGCGTTACAGGGATTCCTAGTGCGCTGGTATGAATGTCTATACTTGAGTCACCAGGAATGCGGAATTGCCACTCCCCGCTAGAAACAAATTTATTATCTGAGCTCACAGTCCAATTCAGCTTGTAAACGAAATTCACTTAGGACATTTTAAATTCTTGCCGTCAATCTGCAATGTACCTTAATTAAAGCGAATTCCATATCGAATGAGACTGCAGTATTTATAAGCTTTTATTTATTTTAAAAATGCAATACATTTTGACTGTTATTCAGTAAGCAACAAATCACGATGAAATTCGTAAGTTGCCGGTATAGTTTATATTAATGGGACTTATGCTAATTATGCTAAGTACCTACCTACCACACTTTAACGTATGAGAATGAAGTTTTAAAGGGATTCATATTTATTTCTAAATACTAAATATAGATTCCGATGCAATGACACCTATAAAGTAATCATTAACTTAATTTTCATGATGTTATAAACAATTATGAGATATTTAGTTATTCTTATCATAAATAGTGACTCGGTGACTCTTGGCAAGCTTACCAAGTCACAGTTGTGTTCTACAGCTTAGAACCCTTGACAGGATCCAATAGCTTAGCACGAAGATTATTGTGCATCATATTTCCTTGCCAAACCCAACATTGGCTCAGGCACAAGCTTTGTGGGTCTTAGTCACACATGGATGTTTCCTGGAATTTATGACTAACGTCTCATATCTGACTCTTGTTTCGATTTCGTGTTATGTAGGTACACTAAGAAGTTGTATTGTGACATGTATCATATATCTATTCCACGTATATAACAGATCTATATATTATATATCACATAATTATAATTAGTATTTAGCCAATTTCATCAATATTATTTTTGACTAGTAAATCCGCCCTCGCTTCGCTTCGGGAAACCAGTCCCTTCAAAAATCTCTATAAATTTTAACAAATTATGTTATTCCGATGTCTAAGCTATATTACTGCAAAGTTTCATGAAACGTCCGAAAGAGCAATTAACAAACACACACACATACATCCTTACAAACTTTCGCATTTATAATATTAGTAGGATTAATTCGACCAATGTGTTGGGTATGCGTAATAATTAAAAAGTATTCATTTGTATGCATAAATAAATGCAACATATTATCATGTGTGTACAAATAGGTAATTAACTGATTGACAAGAGGTTTGAATATTCGATTCTTGAAAAGAATAGCCGTGGTTCGAATCCGACGTGCATCGGCACTTCTCACACAACGCTATTCATGAGATAGGTACGCTACTGCAACGCTACCCAAAATTAGTATGTATTTGACACTATTAAAAAGTAATTATTATCACTAGATTTGCTGAAGGTAAACGTTGTGAAGACATAACCACAGTGCACACCTATGAGTTCTCTGTAATATTGTGTTTACTGCGGTCTTATATTGTGAGCGAAGATATTAGCCCAGAACTGGGACAGTTATGGCTACAATGACGATGATGATATTTTAATAATTAATTGTCTAAAGGAAGTAAAAAAAATTATATAATGTTATTGGCATAAATATCCTCGTTTCATTATACTTCATATGAAACCATTTATATAATCCTTAAAAAGCGCTTGAAATTACCTCGCAACAACAGACATCGAGTAATAAAATATTCAGTCCAATCGCGTTATTCTACTAACACTTTTCTGGAAGTGATACAGCCTAGCCGGGTTGGTTGAGTTATTTAAAACAAGGCCTGATAGGTCCATTAACGTTTCATGTCAGGTAGCCTAACCGGGTCGGATATAATCGGAACAATCGAATCGCTATTATTGGATTGTTTCGGCCGAGCGCTTCGGAAATTGAACCGTCTTTTCCTGTCCGAGTCATAATCTCATGCAGCGTATTGTCGATTAAAGACCAATTAATATATTGGGTATTATTTTATCTGTAACGGGTATTTACGCATTTATCCCGATATTTCTCTAGATTTTTCACTACAACGCTATCTATGACCAACGAGATCTTAAAAAATACGGCTTTATTTTTAATTTTATTCACGTCGCAAAAATAGTGCAGTAATATTAAATGTCAATAAAATAATGTCATGTTATTTGAAAAAAAAGTCTTTTAAAACATTAATGATTGTTATCAATCATAGAACGTGAGACCTGACAACACATTCGCAAGTGTTGACGTCAAATGGTACTCGTATCTTGATAAATTACGACGTAGTTGACTAAAATATATCGTAGCAAGTGATATTGTTAAAATTATAACTTTTCATTGTGAAAGAATAGGTCGTTGATTACAAAATAAATTTTAATGAATAATAGGAGCTTACCCATGATATAATAAACGTTTTACGATGTGAAAATCGTGCCACTTGGCTTAATTTTAACATAAATTATTTTGACACATCGCACTCACATAGTAACATATCCGCAATAAAAATTTAATAATGCAGACACACAAATTACGTAAACAAATTATATTTTAGTAATAAAACGAATAAGACAATCGACTCCGACGCATTTCATTGGGCAGGCAAAGGTAATCATCGAAAATTTGGTAATGTCTATCTATAAAATGCGCGCGCGTGTGTGCGTATGATGTTCTAGACAATAAGTCAAATGAAAGTGAAATACATATAACATGTATGAACGTAAATTATGGGATCTTTTCTTGTTACATAAATAAAAATGCAAATAGACAGTCAAGACTGTCATAATACGATACCGTGGGACCCCTTGGGTATGGAACCCTAAAATTATGAACAGAACGACAACGCCATATATTCAAGTCTGTAATTCAATTACCGTAAGAAGACAGAATGGCACTAATACATTTTCTTCTTGTTTCAGGTAGAATTATGCAATAAATTTGCGAGAAGTTCTTTGACTCAATTTCCGCCGATGTAGATGAGGAAGAAACGTAAGTTGCCAACTTTCTAATGAAATTATATTCGTAGTTTCGAATATGAATGTCACTGTTACCGAATTGGTTCTGAAAAAGTGGTGGTTAAAGCAAAACGAACAGCCATGTGAAACGTTTGGTAGCGATTCATCCGAAATGTAATGATTTATAATTTTTTTTACCATTTTTATGTATGAAAAATCGTTGTGTTTGTTATTGAAATGTTTAATTTAGAATTGTAAAAAATACATCCGTAGTACCTATTCATAAATTACGGAATGCGCGTGACTTGATTCTGTAAATATTTTTGCTTCAAATTGTAGTGCTTTTTTATACCCAAGTCTACGTCGTGAAAATAGCATCTAAGTATATACCTAGGTGATAACCATCTTCCGTGATTTTGAAGAGAAGTTCTTATTTCGCCTGAACCTTTATGACACCTAACAATTTGGACGAATATAAAGGAAATTTGTGATAGTCGTAATGTCGACATACACCGAAGAATTTGAATACTCACTAGTATCAAACATTCACAGTAAGATAATCGTATATTTTCAGTACAGACATGTGAAAAACTATGAAGCATTATGGTCCCAGAACGGCTTTCAAAGCTAATATCCTAGAAAAAATTAAGTACGTTTAAAAAGTTGTATCAGACTTTTTTACACTAAGTACCGCCAAATTTAATGTTAACAGTTTTAACAGGAAAATATTTCTTCATTGTAGGCTTTAATCCCTCTGAGGGCATAATATATTCAGGGTGAGTCAAATAAAATTAGCACGGTGAAAAATGTAAACGGTCCTTTTACGGCTGTGAAGACGTGTAAGCATTAAACAGAATTTCGTCTCCCTAGTAAAGGAACCATTTTGAGGGACATGTAATCCGTGTGTACTTATAATAATAATACTATAAGTAGGATGACTTGTATTATTAAATATAATGTCAAGGTGTAATTTTAATGGGTGTGGCAATAGATGTGTGAATTGAGATGTATCAATAAGTACATATATAAAAAACCAGAACAATAGAGTCCCATCACTATACCGGATGTTTATTAAAAAAAACAGTCATGTTTTTGTTTAAAAAAATAAGTATATAATTTATTTTTAATTTTGTAATTTTTTTACTCGCGTAAAGTATCATTTTCTGCATAATATGACGTAAAAAAGAAAAATATTAAGTAACTGTACAAAATAATTTCTTTGTTTCACAATCTGCTAGGCGTCCCGTGACGGCGCACTTTTTTAGGTACTTGTAAGTAGATATTTTTTTAAGAAAGTAAATGCACAATTTTTTTCCTGATTTTCTTAACTATAAGATACCTACCTAAACCTAAGCTTAAGATCATTTTTTTAATAATTTTCATATAGATATTTTGCAAATAAACACTTAAATTGCAAAAATAATTAATTTTTACAGCCGGAAATGTTTTTGATCGACCATTTCAACAATAGGTACCCCCGCACAATGCAGTAGAATCTGAATGTGTGCTAAACTAATTATTGCGTCCAGTTGATTTTCCCTAAATAATGTCGACAGATGGTCCGCCAGACCGGTGGACGAGAATAGTACCTTATGGTGCGTACAGACTATATAACAAAACATGTTATAAAACACAGTTAAATAACATGTTTTATAAATGTGGACGATATGTCATTAAAAAACACATTGTGTCTTGTTATATGTTTCATTGTTAGACAAAAATGTTAGATAGTGTGGACGTGTTATAAAACAGAAGTTATATAACATGTTACATAATCTGTACGCACCCTTAAGTCTTCATGACATGTATGCAATTTGAAAAAATATGTGACATTAAATATTTTATGTTTCTTCACGAATGTTCTCGCATTATTGCTGTTATGATGACATCTTTGTTAATGTTTTTTCAATGTTGTCAATCTAAAGTAATATAATCTCCAAACTTTAGTACATAGTATCTCAATGCTCCAAATACTCTAAAATGTCGGAAGATGTTACAAAGGAGAATGGGTATTTTGGTCTACAGTTCAATAATAATGAGTAGCATATTTTCAAGTTGGGATGAAATAGTACATCAATATTTACTATTGGAAGTTTCCCCAAATCTTTGTCCGTTTGGAGATACAGCCATGCAAACATGAGTATGAGCCAGAAAATATTATTGTTATATTTTATATTTTAATTAATTTAATTAATAATATTATCAGCACCATTATATAATATTATTGTATCTGCATAACAGCACGACATACTATAGGTACTTGTGCTCATGTGCTATCGATAATCTGGATCTGGTACTTGGGTGAGCCCGTCATGAAGGGTTTAATCATAGGTTTAATGCACCTGCATTGTTTCTTGACGATGATATCCTCGATGATAATGATGTTTAATAACATATAATATTTTGATTACCAATATTGTTTTAGCGACTTCAAAAAAAGGAGGAGGTTCTGAATTCATCTGTATGTTTTTTTTTCTTATGTGTATTACCTCATAACCCATAACTCCCTACTGGGTGAACCCATTTCGATAATTCTTTCGACGTTCGAAAGCTAATAACTGCGGTCTGGTCCAATTTTATTTTAAGCGACATCTGACGGTTAGTTTTTGAGTTATTCGCAATAATATGAATTTAATTTATGCTTACTTTTGTCTGAGTGTTCTGATTTTTATAATTCTTTTTTTTCGAAAGGTAGCGCTTGTGTGGTTTCTTATAAATTGGAACGACATTTGCCTTGTGGTTTTTGAGTTATCTGGACTTTGAAGTCGGTTATTTTTTGTAAAAAGTTAGGTATTATTTATTTACCTACATTGTTTCATTATTTCTTTACAAAATGTTCATTTTACCTAAATACTGTCCGATTCAATGTAGTAGAAATCGAATCCGACAATACTCAGAGACATGCGACCTAGCACAATATGCAAATACATAAAATAACCCTTCTATTCACATATATTACTTATTTTTATTGCAAGGTAGACCAGCTTCCATACATTTTTGCCCATTCTCCTTTCAAAATCAAAGCAGAAAATCGTTGCTTTCAATTAAATAATAATATTAATAAAGGTTCCGTTGAGTTATTCCATTCTGTAAATTCAATTAGAAAAAGAAAATTAGTTCTTCGCCTACAATTATTTAAACTAATATCTACCTAATGAAATTATCGTTAATGCATTAGTTTATAGTAGGTTAGATATTGTAGGTACACGACATTTAACGATTATTTTGTATTTTATTGGCGGTAATGCATGAGAAGCAAGGGTTCGATCTTTATGGGACAGAAAGACAGACAGAAAGCGTAAGTAGGTGTTGTCAGGTAGTTATTTATGCCACTTCGATACAGGAAATCTTAGCACGTGTGTATGGGTGTGTCAGTGTAGATTAATTTTTTATTGTTTACAAAATTTTCATTATGTATTTATTAACAATGACTATGGACTAGAAGCAAAGCAAGAACAGTTGACATTAATAAATACTATACCTGATTTGCCAGAAAGACGGAATTGCTACTTTCCGTTAAACAAATTTATTACCTGTGCTCACTGTTCAATTTCGCTTGTAAGCTAACTTTACTGATGGCATTTAATTCTCGTCGTCAATCTGCGATATACCTTAATCACAGGGGCGAAAAGGTGGCATTTGTGTGGCACGAAATTAAAAGAATTTTTTATCGAATCCAAACGCAGTAGATGAAGAAGTAAGGCCGTTTTCACACTACGCTATTTATTAGGTACGCGACTCCGACGTCATCCATATTTCGCCGACACTGACACTGTTCACAGACAGTCACGCATGGCAGACGCGTCGTCTTGTTTACGGAACTTGGTAAACGCATAGGGCGTCGACTCACGAGCGACGCATAGACAAGATCCTAGGCGCTTGCAAATTGCGTTGCGTGAATTGCATAATTGTTTAGTATTTTAAACGTTTAACTTCTGGATGGTTGTTATTGAGTACAGCGCGCACCTTTGGCTAAAAAAAATGATGCTCTAAATTTTTTTATCTATTGCTCCAATGAAGAAAAATATCGCAATTTCTCTATTATATTCTCAAAGGAGTGTGAAGTCCGCCAACCACCACTTGGCCAAAGCGGAAGACTATGGCCGTAAATAAAATTAAAAACAGGCTCAGACTTCGTCGCCAACCTTTATTAATTATTATGGGTGGTATACTTATAGCGAATTACAAGTGTAACTCTTTTCTTCCTCTTCATGAATGTACCCGAGAAGAGCTACGAACGTAACCTAGTTTCTACCATTTCTTAAATGTGTCAAGAAAATTGTACGACGTAAAGCTGTAGTTTACCTTAACATCTTTTAACGCCATCATTCACTTAACGTTGTGAGAGGAAGTTCCGTAAATTAGAATCTCTGAAAAATATTCTTGGCGTGGCAACCAATTCTCGCTTTTTTTTCTTTTTAAACGGAATTCATTCAACTGACATAACTTTTGTATTCGTTAATTGTGTATGTGTGTGATTGCAACACTGACGTTATCTGAAAATTATTGTAAAAAATCAGTGAAATTGTATCTAAATTGTTACGACGCGGGAGTAAACGTGCGACAAAACAGACCAAAAGTATAAAAATCAAATGTTATAAGATCCATTACCAACAAATATATTAGATTTTTAATAATATTCTGTATAATTAAAACTATTTTATTAGGTATATTTATTATGTACTTGTAACAATACGAAAATACATAGTTTATGGATCGGTATATAAATTTATTATTACAATAGCAAGACCATTAAACTTTTAATCTGAGTGTTCCGCGAAATCCCCGGAAACATGAACACGTAACGTTTGGTAACGGACGGTAACGGGTTGGGATGATGAATGTTACTTATTTATTTACATGGCTACAATTCATAAATTATTCCCACGTGCGTAAGGTGCCTATCATTTATAAACAAAGGATTCCCGAAATGGACCTTAAAACTTCCTTTAATAAAAGCGAATCTCAGGTATAGAAATGTATTTTCCTAAAATTAAATTTAAATGTTTTTTGTATAATTTATGATAATAAGTATAATTGCTATAATAAGTATATTATAAGCTACACAAACTGTATCTATATGTATCGCGCATCACGTAAAAACTAATGAATTAAATTTCTTGAGCTTTGTTGGAGATCAAATTAAATTAAAATGCATCAGATGTGCAAGTTTTAGTAATACATCGCTTACAACATGAGATAAGTATTATAAATATATTGGGGTTATCTAATCCATTTTTATTCCCATTTGATATACAATAATTTGAAGCGCTCACTAGCCAGGCGGTTTGCTTGAAACCTAACGGGGTGTCCTACGTGAGCGACGAATACGACCCGGCGACGCTACGCAACACGACGCGATGCTACACGCGACAATGACAATGTCACGCGTTGTCGCAGACTGTCACATAGGACGCAAGTAGGGATACCGTTGATTTGATCGCTTACGTCAAAATCGCAACGTCGGCGGCGCATCCTATAAGATTTCTGGGAATTAACGAATATCGATTCATTTCAGCGTTTCCAGGCCAACAGTGAGTGGAAAGTGTAATGACTTGAGGAGACTTCCTGCAGAATTTCGCCAAAGCATATAAATGAAGCTAATTGGACCAAGTGCTCATTTGAGTCTAAAATGCATGCGCTTGGTTAAAATTTTTACGGAATGACCTCAGACTTTGGCAAAATTCCTGTACAATTACCACTGTTTAAATGTGTTTTAGATATAAGTGGCTCTCTCTCTTTTTCCCTGTCTAGCTGGTGTTTAGAATTCATTTCTTGATAGGATAGATATGCGAAAAGTGTGAGGTTTTCTTTGGTATAATATATAATTTTTATACTCGACTCCAAAAAAGGAGGAGGTTCTCAAATCGAATGTTCATTTTTTTGAGTCATGTTTTATTTAGTTAATTGGCAGTATTTTGCGGGTAAGATCAGGATAAACCCATTTTACTGGGTGTTCACATTTTTATGATTCTTTATTGTTCGAAATCTAGTAGTTTTTTTGAGAGATTTGTTAGGATCTGGGAATTCCAAAGAAATCTAAACCTTCAAATATACATACCTACTTATTTGTCCCATATCATTTCTTACTACTAATCGATATTGAAGTTGCTTTTGATTTGTGACACTTATTAAAATTATGGTGAAGTATGTGTAAATATGAATGAAGTTAATTGCACCATCGGCTCATTGAAACACTTGCCGTGCAGTTGGCGGGCTCCGACGGCGGGCTGCCAATTGGCGATCCTCCGCAATCACTCGGGGACATTGTTGAAATGGTCGCAAGGTTGTCCAATACACTCGGAGAAACTAGTTACGACGCTTCTAATTAGGAACGCGTTAATGAACTTTTGTGTAATTTTTCGCTCGACGGTTTTTTGTTAAATCTGAAATCATTTACAGTGTTGTTAATATTGTGCCATTGGCAGGTCTTTGCTTTGCTTCACAAACCTGTTCCTTAATATCTACACTGGAAAATTTATGAACTAGGGAACTAGGGATTATGATTTATTGAAATCTACATAGAGTTCTAGGTCAACCCGACCACGCTTGGCCATGGCGACGATTAACATAAAAACAAAAGTAGCAACTCTGGTTATGCCATTATCAAATCAATTAAAAGGATTGATATTAACTTATACCTCCGAGAACTTCGGAATAACATAACATAACATAAAACACTTTACAATTAAAACACCAGGTACAAATCTTCCAGTTAATCCAGTCTACTATTAAACGCGTTTTTGGTTTAAAACATACGAAGGAACATATAAACATTTTCATAAAATATAAACCAATGAAGCGTGGCGATAAGTACCCAGTGATTAAAAGTTTCATACAAGTGTAATGAGCAGCCATATTGTTATTGCTACGGTTCTAGCGCTTATGAGAGAAAAGCTGAGCTAATATTAAAAATAATCTCACTTTACATCCCTTACCGCCGCGGTCACTAGAGGCAAGGTTAATTACTTTAACTTGTTAAATTAATTAGAATTAGATTAAAGTACGCGAGACTTTCACTCCAGTGCTAAGTGTTGAAATTTATCGCCTCAAATTATAATTTTTAAGTTGTGAGTATGTTTTATGTTACGGGCATGAATTAACCAAACAGTTTATGATGAAAAGCTTAAGGGGATCAATTAGAATTAAAAATTCATATATTTCGACAGAGTAGGAAAGTTAAGGAAATCACTTAACAGTAAAAAATTAATAAAAAAACTCATGCATAATGAAAAGTAACGTAACCATAAAATTATTCAACAAATTGTAGGTTAGCAAAATAATGTAGCTACTCAGTTGTTCAAGCCATACCAATAACATATTTTTGTTGGAAAAAAATTACATTACTCCTACCTACCTAATATGTAAAGAAAGAAAAGAATACCTAAAGAATTTTTTGAAAAATATATCGAAACAGTTTTTTGACCATAAAACTCAATAAGTATAGTCGTAACTTCAACGTAACATCAGGCACGCGAACAAGTTGTCGAAAAAATATCCTCTAACCAAGTAATGATTTAAGTGATTACAGAAACGGAAGGCTACGTTCATCGAAGTCATATAAGTACCAATGGTCATATCCACTAAATAATGAGACGGAACCTCGCCGAGGCACATGAATGATAAATTTCTTATTTCGTGTTGGTCACGAAAGATGGCACTTAGCCTGATTTCTGATATATGAGAATACTTTTGTATCTTAGGCTTGGGCCCCTTGCAGATGTAAGACAAATGATGAATAGCTACCGAAAGAAATCATTTAATATTAATAAAAAGGCACTGATTGCAATTGTTTTATTCTTTTCCAAAAAAAAACAGAAACACCACGTGATTAGTTCTACAAGTGATAGTTACCTACATTTTTAGAGGTGTTTTCCGTTTTCATAAATTAAATACTATTTAATGTCTTGGTTTTACATGACATCTTACAATATTTTGCTGTTCAATATTCAAGTCTTTCGATGGAAGGAATAGATTTTTCATTTTATATTTTCAATGTAATTTATTGTTTTAGGGCTGACACTGAGGTAAAAGTTTCCGGTATAATATATAAGTTATATAATATAATATGTTATATTTATTCTCATGTGTAGGCTGCTTTGATGTTTGAGGTTTTGAAAGCAATTTGTCCGCGTCTGTGTTCAAAGTGTTGTCACTGTGTCCCTGATTTGCGGTTAGCACGGCCGCGGTCGGTGTGAACACTAAGTGGCAACCATGATTGACGGCATCAAGTGGATTCATTTGCAAATTTTTTTTGACATGAATTTCGTAGACGACACTACAGTCAACAAGCTCTGTATTTCAGCTCGTATTTACTGGTAATTAAAAAGTCAGTTAGTTTTCAGGGCTCTGTATTCAAAGGTTCACACGAAATTATAACTATAATTATATTAAATTATTACTGTATAGTATTTATTAATGATTTAAGTTATTAAGTAATGCTAGCCTAAGTACACATTAAGGATCAATTTACGGGTTCCATACGCAACGTCGAAGTACCTACACTAGGTATATCAAATTTGTTGATTTTAAACTGCTCAGAACAACGTTTTCGTAGAGTTGCATCCATGAGTTCACTCTAATCTCACCTGATGGAAAATCTTGTCAAGATTAAAGATAGAACACGCTTGCATGGATCTATTGATTAAGTCTTAGGTAATTATGAACCTAGCGTAAGATATAGGCACTTATTATGGTATTAAGTCTACGTCAGCGTGAAATTTGTGTTAGGTTCCAATATCACAGAGTAGGTTCTTTGGAAAATATTGTGTGAAACGAATCTGTCGTATTTAGACTTCATGATAAGTGGATACCGTCATCCGTGGACATCGATAATAGCAAGGCATCATGGAAGCGTGGTTTGCCAAGAAGGAAGAGTGTGTGTGCATTTATTTATTTGATTTATTCATAATTCATTATCAATTTTTTTGGTGCTGAACAAAACGTTGTTCATTAAAGCCAAACTTATTAAATAAGACAAGATCGTTATACATATTTATAAAGTAACAATATTTCAATAGAATAACTTTGTGTATAACAAACAAAAGATGGTGATGAAATTATTTAAGAAATAGCTGGTAAACACTATGTTATATTAATGAAAAGCTTGTTCAACACTTGTAGGATAAAGAACATTGTATTTAGAAAACAGGACGAAAATAATCAGGAAGGGATAAAGAACGGTATAACTCAATTGCGGTCGATTATTAAAGTCTACCCTATTTAATATTTACACTTTATAATGTTTTGCTAAATATTTTAATATTCTTTAGGTATATTCAGAGATTAGGTAATATTAGTTGATTGGAGCAAATTCTAAATATGCCGAAGTAATTAATTAGAATTATGTGGTACAATTTAATGTCGTTAATATAGGATTATTGGCTTTAGGTAGTGCTTTGGCATTTGTGATAAAAGCTATATTTAGGACTAGCTAGAATGATTAATCGGTACTCTTTTGACTAATGGAACCATATTATAACGTTTTATTTTCTTACGATTCACTTAAGTAAAAGAAATGAGGACCCGTGACAAATATAATGAACACTTCAGCATTTAAAAGCACAAGACGACAGAGGATACGGTATTTGTATAAATCCAATAATAGCAAAAGTATATTTATACTGTAAGCGTAGTAGACTGTCGTAAAATCGGAATCTGTCATCTCTGGCGAAGAAAAATAGCAGCTGGTGTTTATTTAGCTGATTAGTGTAAGTGGCAAGGTATGCAGAAAAAAATACGTCCATCTTACGAAAATGTTATCGCTATATCTTTCCTTATCAGAGGTTATTAACATGAGTAATTAGTAAAACATTTGTGAAAATGTAGTGGTAGATTTTTATTGTTCACTGACTTCATGGTGAGAGTCTAAAGTGTCTAAACTTCAGTCCAAATTTTAAAAAGCTATCACACAATACTACTGCTACTATTCCTAGGTATGTGTTGGAAGATAAGGAGAATTATTTTTCTAAGTTTATTTATACACTTTTGTATGTAGGTATGTGGTCTTGTCCGCGGCATTTGGTACGGTTTCTTCATATTTGGGTTTCATATTTGGGTACGGTTTCCACAAGTACTGTAGTGCTTCACTTAACAAATAGTATTTGTTTTATTTTAATCGGTTCTGAAATAAAAAGTTACGTCTGTATGAAAAAACTAGCTTTTGCCCGCGGCTTCGCCCGCGTGGAATTCGTTTATATCGCGAACCGGGGAAGTGGGGAAGAAGGTACATCATCAACTATCTTCCTGGGAAAATTCATCGAAATCGGTCAGGCGGTTTAGATTTTTCATACAAACTTTCATCCCCTATTTCAAGCCTTTAGGGGTTGATTTTTGAAAAAAAAGTAGCCTATATGTATATATGTACTCTGGGTCTTCAACTATTTTCATTCCGAATTTCATCCAAATCGCACCGGTGGTTTAGCCGTGAAAACGTCACAGACAGACAGACAGACAGACTTTCGCATTTATAATATTAGTATGGATGTTTAACCAGTAAACATATTTGGTTGTCTATTTTGTCTTTAAGTAGGTATATTTCAGTATTTCTCTAATTACACGAGTTATTTCTCGACTTGACTTAAGTAAAATATCTGCAACTCGTCAGAGATGTCAACAGTCACAAGTCTAGGTAGTGAATAAACACTCGACGCGAACAGGGCACAACTGCGATTAAATCGTAAACAAAACTCCAAGTTCTCTTTGTAATCAAGAGCTAAGGCGACAACTTATTCAATTTACATAAACAGTTTAGCATAAGCACGGAATATTTTGTCTCTTAACAAACCTGGCGTTGAACGTAATTTTCTTCGTCACGGTGTCTTAGATTATGTAATAAATGCAAGCGAAATGTATATAGAATTCCTTACATTTATTTTGAGTTACGACTTACGACTGAAATTAATTTCGGTAGCGGTGGTGTTGCAAAGGTTCTTTATATTGTTGCTCGTGGATATTAATGAATATAGCATTCTTGTAGTTTAACTTTAGTACATCGTATCTCAATGTAGTTTAAAGATATTGCGAGTATAACTTTAAATAATGAGTTACATATCAATATTATTGGATAGACATCGAGGTTAAAAATACACATATTCTATAATTTCATAAAGAGGATAAAATTAGGTGCTGACTTATTAATGGATCTAATGTAACATACTGCAATAATGAGTCTACGCCAGAACATTCAGCTTATTAAATCATATTATTATCAGGAGAGTAGATAAAATATAACGGTAACATACAGTTCAAAACGCGTCGAAGACCATTCGTCATTTTAGCATAGCATGTCGCACAAATGCCGTCAGCAAATAGTGAGGGACCCGCCAGATATTCTTAGCTAAGACAACACTTATTCAATTTACTTAAACACTTTAGAATACACAAGAAATGTCTTGTCTTTTAGTGAGTGTTAAACGGTATTCTTACTCTCGGGGTAAGACAGGCAAAACATTTGTCTAAAAAAATATATTTTCTGTTCTTCCGTCATCCACTATTATTATTTTTTCGCTAAGCACTTCTTCAACACCTATTATTTGTTCAACTGATTTGGCAACAAACTACATATTTTTTTCTTTCATAGGCTCCATCCATTTTTGAGCTTAAGCCAACTTTGCCTGCTCAAGGTGCACTGTTCTGAACACCGGACGAAACTACGGCGAATAGTCGGAGATCGCTGAGGACTATATCAGTGGAATATGATGGTTTCCGTGCACGGTGCAAAAATATGTCTAACACTACATAGTATCTCAATGTCTAACACCTGGCTAGTCGCTCTTTTAAAAACGATCGTGGATGTTAAAGTGATTTACAGCCAGTGGTTACATTGAAGAGCCATAAATAGCAGGGCTTGCTTCCTTTTCGATGATGATTTTGGTAACATTGACCACTTATCGGATGGTTCATCTATTTGGTTATAGGCTATTTGCATAAACAAAAGTTTAAAGGGGTCCCGTGGTCTCGGTGAATTGACCCATTATCGGGCCCACGGGTAATTGTAATTCCGCATGACAATTAAATTCCCCATGGTCCCATAGAACTAAAGATTGGGTATACTTTGATCGAGACATACAAATACAAAATGTATTCTTGTAATTGACAGCAAATTCTTATTCACTGTCTATAATCAGTAACAGTCATTAACTACAGTCATTATGTCTTAATAGTCAGTAAGTTACAGCTTCTCTACTTTATTAATAGTTTACGACATTTTTCATTTTACTTTTTAGGTCTTCTCTTTTTGTAGCACGCTTTGAAAATAGAAATTGCCCTCGGCTTAAGCACTCGATTTTATGTATAAATTGATTGGAATAAAATAAACACACAAATTTAAATTAAGGTTAAAATTGTAATTAATACATTACTGAAAGTCACACCTAAATTGGTAAAGCTATGACTGTTATTAACGCATAGAAACGCACAGATGGATAAAGTAGGTGCAATTTTTAAAATCATTTAATTGGATGTAAGGCCACCTATTCGCTATGTGCAAAGCGGGTGGCAGGTGTACAAAAACGATCGCAGCGCACAAAGTGACAAAAAATGGAAACTATTGCGGCTGTGTGTAATACTTTCGAACGCGGTTTTTATGATTATATCCATTGTACACATACACTATTCAATAAATTGCACTCAAATAAAGTCAACAAGTATCATTTACTGTTTATTTTGGTTTTTAATTGCAAAAATACTAACAATGTTTACTTGTCATATTTGACAGTAGCCGAAAAAGTTGCGCGTTGCCACCGTCGTGCACGTTCCCAATAGGAATAGTTCTTATTGTCTACGTTCCAAGACCAGCCATCAGTAATCTTACTGTAGTAGTAAGTAGTAAAAAGCAGTTCTGAGCTAGTTTGATGAATTGGTTGCCCATGAATGTAATGAAACCCTTTATCTTTACATTTAATATTAAAATTTTTACAGATGTGAGCGTTTATTCAAAACCACGAGAGAGTTGTTTTCTTAAAATAGAATACGTTTAACGAAGAGTCAAGCTATTCATAGAGAAGTTATTTGAGTGAAGCACCAGAATTTATTTTTTTATTTCAACCGACATACACGTGTCATAACAACATGACAACAAAAATAATCGAACGATCGTACGTGTGCTAAAATTCTATATTTATTGAGAGTTTTGGGTTTTGGAATTTGCATGTAGTTGTAATTAGCTGTACGCATTTTTAAATAACACCGCTGGTTAGGTTTTCCAGTTTGGAATGGCGAAAATAAGGGTTCTGTACGTAATATTTGTAACTGGTTAGAAGAATTTCCCGATGTTTGAGGAAAGTAGTAATTTTTCCTATAAATATTATGAGAATCTCAATTCTAAGGTTTTATGTGTATGTAGTTTCCGAAGCTCAATATATTTTTTTTCGTCTTGGCCAGCAATGCATCAGTGATGCCTGTAAATGTTTACCATCAGGTGGCTAGCAATCACATTTTTCGGCTATTAATAATATAAAGATTTCTTCCTTTAATATAGCCATTGAAAAGATGTCTTCAACTATTAGTATGTTCTCTCACCTCCATCACAAATTCTTTCGTTGTACCTTTATGATTAAGTATCTAGGGATAGTATTTTTAATATATTTTTTGAGCTTATGAAAAATAACGAAATATTTCAACTTAATGTAACCAACCTAATGCAACCGTGCACATAAATCAGGCATTAATATAAAGAAAATGTACCTCATATTTAAACTAATATTTATTAGGTATAATTAACACGACAAAATTTCGTTTTGCATAACTGACACAAAATTGTTTCAAGAGTCTAGCACTGTCTTTAGCAACTTAAAGACCGACATGGGTCATTGTACATAGTAAGATTTATACTAGCGTATTAGCACAAGCACATATCTATCTCGTTTGAGCGTGCGTCCGTGTGAACGGTGCACAGCCAGTGGATTTCCAGAGGAGTATTATTGTCGTGCACATCTTTATACGCGTGCAAATGTACACAATAGAACTGATGCGAGCTAGTGAAGCATTCCCACGACCTCTACTCATTTCCTGTGAACAGTGTTGTGCAATAGTTAAATAGTTGAGGACGCAATCAACAACTTTTTAATGCGATTGTACGAAAGGAAACGTCTCGCCGCGTCGTTTCGTTGATAAATTTAATTTTTAGGGTTTCAAAAAAGGGGAAGGGTGTTTGTTTATTGATTCAAATATAATGTCGAACTGCAATCTTACTTTTCGCTCGATGGGGATGAAGTTTAAGTAAAGCGTATTGAGTATCAGTTAGTGAAACAAAATGTCCGGAGTTCAAACCACGCAAAGAGGTAAAATTTGTGTTTTTTTTAAATAATCTACGAATGAATTCACTGGATGGAAAGTGATCACCGTCGCGTTTGTACAGGAACACGAGTCGTTTGTCTGCCGGTCATGTGACGGTCGGTTTACACTCGGATCATGATTTTTTGTGATGTTGTTATTTGTGTAAGCCCATGACACATGTGACTCCTAGAGCGAGGGATGCGTGTAAATATTTAATGTAATCATGGTATAAATATCTAGAAGATGTAAGGTACAAAAAAGGATGCGAGCAAAAAATATTTTAATAATAACCGACTTCATAAATTAATAATTTACATCAACAAGTAATGAGAACATCTTCAATTTAGTCGAAGTCAAATAAATATTAGGGATAACTGAAAAGCTATTCGTCAGATCTTCCTTAACTTTAAATGGGGCCAAATGACATTCGCTAGCTTTCGAATATCATCAAAATCGGTTTACAATTAATAACAAAGAAATTGCTGGGCATAATATAAATAAACATATCCGAATCTCGAATATAAATAAAACATAAAACCGAACCTCCTCCTATTTTGCATTCGACTATATAGAAAAATATTGATATGTAAAAAAATATTTTATAAGTAGACATCATTCACTTTAACGATTCTAATAGCCTAGTTGGGGTAACCCTATTTGCGAAATGAGGGTATATTTAATGTGACAGATAAATTTTTTGTTGTAAGTGTTATGTGTGTATTTCCGGTTAACAATTTCTGTCCCCACGTACGAAAAAACTGTTCAGTATTTTTTTTACATAAATTAATACAAATACTCTTAAACACAAATAAACTTTCATCGTCTATAATTCGATATTCGAGTCTAATGTTTGCACATTGAATTTATGGTAAATATTCCTATAGGTATCTACCGTTTACATTTAACCTCCTATCTGAGTTGACCGTTACGGGGTTTATTTTTATCTATCCTGATATACCGTCCTTGTAAAGCAGTTCTTGATACAATCAATAACCTATTTCAAAAATACATTGCAACATTCAAGCCAGAGTGCAGGCGGCTTGTTCCGCAGCTATTTTCGGGTTTGAATTCAGGCCTCGATCGATAAGGCTCGAAAGTTAGAGCGGTCTTCTCATTAAAATTAATTTCTTTGGTTGCAGTATCTTACATCTCGATGAAGCAAACGATAAGCAATTGCACGGTACAAACATATTTCTCTACCTTGATATGTGGGGCCAATGATAACTTACCAAAAAAGTGTTTTTTTAATAAACAAAAAGGGTGGTCAGAATAAGTATACCCGGCACATAGTTCGCTCAAAAGTGCCTAAATGGCCATTTTTAGCCCATTATTGAGTATTTCGCACTTTAGGGTCTGTTTTGGTCTTTAATGATGAAGGGGTTAGTGGGCAATTCAATTATCGAAAGTTTTTATACCACCCATAGAATTATGTTTTTATACAACCCATAGAAATACAAAATAAATGAATCCAAAACTTCGTATTTCCGCACATTTTAATGAAATATATTATTAAATATATGTATTTATTTAGTGGCAATCTGTATTTCTCGCAATTTCATTGAAATAACTATCAAACATTCAAACCGTCTAAAGCGTCTGTCGAGATTATCTAAACTCATTCTATTATCCCCTAGTAGTATTTTAAAAGCTGTAATAGAATGTCTTGATGTGTTAACGGTGACAGCGTTGTTTTGAATACCGTAACTGTGTCTCGGCTGGAGCCCAAATGGTTCATATCGGCACGTATAGGTACTAGTTCTGGCAGCGTTGACTAGCAGAATACCATAGCGCGGAACACTGTCCTTGGTGTAGAAATAGGCCTAGTCTTACCTATACATGGTATAATAGAGTAACATATCTACCTAATAACTAATCTAGATGTATCAAAGCGAAAAATCTCTCATTCATATAATGACACTAGCGAACCGCCCTCGCTTCGCTTCGGGACCCGTAAGTATCAACCGCGTAGGTCCCGCTCCCGTAGGAATTTCGGGAAGATAATAAACTATCACCAAAATTAATTGAGGTTAAATTAAATTAAACTTACAAATAAAGCTTACGACAAAATAATAGCAAAGTAGCAAAGGATCACAGCAAGATTAATTCAGATTAAACTTGGAAACGCGGCAAGTTTGGTATGGCAGTGGGTTCGACCAAATTTGATTACCATAAAAACGGTTCTAGTGTGTTAATCTTAAAAGATAGACATATACTGTCGTGGACATTTTTTTAGATCATTTCAAGAGGAATAATTCTTTCATACATATATTTTTGGTATCTTGAATCGTTTTCGCAACGCATGCAACGAAAGCCCTCGAGAATGAATAATTTTCCCCGTTTTTTCCACATTTTCCATTATTTCTTCGCTCCTAATTGTTGCAGCGTGATATTATATAGCCTATAGCCTTCCTCGATAAAAGGTCTATTCAACACAAAAAAAAATTTTCAATTCGAACCAGTAGTTCCTGAGATTAGCGCGTTCAACCAAACAAACAAACAAACTCTTCAGCTTTATAATATTAGTATAGATTTGGCAGGAAGGTGGATTAATTTTATTTAGTGGACTACAGCTTAGAATGGATTTTGTCATACTTCATCCCTAAGTTGGCTAAATTGGGCTTGCAAATTTAATTGAAATTACAACAATTTTAAAGTAGTTTTCAGAATCCCAAATTAGTAATTGCCAGTCTGTTACAATTACCTGCCAGTTTGTTACAATCAACACTTGGTTTAAAGTATTTGGAAAATTAACCCGTAATAGGCAAACATAAGGAATAAAGGTAAAAAGTGTATTTTTTTATTTATAGTAGGGTATACAACAGGTCCCTAAGTACACACAGCTTCGACGCTCGTGACGCAATACTCATGTGCAACGATACATTGTGCACATACGAGTAACGAACGTTTGTATTCAAGGTTCTCTGAAATCACTTCTAGAATTGCTTTTACTGCTAAAACTAAAATATTACCTACGTCGTGCGCTCGATTTGGACTTGAAAATGTCGGCCTATTCCGATCTAATACCAAAAAACTAATACCATTTGGTATTAGTTTATTATCCCAGTGAATTTTTATTCCGAACGAATACCATTCAAAAGAAGTACCTAATCTATTCCGAACGAATACCAAAACATAACTCTTAGTACAGTCACAGAAAACGTTTCTTTTGCTATTTAATAATTAACCGACTTCAAAAAAGAAGGAGGTTCTCAATTCAACCGTATACATATATTCTTTTTTTATGTTTGTTCAGCGATTTTTTCGTCGTTTGTGGGCCGATTTTGATAATTCTTTTTTTGTTGTAAAGTAGATATGCGCAGTGGGGTCCTTTTAAAAGGATCACCAGGATCTGATGATAGCATCTTGGAGAAATCGAGGGCAACTTTCGAAAATTGTAGGGACGACTAGTGTGTTTGTTAATGTTTTCATAAGTACATGAACGCGCTACAATTTCATGAAGGTCTGGAGTCGATCTGATGAAGCCGAAAGACAGTCGAGGGAACTCCTCAACGGTTTACTGTAGTTATCTAGTGTTTGGGCTTGATTAATTTGTAGTGACGAGAACTTTACACCTACATGTTGAATTAAGCGCCATCTGGCGAGTAGTTTTTGAGTTATCTCTGCTTATCGAGGTTGAAGTCGGTTATTTTTTTTTGTAAAAAGCAATTATCATTATTTATTATAATGACCGTAATTCATTACCGTAAAGGTCTGTTTTTATACAAATCGTTGTTGATTGAAATTTTTACTATACGTATAATTATTCTTGTAAGTATTTAATTGTAATTTTAATTTTTTGTGATAGTTTTTATTTCCTATTTTAAAGTTGAAAATTATGCCTACTTAGTGATTTGTTGGAAAAACTTTATTTTTATTCTTTAGGTATTTGTGCAATTGTTTGTTACTACACTTGAACATGTTTAATAAGACTGATTTTGATTGAAATATACATTACTTAATATCACATTTCACAGCATTTTTATTACTGACTGTACCTTCATACCATTTTAATAATTTTGGGATTCGTTTATGACTGGGATTCGTTCGGAATAGAAATTCACTGGGGTAATAAACTAATACCAATGGTATTAGTTTTTTGGTATTGGATCGGAATAGGCCAAAATGTCGGGACGGCGTGTGTGAATTAGCAATTTAAATTTAAGATAACTTCTGTTTACGAAAGACATACAAACTAAGTTTTCAGCTTTTTACTTTAAGTGGTAAGATGGTGAGTGGCAAGATGGTTGCTATCGCAGGGGATAGGGAAGCATTATACACATGTCATGTTATCACATGTTGTTATCTAATGGGCGTTTTCAATAATCAATCTATATCTATAAAACTCAAAGGTGACTGACTGACTGACTGACTGACTGACTGACTTATATAGTGATCTATCAACGCACAGCCCAAACCACTGAACGGATCGGGCTGAAATTTGGCATGCAGGTAGATATTATGACGTAGACAACCGCTAAGAAAGGATTTTGATCAATTCTACCCCCAAGGGGATAAAATAGGGGATGAAAGTTTATGATTTTCGACTGATTGAACTGAACGTACAGCCCAAACCACTGGACGGATCGAGCTGAAACTTGGCATGCAGGTAGATGTTATGACGTAGACATCCGCTAAGAAAGGATTTTGATCAATTCAACCCCTAAGGGGATAAAATAAGGGATGAAAGTTTGTGATTTTCGACTGATTGAACTGAACGCACAGCCCAAACCACTGGACGGATCGGGCTGAAATTTGGCATGCAGATAGCCACCATGATGTAGACATTCGCTAAGAAAGGATTTTTCAAAATTCATCTCCTAGAGGGGTTAAATAGGGGGGGGGTGAAGTTTAAACGAATTCCACGCGGGCGTAACGAAGTAACTTTAGAGAATTAGCTCAGGCACTTTTTGTAGAGTTATACCTAAGTAATCTAAATGTTTCGACCACTTTTGTACACAGTAAAGATAGCTATCTAAATATATATATATATAACTCAAAGGTGACTGACTGACATAGTGATCTATCAACGCACAGCCCAAACTACTGGACCGATCGGGCTGAAATTTGGCATGCAGATAGCCACTACGATGTAGACATCCGCTAAGAAAGGATTTTTCAAAATTCATCCCCTTTAAGTGAAATAGGGGGTGAAGCTTAAACGAATTCCACGCGGGCGAAGCTGCGGGCATAAGCTAGTCTATCCATAATGTGATGACCCGTAGTACGGCCGCCGTAAGCGGGCGTTTACGGCATGCACGGCACTTGGGCGGCAAGCATGGCGGGCGCCCACACGCTGTCGGTGATTTTGACCCGTAGTGTACTTAGTACCTTGGTCTTGCGGGAAACTGGGTTTAATTCCCGGCCGATGCAGATATTTATGTGACAGATAAACGTTTTTTTGGGTCATAGTTTTTTTGTTTGACGAATGATAGTAATGTCTTGAGTTCCTCTTTAAATTTACTACTCAATTGGATGATAAAATAAAATGAAGGGACTGTAGTAAATCATATCCAGTACATAAATTCCTATTTTTTACCTTTTAACTCCTTTCGGATATCAGTGTCAGCAATCTCTGGAGGAAATTTAAATAATTCGACTTTATCCATTAAAAGATTTCATTACAAAGTTATAGCATTTAGGTACAGCCCGCGGTAGGTATTCCCAAATGGCTAATTGTATTTTTTTGAAGTTTTTTAAATTTTAACTGTTTTAAAAATGTTGTTATGATTTTAACGTTTGCCATCAAGGATATAAAATAATTTAATTCTAAGAGATTTTTCACACGACGAGGAATGATGTTTTGTTTTAACCAACTTCAAAAGAGTGGAGGAGGTTTATTTATATACCTACTGTTATTTTATGCGTGTTAGGTACCTCATAACCTTTTACTAGATGAACTCTTTTTACATTCCAAAGCTTGGGCTTGTCGTGTAGGTGTAAAAGAGCGACACCTGATGACAAAAAGATTTTTAGTTCTCCCATATTGTATTTAATTGACTTCGAATAGGAAAAGAGACACATTTTATCCCTTATCGATGTTACTTATCTATTCTTTCTATTGCAAATGTTGTGAGTAGATACAGATAAGCTGCATTTGAAACATGCCTGAAACATGCCTGAAACATTTGTGGACATCGCAGCATGTGCAAGGTATCGACACCCGTCGGATGTGGCCAGCGACGTGACGGCATCCGGCGTCGGTCCGGGGGCCTCTCACGTGACATCAATTTCCACGTACACCCGTCACTCGACCAATATTATTAAGCTATTAAAATTATTTGTAGATACCCAGTAATGCCTCGCTGAAACCTCTGTCACAGAAACCTATGCCTTAGGAACCCTCGACGCAACAGGATGTTTAATTGTAATTCTGTTTCTGTGAGTCACACACTCACAGAAACATATCTTAGATCCTATAGTATAGGGTATAGGTAGGTATAGGGCCTATACGGTAACTATGTAGATCCTATACAGTAACATATGTTACCAAGGAAGCATTTCATCATGGGAAACAGTGTGTTCACATGGGATAGGAGGTTTAAGTTAACAATATGTCGATGATGAGGTCGATGATCTGTTTTCCCGTGAAAAATTAAGTTCTGGTGAATTGGGGAAGACTAGAATATTGTTCCCAATTTAATGCTGATAGACCAGGGCGTCGTTAGAGGCGGCGGAAGTCGAACCCTCGTAAGGATTAGGTACATTATCAATTTTGATATTAAATTATTGTTATTATTAATCGTTCCACAAAACCATGGTCATGGCTAACTTCGACTGTTTTGCTTGAGTCAATTATCTAAAGAGTTGCAGTGTTGGGGCTGGGCCTTGACTGCTAGAACTCTCTTTATTTTCATTATTCAAAAAGTCATAGTGATGTCTTCGGAAAACTAAAATTAATGGGCTATAATCACGACTTCTGATGGTTACAAAATAATGGAAAAAGCAAATCAAACATTTGTTTACAAAAAATCACAACTATTTTGTCACAGATCTGATATTTCTTTACATCTTTTTCTTACCACTCGATCCCGGCAAACCTTTCTAAGCGGGTTTGTTAGCCGACTGTTTTAAAGATCTTTTTAGTCTGCTAATACCTTGGAGGTTCCGTAAAGCATTGCCACTTAACCATTTGCTGGGCTGAGCAGCCATAATATATATTCGAATAGTACGTTTGTAGAGACCAGACACGGCTAAAATTATGTGGAAGTGACACACAATATTCATGTAAAGTTATTGCCTCATTGTCTCACATACTTTGAGACGAAGTCATAGTTGAAAATTTAAATAAAGAAATGAGTTAACGTCTGTCGTCCTTATCAATAACATAAAATATGTTTAAGTGATTTATTTCGTATTTGGAATTCGTCTTACGTTCAACTAATCATATCAAATACCAATTAATAATTTTAATATTGTGCAAATAATTCACCTTGACAAATATTTTTAAAACTAGCTTTTCCCCTGCGGCTTCGCCTTCGTAGAATTTTCGTTTCAGTTCATCATAATAATTTCCCTATGATACCTACTCAAACAGACAAGCAACCATACCTAATTTGAAAATATCCAAAGTAGTTACCTACAGATTTAGCCCCATGTTTGAATTTATGTTTAGTTTACCTCGATCCTAGATAAAGGTAAATAGATCGATTTTTTATTTGTCGATACTTTTTTTTAGTTTCGACTAACTACACAATACAAGTACCTACGTATTCCTTGCAGACAATAATTTTTCTCGACCTTTCATATGAAACTTGAAGAGACTCGTGCCCATTCACCATTGTTGTTACAGTCACTGGCACGCGTATTATATCAATGTAATTGATATCGAGTAATAGAAACTTAATCGGGTAACAGAAGATATTATGTCGTTTCATTTGTACAAGTAGGTACTTTAAGGTTGTTTTCGGGTTGACTGAAGAATGAGGTAGCACGAGACTTGAAATTTTCAGTCTTAGGTAAGTCTACATTGCATATATCTCAATCTACATTGTATAGGTATATCAAAAGTCGACTCATAAGGTAGGTATAAAAGATCTTATTTTTTATTTGCCCCGCCCCAAATGTGACTTCTATAATCAAAAGTCACAGGAGAAAAGCAATGGTCACGGTAGTAAGAGTGATACTTTAAGGGTCTTAATTGTTTAGGTTAATGTGAATAATTGAATGGTATCTAATGTATTACCTAACCGATTTGTACAATATATTAGAAGAAAATATACAATATTAATCAATACAAAATGGTGACCACTCAGCTTCCGATGTCATGAATTCATGTTAGGCGACAAATGTGATTCCGCGCCGTGCTGGAAGCTAAAGGGTTGAGTACCTACAACAAATCACCAAATCATAAAAATCTTAGTCTGTTAACCCTAGATTGTTAAAACATCGATGTTAAGTTTACCCACTCATGTACCCAGCGTGAACGTCCGCAATCAACGAATGTATAACCAGTTGCATAACATAAACGTTGCGAGGTAAGATTGAAGCCAGACTCGAGCGTGGGTTAATGACTCCGCAGAGGTCGTCCATTGTTTTGGTAAACAATGCACCGCGTCAATCCTCCAAGTTATACGGCTCACTAGGTGACGTTCGGCTGAGGGTTCACGTCGAAACGTGCGTTAGGTACCTGTTTTAAGTTTGCAAAGTGTGTGCATTTGCGCATCTAGATATTTTTAGGGGTTTGCATGTGGTGAATATGTGGTAGCGGTGATAGCTTATCGTGGTATGGCCTAGTGGTTAAGAATTCGGTCTCCTATTCGGACGGACGGGGTTCGAATCCCAGGGCATGCACCTCTGATTTGTCACTTGCTACAAACGGTGAAGGAAAACGATGACGAAACGAATGATGATGATATAATCATGTGACAAATGGAACCCTTTTTTATGGAATTAAGGCAGAAAATGAGCAGGTATATAAGCAACACGCTTCCGTTACGCATGACAACTGTGCACGACCTAGAACAAGACAAATAGGGACTGGAACGGTTCGTGCCGTTAGCAGTAGGTTAGTTTAAAATTTTGATGTGTAAAGTTAAAATCTTAGTTGGTAGTTTGTTAATAAGTGTGAGGACTTGGTCAGGGACTGTTAGTGACAGTTCGCCTGTTAGTTGTTAGTAATATTCCAGTTAGTAATCGTAAGGAAGAGTCGTCTTCTAATTCAGTCCTAGATGCGTTGCTAGCCTGAGATAGTCGCCTCTAAAAAAGTGTAACCAAATCCAAATCTTTCTATCCGGAACTCAATTTCTGTTAAAACTCTTTTAATATGCCTTTACCTACTATTTCTAGGTATGTCTGTGTGTCACACGACTCTGTGAATTGAACGGAAATAGACACCTGAAAATTTCCTTAACACGTACAACGTGTTAGATTTGATGTTAAAATGATAGATTCCGAAAGGGTCACTCGTACAAGTAATTTCAAATAATATGATGGTTTTCTTCCTAATTGTAACTTGCTACGAACATCAAAACTTGCTACTAACCAATAAAGGAGATGGTCCATTTTGGGTGTGATCTTGTACACTAAACCATGAAAAGCCAAAAAATACAGAAAGTTAATAAAAAATATAATAAATTCACAAATCGCAATAAATGACGTGCTAAAATAAAATTAATTTCGAGTTATTCGGTAGGTACTACTTGCAACAGTTGCAAGATGGCGTCCTTCACTCTGAGTTCAAGCATAGAGAAGCTATTGACAGCTAACGTCATACGTCAAAAATTATGAATCCTCTGGTCTGCTGCCCGCCATTAAGTAGAATAATTGCATCACGTGAAGTTAATAAATGATTTTTGCACTGAATTAAAGATAAGTTCGTGGAGTTGATTAGTCAAAAATGGTTCATTTTTCTATTTAATTTTATTTTATCACTGGTACTAAACCAGACCCAGACTACATATAGTTTTGGACCGTCTCCTTTGAGGTAATATTGCTGGATGGTAAGGAACCCACTAAACTAAATATTACATCTAAGAAATTTATTTATGCACATTTTGGAACCGCTTCATCAGCAATACCTAGTTGTACACTGAAAATTAATTTTAAACAAGTAATATCTATTATCAATTGGTTTCCATAGCTATTGATGATCAAGACAACATCCTTAAATCACCCAATTTTGTACGCGCAGTTACGAACATAATATTGTTTTACTTTCGAAAATCACAATGAGACAGATATTTGCATAGCTAAATACTTATATAATTAAATGGTAATTTAGCCTTAACCGTTGTTTAAACAGTAAAACCTTTAATAGACCCTTCATTATTGTTTCCGTATTAGTTAAATAATTGGCTCAATTATTCACAATTTGCTTAATACGGCAGTATTTAGACAGGAATAATTTAATAACGTTTAACTTATTAAAAGCTTATTTATGCTTTTACATTAAAAGTATTGTATATTTTTGTGTTTAATTATTTCTTTTGATGTCAATACCCGTTATATAACACGTTAAATTTTTTGACATCAAATCTTTACACTGATTTCAAGCGGTGAAGGTGATTGGAGGTATTAAAGAATTTAATTTTCTTTAATAACTTGTGTTGAACATAGTTACAATTTAAGTGGCCTCGGGGCACGGACGTGTTTGATACTTAGTGTTTAGTAGGAATATTTGCCCTATTAGCGTTATCGAACACGCATAATATGACATTGGTAGCAAGAAGTAGCGTTATTTTATTATTTAGTGCCGTTTTCATAAGAATATTTTTATAAAGTTTCGCGCTACTAGATAAAAGATGGCGTTAGTTGACTATCTATGAATAGTAATCAAAGATAAATATTATATTATTTTACTGTAATGGATGCAACACTAGCATACAACAAGACGAACAAGAACATCACGCAAATTGTGTAGCTGTCAACAGAAATAATTTTTCCTAAATTATGAAATTTTTAGCAAGATTTTGTTTGACGCTGACAACTTACTGCTGGGTTCCTTCAGACATTTTTCATCTATTAACTTTCAACGATTTAATGAAAAAAGAACAATAAGCGTGATTAAGGTACTGGCTGAACTTACGCTGGAAGAGAGTATAGTATTAATATTACATCACCTTCTAATAATTATATTTATTTATTGATGTGCCGAATAATAGGACATTATCAGTGTATTTAATCGTACGTGTACAATGTACGAGAACAGGCGTTGTCAAAACGAATCAACAAGTGCAAAACTGCGAATAAAGTCAATTACTATTACTGTAAAATATTTCTAGAGTTATATATCTCTATCAAATAATTTATTACATAAATTGCTGGCTGTTATTCATCTGAATTTATCTTTCTGATAAACATTTAAACTTAAAAAGGCGGGTCGAATTTGTTGCAATAAATCTGTTAAATGATGCAAACATCGTCTAATATTAGGTCAGACTCAATTTTATATGCTCCATTAGCAAGCAAAATAATATCTACCAATAACATTTTCGTAGATCATTATGATAGGTATGACTACATACCTAACTACGTAAAAAATGGTAACATAATTTTATTGTTTTACCTAAAACTAAAGTAAGGTTAGGATAGTTTTTTTGTTTGTAATAAAAGTAGTTTTATTGTTTGGTATTAATATTGTAAGTCGTGATGTTATAGTCATTAACTGTTAGTTAAAATTATATCAATGCAACAAAGGGACCGTTATAGCATACTCGCTGGCAGTGGGTTCAGTTCTCATGAGCGGAGCAGAAAGTGGGTGGCAGGGGTCAGAAGGGAAAATAACTGGGATCACGGATAATTAATGACTTCATTTATGTTTCTGCGCTTGAGAGTCTTGATTGTGCTGACCGCTTTTTGGTTTTTTCCCCTAAATGGGCCTCTTTCACTTTCAAATTGTTATTGTTCTACTGAAACTAAATTGAAAATTGTAGGTAAGCGTTCGATGAAATCTTTGAGGGCGCAATATTTCGAATCTTCAGCGTTCGCCACTAATTATACGTATTAAAGCTGAAGGAGCTATCCTTAAAGTTATTAACGAATTTTACGAGTATTGCTTCGGAGTTTGATTTAGATTTTTTGTTATTAAAATTTAATTTACAACTTTGGAAAATTTTAGACTTAAATATTCACTTAGAAATCGCTTGAGTTACCAATTTTGTTTTATTCATCACTAATGTAGTTTCAGAGGCCACTTGATATATTCATAGTACAAAATACGATATTTAAGTATAATTATCTTAATATATATAATTCTTCTGTGCGTGTGTATGTCACTGAACTCCTCCTAAACGGCTGGACCGATTTTAATGAAATTTGTTGTGTGTTACAGTGGCTTTGAGGATGGTTTAGATTAGGATCCGACAGTTCCGAGTTCCACGCGGGCGGAGCCGCGGGCACAGCTAGTGTATAATATAACATAAAGGTGTTTAGATATTATCGCTAAATATTATATTGGAACGTCAATGTATCGAATAGTTAAGTAATAGGTAGTAATAGGCAGGATAGATAGGTGGTAGGTAGGCCCAGAGTACCCACGCCCTGGAGGGTACCATCACCCACCAAGATACCTTGTACGATTTTTATTGTATAATAATTGTGGTAATAACAATTATTGTGTTCCAATTAAAAAGGTGTGGAGCTGGTAACACTTTTTAGTGACGACCATTTTAGTATTCAAGGGTAGCAGTTCATCCAGGACCAAATCAGAACGGACCTATAGCCCATTTGCTAGTGTCCATGCTAACGAACATAAAAATTGGCAACGAGGCTTGTTTATGAGCGAGTCGCTGCGTGACCGCTCTGCCATGTAAGCACACAAGTTAAAAGTTAAAGTTCTTAGACCTTCAATGAACACCATTATGAGCGCTTTGAGCTATTTATTTGTTTTATAATATAACGCTTTTTTTATAACGCTTCACACTCATAGCCCCACACTAGGATTCTCTGTGTCGTGTGTGCCATGGACAACACACAAGACAAGGACACACACCCAGACCGAGAACGGAAATTCAAACTCATCATTCAAATTTCCGCTTCGCCGGGAATCGAACCCAGGACCCTCGGAACAGCGATCCGGCGTGTTAACCATTGCGCCATCCGGGTCGTCAAATCGTCGTCGTCGTTTCGGTCGGTTGTTTGATATATTGTTTTACGCTGATTCTAGGGTGACAAAGCCCAAATACATTACTCACATAGGTTAAATGACTTATAAAAGTTAAGCGATTGTTAAGTATTATTTATAATAAATGAAGTGCTGCCGTAGACACTTTATGCTAATTCAAATGCTATAAATCACAAATCCACATGTCACAAACCACTCCACTGATTTCAATCATGTAGAAACATAATATATGTACATGAGAATTATCAACTAATCCAGTAAGCAGGTCCAAGATTCATGACGATTGAATCAGCTATTATATTATATATTATATCTCACATAATAACCTACGCAATATAATGACAATAAGCCATAAGCCATTCGATGTCGATATAATATAGATTTTAATTGCAAGAAATACTTTTAGTGAGAACATAATGATATCGATTTTAAGTATTTCATCTGTTTGTCTGTCAGTAAAAGTTTGGCGGTGCGTTAGTTTCAATTCATCTCCGAAACAGTTTAACTGTTTAATTAGAATGCAGTTTTCACGAATGTGGTATAGAAAGTTTGATGAGGAAATTTAGTAACTGTTTTATTTCATAAAGGTTATACATATTAATTTCACTTGCTCTGTTGAAGGGAAGAATCTTAAGGAAACGAACACACCTAAGATTATTTCATACAGTGTGAAGTCTACCAATCTATTTATCTAGTTATCATACTACTAACCTAATAATTTTAGTGGAGGTGTGGAGGTCTGAGTCCAACAGTGGGACATTTATGAGTTGTGACAAAAAATGAAGATTGTTCAAATATAACATCATCTCTCGTTTTGGAAATTAAAAAATATCTTAAAAATATCTCTGGAATGAAAACTAAAATAACTCTGGAAAAATAACGTTCCGAAGACGTCAAAATTACTCTTGTAATAAGGCAAAGTATTAAGTCCTCTTTGCTACTTTAAAATTATAAAGTAGTGAACATAGTACTTAAAGTTTGACAATATTGTAGCAAGGTAATAAGTTTTGGCTTGTCATTAAGTCATAATGAAAATGGAGGTAGAAAGGAGGAGGGCTTGATGTCACTTCCAGTTTGCAGTCCTGGATGTCCATTAAATTAAGAGTGAAATTCGTTATCGATAAAAATTACCTGTTTAATAATTATTCGTCAACCATTATGAAATGAATATTTAAGTGAGAGTTTTGACTAAATGCAATAATATTGCGCTATAATGAAGTAGGTAACTATTACCACGACAAAATAAAGTTTGAGTAAAGTCTAGGTACCGTCTATAAATCTCGCCGTAAATGCTTCTTTTAGTGTCTTAAGTTCGTTCTACTTTTTTTTATGCAATAAAGTAAAAATATTTCATTTTGTCTGCTGTTAGACGAGTTCTAGGTTAGATTTCTCGAAGCGTTAGGCTTTCATGTGGCAGATAAATGCTTGCTAGTGTATCGTTGTTTGGCATACATATGTATAAGCTCTCTGAAGAACAAGGAGGGAGCGAGTGATCACTCATTTGTTTACTATTAACTTACCCTGGCTTGGTTTCTATGTTCAACAATGCTTATATTTAAGCAAAACAAATGCCATGACACATATTTTTATTCCAATGCAATGAATACCGAAAAGCGGTTCAGTAATATAAATGTGTCGCCATATATTGTTTAAAAGGTTAACTTGTAAGTAAACTTCAATAGGGAAAAATTGTCCCGTGCCTGTGACATTATACGACAGAGTTCAAAAGGTCACGGCTGTCGGGTACGTAATCGGGACGGCGGGCGATCGTGGCACGAATAACAATACTCCTGTTTAGAATCCCGGCTCGGAATTTGCATAACAGTATGTACTACGTACAAAAATAAACCGACCAGGAGTGATTTTTGTACAAACTCCTTGTTATTAACATCTTATTACAGCCAATTAGTGGGGTATCAGTATGGAAATTAAGGCCTGAGTCGATCTAACGGACGAACAAGAGTAATGAATTCTCAGGAATCCTGAATAATTATTTGATTAACGTGTATTGGGTTAAATTATTTGGGGCTAACTAGCTAATGTAGAATGTTATATATATATGAATGTTGTCGGAGCGTAGGTTGGATGCGGTCGGCGGCAGGTCATAGACACAATTTGAGCACATAGATAACATGACCCTTCATTCAAAGAGAGGCCAAATTACAAATCTGTCATAGGACTTTAATGATTTAAAATGATAGAAGAGTTGAGAATGAGAGGCTGTATAGATGACTGTTGGGAGACGATTGGATGTGACGAGATGAGAATAACAGAATTTGAACTTGAGAGATTTTGAGAAAAGTGATGGATATGATTGTATTCCATATTCAGAAGAGGACGTCCAATCCAATCTGTATACCTAGATCGTGATCGTGTCTCCAAATATTTTATTTCTGAAGTAAAGTACTACTGCATTGGACAACCAATTCACACTGGATCAGCGGTAAGCAGCAGATTGCAGTCATCCAGCAGGTTAGATCCCAATCCCATGGTGGTATATGAGGGTGTGGGGAGAAGGTTATACAAGCTCTTCTGCTTAATAGCAATAAGAATTATATTATTATTTTAACCTCTTCATATTGTTACGTTTTGTAATTATTGCGTGAAAGCCAGCTACTCTATTTTGCATTTAGGCTTGAGAGCCAGTTCAGTGACCTTCAACAAGCTTTATCATAACCCACCTCGACCCGTTACGGCCCACTATTGAGCACGGGTCTCTTCTCGGAATGAGAAGGTAAAGGCCATAGTCCACACTCTGGCCAATTGCGGATTGGCGAATCTGGCTATTGAAGATATTGTATGTTTTATTATATTTTAAGTGAATAGCATACGAACCTTTTAGCTGCCAGTGGACGTTCATAATACATTATCACCAATGCGTTGCCGGATAAAAAACTGAGGACGTCTTGCTTAGTTACCTAGGTACCTATGCATTTGGTAGTTATGCAGTTTGAGTTAGCTATTATTTGAAGTCTAGACCATGGAGACTCGGGTTATTGTATCAAAATTTGTATCGTACAAATAAACTTTAAGAACTCGATTTTATATTGGCTATTAAAAGTTATGCGATGAAAGTTTAATGGATTGGAACTACGTTTTCAAAGATTTTGTAAACAGTAGAACTTGGGGTGTTACAACTACTCTAGCCTCTGCAACCTGTTTTCTCTAGACTTACCTATTTTAAATAGTTGGTTAATGGGTACGTCCTTAATTTGAGTTGAACTGTGAGAAATAGAGCCTTCTCTTCTGATTTAATGAGGGGCAATCGTGTGATCCCTTTCGCACAGGTTTGGCTCCGCCCACCGAGTGGTGAAAATCAATAATGCATGTGCTACACGGCTTCAAACCGTGGTTTGAAACCGAGGTTTAAAACCGTGTAGACAGTAGTTTCAAACCAAATTTCGCTTGACCTTCAAACGCCCTTGGTAGAAAGGCTTGTGCTTCAAACCACTGGCAGAAGCGTTGGTTTGAAACCGTGTAGCCGTCTGTTTCAAACCAAGCGAACGCAGTCACACTGCAGCGGCGAGCGCGGTCGCACGCATCAACGACAACGACGAAATGTCACGAGAGCAGAAAGAACGAGAAGTGTTGACTGAATTTCTCGAGTTGTATAGAGACTTGCCCTGCCTTTGGGACCTCACATCAGAGTCCTATAAAGATTGTACCTATTCAAAAAAAAATGCGTGGAATATTTTAGCCGACAAATTAAAAGAAATTGACCTAAGGGCCAACGCCGCGTCTGCCAAAAAAAATTGACAATCTAAGGATATCCTATCCTATCCTTATCCTACTTCCTACTAGTCCTACTAATATTATAAATGCGAAAGTTTGTAATGATGTATGTGTGTGTGTGTGTGTGTTTGTTGCTCTTTTACACAAAAACTACTGAATGGATTTTCATGAAACTTTGCAGTAATATAGCGTAGACATCGGAATAACATAATTTGTTAAATTTATAGAGATTTTTGAAGGGACTGGTCCCCGAAACGAAGCGAGGGCGGGTTTACTAGTCTTATATAGGTCGAGCGTAGAGACGTGATAGTCGCGCGACGATCTTTTTACACTGATGTTTCAAACCAACACTGATTGGTTTGAAACCGTGTAGCCGGCAAAGCGCAACTCGTGCTGTTTCGGTTTCAAACCACGGTTTGAAGCCGTGTAGCACATGCATAACACACTCCAGAAGTGCGTTTGGTGTCCTCCGATGCTGACGTCACTATAAACTGATGTAAGGGTCAGTTACACTGTTGATAACGACGAGATAAGTTGATTGCTATAATTACTGATTGCGGCATAGGTCAGGATGTAAACATCTACTGTTGAATGTAGGTGATAAATATAATTTGATGACTATTTTCTATGGAAATCAATGAAGGGGTTTTTTTATTGACGACTCTGATTGCCATGAAAGAGATATTTTGGATTATTAAATTTTTCAATTAGAAGTTTTAATCTAAGATCTGCATTATTAAACGATTGTGCATATTATTATGATTATCAAGACAGAAAAGGCATGCAGTTTAATTATTGTTTTCATAATTTTTATTATACATGACCTAAAAGTATCTAAATATAAATATCCCGTATATAAAATTACACATTAATAAAATTATTATCCATTTTTATACAATAATATGGTACTATGAAATTTAACTTACATTTACCCTACATGCTGATTATTGTAGTAAATTGTGATTTAAATTAACAAATAGAAAACAATATCCATTTAAAGGTATTAAATTAAATAAGATAATAAGCCGAGTCGATAGTGGCTACATGTGAAGCGTTGGGTCCTGGATTCGATTCTCGGCAGTGCAGAACGCACCGAAGTATAATTATGTTTTCAAGTCGTAAATGGGCTTATTCCACAAATCCCCTTCGAAGGGGGTCATTGATATCTTAGTTATGTTGTTTAAGTATACCTTCTGCGATTTAGAGAGTCCTAGTACGGGGACAGAAGTATGTAAAGTTTTTTATTTCAAATAAATCACCATTTAAAATTACTGAAAATTTGCAATGGCAATGCAACTATGACAACCAACTTACTAACAAACGTGTTTCCGCAATCGCTGCAATCGATTTACTCGCCAGACTTTTGAGATTGACACAAGTCGCAGGGCAAGAAGTCAATACACGGTCTCTACAGAATAAAGGTGACTTTTTGCGTAGGTACATATTCACTAAAGCAAGACATATCTACTGTTTTATGACATACGTTTGGTTTGAAAGTAAAACATCGTATTTATTTTTATTAAATTCTAGTGGGGATATAATTGTGCGAGTGTTTCAATCAGGCTTTCTACCAGGGATTAATGTGGCAGTATCACATAATAAAATTGAGAATTTGGTGGAAATTAGAAATAAAAACGTACGAAAGTTTAGTTTGCACAACATTCCATGTACCGAGTAGGTAAGTACCTACTTTGTGGTGAATATGCCTTATGACGAACACTATTGGCATGTAAACAGACCTTAAAACCTTTTTCTTTTCCCACTTTATAAGATATAATTAAAATAAAACAGCAATTTCCGTGACGCGTGCCAGAAAGCGTGTTACCGATGATTGCCGAAGCTGCTCGGGAGGTTAGAATCCGCGCGGGCACCTGCATTAATTACAAGATTTAACGTCATCCCTCCCATTAGTAAGGAATAAGCGACCCACTTTACTTTCTTTGCTTTTGTATGTTTATTATAACGAAAGATTAATTACGATACCGAATTTTAAGAATGCGAAACTTTGTCGACTCGACGGTTTCAGAATTTAATTTATAAATTCCGAAGTACTATGAGACAGGTGAGCCAAACTGCAGGGCCCGTTATGAATTTTATCCTACAGTAGTTTCGGGAATGTTTCCCGCGGACTCGGAACAACTTTATGGCTTATCCTTCGGCGTATTCATGCAGAATTTTTGAATGTAGCAAAATTTTTTACAACACAATTTAATTTTTCACCGCGCGTTCGAATTTATTTGCGAGTATTTTTTATGTAACTTTTTTATGTTATGAAAGTGGCTAACGGGCGCCTCTCTCTCTGATGGGTTTAGCTCACTGTGTGAAATTTGGCATTTTATATGACACACAAAAACTGATATTGCTGAGATGCATCGTCTGTTTTGTGACCGTGATTCAGAGCCGATGTTGTAAATCGAAATATATGAGTTGTATCATGCAAAAATAGCACAAACTAATCTTAAGCAGCTGTGATACTTTAGCTAGATAAGTATTAGCTAATCTTAGTCAATAGGTACAAGTTTAACTACTTTTTAACCGACTTCAAAAAAGAAGGAGGTTCTCAATTCGACCGTAGGTATATAAATGTTTTTTTTTTATGTTCTTTTTTTATAATTCTTTTTTTTTTGTAAAGTAGATATGCGCAGTGGGGTCCCCTGATAAGGACACCAGGATCTGATGATGGCATCTCAGAGAAATCGAGGGGAACTTTCGAAATTTGTATGGACGACTAGTTATTTTGTTCATGTTATTATAAGTAAATTAAAGCGCTACCATTTCATGAAGGTCTGGAGTCGATCTGATGTGGCCGAAAGACATTTGAGGGAACTCCTCAACGATTTACTGCAGTTATCTAGTGTTTGGGCTTGATTAATTTGTAGTGACGAGAACTTTACACTTCCATGTTGAATTGAGCGCCATCTGGTCCATTTTGAGTTATCTTTGCTTATCATGGTTGAAGTCGGTTATTTTTTTTGTAAAAAGCAATTATTTTGTAAAGTTATCATTATAATATTTCGAAAGCAACTCAATTATCCCAATAATTTTCAATCCAATTACCTAGCTCATTGCATCACTTAAGTCATTCGTTTAGTGCATTTGCAAAAACAAGAAATCAGTTTAATTTCGTAACATTTTCAAGGTATTTTTGCTCAAAAGAAAAATGTTTTTTCGTTAAAAATAGACGGCTATAATTGTATTTTTTCGAGAAATCCCTACTCCAAACTAGTTTTAAAAGCTCGTCGGTGTAAGCCCCGCGATGTTGTGTCAAACACTTAACTCTGTTTGCGCTCTGCGTTTCTGTTCTTTAATTCTAATTGGTGCAACTTCGTTTTAAACTTTTTCACTGTATAACATAAGTTGAAAAATGTTGTCACGAAAATTGTAATATTATCTTTCGCCTCAAATGATATAATACGGGTCAAGTGCGAGACGGGTTTGCGCAATTAGCGCCCGTGTTTTCATAGACATTTAAAATGAATGCAACTGTATTTAATTTGTTACTCATTGTTACTTATCTTGTTACTATGATAATAAAGTAATCTGGAGTAATTACTACATAGTTATGATAATGATAATTTATTTACAATCCAATTAATACCTGACAGACTATATGAATTTATTTATATTATTTACCTATGAAATTCATAAACTTAACCAAACAATTTAACTTGGCGTCGATGCAACAAGTTACGTCGAATTTATATGGAACATGTTCTGAATTATCATTGTAACTGAGTATGTCTGAGCAAGAGACATTCGAAATAACATTATTTTCACTTTTTTTGAGTTACTCAGTAAAATGTTATTGTATTTATTTAATTATATTGTCAACTTGAGACAGATGTTTAGGGGTACCTATTTTAATCAAAGGTAATAAAAAACGTAGGTACTTTTAATTTTGCTTGCTTGTCTGTGTATTTGTCTGTGTTCGTACTTAGTTCTGAAAGACATGTAGAAATTAAAAGATTAATATTGTAATTGCAATATAGTAATAACATAGTATGTTTAATTTTAATTACTTTAAGCAAGAAAGGGAAAAATCCATAATCTATTTCGGACAAGGATTCAAACGTGAATCCGTCGCAATTTTTTTACAGACAGGTTTTAGTTATGATAATTTCATAATCACATCATCGAATATAGCAAAAGTTATCTTGTTAGTTCGTGACAAAAACTCATTTTCCTATTTACATTAAATGAACCAAGTCGTTAGTGATTATAAATAATTGGCGCTTTAAAATATTGCTTTCAAGAATGTCATTTTGCTAAACTTTATAACAATATTTCATCGTAAAACGTAACGGAAGTTCTTATTAATCGGTTTATACTGTCGTAAATTTTGCAAGGCGGTTTTTCATCGTGCACCCACATGCCTGTTTAGTATCGAATGTACTCGTGTCATAAGCCACTGGTTTTACACGGAACGGTGATGCGAGAAGCGATGAATTTTCCTTACACTTTATGACGACTCTACCCGATGGTAGAGCTCTCACTTTGCGAAGTTCGAAATTCTCGGTCTGTTACCGAGTTTATAAACCGAGTTTATAAATAGTTTGTTACCGATTCATGGGTGTTAAGTGATGTGTTAGCTAGTTAACCCGACTTCAGCCCTATTTCGAAAAAATAGTTATGTCTAAAGGTTTTGTTAAACAAATATTAATCAAATAATTGTTAATCAAATAATTGCTTTAAAAAAATACGGACTTCAACATCGACAAACACAGATAACTCAAAAACTACTCATCAGATGGATCCAGTTCAACCCATCTTCAGATGCTTTTAACACTGATATATTTTAATAAGCTCGAGGTAACATTTAGTTTGAAAAGTCTCTTGCGACACTTTGAATACTAAACTTGCAACTTTCTTATTATGTGTAACAAGTACTTTAAAGTTAAAAGCGTTCATTAAACAACACTAAACCTTGTTAATCATTGTAACTGGACTGTTAGTTACGACGTAAACGTTTCTAAAAAAGTCTCTAATTATGTCATTATGTTACATTGTCGGCCATGTTTTATTGATTTAGTTTAATGAGACACGATTCGTCTAACTTTGTGTTGTTTTAACCTATTTAGTATGTAATGAAGAGGTATTTAGTTTGCACGCGGGCGATGACAAAAGATATTTATATGATGAGATTTAGAATTTGGTTAATTTATTTTACAATAACTTTTTATCCGCTGGATTCAACGGGCTCAGGACCGGTGAGAATGGCGCCAGTTAGGGGAGGCCTACGTCCAACAGTGGACATCGAAAGGCTGATGGATGGATGGATGGATGGAACTTTTTACAAAAAAAAATTTCGACTTCAATTTTGACAATTACAGATAACTCTAAAATGAATCGCCAGATGTTGCTCAAATTTATATGGGATCACAGGACAAATACCTGCTTTCGAATAAAGAAAGAATTATTAAAAACGGTTTACCCAGTAGAAGGTTATCCCATGAGGTAACAAACATAAAAATTAAGTCGAATTTAGAACTTCCTCCTTTTTAGAAGTCGGTCAAAAATAAACTATCGTAAGACATTTTAAATTCTCGCCGTCAATGTACAATGAACCTCAATAACGGCAGAAAGCTCGAATTTTTTTGGGTTGCTATTTAAACGAATTCCATATCGAATGCGAACGAAGTATAGTTTGCTGGCTGTTACAAAAAAAATATAGGTAGGTACCTAATGTTAACTATACTTGAGTCGCCGAGCGTATGGAATTGCCACTCTCCGCCAAAACCAAACTTATTACCTGTGCTCACAGTTCAATTTAGCTTGGAACCAAAATTTACTAAGGGCATTTTTAGATACGGCCGTCAATCCATACTATTCATACTAATATTATAAATGTGAAAGTGTGTTTGTTTGTGACTCTTTCACGTCGCATCATGGCTATTATATGATAAAATATAATTTATGTGTGTAGAGATAGTTGGGAGGGTGGAGAGTGACGTAGGCTACTTTTTACCGCGGAAAAACATCTCAATCCCATGGGAAAATCGATGTTTTAATAGTTGCTAGATATTTAGTTCTGGATGCTGTTAATAGATGGCGTTAGTAAAATTCATTTGCAAGTTCTGAATCACGCTACCAAATACTACATGTAATTTACTTATGTCATATGCAAATGTTATATCTGATGGTCCAGTATAATATACTGAGTATATCATAATAATAGGCTACTGTTTAGCCGAGATTCATGCGGGAGCGGGACCTACGCGGCTGTTACCTACGGGCGGTTCTCTTGTCTTAAATATACCTTAATCGCATAAGCCATGTAATTACAACGAATGATGACTCGTATGGCGCATCGGTTATTGGATCCTGGGTTCGATTTTCAGCGAGATGGGATTTTGAATCATGAATTTAAACTGATTGTGTGTATTCTTGTCATTTTGTGTTATCCATAGCACTCATGATGCAAGAAATACAATTGTGGGAGGTAAAAATGTGTGTTCAGTAAATGCAAATCCTTAATTGGCAATAAACAGGACCAACAATAGTTCTTCGCTTTGTGCAAAAACGTATCGGTCGTGGCCGGTAAATAAGCGGATCCGCTTTTTATTTTCGCCGATAAAGACCCAAATAATTGGATCGCATTTAGAAACTAAACCACAGATTAAAACACTCTCTCGGAACATAATTACGCGCTTGTTTAACTTTAAACGTGATAAACGATTTAATTTCATGCAATTACGTAAGTTAAGTAAGTATTGTATATAATGAAATGGATTACTGTAATTATCTAAGAGCATTTAAGTATTGTGAAGTAACTTTTTAACCGAGCTCAAAAATAGAGGTGGTCGCAATTCGACTGTATTTTTGTGTTACTTCATAATTTTGTACTGGGTGAACTGATTTTGATTTTTTTTTATTCGAAAGGGCTTGTCTGGTAATATAAAATTGAGCGTGATCTAACGGCAAATTTTTGAGTTATCTCTACTTATCGATTTGAAGCCGGTTATTTTTTTGTAAAGAGTTAGTTATTATAATTGAAACGTTACCTACATTTATGGTAATAATTTAACGTAAGTATTTATGGGAATTTATTCAACTATACCCAGTTATTATGTAAGGGGTTCGTTAACACCCTTAGAATGATAATGAATAAAACTAAGATAATTTGATACTAAAAAAATATATTAAAATGCTAAGTTATTGATACTGATATTTATGCTATGATGGGGATGATAGTGAGTGCGCGCGCGATGATGATTGATTGCGGACTAAAGATCAGGAAGTGATCTAACTATATAATTATTATGCTTTCGTTAAAGGAACTAATTGCGATGTTCTAAATAAACCGTTGTGTTTGCTTATAAATCTATGCTAGTGTTATGTTTGTTAATAAATCTGTGTCGTGATATTGCTGATATTCAATATTATAATTTGTGTCATGATGTGATTTGTACGTGCCTAGCCCGTACATATTATCTAGAAGAAACCTCAGTCATGGATGCATGTCAAGCACTCATTAAGTTGCCCATGTCTGCTAGCGTTTTACACGTTGTAAACTTAGTCAAAGAACTTTAATGAGCTTGTTGCTCGTGAAAAATACACGGTTTTAAAATATTAGGTGACTATTACTGTAAGTTATTGTTTTAATAGTGCATGGTCGCGTGGGTATTATTTGTAAATGTCAACTATTTGGTTTAATGGATCATAATATTTTTAAAGTTCGTCTCTTGGCACGTCTTTTGGCGTGTTTGTGAAGATTATAAAAAATACGGAGCGTCATAAAACACTCGGTCGGAACGAAGTTACTTATTATTACTCTGAAACTTGAATATCTGACCTAACAGCTGGCTTATTGGCTGCAATTATTGAAACAGATTGACTAATAAACGTGCCTATGACTGGGCTCAGAAAAGCATATTATGTTCCCATCCATCACGCAAAAATCTTACATTATTCTTTTTCTAACTTCCATACTTGTAGGTACTGTGCGTTAAAGAACTTCATTTATATAACACACTCATGCTCTAGGATTTTCTGTAGATATTTTTGTTGTATAACCAAGAATAAATATTTGTTTGTCCTTGCCGGGAATCATCCCTAGGACCAGTCTCTTCGCAGGGCCGCCGCTGACGTTTAGGCTATAGGGTCACTTAGTATTGTCTTCGAAGATTCAGAGTTGCGTGCAGAGTTAAGTTGCGTGAGAGAACGATAAAGTTGCGCGCGCTGATTTATTAAATAATTAAAAATTGCTTTCTAAAACAGAGCATTGTAAGTATGTAAAAATTAATGAATTAGTGTACGAATTTATCGTGACATAATATTATGTTGAGTAATAGGCGTATTTAAACCAAATATACGTTAACGGTTGATTAATAACGGTGTTAATAAGGCAGTACAATCCAAGATGTCGTCTGTGGAGATGATTGGAGCGTGACCGTGCTCACTGTGGTGTGGGGCGTGGTCTCCACTTCATATTCTTAGTACACTGCACATGACCCACATTCTTACTCATGCTTTCTTAGATACGTCTTACGTTACGTACACTTCTGCTTTCTTTTGACATATTAAAAATAATAACGCTACATGCTCATAGCCTCACCTTAGGATCCCAATTGTCGTGGGTACTACACACACATAGGCGCTTGGCCCACGGAGCAACTTGAGTTGAGGCAACTATCAACTATTTAAAAGTTTCCTGTAAAAAGTTGATAGTTGCTACAACGTTTACGGTTGCCGCAATTTTATAGCAATTTGTGAGCAACTTTTATGCGAGTTGCTGAATCTACGCACTTCTGGGTACAGGCAGAGGGAGGGATAGTGCGAAATCGTCCGACGCGTTGCGATTGACAGTTGCGGAAACCGGCAACTTTAAAAACCGGTATAATATTTAACAGTTGCTAGTTGCGGCAATTAGGAACTAACCTAGTCATCGATTACAGCAACTGAAAACTGATCACGATCACCGGAACTCGAAACTCAAGTTGCTATGTTTGCGCAGTCCAATTGAAATGTATGTAAATAGCTAGTTTGCAGCTAGTTGCCACTTGCTGCAATAGTTGCTCCATGCGCAAAGTATAGGTACGCACGCCAACACCAGTAACATAAGAACTCATTATAATATTATTCATTAATTTTCACCACACTAGGAATCGAACCTTTATAACAGCGGTCAGGTATGGTAACTGTTTCACCTCAAAGCGTGACTACCATAGTATGAATTTACGTACCAACCAGTACTTCAGTAAAATGTCAAACGAATTGGACACTACAACAAAAAATAAAATTTACCTCAAAGAAAAGTAACTTGACTTGAATAGAGAGTTATTATTATCTTAGAGGGTAGATCACAATATACGTGGTACATACGTCTAATGCCGTAGTTAAATTACAAGTAGGAATACTGACATTACTTTTTTTTGGAACTATAAACAGCATAGTATTTATTGATTTTTCATCATATTCGAATCGGATATTAATAAAATAATTTTTAAATCATGTAGAACGTGAGTGGAGTAATTGTGATCCTTTATGTTCGTCTATACGACACCTAAACCAATTGTTAAGAATTTTATTTCAATCAAGCGTTTGGTTCTGCGCTAATGAAAGAGCAAAGTAACAAGCTAGACGTTCAGCTATCCAATAAGGCGTCCTCCTTCAGTGGAGAGCTTCGGAGCGTGACCAACAACGACTCTTCACTAACCCGGCTGCACATGCCCTAATTTTTATTCATTCTTCGGTTTTTTCCTTACTCCCACGTTTTTGTGGATACACTCACTTAGTAACTATTTTTTAACCGCCTTCAAAAGATGTGGAGGTATCAATTTCCACTGCATGGTTTTGTAAAGATGTAACCTTTTAACTTTTTATTTTATGAACCGATCTATATAATTATTTTTATATTCGAATGCTAGTGCTTGTCGTTTGGTCCTATGAACTCCTATGTGAGTGACGTCTGACGAGTATAGTAGCAGTTTCCGAATTATAGTAGACGTTGGTTACTACTAATTCGAAGTGTTCTTTCGAAATTCGTATTAAAGTTATTTTATTTAGTGAATGAATCTATTTCACGTAAGAGTTAACTATAACTAATGTTCTGGAAGGTGAGTTAAGTCCGACAATCTGCATTTGGCCAGACATGGGGACTGGCTTTAACCCTTCTCATTGCGAGAGGAGACCCGTCCACACAGTGGGACATTTATGGGTCGTGATAAAATCAATTATATTATTGAAAAGGGTTTCAGCTGTATTCACTTCGTGTTATTATTTTTCTTTTTCTTATTTATTCTTATTATTTTTCTTTTTAAATCGCGAGTCCTTTCGCGGAATCACCACGAACGGAATTACTACGGATTTGAAATCTTTGTTTTAGTGAGGGATACACTTTTATATCCCTAGTAGTTTTGGCAATGCGTTGTCTGTAAAAAATTACACTTAGCCAATATAATTTCTAGTTTTACCACACAATTAATGATTAGAATGTAGTCGACGATATTGCATACATCTATAGAATCCTAGAATATTAATGGATAAATTAACCAAATACATAAATAATTCTTTCTTTAATTCCCATCTTCATACGTAAACGTAAAGAAGACACAGACAGGAACTCATAATTTATTTTACATGAAAGTAATATTTATAACTTGAACATTTATAATTTAATCAAGCATAAAACTAAATGCGGTACAATGTAATTAAAACACTCTGTCTACGAAAATGTAATCTAAAAGTCTTCGTACGTAACAAGCTGGCCTGTTCAACAGTTGAGCAAAGACGCCTCACACTGTCGAGAGGTTTGGATCGTGACTGACGACGCCACTCGACTCCCCAGCGCATAGCATGTGGCCTAGTTTTTACCTTTTTCCAAGCTTTGCTATTTCCTAGCTTGGTTCATACCATTATAATGTCCCAAACGGATATATGCATAAAATTAATGTTGCAATCTCTTTATTACAAACTCTCGGGACTTTAGACCGTAAAGAGCAGTCACTTTCACGTCTTCGTGTATATTTCTTTCATGATGGACAATTTAGTGTTTGATAAGGCGAATGCATACCTTGACTAGATTTTCAAATGCATAATTCTGGCGTCTTAGAAGGCCGGCGTCGCAGTTTTCAGTTGATAGATACTTCGTTCGTTCATAGATGTTACTTTAAGTTCATAGATGAAAGAAGATTGTAATTTTTATATCAATTAGACAATACAAATTAATTAAATAAGATACAAAGCAAAGATAGGTAAACATAGCGTACAAACTTTTATATTTTGTATTATTTTGATTTCATGAGCTGTATTTAACCACCTATGTTAAAACTTATTGTTACTAACGTATAAAATATTTGCTGTTTGAGATACAACTCATAATTATGATATTAGGTACACATTTATTTTGGCCCACAATAGGCAAATAAATTTCACCGCTTGTAGGTTTATTACTCAAGCTACGTAACTATATATAATTTATGTTATTTATAGACACTTTGTAGTTGTAATGAGAGTATTTTATCCTGATATTACGAGTATTATGTAAGGGTTAATACACTTCTAAAACAGGTTACGGTCTAATAGAGGTTTCTGAATATTATGATGTGCTTATTTATTCTAAAATTTAAATTTTAACCCTTTCAGGACCAAGGGAAATATTTTTCCCTTTTTTAAAATTCGTAATCTACAGTTAAATATAACTTAATCTATATGTTTTTTTAATGAATGTCATAATAGAAGGTATGTTCAATATAGTAAAAGCGTTCTTGAGCACGTAGAAAGAAAATAACTATCAAATTTCCTTTGCGCTAACACTAAAACATTCGAGGGCTGAACTTGGTATCATTTTTAAGTTTTTGGACTTGTGTAAATAAAATTACTGTATTTTCTTGCGTGTTTTTATGTTTTTTGGTAAGTTCAGTTTAATGTTATAATGAATTGAACTGCAGATAATAAGCATAAATACCTAAAAATACCGATTCATCTTAGGGTAAATATTTTTCCCTGTGGTCCATAAAGGTTTGTTTTTGTAGTATTAGTGTAATATGTATAGTCGCGCTCATAATTTATTGTTTTCTTGCATTTTATTTACATTTACTTTTATATATTTTTCGGAAACGGCTAAAACCTTCAGAAAATTTCTTCGAGGTAAAGAAATAGTCCAGTTGCCATGAGGCAGATAATAGTAATGGAGAAGATAACCTGAATTAGATGAAGAGGACCATCAGTTCATTGGTCAAAATGTATAAAATTGGACCACTGTTGTTTTTATGGCAGATACTGTTTCAGTGTAATCGGATCAGGACATTCAAGACGCATAACTCAAAAAATAAACATAAACTGTCCGGCACCGATTATATGGTATTATGAATATAAGTTTATGTAGGTGGTATGACCCTCACGGACCACTGCAAATCATGAGATTGATAGCAAAGCCAAAAGAAAATATTACTTCCGGCTATTTTTTATACATATATTATTGTCGATATAGCCATGAATAACGCGTATTTAGTATACGCACAGTTGCATGAAGCGCACCGCATGGAAAGTTTACTTTTGAGCAGTCTAGACTCTTAGAGTATCACCAACACTTAGCACGAGCTCTAAAAAATTATTATACCTGTAGACAGCCATCAAGGCCATCTCTAGTCTCCTCCGAAAACCGGCGCATCGGCAACAAATGCAACTAGCCAGCTCCGAATATGCAAAAGCAGAGAAAATGAAAAGATATATTATGTAAGCGACGCATATAAAATATATATATTGTTGCGCAGAATACCTTAGTTAAAATTATTTATAATTTCTTATAATTATTATTCATTTTTTATGTTAAAAATCAATAACTAAAAGACTTATAAAATAAACCTATATAATATATTGGTTACCTTTATGGCCCACAGGGAAAAATATTTACCATAAAATATCAGAAAAACTGTATGTCTTGTTACGTTTTTACGGGAATATATCGTTAATTTACGTCCAAAACAACTAAAAAAAATAGTCGCACACTCATAAATAGTTTTGGATATCCGGTCCTGAAAGGGTTAAAGTTTCTAAAATTCTCAATTGTATGTTGTAACCAACTAGAGTAATTTGAAAGTGTCCCTCATGTTTATTTGGTTCGAATTTTTGGTGTCTTAAATTTTAGGGCATACATAAATCTTACTTTACTGATCAGATATGCATATTATATTTCTGAATTACCTACACATAGAGGTGCGCACTAAAAACCAGCAAAATCATTTCCGTGTGACCTATTTCCATCAGTAAGTTAGTGCAACACCAGGTATCTACTAATTGAAATAAGGCAACACTACTTAATAAATGTACCGTTTATGTTTTTAAAATTTGATTAGATGTTATATGCGTTGGTATCCATAAATATTGTGTCCGCAACAGTATATTATTTTCGTTGAAATATTTTATGCACTCTCGCTCCGGATTTTGCATTCTGATAGGATTAAAACTCAATCTCTTTTTGTAACGTGGCCATGAGAGATAATACATTGTGACTCACTGTTGATAAATGAAGCTTACAAATTTGTGCGTCGATAGTAAATTAATATTGGACTACTTGTTAAGCATTACGATAAAATCTATACGAGAAAATATTATGACTTAATATTAAAAAGTTTTAAAATAAGTGGAATATTATTTTTATAACTGTGTTTATCAATGCCTGCCAGATGATTTAATCGACGTTTTTTCTAGGGTCCTTATCATAGATATTTAGAGCAATTTTACATTTAATAGCGATGTCCTAGATTTTTGGATATTATTCAATTTATAGACCCAGATCAGAATACTAGTGGAATGATTTCAAAATTGTGATTTCTTTGCCGTAAAAACTGAATAGCATCGATATTGTATAAAGTTAAGTCAGGTGGTAGAGCCTAGAGTTCGCCCGGGGTAGTACCACCGCCCGCCAAGGTACTCAGTACCATTCCTACCGTCATAATAATTGTTTTTAAGAGCAATTGTGTTCCGGATAGGAAGGTTTGTGGAGCCGGTTTCACTTTTTTAGAGGCGACCATCTCAGACCTCAGGGGTAGCAACGCATCTGTGACCGAATTGGAACAAGACTCATACTAACAATAACTAACTGGACTATTACTAACATTAACTAACAGGACTAATTATCACTAACATACCCTGTCCTCGCACTTATTAACAAACTAACCAACTAATATTCTAACACCATCTACTAACTGGACTAACCATCCTAGTCCCTTTGAGTCTAGTTCTAGGTCGGTCACAGTTGTTATGGGCGGCAGGGGAAGGGTGGTACTGCATGCTCGTTTGCTATCTTAATTCCATAAAAAAAAAAAAAAAAAAAGTTAAGTTAACTCCATAATTAGATCTGTCGTGCAGAAATGGTAGCTGCCCGCAAATATTTTTTGATTCAGAATAGGAAATTATAGGCGTATAAGATTAACTTGTTTGATACAGTTGCTTCTTTCCTATCGTAACAGTCACGAGAATGAAGCGTGCTTAACTAATTCTAATAAATGATCAAGTTCGCGGCCCAAGTCTGTAATGGCTAATTTTCATTGATGGACTTTCATTCTCTCAATTTTTTGGCCATATTCAGGCGACCTGAATTTCATGCCAGTAGAATAAGGTGACTTTTTTTATTTCTATGTGTGTTACTTCATAATTTTTTACTGGGGGGCCGTATTTTGATAGTTTTTAACTGACTTCAAAAAAAGGAGGAGTTTCGCAATTCGTCCGTATGTTTTTTTATGTGTGTTACCATAAGGTAACTATGAGTTATGAATCTTCGTACTGGTTGAACCGATTTCGATAATTCTTTTGACATTCTAAACCTAATGACTGTCGTCTGCTCGTATAAAAATATTTTAATTATTATTTTATCTGTATGAGTTATCCTTATAATGTGAATTTAATTTATGGTCGTTACTTCATAAATTTTGACTGGGTTTTCCGATTTTGATGATTCTTTTTTTGTTAAAAAGGTAGTGCTTGTAGTGTGATTCCTTATAAAGAGCGACAAATTGGGTGTGTTGTTTTTGAGTTATCTCGCCTTGAAGTTGGTTGATTTTTTATTAAAATTTAGATATTTATTCGAAAACTGTTGCTTGTCGTATAATCATCTCAACCCATCACGGCCCACTATTGAACGCGGGTCTCTTCTCAGAATGAGTACCTACTTTGGTACGATTGGTCCCACTATGAGTAGATCTATATTCTACATAAATCGCAGTCCTTATACAGTATACCTACTAGTATAGAGTATTTTCCTTTGAACAAGCCTCTAGTATGTAAATCAACTTTATACTGAATTGATGAGAAGGTAAAATGAAGCTATAGACTAAACTTCCGTTTTGTATTTTTATTTGCGGTGAAGTTATTTTTAGAATAACCTTTAGTTAACACATCGGTATGGGTTAAACCAGTTTAAATTTAAGGTATATACCTATTACACTTACAAAATACATGGTGATGATGATAAGATTTTTACCTTTCTCCTCTTACTTCACCAAAGAAGTCGCTTTTTGGTTTGGTAGCACTTGAGGCAGCTCTTACATTCTGTAAGAGGTATTTCTATTACAGTCCTCAAGAATAGCTTGACATATTTTTGATCGAGCTTTATAGTACATATTTGTAGGCGTTGTAACTATTTGTCACTTTGATATCAGTAAAGAGACCGGGCAGTCTATTGGTTGCGAGTAACAGGACTGACACATATAAATACAGACGAACAAACTAGTAAGTTTGTTAACAAGACGATCAAGCAGCTGGCTTTGATGATTAATGATGAATGACGGTACTGCAATATTCGTATTGGTACATGAGTAGTGAAAATCTACAGTTATTAGTGATTTATACATCGCATTTTGCGCTACAGATATTAAGTATCAGGTTGACTTCGGTTCGAAACCCACGTGCACCGCTAATCTTATTTCAAAAGTTAGAAAATTGTCATTTGTTACGGAAAAAAATATCCTGCGAATAAGGGTCAACTCACACCGAGACGCGACGCGACGCAACGATACTGGAAGAGGCCAGTGATTTCGCGCTGCGCCGCGCGCCGCCGCGAGACGCATCTCAATGGCGCGAGGTGCATCGTAAAATCGTTGGCAACACAACGCCTCGCTGCGCAGCGAGACGTCGCGCGGCGCAGCGGAATGTGTCTACATTCGCCACGTGCTCTTCCTCTTCTGCAGGAAGTCCGATTATACCAAGATCCCAGTCTATCATTATAATTTCACTTTTTTCACTCGCACACTCGACCGAACCGCATCAATTCACCACGAAGTCTGGACGGACGGCGGCGGCGGCGGCCTCGGCTGCACCTCGCGGCGTCGCGCGGCTTTGGGAGTCGCAGCGCGGCTCTTGCACGCCGCGCGTACCGATGATGCGCGGCTGCGTAGCGATGCACCGCGCTACGCCGCGAGGCGTCACGAGACGCAGCGCTGCATGAAGCAACGTATTCTGAATTCTCACAATGAAATGTGTATGTAGAAAATAAAGTTCTATTTTGAGCCGCTCTTTGAAAGACTGCGCGCAGCGTCGCGTCGCGTCTCGTCTCGGTGTGAGTTGACCCTTAAATGTATCTATGTCGGTGACTTGGGTTTAGAATTATGTTTTTCAATATTTAAATTGAAGTCAAAATTTCTATTTTATTAAAATAACTAGTAAATCCGCCCTCGCTTCGCTTCGGGAAACCAGGCCCCTCAAAAATCTCTATAAATTTTAACAAATTATGTTTTTCCGATGTCTAAGCTATATAGGTATATTAATGCAAAGTTTCATGAAAATCCGTTCAGTAGTTTTTGCGTGAAAGAGCAACAAACACACACACACATCTTTACAAACTTTCGCATTTATAATATTAGCTGTAGGATATGTTTGGTACTTGCTGCAATTGTCACTGAATATAAATCCTTTTGTATCGTTCAGGCGCTGTGAAACCGAATTATTTTAAGAAAATTTAATTCAATAAGATAGTTCGATTCAGATCTATTCCCTAAGTTTCTGTCCGTTAATATAATAATTTATTTATTTATTATACCACCGCAGTTATGTAGTAAGTTAGTGGAATCTACGCTGTCAAAGTTTATATTTATCATTGTTGTTCGCTCTCCAAACACCGAAGCGAAACATTTGTCATCGGTCGCTCGTCATTCGCGGCTTCGCCTCACCGGATTCTCTTAACCATTCCAATCCAATAATATCTAGTCACCAATTGCAAAATCTCCTAACCACGTTTGACATTTTGTATATTTTAAACTGCAGTATTTATGGCAGGCTTTGAGTAATTGGATAACTACTGTCAGATTCTACTGTATTACAATTAAGTTATTACCTACTTGCTTCGAAGGACGAAAACATCGTGAGAAAACATCGTTTTCTCATGATGATGATTCTCAGATAGCAATAGTCTGTGAGTAAAGATCTTATTTTTGCACACACACAAGATAGAAAGAAATTCGGAATAATAATTAAATTTACTGTTGTGTTTCGAAAGTACCAGTTTATGTGATGTTAACTGCCTAGTCAAACCGTAAAATAGTTACATCCGTGGTTACAGCCAACTATTAAATTTCTTTATTGAAAGAAGAAAGGAGTAGATGGCCAAAGTTGCTGTATTTATTGAGTTCTAAGTAAAATGTAGATTATGATCAAAAATTGTTTGAACAAAAATTGTACGTTAATAAAGTGCACCAGGTATCGCGAACAGATTAGTGATTGTAATGCCAGTAAGCTGAACAGTCCATTAACTTTTTATGGGGTAGATAAGTATTGTTACCTTTTATCTAATTAAATAGGAATAGCAATATGAATGCAGGAGACGTACCATCAACCATGCCCAATGTCTACGCGAGACTCAAAAATGGTCTGTTAAGCGAAGAGAACTTTTATAATGATCTCTATATTGGCCAGTTGTTTCAAATCCGTCAGCACTTGCGTCGACCGTCGTAGTTGTAGTGACCATCGGTCAAACGTCGGGGAATCTGCGCGTCCCGCGTCGTAAACCTACGTCATAATATTTGTCTGCCAATCTATTAGTTTTCGTCGAAACTTTTCGATTGCTTAATACACTAAGATTTCCTAAGTACATACTTTTTATGCCGCTTGAAAGTCTCCAAAATGGTTTGAATTTGCTGAAAAACACTGGCACATTAAGATGACAATCAAAAAGGCACATAATATTAAAAATTTACGGATTTTTTTCAGATATGTGTTTTCATAAAAAAATAAAATATTAAAAACGTGTCATCACGAGTAACAGTCGCTCTAATAAGAAAGAGTTGGTAGGTATAGTTAATAGACTGAGGTTACAGATACGTTTGAGAAACAAGAGAGAATAGACAAGAGAAAATAGGGGTATTTTACGGGAATATTTATAACTTTACACGCATGATATATAATGAATTATTTCCAAACATCAAGAAAGCTATTTCCTCGATTATTTTAAATTTATTCTATTTAATGGCCTTATAGTTCTTAATATTATAAAAGTCGGTTGAGTAAAATATCCGTCATTGATAGATATAAACAAGTCACAGTCGCGTGATTTTGCCTATTTTTATCACTCGTACCTACTGTCAGTGACCTCATTATTGTTACACTGGGTTAAAAAAATTGGCTACCCCAATAGTTTTAGCGCACGTTACCTATTCTAAACGCGACAGTAAGAAAGATCGGTTGCCATCATCAACGTCACTACATTTCTATTTATAAGACGAGTCAAATGATTAATTACACAACCATTTAATATATTTTTACTTATTCATTTATTTGGCTTATGATCACAATGCATCAGTATTTTGTTAAACATCTGAATGGCTTTAAAATGACATTTTATTTATTGCTCATAGACACCCGACACTTAGATTCCATGTGAGATACCTAGATTATAATAAATCTCGAACATCATTACATACCTGAAAACAAACATTAAATTAACGTTGTTGGTTCAATTAATAGGTTTGAGGATACAATCTTTCTTTTTGTTATACCTAGTGGACTATAGACATTTGGTGCGATCTTTTGCAATCTAGTAGGTACCTGTTTAAGGGCTCAAGTGTAGAAAGCCTAGTTAGAGGACATAACTTAAAACATCGTGATGATAACATCCTACTGTAAAAAGGTTTAACCACGTTTAATATAAAAAGTAGGAGTAAATGTTGTCCTCATTAAATTTGATAGAAGATACAGAATATATTTAGTATACGATGATGACAGGCCGAAACATGAAAATAGTTAATTAAAAATGGACACGGACGATTGAAAAGAATAATGTTATTGCTACGTTTTACACGAGACAGTTTCCTTTGAAATACAAACCGGCATATTGTTATGGTTTATTTAAATTTATTTTTCCGACACATGCGTGAGCGGACGATAGCCCAGTTGGCCGATGGCCTGTCATGTGACTGCTGCTAATTCCTGTTATTTTCCAATGTCTAAAACTGATTGGAAGACGTTCCAACAATTTAGTCCTGAAATATACTTCGGTTATTTGTATTTTGCTATAAATATTCGTGACGTTGAATTAAATAGCATACGACACACTGTATCATGCATACTTATTTTGTATTCATGTACCTACTCAACAACGTTACCTGTATTAATGATATTAATGACTTTTAATTTTCTTTGTTTGTTTGTGAATTTGTTCCCGTCTTAGAAGCAGGCTTGAAAGTTTTAGTTAGGTTTTCATTCGTTTTTGAAATTACATGCAGTGTTTGCGTACTTTTTGTATTTGAATTCCATCACAAATAATATAAAAGTTAATTATGAGAATCTCTATTACAACATTTTCGAATATGAGTAATAAGGATGCATGAAGTGAGGATAGTTCTTTTTTTGATAAGTCTCCTCTGGTGAGCATCAGATTCTGTCGTTTTCTTTATTTAAAATTAAAAAACTTACATTTCATACAACTAATACATTAATATTTATCTTGCTACCATATTTAGTCTAGTAACTCTAGACTCTAGTCTATTTCATACAGAGAGGGTAGCTATAATTGTTTATTATTCGTGTTAGCGATATCTTGCACCTAGTTGTTTCGCAGACAACGATTGTTCCGAGTTATTCTTAGGTGCTTTCGAGTGGCAAAGCAAACGGTAACTGTTAATGTTCTGTAAACCATTTCAGACAAATAAAAGCGTAAGTTTGTAGGTAGATTAGGTGCTCATTTTCTGGTAGTGATATTTGTCTACCGTTCCTGTCGCTGCGTTTTATGCAATCAACATTTTGTAAAGTTCTTTTACTTAATGACGTGAATCAAGAGGATATTTTGTTGTCTTCGTGTATTTACTTTAATTTTAGTTTAGCTTACGACAAATTCCTTGTATTGGAATTGTATTGAATGGGGTTATTTGGAATGAAAACTATTTTGAATTACAATATTTAGTTACAAAAATATTAATTAATAATAATAGTAAACATGACAGGGTTAATAACCGAGTATAGTCGGTTCATATAATTTCTTTACTTATGTTGTTTTCTTGAGTTTGAAGTGCTTTTATTTTCAATGTTTATTTATTTTGCGAAATGTTTATGGAGATTACAGTTCTTGTTTACATTACAAGTTGTTTATTCCTGTGTAATATTTTAGTTTTTCCCTAGAGTAATAGAGATAACATGTTTTTAAAATAGTAAATCGGTGTTTTACTTAAATTTTATGACATAAATTTAGATGGAAGTTATAAATTACTTCATATTAGTGAAGAAGTATCAGGCAAAGTAGTCAAAATATTGATAATGAATTCAAAGTATTTCGGGCGTGCGTTGAGTGGTTAAGATCCGTCTCATTACGTCGGGGAGCGTGTGATAAATGAGGGTATTGGAAAACGCCTTGGCACGCCGCTTGCGTCACGATGACAGGATATAAATGGGTTTTATATTGTCTATTCGCACCTAAGCCCTATCTCTGGAGTTCCGTTGATGACCGATCAGGAAAACATCGGGTGTCTAAACGTCTACCAGTTTCATTCGTTTTGCGGCTAGACCAACTTAGATGACTGGATGAAATGTTTGGCAAATGTCCAGAGCTGTAAATTAACGCTTTTGTTTTTCCTTATTTTCAGGTAAATCACCTAAAGAGATCTTCGGGGACCGAGTCACGTGAAGCCTGAGATATGTGACAGCCGCGTCGCGCCTCTACCCAACTGTTTTTCGTTGATATTTGGGATTTTTTCTGTCCCTCGCGGAATTCACTACACTACTGGACTGATTTTCTCAGTCATGATAATCAAAAACACTATTCAAGACAACTTAACATCTTCAGAGTATAGTTATAAGTATTTGCTATAGGGTAAAACCCGGATAGTCACCTGGAAGGGATACTTGCATCAGTTTCAAATGCACTATGATGCACTTACTGAAAGTGTTAGTGGTCGATTCTAATCAAAAGAACCCCCCAAACAGGCCTGAATGCCACGAAATAATTTGAAATAGGCTCACGTAATTTGTTCGTGTGAACAAATATCTTCCGCGGCTAAGCTTTTACGAGCGTTGAACACATATTGGTGAATAATCTCATTCGAATATTTTTATGACTAATTAAGATTTCAGATTTTTTTTTGTTTCTTTACATGCATATGGGATGAAATTACATTGTTAATTACCCATTATTCTTAAATAATTTTTATTTATTTCACAAATAAGGGCAAGTATCCGCACCAAAAAGGATAGTTGCCCTTAGGAAATGTTTTTAATAAATAATGAAAACTTAAGATCTACTTAAATTAATCGATGTTTATACCAATGTTGATTACAGATTGACCAAGTTTTTTTTAAATTTTTTAAGTGGAAAATCCATAAATTTGAATACCACGGGGGTGATTCGGGTACCCCTAGGGTGCTCTGTCGGTGGGTTTCCGCTTGACATAACTTTTTGGAACACCCGATATAGTTAAAATCCTTAAAGTAAAAAATGAAGTTTATTTTATTTGTAAACCAACCCGTATGTAGTCTATTTTTGTGGTAATTTTATAATTTTTATCTAACTTTTATTATAACTATGTCACACAAGGATGTAGTAAACAGTTAAGACTTAAGTTTACAATGAATAATTCAAAATCATATTTAATAAAAATAGGCGACTAATCAACAAAATGATTTGATAGTAATGAGAAATTATTAAACTTATATATTTAAAATGGAATGTCATAGTTAATAATTGCTTTTTACAAAAAAAAAATAACCGACTTCAATCTTGATAAGTAGAGATAACTCAAAAACTACTCGCCAGATGGCGCTCAATTCAACATGTAAGTGTAAAGTTCCCGTCACTACAAATTAATCAAGCCCAAACACTAGATAACTGCAGTAAATCGTTGAGGAGTTCCCTCGACTGTCTTTCGGCTTCATCAGATCGACTCCAGATCTTCATGAAATGGTAGCGCTTTAATGTACTTATGATAACATGAACAAACACACTAGTCGTCCATACAATTTTCGAAAGTTCCCTTCGATTTCTCTGAGATGCCATCATCAGATCCTGGTTTCCTTATCAGGGGACCCCACTGCGCATATCTACTTTACAACAAAAAAAGAATTATCAAAATCGGCCCATAAACGACGAAATAATCGCTGAACGTACATAAAAAAAAAAGCATATATACGGTCGAATTGAGAACCTCCTTCTTTTTTGAAGTCGGTTAAAAAACCCGGCTTTTAGAGAAGATTGATAATGCATCAATATACACAATACATAAATTTATATTTTTTAAATTACAGACCTTTAAACAAAAGTGAGACGACTATCCGGGTTTACCCTAGATATAATTGCTTTGTTTATTACATTTGTAAAAATGTTGTAAATGTTGATTAATATAAATGTGTATTTTGTAATGGTATACTTAATAATACATAAAGATTTCTAACTGACATGAGGTAACGTTTTATTCAATTTCAAAGTTAAACTTTAATTATCTTGGTTTACATTAGTTGCGAGTTAAACAACGATAACGAAAGCCAAGTGTAGAAGCTTTGGTTCAAACTCCAGCAATATGCAACAGAAACTTTGAACATCATATTGAGAAAACATCTCAAATTAGTGCAGGAAATTAGTTGGTACAAGAGATTACCGGTACGAAGCAAGTATTGAACAAACACAGTTCGACAAACATTCATACGCCGCGCCGTACGCTGTACATAGATTAGTTCATGAGCAGTTAATGTTAAAATTAGCATCTCTTCTAGCTTAATAAATTCTTTGAACTTTGAGAGGCCTTATTTAATAGGTACTTAAACCTTTTATAATATTCAATTTGTAATTGTATCTAAATCAACTGATCAGATCGAAGGAGTACGTAATCGACTTGACTTAATGGTTAAAGTGTCCATTAATAAAAAAAAATCACTTTTTATAAGTATAAGTGATTACAATCCTACTGCTAAATACTGCTATAGATATTTGGTACGAAGACATGTTTTTACTTTGAACTGTACTTACAAATATGTGAAGTCCGCTTGTAATGACAGCAAATACTAGCGCGCGTATGCGCAGTTGCCAGGTAACTAGCCACCGTAAAAATTGGCGCGAAATATTTTTTGCGTGCGACTTTTCAGAACGTTGGCTAGTCAAAAGGCTAGTGTGCTTTATTGGGAATAGTTTATGAGCATAAGATTCAACATTGCTATCTTTGAATTATCGACCTTAAAGTGACTGGCCAGTTTACTAGCCACTTTGTATGGGCCGTCCTATAAAGGGATAAACTATAAGGGGATAGAATTGGTATCAGGTAACAGGTTTATCAAATTTAAACAATTTCTTTAATTGATTGGTTTGTAGTTTAATACGACTCTACGTTACTCGATTTTGGAATTACAATGCTTCAACTTTTTATTTTTATCGAAATGTAGTGAAGGGATAAACATTTCGTCATTGACGACGATAGTTAACTAAGACGAATGTCATAAAGACAGAATATGAATCAGTGATCAGCATTGATCTATAGGTGATCAGTGACGAATGTAGTCGGAGAAAAGTGACGGATGTGCCAAATATTACATTTTTTATTTGACGTTTTGTTAAATTTTACAGGGCAGCTATAGTCGTACAAGGATCAAAAGATGCTTGTAGGACAATATTTTAAATAATTTCCATAGTTTCTTAAGTACCATAGTGAAAAAGTTATGTCCAAGAAACTATAAAAAATATTTGAAAAAATAAAGCAGATCCGTCGCTGTTCTACGACTATAACGATTTAGTAGCCTTTGATGCGCGTTGTTTTATAATGTTAGTACCGCAGGTATTCAAAATTTAAAATATCTGTCTATTTTTTATTGTCTTGTAAAAAAAAGTACAGTTCTAATGACTATCATCGATAAAACTAAAAAGCAATAACTTAGTATGCCACAAAAAGCAAATATTAGAACAAGAAAAGTCACCATGAATTATTTCAAAGACACCTAAAATTATTTACAAAAAACCCAGCAGCCTGGCTAAAAGCCATAACTGATAGAGATGGACGAGCTTTTTAAGCAGGTTGATTCAAATTTAATGCTAGGAACAAAACAAATTGCTTCTGCAGCTGAGGTAAAAACTAATGTAGGACCAGTCCAGTCTAAAGACTGGTACAAGATGCCAGGCGTTGTGAAAATCTGAAAGTGTTGTAATAACACTTTTACTTTATGAATTTAGAAGAGAAGAGGAAAAATTGCAGGTACATATTGAAAAATGTAACAAAATTCGGAGAATTATAGGCGTTTCACCTTCTTAATGATGTGTAGGTACATCGACGCAATTACGTACCTAAATGTGATTTCCTGCAACACTTTTCTACTTACTTTTACGAGTAAGTAAGTATGTTATCAAATCAGTACTAAGTACTAGACTTTGGTTTGGACACATAAATATGAGCGATAATTGAAGATTGTTTTAGAGTTATATCGATTTGCAATTCGGTTTTTTTTTGTAAAATGTTAGCTCTTAATCGTTTGCCTCAAACACGACTCCATACATGGTCACGTTAGATACCTTAAAATAAATAAAATAAAATGTAAAATTTATAATGGATTTTCAGAGAATCAAACTAATTGACAAAATCAGAATAATATGCCAAGAAATTGAGTAGGTACGACAAAAAATGCCTGAGTTACGGGAGCAACATTATTTATGTATGGCGGCGTCAATAGAAAAAAATCTAAATTTAAATTCAGCAACATGCTTTTTGGGAAACAGTATAAGTAGATTAAGTAGCATCAATGATGTTAGCGACAAGTCATATAACGTCACCGAAAAGAATGCTCAAAAATCACTTAGAGATTTATTATTATATCTATAGAGATGTACCACGGTATGTTCGATTGCTATCAACAGGCGTCGAAATTTGAAAACTACGTCCATTCCAAGCAATAAATTTGTTGAGCTGTCGCTAGCAAGTGGCGACCGTTCGCGATTGAAGATTGATTCGTTGATTGAAGAGCAACATTCGTTTCAGCCTATACTGGCATAGTCTTAATTGCCGTCGGAAATTGCAGTATTGAAGCTACGAGTATGCTATTCAGATTTATGAACTTCACCTTGCCTTTATGAATGTTGATGCTCTAACGCCAGTTGCGACGCTTTCGTGCATTGCGAATGCTTCCGTGAACAATTATTCTGTCATCAGACATACTATTGATGGTAGTATGTAGTCTGTATTAGCTTGTAGTTGTTTTAATGGTATAGCTAAAGAATGTGCTTTAGATTTAAATGTAGCATTAACCATTAATATTTTGATATTATGATTATCAAGTATTGACGGTCGGAAAATGCAATATTTATTTTGTCATCGAAAATACCTTCTTGAAGTCAAGCGTTGGCCTTATTAAAAAATCGTAAATCCCGCATCAAGGAGCGAATCAAGCTCGGTGTTTTACCTTGTGATCAAATTTGAAATGATGAAATCTATAGTTGACAATAATCTACTGGCTGACGAAATTTGACCAAGAATTATTGCGCAAGAAAGATTCTGAAATGGCAATAAAGATTTGATAAAAGGCGCAGGATTCCCTAAGACCATACTTTAAAGCGACCAAATGGACTATTCTTCTGCATACCGAACAATCAATGATGACGAAATAGGAAATGGATGAATCGAATAGTAGTTACTAATTGCCTATCATAATAGATATAACGTTAGGTTATGTATTAGAATAAGTAGTTGCAATTTTGACATGGTACTTAAGTAGAAAATGTTGTGATTTAATGTTGTAATATTGTTGTTTTAGTCCATTGTACACTATGTAGTTTAATTTTAATAGAAAACAACAAATAGAGAATTTTTTAGTATTCTAAGTAATTGAAGTAGCTCTTATCAAATAATATGTAGGTACTAGGTACCTAGGTACTTGGATAAACAAAATAGGTGCTTAAGCTATAAAATTAGATGAACCATAGATTTAGCATACACTATGAGACGAACGGTGGTTCTATAATTGTTATCTTTAATATTGTAAACTACGTAAGAACAATATGTAAGAACGATAGCACATAACGTTCACTTCATAACTTTATACTAATAAAAATGTGAGCTTCGTTGAACTAAAGAAGGAAGATGCGCTGAAGTGGGATAGAGTATAATAGGTCCGTGAGCAAGTGGCAACTCGAGCACGGACGTTCTATCACCACTAAACACACTCGTGGTGCAGAATGGAGCAACCCACTTTGCTTAGGCAAGTAGGTACATAGCAACAATAAAGAATGCAAAAGCTTTACCTACATCAGAAATTATTTCAGATTTTGACAGTTTATATTACAATCTTTAAATTAGCATAGCTCAGTCATGTTGCTACTTGCTATAGTTATAGTTGCTATAGTTTGCTATCACTGATTTGGAATTGATTTCAGAATTCAGATTGACTCGATTCTCACATACGAGATTTAAAGAATCACGACACTTACTCATTTGATATGTAGTACCTACATACTTACCAAGACTTTAAAATACAATTTTGTTCATTTCTAATTATAAAAGCAAACCAAAGCTTATTATCGGAAGTCGACCGTAACCAGCTATCGTAGTGAATTAACCCGCATAGTCCGCTAAACCGCGCAGTGCTTCAAGGACCATCGACGGGACAAAGGGACCGCAGAAATGCCAACTTGATCAGCCACCGTATAGCTCGTTCGTTTACTTGATTATCTATCTATTAGATTGAATTGGGATATCGGCATGAGAGGGATCTCTTTCGTCAGAGATATAGATAGGTAGGTAGGTGGTTTCAAAACACAGATTTTACTACTTAGCTTAGGTACTACCTATTACTATATCAACGAATTTTTATTATGTTTCAAAAACATTTTTTACTTAATTATTAAGTAATAATTTAAAAAAATTATCCTTGCGGTCTACTCATATTTTTTGTAATTTATATTTATATTATTTCGACTTTTAAATAACACTATTAATTGATTAAGAGCATCAAAAAGACAAAAAAAGTTCTCAAGTTGCTTGTTTTAAATTATGTAGGTACTTAATCCAATGGCTGAGCATTGAAATATCTGAAATATAAAACAGAAGCGTTCCTATTTCATAAAATAGAAGACGCTATCTATTATATTATTTATAAAAAACCATAACCCAAACCCTATAAATAACAAACCTATGGATATCAGTATATTAACGTTTGTACAAAATTCCGTTAGTTTTGAAGATAAAGTCTAAATTGTAATTATTCAAATTCTAGAAATTTTCATTCAAGTGTTAAGAAACGATAGAACAGTTCTTGCGAGAAATCACAGTAAGTATGAAAGCTACTGACTTTTTAAGGACATTTTGAACTCAATACAAAAAATATAACAGCAAAAAAATTTTAGGACACATTAATCATAAACGTGTCACTTGAAAAAGTTACCTATCTTTCAAGAGAATAAAGTGTTGTCATGATTGATAGTTGTTTATCGTCAATTTTGGTGCGAATGATAGCGTTACGCGTGATTTAAAAATAGGAAATCTTTTTATCATCATTTATCAGTTATTTGGATCAATGTAAGTAGTACTATTGGTGCTAATATTATCTTGGATAAAACAGATTTACACTGTTGACGAAAATATGTCTGCTGTTTAAGGTATTTAGTGGTTAAGTGACTACTAACCCGGCATCGCTTCCCTTCAAAAAATTTACTGTTTTCTGTTAACCATAGTTTCTTCATAACATTCCACTCGATTTTAATTTAATTTTAGGTGTTTTATAAATTTAATCCTTAACGATATCAATTCTATAAATTAAATATTAAAAAACCCCCGACACAAACATTTAAAAAGTAAAAAACAATATCTTTAAAAATAATGCGTCGCGTTGGGGGAACGCTCCTAACTATTCATTATCTACGATTTTTTTCATAAGTATCACATGCCTACCTACTTAGTCTTTTACCCAAGACTTATCATTGATCAATATTTTTTTGTGTTAAAGTTAGAAGTAAATGGAGCGGTCCCCCAACGCGACGTATTATTTTTAAAGATATTATTTTTTACTTTTTAAATGTTTGTGTAGGGGGTTTTTTAATTTTTAATTTAATTTTTTATTTTATACTTTTTATAGGTAAGGACATTCTGGATTAAGTTATAAATATTCTCTTACTTCTTCTCTCTACGCTTTCATTTGAGACCCCACACGAAATACATACGGCTATTCTTCCCTGCTTTCACCCCCCACAACTATTAAACGGCCCAACCGATTTTCATCAAAATATATTTTAAAACATGCGCCCGTAAGTTCCCTTTACTACAAAAAAAAACTAAATTGAAGTCGCTTCATCCGTTCGGGAGCTATGATGTAACAAAGAGACAGAGTGAAAATTCTTCCCCACTTTCAACCCCAACAACTTTTAAACGGCTCAACCGATTTTCATCAAACATATCTAAAACACGCGCCCGTAAGTCCCCTTTAATACAAAGAAAACTAAATTGAAATCGCTTCATTCGTTCGGGAGCTATGATGCCACAGACAGACACACAGACACACAGACACACAGACACACAGACACACACACACACACACACAGACACACACACACACACACACACACAGACACGTCAAACTTATAACACCCCTCTTTTTGCGTCGGGGGTTAAAAATAAAAAGAATACAGGAAGATATGATATGAAATGAAATAGGTATATCAATATGAAAATATCTGTTAAGTTCACATTAAGATTAAACAAAAAACTGATTATGCCACTATAGGTTCCTAGGACAATAATTGAATTATAAAATAACTATTTTACAGTTTTTTAACAAAATTATAGGTACAACAAAGAAGCATAGGTAATATTCTAAGTTTCGACCTTACAAGAATCGTAAATAACTATTTATATCATTGATTTTATTTACAAGTACCTACCTAAGTATCATTTGTATCTAAGACATAAACAGATATACGATTCGAGCAACTTATAGATAAGACACAGATATACTTAGTTAATTTAAATAGTCCATAATATTAATGATGTCATCAGGGCTGTGTGCTAATGATCGTGATTTGCAAAACCCAGGAAGCATACTGGTGTGAATGACATGGCTGTCTCGGGAACACCTAGCTTGATTAATTTAATGTGTTCTAGTCGATTTATAATAGGTTATACCTACCTATATACCTGCTCTGCGTATATGTATCTTAAAATATTCACAGACAGTAAGGGGTTGAATTATGTGGGTAATTTAATTTCACAATGAGTATTTTAAATAAGTTGACCATTTTTTATTAATTCTGAATTTTAACTTTTATTTAAATAGTTGCAAATTAAATTTAACTTAATTTTAAGTTGATAATAATATAAGTATATTTGAATGGGAAACACGGACAGATTTTTCGTTTTTGGACATCTTTAAAACATTACTTTCTCTATTAATCACTAATAATCATATCTAACTATAAAATTCTCAAAAGTCTCATTTTTTATTTGTATCACTTACCTAATTACAAATACAAATAATAATACCTACATAGGTCACCAAGTGAAATTAGATATTATGTTACATACCTACATGAGTCTGTCGGCGTTTGCGTTCAAATACCTATAATGTAAGCTCAGAATGTAAGTATATGATTATTATTTAGATCGCGTATGTCTGAAAATAAAATGTATTTTTCCGGTCATTTCTCGCGGTCATTTTCACTTTCTACTTAGTTCTCAACACAGCCGAGAGATGGCGTTATACGTGTAAAAGATGCGACAGAATGCACCAAACGAAAATGATGAATTTTATTGAAACATCACAATGACTATTATAAAGGCATGAATATTGTCGATTTTTAACTTGAAATTGGCTTCGTGCCCCGAAAAGTGAAAATTGCAAGTCACGAGAAAACTTTGCGTTGCATTCATTATAGCGGCTTCAAAACTTCCTTCAATTCCATGTTGAAATTACTCTCGAGTCATCGCTTTCTTCATTATTCACTATGCAGATGTGTAAGGTCCACGAGAAAATCAAGCTTAATAACGAACTTGGTACACCGTGAACAAACTTGCTTTAAAGGTAATAACAATAAACGAATTAAGGATTAACTAAATTCATTTTCCTTGCCTTATTAAAGATATACGATTGGATAGGATAGGTAAGCTCCTAAAATATAATTATTTAATAAATTAATTAATGAAAACTCAAAACCAAATAACAAATAGTAGTTTATGCAACTGTCATATAATGAAGGGTATTAAAACACGAGTGTGAGTTTATGAAACGAGCGCAGCGAGTTTCATAATAGTAACGAGTGTTTTAATACCCGTGTTATATGCAGTTGCATACACTACTTTATCTTCACTAATGCAATTTAATTTGTATTTTAAAAACAAAACACATTGCGAAACATTAAATTCACGCGTACGTGTATTGTCACAGTGAACTTGCCGCCATTAAAATCTAACCAATGAGAGCGCAGCTGCGCGCGCAGGGCCAATCAGGAGCGAGCGCGCGATGTTATAATGAGATTTTACGATATCGATGTGGATATTATACCATCATGTGAAATTGCTTAAATTGAGTGTTTTGTTATCTGCGCTATAACAGTAGTAATTATAAGTCAAGTATTGGAAACATAAGTAGAATGTTATAACATTAGTGTAGATAAACATTTTTAAATAATTTTTATGTAGATAAGGTAAAAACAAAGATCTTGACCCAAAACTAGGTACCTAGGTAGGTACTACATGAACAAGAGAGCTATTCGTGAAAAAATAGAAAAATGATGGCAAGAAATAACTAAGAAAGTAAAGAGCACTATATAGGTAGAGTGACCGGTTCACTAGTTCCGATTCATTTGAGTTGAGAATTTACTTTATTTGCCTTCGCTATTTATCTTTCTGATTTATATAGTCTTACTAAACTATATTTTCACTTAAATGAAACGGTTATAAGTTGAAAGTAGCTTTTATAAGCGTGCTTCAAGGAAATTTCTATGCACACAAACAGCCTTAGGTACTTGCATTATTTATTTATTTTCTTCTATATTTCTTCCTCGTAATTTAATTGAGTCGAGAAGAAATTATTTCTCCTCGTCCGCGTTCTTGAGAGTTTTTTTAGGAAACTGGCAATAAATAAAATCAATAGGAAAGTTGTTGTTATCGTTGTTTTATTTTCAGTGGACTAGAAAAATATGAAATCAAATGTATTATTCGGGTAATCTTGCCGGACGAGACTAACCTAGGTCAAAGAATAAGCCGGCTGAAGGAATGGCTAGTATCCTTTCAACGTCTTAGCATCGTGACGGGTCATAATAATGATAGGTAGGTAAGTAAGTATTAGATATGATAAAACTGGCTGGATCACAGAGCATGCAAATCGTGATCCCATGCAATACGTATCGGGGACAGACGGTTCAAAGATCGATCGTAAGTGGTTCGTTTGCGACGTAGATAATGCGAGATTTAATCTGTGGCAGTCTAGCGGGAGCACTGTGGGTCATTGATGCAAATAATGTCCAGTGTCCGGCCATTATTTACAATTAATTAGGTTTGTATTTCTGCAACATTTTTGTTTGATGATACTTATCAACAAGGTTCAAATTAAAATAACATATACGTTTTACAATTAACACATCATTGACAACCCACGGCCCGACAACTTTGAAAGAAATAATTATTTGCCCCGGCTGGGAATCAAACTTATCCACTCGCTCGGGAAGCAAGGAAACTATCGGATAGACTACGAAGTGAAGTAAGTAATGTTTTATTTGGTGAAATAAATGGATAGTCGGTAAACATTGTATCCAACAACTACAAGGTACATCTTCTGATCTGCCGTCCTAACGAAGAGTGCAATAACTCGTGTTTTTGAGCAAATTGAGTTAATAACATATCCATAATCAGGAAAATGAGCTCTATATTTTCTTCTTAGACGTCTTTTTTGTATCTTCATTAGTTTTGGTTTTGTTGGTTATCATAACTGCAATATCTAAAGTTACGGTTTTTAAGCAGCAAATCATAACCGAAATATCTTGAGTTATGACTTGGATAGCTTTGATATTTTGTCGTATTACTTAAAATAACGGCAATAAGTCTCAGTTACTGCACTTATGACTAGTACGTTTTATAAATTTTTAATACATTTACTAGTTATAAGCGCAACATTTAAAGAGTTATTGCATTTATCATAAGGAAATTTGTTACGTAAAATGTCTAGCTTACTAAATGTACTACTAGTCTTACTACTTACTAACGGGCCTGGCGAACTTCGTTCCGCCAAACAGTCAATGATAGACCAGATTATACTATTTGAAAAATTTAATACAAATTGATAATGTTAAATCCTTCATTATGAAATAATGAAATTGACAACATCAAACTCTTTTATTTTCGTATATTTCGTATATGTTCGTTTATTCCAACTGATCGTTTTTCCACTCTGAAAAAGACTTTGTAGTCATCATTTGACATGCGCTCCAAAGCAGTCTTGAATATCCTAACCAATGCATGATGTTCATGAAGTCGTTATTGCATGTCTGGAAGAATCGCTTTTTTCATAGTTGTATTAATCTCTAGACGTCAATTAAGTTGTTTTCCCATGTTGTCCATGAGGTGTATTTGTAAAAAATATGTTGTGGATCTCCGAGAGACGGCAATGATCCAATTCGATGGTGAATTTTCCGTGCATCTACAGAATAAAACGCAAAGTCATTATCCAATCATTTTAATCCCATTTACCTATGAAACAACATGTCAGGAAATTTATTTATTTAAATATGTATTTATGCTATTTTGCTACCTTGCCTGGTGTCATTCTCTACCAATATATAATGTTTTATCTTATTTTCCTTCAGAAATAATTATAAAAGTTACTTCTGATTTGTGCGTAAAAACAAAAATATGTAAATACCTTCAAAATTGGATTAAATCCTGGTTCTTCAATAATTTCTGTCCCAAATGAAATCACTTGGAAATAACTATTGTAGGTTTGGTTGTTGGCTAGAAAATGTCGCGATTCTTTTGGTTTGCCACGAAACAGAAATGCAATGGTTCAGATGGCGGTGTCAATACTGATAATTTCGTTTTGCCACTAAGGCAGCAGAATCCTGGCATTTCTTCGAAAAACTTATTGAATTTGTGGTGAATTGACACCACAATGATCTTCGCAAACAATGTCCCAATACAAACGTAACGTGGATTATATCTAATTATCTCGATTTTTTAGGGATACATGATTTTACTGTTTTTATATAAGAAAAGAGATAAAAAAAGAAGTTGATTGTTAAAAGCGTTTTTTCTATTGATATGACATGCGAATTACCAACTACAGTTTCTAAGTTGTGATTTTATTAATTGTTGAATGTAGAATGTAAGTAAGAAAACGCTATGTAGTGATTTCATTGATAAAATTTATTTAGACTTTTACAATTTCATATAATTGTACTTTATAAATAAATATTTTCATACCAAATATATTGTTTTAATATATTTTGGTATAAATTATTATGTTCTTACAATTAACCATCTCTGCCTTATATCTAATTAAAATATTTTACTATGGAAAATCTCAATAACTAGGACAGTTATTGCACTTATGGTTGGAAGAAACTGTATTTTGTGCTACATAAAAGAGCAATATGTCAATAATATGTCAGTTTACTAAAAAAAACTGCAATAAGTAGTGTAGTTATTGCAGTTATGATTAGGAATACTGTATCAAAACAATTCATATGTCCCAATGACATATATAAAATTGCGTTTAAAGTATATATATAAAGTTATATACAAATATTATATACTACATAAAATTAAGAATTATTTTATCTGTCGTATAGTAAAAGTTTCAAACCAACAGCTTTTATGGTTACGAAGAGACACACAAAACAAAAATTTAACTTTTAACCGCGATTATCTCGAAAGTAATCAAAACCTAGTTATTGCACTCTTCGTTATGACGGCAGTGATGGTAACGTCATTCAAGTCAAAGTAGGTATGAAGTCCAGTAAATTTACGTTTGGAGGTTTAAAAAAATATATAAAGTATTATTTTCATAATTATCACATCACAAAACACAACTATCAATAAAAAATTAAATTAAAAATTAAAAAAACCCCCGACACAAGAAATTACATTTAAAAAGTAAAAAATAATAAAAGAAACTCAATCTTGAAGCACGTATATAAGTGTGTATTAATAATTCTAAAAAAATACGTCGCGTTGGGGGAACGCTCCTAACTATTCATTATCTCCGTTTTCTTTTCATAAGTATCACATGCCCACCTATTTAGTCTTTTACCGAAGACTATTCGTAATTAATTTGATAAGGTTGGTGCGGTCCCCCAACGCGAAGTATTTTTTTAGAATTATTAATACACACTTACGTGCTTCAAGATTGAGTTTCTTTTATTATTTTTTACTTTTTAAATGTAATTTCTTGTGTCGGGGGTTTTTTTAATTTTTAATTTAATTTTTTATTTTATACTTTTTATAGGTAAGAATATTCTCGATTAATTCATAAATATTCTCTTACTGCGCGCTTTCATTTCAGACCCCACACGAGTATATTTGCATACATACGGCTATTCTTCCCCGCTTTCACCCCCCACAACTTTTAAACGGCTCAACCGATTTTCATCAAACATATTATTTTAAAACATGCGCCCGTAAGTTCCCTTTAATACAAAAAAAACTAAATTGAAATCGCTTCATCCGTTCGGGAGCTATGATGCCACAGACAGACAGATAGACAGAAACACAGACACACAGACACACACACACACACAGATACGTCAAACTTATAACACCCCTCTTTTTGCGTCGGGGGTTAAAAAGAACTACTAAACACCTATCAGGACTATCACAAAACTGACTGTGTGACTGTGACTAATTTAACGAGTAACCACATTTATTTTGTCTTTAGTTTTGAAAATGTACACCAGAAATACTAAAGGAACGAATGTTGTGTCAACTGAGAATCGAACTCAGGATTTTCGCAAGGCTGGGTTACTAGTTAACCAATCCGTTGCATGTGTCTTACAAATAAATAATAATATTTTTTCTTTAATATTGTATACCTACAGACAGTTTAATTTAGTTCAATTTTGTTTATTATTATTTGGAATTGTCGATGTTACAGTATACATCTTGATAACGGCCAAACTAGCTAGAGTTTCTCCTGGACCACAATCCCTGCAACTGAGCTGAAAAAGCGTGCAATATCACTCATATAATTATATTATGTATAATATATTATGACCTTACAACGTCATACTGACCTAATGTTCTAGTATCTGTATAGGTATAAACATAATATTTGTGTGACTGCAGTCGGTCCCGGTTGTTATCGATAGATAGCAGCGGCAGCGGTTAAGCTATGTCGGATAGGGTGGCCACTAACCCCTCCACCAAGCGGCACTAAAGCGGTGTGATGGACTATGGCCTCCTCAATAATGTGGAAAGAGCTGTTACCAGTAGTAGGTCTTTAAAGGGTTAATGAAAACACTTATGAAAACTTTAACAAACGCACTAGTCTTAAACAATTAAAATAACCTCTTAATAGAAAAAAATCTTTTATTTTAGAACTTTTAATTTATCGTATTGTGAAGCTCTTGATTTATATTATGTGACATCATAATCGCACATTAACTACTCATTACTGTGAAAGTTTATAATCTTTGTTACTTACTCACACAAAAACAAATCTTGATTGACAATAGTACCTAGTATCTACTGTTGGTCCCGGGAAAAGGATCTCTTCCCACGGGATAAAAGTTATATGAATTAGAATGAAGTTTCAGTTAAGAGAGTAGTAATTTATCTTTTTGTATGAATGAATATCTTTCTCATTTAAATTAAATTAACCCATAATGATAAATTTTAGTAAATGTACGGGTAAAGAGACAAAGTTTTCTAAGCGTAGAGTTACTAGTATATTTTAATACACTCGTATTTTGACGCAAGACACCAAAACTGTTACCAAAGAAATAAAATTTCGTTTGAAACTCTTGAGAAACATAATCTGCATTTCACTTACCCCAAGCTAAGGTTGTCATATTAATTTGTCTCGCGTCTGGTCTTAATATTTTCATGCAACAACAAATTTAATAAAGTGGCCGTCAACGTTGAATTATTCAGGTAAGATGGCGCTGCAGTATACATTATTTATGATGATGACATGTCGTAGGTAACATACGTCTATCTTCGGTCTGTGGTTTTGCATCTTGGCCACGTCTCAGCAATAGCAAATAATATAGATTTTTAGTTTAAGACGTACCACTTTTTTAGAGGCGACCATCTCAGTCCTCAGGGGTAGCAACGCATCTGTGGCCGAATTAGAACGAGACTCATACTAACAATAACTAACTGGACTATTACTAACATCAACTAACAGGACTAATTATCACTAACAGTCCCTGTCCCTACACTTATTAACAAACTAACCAACTAATATTCTAACACCATCTACTAACTGGACTAACCATCCTAGTCCCTTTGAGTCTAGTTCTAGGTCGGTCACAGTAGTTATGGGCGGCAGCGGAAGGGTGGTGCTGCATGCTCGTTTGCTATCTTAATTCCATAAAAAAAGCACTAACAAAAAAAAATTATCAGTCGGTTTTCCCAATTCAAAGTAATGAGGTAACATTGTTATTTATACCTGCCTACCCAAGAGTTGTGTTGAGAAAAAAAGTCATATTATGAACTGAATATTTTTACATAACCCATTTGCAATATGTATTTATTTAGATACATATTAAAGTCGATATAAAATACTTTTCATCCATTAAACAGCCCAGTGAAGGTCCTTGTATAGTGGGATCTTAGACCATAACTATTGAACATCACATAAGCTCGGTCGTAGTTCCTTCTAGTTTCTCTTCGACTGCGTAAAATGAGTTACTTGGTAGTCTGAAAGGACTTTCAAGTGCCATTGGCGAGTGATAAAGTTGGAAATCCATTTAACAAGGTATGTCTTGTTTGGTCTTACAAGCACAAAAGTAGTTAAGTACTTGATCCTGAAAGTCTAATATTAGATTTCTCATCGATCTATAGGTAGTAGTTCAATAATATAGGTATATCTATGAGATTTCTCCGCAATGTTCTGCTATATTTTAGAAAGGTGAGTATCGATGAGACAACAATTTAATTTTTAACAAAACATAATTATAACCGACACCAATATTGATAGGTAGTGGATAACTCCAAAAATTCTTGTCGGATTTTTGAATAATATATAAAGGATTATCAAAATCGGTTTACCCAGTAAAAAGTCATAAAACGAATAAAATAATAATTACATTTAATTTCAGAAATCCTTTTTTTGAAGTCGGTTAAAAATAAAGCATAATTAAAATTGACACAAATAAAATAGGTAGGTATCTAAGTCATAAATATTTTGATACATTATTTATTTCAAATAGTCCACAGATCTTACTCGCATTACGTTCGTACTCTTCTCTGTAATAGTTATATTGGGACAGTTAAATAAAGACTACCACTAAATATATCAACAGTATTGAACCGATTGGAGTTGTTTTGCGCGTTTCATAATGGTTACAAAGACGAATAGAGCGTTTTATATAGACAGAGATTTACTGCGCTTGTGGTAATTTCAGCAAAATCAACCTACTTTTCTCAATCGTATGGTTTACAATTCGTTGTAGTGAACAATCCAAGAACAAATATACCTAAATTGTATAGATGCATTATATTTAGAAGGATTAGCTACTCGTCACTGAACATGGCTTGATCTGTTGATTTAACGTTATGGCGGTGTTGTGCTTACAGAGATTGTGAACAATAACAGAGCATGTTTTTATAAACTTAACATTCACTAAATTATCATTTTATATCTCAAGGACGAACAGAATGAGTTGAGATATGATTAAATAGTGATAGAATACAAATATTTCGCGTTTCAGTAATATTCCGTTGTTTTGTTTTTCTTTTCGGATGTAAGTGTGTATCATTATACCTAGTTATAAATAAACAAAATCCATAAATACTTACAAAAGTATTCTTACTGTACTTAACTCAAGAATATTTGTTTACGTAAGTACTTTGTTTTTTTTTTGTATTTAAGAGTTATATTCGATACCTATTCACGGTTCTTATATTCTTTAAATATATGGACAGATAAGAGTTTCCAATATTAAGTGGTTACATCGCCTATCCACATCAATAATTCCTGGGTATCTAATCGCCAATGCGTTACTGACAAAAAAGAAAAAGGCAAAGAAAGTAAGAATCCCTTATGATGGCTCTTAAGCTATAAGTTGGAACACGGGGAATAATTTATTTTTAACAGGTGGTAAGGGCCTAGAGCTCACCCGGGGAAGTACCTACCACCGCCCGCACGGTACTTAGTATCATTCCTACCGTGTAATAATTGTTTTAAGAACAGTTGTGTTCCGGATAGAAAGGTGTGGAGACCGTTACACTTTTTAGAGGCGACCATCTCCGTCCTCAGGGGTAGCAACGCATCTGTGACCGAATTAGAACGAGACTCATACTATAATAACTAACTAGACTATTACTAACATTAACTAACAGGACTAATTATCACTAACAGTCCCTGTCCTCACACTTATTAACAAACTAACTAACTAATAATTATTCTAACACCATCTACTGACTGGACTAACCATCCTAGTGCCTTTGAGTCTAGTTCTAGGTCGGTCACAGTTGTTATGTGCTGCAGCGAAAGGGTGGTGCTGCATGCTCGTTTGCTATCTTAATTCAATAAAAAAAATGGCGACTGGCTGAGACAAAACGATGGTGCCCAGACAGGGAGGTTAGCAATCGCCCTTTATGACATCGAGACTCCTGAGTGAGTATTCTAAGCCGCCTCAATACAACTTGTTTGGTGTTAACCCTTCACGCAATGAATACATGATAACTTATTGTCATTAAATTAATGACTGGATACCAACCTTTTTTCCCACTGTGTTTAGTCTTCGTATTTCGGTTGAGGGCTTGTAAGCCAGCTGTAACATCTTTTTACTTATCCGAAAAATTGGGGATGACTTACATCCAGGTTTGTCGATGATTTCTTACCATCAATTACCTACCTGCGTTGCTGCGCAGGCGGATTGATCTCCACTAATCCGCAGTGGAGCAGCGTGGTGGAGTATGCTCTAGGCCTCCTCAATAAAGAGGAGAGACCCGTGCTCAGTAGTGGGCCATTAATGGGTTGTAGCCAAGATTGATCGCGAGAATATAAAATACCGTAAGTAAATTAAATAATCTGTGGGCACCGGTAGTAAACTTTTAGCAGGGAGTGACAATTTCTTATTCTCGGCGAATCAGTTATAGTTTGCATCATTATTGACTATCTATTTTTGTAAAGAATCTCAAAGTGTATTGCACGTGAATTGTAAAAAATTGAGCATAATCCACAATGAGTTTAAAATGAGATGATGATTTTGTTCCAATTCTTCAATGTTGACGTAGTGCGTCCTGTGACGCACGACTACAATCAGAAGACGCGCGTCTATTGGCGGACTTAAGGTGTAATTACATTTAGTTATAAATATCATACAGATGTACTCTAATTTTAATATATGCCCGTAACCAACTGGATTGTCCCGCTGAGACAAATGAAGCTTGAGCTTCAAATCAGTCGTTGTATTTGTAATTTCTCAATCCACTGCTGACTGAGACCAATTTATTCCGACACGCCCCGTGACGATCCTAGAGTTCACAATAGCAAAGAACGGACCAGCTGGTAAGCGTGTCTAATAGTAAAAATAGACTACTCATTCTTAATAAGTATTGTTTAGGTCAAAGATCCGGTACGTACGTAAATGCTAAATCGTACAGCGTCATAATAATAATTATGTCCTGGAAAACTGCCGATGCGTCTATAGGTCTGTAGACATCTCACATAACCGTATCATTGGCGCTCTCTGTAGACCGGGTGTATCTTTGAAATAATCACGTCGATACCAAGAAATAAAGGATTATGAGTAACGATAGCGATTGTGACAACTATAAACTGTTGAATTAAATTAAATCGTTTCCTCAGACATTTTGTCTCTTTCTGTGTACGATACTACCAAATTCGAGCATAAGAGAAATGTAGATAGATAAATTCATAAATAGAAAAAGTAATGAGTTGCGATGATGATAATCGTAACGACAGTTTACAAAGTAGGTAACCATTTTTGCATAGTATTTCAGGAAGTACAAGAAATGAGCTTCTTAGTTACTTCTTCACCAAACTTGCAATGTAGGTAGGTAAAGGTTCAAGATATCCTCAATAAAGATGAATGATGTTGAATTTATGTGTTTTTTTTCCAAATAATGAGACTCCCACGAAATGGGCGAGTTCAATATTTCATATGCGTTAATCGGTTTCGGAAAATTATGTCATGTGTGATAATATTTCGTAAAATAACGCTGTAAAATATTACGGTTTTATTACGATGCGTTGCGGAGAATTCTTTCTGATTCGATCTAGGGTTCATAAATTCCATTTCGTCTATCATATTTATATACGAGACATTCCAACTTTGTAGTTAGAAGTCATATCTGTGACCAATGGAACCAAAGTTAAATACACAGTGATTGGGAATAGTTTGTATTTGATATGTTTGAAAGACAACAAAGTCAAGATATATAGGTATATAGGTAGATACTCTTATCTAATAGGTTCCTATAAGTGCAGAAAATATGAAATTGTTTAGCTATGGGAATAAGATTTCCTAGATAGGTAAAGTCATATAGTTATAAAATGGTTTCCCACGACACAGGCAATTCTAATGTGAGAGATACCATGCTTGATTCCTTGTGATTGAAAGTTTATGATTTTTTTAATAACACGAATATTATTTTAGGTACATATTTGGTATTAATAGCTGACAGACAAGCAGACAATCCACTTGATGGTAAATTGAATACATCGTATTTAAACATCCTTAAAACCATAAGCATAGTTGACTAGGAAATAGTGAAAATGTCGTCATTGATCTTAAACTTAAATTAACTTAATAAAATAAAATGTACCTAATGCTGTTGCTGTGTAGGATTTTATTTACATAATCATGAGGTATAATGTAATACAGTTGTCACCATGTCAACCGTGTACCCGTCTGTTATTTCATAGATTAGTTACATAAATACTATGTTAGATACGGATTAATTCCCGGAATAAAACTAAAACATTAAAGAATTTGAAAATTTTTGGTATCAGAGCAGCGTCAACAGATGATACCACAAGCGCTGAAATCAGAAATGCAATAGCTCGCTGTTTATTTTTTAATTAAAACAGATAAAATTGGTCTATACGCAGATTAGTCACAATTGTGGTAAACGTTTCAAACGTTGCGTAATCAACAATAGAGCAATTAAGTTTGGCGGACAACGCGGTTCGGCCCAAAAACGAAAGCTATTTCGCGACGGATGGGCGCGATCGGTGTAACACTGTTACGTTATGTTCTTTACGCTGATCGCATCATTTTAATTTTACTTTATAGGACTTGTACATTTATATCGTACCTATTTTCCTGGCAAGTAATTAGCACTAACAACCAATGACAATGAAATATTTTGACAGCTATGGTATTTCAATAGGCGCTTTAAGCTTGGTTGTAATTATATAGGTATCGTAAACTCAAGTCTGAAATGTCGCTTAAATTAGCTATTTACATCTTCAACAATCCGCACTAAAGGTAAGCACTGGAGTAGAGTGGTAGAGTGGGTAATCTACGGATAATGACAATGTCATGTTCCGCTTCTGGCAAAAGCCAGTTATATCATTATTTTTGACTTAAAAAGCATTTTGCCAGTGTCATAATACATGCCATACATGCCGATCCCTTAGTAACTTTACATTCAATTGAATATCTGCAAGTGAGCGCCTTAATTGAACAGGGTGGATTACGAGCAGTTAAGGTTGGAAAGATAAAGGATTAAGAATAAATAGAATATTTATAACTTAGATCGTGGGGTTCATTAAAGCTTAGGTATTACACCAAGATTTCACGCATAAATGTTTCATGGAGTACACAAACCAGTGTAATACGATAGATGGGACTTTTTAATTAAGAAATATTTGTAACCGTGCTAAAAGTCATTTAACGTAAGAGGTCGGAGCCGTGCGCTGCTACGTTCCGCTTTGCCAGTGGCCAACGCATTGAGCAGATTCTGCTGACGCCACTTTTGCTGAAGCTTCTATTTCTCGGCTAAGCGGTGGGCTTGTAATGGTCGACGAAATAAAATAACTTTGCTAAACGATTGGTAAATCATAAGTTGTACTTTGCATATGAATATATTTATATTTTAGGAATCATTACGTGATTAAAATTATTTTATATGATTAAAAGTTTAACATTTAAATTAAGTAATATTAAAAAGTGATACATTGATTACATTACAAGTAATATTATCTACTAGCGAGCAAGCACTTATGGCGGATTAAAAAATAAACATCTATCCCTTAAGGTTAATACTATTTCGTCTGCTTTATTTATAAAATAAACAAACCTTCAATTATTTCGCTTTTATGTTTTAAGATTGATAAATAGGAAGTAATTATAGTGTTAAAAACGATATTTAAACCCAATACTATTTGGTCGTTAACTAAAACCACAGTAAATGCGTATGTTGCACGTGCAATTCTGTCAATAAATAACCCAAATATTAGCTTTAGATGACTACGTGCCTCTCTGCTAAATTTGATTACTATAGAAGCTATTTTACTTTGGAAACCTTTGAGTTATTTACTAATCTGGCTATCACAAGCGCAATGTAGGCATGATCAGAATTTTCAAAGTGAACTCAGCTCCAATTTGTCGTGTAAAATTCAATCCATTCACACGGTATTTTTCGTGTTCGTTGACTTTATAGTTAGTGTTTACGTGTTTGTAACTATTTGATTTTTGTGCCGCTTTTGCTAGGCGGCTTGTTATGCTTTTTATAAAATAAATTTTAAGCTTTAGGTATCAAAGTGATGGTTGGAATGTTGAAGCTTTGATATGAATATAGAGTTGCAACTACAGTATTTCAGTACATACATAACTTTAAATATTCAGTCAACCTGTCAGAGTTGTGTTTGTTAGAAGGAAAGTAAATGGAAAAATAATAATATTATCTATGTAAAGAAAATCTGTTTAGTCATCAGACAAAAATCCCTGATATAAGGAAGATTTATAAATTACCTAAGTTATTATGTTCATGTAATATGGTATATCTATCTATACATATATTACTTGAAGTATTGTATTTTATTATTAATTGTATCAGGTGTTAGTAACTTTGCGGCACTCCATTATTACAGATCAAATATTAATTTACCTTCAAGGATCCGCGAGCAGGCACGTATTTATTATGATGTATGTACCTCCCTCCCATACCTATTGGAGTATGAAATAAAACAAAGAAAATGTACAAACACTAGAGAACCGCCCGCGCTTCGCTTCGGGGCCCGTAGGTAACAGCCGCGTAGGTCCCGCTCCCGTAGGAATCTCGGCCAAAGATAAGCCTATAATATGACATACTGGAACATCAACATCAGAATCCGTCCTGTCTTCACTCACGGCTAACATAGCCGTGGGGATTCAGTTTCGGGTCCGGTGTCCCCCTGACTGAGGTGTCTGCCGCGGTCCGTAACAACGGACCGGTCGTTGGATTGGGACCCTGTATGGGTCCTCGAAGATTGTCCAGATGGTGATGTGGAGTATGGGTGTCTAGTCCGGGGAGTTATGATGATTTTCACGCCGCCCGGGCGATCAGGCCGTACCAGGTGAGACCCGCTGGTGGGAAGCCCAGCAGGAGCCGATCTGCGACCGGACGGCGGCTTGCGGTCTTGTCCGAGGTGGTTCATGTCGGGCTGCTCCCGCGCAGTAGGTCGCGCGGGAGTGCCCAGCGGTCCTGGGGGCGGGCGTGGAGCGGCGCCAGGTTCCGCAGGTGCAGAAACCGCGCCTATCTCTCTCAACTCTGAGGTCCCGCTGGATGGTGGCGTTCCTCATGCACCACGGCGCCCCTGCCAGCCGGCGCAGCGTCTTCGATTGAACCACGCGTAGATGCCTGCGTTGTGGTTCACTCGGGAGCGCGTACCAGGCTGGGGCCGCGTACGTGAGTCTGGGGCGGATGTAGGTCTTCCAGATGGTGGTTTGACCCTCAACGGGAGACTCGAGGAGAGCGCTGGACGTAGCGCTACAGCTGCTGCCTTGGCGTGATTTACGACGTTGGTCACGTGGGGCTTCATAGCCGCAGTAGACGCAGGCCAGTCTTCCCTACGTTGATCGCCATCCTTCACTCGTGTAGCCACTTGGGGAGGGCGTCGAGGCATCTTTGCATTTTAACGGCGGCGTGACCTGACTTAATCGAGGTGGTCAGGTACGCCGCGTCGTCCGCGTAGAGGGCGAGCATGGCGCCCCCCTCCGCTGGAATATCGTTCGTGTAGCACGAGTAGAGGGTAGGCGAGAGGCAGCTTCCTCAACATCAGAATAACATTTGCCTATGATTTAAGAAAATTACATCTACTATTTGATAGCGTGATTCAGAACTTGCAAATGAATTTTACTAACGGCATCTATTAACAACATCCGGAACTAAATATCTAGCAACTAACAAAACATCGATCTTCCCATAAGAATGAGATGTTTTTCCTTGGTAAAAAGTAGCCTACGTCACTCTCCACCCTCCTAACTATCCCCATACACATAAACCATACCATATAATAGCCATGTTGCGACGTGAAAGAGTCACAAACAAACAAACAAACACACTTTCACATTTATAATATTAGTAAGGATAGTAAGGATTATACCACTACCAACACGTGTTTCACCCCACTGCAGAGCACCCTCAGGGTAAGTAGACTTTGCGGTGGTTAATCGCTAATCGCTTAGCGATTACACCATCATATACTCGTATATACGGTGTTTCCCCGCGTATTGTTGCAAGGTAGATTATTCTTTAATCTGTAAGAAAATTTTTATAAGGAACAAAACAAATACTGAAAATACAGCAATCTCACATACAATAGAAGATATCGGGTACTTTGTCCTTGATTTTCGGAAAATTAATAAACGTTTTTTCAATGAACTGAACTGGTAAGAGTTAATTTTGTTCAAATTCAGTTCAGTTAGATGCAATCGCAGTAAGTATTTTGGCCTTTTCCAATTTTTAAATGTATTAAATAAAAACCTGAATCAAAAATACTTCAAGCACTTCATTTTACCAACAAACATTTGATATAAATTAATACGTAGGCGCAATTCCGCGAAATGCTTTCAAAAGCGTTACCTATAATAAACATCATGTTTATTTCCTCGAGTAAACAAATTACAGGCAATCTAGGCGCAAATGAAGTTGCTAACAAAAAGCTTGTATGCACATGTTGCGAGGGAAATTGCAATAACTCATCGGGTGCACCTTTTGACACATTCTCACCTCGTGTTTCCCGGCTACTAATGACTCAATTAAACACAACTTAGGGCGTTTCCTCACGGCAAAGTATGTGTGTCTGTTATTTATACTGTAGGGTTTTAATTTGTTTTTAAAGTAATTTACACCCGACAAAATGCGGGAATTGTGGAATCTCTTGTGTATTGCTCTGTCGGTCTTTTTATTTTAAGCACACCTAAACTGCATTTACTGGATTAATATGTCACATTCATATAGTAACGTAACAAAATTTGAACAGGAATTACATATAAATAAAAAAGTATTTCTTAACTTTACATTTTCTTTAAAAAATAAGTTACTAACGTCCTTCCCTCGGGTGTCTGGGTATTTTTTTTCTTTCTTTCTGTTTTACTTTTCTTTCTTTCTTTTTCTGGGTATTTAGTCCGTTCAACGCATAGGTTTTCACATACCTACCTAGTTCTTGCAAAATATAATCAAACAAGCAAATAAACGGCTGGCCAATGATCAATCGAGTCAATGAATGGTAACATCTCAACAGCTCATCGTTGTTCTATCGGTATTATTACCTATGTGAAGTGTGTGTTATGTGAAATGTGGCTGAAGAAAAGTGGGAAACCCTCATTATTATTGGTTATCCAGGACTAATACATATAAGGGATCTATAAGATTACATTCAATTCGATTAGAATGCTTGGTATAAACCAAGTTATTTTCAATAAAATTGACCTGCCTCCTAATCCATGTCCACGTGTAGTTTTTAGCAAAGTATGACAGGATGAGGATGGAAACATAAATAGTTCTCCATACATTTTAATTATAAAAAGATAAAAGTAAAATTCAAGTTAAAAGTCTAAAACACGCTATAAGTAGAAAATACAAGGTATCCAATCGTACAAAAGTTCTGTCTCATATCTGCTAGGTTACGCAGTTGACCGAATTTTGTTTGTTCAATAGTTCCAACACAGGTTGGTTTACTATTGGATTTTTAGATCAATCCTTCACCAATCTCTATTGAAACATACTCCAAATGTCTACGTTTGAGTGAGGTTTCAGTGAATTTTACTTCAGTGGTTTTTCATAGTTTTTACTGAAAATGGCCGTAAAGGTGCCGTGGTGATAGAAACAGTTACACTTCTTTAGAAGCGACCATCTCAGTCCTCAAGGGTAACAATGCATATGTGACCGACAAGAACGAGACTCTTTCTAACAATTATTAATTGAACTAAATATTCTAGCCCCTAACGGTCGTCAGGGGCGACAACGGAAGGGTGGTGCTGCCTGCTGGTTTGCTACATTAATTCCATAAAAACAAGCTGTACTTTAACACCAGTTACATAAAACTTGTTCATACCAGTTACATAAAAAAATAGCCAATTCTTCAGTTGGTCTAAGTTTAAAAAATAAAGTTACGCATTTAATAGACTTATTATAAAACTATAAAAAAATTATAGGTTATTGATAGAAATATTGTATTTAAATTGTATCAATATATACATATGAAATAAATTAATAAACTAGAGAAAGTATTGTATGTGTAGGTAAAAATACAATAAAAGCTTGTAATAACTTATATTTCAAAAACATTTTAACCATAAGTTTATCAAAGGTAATATAAGTGAAATGAAAATGCAAATATTTCTGACCAAGGTTATACTTTATTTTAGATTTTCTTTCTTAATAAATTCGGAAGAAACTTAATCACCATAATTATACATTTATAATGTACATAATGACACCTCATGTAAAAATAATAACTTATGTAACTGGCAAAATAACGATATAATTACATTAAAATTAGTTCTTTTCAATCTCATTTCATTTCAACTGTAAAATAAAATAGCAATAGCAATACAATATAATAATAATAGTTATTATTATTTAATAATTAAAACCGTAACTAAATACGTAATACGTAATAAGAATAAGAAAATTATAATAAAAAGAAATCTACTTAACTTGTACTGATGGTCTGCTCCCTTCCAAAGTCAACCAAGAATAGCCCAAACCACGACCAAGTCGTTGTATTTATGTCCTTCAAACTGTCAACCGACCAAGTCAGTTGATGTAATAAACGTCACAGTACAAAACTGAATATACTTAAATTCCTAATAATATCATAATAAAGTACAAACAAATTAGAAATTAATTTTAAAGGACCTTTTAATTATCCATGTATTTTCTTATTTATTTATTTTAACAGTATTATAATCGACATGTGGCAATAGGTACAACTAGCGAAACAATTAGATTTTGCTAAAAAGTATTATCTGGAACCGACAGATGGCGATCACTACAATTAGTGACACAAGTTACTGTTAATGGTGTTTTAAAGAGAAATGTGTTCTATATTCGTATAATAACTTTATTACTCATTTACATAATTCATCATCTGAACACGATTTTGTTCCCATTTTAAATTGTTTTGGAAATTGCTTTACTTGCATATAAAAATAATCTATTTCTATTGTTATTTGATTAATAATTTATCTATTAAGTGAGTCTCTCCAGCTTACACAACAAGTCAGTATGACGTTATCGAACTTAGACGATTTACAAATTTGAATTTTATTGTCTTTTAACCAAAAAATCTATTTGTTTTAAATAAAATAACAGTAGTTATAATTTTGACTAAATCATTAAGATATAATTAAAAGTAATTACATTAAAAATGTATATATTCTATCACATTCATAGACCTAAACTAGGAATGCCTCGGTAAAGATAATGACGCAAAGATAACATGCTTAGGTACGCGTTATTGTTTATATTAGATATTATTTATAATTTTCATAAAACTATGAAGTTTGCCACTCTGCAAGCCAAATGTCTGACAGTGAAGTAGAAAGTAATTTACCAATATAAAAAGTAGTTACTTCGTAAAAGTTTCCGTATTGAATTCGTTATAAAGCGCCCTTAGATTTCATAACAACCGCGAGAAATTCGATGAGAACTTGTAAATTGATTGAAACTGCAGAATTACAATCAAAGAAGCTTTAGAAAGTTTTATAGCTGGTGCTTCGATATTGTATTCCTTAAGTATATATAATATTTTTTGTCAATCACTCTTATTTATTTTAAATTAATTATATTCACACTACTACACATTGCTATGTATAATGGTTATAACCCAGTCGAGAGTCTGAATTTAGAGATTCACGCACGTTCTGCAAAGTAGGTACAAACATCAGTAACAGGTCCCTGTCCTCACACTTATTAACGATAACATTTATTAACATTTATTTTTATTAACAATAAGTGTGAGGATAGCAATTAAGCAAATAACATTCTAACACCATCTGTTAACTGGACTTACCATCATAGTCCGTAGATTGAATCTTATTTTAGGTCGGTCTCAGTTTTCATGGGTGGCAGCGGAAGGGTGGCACTGCATGCTCGTATACTACCTTATTACATAAAAAAATAGGTAATCCTCCCTTTAATTTATTTCATCATTTAAAAAGTCCAATAATTGTATCTCACAAAACCCAACAATGTTTTAGAAGCATTTTATCAAAGAGCCTGTAGAAAATAGAAATATTTACCCAACAAAGGTTACCCGCGATAACCGTAAGAGGCTCCGTGAGAAGTATTATGAAACTTTTGCAAAATTTCAATAAAAAACTTAGCCTGCCGTATGTGTACATACTTGAGACCGGTGAAACAAATTGGAAAGCAAATAAAGGCTTTCCGTTAAAAACAACTGAAACTTTTTCAATTACAAACTTAACTTGCACATTGTTATCTGGGGAAGGGTCATTGAACTTATCTACACACAATAATAATGTAACAGTTTTTTTTGTACATAGGAGGTTTCTGAGAAAAATGTGTGAAGGGTCTTCATAAGACCAGTACAAGTCAAGAACTTTTTTTTTAATTTTTTTATCTGTGTGACTGTTTGTCCGAGCATCACGCATAAACTAATTTGGTGTGGTTTTTGCAGTTTACGGGAGATCTAATTTACAGGACAACGTCAGCCGGGTCAGCTAGTCGAACATAAATATTATCGCGTTCAAACATCTTTTCATAGAAAATGTAAAGTTTCGCTTAATATTTTATTACATAAATGTCTGAGGTTTCTGAAAATCTGTAATTCAAATTGAAATTTAACGAGTCTGTATAAATAATTTTAGCGAAGAAATTTTGAAGCTTTAGGAATTAGTGGGCTAAAATAATTTCTTTTTTTCCTATATAAGTGCGCGCTGTTCAGGCAACGAAATCGAAACCTCTTTGCCTGGCGGGGGCAAGTTTGATATTTATCAATGTAATTACTAATTTGGCAACTCGGTTTTATCAAAAATGCTTCTCACAATAATCTTTTATCATTGACATCATCATCACCTGCTTCGTTATCGACGTTCAACAAAGGACTCGCGAAAATTAAATCTCTATTAAAATTTTAGAAAAGGGTCCAAACTTTTATCAGTTATGAACTTTCGTGACATTTCGCGAAGAATTATTATCGTCTTATCTTCCGCCCGGTTCTCGAGAAACGAATTCAACTTAGCTGGTATTTACGTTCAGTGCAGTTTCTTTCAATTAAAGATACTTAGAGTTTCCCGCTGAGAGTCTTAGTTCGCTTTAAACGTAATAATTATAATGAATGCCGAGTTATAAACATAATTAAATTACGAAGCGTATCAGAATTGAAAAGGCGCGGATGGGAAATACAGAATGAGTGACGCCGTGCGTAAATTAGTCAGCATTGTTTTACCGTTGCCACTTCTGCAAGGGGTAGCAATCAGTGAAAGTTAATTAAATAAAAATACCAACCAAATCCGCTACGCGGCGCTGAGGTGTCAAAGAGCAATCAGCAAATAAAGAACCGCCAATAAGTTAGCGAGGCTATTCACCGAATGGAGAGGCTCTGTCTCATTCATTGTCACGTCTCGTTTTGATTGGACGTGCTTTGATACCGATAGCTGGGATTGCGACTGTTTGAAATTTTAATATATATTTTTTATTTTCCTTTCATACTCGATTCCTTGTGGATTGGCAATTTCGCTGTTCAAACAGAATAATAATAATTAGCTTACCTATGATTGTATTGGGGCTGAAACATGTCGTATGCGGCAGGTACCTACATAGGTACATAGGTACTAATATAAGAGTACATACTCTTATATGATAGAGAGAGAGACAGACCCAGTTTAGGACCGTCACCCTGGGTAACTTGTCAAACTGTCAACCAGATGAACCATCGGTTAATATTTTTTGTAAATATCGTTGACCGCGGATATCAGCATTCTAAAGATATTATCGACGCATTAAAAAGAGTGTGAGATACTTGATGATACTTTATCAACTTTTTACAGTCGGCTTTGATAGCAGCAGTTTGAAGTCAGTTAATTACGTTATCATGATTATCCCGTCCTGCTTATTTTCGTCAAAAGTGTGTCTACGTAACTGCACGCGCTTAAAACATTGCTACTTGTTTATTTCAGGCGTTAAATAAATTTCATTTTTATGTCATTTTATCGATTCTGGGGTCAGCTTTAAACCAATGGCCTAGGCGGATAACAAGTTTTATTAGTAGTATTATATAAAGTGTAGGTATATGACATACACCTACAAGTAGCCTTGGCTACAACTCATTAAAGGCCCACTACTGAGCACGAGTCTCTCCTCGTTATTGAGGAGGCCTAGAGCAAACTCCACCAAGCTGCTCCAATGAGGATTAGTGGAGGGCACATTGCCATGTTTATTATCATTAAACAAAATAAACACAGAACCCTACCTCAGTTGAAACAACAACGAAAAAGCTTAGAGTAGTATAAATCTCAGTTACTTTCTTAAATAGTTGCGATCCTGGATTGAAATATCCGAAATACTATCCTACAGAGGATATCTCTGTTGCGCAATAACGATGCACCTGATGCCGACTTATCTCGAAATAGATAATATGCGTAGAAGTGACATAACAATAGAAACGAATCGTGTACTGGACAGTGTTCTGTGTTGTTGAATATAGAGTTAAAACGGTTTACAGTTAATAGGTAATTTCTGTGAGAAAATTCATTGTTTAGCTACTTGTAGATAAATTGTATGTGACCGATGTTTGTACGTGGAAGGTAGTTGAGAAAAATTGGGAGATATTTAGCGCAATAAATGTGTCAACAATGATTTTAAAAACTTTTTTCTGTTTATTTGAAATATATGTTTTTAGCCGACATCAAAAAATTGGGGTCTCAATTCGTCTGTATGTTTTTTTCTTATGTGTGTTACCTCAGAGATAATAATAACTAATAATAATAATAATAACTTACTACTGGGTACTTTAACTTGTATTGAAAGTTGGCGATTACAGCACTTACTGCTTTACTGTATCTCTAAGTCTATTTTAACTAAATGTGTGGTAATTCATTAAACTCCAACGACATGAATTCATGTCATGAAACCCATAGTACGTACGCTTCGCTGGAATCCATTGGGCGAAAAATAGTAGCGAAAAGACCCAAATAGCAGTAAACGACTCTTAAAGTTATATGGTGTTTTGATTTTGTATTTTAAATTTTATCTCACCTAATTATAAAAACATAAAATAAGGCACTAAAATGTGAAAACTTAACGATTCTTTCAATTTAAATATGTGTGCATATTATTGTTTTCAGTCCATTCCATATCATAAACTTGTCACAGCAAGCTCAATAGTATTTTTGTGGCTCGTAAAATATCCAAGACATTAAGTGCAAGAACACGTGTTGAAGTGACACTTGCAATTAAATTATTGCTAGTACAATTTCCTGTTTTATAATTTTCTACTGTCAATCATACACAGGGTTTATGCCCTTTATGGCTCCGGCTCAGGTCTCCGTAGATCTATTTAGTGTATAAATGGACCCATACATATTTATGACACCTACAATTAGCCATGCTTTCTTTAATTTTCAAGTCATAGAAAATAGCTTATAATATATTTGTCACAGGTAATACGTTCAACACGTTATTTTCGTTTTTAGTATGAAAATATATATTACATTAGGTAACACCTATCAATAAAAAGACGTGTGGCACTCGGAGATTGCCGCGGTAAAGCTATTGCATAGCATTATATATAAATTAACAAAACAAAAATACTGCATTTGTGATAATAATAATAAAATGAATGTATATAGAGTACTAACTCATTTTCTTTCACTATTTTTTCGTGACTTTCTTCATTAATGAATGCACTTTGTTTATTCATATTTAAAACACTTTGTACACAAATTATACGAGTACAGATATTCACTGTTGTACATAGATGATAAAATACCTATACACCTATATACTTTCTCACAAACAGCTGATTACGGTAGTTTTCCAATACAACCAATGCCACCTAAAGGCGGGTTGCTGGACTAAAGAGACAAGCGTGATATTTCAAAAAGTCATTAAAAGTTCTGGTATTTATCGATAGATGTCACCGGTGTGCCGGTCGGAGTGGGGGGTGTTAGGTTTTTTTCGTTACGGAATTTCTGGATTCGGTCTCCACGCTCAAGGCCCGCGATAGAAGCTATGCAATAGCTTAAAAATATAATATGTAGTTTACGAAGAACGGAAACATGATTTAAATAGGTAAAACGCACAAAAATGTACGAACAAGATTTAAAAATATACAACGGGCGGGGGCATCTGGTTCCCTCATCTTTCAAGAAAAAAAGATACACTACAATTATTTATTTTATAATATTTAATCTTTTTATTGTTTGCGGTGGTTCCTATACAACAAATTCATTTACACTTAGTGGCGACCAGCTCTATCCTCAAGAGTAGCAACGCATCTGTGACCGAATTAGAAGAATTTCAGTAAGTTGTCATGGGCCGCAGCGGATAGGTGTCTGTGTATGCTCGATAACTACCTTAATTCCATGAAAAAATCAGTGATGCAATTCTATCGTTCTGATAATTCTATGGTCTTACTTGTGTCTTGGAGTTGATCCATGTCTTAAGCATTTCGTTATTACTTCAAGTCCAGGCTTACCTGCTCGATGCATGTTTTAAAATATGGCAGCGATAAAATAAAACGTGTAATATAAATTTTGAAATGTACCATGTATTATAATATTGTTTACACAAATTTAAATGTTATAAGTGAAGTCGGTACCTTTGAATTATTATTTCGTTAAATTCGTTATTATAACTGCACTAAAAACTTATATGTACTCGTAGGTATATTAATGATGTTCGTAAATCTCTTACTGTATTAATAGGTATATATATCTACTTATATGGTAGGCGTAATGTTTAGAGTAATTTTTACTTGTATTCATTAAATAAATTTAATTATTCGAAGCCGTAAAAAATAATGAAATATATTATTATATTTCGGCCTTTTTACCCGACTGCGTCAGAAGGAGGGTTATGTTGTTTCGAGTGTGTATGTATGTCTGTATGTATGTATGTATGTATGTATGTATGTATGTATGTATGTATGTATGTATGTATGTATTTATGTATGTATGTATGTATGTATGTATGTATGTATGTATGTCCATTTCTTTGTCGGGCCCCACAGCCCAAACGGTTGAACGGATTTCGGCATATTAGGTATCGTTGAATTCGTCAAAACTGTGTTAGTGTCATAGGCTATATGAATTTTCAAAATGGCGCCCGAAAGTGGAAGAAAAAGAGGGGATAATCTTGAGTTTTTTCTTATCTTAGCAATATGGGTATCAAATGAAAGATCGTGAAAAGAACTTTTCAAAAATATTAATATCATATAACGTTTAACACAAATTTTCAAAAACCATCCCAAAAAGTAGAATTTTTCGGCGAAAACATTAAAAAGTCTGAAATAAAAATATTATTATAAAAACAAAACAACACTTACCTACGGGTAAAAAAAAGGATTTATCACAAGTAGGTACTACGTTTGTCACCGCATGCGGCAGCATGAAGTTTTTTATTTTTTATTATTGAATTAAGGTAGCAAACGAGCATGCAGCACCACCCTTCCGCTGCCGCCCATGGCAATTGTGACCGACTTAGAACAAGACCCAATTTAGGGACTAGGGTGGTCAGTCCAATTAATAGATGGTGTTAGAATGTTAGTTGGTTAGTTTGTTAATAAGTGTGAGGACAGGGACTGTTAGTAATAGTTATTCCTGTTAGTTAATATTAGTATTGTCCAGTTAGTAATGATTAGTGTGAGTCTTGTTCCAATTCGGTCACAGATGCGTTGCTACCCCTGAGGACTGAGATGGTCGCCTCTAAAAAAGTGAACCAGCTCTACACCTTCCTATCCGGAACACAATTTTATTGCTCTTAAAAACAATTATTATGACGGTAGGAATGGTACTGAGTACCTTGGCGGGCGGTGGTACTACCCCGGGCGAACTCTAGGCTCTACCACCTAGTTATGTTGATATTGTGACATTTGTTTTTTTTCTTTTGAGTTCTTTTGTAAGCAGTCGGGTTTTTTGTTTTTATAATAATATTTTTTATTAGGTATTACTTTCATTCTATTTTGTAATTAACACGTAGGTAACAATAGGCCACGTAAGAGCATTTAGGTAACTGAACCAGGAAAAGGTTCATTTGTCACTTGTTTATAGAGTATTACTCTTACCTGTTCTCACGTAATAGGAACGAAATATCGATGTAGCTCAAACAAAAATCGACTACCCCACACTTAAAATGTAATGTATATTTTAAAATTTCAATATTCGAAGCCGTCGATGTGTGTGCACCGATGTGAAGTGACGATGCACTTATTCCCACAGGAGTTCAAAACAAAACGAGCGTGCAGCGCCGCCGATGGTAGGTTGAAGCGAAATTATATACACTTGACAAATAAAGCCGACTCTAGCGTCGCCACCGCGCCAATTCACCAAATGTAGAGCGTTGCATGTAGCCGATAAATTTTCACGTGAAAGCTCCTCAACAATGGCGACCAATAAATGCTTTGAACAGCGAAAAACGGAAACTTAAAGTTGCTTATGGATTTGGAAACATTTTTTTAAATATATTCACTAGAGGATGTTCTTTTTATACTTATATTAGGTATACTCTTGCAAAAGCCAATACGTATTACGAGGCTGTCTTAATTTGAATATAATTATCTAAGTAGAAAATACTTTTTATGCATCTTTTTTGTTGAAAACTGGATATTATTCTGAATTTTCAGAAGATTTCAACCATTATAACATACTGAATAGTTATGCCCACAATCGTCGCATGCGGCCTGAGACTTGAGCTTTGCAGTGGCGTTGTTAATGGTTGCAATGACGATTATGATTCGTAAGTATTAATACAAAAAATATATAAAATCGTCAGTTGTGACATCACTGATTATTTATATTCATGGTAACAAGACAAACTCTAATCACTTAGCAAACCTCACCTAACATAACGCATACAGAAACCCAGGTCAATGACCTGAGATTTGTTTAATAAACCTACGTACACACGACACATACAAAGCTAATATATACAAAGGAAATAAGTCGATCGGTTGCGGTGCACTTCAGTCACGAGGCGGTGACGTTATTCTCTTCTCGTCACACGCCACCGTGACGTTTCATTCATTATGCGAGTCTGAATGCGATCTGCTTGGATAAAGCGCCACTAATTATTTCCGTGCTATCTCGTCATCGAAATGCGGCCGAGATGTGATTCAACAGTACTGTATGCGATGTTATATCGAACGTTCGTTAATGCGGATTTATTTGAGGTTCTCGCTTCTAATTACGTTGTTTTTTAGATTCCATTCGTTGTGATTTGGTGTGGTAGTCATGGTAGGTATCTACTAACGGCTTGTGCATTTTCTGAGCATGAGAATGCGTCACTAAAAAGCGTCACATGATGGACAAAGAAGATTCCAGAATAGGAGTAAAAACAATATCATGAGTTCTAAATTTTCATTAATATTTATTCACATAAATAAACTGATACATTTTACAATTACAATGGCGTTTTTTATTATGGTGTAGAAATCTTAAAGAAAATAGTGAACAGACTTTTCGTGACTGCTCTTCCATCAAGTGGAATTGTGCTTATGCATTAACTTTAAGCTATTATTAATTTATGTGTCATTGATATTATAGAAAATATGGGTCGATCTAAATCCAAGTACAGCAACACATGAAACTATACTTAGTAGTTGGTCCCCCTCCTTGTTGAGCTCTGACGAATTTTATAACGTAGTGAAGTACCTCTTTTCAGCAAATATCCACTTCTGATTAATAAGTATTTACAAAAATCTCAAGGCTTCCCTTAAGTCAGCTTCTTCTAATTATTATTTGTAATTCGTAATTTAAAGTTTCGTCACCATTTAAGTGACGATACTAAATCTTACATCGCTACCTAAACAAAACGCCGGATTTTGTACCCTCGCCGCTTTCAACACAATTTGGTGAAGCCTATTTAATTTTCATCCAACAACGATTCATACTTTAATTAACCAGAAGGTTGTTTGTTCAAACGTCTAAAGTACGAGTCATAACGGTTGAGATTTGTAAGAAATTGATACAAATAGCGTCGGAATAGCCAGTGCGGAGTTAACTGACTTCTGAAATTAGCTTGTAAAATTTGAAGGTATTGAACGATTTGTTTATCATACTTTGTAATCGTCAAGGTATTGTTTTGTTATGAGTGCTAAACTGCTGAGATTTATTCTTTAACAGCATTTGCCCAGTTAATTAGTTGTTTATTGAAAAGTGTTGCGAACATTACCTACATGAAATTATTAAAAACTTTGTAGATACAGCAGTGGTGTTCCGTGTAAACAAAAATTATTGAAGTAGACTATTTTTTGTAATTTATTTAAAAAATTAACAAAGGATTTCTATTAGTTTACATATCCTTCTATCAATTAAACGGACAATATCATTTGACTTACAAATCGTATTGATTTTTATTATACAGAAGCCGCCTCACTGATAATCGAACCCAGGACAAACAGCGATCTGGCGTGTTAACCATTGCGCCATTCGGATCGTCATACATTTAAAACATTACTACAACTACGTTGAAATTGATGAAACCAGCTTTGATCTCGTAATTTGCTCGATAAACCTAGTAATAAAATGAACTTAGTGCTGGTGGCCCGATCAATATATTGTAACTTCTGCCTCTTAAGTTCCATAAATTCTAAGGGGAGCAGAGTAACAAAGAAAGATGTTAGAAAGATTCTTTCACTTGTAGGGCGGGCGTGGCGAGCTGTGATTGGATTGTTCATGCGAGATAGCGCTAATAAATCTTAGTATAAAATACATATGTAGTATAATTATAATTGATTGTGAAATTCCAAGGTGAATAGTTTATTTGTAGCTAAGACGTCACACATCACTTACGCAAATAAAGGATTACAAAAGAAATAGAACTGGAAAACAACAAGAAAGTTACAGAGAATCTATCAGCATAATCCTTAAAGTACTAGCGGTATTTTTTATAAATATAAAGTTTATTATTAAGTACATACCTAAAGTGTACAGAAAAAATCTGAACGGAATATCTCCTTCCGGACATAAGCAAAACCAATGGCTCTTGTAATTCGAAAACTACATAATTCAGACGCATTTTGATAGTATGATTCAGGTTTGACACTTTTGACGTGCCGTCAATTTGCTCGTATAGTAAAAGGGTGTCTTCATTAAGAAGGAAAATAACTTTTTATGGACACAGAAGCCATTGTTGCCGTTATATATTTATTTAACTTGGATTGAAATAGAATTCTTTACTTTCAACATTACTTTTATGGAACAAAAAATAATCTAATCGATTTCTCCATCCATCAGCATTACAATTTTTTATATAGTTAAGTATCCAAAAATGAATTATGGTGACTGGTCACCATTGCCAAAGAAATAAAGCAATACCAAAGGCATCACTTATGCGTTGCCGGACAAGAACGAAGACAGACGGAAAAAGTAAGTATTGGTTCCTCTCTCTGAAAAACTATGTGGGTGGAAGCTGAAAAATGAGGTGGTGGTTTGCAAAACAGACTTCACGACAATATGATTATAATAATATTATTGATGTAAAATACCTACACACAGTCGACCATCTAGTTTTTTTATTCGTTTATTTACTCTGCCAGTCAAGTTTAGGATAGTGGGAGAAAAGAAGAGGACGGTATCTACAACGTTCAAAGCCGTTATAACACGATAAAAGGTACACATACTACTTGCTTCTGACGCTGACGGGCCGCGAAAGAAACCCTGTAAAGGGGACTAACATCCCAGTGATTCCGCCCGTGCCCTTCGGGGGACGGAGAGAAGACCACAACGTCGTCTGATTTATTAAGTTAAGAGCGTAAGTATCTACTTCACGTTGATCCAGGGTCAATTGTTGAATAATCTGACATTGCTTGTTGCCTTCTTACGAACGATAACAACTGGGACCTACAATACAACATGCTCTCCGAAGGATAAAGACTCTAAAAATTACCAATGACGATCTCTTATGTAAAACACCTTATTCACGGAAAATAATAGTAATTCTATGTTATTTTAAATAAAGATTTTCTTCGGTATATAAATCTCTGAGACAACAAACTATCTACAATGTTCTACAACTATCGTAAAATAAAGTTAGGATAAAATTAGATAAGGCAGTGAAACGAAAACATATAAAATATATACATTTTAAATTGAAAAGAGAATTGGTTCTTTTCCGAGTAGTGCGTGCAAGTGATCGCGCCATTTATTGCGTCTGAGAATAGTACAAGTTTCCGCTCGAACCTTTTCAGGCGCTAGAAGACGATTCTTTTACAAGTTTTAAAACGTTCTGCCATATATGTCGCTTCAGTGGATTTCACCTTACTGAAGAATCTTTGGGTTTTACTCTTTTATAAATAAATAATCGTCCACACACTCACCTAGATATTAAAGAGGAAGATAAACCGGAGACGAGTGGAAATACTATCCGTTATTTTAATTGTTGTTGCAATCTTAATAAATAAAATCAATTTCTTGTCAACTGCATACTTACAATAGGTTGCAACTTTTAAAATGAAAAACTTGTTATACAAACAAAAAAATAGGATGTATAATAAAAAACATTGATATACCCAACGGGAAAAATCCTTTAAATCAATAGTTTTTTTTGAATAAGCATTATTTCTCCATCACATTAGAATAATTTGGTTGCATTATAATTTCGGTTAATATTGTAAGTTTGGTTGAAATGAAGGAAACCTTATAAATGGTGTGTGATTTTGTGAGTGGTCCCTGTAGGTAGGTAAAGTCGATTTAGTCTGCATTCAAACAGGCTTCGACCTCCATACGGAGTCTCCTATTGTGCTGGCCTTTTCCGACTTCAATATAATTTGAGGCATTTTCTGCACACATCGCCTTTGTCGCAGGAATCCATCTTTCTATTATAAAGATTTTCCACTATAAGGGCGCTTTGCTCAAACCCGCTTTGTCAATTTTGTGCGAATTGTTGTAATTCCCTCAACTGATTGTCCCGTAGATAGAAAAGAAAATACTAGATGGAAATAATAATAAGTAGGTATGTAGTATTTATTTATAAATACCGTTTTGTGGGTAGCTTTTAGTACTTGCGACTGCCGATAATCCATTGACAGTAATTTCATGATGAAATCAATTAGGTAATGCTGCACATGAAGCTCTCAAGTGTCACTTATATTTTTACTAGCTTTTGCCAGCGGCTTCGCCCGCGTGAATTTCGTTTAAACTTCACCCCTTTATTTCACCCACTTAAGTGTCATAAACGTAAGAGTAGATAAAATATAGTATTAAACACTAAATATTGTATTTATAATAATGGCTTTATTTTATACAACTTTTCATTGACAACAGCGCGGGAAGTCTAGCTGTCACATCCAGCTAGTGATGTCCCCCATCTCGGTATATCCATAGTGTTGCGCATTATCGGCTATTACGATATTCCATCTAACAATAGGTATACTTAATCAGAAAGCTTCGAACTGCTAAGCTATCGGGAGTTACACGTGTTATTGTGAGTCAACCATAAAAGATAGACATATGCTGTCGTGGAATATTTTTTATATAATTTTAAGGAGAACATTTCCGTCATACATGATTTCTGTGTAGCTTTAACCATTAACGTTGCACACGCGACGGAAGCTTAAAAAATGGAGTAACTTCTCCCGTTTCCCCAACATTTCCCTTCACTGCTCTGCTCCTATTGATTGTAGCGTGATGAAAAGTATACTATAACCAGCGCGGGAGTATGAAAAATAATTGTACCAAGTTTCGTTAAAATCCGTCGAGTAGTTTTTGTTTCTATAACGGTTATACATCAGACAGACAGACAGACAGACGGACGGACGGACGGACGGACGGACGGACGGACGGACGGACGGACGGACGGACGGACGGACGGACAGACAGACAGACAGACAGACAGACAGACAGACAGACAGACAGACAGACAGACAGACAGACAGACAGACTGACTGACTGACTGACTGACTGACTGACTGACTGACTGACTGACTGACTGACTGACTGACTGGCGGACGGACGGACGGACGGACGGACGGACGGACGGACGGACAGACAGATAGACAGACAAAAATTTTACTGATTGCATTTTTGGCATCAATATCGATCCCTAATCACCCCCTGATAGTTATTTTGGAAATATATTTAATGTACAGAATTGACCTCTCTACAGATTTATTATAAGTATAGATATAATGTTGAATTTAAAATATATCGCTGTAAATGTTTTTTTTTCCATTTCTACACACTCATAATATTATTCACATAAACAAAAACCTCAGATCTGAGAACGAATATGAACTATCACCAAAATGAGCAAATTTAATCTAAGATCCAACCCTGGGCTGGTGCTAGGAGTAAACTATCAACTCGTCAATTCGGTATTAAACAATGAACCATCGTTTCTGTCTCGCTTGTTAGCCTATATGAACAGCAACAGGAAACAATTTCTAAGTAACGTGCTTAAAATGCTGTAACAAAGTCGACGAACCGAGCAGTTTCGTGAAACAGTTCTCAAATCAACCGAACAAAACACATAACGACTGTTCGACTTTCGCCATTACCGAGTCGTCTATTACAAAAGAGTGGACACAATTAGCCATCTTTGTTTAGCATTAAGCGTGTAATTTTTACCGCACAAAGGCGAAACTATTCTAGATTCTATCAGCAGGATCGTACCAAATCGAACAAAAGGATAACAAACAGTCAGTAATCAGTTTAAAAATAGAGCAATAACGATTTCTCGATGGAGAAACCGGGACCGTGAAAGAACAAAGTGGCTGCTGATTTGTGGTTGCCGACGTCGCATTGAGCGTCTCATTCCTAGAGAGAATGTGTGATACGTAGATAGATGGTAAGTACAACACATTTTAGATCTGGTGAGCAAAAAGAGCAAGTTGGCGACTTCCCAACCAGCTGTACGGGCGGCTTGTTTCATACGTCACATTAATTAAGCATCAGATAGAATCTCCGCGTGTGACGCTCCGAGATATTTACGATAAGTCCTCAAAGTAGTAAACATGATATTTCGACCACAGTCGACAGGTGTTTCGTACTGATTAAACAACATCCATATTATACACGATTCTGTGCTAATTTCGTTTAATAATAGTATATGTTTACGTAAAATAAACCTTTATGATCAAGCTTATGTGACAAAGTTTAATTATCCACATTTTCAAATATTCATTATCGTGTCATTATATCGGTCAATTAATGTTACAGCGCTAACGGTCACACTATAGGCTTTCAACTGTTTCTAATTTAAGCTTATCATTATTAATTTGCCAGATTTGTATTCTGGTTACATATAAATGATAATGATGTTGTTAAATTAAATGCCTAATTTCAATAAAGTAAAAAGGACTTAATGAATTTGTTGCGAAATTGTGAAATGTTTATTATCATGACGCAGTTTTAACAATTCCTATAAGTACATGTAAGTTATATTGCAATAATATGAATAAATGTATCTTTTTATTTTTTGTTTTTTTAAAATGTAAACATGCGTTGACTAAGAAGAAGGTTTGTTTAAATTTGAGCTCGTATATACGACACTGTATGTCCCAGTGATTTTTAAAATAGGTATTAGGTATTTATATCTTAACGATTTAACTAATCAATTAAATTTAAAAAATGATATCCTAAACAGCCACTATTTTGAATGTTAAAAGCCGATAACCAACAATAACCAGTGGACTTATATGCGGTTACCAACCAACCCACGACCTACCAAACTAGGATCGCCCAAGAAAGAAGAGATGAAAGAAAATAATAAGAATTATGATATCTAATAATTAATGCTTGTTATAATAAGTCATATTATTATGATCTATAGACACATGCCTTAGGAATCAATAAGTATAATATTGTCATACAATTAAATCGTAATTGATGTCTGTGTATGAAAGACATTTGAGTAATGGTGTTATGAGGCACATTTTTAATTAAAACAATAGGTCAAAAATGTGAAACAAACCTTCAAATTTTTTGTCTGTTTTTAAGTTTGTGCGGCATCTAGTCTACCGATTTAATAGTTTTCTCTAACAGATTATGGAAAGCCAAAAATTTTGTGTTAGAAAGATTTGTAGAACCCGAAGAAAATATTTTAGAATACCTACATTTAAAAAATCCTATTGTAGTTATTTCAGAGTCAACTGAAGTAGAAATAGAATGCGAAGCCGAAGCGACTTTAGGGCTTACCACTTACACATATTTCCGATGACTTTTTGAGATTTATAGCGCCGGCCAATGCCTTTTGAACCATTGGTATTATATAAAAAAGGTTTCATTCAACGTTCACGTATAACTGGTCGCGGTAAACTAGGCTGCGTTTTCTTTGGCGGCGTCCTAGGAAGCCTCGACGTAGGTAAACACCGTGGCACGATTTATGCGCAGTTTGAGCGGCTTTCGTCTTTGTTTCAGGTAATGACCCCGCTTTCATCCCGGCTTCAATGGACGCGAGTAAAGACTTCAGATACTGGGCGACGACGTCGTAACGCCTTGTGACGCGGATGTAAAGTTTGCGTCAAATGTGAACAACGTGAACCAATCATTATCGGCGTGAGGGTTAAATTTGTAAGTGCCTTATTGTGTTTCAGTAACCAGAAGAATAACAAACACCTAGAAGCTACAATGTGGGTAGATAAATTTTCGTGTAAAATAAGCCAAGCTCATGAAGTCATAACCCTTTCGCGGTTAAAAAGTTAAGAGATCTTATTAAGAGCTAAGCTTCGGGACTCTAATGTCGGAATTCTACAAGGCATGATTCTATTAGCTTTGCCTCTAGAAGTTCTACTTCTTGAGAAAAATGTACAGCTTGGCTGTTTCATAGAGCGATTGCGTGACACGTGAGACAATTTTATATCATAAGCTCATGACAGGAACGTGTGTGCGAATCTATTTCTATTAGTTTGAAGATTTATTAATAGATGACGCTGTACCAGAATCTAAATCACGTTAACTACCCTACGACGTGTCGAATATATTTATAGGGTTTTGGGATTTAAATTCCGTTTCCACTTGGTCAAACCCGTTGTTTTAACTATGCTCGAGTCGCCGAGAATATGGAATTGCTATTCCTCAATAAACAATTTTATTACGTATGCTCATAATTAAATTTAGTTACAATACAATAATACTTTATTGTACACCACTTATAACAGTTTTACTATTGAAGTGATGGTAATGATAAGTTTATTTATGAACGCACCTTATCCCCTACATATCAGTGTTCCAATATTCCCATACCTGCGGGTAGATGAAGAAAATACAGTTGTGACAACCGCGAGGGACAAGTCAGGTCGAGCTACTTTGTGTTCCCTTCGATTTCGTTGCAATTTCACTCCGCTTAAATAAGATATCAAGTTCACGTGCCGTGCGAGTGAATTTCGGTATATAACAAGTAGAAAATCATCATAATTATTATGGTGGATACTGAAGAATCGGAGAGCGCGCACGAACACCTACACGCGGGAATAATCGAACCAGGTATTCCTTCCACCCTTTCTTTCTTTATCCAATAGTTAAGTATACTAAGGTATAAAAAACAGGCGGGCTTACCGCTAAGAACGATCTCTTCCAAACAACCTTAACAAGTAGTGTTAAAATTAAAGAAAAGATGCAGATAGGGCAGTTAGTTTAGTTTAATTTTTAATTAGAAAGATGAATTTACTTAACAAAAGTAAATTCTCGCCGTCAATCTGATTTGAAACCCTGAACATTGACCCTTGTCACAAGGGCGGAAAGCTGGCATTTGTGTGAGTTGCAATTTGAACGAATTCCATTTCAAAGCGAACGGAGTATAGGTAGGTACTAATTTAAATATTCCTACCTTTTTTATGGAATTAAGATAGAAAACGAGAATGCAGCACCACCCTTCCGCTGCAGTCCATAACAACTATGACCAACCTAGAGCTAGACTCAAAGGGACTAGGATGGTTAGTCCAGTTAGTAGATTGATGATGTTACAATATTTGTTGGTTAGTTTGTTAATAAGTGTGAGGACAGGGACTGATAGTGAGTTAGTGATAATTAGTCCTGTTAGTTAATGTTAGTAATAGTCCAGTTAGTTATTGTTAGTATGAGTCTTCTACCCATGAAGCAAATATAGAGAGGAGACGGCTTAAGCAACTGTGCACTGTGACTCAACTAGGTCCTGACGTCATCACAGTAGGCGTGGCCTAAAGTCAGTTTACCGGCGCCCGTTCTGTGCACAGCGTTACGGGCGTTCACATTTTCAAAGAAAAGGATGAAGTGCTGACTACTCGACATTAGATGGCGACACTATTCTTATATTTTGAGTACGTCCCTGTTATATACTACATTTATTGACATCTAGTGTGAGATAGTTAAACTACATCGTAAAATCGATATAGAACGAAGCGAGTAGTTTTGCTATTGACCATTAGATGGAAAATAAAGAAGTGGACGGGATCTAATACCCCCTCGCCCCGCAAAGTGGCATGCGGTCTTTCTTAGGGAAATCTACATACAACGTCTCCTCTTTATATTAATTTGCTTCATGCTCCAACCTCTGAAACTCTTATTAAGTAAGATTCTCTATATCAGAGAGCTGGGGCGAATTGGACAAAATAATTACCAACAGAACAAGCAATATTTATTTATTATTCTACATGAACCTGTCTCAATCAGGAATCGAATCTGGGACCCCTCGCTTCGGGGCAGGGCATCATCAACTGGTTAACACTTTATGATTTTAATATCTACGGATTAATGTTACTGGCCGATATTATTACATAGGAGATATTACGGACTAAACATTACGTATTTTGAACATTGTTAGAGGATACCATCTGAGTCCTCAAGGGTAGCAACGCATCTGCTACGGAATTGGAACGAGACTCATACTAACAATAACTGGATTATTACTAACATCAGACTATTAACTACTAACATAGAAATCTTTTTCGCATTGTCTTGAATACACACTCCACCTTTATTTAATTACGAACACGGGACCTCTGATTTCAATTCCCTTACGAAAACAAGTTCCAAAGTTAACCAAAGTGCCAAAAGGTCACTTTAACAGATAGTTACGAAGACCAAACTCACCAAAATATACCAAGATAGCGTATTTTCTTAAGCTTTGAACGTCTCCATCAGTCGAGTGTATTTACACTAGGGATGTTCCGAAAATTCGTATTTGTATTCGTTTATGTGAATATTTCTCAACATTTATTGTGTTTAGCTGTTGTCGATAGAAAGATTATGGCGATTGCATGGTTATATGAGAAAATTTATATTCGTCCTTCTTATTTGTTATTAGTATTATGTATGTATCGCTAGTATACGTTAGATTACAGAATTTTTACCTGGGAATGTAAAAAGAGTAATATAATTAAGTATTATCGCTTATTGGAAAACGATTCCGGTTACGCTTTTGTTAGTAAAACTTTTGTTAGTATACATTAAAAGTCGAGTCGCTACTTCATAAATAAAGTAATCTACTTTGCAACCTACCTATCTGTACTGTACAATAATGAATTATTTGGGCAAGCTGTTTTTATATTGGTTCTTATGTGACACAAAACATTGCCTGAGGATAAAGTGTAGCCCAAAGTCATGATAAACCAGTTGTTAAATCTTTACTAAATACACAATTAAATTTGGAAACCTTCAATAATATTTGTCGCTCTTGAACACCATTCACACACACACACTTCGGTTATGGAGACAACTTCACCATATTGCTCTAGTAAAAAGTGTAGAATGTCAGAAGTTATCTTGGTCGAAGGCTTCCAACTTTATGATTATCTAATAATCGCGCATGCTTCACTTTAGAAAACTTATGCCTTTACACTCGAAATCTTTAACGGACGGTCAGTCACAGGTTTATATTATGTCAGTCTGTAAAGATTAGGTTACTGGCCTACATTAAAAATAGTAACAGCTTAAGCTCATATGAAAATTGAGCTCATTTCAAACATTCGAAGCAAGGAAATGTGATGAAGCAATCATACCTTGGTACTACTTTAAAACACCTTACACAATATCATAAGCTTTACTATATGATATATTTTAGGTCACCGTCATTAATCATAGCTGTTGTAAGTAGCTGTAAAATAACCCTTAAATTACCAAGCCCAGCAGTGGGACAGGGTTGCAACGAAGTCTCGATAAAATTTGTAGCTTCTCTACGAATTTATTAGATATGTCACACATGCATGCGTGTTAGACCCACTGTGAGCATAGATAATAGATTTGTTCTTGCCACCCGGTAAAAACAAATCTATTATCAATGCTCACAGTTCTATTCAGCTTGTAAGCAAAATTTACTTACGACATTTACAAAAGAGCGGAAAGCTGACATTTGTGTGATATTCAACTATTATGTATTTTCGCATCAACCGCGAACGCAGTGTATTAAAGTGTATATTATTCACATCACTAGTCGAGATACGCTTAGATTCTACATGTGATTACGCCAAAGATTTTCGTACTCTGCTTACTTAACAGCATTGTATTTTGAGGATCTCTGAAACCCCTTATCAAGTTATATACTGATGTTATTTCAGCTGGTCAAGACTGTCTCGATTCTGGGCGAGATTTAGAACTAGATTCTAAATTCAAAATTACTTCTGTACTTGAAACGAAGAAGATAACTACACTTGAAGAGAAAAACAACTTTATTATGTGTACTTACAGTTCAATCTACAATGAACGTTAAACACACGGGCGGAAAGCTGACATTTGGGTGGATTGTCATAAAAACGAATTCAATGTCGAACGTGATATCGAAAGTTATCAACATTACAGATTATGATTAAATCAGCCGGCACGAAAATCCCCAAGCCAAGGACGTTCTAACTTTTCTTGAAACACGATCGCGGGGACACTCCCATGCCTCCAAAAAAATGGTAGACTATAATTATGATTATAAAACCAACATTTTCCCCTCTCTATCTAGAAGAAATTCAGCATTTTGCATTAGGCTGTCCAGTACAACCCTACGAAGTACGTGAGAGAGAGCCGGAGCATGTACCGTCGCACGGCCCGTTTCGACTGTAATGACCCTATAACGGCCCGCATTATTATTTATGTTGTGTAGCTGAGAACGGCATAATAGTACCATAAGAATGAAATAAATTCTCACAAAGTTTGAGCTCTTAGCGCCGCTCGAAAACCGAGATAGCATTATTGTTCCACATTCGTGGAAGTAATGTCTTCGGTTGAAGTTTGTTTTGTGTAATTAAGTATATATTTTGTCGCACTTTAAGCAAGTATTTAAATGAAGGTTGGATAGAGAAATTAATTTAATGATTATGTTACCGTTAAAATGCATAATAAGTTAATGTGCACATTAACTAGGTAATCTGCAGATTCACTGATACCATTCGTTAAAGTGTAAAATTTGCACTTTACCCAGTTAGTCTGCACAGTGACGGATGGTACATCGTTAAATTGCAGAAGACTGGCTACCAGAGTACCAATTTGTGTTGATTTCGTGGCCACATCGTAGATTTGCTCACATCATGAAATGATCGACCATATCATGAAATGGTCGCATTTCATGAAATGGTCAACTCAGTTTGGCCAGATCGGTTTTACCGTCTACGTTTCAAGATTTGCTCATCAACGTTTGGCCGAATCGTAAAAACGCGGAAAATAGGGCATAACTTCGAACCGCGACGTCTCCGGTGCTGCGGAAGGTGCAGCCCCTTCGCCCTTGCGTAACAAAACACAGACACCCACGCTCGCCTGCGCAGCTTCGGCTTGCTGGTCGCCGAAGGCTCGCCCGGGTGTCTGCGTTTTGTTACAGCGGGCGGGGGCTGCCCTCCCTCCGCGCCTCCGGGTTCTAAAAAACCCTCTAGGGGTAGGGCATACAAGACTACGTGGAGTAGGGGTAGGCTAATTCGGTTATGTAACCAATTCGACCTACCTACACCTGTTATTATTTTTTTTTATTCAAACAAGAACCTATTTTATAGACTTTACCGTATGCATGGTCGTTAGAGTGCAGAATAACTAAGAAGTCTGCAAATTAACTAGTTAATATAGGAACTCAATTATTTTTTTTCCACTTTAACTGCCTCAGCCAGATAATCTGCAGAATACCTCGTTAATCTGCACTCTATCTGATTTACGCAAATTAACGGTAACAATTAAACATTACTTGAAGTATTATCGTAATGTCTATTATTCGGTTTTCTATTCAATGATACCGTGACGGTTTTGATTTTGTTTAGACATAGCTAAAAAAATAACAAAAACGACAGTTTTAAAATAAACCTTGCATAATAAACAATACTTCTACCTTCTAATTTTAGTCCAAAACTAATAGAAAGAACAAGAGTCTCAAAATAAAAATGTTAAGTGTATAGCAGGAACCAACAAAAGGTCAGTCGGTTTTTTGGGCAACAGCAATTCGAGTCTATCTGTGGTCAACGACCGAATCGGAACACCGATCACAGTTTACTTTAACTGCAACAAATAATTCTGAGATAGAATTCCGTTATTGCTTAAATGAAAACCAAGGTAAGTTTTATTCAGGTAGTTAAATTGTACATAGTGAACAAGCTTATATTCGTTCTTAAGCAATCATTTAAAGGCAGTGATAAGTAAGTGGTTTTAACAATGGACTACCAAACAAGTGAGCCTGGGTTCAAATCCTGCACACACTTTTAATTTTTAAGAAATGTGTGCCTAATCTATATTTACTTGTTTGTAAGAAGGCAAACATCGTGGAGAAATCTGCATAACTTAGAGTTCTCTATAATTATCTCAAAGGTGTGCAAGGAATGCCAATTTTCACAAGGAAAACGGGGTATAGTATAATTTGAGAATCACAATTATACTTTTCAAAGTACAATAAATTACAATAGTGAATAATAATGCATGTCACGCACTTGAATCTTTTGTATCACATGCGACATGAACTTGTAATTAAGGCGTCACAAAAATCCACGAACCCTACACAAACATTTATCTGTCACATAAATGTCTTTCCCCGCTGGGAATCCACCAAGTACCCTTCACACTGCGGGCAGGGTCACTACCAATTAGGCGGTAGGGTCATCAAGTAATGTTTAACACCTCTATTTCTCTTAGTTATTTTTATATTTCTAAGGATGGTATTCCACTGGTCAAATATCTTGGTCCAATTTATATATCCAAGATTTCATCAAATTTCTTTGACGAGTCCCACTGTGAGATTCAACTCACCCAATATCTTTTTCCAATATTCTCATTGAGAAAATTCAGTTTGGGAAAACTAGGAGCGGCTTTTTGTGCTGCTATTGTTGTAACATTGTCAGTAAGAAAAAACAAAACAAAAAAAGGTTTGGGTGTAGCCGTGGATTCAAAGGCGAAAAGAAAATAGTATTTAAGATAATTTGCTTAAAGAATTACAAGTAGAGGACAGGCATGCTTATATGCGTGTATTATAATTAAATATATCGTGTGTGATTGAATTATATTTGGTTTAAAGGAATGAAGATGGGGTTTTACCAGAACATTAAAATCTTTGATCAAATATCACTATTATTCATAAATTGGATGAAGTCATCCAATTTCTGTGTCCAATACAACTTGGATCAAAGAAATTGCTTGAGTGGAATGCCACCCTAACGCCAACGCCTAATGTGGTTTGCGCCAGAAGCTACGTTTTCTTAGTAGGTATCCAGATTAAAAAAATATATATATAATATATATATTGCGTTCTTTCATTTTTTATTTATAATCAACTTCAAATGCGAAGATTCTCAATTAGATTGCATTTCTTGTATGTGCGTAACGAATATAATATATGTGGGTGTATAAAAAATAATAATATGAATATTTTTTGCTTCAATGAAGGAAAATGTCGTGAGAAAATCTGCATACTTCCGAGTTCTTTATGTTAGACATAGTGTATTGTGGCCGTAAACCTTTTATAGAGAGCCGAGTTAGGAGAGAGATGAGATGTGACGGTTGATGTCAATTTTAAGAGCGAAAAAATGTTGTGATTTTATATGCTTGCAGAAAGTATGTTAGTTGTAGCGCTATGTCTGCTCCAAGTCCACAGTTTCTTCTCGGTCAACATCGACATTAAAGTGATAAATAAATTTTGGTTCTTGGATTGTGTTATAATGATTGTGCGAGTAGGCTTATATTATGTTGCCCAAACTTTGTTGTCAAGGGTACTCAATAACAAATTTTAATGCTAATTATAGTTTAAATATATGTTTATTCAAAATAGGTTATTGACAAACACTTTTCTAAAGTTTCTTACTTAAAATTACTACTACTAACGGCTAAAACACGAAACTCATGTGCAAGGTATTTATTTTTTAAATAATATCAAGTAATAACCTTTCGTGATAACCGACCAAATGAAAAATTAATATTAAATCAGTAAGCCTCAAATGAAGCATAAGTTCATTGATAGCGATCAAATACTAAAGTAGGAGATATGTAGTTATGAATATCCGATGAAGCTTACCGCTACACAATACCGTCACTTCATTATCACTTATTGGAAACTCAATAACTCCGCTATAAATGCATTTTTCCTTCACCTTTTGTTTTTCTTTTACTCCGACGAGAATACTCTGTTTTGTCAGCTTATTTTATTGTAGGGATAAATAAAGGTAATACTGTTTTATTTTGTCGTGAAGACATCTGCTTGCTAGGAGGATAAATATGAAGAGTTGGTAAGCATTTAAGCGTGTTACTGGAGAGTTGCGTTAAAATGAGTGGGTTTATGTTGTGCTTATTTTCACCTCAAATGTTTTTTATGTTGTCTTATTTTATATGGGAAGAACGTAATTGAATGCAAGTAATTTATTTTATTGTAGAACTGGTTGATTGATGTGAATCGCAATATTTCTCTTGTAACGTCATCGTGTTAACTTTGCGGGATTGATAATCCAAAATGTCTTACTTAAACGTTCCTTCTATCCACCACTCTATTATTCGAATGCATCCAAAATTATACATATAATGTCAATAGAACAGTTCAATGGCAAATAATCTGTAACTTTTAGTGGGGAAGGAATTTTTTTTAAGAAGAAAATATGATATACCTATGATATACCTAAGAGAGAGTTAAGGTTCAGAGTTTTCTTTCTTAAGTTACCAATGAGTGGAAGAATTACCTGATGCATGACGGTCATTGTTTTACGTCGCCCATGAACATCAGAAATAACAAAGATATCACCGAAGAAGTATTGATGGCCCAGGGTTCTCCAAGAGCACGAAGGAAACATAGTGCAATAATTTGTGGAACCCCATGATTTTGCGTGGAATAAGTTTATGCTTGACCGTTGGTAAGTAGAGATGAAGTCAAATATGTCAGTCACACTATCTTATAATTGCTTTTTACAAAAAAAATAACCGACTTCAATCTTGATATGTAGAGATAACTCAAAAACTACTCGCCAGATGGCGCTCAATTCAACATGTAAGTGTAAAGTTCTCGTCACTACAAATTAATGAAGCCCAAACACTACTTAACTGCAGTAAATCGTTGAGGAGTTCCCTCGACTGTCTTTCGGCTTCATCAGATCGACTCCAGATCTTCATGAAATGGTAGCGCTTTAATGTACTTATGATAACATGAACAAACACACTAGTTGTCCATACAATTTTCGAAAGTTCCCCTCGATTTCTCTGAGATGCCATCATCAGATCCTGGTTTCCATATCAGGGGACCCCACTGCGCATATCTACTTTACAACAAAAAAATAATTATCAAAATCGGCCCATAAACGACGAAATAATCGCTGAACGTACATAAAAAAAAGCATATATACGGTCGAATTGAGAACCTCCTTCTTTTTTGAAGTCGGTTAAAATAAAAAGCCCACTCATTCTCCGCTTGAAAACTGCCATTATTATACACAAGAGGAAACACCGACTCAGGCAAGCCAACACAAAACAAGTAACTTAGCAGTTGACTCAAATAAGATGGCCGTCGAGATAGGCATCAAGGAAATACGAGTATGTATATGTATTAATATAATCGCTCGCGTAGACTACACCAAAAAAAACAAACAAAAAAAAACATTTTATTCCCTATATAGTAGGAATTTCGAAAAATCCTCTCTTATCGCTTACCTACGTTACATACCTAATTTATGTGCAAACTTCAGCTCTGCAGCTCAAAGGGCAGGGCGATGATGAGTGAATCAGCCTTGAAGTCCATTTTTATACATTTGATCTATTACTTATCCCGAAGGAATTTCAAAAATTCCTGAAATTAGTTTTTATTGATTATGAAAAGCTAACAAGTAGGTATGTGATATTTATAGTTACGAAGGTAAGTTTATTTTTAGGGTTCCGTACCCAAAGGGTAAAACGGGACCCTATTACTGAGACTTCACTGTCCGTCCGTCCGTCCGGTCCGTCTGTCACCAGGCTGTATCTCATGAACCGTAATAGTTACAAAGTTGAAATTTTCACAGATGATGTATTTTTATGCTGCCGCTACAACAACAAATACTAAAAAACAAAATAAAATAAATATTTAAGTGGGCGCCCATAGGTACTTACTTTTGACGCCTCAGCGATAGTTTACCTTTCGGTCCAAGAGATGGCGTTGTGCGTAATATGTGGCTAAAAAAATTAAATTGGTTTTTTTTTAAAACAATTAAATATTTAAGTGAGACTCATAAAACAGACCAGATTCTTTTGGCGTTTTTATACATAATGGTACGGAACCCTTCGTGCGCGAGTCCGACTCGCACTTGGCCGGTTTTATTAATTAAAAAAAACAAACCCATTTTATTCCCTATCCCATAGGAATTTGGAAAATTCTATGTGCAAAATTTCAGCTCTGTAGCCCAAACGGTATCTAGGCAGGGGGATGATGAGTGAATCAGTCAGGCAGTCCATTTTTAGGGTTCCGTACCCAAAGGGTAAAACGGGACCCTATTGCTGAGACTTCGCTGTCCGTCCGTCCGTACGTCCGTCCGTCCGTCCGTCCGTCCGTCTGTCACCAGGCTGTATCTCATGAACCGTAATAGTTACACAGTTGAAATTTTCACAGATGATGTATTTCTGTTGCCGCTACAACAACAAATACTAAAACACTGAATAAATTAAATATTTAAGTCGAAATATGGCTTCGACGCTCCAGCAATAAATTAGTTACCTTTATGTTACCTTAGTTACCTTTATGTTGCTTGTCGCTAATATGCATTAGCGACAAGCAACGCCATCTAAGGTTACGACGCCTCCGACGCTTTTAGTTACCTGTCGGTCCAAGAGATGGCGTTGCTTGTGGCTAAACTAAAGTAAATATTTAAATATTTAAGTGAGGCTTTCATACCCAGATTTGTATGATACTATGTGGTGTTTTAAAAACTTGTTGCAATCTGTAGTTACTTCAAAGGCGTAAGAGTTTTACTTCTTTTTGTTGTGTTAATAGGTGAGAGTGATAGTTGCCAACTGGCTATCTTTAAGTATTTTAATAATAGAGGAGAACAAAAGAAGTTGTTGAATATGGGTACGATAACGGTATTCCTCAATAACTGCATTTAAAAATATACATGACTTCTCGCAATTTAAGAGCGATAATGTTATATGTACGAGTATTGGTTACTTACTCAATAGGTAAAATGGTAAAAAAACTAAGAATATGAAATTTATAAATTTTGATATATTAAAATAATATGCTATCCTTGATATATTATTAACATAAAAATCTGTTAATAGTAAACCATTGGGCAGTTGACCCATTTCTAAATATTTAAATATCTTAATTGCGCTGTATACTATATGAACTGATTTCTATTCACTAAAATTGAACTGAATACAACTTTAACTTACAACAGAAAGGTAGTCGAAAGAATCTAAAGCTAGTTTGAAAAAGGTGGGAGAGACCTAGTTCGCAGGATTGTAGAATTACAGACTCCTGTATAGTAAAGTTCCAACTTTTTGTTTTAAAATTGTTAATCAGTAGTACAGTTTTCAAACGTATTTAATGACTAAATTAAATGTTAAATCCTGGAGCGAAAAAAATGGCTTAAAGTTTTCTTTGATTTTGTAACTTGCAATAGTGATATAAATTCAATAGTTAGTAACTTAGTTTTTATTCGTTCATTAGGTACCTACACTAATTACAAATTGAAATAATGAAAGTATCTATTAAGGATGTCTGTTATTGAATTAATGAGCAAAAATATTCCTGTGTACTTATTATGTTCTAATAAGTATTTATTTGTGATGGACTGACGTTCAAAATAGTGTAGAGCCTAGAGTTCGCCCGGGGTAGTACCACCGCCCGCCAAGGTACTCAGTACCATTCCTACCGTCATAATAATTGTTTTTAAGAGCAATTGTGTTCCGGATAGGAAGGTGTGGAGCCGGTTCACTTTTTTGGAGGCGACCATCTCAGACCTCAGGGGTAGCAACGCATATGTGACCGAATTGGAACAAGACTCACACTAATCATTAACTGGACAATACTAATATTAACTAACAGGACTAACTATCACTAACAGTCCCTGTCCTCACACTTATTAACAAACTAACCAACTAACATTCTAACTTCTTCTTGGTCGTATCACTCTTATCAGAGCGGTCGTGGTCGTCATGTAATATCGTTGGTTTGGGCAGATGTTATGCGCCTAACGAGCAATCGCCACTTGTCTCTGTTGCCAGAGAGTCTAGTACATTCGTGTAAATGACCGCCAACTGATGACTTTATTTGGTCAGTCCAGCGCATGGGTGACCTTCCGCGCGGCCTAGTGCCTTCCACTTTGCCCTGAACGACAAGCCGTTCAATTGAATCGTTCTCTCGCCGCGAGACGTGTCCAAAGAATGTCAGTATTCTCTTTTGAACTAAAGTCGAAAGGCGCTGCTTGATGTCGAGTTCTTGAAGGATGGAGACATTGGTGCGAAATTCAGTCCATGAGACTCCAAGCATTCGTCTCCAGCACCACATCTCCAGGGCATCTATTTTCTTTCTTTCGACCTGCCGCAAGGTCCACGTCTCTGCAGCGTACAAAAATATGGGAAACACGAGAGTTTTTACGAGCCGGATCTTTGTGGCTTTAGTAATGTTCTTGTTCTTCCATATTTTCTTCAGCCTATCCATCGCAGTTCTAGTGATCGCCATTCGTCGTTTAACTTCGTCTACGCAACCGCCATTATTCGAAATCAAAGCTCCAAGGTAGATATAGGATTGGACGACCTCGCAGTTCGCAATTTGAGTGACTTCGGGTGAGTTGTTTTTACCACGGTCTATAATCATCATTTTGGTCTTACTGCGGTTAAGCTTTAATCCGAACTCTTGATTGGCACGCTCCATTTTGAGAAGTAGTTCTTCCATATGACGAGCACTAGATGCAAACAAGGTGGTGTCGTCGGCATAGCGCAAATATTTGTGATCCTTCCTCCGCCAATAGTCACACCGTCTTCCCAGTCCTCAAGGGTAACACGCATTAATAGCTCTGTATAGGCATTAAACAAAAGCGGTGATATGATGCATCCTTGTCGAACTCCTGCGCTAGGATGGAATTCTTCTGATGAAACATCATCTGTACGCACGGATGCAGTCCCATCCTCATAAAGGCACCTCAGTAGATGGACTAGGTGTTTTGGTGTACCCATGTCCAGCAACACACTCCACAATTTGGGCAATTTCACAGAGTCGAAAGCCTTTGAGAAATCAACGAAGCAGATATAAGTAGGCTTGTTGAATTCTCGTTCTACACCATCCACTAACACCATCTACTAATTGGACTAACCACCCATGTCCATAAATTGGGTCTTGTTCTAAGTCGGTCACAATTGCCATGGGCGGCAGCGGAAGGGTGGTGCTGCATGCTCGTTTGCTACCTTAATTCAATAAAAAAAAAAAATCTCAGCTAGGTGAAAAGAATTGTTTTCTTGTGTCATTATGACTGTGTTGCCCATGGCATCTTCAATACAGCGACCCCTAGTGTGGGGCTATGAAAATGTCTAATGTTAGTTATATCATACTTGCTCAGTAACTAGGGATTACTATGGTGGAAAGTCTCCTTGTAAGTTGGTGTTTGCAATTCAAGGCAACATTACGTCGCACTATGCTTGAATTGTAATGTTCACATTACAGTTCAAGCTATGCAAAACTCCTTGGTAAACAATCTCTTTTCTTATAAAATGGTAAGAAAACTTTTTACTGAAAAAAAAAAACACTGAACATGGCGGCATTTAATTTCCATACATTTCAAACTATGCAAAACTCCTTGGAACTCAGAGCCGTAAAAAAAAATAGAAAACTATTTACGAAAAAAATGGAAATGGCGGCATTTCATTTGATCTGAAATTAAAATTTCATTTTGCATTACCAATGTTTTATTTACCTCACAAGAATGATATAAAGTAGAATGCTTACCTCGGTTGCAAGTAGCTATTACACCCTCGAACTATATTCACCCTCGCTCGCTGCGCTCGCTCATGTGACTAAATATCTCGGGTGCACGCGATCCATTAGCGCCCTATGCGAGCTGCGCTCGCACTGGTGCCAAATTGGATCTTGTTCTGTAATAGCTTATTACGTCCCTTGTGTAAAAATCTACTATTAACTATATAACGTAGTTTTTATATTATGTAGAACGATATAACATAACTCGAACTCCAGAAAAGTCGTGTAGAAACGCAAGATTTCATTCAACTTTACGAAATAAATCGACAATTCGTTCCAGCATTTAGTCTACCTGCATGTTTTATTATCGCCGTGCCCACTTCTATTTCGTTTTCCGGACTTACCTGTAAATTCAATAATCCACATAGAAACTGTTTCGCAAGTAGATTTAAGTTCCCCAAAGCTGATTTAAGCTTCGTCGAGCTTAAGTTCTTAGATAAGCCAAAAAGTAATAAAAATAAAGCCAAGTAAATGCAACAGAGTGAAAGAAAAGTCGAAGAACCTTGTGAGTATACCGATATTTTATTAATATTGGATAAATTTGGATTATGGACTCCTATTATTTGACGTACTTACATTGATAACGTTTAAAATATTTTGAAAATTAAATTGGTTAAATCGTTCGATTACGGCATTCCCAGGAGTTTGAATAATATAGGCCTCATCAGCCACTTGGTTCATTCCTGTTCTTCATAGAAAAGATTAACTGGCCATTTTCATTCGAAGCAAAAAAGGAAAGGCACGCAAGCCATCAGAGAGCCTTAACGACTTCGATCAGATGAATAAATGATTGAATTTTCAATTAAGTTTCGAAGGCGACGGCTAACTTTGTTGACAATTGTCGGGCATATTACCTGTTTCACCACCAACGAAGCAACGATACCCATAGAATTTATTGGTGGTTCAATGAAAGATGTGCGATTGAGTTTTTTCCATCTTGTTTTATAAATAGCAGTTGATGGCAATATACATATACCTGAGCTCTATTAAAATTTAGACAACCTTCTATTAACAAATTACTTTTGTTCGACACAGTCGACAAAAATTAACAGATGAGCAAGCATTCTTAAGCTACACTCTCATAGCCCCACGATAGAAATCCCTGTGTCATGGGTGCTATGGACATCATACAAGAGAAGAACACACACCCAGACAGAGAACAGCTCAAGCGTATTGACCATTGCGCCATTCGGGTCGTCAAAACAAGAACACAACATTATGTATTGTTGAGGAATTGAATTATGTGTTAAAACCTCGATATTGAAATGTCTAATGTCCATGACACTCAAGACAGGGAATTCTAGTGTGGAGCATGTATTAATTACATGTCATCTTTTTAGATATCAATTTCTGTTCAAGTTCAAAAAAACATACTTCGTAGAAGTCACTTGATACAGCTTATCGCATCAGGTCTACAATATGCAAGGTCCTTTAACCAGGGTACAATGAAAAATGTTTCAATAGCCGTTCAGTAAGATCGATTGCAATAAGAAAACACTTTTCTGATATTCAAGTTAATTCACAGAAACGTTAGCACGTAACGTAATATTATCAAAATGTATAAGTTTGTAAAGCTATGTGAGGATCTATCTTTTCAATAAATTGGTTTAAAAAAAAGGTTTTTTAAGCAAGGAGCAAGCATATAGCAAGGAGACACCGATCGGTGTTGCTATTTATGAGCAAGAATCTTTGGCCATTGTACAAGAGACGTGACCGTGACGCTGACTGTAATATCAATTATCATCTCTGCGTCTCTGCTCTCTTCTGCCAGTATTGGACACTACTTTGGAATATGGTACCATGTAGTAGTATAGTATCCTTGTTTCAGTCAGTCATCAAATGATATGGGCAGATGTCACGGGCGCTCATACAACTTACGGCAGAATATGCATTATGAACGGCTCTACTTATCGATTTTGAAGTCGGTTATTTTTTTTGAAAAAAAAAATCGTTGTTAAGCCTGAAGGGGTTGTCATAAAAGCAGCCGAGGCACCTGATGATACTCACCATCAGATAAGTTCATAGGCGATCACTTGATCATCGTCGTTTATGGCCATGAGCAACACCATGAGAATCACCAGTGCAATGCCGGCCCTGAAGGAGATCTCTTTTTACACCTTTTTTTATCTCCCTTGGTAGATTTAAATAAACGAGCAAGCATACAGTACAAACCTGTCGGCTATGATAATTGTAACCGACCGAAGAGCAATTGATAAAATTTTGAAAATGTTTGCACACAGGCACGGCACGATTACAGTTTTATCACGTGTACTTAGATAATCATATTCAACTTATTTCTCAAAAGATAACTGAATGTAAACATCGTTGCAATTTCAACTGAACTCTTCACAGAATTATAAATAGTACCTTTAATTTTCTTTTGCACCTTTTGGTAATAAAATGTAACGTGGTTATGACACGTGCGTAACATGGACCCGGAAGTTATAATCAGGTTTAAAGACAGTTAGCATGTCATTATTAATATTTATACAGCAGTAGATCAACGGGTGTCACCGATTAGCAGCACAGTGCCACCATTAAAATTATTGTTTCACTAATGTTTTTGTTTGACAGCGGCAAATTTTACTGAGAGTATATTTCAAACGCTTGTTAAAATTACTTTGGAATCATTTAGGATTGATTTATTTAATTATTAAAAGATTTTTTAAATAACTAATGATAGTTACTACTTAGGTTAGATTAGCCGATAGCTGAAATTTTGCACTCGATTGTTTTTCAGTGGTAGACAAGTGTAGACAATCTAGACTTTGCCAAAACACCATGGCATAGAGGATTTATAATTTATCTTTAGAATTTTCTTATCCTACCCGTTACTTCCCGATGTAAATAACTATAGTAAGAATATAGTAGGTAAATAAGGATTGATGAAATCCCTTAGGGCGCATTCATGTAGAACGCTGGTTACCGGCGCTGATCTGCCAGCGCTTATCGGCGCTTACCGGCGCTTATCCGCGCAGGTAGTCGGCGCAGGTAGTCTCTATACTTTGTGCCGAACCAGCGCCGATAAGCCCCGATAAGCGCCGACAAGTTCCGACCTGCTCCTATAAGCGCGGGTAGACCATTGATACCTATGTACTAAAGTACTAGAGAAGACACCACAAAGAAATCTTATGTTCCATGCGCTTGCCAGCTCGCATGCGCGTATTACCTGTCTGAGACCTGTCAGTGTCTTCCTAAAGACATCCCTACAAAACCCAAATTATTATATTATATCCAGTCGGTGTTTTAAATGAATGAAAAAAAAACTAACGACATGTTTTATTGCTGTTGTATCGTAAGTCATTAAACTAAATACCGATACTGTTTCCGTCCACGTAGTGCGCACAGCACAACACTATCAAAAGCGGCCATGTTTTTTTTTCACTAAAATTTTGTCAGGCACGCTATTTTTGCTCTAGTGTCTAATCCATAATCCTATAGATCAATGATTCAGAGAGACTGTCAGCCAGCTCTTGCTTATACAAGCTTGCTTTATGTAGAGGTTATCTCGACGGACCAGTACCGATAAGCGCTGGCAGATCAGCGCCGGTAACCAGCGTTCTACATGAATGCGCCCTTAGATTCTAATATTATCTAAATATATGCAATCTTAATATCAATTTAAGTGGGTAGTTGTTAAAAAACCTATCATTGTTGATATTTCAATGTCATCCTGCGGATAACGGATCAGTTGACGAGAAGTCGCTCTGTGAGCACTGTACGATTACGATGTTCGTGAATAAATTCGTTCTGTTGCTCCTCTGCAAAGCAGACGTTATGCTGGCAACTTTCTTCTAGTCGTGCTACAATGAGGGTAACCGCGTGTGAATTTTCCGCTAGAGGCGCTAGTGAAAAGGGAGGTCTGTCTGTCACTTTTCATTTGTCACTGTTTATGTATGGGCGGGCTTTGACAGCAAGACCTCACCTCGACGGTGGCGCCAACTGGTGAGCACAAAAACGGCGACCCTCATTCGCGCACGAGATTCTTCCACCCTAGCTGTGCTGTGGTACTTCCGACCAACGTGGATATCAAGGTTGGTGGTTCTTTTCTACTTATCTACTTCACTGGTTTGCCCTCATCGCCGATTTCATACATACAATACACATACAGTAGTATTATTATAGTTATATTATTATAGTGTACATGAGCTCATCAATTTAGTTTCAAGCTTAATCGATACGATAGATTACAAAAAACTCATCAAAACTTTTCAGTCACATGTCGATTTCTACTTTTTCTTGAACATAATATATAAAGTTACTGTAGTGTAGTTCCCGCGAATGAAGTCGCGGTTTAAAAGTTTTGCCTTAAAAGGTGATCAGGAACCCAAATCTTTTTCATTCTTTATGTAAGTCACAGCCACCTGAAGTAAGTAGGTATCACTGACATCACTGGTCGTTGTTTCAGTTTGAATTCATAATGCCAAATCTTTGTTTGCACAAATGCCACGTCCAATATAATAAAAATATTCCTCTTCTGTTAGCCAATAAAGCCTCTAACTAGTCAGTATAAGTATCCATTTATGGCAAGTAAATATCCCTAATAATATTAATCTTCAATAAGTGATATACTTGAAGATCTGGTGCTTTATAGTGATCCCTGAACACTGAAACTAATAAAAAGAAAACAGCCCATAAGCTGACAGTAATAAGGATATATTACACTTGGATAACTAAGAAAACTCACGAGTTGCCAAATAATCAACTTGTAACGAGCATAAAATATAGGTAATAGGATGGCTTTCCTGGGCAATAAGACGGTTTACTTTACAATGGAGTTGGTCCCGTGCATTAATGACCGGGCATTGACAAAAATGAAATGGGGTGATTCATCGTATGTTTAGTATATTAATTCATGCCATTTATTAATTACTTTGTACCTACACATAAAACTAGACATTTTTTTAGATATATTTAATGGCTCAGACCAATAAACTATAGACGGCATGCCGGGAACAAAAGAGTGAAGCCGGCAAAAAGTCAGCTTAGCCTTGTAATAACACGGCGGCACTCACACCAAGACGACTTTTGTGTTCTAAATAATAAAAAATGAATGAAGCTTTGTGTTCCAAAAAATAAAGTTTAAATTTGTTCTAGTTCAAACTGTCAATATAGGGCATTCTATTGGTTTCAATGTGTGCCGAAAGCTGACTTTTACCGGCTTCACGCTTTTGATCACGGCATGCCGTCTATAGTTTATTGATCTGAGTTTAATGGTTTTAATTAGTTTAAGTTACTCAACAGCTTATGGGTTTAGAACGGTTGATTATAATTATAAGTAACTTGAATTTTATGTCGCTGATCCTAATATACTAAATTCTTTGAGTATAAACCAATACTAAATCTCTAAGATAGCGAAAGAACGCGTCGTAAGATAATAACACGCTTTAAGTTTCAGCTTTTATTAGTAGGGATTATTCACTTTAATTGCGCAAATTAAATAGCACTGAAGAACGCAAACATTACTAATGAAACACAATAACACATAAATTTTCAAAGCAGTCATTTCTTAAGTCACGTCCGATGTCGGAAACAACTGCTTCCTGAATTGTGTTTTGTTAAAAATTAAAATTTTACCCTCATTTCATTACATAACTCACGGCTTAAAAGTTACGAGTGGTTCTTACATGGACAATGCTTTAAAGCAGTTAACTCAAACTCCACGTTAGTTTTGCTAAGGGCCGGTACTTATGATCGGGAATGTCAGAAAATTAATCGCAATTAATTGTTTAAAAATCTGAAAAGTCTCATTTCGTTTTGGTTTCTTGTAGTTATAAGGCAAAAATAAAATGGGCACGAAACGAGAATAATGATAGATAAGGCTGGCTTAAAGTAGTAAATACGGATGTAGTAGTCAATTATTTAAATAATAATTGTTACTGTAGTTACTAACTATATGAATAACTGGTGCTTGAAATTTTTCCTTAGCGTACGAGTAGATGTCTTTATGAAATTTTCCGATCCATAGAATTTTTTCACCTTATATGTAACCCTTTGAGTTTTATAAATAGCTCTGTTTTGCTACATTTTAGATATTATATTAGTCTTGTATATCATTAATATAGGGAGTAATTCACGGGCAAATTTATTACTATCTTTACATCTCGTACTCATCCATACTAATATTATAAATGTGAAAGTGTGTTTGTTTGTTTCTTTATTTGTGACTCTTTCACGTCGCAACATGGCTATTATATGGTATGGTTTATGTGTGTGGGAATAGTTAGGTGGGTGGAGAGTGACGTAGGCTACTTTTTACCGCGGAAAAACATCTCATTCCCATGCGAAGATCGATGTTTTGTTAGTTGCTAGATATTTAGTTGCAGATGTTGTTAATAGATGGCGTTAGTAAAATTCATTTGCAAGTTCTGAATCACGCGATCAAATACTACATGTAATTTACTTATGTCATAGGCGAATAATCTGATGTTCCAGTATATCTACTACTAGCTACTGTTTAGTCGAGATTCCTACGGGAGCGGGACCTACGCGACTGTTACCTACGGGTCCCGAAGCGAAGCGCGGGCGGTTCTCTAGTAAACGTATAAGTAGAGATGACATGAGATATTGAAGGCGTATACTTATAAGTAATAATGGACATACATATATAACCAGTAGGCCTATATAACCAAAGAGTGCTTGTACGTAGGCACAATATAATAAGCCTACTGTTTATTAATCCTATCACTTTTTCGAACCAGCAGTAAAAGATTTATACTACTTTAGACTACATTAATAACGCTTTCACCACTCCGCTATAATCTTAATATATAAAACTCTTGCGTTACTGGTGACTGACAGACAACGCACAGCCGAAACTACTGAACTTAAGAAGCTGAAATTTGACATGTATGTTCCTTGGGGAGTGTAGGGGAGCACTAAGAGAGGATTTTCGGAAATTTCACCCCGAAGGGGGTGAAATAGGGGGGTAATAAAACGAATTGAACGCGGGCGAAGCCTGCGGACCGAAGCTAGTTCAATACAATGTTTCATATCCACATTAAATGAATTTAAGGTACAGCAAGATGGTGCCAAACATAACTTGGAATCGAGACTAAATAAATTACGTATAATGTATTACAAGACGATCTCTAGTCTAGTCTTCGCGGAGGGAGGTCTCTCTTTGCTAAACTTCTAAACTTTGAACACAACATAATGACGTGTAAACTAAATACTCGTATTAAGTATTAAGCACCAGTATCAACCGTTTCAGATTTATCTTTTTATTCTCTTCTGAGCTGATCAGTAGGGGCAATAAGTGTACACCGTCATGAGGTATTTACAGATTATTATTGGTAACACTTGCAAAATGTGTCAGATTTTTAGGTACCAGCTGGCGTTCATTATAGAAGTCGTTAATTTTTTTGTGAGTCTTTCAAATTATCTTATGTCCATAAGCTACCGTGATCAATTAGAGGTTCTATAAGGTAGGCAGTTTACTATTTGTTAATCCAAAAAAGTTGATAATTAACATCATTAAAATTAAATTTGAAGTACATAAACAACAATTATTATTATTGTCCCTGTTACTATGCCTTATTTAAATCATTTGGTAACTGAGTATAAGTGAGAGTTTTGAAATAAAACAAATTATAATTCTTCATCAGAAATGAAAACTAAAACGTTAAGTGTATACTTACCCTTAGGTGCGAAATACGTGACATAATTTGTAACATAGTTTAAAACTTTGCGCTAAACCGTCACACCGCTGTGCGAAGGTCTTTAGAATTGTCCCTGTTTTGTAGTGAGAAGTGGATAATTGTCGTAATTGCCTGCCCGATAATGCATTTTCCAGCACACTACAATGCCTATACAATGCAATCATTTTATTTCAGAACCCTTCTCTTTTATTTCTTTTGAAATAGACAGCATCACTTAAAATGCAGAATAGGAAAGGCTCTTGTTTCATTTTCACTTTCAGCAAAAATAGGTATTGCTTTTAAACCCATTGATGTCAATGTGGAGACTTAACAAATGTTTCTACCTGTGGAATAATATAAATTTTTGGTAGATTCTGTTGTTTTTATGAATTTCAGATAGAGCACGCCGGAGATTGATTCCCGGCCAGAGCAAATATAACATATATTATGTATTATGTACCAGCTGATAAGATGTTTGTTCTTAGGTTGTCGGTGTATGTCGATGGTGGTTGATATGTCTTACTGTGTTGATGACACGCCTCTTATTAATGCTGTCGTCAAGGTATCCCAAAAATATTCGAGATATTGAAAAGTATTTTTTTTGGAGATATCTATATAAAAAAATCTGGAGTAGCTATTGTGCTTGTGGAATATCTAATACTATCTAATAATTACGTGACATGTCGTGTTACTGATTTGCTTTGCAATCAAGTTATAATTGATTGACGGCCGAGGAAACATCTCTATTAGTGGCTCAAATCGTTTTTCATTTTGATCAATTTCGCCTAGTGGTTAGCTGGTAGAAAATACATCATGGCGTACTTAATAATATTGATATTGGTTGTAACTGTAAAACTTAACTACCTACCTTGCCACGGGGATCAGCGCAGCGCCATGCGCCAGCGCAGCGCGCAGCGGTGCGAACAGCGAAGCGACACGGGCGAGACTATCATTGGCGTGATACCGTTTGCAACCACGGGCATTCACGTTCGCTGCCGGGACCAGGAAGTCCGACAGCGAAATGTCTATATCGGAAGTATATTGCTAAGATTATTTAATAAATTATTTAAGCTAATATTATTTATTTATTTATTTATTGCTAAGAAAGTAATAGTTTGTTTTCAAGACATAATATTTAGAAGAGGTTATTTTATTTTTATATTAAATTATTATTTGGAGCGACTTACATACGAGTATACCTATATAAGGTGCAGATAGACAATTCCACAAGAAGTTGTACTTATAAATACATAATAATATATCCATAAAAAACATCAAGTAGGTAAACCAGCATGACTATGGAAACCTTCGATTCGATTCGAATGATTTTCGCGACGAAAACAACTAAAATAATTTAATGTTGGTTATTGAACTACTCATCGCCTGGCCAGGCGGTAAGGAGTCAGAGTTTACAATATAGGTGAACTTCATGTCCCGGGTCATCTAGCATTTAGTGTATAAGTACATATATCTCTACTAATACATAATATAATAAATGCTAGTTGTTTAGGCCCACTAAACAGAAATGGATTTGTTATAAAAGAAAATGTTTTAATTGTAATATTTTCACGAACCCCAGTAATCAATTAACCGACGAACAGTGAAACAAAGGGTCTTCGCTGCTCATTTATTCAAGAGCTAAAGATTCATAAATGTCGCCAAAACTTTTTTATTTCATTAAACATCTGAAGTTATTGTCATTTATTTTACTTATGTATTTAAGTGGATCTAGAAAATCTTATAATAATTATCATTTCGTTTGTCCAATGATAAAAAGGTAATTTTATTTGTATACTAGCTGACCCCGCAAACGTTGTTATGCCATATGAATTATTTCTAGAAAAATGACTATTAAAAAATAGGGGTTGGTGGTAAAAGGGTGAAAATTTTGAGTTGTATGTATTTTTAATGTCACATTATAGAAAAATAAAAATTAAAAAAAAATGTTAAGGGGGAACAACCCTTATCACTTAGGGGTATGAAAAATAGCCAGTAGCCGATTCTCAGACCTACTGAATATGCATACAAAATTTCATTAAAATCGGTCAAGCCGTTTCGGAGGAGTATGTTATCTAACATTATGACACGAGAATTTTATATATAAGATGTTATGTGTTTGTACGTTCGTCTCTCACATTTTATTATAATAAAATGTTATAGAACGAAAGACCAATCTATTTTAAACATTTCAGCTACAGCATATAAAACTGACTGGTAGGTACTTAAGTTTTGATCTTCTAGTAACACTGAAGCAACAATATACGCGTTTCCTAAGAAAAACTTGCCAAACCTACCTACGTCATATCAAGAATCCATCTCAGCACATAAAACAACTCAAATGTAAGGCCTCCCAGATTTGAGGTTGAGTTGGCTTTTAAACCCTTCAGCCACCACATACCTAGAATACAATAGCTGTTGCGTAATCATACGAGTAGCTATTTCTAGCAGATATTTGCATTTATGTACATAAGTTCGATTAATATTCTTGGTCAATATCATACACATTAGTCAGCACAATTCTTAATATCAATTATTGTAATAGAATCTTTAGAACAGTAAGACCATAACCATTATTCAAGCCTAGGCAAGAAGATAAGGAACATTATAGTTTAGGCAAAAAAAAAATACAAAATTTGAACATGTACACTACATAAATGTTTTTGAAGGTATGTACACGTGTAAAGTTTTTGAGGAATACGTTGAAATAAAGGAACTTTTAATGACATAAAATATTTTTATTTCTGTAACAGTTAAACTTAAGTAGTTAAGAAAACTTAGATCTAGGACTCCACCCTTAATTTGCTTGATAAACGTAAATTGAATTATATTAATACACATAAATAGTAAATTTACCGAGAATATTCTCGTGAAGTTTACGGAAAACCTTATCAAAACTCTTGCGCAATTTCTAGAATTTTCCAGAAAAACGGATTTTTTTTTGTTACGGTACCTAAATCGGGCGCTTCGAACTTAACTGGGTTCTCAAGTCGATAAATTCCGGATGAACAAATACTAAATCTTCATAACTATCATGGACGATTGACGCACGACTTGCTACGTGACAAAGACGTGACAAGGCAACTATCCCAGATGACCCAATTTTTTTCATAGCTGTATCCTTTTTTATAACTTTAAAACAAAAATATTTCAGCCACATGTGATAAATTAGTACATTATGATACAAGTGCGCGAAGTTGGTCATTACAGTCGAGGCGGAATTGAGCCCGAGCCGCAAGGCGAGGGCTGTAATAGAGCCAAGACTGTAATGAACAAAGCACACGCGTATCATACGACGTTTTTCAACACACTTGCGAGGAAAAAAACAATTAGGTATCGACATTTTTCAGTCACAAATCAGCAAATTATAAACGAACAATAATGTTTGCACAAAACACAAAATGGCGCGGTTTATTTTTTCGCGCGCCGTATCTTTGGTTGAATAACTATGCGCGCGCAGGTTAAGTCCAGACACACCGAACATTCAGCCACAATATATTAAACTAAATAATTATGTATTTCTAATAAGAATTTACGGTAATTAATGATTTAAAATATTGTATTTTTTAAATGCTTTAATAGATAATTAGTTGAAGTATAATCTTATCTTATCAGATTTTGACTAAGTACAACAAGTTTATTTATTTACAAAATAACAAATCTTTTGGTAACAACCTCTTTACGGATATTAAAAAAAAAAGTGGAATAAGAAAAACACTAGTGCGGTAATGAAAAGTAAAACGCACTAGTGTGTAATAAACCGCATTCCGGGCGTAAGACTAAAGAAAAAATAGCAACTTTACGAGCAAGTGTGTTGAAAAGGTATTTTTTGTGCATAGTTCTGTTATAAAACTATTCGGTCTTTAATAAAACCAATTTGAGTTGTAGAAACAATTCGGCGGGTAGCTAAAATATGTCCATATTCATCGCTCGTGCTCGAGGCAACATTCATAGAGGTCGCGTTTTCACGGTCTATCGCGCTTGCTAACGTTATTTGTTGTTCTCTATTCGGATTTTTGAAATATTCTTTTAAGTAAAATGTAAACGGTAAGGTATTTGGTACAGTATTGGGATTTACGTGCATATTATTACCTACGAAACATACGTTAATATTTTTTACAGCTTACAGTAGTATTTGTCACAGTTGACAATTAAACCAAGGCTTTAAAACCAAAATACCACAGACCCGAAATAAAAACAGTTTTTATTAAGCTTTAAGTATAATCAAATTCATTATATTTTTCAATAAAAACAATCATTTAAAGCGACATCTATTTCAAACTATAACTATTAACTGGCTTCTAAAAAGGAGGAGGTTCTATGTTCGACCCCTATATTTTTTGTATGTCCAGGGATGTTTCCGTCTTAGTAAAGTGATTCTATTTTTATTTAAAATAAATAATAGATAATGGAAGTCAGTTTTTTTATTTCACAGTCGTATACTTAATACCATCTGGCGGACGTGTGTGGAGTTACGTCGTCCCAACGAAATGCAAGAGGAATGATGCCAAGTGCATCTTAATTCATTAATGGAGGTCTTTAGGGAACTTGATAATTAGAACAGATTCAAACTTCGATTTTTGGTAACTGGTAATATTTTTGATTTTAGGCATACCTAAATATGTACATAAGCATAACCTGTCATTGGAGGTTTTGTTATCCTCATTATGTCACTAAGTATCTTCCATTTTAATATAACGACATTGGGAACTATTTTTAAAGAAAATGCAAAATCGATGTCGTATTTGGGAGGCAGAAAAGATACTAAATTTAATTTCGATAAAGATTATGTCCTTTCAACAGTTCAAAAGTATTAGGTACCTATATTAATACTATAGCCTACAGCTTTATCTCTAGTCATTTAATTATGGGTGTGAAACCCATTAAGCAACTGCGGACGCGTTCGGTAGTTGGATGGGTGACCGCTAGTGGCAAATTTTTTGCGTATTTCCATGATTAACTTTCGTTCACGGTTGTTATCGTTAGGTAGCCATCGATAAGCTATGACGGAGGACTCGGTCATGATAAATTCCCGTCCTGTGGTTTGACCCCTTCACCCTGAGGCGCTGGAGAAGCGTGTCAGAGGACCTCCACACTTCCTCAGTTAAGTGGAGAGACCCTTGCACAGTAGTGGGCTATCAATGTCTTGGAAAAGTTTTCTTAGAGGATTTTTTTTTCTTAAATAAGCAAGATAAAAGAGGAATCGTTGTTCCAGTTTTTCTCAGCAATAGGTCATCAAAAGAAAGTAGAAGTCTACGAAACGTTAACATTTATTTGCATTAATATTACAATCAAAGATTGAACTGAATTTAAACAGAAATTACAATATTTAATAACGGGCTATCAGGCACGGATAGCCTGTAATCATTTGTACGGAAAGCTTACAATTATAGCTTGTACTACACCAACTGCAATTATAGCTTGCCCTATGTGTGTTATTAGCAAATTAAATACAAAACGCGTTAAATTACACTATAGTAATAATACGGTATTTTATAGCTTCTTCAGTTGTTGTAATTTGCTGAATTATTATAATAAAAATTAGTAGAAAACTTATTAAAAAAAAGTATTTTAAATATTCGCCAAGTTCTGGAAAATCTGGTGAATTGATTTGATAATTCTTTAAATATTCGAATTGTGGTACGTTACAACTGATTGTGATTGTGAATCCTTGCCGTTAGATGGCTCATCAATTTGTTTGATAGCTATTAATATAAATAGACGGATTAATAGAAATGATACTGCGGGTGTACGTTAGTAACTGTGTTACACATATTTTTTTCAAAACTTCTATTTATGTTGTATGTTGGGATACAATAGGCAAATATAACAAGTTACATTTTTAACCGCTTAAAAAAATGGAGGAGGTTCTCAATACGTCTATGGTATTTTTATTTATACATTTCACCTAAAACTAGGATATACAAGGGCAAAACTTTAATGCCTAATGGCATTCTCTACCAGTCAGACCTGGGTGGATGTGGAAAAGGCAGTTGGTAGGTGCTAAAACGAGGAAAAGAAAGAAATAAATTAAAATAACACGACTTATTATGTGTTACCTGTTATTTTTATTATGTGTTACCTCATATCTTTCCACTGGATGTACAGATTTTGATAATTCTTTTTGTATTCGAAAGCTAGTAGTGTTTAACGTCTGGATGGGTAGTTTTTGAGTTATCTCTACTTATCGATTTTCAAGTCTGTTACGTTTTTGTAAAAAGTTAGTTATTTAAATATTTACTTAGATTTACATGTTCGTAGCCCAAATAAAATAAAAGAAACGTCCTCAAGGCCACTTCAATATACTTAGAAGTTAATGTGCAATTAATGTGTTACGTACTGACACTCAGTTTCCAGGCCGGCTTAGTGGCTCGTCTAATGTCATTATGACTGACAATACTACGGACCTAATCAGCCGCGGTGTTCGTTTCCGTGGACATGTGCGTGACGTTCCTGCATTGTCAACTGCATTGGTTCTATTTCGACCGAAGTGCATTGACCGTCCCAGTTCTCTGCTGCACAACAAACGATAATTATGTTGTCAACTGACTAAAGCAAGCGGCCTGTACAAAGGGGATCTGGGCTCGATCAGTCGCTTTTTGTACTCGACAAAGGCCACTACGCGATCCGATTACGAGCAAAGTCAACACCGTTATGAAGTTTTCATTGACTTTCCCGCAAAATCTGGTAACGTGGGAAAGCTGCGGCTGCGATTTGGATACGTAATGATATATATTGGGCACGTTAATTGAGTCGATATGTAAATAAACAGTCACAATTCCTGAGTTGAGGCCAACTCAATATTTGTTACCGGTTGTCTGTAATTGTTTACAAAGCCTGTAAATCGGTGTATAGTTTTCAATTAAAATATATACTTTAATCTCAGATTATAGAACCAAAAGGCAGATAGAACATTCGCAAAGAAAAGCGACGAATAATGTGAAGCCGCTTTTTCACTATGTGTGCATGACAACCTTAATGTCAACTAGCAATTGCACCGTATGGATACGTAATTCTTTGTGTGTGTGAGGTTGCCAAGTGAAAAGTCATAATCTCCCGCAATTTTGTAAACATTGTTCGCCATATTTCCAGCTTAAAACATTATGCACAATTAAATTGGCAAATTATTTATTACTAGTGAACGCCCTTGTTTCGCTTCGGTAAGCCCATAATCGATAAATGAGGGATGGTATTCTTTAAATTGACTTGATTTCTTATTTGTGTACCGTGTTCCGGCCGTCCAGGGGATTTCCTCTTTAAAACGCCGGATCAATTTTGTAGAAGCGTTTATTTGAATTGTAATGCGTTTTACAAAGGTAATTAGCGTAAGAAAGAAGCGTATGTAAGTTGTTAGCGTAGAGAGAAGCGTATGAAGCGTATTAACGGCGAAATTTGCGATTTCATCGTCTAGTGGGGAGATGTCCAGTGGTGGTCAGCGGTCGCTCATTGGTCGGCCGCTGCGATGTCGTGATCGTGGACCAATCAGCAACCGGCACGATGGTCATCTGCGTTGGTCAGCTCGGTGGTGGTGGTCATCGCTGCTGCAGAGTAGTGTTGCGCGCATAGATAATATAATGGATTGACGGTACAGAGTAGTGCGCGAACATGCCCCCGGCCTTGGAAGGTCCACCTTCCAATGAAGTTGAGAAGTCCATCAGGAAACATTTTAAAAATGCGCATCGTGTGATTCCCGTAGACTGCTTCCAGCTGCGCCTTGCATGCTCGGAGACGATACCGAAGGTGTCCTCGCTGGTTGTGTTGACCTCATCATCAGCTAGGGTCGTCAGGTTGGTCTGTGCTGGCGCTCTCAGTGGTTACCCAGTCAGTCAGCAGGTAGACTCAGAGGCGTGGAAGATCTGTGAAAATGGGACTAAGAAGACGGGAGTTGAGGATAGGTAGGTATAGGTATCTAGATTAGTGTTAACCTGTGCTAAACCTATTCAATGTTGAATGCGCGTTACCCCGTGATCTTATTAAGTGATGGACACATACCTAATATGACTCCAGCTTCCTAGAAACCACCGAAATATAAGTAACGTAGGTACTTACTGTGCGAATGTACGAATAATTGAAAGAAACGATTTAATTTGATGCGTTTAAATAAATTAGTGTAAGTATAATATTATGTAGAAAATATGTAGGTACATAATTAGGTACATGAGTGAGGCGTAATTTGAGAAATTCAAAGAAAGCAATTACTAGAAAAAATACAACATTACAAGTATTAGAACATCAAACTTTATTTACGTAGTGACACAATGTGTCTGTAGAACAGTCACTGACATGTTCCAGATGAACTACTCGAGATGCGATAGTAAATAATGAACAGGCGTATTTATAAGGTTGTTCCCTTACCTTTGCGATTCCAATGAAAACTATAAATGTTTAGCGATACCGTAACAGACTGAAGAAGTAAAACAAACGTATAACGTAGTTTTCGTTTCAGAAAGTACACAAAATGAACATAATATAATAGAAAAATTAGAGAAATATTGAATCAATGGCCACAAGAAATTAAAAGAAGGTATTTATTAGCAACGTCAGAAGTAATACCTAACTATAAACATCCACTCACTTGTAACCTTTGCATGTTACTGGTGTATTGTGTTCATGTATAGATATGTATACTATTTCATGTAGGTATGTTTTGTTTCATCTTGAATTTATTTAGCTCATGTAGGTATGTTTTTAATTCTATTTTAGTCTTTATTATTTGTATAGATTTGTATATAGGTTTATTGTTTGTGGTTAGTTTTTTATTAATTTTAGTGTTAGTTGTATAGTGTAGTGTTGCTAGATTATTACTAAGGAAGTGTGAACGATGTGTTTGATTGTAAGTAGGTAATAATGCGACTTAACAGAAAATCAACAACCGTTGCAGGACGTGATTGAATTGCAATAGATTAGTTTAAATGGAGAAGAAGTTACCCAACGCATGAGGCGTCGCCTTGATGAAGATACGTGAGAAGAACCTTCTGTCGTTATAGCGCATCGTAGTGTCGACGAAATGGTCCAGCACGTTCTTCATCAGTGCGCATGACGACGATTGATTTGGGTTCATTCAGATCAGATAAATTATAAATAGTGATTGCGTAAATAATATAAGAAAATAAAACGAAAAAGGAAATAGAATTTTAATATGGATAATTAATTATTGCGCGTATTAAGTAATTGGACCCGAAATAGTCCAACCGAGATGCGTATCCTGTAGGAAAGGACCGCAAGGTAATCTTATTTTATTAGATTTTAATAATTCCCAGAATTTGTCAGCGCCTATTAACAAATCTATAGCACGGGAATCATAAAAGTGTGGATCCGCTAGCTCGACATACTCAGGTACGATCACCTGTGCGCATTGTTTAGAAACAGCTGGCATGGACGATGCGATGTTCGGTAAAACAAAACATTTTAAATGTGTAGTAAAATTGTTGTTGATACGCGACTTCAATGTAATGTCACAGGCTTGGGTTGTCTGTGTCTTCGAGCTTCCTACACCTTGTATTTGTATATTAGATTTAGTTAATTTAGGTTTAATTTTATTGCAAAAAGATTTTGTAATGAAGCATCGTTGACTGCCACTGTCGAGTAAGGCGCGCGCTATATGATTGTTACCGTCCGCATCTGCTATTTCAACTAACGCCGTTGACAACAAAACAGGTTTCACACAGGAAGATGATGCGTATTGTAAATTATCTATGTGTGCCTTGTTTACCAGAATGAATTGCATCGGTTCATTGATAACGTTAGCGTTTGACTCGGGTGCCGGCGCAGGAGACGCGGAGGGGTGTGATGAGAATTGCATTGTCGCTGCAGGCGGGTCATCAGTCAAATGCGATGAATGACTTGAGACGGGCTCAATGTTGTTTATGTTATGCGGATGAATTAGCGTATTGTGTTTGTAATTACATAATCGGCACGGTCCAAATCTGCAATCATTCACGTTATGTCCTGGTCGTAAACAGTTAGCGCATAGTTTATAAGTATTGATTAGTGATAGTTTCGATTGTAAATCTAAATTTATAAATTTCTGACATGAATAAAGTGGATGATGTGCGTTGCAAGCTACACAACTCGTTTTAAAATGATAGTCGCGGGACTGAGACTTGTGTGTAGAAATGTTGCATTGGATGTCTGATTTTGTGTGTGTGCTAGTGTTTGTGTGATGTTGTTTGCTATGTGAAACTAACAACGTTTCCAGTACGTCAGCTCTGTCTTTTAGAAATTTAAATAAATGTTCAATTTTAAGCTTAGATTTTAAGTCGCCAGTGCTAGAAAATAGTGAACTTTTGTGCTGTTCCCACTCACGCTCGGTAGTCGGATCTAGTTTTGATACGATAATGTATATGACCAGTGTATCCCAGGAGTCTGTGGGCTCACCGAGGATTTTTAAAGCGCGTAAGTTTTTCAACACCGTATCAATAAGCTTCCTTATCAACACCGGAGACTCTTTACTTAGCGTTTGCAAGTTAAATAGTGATTTCACATGGTTGTGTATTAATAGTCTAGAGTTATTAAATCTGTTTAAAAGAAGTTCCCATGCGACTTCGTAATTATCAGCGGAAAATTCTAATGAATCAATAACTAGTTCCGCGCTGCCCTTAAGTGAAGATTTTAAATAATGGAATTTTTGTATATTGCTAATGTCATTAGAATTGTGTACCAAGGATAAAAATGTGTCGCGAAACTCAAGCCAGTGTTCATAGGAACCGTCAAAGGTAGGCATAATTATTGTAGGTAATTTAACTGCGTTATTGTGTTTATTACTATCGCATTGGTGAGAATTATTCGAAGCGCTGTCTTTTGTGTACATGCATTCTGCTTGCGCTAATATACTGTAGTAATCGTCTTCGAATAATTCTCTCTCCGTGAGCTGTTCGTCTAGATCAGTTTCAGAAACATATTCTTCTATTTGAGTCTGTATGTTACTGTACTCCACGAATAGATTTTTAACAGCCTGCACACGTAAATTAAGATCTACAAGTTGTTGCTGTTGTAAATTAGTGTCGGAACTTAATGAATTTAAATAATTAATAAATTTCGTAAACCTACCCTTAATGATAGCGCGTTTTTTAACAAGATCGCGAAATTTAATGTCTTCACTAGCTCGGTAGGGAGATTTGTCACGAGATTTCCCGCTAGTTTCTGACTGAGATAGGCTCATTTCGGTGGCAATAGAAATCTGGAGTACTTACGGTTTGAACCTAACGCGTAGACACAGGTACTAGCTGCGGCACTCTGTATCGCAGGATCACAGCCGAACGGGTAACTCGCATTCACCGAAACACTGAAATCAGTTTGAAGCGCAGGATTAACACAAAGAAGACTGGATAGGGCTGGGAATAGGGTAGCTGACTGACCGTACCTTAGTGCTTTATTCGTGGTAAGCAGTGTCACCATATATGTCCAGCCTGCGTTTGATTCTCCTGGTTGATTAACTCGCAGCAAATTCCAACAGTGAGCAAATCCAGGGGATGAAAACTTCGTCTTCGAATTTGAATTAACCGTTGTCGTAGGTCGCTTTTTGAAGACTCTGGCTCCGTTAAGCTTGATCTTCTTAAAATCCGGCTCGAAGGACCAATGTTCCGGCCGTCCAGGGGATTTCCTCTTTAAAACGCCGGATCAATTTTGTAGAAGCGTTTATTTGAATTGTAATGCGTTTTACAAAGGTAATTAGCGTAAGAAAGAAGCGTATGTAAGTTGTTAGCGTAGAGAGAAGCGTATGAAGCGTATTAACGGCGAAATTTGCGATTTCATCGTCTAGTGGGGAGATGTCCAGTGGTGGTCAGCGGTCGCTCATTGGTCGGCCGCTGCGATGTCGTGATCGTGGACCAATCAGCAACCGGCACGATGGTCATCTGCGTTGGTCAGCTCGGTGGTGGTGGTCATCGCTGCTGCAGAGTAGTGTTGCGCGCATAGATAATATAATGGATTGACGGTACAGAGTAGTGCGCGAACATACCGATTCAAATAAAACACGACACTAAATGTTAACCCAAGCTCATTTGAATACGTCAGTGAAAACGGCATCTAAATTTGTTAAGCCGTTCCTGAGATTAGGCGGAACAAATGCACAGAAAAACAGACAAAAAATTAAAGTTTTATTGTATGTAAAAATAATAATTGATTTTAATTTCTTCTGATAATAATTTCTTGAGCGCCTCCGAGCTTCGGAAGGCAAGTAAAGCCGTCGGTCCAGGTTGATATCGATAATATAAACCCATTTTTCTCTTGTTACAGCATCTGTCGGAAATCTGCAAAAATTATAGTTATTAGTTATTAGTAGGCTAAGCAGAAACTAAAATATTATATAATATTTATCATACATATTATTGGCACACGTGACATTTTCAGCAGTTAGAATGCTAATTTTATTGGCTATATTGCCTGACTTTTAGGTTTAAATAAATAAAACTATTTACTTTCAAAATATTTTTTTCGATATAAATTTATAAATCGACCAATGTCCAAATAGTCCATGCATATTTCCCCAAATTTAGGGTAACCGATTTTCATTTAAACTGGTGTACAAATGAATGATTGTTGAGGTTTTGTGTTCCGAGCGAACCGCAAAAATATTATTATAAATAAATAATAAAATAATGAACAATTACCTGTGAAAAGATATTCCGTCTTCTTTTCTTTGTTTTTGCGAACAACTTTTAGAGAATTTAAAAATGCTAGACGGCATTATAACTGATAAAATTATTTTAGAAAATTTGACACTTGCGACGTTTATGCTATTTGACGCTTTCCGTAGTACTGACACGAGATTGTATTAGCTTTTTATTTTGTATTTGCTTTGGTAGCTTCACTTTATACTAGAACGACTACATCTGTCTTTTGGTTCTATAATCTGAGACTTTAATGTGTAAAGTGAGTGTTGAACTTGACGTGTTGAACTTGGAGGTGTAAAAAGAGCTCTCCTTCTGGGCCGGTTTTGCACAGGTGACTCACCTGGTGTTGCAGGTGTCCATAGGCGACGATGACCACTTACCAGCAGGTTGCTCGTCCGCTTTTTCGTCAGCCCTTCAGGCTATAAAAAAGACGTTAGATACCTAATGAAATTTGGTAGGGGTTACATTATTTATAGTACGTCCACTAACAACTGATTTTGCCATATGTCACCCCTGAGAGGGTAAAATATGGGTTGAAATTTTGTTTGAATATTAGTTACTTATTAGATTCATGCGGGCCAATCCGCGGGCAACAGCTAGTTACTTATATGAGAAAAGTCTCCTGTAGGTATTAAAAATAACGACAATCAATTAATTTTATTCATATCCATTGTTTCTGTCGGATGGTGGTAAAATCTTGTTTTTCCAGTTGAAATTGCTATTTCAGATGGATTTAAATCAACAAAACAACATTATTTATTCCAATCCGTAGTTATTTGGTTTTCGGCGTGAAGAGCGCCGTGATACATTTCTGACATATTCCTGTGACGATTTATTTGTAAATATATTATTTTGCTTGTTTTTAATCAATACTTTATAAAATTATACCGTAATTTATTCAACATGCTATGCATATGCAGTCGTACAAGGATCTTTTGGCGCGTGGGTCACAAAGACAGTGCCTTACAGTTTGCCTTACCTGTAAGGCGCTGTCTCTGTCACCAACACGCCAAAAAATCCTTTTAAGACAATACTATGATGTTTTGCAACTAATTACAATCGTTAATAGTTTGCGCGTCGTTCGTTCGTTCATTCGATCGTTAATACTCGTAGTTAAAGGTAAACTTTAGAATTGGTTATTTATAAATTGAAACTCGTATTATGGGATTATTTATTAATAATTTTACCTTCATTTAAATATTATTAAAAACTGTTAATATCTATAATGCATAGGTGTGCTTAATTCGGATAGTAAGTAGGTATGGATCGAATTTTGAGATATCAATGAAGCAGTGCTACGTACACCTACAACGCCTTAATTATTTAACTCAATCATCATCATCTCAACCCATCATGGCCCACTATTGAGCACGGGCCTCTTCTCAGAATGAGAAGGTTAAGGCCATAGTCCACTACGCTGGCCTTCACACACCTTTGAGTTTTGGGAGCTCTCCGGCACGCAGGTTTCCTCACGATGTTTTCCTTCACCGTTTGTAGCAAGTGACATTTCAATGCTTGAAACGCACAGAACTCCAAGAAGTCAGAGGTGCGTGCCCTGGGATTCGAACCCAGACTCTTCGAATAGGAGACGGAATTCTTAACCACTAGGCTATCACCGCTAAATATTTAACTCAACTATTTAACTCAATAAGCAGGTTAATACCTTAGTCAATGTCCTCAGCATATCACAGGTGGTACGAATTGCTGATGCATCGAGGACTACACCAACATTTGCTTTCTATAAAAAGGTAACCAGGTACCTAATATCCTCCAATAAAAACTAAATGCAATTCCAATAAACTAACACATTAATATTGTAGATGCAATCTCGGACACAAATAATTATTATTAGATAATTGTCTTCGTGCAATTCTTTGCAGCTCACAGACAAACGGCCCTCGCAAGTCGCAATGTTCGCAGTTACTGAGCGGTATCAATTAAAACTGTCGCCTCTGATTTATTTTATTGGTTAGGTAATTGATTACATTACGCCAAATTGACCGCAATGAATGGGAGTCTTCTGCGCAGTGCGTTGAAAACCCTTGAAATAGAATTGTGTTCAAACATGAAATACTTAATACTGTGAAATACTTAAGCATGTAAAAAAAACTGGCCAAATATGAATCAGACCAGCACTCCCAGGGTTTCTTACGTAGGCGTAACATAAAATACTGCACATAAGTACTATTATTTAATTTATTATTAAGAAGTTTCGTGTGACGTAAAACCACTATCTTAGTTTAGTTTTATGCAAACTTATAGGACAACATACCTAATCCATGCCAAGAATTTTTCAAAGTATCATTATTATTACATTTTTCACATTACTAGTAGATCCACGGTCTTCATACGCTCTTTGGGCTAAAAAGCATTAAACATCGTTATATAACAAGTTAAAGAGCATGATTATGATAATCTTATAGCCGCATATGCGGAATGAACCGCATGACAGAGTATAACCTACAGCTATTAAAGCGAGAACTTTCACCCAAACTTTTTATCCCAATAATAAGGTAAAGAGTATTGGCAAAAATATTAAAATTTTAATAAAATCACAGGAAATGCTGTACTAATAATACTTTAGGTACTACAGAATACTCACTACAGAAGTGAAATCTACTTTGTATATATGGGTAAATTGCGTCGTGTCGGAATAGTTAGACACATTTTTAGACAAAACATGCAAAAGTCAAACACGACACACTTTAAGCATCTATACCTAACTGAGGAATCATGAGACCTTGGAGCTTGGGATTTCGTTTAACAGTCAGTCAAAATCTTTACTCCCGCTTACTAATAAATTTTTGGGTCATAGTTTGAATATTTTCAGTCCACTGGTTCAAGATGTTGTATACAGTTAATGTTTTTATAACTGGGTGGATACAATACTGTAAAATGTCAAGACAGTTCTAATGTCGTTAATTGATTCCTGACTATAGACTTTTAAAAACAGCAACATCACTCAGCAGAATTTGTCCTGCAACATACCTATGGGTATTATTATCTATCTAATAGTCTAATCGGCTCTATTTTTTAAGTTAGGTACATTATATTAGGTTAGGTTATTGGTCCTATGAAAACCCTTCCTACTTTTTCTCAAATATCTTCTTTGTACAGACATAAAACATTTACATTTTTATTACAAGTATAAATATTTTGAACGAATCTGTAAGTTGCCCTACTCAAAGTTAGTTGATAATTTTTATTTTTAATAATGTGATTGCAACTGATCTGTGGTCTTTGAGACTGAGACGTTTTAATTTGTGTATGATAAATTGGTAAAATTTTTGCAACTCTGTTTATTGTGAGTTTTTCCTGTAGGTAGTATGCCTTGCGACGGAGCATACCCTTTAAGTAAGTTTCTATTAACAATGTAATAAACGTAAAAGAAACCATAATTCGAGGATCCCATTAACTAAACTAAGTACCAAAAAAAGAAATAAAAGTTTGTAGCATTTTTTCTCCGAAATTTAAATGAGATATCTGAGGCTTGTCGTCGCTTCTATAAGCAATGAAAATATTTTCATACTTATTCCGGCCGTTGTTTGCTGGGTTAACTTAATCTACAAAACAATATTATTTACGAGGAACAATTTTCTATGTACGTTCAAACAGAAATTAACTTATGCCATCAAAAAAAGTTATTATCGCAAAGGCAGCGCCTTCAACTCGACGCCTATGACACATTACCGAAAATTTGCGTAATGCCAACACCGTTGAACCAAACGCGACGGTTCTATTATGAGATATGAAACGTATACCTAACGTTTGTAATACGGGCGAAAATGAAGTATGGGTGGTGGAGTTAGAAAGAAAAAGATAAGAAATAATGCGCCCTCATATTTCATCACAATCGCCAGAATTTTGTAGCCGCGATGGCCACCGACCCTCTTCAGCTTTGCGGTTTTCCTGTAAACGTTTAACTAAGCAAGAATCAGCCACGCAGTTTACGTAATCTACCTCTTGCGAAACATTTTTAATGGCCACGTAACATCAAAGCGATAAGAAAAATGTTATGAAAAAATCATATTTATTTTTCTTGAAATCAGAACTTTTACTGCAGTCTTTAGTGTCGATCTTCGTCTTAGTTTAACAATTGCTTATAATGAGAACTCAATGGTATGAAGTCAGGATTTTTTCCGTTAACGTAGTCCACCACCCTGGCCAAGTACGGTTTGCCAGACTTCAAACACCTTTGAGTTTTTACGAACTCCCAGGCATGTTTAGGTTTCCTAACGATGTTTCCCTCCACTATTTAGCGATTGACATTAAATATCTTAAAACGCACATCATTCCAAACAGAAATGCGTGCGATTCAGATCGGGAACTACAGAATGGGAGATCAAATTCTTGACTATTAGGCTGTCGCAGTTTTTTAAACTTATTCATTTACATTAAGCAGATTGTAAAACAGACATTTTCATTGACGAACCACCTAATCTAAAAAAAATAACTAGAGAAACACAGGTTAAGTTACAACAGCATGATTGTCACATTTACTCACCAATTTTACGAACTAGACAATTATTTGTGCGAAGTATTCTGCCTTGCATACTTCGGATTAGTTCGAGCTTCCTGACTTCGGACATTCATTGCACGGAATTGCCGGAGCAATCGATGCATTGTTAGTATTCAAAAGGGTTGTTTTACTGTAACTGTTCATACAAATTGATGAAATAGCTTATCTTGACTATTGTTTTATTACGTGGTAAATAAAAGGAGGAGCTGAATTTATTAACGGAACTTTTAAAAGTAGTTTGGGGTGTGAAGAGCTTCATGCATTTAGTTATATGAACTGATTTCTTATATCGCGGTGAACTCTGATAAAGAAAAGAGTAAAAGAGGGCTGTTATGTGTTTTCCTTCCTCCCTTCATTGAGGGATGTTGAATATTCCTTTACTTAGAATAATTTATGTTTCTTTGGGTGTTCCGTCACACGTATGTAGGTACATAATAATATGGTTGTAGACCTAGCCTTGCTTTAGGATCATTTCAATTATAACGTCTGCCCGGCTGAAACCTGGGACCCGACACTTAGCAATACCGAATGGACTTACAGAGTTATCGGTAGTTATTTTCAATTGACAATTCACTATTATATATCTATAGTTATATTTATATACAACGAAACATCGTATTCAGTATTATAATCGCCCTAGCTTACCCATCACTCAGTATGAGCGATTAAGTGGTACATGACGTGAGATACTGGAACGGTGTTGCTGACGCGATAATAGACGGCGTGCCCTGATTGCTTTATAGCAACTGCTAATTGAAACCATGTGCTGATTCTAACTGATGCAAATATCGCACGAATGTCGTAGAATTGATAACAATGCTCCCGGGATTAAATGGGTCACAAATTCAAAGAGCCTAATTAGGCTGAAACTTTGGTCAAATTCAGAGAATCTTGCTTGAGCCTGGCTGTGTTCCACTTGTGTAAAAAGTAAGGTTAGGTAATGAAGAAGGGACACGCAACTTCCAAAGTGTACCTTATGTACCTAACTTTTATAACGTTCACATGCCCTAGAAATCTTTTGAGACTAAAGTAATTGAAATATTGTGTTCTCTGCTCTTTAAAAAATAGAATGACTTCCAATCTATAACGCATGGGCCCAACATGGTCTTAACCTGGTATTTTAACGTCTTGACGCGGTCGCCGTTTAAAATGAATAATGTTTTCCGTTAGGACGTAAATCATTTCAATTATTCACGTCACAAACGGAGATTGACAGCTCACATTTCCATGCTTTAAAATTCAGGAATAAAAAGCGAGTTACTCTTTGTAAACAACTTGACCTTGGGAACACCTTGACACTTGGAATTGAATAGGTAAGTTAAACTGATTTTAATTTTAACCCAGCAAAACAAGATGTGTTATTGTACCCATTTGACGTTACTTTGTAGAACTGTATTATTGCAGATTAATAATTAGTCTGCTTTGGAGCATACCAATATTTGCTCGCGAACGTTTGCTATGTAGATTAATCTTAAAAGAAGATTTTTTAATAAGAACAAGTACCGTAATATCGCCGTCAACTTAACAGGCCCATGCCCTCTACCGGCTACGATATGTCACTTGGAACTTGATGGTAGGTACGTGGTTACTGTCGCTCAAGGTCATCGTCATTGGTTAAGGTCATGAAAGACGTCACCAATGCGTCGCCAGCCTACAAAGAAGGAAAATAAAATAAAGAACGGGGTATTGATGGAACCGGAATACAGCAAATAGTTTGGTGGCTGATTCAAGCATGACTCCAATTTTGCACTACTTAGAACTTTTTCCCACTTTACTACATTAGTGTCTTTGAATTGACTTACGTTGTTTAATCAAGAAAAAATACTGTATTAATATCACGGCCTATTCATAACGTCCAGAAGATAAGACACAATTTTTTTAGTAGCTGCAACAAATTTCAAAGCCCTGAGAGGATTTTGTAAAATTCAATATGCAGCGAAACAACATAGAAGTGAATTAATTTCGTGTAAAAACGAAAAGTTTTAAGTGCAAGCTAAGCTTCGAAGTACTAAGCTTAGTATAAATATTAACTTGTAGATTCAGTGCTATTAAGTTCTTTCAAATTTATCTTGTTTCAACCTCTGGTTTTTCTTTTCGCTTTCGAAAACTAATTGTTTTGTATGAACAAACACTTTTTATACACACACGCGAGAATTTAACTTGATGAAATAACAAGAAAATGTTAACTTTTGCGGTTTAAAAAATTCCATATTTATGATTAAATTTATATTACCGCATATATTGGATTGTTAAACCTGTAGTAGGTATTTATTGTAGATAGACATTTTATTAGTGCATGATATTGATAATTTTGTTACCATTATTATTTGGAAGAACGTGGGTTTATAATGGTATGGCATAGCGAGAGTTACTACTGCGTGTTTCGATGGGTCTTGGATTTTATTCCCATTTTAAATTTCTATTTAAATTACTATTCTCGGTCTAAGAAAGAGTTTTTACGTGGGCTTTCGCCACGGCATGCACCATATCCATAATATCATTGTAGCTGTTGGAATGATGGAAGTATTATTTGTAGAGTACCTATGTTTTTCGCGCTTACCTATCGCGATGAGAGTTAGCTGAGTTAGCTCTTCGACAAGGCTTGGAACTAATCGACACTCAAGCTGTAACACGTAAATCTCAGCTTCCAGGTTCTACAATACGCCAACACGAATGTCTCATGACACGACGCCTAAGGCACTTGTCACACAATGCTATTTGCAAGCGACTCGAATCTTTTCAATGTATGAAAGCGACGCGGCTACGATGCGTCTCCTGTCAGTGAGAAGTGTCAGGTACAGCGAATTTTGGATTGCGTTGCAGTCGCGTAGTTCATAAATAGCGTTGTGTGAGAAGAGCCTAACACGACATCTACTACTGACCTGTACTAAGAAATCGTATTTCTCGTTTCTTTTTTAATAAAATATTAAAAATCACACTTAACCAATTGTTCTTTTAACTACGTCTAATCGTTATTCTCAATTCTTGTTCAATGTCTCGGTATAAGATACGGGATCAACAATGATTAACATAAATATGTAAATTCTAAATTATACAAATGACATAACAATTGCGTCCTTCATCACAATTACTAACAGAAATCAATTAACAAACGTAACATTAAATTTTGACGTTTAAATTATTATTTCAAATCAGAAATTAATTCGTAATTATCACCCATTCATCATTTTACGTTACAGTAACATAGTTATTTAAATTTGCACGTGATTGCACTAAATAAGTGATCATTATTCAAATAGTGAAAGCCGCTACTAGTCCGTTAATAAAAAGCTTAACACATAATCAGACCAACTACGTATTCATAGCATAAATGGAAATTCAAATTTGAATACTGTGCTACAAAATTTATCGAAATCCGATGACAAAATTGTGTCCACTAATAGAGCAGCAAAAATATAGAGTGCAAAATACTAAATAAATATTAGAACACAATCAATAGAATAAATTATGTAGGTACGCTACGATTTGATTTTAATTATGAAATATTATAGACTGTACGTTTTTGAGCAGGAAAGATTATTTATAAATCATTATTTATAACGTAAACATAAATCACAAATGTGGAAATAATTATTATACGTAGTTACTTAGCAATTTATCATCACTTTGACTCAATGAATGATCATTAAATCAAGTACAATAATAAGTTATCTTCATTTCTCCTTGTAGATTTTTATATTAGGAGCTGAGAAAAATGTGGAAGACGTTTTATATTTACACCTACAGATTTTTTATTTTTATACATAACGTGTCGTTGTGAAAGGGTGAAACCTTCAAACTCATTTTGTACAGTCACTTTTGCGTCCCCTCTCGTCCATTCAAGTAGGTACTATGGTACTCTTCATCGACTTACAATTCCCTGTAGCGTTCCTCGTAGTATATAGATGAGCTCATAGATGGCGTACGGCGGTAATAGTTTTTTAGTGTGTTAATTGACGTTAATATTTTTTATTATATCCTTTTTTCAGTATAGCGCTATCCCATTCGCAAAAAATGTTCCTCGGACAAAAATTTGTAGGTACCTACCTACAAATTTTTGTACAGCTTCTGTTCCATGTGTTTCAAATATCAAAAAAATGTTTTAAACAAGTACCTAATATAATGTATAAACAAATTCATTTGTATAATAATCTAACTGTTGCCCGCGACTTCGTTCGTACATGGGAGTTTTTGCCCGCGTGAATCCTGGTTCCGCAGCAACTCCGGGATAAAAAAATAGCCTTTATGTTACTCCACAGTCTTCTCTACCTCCCAGTGAAAGCCCCATAAAAATCCGTTCAACCGTTTCTGAGATTAGCGTGTTCAAATAGCGAACAGTTTCAATTTTATTGTATGTAAAGAAGATGATTAAACAATTAAAGAAACGGGAGTGAAAGAAACGGACGCAAGTAATCCTATCGATTTCGTTTAATATCAGATGTAGGAAACCCTTAAAACAACAACAAAACCAACAACATCGCGGTCTCGTTACGAGAACACGACTAATGAACAAACTAAATTCTTCTGTAATTCTCTGCAACAGATTCAAGTCCGCCATTACCATTTCAATTACGCCATAGTTACGGCCTGTAATGTCTCGGCCGCGCCCCCAGAGCCTGATTAAGCTCAAGACAAGGTAGATCGCGAAGCGTACAAACGTACCGCAGTTATCATTCAACCGTTGCGAATTTCTTTTGTGTTAACGAAATGAAAAATATATATTTAAAACTGAGTGAATAAAAATGAAAAGTTAATTGGAATAATTGTGTCATCGTGTTCGATTAATTAACAATTATTTCATCAAAACTGACACTAGTGACCTCGGATCCTTTTATATGAGACTAGCTTTTCCCCATAGCTTCGCCTGCGTAGTATTGTTTTTAGAATTTATTTTTAATCATCAAAATATAAAATTATTCCGTTACTGAGTGACTGTTTTACAGACATAAACAGCCGCAACTACAGGACGCAAGGAGCTGAAATTTGGCACATTGTTTCTGCGTGTTTTATCGTGAGTACGGCAGTAAAATCATCAAATCAAATCAAGAACTCATTAGTTCTTACAATGAAAACTGACGATTACAAAGTACAAAATCAATAGGTTTGCTACCGTATCATGTCGCCTCTACACGTTAGCCAACATGTTGGCGAAGGTTATGGCTAATAGGTAATGGCCATCGTGTAGAAGGGGTGTTTGTGATTACTTTGGTAGGTATTGGGCCGTTGGCCCACAACTTCGCGCAAGATCCGTGAGGTGTCGGTTTTTCAACGCGGATCAAAGGGTTGTGGCGTGATTGTGGCACAGTTATCGGCGCAGCGTCCACACGTTGGCCACGATTTCAGTTAGAAACGAGCGCCCACGCTGAGCGCACGCACTTTATTCACACGTCGATATCTAAATTATGTCTACAATATGGCAACTATGAGTAATATAGATGTATAATAATGTGTATTATAATGAAATAAATGTGTATAATAATTTTTATACACATTTTTATTGTATTGTATGCTGAGAATAATTAAACCGCAGCAGCCGTTAGAACCTCAATATTCATTTTAAGAAAATATTAATATCGTCCGCACATTGGCCCGAACCGACGCAGACTGATCGACCTTCCAACGTGTGGACGCCGTCACAATCTCTTGGCAATCATCTTCGCCACAACATTGGCTAACATGTTGGCTATCGTGTAGAGGCGCCATCAGAAGAAGTAACTTCATTGATAAAACGATGAATAGTTTTACCTCAGATTATTTACATTATTAAAGAGTTTATACCTTGATACATATATTTAATAACAACATTGTGTATCCTGCTCTAAAATTTATATATAATAATACAGAGCCAAAACTCAAATAATTTCATAACCACATGTTCTCGATCTCGAACTCTCTTTTTCTTTAAAGTTTTCAATCAAAATCGATGAGTTGATGTCGTTAATTAAAAGTTGTTTATTGGTGGATTTTTATGTCAACAAGGAACAAACGAGTAAACGAACTATTTGCTGACACGAAAACAATCTGTGAGATCATATTAATTTGTTCGTTACAACAAAGTTGTCTATAACATTTTACAGTCGATTTTATTTAAATGGTAGCTACCCAGGCAATATAACATACCATCGTTATTTTGGAACAGAGATTAAATCTTAATTAATTTATTATGGTGGAATACAAAAATATTATATTTTAACAACAGAGATCGCAATACTTGCCATGTATGAATTAGAAGGAAATACATTTTAAATAAAATTTGTGAACTTAAATAATATTGATCAATTTTATGATTCAATATTCGACTGACGATCAACTGTATAATTATATTTTGATTATACAACAAATAAATTATTTTAGTATTTTAGTTGGTTTAGAAGCACTGGTCATCCCAATATCTTGACTTGCTTTCTTACTCGAAATGCTCGAAAATGCTCCCACCAAGAACGATCCGACTACCTTTTCCCAAAAGGCGCTCAGGCGGCTTTTTTAGGTCCTCGGATATAGTACCTATTTATTTCGTGATCTCATGTTAAATTAATCTTGTAAGCCAAAAGCCGTCAATCTAAAACAAACTTTAACACAAACGCGAAAAGCTGACATTTGCGTGGATTGTCATTAAAACGAATTCCATGTCGAACGCGATCACAGTTCACATGGTAGGGGATGTACGCGGACGGGCAGCGTCGTCAATAATTCATGCGGCACGTCGTGGCCGCCAGCCGTTCCTAATTGATTCCTGATGCGGTCCGTGCGCTGATCGCATCACTGCCTCCTTACAGTTACTGCCCTCCGAAGATACTACGCTTCATTATCTAGGACTTCATGCATCTAAAGGAGAATATTTTTAAGGACACGTTAAATTACTTTAGCTCATTAGAAACTTGTGGGGTATTAATTTTTAAATGAATACTTGTTATTTACACTTATAATGTCTAGAAGTGGACTTCCTGTTTACGGATTTTTTTAGGAGTTTTACGGATGTAATCATTCAACGTATTACAAAATAATTTTGTTACATAAACATCTCATTCGGTAGGAAATCTAATACGGGACTCATTGAAGTGCAGGCAGGTTCACTGTCCACTAAGCTTTAGGATTTCGAAGAAGCGTCAAACAATCTTTACCAAGCTGCTCAAGTGCAGATCCGTAGGGGTAGCAGGCAACTTGAGAGTCGTTTTTAGGGTTCCGTACCCAAAGGGTAAAACGGGACCCTATTACTGAGACTTCGCTGTCCGTCCGTCCGTCCGTCCGTCCGTCTGTCTGTCACCAGGCTGTATCTCATGAACCGTAATAGTTACACAGTTGAAATTTTCACAGATGATGTATTTCTGTTGCCGCTACAACAACAAATACTAAAAAACAGAATAAAATAAATATTTAAGTGGGTGCCCATACATTCGACGTAAGTTTAGTTACCATTCGGTCCAAGAGATTCGTTGGGCGTAATATGTGGTTACAATAAAACAATTAAATATTTAAGTGAGGCTTTTATAAAACAGACCAGATTTTTTTGGCGTTTTTATACGGTACGGAACCCTTCGTACGCGAGTCGACTCGCATTTGGCCGGTTTTTATATCTACATTTCGAATGTCTCAATCCCTGGTCAATAAGAATCAATAACTAGTTGCCCCTTTTAATAATTTGGTGGAAGAGTTTAGAGTTCGTCCGAATGACTCGAACGAACTTCTCGTGCAGTGGCACACCACGGTATAATTTACCTATTGTAAAAATTCCAACGTGTGCTTCATAATTATTCTAACAGCAATTATGATTCGGTTAGAAGGGTTTGGATCGGGTTACACTTTTTTGGGGTGACTATCTGAGTCCTGAAAACTAGTAACCAAATGAAACCGAGACTCCTACTTAAGCCTAACCCTAACCTAAACTAATAATCCCTTTTTTTTACTTCAGGAAATGCAGTTACGCATACCGTCCGCTCCGGAGGAAACGAACGGTGATGTGGGACTCTCACTGCCGTAAGCACGGCGGTGACTTACCCACTAAAACCTGAAGGTGCCGACGCTGCCGCATAGTGCCGGGACTGTGTGCTACTCTCGCTCCACGGTCCCGGCGCGGCGGCCGCTGCCTTGGCGGCGGCCTCAGCACGGGGCGCTCAATAAATTGAGCGTTCCGACCCCTCCGTGATTTTTTAACGAGGTTGTCTTCCTACTCAATTTTTTAACGAGGTTTTCTTCCTCAAGGCGAAATCGCCTCCACCACGGGGGCATAAAGCCCCCATGATCCATCCACAGTGCCCTCTGCAATCAGAGGGACACGTGGAGGATCACGCCGTCTGCTGGCAGCTGAGCCGTCGCCGGCCCCCCCACCCCTACATGAGCGGAGGCCCAAACAGGACCCCCGCTCCCCCATTTGGGAGTCTCTTGGCTTCACCGTGCACTGGCTTGTGCACGGCTACTGAGCCCCGCCACCACGACAAGGTGGACTCCCCCGGCGGGGAAACTAATAATCCCTGCGCCAACCGTCAGGCCTCATAACTACTCACGAACTAACATTCTAACCATTCTAGTCTCGATACTCGTATCTTTATCCTGATTTGAGTCTTATTTCGTATCAGTCCCAGTCGTCATTGGCGACAGCGGAAGGGTGGAGCTGCATTCCCGTTTGCTATTAGAACTCCTTAAAAAAGAAAACACACTAGTAAACACTTGGAAAAAAAATCTTAAATACGAATTGTATTTTCTCACTCCTTGGCCCTTAATAGGTAATCATAGTATCTATCTGTGATATTGTATGACTTGGCCAACAAACAATTTATCCAATATTTATTTTATAATTTTCATCTATAACTTTAACAAATTCAAATTCAATGCACGATTTGTTAACTTTTTTGTATTGCAATATTTTAAATATAAAAAAAAATCAAATCAATTTGTCCAAGTGGTCGCTGCTATCGGTCCTATTACAGCTCCCAATCAACACTTTTAGTTTGAAACACAGTAACAGTGAACTCCTTAGAAAAAAGTTATCCAATCGAAAATAAAATACGAAATTCAAACGAGCTTTCGCGTCCAATTTTTGGCAAACATAAATATTCATCTTTCCGAATCATCTCAAAACAATTGCTAACACAGTTTGAAAGTATAAACAGGGAGATAGAGTTACAAAGCCACAACTAATTGTTATTCGAAACACATACATAATCCGAGCTGAAAGGCCATGATCTTGAATGTAGTGACGACGGACGACCTAAATGCCTATTCTAGAATCCTATCATAATGCACATTCGTAATCTGATTCTAGTTAACAGCTACCGTTGTGTATAGTCGGTACAGATGTACCGTGTACATAGAAACCAACACCGCTTAGTGCTATGTAAAGCGAGTCGGAATAATAATGAATTTATCGTTTCTTACTATGTGTGTTTATGTTTATAATACAATATCAAATCTTAAGTTAAGTACTTATATCTGTATCACTAAGTTCTTTATTGCTTGGTACTGAATGAAATGAAATATTCTAAATTATCTTAAAGTTAAGTAATAATAAATTAGGGTACTACAATTCTTATAAGGTCTGTGGCTTTAAAGCTATCAAATATTAAAAATGCACCGACGCGACGTGAAATAAAGTAGGCTCATCATTTATTAATTCAAAATATTGCAATATTTATCTTGAAATTAAATATTTATATGATATTGTAATTTTTAAATAAACATTTGAAAAGGTTTTCTGCCTTTTTCTCAAATGTGTTCTTGTTTGATGAAAATCCTTTGAATCTAGTCAAGACTCTAGCTCGTATCAATATACCAGGCCGCATGTATTCATCCGTATCAAAATCGGAAATATATTAATAGGATTCCATGATTAACCTTTTGGGTACAAACCTTAAAAACCACTAAATATTACACGCTATAAATATAAATCTCCAAACAATGATTTACGTAGTAAAACATCAACAAATTTTTCTTTCAAGTTGTAATTTAATATCTTTCCTGCAAACCATACAAGCATGTACAAAAGTTGTAACGCTTTAGTTACATCATTACGTGTTATACTCAAACTACACAGTTCAGTGAAAAGCTGAAAACTTACACTCGGTGCAAGACACGCGAGTTGTGTTCGTACGAGTGACATTAATTGGATGAGCACAATCTACGTATGTATACGATCTTCCACTCTGTTACACTTCACTGTCGTCTCTTGGCTTGTTATAAAATACTTTAAATTAATGCATATCGATATTAAGGAGATAACGTCATTTTGTTATTATCTAATGTAATGTTATCACTTAAAATAAAATCTGTATCTACTTTTGATTTTTTTTTTTTGGAAATTGTTCGTCCAAGTCTCGTGGCTCTGAAAAATTTGTAGAGCGTTAAAACATTGTCTTCTGATACCAAAAAATGTTATTGAGTGATTTATCACATTTATCAATTTTAGCGATCATATTAAACAATTCCAACAATTAAAACAATTTTTTCCAATTAATAAGAACTAGTTATAATGTTCGTTAAAATAAATTTGTACAAATAAAATGTTGTAGATTTCATTACTATTATAAGTGAAATTATTGATTCAGAAATCTAATGTAGGTAAGTATATTATACATTGAAATATTTTGCGCTTGCATTTAAAGGCGTAAATAAATAAGTCGTTTTTGTTTTAAAACAATTTTCAGGTTATAACGTCTCTTGCTACGCGTGATACAGTCATGCGGTAGAAAATCGTACGTCGCTCCGCCGACTCCAATGAGCCTGGACCCTTTTCACTTGTTGCGTAATTTGTAGCAAAATATATTTTAGCGTTAAGCCAACATTGTGTATGAAAGTTCTTACCAGTTCTGAGCACATGTCAGCTTCAGTAATTGCGGCGTGTTCCTTTTGCACCTTACAACTATGCCGGCACTTAACATACTGTGAACTTACTCGTAGCCTCATTGTGTTTTCCCGGGTTCGTGTTTTACGTAGTCTTCAAGTGGCGTAAGAATTTATAATTGGCATATTTTTATTTTATTCTGACAATTATTTACGAGCCCATATTTTATGCATTTAGTTTTTCTTCCTTCAGTTTTGACGGTATCGAGATTTTGTTAGTGGTATTGAAGTAATATTTAAAAAACGGCAATGTTTTTCGAAGGAAATATTAAAACCATCAAATGTTGATAGATCTCAATTCTTCCTCAATTATTGGATGCTTCATGGCTTTTTGCTAATAATGGCATGCCGACTTTTCTCAATAATAAAAAGAAGCCGCTACAGAGTTAAATATTCGCACAGCACCAGAAGGATTAATATCACACGTAGAAGTAGCTATCCATTCTGGGAAAAGACATAAACAAGTATCGAGAAGTAAACTGGTGAAGCAATAGGTCACAGGTTTCTCCACCAGTGCGTAAAGAATCACTTCACCCTCAACAATGATTTACAACACCAAACATTGCCATAACAAATCGCAAGTACCTACAGCTTTATCGACTTTTGCGTTATAAAAGTCGCGATCTTGTACGTCGCACACAATAAATGCCGCCCGGAATCCTGTTACGTGAGCGAGCCTCGACAATTGATAGAGAAACTGTGTGCAACGATGAAATTTAAAAAGTCATTTATCGTATCGAAATGCTTTTTCTCGGCTCGCCCGCGGCGTACCGATATCAATTTTATTTTGTGTCGTGGCTTCCTGCGACGGAGAAACGCTTGTCGAGAGTACCTTATATACTTACTTATGTCGTAAGTATATATTTGAAATCTTCTTGGTTTTAGCGTGGATAGCTATTATTAGAAACTAGTAAATAGCCTCCACTTTGCTTCGATAACCAATGAAGGAAGTAAAATTCTATAGTTCTATTAGTAAAAAGGTAGGTAGGTATACAATCTATTGCAATAGTTGTATTCTAGAGCTGTGAAAAATATTTTCCATACCTACATTTTCTAATTTTATAACCAACAAAATGTCAAGTAAGCATCATTTAAATAACAGTGACTTCCATTTTACATAGTTTTAAAAAATTCAAAATAACGTTTAAAAACATACACTAAACCTATGAAAAATTTAACTGTCACCTGTATTATAAGCATTCATCAACTTAGGAAAACATTTAACCAGAAAAAACGTTAATTAGGTATCCCATATTCATACCGTGAAAATTAATTTTAAAAGCAAGACTGACAACCATGTGTAGTTTTGAGGTGAACCAAACTCGAGACGGCAAACACTAATTTATTCAACCGAAACCCGAAATGAGACAACTCTGACAGATACTTAATAACTTACGTATATTAATATATAATTAAAAGCGAGGAAATATTAAATAAACTTTGTGGAATCCTATGATTTTATACGGTTATATTAGTTTGCTTATAGTTAGAACATGTTATTAATTTAAGATTTTGTTAAGGAGGTGATTAAGAAATTTACTACCGCGTACAAGTAGGTATATGAGCCTTTTTAAATTAAAATCTCTTACAAAAAGTGACGGTGTGTCCGCTTCTAATACTGCCGTCGTAATCAGAAAAGGCACAACTAACATTTTGCAAAAGTTGAGAAAATCGAGTTTAAAATATTTTTTGAATTTTGTTAAAAAAAACACGTTTAAATTTTTTTACGGAATTGTGTGAATGTTAAAAGTTGCGTTTGTTTAGTATGTATACAATGATAGTAATATTATATTTTTTATTTTAACGGATTAACTTAATTTTTAGCAAATTTATTTTTAACGTAACATAAAAATTAGCATTAAAAGAGAAATATTACATTTAAAAGGCACAAATAACCAAATATGCCTTTTCATTGTAAAAGTTTTGGGTAAAAATTTAAAGCGTTGTGATGAAAAGGCACTTTTACTCAGTTGTGCCTTTTCACTGTTAATTATTAGAATAAATAATTCCTAAAATGTTGCCATGAAAAGACACAAAAGGAGTAAAAGTGCCTTTTCACTTTAAATTATAAGAATAATTATAATAATCAATTTAATGTATTACAAATAAAAAGGTGAAAAATAGGCATATCTAACAATATTCCCTTTTGTTGTAATAAAACTTTAAAAATGGTGCAGTTGTGCCCTTTAAGCTTATGGTATCTCTGGTAATTTTAAAGCTAAAAATCCACAAAAAATCAGACGGATAGGCCGTTTTTTCCTGATTCCAAATATATATGTAACTCAATTTCACAAAAAATGTCAGTTGTGCCCTTTTTCGGTAACACGGCAGAATAGATCTTTAAAAGAAGAATCATTATCATTGTGGACTGGACCGATCTAGACCTAGAGTATACTCGGGTTAGTACCGGCGCGCCGCCACGATACTAATACTATTTCAACTATTTAGGTAAAAATCGTTTTAACACCAATTGTGTTCTAATTAGAAAGCTGCTAATCCAGTGAGACTTTTTAACATCTTAGTACTTAAGGGTAGCAACACATCTGTGTCCGATATAGAACGAAATTCTTACTAACAGGACTATCGCTAACAGTTCCCGCCCCTGTATTGGTAGTTGGTTAGTTAGTAAGCCTCAAGACTGACTTGTAGCACCGTCTGCCTTAGACTTAATATCTCTGTTTGAGCCTTGTTCTGCGTGATCAATTTTAATATTAGTATTGTATATGAAATAAAAAAATATATTATAATGCAGATGTTAATACGGAAATGAAAACAGCACTGAATAGACTTCTTTTAAGCAAGCATACTCCAATATGTACGAGTAAGTTCCGCAAATCTTACGTCACTTTTCATTAGGCAAGATTGTGGCGAAACGTTGGCCTATTTTGGGTAAAAAGACATAGTTTCTGGCCGGAGTACAGGCATAAGCAAAGTCCTTTTACTGTTCAATTTAACTTAAAATATTTCATCTCGGTACTACAAAATTCAAAGATTATCATGTTTCAAGAAAAACTTTTTGTAGACTTAGTTACTGAAAAGGCTTTTAATATAAATAATGCTTAAGGTTTTAGTTTAGGTTTGAGTGACTTTTTTGATATTAGTTTACTAGATTTCTACCTTTGCTACTTATTTTAAGATTGTTTGCGACAGGTTCGACTAGGAGTAAATTAAGTTTTTGCTGAAATTAATTTTGGAGAATTGCGAGTGTCTTCAATATTAAAGGTGGATTTAATAAAATTATGTGCTTTCTCTTTTGATATTGTCTTCAGAGATCTAAAGAATAATATAAAACACTGCAAAAGTTATTAAATAATAGAACGTAACTAAGCTATAGCTACGTTAGGTGTTGAGCAATGGACATAAACCAGAGATTCAAAATTATGTTGTAGTTTTCGTTAAGAAGAAAGAAAAACATTTAATTAATTGTTATCGTGAACAGTACAGCAAAAATAGCATAAGATATTATAATACGAGAAAAAAGATGTTTAGAATAGTAAAATACGGTCTTAACAAACATAAAAATTTGAGAGTTAAAAACAACTTTCAAAGATCATAGGTCTATTTAGCAGGGTTTACATAGTTGTAACTGCAATGATTTTAATTATATATTTCTCTTAGGACATGGGCTGATTGGTCAAAGCGTCATCAGAGACTCCATTTTTATGGATTTTAAGGACTTTGCTTCATTAGTAGCTTTATTAATGAGCCAAATAATCTTTACACAGAGTTAATTTTTAAATCAGTCAATGAAAGGATTACATCACTGCATCCATGCAAAGTTTGAACAGAAGAATTTGCGTTCAAGAGAAAGAATATGCGAGATAATAACTTCCTCCAATTCTTTGACTTATGTACCAACGAACGAAATCGCCCCATAATTTATTGGCATTTGCGATTGAAGTCGACTGTGAAATATTGCTTATTGGTAAAGTTTTATTGTACTTGTCACAGGTGTGATGAGATTCGACGAATTTACGTTATATTGTAATATCTTTATTGTTGTGAGCCTAGAAGGAATGAGTTTGGAGAATTTAAATATTGGTTTATAGTAAGGACATTTAGGTAAGGCTATATATTTTAGAGTCAATGATCATAGGTAAACTTTCCACTTTTGTAAACTTACTATTCTTATAAATACTGTAATTTACCTCTCTTTAGACAACATCGATAAGCGGTAATAGAACATCTTTAGACGTGTTCGACGAACACTATCAAAATTATCCACACCTAAGTTAAATTCTGGTATATTTACCTAATTTGCCTTACAATTAAAACTAATAATATTTTTTTTAATAATGCAAAACTTAAAAATGTTTGTGCACAAAAGTAAAAAAGAATACTTATATAAGGATGTAGCAACTTCAAGTATGGACTCCTAGGTCGCTAGGATATTATCGCGTGTGTATTATAAACACTTCAAAATCAAAACTTTCTAAAATTGTCCGTGTGATATAAAAAGTGTTACTTGAAGTAATGTATCTATATGTATAACTAAGTAAATGTGTATTTAATGCAATACTACAAAATAAGGTTGTTAACATCCATTTCACTTAGCCATAGCTAAACTTGCGATATTTAGGTAGTCATTGTTATATTTCACACGGTTCAGTTAATTTCGAAATATTGAAACTATTTCTTATCCTTTTAATAACACACCGTGATTCATTACAAATTGGCACACCAACAAGTGGATACTTGGTAAAAAATAAAACTAATTTCGCCATCGAATACCTATAAACAATAGACTGTCGAACGCTATGTGGTGTAAATTGCTTTTTAAGGAGTTACACAGAAACAAGCCGCGAAATTTTCAATTTCACGAAACAATTATTCTGCCATGTCATCAATCGGACTCCGCTTTGATTGCGCGGCAAATTCGTTTTGTTTGGATACAAAAATTGCAATATAAAGAGCTGCCACATCATTCCCTTTTGGTTTAACGTAGATTGCTTCCAAAATGTAATATTGTTTGCAATTCATTTCAACAGGCGATCGCCCACTTTTTGTTTCCGATACTAACTGAATAATATTCTGTGACGTAACGGATATACATGTATTAGTTCGTGCATCATCTGAATGATAGTATGTGGATAATATGACGAGAACGTTGGTTTATGATGTTGATTATAAGTTTTCTTAATAAGTAGCTGTTACCGCCTCGTTTCGTTGGACATTTTCTTGGTCTCTAAAACCCTATTTTATAAGTACAAAACGTTAGTAATTGTAATAATAATTGTTAGTATATGTATATGCTATATCACTGCAAGATTACAAAAAATCCTTTAGAAGTTTTGCCTGAAATAGCCGCAAACGTGTATCTATTGTCACCAACTGTCCCATTTATAAAATTAGTTGGACTGAAATAATATCAAGTACCTAGATGATAGAATTTATTTTCTGAATGATTATAGTTAGAGCTTTTATTAAAGTATACAAAAAAAGAAAACACACACTGCTAGGAATCTAATCCAAAATTGCTCAATGGATTATCAGATCGCGTCAATCAAAAATTATTTTTTTTTAAAGCAATATGGCAATTTTAATTCTTACAAGTAAGCAAAATATCATAATATTACAGAGACCCTCTTGAAGTCTGTATCACTTACTCAAAGTTTAATAAAAAGATCCCGGGAAGAGTACGCATAATATCTCTATGAAACAAGTTTGTTAAACCAAGAAATTTCTCCGGAGAAATTGTAAAGAAAGTCGCAGAAGGCGAGAGTGAGTAAACGTCGAGGGCACATGATATTATAATACTCCAAGTAAGGGATTTGTCTCATTGTATTCAAGGGACTAGAAGCGATAAACAAAGGGTGATGGAAAGTATGAAAAATAGAGAAGAATCAAGATCAATCTAGATCAAGAATAGTTTGAAAGATTACAATTTTATTGAAGTAAGGTCTTGTTGATTCATTACATTATAACGAAACGTTGCCTGATTTGGCTCGACACGGTTCAATACTAATTACTAAACCCAATTTTTTAAACTGTTATAAACCGATTTCGAGTCGATAAATATTGAGAGAAGTCTACACGCTATGTATTAATAATTATGATTTTCAAGACTGTGATCACATTGGCAGTAAATTAGGTTACTATCATTAAAAGTCGGTTATACCACTTATCATAGTCGATAAATAATTACATATTACAAGCAGTGATATCCAAATTATTTAAACGTTGCTTCTCTGTTAACAAGCACAAGTACCACCTTTAACAGGCAAACACAGTATGATAAAATATTCATGGCGAAGAAACGAAGTGAAGCAAATCGAAGCGAAGTATGTAGAAGCAAGTGTATCAAACTATACATAAATAAGCTGACTCGAAAGACGTACCTTTGTAACATTTATGTATATCTCGGGTTTTAGCAGTGACTCAAGATGGAACATGCATTCTTAAAATAAAATTATTGGCTTCTATTGAGACCACAAAAATCCAGTTATATCCAGTTATATATATTTTTTTAAATAAATGCAAAAAGACAATCGCCGGCGTAGGACTCCACAAGTGTATCGTCACTTATCGACAACATGCTGCAGTCAGACAGGTCAATACTCTAGATAAAACAAATGTAAGCTCACCTCGTTGTAACTCCTTTGTGGCGACAATACTAACAATTGTTTACGTTCAATGGAAACGGGACTATTGTGTAGTTTTAGTACGGAAGAATAAAATGTTCGTATTGTTTTATTTACGATAGCGACAAGCTAGTATCCAGAACTTTGTTTGCCTGACTCGTGTAGGCCCAAGAGTGCGGAGATACCAAATCAGTCATGAGTTATTATGGAAATTATTTTATTTTAAATAAAATTCGCGATCACAATTCAGTTTTACTAGAATTCTGTCCACAAGGGGTGACAAACGGACGCTTTATAATGTAGCTATACCTCCGCTATCTTTCGTTATAGTAGGTATATAGTAGATACCTATTATAAATTTTAGTTTGACCAGGTAATTTGTAGTTTTGTAGTAATTTGTAGTAACTTTACTTGTTGTTGTGTTCTAACATTCATCAAAATTAGAAAACATTTGAGAAGTTGAGGAAAAAATAGTTAAGAATTAAGCTACAAATCAGAGCATTGTGCAAGCAGTAGGTATAATCGCTCAAAATTTAAGACGGATAACTTCTTTCAAATTGTAAACTTTGAGTGGTATTAGGGTAAATCATAAAAGTAGATATAATTCACTTTTTCTTTACTTATAAAATTTTACAGAGTTCCTCAAAGTTTTCTAGCTGGTTACTGTAAAGTAGCTATAACTTTTTTATAAGCATCTGGAAATTCACAAAAAAGTTCATCATTCAAATTCTAATCATACTTCATTCGTAACCAAACTCAAAAAACTAAGATTTCGGAAGAGTCACAACAACATTTCAAGTAACAAAGGCCGCCTTACAATACAATGAAAATAAAATAATTTTACAGGAAAGCTTAACTTCAAAAGAGTCTTTCACTCAAAAATAAAGCGTGTAGTACCTTAACAAGGTGGAACCTTGTTTTGCATAACAAAAGAAAAAAAAAACACCTAAAGGTAAACATAAAGCCACACTTTATTCGCAGAATACTTATTCAAATGAGGCTGTCCCTTCTAAGTTTGTTTTCAATCAAAAACTCGAGCAGCTTTGTGCCGTTAAACTTTATAAATGAGACGATTATCCACGACGGGAACGCGAGGACGAGCCGCGATAGCGAACGTGTGTCGCAGCCGACACTCGCACCACGCCACGGTGTCGACACATCGGAATGCCAATCTGGGACACCTACATATTTTCGTATTATGTCGTTCTTTCTGTGCCTTTTTTATGCAAACAACAGACAAACAAGTAACAAGCTGTCAGATAATATAAAGATGCTACCGCTTATAAATATCGGTAGCGACAAAAATAAGAAATTAAGATCCATGGTAATTTATGATTTGCAACTTTTACTTTTGTCTATGCAAAAATATTCAATTCATATGACCTTATTGAAGTTAAAACAAAAAAGTAACATTATTAAATTAATGGTTACGCTACGTCTTTCTCATCTTACTGCTACATGCACATACACTGCTATTTTAAGTATTTCTTAGTAATTTAGGTACGAGTTTTTTACCAAAGATTTATTTTCAGAGATAAGTTATATGGAAATCGCATAGTTTGTATTTGTTATAAAATTCTTCAATTTTTTGTAGACAGTTCTTCGTTCAACAAATTAATTTTGTCCAAAAAATATCGTTATAATTGGTACAAAAGTAATAAAAATGCTCTTACAAATACCTACATAATATATGTTTTGTGTAAACTTTAAACTATTGCCAGTAACGAATAAGATACTCGTACAAACATACATGTTGAATATTTACGTTGAATGTAGAATGCAAATGTACCTATTTTTTCTTACTTGGATTGTCCAGCGTAGTTCAGAACGGCTGTTCCACCTACCGTTCCATTCCTCCCCACACCACCCTGCCCTGCACTAGACTGATAAACTCCTGGTCACCTGGGCTGCATGAATTGCACCGCTTTTTAACTCTCATTCCCGTTTCTTCAAACTTCATCCGGTTTAGATTACAAGTACATAATATAACCAATTTTAATAATTAGGTACTTAAATTATACAAGGTGGATACCACCATACAACAATAAATGAAACCACGAGCCCTGCTTCATGCAAGGAACATATTATTATAAGGTATTTAATAAAAAACGCCTAACATCTCATTAACAAAAATGTGTTTTTCAAACAAACTAAATCTGTGACTAAATAGCACAAAATACATGAAAAAATAGAACAGCCTATCTAAACATCGGTCACTCACTTTTGACACACTGTTGACATGAGTGGCAACAATCTTCTGCTATTACAATAGAGTAAGATCCCAGAGCCGTAAGACACAACTTATTTTCTAAAGCATGTAACTTTCGGTTTACAGTAGTCTCTTGTGTACTTTTTAATACCTGAATGTTTGTGGAGCTTGCCCGGTGACACCTGCGCAGGTACCAGGTGAGAAAGGTGACTAAAAATCAGAGTTACTTAACTTAAATTTTTATGACTGATTTTTATATATGCTTTGTAGAATATTACTCTGAAGTCATATAAAAAAATCAGACGCTTTCCATGAGCCAAAACTTTTATCAGACGCTTTAAAGCTCTAAGAAAAATTTATTTTTAAATGTCTGATTTTTTTATATTTTATTAAAATAACTATTACAATGTTATATTTAATCAGTCAGACAAATTGCAATGACCAAACATCCCCTAAACACAAAAATTACTCAACCATGAGTATGAGCGCGAGAGCACTATGCGCATGCGCTTCAGAGTAAAATAAGATAAAGATTAAGATTTGTATCCGCGACACATTGTGTTTTACAAAATTTTGCAACGCGATATTCAATCTTTTCAAAGAATATTTTGGAATTGCAATGCACCTGCGTGTTGGCATTTTGTATCCATACAATATAAAAAAAAACTATTTTCTAATCCTGCTATATTTATTGGTAAAACAGTAACAAAATTCGTGAAGTAGGTAACTCAAGATTATCTCATTGGGACTGATGGGGAGGTGTGGTGCTTTTAACTGAATTTCTGAAGGTACTACAAGGTTGCCTTGTTCTTGATTTTGTTTTTGTTATTTACCTATATTAAACGAATCTCATTTCTGAAATCAGATCTTTTACCCCGGTATTAAGTGTAAGTTATCATGGAGGTTCTGTAAAGAAGATCATTAAATAATTCTGTTTCAGTTTTTTGTGTAAATTGCAATAAAGTCTTTCTGATCTGTAATTAACAGATATTGTCGCTTTAATCAATAGATAGAGGAGTTCAAACGTTATACTTTAAGTAAAAGTTAAACTTTAAGTGATTGTTATGTGTGAACAGCAGTTTTATCGAAGCAAAGTGAGGATAGATTACTGAGGTTATAATATAGAAAATGAAATTTAGATACCAAAAGAAACTTTACGGTATGTCTTAATAATTATAATAATGATACATTGTCTACTTATTGACACGTCCATAATAGTACATTATGATACAAGTGCGCGAAGTTGGTCATTACAGTCGAGGCGGTATTGAGCCCGAGCCGCAAGGCGAGGGCTGTAATAGAGCCAAGACTGTAATGAACAAAGCACACGCGTATCATACGACGTTTTTCAACACACTTGCGAGGAAAAAAACAATTAGGTATCGACATTTTTCAGTCACAAATCAGCAAATTATAAACGAACAAATGTTTGCACAAAATGGCGCGGTTTATTTTTTCGCGCGCCGTATCTTTGGTTGAATAACTATGCGCGCGCAGGTTAAGTCCAGAGGCACCGAACATTCAGCCACAATATATTAAACTAAATAATTATGTATTTCTAATAAGAATTTACGGTAATTAATGATTTAAAATATTGTATTTTTTAAATGCTTTAATAGATAATTAGATGAAGTATAATCTTATCTTATCAGATTTTGACTAAGTACAACAAGTTTATTTATTTACAAAATAACAAATCTTTTGGTAACAACCTCTTTACGGATATTAAAAAAAAGTGGAATAAGAAAAACACTAGTGCGGCAATGAAAAGTAAAACGCACTAGTGTGTAATAAACCGCATTCCGGGCGTAAGACTAAAGAAAAAATAGCAACTTTACGAGCAAGTGTGTTGAAAATTATCCTGATACTTTTGATTGATGAAAGTAAGATATTAGATGTTATATGTGTTGTAACGCGACGTACCTAATTAACGAATTATATCTACCTTTTGTAACAACACTACGGAATGTTCACATAAATATCAGGGCGCATTTCCGACTGCGATACATGACGTAATCGATTGTGCACACTCAATTAACGCATCGAGTCGTGATGTGACGCTGATTAGACGAGTTTCACGCACACCGACTAATCTGTCCGAATGCGTCTTGATTAGCGATTCTGCGTCCGGCCACTAACGTTTGCCATTAGCGACGCGGCGTCGAGGGAGTGCGATAATTAGCTACTCATTGCTAATTTTACGTTAATTTCCTACAAAATCTACTGGTCCATTAAGGACCCGGTACACGGTCCAGCGTGAGTTTGGTGGTCCAAGCATCGGAAGTTTAATGCTGCCCAAGCTTTCGACGCTTACAAAAGTGTAACAGTTTTGCAGTTGTTAATGTTTTGTTTTATACAATGCAATTATGATATAAAAAAAAACAAAAGAAGATATTATTAAACTGTTGTTGACTGTCGATCATATTTGACCAATTAAAATTACTTACATCAGGTGTATGCGCCGTAACTTACTAATTGACTATATCATCTGGCTATTCGAAACAGTGCCATTATGTGGAGTCACCGAATTTTTTGGCTATTTTGTTTTGGTACAGTCCCAACTCCAGTTAGTTCAGAGAGCTTACCTACTACACAAACAGATGCAATCAGCGCTCAAATAGAACGAACTTAGTATGCGCGAAAAAATAGTCGTAGTAGCCAGTATATTTACAATCGTATAGAGATTATTTTAGGAGATTTGTTTATAAAACAAAAATTTTAGAACACACACCCAAACCGAGAACAGAAATTTAAACTCAATACTTCATCCCTTCATTGGGTCTTGTAGCCTGGATCCTTCAAATGTCAGTCTAGTGTATTGTCTACTTGTCTTTGGCGGGCGCGGTCGATAGTTGGATTGGTTACGCTCGTGGAAAACTTTTTAAAACACTTCGAAAGGCACGTGAAACCGTCGGCCCTGGTTGTTATCATGAAATAACAATCATTAAGCCATGTGTGTGATTAAGTGACTTTACTCCTGCACTGGAGCAGAACGGTGGAGTAAGCTTTAGGCCTCACAGGTACCAATACTTATGCGTCCAGGAATATCCTAGTTATCACTCTGTATGTTATTAAAAATTGCTTCTTAGCTAAGCCGCTTAGTTCTCAAGTTTTTTGACTACATGTTATGCTAATAACTTATATGAATAAACACACTGAGACAATTAATCGGCAACTCACTGTTTTATAATTACGAACAAACGTAATTATATTCCGTTGTTATACAATTATATTTTCCGACTTAATATTTTTTTGGCGCACCGCCCAGGAACGATTTGGCATCCGCTCTGCCTATACAGAACGGAGGCCACAATCAGAACTTTACCTGGAAAACATTTTTTGTATCTAACCTTGACTGTTTGACAAGGAAAATACTTAGCTGTTTATTCATTTAGGTAATCACAATTTATTTAGGTATGAGCGTTATGAATACGATACTCTGAGGCCGATCGCTTACATTTGCGCGAATATAGAACCTGTCTAGGACAACCTTTGCTAGTGACAATGAGAAATTGTTGACACATTCGTGGTTTTCCAAACCTTCCAATCCCAGTAATCTATACCTACTTATCTATACTTAATCCTTATACTTAATAATAATATAGAGCGGAAGAGTTGGTTTGTTCGTTTGAACGGGCTAATCTCAAAAACTACTGGTCCAATTTGATTTTTTTTGTTTTGAATAGTCCATTAATTGAGGAAGGCTATAGGATACAACAGTACGCTACGAAGGAACGGAGCAACAAGTCTCCCAATGCGAAGCGTCGTCTGCCTGGTCAGCTAGTAATAAATATTTATAATAAAATAAAATAAATAAAAAGCTTTTATTGATTCCTTACAAATTACATTCTTTTACATCACATTAACATTACCTACTTTTCATACATTACATTTTATTTAATAATTATTTTATTTACACTTCCTAACAAAACTAACAAATTACTGTCATGTATTTTTTACAATTATTCATGCAAGTGAAATTAAGTTATCGTGACTATCTTTATATTTTTTTTGGAATGAAAAAGGTTATAAATATATACTTTTTTGGAATATATATTTATAACCTCCCCTAAAATAATATAATAATAATAACATAATTAATAACTATCGTTATAATTATGCGACTCTTTGACAGTCTACTAGGCTACTTATTGAGGATATTATAGTTTTAATCCTATTAATCAGTTATAAATGTTATTGTTATAGTATGACAAACATGTTGTGAGTACTAGGTATATGCTTTAATGACTTAATAGCTACACTTTGTTTTAGTAATAAACATAAATGTTCTCGTTATAGTTTCCTGTAAAGAATTAGGTATGATCAATTTAATAGCACTTTCATATTATGAAAGTAGATATTATCCAAATTTCCTCACCTTATCTTTAGGGAGCTAGAAAATAAAAAAAGGTTATGTTACATTTGTGTCGAATTTCAAGACAAGCTCTGATTATCCGCGCCTCAACTTTCTTCGGATTTACGAGAACGTAAAAAGAGAGGAAACCAATAAGCTCCGTAGGGCTGTCGCAAGGACTTGGTTGAATAGACCAGATGTCGAAAATGATTTGCGTTTCAAGCAGAATGCGTTTCTCAGTAAAAGTTACATATGAATATTATTTAGATATAATTCATATGTAATATTATTACAATATTATTATGTATTATATTTAGAAAATTGTTACTAAAAAAATAGAAGGAGCAATGTCAAACTTTTATCGGAGAATTAGTTACCTCATAGTTGGATTTCTCGCGTTTAAACAAACAAACAAGCAAACTCTTCAGCATTATATTATTAGAATAGAATAGATAGAACTTTGGTTCGCAAACATGTTACATAAGTGCATTATACATACCTATTTTATGGAACAATTAGGAAATCGAGAGGAACATAATTATGTAAATTTTAATTTTGAGCGTTTTAATGCGAAGAAATTTTTTTAATTAAGTAAAGAGTTATGTGAGTTTATACATGTAATAGAAAACTGCACATGTGAACAACATCAATCTGAAAAATCTTTAGCACATCAAACCAAAGCAAGTGAATAAAATTATCAGTTATTAGTATCATGGAAATCTATCAACATTTCTTACAATTTCAAACAATTTACTATCAAACAAACGTTATTATCTGATACACACACGAACGAAGCCATGGTCACTGCAACAACGGTAGAACAAAGTAAAACTTAAAATTACACACCCAACGCATCACTTTTCTTGACATCTTAACACGTTTCATATTTCCCACACAAGGACCACAAGAAAAGCCTTTTTGAATAAATAACACGAACGCTTCATTATTTAAAGTATATTTAAATAATTGTTTTGCATTTCCAAGCACCTTTAAATAGATAACCTAAGCACTTTAAATAGATAACCTTTAAATAGATAGTTACATGCGTCAGTGCACACTTTATTCCATAGACACCTGTAAGTTCAAACTAAATTTAACTCTGATAAAGTTTGAATTCGGTTATGGTAACCGCATGAACGCCTCTCTAAACGTATTGTCTCGTGAGTTCCATATCCATGTCAAATAAATACTTAGTAATAGTTTCTTCAGACAAACTTATTGTGAATAATTTATGAAGAGTTTACATAGAAACAAGAAAGGATAATTAACAGTAATGACAGGAGAAGGAGGGTAGTAAGGTGTAGGTGCTAAATTCTCCAAACATTAATTTTTATTTTTACAGCTAGATGTTATTATTTCTTTGCTTCTCATTTACGTAATTTCCAGTACAATTTCGTAGTAAATAAACTCCAACAAGTGATTCCAACAGGATAATTGAAACCCTAATTAGGGTATAAAACGCCTGGTGAAAATAGTGAGCATCTATTTTTTCGGATACAGGCACTACAGTTAATTCACGGAATATTTTGGCCGAATAATGGATCGGGTACTAGTTCTAGTCTACATCGATGTCAGGGATTTATAAACTACTGTAGAAGTTCCCACGAACGCTCCTTCTCTAGTCGCTGTTAAGAACCTAATATTTAATGAAGGGGCCGTCTTTTACGTTCACAACTACAACACAATTAGAAAAGATCAATATCGGTCTTTTCATTATTTACACGTACGTATTCAGACTGCGAGGAAAAACCAAGGTAATTATGGTATTCAAATACGTGTTATATCGGGGACACGGCTATTGATTAGTCGATCGCTTATAATACATAGCTGTAAGAATGTAAGAAACATATTTCAAGGAAAACTTTACTAATGATACGTTATAAATGCTTTGTAGTACAGTTGAAGTTTCAAAGAGAATATATTCTGTATGAAAAAATATCAGGCACCCCACATGATGGTAAGTGGTCAACGTCGGCTAAAAAAAAAGCTAAGCAGCTACAACCCACTAATGGCTCACTACTGAGCACGGGTCTCTCCTCATTACTGAGGAGGCCTAGAGCATACTCCACCACGCTGCTCCAATGCGGATTGGTGGAGGGGTTAGTGGCCAACCCAGTGTCAAAAGTTTTCAAGCCGCCCGAAAGCCTTCGACACGGCTTAACGATTGCTATCAATCGATAACAACCGGGACCGACGGCTTTACGTGCCCTCCGAAGCACGGAAGCGCTCACGAAATTTTTGCCACTAGCGGTTACCCATCCAACTACCGACCGCGCCCGCTGTTGCTTAATTTTGTCGATCGCTTAGGATCGACGCAAGCCGCCGGGCTATGAGCGCTTCAACATCGGCTATTACGTCCTTAATCTACCCTTTTCTCCAAGCGATGCCGATGGCCGGATTCTGACAACTTCTGGAGTCGGTAAAACTTTTGAAGAGGCGACCATCTCAGTCTTCAAGGACAACAACGCATCTGTGACCGAATTAGAATGAGACTTAATAACAATAACTAACTGGGCTAATTATCCTTGGCCTTAAATAGAGTCTCGTTATGGGTTGGTCACAGCTGTCATGTTCTGCATGCTGATTTGTTGCTGCTTTAATTCTATAAAGAACAAAAAGCTTCTACGTCAGGCAGATCTGCTGGCATCGGACTGGGGTATCCTAAGCCGCCTCAACACGGCACAAAAGCAATATAATAACGTTTAATATTTGAAGTACAAAACCTTTCTTGCTTGTGGTGCACCCTGCTAAACAAGGGTAGTATATTGTTACGTTTATTTTGCACTACACAAAATCATGTATGTGTTTAATGTACAACATGTTAAGTAAATACATTTATAATCTAATGATTATTTCTTACTTCATTTATTCAGCTGTAGATAGATACTTGTTACCAACTATCACATCTTTTTATTCACACCAACGTTTGACTGGAGCATGCCATCAGCCATTAAGTCCATATTTTAAAATGATCTAGCTATATAATAAAAAGAAATAAGTTAAAATAAATAAATTAACAAATGATTGACTGAAGTACATGCCGTGGCATACGTTTTGCGTTGCGTAACATGTAGTCACCCGTATAGACAATATTTTATTTAGCATTTAATTGCAGTTTGTAGGCTCTGCAAAAACCCAGTTCGATTTCCGGTTAAAACAAAATGTTTCTGCCACGCACCACGGTCATTTGTTGACCTTTTGCAAATAGTCATGCACAAAGGGGTTGACTGACGAACAATTTTACAATCGATAATAGTACATAGATTGTATGACAAGGGTGCAAAGTAATATTTTTTCGGCGAGGGCGTTTTTTGAATCCAGAGCGAAGTGAGGGATTCTAGAGTAGAATCCCGAGCGTAGCGAGGGATTCAAAGTACGTCGCCCGAGCCAAAAATATACTTGCACCCGAGTGATACACTCTACTTTTCATCACCCACTATGAGAAAATAATATATATATTTAATAGAAAATAATAGAAAATAATACGTAAAAATGCACGAAAACTTAATTTTAATTTGAAAACGAAATCTTAATTTGATTCCTTTTTTTATTATTCAGCTGGCGGGGCCCTCGCGTCGTACCAGACATTCTTTATTCAAACAATATTTGCGTTCGATTTCTTTAGCGTAAAATACTAAAATGTTCTAAATTCAAAATAGGACGGAAAAGATCTAGCCGGCAGGAAAAGTTGTATGAAAATTCATTCCCGCCCGCTGAATAGAAAACAGCAACTTTGGAACCCCGTAAGTCCGAACCAAGTCGTCTTTTTCGAATAGGTGTGATGAAAAGCAATTTATTCACTTTTTATGATCCTGTTTCACTCTAGTTCTTTTTACAGCTCTTAAACGTTGCCATGTTGTTCTGTGGTTGTCCCAGTTTGACAAAGTAGTGTGAAAATATTTTCATTAATTAATCTAGCCTGCTATTGATGTGAGTACCTAGAGTCTAGAATATTATCGTTGCTATTAATGTAATAATTATTCTAGTGTGAGTATTCTTTGTTTACTTTTTAGAAGGATTACCACGAATATAGAGTTGATTTTAACCTAAAAGTGGCGCTGTTTAATTTAACCCAAAGTCTTAAATAATTTAAATACATAACTGTTATATACATTAATTAAACTTTACCAACTATAATAATACTTGGTTTTACTATGTACTACTGCGTGGGAGGTTCATTATTTTCACTAATAATTATGTTTGTAATAGTAAATTTGTCGCAGAACTTATTGTAACGTTAAGTCTTTAGATAACTAAATCATTGAGAAAATCCAATTAACGCTTGCACAATGGGTCACGGAATAATCTTAACTAAGAAAATTAATCTTCTCAGTCCAGAGGAACACTGTCTGTGCAAACTTAGACAATGGATTAATAGTTCATCGATTTCGGGCCATTCGGTAGCGGGTATCATGGACGACTATGTCGGCTTCAAAGTTATGGTGGCCTATATGTACTGTAGATGATTGTTTCATGAAGGCATGCTTTGTTTTGTTATAAGCAGAAATCCCTGAAGATATCCGGCCTTTCTGCTAGAAATTCCGAGTTATGTGGGATTACTGCAAACTAAAACAAACTTGGTAGAGATTCGAATATGACGAGGCTTCTACATTTCATGCTAACGCATTTGTATGCGCAGCTGCTCAAAGCAAAATGCGTTTGATCCTAGATGTCTTTTCAGAGCAAGATTCTTAATAATAACATCATAACAGGGTAATTCAGCTAATACTTCGAATATATGAATCATAGATTAATATGTATATTGATATGAATTACCTTGCAAGTTAATTATTTGAAATCTTACAGGTAAACAACATTAAAAATACTTGCAGGTTAATAATTTCCTGAAACTTGGCCAATCGTTGCCACGAGTCTAGATAAATTATTTTGAAAATATACAAAGTTTAAAAAGCAATATTTCGTCCTTAATAAAATACATTAAGTAGCTTTCGTATCCATTTTCACGATAGACTTCCATGGAATAACATTTTTATTGCGAAAAGGGAAATGATGTACAAAAGCCGAAACTTCTTAGCAATTTGACTCTCGTTTGAAATGAAGCAAATAAAGTAAAACGAGTCATCGAGGGTCGGCTTAGCGCTTCAGTATAAATTCTATAAGATAAAATTTAAAAACAAAGCCAGTTTTAACAGTGTTTAAGTGTTAAAAGCGAAAAAAGCAAACATCAACGCAGCAGGGATTCCCATTTATTTTAATTTAATTTGTTGTAATCACAAAGTTGTTCGTAATAAAAACACTATAACAGTTGTTTTATTTTTATTTTCGTATAAATATTTCCATTGTTTGGAAGCTGATTCTTAACAAATTATTATTTAACTTTATCGTCTTATGTTTTTTAGGCTGTCATATCATACCTACCTATTATGTTGGGTGAAATGAGATATGACGATAACGGTATCAAAGAAGATAAATTCTAGAAGATATTTTAATTTTATAAATATTAAAAAAAAAAAATTCCTATTTAACGAAAAGATCGGTACTCATAGCTATTCTAATTTAGTAAGATATAGTTACTCAACCTTTTTACAATATTGACACAAAATGCCCAAATCAATACTCACATACTTACAGTAATTTAAAACATAAATATACCTCAACGAATTAAAATACATAAATTACTAAATAAATTGTTATGAAAAATCTTAAGCGGGCTACAGACCTTCAGTTTTAACTGCACAGTTTTAACTGTACAGTCGAACTGTTCAGTTTTAACTGACATTCCTAGTGTCTACACAAGTTCAGTTTTATCAGTTGTGATCTCTTTCCACTCGAAGTGACACGTTGAAATGGCTTCACCGGATGACGCTGTGATATACGCATAATAATTTACTGGAAGAGCTCAGGATTACTCCAAAAGACTATAATAACTATTTAAGAATGGATGAAAAAACGTACTTGCATCTGCTTGATTTAGTCACACCTAAAATAATTAAACAAAATAATCAAATCAAATCAAATCAAATCAAAAATCGATTTATTGCCAGTTACACATATAAAATATCCATACATTAAAATTACACAGGTAGGTTTTTCTAGTGTGGCAATAGGTAGGGTTCGCCTCAGCTAATGTTGACATGCACACAGCGGTACAGGCAACGCTGTTTTTCAGTCGACCCCTTCTCCCTGAGGTGTTAGGCGGGAGACGCGACAGTTGAGGACTCCCCAATCATCAACTATTAACTAAGTTAATTCAATTTAAGTGTTTTAATACTGTTATGAGAAGTGCTATATCGCCACATGAAAGGTTAACAGCAACACTTAGGTTTAGGTTTTGAGCAACAGGAAGAACCTACGAAGACCTTAAGTTTTCAACAATAATATATCCTCAGTCATTGCCTCAGTGATTGCCACGGTCGTGGTAATCTTTTGCTTTAACTTTCCATAAGCAAGGTTCAGAACGATATATTTCTATAAATTCTTCTAACCATTCACGTTGATTTGGCATGGTTATTTTAATCCAGAACACAGAACAGAAACGTGTGCTCACTCCAACGATGCTTGGGTAAAACTGACAACTGTACAGTTTTTTTGCTACACACCTTCAGTTTTAACTGTACAGTTTTAACTGCACAGTTTTATCTAATGATATTTCGATTAGATCGTCAGTTCAACTGTACAGTTTTCAGTTTTGCCTACACACTTACGTTTTAACTGAACAGTTCGACTGTACAGTTAAAACTGTGCAGTTAAAAATGAAGGTCTGTAGCCCGCATTATTTTACTTTATAAAACATAAACAGAAAACCACTGGCGCCTTGTGACAAAAGTAAGCAACTTTATATACTTACATAAAAATAAAACTTTGAAATCTGCATAATTTATTAAAATCTCATGGAATAATGGCCAAGAAACGGAGGAGTTTAAAAGAAAAATCCTGAAACGCTCCGTAAAAATATTACTGTCGTGTTTAAGACATCGCGTTCCGACGCAAAATATGTTTTATCGCGTAATGCATCGTCGCATTTCGCGTTGCTCTTATGATATGCAACACACTGTATTTAAGGAAAACGCAGAAGTTTTTATTTTTGTTTTGAGATAGTGAACAAATTAAAGATAAACATACTGTTTTTAGGAATTAATATAAGGAAATAACATCAAACGAAGATGCTACACCATCTATGCGCTCTTGTCGATGACTACTCTGACCAACCCAAAACAAAATAGTGGTATCAATAATGTTACCTACAGTGAATTATACTAGTAGTAATAGTCCAGTTAGTCCCTAAGATTCTCGTTCTGATTCAGTCACAGATATAATTACATACTATTAGCAATATGAAAATAGATATACATAATTGCTGTAATAATTATATCTACTTATAAGTAAATTATTAAGAAGGTATGAGAAAAAAATAACAGATATAAATCGTACACCATTTTGTAGCTTTGTTAGCATTGCAAAAGACCTTTTCACCGAGATAATCTATTTAGAATTAAATCATATTGATGTGGTTTAACTTTGACCGTTTAGTGTCTAGCTTTGACATACTGGCATAATTTATACTTCTAAGCTTAGTACAATGAGTAGATATCAAGCACCAAGTTTTTGGCCATTTAATCTAATCAGATTTTTTTCTGACGCGCTCTCGGAAGAAAAAATCGCTCATGCGATTTTGCCAGTGGTGTTCGACCGTCAAGTTTCGATGTAAATTTAACTGCGTGTGGCTGCTATCTGTTACGGGCACTTTAAAGATGAGGCACAGGGATATCTGAAACCGCCCTCTTGCGGCTCCAGTAAGAATTATCGCAGTGACAACAAGTACATCATTTGATCCAGTCTGAGGTACCTAAATATCAAATTAGTGGTTCACTGTCCCGCGACGTCCCTTCATTCCGGCACGTTTAATATTTTAGCCATTCCGCTCACGCGCTGTCTTGAACGGCCGTCCTGATTGCCGTTAAATTGAACTAAAAACTTCTTCACTGCTTCTAAAACGATTCAATTATATTACATTTTTTCAATGCAAAGCTCCAATCATCATTTTCATGTAACATACATTTATTGTTATTGCCAGTTACCATCTTTTCGCGAGAACAAAATGCTTCCTTAAACAACCTGGAAGCTATAAGTCTCGGAAGCCGAAAACGTTTGCATTTGGAGATTAAATAAGTTTACTAGATGCAAGTTTACTCAGTACAATTTATTACACCAGTATATGGAATACGTACAGCGTTAAGATGTTTTCAATAGAATGCCAACAAGATGTAAAGTTTCGCAATAGTGAGCTCTCGGATCGCGCAATTATTGCCGACCGAGTCCTGATTGAATTCTTAGGTCAAGTTTTCACTGAAAGTTTGCATAAAAGACCCTAGCAAATTGTAGTAGTTGGAAATGTTTGTTTAATACATTTTCTCAGATTTGTTATATTCCAAAAAGTTAAAATTCTTTTCCATTTCGCTTCGTAACTCTTTCGACAGATCCATTAGACGCGTTTTAATTTGTTATAAAGGCAAAGGTAGGTAAGCTGTGTAACATTTCCGCTGAAATTGACCCAGCCAGCGCCAACATTTCGTTAACACGCATGTCATGTCTGGAAGTTCCGCTCGTGTTTTCGGTAGTCTATTCGAAATTTAAAATGGATTCGTTTATAAAGGCATTTACTAGGGTTCGCATTTTCGATGAGGGAGAAACGGCAGGTGAGTGACTTGTTTGCCAGTGGCCCGGTCCAACACGAGCAAAACGTACGACAGTTTAGTCGACGCCGACGCTGCCGAAGCGCCCTCTATAAATCAGACGGCGATTGACGCCTTCCTACAGGGAGTGATCTATTCTACCGCCTCGATGATGCAGCTCTTATACTTACAAGGATTTTTCGCCGATCGATCGTAAAAATGCTGTGAGAATTCAAAGCATTAAAATCCCAAAGCTGATGTATCTACTCTTACATTTACTTTTCAAAAGAAGAAGTGACTGTGAAAGTTAAGTTTAGTTTATCTAAGCGTAGGATTAAGTTAGCTGACAGTTTCTCTTTTGTCGTAAAATGCAGGGGTTTTCCGAAGTTTAAGACACTATTCAGATTCAAACTGGAGTAAATTTTGAAAAGAATATTTCCGTTGGATCAAAATATTTTGTAATTGTTATAGATAATGCTTTATGCTATCATAAGTTTTAATAATATATTTCTTTGTTACAGGTATTGTTTCATGTCTATCAATGGAAAAATAATGGTTCGTGAATCAATACACAAGCCCAGTAATTGGTAAATTTTGGTTTGTTATTGGAAAGGTTTGCTAAATTTTTGATATCCATGCACGTGGAGTGCGGCTTGTAGCCTTTTCGAATGGGTCCAAATAGGTAGTTACATTTAATATTTTACCGAGTCTCCTCACGCGCCGTCTTCAACGGGCCCTGATTGCCGTCCGATCGAAATTATATTTCACTAGCACATTCAAACCTGGCAGGACAAGATTGCTTTTCGCTACAAGGACTTGTTAAATATTTGATTTTGTAAAATATTTTCACATAACGCTGCCAGTTTACTTTGAATTCAATATAGTAGCGAAAACGTTGTTAGATAGAAGGACTCAAAAATCAAGAAAGTTTTGAGGTGCAATGTGGTTCTAGGATGAATGAAGTTCAATGATGACATTGCTGCAGTTTTCTGAATAATGGACGAGGTTAGACGCCTTGTTTCCCCAACTAGATGTCAGCCTCTATAACACCCAGTACGGTTTCGGAGGTACTATTGCGAGATGTAGAGTTCTTTACGTGCCTCTTTACTACGTTCCGTTTCGGATAATGTATAACTAACTGTTATAACGTAAAAGAATAACCGAATTCAATATCGACAAATCGTTTTTAAAGTCGGTTAAAAACAATCCTAGATTTGAAAGTGGCTTCAAAATCACATCTTAAATAAGACCCGGTTTCTAATTTCTATTTTAACGGCAACGCGTCGGTGATGGTGGTGTTACTGTGGGTGGGTGGTGTTGCTGCTGTTAGTCACTTAACATCGCATGGCTTGTCTTTTTGGCTCTTAACTTCTCGTGATCGCCATCGATGTTTTTTTTTAATTTTATGGAATATTCAATATTTATAGAACCTTATAATTTATTTGCTGTTATTTTAATGAGATGAACCACATTTTTTATTAATAGAAAATAATCATGAAAATATGCGATGAATTTGTATATCAGTAAGTACGAAGTTAAAGTGTGTATCACTCGAAAACTCGGAGATCTAATTGCACGAGTATCTTTACATGTGAAAATTCCGTTTCCAATAAAAAATTATGTTGTTACTGATGAATAAATATCGTGAAATGTTCAATACATTTTTAATATTTTCTGTAGGTACTCGATGGATCGTACCTATCCTAGGAACAGGTCATATTTGTAAACTGAATTGATTCGTATGAAATTATTCAAGCCAGCAAAAATTTTGACATGGATAAAATTTTTGACATAATTATTTATCACGGCCCGTAAAATGAATATATTAAAGGTACAGTATAGTTTAGGGCATCTACCTCCTCAACTCATAAAGTGGGGATGACTTTTAGTCGTTTACTGCACTGTCATTAGGTATAGGTTGTTCACAGGTATTCAAGCCGCAGTAGGTAGATATACTCGTATACCAAATTTTATGATTCACAGCAGAACAGTTTTCGTTAGCTCATATTTGAAATGAGACATTTTGCCATGTCAGAGACCTTTGAACGACATAAAAATTTTCATAATTTGGGTTGGCCAATAATTCGTTCCAATGTGCACTGGAGTTACGTATATAAATATAATAATAATAATACTCTTTATTGTAACCCAAAGCAACATGACACAACAAAATAAGACATTTTGTACAAAACGTGATACAAAAGGCGTTCTTACCGCTAAAAAGCGATTTCTTCCAGACAACCTTAGGGTAAGAAGTAAAAGACAGTAAGTATAGTGAAAGGGGGCAGGGTGTACCAAACTAAATAGAATTATGGCTAATGAAGAAGACATTAAATTAACAGTAAAAAAATATAATAATAATCGTGTATGTATAAGTATAATATTATATAATAAATGGCAGCATGAGGTAACTGATCGATAGCGAAGAGCAAGAAGGGTTGAGGGAAATTGGAACAGTTTTACTGACAGAGTTGTAGGTAGTGATCTTTAAGTATTTTTTTAAAGGAGTTTAAGGTGCCAGCAAGACGGATTGGTTGAGGTAGGGAGTTCCATAGGTGGACAGCAGTGACTGAAAAGGAATTTTGACAGAAGGATGTGGAGTGTGAAGGAGTACTAAGAAGGAGGTTTTTAGAGGAGCGGAGGGATCTGTCGTCTGTGTTGAGTAGAGGAATTTGAAGTTTTGTTTTAGGTATGGAGGATATTTTGGATCAAATAAGATGTTGTAAAGAAGAGTGAGAATGTGAGCATTGGTGGTAGAATCAAAAAATTGACGTTCATAAGTGAATTTGTAAATTTCTAAATTGAAAATAAACTATTGCGGCGAAGACGAATTGGCAGCCACTTGAGTTTATATAGCGCGATATTCAGAAATATGGTCATATTTTCGACGTCCAAATGTGAACCTTATTCATAAATTTTGTAGGCGCTCAGGTTTGCTAAGTTGCTCCTCTGTAATGTCGAGATAGCACACATCGGCATAGTCGAGGATTGGAAGAAGCAGTGATTGAGAAAGCGAAATTTTAGTTGGGATGGGTAGGACATTTTTAAGCCTTCTGAGTGAGCTTACTGCAGCAGAGTTTCTTACTTATATTATTACCTAGATATATAGTACCCATGAAAGATGGTAATCCATGCAAAAACCCAGGTTCTTGACCTTAGTGGAATAAGGAATGGCCACACTGTCAAGTGAAACCATCGGCAGATGGGACCATTCAATTTTGGCAATCAATCGCGAGCTACCTATGATGATAGCCTGGGATTTGCAGGGATTTAAATTAAGGCCAAAGCTTTTGCTCCAATTACTAATGTTGCTAAGATCAGCATTGATGGATGCAACGGTAAGTGGTTGTTCGCTTAATGAAGCTTGCTGGTAGATTTGCAAATTATCTGCATATAGATGGTAGAGAGAAGAAAGTTCGTGACTTACAGAATTAATGAAAATAGAAAAGAGAAGAGAAGAATATAGTTATTAGTAAGAAAGAGAACTAGTAGTAGGCGGGAGTTTTTCCAGGGCTTCCGGGCTTGTTTGCTATCTTGATTAAAACAAAAACTTTTAGAATTCGTTATCTCTTCTTCTCCAGGAGGATGTCTCTTCTTCTGCAGGAGCATCCACTTGTATTCCATTATTGAGTTGATAGTTATTTTATTATCAGCGTTAATATAAAGCATTTTTAAGCCAGATGATGTACAACAACCTGCACGTTTTCAGCCATAAATTGAACCCATTTAATGATTCAAGAGCCACGTTCATTGTTGTGAAATATTCGTTGATCGGAAATATGATATGGGTGTTACCTACTTTAAAGTGTCAGAAGCCGATGCGGAAATTATTAACAATCAAAATGAAATAAGCATTTAAATACGTTCATTATCAGGAGAATGGTTTAATTACACCAATTAATAACATATCGTTCGAACTTTTGGCAGACTTCTGCTGTGCAAAGTATTTTTTATGATGTTGTTATTAAGGATAATAAGTATTTTGATCATCACAGTGTTTTAACTTAAATACATAAAATACACAATAATATCTAGCTTAGTTAAGAATATAATAAAAAATAAGTTTTTAAAATAATAGAAATGTTCATGAAAAAATAGACTTGATTTACATAATGATGGTATTATTCATGTACCTATTAATTTTTTAAAACCTTAGGTTGCCTTGAAGAAATCGCTATTAAGTAGGTAATTGGGCCGTCATTTATATTGTATAGTTATAATCTTTGTGATATTGTTTTAAGCATATATATGTAGGAGCGAGACCAAAGTCCTACGCTGATCTAGTAACGCCACCTATGAGTAATCGATGAAACTAGTTTTAGGAAACTAACGCCATCTATGAATGATGATTGGAAACGAAACAGTTATTGTTTGGGCATGGTCGGTATGGAGTGGGGGTAGAGATGGCGTCGTAGAGAACCATAGCTGTCATGATCATTCTGAATTGAGCGCTTAGACCGAGCGGACGTGTCGAACCCACTGCCATACCAAACTTGCCGCGTTTCCAAGTGTAATCTGAATTAAGCGTGCTGATCCTTTGCCACTTTGCTATTATTTTGTCGTCAGCTTTATTTCTAAGTTTAATTTAATTTAATGTAATCTGAATTAAGTTTGGTGATAACTGTATTGAAGTGTTGGAATAGACGTTTAAAATCAGTGTACAGACTATTATTTCTTATCCCCAGTCACGTATAACCCAAAGTATAACAACCGCTCTGACCCTGGCTCCGAGATATATTTTTGTATTCTAACAATGTGAGTAAGGGTATTACGAGACCGATCGATCGATCGTCGATCAACGGCATCGATCGATGGTGGAATGAATCGTGGAAAAAGCACAAGAAACATAGAAAACACACAACTTTCGCATTAAATTTATACTATGAGTAGGGATAAGGATTTTAGATTGTATCTATTTTTATGAATACTAATTATGCAGTTGACCATTTCACGGTTAATTATATTTTTGATGTCGATAAGGGTCGATTCAGGCATATCAGTGAAGTCTCAGTTCCGACACAGTACCGGCAAATTTTTCATACATTCTCGGCATTGTCAGTGCAGTGTCAGTGCTGATAATGCCGAGAATGTATGAAAGATTTGCCGGAACTGTGACGGAACTGAGACTTCACTGATATGTCTGAATCGACCCTAAAACTACTACAATACATAATGACGTACTTGAAGTGAAATATTGCATCTGATAGCTTGGTTTCGTCGTTAATAACAAAACAACTGTTACTGAATCTATTTCAATTTCCAGCAAGGGCATGCACTGAAACTTGTATAACTCCAACTTCGCTTCTATTGCATTGTCTATTAAATCTGGAAGCTACATTTGAGGAGATTCCGAATCAAATGTATACTAATGATAAAACCGCAGTAGAGTCGAATATCTACATTATTTTATTAAACATCAGATTTAGTATAAATTCAACAAAATTTGGATCTACTATGTTACGATAATCGGTCAAATTGGACCTAGAAATCGGTTACACTAAAGACATCAGGGTAGAAAGTGGGTATTTATTTATTATTAGCCTTCTGATTCTGCAGTTCAGCACGCCATTTTTTTAAGTTCATGTTCACTAAGTGGAAACCCTGAAACCTCTGTCAGGTGGGTCACGACGGGGCGACGACGGTGCATCACGAGCATAAGAAAGACTTCAGCAAATCGTTTCAGCAATGAAGAAAAAATAGGTGCGATGGCGACATCATAAAACAATTTTCTAAAAGAAAGTATAAAACAATTTGATCTTGGATAACAGATAGCAACGTTCATCCTATTTAGCTTGTTTAGTGCACGTAAGTTGGGCGTTTCTAAACGTTTAAACTTCTGATCCGGACGCCAGAACAGGTTCGTCCGTAAACTAAGCTACAAGTTTCGATCAAAGATCGGAACGTTTCAACCGAGCATCCCCTAGACATCCTCAAATAATCCCAGATGGAATGAATTACAATCTGCTCGTATGTATGGGTAATTACTATGCTCTTTGATTAAAACTGATACTGTTGATCAATTTGATGAAGTTGCTTTAACAGTCTTGGTATTAATTTGACGTTACATTCTGTAACTCTTTTTTTTGTTTATTCGAATTGCATCTCATATACGTAATAAGGAGGTCTCTGTCTTTAGACAATTACATGCTCTCTGTTTACTTACAAAATTGTAATGATTATCATAATTTACTGTTCGGTAATATCTATTTTACATTTTTTAATGCTGGTAATATATTTGCAATAGATAAGATGTATCGCATTAATTTGATTTCTACCCTCCTTTTTCTCGTAATTCGTGTGCGTGCAACGCTTGTGGCGCGCGCGCATTAGTGCTGTTTCACGAGTCGTCTCGGTCGGTACTCACGGGTTCGTAAAACGAGCCCTTCGGCGTGGATGTAATTCGTTATTTTCGTTTGCCTCATTTAAAGCAGTAAAATAATAAAGTAGATGTCATCTTGTTACGCCGCCTGGAACCTTTGATATAAATAACATATTATTTTGTATGTTTCAAGACAACGTCTTGAAACATCTGCCAGGTCCGTTATTACCTACTACAGTAAAATAAATTCAGTGGGTGTATTTAATAAAGTATGCGAAATAATTGTAAACGACAACCCGAAGAAACTGGGAATACCTGACTGGAAACTGTTGAACGAACTGCATTACAATGTACAAAGTGTTTGGTGTTCTGTTTTGTATTCAATATCTATTTACTGTTCGCTCTCACTATGGTATCAGATTTATGGCCAAATTAATTTTATATCAAATGAATTATTTATATTATAAATTTCGATTAAAGGTCACTACAGACGCAGTAGCCTGCATTCATGTCGTCGGTTATTCTGCTCAGTATTTACTAATGTTATTGAAATCATTGTTCCTTGAACGTGTGACCTCGCTTTAGTTTTGGAACTATAATTCTAAAGCTTGTATATTGTAATTTCAGTATTACAAAGGAGTGTACGACAGAAAGAACATTGCCCACTTCCCATACATTTGAAAACCTGGAATGAAAATTAATGTATAGATGTAATGAATAGTAGAAGGACTACCTATTGAAGTAATAAAGGGTGGGCATTTGAATCACGCATTTTAGGTAGAGGGGGGGGGGGAAGGGTGGCATTTTATAGGGGTTGATCACCCCTTTCAAATGACACCCGATTTGTGTCTAGGAGACGTGTAGTTTTTTTTTTATATGGGTTTGAAGTTACGTGTGACGGAACGTTATTTGTTGTTAAACATGTTTTAAGTATTAATTTTTCATTACAGTTATTTATTGTTTTACAGATAATTTGTTGTAAAATGTCTTCATGTGTTATAAAAAATGAACAAAATAAAAAAGAACAAAAAAATACATTACAAAATATAACAATGAATGTAATATCTTTGCAGGTGGTAGGGCCTAGAGCTCACCCGGGGAAGTGCCACCGCCCGCCACGGTACTTAGAACCATTCCACCCGTGTAATAATTGTTTTAAGTACAATTGTGTTCCGGATAGGAAGGTGTGGAGCCGGTTACACTTTTTTAGAGGCGATCATCTCAGTCCTCAGGGGTAGCAACGCATCAGTGACTGAATTAGAACGGGATTCATTCAGTCTAGTTCTAGGTTGGTCACAGTTGTCATGGGCGGCAGCGGAAGGTGGTGCTGAGTGCTCGTTTGCTATCTTAATTCCATAAAAAAAAATATGTACGGCGCCATGAAAATAGCGGTGAGAATGGGGGGTAGCGGGGGGAAGGGGTGGTCGGGGGGCGAAGCCCCCCGCCATAAAAAAATAAAACAAAAAGCCAACCACACTCTAGTTGGGTATAGGTTAGGTTTGACTGTAATAGAACCACGCAGAAAAAAGGGACCCCCGAAAGGGGGTCCCGTCGACATATTTTTACAACACTTTTTGCCCTAATTGCTTTTATGTGCTGCAAACATAAGTACTTGAATAAATGTTTTCTATCTTTCTTTCTTTCTTTCTAATAGGTAGGGATTAGGAACCGAATCTGCCCACGTGGTCTTGGTCTTGCTTATTGAACATAACCTCAAAAATTCAAAAAAAAAAATTTCATGGTAACTATTGATTTCCTAACTTTGGGGAGGGGTCGGGAGGGTTCCCCCTTCCCCCCTCCTCCTCCCCCACCCTCTCCGCCACCCCTACCTAAAATGCGTAATTCAAATGCAACCCCGTAATAAATATTGTCTCATAGTCATTTTTAAGATTTGAACGCAGCAAAGTTAAAAAAATATGAATAAGTATTGCTGATTATGAAGCAATTGCAATCATTGTCAACGATAGTTCGTACCTACCTACAACCACCTACAACCGACAAATTACTAGACTTACTGGATGTTTAGCGACATTTTCTATAGTTCTCTTATTCTATCCAACACATTTCGTCGGCTAACTGTAGCATAACTTAATAGTAAATGTTCTCTTGATCGAATTTCGGTCATGGCGGCGTCAGTGTCAAATGTCAAAAAAAGACGTTTCAACTTTCAGTTGACTTGAGTACCATTCATATTCAGTGCCACAAACTTATCTGGCCCGGTGGCCAAAATTGGAACTAATTCAAATGTTATACTGTTGTCAGACAAAGACCAAGACAGTAGCGCCCCCCTTACCCGGGTCAGATAAGTTTGTCGCACTGTTGCATGATGATGGATTGTGAGTTGAGTTGCGTTCAAAACATGTAATTCTTTTAACTTTTACTAGATAAAGTAATGTAGAAATAATCAAATCATTTTATTTCCTGCGTTTCTTTTAATTTAGTAATAAGCGTGTTTAATGTGCAAATATATTAGCTGAATTTTAAGATTTTTTCATCTCTATACATGATCAGGTCAAAATTACACATCATCCTTCTTTAGCAGTCTGATACTATATTTTCAAATAACTACATATAAAAAGTATTTCCATGTGCTCCAGATTGTTATAATAAAACGACCCACATGGTGCAACGGTACTAACTAATATTCTAACACCATCTATTAACTGGACTATCCTAGTCCCTTTGAGTCTAGTTCTAGGTCGATCACAGTTGTTATGGGCGGCAGCGGAAGGGTGGTGCTGCATTTCGTGATGAAGAGTCTTATGTTCGATTTAAGATTTGTAATTACTTATGTGTTTTAAGTTGTTCTCGGTCTGAATATGTATGATGTAGTATTTTTGAGTTTTCACTGGAAATAAAATCATGTGACTTATAAATGTGTCTGTGGCGCCCTTTAAGAAAATATCTTTAATATTTTTATAGTGTTACTTGTAACTTTAAAAAGTATTGCGTTTCACTATAGGTATACAGAAAATATATTTAAGAAATAGATTTAGATTAACCGAACAATACACAAAAGTAGTAAAGAATAGATATTGTTATGGGATTTTGTATTAAGCCCCCTTGCCCAATAAAAAAATTCAAAAATATCTTATTCAAATATACCTATCGACAAATTCTACTTTAATAAACAATACGCAGACAATAAATGACCCATAAATATGGAATAAAGAACACGTACACATTGTCCCAGACCATAGATTCATCCATAAGACTGAAAAACCCACCGTTACACTTCACGTAACACATTACGTTCAAGTTTACGGCTCCAACTAAGGTGGAGGCCGTGTTCATGAATCTTTAAACATCCAGAAAATCTGTATCATGGTACTTAAGTTGCCATACAGCTCTGTTAGTACTTCAAGGTACAGTTTTATTGACCTGTATACACTTTACTCAGGATTATATTTATTATTTTTACATATTTTTGTTACTTTTGTTTTGGTTTTTGGCATATTTTACGGTTGATGTGGATGAATGGATTATAGACGATCATTCTTTCTAACTCCGGACGTTATAAACATTGGTAAAAGACAAGATCAGAACTGGGAGAATTATGAATTACGGAAATTTTGCTTACCATTATAAGATTCTAACATAAAATGTTAAAGCATTTTTTGTTACTGTTAGTTTGACCTTGGCATAGCTATTATAAAGTCTTGAAATTGTTCAAGTAAACTTTTGATACTCGTAATGTATATCCCACGACTGGTCAAGGACTTGTCACATAAATATCTGCTAAAGCGGCTACATCACTGATAGTCAAGTGGCTTAAATGTTGGACACCAAACTATATCTAAGTTGGAATTTTAGATTCACTACTTAAAGAAAATATACATGTACGTATTAAAAATGTGATTGTCACTGGTTTTGGTGACAACATTGTGAGTAAAGCATAGCAAAGAGGTCTTCATAATGTTCTTAAGGAAGTGTTAAGTCCGCTATTTGCATTTTTACAAGTGCACTGCATTAGCATGATATTTTAATTTCTAAAAATTGATTCGAGCCCTAGTATGGTAAATATTATGTAATTAAGCTTATTGATATTTATATATCACTTTTATATAAGAACATATAAAGAAAAACTATTGAAACAATATCAAACCATAAGCATATTTTATGGGTGTCACCAGGTGTACACAGTGAGTCTAACGCGCAAGTTACCGCCCTATAATACGCATGTAATGCGATATTCAGACACATTACACTCAACTTTACGACAGCTACTGAGGTGGGCTGCGTTTATGAATCTTTGAACATTCTTAAAATCTGTATTATGGTGTGGGTTTACCCTATTTTATGTAGCTACCTCATAAATCCATCAAATCTTTCATGAGGATGATACGTTTATTATTGCGTTGCCAGCTTAGTTAATGTGCTCGATCTCCTTTTGGTCGAAACTGATCGGCTTTTATTTATCTTTAAGAATCAAGAGATCTGATGTAGAAATTACTACATATGTTTGGTAATGAACAACCTAAATAAAAGCTTACACATTTCCCCGATAGGGGTCCCTGTGTGGCAAGCTGGCAAGCGAGTGGAATAGCAACTCAAATGTGATGATCACTTATCTACCTGTTAATAAAACGACAAGCAAATATACCTACATATAAATGGGATTAGGAATGAATAGAGAAATCACACAAAAGTGTGCATTAATAATTTGAGAGGCATTTAAGTAATCATTCTAGTTTTTCTCAGAATGATAGGAATCCACATAGAACTACGGGACAGGTGCGAAAACTATAGGTACATGGAATGTTTAAAATGATTATGTAATGATCCTGTAAATTATGGTGGAAATCTAACTCAGGGCAATTGAACGTCCGTCCGTCTTGGGAACCATTAGGTAAGTCATAAGTCTCATACCACTACACCATATAGTATACCAGCATCCATTATTATCTATAATTTATTATATTAGTAGCATGTTGTTCTCTAGACAATGATACAACTTGTAATCAAATGGCATTTCTAACTGAAGCTTTATTTATATGAATAATGTTACGTGTATGCTTCCTACAAGCTTTGTCTGATCCCATTCATGTCGGTGATCTGCAAATGAATGGGTGGAACAAAATTAGCCTCGTATGGATGCCAGATCATATCTCACGTGAGACAGTAGTGTTGCTGACAGAGATCAAGACAATTATACGGTATTACCTGATAATATATTATCTCAAGCGACAATCGTAACTAATCATTGTAAACGTGAAATTAAATGACATAGATGACGTGATATTTGCATATGTGACATAAAATATTACGACAAAATTACCAGTAGCTGATGTAACTAAATTTAAATTACAGAGAATTGTTTGTGTAGGGAGTCTTTGTCCTATTATAATATATGATAATAAGTTTGGAATGTTTGCCAAATAAAGTAGAATTCAGTAGAAGAGGTAAGTTAAGTAATTATGATGCTACTGGGGACAGAGTAGCTAACTAAAAGATTAGTTTTTTAATTATATTTATGTCCAGATCTATAATGAAAATGTTAAATATTTAATTTTAAACTGTCACAGTAGGTAGGTAACTTGCAAAGAAAAGCACGGTTAATAAATAATAGGGAACATGCAATATTTTAGTTTTGCTTTCATTTTAAAGAATTCCATGTAAAATAGGTCATAAACATATTAAAAAATTAAAACAATCTAATTTGTCGTAAAAACTGCGGTTATAAACGGACCGTTTAAATTTTCGCGCCTAAACGGACCTATAGTTCCGATGACGTCACTCCTGTCTGTCACTGGTCGTACTTGCCGTCATTGGCTGTCATAAATTGCAAAATTTCTCGACTTTCTACTTATATTTTTGTAATAATTTATAATAAAATGGACTATCCATCAACCTCAGATAGAACCAAAAGGCAGATGTAGTCGTTCTTGTATAAAGTGAAGCTACCAAAGCAAATACAAAATAAAAAGCTAATACAATCTCGTGTCAGTACTAAGGAATGCGTCAAATAGCATAAACGTCGCAAATATCAAATTTTTTAAAATAATTTTATCAGTTAAAATGCCGTCTTGCATTTTTGAACTCTGTAAAAGTTGTTCGCAAAACCAAAGAAAAGGATATGGAATGTCTTTTCACAGGTAACTCTTCATTATTTTATTATTTATTTATAATAATATTTTTGCGGTCCGCTTGGAACACAAAACCTCGACAATCATTTGTTTCTATAACAGCTTTATATGAAAATCGGTTACCCTAAATTTGGGGAAATATGCATGGGCTATTTGAACACTGGTCGATTTATAAATAATTATAACGAAAAAAAAATATTTTAAAAGTATATAGTTTTATTTATTTAAACCTAAAAATCAGGAAATACAGCCAATAAAATTAGCATTTTAACATAGCCAAACCGAGTTAATTGAAATTGTCACGTTTGCCCACGATAAATGTATGATGAAACCCTCTGATTCCAGCGAAGTGAACGTACCTACTATTGGTTCATGACATGAATTCATGTCGTTGGGGATTAAAGTATATAATATTTTAGTTTCTGTTTAGCCTACTCACTAAAATGATTTCAATTAAAATGTTTGCAGATTACCGACAGATGCTGTAACAAGAGAAAAAATGGGTTCATATTATTCGGAAGCGCAGGCAAGATATTAATTGGCTGCCATTCAAATTTTGCGTGATTTGCTCATTACATTTTAGTGAGAGTGACGTGTATCTCACTAAAAAAGGACGTTGGTTGATTAAAAAGCATCAAAACAGAATTTTTGTTATAATAAATATGTTATTATTGATATTTTGATGTTTTTTATTAAAAATATCTACCCAAAGAAAAAATCCATAGGTTAATTAAAACAAACATATTTAAAAAATTAACTTATTAAATTCAATATATTAAAAGGACATTTACACATATTATAATGTACTTTTTGATACCTAGTGATATAATTAAAATCAATTATTATTATTACATTTAATAAAACTTGAATTTTTTGTCTGTCTCTTTAAAGTTTTGTGCATTTGTTCCGCCTAATCACAGGAACGGCTTAACAAATTTAGATGCAGTTTTCACTGGCGTATTCTAATGAGCGTGGGTTAACATTAAGTGTTTGTTTTATTTGAAGCGGTTCAGAAATAAAAAAAAATCACGTAAATTTAAAGGATACCATCCCTCATATTTTATCGATTATGGGCTTACGGGATTGGAAACAAGGTCGTTCAGTAGTAATAAATAATTTGCCATAATTTGCCAATTGAATTGTGCATAATGTTTTAAGTTAGTAATATGGCGATCAATGTTTACAAAATTGCGGGAGATTATGACTTTTCATTTGGCAACCTCACACACACAAAGAATTACGTATCCATACGGTGCACCGCTAGTTGACATTAAGGTTGTCATGCACACATAGTGAAAAAGTGACTTCACTTTATTCGTTGCTTTTCTTTGCGAATGTTACATCTGCCTTTTGGTTCTATAATCTGAGCCATCAACATCAGGTGATCACAATAATACCCCTAAAATTCCGAAAAAATGTCGTGTTGACTCATGTTTTGTGCCAATGTGTCTATCTACTTCAACGAAGTTTCCAAATAAATTGTTTTTGACTGGACCTTCTGACCCAAAACTGAGAAGAAATTTGTTTCAAGCTGCAAAGAGGAATGACTATTATTACTTCTTATTTAAAAATCTTTGAAGAATCTCGATTTATTACCACCTGGAACTTGTACAGGGTGTCTCAAAAGAAAGTTCACATTTAAATCTTTTTTTAAAAGAAAAGTCTTAGCTTTATTGAAATTTTTTTTATTTTATATTGAAGTACACTGTTTGGGAATTTATTTTTTAAAAATAACATCGTCCAAATGTAAACCGTTGCGCTCTCGGCATTCATTTAGTCGGGCACTAAAATTGCCTATGACAGCTCGGCAGGTAGTCTCAGGTAATCTCCAGGCGAGGTGACATAAATTGGCCTCCACGGAGTCCCGATTTTTTCCTGTGGGGTTATGTCAAATCAAAAGTTTACGCTAATAAACCGACTTCCCTGGCACAATTAAAAGAAAATATCCGTCATGAAATGGCAGCCATCACGGAGACTACCTGCCGAGCTGTCATAGGCAATTTTAGTGCCCGACTAAATGAATGCCGAGAGCGCAACGGTTTACATTTGGACGATGTTATTTTTAAAAAATAAATTCCCAAACAGTGTACTTCAATATAAAATAAAAAAAATTTCAATAAAGCTAAGACTTTTCTTTTAAAAAAAGATTTAAATGTGAACTTTCTTTTGAGACACCTTGTATCATGACAGACAGAGGCTTCAAGCACATCGAAGAAGTGTTGGCAAAAAAACAATTTCAATTGATAAGACCCCCTAGTGTTAGCTCCTCCAAGAAAAGTTCAGATGACAAAGTACTTAGTTCGAAGAAAATTGCAAGCCTTCGAATCCACATTGAAAGAGTAATTAGAAGACGTCGAAATTTTGCTTTTCTAAAGCCACATGCCTGTGTTGATCATTTTCTAATTCCCCATTTAGACTATAGTACATATATAATCATTTGTTGTGCGCTTGTGAATTTACAATCACCTTTAATTAAAATTGAATAAAAGCAATATTTTCAAAGCATAGTTTTATTTAATTTTACAAAAGTTTTAGACAAAAAATATGCCTAAATATTATTATATATTATTATAATATTATCGGGTCTAGTAGTAGAGTGGGCGGTCATTCGTACGATTTACATTCCAGATAGGTATTCTTGTCTAACTATGCAATGTGGGCTTCTTTCATACGTCAGGATGTGAGCTCAGGATATCAAATGAAACACAGGGTTAGTTCTAAGCCAAACACACCACCATCTCCGTTTATTGAATCAAGCAGTTTGGCTCAGTAAATACGTTATTAGATCATTTAGATTTGGTTTGGTATTTTGACATCTTGGATTTACTTCACGATAGATATTGATGTTATCGATCATCTACTCGCACACGCCGTTCACACGTTATTTATCAACGACTATTAGATATTCACGGCCTCAGATTATAGAACCAAAAGGCAGATAGAACATTCGCAAAGAAAAGCGACGAATATTGTGAAGCCGCTTTTTCCCTATGTGTGCATGACAACCTTAATGTCAACTAGCAATTGCACCGTATGGATACGTAATTCTTTGTGTGTGTGAGGTTGCCAAGTGAAAAGTCATAATCTCCCGCAATTTTGTAAACATTGTTCGCCATATTTTCAGCTTAAAACATTATGCACAATTAAATTGGCAAATTATTTATTACTAGTGAACGCCCTTGTTTCGCTTCGGTAAGTCGGATGGTATTCTTTAAATTGACGTGATTTCTTATTTGTGTACCGATTCTAACTAAATGTTAACCCAAGCTCATTTGAATACGTCAGTGAAAACTGCATCTAAATTTGTTAAGCCGTTCCTGAGATTAGGCGGAACAAATGCACAGAAAAACAGACAAAAAATTAAAGTTTTTTTGTATGTAATAATAATAATTGACTTTAATTTCTTCTGATAATAATTTTTTGAGCGCCTCCGAGCTTCGGAAGGCACGTAAAGCCGTCGGTCCCGGTTGATATCGATACATCGATAGATAGCAGTCGTTAAGCCGTGTCGGAGGCCTTCGGGCGGCTTGAAAACTTTCGACAATGTGTTGGCCACTAACCCCTCCACCAATCCGCACTGGAGCAGCGTGGTGGAGTATGCTCTAGGCCTCCTCAATAATGAGGAGAGACCCTCAGTAGTGGGACATTAATGGGTTGTAGCCATATCACTAGTTATCAAAAAGTATTATATTAATATATAATAATTATGTGTAAATGTTCTTTTAATATACCTATTTAATTTAATATTTTAAATATGTTTAATTGTTTTAATTAACCTATGGATTTTTGTCTCTTTGGGTAGATATTTTTATCAAAAAAAACATCAAAATATCAATATAGTTATTTATTATAACAAAAAATCGGTTTTGATGATTTTTTAATCAACCAATGTCCTTTTTTAGTGAGATAGGTACACGTCATCCTCACTAAAATGTAATGAGCGAACCACGCAAAATTAATTAGCCAATTAATATCTTGCCTGCTTTTCCGAATAATATGAACCCATTTTTCTCTTGTTACAGCATCTGTCGGAAATCTGCAAAAATTATAGTTATTAGTTATTAGTAGGCTAAGCAGAAACTAAAATATTATATAATATTTATCATACATATTATTGGCACACGTGACATTTTCAGCAGTTAGAATGCTAATTTTATTGGCTGTATTACCTGACTTTTAGGTTTAAATAAATAAAACTATTTACTTTCAAAATATTTTTTTTCGATATAAATTTATAAATCGACGAATGTCCAAATAGTCCATGCATATTTCCCAAATTTAGGGTAACCGATTTTCATTTAAACTGGTGTACAAATGAATGATTGTTGAGGTTTTGTGTTCCGAGCGAACCGAAAAAATATTATTATAAATAAATAATAAAATAATGAACAATTACCTGTGAAAAGATATTCCGTCTTCTTTTCTTTGTTTTTGCGAACAACTTTTAGAGAATTTAATAATGCAAGACGGCATTATAACTGATAAAATTATTTTAAAAAATTTGACACTTGCGACGTTTATGCTATTTGACGCTTTCCGTAGTACTGACACGAGATTGTATTAGCTTTTTATTTTGTATTTGCTTTGGTAGCTTCACTTTATACTAGAACGACTACATCTGCCTTTTGGTTCTATAATCTGAGTTCACGGCATTTCAACATAGAAGGAGCTTTTACTACTACCGCTAGCCTTACCTACTTTATTATTTTCCAATTCTATTGACAGCTATCAGATTCACTATTAATCATCGCGTACAGATTTAATCACAATAATCGCATCAAACCAGTATCATAGGTTTACTACCTCCGTCATATACTTATATCTCTTAATTATGGCACATGGTAAATATCTTCTTCTTTTGATATTTCAAAATTTGAGTGTGCTAATATACCAAAAAAGTGCAATTTTCCTTTTGCTGAAAAACATTTGCAGTTGTACTTGTGTCCAACATTGTGGTGTTATTTTATTGTCTTTCACCTTTTCTTTCACGTAGGAAAATAGGGAAGTAGGTATGGCAGCTTCGGTAGAAGGACATTTCACTTCTATTGTGTAATTTTCAGTAAGCCCGTTAGGCGTTGCACCAAAAATAGGATTAAAACTATGATTCATGCATACCGTAGTAATTTAATCCCTTTCATTTCTACACTTGAAAACTCTGAACTCTCGACAAAAAAGTTACTACCATGTTGACACTAACTCTTGGTAAATTCCTGGAGTCTGTTTTGATAAACCCAACTTCCTTTTTTATTAAAAACGTAAATAATATTCACTGCTAGTAATCAATTTTACACGCAAAGTTAACCTCTAAAAATATATATAAATATATATATAAAAATGACATAGCAGGAGTGACGTCATATACACTGATTGGTGTTTTGAAATGCGTTTCGTTTTACGTAAGTTTAATTCGTAATTATTGTTAAAAATCAACATAAATTAAAATAAAAACGTTGAAGTAGTCCTTCTTTTATATTTTTTTAACATTTTAATCATATAATTTTCATAAATATCATATTTGCATCTTCCCTATTAAGATACATAAACAATTATGTATACTTTCTGATACAGGAACAATAAATGTAAGTCTTTTATGATAAACCTAGCAATATATCACGTTTCGGGGCATAAATTAAAATAAAGTAAGTACTTACCTACTTAAGCAGACTGTGTCGGCTAAGGCTCCTGTGCTGGCGGTTGGAAGATTAGTTGACAATGTCACGACGAACAAAGTTTCCTCAAAGTTCATCTCGCTGAGAACTTCCGCCGCTGTGTGCCCTTAAATTGAAACTGTACAACATCTGCACTGCTTTGATAGTTATTGAAAATAAATTACCCATCAGCAGCTACTCCAGCTAAAGTTGTGCATTATAAGTGTCTTAGGCTCAACTTTCAACGTTAAACATGCATGGACCTGTGTGTGCGGGCATGCAGAGTATCATACGAGATTAAGGTGGATTCAGATATTTAAATCATTAAATAAAAATTGGTTGCCTGTAAAGTCGGTATACGGGCGAAAGTTTTACGTGACAACGACTTTGAGTGGTAAAATAATTTTAATGTGAATATTCATTCGTATAGTAGGAAGAAGGATGAAATAATAGTAACAATTTAAAACATTTATTTATACAAAGAATTATATTTAAAACATTGTAACACCATCCGCCATCTAGCGCTGCTAACCGTTAGACCATTAACCATTAGTCACAACTAAGTGAGGTAACAAACTAGATTACTCTACTTCTTCAGAGATGGCGCTGTACCATTTTCTGAAACACGCCAACGTGTGTACGCCGTAGCTACCATAAGTAATGTTAAGGAGGAAGGGACGCGTGCCTTTCACTTTTTATGTCTGTCTCTCTCGCTCTTAGGCGGGCTAACCATGCCCGAGTGGAAGGGACGCGTGCCTCTCACTCGCTCTCATTGTAAGCGCATAACGTGAGCGGAGCGTGACACAGTTTCTTGAAGTGCCACCCGGTAAACCAATTTATAAGACGTTATCACGTCAAAAAATTATTGTAAATATGAGAGATTCTTCAGCTTTCTACTCAATTATCAAAATTACGCGAAATCGAAAAATTGCCAAAATTATCAAACGAACAAAAAAGGTTGATTTCGGTCCAATCCCCAAATCGAATTCCTTGCTATTTTCTGGTCTAAACATTTAAAACATACATTAAAATTAGCACAACATTAGTATCAGTTTTACCCATCTAGGAAAGGAAAGGAAATTAAAATAATGGTATATGAAAAATGCTTAATTATTATTAATGCTACCTATGTATTCTATACAATATTCTCGCTCTACTTAACACAGCAACACTCGAAATAAAATAAATATATCGTTAGGTACTATCCTCACTCGTGTCACTGATTTTCATAGCAAATGATCAAAGGACATTTCCGTGTAGCCCTTGCTCAACCAGATGATTGGTCCTGGACTAATTCACCTCCGGGACGACCTATCATAGCACGTTAAATAAAATTAATTCGTTGTGACAATTTTTGAGATTCTTTACATTTAATTATTTCATAAACACAATTATTTTTTGTGTTTATGAAATAATTAATTAAAACTTTATTAAAACATACAATTAATGGATAAAAAAAATTAGCAATATTTTAATGGAGATTATAAGTTTTTCCATAGTGTTTATTAGGACTTTCTTTTATTCTAGGTCTATTAATTATAATCATTCTACATACCTACGTCACGAAGCGCAATTATTATAAAATATTTTCTTATTAAACATGGGTCATGTAAATAGGTCAAAATATCATAATAAAATTCAATTGAAGTTGTATATGTATGAGGCGAAAGTTTTTTTCATCCTTTATATCATATTTACCATTAAATGGGAAAAAATAACTGCACAAATATTTTCACCAAATTATAACCCTAAATTACAGAAATATGGAATAGAAAAAACACGCAACAGGATAGACACTTAGCAGCAATAAAATCTCTTATAAACAGGGCTTAGCAACACTGTTACCCCAAAAATTATAATACCGATTAATCATAACCCGTAATTACTTTTTGCGTACCAATTTCTACCTATAACCACTGTTCATTCTGCCATTAAACACACAAGCGGGCAGTACCGTACGACCAGCGGATAAAATCGTAAAAAAACAATATATTACGATCGTGTACATTATGGGCGAATCTGAATGTGTCAGTGCGTAATTTATCGGGGAACGTGTTTTTTGTGGAGGCTCTCTTGACCTCATAAAAAACAGGCGGGTGCAGGGCCGCTAAAATTGGAGGCGAGGACCCTCGAAGCGAGCGAGCCCGCCGGCGTGTCCTATCGAAAGTGGGAAAAACAAGCGATCGCCACTCGACTGAGACGCGCCGGATGACACTTCACACGTCGTCGTGATTTTTACAACGTTTCCGCTATACTGCGGCGTGTACGACCGCTTTGATGTATACGGTTTGTGCGACGCCAACCTTCGAGTGTAAACTTCAGTTCAATAAGATTTTCCCTTGACTCAAGAGCATCATTCTTGGATTTTTTCTATAACTGTGTTCTGTTACGATTTTATTTGTTTGTCAGAAAAACTTATAGAATGAGGAATGTGAGATAATAAATAAGTAAGGACTGTGTAAATTAGGTTTCTTTTTTGTAATTTTTAATATGGGTAGGCTTTGTTTGTTATTCATAATAATATACAAATATAAAAAAAACACAATTATTTATTTATTTATTTATTTTTATTCTTTATTGCAACCTTAGCTTAAAGGTATACAAAGGGCGGACTTAATGCCAAGTGGCATTCTCTACCAGTCAGCCCTGGGAGCAATTAATGTTATTTTAATGACAGTTTCTACAGCCATCACCACAGCTTGATTCTGATGTTACTTGACAAAATTTGTTGCTTACAATATGACGGATCCAGTCACAAGATATTCAAGTTTCCATGGGTTTTCAATGTGAATTTTAGTGATTAAAGTAAATAGATTTTTTACAACAATAGTAATAAATGAAACACATATCTAAGTTAAAGTTATGTATAAACTTCTCTGCCATTGAATTACTCGTACTGTGGATTTGAATAACGTAGAAATCATCTTGGAGACATCGTTTACTTACCTAATACCTAAGAATAAACATAGTAGGTAGATAGGTATATTATTTGATATATTATGTATATCTGCCAACAAAACCCTTCCAAAGCTTCATTATTTTACTTTAAATGAAACTGCTAATTTTTAACCCTCACCCTATCGGTTGAACTTTCCCTTGTGTCGCTTTTGGCTAAGCCGATTTCGTTAGCCAAAACACTTTAACCGGTGTTATTACTATTACATAGAAGTAAACTGTTGTCGATTGATCCCTGTATATACAATATATTCGTTAAAAATATTATTAGGTCTGTACCTACGTATTTTATTCAATTTTAGACATCAAAATTTAAATATTGTCTTTTTATCTGTTCAATAGTGTTTTTAGTTCCAGCTAATCTCATAATGGTTCCTCTAATCTCAAAATCCCATGATGAAAAATACTACCACTGGTAATTGGAAAATATGCACAATTATAATTAATCGATATTGATTACCAAACAATATAATTATAATTATTTTTTTACTAATAGGATGCAGTATCTATATTCAGAACTATAATTTTGACATTATCATTGCCAAAGCCATAAAAGAAATAAAAATGTGGTCCAAAAATATCACAAACGCCGTTTTATTCAGTTTAATCAAGATTTGGTCATGTTATCGGATACACCACTGCATAAAAATTCCCAACTTAACTGACCTTTGCCATAAAAGTTTATTTTGACAAACCTGTCGGTTACAACAAAGGTTTAAATTTGCGTATTCAGATGATACAATGCAGCATAATTGAAAACTGCTTTGGAATGAAAAATGTTATTTTGTGTCAATTTAGTGCAACCGTCGCAAAACTATTACTGCAGCACATTTTATTCGCTGACGGCACTGAAAATTTGCGTCAGGCTAAGTGCCAAATTTATAACATTGGACCGTAGTACGAAAGGTTTTTACGCTAATTGGTTCGGTTGGGCAAGGATTGTTAAAGATAAAATATGCGATGCGGACTGTTTTCGTTTACATTTTGATTGTTGCGTCATTACTATTGCGATCAGTTTGATTGAGGAACCGATAACTTCCTCACGGCCTTGTATGTCTTCTAGGTCAAATGTAATTAAAACACAAAAAAATATTTGCACTTGTACAAACATTGAAGCGAAGTTTTATAAGACATCTAGCTTTTCCGGCACAGCTTTGCCCGCGATTTTTTTCAAGTTTATCTGCCTTTTCATTCCTCCAGGTGAGAAATTTTCAAAAATCGCTGACGTTGTCTGTCAATCAGTGACGGAAGCGTTATGTACTGTTTATAGAGTTATATACAATTACTAGCCTACCCGGCAAACGTCGTTTTGCCAAAAAATGTTAAGGGTGAACAACCCTTATCACTTAGGAGTATGAAAAATTGATAGAAGCCGATTCTCAGACCTACTGAATATGCATATAAAATTTGGTAAAAATCGGTAAAGCCGTTTCGGAGGAGTAAGGTAACTAAGATTGTGACACGAGAATTTTATATATAAGATATAAATTTTGTGATACATCAGCATGCACGAAGTCTGCATCGCGATAATACCTACCATAATACCATACTGTACCTAATAATATTCAGCGAGTCAAATTAAAATGCCAAAAAATAGGTACATTTAAAAAGAGGTCTCTTCAAACTGCTGGACCAATTTCTACCAAACAAAAATTAAAACCACACATGTAGGTACCAATATTTCTTTCAATTACCCCCCCGTAGCCTAGTTGGTAGCGACCCTGCCTGCGACGCGAGGGGTCCCGGGTTCGATTCCCGGCCGGGGCAGATATTTATGTGGCAGATAAATATTTGTGCTCGGGTCATGGGTGTAATTGTAATGTGTTATATGTGTAGTCCATGCCACCCGCGTCACAGGTACCTAATAACCTACTGCGGGGGTATGAGTGTGTTAGCGTTTATTTATATTTATTTATAATTAACACTACAGTGCACGCGCCTTCTTTTTTGACACGAGTACACGCATGGCCTACCATAGTGGGCCATTTTAAAATGTAAATAACTTTTATATTTTTATTACCTGATTAAAACAACTTAATGTAATAGTAAATACATTTATTTTTGTTGCTTTTACAAATTTCATTTTTAGACAAATGATAAAGAATAGTGAACAATCAACGATTTAGTAAATATCTAAGAAAAAATAACAAAAAATGACACTTCCGAGATAAAAGTTATTTTTTTAACTTAATATTAAATTTAATTACTATTTTGTGTGTTTTTATAGCATTCAGGCCATATTACTGCTTGGTGATCAGGACAAATCCATTTATTGCAAGTTTGGCACCACTTTTTTGTTGATCGATTTCGGGCTCTCGAGCAGAGTGCTCATCGACCAACACGTCCTATTTTTAAAGACAGATTACTTTGAGCCTCCTGGGGTTCTTGAGCTATGCTGCCCAAAAGTGCTTCTATCCTAAATTTAAGTTGTCGGGGAAGTGTATCAATGGATGAACTGCGAATCAACAGTGGTTTTATCAAATTGAAGGACATTGCACGACAAAAAGTTCCGTCTAACAATTTTCTCGGCAAAGACATTTATTATTTCATCATCTTCACTCGCTATTACTTCTTCATCTTCAGTCTCAAGCTCAAGCAGCCACCTTTCGATTTGTGACTCAGACATGACGTAATCGGATGAATAGATCTGTAAAAAAATCTATAATGAGACAAAAAAATATGCAATATATTAATAATATTTATTCGATATACATTAATATATTATGTAAACATGATGATATACATACATTAGTGTATTATTTTATAAATTTAGAACATTATAATACCGTAACAAATCGATAATACACCAAAAGAAACTTACCTAAATTTGGTACACCAATGCACGCGTGGACTACTTTAGTAGGCCGACGCTTTTGGCGCCAACCTGACTTCGCCTGCACGTGCGGTGGATGCGCGCAGGGTACTGAGGTTGTTACAAATATACCAGACAAGGCTTACCTGGAATCACTAATATCTAGCGCGCTAAACTAAAAAGTTATCGCAAAAAATGTTACCCTGGTCTACCATAGTAGGCCGCGCGTGTACTCTAGTGTTAAAACCATACCTTTCTTTCGATTTTAAAAATGGCACTCAAATCGGTTCATTCATTTGAAAGCTACCGTACCATAGACACAAAGACAGACAGGCCAAATCTATTACTCTCCTCTTTTTCGTCGGGGATCAAAAATCTTCAACAAATAAAATGTTCAACTAACAAGAATCAAACCAGACTCCTTTGCACTACATATAAGTTCATTACCAAGTAAGCGATGGAGTCGTTGCAATCTTTCGCCCTCAAATGTTCCCAAAGGTTTTGCGAGAGCTCTGTTTGTAGTCAAGTTAGCCTCTGACATAATAACATTTTACATTAAACATATCTTTTACCACTTTAAGTACTTTATTTAATTTATCTTACAGTTTACTTACAATAAGCCACAACGCAATTACACGGTGTTGAAGAATTAGATTTCATTATTTAAATATCAAAATGTAATTTAAATTTCGGCCCATCAAAAATGTAAGCAGAAAGCACTCTATATATTTAAGTACTTATTATTCTCGATTTGGCGACCCGAATGGCGCGATAGTTAACACACTGGATGGCTGTTCCAAGGGCCCTTGATTCGATTCCCAGCGAGGCGTAAATTTTAAGGATGCGTTTAAATTTGCGTTTACGGTCTGTGTATTACATGTGTCCTTGTCTTGTGTGTTTTCCATGGCACCCACGACACAGGGAATCCTAATGTAGGGCTATGAGGGTGTAGCGTTTATTTATTAAATTGCCATCAATACGCTTGTACAGAGAAACGTAAAAATAACAAATGGATTACGTCGGATAAAGCCGAATCCGCGGTGACTGCTATTTTAATATCGATTGTTCCATATGATACGGGCGGTTATTTCGAGTGGGTTCGTCTAGTTTCCAATTTTATGGTGGTTGAACAGCTGCCACGGTCGAAGGCACCGTACATGGGTACCTACGTACCGGATAATAGCTACAACTTTGTTAAAACTGAAGTGCGTGCGGAATATACGCCTGGTAACCGAATTGTATGGAAGATTAATTAAAATTGTTTCGGTACAATTTATGGAACGAAAGAGTATTAAAACTAATAAGCTGGTAAAACCAAAATGTACAATGTATTAAATCTGTCATTACATGTTTAGCAACTTAATTTCGATTGCTTTTCAGTGTTGGAGTTTTCAACATTTTTAATCATCACGTCCACTCATTCCCCGCTTAAGTAACTTTTCTGTCATTTTTTGATCATACGGTGATATTTTAAACATAATTTTAGTCAATTTCTTTACCAGTAACGACCTAGTCACTTTTACAAGCTTTATAAATCAATAATTTGAATATCTAATCATTATTGAGAATACAGTCGACTAAGAGAATTTTGAATCGTTTCGCCGCCGACCGCGACAAGTTGTTGCCCACTTTAGCTGAATTCCGCACAAAAGTTAGTAAATTAAAACTGCCAATTAGGGAACATTTGAAGTCCAAGTTGTTTTAGAATTTCCGTAATTATTCTTGGTTGAACAATTACAGAATGAAAATGGATATTTCATATTATTTTATTAAATAACCAGCGGTTGTTCACGTTCTTACTTATCATTCAACCAAAAGATATTTTAATTCTCACGCGGTATAATAGGAATACTTGTTTTCAGTCTGTAAAAAAAGTTTAAGTTTAGAAAAACAAAAAATAATATTTTGGGTGTATATGCACCTACACATATTAACAGCACTGGCAAGCCTTGCCTGCCAACAATTTTATGATAAATATTACAAGTATTCCAAGAATTTAATTACTTTACATTTTAATTTCTTTAATCAGTCTCCTTCATCCTGTTACCAAGAAAAAAATATATAGATATTTATTTCTTTATCCATAATACCCATAATAAAGTTTCAATGTTAGGTACCATTCTACACCTAAAAAAATCTATATACAGTTTTGATTTTATAACAGCTTTATTGTAACATATTATATATTATGTAGGTCAACCAGTATAATTACAATAACCCGCAATGTGGTTATATTTAATAACTTTACGTAAGCAGGTTGTTACAGTGCCAAAGTTCATGCATATCTGTCCACATCAAATGATTGCTATCGGGTGCAATTGGTGAACCAATTGCTGAAGCAAAGCAGGTCCAATTTAATGGTGGTTGAGCATGACAAATGCCACGCCTACCGCTTCTTTCCCCACTGATTAATATTGTTGCAGGCTTCACATAATCCTTAATTAAATTACCATTGGAGAACATGAAATGTATTAGTCGTCCGTGATTTAGGTTATGTTTAATAAAGATCAGATAAATGAGCATTGTTCTGATTATCCTTCAAGAAAAGCGAGAGTTAGATGTTAGGAATTTAATTAAGGTTTTGATATGGATCATAGGCCGACTTGTGCTCCCTTGTAAACTTTTGTCACAGTAAATTTTCTCGCTGAATTATTTTTCTATAAACGAAATTGGGTAAGATAAAATAGTTCTGCATTAAGGATGGTTGCTAGAAATATTACTTTTACTTAGAAATAACTAAGAAAATTATCAAGTAAGTAACGAGGAAAGGCTTGCCTGTAGCTTTAAAGAAATAAAATCTCCAGTCGACAATTCCGTAGAAGTGCGGTCGAATAATTCAGGTGCCCCTCAACTTGTGTTCGAACGAAACGAAAACCCTACGCGCCGACCAAATGCTAATTTTATGGTTGAACAACTGTGCCGAGTCTGCGCTGTCCAACGCAGTTCTGCTTTGTAAGCGTCATCTAGCCAAAATCTGTAACATATTAAATTGATAAATTCACGACCTCCCCAAAGTTCTACGGATACTTTAGTTGAAACTACCTTAAACGCCTATTTTAGAAGAGCATTGTTGCAGAGAAAATTAAACTGTAACGTGTCATACTTTTACCAGAAGTTAATTTAATTATTTGGCTAACTATATTTCACTTATTAGGATAATGGAAAATGGATAGAAAATAATGGAAAACATATTGTTTGTAAGTGAGCAGACATGGTTTTTTTAAATATTTTCGGCAGTAATTTGCATTTCAAAGTAAAATAGGTATTATGTTAAAAATCTGATTATAGGGTTTGAAGACGATATGTAGAAGTCTTGCTGATGGAAGGTGGCAGATTACATTGATTTTACTAAACCAGTCTATGCAATCTGTTGTATTATACTACAATTTTATTTATTGGAGAAAACACCACTGACTGTTGCAGTCTCTGTAAGTAACGAGAACCATGAGAGGGTGGATATATTTTTCGGTCTATTCAATGCTGTTGCAATAGTTCTACTAAATGTTGTTAACTTTAATTTTGTTAACTTTAAACCTGTAAAAGTAGGTGAAAAAAAAGATACACAATACTGGAAACGCAACAGGTGTTACATTGATTTCTTTAAACAATCTCACTGGGCCTCAGTATCAGGGATCCACGCTTTCTACCAGGTTTCAACTGAATTAGTTTTCGTAATTTACTTCTAAGCGGTGACAACCAGGCTGTTAAGAAATCGGCTTTCTACTCGGGGGGTCCGGGTTCCCTAGGAATCCTAGTGTAGAGCTATGAGTGTGTAACATTAATTGTTTATTTATCATTCAAAATCGTCTCAAGCAAAACGTACTCGTTGTAATAAGCTAAATAATAATTTGGAAAAGCATTACTAGATAAGTGCTTGTCTTCAAGAAATGTAAAGTTTGAAATAATAAGATTTACAGAATAATATTTTCTAAGTTATACAACGGCTCTTAATTCTTCCTAACTAACAAAAAAAAAACAATTTACGTGATATTTTATTAAAGCTCCTTGATGCGAGAACAGTGTTTTTATGTAACACTTCGCCTAGAGCCTAAGGGCCGAACCTAATCTCAATTTGAAACTATGAAGAACATGAGAATTTCTTACAAGATAAAGTTCTAAAACAAAGTCACGGGTGTCTTTACAACATAAAAAGTGATTGAATAATGTTTTAGTATATAAGGTAGTAGGTCTTAGTATTCCTGATTTATTATGACAGAGTATATAATTATAAACTTGCAGTGATAGCTAAATACTTTAGAACTTTCCTCTTACTCGTGGAGCCTGGTTTCGAATCCCAGGGCATGCAGTTCTGACTTTTCTGAGTTGTGTTTTTTTAATCATTGAAATGTCTCTCACTATAACGGCCAAGAAAAACATTAAAAGAAATCTACTCTCAACCTGCACGCCGGATATTTCGTAAAACTCAAAGGTGTGTGTTTTATGCTTTTTTTAGTTAACAGTGATGATATAAGTTACACAGGACCAATATGTATTCCAATTTTTAAGGGATTTATTACGTCTTATTATCTAATTATCTAATGATGGAAGTGCATTAAGGCTTTCGACTTCAGCAGATCCCCATGACAATAGCGATACAAACTATAAGAGAAGATGACGTCATCATTTTAAGTAACAAATAACAAAGCATTAAAAGATAAATTCGAACGATATGACTCGCACATTTAATAGAGCATTAGTATACTTTTAAAATGCAATAAGTACTTAAAGCAGTAGAAGGGGTGATTAATGGCGAAATGGACATGCAATCGTTACTTTTCATTACTGTTTCGAAGTCCGGAACCGAAGGCCGGGGCTGGCTGGTCAGATTAGAAAAGTTCGCTACGAAACAAGTCGAAAATCGACTTTAAAAACATGGTTCAACATTTGGTTTTAGAAGCGCGCTGCTCTCGAATCTAAAGCAAGTTTAAATTGGAATGTATCCCGTAATAAGCCTCTCGTGATTGGCCTGTGTTCTTAATTAGTATTAATCGAAAACCCTTACTTAGTAGCAAGTTAATGTGTTGTGAAATATCACTTCGGTTTATTTAAAAAGCGGTCAGCAGTATTAAGCTGGTTTAAAGTTTCACGGTGATCAAAGATGAATTGTATTATTTCAGTAGTATAAATGCACGCTAATCTCAGAAACGGCTGAACGGATTTTCATAGGACTTTCACAGGAGATACAGGATGTTGTGGAGCAACGTAAAGGCTTTTTATCCCGGAATTCCCGCGGGATCGGGATTCACGCGGGAAAATCTCCTATGCACGAATGAAGTCGCAGGCACAACTAGTAATTTAATAATTCATGTTGTACTAGCAAACCACCCTCGCTTCGCTTCGGGACCCGTAAGTATCAGCCGCGTAGGTCCGGCTCCCGTAGGAATCTCGGGATAAACTCCCGATCCCGCGGGATTTTCGGGAAGACAGACTTGTTACTTTTATATTAATATGTTTGTTTAGAAGCTATACCCATACGCGTAGGAGTTTTTCCCGCGTATAATCGGATCCCGCGGGATTTCCGGGATAAAAAGTATCCTATGTGTCATTCTGGGTTATAAACTATCCGTGTACCAAATTTCATCTAAATCCATTCATCCGTTTTTGCGTGATTAAGGACCAAAATATACTAACATACAAACTTTCACATTTTAATATTAGTAGGATATCCTTTCTAATTCATTATGTTATGAGACTTTTAATTAGTTATTCAAGTCATCATTTGTCGAACAAGCTAGAATGATTTTTTTTTTCAGAAACCTTTAAATTACTTGTCGTGATCTTAATTAAGAGAAAGCCTTTTTTTTGTTTTATAGCCTAAGCAGGCAAACGAGCAGACGGGTCACCTGATGGTAAGTGATCACCGTCGCCCATGGACATTGGCAACACCAGGGGTGCCACCAACGCGTTGCCGTCCTCGAAGGAAGCGATAGACCCGCTTCTTGAAGGACCCCATGTCATAGCACTGTGGGAATACTGAGGGATGAAGTTCGTTCCACAGTTTACACGTACGCGGTAGAAAATGACGTGAAAAGCGAACTGTGGACGAACGCCAGGTATCCCGGTGGTGTTGGTGGAACCTGGCTTTATCCCGTGAAGTGCGGTGGCGAAAGTATCGAGAAATAAAGCAATAAAAAGTACCCCTTTCATTTTAAATACCCACATATCAGCCCAGTTAATCTTAAATGAAACACGAGTTTTTTTGATGCACGCAGTGAAAGGCCAAGTTCCAAATTTAACAATTCTCTAATCATGATTTATAAGTGGGTAGGCATGAAAACGTCATTGTACAGTACATGTAATAAAATATTAAAAAATAATAATAATAAATAAATACACCATATCGAAGACGATTGATTAGATAACTTGGGCAGGTAAAAGGAAATTAATAAAATGTATTTAATCGTCCATTTTCGCTTCGCTAAGTATTAGATTAAAAAGCCATAATTTAGGAAAACATTCTACATAAACTTGACAGATTTCTTACCGCGATGCTTCATATATATTATGTTACGTTCTACATGTTATTCTTGAATAACATCAAAATATTTAATCAAAATAATGTCTCAGTTACTGACCGGAAATTATGTAAAATAAGCCTAAAAACACGAAGGTGGGAAATCAGCATATTCATTTTACCGGAGGCTCCCACCCTATCCATTAGTGACTCATACAGGGCCACCGCAGACCACGCTCTCTTCTAAATGATTTTAAGCAGGTAGGTATTAAAGATTTTTACAAGATAAATCAGAAGTAAATATATTTTACATAGTTAAAGATTAATCATATTACATTTCATAGTAATTTTTAAATAACTTTATAATTTTAGCAGGTAATTATAACACACAACAGGCACGTAGCACACAATTACTTTAGCGGTATTCCACTTTGATTTGATTAGGGGTCGCTATACTAATACACTACTCTACGTCCTATCATATCCTATGTCTACTAATCGACCTATTTTAAATTTATGAGTATCAACATAAACATTTCAATACCACTCGAGAAATATTGCTTATTCTAAGTCTTATCGTAAAAATACGCTTGCCTTGTATTTATTACACAAAGTTCAAGTATCAAATATGTTTTGCATGTGATAAGCTTCCAGCATTCTTCAATGTGTGCTTGAATATTTCAGTCTTTGCGTCATTTGGAGAAAATGACTCTTATCGTCTCACTTTTATGGACTGCGAATCGAAAGGTTTTGATGTAACAAAACGAGACCCTTCCATTGTTACCAGCGTTAGGTGAAATGCGGACTTTCTTTGAACAATACGGAAAGTCTTCAAGTGATAAACCCATGCGTAACCGTTGACGTTTGTTTAGTATCTTACACCGTTAAATAAAACTTTGGCTGCTAATTCTTTTTGAATGTGTATTAAGCAAATGATAAGCCGGGTCTATATACTAACTAGCGAACCGCCCTCGCTTCGCTTGGGGACCCGTAAGTATCAGCCACATAGGTACCGCTCCCGTAGGAATCTCGGGATAAACTCCCGATCCCGCGGGATTTTCGGGAAGACAGACTTGTTACTTTTATATCAATATATTTGTTTAGAAGCTATACTCATACGAGTAGGAGTTTTTCCGGTGTAAATTCCAATCCCGCGGGATTTCCGGGATAAAAAGTATCCTATGTGTTATTTTGGGTTATAAACTATCCGTGCACCAAATTTCATCTAAATCCATTCATCCGTTTTTGCGTGTTGAGCAACAAATATACAAACATACAAACTTTCACATTTATAATATTATTAGTTTCGCTTGACATTTTCGCCTGCTTGATGAAGCAGCAAGCAATAGTCATTTGTTGCTCATTTTTAACAAGTATCTGTGTAGTAGTAAGTTGTATTGCTTAATTTTGATTTTCAGAAGTACGAGTATAGTAATTAGTAGCTATCTAACATTTTTAATAATATATTATTTTTACTTATCTCGCTCAAAGAGTTTAATAGGTATAATAATTATTATTAGAACTACTGCATGGAACAATAATCTACAGTGTGTAAAAATCCTTGATTTTGCCATGAATATTTAGGTACCTACCTGTTATAAATATGTAATTTATGTTTAATCTGTTTAGCGATTCCTGCATGATGTAACTGATAAATACGATATTATTATCATACTTATATTAATAGATGACAAATGACTAGAGAAGCCACCTGATGAAAAGTGGTCCCCGAAACCCACGGACATGAGGAACACCAATCATCATCACATCACCACCACGTATTGCCAAGGCATCACCGATGTATTGCCAAGAAATTAACAACGGCACTTATTTAAAAAAGAAATTCATATTAAACTTCTGATTATTATATTAAAATAACGATATTATATCTACGTTTAAAAAATAAATTTTCATTCGATATCATTAGCACACTCACATATTTCATAACTATAGTAATTAAATTAAACTTTTCGTTTCTTTGCAGAAAGCCTTCGGGACTACTTTAACAAATTCGGCGAAATCACAGAAGTTATGGTTATGAAAGACCCAACAACGAGGCGGTCGAGGTATGTCATTTTAACTCTAGCATTTAATTTTATTCGAGCATGTGGGGAAATATCTTCGCATTATAACTGCCTTTGGAACTTCTGACATGTGGAGAAATTTCATTATAGTCGGCACAATCATAAGATTCCGATATGAAGGCTGTCATCACAGTGACAATAGTGAAGTACAACAAAAATCGATGCATTAAATAAACCGATTTATAAATTTAACCGATTATAAGTAATAAGACTTTCTAATCGTTTCGTTAATTAAGTTCGGAACGATAATTTATAAACCGACCTCTGATTGTTTTCTTAAAATCAGGTAAAAACAGATGTAGCGTTGAGATTAACACCGAAAGGGATAATAAGACAATTTGACTAGTAAGTTAAGGTGAGGAAATTATATTAGTTATTAAAATGGAAATTTCATTAATCTAGTGAAAACGAAGAAACTATTAAACAGTTAATAATTATCCGATTTGAGTGGAAAAGGCTTAAAAACGTATGTATCGGGAATTTATAATAGCTACGAAAAATCGCAATGCCTTAGACATATTAAGGAATCTATAACTATTTGTATTTTGGGTGTGACATGGTAGCACATACTTTCGATTATAGTAATGTATCGATTATGGTCGATTCATAAATTGTTTCAAGAGGTCACATAACTATAAATCCAGCCTCCTTATAAAACATTGTAGTGACGTCTTAAATATTTGTTCAATTTTACACAATTTATGATGTAAACTGATTAAAATAAAATAAAATTATTTAAACAATTTATAAATAACACAAATAAAAAACAAGCAGGGATGGTTTACATATTTCGCCAGAATTTCTAGTATTTACCTATGTAAGTACGTATAAGTAAGTAAGTACCTATCTAAATACTTGTAGTAAGTAAACAATATTACTCCAATTCGTTTAACCCGCTAGTTACTTGCGTTTAATATTACGGACTAATGCCTAATTAAAATATTTAACAAACTGTGGGCAATTTTATAACATCATGCTACGAGCAATAGAAGCGATGTACCAATAAAATATGTTGCAAAAATGGGAAGAAGTGTTTATTATCTGTAAACATAAAAACAATTTTCCAAAGCGAAGAGGAGGCGGATTCACAAGTACATTATGTACCTACTTATAAAGCTGCATTGATAATAAATATAAACTGTGTACTGTATATGCACAGTAAATAGTGCATTGCATAATTTAACCAAAGTGACCTATCATTCACTACGAAATATCTTCACTTCATAGTATCATTACCAGCGGTTCAAATTAAAAAAATATATTTCCGTAATAAGTAAATTGAAGACGTCCATACAAGGTTAGTTTGTGTTCATACATGACAGACGTCATATCGGAATCTTATGTTTGTGCCGACTATAAATAATTATTCATTCTAACCAAAATTAGATGGAATATCGTGAAATATAGTTTATAAATATCTAGTTAGACGATAGTGATGCTGTAAAAGATGTTCAGTGATAATATAAGTAAAAAAATAGTTTTGAAGACGTTGGTATGTTTTGTAAGAAAATTCATAGTTTAATTTTCACGGATAACAGTTTGTAATCCATAAGTGCGACGTCATTGATACTGTCATAGGTCGACGTCACGTTACGTTACAGTAGTAGCGTTACATGAATAAATAAATCATCAGCTACCGTGTCCTCGAACAAGTAACAATTTCACTACTCTACGCAACTATTGAAAATACGCGACTGCGCCACGTCAATAAGTCGCAACAATATTATTGTCACGTGCGTCATTTGTCGCGTCACTGTCGCACGTTTGAATAGGAATTCCTTTGGAGAGGAACCCATTTCATATTTTGATGATGCCGTTTCTGGGTAAAATCTATAATCGTCATAAAGTATAATGGTGTAAAATGATGAATGTCGTCCAGTGATTGTGGGCACTTAATATAAGTTTGAGTTTGTGACGAAAGATTGCCAAAAGTGGTTTTAGTAGACTCTTGTTTACCACTTCATAAGAATAAAAAAGTAGTAGAGTCATTTGGATTGAGCTCATTGCAAACTTTATCTACTTACCATTCCTAGAGTTGTATTTGAGAAAAATTGTTTTTAATACATATTAGTAACACAGATATAAGGTTTTGGAATGCTTTTAAACATAGATTATTAACCAGTAGTCCGCTAAATCCCAGCAACGGTCAAAACTGACCGACTAATAATAAAAGTTATTGGTTTGCAAATAACTTTAATTCTATAGCGAACATGCTTGTTTCAAAATTTGCGGTTACCTTTGAATTGTAAGCAGTTAAATGTTGGACTTCTAATGTGGGAACTTAACAATGGAACTCGAAATTATTTCAACTGAATTTAACGTTTGGACGACTCCAATGAGTTAGGATTTCTGTTCAGTTCACAGGTCGCTAGTAAATTCCTTTGCTGTGTTTGGAACAGCATTTGGAATACTTTTCATAATCATTAATTTGTGAGTGTTCTGCTATATACAGTTCTGTTCCATAGCCAAATGGCAAAAAAACGGAACCCAATTTTTTATTTTGATGCAATAAGACCGTAAAATATATCAGAAATCATATACCGTGGTTTGTTTCTTTGTGTGTTTTAAATACATGTCCCATCCATCACGTTAGCAGTAAGTGTGCATCAAGCCTTTGTTTTGACTCTAAGTTTTGTTAATTTATTGCATCTTTCTTTTAAATGTAACTTCAAGGGCCTTTTAATAAACGCGGCATAAGGCGGCATACACCAGGTTATATTTTTTGTCTCTGTCATGTGTTTATCTAAAGTCGAAGGTTAGAATCAGACAAAAACATTTAAACTCGGAGTAACTTTAAGCCGCGTTTATTAATAAGGCCCCAAATGTCTTTATATAAATTTTGGATCAATCCTATTGTCAACTTGAAGTGTTATTTTGAAAGTTTACAACTTATTATCACGGGCTGGTATGTCTACATTCGATCAAAGGGCTTATTAGACGAAATAACTGTCCTTGAAAGTTTCGGTTTGAAGTCCCGCAGCTATTACAATCACTACAACCGAGCGCAACAATCACGCCGCTGGATACACAAACTGAGTGGCTTAGCATCTCGGGACAAGAAATAAGTTGTCAAAGTGTCGAGATAAAGTTCCCTCCTAACAGTTAGGTAAATCGTCGGTTTCACAACTCAATATTGCCGCGTCTTGATTGAAATAATATCCTTTGGACAGATATTCAGGCGGTTTGGGCAGAAATGCAGATGCAGATTGCGCTTTTCAACAACAAATATAAGTCTTTTTGGGGTTCTATAAATCTAAACAAGGAATAGGAAACATTATAAAATCATTCTTATGTTCGAAACGATGCGAAAATTATTTGATGTATGTGGAAGGAAATTTAGTTGTTTCTACAATTAGTTAAATAAGTACCTGGGTACCTATAAAAGTTTTTGTTAGTATTTATGCATAAAAAAAATATCAATAATTGCTTCGTAAATCCTAATTAATATTACATACATTAAATAATCTCTATATTTTTTTTAAATTTTTACTCATACATTGTTCCTGATGGTCTTATTATATTTTGTCTTTAATACTCGTCTAGGGATAGCTTTACTTAAAACCTTTAAATATAAAAGTCTCGATATGTGTCTTGTTTCATATTTTCATAATTGTCATATATTTTTGTAATGTACACTATTACATAATCTCACATTATACCGCTCCCACTGGGGTAAGTCAGAGAAGTCTTCATAAATACTTAGAACCAAAGCCGTAAGCCACTTTGCTAGCTTCGTGCCGATTAGCAGACTTCCCAAGCCTTTGATTGAAGCAATGATTAAAACAGTACAGGCGCCCGAGCTTCGAGGTTGAAAAAACAAAATGGCTGCCATTTTATCATGGAGGGGGCAAGAGAAAATTTGGATAGTGATTTGTCGATAAAAAATACCTTATTTCGTCCCCCTTAAGTCTCCGACACTGGTGACCAGACACATTGTATATTGCTTGACCAGGAATATAAAAAAACCTCGCCATATTGCGGTAAACTCATGGAACTAATTTCTTATACTGGCAACCATTGATCTATAAGTATATTCCTATCTCTATGCTGGCAACGCTTATTTTCTAAACGTCAATCGTAAATTGCTTGTCAGTGAGTTTAAATGTCACAGTATGTCTCATGTTTGTCGTTTTACTTTAAGTGTTACATTGTGCTAAAATGACAAAAACTGTTCATATTCGTGAAAGAAATGATATGATTTTCTATGTGCTAAAATAATATTTCGTAAAAAATAACATTTATTTCCTTAAATATATTTCCGACATAGTTGTCAAAATGACAATAATAACATGAGCGTTACTGTAGTTACTGTTGTCTGTGCTGTTGCCATAAAAACGAAACTTTAGCGCCCTCACGACAGGTTTTCTATTTTTCTGGTCAAGCAATAATTGGTATTAAAATATCTTAAAACTATTTTGATCCAGATATCAAATAGTAATCGATAAGTTTCAATATTCCACTAGGTTTCTAAATTGTAACATTCATAGCTCAATATTACCGAGTCTTGTCTGAAATAATATCTCTGGGACTCGGGGCGATTTTGGAACGGCTCAGCTGCTGCTACCCGCTGTGTGCAAGCACATTATCAGATCCAAACGTCTTTTGTTAAGCCTGTTCACATTTCCTAGTATTGGCCTGCTCTAAATTCCACGTTAATTAAGTCCTAAGGTCAGTGTTACGATACAGTTCTGTCGCAGTAATATGTTTTGTTTTATTGCTGACTAGCTTTTGCCAGCGGCTTCGCCCGCGTGAATTTCGTTTAAACTTCACCCCTTTATTTCACCCACTTAAGTGTCATAAACGTAAGAGTAGATAAAATATAGGTATCCTTAATCAGAAAGCTTCGAACTGCTAAGCTATCGGGAGTTACACGTGTTATTGTGAGTCAACCATAAAAGATAGACATATGCTGTCGTGGAATATTTTTTATATAATTTTAAGGAGAACATTTCCGTCATACATGATTTCTGTGTAGCTTTAACCATTAAGGTTGCACACGCGACGGAAGCTTAAAAAATGGAGTAACTTCTCCCGTTTCCCCAACATTTCCCTTCACTGCTCTGCTCCTATTGATTCTAGCGTGATGAAAAGTAGGTATACTATAACCAGCGCGGGAGTATGAAAAATAATTGTACCAAGTTTCGTTAAAATCCGTCGAGTAGTTTTTGTTTCTATAACGGTTATACATCAGACAGACAGACAGACAGACAGACAGACAAAAATTTTACTGATTGCATTTTTGGCATCAGTATCGATCCCTAATCACCCCCTGATAGTTGTTTTGGAAATATATTTAATGTACAGAATTGACCTCTCTACAGATTTATTATAAGTATAGATTACTGGATGGTCTAAGATCCCGTGACACTTTTGTTACATGCATCGAGTATTTGATTAAATTAATTTTTTTATGTACAATTAGGCAACAAACAATATGGTTTGCCTGGTGTGCCTATCGAAAAATGGCCGCTAGTATGTTTAATTAACGAAAAAAAATGACTTTCTAGGGAAAACTTACATGCATCTGTTATTTATATAAAATATACTCCAAGCTCAAGATATACATCTAAAAAGTCGGGTATGCCATTAGGCACATGGCCGCAACCTGTTGGCAGCCAGGCATAAAGAGGTGCTATTCTGGTGAAAGTTTACACCCATCTGTTATTTGCATCATTTACTTATAGCTCAAATTAAAGCTATTTTTTTCTGTACATGATAAACTAGGTGTGCCTACGCAAAAATGGCCGAAACTTAGGTGTGCCAGCAGTTAAAGTCTGTTGTAAAACTAATATTTATACAGGTTGTGGCGTAATGTATGGATAATACGGTACCTATTATACGTGTAGTGGGCATCATTCCGGTTCAGATAAATACATGTTATGTTCAGTAAAAGTCCTTCCGTTTCCGAGATATTCGACGTTTTCAAAGTTTTTAAAAAAAATTCACCCTTCCCCATTCTTTTTGGCGCCAGGACTACAAATGAAGACATTTTTTGTATCTCTTTTGGATAGTACTCCTGGATAGATGTGCTATCGAATGTCATAACAAAAGCACAGGTTGTTTTTAAATTAAGATTTAACATCAATTTTACGCTTTTTCAAATTCCATCCCTGACTTTTACTTTGCCGTGGTTAAAAAAATGTATATTGGCTTAAAGGCCAAAATAATAAAAAACTAGCCCATTTCACCTAGATTCCGAAATGGTATGTTACAGGGTATGGTTCACTTTAATATTTTAAATTATATTCTTTTAAAATGAGCTAAACCCCATGGTTTTGGTAAATCCTATGGTTTTGGTAAATCTTACGATCACTGAACTTTACCTATCGCACATCTGTGCACTCCTGTAGACAATTTAAATATAGAAATTTTATAAAAAATTAAAACACTTTTTTACTTTTGTATAAATAATAGTTTATGAACTATTATTTTTATACATTGTCACTTCACAGAACAAATTTTATGATATCACGGGCACTCGTATCATAAATTGTGTTATCAACTGTAACAGTATTGGAGGAGAGGTAATATTTAGTACTCTTTTTGGTTTTAAATCTACCCTTGTTTGTAATAGTGGTTACGGCCATTGAAGTAGGAAAGTTTTTAGGTCGACACCTTATCGTAACCGTAAATCAAGTGGACAACGCCAAAGCTGAGATGTACCCCGGCCGGCTGGCTGTGATAACAGTTCAGAAGTTGGCATCGTAAACAACAATATTAAGAGTACCTTTCTGAGAAGCTATATTCTTGTTATATTCCAGCTTTAAGCACTTAGTTCCAGTTTTATGAATAGAATGTGGGCGTAAGGCAATTAAAAAAATTTTAGCTTCATGATTGAATAAATTCATTATTGAAATGTATTAAAAATTAATCTAATAATTACCGCAAAGTTTTTTGTCTTTGTAACTTAAAACTTGACAAATATATAAAACGGGACATTGTGACCCAGCTAATAAGTACCTAATTTAATATCTAACTTTCAAGACCTTAAAAATAAAACTAAATAATACTAGATTTTATGCCATATTGGACCTACCTAGAATTTTAACTTCAATTTCACCAATTTCTCGATGCCATTCGTTGGATGGGGAACAGAATAGAACAGAATCCTGACCCTCCTTGGCGGTAGGGCTGGAGCCCGTTTGGCAAGCTATCACACTCATGCTGAAAATATTAAATAGCCAAACGACTTTATCGCCTTGTCTTGTGTTGTCTTGAGAGCTGGTATTTTTTTCTTTCAAGTAGGTACAATATTTTTTGGTCAACAACGCATTGGTGATGCCTTTACTGTTACGCCATGTATGTATGTCCATGGGCGATGGTGACCACTTACTAGGTGTCTCTCTCTCTTTCTCTCTCATTTTTGTTACCTATTAACATAAAAACAGAAAAAAATACAATTTAAAGTGTGATATCCTAAAAACTGTATGAAGTAATATCGGTGGCGCGGTCTTTTAAAAAAACGTGCACAGCATTTTGGAACCGTGACAACACCCGCAACGTATTGTGATAATTTTTACACCACGCTTTAATAAATAATAAAAATATTTTTATTTCACACTGAACGTTATGATCGCAGTTTAAATTTATTTTGGGTTTAATTTACGTTGCGTGTAAGTAATATAATTCAATGGTATCACATGGTTTGTCGCTTTAGTGTGGCTACGAGAGTAATTTTGTGTGGTAGTAACAACGTTGAATTTCAAGCAAACGTTCTTTAGATTTATGACTCTTATGAATGTTTTAATGATTTTGTATTGTTTGGTGCAGAAAAGTGATGTATCATAAAATTACAAAAGTAATGTTACTTCCTAAGTTTTGGTTATTCACTTGAAGCCTCCTGAATAATAAAATGAAAATGAATGAAAAATGAAAGAATCAAGAAAAATTGATAAAAAAGTGGTCAGTGACCTTATGGGGAAAACCAACCACTTCTTAGTCCAGTAAAATAACTTTTGATTAATTAGTACCTAGATATATAGTTGCACGTAATGGTTAAGGTATTTGTGATTTTGCAGAATCAAAAAACTATCTAATAAAATTACAAATAGAACGTATTTCACAATTAAGGCGATCTGCTTGTTATCAAAGAATTGAATATCTACTCCATTACAAAAACACTTGCCGAAAGTTACTGCACAAAATAAAAACGGAACTGCAGAGGCAGTAAACTTTTAAGTGAAAACGTAATTCGGCCATTTTGAATGGTAGAGTTCGTGAGCACGCACTTCCTACAGTTCCTAGACGAAGGTGCTTTCACAAAGTTGGAGGGTTTGCGTCCGTAATTGAAAGCGATCACATGCGCAACGCTCGAAATTCCACTAGCACTACTTAAGCCTTCGGAAGTCAAAGTATTTTCTGGAACATATGAAGTTCAGACTTTATTTTTCATGTTAGAGCCGTTAATAGTTTTACTTGCCGCGACTTTCCCCAACTACAGCTTATGTAAGCAAAGTAAATCAATATTGAAAGTCAATGAATCAAGAGTAATATATTCGGGTACATAATAAATGTGCGCTACCTGAAGGCAATATCTGAAAAATTTGCCTGTTCGATATTGCTTACAAGGAAGTTTCCTTTCTCCCCAAAATTTAATGCGTCGTTCGCATTTTTGTAAAAAGAAGTAGGTAAGTGAAATAATTTGCAGTCCGTGCTTTATTTCCTTTTATTTATTTTAATGGCAGGTCGCCTTTCTTTGTATTTCCTTTAAGCCAACATATAAAGCGAGGATTTCTTCGAAGAAAAACGTGTTAAATTCGCATATTCTTATGCTTATAAATGTTTTAAGTATTTTATCAAATTCCAAGACAGTGAAATTGGTTTTGTTTTGATTGCGTAACAGAAAATTACTTTCTTAATGAATTTGGAGGTACAATTTTCCGTTACAAGACCATTTCATTCACTCTAATCTCGTGCAAAAACAGCATTATTCCTAATTTCATAGGCGTTAAATGTTTAAACGTGACTCTGGGTAAATTATTTTACTCGTAAAAACAAAACCCTTTATCATAATTTTATGGGCGAAGTTTGTAAACTTAAGACGCCCATTTCCTGTTGGGGGATTCAGCAGATGATATGATTTAACAGTTGTGGAATTTTTCAAATTAATTTAATTTAATTTAATTTAAAAGGTTTAGGACTTTCTTCTCCACCATCTGAGACTAGAGCAGAAGCATGGAGAATAAGTTATCATGGCTATTTAGTTTGAGAGAAAAACAATAACTATTAATTTAGTTTCATATAACTATTTAATATTGTTATAAAATGTATACCTACAAGAGTACAATGTGGTAGAGTATGTTCTAGTCCTCCTCAATTATGAGAGGAGTCCCGTTGTCGTGCAGTGAGCTATTAATGGGTCTAAACCAACTATTTAATACTCGCTGACCTGACAGACGTCTTGCAACATAATATATTATTAAGTAGACTCCCTTGCTTCTCTTTGGGAAACTACGAGTATTTGCTTGGCTCCTATTGATCGTAGATGGGGTTTTATTGCCTATAGCCCTTCCAAATATATGGACTATTTAATAAAAAAAGATTTTTTAAATTTGAACTAGTATTTCCTGAGATAAGCGCGTTTAAAGAAACTTTTTCGCTTTATATTATTAGTATAGATGTATGTGTTGTTATCATATTACCGTCACTTTATAACGAACCTACTCTCGATTTATATAAAATCCGAATTCCAAATAACGGAGGATAAATAAGCATTCCTTTTGTAAAATACAAAAGTGTAAATGAATAAATAAAAAGTTAGTACGGAACAAATGTAGGGATAACGCTAGGTTTCTGATATATGCTACTTGAATGGAAGTTTATATCATCGCGGGGGCTTACACCGGCTTTCAGAGAGCGTCTCCATTCACGCCCGTTTCATTCGTTTCGCTTTCCACTAAAAATCTAAAATCAATAAAGGATCACGGTATAAATGCAAAGATTACTGGGTTCGCTTTGGCGTAGCATGAAAAATGTACGTCGCATTACACGAGCCGTCCGAAATAAAACCGCGTATCACTATGAGAGTGTAAGTAGCACCATAAAAGGCGGATCCTTTGCCGGGATCGCTTCGGCAAACACCTACAGAGGAATGGAGTGGTGTTAAATGAGAGGGATTGAGAGCGCCCCCCGACCCGCCCGCCGTCTGCCATGCCGGCGACGTCATATCTTAACAGATGCGCAAAGTATTTAATTTATACGAGAGCACGAATCATTTAGCACTTGAAATTTTGAATATCGACGCTTTATTAAACCCACGACATTTCTGTATAAAACCAGTGTTTGAAATTTGTCTTAATGAAGCAAAGATATAGAGTCATAAATAATGGAATCTTTATAATATGATAGAAACTCTTTTTAATTGGTACAATAGTACAATACCCAGGTTCAAAAGTTAACAGCATGCCAGTCTTTCTTTATTTTCCTTTAAAGTTTACAAGGAAGAGTCTGCATTTTTACTTCAGATAAATATATTTTAATTTGATTTTTTTTAAATTGCTCTGTCTCTTTTAAACTCGAATATTTTAAATAATGATTTTATATGATACAAATATATTCTCAAATCACATTACATTTAAAGGTTCTAATAATATTCGTATAGAGTGCAAATCTTAATTTGCTGATTAAGATAGAAATTTTGAAAATGACTTTACCTATGAAGAATAATCTGGCACAGAGGTGGTTCACAAGTACAAAAGTCTACTACTCTCTACAACCCAAGAATCGAACCTTGAATACTTTTATATTGTCCCGTAACCTGGTGCGTTTTTAGAGGTGATGCGAAGCTATGGGTCTCGCCTTTGATTCCAGATCGGGACATATTATTATGTTTGGCTACAACCCATTAATGGTCCACTACTGAGCATGGGTCTCTCTTCATTATTGAGGAGTCCTAGAGCATACTCCACCACGCTGCTCCAGTGCGGATTGGTGGAGGGGCTAGTGGCCAATCCAGTATCGGAAGTTTTCAAGCCGCCTGTAGGCCTTCCGACATGGCTTAACGACTGCTATCAGTCGATAACAACCGGGACCGACGGCTTTACGTGCCCTCGGAAGCACAGAAGGGCTCAAGAAATTTTTGCCATCAGCGGTCACCCCTCCAACTACCGAACGAGCCCGCAGTTGCTTAACTTTGTCGATCACTTGAGATCGACGCAAGCCGCTGGGCTATGAGCGCTTCTATTAATTATTATATTAATGTGGCATATACTCGTAAATGTTCGTTCTCTGTCGTTCGTACTGATCATGTTATTCGTGTTGTCGATGCCATCAACGAATGCTTGAATTTAAGCATTAACGTGAATTAATTTACTTCTATTTATACAGTTAACAATTCAGTCTTGTCTACAATTTAAAATAACACTCTTGTCACAGTATTGATCAGTCTTGTAAGGGTTAAGCGATAATTGCGTAAGATATTGAAAGTACCAACGCGATCCCCTAATCAAACCAGCGCGGGGGCTGCAATACAACTGTGCAATCAGTCAGATCGATGTGCCGACAGCGTAGTTATTGCGTTAACAAGCCGCGTAGGGCTTTAATGAAGTTCTAGGCTTTATTTTGATTCTAATTAGGGTTCTATAACGGTAGTCGTTTAAACGATACTGCGTCTCGGTTTGTCGCTTCCGGTTCCGGTATTAAATAATTATTTAGATTGCCTCTTGCTGAAAATATTTTACCCTAGATTCATCGAGACTAGACCGATTCTTATTAGTAATAGCGTGACAACGCAGTAGCAAGAACCATTTGGTCAGCCAAATGTAAATGGAAATTTGAGTGAAAACGACGCAGTACTTAATAGCAATCATAATACTCGCAATAATTTGGTTGTCATATTATTAATTACGGACCCTTTTTTCGGTTTTGGAAAAATGACCCCTAATATGGAAGCTTTAAGTATTAAAATTTTTGTATACTTAATCAATATTCTTTTATTTAAAAGATTAGCATTAAGTAGGTATGTTATGATACGCGTTTTCACGATATTATGTATTAACAAGCTGACCCGGGAAACAAACCCGCGAAACCGGGTAAAAATCGCTAAAGCCGTTTCGGAGGAGTAAGGTAACTAACATTGTGACACGAGAATTTTATATACATACATAGTATAAGATGAGACCAACGTTTCGATCCAAATGCATGGACGGTAGTCACGAGTAAATTAATCAAGTTTGAAATATCGGCGTAAAAATAATAGGTAGGTATGTATCACGAGGACCTTCGTGTATAAAAAAAATTACAATCCGCGCGTCCTTAAAATTAGATTACCACATTCTATTAAAATAGGCTAGTCTTCATCAGACTAGGCTAGTAGCCGACTAATGTATTATTTATATTTATCGTATTTAATTACGTGTATACAAACACGTTAAGTAGAAAGTAGCTTTTTTCACGATATTATGCAAACATTCTCTTAAATTGTTTTAATTACTGAGATAAAATAGGATAAGACATACTTTTTACTTTAAAATACAAGAAACTAGAAAGAAAAACTTTAACCTTACCTTTAATTAAATTTTGCATAGACATCTGGACGTATTTAACTAGCATTAATAAGTTTAAAGTTATTTCTTGCGCTAATGCAGCTTAATACTTTATCGAATTAAAACTTCTCGTACAAAAATTAGTAAAAAGAGAATATTTTAAAAGTTAGTAAATTTTGTACGCGGTAGCGTTCATTACTAGTTCGATAATCGGTCGAAAGTGTGCGATGCATAATCAAGTAGTCGAGTCTGTGGGACCAGGGGCGGGGCGGCAGGGGAAGGAGGGGGTTTGAGAGGGGTTAGTCGTAAAACTATTACGGCAACGTTCTAGCGGTGCACTATGTCGGCTTCATTAATCGGCCATCCTATGAAGCTATCCACGGTTATTATAATATGACGGTAGGCCAGCAACGCAACCCGTTCGTGGTTGGTCCGTTCAAACACGAACTTCTTGGCACCGCTCTCAAAAAGGAAACTACTTACATACGGCATGGGTTCTGACTATCTTTACTGCGTTTTAAAGAACATATTTTTAAGAATACGTGCTATACTTTCAAGTTTTAGCGCGTTTAAAATCTGCTTCAGCGTTTCAAAAGTTTTTAACTCGATAAAGCCGCTTTTATTGGTACTAGTTGCTTTAGTTTTAGGATACCGAGGTCTGCAGAGATTTCGGATTTGTAAAGTTGAAACATTTAAAGCTTAAATATGACTGATTAAAATTCGTAACAAAAACTATTTTATTAAAATTTTGTGCTGGAATTACAAAGAAAAATCCTTAGGCTATACAAATAAGAAGAAAGAGAAAAAAGTTGAGAATTACAATGACTGTCGAATGTATCTTAACAAACGATAACGTTTTACAAGAATCAATGTAATGTTTACAGATAATTTTGATTGAATCATATTATAAAGGTGCGGATTCGTGGAGAATGTTTGAACGTGCAGGTAACATTCTGTAGATGGAATAGCAATCTTCATGAGTGCTGAAGTTGTTGGAGCGACCAGCGAGCGGCGAGCTAACAATACTGATCTTCGTCCATCACTACACTTTATCGAATTAAACTGTATCTGACATAACTAAGCGGTTTAAACTTACAGAACGCAGTGACTTAATTGGTATTTAGACATCTGTGTTGAATTAATTGTTTAGATGTTTCTGACATCGGGATATAATATGGAACTACTTGCGTACCTACCTACATGTTTTGTATCCTATTTCCTCGCTTAAACGAGTATAAGACAGAAAAAAGGTTGAAATTTGCTACATTGATATGATTCAATGACGGATGTATATCTACCATAAGTAAACGAGTTTTGCGTATCTGTCAGTTTACGGAAAAGTAAATCAGAATACATATTAAGAACTTTACCCATGTGAAATATGCGTCATAATCATGAAAGGGTGTGCTTTGAAGATATTATTTACTTTTTGGCATAATCAATATTAATAGTTGCCATTTACCTGGCAATATGATGGCATTGCGATGTTTACAAAATAGTTGTGGTAGTATGTTATGTTAATTTATTCGTTTAAACCAACAGTAACAATCCTCAAATTAAAACTATATATTATTTCGATGAAAATAATTTATGCACATAATAATACTACGATTTAATGGCGTTTATTCGGACGGATGATAACAAATGAAAAAATATGCAAAACAAAAGCAATTTGGATAGTGTCTCACTGCACTTAAAAATATTAAAGTGCACTGCTTTTCTAACTTTATCATTAATAAATCCTAGAAGTTTCACGTTCTGTGCTGACTGAGCCATTACATATTTGACATTCATATAATATGGTAGTTCGTAGATGGAATATCAATCTTCATGAGTGCTAAAGTTGTTGGAGCGATCGGGCGAGCGGTGAGCTAACAAAACCGATTCTGGTACATCACTATACTTCATCGAATTAAGCTTTAAACCTTGGCAAACTGTGATTCACGTCACTTGACGCAATTTATATTATGTGAGTAACGTAACATGAGGTTGCGTAGTCGACGAAATAGCAATCTTCATGATTGCTAAAGTTTTTGGAGCGTCGAGCTAGCAATCCGGTTGATGCGTTACTGCATTCCATTGGATTGAGCTGTAACCACATTGCAACTGGGGACTGTACAAATGTTTACCAGAAATTTTTGATACTGTTTTATAAACGCTGTAAATATTACTTCACCGCATCGCATCGCTGCATAGTGATAAAATAAAGTCTCTGTCTATTCGAATGCGAGTTTCAGAAAATACAGCACGGATTTTGAGAAAATTTTAAGTATGTTAATATAGTAATTTATAAAAAACGCTAAACAAATGACAATGAAAAACTCGCTAAAATCGCTTACGAGTAGTTATCACTGCAAACCGAATGATGGTGATGAACCGATTTAGATGAAATTTGGTTTGAAGGCAGTTTGAAATCCGGAAATGACATAATAATGTTCTTATTTTGCTATTGTTTCCTTGGTATATTACAAAGGTCTCTTCTATCTTTTAAAAACAAAGTAAAATAATACTATCTGACACAGTAATTAATGGTTCCTCTTTTATCTAAGATTGCTTGGATGACATTAAGTCTCAATGCCCTTTAATTGACTTATATGTATAAATATATATATATTCATATGTATGTATATTGTGCTATATTATAATTAATATATTGTATATTATTAAATATCTACATAATTATGTAGTTGTAACTTTGATACTATTTATATAAGCTATTGACTTTTAAATACCTACATAAGTTTTGCACCTCTACCAGCGATTTTTTAATGTCTGTGTCCTCCGCCTCAAGGTTGTCTGGAAGAAATCGCTACTACAGCGATAGGACCGCCCATTGTGTTAATAATAATCTACACCATATTGTATAATTGTTTTTTACTGTGTGCATAATACATTACATTTTCGAAATCCTACGCGAACAAAAACTAGTAGGTAATTTAAAACGGTACATTATTTATAAATGTTATTTTGAACCGGTATAAAAAAGGAAATAAAACGCTCTCACAGCCATAATACTCGATAAATTCAAGAAGTAACTGTAAATCGTTTAACCATTAACTCGTTTCGGGTAACACTAGTCTGCTAGTCTGTACGTGGGTTAACCGTAGTCTCGAACCGAACCGGATTGTGTCGGGCTAACAAGACCCCGTAGGTACTGTTGCATTCGCTGCAGTACGCCACTCACTCTTATAGCCTATTTGGTTAAATTTACCAGGGAATCTCGTACCGTAAGTGGATCGTAAGCGCACTACCGATTTCGCCGTATAACGACTGCATCGCTCGTACTAACCGAGAGGCAGAACTGTTCTATTCAATATTAACAATACACGGAGCGAAAATATCCATGATACTTGCGAACTTGTAACGAAATTGTTATACCGATATTTTGTGCATATGTTTTCATTCAATTGTTTTGAATCGAGGATTGTTAAACCAGTACCTTATATTGTTAGAAATTTTAATCATATTTCACTACTGTACTGGATTATTCAATCGTTCTAGCTGTCAATAAGAAAGTGCAATGCATAAACTTCAAAGGATTGATAAGTTTAAGAATATTGAGGGAAGTTTAGCGCTGAGTAAACTTTTTGCTTTCGAATTGAAATTCTTGTTATAATTATTTAAAGCGATTTCATAGTAACTGAATAATATTGTAAATATGAACGAGTACTTACCTATATTAAATGAAAAAGATTTTTGTAGTTACAAAAACTGTAGGTAGGTACAGTAGGTATATCAGATATCAAGCGGTTGACATCAATTTTACTACATAATTAATAACATGATATGTTAGACTACTACGGTTGAGATGTTGAAGTTGATGTTCAAGTTGATGTTGTAAAGGTACATATTGCTACATACATTTAAGTGTAAGATAAGGGGGGGGGGGGGGGGGGGCTGGGAGGGGAGGCAAATTGAATTTTTGAGGCAAATACTTTAAAGGGCACAATAAAGGGAGTGGAAGCGCAGTTGAAAATGGTGCTAGCCTATTCGTTTGCCACCTTAATTCTACGTACCTACTCATCATATAAAATGTTTACAATACGCGATGAGTTATGTTTAACATCAACCATAGTTAGTTATCCGAGGTCCAGGGAGGAGAGGGGGAGAGGCACCATCACGTCACCCATTACGACAACCATCATGATTGTGATCATCGAGGTTATACATAGTACCTACCTACCTCAATGCATGTGATTACTTAAAGCATGAATTAAAAAAGCTGAAGCTAATTGCGTTATTCGCGACTAACAGGGATTAATCAGGCGAGGTAGAATAAACCACGGAGTAACAATACATTGTATATCAGTACATTCATTTTAAAAGTTGAAGGAGAGATGTGACTTCGGGTGCATTCTAGTCAGAGAGATTATTTTATTCGTGCATGCTGTTCGCGGTGTGCCAAGGATTAAACGTTGCAGTTTTGGGCACGAACAAATAGATACAATTACACATGACTGCGTGATTGATTTTCGCGTCAAAATCCAAAAGGTTTCGCTTTGTAGTGGCCGAGGACTTCGTTTTATATTTCACTAGGGCGCACGCGTCACTTTTGTCAGTATTTCCGGTAGGTGATAGAATATTTAGATTTAGTAAACAATAGCAATACATAGGGAAATAGAAATGCATGTGAGCATGGTAATTTTGGTAATTGGTAATAGTAGGTAAATTTAATATGATTTTGATAACATACCTACTGTAACATAGGTACCTGTCCTATTGTGTTTGAAATTTGTGCACTGCACCAATTTGCTGCCTTGCTTAACTTTTTTAATTTAATCTATAAAACTCAATTTCTTCTATAGGTATACGAATTTGTTATGACCCTGTTTAAGTAATTGAAGTACGGATAAAAAAATAATTGATTTTAGGAAAGGGTGTTAAACATCTTCTTAAAATGTTAGATATTATTAAACAATTCTTGGTGTAGGGAATTAAACAAAATAAAAAAAAGTCAAAATATTTTTTTTGACCTATGAAAAATAAAAGTGTCCGAAAATGACATAATTTAAGATTTCGCAATTTAACCGAATTCCACACGGGAGAAGCCGCGAGCGGAAGCTAGTTTTTTGTACGAGTATAAACAGCTCAGTCTTAAAATTACTTGGCCTCTGAAAAGACATCAAGATAACATGTGATTCAGATGAAAAGAAATATTATCGCACTGAATTATTTGCCGAAGTATCTTTTTAGGATATGTATTGACAGTTCGAGATATGAAAATAAAGAATTCAGTAGTGAATGCGACATCAGAGGGAATTTAATATCATCTGATTATATGAAATAAGAGTATAGTTCTAATATGAACTTCTATTTTGTTTCAGTAACTTGTCTGAATATTCTGTGATTCAATTTGTTATTGCTTTATCAAGATTCAAAATATACTTTATGTTTTCGGACAATTAACCTGAAAATTAACAACAGTAGGAACACAAAAAATATTAAAACAATGTTCAATAAGTATCACATTAATATTAACAAATAATATTCAAGTACAAAGATTTATTTATAACATAACCTCTCTACCAATCAAGCTGTCTCTATGTCTGTAAATATGTCGACGTGGAAGATAATTCAAAAATTTGAGTGTTGACGCAACGGACACATTAAGAATAGATTAAAAAATATAGTATGTTAAAAGGCAATTACCTACATGATTATAAATATATCTACTAATAAACACCAACATATTTTCACCTTAAAATATAGCATCGACATGCTAAGTTGTCTCTACGCTGCAAACTGCTAATGTAGACAACTACTAATTCAATAACAATTAAAGTAAGGCATTCCGCAAAGTAAGGCGTGATGCCATTAGTGTTCAATAGTTCAAATCATTGCAAAGCACAGTCTTGTTAGAGAATTACTGTTTGCCGCATAATAATACTTTTGAATTTCGAATGCATAAGAATTCTCGAGCTAAGAATTGACTGCACAGCTCAATTCAATTCTTTTCCACAATTTGCGCACCTAAGCTATTTTAGAAAAAGCTTTCAATGGAGAAATGCCAATAAAAACTTGTTAATTTCACAAGTGCCTCGTACAAAATGAAGGCTTGGACTCATACATCCAACTCATGTATTATTTATACGGATATGTATAAGCAATTCCACCATTGGAAGTCTAGACGCAGTGTGAATGAGATGAAATGAAATATCGACTCCACAGAAACCGATTTTCAGATTTTTATTGGAATTTTTAAGTCAGGTCTCCTCAATATCTCCTTTATAATGCGTCATTCTGATTTTAAATTGCGTGGGGGAGCTAAACGTCTATTGAAGTGGTTCAGGATTCTCAGGTTGAAAATTGCATATGATGAAAAATCTGTTGAGAACGAAATACCTATTATACTTAATATAATTATTCCCTAAAGGCAAAACATCTTGTCTATATAATAATCAAATTTATTAGGGAACTACAAATAAACTAACTACAAATGAGTAAAACTTCGACATCACATTATTGTCTGATAGATATTTTTTACGTTAGTATTCGAATAACTGTGAATTTAAAATTTAAAAAACCGCTAAGAATTCCGCTAAGAAATTAAAATATATCCTTTAACCATCAAACGCCCGAGCAGATTTGACATTTTGGAAATAATTTTAGGTGTTACTCTTCAAACAGCTCGACCGAATGCCACCAAATGTAATTACCACCACCACAAATAAACTATGGCGCCACAGACATACACACAGACAAACAGAAAGTTCAAACTTATAACATCCCTCCTTTTGCGTGGGGGCTAAAACGTGTCGACGAGGGTTTACCACTGCTCATCCGATGGCAAGTTTTTTTCACTCTACTTCCTTTCTTTTCCGAAGGTATCACAATCCCAAATTTTATTTAACGCATCAAGTGATAAATAATTTCAAGTACAGGATTTTAACCCTCAATAAATTTTATCTGCAGAAAAACGAAATTTCCTGAATTACGTAATTTTTAAACCTTCGCAACTGACGTATTTTCGTGTCCACTCGACGTATACGTACCGAACGTTACACGATCGTAGAGTTAGGTGAAGGTCTTGAAGGTTTTGGTTTATTTACCCAATCGCAATACATCTTTGGACTATCACATATACTATTCACCACTTGACCCGCTAATAAATATTGGGGGTAGAAACATGTATCGTGCAAAATTGTCGCTTCGGGAAGCAGGGTCGTGAGTTTAGATATTTCTTAAAACTGTACGGATTGCCGTAAATATATCACGGTGTCACTGGATATCCTCGTGTGCGTTTACCTTGCGACCTGTAAAACTGTATCCGGCGGTTTTTCGTTACTTATGTTGTATTGTTTTCTTGAAATATAAAACTTGTATAAAAACCGACTGCAATATCGAAAAGTACTAAAATGGAAATATTATTAACGTAGTGAAATCAATCAAATACGTAATATTAAATACGAAATAAATGAGATAACTCGAAAACTATTCGTCATATGTCACCCAAACGGCCTACTATAGAGCAGGTGTCCCTCTTCACAGTTAGAGGCCTAAATCATAGTAAACCTTGCTGTGTCTAGTGCGCTTTGTGGAGTGTGGAAGACTTAGTGGCCTGTCTGGCCAGCCTGAAAGAGTGAATAGGCTTCTAAGTTAGTGCGTTTTACCACCCATGAATACGTTGCTGCTTTCCATCAGGTAGTAGGTGTAGTCAAGCATTAACTTATATATACAAAGTTAAAAAAAAGCCTGTCCGAATATACCTAGTATTTTCATTTCTTAAAGGCAAGCAACGCAAATTTCTTTTTCTCGTGAAATTTTCGCTGTTTTCAAATAGCAGAATTTCGTAAATATTTACAGGAGATTGTCGTAAATATATCACGGGTGTCACCGCGTGCAGACATGTTCACCTTGCCGTTCTATCACGTACCTAAACCAGTACCCACCAGTTCATTGAGACTGGCGTAATTTCTAAATCTTTATACCTATACGTCGCAACATTTTGTGCGGTAAAGAAAACCACGTAACGAACCAGTACCTATTAAATCAACAAACTTCATTGTATGCGACGCAATTTTACTTTTTCTTCGTGGAAAGATATCATTATAAATAGAATAACTTAAGATTGCAGTCTTTTCAAATTTACGAGACTTTAAAAAATACTCTTGAAATTTCGTGAAAAATTTCACAAAATTGCAAAATTTCTTGGTTTTCGTTCAGTATCATAAATACATCACTGGTGTCACCATCGACGTTAAAGCATGACATGCCTACCATGATTATGCTATCCATTTAGAACCATTCTGCCGGTATCGTTTTTACAGTCACGAAAATTTAGGAACATTTTCAATTATTTATTATAGGTAAATATAGTACCTAAAATACCTACGTTGGAGTATTGTTTCTTTTACGCGTCTTTTTTGACATATATTTAAAGTAGTACACTCAATGTAAAAGCTATTTAACCCTATACTTGGCACTAAAAAATATAGTAACTATTCATTATTTTTGTTGTCTATAATGGATTTTGGAGTTATTGAATACTTGTAAAAAATATATAAAAAAATCTAACATAGATAGTTTTGGAAATATAGCATGTGTCTTTAAATGCACATTGCCAGCTCCATCAAGTTTACACTATGAAGAAAGTGTGTGCACTAAAATGCACATTGCCTCGTACGGGGTTAAATTAAAACAGCGATTATTTTAAACAAAAGTATGATATATTTATATAAAGTTTAACAAAAATTAATTAGTTTTTCTTATATTAATCATAGCCATTGTGGAGATCAAAATTAAACTTAAACAATCAAAAAATCTACTTCGTAATGTAAAAACATGCATTTTTTTTATGGAATTAAGATAGCAAACCAGCATGCAGCACCACCCTTCCACTGCCGCCCATAACAACTGTGACTGACCTAGAACTAGACTCAAAGGGACTAGGATGGTTAGTCCAGTTAGTAGATGGTGTTAGAATATTAGTTGGTTAGTTTGTTAATAAGTGTGAGGACATGGACTGTGAGTTATTGTTAGTATGAGTCTCGTACTAATTCGGTCACAGATGCGTTGCTACCCCTGAGGACTTAGATGGTCGCCTCTTAAAAAAGTGTATTCGGCTCCACACCTTCCTATCCGGAACACAATTGTTCTTAAAACAATTATTACACGGTAGGAATGGTACTAAGTACGATAATCACTAAAAAAATTACGACCCTCTACTAAACAAAGTCTCACGTTACATTTCACTGTAGTTTTTTTTTTCTTGATCGAGTACCACCAGACGGAGATGCGTTGTTAAGATAGCTTCGACTAGCTAATGGTGAAAATTGCGGAATATTGATGATAGCTGATGTAGTAGCACTGTTTATAGCCAGTGGAGTTTGGTGTTCGGTTTGCTGTACTGGGTTGTTTGCCGCAGCTGGAAAGCTATTAGAAGACAGTATAGACGGCGGATTTGGACTGGAAAAAGATACTTGATGACTTGATTTAGTATACTAGTCAATCACTGAAGAGCTAATAGTTGTTATATAGACATTATCTTCATCACTATCCGACAATAAATGTAAATCTTCAAATGAAGATTCTAGTGATGGTGGGTCTGAGCTTAGGTGAATATTACCATCTTCAATCTTGCTTTGTACAATTTTGCGTAGATAATGTAGGTAGTTCATCTTCTGAAGAATCACTTTTTTCAAAATCGGAACCAGCACCAGGCTTAGGCACTAACGCCAAAATTCTTGTCGTTCTTGACAAAGGCTGGAACAAAAGCAAAATATTAAAATAAACTCTTAAAGAAATAAATTATTTCATAGAAATTTAATAAAAATAATACGAATATACGAATATAGTTTATAAAACAACTCATATACAGTATAAAATAACAAAATAATATGAATGTTATTTTACAAAACAATTTCATCCAGACTGGCAATGTGTATTTAAATGCACACCACCAAACAGAGGTAGGTTTATAGTTAAGTTGGCAATGTGCATTTAAAGACACATGCAAATTGTAACGAAAATTAGACGAAGAAAACAAAGATGAATTGACTAAATATATAATTCATACGGAAAAATGTATATTTAGGTACTATATTTAGCATTAATTTTTTCCTTTTCATAAGTTAATTATAGGATTTTAATCGATTATTACCTTGTATGTCGTAGACGCCTGCGCACGTTCCGCTATCTTGCGATCTACTGAGCTTCCATGTATTGCCAGTGCTCAGAAGTATTTTTTGCCAAAAAATATAGATGTTGCACTACGCAAACGTTTGAAAGATAAATAAAAAATATGTGTAATTTCTACTTGAGATTTTTTACAAAAATGTGTGCATTTGAATGCACATTGTCAAGTAAAGGGTTAAGATATAAAATAATCTGACAAAATAATTTTTGAATTTGCTGACTACATTAAAGGGTATTTCACAACTATAATTTAAAGGTAATATTTTAGCACCAGGGAAGTTACAGTTGAAACTTACCCAAACTTTTACATCTTCTAACAGCTGTTACAAAGATGCAGTTTCCGCATCTTTGGTCTCCAGAATGAAATCATTTTAATACCAACTTTTGTACCATATTTGTTGCAATGAATAAATAAATAAATAAATAAATAAAAATAATATTGAGAGTATAATAGGTACCTACTGTAAAGTCGTTATCATAATTTTCGAGTTAATATCATAATTGTTTTCTTTGTTGATACCTTGATATATATTTTTCTATTAAAACTGTATTCAACACATTAAATTCTCCATCTTCTGATTAATTCGTCATTTATGTACATTACCAATTTTACTCATAAATCATTACAAAGTGATAAAATCATAATCATAAACAATAAAATCATAAAACTATAAATAACGAATATTTCTCCTTGAAAGCTTATAGGTATAGTTATATTAAGTTAAAATACTTCTGGAAATCTGGAAAGCAATAAGAAGAAGTATGTAGTTAATTTTCAGCATCGATATTCTACCTTCGAAGGGATCTTGACTAGAATATATGATAACGTGTCATAAGTTTTATGCTCCGAGAGTTTGAAAGTAAATTCAAACATCCATCGATAAATCTTGGCGACGCTCGGAACGATTTCATTTTCGAATTTCAGGAGCGATTGCCTCCACTGTTAAAGTTTGCCTGAAAAATGTTCGCGGACGATTGACTTGGTATAAACGGAAATAAAAAGTTTGTGTTAGAGCAATAGAGTTGTACATCGCGCATATAAAGTGAAGAGAAAGCTCAGAGCTCAAGAGGATCTCAATTTGAAATGCTTTAGGATTTTCCCAGACATAAAAATAAGACTCAATTTTTTATACCAACTACCTGTTGTAAAATGTCAGTGTTAGCCACGACAGTAAATTTTATGTACAATTTTTGCTGTAACTGGACTTGCATTGCGAAATTTCAACTCTTAAAATGTATGCGCCTCCGTAAATAGAAGTGAGTTCCAAAACAAACTAATTTGCCAGGGCATTAAACATATCCACGAAATTCATGGCTCACGAGTATAATTCAGTTAGACTAGTACGCCGAGAGCTGCGTTCCGCATTATCATTACTAAACAGCTTTTATTATTCCACGATATTTGGCTAGAGGGGCCTCACACGCGCGCTAATGGAATAAAAAGTAAGGTTACAAAGTAAAAAGATACAGAGCACCTCCCGCGGCGGCGCTTCGTGCGAATTTCAACTGAAAATTTTATACGTTCAATCTATTTTGAGCGCCTTTATACTGTGTCTCGCGATCCTGCCTTCGCGCGAAACAGTTTCGTTTTCAATTATTGCCCACTTGTGGAACGAGATTCGATAGAGAAACAAAAACCTAAGAGTTAGAAATGATATTTTATAGACAAGCCGCTTTATCCGATGTTTACCACATCTCGATTTGTGCTTGAGCGAGATCTATGATGTTCAGAGAAAATTATTGACAGAACGTGCCGAGACATTTGTTTTCGGGAATGGTGGATATTGAACCAAATGTGAGTACTTTTGTTACTGTTCAATTGTCTCTAACGCTTGTAAAATAAAAAAAATCATGTTGTAAAATTAAACATTTTGGATACGTAAAAGCTGATGCTTTTTGGGCCTTACATCCACGCATTTTGTTTTAACGGCCTTTTTTGTTCATGTTTAAAAACGGTAATATAGACTGCAGTATGCTTAATGAAGTGGCTGCTGTGAAACCATGTACTGGCAGTAAGTAATACAAATAATAGCTATGTAGTATTTAGTCGTTGGCGTGTAGTACGCTACAGCAGCACGACACCTACAAATGTCGCTTATATTTCACTCTATGGTGTTGCTGCTACCAGTGCAGTGCTATGATAATTTAAAAATGTTTGCCTTAGTGCCAATTTATAAAATTACACCGCATCACCGAGAAAATTCATTGTGCGGTAAAACACAAAACGTTGCGGCTGTGGTGTGGATGGTATAGGTACACGACACGAGCTAAGCAACAAGAGATTTAAGAATAAATTTTGTGAAGTGAAAGTGTTCAAAAGTGTTTTAAAGTCGACCAGTAGCAATGCGATGCTAATATAACCTAAAAGGCAAAATTTGTAGGTAATGTTAGCACATTATGTCGAGTAATATCAAGACGTAGTCGCAGTTGGTTTGTACTGCGGGACAACGATAAATGCCGTCTACAAGTCACACGGTGCTACGTAAGAACATAACCTACTATTGCATATTATGTACTATGTAGTGCAGTTCTGTAGTATACGTCTAATATCGCAAATCTTCTTATCATAATACCTATAATCATCTATTCACATCATTAAATGCAAATTAAAGAGAAAAAAGCGTTTCGAATAATTTTAATGATAACGTCAGTTTCACTTAAAATATATTTAGGTGTGAGTAAAATTATATTTATAACTTTCAATTTTAGTTTCCTATGTCGAAGTTAAGGACATAATTATATGACTAAGAATGGATACCGCTTATTTTCCATAGTTCAGTTACACTAATTGAATAGTGCCTTATTACATAACATAAATGCAGTTAAGTTTGTTGGTTAAACGTTTCACTTACCTAAGTACAACAAGCAAGCGTGCATTTTTTCGTTACACAAAAATGCAAAGCGACGAATACCGTAACGAAAAAAGCATATTTTCATTCTTAAATTATGAAATACAAATACTTACATGAAATCTGCATAAATTTCACTTATCGTGTGTAATGTTTATGTTTGCGGCTATCGCTACCTAATATTTATGTAAATGCAACCCTTTAACGTAAATTATTTTCAGTGTTTGTTACCGCGTCGTGTTATACGTTGGCTTTCATTAAAGAAGTATTTGACTTTAACTAGCCTATACCTATGGAAATTATGAAATTCGATTTAAGGGCAACCCACACCAATGCTCGCTTTCCACCCCTGTCATTAAGGTTAACTGAAAATTAACACCGGGAATTTAGAATGCCTTAAGTACTTAACTTTTGCTTACAATGGACTTTTAGGTTCAACGAATTACGATAAAATTTTAATTTAGGGTATCAGAATAAAAGTATAATAAACGTATATAAAGTTGCGTACCTATTATAATCTAACAGGATTCGCGGGCGTGGAGTTCACATTTCGAAGATCACTTCTATTGTACAGGACTTCGTACCGGTGACTGTACCTACTATATGCTTTTGAAGAGATATTTATTACAATCTCACCTAATCTATCTTAATTGAAATGTTTTTAATGTTGCAATTAATTTGATAAAAGGCTCTAAGAATAACAATTTGAAATTGTCTTTCAAGCAGATTCGTGTTCGCAATTGGTTCCATAATCCTTACTCTATCCTTTTGTTTCTATCCTTTGATAATATGCATTTTCTTACGCAAGATCATTCGAGAACTTGAATGTTATTATTAAGTTAGCAAACGAGCATGAAGCACCATCCTTCTGCTTCAGCCCATGACAACTGTGACTGACCCAAACTAAGACTCAATTTAGGGGCAACGATGGTTAGTCCTAACTAAGCCTAGTAAATCTTAAAGTTAAAATAGTCGTATTATTTCCCTTCTTTTACACTAGTTAGTAATTGTTAGTGAGAGTCTTGTTCTAATTCGATCACAGGTCAGGTGTGTTACTACCCCTGGGGACTGAGATGGTCGTTTCTAAAATAGTCTAACTGGGCCCTACAATTTTTCTATCCGGAATACAATTGCAGTTAACAAAATTGATATGGCGCTAGAAATGGTATTATGTACCGTGGCGCGCCGTGGTTCCTCAAGTTACAGTTTAGTATTTTAAGTTTTCAACACGTATAATATTTATATAGCATTTATTATTAGCTTACACCAGACTAAAAGCTGGCCAATCGGACAATATTGAGAACCTCGCGGCAAACTTTCATCTCACTCAGTTATCAATAAATAATTGAATTGAAAACGTCATCCTTTCCAAATCTACGATTTTTCAAATTGTATTTGATTTTATTCGAAACCGTGGCTTTATTGTCAAAGACTATTTTGAAAACATCTGTCTTTTATTCGAACATCGAGCATTACATGCAAATCGTTGTCAAATTACAGAATTGCGGCGTACGAGTGCATACAATTCGCTATTTCAACGCATTTCGATCACAAGGGAGGTAGAGTGCAAGTTAAGCTGGAAACAGCTGAAACCCACAAAGCTTTGTATGAAAGAAGTACGGGAACACCAGATCCCTGTAATTTGCAATTGTCATCGTTTGCACTGGCGGTCGTTGCTTCTATTCCGTGATCAATGAAAATCTGTATAGATACTCACAATTCTGCGTATTTATTTAAGACAGATCACTCTTTATCTATAGATATTATATCATAATATATAAGTACTACTTTGATAGCTTGGCTGCAAGAACTTAATGGTTCACCACAGACCACGGAACCTTTGTCATACAGAAGAGTCCTAGAGCATTTTCCACCACGCTGCTCCAGTGTGGATTGATGGACGGGTTAGTGGTTAATTAAAATTTCAGAAGTTTTTATGTCGCCCGAAGGCCTCAGACATAGCTTCACTAATGTCAACTGACGCAAATTTGGTACCATAGTAGACTGAATATTAGTCACTAGAGGTCTTGTTTTGAAACTGTACCCTCATTTTTCAGAATTATTTTAAATCATTGCTATTATTACTGGTATTATTCATTTTTCGTAAAGTTTGCTGCGTTAGAACTACCCTCTAGCTTGAATTAACTGCCACACAATTTGTTGAATTTTGGCTGCACTTAGAGTGTTCTTCTTTCCTTCTTCTCTCTTCGTTCTTTACAGCCATCCATCGGGTATATTTCGATGTTACGAATACTCTTGAGTGATGGTGACCATTTACTATCAAATAACTTGTGTGCCGTACGTCGGTTGTTTAATCGAATATTTTATTACACTGAAATCAGCGTGGTTAGAGAATAAAGTTTAACTTTCTATCGTATTTCGATCACAGTGCTAAAGGTGAAAAAAGCTGAAACCCACAAAGCTTTGTACTTGTATGTAAGAAGTGCTACCCTTTCTCTCCGTCCTGTAATTTGCAGTTGACAACGTTTGCTCTGAATGTTTCGCCAGCTTCGGTGCGCTTTCGGATGTCTCGTTTTTAGTAATGCTTGTACTTAAGTTCACTCCTTTCACTCATATGTCGTTTTGATTTTGATGTTAAAGGGATTAAGATCCTTTAAGTGTATAGTATGGGCTCCTGAATTGTTTGCTAAAAATATTTTATGTCGAAGTTTTGACGTGATAACGTCTTATAAATTGGTTTAGCCGGGTGGCACTTCAAGAAACTGCGTTAGTACTGCTCCGCTCACGTTATGCGCTTACAATGAGAGCGAGTGAGAGGCACGCGTCCCTTCCACTCGGGCATGGTTAGCCCGCCTAAGAGCGAGAGAGACAGACATAAAAAGTGAAAGACACGCGTCCCTTCCTCCTTAACATTACTTATGGTAGCTACGGCGTACACACGTTGGCGTGTTTCAGAAAATGGTACAGCGCCATCTCTGGAGAAGTAGATGTCGTAGGTGATGTAGAGGTTAATGGTCTAACGGTTAGCAGCGCTAGATGGCGGATGGTGTTACAATGTTTTAAATATAATTCTTTGTATAAATAAATGTTTTAAATTGTTACTATTATTTCATCCTTCTTCCTACTATACGAATGAATATTCACATTAAAATTATTTTACCACTCAAAGTCGTTGTCACGTAAAACTTTCGCCCGTATACCGACTTTACAGGCAACCAATTTTTTTTTAAGTCATTATCTATAGACGTAGCTACTTTTATATAGGGAAATATTTTATTTAAAAGTAAATAAATAATAATAATTTTTTTATAAAAAACGAAAAAAATAATACACATAATATTCTGTACTTAATAAGCTGCGGTAGCAAATACTTTCATAAATATTGACAGGAGACGAATTTCAGGTTATTCACTTAGTTCTTCATTCTCACCAGTTGATAAACAGAACGCGGGTAGCAACGGATCGAATCCACAACAAGCCCCGCTGCAACGGCACCGATCAATGCAATACGAGTACATTTTGCATAATTGATGTCCCATTCACGGGGACCGAATACTTATTCATATTCATGAATTTTACAAATTTTTCAATTTGTACCGCCAGAAAGTGTATTTACAGTATCGCCATGTCGTATTTGCTTCAATACAATCTCCGTTAAAGCTGGACAGGATATCGGCGAGAGAAGCGAGTAGCTTCTAATGTGATATTTTTGATGTTAGTGCTTCTATCAATACCTGCGATACCATTATTGCTGAACACAATACCCGCTTTTAAATTCTACGAAGAAATGGATTACGAGTACGAACAAGTACGAATGTAGTGAAGATTTTACATTTTATTCTGAAATAATATTTTGTAGCGATAAACGAAACGAGATTTGTGAAACCGTTCAGAGACAAATAGAAAAATAACTGTAACGAAACTGATTCCCAGTAGCGTCGGATCCGCGGAGGTAATGGGAGATTGTAAAAGGAGGCAATAAAAGCTTAGTGTTGTGTGTGAGATCCGTAGGGGAGTCCGTGTATTGTATTCGGGTCCGCGGAGGCTTGCAAGAATCGTCTGACCACGGACGCGGTCAAATTGTACAGAAATGAAATTATCAAGGTACGCTGCCGATTTTCCGAACCAATGAATCAAGATCCAATTCCCTTTTGTAATAGAACATCGTCGCGAAACGCGCTCATGGAGTTACACTGCCCACTCAGTGGACGTTTTGCCATACTCCGTTTCGCTTTATTTAAAAATCCATTCATGTGTAGTGTGCTACTAATAGTTAACCCAGATACTCCTGAAACTATTTTACATCTTAGATCATTATAATTTTTAAATATGTTTTTAAATACTACTATTAAACTTCCTAAAAAATACTGAAAAAAATCTGAGCCTTCCGGAAAAGCCGGAAAATGGGTGGTGTTTTAACACCTGGTAGGATAATCCGCTACTATTGAGTAATGCCATAGAGTTATGTTTTGTTCTTGTAAAATAATGCAATAAGGGAAAATATTAATCGCAGTATTTATTTAATTTCTAAGAACTTTAATTAAGTGTATGAAATCAATGAAAATCTTACATTTTTCGAAAATGGTAGTTTTTTTCTTGCATATTTTACGAGTCATTTTTACGTCCTTGCATTCGATCAAATAATTGATTTTGTCATAATGGGATTTTATTTATTTAATCTTTATTATACCCTTACACAAAAGTGGAAGTAGAAGGAGAGTTGTAATAGAGTAAGAATAGTGAATATTATAAAATACAGAAAAAAGATAAACGTTTTGTGTAAAACGGATGTTTTTCTTAAGTTTCTGGGAGTAGAGCATGGCCATAAATTATGTAGCTCATAGCCTCATACCTTCAAATACTCAGAAATCGCCTTCAGAAGCGTCAATGAACTTGTATAGCTGTCAGGCGTAAAATGTATGGGTATTTGCGTTTTCCCGTGACAAAATGGTGATGAATTAGTTAAGAAGCTTCTTATTCATGTTTATTTAGTTCCACTATCATCTATAGATAGGTATTAAGTTGTCATTATCGAGTTTTCAGGGGTGGCGTAAAAAATATACATCACTAAATTAGACTTAGTTATAACACCTATGACGTTCTATTAAGGAAAACAACATAAAAAATTGTTAGAAATGATCGCAGACAGGGCAAAACACATAACTAAAGATTTGTAGTTTTAAATGATACGTTATAAGTAATAAGTTTTAGTGTCATAAAAATTCACGCTGTAGAGCTGAGATCCTACAAATTATGATCACTGTTCAATTCAAAATCTTATAATTACCAAAAACACCAACAAATCAAAAATGTTTACTTCCCTAAATCAATCTAGATACATTTTACGTCCAATTACAATTAAAGTTGTTGTTATTTTTGTCTTTGAAATGGATAAAATGAGGGTAAATTTTAAAGAAAAATATTTGGTGTTGTAACACCTGGTAGGAGTAAGTGGGTTTAATTAATTAAATACCTACTGTTACGTAGTAATAAGTTGTTTTTTTAAAACGGATCACGTAGTATCATGTACCCGTGATTTAGTCCCTGAGGGTAGTTTATTTATTACTATTTTAAGTAAAAAACAACAATTGCAAAATCGTAAAAAAAATCAGAAAATCTACTAAATCTTTTCTTGAGTTTCTTAAACACAATCCGAGGGTAAAAATAAAAATGTATTCCCGAGATCACTTTGTTAAATGTTCGTTTATCATGTTTACTTTTTTCATAAAAAAAACATAACGTAAGTATCAGTTTTCGGAACGATGAACTTTCCCAAATAATAACTTTAATATATATTTTTTTAATTTGTTTGGTCATTAATTCATACGTAATAATATTCCTAAGCTTACATTGGTAGTTAAATATCAAGAAGTGACTCATACATAAAATGGACTACATTTTCAATATGAGACAAAATATCTGCAAGCATTTGCGTTTTTATAAAGTTTCTTGAGCTGCTACGTAATCTACGTCAAATTTACTTTTCCGTAGAGCTGACGAGTCTTCCGTCTGTAATATGCCATAACCGACCCCAACGTATTGGATTCTGCTCGAGGGTTGATAAATTTCGTGGATATTTGAATGCATTATTCCTTTCAAGTTATAGCAGACCAGGTCCCTTCAATATAATCCGTAGCGCGTAACTCGTTGGTGCTTCATAAGTCCACATTAATGAAAATTTCTCTCCCGATTTTGGTGAGTTCTCAGGAAAAGAGTGAAAAGGCTTTTTATAAGTTAGTGAGCTTCTTAATCGACACTTTTCATCAGGTTGGATTGTGGTATGGCGTATACTATATTAATTAGAATATGATGTTCGAAATCGAATTGTGTTTCAAATGTTTAATTTTTTTTAATAATTCTACTATCGTCTAACCAAGGCTCACGCTTAATTGACACTAGTTATTTCACTTGGCTTACTAGAGGTTTTGCTCTAGAGACGTTGATTCAATCACGTGAAAGATACGAATTACAATCTAAAAAATTATGTTGGCCCTCAAAATTTCAATTAAGCAAGTTAAAGCATCGAGTGAGAAAAATAATTTACTTCGAGCTTATAAACCTGCAGATTTCCATATCCTCGATAACTTCGTACAAAGTAATTCCAGAGGTTTAAAGATAAATTAACGTCATTTTCTGCCTTGTGGAGGGTTTGCAAAAATTATCAGGCATCGGCCGGGCTTAAGAACCATTAAAAATTAATGAATAGGTAATGTTATCTGATAATGATTTTGGGAAGTTTAATTAAAATGTCTTTTTGTCACTTTAACTTAGTTTTTAATACGAAGAATATCTTGGTTATTTTATTCAAGAATAAGCTGTTCTTAAAACTTGAAACGTGAATAAATTTATCGTATCGAGGTACGGCCAGCTTAATGATATTCAATCTCCTTGATGCTTGGGCATTTTTATTACGAGTATAGGCGTTTTCTTACCTCAAATTAACTTACAGTGATACTTACCTGAACATAAATATTTTATTCGTTGGACTTCCATGAATTATTCCGTGGTTATTATAATATATGTATGTATCATAAAAGTTATGTGGTAAAAATGTGTCACTGAATATCTATACGCAACTAAATGATTTCAAATGTGTTAAGAATCATTCGGTAACAAGTTAGGCTTTAATTAATAAGAACTTGAAATGTAAGTATTTCAGATGATAAGGTGAATTAATCGAGGTATTAAAGTTTTTAGATAATGTTTGTGCGTTGTGTCATGTTATGTTGTGTCAGTACGTTATTTAAGCTATTATTATCGTCTTATATACATAATTAGTCCGTTTTCGTACGTAATAGTTAGATAAATGTAGTTTTAAATGTATTTAATAAATATTTACATAGTAGGTATGTAGAAGATACTAAATTATGCTAACTGCTTCAAATACGGAATACTTTTAACACGAAGTAAGCATGAAAGGAATCCCGCATTTGCAGTGAAGTGCTCTAGGAATAAACACTCGATTTTTTACCAAGTCTTATCGTTCCACAAAAGAATTGTGATGTGTGGTAGCAAAAGGCAGAGGCAAAGGCGAATATAAAGAATTTAGATCAAAAAGAGCGAAACATTTGGGAAATAGCGATAACATCATTCAAAGGATGAAGAATTGAGCGCCTGATATACCTACCTTTGAGTGAATAGAAATAATATATGTACCTATAGCAGCAAATTGTATACGTATACTTAAAATAGAAATCATTTGAATACTGTGAAAATGATACTCTTACCAATGTACGTTATTAGCGATAGTTGGGTATTTCAGATTAGAGGTTAATCTACTTTGCAACAATCCGCGAGCAAACTCGTATGTATGATGGTGTATTTATACTAGTTGGGTATTTGCAAATAAAATCTTCAACCAGTTTTTGGTATAAATTTTTTACTATGTACGTACTTACGCCATTAAAATGCTCAAACAAGAAAAACTTTTTTAAATTGAATACTTTTTTCAGCAGTGAAAAGATCGAATATAGTTTATTAACATAACTAGCTTTTGCCCGCGGCTTCGCCCGCGTGGAATTCGTTTATATCGCGAACCGGGGAAGTGGGGGAGAAAGTACGTCATCAACTATCTTCCTGGGAAAATTCATCAAAATCGTTGTTTTCATACAAACTTTCATCCCCTATTTCAAGCCTTTAGGGGTTGATTTTTAAAAAAAAAATAGCCTATGTGTGACTCTGGGTCTTCAAATATTTTCATTCCGAATTTCATCCAAATCGGACTGGTGGTTTAGTCGTGAAAACGTCACAGACAGACTTTCGCATTTATAATACTATGTGTGTGCCCGCTACTTCGTACGCGCAGGAGTTTATTCCGCGTAACTCCAGATCCCGCGGGATTTCCAGGAAGACAGACTTGTTAGTTTTATATTAATGTTTGTTTAGAAGCTATTTATACCCCATACGCGAAGAAGGTTTTCCCGCGTAAATTCCGATCCCGCGGGATTTCTGAAAATATCCTATATGTTAATCTAAGTTGCCCTCTTTGTGTGTGCCCGCTACTTCGTACGCGCAGGAGTTTATTCCGCGTAACTCCAGATCCCGCGGGATTTCCGGGAAGACAGACTTGTTAGTTTTATATTAATGTTTGTTAGTTTTATATTAATGTTTGTTTAGAAGCTATTTATACCCCATACGCGAAGAAGGTTTTCCCGCGTAAATTCCGATCCCGCGGGATTTCTGGGATAAAAAATATCCTATATGTTAATCTAAGTTGCCCTCTATGCGTGTGCCCGCTACTTCGTACGCGCAGGAGTTTATTCCGCGTAACTCCAGATCCCGCGGGATTTCCGGGAAGACAGACTTGTTAGTTTTATATTAATGTTTGTTAGTTTTATATTAATGTTTGTTTAGAAGCTATTTATACCCCATACGTGAAGAAGGTTTTCCCGCGTAAATTCCGATCCCGCGGGATTTCTGGGATAAAAAATATCCTATATGTTAATCTAAGTTGCCCTCTATGTGTGTGCCAAATTTCATGAAAATCGGTTCAGTAGTTTTTGCGTGAAGGAGTAACAAAGCTATTTATACCCCATACGTGAAGAAGGTTTTCCCGCGTAAATTCCGATCCCGCGGGATTTCTGGGATAAAAAATATCCTATATGTTAATCTAAGTTGCCCTCTATGTGTGTGCCAAATTTCATGAAAATCGGTTCAGTAGTTTTTGCGTGAAGGAGTAACAAACAAACAAACAAATACACAAACTTTCACATTTATAATATTAATAGGATAGTATACCTATTATAAAACTTACGCATTACACAGTTCCAATTACTGTGGCAGTAAAAATAATAATTGTTTACATACGCTAATTAGCTCCAAGTTCTTACTCGGAAACGACCCCATGTCGCGATGTAACATGCGAAACTAGCGCCGTACTTTTATGAAATATATTTGCCGCGTGCGTAAAAAAATCACAAGCGCCAAGGGGTGGTGTCGTGGTAATTGCTGGCAATTTGTAATGGTCGTCTGATTGCCGGGCGGGACGTTGACTCTAAACTGCGCTATTAATTTCGTACATTTGATTAACGAAACTACTTGTTATGGTAATGAACGCGGAAAGAATGCACAACAGCGTAAACGCCGTGTCGACACGTCGTCGCTTGCGATATTTTCACTCCACCTGTAATTATAAATTCACGTAAATATTTTTTATACCAACGATTCAAGGAACTTATGCAAATTAAAACTTGGTTCACACAATATGAGCAAAGTACAATTACTGATGATTTAGTTTCACCCAAGTTTCGAAAAAAATGCCCAATAAACATTTATACGCCTCTTTATTGAAGAATATCTTTACTTAATGTTTGTATCTTTACTTAATTACTTATCATCGATATACCATGGTTTTAAAGTTTTAGTTTGTTCTTATTATTATTTTTTACTAGTAAATCCGCCCTCGCTTCGCTTCGGGAAACCAGTCCCTTCAAAAATCTTTATAAATTTTAACAAATTATGTTATTCCGATGTCTAAGCTATATTACTGCAAAGTTTCATGAAAATCCGTTCAGTAGTTTTTGCGTGAAAGAGCAACAAACACACACGCACACTCACTCACTCACTCACATACATCCTTACAAACTTCCGCATTTATAATATTAGTAGGACTAGTAGGACTAGTAGGATAGGAAGTAGGATTTCAATCTGGTACAAAACAAAATTACACACTCAGGAATGCGCAAGTTACCGATCTTATCCCTTCTTTTAAATTACTTATTATTTAATTTTGGTTTTTTGTCTATTTTGACAAAAGTGAATTGCAAATCAACGTCTTACAACCTAGACAGCACAACAAAATATTTTTATACTAACTCATAAAGCCATTTGTTTACCTAACTCTCTAACGCCTTGTCAACACCTCGTCGAACAATGTTGTGAGCCCTGTTATTAAAATTACGGCGCCCAGTTAAAGTTTTTAACATTATTTATAACGATCGTGTGAGTTTTAAAATGGTGTCGCTTTTATAAAATTTGCACGGTTTTGTAACATAATTTACGGTATTGTTCGAGCGAGTTTGCTAGTTTGTTTTTTAAATAGCTGTTCATATTCATAGAATAAATTTAAAATAATAGATTCAGTGGCAGTTTATCGGCAACTTGTTTAGTTTAGAATTTCTAACTGGTATAACTATTTTATATTTTTGGGGAATCAACTTGTTTAATGCTAGTTTTGGTTTTCTAAGTAACAATATTGATACCAATATCTCATAGCGATAAAAATGTGTTAGTATCGTGGGACACTTGGTCGAAACGCAGTTACTTATATTCTTGCACTTTAACTAAGAAATTCACCTGGCGTTATTCTTATTATCTTGAAAACCACAATTCATTTGTTAACCATTATAATATAACACAACCAATAACACCAGTGATTAATAACCAACAAAAGTATTTACAAACAATTAGTACCTAACAAGTAACACCCAATGATCCAACACATAGATACATACATACATAGATTGAGTTGTGACAAAAAATAGATGAAGGAAATCTATTCAAAACATTTGGTGATAGTAATCATTTAACATAACATATTACTTATAACTAACTACCATTCGAAAATAAACCATAACTATCTTTAATCTATCAACCGTATGCCCCACGGCAGTCGAATATAGTCATGATATTTTCGAACAAAAATGAAACGATCTCTTATATTATGATCGGATAATACTGTCACGGACACAAATGTAAAATCATAAAACTGGAGATATCACCTCACAATTTGTTTTGTAAAACCGTATATTTGAATTTTTACTAATACAAAATGTAGGGAAACTTTTAGCGAGATTATTTTGTAATATTTATTACGACAGTAATAATAATTACTATGAACTAGCAATCACGATCTCTCTTCGGAAAACATTATTTCTGCAGAGTGGAGCTAAACAGTAGAAACTATAATTTTAACAAAGGAGGAATTTGTTTGTATTAACGATATACCTACTAAATTCAATGCTCGAAATGTCTTTGTATCACCTTCATTGAAACCGATTATGATGGTGTGAAAGATATTACATATTGCTCAAAAGTTCATATTAGTTCATATTAGTGTAATAACAAAGAAATCTTGAAATTATTCTAAAGAAAAAAAGAAAAACTAAATAGGTATATCAATAATAATATTATATCAAGTTATATGCATAAAAACGTGACAGTCGTGGAATACTCGTTTGGAAAAAAGTTATATTAAGCCTTGACTGAAAGGTTATCCGTCAGCAAGTAGCCGCTGATTTTATTTGTTTGATGGTCAGTTAGATATTTATTTACAAAGTCTTAATACTATCTCACATAAACAAAATTATGTAATTTTTTTTTCAATTAAGTGCCTGCAATATAAAACTTCCCACTCGTCTTGATCGCGATCAAATTAAGACCTATGTATGTATACTTATCGATACAACAAAATTTAAAGAGGCCATATACCTACATCTATATGCTATGCACTTCTTGCGGTCTAGGAAAACAACTCTTAGACATCTTCAAGGCAATAAAATCTAGCAAAGGTGTTGGCTTTATTTTACATAAATGTTAACTTCTTATTATTTAATATAAATAATATTAACTGGGATAATATTAAACTCGTACAAATATAGTTTTCGATAAACCACATTAATTTCCTCCACTGGTTTCATACGTATTTTGCAAGCATTAAAAGTCCATCGTTTTTTGCGTTAACATTAAACGTTTTATTGACTTTTAAACTGTTGTATCGCAGTTTCCTTTGTAATTTATCCAATATTCGTACCTGGAGTTAAGCAGTAGCTACAATGTTAAAACAATGTGCAAAACATTTTGAAACCTGGCGAGGCAAATACCTATCGTCCATTCTACGTTGAATAGCTTATGACATCGGGTCAATCACGGACTACCTTTGTTGATGGAAACGATCATTATTTCGGTAATCATACAGCCCGTTTAATTAGTTTAATCATGTCCATTAATGATGTAAGTGAAATCGATAGGGGCTGATATTAGGTCACTGATTCATTACAGTCTAAATTTCTGTATAACCGGCAATGTGAAACGTTTTTAATTATAATATTTGTTTATAATCATAACCAATTTTAATTACGGACATGAAATTAGGGTGCTAATATTTGAAATATCAAATAAACTTGAAATTAAATTTCGTTTGAAAATTTAGCAAATAAAAGCATTTATCACTATTACACTTACCTACGAGTAGGTATGTGCGTAAACTTTTTCTACTCGATGTATAAATAAGCGTCATAGAAAATTGATTTTATAATAAATATATTTATAATCTATACCTAAACATTTTACTCTATATTTGATCGTTGTGTATGATGTTTAGTGGTTTTAGATTATGATGTTTGTACTGTAGGTAAGTTCGTACATATTTCCATTCATTGCCAACTCGAACTTAAATTAAAATAATAAATTATTTTCCAAATTTTATTTTATACCTACATTAAATAATAATGCGTGGTAGAAATGTTCTGTGCCCACTCTCGCTGTAAAGACAGCTGTAACATAATCACATACGAACGTGTAAACTTTTAAGTATGTAGGACTGTAGGTACCTATCAAATCAAATCAAAGTAGTTATAAAAAGTAAAAGTTGAAGACAAATTAAAATCATCTCTGCTCTTTTATCGGTAAAGTGACAGTTTCAAGGAGCTAATGGTTGCGATCCGTTTTTTTATTACTCCCTGCAATGTTTCCTGTTGCATTTTCCTTTTCCCTTTGAAATATTCTGCTAATTAAGGATGGAGTAGAGGCTGAAGATTTCCTGCTGGTCTTGCAGATTACTATCTCGGAGAAAAATGTTACTCATCGTCACCGTTAATTTTTGTGGTTTATCTTTTTATTCCGTACATAAATAGGGGTGCTAGTGTAAATGGGCTGCATCATTAGTGTGGATATTCTACAGTGAGTCGAGAAATGTTAGTATATTTCATTGAATTTAATACAAACCTTCCATAGTAGAATTTCCAACGCAAATGTAAATGGAACGTCAAGGTGTTTGGTTGAAAGCAATTTGAATCAATTAAAGTCGAATACGCTTTTGATTTAATTGATTCAAATATATTTTTAGGAGGAAGCTCCTAAGCTCCTAATGCTGCTTTTAGTAGGAGTTCGTAGCCTTACAGAAGTGCGTCATCAATTTTTGTCATAAGGTGTCAAAATGAATATAGGGTAAAATGTTAAACGACAGAAAAAATTAAAAATCATTGTTAATGTGATTTCTTATTTTTTTCTATTACGTGAAAATTATAACCCCCTCAAAAATTAGCTGGATACGAACAATAAATCAGTGACAGTTTTGTTATAGGTATGTATAGTTAATTGTTTATGTAGAAGCTAGACGAACACATACAGCTCTGCTTTCTATGAAGCTGCATCCAACTACGTAGGAATGAAATCCATAGCATTGTTATGCAAATATGGTGGTTGGGTTTGCTACGTTGGCAAGACAAAGCTACGTTGACGGCTGACATCGGCTTCAAGTGTTATAAACCTGTATCTACTATGTTACCGAACATTGTATTTCGTAAATATATAGGTAACTAAGAGAGCTGTTTAATATACAATACTATAAACATAAAAAAATCCAATACAGTACAATCAAAATCTTCATTAGCGAAAATAACTATAATAACTAGATGGATGGCACTAACTCTTTAATAGCCACTACTAAGCAGGGGTCTCTTCTCATAAAGGGAGCCTGTAGTTTACTCTACCATGCTGCTTATGTGCGGATTGATGGAGGAGTTAGTGGCTAACCCAATTATCGGCATTTCATGCCAACAGAAAAACCCCCAAAATGGCTTAAATAGATAGTTTAACTACTACTATCTACCGATAACTTTATGATGTTTTTACGTGCCCTGCAAAGCACAGAAGCGCTCAAGAATTTTTTCTACTAGCGGTCATCCATTCAAATACCAACCACACCCGTAGTTGTTTAACTTCGTAGATCGATATAAGCTGCAGGGCTATGAGCGCTACATGGCTTGATAGCTAAAATAAATAAAATAATATACTTAGCTCTTTTATATTTACTCTAGGGATAAAGTATTAGTTTCATGCCAGCCTTGTGATTGAAGGCGAGGGACTCACTAGAGGTTTTTATATTTTCGGCAGCCATGGTCCTATTTGCATAATATTGATTTTCTTACATTGTAGTAAGGTACACTCAGTAACATTTTTATAACTCCACACTATACCTCAGTCGCCGAGAACAAGGAACAGCTACTCCCCGCTTAAAACCATATTTACTACATTAACTACCTATGCTCACAGTTCAACTGTGCCTCTAGTGAAAAAGGGTATAAGTCCGATTTTGACGAAAATGAGTTAATTATACCAAAATGTTCAGAAAAAAATGATCTACCGATTCGTGAAATCAGATCTTGCTTATCTTTAAAAATAAAGAAGTTAGCAATGTGAAAAAGGGATTAACTAACACTAAAAATATTGCAAAAGTAGGGTATAAGTGCATTCTAATTTCTTTACACAGAACTATGATTTTTTTATTTTGTGTCTTTTGATCTAAATAAACATATATTTTCAGAGCTTCATTTCATTTGGTCAAGACCTGCAGAAGGTGAACAAGCGTCCGAAAAAACAAGTCGTGATAATCAACAGAGATTGATGAAGAGAGCTCCTGGTAGACCACGAATATTACGTACAGGAAGTGTAGGCCGTTCGAGAAAGATTTATTGAATTACTGCAGTTACAGAACCAAACATTTCTGTTGATGAAAATGAAGTTGAAGATTTTGTAGGTTCAGCTGAAATTAGTTTGCAGAATGCACTAAAGAGTGTTAATAAATCTGAATGAGAAGAAGCCATTTTACCTGAAGTCAGAAGCCTAGTTCAGAAAGGTACATGGGAGATAGTTAGAAGACCGCAGAATAGGAATGTCGTTGGCTGTCGTTATGATTTGACGACGAAGCAAAATATCGACAAGTTTTAGAAGAAGAAGGCGAGGTTTGTAGCTCAAGGTTTCAGCCAGCGGTATGGAGTCGACTATGAGAAAACCTTTGCGCCTGTTGCTAGACTGGATACTGCAAGGTTGTTGATGGCACTCGCAGTTGAATTGAACTTGGGAATACGCCAATTAGACATTAATACTGCTTACTTTAATGGATTCCTGGACGAGGAGATATTATGGAGTTACCAGAATTATTAAGAGAAAGTTTAGTTACGCTTATGAATCGAGAGGGAGAAGATCCAATGGTCAAGAAACGCGCGCAGGCCATGCTTTTAGAATTGGATAGTGATTGCGATTCATGCATATTGCGAAAATCATTGTACAGCTTGAAGCAAGCTGGACGTCAATGGAATCTCAAGCTCAACAAGGAATTGACTGATATGGAGTTGAAGCAGAGTCTTAGTGAACCGTGTCTATATTTTAAACTTAATGATAATATATATTTATTCGTATTGGTGTACGTCGATGACATTTTGATCGCAAGTCAAGAAAGGGGTTTATTCACGAGGCTTAAAAATGAGTTTTCAAAAGAGTTTGATTTGAAAGACTATGGTGAAGCAAAATATAATATGTTAGATGTTAGAAATTGATATTCAAAGACATGACAACGTCATTGTTTTGTCACAACAAATTATGTTGAAAATTTGTTGAAACGTTTTTGCATGGAAAATTGCAATAAATGTGCTACTCCTATGGAGATAAATTCCAAACAGAAAGAAGAGAAAAGTGGAGATGAGCGCAGCGAAGCATGGCCTTATCGAGAGCTAATAGGTATTTGAATTACCTAGCTAAAGCAACAAGACCTGATATTGCTAATGCGGTGAGTAAACTTAGCCAGAAGATGACAAATCCTGAAAAATTCGACTGGAAATTAGCGAAGCGTGTGTTGCGTTATCTGAAGGGAACATTTATGAAGGGTGCATTTATTGTAGGTGGTGGCTGTATATCGTGGCAATCTCGAAAGCAGCGTAGCTTAGCTACTTCAACGTACGAGACAGAGTATGTTAGCCTATCCGAAAGTATGAATGGAGAGTATGGAAACAAATGGAAAGTATGGAGGCTGTGTATCTCAACAGCTTGGTGAAGGAACTAAAAATCATGAGGTACGCTGTTCATGTTGATAACCAAGGGGCTATATTCTTAGCTCAGGGCCCTGTGTTTCATGCACGTTGCACGTATTAGATATCATTAGGTGAGGGAAGTTTTGAGGGACAAGAACGACATTGAGTTGAGACATGTACGTACCCACTGGATCCATGTTAGCTGATGTGCTTACTAAGCCGTTATCTAGTGTTAAACATTACAAGTGTTTAGATGGCTTAGGTGTTAAGATCAACTGAGTTCTCTTTTGGATATCTTTAAATTTAAATTTATAGGGGCGTGTCGAATATACGAACTTATTGGTGTTTTGTATATGAGTTTTGATAGATAGTTGTTTGATAAATAATTTTTTGTTTGTTTTCTAATCGTTTTCCTGATTTAAAAATGAACTGTGTCACAGGCACCTCTTATAACACTTTTTAATAAAAAAACAAACATAATAAAACTACATAAAATGGATATAACTTACACAAAAGGTTCGCGTAAGTCTACATGCGCCTTTACGGCACGTCTAATAACTATGTGAAAAAGGACACAAGTTATTTTTTTTGGATTTATTTTAAATTTGATCGTGTCAATGAAAAGTACACATTAAATTCATTGTTTTGAATTACTCCAATTATAAATATCTGATTTTGTTTCTTAATTATCATACAAATAATTCCAAATGCGTATCCTTTTTCACTTATGTGAATTAACTTTTTTTTGTATGTGAAAAGGGGTCTTACTTCTTTTATACCCTTGTGTCGTTCGTTTTGTGGTAAGTATAAGTCGCTATTTCGAAAAGAGCATACATTTTTTACCTATATAACACATCACATGTATTTAGATTGACAGTTGTTTAAATGCCACACGTACTTAAACAAGTAATTTGGTGCGCGCGGGGCGTTTTTTGCGTCTCCTGTAAAGTTACGTTTTTAGACTTATACCCTTTTTCACTAGAGCCACAGTTTAGCTTGCAAACAAAATCTACTTATCGTATTTTAAATTATCGCCGACAGTCTGCAATTTTAATGGCATTTGTTTGATTCGCTATTTAGTGATTTCTAAAACGAACGCTAGAGCATAATGTAATAATAAGAATATTAACCAACTGACGTTATTTTCCGTGGTTATAATTTTATTATTTCATCATCTATTATTTAATACCTAAGTTATACAAGGACTTGAATGAAAGGAATGAATCAAGATGTCCGATGACTATTTGAAAGAATACTACACAAGCGTCTGCTAAATTACTTAAATTCTATTATTATTATATTCTCTAAAATTAAATCTAATATTGATAATAAAAACATAGCCCTTGGTATATATGTATATTGACCTAAAAAAAGGCCTTTGACACTGTGAGCCATAATCTGCTTTTAAAAAAGTTAGAGTGTATCGGCATTCATGGCATTGCACTAAAAATGTTACGATCTTATTTGACAAATAGAACTCAAGTCGTCAAAATTGATGGAAACCAAAGTAAACCTTTACCAGTATCGTGGGGTATTCCGCAAGGATCGGTGCTTGGGCCTTTGCTCTTTTTAATATATATTAATAACATTCACCAGTTAGGTTTACATGGACACCTGAGCCTCTTTGCGGATGACACTTGCCTGTTTTACTATGGATCTACGATTCATGAGATAATTTCCAAGGCTCAGGAGGACTTAAATACCTTGTCTTCTTGGTTTCAATATAACCTACTAACAATTAATACGTCAAAATCCTGTTTTGTAATTTTTAAAGCAAAAAACAAAAAAATTCCGCCACATAATCCTTTAAAAATCAATAATGTAGTTCTGGAAGAAAAAAAAATTTGAAAAATATCTCGACCTACGCATGGATAGCTGTCTTACGTGGTATGCGCAGACTGAACATGTTAAAACTAAACTTTTGTCACTTATTGGTTCACTGCGACCCATGGTCCGCTGCATTCCACATAAGATTCGCTATACCATATATAACTCATTGGTGAAACCTCACTTACTCTACCTCATTGAAATATGGGGCAGTGCAGCAAAGACCAAACTTAACGACCTTCAAATAGCCCAAAACAAAATTATTAAAATACTGTTTAACTATCACTATTTAACGCCAACCACTAAAATATATTCCGAAACCAAAATTATGAACGTAAGGCAGTTGTATACATATTTATAATACATGTATTCTTATCCGTAAAATATTGAGAAGCTCACTCCATACTAATCTATCATTTATAAAGGCACGACAAATAACATCCCGAACAACACGTCGCGCGAGTTTTTTAGTTCTACCCAAGATACGGACAAATTATGGCAAAAAGACGATTACGTTTGAAGGAGCACAGTTTTATAACAAAATACCGCCAATAATAAAGAATGTGACATCGCCATTTGTGTTTAAAACAAAACTATCTGAATATGTAATTAATACGTACACTTAACCTCAACTTATATGTAATTTAAACATCTATTTTTATTGTTAGATGAACGAACGCATAAAATTTGTATGTTAAACTCTGTTCTCATGTAAGTGATATAATTTATCTTTTATGAGAATAAATTTGTGGTGAATAAAATGGTGGTCTATTATTTTTTGTTTCTTGTGGGTTTGTTTATAAATATCACTATATAGTTACTTTTTATGTCAATATGTAAGTTTAACGTAATATTTGACTCGTTACGGGTTCGCGCTTAGAACGGATTTTGTCATATTCCTGCTCTAACTGAGTCAAATATAGGTTGAAAGTTTGTATGAAAATCAGTCAAATTTACTTCCACGGGGCGAAGCCGCGTGCAACAACTAGTTGTTAAATAAAGGTACTTCAAACAAACGTGATTTGCCTTAATTTTAATCTTTTCTAACACGATAATTTATTAAAGCCTAGTAAAACAGTCGTTGGTTGTGAATGTAATAAACAACGTAACATTTTTTAAGTAGATAAAATGTCTTCTTTAATTGAAGCTATAAGGGCAAAAAAGTAGGTACAAGTGAGATTTGCGACTAGGCTGCTTTGCTTTGGCATTTAAGTCAACCGTAAAGGCTTCGAATAAATTGTGGGTCATAAGGGACAGATAAAGCGAGTGACGCACTTCCAAAGCTTTTCTTTACAGTTATTTGCTTTAGTATTGACTTATATTTTGTTCCTTATCTCCTCAGTTTATGTAGGGATATTCTTACATTCGCTAGGGAAATATTTAGTTTGTTTATATCTATTTCAAAAAAGGATGTAATATATTGTGGACAGTTAGGCACTTGTTTAGGGATGTAAATCCTTCAATGATCTCACTTGCTTTTTTTGCACGCTGATCAACAAATGAATTTGTGACTCCGGGTTCTTTGAGTCTCATTTTTATTTCATTAAGGGGGAAACAAGCAACGAAATGTCAAAGTGATTGGCCCTTAATTATACTCTATTGTTTAATGTGTTATGTCGATTCAACAGTATTATGGACATGAAAAAAGTTTGGCGGTCTAACACTGAGAACCATTTACAAAACCAAATGGTTTGCTTCATAAGGGCAAAGTATTATTAGTAAGCATAAACAGGTACTAAATAAATCATATATTCATATCAAAAGGCGTAATTCACTAAAATTAACCTAATGTATCAATACTTATAATATTCGCAAAGGTGTGTGTATTTTATTTCTATTACGCTGAGAACCATCGATAAATTATATGTAATGATTTTTAAAATTCCACCAAAACTTGCGTTTGAGCCATGGCTACGGGTATATGAATCGACGATTTTCCACACAGCTAAGTTGACTCTGGCAGACGCTCCGTTTTGTTAATAGATGAAACTATGCAACAATATCTTTGATTACAGGTCCAACGTAAGCTACAAATTTTTTCTTGTAATTTACAAAGTCTAGAGTGGACTAACTCCAGTACTGCAGTGAGTTTGTAAATAAAAAAAGAACACAAGATTTGTGTATCCAGCTATAAACGTGTGGGCGTTTAAGCGTCACTAATTCTGCTTGACTATAAAATAAAATAAAACTGGTAAGTCCTTGAACACTAGCGACTTATAAATATATTTTTATTATAGTTTCAAAAATATGCTGGTGTTTTTAAAGGTTCCATTCCAAAAGATGACGTATTGAGTAATAAGTATCGTAGGTATGTTGTCCTTCTGTACAATCTCCACAATACATTCGTTCTGGCAGTTGAGTAAAGTAGGTAAGAATCTAATGCAGTATAAGTAATCTGTAACAAAAAATATTTTAAAATATTTTGACGTGACAACGTCTTATAAATTGGTTTGCCGGGTGGCACTTCAAGAAACTGCGTTAGTAGCTCCGCTCACGTTATGCGCTTACAATGAGAGCGAGTGAGAGGCACGCGTCCCTTCCACTCGGGCATGGTTAGCCCGCCTAAGAGCGAGAGAGACAGACATAAAAAGTGAAAGGCACGCGTCCCTTCCTCCTTAACATTACTTATGGTAGCTACGGCGTACACACGTTGGCGTGTTTCAGAAAATGGTACAGCGCCATCTCTGGAGAAGTAGAGTAATCTGGTTTGTTACCTCACTTAGTTGTGAATAATGGTTAATGGTCTAACGGTTAGCAGCGCTAGATGGCGGATGGTGTTACAATGTTTTAAATATAATTCTTTGTATAAATAAATGTTTTAAATTGTTACTATTATTTCATCCTTCTTCCTACTATACGAATGAATATTCACATTAAAATTATTTTACCACTCAAAGTCGTTGTCACGTAAAACTTTCGCCCGTATACCGACTTTACAGGCAACCAATTTTTTTAGTATGTAGCTGTACTGATTTAACTACGAAAGTAGTAGTAGGGAAATTTTAATTGTGAAAATTAAAAAAAAAAACTTAATTTACAACCGCAATAAAATTTTCGAATTAACCTTAAAAACATTTCCTTACGTAAATGTTAATGCAAAACTGATAATAATTTTTTTGAGTAAGAATTTCTTTACTTCTGCAATAGAGTTCTCGATATTAACCTAATAGAGTTTAGATTGAAGACGGCCGGACTATTCTACCACAGTGTTCCAGAGCAAATAAGTGGTGTGCTAACTAAGTAAGGCATCTACATTCGAAACTGTTTGATGTTTAAAATGCATACACACACTGTCAGATTTATTTGTGCGTTTGAATTCAGGACTGCGACTCAGACATCCAAACTTCATCCTCGAAATGAGTATCGGAAATTTACATCAGCTCGTAATACCGTACCGGCTGAGCCTTTATTGTAAACGCCGTAATTTGAATTTCGTCTTTGATATTCAAATGAACCTCTACTTGAGACAGTGCCTTAGTTATTTGAGTTTTTGTAAAGCAATCAAGATTGTTTATAGGAGCCCATGTAATTGTGAATCTCGTTCTGCGGTCTTAATTAATGCATTAAATCACTTTTGAGACCTATAAACGGCAACTAATTTGGGCCATGTAAATAGGAAATACAATTGTACCGTTGATTAAACCATTTTGTCTTTATTTGTAAAGTTTTTTAATACATTTAGTTACATAGACCTAAAATTGAAACTTGATTTTTGAGAGTAGGTTCAGGTTTATAAAATGATAATCGTAATTCTTGTTTAGGCCGTAGAAAGAGAACCTAATCCCCCTATCTCATATTGCCACTCTAGAGTCCCGTAAGAGGTGACACAAGCGAACACTTACTTGGTGGTACGGCTCTGCGTGAAAATCTGTGATTGTGATTTTAAAAGTCATTAATATTATTACTCGTATAACATTATTATTATCGTACACCCTCCATAAGCCGTTCACTTTCGATATGGTATTCGTTTTAATGGCATTCCGTACTAATGGCAGCTTTCCGACCCTGGTTCATTGTAGAGTTTAAAATGTAGGTATATTATGCTTAGAAGCTAGATGAAAAATAAATTGAAAATCAGCCGCCTGCCCATTTGTCGTGTTTTAGATGGGAGCTTTAGAGTTACTACTTGCTTTCTTCCTTCTTCTTTCTTAGCCAACAATGCGTTTGTGATTTGTTTAGTAATATCAGTATTACTGATATCAGTATCAGTGTAACCACTTTCAGGTAGTTCGTCAACTCCTTACCTCTATTTTCATAAAAAGAAATGTTAGTTAGTATGTAACATATGTATCGAATGAACTGTAACTTGCGTGCGTTGGATGTGTTTCCATGTTTTTCAGGCACAATCTGACTCGAGGTCGAACCGATAGACTTGAAATCGTCTAGTCACGAATCGTGTTTCATGAGCTACGTGTTAAATCGCACTTGTACTAAACTTGTTTTTAAAAAGCAGTTTAGTGTGTATTTGAATTGTTAATACCTTGTTAACATTCCGTTTCTCTGATACATTTTATTATATACTTGTACACAAACAAATTATACACCATCCTTTGTACACATCAAAGAAGACTCTCTCTTAAAATAATCAACTTCAAATAACTTTTATCAAATAAAATTTAACATCGACAAGTATTTCATTGAAAACATCATCATAATATTTTGAGCCGTAGAAGTGACGATATCTCAAAAACACGTCAAAGTCGCTCTAACACCGGGCAAAACGTTACGAGGTATAATAATGAAAAGATCATCCAAATCGATTGGTCCTTTCTGACTTTTACTGCACTTACTGTCTTTTAGCGCAAACAAACGCACAAATATTTCAAAAATCATTGTTTTGGATTCTACTACGATATACTCTTTCATTTAAGTAATCGACAGTTATAGATCCAATCTATTGGATAAGCATGTTCCGAAAGAACTTAACTACGCTATCATGTCCTCGTGTGTAGTCGATTTATGAACCACAATTATTATGTTAGCTTATCTAGCCTGAACCGTGACAGGCGGTGGCGACACCTGGCGTAACGGCAGTGTAAATAATCCCTGGAACGGTTGTTATGATATCCATCACTAACGCCGATGTTATCTATACAAACTTGTGAATATTGCGTGCTTTAAAATGCATGTTAAACTACTTGTAATTATAATTCTTGTAATTATTTTAAGTTTTTATTTTTTTAATAGCGTAATTTTGTAATAATTTTGTAGTTTTTACGATGTGTTGTTTGTATGATTTATTGTGTTTTAATAATTATAAATAATTAATTAAAAATTAAATAATTGAGGTCCCTTTATGCCTTTTAATATTAAGCATTTGTCATTATTATTACGGCAATTAAATTTTGTAAGACGAAACATTATTTTATTTAGGAGCGTTATGAAAAGTTTCAATTATAAAAAGTAATTCATACGACAGAAATCGGAAACAATAACCTCAAAATGTCTATATTATTCAGTCATTTTGAATAGGTAAGCATTATTTTAAATTATACTAATTATTTTTCCAACACATATCCGTAACCGACGTGTAATCAACGGAATGTAACCCATCAACAACGCTTTGTGATAGCCATCACTATTAACGCTGATAGTATCTACCCGTGAGTGGAAATAATCACGTATTTTGTGTAATAAACCTATAATTAAAGTGTTTTATAAAGCTATATCTTCATCAAGCTATACGTCAAAATATTTTCGCTTAGACGTTTGTTGAGCTGGTAACACTTTTTTAGAGGCGACCATCTCAATCTCCAGGTATAGCAACGCATCTGTGACTGAATTTACTAACTGAATTATTCCTAACATCAACTAACAGGACTAACTATCACTAACAATCCCTGACCACATTTAATAGCAAACTAACCAACTAATATTTAAACACCATCTGTTAACTGGACTAACCATCCTTGTCCCTAAATCGAGTCTAGTTCTCATAGTAGTCATGGACGACAGCGAAAGGGTGGTGCTGCCAACTAATTTTTTTGCTATCTTAACTCCATAAAAAATAGAAAGTTAGTATCTGTCCTAAATGACACCACTTTGTCCGAAACAGGCGCAACCAGCGGATATAAACTGTTATGATAATGGATATTAAGTGCAGACAATATTATTTCAAGTGTTAGTAACAGTGAAATTAATAAAGTGTAATGGCCCATACAGCAGGATGCGGTGACAGCATCTCGGAGTCTCGCTGTGTAACGGACTTGGGACTTGTTAGTTTCGACTTGCTAAGTTACTCTGCAACTTGAACAACTCAATATAGCTGCAAATGGAATACTATTAATACAATTTGAACATTTTTAGTATTACCTATGTATGTATATTTGTGTGATTTGTTTTTTTATAACAGTAATTAGGTATATTACTATTTGTTGGGATACAATCATAGTCTATATGTGTTATACATATGTGACAGAAAGGAAAAATGTTTTTTTTTTATTTATTTGACAAATCCCTTATCAGTTGATTTAGTGAGATTGAAGGTCGTGCGAATGGCACAAGAAAACTTTATTTTATTTTAAATAAATTAAAAGAGGGTTTCGTCAGGAATTTGACTGCCATTCTTGTTTCTTTTCTTCTAATGTAAGCTTCACTCAGGAACAAAATATCATCATTACAACCCACGCGACGTACTAGCAGCTTACCGCATTTGAAACACCTGAGGCGTTGCCGACCTAGAAGGAGATTAAACTAATATGATATTAAAATTTATTCCAATGGAGTGGGATATGTTTTTACATTTTATCGATTCCATATTACTATTGAAAAGTAAATCTAACTATCAAATTTGCATACTATTGCTTCCTTAATATGTAAAAGTAAAAGCGAGAAGGTGAAATTGCTTTTTTCAGAGAAAAGTCACTGATTTAAGTCAATGGTAGATAGTGGAGGCGAGGGTAGGGGTGGAATGTTTGGGTAGTCAAATGTGATGGAAACGAGGACCGGAATTTTTCTTAGCACTTCTTTAAATTTGTCTAAATTTTTCAGTTCGTCCTTAGATGGAGCTTCTATTCTACGAGTAATAATTTTCTAAATGCATTCTTTATTTAAGTATTTTGTGAAACTTTATTCGTATACTATTCCTATACTTACATTAATATAACCGTCAAATATAAGGAAAATTTGTGCGAAACATTGGATATTATTTAATTTTATAAGGTATTGTAGCTAATTTCTGATGGTAAAAAAACTCTAAGATTGCTATTTCAATTTCATTGCAATAATCTCGGTCTTGACCATAAATCGAACGCTTTGCTTGACCCCAATCGAACACTAGATAACAAACTCTTTTGCAATCAAATGTTATGCTTTTAAAAGCGTGATAAAAAATTAAATTAAGTATAACGTTTCGCGTGTGTCTTACAATAAGGATTGTAATTTGTGTCTTACGGCGAAAGTACGTTAATCTTCCATATTTCACGTGGATCATATATAAATCAAAAGCATACGTATAAATCATAATGCTCCCAAAGATTTGTGGGAGCTCATGCCAAAGATATTTTATCCGAAAATCCCTTCTCAAAAATAGTTGTCTTCACTAGTAGAATTAACAATTGTTTGACTTTCCCCGTCAAAGAATATGTCATATAAGAGGTGCTCTTTTCAATGACAGCATCCGGAACACATGAAGATGACGTGGTTATTTGCGCCGGGTTTATTTATTCGAAACTTGCTCGCGTTTCGAATGACCACCGTCCACTCTCAACCTGTCAGAGTATTTTCCGACCCTTTATTTTCACTTGACAAGAATATTCCGAGCTGCGTCCTCTCGATATTACATTCCGATACGACTTTTTATTCGTGATACATTTTTCCAATTGTCTCCGTTGCGTGGCTCCCGTACGACTAACGGAATAGTATTTTCAAACAGTTTTGATTGATAAAGGTAGACACGTTTTCGTTTTCTTTGTTTGTGAAATTAGATTCGGGAGATAGCGTGAAACTTCAGTTACCTACTTGATTAATGGTGGCTCAAGGAATTTTGGGTACGACACAGGTTCTATATAAAATCGACTGCTTAAGATTTAATTTTTTATGAATTTCTTTTTCCAGCATAAAGCTTAAAGGCTAATTTTAGCTGAGATTAGGTGTGTTCAGATTTAGATGCAAGAGCGATATTATCCAATTTTCCGAAACAACGCTCGTGCTCTGTTAATATTTGATATGTTCTCGACTTTTCTCGAATTTAACGCGCCGATTAAACAACGCAGGGCGAAGGATTATATGTGAATATTTAAAATGCTATATCGGTTCTAGTTCTGCGAGAAACAACGGTATTGTTCATGCAATTTATTGCAGATGGATTTAAACTTTTAAATGGGTTGACTAAATAAATAAAAAATAAAGCAGCAGTAGTTATTTTGATAAATGTTGTCTGCAAACTTTATTCATAATAAAACAGCTCTGAGAAGTATTACAGTAAACTGAAACATTTTTCACATTTTTTCACTTAATCATAACGTAAGCACTTTGAATTATTTTAGTTATTTGAAGTAGCTATGACGACGTAGTGGTTGGAAATTCGTGCAACCATTTGAAAGGCGTGGGATCGGATACTGGATGCATATTATATTATTTTGCGTAGGTACCAGCAGATATTTGGAGATTCAACTCCAATGTTCAATGTTCTTGATCTTAACTAGTGGTAATAGGACTTAATTATTTAGGTATCTCAGAAATGATCCGAGAGGAACACCTCATCTTAAAAAATATTTCCCTTGGAATAACACCATTTCTATTACTTATGTATATAAACTAATAAAATAATCATATAGAAATATTTCAAATTCTTTCCAGTCTCAACTGCAATTCAATCCTATCCAACCCATACCTGAATTGTGTGTAGAAGTATAAACTTTATGACGGTATCACAAAAACTTTCCCATCCGCGTTACGAGCGCGAGATTGCGATTCTGGCGTGCAGATCGGACATAGTTGCATCCCGCAGGTTGGACGATCGTTAAAATAGAAGGATTACTTTTATAGCCCAGTTGGCTCGCTTGAGATAATATCGGTAAATTTTATGGACGCAATAAACGGAATTCGATTTTAGCCAGTCATCTGTATGTGATTATGTAACGGATTTAATAAAGGATTCGATACGAATTATCTTTTTTTCATAGTCATCGTTGTGTTTAAGTATTCTGTTTTCGTCACAATCTATTACGTCCGTTTTTATGCTCGTTATTACAATAGAGATATCTAACATCAATATACCAAAGGAACCAATTTTAACATAAATAGATTGTAAATTTTTAGTTGATTCTAAACATTTAATTTCTGACGCAGACATTTATACATTGCAGACGCCACTTTAAATTGAAATAAAGGCATCTAATTTGCGATTTCTACAGCAATAAAAATAAATCTAACGCTGGTTACTCACATTTGCGTAAATATGCGAACCCACAATTAAATGACAACCTTCGCAAATCATACGAAGTGTTTGACATATTCCTGGCTTTCCAAGCTGTCAAAACTGTGACAGTTTTTAGTCAAACATCAAGCACGAACTTCAAATATTTGCGTAGTCTCCCACGCATTCATACAATGTGCAAACATCGTGCGCATGTGAGTAACCAAGGTTCGATTCGAGGCGATACTTAAGTGCCTTAGGGTTAACGCCAAATGTCTGCGCTCGTCAATTAGTTTCAACTTACACAAACTGTTCATGTAATACAAATGTAACTAGACGATATCTGTAGATGAAACATCAAAACTGTTTCATAGGGGTATTTTCGCAATTATCACTTCACAATAATTTTCAAATCTTTTGTCCCTCTGTCTACTAATCTCAGAAGCGATTCAAACCACTTGGACGTGTTTTATAATTGCGAAGTAAGCATAAGGAAAAATTCACTCTATAATATGTTTTAGTTAAAAACTTGTGGAGGAAAAGGGAAGATCTACCGCCAGGAGATGTCACTACATGGGGACCGCGGTCCCAATGTTAACTTCGGACCACTTGTATATATAGTTAGACTCTTTAGAAATCTTGATTGCGCTTGAGGATACATCATGTGATTGGCCAGTTCAGTATGACGCGTACGACGTAGTCTATTGTTTCCTGCACTCGTTGCTTGTGGTTGCGTGATCAGTACCATGTGCGGCGCGCGCTCATATTACTGTAGGTATCGCGCCGCTACAAATTCTTTTAAACAGAAAAGACAGGTCAATTTCAAAAATTTACTCTAAATAGTTTTTCATGTAATAGTAAAAACATTTATTCCATAGAGGGTATTTTACAGTGGGTATTGTGAGTTTTATATCCCCTGCACGTTTAATTTAGTTAAGGAATGTTTTCGGGTATAAAAATATCATGTCTTTACCCGAGACTCAAATTACAAAATCTCCAGACCAAAATGAGATCTAAATCAATTTAGCGGATTATGCTTGAAAATGAAAGATATTAGTATGGATTTGCCACCTTAATCAAATAGTACCTCGTATAATAGGTATACGCATGTAGGTAGTTTCCATTACTGCACTATTAATTTATTCGTACTTAGGTACTGAAAATCACTGTAACATAATTCAAAAACTTTTAGTTAAGCATTGCGCATTATTGAAATTAGGCACGTATTGCGGTCAGCTTTCTGGAATTTAATTGTTAGAGCAGCTATTTTTGTTAATTGATATGATATTTGAAATGCAAAACTAACAGTGGTGCTCGCTTTGCAACATTTCGATTTGAGGTTAAAGCAAATATTCATTGTTATTCAACTAAGTTTACGTTGTTAAAAATTATTTTTAATATTTAATGTAATAATACGTATTTTTTTATCACTGACCATGACCACCATAATATGTTTTTGTATACCTAAATTTCGCAGAGGAAAGTACAACTGTCCGCGTAGATTTCGGTGTAGTAATTGTTATGATAGCAATTTTGTTCCAGTTGGAATGTGTGTATCTGGTTTCATTTATTAAGAGGCGACCGTCTTAGTTCTTAAGGGTGGCATAACATCTGAGACTAAATTTAATTAGAATGAGTCTCTGACTGACATCTAACAAGACTAACTATCACTAACAATCTCTGCCCCACTCCTCATACCTAATAACGAAATAACTAACTGACGTTTTTAATAGCACCTTCTGTTAACTAACCATCCTTGTTTTCAATCGTTTTAGACCGTCATAGTTCGATTAATTTGATTCTCGTTCTGGGTTCTGTTGTCATGAGTGGCAGCCTTTCCTTTTTTGCAATAATCCGCGAGCAATCTCGTATGGTAGTGAACGTTTTTACGCAAATAGCACCTCTATCTCCCACATAAGGATATGCAATTAAGCAATGCCAATAAACACCAACATAGATACTACTTACCTATTAGTACATGACTGTGTATTACCCTAAAAATGCTGTAAAATTTTTTCAACAAGTTTCCCGAAGCGAAGCAAAGACGAGTCCACTAGTTATTTATATATCTACCTACCTTAGATGCGGCTTCTACGTTTCCCCCCTCGGCATAATGTTATCACACTAATTATTTATTGTAAGTTTAATATTTTTGGAAGTTCAGCCTTACAGCAAGTTATAATTTGATTTGATTTGGCCAAACAGAATAAAAAATTGTTTCGATCGAATTGAACAATAGAATCATTCTAACTACAAGATGATGAAATTCATGTAGGTATAATATATGCAGTTATTGGTTTTTGAATTTATTTATCTGAGTGTCAGCGCTCCACGAGTACGTAGTAGTCACAAAAAACATTGATAACTTTAGCGTACAATATAATAACATTATCTGCGTTCTAGGGCCTTGTGTTCTTTTTAGTAAATCTTTCTTGATATTTACGACGGTCTCACCCTTGTTGACATTTTGTTGCCCGAAGACCTTTATTAGATTTAAGGGTTGCCTAGATTGCATTTAGGGATAAAAGTTTATCTATATTACTTTTCTCAAATAATTATTATTGTAATAATAACTGTTTTCATCCTTGATAAGTAGGTACTTGAAATTTCTGTGTAAGGTAATGACTAAAAAGAAGCGTAGATTTAACTTCTATCATAATATGAATAGGTTCGTTTAAATATTGCAACGATATAATAACAACATCTACTTTAATACTACATACAATCTACTGCAAAGTTCCTACTCATTTGAGAACAATATTATTAGTTACTTAGAACGTAACAGTTTAAACTTTGAATCTCTTCGTAATTTTGATTCTTTAAATGAATATAATATAAATATTATGTAACTTCACAAAACAACACTTCGGAGCTAAATTTCTCCTTACCCATGGATGACACCAAAGGTGACTTACCATCAAGTAGTTCGTCTGTTGTTCGTCTGCTAATGATTTAAAATCATCCATGGAAAGAAATAACCCACATACTATTATATTCCTTTGTCACCTATGCTATTAAGGTTGACTGCAATGGTTGTAGCCTTGTAGCAATAAAAGTTTTGATTGCTTTATTGTGTGTTGTACCTTCGTAGTATTTTATAATATGATTGATATGCAATAGATTATTTGCATTGTATTGTACGTTCTACGAGTATCTTTATAATTCTTAATAAATTGTTAAGGGGTATTGTAATACTAGGGGGTAAGCATTTAAACTTGTAAAAGCAAATCAATACCTATGTCTTTATCACTGAAACACAATGGCAATCACTAATAGAAATCTATGAACCGATTTAACATGATCGAGTAAGAGAAGTTTTATACTAAACAAACCTTGAGCATCTGAAAGTAACAGTAATACTGGAAATACTCGGTTTTTCTCAGTAATACTTTATTTACTGTAAACGTAATTTAAAAGACGAATAAAAGATTTCATCGGGTAAGAATACAAACTTGTGAAACTTTTCATTGACACAATCAGAAAGTGGGTTAATGAGATTCGTTGAAGAAAAACATCTCGTTATCATACATTATTCAAGCTTTCGCAAAGTTATTCCACGTTCACGCGTTCATTAGGTACGCGAGTACAAACTTACAATTCGTGCGAAGCGCGCGGACCTGACACCCACCATCCACTTATCACCCGGGCTACCAAAACTATTCCGAAGTATTTCGGGGACTCGGGAAGTACTCCCTTGTTATTTAAATTTATCACTCAACTTTTATCCTCTAAATTCATTGTAACAGGTAATATTTCACAGGTTATTAATTACGCAGCGCCGGCATCCTTGGTGTAACTCTTATTACATTATGTCAGTTTCAAATTGAAAAATTCCCGGAGCGTGTGTCCCGTCTCTCCGAAGTATTTTGGCAAAATTATTCTCATTCATTAAGTCGAGAAGTGGAGGGCGCGCTCGCGAGATTGTCGACGTACCATTCACTTCTGAGTAACGAGGTGACTTCCTGTTATTAGTTATGTCGGCAAATTGTTTTTCTTACGCTTTTGTGCTCCGACTAACTCGTCGATCGATTGTGATTTATATCTAGCTATTACCTCCCGACATTAACACACTGTCGGTGGTTTAGGTTATCGCAAGTCAAAATATCGTTTTCCAATATTATGGATGACGTTAATAAATATTTTAGAAGTATACGTATTCTTTTATAATATTATATATTATATAAGTATGTTGGCTTGTCTTCTTTAACATGGCAACATTTTAACGGATATACTTATTGTTGAAAATAGAATACGTTGACGAAGTAAGGAGACACACTAGCGGAATCAGCGCTAGCAGTGGAACCTTGTTTTATGGTAAAAAAATCCTAAAATTATGAGTAAATGACTAAAACTACTAGTAATTTACATTAACAAAATTCACTTTCAGTAACTCGTATTGATTTCTTATTTAAACGACAAACTTTTCCGTACAAAAAATACTAATTCAATTTCGCTCATCCAGATTAAAGTAACTTTATAATCAAAGTCGATTAATGTTGTAGGTGACAATGGCTTTGTTTCCAACAGCCTAATAAATTTTCCACTTTGGCAGAATACATGCCTATGGCGCCACCACCTGACATGTTTGTAACGGAACGCTATCCCCAATCGCTACGCATCTCTCTTAGTACTAATCCATTAATTAAAACTTATTTTGCCGCAGTAGATATAACTGGGCGACAAACAACAGTTACGTAAGTACCCACGCAGGATCGTAAACGACTTAAACTGAAATAATAGTATTTCACGATACAAGGAACTATTAAAACATTTAGTTTCTCAACATTGGCATGATAATAAATATGTACCTACTTGTATTGCTATTAAAATTTTACTTATACTCGTAATCGTTATACTATGTCTGATCTATAAGTGAAAAAAACACTTGCAAATATTAGAACTAAACGCTTAAATGTACTAATTATTATCAGATAAATCGCTCAATAGCAACAAATATGTAAAGACAAAACCAAACAAATTAATAAACAAACAGGGCTAAATTAAACCATTTAAAGAGGATTTTCTTCTTTTTTCTGATTTACTTTCTAAGCTGCGTTGCCTATTTGGCGCCAGATAAATTACAAACCAGGTGTTTTTTATAAGATATTAAAACGTCTATTAAAGCGATAGAAAAGAATCGGATCTCCACCGAACATTGTATCCGCGTGTTGTCAATGGGTTCAAGAAATCACCACTCTAATAGTTTGCCTACTTTAAATTCAATCAGCAGTAAAAATGCAAAGATAAAGAGTATAATACCAATTTCTCAGGTATAAAGCTCGTCTATTTCCATAGAAAAATGTAAAGGTCGTATTCCAGCAATCGGGATGTAGGAAAATTTAAAAATAGCACCAAAAGAGCTTTAGAATACCTTTTTAAAATCCGTATAGAGGAGGTTGAAAGATTTCAACATTCAATACATTTCACGTTTCAGCTTTAGCACAGATGGAAAATCTCTCAAAAGGATAGCGCTTAATGCGAGACAAAGACTGATTTAGATCTCTTCTGTCGAAGCCCTCAATCGGCCACTATTTACACTTCACAAAGGTCCGTACTCCATCAGCCTACACCAGAATCCTCTTGCATAAAATTAAAATACGGCTTTGCCGTGAGGAGTTCAAAGAAAATTTGTAGATGCATAGTTATTCCATGAAATGTAAACGAAATTCGTCGCTAGACCAGGTGCTTCGCAATGTTGATGTTCAGAATATTGCGACGTGGTGTCTACAGGCGAGTACAGTCGTAATTGTTATAGTGTCATTCGAAGATAATTCCTGCATAATATAATTCCCCATGTTTAACTCGGTGTAATGAAGTTTATTCGTCGCTACTCCATTGCGAGTTCTTCGTGCGAGCGCGGAATGTAATCAGTTGAGAACTAATACCGCGTCGTTTGCAAAGCCCCTCTCGCGTATGGAAATGGCTCGTTGGAACCCCCGTTAGTTCTTTTGATTGCTGGCTTCTCTTGTCGAATTAAAACGAAGTTCGAGTCGAGGCGATTTCTAGAAAATTAAAGGAGCGTCTCATTTGCAACGACGGTTCTTTACGCTTAATATTAGTATGATTGTACTCTTTGACTGCCAACTTAAGTATCCACTTATTTTGTCTCAAACGTTTGTTTTAATTAAGTAGACGCCTTATCAAGGTGTAACAAGCGAGTATGTAGTTATTTTTTTATTTCTGCTTGCATGCTCAAAGACCTGGTTTAAATTTAAATTCATGAAAATGAAAATAAATGTTCAAATTTAACTCCATTGTATGTGTTGTTCGTGCTCTAAATTAATTATCAGTTAAGGTACTGAATAGCTATTTATTTTACGGTTATGAATGATGAACATATCAGGTTTATTAAGCGGTACATTATTATTGTACAAAATATTTTATTGAAGGCAAACTTAATTAGATATCATTAAACAATTTACTCTCCGCCTATGATTCAAATTCATGAGTTGCGTGAAGTAATAGACAGTTTTTAGACCATTTTTGGTTTTGTTCAACGTGTAACTATATTTTGTACAACACAAGAGTAAAGAGAACATTCTTGTTCACATCCCAGACCAGAGTTCTTTGGAAGTAGGTTAGTTCTCTTAAATTGCGGTCATTTTAAATGTAAAATGTGTTGTCGAGTAAGTGGAGGAAGTTAAAATAGTATGATTAATGCATTCTAAGAAACGTTTTAGTTGCAATGGAAGACTTTGACATACGAAGCGCGACGAAGTACCGTAGTGAAGCGGTTGTGGCTTAAACACAACACAGACATTTTTTGATAATTTTAAAACAATATTATTATTGTTAGTGATAATTAAATTTAGCAGCACCACCCTTCCGCTGCCGCCCATAACAACTGTGACCGCTTTAGAATTAGACTCAAAGGGACTAGGATGGTTAGGTTACTTCCCCGGTACTTCCCCGGGTGAGCTCTAGGCGTTTATTATGACCACAAGGTATTAATCTTATATAAGTTAGCTCTTGACTACAATCCCACCTGACATGGACTTGCACGTGACAATTTTTTGTACACATTACGTTGCCGATTTGTGATATTTTTTGTAGCGCACATTTGCCGTTTTTTACAGCGATCCTTTATCTATAGGCAGTCTAATTAAAATTAAAGTTAGAAGACCATGAGTCAATCAGAACGGTTAGTTTTTGTGGGACGTAGCATTTGGAGTAGGAAGATGGGCTTTAAATCATTTTATTATTGATATTTGTACTAACAAATTTATTATTTACCTATTAAAAATATTTTAACAATAATAATTTAATCTCTAAGTAATCAAATCGTAATGATCAAATTATTGTGCGTCATTTTAATACCTTACTTATATGTAGATTTTCCAGAAACACATCCTTAGTAGTTTTGGATATTGCATTAATCAAAAAAAAATTAATTGTCTTTATTCACAAGCAATCAATTCATAAAATAATATTAAATTTCTTCTGTAATATTATACCATAGTTTGTGATTGTTTAAGTTACGAATCATTTGTTTTTTGTTAAAATTGTAACTAATTTATATGATTAGAAAATATGTAAATAGTTTAAATTTCTATTTTATATCCTTTTTACATTTGTACTTACATATAAATTTTAAGTAAATTTATTTATTGACATCTATATAAAAACACGATCTATTGATATATTCATGGAATATAATAGCTAATCTGAAAGTTGGATATAAGAAATATTTCACTGCAATAAATCGTTAAGTTGCAATTTGATTTTTATTACAGTTAGATTAAGGTTAAATTCAGCCGTAACAAATCTAGAAAAAGCTATAAGATCCGCTATGCCACTCAGCTGAATCATTCTGTAGAACTTGTAGAGCTATAAAGCTAGCAATAAACTTGCTCGAGATTGTGCTTGACTTGTAAAAATAAATGGTGACAAATCAAAATACTTTTTTGACATACAATCTTGGAATATTTTTAAGGGCAACTTGCCTTATTCGTTCAAGGTAAAAAGAAAACTTTAACTTATAGAATGTAGTATTTTTTTCTCTTACTCACCGACTTCATCTTTCTATTCTTGACTACAACTTAAACGAGATTAAGTTTAGGTTAAGTTTAAATTTAGTTATATATTTTTTTTTGTTTTTGAAACGTAATATTACAATGATTTGACTTATACATTGCAGAAATAAATAGATTTTATCATCAAGAAAAAAGCAGATATGTACCTAATGTTAAATCCTAATGTATATCTCCTATATCCTCAGTATTCTTTATAACAAATCGTAACACTTCAATTTTTTTAAGATTCCCAGGTTACCTATTACTTTTGGGTCTCAATATGTCCGTGACATAATACTACTTAATATTATCACAATTACTTAAGAAACATTAAACTTAGGTAGCAAAAATATTGAAAACAGCACTAACAACCAGCATAAAAAACTTCAAAGTAAATAAGAAATTACCGTTAATTTAGGCCTTATAAGGCTTCAAACTTATATAAGGCTTCAAACAAGGAGCGTATTTTATACCAAAAACACCAAAATTAATTTGTACTTTACAAACCAAGAAAGTATTCGGCTTCTTTAAGACAGCCCCGCTCCTCACTCCGCTATCGCCTTCACTTTAAGCCCCATGCAAATTAAATTACACTCAAGTTTCGCTGACTTAGCCACACTGTGGGTAAGATAACTCGTCTCTTGTCGCTCTTACTCGAGACTTAGATTTAAACGTATTCATATAAGAATTAGGAAGCTTTCACGGATTCACGCTCTCGTAACTGTGTTTGAATTGACGCCGACAGAGTAATTTTTTAAATAGGAATTATTTATGGAGTAAGTAGGTAACGTACAACGTCGAAATACATCTTTACAGTGAACATATTTCCTTATTTTCAACCTGTCGTTTTTTATGTAAATTTATCATCTATGCTTAAAACTAGCTTCAAAACCCCTACACATGGAATTGTTGTCATTTAACTCCTCTTGTTTTTTTTTTATCAAAAAGTTACCTTGTAAATTGGACATAAAATTTTACCGCATAATGAGCTAAGTTCACAAAAACTACTTGTAGAATCTACAAACCCACTAAAGACATCGAAAGCGACCATACAAAACAACAATAAAGTTGGTCGATTCTGTTGACCGTCGCAAAAAGCACATCGTTCGTGTCGTGAGCACAATACAAACTTAAATTGTTCGTGAAAGCGTTATGCACTCAACGGTTTCAATTTCCCCGCGAACTGGCCGTTGCAGATGTTCGGACGACTCACATAAATATGATTTGAAAATCGTTTTATGTATAACTCATAAACTTTTATCTTCGCTAGTGGCGGAGCTCTCTAAACGGTTTCAGTTTCCTGCACAAAAGCTGCAGACGTTTTAATATCGGAACGTCTGGTATCCCGGTACGTATCTGCCAGTGTAAATTTCAGTGTGCAAAACGGCCGTCCAGCACGCTACCTTCGCTTGGTCAAATAATAACGCTCTAATGGCTAACTATTGCCTAATGTATTTTGGTTGAATGGAACGGCGCTGCCGGCTCCGCTCGTTCTTGCCAGGTTGCGATTTAGACTGAACTTACTTAGTACCCGAGACAGTCGGAAATAAAGCGCCCGCAATTCAATTTCTGTTTATTAAAAGACGCTCTTGTTGTTTTGTGTTTCTGCTGGGAACAGATTATAATTATAGCGAGTAACTGCTCTGATTTATAGTTAGATTTATATCACAATTTGATTTATTAATTTTCTCGAACCTTACGTTTCTAAAATATTATTTATGGTAATTGTCTATATTAAAAAATCGATTGACCCTGCAAATCTCTCATGGATATGTCACGAAATCTTTAAATAAATAATACCTATATTATTTTTAAATTCTGGTCAGCGATAGCTCCCGAACGGATCAACTGATTTAGAATAGACTTCTATCGCATCATTTGGAATAAAACTAGTCTTTTTAAATAAACTAATAAAAGTGAATAATTTTTGGAACTGATCAATACGAGTACAGTGGTTTGCAAGTTATTCCCCCTTTTTGAAAATTTTAAATATTGTAAGAGGGAAGTTAAAAAGTGTCTGTTAGATTATGAACTTGACAGAAGTTTTACGAGTTTCTTAATTTTAGCGACAAAATTATATAAGGGTTAAAGATAAATAAACACTCGCACCCCTGCGTGGAGGACGCTAGAAATGTAATCGTGACAATTTTGAGGAGGAGGGGGGCTCAGTATGTGAAGACTAATAAAATAAGTATTATCGCGCAGTAAATACAACGAATATTTTTTACATACCTACACAATAAAATACACAATAAAATTTACACAATAATAAAGTAAATTTCAGAGTCAACACAATAAATACCTGTATACTCGTGTGTGCGTGTGGGTGATTTTGAAAGTCGATTTTTAAAAATTCGTCCTCTAATCTAAGGGATTACAACAGTGTGTTTTTTTCCATGAGTCCATTGCGATGTATCGTTGGGCGAGGGTTTGGTTGTTCAGTGATTTCCTTCACTCCAAGGGTTTTAACGTGTTTTCCTTCACTGGCACCGATCGTGATCGAAATGTACTCATGGCTATGTGTTTTCACAGTGTGTTAGACTTTGTGTGGTTCGTCTTACCTTATTTAATAATAAAAAAATATATTACAGATTGTTTGCAAAAGAGATAAAAACTTTGTACAAATATAAAATGAAGTGACGTAGGTTTACCGGATCATTATGAGTAATCTCTTTATAAATAAATCAAAATCTAAATACACTATTAATATTACACATAATAATATTATAATATTTTCGGTATAATTCGTAAAGTATAATTCAATTCAACGCAATGTGCGTCTGTAATATACAATCCATTAATCTGAATGGGCGAGTTTTCCGTTACCGGTCACGAATTAATTACATTACATAGTAGATTATGATCTGAATATTACAAATACATTATTTGTACAATGTAGTCTGTGGTCGTAAATCAGGCCTTTCAGAAATATTGATTTATATAGGAATAAATATGTCGGGATTTCAGTTTGAATATTAGTTGGTAAAGTAGCGAAGATCATAATAATGGATGACGTTAAATTAATATCTTTGATAATACCTATGTAAGAACCAAATATATAAATATCGAAGTTATATGTTTTTATCTACACTATAAAAGTTGCATGTTGCAATATCAAGTCAAAAAATAAGTAGAGTCCATAGATGGTATTGACTTATTATCACGTAGTTATTTTTACCAAAAACAAATAGGAGATCTGATTTATTTAACATTTATTTATCAAGTTAATTAAGGGTTTTTAAAGCCGAGTTTTTGTTGATTTAGGCCCAAGAAGGCAAACTGTTTTGGATTTACCTGTAAGATATTGTGTGAATTTGCTTTTAGATCGATCCAAAGGTTACATCTTCATATTATATAGGTATTAAAATAAAACCGATGTTTGCATGCCACTACTTCACTGCCTTATTGAAGTATATTATCTGACATACCTCACCTGACAGCTGGCGTAACAACGTTAGTATGCGACTGTGTAAATCTTACAAAATTTTTGTTCTAGCCCCCATCCATACCGTGCGATAAGCAACTTCGTTCCAAAAGAATCACGCCTATCTTTTTTTTTAAGTGCGGGTACTACAGGACAAGTTTTCCGACGCGAAGTAATAAAGTAAAACAAGGTATACGACTTCGCATACAATAATACAGTTGTCTAATTTCATATTGAATTCCCTACCATTTGATTTTAATGCGCTCGTATTGCAAGTTTGCGGCGAACGAGATTACTTTGAATTGCACACATTTATCTGTTAATCGTATTGAGGTTAACGTATTTTAATAACCACATGTGTTGTTTAATTCGATTATTTGGATTATACATTAAATACTCCCATAATAGGGATTAATAAGCTAGTTGACCCCTAATCTGTGGTAGGTATAAATAATAGTGGTATTAAGTTGAAAAGTATTACAGTCATGCATATTTGTGCTGATTATAACACACCTATGACCGAATAACACTAAAATAAGACAATCAAAGTTATTAACTAGACTTACTAACAAAAAAACTTATATATAAAATTCTCGTGTCACAATGTTACACTTACTCCTCCGAAACGGCTTTACCGATTTTTACCAAATTTTATATGCTTAAGCAGTAGGTCTGAGAATCGGCTACTATCTATTTTTCATACCCCTAAGTGATAAGGGTTGTTCACCCTTATGTAAAAGCGGGTAACCTCCAAGTAAACTCCAGTTATAATCACAGTCGTTTATTTCGTTATTTTACACGCACACACTTATTCTTATAATTACACTCTATTACAATTACACTCCTGAGCTCCTGAGTAGTCCGTACACTTCGACCGTTAAAAAACTGTAATGTCCGACCGTTAGCCAAAGATCCGTCCACGCCATTCCAAGTTAACAATAGGTGGCGCTGGCGTTTCCGTTGTTTCAATAGGTAATGCCGCTATTTTATTTTGAGAGTTAAAACTATTAAAAATAATTAAAAAACCTTATTTTAGATTTTTAGAAATAGTTCTTTGACTGTAAATAAACTATTAGACTGGATATTAGATATAGCGGCACTTCCTGTTGAATTATTTAACAAATGTCAACTACAGTACTTTAATATCTTGAAAAAGTCAGTAAAATATATTAAATTATTTAAATCAAGTACAAGAATTTACACATAAATACGCGAAACCTTACACTCGACCATCCTGATCACGTGTATGACCCCATACACGACCCAATTGGAAACCTTACACTCGGCCAAATTAGTAATTCTTGTAAGAAATTGATGTAATATTAACAATAACGTGAAATTATTGTGTTAAACAAAAATTTTACTATAGGGAAAATTAACGACAACTTAAACCTTACCTAAATAAAATACAAATAAAGATTTACTTATTTATCAAAACATAATTAATCTATTTAATACAGTTTATTCCGTTTTGTGAATAATTGATTACAAGATCTTTATGTATTATACAATAATCATATCTAATAGTTAACTACACCGCTTATTATAATATGACAACCCTTTTATTATTATTATCTATTAATTAATAAATTATCAATTGTGAGTCAAGTAGCGAGTCTTTAAGTCTCACGCTTGATAACCCATTTTACATTATGTTTCAACCCTTAATGGTCAAGTAGCGAGCCCATTTAATCTCACTCTTGATAACCCATTTAAAATGATTCAACCCTTAGTGGTCAAGTAGCGAGCCCATTTAATCTCACTCTTGATAACCCATTTAAAATGATTCAACCCTTAGTGGTCAAGTAGCGAGCCCATTTAATCTCACTCTTGATAACCCATTTAAAATGTTTCAACCCTTAGTGGTCAAGTAGCGAGCCCATTTAATCTCACTCTTGATAACCCTTTTCATAGTCTAAAGTAGTCAGGTGACGAACTCACTTGTCGCCCCTGACCTGAAACAATTAAAAATATTGTGCCTTAATTATCTTTAAAATATCATCCATTATCATCATCCATTAACGTTTAAGGAGAATTCTCTGAACCTGACAGGCTGTTACCATCATCCACTGCCTCCGAATCATTATCATTTTCCAGATCCAAGGATGCTATGTGTATCCAAGGTCGCATACGATCTGCAGCCACCGTCGTTTTGCGCCTATTTTTAGTTCCCTCAAACCCAGGTATAGGTGCAACTTTATACCTATCATTTCCTAAAATATTTATGACCTTAAATGGCCCTTCATAATTTGGGAGCAGTTTCGTGCTTTTTCCGTCATTTTGGAAGGCTACTTTTGCAATTTTCACTAGATCTCCCTTATGGTAAATATGTGCAGACTTCCTCCCTCTGTCATAATACTCCTTCTGTCTTTGTTGTTCTCTGTCAATCCTATCCTTCACCTCGCTACGTATTGACGGTAGATCGCATGGTTCCCGAATTAAATCTGTTATCTCATTTAACATTGGGTTACTCTCGCTGTTCATTGTTGTGCCAAACATAACCTCGGCGGGTGTCCTGCCTAATGTCTTTTTAACTGTATTATTAAGCCCCCATTGAATTCTACCAATGTTAATGTCCCAGTCCTTCTCGTCATTGTTTAGATTCTGTGTTGTTAGCGAGTCCAAAATGGTTCTATTGTAACGCTCTACCTGCCCGTTTGACCTTGGGCTCGCTACAGCATTTAGGATATGTTTCACTCCTCTGTCCAAACAAAATCTTTTAAACGCATGCGAAGTGAAACAGCTACCTCTATCGCTAATAAGTCTATCCGGAGTCCTAAATGTGTCAAAAATATCCTCTAAAACTTTAATCACGCTCATAGTTTTTGTATTTTTGACTGCTTTTATAAATACAAATTTGGTAAAAGAATCAACAGTAACCAGAAGATGAGTATGACCCCGCTTTGATTTGACAAATGGCCCGAGGTGGTCGGTGTGCAAAGTGTGAAATGGTATTTCAACCTTGTTAATAGGATGTAACAACCCCTCACGTGTGGCCGCGGAACGCTTAGCATACGCACATTCAATACAAGAATTAACATATTTTCTGATAAACCGCGACATCTTCGAAAACCAATAGTACTTTTTAATGCGCTCTACTGTTTTCTCATAACCTATATGCCCTATATCGTCGTGATTTAACTTGCACACCTGCCACCTCGCCCCTTTGGGTACCACCCACCTAAGATTGGATCTGTCGCCATCTAAGTATCTAAATAATTTATTGTCTTTAATTAGATAATTTTCTTTGATATAATCAAGACCTTTTGAATCTAACTTAGAATTAAGAATATCCCGAATCCTTCCTAGTTCTGTATCCCCCAATTGAAGAGTAAGGAGCCAGTCCTCATCGCTGATAGCCAGTACGGAAGGGAATTGTACAACGCTCTGTACTGGGGTGTCCACTACCGGGTTTCTCGATAGAGCATCCGCATGTGCCATCTTGGTACCGGCCCTATATTCTACTTCGCAATCAAATTCTTGAATTGCAAGCCACCATCGCGCAATACGGGGTATGAGATCGCGTTTTTGAAACGTAGAGCGAAGTGCACTACAGTCGGTAATGATTTTGAAACTCTTTCCTAAAAGGAAGACTCGAAACTTTTTTAAAGCACATATTACGGCCAGGGTCTCAAGCTCGTATGAGTGAAAGTTCTTTTCCTCCGGAGAAGTTTGCCGACTGTAGTAGGCTACTGGTCTAAAAGATTGAGAATCTTCAGAACGTTGCATTAAAATGGCACCGAGACCTACTCTACTGGCGTCTGTGTGGAGCTCGGTCTCCGCGGAATAATTATATATTGAAAGGACTGGTCTATCAACCAGTATAGCCTTTAAAGCCTCAAAAGCCCGTTGCTGTTCTTGTGACCATTCGAACTTTACGTCCTTCTTTAGTAATTTCGTTAGACGTGAAGCTAATTCAGCGAAACCCTTAATGAATTTCCTAAAGTAGCTAACTAGCCCTAGGAATTGGCGAACAGTGTGAACGTTGCTGGGCTGGGGAAAATCTGAAACACACCTTATCTTTTCCTCACCTGGACGCATACCCGAGCAACTAATTTCATATCCCAGATAGTTAATTCGATCCTGCAAGAAACTACATTTCGCGAGGTTTAACTTAAGGTTAGCATTATTCAGGAGTTGCAGTATTTCCTCTAGTCGCGTCATTACCTCGTCTAGATCCTTGCCATAAACCAATAAGTCATCTATATAAACAGTAGCTTTATCGAAACGTGTTGGGCCCAAAACGTGATTCATCATACGCTGGAACACAGCAGGCGCATTCGCCAAACCAAACGGTACACGGTTGAACTCATACTGACCATCTGGTGTGACGAATGCTGTTCGATGTTTGTGATGTTCCGCAATTGGAACTTGGTAGTAACCTGACATTAAGTCCAAAGTGACAAACCACGCCTGACCAGATAATCGCGATATCTCATCCTCAATTATGGGCATTGGGTATCGTTCCTTGACGGTGATAGAGTTCAACATTCTGTAATCTATGCACATACGTACATTCCCGTCCTTCTTTCTAACTAAAATAATGGGACTGGCGTAGTTAGAAACGGACTCCCTGATTATCCCGGCCTCTAACATTTCATCAATCATGCCCCGAACTTTATCACGCTCATGGTGTGAGAGCCTATATGGTCTGTATACTACCGGTCGGTCACTATTCAATTCAATCGTCATTTCCGTTACATTTGTGCACCCTAGCTCGGACAAGTTGAAAGCGAAACAATGTTCGTAACGACGCAGCAACTCAAAAAGTTTTGTTTTATATTCCTCAGGGGCAGACTCACCGAAATGTATTTGGCATTCCTCGATCTGATTTACATTATGAACACTATCAATAGAGTTATCAAGATTATGCAAAAAGGGCGGCATTCTATCAACTACTTCAACCCGTTCTGCACGCGAGAATATAGAGTTTTCGTACAACGAGCATGGTGTAGTGCAAGGCGCGACTGTAACGTTAAGGAACCCTTCCTTAACATGGTGAATACCGCCAAGGACAACATACTGGTCGCCAGGTTTACCCACAATTTTCGTGTGTATTAAGATATATCCGTTGAATGTCAATTCCGTAGCAGCTCTAACGCACGCTGTTCCATATAACGTACTATGCCTTAACATTCTAACTCGTATTGAACGACTCTCGTCATTGCTTGCGCAGTGAGTGGGAATTTCTGTGCCTACATCTAAGAATTGTAATTTAATCGCGTCCTTAATTACAACAATGTGCGGTTGCTCCGAAAACGTTTGTCCGATTAAAACTGGTTTGTCAAGTAATCGATCTTCCACGACCTTGCATACAACAACGGCAGTCACACCATCAATCGTTATCTTAAGTAAAACGGAACCTAAGGATTGCACTAATCCATTCCCAAACCCTTTCATTACAGAAGGTACACCGTCATGGTTGACACCTAATCTCGCAACGCTAGAGTCTGATATCAGAGTAACTTCACTCCCAAAATCCACAAAAGCCTCCAAAGATACGTCATTAATCACGATATTTTTAATGTATTTAGAGTTAGGGCTGGAACTTGTTATGCACATAGTTTTTGGAATATTATTTACCTTTGCCGACACGTTCTCGTTTTTTATGCGGCAGTTCTCCACTACGTGACCTACCCTGTGACAGTGTTCGCACCTAGCTAAGGGTTTAGTGCATTTCCGATAGGGGTGACCTCGCTCTTTGCAATTATAACAAAATAGTGAAGAGTTTACATTCTGCTTATTTGTTGTTCTACTATGCTGTTCTTGCTCGTTATTATTTTCAGCGTATCTTGTCCTACCTGGTGTAGGATAGGAATACTCGCGGTTGCTTAACAAAAATTGCAAGAGTTGGTCAGGTTCAGAGCATTGCAACGCTAAAGCACTGGATTTTGTAGTTTTGTCTGTTAGTCCATGGATGATACAATCGACAGCGCGTTTACCGGATATATCGCATTGATTTAATAAGGCAAGCTTTTCGTAGAAATAATTATCAATTGGTTCGTTAGGCCTACTCTTGCGTCTTAGCATGTCTTCCAAGGACTGGCCATAATTTTGTTCGCAGGGGAAGGCTTTTAGTAATTTATCTTGCCACTCAGGCCACGTAAACAGAATCGTGTTGAGACTTTGATACCAAATTTTGGCCAGTCCCTGTAGTTTCTGCATAGAGAAATGTATAATAGTTCTCTCGTCCCAGCCGTACACAGAGGCACACTCGTTCACCTTTTTGAGCCAAACGTCCATTCGTTGGTTTTTGACTGAAGGGTCAAATTCGGGCAAAATATTTTTATAATCTAACCTATGACTCGACTGTGCGCTTGGTTCGGATGGCTGTGACGCTATATTATTTTTAAACGACTGTATAATCTTAAAAACGTCTTTAGATGAAAAAGTAGGGCTACGTGACCTTGAGCGACGTCCTGTAGGAGCGTCGCGCTCCGCTTGATCCCGGTCACCACGCGGCTGCATCCGCGACGAGCTCCTGCAGTCGTCACGTTGCTCGACGTCAGGGCGCCGCGATCGCTGTTCACTGCGCCTCTTCCGGTCCTCGCCTCGCTCCTTGCGAAGCGCGTGCTCCATGTCACGCAGGCGTTCCCGCTCGCGTTGCAGTTGTTGCTCCCGTTCTCGCAGGCTCCGACTGCGACTGCGGCTGCGGCTGCGGCTGCGGCTGCGGCTGCGCCTGCTGACGCGACTGCGGCTGCATGTTCGACTGGGCCTCGCAGCGCTCTGCTCGCGGCGAGAAGTAGTCAGTCGGCGATCCACAGACTTATCCATTTTCCCTGAAACTCGAAACCATATCTTATGTCATTGACCATTCCAAATAAACAACAATTAAAATAGTTATTTGCACATGCTTTTAGTATAAATAGTAAGTATTATATTATCATTACGGGTATACGATAAATAACATTAACATACATGATGTGTTGAAACATTTAAAAATTAAAACGGTTAAGTATAAAATTAATTTCATTCATAAAAATTTGCTAAAACTTGTTTACATTAAAACGAATACACGATAAATATCTTTACAACATTTATTAGACTAACGTAAAAAGATTTAATTTCTCTTCACTTATTGTTATACGAAAGATTTCGTCATTAAAATTTACTCAAAACAAGTTTAGTTATTCTTCTAGAACCTGGTTAACTTATATCTTTTAAATATGGCCTGTACTTACGCTATTTAAATGAGCTGGCGATCCCACTTGCTGAGTTGTAAAAGCGGGTAACCTCCAAGTAAACTCCAGTTATAATCACAGTCGTTTATTTCGTTATTTTACACGCACACACTTATTCTTATAATTACACTCTATTACAATTACACTCCTGAGCTCCTGAGTAGTCCGTACACTTCGACCGTTAAAAAACTGTAATGTCCGACCGTTAGCCAAAGATCCGTCCACGCCATTCCAAGTTAACAATAGGTGGCGCTGGCGTTTCCGTTGTTTCAATAGGTAATGCCGCTATTTTATTTTGAGAGTTAAAACTATTAAAAATAATTAAAAAACCTTATTTTAGATTTTTAGAAATAGTTCTTTGACTGTAAATAAACTATTAGACTGGATATTAGATATAGCGGCACTTCCTGTTGAATTATTTAACAAATGTCAACTACAGTACTTTAATATCTTGAAAAAGTCAGTAAAATATATTAAATTATTTAAATCAAGTACAAGAATTTACACATAAATACGCGAAACCTTACACTTAACATTTTTTTTTGGCAAAACAACGTTTGCTGGGTCAGCTTGTTACATCTATAAGTAACCATCATCAGCTTTCCCTGCCTCAGTAGATACTTTTAGGCCTACAGTCCACGTAAACTGCACGTCATACGCACGCTATTGTCAATTGCCGATTGCTTGCATCTTGCGTGGAAATAATCAAATCTGTGTCCACGGAGCGGCAACGTTGCGCCGCCTTCCTTCATTTTGTAGGTTGCATGCATTCGTCATTTGACGCGTCCACGGACAGTAGGCCTTACTTATTAACACACCAACAAACTTATGCCCTAAAACCGTCTGCTAACTGGACTAACAATCCCGAATTCAGTCGTCTTCTGCGTCATCGGTCACAGGTGTCTTGGGCGGCAGAGGCAGGGTGGTGTTGCGTACTCATTTGCTACAGAAATCCCATAACAAAATTATAGAGACTACTAACCTATAGAAGCTTTATTATGAATACCTTATTGCTCCCTTTTACTTTTGAAAAGTATTGCGATTATTAATTCTATATCTTTGAATATTTAGTACATACACTTCTATTAATGTTTTCGTAGGTTATTGATTACTTGCTTTATTTTATAGTAGTATGTATACTTACTGTAATGTACACTTCCGGTTTACGTTTATTTGTGTTTTATCAGAAAGATTATCTTTATTGATAAACCTATATATTTAAGTACTATAATGCTACCTAACTTCAGAATAAACACGACAACCGTACATTACGTATTGTAGACTTATAAAGTTCACATTGCCTATAGCAGCAGCTTTACAAAGTTACTTTATTTTAACAATGTTACTAATAAAATTTTTGCTTGTGAAATTATGGGAAGGCTTGAAATTGAAATATTGTGTAAGTATAATAACTGAAATTCATAGCTCCAAAAATTATAAAAATGTAATTAAACAACAGCCTCAGCTTTGGATTCTCATAGTTATACGTTTTACTACCACAAATAAACCACAAAAAAGAAGCATTTAAATAAATAATTCGTTAGAAAATAAATATGACAGAGAAACAAATTATAATTTTATAAAATAAACATAGTTTTTTTCTTCTAAATGATTACATAGCTACTGCACTGACAAGCTTGTCAACTTGCAGCCTTGCGTACACATTGCCGACTAATTAAATAACCATGTCCAATCCATTATTATATCCGGTCATTATAATGCTAAACACATGGGTAAATCGATAATGCGGCATATGTCTGTGTAATTATTAACTGAACACACACTGGCCTCTATCGCGGTATCCTTGTACTCGTGCGGCAAACAATACTCGATGCAGACTGTAAACAAATAATATGCGATGAATTATTGAGCTTGTTACACCAACAATTGTGTATACGTACGCATAATTAGTTCAAGTTAATTGCATATTACGATGTCACGGTGTAGATGCTGTATTCACCTCACTAGTTATTTTTGCGGATGTTGTTTATTATGACTTTCGTTGATAATTAACAAAATATGGAATATTACGTAAACAAGTTGACTGAAATCTGCTTTATCAAACCTTTTTTTGTGGCTAGTTACACAAAGTCATTATTGCAAAATTTAAACAAATCAGCCTTCGTTTGTCAATATAATAATATAATGTTTCAATGTGTTAAATGACTGTGTTTGTTAATTAATTCATAGTTGTTCATTAATGTAATATATTAGAAATGTAATTATTATATAGATTTCAAATTACAATATATATATTTATTCAACAAACTGTTTGTCTTTATAATAGACTCATTGTTTAATCAATTGACACCATTCATAATAATTATTCAAAATAAACATGTAATACCTGCATAACATAAAGTAATATTAAAAACTTTATATGATATCTACACAAAAGAGAGCGAAAAACAATAAAATAACTTATTGATTTTAAGTTTAACTGTAATATTACCGTAACTCTTACCGGGGTCACTCACATACGCGCGAACATTTGTACATTGTACGAATATTTGGGGGACTACTTGAAGGTTCCGCTTTGATGTGCGACCAAACTCTTGCAAAGCTTTGACTGCAGGGAATCCACGAATGTGTCAAAAATATCGCATAATTATTTCCGAAGGTTGTCCTTCACTTGTGGTGTTGGCGTTATCTGCGTGAATGTGAGCGTCTGGTTTTGCAGCTATGTTCTTTGAACAGCGGACAATAAATCCTGTGAACAGTTAAAATGTTTCCCTTATAACGTAAGATGTTTTATAAAATATATCAGGTACCTATTTCTTGTTGATTTAAGCTCTAGTCGATGATTACTTGGTACTCGTACTAATAAGTTCCTATCTACATCCAACTTCCAAGGTGAACTCGTTTTATGGAATGGGCTTTTAATTCGATTTAAAATCAGAAACTTCAAATAGTTTTTCAAATTATTAACCGCGAATACATACATACAAATCAATGGATACAAGTTCGAAATCAGAGAAGCCTTCCTTCCTCCGCGGTGCTTCACAAGGCTTTGAAATAGTTTAGTTCGATTCGCTGAACTCGCTACTCAACGCTGGCAATGGTAAAGAATTACTCAAGTAACGAGTTGTTTCTGAAACAAGAAATATACGTACGTTCGTCACTACGACGTTATGTAACTCGCGGTGTTTCGTAGGCTTGTACTCTCAGGCGGCGATAAATAAACACGGCGTGCTGCAGCCGATAAGCTTTTGGTTGCGACGACATGCAGAAGCGGATGTAGAGTGATGTAGGGTAGGGTTGCTACGGAATAATGTTTGAATGCGAGTTTAGATCGAGATATAGTAAAGGTGAAAACAAGGGGTTAGTGAGAGAACTGTAGACGGGAAAAATTGGTTGGTTCTGCCGCATTGAAGCTTATCTGAAACTAGTGGACTCATCTTCACTTTAGGTACTTCGGAAAAATTGTTCTTTATTATGATGATTATTAAAGTCATTTGAAATATTATTTATTTATACCATTAAGGATTAAAGTCATACGTTTTGGGCATAGTTTATTAAATGTATAATAAGTATAAAAGTAAATGGCTTATCCACTTCCAACTTAGTGATTCAGCTATTTCTGCAAACGCTATCAAGTTCACACCTCCCCGGCTTCGCGTCGCTAACCCTGCACACCGCTCTTCATCTTGGCAAACCACGATAGATAGTCTACCTCGCAGTCTCGTCGTCATTATACAAAATTACACCAGCCTATTGTCTTTTATTTGTGTCAGCTTCCAAAGTGCATTGAAGCGGCGCAACGAAGATTAGGCTGTCTAAATTCGGGCTTAAATTTTAATCGCCATTTAAGGCTTCCCTAACGGAGCACTGAACAACATCTTTATATGGTATATTTTGGCAGTAGTTCCTTGATTGTATGCCAGAATTTAAATGCGGATACTTAGCTCATTAAAAGACATTTTTGTCAGGATGTTCAGAGAGGTTTCTTTAATTTTACCTAAGCCTTTTGGTCATAAACTTAGAGCAGGCAAAATATTCTTTTTTTCTAAAAGTGTGGAACATTAAGTGAAAACGTTAATTCTTATTATTGGCTAAAATCATTAATGAACCTTAAATTTCTTCCTGTTTTCTGTATGTTAAAGTTATCGGTGGTCGCTCCAGAGTACTTACTCAATTATATTTTTACGGTTTCATTCTTTACATTATAAGCCAACACGGCTACGTGCCAATCAATGAAAAAATATATCCTAGGAACCACGCAAGTTCTCATCAGACGTGTAAACACTAAACTAGTGTACTTATTATATTGAAGTTACTTATATCAATCTTCCACTTTCTATCAAAACTTACCTACCTAGCTACCTAACCTACCTGACATTATAAAATAAAACATTATACTATTTTAGAAATACAATCCTATCTTAATCGACACTGTAATTATCCGTTTGTGTGGCTTGAAGGACCTTTGGTTAGACACTTCAATCTTTTTTAACATAACAAAAAGTCAAATAAGCACCCCTTAAATGCTACCATAGTAAATATACTCCCATCATAAAGAAATCGTAGGATATTAATCTATAGCATAAACAGATTACTCGAATTAAATTACGAAAGACCTCTGAACGACTGTCTGAGCTCTATCACCATGATTGTATAACAACTGAAAATAAGATAAGTCTTAACGCTCATTATTGTTATTACAATGCTGTTAGTGTAATAATTTATTTTGCTTACCTAATTATTTTGCTTAAGATTATACCCAAAATCTTTAATTAAAATGTAAAGATTATAGCAATAATCTAAGGTAAAAAATTAATAATCACATAATAAAATCAGAGCATCAGAATGCAAAAAATGTTTCCAATGTAACTCGTAAAAATCATGATCAAGCTCGACGCGTTATTTTTCACTCGGTTTTATTTTTACGCGAAGCTACATCGGCCAGCATCGAACCGGATTCTAATCAATTTAATTTATCAGGGATCCCCCAGAGGCGGCCATTCACTTCATTTAATGCGCGTATTTTGCGGCAGAGCTGATTGTTTTGAACCATTCGGTTGTACGGTCCATTTAGATTAATTATTGGATTACTTCATTTAGCTGCGAATTATTTATGAAGATACTTACCAACTTTTGGAATATCATTAGATTATATTTTGAACTTTAGGGTTTAATTGTTACTTTTATTTTGTTGTTTGCTGTAGTATCTTTGTAAGACAATATCTTAGCATTGTAATCTCACGAGAGCGTAAATTGACAGTATCCATAAGAAATATTAATTATCATCAAGATTAAATAAGAAAGGCGGCAATCGAAGACCGAAATGAGGGTAGAATTACGACAGCGGCAGCATTTGTCCCGGCAACTAATAAAGGAGACAATATTGCACTCGATACGATACGTATAAATGTGCGAGCAACATTTGGGGCGTGATATTAATTCCGCCAGTAATTGCTATCGGTTTCCACCCGAGGCTGCAGCCATGAGCCATGAATACGGGAGTTACCGCTATTTGTTCCTGACGTTGCGGTTTAGGGTTTTACCTCCGCCCCGTCCTATATTTATTTTCTTCGAGTTTTGTCCAAACATACAATAGCCGAGTAGATTATCGGAGCTGTTTCGATAGTTCGAATGCGATGAAAACAATAGGCTTATTTGAAATAAAACTGTTCCGGGACAACTATTTAGAATATACCGAGTAACAATTGCTAACTTTAAAATGTTAGCATCTATATACTTAAAAATTCTTCTCATTGCCGTCATGTGTACTCGTTTAGTTGTAAGTGGATACCTACATAGCGCCGGTATCAAAATCTCCTCATCCATAAATTAAGGGAGCGCGGTTGCGCCTGCTACCGGCTGAGCCGTATAAGCCCCATTGTGCATAACCGAAGAGGGACATGGAACCACAACATAGCTCCCGCTAAAATAGCCCTAGTACATCGCTAAACATTATGGTTAATTAATACGCTTAAATGCTTCGAATGTTCAAAATGAGCTCTTTGAAAACTATACTAAGCAGACATCGTCTAATGTACTGTTTATTACAATGAAATAGATTCAGATGAAATTAATTTAATACCTATAATATAACGGATTGTAAATTAACTTTACAGATCTATCAATAAAAAACGAGGATCTCCATCCATTAGGAGGCCTAGAGCATCATACTCCATAGATCCACAGTGAATTGGTGGAGAGTCTAATGTTAATTATTCTTAGTAGTAAAATTTTGGAACTTTACACTCTACAATTTACTATTGATCCCTTCAATAATTTTATACCACCCACTAGGAAAAAATAAAGCAATGTCTCTTAAAAGATAAGTAGAACGTAACTCCATTCGGCAAAGGGCCTCTCAACGTAGCAGGCGTAGTGCCACCAAGATAAAAAGAGCCCCTACGTCTCTTGTATCGGGAGAAAGATTGGTGGAAATACTAAAGAGTGAAAGAATTGAGGCGGGTCGATTATTGGTGGTCGCCTTGTACGTAGTTGGTTCGATGCACGGTGTGAACTGAGGCTCTCGTTATTTTCAATTTCCATACGCGAACACCCTCCTTATACGTTTTCATGTACGAGTATGAAAAGCCTGTGGATTAAGTCATGAATCTTGTAAAAACCTAGGTGATTTAAGTTGGTAGGATTTTATGACGTCGAAGTTTTATTGAAGGTAGATTGAATGATTTTGCTTGAATAAAAAACTTATATAAATCACTGTCACTATTGAAGAAAGCGTACATATTGTGTGACCACCATTTAATAAATCAATCACTCAGTACACTTTAATTACGTAGTATAATGATTATACTCGTATTACCTACAGTGTTCATAATTTTTTGCTACCATCTAGGCATCTACACAACAAACGAAACAAGAGAAGACAAAAATTATATATTTACGAAATAATTTGAACCTTACTTAAGGCTATAAAAACAGCAAACATTTTGTTAAGGTTTTACCTGTTGTATCCTGAAAAAATCACGGCGAAGTTGTTAAAAATTAAATATTTATCGCTCGAGGCCTATTCGCACTTTCTGTAAATGGTTATACTTAAAAATATTATGGAGAATGGTGTTATTATAACACTTTTCTGGCAACACGGGCGAGGTAGCGTGGGTGGGAATACGGCGCGAGAAAATTGTATTTTCTTATTTCCATTTTTACAATTCCAATTCAGTATTAATTTGAGTAGGGAGCTCGCTCGAGCGCGCCACCACATGTAAAATATGGATCGGCTAAGTGAAATTAAAATGCTCTATAAATTGTGATTTTTGCAAGTCCTAAAGTGGAGAAGTCTTTTTATTATTTATCGCCGCCCGCCCGTGGCCAGCGACGACTTACTGAAAATCGCTGTGTTATTATTCAATTTACTTGTTTAAAATATAAACTTTGGAGGCATTTCAGAGCAGTTTTTCAGTGGGAATAATAAATGTTGCATATTTAATACTTTGGGTATCAATGGGGTTAAGATTGTATTAAAATCAAATTTTAAATCTTGTGCTTTATTTAATTACATTCATAAACGGTTTATAACTCTACTGTTATCTGTACTGATATAGAATACTCAGTTTTGTACTACATCTATCATTCAAAGACTACAAATAAATGGACTGCGGTTATTTTGATATTTTCCATGATTGTTAGGCTAGAAGAGTTTTAATGTTGTGCCCTACCTGTTGCCGAGTATTCATATCATCGGTTGTAAATATTATCTACCGACAACGACAATTGCTTCACTTTTTCGAACAATTGGGGTCGAAGCAAGCCACCGGGCTATGAAAGCTTATGAAGATGAATATTACGAGTATAAGAATACCAATTAACTGGGCCTCTTGAACTTATACATAACTTAGCGTTCTGGCTGTACTACACTGGATGAATAGGGTATGGCAAGAGGCAATAGAAGCCAGCTTTCATATGGTGATAGGACTGGTTGCCATTCTCTTGCTTATCTTATTCCGGCTGGGTGCTTTTCCTACCAGTATCAACGTTGCTTCTTCTATCTTCTTTCTTGGTTGGCAACGTATCGGTGGTATCTATGACCATAGACCATCGTGACCATTTCGTATGAGTGGCTTTTGTGATCGTTGAAAAGAAAGATGATGATGTCAGTCTGATTAGAACGTGTTTATGTTCATCTGTTCGCGCGGATTTTTTTAAGTTCTTATCATAATTTACCAAATGAGGTGTCCTAGATCTAAAATAGGGTATTATGACCTCCCATTAAATTACAACGGCCTCCTTTGGAGGACGAAGTTAAACATTTTGTAACGTCGCCGTGTTGTGTATAAGTAAAAGAGCTTAATTTGCAATGCAAGTTTATATTTACCTATAAATTACGTTCAGAGAGATATTTACGAGTTCAAAGTCGAGTTTTTGTTTTTATCTTGTAAAAATAAGAAAGATAAAAACTATACCTATTCTTTTTTCATAATATTACTTAACTATTTTCCGAGACGTACAATCAAATCAGAGTGAACAAAATAAATATAAACGTATTCGAAGGCGCAACGAGCGCACCTCGCAATCAGTGAGGCACCTATGCACACACTTGAGGCACTGATTTCGCACTTCACCGATTTCTTACTAGTTTAAGAAGCGGAGATTTACCACTATTTTTCTATCATAATCACTGTTTGCGTGGAAACATTTGAACAAAATTCATAAATAGTTTCTTCTTACCTCTCTATAGGAGAGCAATAGGTAGATATAAAAGGTGTCTTAAAAATTGCAATCTCTAAAATAGCTACAAGGAGTGGAGTTCTAGCTTCTAGGCAATAATAAATGTAGCCAGTTAATATTCATTATCTATTTCCCTTCTGCCGCCTTCCATCTTCCTTCTGGATTTGTATCCTAGTACGCGTCCTTCTGACTTGTCGAAGTTATGAGCGTTTTAAGCATGTAAATGTCACTCGCTAGGACGGTAAAGTAAAACATCGAACCTGCACGATAGAGAGTTTGCAAACTCAAACCTATCTATATCTGAGGTATATATGTAATATATCTGAGGTATATAACATTGCCCTGGAAAACTGCAGTAGAACTCTTAAGTATACAAATGTAAAGGTCCTGGGAGTCTAACAAGAAGGGGCTGGCTTTATCTAAATAAATAGGTGGTACTAGAGTTCACCCGGGGAAGTACCTACTACCACCCGCCACGGTACTTAGTACCAATTCTACCAGCATAATAATTGATTTGGAGCCGGTTATGCTTTTTTTAGAGGCGACCATCTCAGTCCTCCGTAGCAGCAACACATCTGTGTCCGAATTAGAACGAGACCCATACTAACAAATACCAACTGGACCATTACTAACAATAACTAACAGGACTAACTATCACTAACAGCCCCTGTCCTGACACGTATTAACTAACTAACCAACTAATATTCTAACACCATCTACCAATTGAACTATCCATTCCAATCCTTAATTTGAGTCTTTTGATCTAGTTCGGTCACAGTTGTCACGGGCGGGAGCGGAAGGGTGGTGCTGGATGCTCATTTGCTGCTTAACTCCATAAAACAAAAATACATTCGAACGGGTAACCTCCTCCTCTTTTTGAAATGGTTCAAAAGTAACAGATTCATAATATTATCAACAATATTTGGGAGTGATTTATATTCAAGAAAAATTATTACAGTCGACTTTGAAGCTGACAAATGTACGTGTAATTATCATTTCATGTGAAAGCCAATTTAATCCCGTTAAAAATAGAAAATTAAATAAAAATGTAAACATCAACACAGAATTCTATGTCATTAATTCTTCTTACAAAATCTCAGTATCAACAAAAGATGGCAGCCCTGCTTATCGTAATAAGCTTTGAAATATAATGGCTTAGAAACTTTTCTAGGCATCTCCTTTATAAAATCCCCCTCAGACTCATTTACGTAATACTGTGTTTTTCTGCGGCAGCACTTGTATGATTTTTTTCTGCTCGGCCTTTGTGTCTTAACGATACTTTGAATATATGTCCGTTAATTATGAATCTATGAATATCGTTGACGGATAATTTTATCATTATTATTTCGATATTAATAACGGATGAGCGAATACACGGAGTCAGGTGTTACGATTATACTATAAGTCAGCTTTCAAACAAAACCAATCCACGTTTATTTGGTCCATCGTTCGAGAGTTACGATCTCATGTTGTGCTACATTCGTTTTTGCGTCGGTTGGTAAAGATGTACTTAGTACTAATTGTGCCCGCGACTTAGTTCGTTCATAGGAGCTTTTCCCGTGTGAATCCCGATCCCACGGAAATTCCGGAATAAAAAGTAGCCTACATGTTACTTCACAACCTACTGTATCTTTCAGTGAAAGCCTCAATTCTCCTAAATTAATTCCCATAAATACCTTTTAGCCGTTTCTGAGACTTTCAGATATACAGACAGCGATCAATTACAGTTTTATTTTATGTATAGAAGAAGATTTGTACCCTGTTTGGTGGAAAAGCTCAAAACCTGCTTACTGGGCAGCTTCTTGTATAAATCAGCCGCCAAAAGATTTATTGTGTTCTGACTGGTGGTTAATGATGATGCTGACGGTATTACTGATGTCCATGGTATTGATGATGTCCATGCAAACCACGTAACATTAGGTGTCCCATTTAAGTACTTTTTTTTTCTTGTTTCAGGGGCTTCGGTTTCATCACATTCGGCGACCCATCTGGCGTAGATAAAGTTTTAGCACAAGGCACACATGAATTAGATGGAAAAAAGGTAATTTTTTTCGATATTAATATAATATACCTATACCTAACTAACCGAATTAATATTCACATTATAGCAACAGATACAAAGTACAACGAAAAGTTCGTATTATTTGATGAAAAAAAATTGTGATTCCATATTTTATTTTGTCAGTATATTTTCCTTATTAGGTATAGATAGTTAAAAGTATTCAACTACTAAAAAAAAACTAAAATAATTTCAATTTCAATTTGGAACCTAACCCCAAGGATTCCGTTACATAAATTGTATAATTAAGGTGAGATAGCGTAAAGGTCTTTAAACCGATTGATTTATTTAGGAAAATTATACCTAATACCTAAGTTAAATAACTAACGTTGCTTGCTAGTTTATTGAAATCACAAAGATATTGTTATTATAGTATATCGGATTATATTTATAAAAATTGTAACTTTACCCGACTAGGTACCTACTTACTTCGGATGAAACTTATAAAAATATTTATGACAACTATAAAATATCTCAATGGTTGTTATGGATCTTAGGTTAAAATCTGGCAGTAAAGCTGTTGATAATTATTTGATATTCCTTTACTATCTCAACCAAAGTACCGCTTAAATTTAATAGTTACGCAAACAAACATTTCATGAGCGTAGTTTAATCTGTATTTGGTTTCCTCGAAATGTAATGGCCGTGATAAATAGCTGAATGCATAAACCATTTACTGGGAATGCATGAATTAATAACGAGAAGGAAACGTCTTGATTTCCTACCTCGCCGTTATATCTGTCGGGAACAAGTTCTGATTCCTTGTGAAAGTTTATTGTCCCATCCGAGATGACATAAATTCGTTCGTCCTCTGGGCAAATAGCTCTGCAGCTATCATAAAACGAGAAATCACAGATGCTTCTAATTTTTCAATGTGAGTTATTTGAAGTGGTCAGTGAATTTTCGTTGGTGTAGTTTAGCTGAATGGTTTTGGTCAATTAGCAGAAGGACTCGGAGTTAGCTTAATTTGAAAAACCAGCACATACATACATCACCGTTAATGTGGATAGTCAAGACGTATCGGAGATTTTGATGGTTTTAGCGAAGTACAACGCCAGGGTTGTCACAATATTTTACAGATAAAAAGCGAAAATTCTGAAAATCCTATTTATAAACAAATACCTTCCAAGTGTGTACATATATCAAGTAGTTGCAGATTTATTTTACTTACATATCCACAATGATCAAACGAAACACATATTGTGGGACCGGTGTGTGTACAGTTGTAGAAAAAAGTCGATTACTATCGCTCGCCACGAAATAATCTAGATAAATTACAGTTCCCGTCGTTGTTTACTTTGATTAAATTGTAGTCGACTGCCGGAAGATTAGCTGAAGCCTCGCAAATCGAGCGCGAAGAGAGAGCATTTTCTCAATTTACATAAAACGAACTGGGAAGATCGCGATAGTGTTTACGTTCAATGCTACTTTATATTACTTGTAGTTTATTTTATTGTGCCGCGGGTTAGTCATTTTTATTATTCTGAAGCTTTAATAGGTCCACTACGAAACATCCACATATTTGATATGTGATTTTTTATTCAAGTTCAAGGGACTAGCTGACCCGTAAGACTTTGTTCTGCAACATAAATTACATACAGACAAACAAAAAGAATGAAAATAATATGTTTTTATTACCCTACGAAGATTCTTTCTGACCATTGTTTTATTATTTCCTAATAACAGGCATACACCTTAAAAAAACACACACCAGTTACAATTTTATGTTATACAAGCTGACTCGGCAGACATAGACCTGCACCATATATACATATCTATTAAATAGACACCCTTCGCTTCGCGAAAATTTTTGCTACGCTCCTTTTGATCTTAGCGTAATTTTACGTCCCTTGAAATACAAGGTAGTAAAGAGAAAAATATTTAGTTTAGTTTATATCACTTTCCTCAAAGAGTTCCAATAAACCCTTACAACCTTTTTTTTTTTTTTTTTTTTTTTTTTGTTATCGAGGGGGAAACCTTCAAAAGGTACCCGGTGCCGTGGGAGCGACACAGGGTTATGTGGGATTTTTACCCACCAAAACCCCCCCGGTGGCCTACCTCAGCGCTTGTGGAGGGCTCCGGGATCTCCAGAGGAACACGACCGGTGCCCTCCAAGCGCGATGTCCCATACGGACCCATCTCGGACGCGTGTTCTCCACGGCTCTGTGCGGCCACACACAGAGCAGTCCTTCCCGGGGCTGCCCTTGGGCGGTTCGAGCTCCCACTCTAGCCGCCCACAACCCCGAAAGTCCCCTTTTAGTCGCCTCTTACGACAGGCAGGGGATACCGAAGCTCGTATTCTGGTCCCGAGCCACAGGGACAAGGCGGTGGCACTATGTGCGGCCACCGCGACGCCCACCGCGGCGTCCACCTCGGCGCCCTCTGCGGTGCCTCCGTCTTCGGGTTGGGTCAGCGAGTTCCCTGGCCCGTTCCGCTTCCTCCTTCGCCGTCATAACGTGCTCACAAAATGTTACCACGCTGTCCCACGCTTCGCCCGAATCTACCATCGCCGCAACGACAGCAGCCGGGGAGAGGTCTGGCCCCACTTCCTGCATCAGGATCCGCCGCTCTGACTGCCACGCTGGACAGTGTTCGAGCGTGTGCTGCGCGGAATCCTGAGCATCTCTGCAGTGGTGGCACTGCGCTGACGCTTCCCTACCTATTCGGTGCAGATACTCACCGAAGCAGCCATGTCCGGTGAGTATCTGTGTCAGCCTGTAGGTGACGCATTTCTTCCTCCTGAGCCATGCGCTGAAGTTGGGCAGTATGGCACCGACAGCACGTTGACGAATGCCCCGCGGCTCCTGTAGTCGCTCACGCCAGCGATTCAGGGCACGCAGGTTGGCGTCCTTCCGAATCATTTTGACCGTCTCTTGGGTGTCCGTCCCCTGGCGGAGAATGCGGATCTTAAAGAAGATCTCTGCATTCATATCCGCCAGGATGTCCAGTGGCGGAAACCGCGCCAGGACTGTGGCCGCCTCGTACGAAATCGTCCGGTATCCTCGTGCCACTCTGATGGAGATCGTGCGCTGCGCGGCATTCAGTTTGGCCGCGCGGCGTCTACAACTCGACAAATCGCGCGCCCATACGGGTGAGCCGTAGAGCGCGACAGAGCGTACGATACCCGCGTAGAGGCGGCGGACTTCTTCCCTCGGTCCCCCGAGATTTGGCAGCAGTTTGTGCAGAGCACCCGCTACCTTGTGTATCCGGGGGACGAGACGGTCAAAATGCTCGTTGAACCTCCAACGGCTGTCCAGTACCAGCCCGAGGTACTTCATGTACCGGCCCACTTCCACAAATGCGTCACCTACACGCACCGACATGCAGGGAGGTTCCACGTTAGGTCTCAGGCCGTGGAACCATAACGCCTCAGTTTTGTTTGGCGCTACGCGAAGGCCAATACTGCGTATTTTTCTGACAACGCGTGCCACCCCAAACTCAGCCAACCTCATCGTCCTCTCAAAGGACTCGCCCTCAGCCAGTACGAGAGTGTCGTCGGCGTAGCAGACTATGCTGATGCCGAGAGGCAGCTCCGTCCGCAGTACGAAATCATACGCGAGATTCCACAGGAGCGGTCCTAAGACTGACCCCTGTGGAACCCCGCACACGACACGTCTCTCTTGGACACTCCCGTACTGACCCGGATAACTAACGCTCCGGTCTGACAGGTAGGCCGCCACAACGCTTCGCGAATAGAGAGGCACCCGGTGGTGTACCAGAGCCTCTCTTATCGCATTCCAGGGCAGAGAGTTAAAGGCATTGACAATGTCAAGACTCACAGCCAAAACCACTCTGCCCCTGGATACGGCCTGCTCTGCGATGGCTCGGACACGGAGGATAGCGTCGACTGTCGAGCGTTCCTTGCGGAAGCCGTACTGACAGTCAGACAGATCCGGGCCGTTGTGCGCCAGATGTCTGCTGATACGAGCGGCGATTATCCGCTCGAAGAGTTTGCCAGACTCGTTTAGCAGACATATCGGCCTATAGGCCGACGGTGAGTCCTTTGGTCTGCCCGGTTTGTGCAGGAGCACGACCTTCGCTTGTCGCCAATCTGACGGGAAATGGCCGGCACGAAGACAGCTGGTAAACAGACGCTGCAGTCTCTCTCCGAGGACGGTCAGCGCTAGCACCCAAGCCCGACCCGGGATTCCGTCTGGGCCTGGAGCGGTGTTTCGGGCGGCTAACCGTCGCACCGCCTGTGCCAGCTCTGTCTCAGTGACGGCCAGATCCTCCGTCCAAGCTACTAAGCTCGGTGGATCGTGCCCTGTATGCTGCCCCGGTGTAAAGGAGGGGTCATCCGGAGTAAGAGGGAACAGGTTTCCCATGACGGCCGTCACAAAGTCGGGATTGAGGGTCTCGGTCAGCGGCGGAACCCACGGGCGCAACTTGTTCATGACCATCTTGTATGGGCGTCCCCATGGATCCTTAGCCAAACCATCCAGTAGTCCCGACCAACTCCTGGACTTGCTCTCCGCAATAGCGGTCTGGAGCAAGACAGTCGCGTCCCGGTACTCCCTGTACCTCTCCTCCGTCTCCTCGGTGCTGGTGGACCGACGTCTGCGGGCGCGAGTATAATTGCGTCGGGATCGCAAGCAATTCTCGCGCAGCTGTGCAATGTGGTCGGACCACCAGTACGCCGGCGATCTCCTACCGGACCTGACTTGCGGCATTGACGCGTTGCAGATGGTCGTCATGTCCGCTCGGAGTCGGGCAGCCCTGTCCTCAAGATCCGACACCGACTCGCCGCCAGCGGACTCACACCAGTCCACAACATGTGCAGCGGCGACGAGCATGTCTCGGTTCAGACGACCTTATCAACCTGTTCAGACCCTTACAACCTGGATAAAGATACTAGTTTAATTGCTAAACTCCTAACAGAAAATACCTTCTCTAGTCAAGAAGTATCACAAAGTTACTTACCGGTAGCTTTGTTACGTCGATACAACGGTAACTATAGGTAAAACTTAATCGCATGTCTTTACATCGTAAATTGTCGACGTACTTGTAAGAACGTTTTTAGGGAGTTCTGCGTTCATCAATATTTATAGGCATGTTTGCTATCAACCATTTCACCGGTTATATGTAGTTTACATACGGTATGGATAATAATATTATGAATACAATAACCTCCAAAGTTGAATACTGCAGGCGGCCAAAATTAGTAATAAGTAGGTACATTTCTAATTTTTTTACAATGTGGTTAATCACAAAAAATGATGTGGTTAATTTACTTAATATTCAAATTCGAAAAAAATCATATATTCATGTCTCGAAAAACACTTAGGTATGACAATAAGACTAAAAGCCATTTGATCAAGAGGGAATCAGAAACCAAGAATTAATTAATTTATGTACTGATTTATTTATTATGTACTTACGTACGACTACATTTTTAATTCAAAGATTGAAATCAAGCAAATACCTGTTCGTTGATAACTAATAATTTAATTTTAATAACGTCTATTAACATTTTAATTTAGAAAGTATTAAAATTACACAAAAAGCAAAGAATTTAAGAATTCGCAAAGTATGCGGCCAGATAGCCCCTTTTCATAATAGTTGGTAATTAATTTAGATTCTAGAGATAATACAGCGTCTTATCGCGGCTCCAAACCATTTCATACTTCAAATATAAGTAAACTTTCCCCATTTATATTTTATCTTCAGTTCTTCAATCAACTTTGTTCCAAGGCTCATGGATTGGAAATGTTTGAAACGAATACACCTAAGTTATAAGAAATAACTTTATTTATTACAACTATTACGAGTGAAATATTAATACGTCTGCTTTTATACTTAGCTGGGATGAAATTAAAATTGTTATCTTTCTTCGATGGTATTCAGTATATTTGCTTTTGTAGTGTTTGTTGTTATTAACAGGTACCAAAGCTATTGTCTAGTATAAACCTGTGTAAGTATGCAATTTTTGCTAAGTGCCCAATTGATCTCATGGTCAAAGGAACGACAAAAGCTACTTAACATTTTTTAAATTTCTAAACTCGTGTTTTCTTATGACATTTAATGTTATACTTTGCGATCATTATATAACTAACTACGTTATGCACATAGAAGCCACGAACTTTCATGCATTCGAAAACGTTTGAAAATTACTGATCTCTATCACATAATCGGAAATCTTTACCAAATAGCGCTTCCCTATTGATATTCTAATCTGACAGAGTTCTAAAGCGATCCATAATTATGTGCTTAGTACTTATTACTTACTTTTTACTTACAGAAAATGCTATAACCGACTATATATTAATCGGTAGTTCTATTAGTTAAAGAGCGAAGTACAATCTTGTACTTATAAATCACGTCAGCTTTAAAATATAATAACTTCAGAATTTTGCCACAAATTAAATTTTTCCTGCAGCAGCAAAATTTCCATATTTCATGCGGTTTTCTACCGTTACGACGGTAAAAGCATGATTATAAGATGGATATTTGATTTAATGCATTTTCGTATTAGTAAAATCCCTGGCTGTTGCAACGAGATTACTGTATTTCATTTTTTCACTATCATGTTGTGGTCGATCCCAATTCGAGCTGCCAATTCGATTATACGAAGGCTATTTCCGGTTAAACCTGAATTGTATCCCAGTTTTCGCGTATAAAATGTTTCTGTATAAGGTTGAAGTATTTCGTTGAAGGCTAGATTTAATAAAATCCAGCAAAGGTTTTATTCAAGGGCTATGGGCTTTATTTAGAGGCCAATTAAAAATTCCTTTTCCTGTTACGCGCGGGTCTCTAGCGTTCCCTATTGTCGCGGCCGGATCTGCGTGGAGCAGAATTCCGAGATGACTCTTAAATACCTTCCAGTGAGTATAACGAGACTACACGGAATTTAATGAATAGTAGAATACGTCAGCATAAAACACAGAGAAGCGTCTCCGTCATGTCGAAGATTCTAGAAGGTACGTCAATAAGTCGTAAGATTTGCGTATAACTTTTAGTTACAATTTGAAATATGAACATTATTAGTTTGAAAATATAGATTCATGTTTCTTTTTTTTTAATTTCCAACATTAAATTAGTTTTTTTTGTAAATTATTGAAAGATAAAATGAATATTTTGTTAACTTGTTTTTATTTTTAATGCCTAGTTAACTTTACAAAATTGTATTGGAAGGATATATAATGTGTACTAAAATAATTGATTACCTAATTAATAAAAATAAATAAACAATTTTAATACTGAAGGTTAAGATGCTTACCTACTAATTACCACTCAATACCATTTTTCCTCTTGGACTGCTCAATACAAATAAGCTTATATATTAAAAAAGGTAAATGATGTTATCCACATTTAAATATAATGTACTTAAAAAGGTTCGCCTCATGAGTGTAATTATGCGTAATACGCAGCCCTAGGAAGAAATCCGTATGAAGCAGTCAAGTGTAAAGGCTCTTAATTAAATTCCGACAAGCATTTTTGAATAAAGTCAGAGATCGGAGCATTTTGTTAGCATGATCGAATTCTTAATGAGACGTGATACCTACATCTTGATTAAGAATATATCGCTCGATTAGTCATTTTAAGGTTTAATTGTATATTATGATGAACGAAGTTTAAAATTATATTATTGTACTTAGTCATTGGGTACCAGGTAGAAACTCAAAAAGCGAAAGGAAAATTAGAACGGCCTAAAATACAATAAAATGAATTATTACACATCTATTATCATTGTGATGATGCCTTTTTTTGCGATTTTCACATAGCCCGATTTCTTAGATGAACCGATTTATGGCAATAGCCCCGCCTGCAAACAGAAAGATACCGGGTTCGATACCTGGATGGGGCAGATTATATTTATGTGACGGATAAATATTTTGTTCTTGTGCAATGTTACTTTTGTTTTACTACTGTTAGTTTTGAATCCTCCAGGGACGAACAGTTTAAGAAAATTGGGAAAGTACTTCTTTCGGTCACAATTCTCATTCAGTTATTCTTCACACATACGTCACATTTCAGTTATTCTTTAAATACAATACCAAAAAATGCTAACAAGATTATTATGGGTTCAATTAAAATATTATATTGGCTATGAACGATTTATGTAAATATGCCTAAGTCTATTATTATGGAGCAAATAATAAAAAAATCTGACCGAAAAAACACAATTGTGTGTTAATGAAACAAAACAAAAAAAGTATATATACATCATCACGCAAGAATAACGTTAAAAACCTTTCATTTCGCCAATGTTTATTAGGAGATACGAAGCATCAGTAATGAACTTTATTCGATTTTCAAATGGAAAGTACTTATTCATAATTCTGCACAGAGCAGTCAAGTGCAAAAAGCTCTTAATTGAATTCCAACGCGCATTCCCAAATCACGTCCGAGTTCGACGCATTTAATTCAAATGATCATAAATTCGCATAGCCACCTAACACGTTCGATGCAGTCTGTTCGAAAACGCGACTTAGTAAGTACATAGTCGCCGCCGTCCATGGAAATAAAATGCTTTTCAATGCAGCCATTGAAGTGTGTTACCGTGCAACTGCATAAATTTGCTGTATTACGCTCTTTGAATTATTGCATAACTTGTAAACATGTCTGAGACCGGTGTGCTCACTACGCAGACTTAATTTTTTCTTTTATTGGCACCTTTGAAATATGGCGTGCACGCGTTGTAAAGAATTGCGGTTGTACTCTACGTAGACTCTCTCTCGTAGACTATTTTTAATCGAGTAATTTTATTAAACAAGCCGTTTATCGGTTTAACAGTTTAACTGATGTGAAATATCTTATCGAAACGTCAATTAACTATTAATCAGCTTTATTTGCTAGTGGTACAGTAGATCATATTCATTTCTGTTTCTTAAAGCATAATTATGGCTTTATATTGTTCACGAGTATATGCAATAAGAGCGATTACGTACTGTTGGCAATGATATAGAAGAAGAAGTTAGTCAAATGAGTCAAATCTTTAGTGGCATGCAGACGACTGTGGACTTAGCGGTCGCCGCACCAATATGATAAAAAAATTATTATATTGTTTACTCACGATGAATTTCTATCAAAATAACTGCTTAAAAAGGTAAGCGTATAAATTAGCATGACAAATAATTAAGAAGTTTAAGATTTATGGAAAAGTTTAGTTGCTTTGTTAATTTTGATGGTTATGAAAGGTATAAGGCTACGGTGTAGCTACGCCGTAGCATTATCAGTTTTAGCACCATCTATCCGCATCTTGTAGTAACCATGAGTATACGTAAGTTTGTAACTTACTTTATCGCCAATAGAGGGATTCAGTATGATTCAGTGGGCGGCCAATAATAGCATAGTTGTTTAATTTTAAAATGATAGTCCCATCCTTATAATGACGAGACACTACAATAGATTCATAGACTCTGAGTATCAATATTTGTGTGAATATTTTATCATTTTAATGGTCTGTGTTAAATTATTCTGTACAAAATGAAACTCATTTTTGGCTTTTAGAGATCATTGTAAAACAAAGAGATTAAAATGTTTCTACCAAGCACATTATACAAAATCTTTAAACAAAAACAAATACCCAAACAAAAAAATAAGTTTGTAAGTATATTATTATTTACACTTTAGTACTTTGAGTACTACTTAAGCCTTATTTAAGCGGCTACTTATCTAAGCACGACATTGCAAAAAAGGTTTCGTGTTTCAAGAAAGGTTGTACGAAATAACGGGGTCTTTACTAAAGAGATAAAGCTGCCAAATAAACATTGGTTGCATGCATGTGGCTTACGACCGCGCGCATTATCGTCCGTGGGGTAGCCGTATGGCGAATCCAATCCTCAAAATGCTGCGTATTTATCCTTAGCGGCGAATGGTAATGTCTAGTGGTTATTACGAAAACACTGAGTGATTTTTATCGTCCAACAATTACCCGCGGGTGCCATCGCAAACAACACACATTTGTGTGCGACCACTACATTATGTAGACTACGTGTTTTTGCACTGGATTACCCGTTTAAACAAACCGAGCGGCCGGAACACCAAATAAAGGGAAACACTAACCGACGCCCGCGTTATTCTTCCAAAATTAACTCATAACGCCAAGAGCTGTTGATTTTTTTTCGACCGTAATCTGGTTTAACGGGCACGGGGCCAGTAGCTTTCGTAAATCGGCCGCACGCGAGTACCGCGAAATGGGAATCTTTAAACGTTGTACGTACATTTTTAATGTCGTTTTATTGCCACGTTGCGGCCGATTGTAGCAACAATTAACGTTATAACGAGTTCATTAATGATGAACGATTCAAACGCCGCGCCGGTTCAAAATGAGCTTTTACAGTCGAGATAGCCCTGCAGTACCTACAATGCTCGCAAATCTGCAAATCCTGAACGTAATTTCGATAACAGAATGTGCCTTTCATGCGAACGAATCTCGTCATTCGCTCAATAAGCATGCAGCTGGGGGAAATATAAATAGAAATAACACATTTAAGAACAGAACCACTCAGGGAATTTAATAAAGGAATGAAATATATGTACATATGTAAGTGTATTGCACGCGTAGGTACAAGAAAAACAAACGCTTCGCATGCGGCCCCGAAATAATAAGTTGAAGTTGAGTGTATGTCCCGCGCCCACCTGAAGAGATTGGGGGGACAGGAATGCTTAATATAGAGTCCTTTACTAGCACGGGTCTCCCAATAACACCGCTGAGTTCGCAAACGTAGACAAGTTTCTGTTTTGTGGCTGATTTTACATATGCGTCTTTCTGGGATGCGCATCCCTTTGCTTGTTATTTATTTATTTACATGTAAGTACACAAACATACGTAAGTGAAAATTTTAAAAAGTTAAACATGTAAGAGTTGCTTTAGTGTTAATAAATTAAGTGGTTTGTCTTTTTTAAGGCATTGTTGAAAAGTGAGAGAAAATTGTTATTAGTATCTATAGCAGCTAGCTGGATAGTCTAGAAGAAAACAGTTCTATCTTTAAATTTAAGGGATCATTCCTTGTTCAGCTGATGATCAATGGACGATCCATTTTCATTACTTACCATTTTGTTAAATTGGCTGTATTTTGTGCTACCCGTCATAATTGCTAAAGTAGGTACTCATAAATGATGGCAGGTAAACAGTGACTAACTATCATGCTACCATCCGTTTCTTACAAATCAAGCCAAAGGATTATTTTCACCTTCACCAATTATATTACGAAACGCTTCAGACTTATCCACAACTCCAACATCATTTCATTTCAAAGACACAAGCACTGTGACTCCAACTTTACGCAAACTTCAATAACATTGCACTCGTAAATGTAAAACTTTAAATAAATAACTTACTTGTATTCGTAGCGGAACAATAACTTGGCTTTTTAGTTAACCATAAAAGATTTAAACCGCGCAAACAATTTGCATCCGCATTTCTTTACTTTATAAACATTTCATTTCAAAATGTCAGGATTTGTGAACAAAATAATACACCAAGTACATATTTCGGTCCCTGTTTACATTTGGCTGACAGGCATATTCATTCTACGTACGAAAAGTTTCTCCCCGTTGTGTCAGACCGTAACTAACTTCCCAAAAAGACTCGGACATCAGAAACCGGGGAAGATACAATTGCACAATGGAATAAAGTAGCATTGAAAGCTAGTTGCGAGTTAATAAATAATACAGTAACGGAGTGACATGCGCAGACTGAACGAAGCGCTAACTCTGTTTTGACTGCAAGAATCTGTATGTTTGTACCTAATGCGTACTATCTCGATCTTTGAACTCTTGGTACTCTAAGTTTATTTAATGTGGTCTTGCAGACGAGTATTTGTCTTTTATCGTCCGAAAGTTTCGTTGTCTGAGACTGTAATCAATATCTTCTAATCTGATAAACGTTGGATCTCACACCGTCTCAAAATTCTGACCCTAAATCCATGCCGGCAGGCGTTAAGTGGCGATAGAAATAGGTACATCCTTGCTTGTTAGTATGGCTTTGTAGACGGAATAGTCATGATGATTTTATATCCCTTCTACTCCCCTGTCAACCACGTTAATGGATAATTTCTGTGATTTCTTCGGTCTCAAACTCTCTCCATATAAAATTACTTTTCGAATCGCATCGATTCGATTCAATGAACTTGAAAAACAAACAAACTGACTGACAGATACTTTTATCCGCCTTTGTTTAAAGGGTATAACAAGGTTCTACATTTGGTTAGTGTAAAAGAAAAATAAGAAATGGTTAACCAATTTCTTATATTGTAAGAAATTGAAGTATACCTAGTGAGCTTTGTTAATAAAAATATAGCGGTAGATAAAATACAAAGGCAGATAAAAGTACTAAAATACTACTTTTAATTATACAAAGCGGAGCAAAGATTTTATTAGAATGCAAACAAATTCCACTCTCCAAAAACAAAGGTTGTTAACAAAATCTTATCCAGTAGGTACTTAGTTGGTAGGAGGTACGAGTATCTACATTTAAACAAGCCGGCGGAAATCAAATTGTACATAATCATATTCCTACTAGGTTGTCGAATTTACGTGAACTAAGCGATTTGTAGAAAACTTTTTTTCAAATTTTAGCAAAATCACTCTGCCTTTAAATGCTTTGCTCCACAAGCTTCCCTCGCTGAATATTACACAACCAGCTAAAATGAACAGGGCAATAGGAAAAAAGAAGTATGTCGTTAAGTTTCCCGGCAATTGAAGCGGACGTGTAACACATAGTGCAGGAAAAGGCAATGAATAAAACACACGTTAATAGGCGGACGTCTAACAACACCGAGCGCCCACATTAGCACCAAACGAATAAGGTTAGTCTGATGGATAAGATTACGTCTCTTCCCTTCCGTTTACGCTTTCGACGGCGGTATTTAAGAGAAACTTATATCTAGCAAAGTGGGGGAAATGTACTCTGGTTGCACTTAGGTGCGAAGAGGCCTAACGGACATCAGTTCGGTTCCCACGCAATCGTCTGTCTCGTATTACACCGACAAGAATCCCATTTTTCTCACGGAATTAAACGAGCGATAAAATTCTTGCGACGTCGCATGAAAATGTGCGTTACCTGCCTTGCATATTTATGCGTGCCCCAGTAATGACGTTTGTCGAGCCTCCCTCGCGGGGTTTCATTACTGCTTGTCTCTGCGGGCGTTAAACAAATCCTACTCCATAAACAATCTGTGTCAAGTGTTTTCCGATCATGATGCAGCATATTTGTACTATGTTTTGATTATTAAAGTATTATTCGGATTCATATGTGGATTCGAGTCGCTCATTGCTTCATAAATTCATTGTTTTAACTACAACGATTCATTCTTTATTTTGTATCAAGTAGACTAGTGTTCTAATTAAGGCCGCGTAGAAACTCTTAACCGGATTATTCTAAGAATGTGGATACATAAGTCGTCACTGAACATTAACTGGAGCTTAGCTGCGCAATATCATATATCTCAGCGGAGGGTAAATATTGTTCTTAATTTAATTCTAGTTAGCAAGCGCACGTGGGTGACGGGGAGGGCCGCAAGTCGCGCGATGCACATCGAATATTTCAAGGGGAACGGGTACATGTACCAAATATGCTCGAAATATACTCGGTATTGCAAATCTTGCTCGCCTCTAATCTTGAGCCAAGTCGAGTGTTGCACCTGGAGCCAAATTCGTTCCAATTAGGAGGAGTTAGAGTATGAGTGCCGACTGAACAGCAAATGATGCGGTCCCAGTTAACGTCCTCTGACACTTACGTCGCCTGCACGTAAATAAATTTAGTTACTATGAGTGCGCGTCATTAAACTTTCTTGTCCTTAGCTCGGGCTGTTACTTTGCTAATTACATTTGAGTTAGGAATATGATATTAACCTAACAATATACTTCGTCTATCGAAGTTTCTTATAAAACATTATATCATATTGTTTCTTTTATGGTCTTACATGCTCGATACAAAGAATAGGTATGTCATTAACAAGAGTGGTGGCAGTTATTGAAAAAATAATATTGATTATATATTATTATATTATATATATATTTTTTTTATATTTTATGACTATTTTGACTAAAATCCTTTCGACACTGCCGAATTGTAGTATAAAAAAATTATGTCACCGTGTTATTATAATTATTTATTTATTATTTATTTATTTAATTATTTATTTATTTATTATAATTAATAATAGGTTAATTAACCAAACAATATATTTTTCATTTACTTAATTGATTAATTTCAGCACTTTAATATTTGTTAAAATTTTGAAGTAATTTCAAATAAACAACCGGCTGTGTCAGCTAGTTTACATAAAAAATGTATTTAAATATGTGTACCCACGCACGTTAAACTACCTCATATCATAGACTCCACATACAAAATGACTTCGTAACTTTAAAGTTTATCGAATCCGTCTTAATATTAGACGTCAAATGTTGAATTAGTCTTCTTAAACCGAGTGTTTCTCCAACATATAAATCACAAAGTTTCTTAACTATGTGAGAATGACACGGTAAAAATTTTGGTTTAAAATCGAAGCGCTGCTCGCTGCTTTAACTTTGTTATACGTCGGAGCGACGTTCTTGAGTTTATGGTTGAAAAATAATTTACTTCCTATAGAAAGGGGTATTTACAGCTCATATAGTAGACTTGAGTGTACATATTATTTTAGATCAATACTTGTATCTACAAGGTAAGTTACTTGTAGTTTAATAAACATTTTGTCATTTCTATTTAATGAGTGTGATTTCAGCGCGACTTCAAAACCTACTTATATCTAGATAGTACCCTATTACAGTTCGTCGAATCAGTTATGATGAGAAGCGTTTTGAATATCCGCTGATTATACGCTATTTACCGATATAAATGCAAAAGGGCACCCTCTATAGGAATAAGGTCGTTAATTTTAAGTTAGCCCAGTAAAAAAATAACTTCAGGTCTTAATTTTTAAACTTGTCTTATACCCGTATTATTATGGACTTTAACGCTGATATTCTTTATATTGTTTACACTCAAATAATTACGTATGTCGCCGTAATTATTATGTATGTGAAAAAAGCTGCAATTTTGAAAGATTTACAATATATTTCTACAGCAAACAACACAGTATAAGTACACTAAAAGTAGAAAAGTAGAAAAACGTTTTCTAAAATCACAAAACAAGGACGATATCGATACCACGATGTCAAATGTTTACTTAATATAAAATTTAGCGAAATCGAATTTACGTCGAAGGCATCGCCGCGAGTACATAAAACGACATGCTCTTTTCTACCAGCAGTGATATCCCACTAATGTGCTTTCTCCTGCAATCTTTTCTTGCTATGACACGCTAAAATTTTGGCAGCCATAACCGATACTAGATTATATCGTGATTGTTATAAGGTGCAGGTTACTGTGTTAGCTAGTGTTGGAGATACGATAATTTGAAACTTAAAAGCCGCGATGTCAATCTTTATCGCAGGGGAAGTTGTAGGAAGGGGGAGGTCGAACCAGCTAAGGAGGGTGGGCCACTGCGTCGATTGTAATCACGCAAATGGTTCCATATCAAAATGTCACATTCGTAGGATATTGATGTTTCGTTGTCAATTTTGCGTGCGGGTTGATTTAAGTTCGTGGGAAAATAAATCATGACCAAGTTACAAAATCACCCAGTCTGTGGTTACTGGCTTCAAACCCTGAATAGCACGTTACCGAGCACGGGTCTTTCCTTATCATTGAGGAGGCCTAGAGCGTACGCTACTCCAGTGTGGATTGGTGGAGGGGTTAGTAACCTAACCAAGTACATATTGGAAGTTTTCATGCCACCCTAAGGCGTATGACATGGTTAAACGACTGCTGCCTATCTATAAAAACCGGGAATGATGGTTTTACGTAACCTTCGAAGCACGGAAGCACTCAAGAATTTATTATCACTGGCGGTCACCTATTCGACTGCTGATAGCATTTGCTTAACTGCACCTGATTTTTTTTAAGAACTTTAATGTGCTTTCTACTCACAAATTAGTAGTGTAAAAACGTGTACGTGTGTTAAACTATAGTTAGGAAAATAAACAAATACGTATAGCGTTGATAGTCTAAATACAAAATTGGAATGCGACGTGGCATCGCAATGTTGACAATAATTGAGGTTTTATATAAGTCTCTACCGATATCATTTATGCGAAATTAACCCTGTCTGTCTGTTAGGCTTTCACGCACAAACCACAAAACACCAAACACGATTTTAAAGAAATTAGGTTAGGAGATAGACTGCGAAAAAAAGGGTTGAAGGGGTCGAAATAGGGGATAAATAGAACTAGTTGGAATGTTTGAATGGAAGTTCGTCAATGTTAATGATAACTATAAAACTTTCTATTTAGAATGAACATGGCATAAGTAGTTTTATCTAGAAAAAGAATCCCTGTCTAATTTTAACGGTATTTTGTTGTTTTCCGGCTCCTACGCGAGCGAGGCCGCGGGCAGAAACCAGTTTGATATACGTCACTATCTGGTTTAAAAATGTCACTTCTGTGAAGTATTTGTCAAAGGAATGGTTAGCCAAACCGTGGCAGTTAAAGCGCCTAGCCGCACGAAATCGGATCGCAGCTATTCGCGTCGGTATTTTCTACGTTTCGAATTCGTGTTGCACCAATTAGCAGTTTTGTTACAATTGTATTTGATTGGTTGAGTTTAGATATGGCGTACGCTATAACGCAATCGATTTTAGATACCTTTTTACAATTACAATTATTTTACGTCTCGTTCGTTATACGTGCCATAAAGGATTGGAATAACTGGCTTGCGTTAGTGTTTCCGTCTACGGAGGATGTGGAAGTCTTCATGAGAATAGTGAATAGGCTTTATCTAAGCTAGTGCGCTCCAAAAAAACTTCAAAAAAAAAACCCACAGACAAAACCCCTACTGGTACCCGAATCAGCCCAATGTTATTCAAATTTATGAATTTTCCACTTAAAAAATTCTAAAAAAAATTAGTCAACCTGTATAGTAGTCAACATTGATATAAGCATCGATTAATTTAAGTAGATCTTTAGTTTTCATTATTTATTATGAAAATTTCCTAAGGGCAACTATCCGCAAAAAAAAACAGGGCAACTATCCTTTTTGGTTCGGATGTACTTGCCCTTCCTATTTGTGAAATAAAGAAAAACTATTTTACAATAAACAATGTAATTTCCACCCATATGCATGTAAAGAAACAAAAAATTTTTCTGAAATCTTAATTAGTTATAAAAATATTCGATTGAGATTATTCACTAATATGAGTTCAACGCTCGTAAAAGCTTAGCAGCGGAAGATATTTGCTCACACGGACAAAATACGTGAGTCTATTTCAAATTATTTTGTGCCATTGAGGTTTGTTTGGGGGGTACTTTTGATTATAATCAACCGCTAACACTTTCAATAACTGCATCATAGTGCATTTGAAACTGAGGCAAGTATCCTATCGAGGCGACTATTCGGGTTTTACCCTACTCTATTTCAGATATGCATGAACGGCTGTGAGTACTTAACTTTGCGTTATCTGATTGTTTATTTGTTATGTTCGCCGTTAGAAAATTCATCTAGAAACTTTTTTCTTTCCTCTTCCCTTTTTAAACAACGCCTTGGGAACGTTATTTTGGCGTTACTTAAACAAAACCGGCCAAGTGTGAGTCGGACTCGCGCATGAAGGGTTCCGTACCATATGGTACTACCATTATGTATAAAAACGCCAAAAAAATCTGGTCTGTTGTATGAAAGCCTCACTTAAATATTTTTTTATTGTTTTATTGTAGCCAAATATTACACACAACGCCATCTCTTGGACCGAAAGGTAACTAAACTATCGCTGAGGCGTCGAAAGTATGGGCGCCCACTTAAATATTTATTTTATTCTGCTTTTTAGTATTTGTTGTTGTAGCGGCAACAGAAATACATCATCTGTGAAAATTTTAACTGTGTAACTATTACGACTCATGAGATATAGCCTGGTGACAGACGGACGGACGGACGGACAGCGAAGTCTCAAAAAGTTAGTTTACATAAATAGGATCCCGTTTTACCCTTTGGGTACGGAACCCTAAAAAGTAACATTTAGATCTAATTAGATTGATGCATATTGTGACTTATGTTCTTTGGTATATAATTTATTTCTGACGTGCCTATTACGAGTTATGAATACAGAAGTCCTAATAGGTGCCCTAATATTTGAGCAATGTTTTTTTTTGTATTTGTACAAGCATTACGTTGTCGCCGCGGACAGATTTCGATGAAACTTGGCATATTGACAAGTTACAGATACGTACTACAGCTTTTGATAATATTTTCTATCCTGAAAAATAGATTGATTCCTGCAGACTACGGGATGAAATTTGAATAAAGGTTTATTTAAATTTCAGAATTCTTCAAAGCTGTAAATAAATAAAATTAATTTATAAATTACTATAATTAATTGCTTCATAAGTACCTACTGGTTTATGAGCTAATTACTGCAACTTATGCTATAATTGGCTCATAAACAAGTTAATAAGTTAATTGAAGCATGTTTACAAAGTGAGAAAAAATCAGCGAGCGTTTAACTTAAAATTCTGTGCAACGTTGTCCATTACTAATAAAAAATCTTACTTCTTTTATTCTTTCCCCTAGTGATACAGAAAATCAAAGACGACTTATAATGCTCTATGAAGTAATCAAAGTATCAAAGCCATTATGTTGTTGGTTTAACAAAAATAAATTTATCATTAAAACTTCACAAAACTTCTTTAAATAAAGCTCCAGAATCACAAATGAAAGTCTGAAAGTCTTTTGGTGCACAGTTTTATTTTTCTATCGACACAGGCTGCCGCTCGCCGCTGACTGCGATCGCTTCCATTAAAATAACTCGTTAAAATTTATCATCGACCCCGCTTAATCGCTTTAGCGCCACATCTGGGGTTTTATGATTTTTCTGCTTGCTTTGTATACTTGGCGGTCATTTTACATCGCTTTTTATTTCGCTTTTAACCTAGGTAGCTTTTAACACTTCACCTGATTGAGCTCTTCGGATATTTTGGCGAATGTATGTTGGTTGTGTGGTTGTTTAATGACTGGTTGAAGCAATTATTGGTCTAACTATTGGATTTATGACTCAGCAATCCAAGGACTTTTCTCCGAATCTTGTTAAAATAAAAAAAAAAACTTGTAAATTGGTAACAAACAAACAGCTGATGAGTAACACGAAAGACATCAGTCATCACCGATGCGATGCGGGCTAAAAATAAGCCCAAACTGCTTGTATATTATGATATTATATTTTATTAGATAAGGTAGGAATACGTTTAACTAGGGCATCATAATTCCCGTAGGACTCATGTAGGGATCTCTAAAAACCGGGTAAGCTTAGGTTAGCTTAGGGTGTGGGTTGAATTTATTTCAGGGAGATAATTAAAATTAATCATAATTCTCATGTTGCCGCTGTTTACACTTTACAATATTATAATGTAATGTACAGAGGTTTTATGATTGTTTCATACCCACGCTTTGGGGTCATTTTACAACACTTACAAAATTGCTCACTCAAGTCACAGTAACTTTTGCAACAGTTTTAGGGCTCGGCGCGGAAACAGTTATAAAACATTATTTAAACATTCACCTTCGCTTCTAATGTTAATATCATTACTTAAACGTAAAAATGAATATTCTCTCGGGTGGAAATCCAATTTGATCAAATTATACCGGATTTTCTGCAGCTGTGTTATTCCACGGAGCACTCAAAAGATAATTAAATAATTAAGAATGTATGAATGACGTTGTAAGCCGTTTCCCTGATATTGTAATAATGCAGTCCTCTTGGGCAAAATCTTTTAAATTATTCTCTCACGCTCGCCTCGTAATTACCCAGACGTAGACGCCTACGTTTCCCATTCATCGCGGATTACATAAAAATTACGTCTAAAAGTTTATTAGAATACCACACTCCTAATTATATATCAAATTTTGACGTGCTCTGAAAATATCATTAATATAATATTGTTTCTATTCTTAAGCAGCGCTTTCTTCTTAGTCGGTAATGCGTAGGTGACGTGTCTGTGGTAACTGATGTAACTGGGACTTACACTGGTTTCCATGTTTAGAAATGAATATGACGCAATAATATATATAATATATATATATATAAGATGTAAGGGGCCTATCCAATCCATCTAGAATCCAAGTTAGTTTCTCCTATGTGCTGAGCGACAGAGTTTTTACGTGGTTACGTGTCAAGGTAGTAATAGGTAACCTAGAGCTAGAAGAATTGCCATTCATTTTCGGCGGTCAACTATTCGTCATGGTGATATGGTTTGTTAGCTTGTTTTACTATTTACACAAAAAAGAAAGTAGTGTCTAAAATAACTATCACTAGTAAAACAAAAGATAAAACAAATAAATGATCGAAACATCACACCGACCTACGCTTTGACACAAAACAAAAAACCATAAAATTTAGAAACCGCTTAACAAAACGGCCATCGCGAGCAGAAATGAAATGTTTTACCTCTAAAAATGTCAAAGGTAGCTTCTTTGGGTTTATATTTTGCGTTTATAACGGTCACCGGCGCGTCGAGATACGAGCAAAAAGAACTAAAGCGTTCGGCCGCTCGTTGCTGGGAGAAAATCTGAGGGCTTAAACAGTGCCACGTATGAAATAGTGGCGCTCGGTTACATGAAAAAGACGAGAAGAGAAATCGAGTGACAGGGCCACGGCGCAGGATTTTCAGTCCGATGCTTTTTTTTCAGGCGGGATTTCAGGAATGGACATTGCACAGTGCAACCGCACGCGATACGAATTTATCGCGGTGCTCCCAGTTTGATGTGCGGTTCGTGATTAGTTGGGCGGTAACGCTCCAGTGATTCTTTCGTTGCACAAGTCATTCGTTATGCTCAGGTCAATTGGCTTAGTTTTTGTCTCACCGTCTCTCTAAGCTCTAATGTACTATATCGTATTGCGCTTACATAAAAATCTACAAGTATACAATCGTGTTGAAATTCACGCGTGTATCTTTGAATAAGAATCCGTAAAAATCTTTATTTATATAATACAAAAATCTGCTTATGGAAACACGTCAATAGCGGTGTGAGAATGTGAATTTTAATTAAGATTTCTTCGATAAATTTTATTTGTTTATTTCATAAATACGTTTATCTATAGTTATAATTACCTCACGTTAACCCTTTTGTTTTGTTTTCAGATTGACCCCAAAGTGGCTTTTCCTAGAAGAGCACACCCAAAGGTAAGTTAATTTTTACCTTCACCGTGAAGATTTTTCAAAAGAGTATAGAATTTAATGAAGTTTCCTGGAATTAATATAGAAATAAAATAATTTAATAAATTCAAAAAAGGTCGATAGAAGAATAAAATTATATTCTGTATCCATTTTTCATCACGGCATTCATAAGTTTAAAAGTTATTAATATTATTAAGTTTGATGTAACCTGCTAGTGTTACAAACATATACTAAAAGAATTAATAAATAACTAGTAAATCCGCCCTCGCTTCGCTTCGGGAAACTAGTCCCTTCAAAAATCTCTATAAATTTTAACAAATTATGTTATTCCGATGTCTAAGCTATATTACTGCAAAGATTCATGAAAATCCGTTCAGTAGTTTTTGCGTGAAAGAGCAACAAACACACACACTCACTCAGTCACTCACATACATCCTTACAAACTTTCGCATTTATAATATTAGTAAAAGTAAATAATTACAGAACAAATTCCATAATAGGAATTATGTCTAATAGGTATAAGTATAATACAACAAAATTTGATGCCAATGTTTTAGGTTCTGCCAAACATTAAACTCCTGAAAATCTACCCTGAAACAGTAAACTTACGACATATTGTAACTCTAAAACATACCGGTTGAACGCGCCGTGTTTATTTTCAAACATTTACACAAAATATTATTTTAGGCTGGACATAACTTGCTCTGGCTATTAAGATGTTGGTTCATGATGCATAAATAACTAAGGGTTTATAATTTAGTATGCGGACTGTGATCTTAAGACGGCTCGCGTTCTTGTTACCCTCTGATTGAATTGCGTAAAGGCATACTTAGTTTGATTCCTTATTTCGTTTTCCTTTTATTCAGTTAGCTTTACTCAGATACCGTGTTGTCGATTGTTTTTTGTGAATTCTTCAAAAGTAAACAACTTTCTGAGTAAAATGTCAATGTAAAATTATGATGCGTAAAGAAGGATGTCCAACTTGACCTGATCATGTATAGAGATGAAAAAAATCTTAAAATTCAGCTAACATATTTGCACATTAAACACGCTTATTACTAAGTTAAAAGAAACGAAGGAAATAAAATTATTTCATTATTACTACATTACTTTGTTAAGTAAAGGTTAAAAGAATTACATGCTTTGAACGCAACTCAACTCAATGAATCCATTCATGCAATATTTTGAGTACCCAACTGAAAGTAGAAACGTCCTTTATTGACATTTGACACTGACGCCACCATGACCGAAGAGAACATTACTATTATATTATGCTACAGTTAGCCAACGAAATGTTTTATAAAAATATTTGAAAATAAGAGAACAACAGACTATCGTTGTTAATGATTGCAAGGGCTTCACAATCATCAATACTTATTCATATTTTTTAACTTTGCTGCGTTCAAATCTTAAAAATGACTATGAGACAATGTTTATTACTCCAATAGGTAGTCCTTCTACTATTCATTACATCTATACATTAATTTTCATACCAGGTTTTCAAATGTATGGGAAGTGGGCATTGTTCTTTTATCAAAGTATTTTTTTCATTATAAAAAATAATTCATAAAGTTAATAAAACAGCAATTACTGAGCAGTTATAAAAAATAGACACGATGAAACAATTGTTCATCAACATTTTACTAACAATTACATACATAATTTATTTTTTATTCTCAAAAGTATGCGACTTACCCTTTAAAATTAGGGTTTTAAACATTGCATCAAATTCCATCAGTTCAAAGCAAAATGCAAAATCCTAACAAATTGCATTTAATAACTAAATTAAATTTAATATTAGTGCTCAAAACGAAAAGGGTACAGTTTTGAGAGATAGTATAACAGTTGCTGACTAGTACTGGCTTTGTGGTTTCTAGCAAGTATGAGGTATTACTAGAGGGGCCGATCCCGCATTTAATGTAAATTGGCTTCAGACGCGCCGGCTTCCCATAGCTACGTTTTTATATTCAAGTAGATACTCCGGGCTTTATTCGAGTCTACTTCTTCTCCAGTGTTTCGGCTGTTGAATACATTGTTAATTGTATTTCTATATATTCGATAGTAAATAATTGATATACGTATTTTTGTACTAAATACGCAAGAATATGGAATTTTATACGTCTGCAACAACTTAAAACAAAACTTTCACCTACCTGAATTTCTTTGCCAATAAATTACGTTTAACGCTGCAAATCTCGGTTTATTTTAATTTATTCAATATTTCCGACAAAGCTATAAATAAAGTAACGCAAATAACAAATTCGACTCGGGAGAATTCTACCGTTTTTATTTAAATAAATCGCAAAGTATTGACAAATCGCCCGTAGGACTGCGGAGTTAAACTTTGTAAAGGTTTTAATTATCGTGTCTAAACTTTGTGCAGATTTATGTTTTTCGCCTCGATACGGAATTGGTAATGCAAATAAAATTCATATCGAATTTTAATATTATCACAAACATCCGCGGAAAAAGTCGGCATGCTACCTCCTTCTTTTATGGACATTAAACGTGATGGATGGTTTTAAAACATTACGTTATATTACTCTATCCGGACTGCCCGGCCGGTGCGGTGTTGCGTGGCTGGTCAAAGGGGATACCGGCTATGCGAATTACATGAATACATTAAGGGAGCACTGCCTCATACATGTTACACTATAATGCTCACGAATAAATTTAGAGCATGTTCCTCCATCACAGTATTACCAAACGGCAACTATATATGTAAATTCAGCCGGTCTGTAGATCCTTCGATAATAACGACGGACTCTTGATTCTTAATGCGATATCGTCCGTCGTCTAAAGATACTCGAGCGACGGCATCCGACGGTAAATAACGATGGAATTTGAAATAAAAGACGAAGTAACTTCGAAATTGCGCGACCCGTAGGGTGACGTAAACAATCTTCTCTAAAGTAAAGATAATGAACGACTTTTATGTCCACCTAATTAATTTCGATGATGGACGATGCACGAAATCGGATGATTACGTCTGTTCTTCGAAATTTAAATTTGAGATTATCATTTTCCGTGGATTCTTCTGCCCTTCTTACGCAAACAATGCAAAAGGGGATACCGCTCCACAGGCGCGAGGTGAGAACAAAACAAACGAATTTTTTAATACCGCCTTTATCGATAATTGAGACTCTCGCAAAAACCTCTTATTTTCAAAAGTTTTAGAGACCGTGAAAGAGGAATCTTGAAAGAAAATGGAATTGGAAGAAAAACTTTTTTCATCTTCTTTGTTTGACATTGACAGTCACTAAACTTTGTATTTTCACAGTGGATCTATTTAATTTAAAATTGATTCAGGGGAATTTAATTGTCTAGCATCTGGCAGGTAACTTAAACAGATATTGAATTGTTTTATAAAAATATTCCTTTTATTTTCCATTGGCACGTTGTAAATTTATAAAAAGTTTGATATGACTATTGAAAAGTTCAAACTTGTTTATTGATCTCAAGTTTATACTGGTACTGATTAGCTGTAGGTATATTTCCTAACAAGGTATTGCCTTATTCACTTAGATTTTTTAAAACGACTATGCAACCAGTTGTACAGTAAATTCACCGTGTCTGTCGAGGATAGATTTCAGACTTTGACATTGGGCCTAGACTGACATTATATAACGGATTAATCTTTCTATATCTACAACATTTAATTTTGTTTACTATGTCTTATTTGTCTTTCTACACACCCTTTTCGGTGTAGGGAAATCTTACATAATTGTATGTGTTTATTGTTGTATATTTATAGCCTGAAACGGTTCGAATACGAAACGGATCATTTAATCCCGCTCGCTCGTCGCGAGAAATAAGATTGAAAATGTCGTAGACAAATAAATTTACGTGCGGTGAGTTTCTTGTAAGTAAACACGTGGGGTTAGTGCATGGAGCGAGGGAACAAAGGCTAATATGTCATCGGCTAAGTTAATTGACGCGGTTTCCGCACCGACGCGGCGGAACGCAGACGTCAGCGTTTCCTCCGCTTACATATTTATATGGAGCGGGTACGGCGATTCTCCCTCCATGAAATACCTATACGCTTTTAATTTCCTACCGAAGTATAAATTATTTTTTGGGTTAAATCATCTAAATATTATAATTATTTGTTTGGTTTCTACGGCTACAGCTAGACTAGTTGTGATTCCTATGTATTTAGGTGCATCTCGTCGGAAACAGTGGGTCATTTATTTTGTGACATATTTACAAATAAAAACTTCTACGCTTTACAAGGTAAATATGATATTAGTTGCCATTACGTTATTATAACTCTAAATACGCGGAACTTGAACAAAATACGGCTATAATTAGAGTAATTATAGCATGGAAGCACACTTGAAAATTTTGCCACTAGCCATCATCTTGACTTCCGAATTATGAGATTCCTTATAAGTTATTCACCTTGTAGATACAAAAACAGTAGCAAAGAAAACTCGTAAGCATTAGCCACGGATTTATAACACCATGAAGATATTCATCGACGTCATTGACAAGCTTTCTTACCGACCGGGAAATTACGCAGACTATGTGAGTTATGACAGCATTTTGTAATAGCGGTGAGTTCAGAATTCAAGGGACAATTTTTTCATATTAAAAGTTGCTTCACTAACGCCCCACCTGATGTTACGATGTAGCTAAAGATGATAAAGAAAAGAGTAAAAATCACTCTTTTTGTATTAAATTTTTATACTTTAATTATTATTTATACATCGATGACGCGCGCGCCGTGAGTTGCGCATTGTCATGTAACAAAGTTAGTGAAGTGAATAATGTTGAGTGCAAAGTGTAACAGTTGTGGCGTTGTAATCAACGAAATTTTAGCTTTCATCCAAAACAAATTGGATGTCATGGATCAAATAAGCTTGATACAAATTTGTTCAAATGCATTTAGTTCGGATGACATAACGGATGCAAGAAATTTATTATGCGATTGTGTAAAAAAGTTAAACAAAAAGAAATCACAACGCAAACGTGATGGTAAGGCGCAACGAGACCTGGAAGATATAATAGGATGGTTTCGTGAACTGGATCCAAATGATTTCCCCATTTTTGTTGTACGGAATATAAATAAACTACCCCCGGTTCACTTCGACCATGTTGACGTGTCGAAACTATTGAAGGATATTCTTGTGCTTCAAAAGGAAGTTGTAACTATTAAGGAAAAGTACACACCATTGGATGACTTCACGGTCTTGAAAAATGAGTTAGAATGTTTAAAAGCCGCCTCTCTAGTAAATCACTTTGAAATTAACAATATAAACACCCAGAGGCGGGAGGGGTCGCATATGGCTGACTTATCAATCGGCTGTGATAGTGGGCCAATAGGAATAGTGCACATTCCAGAACTTGCACCCGCTTCAGCACAGTTGATAGAAAAGCCTACGGATGTATCGGATAAAAACCCAATCGCGATAGAAACGCCTACCAATCAACAAACACCGATTGCCTCGACAGCGTTACCTAAGCCTAGATTACTGAGTCCTGTTAGTAGCAAAGCTTCATCAGCCCGTACAGCCAATCGCTCACCACGGCAGCACAAATCATTTGCTCAGAAAGTCAGTGAGCCTGGTACATGGAGAGATATTCAACCTAGTGAGCAATGGAAATTAGTACAAAGAAAGAAATATAGAAATAGATTAGAGACGGCAAAAGGGGAGGCTATAACTGAACCTGAAACCAAGTTTAAAGCGGCTGACTCAAGTGTAGCGTTGTTTATAAACAATGTAGATAAATGTGCGGCACCAGAAGACATAAAAAGATATATAATACAAAAAACGAATGTGGAAGTGAAATTAGATATAATAAAAACAAAGTACGAACGAGAATATAATGCATATAAAGTCATGGTACCTCGGAGTAAGCTAGACATATTTATGGACGTCAAACTATGGCCTGATGGAATCACATTTAGACGCTTCGTTAATCGGTTTCGGCGAGGCGAAGAGAACAAGAATAATATTATTTTAAATGGATAATACACCAACGTCGATGTTCATTAGTTTCAATTGCAAGAATGTCATTCGATCGACGGATGGCATAAGAGAACTATGTCGAACAGCTGATATAATCGCACTGCAAGAGACGTGGCTGCTACCGCACGATGTGCCCTACCTCGGTACAATAGACAATGGGTTCGCGTTCACCGGTACCTCCGCCGTGGACACGACTGCCGGAGTACTGCGCGGGAGACCGTACGGGGGTGTAGGTATACTCTGGAGGAAGACTGCGTTCCCCTGCGTTACGGTTCTCCCATGTAATAGTGTTCGTTTAGCTGCTATTAAAATACTAAATGGTGATCGCTCGTTTCTAGTCATGTCAGTGTATATGCCTACCGCGTGTGTAGACAACCTATGCGAGTTCACGGAGTGTTTGAGTGAAATAAGTGCAATAATAGAAAGTAGTGGTATCGAAACTGTTTTTATACTTGGGGATTTTAACGCGCACCCGGGTGAGTCATTTGGTAACGAGCTAAACAACTTTTGTAGTGAGCAGTCGTGGTCGTGCATAGATATCGATATGTTGCCTGCGGATAGCTATACGTTTATAAGTGACGCGCACGGCAGCCGCCGTTGGCTCGATCACTGTATAACAACAAACGCGGCTAGGCTGTCCGTGCGCAGTGTATCTGTTCTTCACGGTGTTTATTGGTCTGATCATTATCCATTACAGGTTGAATGCGACTTTCAGTTAATTCGTCCTACAATAACTGCGCCTACTGCCGCATGTAATAAAATCTTATGGGGTGAAAGAACCCAAGATGAGATTAGTAAATACTTGAAATTCTGTCACACTGAACTGAGTAAACTTGTTTTTCCTTTGGATTTTAAAAATTGTTCAGATAAATTTTGTGTTGACGAGAGTCACAAAGTGATAATTAATGAAATATATAGAAATATTGTACATATTCTTAGCTTAGCTTCTGAAATAAGTTATGTAGGTCCCTCTTTGAAAAAATATAAAACCGTTCCAGGATGGAATAAACACGTCAGCGGCGTTCACAGGGTAGCTAGGGTGGCATATCAAAATTGGGTTCTCTTAGGGAAGCCCAGTAGTGGATCTGTTTATAATGAAATGTGCCAAACACGCCAGGAATTTAAATTGAAGCTGAAATATTGTCAGGATAACGAAAAACAAATTAAGTTAGACATTATTGCACAACATCACTCGAATAAACATTTTGGAAAGTTCTGGAAATCTACAAATAAGCTAAATTTAAAGCCGAGTTGCCCTGCGAGTGTCGCTGGCGTTCACGAGCCACAGGATGTTGCCAATCTGTTTCTGCAACATTTTAAAGTAGAGCCAGTGAACAGTTCTTCAAGTAACCAGATGTTAGATGCTGAGCCCTTGACCGGGGATGTCAGTATTCGTTTTACAGCAAAGGAAACAGCTTCCGTTATACAAAAAATGGTGAGAGGAAGATCCCCCGGTCACGACAACCTTAGCATCGAACACCTCAAATATGCTGGTCCTCACCTCTCTCGGGTTTTAGCATTATTTTTTAATATGTGTATCAGTCATTGCCACCTACCTGATGAACTGATATATACAGTAGTTATACCTATTGTTAAAAACAAAACAGGTGATATTTCAGACATAACGAACTATAGACCTATATCGTTAGCGAATGTCATCGCTAAAGTGCTGGATAGCCTGATTGATAAGCACCTGGATAGGCACATACAACTTCATGACTCCCAGTTTGGGTTTAGACCAGGTCTTTCAACAGAGAGTGCCATCCTGTGTTTGAAACAGACTGTCCAGTACTACACCGGTAGAAAGACACCTGTGCTGGCTTGTTACCTAGATCTTTCTAAGGCCTTCGATCTAGTGTCCTATAATGTTCTTTGGCGTAAACTGAAAGAAGAGGCTAATGTGCCAAGCGACATTGTAGCCATATTAAGATATTGGTACAACAGTCAGCAAAACGTGGTGAAGTGGGCTGGCGCATACTCGGGTGTATACAGGTTGAAATGCGGGGTGAGGCAGGGGGGCTTAACCTCACCTCGTTTATTCAACTTGTATATTAACCGGCTGATTGGGGAGCTAAGCAGTACAATGGCTGGGTGTCACGTTAGCGGGGTATGTATTAACAATATAAGCTACGCCGATGACATGGTACTGCTTAGCCCTTCGATTAGAGCAATGCGTCAGCTACTTCACATATGTGAAGAATACGCTCGAGCCCATGGACTCAGATACAATGTGAACAAAAGTGAGATGATGGTCTTCAAGGCGGAAAAATCAGTCTTCTCTAATCCGCCACCGTTACTTCTATGCGGAGCTGCCTTGAAGAGAGTTGAAAAATACAAGTATCTTGGTCACTGGGTTAATGAGGATCTGGGTGATAACGCAGATATAGAGAGGGAACGCAGGGCGCTGTCTGTGCGATGCAATATGCTGGCCCGCAGGTTTGCTCGCTGCACGGATGAAGTCAAGGTGACACTCTTCAAGGCATACTGTCAAAGCTTTTATACCTGCAGCCTGTGGGTCAAGTATACGCAGCGTACATACAGAGCCTTGACGGTCCAATATAATAACGCTTTCAGAGTCTTGTTTGGGCTGCCGCGTCACTGCAGTGCATCGAAAATGTTCGCGGAGAAGCGGGTGGATGGTTTCCAGGCGATCATTCGCAAGAGGTGCGCCTCGCTGCTGCAGCGGCTGCGTTCCAGCCCAAACAGGATTCTGAAAGTGCTTGTGGATCGTGGGGACTCCCCGATGCTCCGCCACTGGACGTGCTTGCACGCCGTCCGAGAGCAGTAGGCGATCCCTATGCTATAATATGTTTCTGTGTTTTGTAATGTGTATTATACTAACATTAGATGTAAGTACCTACATGTAACTACTAACAACTATGGACGAAGTCCGAAATAAAATTTTATTATTATTATTATTATTATACTTATTCATATTTAATTCACCATCACATCACATTTAATCCACTGGTGATGACGGCCTTATGTTGAATGGTTGAAGTTTATTAGATTGAAATGACCAGGACCCTTATTTAGTTAGCAGTTAAATTTCTTATCAGGAAACACAAATAATGACGTCGGTTTAGTTCTTCAAGGTGTGTTAATATGAACAGATGTTGAGGTTAAGTTATAGCTGAAGCCGGAGTCATAACTAGCGTCCAGCGGCGCATAAGTCCTGTAGCCGCAGAGAAGCTTGCACCCACCGGCATTACTCACCTCCGTTGACTGTGCCTTACCTTTAATTAACGACGGACCGACAGCAAGCTTTTGTCGTGGGTAACGGAAATACTCATTTTAACTCGAGTTTTATTACAGTTTCTTTTCTTATTTTAAAGAAATCCGAGATTACCTATAGCATTTTGAATTCAAAAGCTTTTTAATCGATTAATAATCGATTGCAATAACGATGATGCGGCGACAGCGTAAACCTCTTGACAGACGACAGTTGCCATTACAAGAATCGGAGTACAAGACCTACCTACCCGTTTGGATGTTTGGTTGATATTTGGCGATGGCATAAAATTAAATTATAGCCACATTAAATTAATTAAATTAAATTATTTTCAAAATTAATAATAAAAGGAATGACTATTGTATCATCACAAACTACATTGCACTTTACAACTCATCATTGTTTAGCGTTCAGACATAAAAACGGAAAAAGGTGAAGAGCTATAAAACGAATGAAAGCATTTCGAGTGCAATTTCGTGTATCCAGACAACCAAAACGCCTATTTCGTAAGGCGCTATCGTATAAAAAGCCTACAATTTCATTAAACCCACCCTAAATAGTTACAAAGAACTTTGTTATTTGGCTGTCAGTCAGCTTTTAAAGCCCGACAACAAACTTAAAACGAAGTAATTAAAAAAGAAAACACAAAATACTTACCAAGTCGGAAGCTCGGCTCTCTTCACTTAAATTACTTGCGATTACACCGACAAAACGTTTAATGAAACACGTTAAATCGCGCCAACTGGGTCCGCGACGGTAGCCACGCTACGCTCTTTGCCTCCGCCATAGTTCCTAACTTCAGTACTCGAAGGCGGTAGTTTTTCCTCAAATATCTTACCAGTAAAGAGAGTTGAAACTACTTCACGAACTCCATTAAAGAGTATAAACTCACGCCGGGGTGATTACAAATGCCACCGATTTCGGCGACCGTTACAACGTCAATTATAACATTTTAATTGAAAATGTTACTGATAAACTTTCGACTCAATATCATTCTCGATGGGACCGCTCTGAATAAAACGTCATATAAACCCAGACTGGATATCGGAGGCGATTTATCGAAGTCTCTACAAATCCAACTTTGAATAAAATAATGCAATCGAATGAACTTTAACTTTGTTCGTATTCGTAAAAGAATATCATTAGGAAAAGAAGTTACTCTCATAGTATTGTTATATTGCACTGCAATGGAACCTAAGTTTATATAAGTCTTCTCCTTAAGACGCTTACACTTTTCTTACTGTTGGCTGGTAAAGTTCTAGAATAGTTAATGAATAATGGAAACATTGGGAAATATTTTTAGTCCGTAAAACCTCGTTTCAACGAAGCACTGATATCAAAATTTATAACCATTACACAATTCATAAGCAATTAATTTATAAGTATCTACCTATATCTTATGAAATATTTTAAAAGGCAAAGAGTGGAGGAGTTTAAAACTAATTTTATCGATATACAAAGGTAGTTTTAGTTCTTGAGTGTTTTCCTATTATGTCATGATACGACCTCAACGACATAACTTTACACTTTGTATTTTATAAATTCCACACACAATACTTGTCTAATGTAACTATATTTTAAATTGTTAAGGTCTTTATACCCCTTTCACTAATTATATAAATTGAAATTTGGCTTCCAGTGGAAACTCATTATCCTGCTCTGTAACAGCTATGTAATTTACGCTTTTTCTTCTCTTTTATTCACGAGATCATTTAATTTAAATTTTATAACATTAGTGATAACAACGGGTACTCTTATAAATTATACTAGCGTAGATTTTTATTTAGTTACAGGCAGGTATAGTTATTATAATCATGCATGATTAAAAATGCCACTTAGCGTTTACTAGAAACACCATTTTATTACTTCCTTAGTTTTACGCCGCTGTCACGAAGTGTATAATCATGTCGCCAAAATAATAGCAATATTAATTAATAACTTGAAAGTCAACACTCTCACCCTGTCATTAATTTGAACAGAGACGCAAGTATATCAATCATTACTTGCGTTATCGCGTACACACACGACGCGCGACAACTAACTTAGTCTTCTGTGCGTCATATTTGTGCGTAAACTAGCCCTACTAGGCCTGGAATAGAGTTTTATATAAGTTCGTTGTTTATCTTTCTCATGTTGTGGGATAGGTCTGAATCCCAATACAATAAGTATTTCTTGCAGATTTTCGAACTTTTGAATTGAAAAATCAAATTGAGTTCTTGATATTTTTCCTTGTTTTAGAATACCAAATGATAATGATTGACTACGGAACCCTAGAATTGCTCCAAAGTTAAATTTTTAAATTCTTAACTGCAGCTGATTAGAATCGGGACGAATTTTAGAGATATATTTGCGTATCTATAGATAAAATGTCAACCAATAAAAGGAGTCTTCAATCTCGTCCATGTCTTAAGCAACCCACAATTCATTGCACATGAGACCGTTGCGGTCCAAAAATTTGTTCTATCTTATTTCGTGCGCGTCACTGGCGGCCAATTTAAGTATTAATAAAATGACAAAACGTGACCCGGACGATCCCGTCATCCATCACGGGTACACGTCAAGTGGTGGCCGAGCGATTAAAAAAAACGTAACCGAAGCCTCTACAGATAGCGAAAGTATTTTGGGATACAACGGCCGGTAAATGCTCTAGACAAGGGTGAGGTTAAATATTAAATTTGCGGTAGGTATTTTCGGGTTGAAAAGAAACGGTGGGGGTCCGTCACTAACTTGGTTCAGTAGATTATGCTGGTGGATATTTAATACCAATTCTTAATTTAACAGCAGATAAAAATATACATTTTATTCTAAGCAAGATTTTTATAATCCTGCTTTCATCGTTTTAAATGTTAATAAGTTTGAGACGAGACGAAAGCCACTGAAAGTATTGTATGATTTGATATTAAAACATGAGTCAAGTTACAGAAAGTCCCATTCTGGGTTTAACACGTTATTCGAATTTAGTTACTTTTGTACTTTGCGACGAATAATGGTGTACTTATTCTTTTTGAATATATATTGTTTTGTCACATTTCGCAGCCTTAATATTTTGTTAAATGAAGTCACTGTAAATCAGCCTTAGGCCTTTTATTTTACATTTTAGCGTTATGTTAATCTTAGCACTACTATCTAGGAGTTTATAAAATAAATAAAACGGATATTTGGTCATAAATATATAGATAGTGGTAAGGAAATTATTTATAATTGTCTCTTTTGTCATAAGAGATCTACTGACTTATCACTAGGTTACAGTAAACAAGAAACTGTTCTACCAAACCCACCACCTATATAATTATGTGAACACTTCACAGGTCGTCTTCAATCTAAAGTCCAGCACAGGCCAATTTTCCATCTTGTAGATACATATGTAGAAGGCACAATCATAAACAAAGCTTTAGTGGGAGGCCTTAGAACGTTATGTTTCGTTTGTATTCCAACTTCTTCATCATTACAACATTCACCGAAGATTCATCCACATCAGTTGCATTCGCGGAGAACTGCTACGGTCCAATTCTCACGATACTTTTTGCTTCGTCTTCTCGGGGTTGATGTCACTCGCTTCACGATGTCGCGCCATTTTGCCTCGTACCTATGTATATGCAAATTGTGGAAGTAATTTCCTTCCAGGAGTACTAAAGGTTCTTCAAAGAAATGTAAGTCCTTCAAATTCGGAATCACATTCGTGCCTATAGGTGACGATGAACACTTATCGTCAGGAAACGAATCCGCTTTGAAGCCCCTTAGGTATTATTTGAAATAACCTATTGTTGCTATAAGTTTTCAACTGTACATTCCATTAGGAAATTAATAGGTTGAAATAAATACTGATAACACCTTAATTATATTTTTTTAATATACTCGCCCCCAATTTATATTTTAAATCCCAGTTTAGAGGGTCGCAACCGGATCTCACAAATGTGTGCGTTATATTTATTACGGCTACGATCGCGCCTTGTTCAAATTGCGAGCGGTCCAGCCGAAAATAATTTATATCTGCTGTGCATATTGAATCAACGTGTAGGTACTCGTATTTTAGAGATTATATGCGAGTGTTAATACGGGTATATAAAAACACCGCAGTAGGTATTAGAAAGGTGATCTAATGACCTGCAAGTATACTTACTGGTTCAACAAATAATATTCACAGCTTTATTTTCTTAAGTGAACTACGTCAAATTTAAACTATCTATTTAGTTATGTTCGGTAACATTTTAGCGCCGTAAGTCCGTTGGGGTAATGGGGGTGTCATCGCATATGATGGGTCGTCGAACAAGTTACGGGCTCATCAGTACTGCGGGCACGCGAACGACGTCCTTATTGACACCCGCTATGTGAAATATGTTCGAGTAGTTGTAAACTAACCTACTCCACGAATAGATGCTTCGCGAAAAAGAACCCTATAACCGTTAAGTATAATTCAATTTACATTAAGATGATTTTTAATTATACTGTGGCATTTTGTTGTCGTTAATTTCGCGCTCCTGAAATTGTTGTCACTGTCGAATGCAAAGCTATAATAAAAAAAAAGTTTTTTTATAGGAACAACTGGTTGCTACAATTTCGCTTGCGTACATAATTATATTACTTTATTTTTTATATTAGCATAATATTTTTTGTACGTATCTAATAATAAACAAACATAATGACATAAATTAACAAAATAAAAATAAATGGTATTATAACAGAATCATAATTTTTTCAGTTATACACCACACATTTATCTGTGAAAGTTATAAACCAAGAATTTCATGATAGTAAATTTTTAATACTTTTGCCACTTGACTTTCTAAAGGTGATTTTCTAAAAAAGCATTACTTTGCGTAAGACTATGTAATTGTATTTAAAATTTATATTTTCTCGTATTTTCTCAGAGTATTATTTGCTTAATATTTTTCTTTTGTCATATTAGACGCGACAGTAAGGACCTTATAAATAAAACAGAAACAATATAAATAACCACGGCTTAAGCCTCATACTTTAATATCGCATTAACAGGGTTTTACAAAGGATGGATGAAAGAAAAATAAGTAACGAAATATTTCACACAAAGAATCATTAAAAGAGTGCTACCTTGCCGGTTTCATTTTTCAGATGAGAAAGGCATGTGCTAACATAACTAATAATTGTAACATAACATAACATAACAATACATTCATAACTATAGTGTACGCAATGTTCTCTTTTGTAATACGAGAACCTACGAGTATGTAGAATCTATATCAGTCACTTCCCCAAGGAGTATAATGTCGCACCTATACAAGCTAAAATTGGATGGCACGACGCAACAACAGCGAGTGAGGCACAAAAATAACTAGTTTTACTATGAATGAAAAGTTAATATAATGGAAATAGTGGACTATTTTTTTTTGGATTTCCCGCGATAGTTTCAGCTGTCAAGGCATACGTTGTACATGCATTAATTTTTTATCACTGTGTCACTAGTATGAACTGTGGAAGGTAAAATGTGTGAAACGTTTATGTATGATATGTCGGAATTTTGTATAATAATCTTTTTAAATGGTTTATTCTAGTTAGTCCCCCAAAAACTGATACCTAGCCGATTAGGTATATTTTCGTATTTTTTCTATTCCAGTCATTTTAATAGTGTTTCTAATGTTCATAACATTTTTTAGTTGAGAAACCGGCTTATTCCACAAATCCCCTTCCAAGATCCCCTTCGAAGGGGATTTGTGGAAATTTTGTCCACAAATCCCCTTCGCATAGCCGAAGGGGATTTCTGGACTAGAAGTCTACAAATCCCCTTAACCAATATTATATCATTAATTAAAATCCTTTACAACGTGATTCCTTGGTCAGATATGATTCAATTTTGCATAACCATTCTTTAAGAGAATTAATGGAAGATTCTTGCATATTTCATTGAAACTCATCGCCTAACGGAATTAAAAAGGTAAAGATTTTTTTTGTAAGTAGTTATTTTGCATCGAAGTTCATATCAATACCTACTTTTTAGTTTTCTTGTTTTATTATAATTAATATTTGATTTTGACAAATTCATCTTTGAAAACTAAATCAATGAATGTTATAAGACCTACTGCAATTTGCATTTTTTATCAGTTTGTTGTACATGTTAGTGAGTTGATATTTTTAATCTAAAATATGGCTATAGTAAACAATACACAACGTCACACGCGTCTCACTGAACTGGCCAATCAGATGACGTATCCTCAAACGCGATATCAAAGCTTTTAGAGAATGTAACATAATTAACTTCGGACCATTTGTTACATACAAAAATTTGTTCGAACCGTAACTATGTACTTACAAAAAAAATCTTTACTTTTTTAATTCCGTTAGGCGATGAATTTCAATGAAATATGAAAGAATCTTCCATTAATTCTCTTAAAGAATGGTTATGCAAAATTGCATCATATCTGACCAAGGAATGACGTTGTAAAGGATTTTAATTAAGGATATAATAGTTAATTGATTCAGGCGTTACTTTGCGGAACTCCATTATTACAGATTAGATGTTAATCTACTTTGCAACAATCCGCGAGCAAACTCGTATGTATGATGGCGTATACCTTCATGCAAGTAGCACCTCCCTCCCTCCCACATAGGAAACATGCAACGAACAAAGAATGTATACACCAACATAAATGATATAATATTGGTTAAGGGGATTTGTAGACTTCTAGTCCAGAAATCCCCTTCGGCTATGCGAAGGGGATTTGTGGACAAATTTTCCACAAATCCCCTTCGAAGGGGATCTTGGAAGGGGATTTGTGGAATAAGCCGAGAAACCAATAAATAAAGCGCATGTAATCAATAAGGTGCATTTAGTGATTTTAGTGCATTAAGGGTGAACACAAAAGACGATAATAAATATTTTAAGTAAGATTTTTTAGCACTACACATATCTAATAATCGTATTATATGAAAAATAATCTTCTAATATATTTTAAAATATGTTTAAGATGGAGTGCCTGACTGATTGACTCATTCTCGCCCTGCCTATTAGTTATGCCTGATTAGTTATGTAACGTATTCAAGTGATAAGAGAGGATTTTTCGAAATTCCTTCGGGATAGGGAATAAAATGGGTTTGTTTTTTTTTAATTAAAAATGAACTAAACTACGTAACTTTAAACACTAAATACTTGAATTTTTGCACCCAAGTAGTACATCATATTCTCTCAAAACTATTTTCAGGGTTTATTGATTTTCCCACGGGATATGGAATAAAGAAGGGATATAGTCCTCAATATAAAGTACATGATCTCCGCAACTGCAACGAATACATTTATTTTACCAAAGCTTAGGTAGTATATACCTATACGTAACCTATTAAAAACAATGAACTCGCTGTGAAATAGAGCTAACACTATCCGACCATATATTATTGTATACCAGCATTTAGCCCAGTCACATGAGACATAAAGAAAAATCATTTATTTATCACAAATGTTTTCAGTCAAAGGTTATTCACAGGCTGCCTAAACATGTACTAGGAAACTTAATATCTAAGAACAAACATTGCAAACAAAAGCGACGCTTTGTTTCAAAACATACAACTTTGACATCTGCCAAACCAGGACAAACACAATCCAGCGGAAGGCGAGGGTACACAGCCGACTTAAATCAAATAACTGTATTGCTTTTAGTTGTTTTAGGTTGCATATACACGATTAGGATTACAGCTTTTCCGAGATAAATTTTGCAAACGCGACTTAATTTCACTCACTTCACTCACTTAACTCAATACATATTTATATGGTAGGTAAAATGATTTAGTAGACGACATTTACTTTGGGAAGGAGTTACTTACAATTGATTTTTGATAGTTCTTTTTCGATTTTGATAATTATTGTTTTATACGAAAGTTTCACGTCTGGCCCAAAAAATATTTTTTGTTATTCCTACTTATGGAATGGGAAGATTTATTTTTGTGAAAAGTTGTTTATTAAATATCGTTGCCACTAAATATGTTTTGGAACGAAGTTCCTTACGGCAGGCTTGGAGGATATATAGGGATTTTGCTGCGCGACCGAACTGAATAAAATGTGATAGTAAGAAAATATGCGTGGAATAAAAGCGTTAAATGAAACGTGCGCAGGCGCGACAGCAATAAGGAAGTGTAATAGCTTTTGCGTGAAACTTTGATTCTAGACCTAAAAACCGAGGTACTAAGTGCTGTGTAATAAGAAATCACCCGCATTACTGCAAATTATTACACATTGCAAACGTTTGATCAAGACGCGTAAGCGTGTTCGAAATCCGCATCACATAGGACCTTTTTCACTCGACGCCAAGCGTAAGCGTAAGCAGCGCAGCTGCCGGGGCATTTATTGCTGTGCATTTTGGACTGCGAATATTATTTTATTTCCTTGAGACAGTTAAGGGGCATTTGTTGCACTAACATTATTTTTTTTTTATTTATTTTACGTAATTTATTATTTCCTAAAATACTGAATTTCCTAAATACTTTCCTGTACTTAAATAAAAACTAAACAGCCAAAATTAAGAGAAAAATCAAGAAAACCTACATAAAATTGAGCACGATTTTTTTTTGCAAATTGTGTCGATTCTACATTAGCCGAAGTAATTCGTTCATACCTGGTGTCCCACGACACCACATCTTTTTTTTATTAATATTGCTCTGGAAGAACTCTCAGGTTCGCCATTCAAAATCGTGGGTATGTACATAATTTGCATTAAAAAGGAACAGGAAAGTTCATATAATTCGATTATAGGGAAAAGAAGTGCTTTATGTTCGTATTAAGTTATTTGTCATTTTATTTGAACGATTTTATCCGACAATGGTGTCGAAAAAGGCAAACGGCAAATATTTATAATCATGGCGTTAAACTGTACGGATTAAATATTTTGTTTTTACTGATCACTAACTGTACGATATGAAGTTCTTTTTAACCGACTTCAAAAAAGAAGGAGGTTCTCAATTCGACCGTATATATGCTTTTTTTTTATGTTTGTTCAGCGATTTTTTCGTCGTTTATGGGCCGATTTTGCTAATTCTTTTTTTGTTGTAAAGTAGATATGCGCAGTGGGGTCCTTTTGAAAGGATCATCAGGATCTGATGATGGCATCTCGGAGAAATCGAGGGCAACTTTCGAAAATTGTATGGAAGACTAGTGTGTTTGTTCATGTTATCATAAATACATTAAAGCGCTACCATTTCAAGACGGTCTGGAGTCGATCTGATGAAGCCGAAAGACAGTCGTGGGAACTCCTCAACGATTTACTGCAGTTATCTAGTGTTTGGGCTTGATTAATTTGTTGTGACGAGAACTTTACACATACATGTTGAATTGAGCGCCATCTGGCGAGAAGTTTTTGACTTATCTCTACTTATCAAGGTTGAAGTCGGTTATTTTTTTGTAAAAAGCAATTATCATAGTTATCGTTTGTTCGCCAATCGGCACTGGGCCAGCGTGGTGGATTATGGCCTGTACTCCTCGCATGATGATGAGCCTTTTTGAGTTGCGATGAACGTGAAAGTACCCATAAAGATTTACTCCAAAAAAAATTGTTTAGTTGTGATTCCCTTTCGCGTGTATCCCGCGTCGTTTGTACAGAGCCTAAGGCGTCAAGTGCAATTGCGTCGCGGCGGATGTTCTGCTCCGTCTCTAGTCTGTAGTCTATGATATTGCTCCACGCCCTTTGCGTGTTACGCGGGGCTTTAGCGACAGTATATGTATTGAATCGGTAGTTTAACTTAATACTCGCGGTGACGCATAGTTAGAAGACGTAGGGAATAATTTAATTGTTTTGTGTAATTATTTTGCACCGAAATTCATTCGACGTTAAACCTCAGTTACAGAGATGATTTACATGGAGTCTTAAGGTTTGTACCACTGATATAACTAGGAGGGTATAATATATTTTCTTATTATACGTATTCAGTTGGTTGGGTTTTATGAAATATTCAATTAATTACAGCAGCAAACATACGGAATGTGCATAATAAAAGCTTTTAATTACGAATCAGTTCAAGTTTTTTTTTGGTACGAAGTTTGTTGTTTTTTCATCAAAGATTTTGGAACGAAGATCGTGCAGTGCGGATAGAGGCTAAAACAAAAATGTTATAAGATTTTTAACATCACACGCATGCGCACTAGGAGCACCTGATAGGTGAGGTCTGTCAGTTTATATACAAATCAATAATGTATTGTAGTAATGGCATATAAGATAAAATAAGAATGACGCGAGATAGGTGTAAAAGTTAAACTGCTACAATATTATTTCGTTCCAACCAAGTGATCCACGGCAGTCACGTATAGTTTTTTATAGCACAGCGTGACTTAAACCCGCATTTAAGTCACAGTTTTCAGTGGCATAAGTAGTTCATTTTTACATGGCAAATGACGCCAACTTCACGCCGTTCAAAAATAAATTATTGACAATTGCGAAGGTAGAAATTAAAAAATATATAACATGAGGGTACTTTATGACATTGAGTGACGCAAACGCGAAGGTAGAAATTAAAAAATATATAACATGAGGGTACTTTATGACATTGAGTGACGCAAACCCGCGTCAAATCTGCACCACAGGTTAGCAAATAGTCACCATGTAAGCCTGCACTTATAATTATCCATACTGTGCTTTAGTCATATTTATCTTTACTGCTTTTTAAACTTATTCAGTTGAAGTATGTTTTGTGTATTGTAGGTAGGAAGTTAGGAACCTATGTGTGAAATTGTTGGTGAAAACTGTTACTTTATCATATTTTAATGGGAAATATTATTGAGTAAACAAATAACCTACTTACTTAACATAGTATGGGTAAGTACACATAAAGGGTAAAGGACACTGTTTGGTGAAATCAGCGAAAAAATATTTCATAATTAGTTATCTTATCTTCTCAAATTGTTGGTTCAGTATACTAAATAATTGCTTTTTCCAAAAATAATAACCGACTTCAATCTGATAAGTAGAGATAACTCAAAAACTACTCGCCAGATGGCGCTCAATTCAACATGTAAGTGTAAAGTTCTCGTCACTACAAATTAATGAAGCCCAAACACTAGATAACTGCAGTAAATCGTTGAGGAGTTCCCTCGACTGTCTTTCGGCTTCATCAGATCGACTCCAGATCTTCATGAAATGGTAGCGCTTTAATGTACTTATGATAACATGAACAAACACACTAGTTGTCCATACAATTTTCGAAAGTTCCCCTCGATTTCTCTGAGATGCCATCATCAGATCATGGTTTCCTTATCAGGGGACCCCACTGCGCATATTTTTTTTACAACAAAAAAAGAATTATCAAAATCGGCCCATAAACAACGAAATAATCGCTGAACGTACATAAAAAAAGCATATATACGGTCGAATTGAGAACCTCCTTCTTTTTTGAAGTCGGTTAACTAGTGCTTAATACGGGTTATGCAAGAATTTACATAGGTTAGAGATTCTCCTAAATACAGTTTTATGTTGTACAAAACTTGAATATAAACATTAACAACTTCGTAATAATTCCTTTCAGGAGGCTTTGTCGTTATTTTTTATCTGTCTCTTCATGTTTCGAACACTTTGTAATTCTCTTTCGCACAATAAAATTACATTATCATCATCGCAACTCAAAAATCTTTATCAAATGAAAGCATCAAATTATAACTTTTATTTATTATAACTACAATAAAGCGGGTTTATGTCACTCGTGCTATAAAATAATATACGATACTCGTTCGTAAAGTTGCATTTTTGAACGGCGTATATCGCACTCGCTTCGCTCGTGCGCTAACTTCACGCCGTTCAAAAATGGGCAACTTTACGCACCGTATCGTAATGTACTATTATTTTACTACTGAGGTAGATATTTACTGTACCTTCATAATTATATTCTTGATTTATCTTTACATCTAAATGTTATTTATTTATTTAATTTATTTTATTTAAATCTTTATGTACCATACATAATTATATGTATAGAAACAAAGGCGGACTTAATGCTAAAAGCATTTTCTGCCAGTCGACCTTCGGGCAGTGATAAAGCGACGATGGCGGTATTTATATACATTATTAGGAATAAGATATAGGTACGAAAACATATAAAAATATAAATAAATATTTCGGAGGCACTAGTCAGGATGGTGGTATAATGCTCCGATCATCAGGTTGCAAGGTGTAAAATAAAACACAGTAGGCGTTCAATACGTGTCTTCATGATTTAAATTAGGTTACAGGTTACACAGCTTAACTTAATTTGATTAAAGCTTTTAGGTTATGTTAAAACGTGGTACGACTGAAATACACTTAGAGAAACGTTATGCCGTCGGGCATAGGTACGACGCAGTATAGGATTTTATTACAAAGTACTCTAGTTAACTTAATGCGACCGTTCAGCTCGACGTCTGCTCGAGAAGTCCCCGCTGTTCGTAGCCGACTCCACAGGTGCCCTCTGTTGGGTTCCCCCTCCGATATCCCATCGAGACACGTTTACAATTCGTACAGTGTTGCCATTAAAATTACAGTTCCGGATTTACGTTTTATTCAAAGTTTAATGATTTATTTAGTTTGATTCTAATCTAATTTTATTTCCGTCTCCGACACGGCCATTCTGACTAGCACACGTCCTCGTGTGATGCCTTTTACTTTAGGTTACAACAAAGCTCTAATTTTATTTTATTCAGCAAAAGCTACTAATTTTAAACGAGACTACAAATTTAATTTGAGCAACAAGTTTTTAGATTACTTAAAATTTCTTTGATTGAACGCCAAGTTAAAGTTAAGTTAAGTTAAGTTTTTGTTTAAAGTTTTTTTTGCATTTATTTTTAGCCCTAACTACCTACACTCCCGCCGCGCCGTTTCCGGTGTCGCTATGGAGAAGAAGACGGCTAAACAAACTCCATAACATGACACTTGTTTAGAGCAAAATTACCAAATTTATTATTAACGCGGGTTTGTTTTTAACGTTTAACGCAATACGTCGTCGTACAATCGTCGTAAAACTGGATGACTCGATCGGCTGTGGTGTCGGAATTTACCTGTAACAATAAACACAAACGAAAGTATCTCTTAAAGCTCGGCCCTTCCTGACGTAAGTGGGCAGGGAATAAAAACAACTTTATCAAATCATTAGAAATTTTGAAAATCATAACAGATTATTTCTCTCAAAGGCCAAAGCTGACATGTTGATCAACACCCATACTCATTCAAATAAATAGGAAACTCATTGAAATATTGCAGTGCTCGCACCTTGACCTCCATCCGGTTCTGATCATCACCCTTATAACCTCCATCCAGTTACAAGCAACAACCCAATAGGCAACCTTTATCCAGTCATCCCCGCATGCAACCTCCATCCGGTTACAAATACTACACTACCCAGATGATCATTTCGAGCTTTCATCAAAAATAATCTTAAAAAGGTTTGTTCAACATGTCGCTTTATTTATCCTATCACACTACAGATTAATCCAAAACAAACTAAATTTCTCATTAAAGCTACTTTTCTTAAAAAGTTATCATTTCTCAAACAGGTTGACTTATCGAACGGTACTCAAGCACAATCATGCACTTTTCTCAAAAATAACAACCGTATACATAGCTCTCATCTGCATGCAACGTCCATCCACCAATAACAGCACAGAATACTTCTTTCCAGTGCTCGTATAAGGGCCATGCATTTTTCAAAGTAACAACACCATTCAATTACAATTTCAAAAGTTCCGTTCGACAAGTTGACCGAAAACTAAATCTCTCAAAAATAGTCTTTTACCAAGTGAACTACGTCTCGAAAAGAAAAGTTAATTTACTACTTCTTTAAGCTATTACAAAACAAGTATGAACGATACAGATCACCTGTTTCGCTGCGTCCGATCTGCGGCTGCCAGTTGCCAGAGCTTCCTCCTTCAATGTCACACGAATGAACTCCAGGAAGCCCACGAGTGCACGCACGCAGCCGTCGATTCGGCTCCAGACAACACATGTGTAACCTGCGTGTGCTGCTGCCTGTGCATCCTCGAAAACTTATCTGAAAACAGAACGATGCACATTGCATCGTCACATGTGAGATTACTTCAAAACTCATTGGTTTCACAAGGTAAACCAAAACCAATCGAAGTGTGCTGCCCTTGTAACTAAAATAATTGGGGAACTGATTGTATCCAACCGCTACTTTAATTAAAAATTTCACTAAACTTCCACCAACTGCTATTGATTTTTTTTTTCAGCAAATAGAAAATGATGAAAGATTTTAATTGTTATCTTTTGTCACTGTTCATTAATTGCAAGACACAACAAAAGGTCATATTTTCACAAGGAACGAAAATAAAATGGAAGTTATAAAACTCCAACACACCAGATGTAACCAAATAAAACTTTGTCATACCAAAAACGTCGTTTCACTTTTACCTCGTCTAGCCGTTACTATATCTAGGTAATGTCACCCTTGGTTGCAGACAGGAACCAGAAAAGGTCTTGGTCTCCAGTTCCTTATAACCTAGAAACGCTTCCTAAACGCATCATAAATCCGACGTAAACACTTACGCCGACTTTATTTATTTCGAAAATATAGTGACTAAAGCGGGTAAGAATCCAACTAATTCGTCTGTAATAACTCTAACGACAATGTTTTGGATCATTAGATAACGCTTACACAATATTTAAAATCAACAATGAACTACGCGGGTATTTAGAATATTGAAATTATTTTGTCACATAGTAAATAAAACTTTGAAAATTGTATTGTGTTTCACTTTTAAAACAACTCGAACTAATGAGCAACTAATTCGATCGACGTCACCAACGAACAACCAAACCGTTCACTTTAAAAAAACTAGCTTACGCTTTTATTGTTATTATTGTTGTAGGCTTTTATTATCGTTGTAGGTACTCGATAAATGGAATAAATACTTCATCAAGTTGAGCACAAATATAGCATCTATTTTGTGTGTGTTTATTTTTCTCCAACTAATCCTTTTCAGCGATAAGCGGCGCACCAAATTATCAAAAACCAAAATAACTATCACGAACATTACACGTTTGATAAAAGTCACTGCACTGTACGTCATATCTCGTTATCAATTAAAAATTGTACCAACACGGAATGCATAATAAAATGCCTGACCTCAAACGTTTCTTTCTTTTTCGACCAGACAAAATCTATTCTATGTACCCTCTTTATCTTTAGGAATTTTATGAACTTAGATTAATTATTATTGTCACTTCGGAACATAATAATTTTACTTTAAAATGACTCGAGTTACGTTACATTTCGATTAAATTAAATGAACAAAAATGCTTACCCAACCAAGTACCATTGTTATCCAATAACTCTCATCAACTATTATCATCAAGGTATCTTCAAAACAAAGCATGAATCAAACTCGTGGCCTGTGGCTTTTCGCTAAGCCCAACCAACAAACTACGTTTGTTACACGCGCATTCTTCCGAATGCCGTACGGGTCGCACGGATTCCTCCGTGGTCTAACCTGGACCCCGACCTCCGCCAGAGCCACCCGCGTACCGCGTATCCACGGTCTACCTTAAAGCAGTTTCGCATCCACTTCAAGCAGATACCGACTTCTACGGACTACGGCTACGAAATGTCTACTGGTACGGTCCGACCAGCCGAGCTAAGATTCATCGCTATCACTCTACTCAAATTCACTTTTTATATCACAACACTTCAAATGGTACTTAGCTCTTGGGCATTCTAACAAACTAATACCACAAATCTACCCACATTAAACTTCAACAAAATGATCGCATGATAAAAGCGTGCTCCGATGTTATAATACTTGGTTAAATTACCTACACTAAAATCAAAGGGTGTAACTTTCCCTTCATAATAAAAACAGAGGTCATAATAAAAACGATTTCTTTTGTTTTTCAGCGATTAAACATCAAAATAAGATTACAATGAGGAGCGATTTGTTTTAATTACGGAACTACGTTAAATGATTTTATTACCGGAAATTGATGTCTTTATTTTTACTCACGATTATCAAACAAACTACACACACACAACAATTAAAATTTAAGCAATGAAATTGTATCACCTCAGACGTAATGGAATAAAAATAATGCCATACCCATACTCGCTGTGTTACTTAGCTTTACCAAAATTCGACGCCACATTCCATCCATGCCATGTGAGATGTAATGGTACATGGCAACTCGCTTGCTCTTTATGAATCCAGTTCTCACCTGAAAATTGCAACCTGTAAACCCGAAAACTGTACTTGAAAACCCACAGTGAGTCCTTTATCCCAACTTCTGATTTCGGAGGCACTAGTCAGGATGGTGGTATAATGCTCCGATCATCAGGTTGCAAGGTGTAAAATAAAACACAGTAGGCGTTCAATACGTGTCTTCATGATTTAAATTAGGTTACAGGTTACACAGCTTAACTTAATTTGATTAAAGCTTTTAGGTTATGTTAAAACGTGGTACGACTGAAATACACTTAGAGAAACGTTATGCCGTCGGGCATAGGTACGACGCAGTATAGGATTTTATTACAAAGTACTCTAGTTAACTTAATGCGACCGTTCAGCTCGACGTCTGCTCGAGAAGTCCCCGCTGTTCGTAGCCGACTCCACAGGTGCCCTCTGTTGGGTTCCCCCTCCGATATCCCATCGAGACACGTTTACAATTCGTACAGTGTTGCCATTAAAATTACAGTTCCGGATTTACGTTTTATTCAAAGTTTAATGATTTATTTAGTTTGATTCTAATCTAATTTTATTTCCGTCTCCGACAAATATATATGGATATACATTATATATATTATATATATGTATCTATATATATATAAAAGCGAAAGGTCACTGACTCACTCACTCATCACAAAATCTCAGAAACTGCTGAACGTATTGAGATGAAATTTGGCAGGGTAGTAGTTTATAGTTAGAAGGGATCCGCTAAGAACGGATTTTTTTATATTCCACCCCTAAGGGGGTCTAATAGGGGTTCAAAGTTTGTATGAAAGTCCGTCAATTGTAAACCAGGTGTTATGAAAATTGGTGTTAAGAATTATGAAAAAAAATAATGAAAAACCTGTATCAAAGTTTTTTAAAAAATCATCCCTAAATGGGTAAAATAGGGGTTGAAAAGTTATAAAAAAAGTTTGTCTCTTTGTACACGCTTATCTCCGGATCGGCTGAACGGATTTTAATGGAACTTTTACTGAGAGATTCGGAAGGTTTTGAAGCAACATATAGGCTACTTTTTATCCAGAAATTCCCGCGGGATCAGGATTTACGCGGGAAAAACTCTTATGCGCCAAATCGCGGGCTTATATTTTTATGGGACTTTCACTGGGAGATAGAGATTGTGGACCAACATACTTATAGGCTACTTTTTATCCCGAAATTCCCGCGGGATCATGATACACGCGGGAAAAACACCTTCGCGCCAAGTCGCGGGCTTAGATTTTTTTATTTATGGGACTATCACTGGGAGATAAAGGAGGTTATGGAGCAACATATATTTTTATCCCAGAATTCCCGCGGGATCGACGTTCACGCGGGAAAAGCTCCTATTCGCGAATGAACTCGCGAGCTCAAATGGGGCTTTTACTGGGAGGTAGTGGAAGTTGTAGAAATGTTATATATAAGCCACTATTTATCCTAGAATTCTCGCGAGATCGGGATTCACGCAGGAAAAACTTTGTGACATACTGAGTTCCACGCGGGCGGAGCCGCGGGCGGAAAGCTAGTGTTATATATATATATGTACATTATATATATGTGTATATTATATATATGTATATATATATATTGACGATGGATTCAATTAACTTATGTCTCTAGACTGAGGTAATAAGCTTTTAATTTATTTTCAACACACTTGCTCGTAAAGTTGCTATTTTTTCTTTAGTCTTACGCCCGGAATGCGGTTTATTACACAGTAGTGCGTTTTACTTTTCATTGCCGCACTAGTGTTTTTCTTATTCCACTTTTTTTTTAATATCCGTAAAGAGGTTGTTACCAAAAGATTTATTATTTTGTAAATAAATAAACTTGTTGTACTTAGTCAAAATCTGATAAGATAAGATTATACTTCATCTAATTATCTATTAAAGCATTTAAAAAATACAATATTTTAAATCATTAATTACCGTAAATTCCTATTAGAAATACATAATTATTTAGTTTAATATATTGTGGCTGAATAGCGGTGCTCTTTGCCTCTGGACTTAACCTGCGCGCCTGCGCGCGCATAGTTATTCAACCAAAGATACGACGCGCGAAAAAATAAAATAAACCTCGGCGCCATTTTGTGCAAACATTTGTTCGTTTATAATTTGCTGATTTGTGACTGAAAAATGTCGATACCTAATTGTTTTTTTCCTCGCAAGTGTGTTGAAAAACGTCGTATGATACGCGTGCGCTTTGTTCACTACAGTCTTGGCTCTATTACAGCCCTCGCCTAGCGGCTCGGGCTGTGCAATACCGCCTCGACTGTAATGACCAACTTCGCGCACTTATATCATAATGTACTATTTTAAAACTTATTTTGCTTGTAATTTTCCTAACATTTTCCGGGAGTTCATTCCAAAGTCGAACGGCTTGTACAGTAAAAGAGTATGACCGGAAACCTGAATGGTGAGGAGGAATAGAGAGAGTCAGAGTCTCAGAAGAACGTAAGTGCCGCTCATGAATGTCTTTCAGAAAGGTAAATAGAGTTTTTAAGTAGGAAGGCACAAGGTCATCGTGTAAAATTGTAAAAAGATTTAAAAGTATCCTGCTTTGTCTCCTTTTGCGAATTGGAAGCCAATTAAGCTGACGTCGGAAAGAAGACACATGGTCGAATCATCTTAATGTTTTATTTTAGTAGCCGGCCAGTGACTGCGTGGTGGCCTCCAGAGATATCGCAAACGTCACGCCCGACGGAACTGTTCCAGTTTATCCCTTTAATTGCCTTTTTTCTGGAGACTGGGTTTAAACGCTCCCGCCATATCTCCTCACGTCGCAATTACGGAGACGTCTTATGATAAATCTGCCGTAATTTGCATGAGATAGCATACGCTCTCAACTTTCACGCGAAGCTTCTTACGCTTGTCGTTTATTAAGTTAGGGAACGATCTCGCGAATGAGAATGTGCTATTGAACTACTAACTGGGTAATAGTAATGACATTAATTCCGCTAAAAACCTCACTTTTTTCTTGCATTCCAAGGTAGAGAAAAGTGCAAGAACTTTCTAGCTTTCACACTCGAAAGTCAAGTTTAAGAAGTAGGTAAGCATGCAATATTTGAAACAATTTGCAAACAACAATTTTGTGCTCATACAATTTTTCTGTACGGAAATAAGACGGTAAGAGGCAAACACAATCTCCGTGTTGCAACGCGGCGAATCGTCGGCCGACACCCCCAAGGCTTCGTCGGTGCGCTCGCCAATCTCGACATTTTTTCTGAGTGTGCTGCGAGCGAGCGAAGACAAAAATTGCAGAGTCAGCGTACTACCCTGCGGACTCCGACGCGGCTATTTGTCGAACGATGCGCCAAAACATCGCATCGCAATCGCACGGAAAAATTATGCTCCGCTAGATTGCTACTCGCCTCTTTTGAAGGTGCATTTACTTTGCAGGTTGGGATTTCTGTATTGTGCGGTGCACGAGATAGAGTTTGTATTATCTTTTTGGCAACCGATTCGATGCCGTCGCTCATTCCATTCAATGTGAAAATATTTTAATGGAAAACCGAATCTGTTTAAATGAGAAAACAATATACATTAAAATGAAATAGTCAGTTTGTTGTATTTTTATAATTACTATGTAGTTTATTTTTATTGAAGAACTTTTATCAACAAAAGAGTTGAATCCTTTTATAAAGATTGTATGGACCACTAATAAATACAAAAAAGCTTGAGGCTAATTATCGTAATGTAATACCGTGTCGAGTGTAAAGCTTAAATCCAATATACCTATACACATAGCAATAATCGATAAATCCCGCACTTTTTAGTTTTGGATTAAGTACCTTTCTTTACTTGTAGATTACTTCGAACATAAGTTAAGTATTATACGATAGATGGGTGTTTGAATTCCAGAAAACTCTAAAAAAAATCCATATAGCGCAAGGTAATGAAAGCGCAGTGCACTTCGATGGATCCTGGGTTCGATTAACAGCGAGGGAAATTTTAAGGATACGTTCAAACTTCCGTTGTCATGTTAAACCCACGGTATCTTAAGACACAAAAAATTTCAATCTGTGGCTATGACCGTTTTTGTAGTGTTTTGCTATTTTTTGGGGATGTGGCGTTATTTGATATAGCTATTAGAACGTTATTCCTTTGCGCACGATAGGTACAAGTAGGTGAGAAAATGAAAAGTGTAAGATTTTTTTGGGGCGCGGAAATGGAAATGTATTCTGTTGGCTGAGCCCAATCATACCTGAGTGACTATACTGGTTGAACAATTTAATTAATTGCAGCCAAAATTTAAGTCATAATGACGTAAAAATATTTTAATGACATTAATCAAATATCTTTATTAATCATCATCATCTATGTTTGTTTTATATGATGTAATATGCAAACACACAAGTTAATAATCCGATATAAATTTAATTTACGAAACACATGCAGCAACCGAAATAATCATTTTCGTGGAGCAAATGGTTCCGTATACGTCAGTCTAGAAATCACTCCACATGCTTTGTTACAAAATTAATGCTCTACGAGAAACCCATTGTGTGCCATAATACCGGCTGTTATAGTTTTTGACGTCTGACTAGCCGGCCGCGTCATCACAATTCGAAATGGATATTCCCGGTTACGTCCAGACAATCTCATCTAAACGCTTTTAAAGTTCTTTTAAATTGATTAAAACCACTCCTTTTACCGTACAAGCCACAGTTTTTAATTTCTCATGTACCTGAGTTCAATATAATTTTTCAAGAGCATCGAGTAGAATATTTCACGTTTACTCACGTTTCCTTCTTTTACGTCGGGCCAATTCAGCTTGCTAACTGTTTGCTGGACTAAAAGCTTTTCGATTCAGTTAAATACGAGTACATAGATAGCGTTCGTTTACAATCATCGGGGAGTCCATCAAAATGATTATTTGCTATGAAGACATTGGCAATATGTGACATTCAGTACGGTAATTAATGCAAATCAATGGGTGTGACGTGCGATTGATTCTGGACTAGCGGAAAGCCGATCAATTACGTTAATGAGCTCTGAGGATCCGTATCGCTGACGTTTCGATATTATGCAAATGCTCACATTTTTATACGATCGACTTTCCTATCTATCGACTTGTTATAATTTGTATGTTACATGATTATCTATTGGAATGTATTCTATTGTGTAGTGCTCAAATGTTTTACCTTATAACTTACCTTTTTTAATATTTTGTAATAGTAGATGCTTAAATATTGCCTAATAATTTATTTACTTCTTAAACACCCAACAATCAAAGATGTATTAAATATCTAGATGGAACATCGAATCCGCGAAAACGTGTCAAAAAGTTGTGGCCAACTGTTGGCCACAACTTTTATATCATTACGCACAGATTACGCACACATAGACAATAAATTAACGCGAAAAACATCGCCTACACGCACACATGCTTGATAATGTTGCCTTGTTTTTTTTTGTTTTCATTGTAGGGCGACGCTCAATCTAGATATTTAAAACATCATTGCCAACAATATTATGAATCAAAATTGTAAACTATAGGTATAGTAATATGTAACTATAACTATATATAGGTATAGTAATGTGTAACTATAGGTATAGTATATATTAGGTATATGCTTGCAAATAAATAGTAAGTAATGTTATTCTATTTTATCGTCATCTTTGTATGCACGTACGTATTAATGCCTAGTTGTTGCTTGATTTTCTTATTTTCTCTCTTTTTAAATGATCTGTTCATCGTCAAATAAAGGCGTGACATTAACCTCCAATGCACTTTGTGCATAACCAATAGCAATAGTATCATTCGTGTATTGTCTTCAGACTTCACATTCAAAAACCATCAGCAACCTGAACGCAACAGACAACAGTACTGAACCACAACAGTGGTTTGGTTGTGCAGTGTGCACCCTGCCGAACAGACGTTTTTGGTGATTGGTCTCATCGGCTGAAGAATGCTGATATATCTAACTTTCGGTTGAATCCCAATGGTACGAAATCACGCATGTTCGTAGGATTATAAAATTATTACCTATCTACCTTCTAACTTAACACAACACAATACTTATACAATAATTAACATTTTACAAAAACATAACCGACTTCAATATCTATAATTAGGTACTTAGTGATAACTTAAAAATTACCCGTCAGATATCGCTCAAATTTATACATAATTATGTGATCAGACGACAGGCACCAGCTTTGGATAAAAAAAATTGGTTGCCTGTAGTCGGTATACGGGCGAAAGTTTTACGTGACAAAGACTTTGAGTGGTAAAATAATTTTAATGTGAATATTCATTCGTATAGTAGGAAGAAGGATGAAATAATAGTAACAATTTAAAACATTTATTTATACTGTCTAACCGTCATGTGAAGGCGGAAGCAATTGAAGTTTAATGTTTTATTTTTGTTAAATAGTTCCTCACTTGTAAACAAGATGGCATTGTACCAATTTGTGAAACGCGCTAACGAGTGTAACGTGGAGTTTATACAGAGAAAAATTTGTAAAGGGCAATGTGTCGACTTCTTTGGTTTTATAATAAACTGCTATTTTGGGTTTGGAAGCAGTTGTGGTTATTTGTGAAGTTGACCCTGCGTTCCCGTATCTTCATGGGGTAAACATATACAAAGAATTATATTTAAAACATTGTAACACCATCCGCCATCTAGCGCTGCTAACCGTTAGACCATTAACCATTAGTCACAACTAAGTGAGGTAACAAACTAGATTATCATTACTCTACTTAACCAGAGATGGCGCTGTACCATTTTCTGAAACACGCCAACGTGTGTACGCCGTAGCTACCATAAGTAATGTTAAGGAGGAAGGGACGTTTATGTCTGTCTCTCTCGCTCTTAGGCGGGCTCGCGTGCCTCTCACTCGCTCTCATTGTAAGCGCATAACGTGAGCGGAGCTTACTAACGCAGTTTCTTGAAGTGCCACCCGGCAATCCAATTTATAAGACGTTGTCACGTCAAAATTACAAATCGGAACACTCAGTAAAAAGTTAATCAGTAAAGATCTAAACTTTAAACCTCCCCGCCGTCGGTCTTTATGTATGGAAGAGACGACGGACGTGAAGCACAGTACCTTTCGAATGCAAAATGAATTATCAGAATAGTTTTATCCAATACGTTATGATAAAAAAACTCTCCTTTTCCGGAAGCCGGTTAAAAATATTTGACATCCCTAAACAAAATGAAAACGCATTATGATAATCTGAGTCCTTCAGTAGTCAAACATGCCGCATAAAAATTCTCTATTTCCTTTTTTAATTAAAACCTTAAATGGAAATTATTTATGACAATTCTCTATTTAAGTTGGGACTGGCACTAGCTAGTTCGATTCGCTGATTATTTTGCGGTCGAGCGGTAACGTTCCAATAAAACGTGAACGGTGTGGTAACAAGGACTTTTCATAAACGGTTTATTATGGACGACTATGTGGTTAAAATAAATATAGAACGGATTTGAACATGAATTTACCTCTGATTTATATTGTACAATGGATTTCTTACAAAATAATGTATGATACTGTGGCTTTGTTACAAAATAACGAATAAGTAGTAGGTATTTAGGTAGGTAGGTATTTAACAGAACAAAGTTTTAACATCGTTCAATCAGAATAAAACGCTTTTAAAAATATATGTAGATTATTAGAAATCTATATGTATAAAAATTTATGTTGGTCTGTATGTCTTTTATAGAATCGTAAACCATGCATTTGATCATGTTATGATCTTTAGCAAAGTTGATGTGCATGAACCCACGGTTTCTGAGTTGGTTTAACCAATTTTCGACAGATGGCGCCACTGTAATTCCAATGAATTTCATAATTATATTACCGTGACGCACCCTGGAGGGTATGGAGCATTAGAGAGGCTACTTTGTATCCCGGAATTACGAAAGTCTGTCTGTGTCTGTCTGTCTATGTTTAGCCTTGCGTCATCAAAAATAACAAAGGGGCTGAAATAGGGGATGACGATCCGCGATATAAACGTATTCCACGCGGGCGAAGCCGCGAGCAGAAACTAGTTCTAAAATAAGTGCGAAAGTGTGTTACTTTATTTTACCTTCGTCCTTTAAAGTCAATACGGCAACATTACAGAGATCAATGTAATTTTTAGTATCGAGATAGTCGTAAGGCTTAATAACTTAGGATAAACAATCACTAGACTGTCTCTCAAAGCTTACACGATCACAGAGCGCACCATACTTTTAAATATAAAGATAACTTTTTTTGAATAAATCGGGTGCTAGTTTTGCCCGAAGTCTGTCAATAGAACAATTTCCGTTAGTATTTGCATAATATTGGATGGCAATGGAAGCTCCCATTAGCCGAAGTGATCTGCTTATCATACCTAATACTACCAGTGCACGCCTCAATTCTAACTCTGTAAGATAGTTATACACTGCGATAGTTAAGCGTTCATTGGCCATAGGCAGTGATATGAATAGTAAGCAGATTCTGATATTCGATGTACCAAAACAGGTATTATCAAATTATGTCATTAATATAAAGAGACACAGTTGAAAGACAAACCTAGTGTAGGCTGTCATATTTATACAAAATACTAATAGGCGGCTTGCGTCGATCCCATAAGCAACAAAAGTTTAACAACAGCGGGTGCGGTCGGTAGTTTGATGGGTGACCACTAGTGGCAAAATTTCTTGAGCGTTTCCTTGCTTCGGATGGCACGTAAATCGATACGTTATCGATAGATAGCAGTCGCTAAGCCATGTAGGAGGCCCCTTCGGGCGGCTGAAAACTTCCGACACTGGGTTTTTCACTGGCCCATTCATCAATCCTAATTTGAGTGAAGTAGTGAACTAAGACCTACGTGTCCTCAAAAATGAGCAAAGCCCTATGCTGTGCAGTATTGGGCCATTATGGGTTGCAACCTGTCAGAAGAGGAAACACAAAAACGTAGAGATGTTTGTATGAATTATGAATTTAAACAGATAGGCGGTTGTCTAACTAACGAGCGCGTATCGTATTTCTGTTTAATATTATGCAAATTTTGTTAGTCTCCCAACTAATGAAAGTATACCGTAGGTATGGAAATCTGATTCATCTAGCATAGAATTGCATGGATCAGTATTGTTTGTCTGAGAATATGTTTATAATAATATAAGATCAACATGCCTTGTAGTGGGTCGTTAGGTCGAGCCTACCAAATAACAATTTGGATTTCAGTTGTGGTCAGAACTTGGCTTTGACCTGAAGAAGGGTGGGCGTGGTGTATTAATAGGTAATTGTCTAAACATTACAAAGCGAATATTATTACAATTAACGATCGCGATTTAATTATAGGTAGGTACTCGTAATGTATAGTGACATTTTTCAACCACACGGATACCTAGTCGTCAGATTATTATTGTGTAAAATAAGAAAATTTACCAGAAACCCAGTGTTAACGGCTAACCCAACGCTGTCAACCCGTACTTGTCGTATATGGACTTAAACCCTTTCATACACAGAATAGTATTTTAGGTCCATTTTTAACGTCAGACATATTGGTATGTAGTTGACACCTCGTAGTCTCATCCAGTCTAGGTAATATTTGTTGTTTCTGCGATAGTCGACACTGCTACTATATTTTACACTGAAAGAGATGCTTTGCAACTAGATGGGCTGCACGCTCTTTGCCACTTCATTTCCATAAAAAAGATGTAGACCGCAATGCACCAAACTAAATGACGTGGCGTCTTGTAGGGCGACACTCTGTGGCTCGTTTATCAAAGTCAATATCGGCTGTCGACACTCAGCCACACATATTATAGTGAGTATTATTGCCTATTACTTGCACGCGGTAATGCCGTAGGCCAAGTTCATTGTGCCGGATTTTATGGATTTTAGTTTACTGGCCTGATTGCGCCTATTTCTGATTTATTACGCCGAGGGACGGTTTTGTGAGCCCCATACTTGTTGTTGTAACGTTTTCATGGTTGTTACTTGTAGGAATTGATTGCAAATGTACCAGTAGAATGTGACAGATTACTTTTAAAATATTATTATGACATAATTGTGCTTCGAAACTTTTTTATTAAATGTGAAATTGTTGCATTTTTGAGTGTTTATGAGGCCAATATTCATGTGTTTGCAGTTTTTAAAATGGGCATTCCCAACTCTAATAACTACATCGCCATTCTACTACTACGTCTTACCGTAGCGCGTAGGTCATACCAACTATAATTCTACATTTTACTAGAAATTACAATTTTACGAGAAGTTAACCACATTAACTTCAGGCGAAATTTTTGAAACTAGATCAACAAACATAACATTTTTAATAATAATAATAATCATTGAAACACTCCATAGGATGTATGCCCATTTGTGGCGGGAATACAGCGCTCATATCTTAATATTACACTGACTTGTAACATCTGATTTTAACTGTACCTGTATTCAGCAAAACAATAAACAATAGGAAACGAAAGTTTAAGATAAATTAATAGTAGAGGTTATTTAGACGTAGCACTGCAAAGCCAAAAGCAAATAAAAATTTTGTACGTCACCAAATTTAATATTTTAACCATAGGTTACAATTGACTGACGTATACACCGACAAACTTTGAATATCATACCCGATAAACAAATACAGCCACAGGCAATATTATATTTAGGCACGCTCGATCGAATCGGAAAACCTTGTTACCAACTTGTAAACTTCGACTTTCGCTAAATACAGACTAAGGTAAGTAGGATTTTATATCCATAATATTGAATATAGCTTAAGCTTTATGCTGCTTACGATCAGTACACAGTTGTTAGGTTCCGGCATTACCATGTAGAGCAGTGTTTTTCAAACTGTGGGTCGTGACCCCTTGGGGGGTCGCGAAGCTTCCGTAGGGGGGTCGCCAGAAGTCGAGAGTAATTGAGTAAAAAAACAATAAGGATTGAAAAGATTGATTTATTAAAAGAGAATTTTGACAAAAGGATATACTCATAAACATTTCTATTCTATGTTTCAATACAAACAAATGAACAAAAAATAAAATCCTAAGACATTATAACATTTTAACTTGAGTTAATGCGAAGGTTGTGCTCGTTTTTGAATAATCAGTTTCATCCATCGTGGATCTGTATTTGCTACACTTGGAATTAAATCGTTTTCCTAAAATACTAATATTAAATATTGTATCGACACTTCGATACTATCGATACTTCGATACTAATATTATAAAGAGGAAAGGTTTGTTTGTTTGCATTGAATAGGCTCCGAAATTACTGAACCGATTAAAAAAAATCTTTCACTGTTGGGAAGCTACACTATTACCGGGTGACATAGGCTATATAATATTTTCCAAAAAAAAATAATCGGGATCCTTAATAAAACTGCGATAATGTAGCCCAAAGTGTAAAAAACTGAAGAGTTTGTTTGTTTGAACGCGCTAATCTCAGGAACTACTAGTCCAATTTGAAAAATTCTTTCAGGGTTACATAGCTCATTTATCGAGAAAGACTATAGGCTTTTTATCTGCAGTACGCGAAGTAGTTCCCCTGGGACGTAGGTGAAACTGCTGGCAGAAGCTAGTATGTGTGATAAAAAAGTGAAGGATCAGGAGCCGGGGGTCGCGAAATATTTTCTTATGCCAGGGGGGTCGCATCATGAAAAAGTTTGAAAAACACTGATGTAGAGGAAACTTATTTGAATAACGCAAACAATGTAAACACGACCGTGCATAACAGTACGAAGGCATTTGACAGGAACAGAATAACCTCAGACCGTTAAGAAACAATACAGTTGCGATAGTGACATAAATCAAAATTTTGTATTCCTACCGCCTCGATACTTCTAATATTAAACGCGAGTCATGTCGGGCCCTGTCTTATAAGATCGCCGCCTGTATAGCATAGACGCCAGCTATTAAAAATAGAGAAATTTTGAAGCGTATTTCAGTTGTCATATTTCACGCTTTGGTCGATGTATAAACACGTTCTCCGTTCAATCATACAGCAATAGGCGGCGTCAGTATACGAATAAATCAAGCCTCTCACTTTTTCACCTGCCACACACAAAAGCTTTCGCACTGAAACTTGATTCGGGTTATTTCTGACGAAATATAAGCCTATTTGTTATACTATTGATACGGACACACGTGCGGCGCATAAGTTGGCTGGGAGACGTACTTGTTGACGAAGGGATTGAGTTTGAATTGCTCCCCGACAAAGTGCATAGAATCTTTTGTTAACTCAGTTACCCACCGTTATCACGTTTGCAGTAAAGTTTCAATGATCTTTCGGTAATATATTTTCGTACAGTGTTTTTATTTATTATTTTTGAATCTTACTTGTTTCTAGAAACCTAAGTTTTAGTGTTCGTATTTGAAACTTTATAATAGTTACACTTTTTATTTTTATTTGTAAACTACTGAAATAAAACAAAGCTATAAATGTTACAACACACCATACAAGAGTAAGAACCACATTCAAATCGGTTCTCACTTCTGAGGCCGACATACATTTTTTTGGGATTTATTGTGTTAATAAATACCTCTAACAGCAATTATACTCAAATATCTTTCAAGTGCAGGTCAGTAACAGTTTTACTTTTGTAAGTAGAGAGGACTCATTTGTCTCACGAACAACGTAGTCTATATTATTTGAATACAACGGCATTGTATTGATCGAAAAATATTTCACTGAGCGGCGCGAATCATTTTTAGATGGATTGTGATATCGGAATCATTCACAATCTAGTCGAGGAAGTTGCGAAGCTCGTTGAGGTGCGCATAAGTGCCTATTTGAACCTCCGTCGCCACTTAACGTAATGCAGATAGGGGAATCCGTTCCGATTTGTGTTGTGCGTCGCGATATAGGAACATCTCCGGCGCAGATTAATGCAATAAACTCGTGTCAAATTATAGTTTTTTTCTTGCGACTTTTTCCGCGTGAGAGAATAATCCTAGGGGTATAATATCATCAAGAAAAAAAATCATGTTTATTATTATTGTTGCTAGCTAACCTAATACCCTTCTACTTGGTGTCCATTGGGTAGGTACAATATTATAAGAAAATGTACGTTACTATCAAGCAAGTTATTAAGTAAACATACCGTACTTATTTAATATTTGCTTGGAGAAATACCGAAAGCAGTTAAAATGGAACATTCAACTGGTATCAAAATTTCAGAACTAACTAATCGTCTGAGGAGGGTCTAATAAATTTACATAAACAGATTGGTGTCTTGCGGCTGTTATCATTCAATTAAATGAGATTTTGCGATACCGAAACTACACCTGTTAGGGAACTACCAGACGTTGTTTCGTTTAGTTTGATTCAAATAGTCGTGGCCTCTCACGAAAATGCATAGTACAACCGAAATCCAATCTTAACGGCTTACAAATAAAGGTCATGAAGTAATTTCACCTTAAAAGTACAATAACATTTCGTGCGAATTTATAACAACTGGTCTATTATTAAATCAGAAAGCGATGAAGTCATAATTTAACTGTGTATTTTGAAGAAGGTAATTATAATGCTACTATATTTTCATAATTAAACATGTGGGTAACTATTGATTAATAATTATTAGGTATGTTTATTAATGAGTGTCATAAAGGGATTGACACAGGCGTGGGTACGGGATGGAAAGGAATAAGGCCGGTTTTGAAAAGTAGCGATTTTATTCTCACATCAAGATAACACTCCCGACTCCTTCATTGCGACACGATACGTTTACGACACGTTCACGACACGTTCACTTTACTTTACATTGAACTGTACTTGTTTGTCTGCTCCTTTCTCCTTCTTACTCTACGCTTTCCCTCCTTCCGGATTCGCTTCCAAAACACGTGCCGTTTTTTTCGTCAAGACAAAGGAGAACGGACTACCCTCTAGGAAGCGCAGAAGGGGGGTGGTGAATGCTCATGCATACCAGTGCAGCCGGCTGTGTTGGTTATGTGGGACTCATGTAAAACCTGACTACCAAAGGTTGGCTTTACATTTACATGCGTGCTGCTTTTTTAATAACAATTATATTGTGATCCGGATAGGAAGGTGTGGAGCTGGTTACACTTTTTTAGAGACGACCATCTCAGGGGTAGCAACGCATCTGTGACCGAATTATAACGAGACTCATACTATATACAATACCTATCTAACTGGACTATTACTAACATTAACTTACAGGACTAACTATCACTAACAGTCCCTGTCCTCACACTTATTAATCCCATCCTAGTCCCTTTGAGTCTATTTCTAGGTCGGTCAGAGATGTTATGGGCGGCAGCGGAAGGATGGTGCAGCATGCTCGTTTGCTATCTTAATTCCATAAAAAAACTCTAAGTTTTCGTCGATCGACTCCGATTAGAGAGTCAGGGCGCTAAAAGCACGTGCCGTGTGTTTGCCTTAAATATCCCTAATTTCGAGCACCGACATTCCAAATATTTTTTTAAGTATTTAGTTTCATCGAGAGAAATCTGGAAAGTTTATTTTTAAATTTCTTCTATCCTGTTCGCACATATTCTGTCCTGTATTTTCTTTTCTATTAAGTCCAGGACTATCTAGAAATTTTATAAAAATAGTAACTGAACACTACTACACAATAGAACAACTAGATACACAATGTAGTTTATAAACAAACCTTTCTTGTGAATAAAGCCAACAAACAGACAAGCCACCTTGGTAAGTCGTTACCGCCGCTCGTGGACATTGTTTAATAGTTGTTTCAAAGGCTTTTATTATCGACGCGTTGCTGGCCAAGAGGAAATAGGAGACCCGCTTATTACTGGCTCTTCAACACTGCAATTGAAACACTACGGAACCTTTAAGTACATTTTCATCTTGACCACATCCCATGACGGATCGGGACAAAATATTGATTAATTGTATAAAAAATCCTACTAATTTGACATTTTGTGGCCGACGACAATTCCATCGAAGGTTCTGTGTGTACAGAAAGAAAGAATTTGTCAAACAGTAGGTATAATGTCCCAGCAGCCTGTCTGAAATTTTCACAAAATTCGTGTTAATGTGGTCGCAATCACAAAAAAATAATTGAAGAGTTAATAAGTGATATTTCAAAGGGGGTCCTCAAACATGTAACCTTAAATAACTTTTTATTTTCTTTTATTGTTCGTTATAGCAGCTTCAGTTAAACAAATTATGTGAAAATTTCAAGTGTTGTAATTGCCAAGGGGCTCACTGTGGCACCTACAAAAGAATCCTTATCGCTACGATCTAATACGATAGAAGTTGTTTACGACTCACGTGAACAATATGAACATTCGAGATGAATGACGCGTAATAAATAATGAATAAACAATTAACAATTACAATTGCAATTAGGTACAATTAATTTAGTTATTATTTAGTTACAAATATACTTTTAATGGTTTTAAATTAACTTTGAAAATAATGAATTTTATTAAAGATAGGTATTAGGTACAATTTAGTTACCGGCAACCAAAAATAAAAATAAAACGTTTCACAAAAATAAAAAGAACACATAACACACAACTACAACTACGAAGCAAAGCCAGACCTTTTCAAACCTATAAAATTTGAAAAAAAAAACACGTTGAGGCGCCAGTGTCCCGCCGGGGTTTTTGAAAATAAAAGAAATAGAAATGATTTCTTTCAACATTCCTTTACCGTATCCGCCGTTCGTCTCTGGAATGCCCTTCCTAAACACATCCGCAACGCAAGTTCATTAAATTCGTTTAAGAACCTAGTAAAAGCTTACTACCTTCAGATCTAATCAGGTCCCCCCCCCATTTAGTTCTTATCTCCGGTTTTGTTTCATTTTCCTTCCCTTTATTTACTCCTTTATATATGTCTCGAATGTCTATACATGTATGTACCTATATATATTATTGCTTTTTATCATTATCTCTACATTTTCTATCAATATCCCTTTCATTTCTCGTACACCTTACCACTTCTACCCACTCTTATCCTATGCTCCACACTTAAGGTTGTCTGGAAGAGATCGCTGTGTAGCGATAAGGCCGCCTTTTGTACCATGTAATGTATATTTTTCACCTTTGTTAATGTCCTATGTTGTTGGTGTACAAAAAAGAATAAAATAAATAAATAAATAAATGAAAAGATAACCCTTCTACAGGAACATTTAATTCTGTATAAAGTACAGTTACATGGGTCGTGAGTTCGTAAACCCTGGTCTGGTTTTGCTACGTAGGCAGGTACTCCCCTGGCCTCCGTCCTTGGCTGGGCTTCGTCGTCCAGTCCACTTTGAGTCCTTTTTGGTAGGTAGGTGCCACAGTGAGCCCCTTGGCAATTAGGGCTAATATGTAGCCCGGGCGTAGAACCTTTGGTATTTTATTATCCACACGTAGGACCCTGGAATTTATTCATTCCTAAAGTTATTAAATGATCCAAAATATTCTTTTTTTGAAGCCTCCGCCGATAGTAAACACCATGGAGAGAACCCTACAAAGCAGTTGGTGTTAAGTGTATACTACCAGGAACGGAGTTACAAACAAAATTAAGAAAAAGAAAGAAATTAAGCTGATGCACAAGCAGGTAGAAGATCTGCTTCAGTTATTAAAAATATTGGCCACTTGTGATTCTCTAAATGTTGTATACAATAAAAAATAATATTATTAATAAGGAAAATTATGTTTAGAAACAGCTAAAAAGAAGAAGGGCCAGCGTGGCGATGTATGTATGTTCCACGTTGTGGTCGTACACGAAACAAGCACACAATATGGCTGCTACCTAATTTATTACATGGAAGCACATGAGCAGAACCCTGGCAACTTAGTTAAATTAATTTATATTACTTTTCAAATACAATCAATAATTAAATTATTACTTTCCCTACTTATTAAAATAATAAACCTTGTTCAAACTTACCCAATTTGGGGTCCGAGTATATAATTTACTTATTTAATACCACTGACACGTATTTACTCCGTACGTGTATAAACCTCGTACACAGGCCGATAATGTCGACTGTACTAATTAAAAAAAAATATTCTAATTGTAGTAATTTAAGCTTAACGAGCCTAATTTAATAATGAATTAGTGGTATATTGTAGCAAATAAAAAATAATGGAGACGAGTGCTCTCAGTAAGACGGTGGCCAGCCTTCTGTCCCTCGGATCGACTCGGACGAAGTCGCCGGCGCAGGCCGGTGATCCGCTCGTAAACAAAATGTCGCATAGAAAAGTGTTTTGGGACAGCGCATACGATTTAATATTTTATTTTGCTAATTTCATTTTTATTTTATTACTTTAATTATTTTATTGTTTGTTCATGTAAGTTAGGTTTATTTTAAGTAGGTTAAGTTATTTTTTATTAGTTTATAAGTTTAAGTTAGTTTCATTTTAAAAAATATATTTTGTAATTTGAATAAATGATAAATGTTATGTACGTTCAACGTTACAGTGTGTACTTATTTCAGTTCAAGTGATAGGTACCTGCAATAGTCAGGGTGACGGACCGTCAGACAGACATCGGAGGAATATTTTTGGGGTTATAATTGTTACCTTTTAGGTACAGAACCCTTTAAGTGGGGGTTGTCAGCTTTCAAACTTTTTATTGACAGAATAATCAGTGTCAAAAGTTATAATTGACACGTACGCAAAATTGCATCTGACTTACACTTGACCACTTTATATGTTTCTGATGTTTATACCTACACTGCAATAACAACTGAGAAGGATCATACTCATCTGAACATTTATTGACTATTCGCATAAACATATTGGACGCTATAAAAATCTATTAAAAGATTGGCCGAGTTACCACAAGAAATATATCGTGAATTTTATTAAGTCAAGGTCTCAGCGTTGATAAAATAAGAATCACAATAAAAGGTTTTGTTTGGCGCAAACATAATACTAGTGCTCCAGGCGGATAGGACGCGACCTACCGCACAGCTCTATTACGTAGCTTATTAGTAGATTATCCTGCCTAGTGTCATGTTTCTGTCTGCATAATGTTGTTCAACAACGTATAATAGGCCTCGCTAAAATACATCAGCAGTTAAGTATAGTTTGGAATAATTTTAAACTGTTTTATAATAATATCCCACTTCCTACCTGTTTTATAAATACGAGTCTATGAGGATGTAAATGGATGTCAATACAGTGCTCTTACGTTATTACTGTTTAACGGATTAAGATGAAACTTTAAAATTAAATAACTTGTATTACGGAAAAATATGTAAGCTACAATTTTTAAAGATTTTGCGTATATTGGGCAGTTACAGTAAAAAGAAATCGGAAAAATTCTGTTCTCTGAGTTAAGCGAAGAATATCTAGCGTGTCATTTTGGTCTTAAATAATCCTAAATAAAAGTCCGCGACATCATATACACAGCTACGTTTTTTTATGGAATTAAGGTAGCAAACAAGCGGGCTGCACCACCCTTCCGCTAGCCCAGCCTAGAACAAGACTCAATTTAGGAACTAGGATGGTTAATCAATAGTTAATAAAGTGAGAAGAAATTAGTTAATAAAGTATGAAGATTGTTAATTGTTACACAAACAACTTACTTTACACTTTACGTGTGATCATGAAAATTTGTAAAATATGAACTTTTTTTATTTGAATATTTTTTAGAAAATCGTACTATATGAGTTTTAGTATAGATTAAGATGAGTTTTAGTGTAACTGTTGTCTATCTGTATCGGCGTTACGCAGAACCCTTTATATAAACGAAATATAACCCTAAAATCGATTGGATAAAACATACGTACGAATGCACTTACAACCAAAAAAGGTTTACCTACTGAAGCAAAGCAAGGGCGTAAGGGGTAAGTAAGTATTCCATGCCACTGTTTATTAATTCTGCATTAAACGCTGCCGTCGCAATGTATAATTACCTACCTAACCTATAGTTGCTTTTGTAACAGACTTATAATTATTAGTTCAGTTCTTACATAAAACATAATATTGACATTTAACAAGCTTCATGAATGCATACAACTACATTAGGTAATCTTTATAAATGGTAAAATAATCTGCATTATTTCTTGGTAACTGTCCGATTTATGGCTTGTACTTATAAAATGATTTTGTAATATCAATGTATCTTTTATAAAGATATTTTATATATTATGTGCATATCTTTTATAGTGTAAATGTAAAGTAAACATCCTACCACCTCTTATTTTAATTCTTTAGTTGGTTAAAAATTATAAAAATTGAAGTCGTAAAATTTTTAGCAGCTTTTATAGGTGATATTACAAAACAAATTGTAACAATACTTTTCAGATTTAAAAAATCATTAGGACGACCCGAATGGCGCAATGGTTAACACGCCGGATCCCTGTTCCGAGGGTCCTGGGTTTGATTCCCAGCGAGGCGGAAATTTGAATGTTAAGTTTTAAATTTCCGTTCTCGGTCTGGGTGTGTGTCCTTGTCTTGTGTGTTGTCCAAGGCACCCATGACACAGGGAATCCTAGTGTGGGACTTTGAGTGTGTAGCGTTATAAAAAAATCATTGGGCAGCTTTAGCTGCGTGTGTCTTATTGAAAACGAGCTATGACCGCGGCTTCATTCTCATGTAGGAGCTTTTCCCGCGTAGATCCTAACCGCACCTACCTTATACTTATGTTGCTCTAGAACTTCCTCTATTTGTCTTCCTTCCTTCTTTCTTTCCGAAAAGTACCATAGATAAACAGAAAAATTATTTGTGTTTTAATAACGTGTACCTAATTAAATATACTTGCACTTGAAAAATCACTGTTATTTGTTTGAATCGTACACAATTTCAAAGGTATGGATGGCATGCTATCATTTTCAACGGACTCCAAAAAAGGAGGAGAGTCACAATTCGATTGTTTTTGTATGGTATTTTTAGTTATATCTTCTTGTCAATGTTGAAGTCGATTTTTTTTGTATTAAGTTATTATGCGAAAAGTAACTAGTTAAAAGCATACTTAGTCGTTAAAAGCGAATAATCTGATTACGGTACCACGAGAGTTTAAAAATATTATAATAATATAATAGTTTATGAATGGGTTGAATCATACGTATTGTGTTGTTTTCTTAACTTTTTAATGACTACATTTTATATAACTATAAATTTCGACCCTGTAGCCTAGTTGGTAGCGACCCTGCCTGCGACGTGAGGGGTCTCGGGTTCGATTCCCGGCTGGGGCAGATATTTATGTTACAGATAAATATTTGTACTCGTAATGTAATTTGTAATTGTAATGTGTTATATGTGTAGTCCATGCCACCCGCGACAGAGGTTCCTAGTAACCTACTGCGGGGATATGAGTGTGTTAGCGTTTATATTGTTATTGTTATTTTTTCTTTGTCTGTATTACCAAAATAAAACGATTCCTTTTGTGTTGAAATAACTTTTCAGCTATACCATTCTATCTAGGAACAAAAACTCATTTTAGACAAACAATACACTGGAATGTAATCTACAGAAATGCATTCACTACAAACAATGTGATAAAGAATAATACTCCGATAGAAGTTTATTTTAAGTGAGTAACGTGTATAACAATAGAGAAGATACCAGATACAAGTACCTTTAATAATATTTAATATATTTCAAACCGCTGCTGTGTGTGCTTTGACTCTTGGAATCCCGATGCGAGTCTAGGTTCAAATCCTATATATACGTATTGAAATGTGATTATGACTTGTACCTATCGGTGAAGGAAGAAAACTGTAAGGGAATTTACATACCAGAACTCCATAATTATGTTCTCAAAGAAATATTGTTCAATATTGGTTCACAGTAGTTCCATGTTTCGTTTCCGTGTACGCGGTGTCTATGTGTATTTTGCTCGTGCACGCAATGTTTGAAGCTTTACATCTATACTAGTGTTTAATTTGTTGTAGTAGGTAACCGATATGAGTTATTAGTTAATTAAATTATCCATAGATTATGAATTAAGTTATCCATGATTGCAAAAAAGTTTCATTGTTTCTCGTGTACCTATATCCTAACCTATTTTGACGTGACAACGTCTTATAAATTGGTTTGCCGGGTGGCACTTCAAGAAACTGCGTTAGTAGCTCCGCTCACGTTATGCGCTTACAATGAGAGCGAGTGAGAGGCACGCGTCCCTTCCACTCGGGCATGGTTAGCCCGCCTAAGAGCGAGAGAGACAGACATAAAAAGTGAAAGGCACGCGTCCCTTCCTCCTTAACATTACTTATGGTAGCTACGGCGTACACACGTTGGCGTGTTTCAGAAAATGGTACAGCGCCATCTCTGGAGAAGTAGAGTAATCTCGTTTGTTACCTCACTTAGTTGTGACTAATGGTTAATGGTCTAACGGTTAGCAGCGCTAGATGGCGGATGGTGTTACAATGTTTTAAATATAATTCTTTGTATAAATAAATGTTTTAAATTGTTACTATTATTTCATCCTTCTTCCTACTATACGAATGAATATTCACATTAAAATTATTTTACCACTCAAAGTCGTTGTCACGTAAAACTTTCGCCCGTATACCGACTTTACAGGCAACCATTTTTTTTGTTACACAATAATACCGTTGAACAAAAACATAAACTCGTAGAACGATATTGGAATACAATCAGTCGATGAAAATACCGACGGATGCTTGTTTCAATAAAAATGATATCTCGACAGATTTTGATACATTTCGGGATAATCTCATATTACCTTCGCGAGGTAAGTGAAACTAATCTGTCGTCGATAATATAGCATTGTATGTACACGCTTTTTTAGGGTTATTGTTTGATATTGTTGAATCAGTTATTATACATGTAATATTTGTAACATACTCGTACATAGATGATTCACTTCAAATAAAGGTATTATAATTATTAATGATTCGGCTATAAAAGTAGTATCTCTAATAGGTATGCTTTTTATTTTTGGACCGTGCGTTTGTCCACTGGTCGCATGGGTAATGCCGTTACAGTAAACAATTCATGGGAACGGTGGCTATTTCCAATCGGGCGACTCAACTTCTTATTTATAAAAAAGAAAAATCAATTAACGGCTTCGATGATAGCACTTTTCCAAAACGGTCGGTGGTAGAATCAAAAAATTGACGTTCATAAGTGAATTTGTAAATAATTAATCCTAAATTGAAATAAACCGTTTAGAATTTGAATTTGAAATTGATGCTGTTAAGAAATTGTTACGATGGAATACACAATATTATTTTAAGAGTCAATTTCTAAGAACACATTTATACTATCTACTCCAAATCCACTAATACTCCCGTTCGTAATTACTTAAATAGTACCTAATTACCCCTGAACGTGATCATCTTGACACTTGTCACTACTGTGCTCATGGAAAATTAATCTGTAATTACGAACCTACCAATGCAATTTCTCTAATTTAGCCTCTCCATAATACAATACTTGTCGGAGTTGGCCATTAAAATGCAAATAGGCAGATGAATGAGCGTTGATTGACCAATATTAATAATCACACAATGCCAAAATGTCACACCCACGTCGTTTATATTATTAAATTTTCAAATAGTAATAGAGCTTTTGTATGTAGATACTGTATACAATGATTTAATTCAAAATTGTATTTTGTAGTGGATAATAGAATAAAGAAACGCATGTAGTTTGGTGGCTTGTGGGATCACAAGTGATATTCCGAGTTAAGCACCAATGCACATGGTCGATTGTCGAATTTATGTTTTGGAAAAAAAATAACCTTCCTGTTTAAGGAAGTAATCGGTCGTGAAATTATCAGGTACTTTTTTATTTCACAACCCATATGCCCATTAATTACGATGCTATATAGCCGTTCACTTAGCCTATGGCTAACGGTTCAATTCCCAGAGAGGCGTAAATAATGATGAGTTAAAATTTCCTTATTTAAGACTTGTGTGTCAATGGCTGGCACACAAGTCTCAGGGAATCCTAGTGTGGGGCTGTGAGTGTATAGCGTTTCGGTTTCAAGTTGCAAGGTCTGAGAGATAATTAAAAATGGGCTTTCTTCCTTGTCTATGGCAGTGTTTAGGGTAATATGCCATTTATATTTAAACAACAATAACCACATACATCATGATTTTTTATGTCTTTAGTAGACAACCTCAAAGACCAGCCATGTAATTGTGAGCAGTCATTGTTATCAACTCAAAAGGCCTCGCTGATTCGTTGTTGGACAAGAAAGTAAGAAGTTAAAAGAAAGAAAATACTGATAGCTCTCAAGAATCAAGAAAAAGTTTAGCGGCTGACTTAAGCAAAGAAATGGGTTTTTAAAGTGGTAAGAGACTTGAGTTTTTATGGGTACCACTGCTTATTACCATTTCTACCGTCATTATAATAAAATTGCTTTATCAGCAATTGTATTCCGTATAAAAAAGTGTGAAGCCGGTTAAACTTTTTTAGAAGCGACCATCTAAGCCCACAAGGGTAGCAATGCATCTGTGACTGAAATAGAACGAGAGGCTTTCATCTTGTTTTGGGTTGGTCACAGTTGTCATGGGTGCCAGCGGAAGGGTGATGTTGCCTGATCGTTTGCTACCTTAAAATAAATAAAATAAAATAAATAATAAAACAGTATTTTATTTCTTGCGGTTAATTTGTACATTTTTTACCAAAAATATTAAAATTAAATCTTTACACAATGGAAAAAATTAATAAGATTGCAATAATAGAATGTAAAATTATTATACAATTGTACCTACTTATTGATTATATTGTCGCAATTATAATTATGAGATAATATCCTATTATTACATAATATTTGTCCTGGTGTTGAAATTGAAGTTACATTGTAATTGTTGAGAATGCTAATTAATTACTTACATTGTTAATATTAAATTTTTTAAGTTGAATTAGTTCTAATTAAATAGCTGGAAATAGTCAAAATACAGCGCTCATAGCCCGGCGGCTTGCGTCGATCCTAAGCGATCGATAAAGTAAAGCAACTGCGGGCGCGGTCGGTAGTTGGACGGTCGGTAGTTTAGACCGCTAGTGGCAAAATTTCTTGAGCGTTTCCGTGCTTCGGAGGGCACGTAAAGCCGTCGGTCCCGGTTGTTATCGATAGATAGTAGTCGTTAAGCCGTGTCGGAGGCCTTCGGGCGGCTTGAAAACTTTCGACACTGAATTGGCTACTTACCCCTCAACCAATCAGCATTGGAGCAGCGTGGTAGAGTATGCTCTAGGCCTCCACAATAATGAGGAGAGACCCGTGCTCAGTAGTCGGCCACTAATGGGTTGTAGCCAGTCAAAATAAAGCAGTTCAAAATATCAAAATAAATTAATTGAAATAGCAAAAATAAAAAATTAATTGAAAACACAAAGCTGAGAAGCAAGAACCCTTCTCAGGTAATGGCCTCCTCCAGAGAACGCCATGTGTCTCTATCCTTGGCTATATTTTGCTACCTTAATTCCATAAAAAAATTGGTAGCTAGCAAGTCAGGCTTCAGTTCAACTAATCGTTGTACACGAGTAATCCAATTTGGTGCAAAAAACTGCATTCCTTAACCTTTAACCCATAGTGAATTAATTTTATTGAACCATACATTTTAGGAATCACACACTCGTCTACCTTAGTCACGCTAGTTACGCCATTGCAGTAACCAACAATCAAATGTCGCGCGTCATATTTCTTATCAGGCATTTTAGTTTGGGCTTACAGTTGACTAACCTTAAAGTAAGCTTGGTTTCATAATTATGCAGGTGCATTATGTACGCAAAGAGGTACTGTCTCAGAGTCAGCTCGTCAGACAGGCTTTCAGTTTTTGATTATCATTTCGCTACTTGTATAGTCTACGTAAGGCATAAAAGATTGTGAGTCCTTTCGGTTGGTTTTGTTGTGAAGGTTTTACATTGTGTATTTCATGACTTTGCAACGTAAGATTCGTAGTAACTTTATCAGTAGGTATTAGAGCGATGTCTTTGGTTGCAGTAAAATTAAGTGACATTTTACCAATTTTTTTGGCTAACAAATATAGCAACAATATTTGACATATATAACAAAATCAACCTTAGTCAGTCTGATGACATTGGAAACATAAAGTAAAGAAACATAAATGATAATTATAATTTCTATATAATAAAAAAAATATATCATTGCAAAATCAGAAATCGTCCACAGCCAAAAAACTTCGTATCACATGCTCAAGGCATAAATATTTTTTACATTTGTGGCTTGGTTTCATGGTACTTCCAGATCGACTTTCCAATTACACCTGCAAGCTGTCCTCATCAGACATTTTTTCTTGCTGAAGAGCCTCGAGACGTCGCAGGTTATTTTTGTAAGCACATACTAAAACAAAGCTTACAATGTGTTAACAAACGCAAAAATATCGATAACATTAGGCTAAATGCTTACTTATCATAAAATCGTACAATTACACAATAAATAACAACCATAGATCTGCATAAGTAAATAAAATTAAAAAATTTGCAATTACCATTTAACTTACTCGGTTGGTGACGCCACGCCGCGCCGGTCTCACAGACCGGGTTTTCACCAAAACTCAGTAAAGTGGGCCCGTATCGCTGTCGTAGGGTAGACTGTTGGTGGGCGTGCAATAAGGCAGCTACTCAAAATCCCAATGCAATTCGATGAACGGTGTAAAAAATATTCATGTTTTTCAAACAACCCGGTCTCACAGACATATAGGACACCAACGGCGGGTTAAATTACTGTGGGACAGAGAAGTAGTTCTCTATTGTCTGGTTTGTAAACGATTTAAATAAATATCTCTAGCCACATATTATCGTTCAATCAAATAGGTAACTCATAATGGCTGTTAGTTTTTTTCTTAATCTTTCAATAAGTTTTTCATTTTTTGCTACCACGCTACATTGTATAGCGTCTTTATATTTTGTAAGAGAGCGTTCAAGATCATTGAAAATTTTATCGCGCGAAGCATCAGTAAAGATTCGTTTGCCGCATTTGCACTTTGAGGTTGCATGCATATTCATATTGGAAAACCGACGACAATATTGCATTCTTGTGATATTGAATTCAAACATTTTGTTCTATTGTCTATCGCAAAATTTTATATTTTTCCACATCGATGACTATTATAGTTGTTATTAATACAAACATTCAGGTACGTGTTCATTTCTCGCGGTTCATCATTTTCTTTAGAATATCGTTATCCGGACTCGCTTTGGTTTGCCAGCTCACCTTTGCTCTCTACCTTTGCAAATATGCAGCAAAAACTGTTACAGCGTTTTATAAATTTTCGTATTGCTATGTCACACGCTAAGGCTGCGTTTCCACCAGAGATGTGCGAGGATGCGTAGCGAGGGATGTGTTTGTGGAGAACCAATAGAATCGCTTCATTTACCTCGCCTCGGTCAGCACAGCTCTGGTGGAAACTACTCAGCGGAGCTAGATTTTTGCGCATACAAAACAAGCGAGAGATGTGTGCGAGGGATGTGTTGCGAGGGATGTGTACGAGAGATGTGTTGCGAGGAATGTGTGTGTTGAGAAGGATGTGTTGCGAGGTTGGCGCATACTGTACAGTAAGGTCATTTATAATCGGCTGATGTGAACTTCATTTTCCGAGATGTTTGCGCAGATACAGTAACTGACCAATCAAAACACGGCGGCCATGACAGTGTTTTCTGATGCGCTACTTTGGCCATGGATGTATTGGCTAACTATCCTACCGCCCGCACTCCCCACCTCTTACCACCATTTTGGCCTTAAAATCGACATCTGCGCAGCCACTGGTAGCTCTATGTTCATATCAGCCGCCACCATCATAGACGGACCACTACACCGCACCCCCGTCGACACATTTCACAGCTTCGCAACGCATCCTCGCACCACACATTAATGCGCATTTTCACAGCTCCGCTACACATCCTCGTAGGCACATTTTCATCGCACAGCTTTGGTGGAAACCCCCACACATTTTCACAGCACAGCTAGACATCCTCGCACGACACATTTCCATCGCACATCTCTGGTGGAAACGCACCCTAACTTTACCTTTTTCTATCGTTGGGAAAATAAAGTCAAAATCCGCGTTTTTAGATTGGTGCCTTAAGACAGCACTTTGTTCTATTCTATAAAGAAAAAAAGTTTCCTAAAATCAAAAATATTAAAATAAACAAATAGAGTTAAATGTACATATTGCTGGTAAAAAGGAAGACAAGAGAGGGTAAAGAAAATAATTATTATTATGCACTCGTATCGTAGTATGAAGCGTATTACAGGCACGACTTAGTATCATTGTCATGGTGTACTGAGTCAAGAGAGCACATCTTGAGCAAAGGACTTCCATTGACGCTTTGGAGACAAAAAAAAATTACCACAACAACTTTTCTACCTCAGTTTAAACTACAAAATAATTTTATTTAATTTTGAGAGCATCTAAAGTTTTAACTATCCTACGTGATATTCCAACCCCATATCGCATTATGGCATTTTAATTATAGAAATTTTCAACTAACTCAAATTAATTTCGCATGACTACGGCACTTTCAAATTAAAAAGGAAATATCAACCACCATAGCAATCCAAAGCGCATATTTATATTAGTTAGCGCTATGTTGGATCCAACACGCTACTCCAATAATTACAAATGCACGCAAAAGTCAGATTGCTGCAAGACTAATTACTCTCCTATTTACTGAACTAGAAATGACGTCGAAATCGGGCTGCACGCGTATCGTTCCGATATACCGAATGAGTTTCCCAACCGCAACGGCTCAGAACATGGGTGTCGGAATAGCCCGACGGAGTTACCATGAACCTGTAATCAAGTACAAGGTGCAGGTAGAATCGTAACCAACACCCGACGCTTTCCTACGATGCTACTACCATTAATCTTATCTATTCACATCGACGGCTTAGCTCCGGCAGTTGAACAGAATTTGAATACTGCCGATGCGATGAGCACAGTGGTAAAACCCTCAACTTATACTTACTGTAACGTGTATGCAATGCGTAAATTAAAGTATTTTGGGTCTAAATTACGTCCAAGAGTGCGTAGGTGTATGGCCAATAGTGAAATGAATCGCAACAACGCGAAATAGTAACATGCACGTTGGGCTGTAACAGTTTCGTGCTCGCAATCGCTAATAAATTTCGGACCTAATGTACGGATTTCGGTGACTTGTTCAACTAATTTTCTTCTTATTCAAATAGCAAACACGTTCAATGTTAATGTAAAGGTCTTATTAAGCCCAAACCGGTTGCATCATACTGTATTCAAGTGTGTACTAAAATGTACAGGAGCGAAGCAGATAGATAGGGTACGAAGAGGAAAAGAGCCAATCAGATCTATTTGCATTTCAGTAGTCGCTATTATTTTGAATTTCGCCGCATTTGATTTTGCTTTCGATCTGGGAAGCATGTTATATCAATTCATAATGTAACCAAAAATAATATACTTATGACTACGATTCTAAATATTGTGCTTGGTATGAAATGGAATCAATACGCTATTTATAATCCGTGCATAGCACAAATATGTCACTTGTTCCAACACGTGACTTGCAGTTTTATTGGACTAAAATTATTTGCTATTTTCGCAGGAAGTACATTTTAGCTTACTGCTTTTGAATAAATAAGGTTTTTTTTAATCAACACCTTGGTGGAAATATAATATATTTAATTATTTACCTAGTAGGTAACATTGACAGAATTACTTAACATTGTAATCATCAAACAAGTATCACAAATTGTTGTTCTCATTGAGATCGTTGAGAAGGTTAAGGCCACGCTAGCTAAGTGTGGTCAGACTTCATACATCTTTGAGTTTTGAGAACTCACCGACATGCAGATGCCCTCACGATGTTATCCGTAACGGTTTTTTGAGTTACATTTAAATGCTTAAAACGCACATAACTCCGATGTCAGAAATGCGTGCCCTGGGGTTTCAACCCGGACTCCCAGAGTTCTTAACTACAAGGCTATCACCGCTACAAATTCATCATATTCCTTTCAAATTCCTGTATCTACTTTCATACTGAGAGACCATAACCCAAAACATGACTAGACTTAGATAGTCCTCAAGTAGGTACGTAGTAAAGTAGATACTCGTACTCAAACATTCAGTCTCCACCATTCCTATTAACCCAATAGACTTAATGGTTCATAGGACTTTATCCCCACTCTGATCTGAGTGGAGAAGGTAATATCCTTATTTATTTCCGTTGGGTGTTCGCCCGCTAATTGCGACTCGCTACCCAGTGATTTTCCACGATCCCGCTTCTTATTGTAATTACTTGCGATATTTATGCGCTGTTCTCAGTATTAATAGGACCTGGGTGAACTTTTGTTATCCCCTCCCTTGTAATCTAGTAATAAATGAAATTTCTTTGTTCAGCAATCACGGACGACACATTTATCCCCGCCATCATTTATTCACGACTACTGTACGTACAAAATGTCGATTTTAAACAGGTACGGCGGCGGCTACACCACGTGAAATAACGAATTTAGTAAATACCAAGTAATTCATTATTCAATACGTTTCTCGGTTGATACGGTTGATGATAAAAACGTTTTAAATCCAAATGATTTTAAACTTTATAATTTATTGTTTATGCATTATTTTGTATTGTAGTTTTTAAGCTTCACTTAAAAGTTCAGTAACCAAAATATGTTTGTTACTATCTCAGTATTTTAAAATCTCAGTTGCTTACTTCGAGCGATTTCTGTGTAATGTTCTCCAAGCGTTTAGACTGCCAGTGCTCTCCTCGAGCCTTCCTCTGAAGGTGAAGTTCGAGATCTACAAGATTGACGTTAGATCCAATCTCATTTACGCGGCAGCCTTGTACGAGCTAACTAGCGAGCCACAGCAAAAGAGGATGCGCGTGGCTTAGTCAGTGCTACGCCAGCTAGCCGGAGCGCCTTTGTGCGTGCGAATCTCCGTCATCCAGAGGGACCTTCGAGTCAAGAGAAATGCTGCGAAGCAACGTGCTTCAAACAATTGTATCATCTCTCCGCTAAGCCGAGAGAGCCGGCTACCTCTTGCTCGCTATGAGAGCTTTAAAGACATTACTTTCTTCTTTACTCTTCTATCTTTTTTATTACTTCTATCTTTCTGCTCGGATAGCAACGTATCGGTAATGCTTTTTGTATTACTGAAGTTCATGAACCATTACTATTAAATGGCTCGTCTGCTAGTTTGTCAGTTCTTTATGTAAAATAGATTTTGAAGATTGTTTAACCGATTTTTAACCAACTTCAAATAAAAGCGGAGGTTCTCAATTTAGGTAACTGTTTTTTACGTGTGTTACCTCGTAAGTATATTTAGTACTTGACAAAGAGTTGAACTGATTTTTAAAATTCATTTTTATTCGAAAGATAGAGCTTGTTGTCTAGTTCCATACGAGTATAAATAAAATAATATAATATATGTACTAATGTAGAGAGAATTTTTTACTTGTCTGTTTTGAAGAAAAAACCTACTGTTATTTCCTAACATTAAGGAGACCATTGCTATTTTCAGAGCAATAAAAACGTGAACACATTTTAAATCCCATATAACTCCAGCAGTAATGACTCACTAAGTACAACTACTCTATATTAGAAGTATATTAATTAAATAACTCGAAGGAATTCAGCTTATATGAGCAAATAAATGGCAATAAAACTTATGAGCTTATACCGAGCGATCAACGAGTGGGCAGGAAATGGCACGCGGGACTCAATCCTGATTAGATCGGGGACTGCACTAAGCATGGACTGCGATACTCGTATAATGCGAGGAGACTATAGAAACATGATTGTTCTGTAGCTTTATTTATTATTTGAATGAATGTATTGCTCTATCATGTCAGATCTATACTACAATTTAAACCGGTATAAACAATAATTGCTTCGATTTGTTTTCAGACATTTGTTATTTGCAAATGTATTGAAATATTCCTATGAGATAAATGATACTAAATGATATTAAGTTTAAATAAGTGATAAACATATACAAATGAATAAGACCATTTCAGAGGTTACGGACCATTCCCAGAGGAGCAAAATATGTTCAAACATACAAAAGTTGAAAATGAATAGATAGGATCTCTTGCTTTAATAATTCCCCCTTCTCGGGTGTTTTACATGTAAAAACACAGTAACCTATATTCCGTTCGCGTTCAACATGAAATTCGTTTTATTCGCAACCCATACAAATGTCAGCTTTTCGCCCTTGTGATTAAGGTTCATTGTAGATTGACGGCGAAAATTTGAAATTCATTAAGTTAATTTGGCTTACAAGCTTAATTGTGCGAGCATACGTTTTACATTTTTTTAGCGGAGAGTGGCAATTCCGTATTCTCGACTACTCCAATATACTTAGTTGGTATTAGCGCTGCCTGAGAAAAGGGTCCCGGGGTTGATTGTGGGCTTGGGAAGATATTTATTAAAAAACAGATAAATGTTTCATTTCGAGTCATGAATTTTAGTGATGTTTAATTTGTGTTGTTCATGTCACTAGCAACACAGGGAATAGGTAATAGTGCAGGGGTATAGACATGCAGCAATTTTTATTTATTTTTGAAGTAAAAAGATATTCATCAATTACAGTTTTACTAGGTAAGTACCTATAGGTATGTATTATTAGATAATATTATCCTCTTGCCAAAACCTGCTGATGAACAGTAAAGGCAACTACATTATAATTCTATTTTTAGAGGTCTTTGGATCTATCCTACGGCTAGGAGGACCCTTGTAATCTCGACGTTACTTATGGCGAAGGATATTTTTCTAGATAGCTAAGCCATCCTTGCCGGAATGTTCACTTCCTGGGTACCGCAGCTCGCTGATGTGAGTAAGAAACTCTTTGCTGCAGTAAGCTCACTCAGAAGGCTTAAAAATCTCCTACCCATACCAACTAAAATTTCGCTTTCTCAATCACTGCTTCTTCCAATCCTTGACTATGCCGATGTGTGCTATCTCGACATACCGAGGAGCAACTTAACAAACTTGAGCGCCTACAAAATTTATGCATAAGGTTCATGTTTGGACCTCGAAAATATGACCACATTTCTGAATATCGCACTAAACTCAAGTGGCTCCCAATTCGTCTTCGCCGCAATGCTCATATTCTCACTCTTCTCTACGACATCTTATTTGATCCAGAATATCCTCTATACCTAAAACAAAACTTTAAATTCCTCCACTTAACACACGACAGATCCCTCCGCTCCTCCTTTTTGTACTCCTTCATACTCCACATCCTTCTATCAAAATTCCTTCTCAGTTACTGCTGTCCACCTCTGGAACTCTTTACTTTTATCTATTCGTCTCACCGCTATCACTAAGTTTCCCTATGTTCTCGTATTATAGTTATTTATTTTTGTTACTTAAGCTGTTTCTTTTTTTGATTAATTTCATTCAAAGTAAATATATTGTTTCTTTTTAGTTTGGTACACCCTGCCCCCTATACTGCATTTCCAATTTTCTATTTTTACCTTAAGGTTGTCTGGAAGAAATCGCTTTTTAACGATAAGACCGCCTATTGTATAACATTATGTACAATTATTGCCTTATTCTGTTGTATCCTTGCTATGGTGAACAATAAAGCGTATTATTATTATTGTTATTTAAACATATTAATAAATTTAAATGGTTCAGATATGAATCGTCCGTGAAATGCTTTTTACGTATCTTTATGTTGCAGTCGCCAGGAATAAATGAAAAAAAAGTTGGATGCGCTTGTTCTCCCACCAAAGCATCAGTGTCGTTTACCATTTTCTTATCACTGCCTCGTCAGTGCGTTTGTCAGCTATGTACAAAAAAACCGACTATGGACGCGAATTTAAGCAATCCGAACAACCGAAACAAAACATTGCATTGGTGTAAAATGAACTCGCACACATCGTAGTTTAAAATGAGTCCGTCCATATCGTACTTTAAAATGCGTACAATCTACGATGAGTGAAGTTTAAATTCAAATATTGTTCGGGTTTTAACCATATTTCAACAAGGTAACCATTGTTACCTCGCAATGCTCCCGTTTTATTCAACAGCTCCCTGACGCTTCCCGCTAAAACCGATTCCTTGTTACTTGATTTCTGCATTTCGAAAAAGCGTAAATATTTTCCTCTTGGCTGATTCTAAAAAATGAAGAATTCAGCGGACGGTCCAGTGTTGTGAATTTTTAATTGGCAAAAAATATGAGATAAGTTCCGCTGACGCCACGTTCTAACCATCAAATAATATTCGTTTTGTTCACGCAGTCGGTATAGATCGCGTATCGTGCAATACTTTTAACTTCTGACAGTGACCTATGTTTGATGATAAACTCCAAAATGGTATGGCTTGGATATATTCCAACAACGGAAAAAACTGTTTGAAAAGTACCTAACAATGTAGCTCTTAGAGAAACTTTGGTATTATTCTAATTATATTAACTAATAGGAATACCATGTCCACTAAATGCGAAAAGATGATTTGATTTTTAATAGTTTTAGAGGAAAATTTAGGTAACGAACTTTCTGAACGGAGAAACTCAGCAATTTTTTTGCAGAAATTGCTAGTTTTTTAGTAATAGTATGATTTGACCTTATTAAACGAGAATTTTAAAAATTATCACCCATTCCTACATTTCTTGAAATCAACGTAGCCAAATCTGATTTTAAAGTGACAAACTATACATTTTTTTCTAAAAAATTACTTAACAAATGGAGAAAAAGTTAGTTGCTGAATCCACGGGGCTGAATCAGATTAATAAGATAGTCATTTTATGAAATCTCTTTAATACTTACCACTTTATCTTCTCGAGTTCAGAATTAGATTACAAAATTGGACCCTTGAATTTACAAACGAGTCTCGACAAAAATGGAAAAGTTTTTCCCATATACAAATGAAAAAGTGGATTGAAACGCTATCAATCCAATTTGTTTTTGCGTTTTGTGCATTTCGTGAAATTTGATAAGTAGGTACATAGACATAGTTCGAATCCTGGTAAAAGCTAAGTACGTGCCGGCTTTTTTCTATATTTTTTTCTTTTGTACGAGATTGTGCTAAGTGATCACATTTCGATATTAAACCATTTGCCGAAGGCCAGTGCCGGCTACGTATTTCATTTTACTGAGTGTCTGACGTAAGTTTTGGAGACTTGCTTTTTGTTGAAATTATTTACCAATCCCTTTATTACATCTAGTGTCACTTTTCTGTCTTCCTTTATTCCTGATTTCGTTTCTATAAAAGATAGCATCTTTTTTATTCTACGCATTTTTCTTGGAATATTAAATACATTAATATTATTATAATAAAAAATTAACAAATACTTATGGTTGGTTCTAACCATGGTAAAAATCGTTTAACATGGTAATAGTCCAAGATCCCAGGGCCACCAGACGTCACGTATTTTCTGACGAAGGAAATGTGGACGATTGAGTAGTGTTAGTATGTACTAAGAACGCATGCCTACCTGCTAGCTTGCTCAGACGGCCAATTTTCAGGTATCAGGTAATCAAGGTACATAAAAACATTACTTACCTCACGTAAATTCTCCAAGCTGATTTTTACGTATATTTTAGACAATATCCTTAAAAATAAGTCGCCAATACTCCCAGACACTTTCCGTCGGCCGTATTGCTTTGCAGACGCTTTAAAGCTCCCAAATTTATTAGAGTCTCCAACGCCTGACGCATTTTAATTGCACCAATTTGCTTTACGCATCTCACGCAATGCGTACAAGTACCTACCGTATGTATGTTACTGTCTTTTGGGCTCTCTTTGAGGGCATGAGAGCATGAATAGGGACGAAACTGAAAACGTAATTCAATGCGTGATATTCAAACGGAAACGTTACTAAAGGGTATATTTTGTTTTTTAATTTGTAGTAGAATATCTACTTTTGTAAATGGCACCACCAAACGAAAATGAAGTTAGCAACAAATGGTCATAATTACGCATTGAAGACAGGTATTCAAACAGTGGCGGTTTTTTGGTCTCAAAACTTGTACGATATTTCAAAAATTTTCAGTGTTTACGTGATAAAAGTTTATTAAATACATAAAGTAACTCATATTAGACGTGGTAATTACAAAGGTAAGTCAAAATACTTAGCAATTTTTAAAAACAATAAACTTTTCCGAGTCGAAGTATTTTGTATTATCTTTTGGGGTTAAAAGGAACGGATTGTGGGCGAATAGGAAAGTCCTAGGTATGAATAAAAACTCCGACCGTTTCAATAGGTGTAGCCGCTGTTGTCCAGGTATTAAAGTAAAACTTGGTACAAGGCAATGAAATTAAACAACCACACAGTTCACGGTAAAGAGTTGTAATGAATAATAAAAGACAGTAACATACATACGGTAGGTACTTGTACGCATTGCGTGAGATGCGTAAAGCAAATTGGTGCAATTAAAATGCGTCAGGCGTTGGAGACTCTAATAAATTTGGGAGCTTTAAAGCGTCTGCAAAGCAATACGGCCGACGGAAAGTGTCTGGGAGTATTGGCGACTTATTTTTAAGGATATTGCCTAAAATATACGTAAAAATCAGCTTGGAGAATTTACGTGAGGTAAGTAATGTTTTTATGTACCTTGATTACCTGATACCTGAAAATTGGCCGTCTGAGCAAGCTAGCAGGTAGGCATGCGTTCTTAGTACATACTAACACTACTCAATCGTCCACATTTCCTTCGTCAGAAAATACGTGACGTCTGGTGGCCCTGGGATCTTGCACTATAATAATATAGTTAACACAATAACTATTTAAGCAACTTACCTTCCTTAAAATGTGTGTTGTTCGATCCTCATTGAACACTTAGGTATACATACATAGTACCTTTCTATCTTTATCATTTTTTTCTGTAAGTACAAACTGCAAGACCTTCTTTTTGTGTTCAATTGGCAACGCTTTGTTCACTGAGTTAGTTTAAAGAGATATGGAAAATTATTTTTTCAATTGTAAGTGTATTAACAATAAATTGTATTAACAATACCTCTGGTCACTGGTTCACTTGTCCGTTGAACGCAGTGACTGCTTTTTCGTTAAAAATAATCCAGTCCCAACTTCGCATATTAATACTTATAGCCTAGGTTAGATTAGTGATAAATATAATCGTATAAAGTATTGTTTGTATCAATCCAATAGTTTTTGAGTTTATTACACACATTCAAAAATACAAATGTTTCTTCTTTGTAATATTTGTGTACAGCAAAACAAGGTCCGTTAACCCGTAGGTACATAAACTACTCATTTTCAATGTAAGCTACTATCACGTTTTCATTCAATTCCTACGGGTGCATTTCATGGTCTATTGCGGGTCGTCAATTCGGTATTCTGGGCAAGAGTGATATTTATTAGAATGTAGCTGACAGCTTTGGGTTAGGCTCGCATCTGTGCACAACACAAAATAAGGGTCTTCGAGTGTGCGTGAGTCATGTTAGTAGCAACTTGTCAATGTTTGTTGCTAATTTATAAACGTTGTTATTTAACACCTAGGTAATTATATTTTTTTCATCACCCCTATTCGAAAAAGACGACTTGGTTCGGACATAAGGGGTTCCAAAGTTGCTGTTTTCTATTCAGCGGGCCGGAATGAATTTTCATACAACTTTTCCTGCCGGCTAGATCTTTTCCGTCCTATTTTGAATTTAGAACATTTTAGTATTTTGCGCTAAAGAAATCGAACACAAATATTGTTTGAATAAAGAATGTCTGGTTCGACGCGAGGGCCCCGCCAGCTGAATAATAAAAAAAGAAATCAAATTAAGATCGCTCGAACTATTTCCCGCGTTTTCGTGCATTTTTACGTATTGTTAGAAATTTTGTTTTGTTTTGAAAAAATGAGTTCTTCCAACGATAGTGAAAGTATCCTCCTGATAGTATAAAAACTGAAGCGAGTAATGTGATGAATAGTTTATTACCTGCGAAATCCCGGGAAAAATATTTGAAAGCCTATGATAATTTTTTGGAATGGAGAAATGCAAGAGGCGCCAAGAATTTTTCAGAAACTGTGTTTTTGGCGTACTTCCAGAACTTAGCCAAAACTAAAAAACCTTCCACCCTTTGGAGTATCTACTCAATGCTTAAATCAACAGTCAGTTCTAATAACGATATAAAACTGGACACATATTCGAAATTAATAGCATATCTGAAGAGGATGTCTGATGGATTTAAACCTAAAAAATCCAAAGTGTTCACAGTCAAAAATGTGGAGACTTTTCTTAATGAGGCACCCGACGAAATCTTTCTTGCCGTAAAAGTAAGTAACTATGTATATGGTGGAGTGGACTATTATAGTAAAATATAGCCATAGTGTTTTAAATAGCTGAATAATAAAAAAAGAAATCAAATTAAGATTTCGTTTTCAAATTAAAATTAAGTTTTCGTGCATTTTTACGTATTATTTTCTATTATTTTCTATTATAAGTATATATATATTATTTTCTCATAGTGGGTGATGAAAAGTAGAGTGTATCACTCGGGTGCAAGTATATTTTTGGCTCGGGCGACGTACTTTGAATCCCTCGCTACGTTCGGGATTCTACTAAAGAATCCCTCGCTACGCTCGGGATTCTACTCTAGAATCCCTCACTTCGCTCTGGATTCAAAAAACCCCCCGCGGAAAAAATATTACTTTGCACCCTTGTCATACAATCTACTATTAGAAGAGTTAAATAACGCTTAGGCATAATTAGTAGTTAGTTCGTTAGCGAAATTGGGTTTTTTAAAGTGACAAATGTTGCATATTATATGTATGTATGCACAAAACAATATACAATATATAACTGGAATTTTGGTAAATTCATGTACTAAAAATACGTATTAGATTTTTAAGTCCTTACCTAAGTACATATTTTCTGAATAAGAAATTTCAAACATATGACCTTTTGATAATGCGAGTCCTTTTACGACTACAGGTCTTTTATTGAAGAGGTCCAAAGACGAATGAGCTGTTTTAATGAATCTGTAGTTTTTGAAATATTCGTTTTGTCGAGAACTAAGACCTGTACTTGGGATTGTATAAGGAACCCTCCCTAACTAACCTGTAAAATAAAGCCAAGCATAACCGGATGTGCTTCACGGTTCGTTCTATTGTGATGGTAATATATAGAAAAAGGATGTATTATTTTACATCACATTTCATTTCGTTCCGAAAAGTTATGTCAGTATTTTAAGAATATTTATAAATTTAAACTTACAAGACGTTTAAATTATGCTGTTCAACATTTATCGTTTTTTCTTAAAGGACTCACGATCCTAAACACTAACATGGGAATAGAAACAATAAAACAAAACGAATAACTAACTTTTTATAAAACATAACCGACTTCAAAGTCAGGATAGCTCAAAAGCCACTCGCCAAATGTCATTTAAATTTATAAAGGATCACTAGAGCAAACAACGGCAGTTTCGAATGTCGAAAGAATTATCGAAATTGGCTCAACTAGTGCGAAGATCTGAGGTAACACACGTAAGAAAAAAACAAACATACAGACGAATTAAGAACAGAACCTCCACCTTTCTTAAACTCGGTTAAAAATGTTCGGTTAATCTAGCTCATATCTTTATTATTTTATCAATTTTAATATAAGTTTAATTTTAATTAAACTAATTATATTAAATTATAATTATAAGACTATAAGTTTAAGTCTTTACCATCATCTGTCTAATTGACATTTTTTACTTGTGACTATTTTATGCCTATTGAAAAACGAAGGAAGAATCTCACCTTACATACTATGAATAATTAATAAGTTATATGGTGCATATTACGGAATAATTAATGAGATCCGACCTAATTTTAATTCCTGCTCATTCTTAACATTACCTAGTCGTATAATCCACTTTGTGTTGAATACGATGTCAGCGTCTGTAGAAATATTCGAGAAACGCTTTGAATAGCGATGTTTTATGTTTGAGGCAAATAATTTAAGCACTTGTGAAAACTTCGTGCTCTTGATTAACGGAGCTCAATTAGGTGATTCAAGTTTAACATTTTCAACGGCGCTCTGCTATAATTGTTTAGCAATGTTTGTCAACCATGTCAACATAAATTTATTGCGCAGTATAGTGATTTACTAAAGTAACACTAATTTAGGACGGATATAATCGTTTAAACTCTGTTAGGAAGTTGCTTAAACCGCTAAACTAAAAATATGGCCACTGACAAAATAAGGTTCTTAAACTCAAATTTTCAGATCTTAAATATTACAGTGTACTTCGTCGAACTGCAGTGCAGGCTCTGTAAATTCCATTTAGCTAAATAGCTTTTCAGAGAGATAAGAATCTAGCCATACAATACTTCGCTGCTTGAAGCGGGAAACTAAGAAAATTGAAAAGAGAGTCGCCTAGTGCCGGAGCGTCGATAGTCCGATTTCAGGCAACCTGAGATTTGGAATTACTGGCATCATAAAAATTTAGCGGTAGCTGAACGTTCTAGACGAAGTTTTTGTGTGATACAATCCCGTCGGTCTCGCAATCTTGGTTTTAATAAGTATATAACTTTCGCGAGATGTACCTGTGAGGAGGAGATTTACATAATCATTACCATATCTGGCGCAGTGGCTCGAGTATTATACCCGAGAGGTTAATAATGCTATTTTCTCGCCACATTTTCACCTTGCTATTTCGCGTTATCGACCTACTTTATCTGCCTCGTCATTGTAACTAGCCACTCAAGAAACGACTCCACGTTGTGGAAGGACTCCATAGAAAGATATATTATTGTATATTATACGATCTTGTACTAAAGTGATGTTATTAATCTTTTTTTAGTGCGCGTGGTAGTGAAGAAATATCTTGTTTTTCTTGTTCTATGGGCACAGAATTGATCTAGTGATACTGGTATAACAATTTTTGAAGTTTATGTTACATTAAACACTGAACACTGTAATTATTGTGGAATCCAGTTATACTTTTAAAGGTGACAATCTTAGATAACCGGATTTGAACGAGACTGTGACTAAAACAATTACCAGGACTAACTATCACTACCAGATCCAGCCCAGTCCTCATAGGTAATAAGGAACTCACCGACTAACATTATTCATAATACTATCTTCTATCCTAGTCCCAGTTTTAGGCTTCTTCTGGGTGGGACATAGTGGTCATGTGATCGCAGCTGAAGCGCGCCGCTCGCTTGTTTGTTTGTTAAATTCCTGAAAGAAAATATGAATTCATAATATTGTAAACTGTAACATGATAAGAACTGAGCTTAAAATCATTTTATTGTAATCAATAAATATCATCTTAGTTATTCGTTTTATTGTACTTAGCTGACCGCGCAAATGGTATAGTGAGCGGAATTTATATTATAATAAATGATAGAAGAATTTTCTTAATTTGTGTTAGGAGGGCAGAATAAGGTATAATTCGGTTAATGGCTACCGGCCACTCAAGCCCACGTGTACCTTACTTCAAAGAGAATTCTCCTCTATTTAAGGTTGGTCCCAGGTGCGTTATCATCCGAGGACTTAGCGGGAATGTCTAATAATTATAACCGAAAAAATGTTACTATAAAAGTCATAATAATAAACATTTTTCGCCCAAATGTTTTTCAAGCAATAACTTATACTAGCTTATGGCAAGGAGTTTCTTTGGCTATTGTTAGCATTTTAGGAGTATTACACCTTAAAGTAGGGTTTAGTGTGCAGGTAAGAATTAGGTTTTGTTTGTAATAAATTTATGGTGGGAAGATTTTGAGCAACGGATTGGTGGTCCACTTACTTGTGACACAAGTCCAGCTCGTTCACTAGAATGAAAATTACTGCTTTTCCGAAATCTTACCATATACAAGATATAATATTCGAGCCATATATCTATAAAATAACAAAACGAATTAAAAGGTTTTGAATAAAAAACGTCTTATAAAAATCGGAACACCCAGTCAAAAGTATCGAGGTAACACCTGAAAAAATGCAGTCCAATTGAGAACCTCCTCTTTTGGTTGGAGTCGTTTAAAATTATAGAATCGGGACGCTCTATATTGTTATTTTTGATAGTGCCCTTGCATTAAAATCTTTAAATGGAAATTGATTACCCTATTATTCATAATTGAAAAGTATGTTATGAAATTCTGTGATAAATTAAAAACTTAATTACTTAGTGTAGGCACAGTACATAGCTATATTGATTTATAATATTTATATTATGAGGGTTGTGTCAGTCACAAATATTTCACCTGGACTGAAATAATCATTTCAGAGAAAAGCAAATGGGTGACGTCATGCGTGCAACGCACACATGCGCGGAAGTCAGCCTTACTCACTTAAGTCTTGTTTTACGGATCAGAGGGTGCGTTCTCGTTTAAATCTGGCTAAGAACGACAAGGGTTGACGCAAATAATTACAAGAAAAGTTTTGGAAGCGCCGTAATTTATTGTACTATAGATGCGTTACGATTTTGTTAAGAAAACTCTCGTTATTTTTGAGATAATTAGGATTTACTACCTGATGGTGCGTACAGATTATGCAACATGTTATATAACTTCTGTTTTATAACACGTCCACACTATCTAACATTGTTGTATAACAATGTTTTATAACAAGGCACAAGTAGGTAACTCGTGCGCAAAAGTTATATAATATTGTTGCACAAACTAATAACATGTTGTATAACTTGTTTTTGTAACACATAGCGTCCACATTTGTAAAACATGTTATTTAACTATGTTTTACTAGAGAACCGCCCGCGCTTCGCTTCGGGACCCGTAGGTAACAGCCGCGTAGGTCCCGCTCCCGTAGGATTTTCGGGATTAAAAGTAGCCTATATGTTATACTGGAACATAAGTTATAACATTTACCTATGACTTAAGTAAATTAACGATACATGTAGTATTTGATAGCGTGATTCAGAACTTGCAAATGAATTTTACTAACACCATCTATTAACAACATCCGGAACTAAATATCTAGCAACTAACAAAACATCGATCTTCCCATGGGAATGAGATGTTTTTCCGCAGTAAAAAGTAGCCTACGTCACTCTCCACCCTCCTAACTATCCCCACACACATAAACCATACCATATAATAGCCATGTTGCGAAGTGAAAGAGTCACAAACAAACAAACAAACACACTTTCACATTTATAATATTAGTATGGATAGTATGGATAACATGTTTTGTTACTTAGTCTGTACGCACCATGAGGGACTGGATTATAGAAACGCTATTTTTAACCGACTTCAAAAAAGAGGGAGGTTCTCAATTCGACCATAATATATTATATGTATGCTGTTTTATGTGTGTCCAGCGGTTTTTTCTTAATGGACCTTTTCATACTTAGGTATTAAATGAAAACATTTCATATTATTATTATTATTAATGATTTTAAGTCAATTTACTTTTTCAGAGCTCCTTTTTTCCCATATACACTTGGAAATAATTCTGCTCAAAAATTTTCATTCAGACCATAACCATGGATACCACACTTGATATTTTTGATTAATTCCATAAAAGAACATACAACATCAGACGCAGATCAATTTAAATAAATGCTCCGTTTTTCCATTTTTTGTACGGAACATTACAGAATGTTCAATACTGACAGTCCTTCAAATTTCATTTTTTATGCTACAATGAGTAGAAGTATTGAACGGAAATCGTGCTTACAATAACGCGCGTCACTTCCATGTTTAACGTACTTAATCGTTTCTGAAATATTTTATGTATAAAATAGCTCGTACTTGTTGATAAAAAGTAATGTCATGAAAAGCCAAACCGAAGACGTTGAGATTGGCAGTTCTAGCTTTTAGAATAAACTGTGTTTAATAACTATGATACATAACACATACAAACTTAGCAAGAAATTAAGGTAGGTCTTTGTGCTTGTTCATACGTCTACTGAACACGCGGGCGCGGTGGCGGTGGACGTGGTGAGCTCGTGTTCATATTGACCGCCAGGTTTTTTGCGCGAGAGTTCAGTTGCGTCGCTACTGAATCGCACGCTCCGCCGCTAGTTCAGTGTGAACACACACAAACATTTCATGCGTTTGATATGCCGCGAGCGCGCCGCGCGCGTCGTCGCGAGCTTGCCCGCTACTTAGACTGCACGTGCGATTCCAGTGTGAACACTTTGATATTGCGCCATATGTTTGATATTTCGTGACCGCGCCCGCCACCGCGCCCGCGAGTCAGTATGTGCTTGTTTTGCGCGAGAATTCAGTTGCGTCGCTTCTGAATCGCGCGCTCCGCCGCTAGTTCAGTGTGAACACACACAAACATTTCATGCGTTTTATATGCCACGAGCGCGCCGCGCGCGTCGTCGCGAGCTTGCCCGCTTCTTAGACCGCACGTGCGATTCCTGTGTGAACACTTGGATATTACGCCATGTGTTTGATATTTCGTGACCGCGCCCGCCACCGCACCCGCGAGTCAGTATTAATGAATGAGCACTTTGGGTATTATCAACCTACAACTATTTTTACGTTAGTTTGTGGTTGAAATTCTTATTTGTTTACTAGAGAATCGCCCGCGCTTCGCTTCGGGACCCGTAGGTAACAGCCGCGTAGGTCTCGCTCCCGTAGGAATTTAGGCTAAAAAGTAGCCTACTACTCACTCTCTTCACTCCACCCTGTCTGAGGTGTGTGGAGCCCTCGGGACAGTTAGTTCCCCTTTGGGGGTGTCTCTCGCGGCCCGTTAAAACGGGCCGGTCCTTGGGTTGGGCCCTAAGGCCCTTGGTTGTCCATCTGTGGTTAACCAATAGGTCAAGTCCGGTGAGTGGTGGCCTTTTTACAGGCCACAGAGTCTTAAACGGGATGGGGTTCATCTTCGCGCCGCCCAGGCGATCGAGGCCCTACCGGGTGAATCCCGCTGGTGGGAAGCCCAGCAGGAGCCGATCAGCGCCGGGCGACGACTTACGAAGCCCCAGTATCAGTCAGTGCTAGCCCCGTCCCGCGCAACCAGCAAGTCGCGCGGGAAGGCCCAGCGGTCCGGTGGACGGGTGTGGAGCGGCACCAGGTCCTGCAGATGCGGGAACCGCGACGCGTCGACACGCCCGAACATATTGCGTGCCAATCTCTCGATGAAGTCGTCCAGGCTCTCGACTCGAAGGTCCCTCTGGATGACGGCGTTCCTGACGTACCTCGGCGCACCAGTCAGCCGGCGGAGCGCAATCGCCTGAACCGCGCGCATCCTCTTGCGCTGCGATTCGCTGGCGAGCGCGTACCACGCCGGTGCCGCGTACGTGAGGCGGGATCTGATGTAGGTCTTGTAGACCCCGAGCTTCAGTCCGAGAGGGAGGCTCGAGGAGAGCACTGGTTTCTGCCATCGCGCTTCTGGAATTCGCGACGGCTTTCGTAACCTGTGGCTTCATCGAAAGTCTTCCGTCGATTTTGCCCCCAGGTATTTGGCCTGTGGGGCCCATTGGATATCTTGTCCGTGAAGCTCCAGAGTAGGGTCCCGCCTGTTGAGGTATCCTCCTATGTTCACGGCCTGCGTCTTCCCGACATTCACCGACAGTCTCCACGCGGTGAGCCATTCGGGGAGGGCATCAAGCGCACGCTGCATCTTGACGATGGCGTGGGTTCTATTCAGCGACGTGGTGATGTACGCCACGTCATCGGCATACAGGGCAAGCGACGCCCCCCTGCCGCCGGGATGTCGTCGGTGTATCAGGCGTAGCAGACCGGGGACAGGCAACTCCCTTGCGGGACGCCGGCTGCGATCGGACGCTCGGTGGATTCGGCGTCTTCAACCACTACTCTGAAGCTTCTATTTTCGAGGAAACTGGAGATCACCTTAACGGCACTCCGGGGCGCCGACGACTGCGAGATCTTGTAGAGAAAGCCGTCATGCCAAACACGGTCGAACGCCTTTTCCATGTCGAGGAATACTGCACACACGCGTTCTCTCTTATTCAGAGCCGCGGTAACGGTGTGCAACACCCTCGACAGTGTAGCCGTGCTGTTCAGCGGCATCAAAAAGTAGCCTACCACTTCTGTTGGCAGCTAGGCTATTCCACCCCGGATGCTTGCAGTTCCAGTCGCCCGCGCCCACCACCGGTGTCGGCGAGTCCAGCAACTTGCGGACATCAGCCAACAGGATAGTGCCAGCGGGCGGGCGGTACACTGAATACAGCCGGAGTGGGGAGTTCTCGAGGCAGAGCTAAAGTAGCCTATTACATGTAGTATTTGATAGCGTAATTCAAAACTTGCAAATGAATTTTATTAACGCCATCTATTAACAACTCCGAAAATAAATATCTAGCAACTAACAAAACATCGATCTTCCCATGGGAATGGGATGTTTTTCCGCGGTAAAAAGTAGCCTACGTCACTCTCCACCCTCCTAACTATCCCCACACACATAAACCTTACCATATAATAGCTTTGTTGCGACGTGAAAGCGTCACAAACAAACAAACAAACAAACAAACAAACAAACAAACAAACAAACAAACAAACAAACAAACACACTTTCACATTTATAATATTAGTAAGGATATTAGTAAGGACTAGCTTCGCCCGCGTGGAATTCGTTTATATCGCGAACCGGGGAAATGAGAAAGGGAAAATTCATCGAAATCGTTCATGCGGTGTAGATTTTTCATACAAACTTTCATCTCCTATTTCAACCCTTTAGGGGTTGATTTTTGACAAAAAAGTAGCCTATGACTCTTGGTCTTCAACCATTTTCATTCCGAATTTCATCCAAATCGGTCCGGTGGTTTAGCCGTGAAATACGTCACAGACAAACAGACAGACAGACTTTCGCATTTATAATACTAGAGAACGGATTGGATGAAGAGATGGCGTGATTCAGAACTTGCAAATGAATTTTACTAACGCCATCTATTAACAGCATCCGGAACTAAATATCTAGCAACTACACTAGCGGCACGCTATGATGGCCGGTTTGACACATTACAACAGTGATGTGCGTACGTTCGGTCATATCGACGAAATCCACAACAAAGGGCTTGAACAGAGTCTAAATTAACGAGCAAGGGTCAACAGTAATGCAGTATCAATATTTGAAATCCAAAGCCAGGTCAAAACTATATCACAATCGCATTGCACTGACAGTTTATACTTTTCGAAGCAACGTCAATTCGAAACTGCTTTGTTTTGCATTGAGCATTGACGCGAGTTTGCCGGAGGTAGTAGTTGTGCTAGCCAGCGATCCTATGTGACGATCGTATTAGATTCCATTTTTAAAAATTTTCAATTTAGAAAACCAAATGCCGAGTTGTGGTATATATCATATAAAAATAAAAATTTTACCTTTTGTATGAAACAGCTGATATTTTTTTGCGATTTCAGAGGTTTGTCCACATAGTGAAAATTGTTCATATTCACAAGTACATTCACCCCTTAAATGGTGCAAACTGATTTTTCTACACTTGTATACATTTTAGAAATCAATTTAATAAATAAATTTTGAGTCCTAAACCTAAAACTACATTCGATAAAATTTATGAATCTCTGCACATCACTATCGTCAATAAAGTAATACAATTATTTCCTTCAAAGTCGTTATCAATTAATACGGAACTTCATGAGCGGACAAACGTCAAACCGGCCATCATAGCGTGCCGCTAGTTTAACAAAACATCGATCGAAATCAGTATCGAAAATAAGTTGTTTAATTAGTTTTTAACTAATTTGTCTAATACTTTGAGCACTCTAGCGCTATCCAGGCTTAATCTATGAGGATTTGAAAATATAATGAAATGTCTCGTGAAAAGGTAGGTAATATAGTGGTCTCAGCGCGACCACTCTCGTGTCTCCAAGTACATTTTACGCACCAAGTATTTACAAAACTGAACTTATTATCATCATACGGAAGTATTTTAGAAATAACAATATCAAGTTTATCAAACACTGATGGCATAATAATAGTGGATGGCCAAATTGAAAATTAATTGAAAAAGCTCAGCCAATAGAAAATAATTAATTTATTACAATAATATGAAATGTTTCCATTATAGTAATGATAATAAATTTTACGCAACAAATAGGTACTATGTACTTAGCTATATCAACCTACTGCGTTCGTGGTTTGATTCCATAAAATGCGATAGGTTTTTATTTTATGATGATTAAAATATGTTCCGAATATGGGTGAATGTGAGTATAATTCTGTAATTACTCGTAATCTTGGTGCTTGTATTTATTAATTTGATTATATATAGTTTTAATTATAGTTTGTGTAGTTACTTTTTAGGTGAGGTAAAAATCAATACTCATATCATTGTATAAGACATTAACGGGTGTCCTACGTGAGCGACGAATACGACGCGACGCTACGCAACACGATGCGATTCTACACGCGACAATGACAACGTCGCGTATTATCGCAGACTGTCACATAGGACGCAAGTAGGGATACCGTTGATTTGATCGCGTACGTCAGAATCGCAACGTCGCGTCGCGTCGTATTCGTCGCTCACGTAGGACACTGCCTAAGGCACTTCTCACATTACGCTATTTATTAGCTACGCGACTGCGACGCAATCCCAAAATTCTATGTATCTGACACTTTTGACTGACACGAGTCGCATCGTAGACGCGTCTCCTGTCAGTGAAAAGTGTTTTTTATCTTTCTCTACCCTTTGACTTTAGAGAATCACATGACAGGGACAAAAGAAATTAAACCTGGAGTAACTTTACGCCGCGTTTATTAATAAGAAAGTAAGATTTCGAAAACCTGGTATCAGTAACAAAATAAACAAGAAACTTGGATTAGGTATTATTATTGTAATATATTTTGTACCTGATGCAAAAAGAAAAAGAAGATGCCAATGAAGTCGCAAATGTTGAGCGCACTAACTCCAGTCTATTTAATCTTCTTTCAATATTATTTATAATAATAATAAAAAGTAATAAATCTTATAAGTATCTTAAATAAATACAAGTGTTATTTACCTTTCCGTTAAGCCTGCCTGTGTAGCAATCATCCGCTTAGTTGAGTCCGCCACCAAACGACTCTTTGTCTTGAAGCTTGGTGCTACAGGATTTATTTCTTTCTCTCATCTTGACCGGCAACGCATTTGTGATCTCTTTGGCATTACTGTCTTTACTATCAGGTAACTCGCCTGTTTTGTTTAAAAACATCGTTAATATATTATACAACGTTATTATTATAAACAACATTCACCATAAGAAAGGAACATCAGATTTCTTCGAGTATTCTTACTTGGCACAAACTGTACACGACACCAAACAAATAAATTTATAACACGTCAGTGAAGATACAATAGTTGTTCGTCCAACTCACCTTGTTTTTATCAGAGAGCAATCAGTAATCTTACAAATATATGATTTAGTATTAAGAACAACTAAAAGCTGCTGAACGAACTTACGCGATGTCCAATAAATCTAAACTTTGAAAGAAAGTAATTCTGTCTCTATGCTTATACGATATTCTTGTCCTTTGGGATATCTGTATTTTGTTATCTGTTGTATGCCATGTGACGTAATCATAACTATTTGTTTTACTATCGTAGTGCTGTTTTATTCGGCGTTATGGTGAAATTGCGTTGAATATATTTTTCTTACAAATGTTGCGTTATATTTCGTGGCGTAACGGCGTTAAAGATTAGATTTTTCGTCGAGTAAACAGTGAATCTTTTAGAATTTTCACTTGGTTAGCTAAAAGCGTGCTTTGTCACAGAAATAGGGAGTTTTTCAGTGAAACAGTTACCTTTATAAGGACTTAACGTCGTAGGAAACGGCCGACTAAGTATACGACCGCGGGGGCGCCCTCCCAGTGCTGATAACAGAATTATCCGAACGACGTCATCTATCTTTTAAATGTGGACCTTACTTTTGTTACCTTTGCCCACGATGTGTTACTGTGCGGACCCGATTTTGCGTAGCACTAAAAATCTGCGCAATTAGGTTTTTTACGACTTCTGATAAGAAGAATCAAACGGTGATAGATTGATAGATTAGGTACATAATATCCCAGTAAAATAATTTCACATAGAATAAACCAAGACTAAGAAACACCTCTAGTGTTAAAAAAGTTGTGTGTAGGAAAAGAAACTCTTTGAGATTATCTTGCTGCTTTTTCTCCAAAGTCCACTTACGGTGGAGGTTTGATGAAGCTATGGTGTAGTTTGAGTTTAAAAAAGCGTTTTCTAAAAAGCAGCTTCTACTCTTCACACCCCACATCTTAATTTTGTCATCGAGTCTTATGATAAATAATTCGGTCTTGGTTATGGACTATCCATATAAGAGAATATTTCGATATTTTCAAAAAATTTATACGTGTCTGTCCTTACTTTACTTTCCTTCATATAGCTTTAAAACTATAACAATCTTGACAAACTCTTTTTATTTAGAAGTACTTAAACCATAATATTTCTAGAATGAGAAGAAAGAAAGTATTGCACGAACTCAAATGCTTTGCAATTTTCCTGAGAAACAAAGTCCATTATCAAATGAATAAGAGTACGTCCGGGTGTTTAATCTAGTCTGAAATAAATCTTATTCTCAAAATGAGATAAATTACCACACTTTGAACGTAGATAAAAATGTCCATTCTTAGTCAAGTAAAGAAGCTTATTTTTCCTTGAGCGAGTACATGAAATAACTTAATAAAGTTTTACTTGCGCTTGTAATATATTTGTATATATTCTGTTTTCGTATGTATTTAAATTTAAAAGGAGGGTTCTTGGATATTATTTTATTAAATTTGAGAATATTCAAATTTTTTATCTTATACAATTATTGTACCTATCATAAAATACGTATATAAAATTTAGATTTATGTGAAATATTTAGTGACAAATATTACACTCATCCTTTATTATGTAATCCGCCTAAAACGATACAATATGTAAGCCAGAGAGTATAACGTTTTGTGTATAGAAAAATATGTTAAACACGTACGAGGTAGCTTTTGTTGTTGAGAGACATTATTTGGGAGGATGATTTCATTCCGCCAGTGAACACATTTTTCCGTAAAAATCAAGTACGTAAGAGCATTAAAAGCGTAATTTCTGAGTACATCTTTAATACTCTCTGAGATATATTTTATATTCACAAATATTTGTTGACACACGTTCAGATGTAACGTTTCACACATTTACAGTAATGAGAACAAGTGGAGGTTCCGATAAATCGAAATTTATTTTCTCCGTGAAACATTCGTTCCACTGTGTACTCACACACCTGCATAAATATTTATTACCTATTAAAGTCAGAAGCAATTCATTAAACAGGTTTTACGAGTTATTCAAATGAGATTTATTATTCAGAAAGAGAAAAATATTTTATGTTGCTCGCCGCAAATCGACTTAACAGTATTATTCGGGTAATCACATTTCATTCGGATTAAGTATCGAACAAATCAAATATCGCTAATAAATGATCCCAACACGCTGTGAAAGTTCACGGGGAATGTTCTTATATTTAATAAAATGGCTGGCGTTTGTCGAACTTTTCCAGCTCGCAAATTATAAGTAGGAAACACAAATAATAGTTGACGTTGGGCGAGAGAAGGGTGAGGTTTGCGACCGGGAGAACTGCCGCGGGGAGGGGCGGCGGTAATCAGTCCGGACAGTAATTCGGGAGCCTTAAGGGTGTGATCGGTTAACGCAGACAAGGGTACCACCACTAGCATCATCGGAGGGAAGAAATACTTTAGTTCAATATTTCCAGTGTGGTATTGTTTTGTACCTCTTTCAGATTAGGCAATTTCACGAATAAACAGCGACTCTGTCGGGCTCCTATTGGTTAGTTTGCGACGTCTCCGGAGAAATGAATGTAATGTGGAATACAAGTTAGGGACTCGTAATATAATTTGGCTCGATGTTTCTGTCTTACTTCTTCCAAGACGAGGCTAATCAAAAGCCAAAGTTATTGTGATATCTTTTTATTAATAAGAACGTGAGGGCTATAGATTTTCAGCATTTTGAGGAGCGGGATTTTTTCTTTCATAAAAAAATCAGCAAAGTTGCTAAAAAAGACTTTGCTTTAACCCAATTAATTTTACTTTGAATCTGTTCAACGTACTGAACAGAGAAATAACGGCAGCCTACGCAACACTCATCTGTTTTGAGTACACAGCCGACCACTGAAGGGTCCTTCAGGCTCCCCTAGTCGGGAGACTTCGAATATCTTTGCACCTTAATTACGCTTAGCCTCAGAAAAGTACGACACGTATATTCTACAACGCTCTATCCAAAAAGGGAGTGAAAATTTGAAGATTGAAAATCGAGACTCTTTTACGCGTAATACGAGAGCCTCTTTAGAAATTTAAGTATTCTCGAATACAAAGAAGTCATCCTTCATTTCTTCAGGACATTTTTTGTTAGTTGTATTATACTCAAAGACGTTCTAATTATACATCCAATGATTAAATCTGTTGTATTATTATACACTTCTTTGAAGTTTGTATCTATTAAAATAGCACGAGCCTTAAAACTAGTATACATTTCTGAAAAGTATGTATTATTATTACTTGAGACTACTTGTTTTAAACCAACTTCTTTGGAAATATGATACTGTAACATTAAAACATAACGTAGACAGTTTCCGCCAATAATACTTAGCCGATGCGCGCACTCGAAGCCAGTAAGCCGGTCTTATCTGGCAACTTTTACATTATCTGCCAAACTGTTACATATATTTGAGCTTGAGACTACTTACGCTTATCGAGTCAAAACTAGCAAAGCGTATATTTATTTGTTTCTATTTTCCGGTTGATTGACTCTACAACTTTCTCGGCGCGTCGCGTCGATATGGGTTAGCCTACCTAGTGAACTTCTTCGGCCCTGATTCAAAATCAGTTAATGCAAAAGTTTATTTTTATAAGTAAGATTACACGGGAGTTCGGATGGAAGTTTTACAAGCTGCTTTCTTTCGGAAATCCTTCAAGGTACGAAAGGAACATTTCACGGTACAAGGTTTTGGATTAACACTTTAAAATCATATTGCTTTTCCTTGCTTGCTGCTTTCTGGCTTGCTTACTGCGCTTGGGGTTTTTATATAACGTTTGTTGAGTGTGTACTTTACATAGTAGTACAAATAGTGAGAAAATGGCACATACATAAATAAAAAATGTAATTTTATTATTATGATATTACCAATACCAATTACCATTACCAAAACAGACTATAATAAATACTACATATTCTACTATAAATTGCTGCAGCGTTGTAATTTTGTAGCATTGATACAATATAATTCATAGTTAAATAAAACCGGCCAAGTGCGAGTTGGACTCGCGCACGAAGGGTTCCATACCATTATGTATAAAAAAGCCAAAAAAATCTGGTCTGTTGTATGAAAGCCTTGCTTAAATATTTTAATTGTTTTATTGTAGCCACATATTACGCACAATGCCATCTCTTGGACCGAAAGATAACTAAACTATCGCTGAGGCGTCGAAAGTATGGGCGCCCACTTAAATATTTATTTTATTCTGTTTTTTAGTATTTGTTGTTGTAGCGGCAACAGAAATACATCATGTGTGAAAATTTCAACTGTATAACTATTACGGTTCATGAGATACAGCCTGGTGACAGTCGGACGGACGGACGGACGGACGGACGGACAGCGAAGTCTCAGTAATAGGGTACTTGGGTACTTTGGGTACGGAACTCAATTATTAAAAATGACTGTCCTAGGAATTATATTCAAGTATTTTCTAACGTGGGGATCGTTTAATAGAGATATCAGATTAACAATGACTTAATTAACTAAATGAACGTGCAACGCAACGCAACACGTGATTCTAACATTACCCGGGGATTTTAACTAACTAAAATAGTTTTTGTGAAAATATATGTTTCATTATAAAATTTAGTTATGGCGTTCTGCTTGAATAATTTAGTGTATGGGTTTTTACGTAGATGTCATTTTTTTAGGTTGTATAATAAACAAAATAAAGTGCACATGTAAAGAAAAATAATGAAATAAAGGCATTATTTAATGTACTTGATTAAAATTAATTTTAATATTTACTTAGTTACACTGTTAAATAGTCTTATGCTGGTCAATTTATTGGATATACACAACATGTAATTAAATTTATACTGTTAATTAAATATCGTGTTAAAGGTAGCATTTTAGATATTATCAAGTTATCATAATGTTTCTAAATGCATGTAGGCAAACCACATACAAAATATCCTTTAAAAAGGTTTTACATAACATATCTACCGACCTTCTCATATAACAGGTTTAACATGCGTACGGTATCCAATCGCTTAAATTTATGCGCACTTCCCATTGAACCTCATAAACATTGTAAAACTTCCGGCAGATGGCAACCGCTGCCCGAATAAGCCCAGTAGACAACGCAAAAATTGGTCTGCAGTGTTTAAATTTTAAAAACTAAGGTATTTTACAAACCGCTACAATTACAAATTTATTTAATAAGGGTAGACTACGCATAATATTGTTTCAGAGAGTTTATATTTATAATCGTTTCACAACTCTTACTCCAAATTTATTTATTAAGAATTATAAGGACAAAATGTCGAGGTTTAAAATGAACAAAGATCGTGTTAGCCCAACATGTAACCGCTTAAAAAATTGATTATGATTGAAAAACTTAAAACGGCTGTATAATTTTTAAAGGCGACATCCACTCCGTCATAATACGCCATTAACGGGTGAGCGACACGGCCTCTAATTCACGTTTAAAAGCCTGCACTCGAGTCAAAGTCAGCTGTAATTTCGTCTTAGCCAGCTATACCTAGCAAAATCTAATTTGTCAAGAATTACGCTGTGGCTACTACGAACAACGGATGTAACGGTGTTTTTATTGTCCCACTTGCTTTTCACCCCACGGATTCAGTAGCGTATTATTTTTTTACGACTTAGAATCGCGATTATCCTATATATTGTTTTCGGGTCACTGCCGGAATTGAATATATAAATTTTGTATGGGAATTCGCGTAAAACACGCATGAACTCGGTATCCATGTCTTCATATATTTTCCAAATGTGCTAGTAAAATGACGTGCTTTGGAAAAAACATTTCTAAGAGTATCGAGGTTTTGTCTGCATTTTTCTGACTTTGTGTTAATTTAATTTTACATTCGTTTATGGATTACTTTGGACGTTTTAAGGCAGTTGTTTGATCATAGGTCTATCGTACAGGTATTTAATTAGTAGCAGTCAGCGAACAATAAATGGTAGCAGTACTATTCATATTTAGACCTGTTTAACTAACACAAAATACCGTCCGTGATTAGAGTAAAAAAACCTAAGACCAGTGTAGTGGACAGGCAGCGAAAAATCCCCCTTAAAATCAAGTGGGCAATAATTTAAATTTGAATTAGCGTTAAAGAGTTGTTCAATGTTTCGCATTAGGAAAAATGATGGATATTAAAGGCATTTTTCGCGTTTATTCATACTCGTGTCCCTATTAAAATTGTGCCCGGACAAACAAAACGCTACGCGTTGAATCCTTTTTGTTTGTTGGGTAATTAGTGCCTTTTATAAACATGACGCTGTTTTATTATTACCTACCACACACACAGTGACGAGCGTACCTAGTGATTATGCCAATTTCTTTCCATTGTGTAAAATAAAATTTGTAGACACCGTGATTTTGCGCCGTAAAGCTAAGTATAAATGAAAATATAAATTGCCTTTTTAACACAGGTACAAATAGGATTTGAATAGGTTGTAATATCCTTCCCCTGAGATAAAATTAGGGTTCCCTTTAGGGCTGTTAAGGCTCATATATTCCTGAATTTAACTATGTAGATAAGGGTTAATGTAAAGAGGAATATGTTGAGGGAATTTTTATCGTATTTGTTGTTTTATAAACTAAATAAAAATGATTACCTACAGTTCTTCTAAGTCTTTTGTTTATATGTCATTGACTCATTGACGTATTTTATAACATTTGTTTTATTGTTCCAGGTATGTTTATATCGCAATGCCTGTATAAGGTAACATCACTTTACTGCTTATTGGCAGAAGATGACCTAAAATTCTATGAGCAGCACATGTCCCAATTCAATAAAACAAATTAAGAATGCCTAATTACAAGGCATACAAATATTATGATAATATTGTGATAGTTTCTAAAAGTAAAAAAAACGCAAGTAGCAAAAAAGACAGCAGAAGACCTAGTGAGAAGTGGTCTCCTTCGTTCATGGAGATCAGATACCACAAAGAAAAGACAAACACCCACCCTCAAATATCCATTCGAAACATGACTAGGTGCTTGTCAGCCCAATCAAAAGGTTTATTCTTAATTCTTCTTCTTTGTCATACCATTCTTGTTAGAGTTATTCATAGTCGTTGTTTAATATCATTGTTGTGAGCAGGTATTATGTGCGTCACGACCAATTGCCACTTGCCTGGAGTATTAGTGAGTCTGGTAAACTCATATAAACGCCCACCAACTGCCGATTTTACTTGGTCGGTCGATCGCATGTCGTACATTTTGCTAAGTATATTGCCTTGAACAAGTCTTTGTATGGAGATTCCCTCGACGTGAATCGTGATTATTCGTGTCCAAAAATGTCAATAAGTGAAACTGATAATGACCTAACAATATTGATAACACATCTTACTTGAAGCCTTACTACCAAGCAGTTTGAGGCATCACAGTTAATTTAAGAAGGAAAGTGTGCGCAAAACAAGCTATAACAAAATCTACTAATCGCTATCAAGAGATACCCGTTGCCATAGTTTTGTCGTTGTTTAGTTGAGTGCACTACATGCTTTAGACGTTGGCTTTCACTCTAGTATAGATGGATATTTTATTACATTCTGATAACATAATAAGTCTTTATACAATAAATATACATTTTAAATAAGACCTCATTTATCCAGTAAGTTACAATTCGCAAACTATTACACTATGTAAATAGAACTTTACAAAGTTCATACGTGCTTTAAGTACATTACTTCGGTTCTTTTGTTGAATGTTTTAACTAAAGCGCTCTTTAAACCGACGGAACGTTTAACTTGTGAATGAAAATATATCTTCTAAAGTGTTTAATTACTGACTAGCGAGGTAAAAATATACCTTTTACGTAATGAAAATAATTACAAAGGTGATGAAGAAAAGAGGAGAAGGCTAAAAATAACATGTTTAAGCCGTCATTTTAAAAACTATTGTTATTTTTGTAAAGGTTACCCTTCCATATATTTATTTATACAGGAGCCAGACTTTTGAATGACCTGTTCAATAATTACTCCAGAATGGGGTTGTTTATTATGTTTTCTAGTAGTTTGAACATAATTTTGTCGTAACCTGAATAGAGATCTAGGATATTTTGTTGTGCCACCAAGCTTTACTAGATTTTTGGTTGTAAGTAGTATTATGTAGAGTGTAGACTATATTATTGGGTTTAAGAGATAGCAAATGAATAAAATGATGCAACAATGATTTTATTAGGTAAGCTCATTTAAAAGTTGAAAAGTTAATTTAGTCCTTCCACTATCGTCCATGACAACAGTGACCGACACAGTACAAGTCGGGACTGTCCTAGTCATTTCATTTCATCTCTTGAATGAAATAAAATTTACAGTAATTTATAATAACGTACCGAGTTTTCACGTGTACTGAAATGAGTCCCCTTTCAGTTTCCCCTCTGTCTGCGATTATCGTTACTTATACGCATACATACTGCAAGTTCCTATGGTTACGTTTACGTTACGTTACGTTTATTTAATTCCTGCAACGTGATATAGGAATAAAATGTTGGAAGACATTGGAGTTTGATTGTAGAAAACTAAATTTCTATATGATATTGGTGTTAGGTCAGGAATGTGATTTTGACTCTTTTTAGGTGTCAATAAATGTTTATGTGAATTGGTGTTAATTTCATTTTATCTATTTGTGGATAGTGTATTGTATGTATTGGTCAAATTAACCAGTTTTCATAAAAATATCATTTATAATTAATTCATGAAGGTACACTTGCATGTCAATTTTAAATAGCAGACGTTCTTTAGATTTCAATTTAACAATTGAGCAATTGATTTCGATAAATGGGGAAACTCATTCCAATAATCGCATCAGACACTTGACAAAAGTCTTTACTCGTAAGAATTATATCATTCATCCTTAAAATGGATTCCAACGGAAGGAAGCAATTTCATTTGTGAGAACCTGCTACTGCTTATAATCCGTCCGAGGTAATAACATTTCATATTCGTAATAGAATCATTCCGCGTCGCCCTGAAACTTTATAGTCTCATTTTCATTGAAAGCGTTTAGTAGACATAAACTTGCAGAATAATTTTGATACACGGCCCAGAAATGGAACGGGCCCAATCTCCGGAGTCCCTATTCGCCTAATCAACACGGCCATTTTGATGACGTTTTCTTTATTAAAATATTATTTGAAGTGCGACAACTGTAGTAGGTATACATAAATAAAAATGTTAAAACATCCCGTGTTACTTACAACTTTTGGTAGAGTATTTAATTAAAAAATTGCTGTTTTGCTCTTTTGATGTCCTGGTATTTTGCATCAAATAGGTATAAACTTGGCCCTACGAATCGTTAATTGTTTATAAGACGATTTGTCGAGTTAATTAATTAAATTTTGAGTACTGCTCTAAATGGAACAACCTTTTTATAACTATCAACAATTAATTTTATGTAACTACTAGCTTCTACTGTCGTCCGCCCGCGGCTTCGCCTGCGTGGAATTCATTTATATCGTGAAACAGGAAGGGGCAGGGTGTTCCCCTACACTTCCCAAATAACATACATACATGCCAAATTTCAGCTTCTTGCGTTCAGTAGTTCTGGCTGTGCGTTGTTTTAAATAGGTAATACAAATTTTCATACCCTACTGCAAACCTATGTGGGTTCATTTTTGGAAAAAAGTTAAGTGGTATAGATTTTTAATTTTTATCCCCTATTTCAGCCCCTTAGTAGGTAGTTGTTAAATATATAATATAGGTAGCCCATGTTTGACCTTGCGTCATCCACTATCTTCCTGAGAAAATTCACCGAAATCGGTCAGGCGGTTTAGATCTTTCATATAAACTTTCATCCCCCATTCCAAGCCTTTAGGGGTTGATTTTTGAAAAAAAAAAATAGCCTATGATGTGTGTTACTGGGTTATGAAATATTTTTATGCCAAAATTCATTACAATCAGTTAAGTGGTTTAGATTTTTCATAGAAATTTTCATCCCCTATTTCATGCCTTTAGGGGTTGATTTTTGAAAAAATGTAGCCTATGTGTTACTGTGGGTCTTCCACTATTTTCATTCCGAATTTCATCCAAATTGGACCGGTGGTTTAGCCGTAAAAACGTCCCTGAACGACAGACAGACAGACAGACAGACTTTCGCATTTTTAATATTAGAATGGATAATTAAAAACAAATTGATGTTTTTATTATTTACTAGCTGTACCCAAAATAAATTTGAAGGAAAGATATCACACAAAAAAAAATGGAATGACAGTGGCGCCATCTGTTGAAAATTGGCCATACCAACTCCGAAACCTTTGCATGCAATGCTATCATGCACAAAAACTTTGCTTAAGATCATCGTCATGATCAAATGCATAGTTACGAGTCTATAAAGGATATACATACCAACATTCATAAGAAGAAGATAAACTATTAAAATTGTGTTTTAAATCGATATAATGGAGTAAACATGAAACTTATAGCATGCCTGAAACAAATGAGCATAAGTTTGCCAATGCCGTTGATTACTAGTGATGTACATATAAATAATATATCTATTTATACCGCAATACACACAACTGCGACGTGAGATGCATTAGAAATGGTCTTGTATGCGTGAATTACCGTAAAGTGAGGGTGATTTTGTTGACAGTTTTAAAATATCTTTATTTAAAATGCTGAGTTCACAGTCACAACACTTCACCGACTACCAAACACGCGACTCCTCTTAGAGTGATAGGGGTTAAGGTCAGGTTGACACATCTCACTCCTCCAATAACATTGCAGAGAATTTTCAGGTAAACAGATTTCCTCACTTTTTCACTTTGAAATGATTCATAAAAGAATACTAAATCAATAAGTAGAAATAATTAAAAAAATACCTATGTGATGTCGTTCAAAATATGGGATCGCACGATAAGCACTACTTTTCGAAGAAAAATAATTAAAAAGAGCTCACCCAAACCAAAGTTATGAGTTAATACACATAAGAAAAAAAAATACAAACGAATTGAGAACCTCCTGCTCTGTTTTAAAGTCGGTCGGTTAAAAACTACAAATGCTTATTGACATACCGAGTGCCTTTTCGAGAAACCACTTTACAAAATTCTAAGCGCTTACTGCTGTTAAACAGCTAGAGAGTCAAGTTGGGAGTAAATACAACACCCGACTTACCTTCCAGACTGGGTGACAAAGTCTTCGCAGGAAATCGTTAATTAAATCCGGGCGGCAACCAAATGCGGCTCACCTTCATAAAAGTTATTCTGTGAATATTTAGCAGTCGGTACGGTTTATGAATCAAGGGAATGTGATTTACATACTGAAGATTAATACCATTAAAGGCGAAAACAGGTGAATAATGTAGCTGTAGAAAGTAAATTGATTTTATATTCGTTCTATAAACTAAAAATTTGTAAGTCCAATTTATTTAAACTTAGAATATCGATCATTACTAAAAATAAACGTCCAAATCGGCCCAGCCGTTTTCGACTTTTGCACTTGCGAAGGATTTACGGTCCATTTTTATTATATAAATTAAGCTATAATTTTTTTTGTTATTGTTATTATAGAGAACTGTTTTCAACACATTCCTATAATATTTCAGGAAAAAAACACACACAACTGCCGCATTCACCGTTTCTTTATGGGCAAAAGGTCTCAGTAAAATAAGCCCATTAAGGTAGTAAATATAATAGTACAAAGCGAATAAACGATAAAATATATTATGAATGGAAAATATAAATTTGGTAAACAAGATAAGTAGCAAATAAAACGACGAAGCAGCCGTGAAACCTAAAATCGTGTAGGCCATTAGATACCGCCGGCGATATGAAATTTTTATTCGTAACATAATATAACACATAGAGCGACAGCGCGCAAAGTAAAATTGTAATTTGTTGTGTTATCGAATTCTCCAGAGAGAAGAGAGTGCGTACCTTGAGAGGTGAACAGGCGCCGCGAGAGTTCTCCTAGGGACAAGATTTATGTAAGGACTTTTGTGTTTGTACGAGTAGTTAAGCAGGGCGGCGGGACGACGGGTAAGGCTCATCTACATTCGCCTTTGCTCACCCAAGATATCTAACAAAGTACAGAAAGCCGTTCTTTTGTCTATCCTCTCGCATCCGCTACAGTTTTCTTCAACGACGAAGAGTAAAAATGTCTCGTTTTAGAATTTCTCTCATACATACGTAAGTACCGTATATGTAACTTTTCCTTTTTTTACCATAGACACATCATCTGGCGTGGATGAGTTTTTGTTGGTACGTAGGAAGTCCTTTTGTCTTCGCTATGAAAGTCAGAACTGTTGTAAGGAATATCCAGCTCTCGGGAACGGCGTATATAGGCATTGTTTGGAGAAAAATCTAAACTCAAGCTTTTATACAGAAGTACTCTCTGTTAGAGCAACACGTGGTGGTATCACTGAGTAATGAATTCGCTGTGGCCATAATTATGAACTTGTTATAACTTGAAGCGATGAAGTAGAACAAATGTACCTATTTACCTGCTATTTACACAATTATTTACTTAACTTAAAGATTTTACTTATGATAACCACCACTGTGACGATCCCCTTTCATAATATAATAACATTTAGGCCAAGAGATAATGAGGGTAACCGTTTTTGTGCTCACCAGTTGGCGCCACTGCAGACGGCGGTCATGCTGTCAAAGCCCGCCCATACATAAACATTGACAAGTGACACTTGTCTGAATACTATTCAGTGAATAGACAAGAGAGAAGTGACAGGCAGACCACCCTCTACACTAGCGGCCTCTAGCGGCGAATCCACACGCGGTTACCCTCATTGGCTAAATCCTCTTATTTTTAAGAATATTACCAAGTACTCCGGTTTGTTTCTGACATGGAAACAATCAAAGGTTAAATTAAATAAAGGTATATTTAATTAACATAAAATAATTCACATCGACCCCTTATTAAAGACTAAATGTCAAATCAACCGACTATCATCCTCACCCTAGAATAAAATATGATGACTTTAAATAATTTACTTTACTTTTCCTCCCCACTCAGTAAAGACTTGTGAATTACAAAGTCGTCAAATAACAAAATAATACGCTTGTTTGAAAAGGAGTTAAGCATATATTACAACTACTGGTGGACCCTAAGCTATTACATTTTATAAAGGTCGAAATAATGCAAGGTCCGGACTAAAATTTATAGCGGTTAACAGAGAAAATAAATTTGAAATGTAGGTAAAACACTTTTGTCATAGCTAGGGTTACAACCCATTTAGATTTCTTGTTAATGGGATATTTAATGAGATGTAGAAGGCCAGGATTATGTAACTCGTGAGTCTTTAATATATTATTTGTACGTGACTTTGTACGTTATAATATAATATGTACTCGTACGAATAACCTAACAGGAAAATTATAACATCACAAAAAATTATAATAAAACAAAATTTTCGCAGTATGACTATTATCGCTACATATTAAAATATTTCACTATCTTGTATTTTTTATGGATTTCAATTATATTAGGCTAGCTAACTCTAAATTTTTAATAGAAATGTTTGATGCTTTAAATTAGTTCACATAGAGGGAGGTGGATTAGAAAAGTGAAGGTGAGGTAAGTGAGAAGAATACAGATTGGATTTGGTAATTTTTAACAGACTTCAAAAAAGGAGGTTTTCAGTATGACCTGTACGTACCTATGTACATATGTATGTATGTATGTGTGTATGTATGTATGTATGTATGTATGTATGTATGTATGTATGTATGTATGTATGTATGTATGTATGTATGTATGTATGTATGTATGTATGTATGTATATTTGTGCGCGAATATCTCGTGTTTGGTTGAACCGATTTTGATGCAGTTTTCAGCATAGTATTTGTCAGACTTAGGAGAAGGATTTAGGAATATTACCGCGTTTAACTGAACCGATTTTTACTTTTCGGCGTTAAAGTCGGTTCTATTTTGTTATTTCATACATATCTATTAAGAAGCGGTGGTAGCTTAGTACTTACTGCTTCGCTACCTGAGACACGTGCCCCATAAAGGGATAGTTATAGGATGTAATGATTATATTATCTGTATTTATCAAATATTTAGTTACACCACGCCATTTTGCTTTAATAAATAGGTAACATTTTAAAATTAGATAAATACACTATAGCATACCACTATAGCATACTACTATAGTATACTACTACCTACAGTATACTACTATATACTATAATAATCCATTACGTTGAGATGACTGTAAACGCGCGACCTTTAAATATGGGGGTAATTTTTTTACGTCACAATTTCCGTTTTTTCATACATAAATAAAGATACTGTATGAATGAAATCTTAGTAAGCCAAGATTAAGCGAAGTCATTTAAATATTATGTAATCACCAAACAAGCATTTTATATAAGTATCTGGCTGAGTTAGTTAAAGTGGAAAAATAAATAATTGAGTTCCTACATTAACTAGTTAATCTGCAGACTAACGACCATGCATACGGTAAAGTCTATAAAATAGGTTCTTGTTTAAATAAAAAAAATTAATAACAGGTATAGGTAGGTCGAATTGATTACATAACCGAATTAGCCTACCCCTACTCCACGTAGTCTTGTATGCCCTACCCCTAGAGTGTCTTTTAGAACCCGGAGGCGCGGAGGGAGGGCAGCCCCCGCCCGCTGTAACAAAACGCAGACACCCGGGCGAGCCGGAGCGGCTGAGGCTGGTCGCCGAAGGCGACCAGCAAGCCGAAGCTGCGCAGGCGAGCGTGGATGTCTGTGCTTTGTTACGCAAGGGCGAAGGGGCTGCACCTTCCGCAGCGCCGGAGACGTCACGGTTCGAATTTATGCCCTATTTTCCGAGTTTTTACGATTCGGCCAAACGTTGATGACCAAATCGTGAAACGTAGACGATTTTACGATCTGGCCAAACTGAGTTGACCGTTTCATGAAATGCGCCCATTTCATGGTATGGTCGATCATTTCATGATGTGAGCAAATCTACGATGTGGCCACGACATCAACACAAATTGGTTCACTGGTAGCCAGTCTTCCGCAATTTAACGATGTACCATCCGTTACTGTGCAGACTAACTGGGTAAAGTGCAAATTTTACACTTTAACGAATGGTATCAGTGAATCTGCAGATTACCTAGTTAATGTGCGCATTAACTTATTATGCATTTTAACGGTAACATATACATATATTCAAGAGTTACATATAAATAATTGAAATGAATAAAACATTAGCTAATTTTTTAATAAATAATACTTATTACGCGAATAAAATAGTATTAAGTCTTTGGAGAAACGACATTACTGAATAAACTCTCTGTGGTCTCTTTGTTTCCTAAGATTTCAGCGCGGGACAATGTAGCATAGTTTTCGTATTATTGCCTCAATTAATCATAACTTTGTGTTAGTGAAATTTCTCTGGTGGGTAGACCATTGGTGCATGAGTTCACGAAGGCATGAAATTGGATCGTGAAACCTTTACGTTCGCTCTTACAAAACTAGGGTAGAGCTGATACTATATTTTTTCATTTTAGTTGTATTTACGAATGACGTAAATATTATTACCTTTTAAAGTTTTCTTTAAATTATCTTTTACCTATTAATTACTGATTACAAAATAGAAGTCTATTCTCTAACTGAGTAAAACTGAGTACCAAACCACGCTGTTCCATTGTGTATTGGCGGTCGAGGAAATTTATTTTATTTACAGGCAAATAAGCATTCGCGGTATTGAATTGTTTTACTGATGTTTTGGCCCAATTGCAGTCGGTAAAATATGTCAAGATCGTGAGTACCCGTTTACATTTATAATATGTAGTTTCCAAGAAATAAGATTATCGTTTTATAAGGAAATTAAAATAATGCTTTGAAACAATTTTTCACAAAATTACGAAAAATAAATATAATGAGTGTAAATTATGAAACCAGGCTATACATATGTATAACCCTTAGTTTGAGTTACACTTAGAAGATATTGTTTACGAAAATAAATAATTTAATTTTGGAGAAAATTATTAACAGTTTTATCGCAGTTTTGTTTGATTTATTTACAATTTGCGCACAATATTGCTTTGTACTAGCTTGACTAATGCCTTAGCTAAGATCTAAAGGTCTCATGTAAAGACATTACATAACTCCATTAAGCACGTCATTCAACCGAATAATACGTTAATTACGTACATTAAGTCTGCGTGCTCTTACTGCTGCAAAACAGAATCTGTCCCCATGCTAAGCGAGACCAAGCGATAGGTAAGAGTAGGAGAAATGCGTAGGTAGAAAAAAATCACAGTTGTGCAATCATTATGTCTGCTATGATAGTTCTTTTTTTCCAAACACAACACAACATACTTTAAGGTTTTTAAAAAATCTATTGCCAAAGTAGCAAAACAAGTTTAGTGATGAGACTTTGTTTAGAAATACCTCAATTTTGTAGCAAGTAGGTACTATGAATATTTGTTTCGATGATCAGTACGTCTATTATGAGTTTTTAATACTATACTCGCTAGCCGACTATCGTTTAAAATTTGTATGAGAATTGTAGTTCAACATCGTAACCGCTAGAGGCGCTGTACGGATTCTCATACAAATTCTAAACGATAGTCGCTAGCGAATATAGTTTTAAAAACTCATAATAGACGTACTGGTTACAAAGTATAAAATAAATGTTTGAATGTTTTAAAAAACTTATAAAATTACTTATTAATAAATGTAAATTATACAATAAAGAAAACACTTAATTTAGAAACAAAAAACAATAATTCAATACATAGGTACCAATGAAAATATCACAAACACTTTTGGAAATCATTAAAATTTAAGTAAACGCCCACAGGTAAAGCCATGGGAAATGGAGAGTAAGTTACAAGTATAATATACAACGAACAGAATACAACACCCGCCATAACAAAATGTCAACATAGAATTATGGTATAATACATAGTTTTAAGAGTTTAGTTAGAGGTACCGAATTACGGCACACGATGTCACGAGTGGTGCTTGCTACGCTTACCGTAGATCGCTACGTTCCAGCTACGTTGCTACGCCGTAGTCAGCGCTTGTATTTTATGCCGTGGCATAATTTAAGGTACTTTTTGTTGGTAAGTTTATTTTACTAGTTTTAAACAAAGATAAGAACAAAATGTCATCTGCAAAGCTTTTTAGTATTGGGTATAAAAGATGTCGGAATGTACATTATTCGGTATTTCATATTAATCAAATCTAGTGTAGTATTAAGTACTTTTTTTGTTTAAAGTACTCCCCATTTATGCACAAATAATGACCATGGTGAAAATGTTTTCTTTATCAATATTGCCGTAACTTAGGATATAAAACTATAGCCGCAGCGTTAATGATATTTAAATTATAGTAATAATTCACGAGTAAGCATAAAATACGAACGGTTGGCCAGTTCAATTAAGAACACATTTGAATATTGGAGGCAAATATTATATTTCGCTATGAAAGTTATCTCGTGCGAAGCAGTAGGTAGGTTGCAATTAATTAGGATTAGTGTGTGAGGTCGCGCGATTCGCTCCCCACTTATTTTTCACGTTACGAAAAGTCCAGCGGTAAGGTCCGACGCGAGCGCCGCCGGATTATTGAATTAAAGTTGATAAGTGTATTAGCCAGTGTTGTTGCTCCATTCTCTTGATTAATGGCCGACCGTTGCTTTTTCTCTCTCATTTATATGATAATGAGTCAGCAGCCGCGACCGAACACAATTATTAAGTGTAAATGAATGTAGTTGAAGCGAAGCGCTTTTGAAAAATGACTACAGATCGAGTGAATTCAAAATGATCGGCTGCGTTCGCGATTGCCGAACCGTCTGAATTTAAAACGGAAAATGTTTAAAGTTTATACAAAATTAACTTTGCTTATTTCCAAATCGGATTATGTTAATAAGGCAGCTGCTGTTTCGACGTTGAAATCGTAATCGAAAACGCCTATAGTGTTGATTTTCCTAATCAGTTTGTTATTCTCACATAGAATAAACAGATTTGCTTGGATGGCATTGAAACCACGGTATTTAAAACGGTTTTTTCATATTAACCTTTGAATACTTGCGTACAAATGTTACCTACACTTTAATATAGATAAAAATTCATAATTTAAATATGAAATTGAAGATGTTATGTACTTGTTTTTATTAATTTTTTTTTATTGAATTAAGCTAGCAAACGAGCATGCAGCACCACCCTTCCGCTGCGGCCCATGGCAATTGTGACCGACTTAGAACAAGACCCAATTTAGGGACTTGGGTGGTTAGTCCAATTATTAGATGGTGTTAGAATGTTAGTTGGTTAGTTTGTTAATACGTGTGAGGGCAGGGACTGTTAGTGATAGTTAGTCCTGTTAGTTAATATTAGTTTTGTCCAGTTAGTAATGATTAGTGTGAGTCTTGTTCCAATTCGGTCACAGATGCGTTGCTACCCCTGAGGACTGAGATGGTCGCCTCTAAAAAAGTGAACCGGCTCCACACCTTCCTATCCGGAACACAATTGCTCTTAAAAACAATTATTATGACGGTAGGAATGGTACTGAGTACCTTGGCGGGCGGTGGTACTACCCCGGGCGAACTCTAGGCTCTACCACCTGTATTTATATTTAATTTTATTAAAAATATAGACAGAAGCAATTTTGACGACCCCGATAGCGCAATGGTTAAAACGCTGGATCGCTGTTCCAAGGATCCTGGGTTCGATTCCCAGTGAGGCGGAAATTTGAATGATAAATTTAAATTTCCGTTCTCGGTCTGGGTGTGGGGGTGTCCTTGTCTAGTGTATTGTCCATGGCACCTACGACACAGGGAATCCTAGTGTGGGGCTATGAGTGTGTAGCGTTTTTTATTTATTTATTTATTTTTTACTAAATAATAAATAAGTAAGAGTTCTTACAATCATTATTTCTTTTGATCTGTGTAAATGTATTATATGTTATTAAAATTATGTATAAACTTTATTATCTCTCCCGTTATTGGTCAGAAACACATCGTCGATATCTTTGTTACTGCTGACGTCCCTAGACAATTTGTCTGCCGGTCACAAAAATGAGTCCACGTCTCAATTAATCCGAAACATACAGTTGTATATACAGCTTCAAACAAGTTACGTTTTACCGCAAAAAGCCACTAGAATAAAACAATTCTGAAATTATCTTACCAACCGATAAATCGTGATCACTTAAATATCAGATTTTATACTACCTGTCTTAAAAGCAATATACAAGAATGGGCAGGTCTTAAATCTTTTGACGGGGTTTCAAAGTTGATAAAGCGTTGTAAAATTCCATTTAGTACGCTGGCCAAAGCCCGTCAATCTCGATAGATTCGCTGACAGGCCTCGATAGCTCAAAGCCTCGAGCAAGCCAGCACTCAGCTGACTAATACACTGCGGCGACAAGGGATTGGCTCCATAAAAGTATATTATTGCTTATACATATTAAGTTGGCCACTCCGGAGTTTTGATCCCGTAGAAACCTTCAAATATTTGAATTTGGATTGTTCTGCAAGAAATAACTGTACATCGCGTATTATTTGATTAAATACAATGTACCTCTGGAATGAGAGATGTTATTGCGTATTAAATTAAAAATATTTCATCAATTTTTCATGATTATTTCTATTTGAATGTATAAATAAATCTTTAAAAAGATATTTATACACTGATACATAAAATTAAATAGGTAGATATATTAATAATAATAAACCTAAAGGCTGAACCCACGCCAAAAAGTCTCACCGATACAATAGCGAAGTTTATTTGGTAAACTGTTTGGTCGGAAAACCGTTACAAAAAATATGACGTCTGAAAAATTACACGCGTACACAAATCATGCGGGCCCTCTTTTGTGAAAAGTTTCCTCACAATAAAGTGTTCAACTCGTTCTTAAACCATCGAATTCTTCCGTACCCGCATGCTTCTATTGTTTATTTTTGTGATTATCAAAATTACATGAACGAATCGCGTTCAGTTGTATTCCGAAGTGAAGGGCTGTTGTATTCCTGGTGTTGAAGGAGGCTGTGTATTTACAGTAGTATTCTGTGTTTTGGAGTATTTCAGGTTGGTAATGGTTAGAGGGTAACGTAACAGAAGTTCCTGTGCTATCTGAAGGCGCTCGAAATAATTGACAACTGCTATTAGTAGTTGCTGATATGTTTTATGATCTGTGATTAACCAAAGATTTTTATTACTAATACGCGTTAAATGCCAAGAGTTCGTTTCGTTTATTCTTATTTAAATAAAGCATAATTTTATGTAGGTAAACAATCAAATAAACAGACTATTCTTTCACTTTACGTTTTAAAACCAGTTACCTCGAATACTACTTTAATTAACCTATAAAATCGAATCAGTATCTGTTTTTAACTCTACCTTGACGACACACCGGTAACAAACCGGGAAGTGCGAATTAAACGTTTGTGAAAAAAAATCTATTTAAATGTAGAATCGTAAATCACGTAGTAAAACACACCTGAACGAGCGAATAGAGTGGAACAAAAATGGCGTCCCGAATCGAAGTACAAAATTCCATTTGGAGCCGTCTAGAGGAAATGAAGCAATTAATTCGGCAGATGGCGTCGCAGTACGAGCATTAATCATCGACTAATCGTAACTGCAGTCTTCGATTAATCCGCGCGGTTCGTAGACATCGGTGACGTAGTCGATCTACTATGACGTATCTATTCTATTCTGTCCATACGTTCGTTCATGTTCAACGTAGATAGTTCATAATTATATAGAAATTTTACCATCGTAATTCGTTAACGCTTTGCTTACTGTCTCAATGTTGTGAATGAAGGCCATTGTTAACCATGGTGGTCAAATTCGCATTAGCAAAATTCTCACATATTTCGAGACATTACGGAGAACTCTTAACATCGCATTGCTTACGTTTTCTCATACATAATTTGAGATATGACCAAGGTTCGAACCTAGAAACTTATGTGGACAGCCATATTCACACCATTAGACTGTTGCTACTTACCTACATAAATATGGCTCTGGTTGGTAAGCGTGGATAATTGGTTGGTAAATTTGGTTTTTATTAATGTATCTATTATATTAAAGGCATGCGTGCATTCAAAATCATTCAATCTGTGTAATGCATCATTAAAACAATTTTATACCAATTTTAAGGAACATCTGAATCCAAGGCGAGCTGCATGATTTGAACTGATCAGTACAAAAAGATCAATCATTAAATTACACTTAACTTTTAATATTTAAATGACCGGGTATCTACTGAACTAAAAATGATTTTGTCAAAAGGGAATAATTTTCATTAATATCATATCGCATCGTACGTACCGTACCATTATTTATAATGTTATGGGCTTTAGCAGCGAACACGTGCCACCACATAATTATAAATTTAACGTTTTCATAATAAGTTGTCATAACTATTTTCATTTATACAAATCGTTTTATGAATTGATTACATCTGTCTATGTATTATCATTAACTATCATTAACTTTATTTTTCTTGAATTTAAGGTCGAAATAATATATAAAAATACTATTTAATAATAACATCACATGATAGTCCTCATAATTTTCATATTTATATTATTTTATTCATTTACACTTCTTAATCATAAGATGGTGTTCAACATGGTACAGTCAATAATATTCAAAACCACATTTTCGCCTAATTTAATATGGCTAAAAAAGTAAAATATCTAACGAAAACTATATTCTATAACCCACAATTTTTACTTAAGTATTAGCGAAACCCCTCCACATTATGTTACATTACAAGCCAAAATGCTAAAAATAATAATACTTTTAATAGAATAATACTCTTTTAGTAAAATAATATACTATCTGAGTTTTTTATATTATTGCTAGTTTTTTAAATTTCAAAATAAAGTAATCCTATAAATCTAAACATGTAATCTTAAACTAAAAATAATAATCGTTTAATTATAAATGAAATATCACTTAGGAGATGCATGTCGGAAGTGAGATTGGCTTATAATTATAAAATTACACAGATTACATGGTGTAGCGTTTGCAAGGAGCGTTTGTGATAGCGTACAATCATTTGGCATGCCGCCAGCGTGCAATGACAGCTGTCTACGGTGTCGCTCTAAACGCCAAATGCTGTTTCGCTTCAAATAATACTTTCTTCAAAGACCTTCTATATTATAAACACACGCATTTTACATCCGAGCAAAGTTCTGTCATACTTTAACGAACAACTTGAAATGTAATTAAATAATTATGATGTCTGCACTCTAAAACAATACCGCAATGTATCAAATAAATTGCTATACCTCAAAACAAATCTCTCGTCAATTTTCAATTAAAAATTTTCATTAAAAGTGTGATTACAAACTATTGAGCCCTACTAAATTGATTAACCAAGGATTTAATCTAATCTTCTGTCGTTGATGGGCCAATATCTAAAATCTTAATCGAAGAATTACGTCAAACAGAAACAAAAGTCTTCTTAACTCTGCTAAATAAATTAACAACGATATCATCCGTTGTCACCCTTTGAGCTTGTTTTTGTAATTAATTTCTGTTTAAAATTTAATAATGCTTCAGTGAGAAGGCAATTAAAACTGGATTTTACTAAAAATATAAACAAGTGGCGTTTAACAGTTGGGATCGAATAGGGCGAGGGCAGATAAGATACTTGTCTTGTCCAGTCGGGATTATAGGACGAGCTAGTGGTAATGAAATTTGTCCTGAGGAAATGGCGGGATATAAAGGGCTAGGTTTAAGCCCTGTCCAGGCAACTGCTGATTGTATTTGATGAAAGTTTTATCAGTTTTACACTAACTGACCCGCCGTTGGTCGATTAAACGTGCCGGTTTATTTTAGTTTGATTCCTTTTTAATTGTCTGTATTATTTTATCATTTGAATCTCATTCAATTTATGATCATTGCGGGGGAGAAAATGGATTTAGCGAACAGTAAACTTCGCAACATTTTAGGGCTTTTGGGGTTCCCTATAGGTATTTAAGTTAACATAGATTAACAATAACTTCAGTTTGTTTTGGACATGTCAGTCCCTATGCCTATTTTTTCTCAGAATATGATAGACATAAAAAAAAAAACAAAAGTTGAACCCTTGAATAATTGTAGAGGTTTTCCAGTCAGTGAAATTTAATTACGGATACATTTTATAAATATACAAACTTTAATGTTAAGTCCCTTTCCCCTATACCTAAAACTTATTTCTGAAAGTAGGTAGTATGAAACCTTGAAAAAAAATATTTTTACGCTTCTTCTTCTTCATCTATATAATATATATTATGTCATACGGAACCATTATCAAACAATGTGTACGAGATTGACCGATTTCTATATTTTACTTAATTTCTTTTATACCTATTTTAAAAGCGTATAAAACCCTAGTCGATTGTACGGAATGAGACTTTTTCCTTTTACCGTGCTGCACGTTAATGTGTTCCCGCTCGTAAACTTCGCCGTTTGGTTTACGATTTTCAGAACAAAATCTCTTTAAAAAGCTTGGCATCATTGTATACAATTAAACTTTTACAAATAACTTTTTAAGCACATTTAAAAATCAATCAATTTTGCTATCAACCAAAATAACTCAAACTAATTAGTAATTGTTCAAAATAAACCATAATAGTATTTCAATACAATAATGTTGCTTTACATTAAAAATAAGATATTTTAGGTAGACTGTCTATGCAATTTTTAACATGGATTATAATAATTATTGTAAGTGGCAAATGCATCATTCAGAACGGTCAGCTACCAGCAAACACGGAGTATAACAAATACACTCCTAACACAAATAAAACGCATACAATTCCGAGTAATTCCAACTTGTGATACAGTTTTCACATGTAAGATGAGTGCTCCTAAACTGCTGTATTTGGACACAAAAGTTACATGTTAACTTTGGCTTTAGTCAGGATTAGGCAAAGGATTATCAAAGCTATTCTGATTAAATTTAAATCCTTTTTAGGGATTAATAAATCAAACTTAAATATTCCCTTTTGCAAACTATACCTACACAAAATACATTATTATGACATTCATGCCAAATATTCCATACAAATAATAATCGCTGAACGCGTTGCTAAGCGCTAAACTCCAAATCTGTTTACCCGATTCAGTTTTTTTTCGTGTTTGTGATCATAACGGCAAGGTTTTTATGGATTTTTTTATCTACATGAAAAGTAGGGATCCAAGGGACCTCAAAAACAATTACAGAAATCTATATGCTCCCATAGCAAAGTTATTAAACTTTAATGTCCAGATGGAATTGCATATATCGGATCACCTAAAATATTAGAGATATCGTAATGCGGCCATAGCAACAAATAGCTGTCTCATAATGAGCATTTAGTAACCATTTTCATTAGTTAAGCGAAAAGAATAAACAACGTCGTAGCAACGGATCAGCTAGTCTATCATAAAAAAGCTTAAAGGGTACGTACGAATTTAATGTCTCAGTCTAGGCTCGAGTCTCTTATTAAAATGTGAGAGGTAAATGCCACAGTTCACCACGGTAGACAAGTGCGTGATGGTCGATTTACACATCCTTGAAAACATACGAAAACTCAAGTGTCAGATCTTCTTAGGATGTTTTACTTTGCCGAGGCAAGTGATTATTTTAAAGTGTACCTTACGCTGAAAATTAGAGGTGCCAAGGTACAGACCACGACTAGGTACCTCAAAATAGTTTATGTCATTAAATTTATGCCTGATATCATTCATGATTAGGTGTATTATTCACGAAGATAACTATGTCACCTTTAAGTGTGTAATAAGTATGAATGTGAAATAAGTAAGAACAGCGTTTTCTCAATGACCTCATTTCTATAAGTTTATTTATTATTAAGTTATTATTTTAACATGTTAACAAGTGATGAAATGGTATATCAAAAAAAAAACAGTTAAGTTCTGATTTGAAAAAAAACCATCAAAATAAAACACCATGGGTTTGATGACTCGTGGTTCAATGTTTAACCAAACCCATAAATAGTTGGTGTCCGTTTGTCGTTTATGATACCCGTAAGATTTCTGCCCATGTCACCGTATGTACATCCTGACCCGGTCGGCAGGTAGACACGCCTATTATTTTTCATATCTCTGCTTCCGTGCCCGTACTGTGGTGATTATTTTTAATTTCTACCGTTTCGTCGGAAAGCATGTCGTACAAACTGTTTTGTGGCTCTTTTTAATGAACGCCATCAAGTTACCTACTACTGGGAAACTGTGATGTAATGACGAAACTACACGTGTCATATGCGAATGTTATGTTTTAAATTGTTGTCATCCTCTTAGTGTATTTTTTTTCGTTGTTTATTTGAACATGAGTTAAAGAATACTTGATAGAAGGTGCTCATCTTCGCATGTGGACTTCAGTAACCAAAGGCGTCATCAAAGTTTTGACGAGAGATAAAAAAAACCGGCCAAATGCGAGTCGGACTCGCGTACGAAGGGTTCCGTACCATTATGTATAAAAACGCCAAAAAAATCTGGTCTGTTGTATAAAAGCCTCACTTAAATATTTAATTGTTTTATTGTAGCCACATATTACGCCCAACGCCATCTCTTGGACCGAATGGTAACTAAACTTACGTCGAATGTATGGGCACCCACTTAAATATTTATTTTATTCTGTTTTTTAGTATTTGTTATTGTAGCGGCAACAGAAATACATCATCTGTGAAAATTTCAACTGTGTAACTATTACTGTTCACGAGATACAGCCTGGTATCAGTACAGTACCGGTACAGACGGACGGACGGACGGACGGACGGACAGCGAAGTCTCAGTAATATGTAGGGTCCCGTTTTACCCTTTGGGTACGGAACCCTAAAAACGACAGCAAAAAGAAGGTTAACAATACATTATAATTTATTTTGCGACCTTATTCAAAGTATTTTATAAGACGGATAGTAGGAGTTAAATACTAGTTTCAAGGTTATTGCAGTCCACAGTCTACAGTTTTTGATTAGGTAGTTTCATATTTTAAGGTTGTGCTTCATTAAAAAAGAAACTAACAAATAACAATTCCTTATTTTCTGAGCAATGAGTGTAATTGAATCATGGATGTATAATTATAGCACAGACATCACCTTAGTATCATGACGGGAGAATATTTATATGTCATAAAATATCTGCATTAGACTTTAGATTGATCACGGATTCACCAGCCAGCGTGATGAATATTCACGTCGATTAAAATTCGGGATAGCTAATCGTATTTTTTTAGTTATTGTTAGATCAATTTTGAGAACAGTCTCATCTATAGGCTATAGGATAGTTAGGAAGTAAGTAGTCTTGAATGGTAAAGTGTATTTACTTCAAAGACGCCTATTAACTCTTGATTTAAAGTTCAGAAATATTGGTTATCGACTATGCAAGAAATCAAAAGCTATAATGTGTTATATAGGGAAACACTGTTGCAAATAGACTTCTCAAATCAGTGTTAAGGCGCATTTCCTATTCCGAGTATGGACATAAATACTTTCTACTGAATAATACCTTTACGAGAGCTCAGCCTCGATTCTTATGTATGTCACGAGTTGTAAATAGATTTCTAGTGCCAGGTACAACGTTAAATTTAGAGATTTTGCTTTTATCATCTGTAAGAACTTTGTAATATTACTATACACTTTTGAGATTTATACATAAAGTTATATACAGTGCAATATAGTTTTAAATGATGTGCATTTATTCGTTCATACTCCGATAGTTAGATCCTCGTATACCGAAAAATTTTATGTTTACATTAGTTTAAAACTTGGTCAAATTTATTCCTAAGAACCTTATATACTTCTTAACAAATTAATGAAAATCTTAACATTTTGAATATTACCAAATATAAGCCTTACTATTTATGGTAACAAATTTTATGTTACTAAGATCCTTATTATAATAACAAAATTTAACTGTTGGCATTCCAAGTGGATTCGACAAATTGCAAAACAGAACCACGTTTGACTCCTGATGCATCTTTGCTACAAAAGTCTAATTATATGATGAAAATCACAACAGCAATTTAACATTCATTAAGTAAACAGATGTGAGCAAAACAACGTAGTGAATATATATCATTATTAGTGCGTCCTTCCTTGCCAGCAGTGCTGTTGTATTGGCAATATTGTTTGTAATAGAGCTCGCCATTAATAGTTAGGGGTTGTCAGTGGCGACAGTTAGGACTGCTCGTCGGCAGGAAGCCTTAAGTCGGGATGATACATGCTTCTACATATACATCACGTCCTTAGTTTGGTAGGTTTTAGAGTAATGTACTGATTTAGTCCGATAATTTAGTAGTTTAGGTAATGTATGTTGCTTGTTTATAGGTGATTTTAAATTTTTGCGATTGTGTTTGGGTTAACGATTTCAACATTGTTTTCCGTTGAGCCTTGTGTTAGGGTAGCCTAATGATTTTGGAATTTTGTTTTCCGTGGAGTGTGACCCTGGATCAAATTAACATATTACTCAGCAATGATAATGACTGATGATTTTTAATTATTACATCAGTGTCTATCAGCAAAAACACTTTGACATAAATGATGTACATGCAACACGCAACATCAGCCAAAATATATACATATATTTTATGCGGTATAATGTATCTTTCATATTCAGAAATTGCAGCAAAGTATATTTAAATTTTGAAATATGAAATGGTATTAAAAGAACTACTGTGATTTGACTTAGTCCGACGTAAAAGTAGGAAAAGTAACTTTAATATATTTTGGCTAACCTCATATTACATTCGTCAGTGTCTTAAAACTTTTATTGCAACATATGCAATAGCTACCACTTTACAATCTCGACTACCATCGTAGCTCTTTCTCTTCAAAGTAAAACGAAACCGCATACCGACCACCAAAACAATTTCAAAATGGAACAAGGGTGCCTCATACTTTGCATGAAAATACCGAGACGTCAACATTTACAAATAACTTCTTCCCCGTTGAGATAGTTTTTATTTTCCTCTTTACCAAAAGTTACGGCACAAATATGAAAACATTAAAATTGAATCCCGGCCAAATATGTTAGTTGTGGCGAATCAACGGGCCGAGTGGTTGGCAATAGCAATGACTGGACCGATCTTATTAGCGACCGATGTCACGGAGGCACCACTTGCTACGGCGTAGCCCCCCGCTACGCATGACTACACACTATGACATGAAGTGTCTTACATTTATATTTAAATTGCAGTATCATACTATTTATTCATATTTTTCACTTTCATTTGCTTGCAATTAAACACAAATTACTGTATTGTGCAGTTGCATTTAATAAAATAATTAGGACTGCACTAAAAATAATTTTTAATTATCGATGAATAAAAGTCCAAAGGTTAATGTAAAATATTTTTAAGAAAAAAAAATCTGTTGCAATTTTTAAAATAATAATCCTAATATTTAACTTTTTTGACACTCATTAAATTATAGTTAATTCCGATAAATCGATGCTAATTGGAGGTGAGAGTTCGACAGCCGGCACCATCGCAAGAATATTTCAGAGTCGCTGCGGTGATAAATCAAACTCGAAACCGTAATGAAAGCGAACGGATCGCGTCGCGAGGAGAGGGAGGAAAAAATATCACGGAAAAAATCAGGTGCGTCCCCCGGTCGGTGCCGAGAGAAAAACAGTCGAGCGTCGCGGCGCTGGGCCGGGGGGGCGGTGGCGCGGTGGGGTGGGGGTGGCGGTCGATGCGGGGCGGGCCGTGCGCGCGCTGGCTCCGCGCGTGGGGCGCGTGGGGACTCTCCGGTCGCGCTCACTCGGCCGCGCCGCTCCTCTAGCGCCGACGCCGGCCGCGCCGCGCGTTTCTATCACGTGTCCGCTCCGACTTTACATGTCCAAAGTGCTCAAGTCAGTGCTCCCGATCGCAACCGCGCGAGTGCTCCCGCAACCGATCTCCGAGCCGGACCCGACCCGTACGCCGATCAGGGTTAGTACGAAAGGAGCGTCTTCACGTTTGAGAGCATCTACGCCGTCGGTGATCGATAGCGCGCGTTGCGAAAAGTTTATTTCGGGAGCGTAAAGTTTGTCGAGTGGAGTGCGCGCTTTGGATGCACTTTGCGGTACCGCGAGTGGCCGCCGACGGCCGCGCGGCGCCGTCGTGTCGCTCTCCCTCGATAAAAACAACAAACAGATTAATCGACCTGCCCTTGCGAAAACTCTGAGTGCGACTCGACCGTTTCCTTTCCCTCAAACAGATCAGATATTGCCGATGTACGATAGTAATGTTTTGTATTTATGTTCGAATTTTGCGATAAGATAAGGACGCTATACTAATAACTCCAAATAAAATTGTAGGATCGCATGTAGTGGTGGTATTAACTGTGAATGGTTACCTACTTTTCTTACCGAAATTCTTCGGCATGAGTTTCGGGAAATTAGTCTACCTAGTTAAAATTGTACAGCCGGAAATTGAAAAAATGTGTTTCAAATAAAGTTTTCGGTAAAAGTTACAAAACTAAATTTTGAAATATATCATGTGAAATTTAAAATTTTATGTAAAGAAGTCCAAATTTAGACAACAAACGTAGAATTAAAACTTGAAGATATTAAACTGTGATGTGAAGCTCTGTGCTAATAAAGTTATATAGTTCCCATTTATAAAGTTAGTTAAACTAGCGGTAGTAAATATAAATTACAAGTAGTAAAAACGCAAGTGATGTACGAAGTAACGAACATTTAGTGCCGTGAAACGAATTAATATTGAAATTTATCTTGGTTCCAGCAACGAACTATCTCGCTATGGCAAGTAAGGTACGATAATAATTAAAATAATAATAACAAGTACTCTTTATGTATTACTTTGTTATTGTTAATATTTTCAGAAGAAATTATTATTCGTATGTTTCACTTAGTAGGTACCAAACAATCATAACTATTCATTTTATATTTTACAATGTTATTAATTTGTTTGATTTAATTTATGCAGAATATATCTTCTGAAATATTCGTTTTGTTTTGTCAAAACATTGTTAGTTCAATATTTTACAAAAGTATATTTTTGAGTTACTATTCAAATAATCATTAACGCTTTAAGACATTAATTTTATGAATTAAAACCACTGTGTTCAAAGATCCATTAAATTAAATGTAAATTAAAAAGTTATTTTTATATGCAACTTATATTATGACAGTTAAAAAAATATTCGAAAAAGTAGGTATTTCTGAACATTGTTCTCTACTGTCCATAATAATATTATTTCATGTACCGTTCTTAATATTTGTTTTGCGTGTCGCTTCTCGTAAAGTCTATTAGAAAGCATATTATCTGTTATTTCGTAGACTCATGGACTTTTAAATTCGTATTAAACCATGGCATGCCTTATCTAGAATTATACTGCTTCGATTCATATATTCCAGTTTGCTTAGATGCGAGTTTAAAATGTACGCAGTACCTGTTGATTCCCTAACCACTCATAAATTTTGTCAGAATTTTTGCGGTTTAATTATTTCATAATGCTGCTTTTAAATAAAAAACATGACAATATTAACAAGTAGCATGAATTATGGTACTAAAAAGAAATTAATTTTATAAATCGGCATAAACATAACAGTTTATGCTCGAGTAAAATATTTTGTTAAGACACATGTAAATTCGTGTAACTAGAAAAAATGTCAGAGAGCGGCAAAACCGCTAGAGAAATTATTACTCACATTTAAAATGTTGAGATGTGGGTAGCACGAAAACGAAATCGTAAATGTTAATATTTATCCGTGAAAAGAAAAAGATAAAAGGGAAAACCGTCTCGACATGTCATACGAGTTGACCGACGCGAAGGGTGGAGTTACCCTAACTTGTCTGGCGCGTCCCTTCTAAAAATAATCTCGACAACCATTCGACTTTGGCATTAAAATTGTAATGGAGCTAATACATAGTTAATATTTGATATATTTGTTGCAATTGAAAAAACGCATTTTCTATTTAGAATGGGTGCCAATTAAACCCTGTTTCTTAACTATACTAATTAAAAAACTGTAACTGAATTGAGTGTTCAGTGTTCACCTATATTTTTTAATTTATTGCTGGTAGGTTTTAATAGTCATACAAATACCAAAATATATTTTAACTGTCTCTATGCCTGTTTAATCATCACGCGGAGAACACAAAAAACTTAGGTGGTCTTGGCATTTTTGTAGCAGGTTTGTCACTATCATTCCTACTGAACACGAAAATAGATCATCTCTCAAGGGATTAAAGATAAAGTTAGTATGGACGTTCTGTGTGAAGGTTAGTAATTAATTAATGTTTGACACAATTTGTGTCAAATAAATGAATAAAATGAATATATTAGTAACATAGATCATAGTTGTCCCAGAAATAGGTTAAATAGGGTAAATGTGTTAAATAATAGTGCCTTAAATAAATGAGCCGTAATCTTTACATTGCGTGTACTTACATATATAATATGAACTTTACCTAAACGAAGCGAGGGCAGATTATTAGTCTATCTTGATATAATGATCGTTTTTCCTTTATGCCAAATCTATATTAGCAATGTTTTCCAAATCGAAAACGACGTATTGATAAGTAGATTGTAGCGATAAATACTTTCAAATGTTATGATCCAACTAATTCGTATAATTAAAACTAAAGCTGGTATTTTTAGTCAACACTGTTATCGTTAACATTTTGATCGCGTGAGCTTTGGCTCGTTTGTCACCGGTTATCAGAGATTACACTTCGTTTTATTACGTTACGCTGCTGATAGATTAGAGCTAGTAATTTGTAACCAAACACCAAATTATCAGAATAATTATACAAGTTTCTAAAATAGTTTTTACCGATGTACCTACTTACCTGCCAGTCATGAAAATTTTATGTGAAATATTTTTGGTATGTTTTTATTTTCATGTCTTAAACGTATAATATTAATAACGTAAATCACGTTATTGATACCTACGTATTCACAATATTAATATTATTAATCCAAAATAAATAATATCAGATTTTCTTAGTTTTAAAAAATCGCACAGGCACGACAATGAAAAATTTATATTATTACATGAAATTTTTTTGACAACAAAATAAGTTTTTGTCATATAGGTACGCTCATATCAGTATATTTATACGTAACTCAATCAAGTAATGTTCAATCAATCGCACAAAAGATTTTTCTTGTCTTTGTAAAAATACAAATATTTCTTGTATGAATTTTGTCATAACATTTATTCAAGTAGGATATAGTGTAATTATTTACATACATTAATAATTTTACATCTTATATCTGTTAAAGTAGTCTAAAGAAATCTGATTTGATATTTTCCCCAATCAATATATTTATTTCAGTGAAAAGATAGAACTGATGTACTTTAAAACCTACCATCTGACGGTTATTACGAAATTAATTACCATACATAGCACTAATTAATTTTGTCAGAAATCGAGTTCTTCGGAGCAATCATTTGAATTGTTAAGAATATGCAAAATAATAATAAAAAATAGAGTCAGTAATTTTCTAACCAACTCCAAAAAAAGAAGGAATGACTATGCTCGACGCTTAATATCTTTTTCATATAAGAAGTTTAGTGACTTTTCTACTATTTATGAACCGATTGTTTTTCTTTGATATACTCGTAGAACTCTTGCAATGTAGTCCCATTTCTATTAATGTATTAAATTTTAAGTTTAAGATATCACTGTGTATTTATAATCTTGATGTCTATCTGAATAAAATAAAAATAGATTATATACAAAATATTAACTCACCTTAAGAAAACCAAATTATAATCGTTAAAGGTTGTACAATAAATAAAATAAGCAGTAACTTGAACAATATAAGAAAATAAAAAAAGTGTAAAAGCATAAAAAGTGGCTTAGTAAGCCTCGATTCGTAGAACAAAATATAATGACGGTAAGGGTAACATGAGCTAAGAATTAATCTTATAGTTCCGACTTAGTTTTTAGCCGTGACAGAAACTTTGTATTTTTGTATGGTCTTTACTTCTTTTGTAACGGGGGAAGTTACGTTCTTTATTGCGAGTTGGTACGCGTGTCGACGATAAGGTAAAATGGATAAAACTTAGGTACAATGTACGTATGTTTGTCACAGCAATAGCTTTATTTTACGAAACAAAACTGTTTCTAATATACAAATTTCACATATATTTTTATAAAAAATAAAATATTTAATTAAATCAAGATTACGAGACATATCTCTTCACAAATCGCATTGATTAAAATACAGCTAAATTATTAAAAAAACTCTTAATCACCAGGTGAGTCGTCGAGTCAAACGCAGTTCTTCTTATCTAATACGGATATCAGGAGGGAATTATTAATTTTATGACCCAAGTTGCAGAACTTCATTGAATAGGTACTAAAAAATACATATTACAATAATGATCTTAACAATCACGACTGACGACTCACCAACTGACATTGCTAAATTGTAAAGATTTACCAGTACCCTAACACTATTATTTTCAACTACTCGTAACTAATCTAACTAAATGAACTAAATGAGACACTTTTTTAGAGGCGTCCATCTCAGTCCTCAGGGGTAGCAACGCATCTGTGACCGAATTAGAACGAGACTCGTAATAACAATAACTAACTGGACTATTACTAACATTAACTAACAGGACTAATTATCAATAACAGTCCCTGTCCTCACACTTATTAACAAACTAACCAACTAATATTCTAACACCATCTACTAACTGGACTAACCATCCTAGTCCCTTTGAGTCTAGTTCTAGGTCGGTCACAGTTGTTATGGGCGGCAGCGGAAGGAGGTAGCTGCATGCTCGTTTGCTATCTTAATTTCATAAAAAAAACATCCTGTGACATCTAACTGATTTTGAATTTTTTTACTAAACGTAAACATTAAATTATGGCTTAAATACAAATACATTTAATGTAATTGCTGACATGTTTGGTGTCGTCAACCCTTTGCTGCTTTTTATTTTGGTATAACTACTTATTCTATTCTTAATTAAAATAACAAACTTACTTATACACCCTGTGTCATGTGATTGATTTTAGTTTTTTTTACTAAACATAAAATTAGGGCTTAAATACGTTTATTGTAATTGCTGATATCTTTGGTGTTGCCAGCCCTTTGGTGTTATTCATTTTGGAATAACTTCTTATTCTATTCTTATATTAAAATAACAAACTTACATAAACATCTGAACTACCACGACGACCGACGACGACGACTTTTGACGACCCTGTAGCCTAGTTGGTAGCGACCCTGCCTGCGACGCGAGGGGTCCCGGGTTCGATTCCCGGCCGGGGCAATATTTGTACTCGGGTCATGGATGTAATTGTAATGTGATATATGTGTAGTCCATGCCACCCGCGACACAGGTACCTGGTAACCTACTGCGGGGGTATGAGTGTGTTAGCGTGTTAGCGTTTATTTACCACCTTATTGCTGGACTCATCTGCTGAACGACTCGCGCCGTATGCCGACAGGGGGTTTGAGACAGTTGACTGACAAAGCATAGTAATATACATTTATGTGATACTAATTTTCTTGAGCTATGGTGATGTTTTACAATGAAGTGGCTATTCTGTTTGTCTATTTACAAAGAATTAACACTAAAAAAATTACGCAAATATAGCAATTAACTACAGGTAAACACAAAAAAAACACTTTGAGTCTCAGTTGCCTATAATTGTAAGAATTATCATCTATGTCTAGGTATTACTATTTTAGCACTAATAAATATATTTTTATGGATTAAAGTAAAAAAATAACATCTACGAACGATATTATAAAATTCTTCTGTTTTAAGGTATAATTTTAAGAAAAAACATTTTTCTTTTCATTTCGCTAATGGAAATACAAAATGAAATGTGAAATCAATTTATCATTGCTATATTCCCATAAATAATACGTCAATCCCTTTCCAGATCGACACGTAAATATTTCGAAGGGTTATTATTATCTTTGCCGCGATCCGCTCCTCAACATTGAAGTATTTTTCCGATCTTTCACAATTTTACGTAAAAAATTATATCTGATCCAGGATTTAGGGAACTCAAATAAAATGAATGAAACACTTTTTTCTCTGATATTTCGTGAGCTTAAGTTCTCAAAAGTTCGATGAATATTTTTCATCTTAATAAAAAACAATTTCCAATGGATTAGGTAATACAATTTCAGTGTTCGTCCCTTTCGCTGTTACCCTCTGTTTAGTCAGTCCCCCTTTTATAACAAAAACGCTTACAGACTCCGCGCGGGGGGCGCTAGAATTCTGAGTCGCGGGAGGCATAAACGTACAAAATTAAGACGTCACAACCTTTTATTTTATACATCGTGAATCAAGCCGGAATTTTAGAAAGAAAAATTAGATTTTTTTACAATAAAATATTTCTCATCGATGGCATTTAAAATACACAAAATAATAACATTTCTTCAAATATCATAAACATGACACAGTAGTAAGAAATGTTAAACATTATCTGTATTTGCCCCGGTATTCGTACCTAGAATTTGAACAAGAGTGAACATGATCAATACAACACCTACAGGACTTGTTCGTCAGCAGTGAACGTGTACCGTAAATTAGTTTCCCGCTCGTCTGGCACTTTAGAGCAATATCTTGTAAATCTGTACCTGCCTCGAAGCTAATGTATAGAAGCTAATCTTACATGAAATAGAAGTTGTAGCGATAGTGGGTTAATTGTTTGAGAATAGCTATTATTTGGATGAGATTTTAGAAAATAGGGCAAATATTTTTGGTAATCAATGACTTGTGTAGATTACACTAAAGTATACAAAGAGGATATCTGAACAACTATTTAGCTACTTAGTTGCTAATGCATTGAGAATACGAAGGAAAAATTAAGTATGATAATTAAAAATGTGGCTTGTCAAAATGAAATACGTAAATATGCGTACCTACTACGAATATAATAAAATCATTACAATTCGCGATAACTTGAAGTTTAAAGTCCAATGCATTTAAAAAGGTCGATTTAATCGTACCATTCTTTTTCAGTACATCGTTACATACCTGTTTGTTTAAAGAGAAATCAAGAAGAGTCGACTAACAGCAATGCGGTGTTCCTGTCTGGAGCGCCGAGTAAACAGTACTAATGATCGAAGAGCGGGAATGATGATAGATGAAACTTAAATGTCGCACGCACAGCTCGGTTGTGTCATCCTGCAGGATGTGATATATCATCCTCACTATCCTGACTATCGTATTGCGGCGTGGTCAGTTTTTTCGTTAATATGAAACATTTCTGATGTTGTTTCTGAAATGAGTTATATTGTCCCAGAGAAGATTTCAGTCACCTTGGGTTGTTGTTTTGACGTATGGAGTAATATAAATATTGTTAATAAAAGAAAACGAATATCCTGATATCCCAGAAAAATTCGTAACAAAAATATCCTTATTTTATTTGTTACTAAGGACCGGTTTATGCGTCGAAGAATGTAGTCAAATTGATCACTTCTTATTAAAGCGAAAAGAGTTCAAAAATATTATTGAACATTTTCCTTAATAATACAAAATATTCTATAAAATTGTTATCTGCATAAATTAGTAAGTTGAAAACCTTGCACTGCATTAGTCTTCAAATTTTTATATAAAGTTAGAGTTACAGCAGGAATACACTATATACACAAAAATTTATCTTTGTTACATCGTTGCGATTAGACCGTTTATCAAGCGTTATTATGTTATTATGAAATCATCCAAAGCACAGCACTACTTCTAATTGACTGCCCCCACATAATTGAATGTAAAACAAGACCGCCGTCGCCTTAGGCTATTTGACGGAGTAATAGTGGTTGTTCTTGTTGTAATTACTTGTAGTTTGTTCAGAAGCTTATTATTATAACGTGCCCACTACTTCCCAAGGGAAGTAAGGGTTGGCTATTTATTAATTCACAAGTCTGTTCAAGCCTCGATATCTTTACCTCCTTATGTCGATTCGCTCGGATTTTCAGGAACGTTTTATAATTCAGTGCCTACCACCGTTTTATTTCATTCGGCCACTCGATCGTACTTATCTCATTTTGTTTTTAAACGATTTTTGTTTTCCATGTCTTAAAGGTTTTTAGTTCTCTATACGGTTTAAATGGCAAAAGTAGTTTAATTGCTATTAATAATTTAAATTAATTTATTCTTGTAGGTGTTTGGTGTCCATACCTAAAGAGTAGGTACTAACCGGAACCTATCAATACACCTCCGATGCTTGTCTGTCTGTCCGTATCCTCTGTCACAGGGTTCTATCTCTTAAACGGAAATTAGTAGGCACCTGAAATTTCTCAGAATCTAGTACTTAAAACCGCTTTAATAAATTAAAATGTCATTGCAATCTTTACAGTCTCAAAATTTGACTGTCAAAAGCAATTAATCTAATGATCGTTACAGTGTCAATAAAACAGATGGTATTACCGTCGCAATAGGAGAGTAGTTACTTTAAACATGTGAGTTACGATCCACCCTTTCATTAAACAGGTATCAAGGAGACAGATAGGCCAACATTACGCACTCGTTCGTAAGGGTGAGGACTTCGCAAGCTTTATGCACAAATGAAACAGTTCAACCCGTATATATTACACTCCAATACGCAAATGTTGCGGTCTCATTCGCTGTACATTAAGTGGCAATAGTAGTAACATCGTATAAACAAAACTCAGCCAAGATATATTGCCGATTTGTGTTTCTATTTCCAAGAGATTAGAGGACGGGAATACGCAATTGTTCTAAGTGAACGAGACTGGAGATTCAGGACAAGACATTTATGTTTTATTAAGCTGTATTGTTTCACTTGTTTCGCTATGATTATCGCATAACATATATTTGATTTGAAATGTTGATCTATAGTATTAGTAATATATGTAAATTTTTTCTTAAAAACATTGAATGTAGGTAAGCATTCCATAATTCAAATAAAATTATAATATTTTATGGAAATAATAATGATTATAATGAATGCATAATTAATTACCAATGAAAAAAAACGTGATGGTAATTGCTCATACCGGTTTTAGCATAATTATGTGTATCTTATACACCGCTACCTGAGGAAAAAGCAGCAAATCAGGGGTGAAAATCTGCACGTAAATATTAGAGGCGTAAAATAATTCCCTGCACCACGAGCCACATTCCTTCCCTTGTTTCGTTTTACACTTACAAAGAGCAATCGATTTTAAAGCTCGCTGGATTGAAAATTATATGAGAAGCCTTGAGAGCGAACGGGTAGGTGCGGCGTTCGGGAGCTGCCAATGCGCTTGTCTTTCGGTTCAGTGGGCTTTCTTTAAATTGGCGACGGCTTCGCCGCTGGCCGCTCCGCTTATTGCATCTCCCGCCCGCACCGTCGCGACGTCCACGATATTGCCTCCATCCGACCTTTAAGCAAATAGAATTTCCTAGTCTGTAAATAAGATAGCATTATAGGTAAATCTTCGACATCCCCCAGCCCCGTTTACGAAAGGTAGAAATTCAATTTCTATCGAACGCCACTCGTTTTCGATTATGATCGCCTCGCAAAACTCTTTGTTGAACTCTTTGTTCCTAGTTACTTGACGTGTACACAAGACGTTTTCTAGTAAATTTGTGCGTGATGTAAACCAATCCTTCAGCGCTTGTCAAGAGATACCTAGTCTCTTTTCGGGCGGCCGTTCTTTATTCATATTCGTGTTTGGAGCTCGACGAGGTCGCTTCATTATAACAAAATATCACATTATGTAGTTTTTATTCTGACGAGTGAACGCCAGGAGAGTTGCGTAATAAATGGGACTTTTTGAAATAATTAGGCCTTTCCTATTTTGTTAGAAATAATTTTATTAACTAGGTACATACATATATGTTTCAAAAATCAATTCTGTTTCATATATAAACAAAGCTTATTTACTAAATCTAAACCCTACTTTGATTCATTGCAAATGTGAGTTATATATATAAATTAAACGAATATATTATGTTTAGAAATATACAAAAAATAATAAAATTTGAAAACACTTAATTTAGAAATTTTGCTGTTTAAATTCAGCGTTAAATAACAACTGTACTAAAAACATAGTATATTACCGACCATCAAATATATTATAAAGGAACGCGTCGATAAGCAGGCTTAAAGAAAAACCGCATTCATTCATTGGTTCGTTTAAATAAATGGGAAAGCTATCTAGCAAAATCGGCGATATCTCTATATCAGTAAAATGGTTCGGTTAATAGGTGTCGAGAGCTCACATCTGCAGTATCGAAGCGGGCGGTCGGTCGGATTTAAGCCCATTGTCGCGGCACGAAGAGGCATCACGAATTCTGCCCACGATCTACTCCACGGTTTATTGTAATTTACAAAACTGACGGAGGTTTTGGTCCTATCGTTCTGGTGCACGTTTATTTTCCGAATCTATCTTTCCGTCCTTCTCCCACTCACGCTGACGAAGCCTCGCCAGATTTCAGGATTAGGTTTGCGAGCGAGACGAATTAGAGACTAAGTTGAACCGCAAAACAAATTTGTCTTTTATCGCTCGCTCTCCACGACGATTTATTTCCGTAAATCGTGTTTTAAATCTATGCAGATTTTTCTTCCAAGTAACATGTAGCTACGTTTAAAATAAAATACAAAATAAATAAATGCTTCATGCCAATTATCATTTTGTTTTATAATGGATATGAAAATGGAAACTGGCTGATTTAAATACTTAAATTTGGCCTAAATATTATAGTAATGACTTGAAACATTATAATCTATGTAAAGAGATGTAAGGAGACACACAAGTTTTATGAAAATTTAATTCTTCAGGAAATAAAACGTTTGCATGTGATATCGTGTGCAACATGCACTGCAATGCAACTTTGTTACTAAATGATACCTTCTACGCATACGCATAGTTTCTAAGCATAAAAGGTTATTTTTTTAAACGGCTTAGGAAAAGAAGATGATTCTCAATTCATCTGTAATGTTAAGTGCGACTGCTATAGGTACTTATGGTCCCATAAAGATTTGAACGACATCTGACGGTCAATTTTTGAGTTATTATCAATAATGTGAATTTAATGTAAGCTTGTTACCTCATAACTTATGACTGGGTATTCTGAATTTGATGATTTTTTTCTTTGAAATGTAGTCCTTGTCGTGTGATGTGAGAATTATTCAGCTTTGAAATTAATAATTTAATAATGCTTTAAATATTTAAATGGGTTAAATTAAAAAGGTATAACAACTTACTTCGACTAAATTAATCGCCCAAATTGTGACTTATGACCAAAATATACCTACTGAATTGAAAACGCGAAATATAAAAATTCCAAGCTCGCACAAAGTCAAAATTGTTGTGCTTGAAGGTTATGCGTCGGACACTTTCAATTAAAAATTAATGTTCACGTTGTACAATGTCGGAAATGTGTCGGTATTCAAAGGAGCAAAGACTGATAATAATTATAGCAACGCAAATCGTAGCAACGTCTTATAGGTCTGCATGCGTGGGAATTAAAAAATAATAAAACTGAATTTACATAAAAAGAGAATCGCTGTTATGCACAATAAAATTTATTGTTACAAAATTTAAATTATTTACCAAATTTAAATTTGTAAAAATCAGTTTAAAACCCTGGAGGTATACAGTTTGAAAGGAATAACATAAACGCACAAAAAAATCTATTAAAATGTCGTTAGGACTGAAACTGAACAAAGTTAAGATCTGTTTCTATTTGAATAACAACCTAACATGACCTTAGCAAAAGATTAACGAACATGCTATTATAACCAACAAATGTAAGATTAACCCCAAATAAACCCCGAAATGATTTAGAAATTCTTTATCCCGACCAAATTTTACTGTATGATTATAAAATTCATATATCTATTCCATATATTTTACCGCGAGCGCAAGGCCACTAATGGCATAAATTGAAGAGCGAGCGTTGGAAGTAACCACCGGATTTTGCGTATTTGAAATTCAGTTGCTCCTGCCTCCGCGTTCGGGAAGCATTCGTCTGTACCGAGTAATACAAATTTATGTCGAAAAAATATGCAATGCTTTAAAATGCGTAGTGAGAACCAGATATTCCGTTTAACGAACATTACAATGACTGCATAAAATATACAGGAGTTTCTTCCTCAATACTCAAGGAACGCGTACCTAAAGTGCAACAGACACCGTGTCGGACAGCCGGTTTTTTACCCCCTTGTCTAGGGTACAATAAGGTGGAAATTTTAATGACGAATTTAAATTTCTATTGTCGGTCTGGGTGTGTGTCTTTGTCTGTGTTGGTGGTTCATGGCACCACACAGCGAATTCTAACGTAGGACTCGAAGTGAAGCGTTCAATTTTTTAAAATTCAAGCGTTCATGTAAAAAGTAACGTGAAACTACGGCGTTGTAACTAAAAATCTAAATTTTTCACATAATAATTTTTTTTTTTTACATAAAACAGTAATTGCTTCAACTTAGTAGTCTACGAGAACTCATCGTATAGATTGTGTGTCTATTCAAAGAAGGCATTATCAGATGAATCAGGCGTATTGCGGGGCTTATTACAAATGCATTGAATCGTCTAGGCGAGTGACAGGGCAGGCAGAGAGTAGGGGGCTGCTTGCTATTGCGTCATATCAATCACCATTGCCGCGAAGTAGCTATCCCTTGGCACTTGGCCTAGATTCGAAATTACACAAATTTACGTAGTGAGCCTGGTGTTAGGCGAACAGAGAGATTAACCGCCGGAGAGCAGCTTACACCAAATAGACGAGGCTTCAATACCACGCTCAACCGATGCCTGATATCTGATTCATTCTGCTGTTTTATTCTCACCAACTTGATTTACCGACCATGAAGGAGGCAAACACCGCAAATAAATCCTTAATAGTCAAGTTAATAAGTAGGAAAGTTTGAATAAACTCGCATTAGCTCGTCAATGTTAAGAGCCATCAAAGCGACTGTCTACTTTAGTGAAAGTTAGGGCTAAGTAGGATTTATGTAAGATTCATGGTTTCTTGAAAGGATTACTTTAATATCAAAATGATAGTCAACATATTCGATGGCATAATATTAAAGCATAAATAATATATTAAAGCATAAACTTATGCACGTAGGTATAGTTTTTTTAACGCATGATAAGAAATATTTAATTTCTCTTTTGGTATTTTATACGGGAGATATTTTATTTAAATACAAAAGTTTTAGAAGAGGATTACAATGTACCTAATGTTTTATTTTTAAAGCTAGTCCTATTTTTCTTTATTTTACAAGTTAACTTTTTCACGCCTTACGTTTATTACTTTAAAGAACACACATTAAACTGGTTTTTCTATTTATTATTGTTAATTATTTGTAGGTCATAAATGTCAGGTAAAGAACACCACATAAAAAAATGTTAATTTTTTTGTACTATATTTTACTTCTTCCAGTTGAATCGTTTTAAAGCTTACTGTAATAATCTCAAACACTTAAATTATTGCGACTTCCAAGTGACCGGCCACTTTCTGTTACAATGAACTATACTAGTCTCTAAAGTGTTTTGGGGTGATTCTTAAGTTGACCTTACAAAGTCTCTTTCGTCGTTAAAAGACATCTAAGAAGTCTAAGATTTACTTAGTCTAGAAAACTGCTCTAAAAGCATGATTCCATTGTTGGTATTAGTGTAAATAAGTGGTTTATGTGAAAATGAGCCAAAAAACATAATTGTAAATGTTTTAGATCACTTTTCAGTGTCGAGATTTGCACTGCAAAACTTACATACGCATTTTCTTTCAAATCGATTTCCATTCAAACATGTATATATTTTGTGATTTGACGCAACGTTCGATAGTAGATAGAGCGACTTGTTACTCGTACGAATAATGAATAATAATTATGATCGCTGTGTCCCGTCTATCACTGCTACGTAATACTTAGAGGCTTTTATAAAACTTGTTAAACACTAACAAACAACAACAAACAAACACTAACAAACAAACTTGAACGAGTACTTTAAATACAAGTTTTTCATAAATCACTAGTTGTAACATTGAACGCTTGTAATACCCTTTCATTTATAACTCCCGCTGCGGTTCTTGATATAGGCTCGCCCTTAATTCCGACTTAATTAGTGTCACGCAAGTTCCGTAATCCTAGGCTTGGGATCGTACGACCGTTCTTTAAATGGAGATTAGTGCGGCAAACATCTCTAAATAAGCTATGCGCTCATAAATCCACTACACTAGTAAATGATTATACAAAAAAAATCCTTTCAAAATACATACGCAACCATTGCAATTTATTTCGCGCTGTGGCTTTTAAATTTTCTACTTGACGAGTTTTTCGGTTTTACGAAAAGCCGGTTAGCTCGATTCGAACATCAAAATTGTTACTCTGTTCCTTTGATTCAAGCAACGTTTTAATGTTATAACGAGAAATGTTTCACAAAGTTTTTTTAACGCGATTTACTTTTTTGCACAGAATTGCATGTTACATCCGAAACGCCCTTTGCAAAAACTATCACAAATTTGACAAAATAAAGGAACAAAAAAAAAAAGGATTATTTTTTTCAGCTAGGTGTTTTACTGTAACGAATTTGAATTTCATTACCTACGTCGCTTTTGAAAATAAGCATACCCATAATATCTTGTCCCTGTCGCATGTCGGCACGAAGAGTCGACTGCGACGAGAAATTCTAAAAGAACTGAAAATAAACATACTATTTTGTGTACGGAACTTCTTCTGCGACCGCGTACAACGGATGTGAAGGAAAGCGCTCGCATACTGAGCAGGCGTGCCTAAAAGACACTGCGGACTTTAGTTCACCTACTACGGATTACACTAAACTTAAACATGTTACTTAAACCCACAACAAACGGTAGAACTCAAGCGTTAGCCTACCGGCTTAAGGGTCTTACGCAATCCGAAATTAGGTAAAAGGCTTACATAGAAAACGATCCTGTACTCATTTCAAACGTGACATACACTGACCGTAATATTTTCAACGTAAAAATAATCATCTCCCGATCTTACCGTTCTATCCGTGTTAATCTCATTAAAGTTTTAATCATAATCCACCAACCTATCGAACGTCACTAAAATTACTTTCAGAGTGTCCCTCAACGTGTCATTCGACAAATTAGTTACGTTACGGATTTATTCGTGTCAATTCACGAGGGTTTTTATTTTTAACGAGACATCAAACATTATCGAGGGCTCCGCTAGGAGTTGCTCAAGCGCCTGTTTACAAATAAGAAACGTCGAGGAGACGAGTGCGTAATAAATTTTATAACACGGCATCGATTCGGATTCGTATGTACGTAATAATAATATATCGGTTCTGATATTGGAATGTTTCGGTGCGCTCGGCCGGCATCCTAAAATAGACCCTCATCAAAGACAAGCAGGTTTGCAGCTGTAAATCCATTTCAGTGTGGCTTGTCCGCATTATAAATTGAAACGTGTACGTGTGCATGTTAGTTTGTATGGCATTTATACAGAGCGAATAAACGCGGCGTCCTGTGACCCCGAGTTTCCATCTCATGTCGCACCGCATTCGTTTGCGTTTTCTATTAACGTGTCCGGGATACTATTAGGCCAACTAGATGGATGTTGTAATTTGATTTTGTATACGTTCGCTGAATTAGAGGAAAACTTACAGTATACGCAAACAAAGACGTGTTCTCCAAGTTCTTAACTGTTACATACGAGATAACAATTGAATTTTATCCCAATTTGTTAAATACATTTTGTTTTTGTAATTAGGTGGACATTATTTTGTACGTTTTATATAATGTGGAAAAATTAACAATAGATACCTATTAATTTTAATATTAAAAGGAGATATTCATATAATGTAGGAAAAGCTTTATTCAGAAATGTTTCTAGTACCTACCTACTACATCTTTCAATTAAATATAAACAATATTATTATTTTAACTTGTATATCGTAAATAATAATTGTAAAATAAATTCAGCTTCTGTTATTTACACGAGAAAATGTATCGGGATTTAAAAGTCATAATGTTTATACAATTTTGTACGAATCAATTAGATTAGGTATAGGTACAAAAAAATAAAAATAACAAAAAGTAGGTATATGAAAAATTTAAATTACTGGTAACAATGTCACTCGCCCGACTAACTGCTTGTACATTATATGATAATTCGAGTCAGATTGCATTTGATGAAACGCGGTGCGCGAGCCGGGTTCCGTCGAGTACGCTAGACGACCGCACTGCATAGATTTGCATTTTACGGTTTTGATACGTGAGCGAATATTCAGTGCGGTGTCGGCGTAGGTATCTTTTCAATTCGACGCGGCGGGAGCCGAGTGGCTTCTTGAGTGTGCTTGACGAGCGGCGCGTGCTTGAGTGCCTCGCCCGATGCGCCTGCGCAACAAATCTGCCCTCCCCACACCCGCCCGGCACTCCACACTCACCCTCGCCCGAAGGTTATTACAATTAACTGCAGCCCCGACTTAAGCCTCAATTTGGCACTAGCTACAGCTTCCCCGACGCGAAATTACACTTTTTTATACAAATAATAATTTTCTAGTTACATTGTCCTACATTATAATATGTAGGCAAATGTTACGAAATATTTTTAGTGCTTAATGTTGACTTAATGAGGATAATATAATTGTTTTAATTAAGGACGTTGTCAGCTAAGAATGTACATGCTAAACGCTTAACTGGACGATGGAATGAACGAAAATCCTACGCATGCCGAATACAAACGTCTTCAATGCTCACTTGATGCTCCGTTACGAGTAGATCTGCATCTAAGCTGCTGGAGTACATACTTAAGTGCATCGTGTTAGTATCTCGTTCACTTTACTGATACCTCTATCAATTAAAAAGGTTAATAGGTTTGACATTTCAAGTCTGATTCCATTTACGTATCTACATACCTATTTAAGGATTATGAATGGAATTGAAAATACAATTTGCTTCATTTACAAAAAGATTAATGATATATTCACATATAAGTATTAATATTTTATTACCCGTTTCCTATTCACTGTCGTGAAAATATGAGAGTATTTTATAATGTCACGCGTCCGGATAAAAATGAAAGAAAATTATTCGTAACAATTTTTAAAGCTAATAAAGCGACGTCATCTTTTTATAAGCGTTCATGCATAACGTCATCCATTTAAATGACATTCTGCGACGTAAAAAGTTTGATCGACTTAAAATTTAAAACGCTGGACGGCATTATGCAACGAGACCTCCAAGAGTTGCAATGCCGCTGGAACGTTTACGTAATTTTAAACGTTTCGTATTAAAAAAATATTTCATCTTAAAGTCAAAGTAAGTAAAGGAAGAAAACTTTATTATTTTTCGCTAACATTACATTTTTTAATGCAGAGAATGTTTTAAGTTATGTGTCAAAGTTGCGAGGAAAACTTTTTAACACAAACATACCAGGTTAAAAAAGTTTATTAAAGACATATTTTTATCTACCTACAGTAAGTTCTTTCAGTGCAAATTTTATTTCAAAATGTTCATTCAAATCAATGCATATTTGAATAATGTTTTATATCATTGTAAAATATTATCGTGTGCCATTGGTCACATTTGCAACGACTCATACACTCACACTCATCTATATCTATATAATTACTAGCTACCCGCCCCGGCTTCGCACGGGTGCAAGTTAGATTTACCATAGCAGCGCCATCTATTGATTACTTACTCAACCCAGTCGAAAGGTATCGACATCTGTTACATATAATTGTGACTGTCAAATAATAACACTCTTAATTTAGTTCTCTTGTGTGGCGCTAGGTGTCTGTTCATCTGTGAATAAGACTGCCATGTCAATTGTCATTACTTGCAAAACTTACTGTCAAATAATAAGAGACAAATAATTAGAAATAAATTAAAATTGCGACTATAATTTGAGATTTAAAGTATCCTATCTCTCAAGTTGGATCGAACTGCACATGGTGTGTGAATTTTATTATAATCGGTCAAGTGGTTTAGGAGTCCATCGCGGACCAACATTGTGACACGAGATTTATATATATTAAAGAATATAAAAGAAAGTCGTGTTAGTTACTTACACCATTTATAACTCGAGAACGGCTGGACCAATGTTTTTGATGTTTGATTTTTTGGAATCCTCTTACTCAGGAAGGTGATAGTAGGTATTAAAATATACAAATTTATCGCAAAAAAAATCGAGATTATTAGATATTAAATCCACGACATTTTTGACGTACAGTGACAGCGTCGGCATGGCAACCAACACTGTTTACAAAATTGTCATGGCAACCAAGACTGTTTAGCAAAACTTTGTCTAATATGTCATGTCAACATTGTCAGCCAGCTATGGTTTGCTTTGTTTGAAAATAACGTTGATTTCTTTGTCTACGAAATTAGTCTTTTTGCATTGATATCTATTATAACTAAAAATGCCGGTACCAAGAAGGTCTAATATTTGCCTACGAAGACGAAAAGCAGTAAGGGTTTGAAACATGGCTAATGAAACAATGAAAGAACAACAAGAAATAGCACGTGAAGAGCAGCGCGTTGGTGTGGCCCGACTTCGTGCTTCTTAATCTCAAAAGCAGCGTAAGGTAGCCCGTGTAACGGCTCGATCGGCAATGCGAAACCGTCAAGCAAACCTCATATACATCAACAACAAGCAACAAGACAATTTTCGGCGCACAAGAACGAAATTACCATCGTATTGGGCCATTAGATTGTGTTTGCGAGCATTGTGGTGCGTTGAAGTTTGCCGGAAAACGCATGGATTGTGGAGATTATGCTGCCTTAGTGGCAAAGTGAAATTATCATTATTGATACCACCACCTGAACCATTGCATTCATTACTTCGTGGCGAAACACACGAATCACGACATTTTCCAGACAACATCCAAAAATACAATGATTGTTTCCGAATCACTACATTTGCGTCAGAAATTACCTATTGAAGAACCAGTATTTAATCCAACTTTCAAGGTACATATTTTTCTTTTATACACACAACTCAGTAGAAGTAACACAAAACCTACTTATTCCTGAAGGAAATTAAGAATTAAAATAGTACCTTTTTACGTATATAACGCGGCTTACCTCACGTACTGTTTTGTCGGATTCGCCCGACTAGTTTCGAACCGATTCCGAGGTTCGTCATCAGGAGCCACCGGCGACGAACACAACACACTCACGAATCATTCAGTACTAAAATAGTACCTACTAACTACTTAAATATTGGTAAAGAATGACATCAGGTAAGGTTGCAATATGTACATACTTAAATTAGGTAATAAATTTCCTGACACTGGTTTAGGTTTTTGTAGTAAGTATGTTAATTCAAACATGTGTTTATAAATATGTAATACTGACTTTGCTTTTTATTCTATAGATACATGGACAGATTCACCATCGAATTGGATCACTGCTTCCTCTTGAAGATGCAAAACATATTTTTTTACAAGTACACTTCATGGCCAACATGGAGAACTTGGTCGAGAGATCAATCCAAGACCTATAGCAACTTCTATATGAACATCATGCATTGGTTGGAGTGCATGCCAAATGATGGCTACTCGTCATCAGAGACGACCAGTTGGAACACACGAATGCACATTTACTTAATTCTCCAACAATATGTGCAGTGGCCATTAATTTTAAAATAACAGGGTTTGATGTTGTCAATAAATGTATATTGATTGAATGAAACGGATCAAAACACATAACATGAGTATTTGATTTTGCCCTTTTTTACTTTTTCATAGTGAAGAATTTAAAATTTTCAGTATGTCGGTCATTATTTTGGCGGAAACAAAGTCAAAAATGCAAACCTACATTTCGTATAACAAAATCAAGCAGTGACGTCATAACCTGTATTAAACTCAACTAAGGTCAACTGACTGAATTATTTATGCGGCTAAAGAAGCGTTCAACAAACTGTTTGTGTAATTAAATGATTTATTATTTATTAAGACAGTGGGTATAGTCAAGAGAGGGTATTAATAAATGGCATTAGTATCTACATTACAGGATCTTCCGTATTAAAATAATATAGACATGAAATTACAAAAAAAAACTACTCCTTAAAACAATTAACCTCAATAATTAAACGACTCAGTTAAAGTTTAAACACTCGTAAAGTTTTCAGCGACCTAAAAATAACCCAATTATATGTATGAAACATGTGTTGTGTTCCTAGCTCACCCTGTGATAGAATGAGCCTATGACAGGTTATGAGCTTTCAATTCAGTTCAGTATCATCAAAAGACGGACAAAAACAAAAATAACAACAAAAATACCTACTTTAGAAGACGAAATGTTTACACAAACAGTCTATAAAACTTTTTGTTTACGATCGTGTAGATAATTCTATACATTTCATGTCCCTTCTTCCACCAACAGAGGGAATAAATCTTGCGTCAAATACATACGCCAGTGAAGAGAGTGAGTGCAAATCTGTCATAAGGGGAGCTGGGACAAAAGTCCTCGTACTTCGGATCATTCATTCATTCGCCCGAGATTGTATTGAATCACGTCAGGGCTTATAGGCTGAACAATTAGTGCCACCTATTCATTTCCTTTATTCCCTTTGGCTTTTATTGAGTCAACATAAAATGACGGCGGCGAGCGACGTTCGTAGAGACAACGAAATCTATTGATTTCGGAGGCAATTCATTTCTCTTCTTCGTCTAGACCGGGAAATTTTAACTTCAAATGCAATAGATACCTAACATATTATTATGTAACACTATATAATATTAATAAACAACAGGAATATTTTTTTGCTCCTTTGCTAGTTATTGGATCCATAAAGCCCTCTTTAATTTTTTAATTGTAAGTAGGAAAATAATAGTACATTATGATGTAAGTGCGCGAAGTTGGTCATTACAGTCGAGGCGGTATTGCACAGCCCGAGCCGCAAGGCGAGGGCTGGAATAGAGCCAAGCTGTAGTGAACAAAGCGCACGCGTATCATACGACGTTTTTCAACACACTTGCGAGGAAAAAAACAATTAGGTATCGACATTTTTCAGTCACAAATCAGCAAATTATAAACGAACAAATGTTTGCACAAAATGGCGCCGAGGTTTATTTTATTTTTTCGCGCGCCGTATCTTTGGTTGAATAACTATGCGCGCGCAGGCGCGCAGGTTAAGTCCAGAGGCAAAGAAAACCGCTATTCAGCCACAATATATTAAACTAAATAATTATGTATTTCTAATAGGAATTTACGGTAATTAATGATTTAAAATATTGTATTTTTTAAATGCTTTAATAGATAATTAGATGAAGTATAATCTTATCTTATCAGATTTTGACTAAGTACAACAAGTTTATTTATTTACAAAATAATAAATCTTTTGGTAACAACCTCTTTACGGATATTAAAAAAAAAAGTGGAATAAGAAAAACACTAGTGCGGCAATGAAAAGTAAAACGCACTATTGTGTAATAAACCGCATTCCGGGCGTAAGACTAAAGAAAAAATAGCAACTTTACGAGCAAGTGTGTTGAAAATAATTTTATAGCACAGCGTGACCTAAACCCGCATTTAAGTCACAGATATCCGTGACTTAAATAACTGATTTTTGCATGGTAAATGACGCTAACTTCACACCGTTCAAAAATGAATCTATATTTATAATTTCGTGCAGTTCTTACCTGAATAATAAAACATAAACGTGGTCAACATTAGGTTGTGTGATTGAGTGATTGATCAAGTCAGTCTATTGTAGGCAGCAGCGAGTTGTGTACGTCACTTACGCAAAATTGATTTCAGTAATTACGTCCGCAAATGTAGAAAATATGGCTTCCTGTGCCTTCAAAAATATTCTAACAATTCAAGAAACACAAATAAAGTCCAAAGGAATCACATTTCATTATGTAAACATTGAATTGTAAATTATTTTCACTATTTCTAAAATAATAACTTTAGTAAAATGGCGCGTGACATACGTATATGTAAGAGTGACAGAGACAGCACGACTAAAACTTCTAAACGCGGAAGCGAGATATCACTATGTAATCTGTTCGTTTTCAAATAATTATATGTAGTAACAAAATTCCATTACGCCAACTTCACGCACAAACCGATTCAATTCAAAATTGGATTGTTACAACTTGACACACATTCGAACGTGCAAGGCAGGTCTATATTATGTATGTCTATAACTGACACCTGATTGCTGTGTTGCCAACTTAGCGCTTACTGCTAATTTTGTGTGGTAGAAAACATTAATAAATTCGTAATAATTCCTTTCGTATTTTTTTATCTGACTCTTCATGTTACACTTTGTAATTCTCTTTCGCACCGTAAAACAACAATAACATCATCGCAACTTAAAAAGTGTATCTCTGTAACAACTTAAAAAGATATGTTATCTATATGAAATTAAAGTATTAAATCATAACTATTATCTATTATAACTACAATTAAGCGGGTTTATGTCACTCGTGCTATAAAATAATATACGATACTCGTTCGTAAAGTTGCATTTTTGAACGGCGTATATCGCACTCGCTTCGCTCGTGCGCTAACTTCACGCCGTTCAAAAATGGCCAACTTTACGCACCGTATCGTAATGTACTATTAATTTTAATTATTTTCAGAATTCTCGTGGCTTGTTAAAGTTGTTAATCTCGTCAAATTATGAAAAGTATGTTATATGGAATAGAAATTTCTTCTCGTATGATCCCTATTATTAAATTTCTAAGGAGATTACGATCCCGTAATCTTGAAATATAACCTTCTATATCACTCAGATAGCTCGTTTCACAAGAATACTTTAAATTTATTGACTATGATCGTCCCTTGCTACAAAACCGTAAAACTTTTGTACGGAAGGCACAATTTACTACAACACTGGCGAAAACTAGTTTTAATACCTCTAACACGCACACATACGAGGTAATATCGTGTAAGTATTTACGACTATTTTGAGCAAAGTTTAATTCTGCAATGCGCCACTGCCGAAAGTTTATAACAAAACCAAAAATGTTGTACAAATCCGATAACTTTTTTATTCACTCCTTTTTCGTATGCGCTTATGTGAAACGCACCTTTTATGTATTAACGTTCTCAGGTTATCATCCTTCGGTGTCACTTTCTACATATTGTCTTAATTTCATATTCTATTTGCCATTTCGCTGAGTAAAGGATATAATTAACTAATTTCTAACTTATTCCCGAGAAACAGTACATTTTCGCAAGTGGCACGTGAGTACATACCTTTTGTATAATTAAACTGCGGGCAAACCCAGTTTAAGTTTAATCCTATAGCCTCTTGACACCACACTCCCACACCCGAAGGGGAGCTATTTTGTTCGTCAACACTATCGACCGATGTGGAGACGAAAACGCGCAACCCACGCTACAAGTGTCATACGAATTTCTACTATTACACGTATGTAGTACGACTCATTTTGTATTTTTCTTTCATGGGGATGTCGTTTTCTTTTAGTAGGGATCCCGAAAAAATACGGCTACGAGGCGTATAGAGTTCAGTCAGACGGTAATCATTCATAGGGATTGCATGTTTTGTAGGCAGACTCCGTCATACATGACACTTGTTTCTCTAGTCGTATTTATTTACTCTTGCGAACTGTGCGCCATACATTTTCTAGTACATTCCTGTAAGTGAGTGGGCTCATAAGCCTTTGGGACGTCAAGAAGTCGTTTAGTGATAGTATAACATACTTCTTATGTGATTTATATGTGTGACTGTGGTAAGTGATATGTTATGGGAGTATGGTAAGTGATAAAGTAGAACATTAAACAGCGTCAGATGTATTTTAAACTTGAATGTTGAATGTTTATTTTACAACAGAGAATGTACGTATATAACAAAACTATAAATTTATAGTTTATCTTTAATAAAATAAGGCAAATATTTATATCATAAATATAAATTTTAAATTAAATTAAATATATTTATTCAACTACCCGGACAACTATCGAATTCGCTATTGCAAAAATTGTTATGATGCAAATGATTTATTGGTATTGAATGTCAGTTCTGGAATCTTATTGTGCTATGGTATATTTTGGTGACCCCGCATTAAGTCCATTCCATTAGTCCATTTTTTATCCCATTATTTGCAAGATATTTTACCTACTGTACTAGGCAAGCTTTAACTTACTTATCTTCTTCGATAACCAACTGTATTTGTACGTGGCAACAGCCGTCTATGGGCAGCTACAAACAATTGAATTAGAACGTTATATAAAAATATTATTACTGATGCCTACTCACAAACCACTTTCAACAATCAAACCTGACTGAAAGATAAAATATTCTCGACGGATTCTAGGTATTTTTTCATTTTCAATTATATTTTTCTACCAGTTAACTTCACTGATAATATTGAAATGAATATAGTTAAACAATTTCATGATAAGGAATGAATTATTTGAGTTCCGGTCTCTGCCCATTAATCATGAAGATCACGCCATTTTCTTTTTCTGCAACTATAAATTCCAGTTTGTTTCATTTTTAATGTGAAATTTATTATTCTTGTTACATTGCGAAATGATAAAGTATTAAATTGCTATTACATCTAAACCCAATAATTATGTCCTAAGAGTAAAATTTTGTGTGTTACAAACTTTTTTGTACTGTGGCCTTAATGGTACTTAAAGAGGTTATTACGGGTATACCACGGGAAGGTCACGGGAAACGTATCCAATTGTCCAAACCCTCCACTACAAATGCGACCCTACGACGGCTTACAACATTTAGGTCATTTTTACGCGTTCTCGACATTTACTTAATATATGAAAATTTGAAAGAACGAACCATGTTGATGGTACTCAAAACAAAATAATTGCTACGGCCGCGCGGTCTCGGTTTCGGCCTCCGCATTCATTATTCACTTTTTATTTTGCCCTCCCCTCGGCTTATAATTTTACTCGAAACATAAAATCAAGTTTCATTTGATTATAAGTGACCAAATATAAAATGAAATAGAAACATCTCGCGTTCTTTACATTTTACACGAGGATGATGAGGAAATCTCTCGCTATTGAGGAAGCCAACTTTCTGTACAATCAAAAAGTTTTGTTCTGAATCGGTGAAAATGTATTTTGAGTCTTATTTTTGAGGCGATAACTTGTAAAGTCACGTAACGAAATTTTTACATTAGTCTGCTCTTTCAAAACAAAGCCGTCACAGCCAATCTTAACAATAGACTAGGCGCGGTACAAGCACAGTTTTTGCATTTAGTAAGAAGGGGGAATAAGCGACAAGGCGACTCGTAACGTCTCGCTTCTATCCACTCGGTAGGCGCTACTGTATAATAGAAAATAAGAAGCCATGTGCCTACTCCATGAATGCTAAGCCCTTACGTCTATGGAGTCGTTTCGATGTTTTTTCGAATAGCTTTCGATGACAAGTGCACCGAGCCATTTCTCTTTTTAGATGGCTAAATGTGCCTATTGTTTTCTGAACACTGTAGGCGCTTTTAAGTAGTAAGCTCACATATGGGCCTTTTTACTTGCTAAGTGATTACTTCACAGCATTTGGTTATGTTTCTGTACTAAATTTAAATTGTTATCGACTATCAAACCTTGGAAAGGGAGCTCGGAGCGAATAATTTAGTTTGCATTTTTACGTGGAAGCAACATGCTATCAGTTTCGAAAATACTCAACTGAAGCTGAAAACATAATTATGCCTTAAATGCCTTTGTAACTATCTTATGTACATTTTACTATATAAAATATGACATTGAATAAATAAAAGGATCTACGTAATAGTACACGAATTCATTGAAAGACTACTCAAAGCTATATTTTCTCCGTAAAAGCTATTCACGAGACTGTAATAGAACGTAAAAGCGTGAAAAAAGGCATCCATTTATATGTTTCCACGGAACGTCTTTAAATTTTTCATGGGCTTATCAACGCATCGATCACGCGTTATTTATTCCACTCACGTTTAATTCTAAGAAGTATGTTTATTTACATACATACTCTTTTTCCTACTTGTTTATGTTCGTTTTATCGGATCGAAATAAAAGAGTGTTGGAGTAATTTCAATTTGGTTGTTCGTTTACTTTTGATTAAACTGTAATGCTTGTTTAAGTTCGATAAATTAGTAAACTATTTATTTCATAATTGAAGAGTACATATGTACCTACTTACTGGAGCGTAATTGTTCTACTACGCACCTCGAGTGAGGATTTCTAGATAAAGTAGTGCTCAACCCTCGTCTAGACGACAACATATAATAGTTCACGAATACTATTTAACAATACTACCTACTTGGAATTGTTAAAGGATTATAATTTATATTCTATTTAATTTATTTCAACAAGTTTGATCGTCAGAATACGTGATTAAACTTACCAGTATTAGTTAATTATGAAGCTTGCCTCAATACATGCTTATATCTACACATACTACTCAAAGCCGTTTCATTTATTTAGGTGTCTGCAATACGCCACAAAACAAATAATTGCCGCATGCCGCAACAGATTCCATTTATGCCAGCGGTTTGAGTTATTGAAATGCATATCTGTCTCAATAATTTAAATCATATCGGTTCCTGAATAACAATGCTAGGTAGAGCCAAGTCTAGTTATTCTCAGAATTAACAAGAGTACAAAGCGACAGACAGCGAGTATCAAAACGAGATAGAGATTAATACGGTACAAGTGTTGGTGAAGTCGAGAAGCAATAGCGTTCCTTTAATGTCTGCCATTTAGAACGTACGCGGTTAGCGTCTTGCGTCGCCTGACGTCATACGCCACGACCAACGAGGTACTTATTTTACGTCGCGTCGTGGATCGCCGACTAAACAGACTGTCATCCTAAGCCCTGGAATCACCGTTGCCATCCGTGCGGTCTTTGTATTGTAACAAATGGTATAGATCTGTTGGCAGCCACCCCGTGCGGGACCTAATGAGCTGTGAAGTAGATAAGGTGTGCGACACGAAAAGACGGGATCATTCCCCTATCTATGCGGAATGCTCGGAGCATCAGTGCAGAATGGTACAGATAAAACGACTCATGTACCTCTTGGAGTGAATAATTGTACCGACTTGCTAGTGATCGAATCATTACAACTCTTTCGCAAATAATTATGTGAAACGGTGATGTTTGAACCAAACAAAACACACGAACAGTCGAAGATGTTTATTGTACGAAGCCCGCTTAAATATGTAGTTTTTTCCTTAGGTATTTTTGCTATTGCAGCCATAGCCGTAGTGTATAACAATAAGTAACATAAGAGTGGGAATACACATTTTGTAATTATTTCTAAGTATGTACCTACCTAACACAGATGAAGGTTAAAGCCCTGTGACAGAAAGTAGGATTTTGTTCGCACCTGTTGGCTACGGGGCCCGAAATACAAAATTTTAATTAAGACTATATCGGATAAGGCAGGTAACTAAAATCGTGGACGTGGTTAAAATAAACGACGAAGACAAAAACCGAACACGCATGTAGAGGCTGTGGGGAGACAAAAATTAAATGCAGCGTCAGCGTTCGGTCGAGAGTGACCTTTGTGCCGGTAAATGTAGGACGATTTCGAAATTGTCGGAATAATTCCGTGAATGTAAAAATTGATTACTATTGCCTCGCTTGTATGTACCTACCGCTATAAGTGATACGAGTATATTCACTCTTTCATGTCGCAGGAACTCATAAAAGTAAATGGTTTTACTGAATTTCGCAGGCTATATTGTTTTAACGTCACTGAGACAGCGAATTTAAAACAGTGAAAAATGTGAATGTTGACGCAGATGCGATTGTGTTTCGAATCTACCTGCTTATGTATTTGTTTAATACCGAAAAAAGGAAATTCCTAAATCAAAAAGTCATGACAAATATCGTAAAAACATCTAACGATTTAAAATGACAGTAGGCAAATATTTATTGCACTTTTTGGTTCTTACCTCATGGGACTAAATACAAATTGCAGTGGCATTTTTAGTAACAAAAACTGTGCACTATGCCCATTGGGACAGTGGAAACAAAATTGCAATGGCCGGTATCACGCTGCTAGGTACATGACAATTCTGATTAGAATAGACAGATACATCAGTGAACATAAAACAACAATTATTGTTTCACGGTTAAAAGAAGGTTAATTAAAGTTAGTTAGAGTTTTAATTGTCATATTTTCGTTAATTAATTAGTTACTTTTTACAAGGCACAAAATACAATATTTTTCATGTTACTAGAGAGATATTATAATGTGCGTGCCAATACAACCACATACCAAGTACGTTTAAAACGCCAATATTTGCAATACTTTTGTAATATTTTAAGCATACGCGGTTTGAAATTCAAATAATTCAAAGCTTCAGGCATGCATGTTGCACAAACCTGTAAAATGTTCTTATCGCTACAGCCGCGTGAAAAAGTGTGAAATGACATACGTTTATTGTGAAAAATACTTTATTGCAATTGATGTCGCGAAGTGTACATAATGACTCAACCTCACGACCACTCGTAGCGGTAACTACAGTCCACACATAATTGATGTGTGTAGCTTTTTGTTGCGCTGCCGTGTAGCCGGTTTGTAGCGAGTGGGTTAGACTAAATTAAATTGTTGTATTTCTCGCAACGTAACGACTGCGGTGAGCAACCGGTGACCAGAGAGCGGGTAATAACGTTTGCGACTGCTGAAGTTTCTGTTTATAGCGACACATTCAAATTTTTCATCATGAGTAGGTACCATTTTAGCGATGCTTTTTGAGGGAAATTATTTTTATCTTTTATTAAAAAATTGTTTTAATTTTATAGCTTTGGATTGAAATGAAGCAATTGTTAGTTTTATGTCACTTATTGGTTGGTAGGATTTTTATGAAGGCTTCGCTCGAATTTCCTTTAGAATTATAACAATAGTCCACAATAGTACGAGTAGTCCAACGATACTTACAAATTCACGAAAAAGCTCACACCCTCAGTTCTAATGTGTATTATTCTTTAACAGAATAAACATTTAAAAATTGTTGACAAAGATAAACATATATAATCACCATTATCATCACACCAATAACTGACCCACTAAAAGGCACCGGTCACTTATTTGTACAAAGCTTTGAAAAACAATTGTACCTACATTACTCTAGCTACTTCATATTAGTTTTAAATTCATTAAAAATGAGAGCAACTGCAAAGTACACCTGACAACAGGCCGGCGACTATTAATCCATCCAATCACAGGTAACGTTCCAATTTAGAGCGATGCAAAAATTGGATATGCGGTGAATTATTATTTTCCCATAGGGCTGAAGCTGCGTTGTCCACATTTAAGGTAATTGCCACGTTTCTAGCTGACGTGGCCATCGGTAAACCTGACAGTCGGGCCCAAGGGACTACTTATTACAATCCCATTAATGAATGCCCTTTATTTAATTTTACGTTTTTCATCTTTCAAATATTTCGAGCATATTTAACATTTTTGAGATTTTGAGATTAAACACTAATTACATTGACGTTATAAATAAAATATTGATGGCTACATTACTTATTTTAATAACATTCTTTATATTATATCATAACATCTATGTACTTACAATCACCATTTTGGTAAGCAGAGTAATAAGTTTTTTTTTAATTTTATTGTAAAAATGGCGAAACATTGAAATGGCTATTTGATAAAATATTGACTATAACTGGCAATGCTTACAGACTGAATAAATAATTCATAGCCATACTGCATCATTGAATATTTTAAATATTATATAACCATAAAAACACGATCCATTAATCAATGAACGAAATGATAAATTAAACGATGAAAAACGCGTCGAATCGAATACAACGTGACGGGGAAATTGGGGAATTTTGTTACTCTCGGGTTTTGCACGACAGACTGGAGTCTAGGGGAGCTCGCTACTTGGACACGTACTGATCCCCGCCCTTCCCTACGGCACTTATTTATCATTTACGTACCTACATTTTGAGTGTGATTTCGTTTGGGATCGTCGAAACGGACGCTCACTCACCTATATTAGACTACGAATCTCGTTTTATTCAATTTCCACAGAACTATTATATTTTACCACTCATAATCATTTTCCTTCAGAAATGTAATACTATTTTTCGGGTGTTTCTGCTGAGTGAAAGAAGTGTGTAATTTCTCTCGACCGTTGTACGGATTAATTTATTCGCGATCTTAATGGGCGCTATAAACCTCGTCGAGAAAAATTGTGGCATTCTTTGCTTTTTTGTTACTTGGAAATTACTATTTACTAGAAAACTACTACAAAAAAGTAAATTTATTTGCAGTAGGTATATTTGGACATCCTTGAATGCGGCACGTTTATTATTTTTCTAATCTCAGCTATTAATAAAATTTAAAAATAGTTCTTGACTGAGTTGTCATTCAAAAACCAACCTATGGAACTAGACAAGAGTTTATTTTATAACATACAGACATATTATAGGTAACACAAGTGTTTATACTGAATATATCAAAATTCCAACGGGATAAGTAATCAATATTCATATTTTTTTAAGTTCCCTTACTTCTCTAATCAATTTGCCTTATTTTCAATATCCTTGGGAGCATGTACTCGTAGTTAGTTATTTTCTTTTCAATCGCGTGACATAAAACTTTGCACAACAATAACGCAAAATAACAATATAACTTAAAAATTAACCTACATTACAAATATATTATTTTCTTATAACAGTACCTACACTATAATATTTTCTGTTCATATAATCTACAACTACAAATAATACACTCGTAAGTTAACCTCTATAAACCTATATTAAACAAGTGAGTAATTCGTTCAAACGCTTGCCAGTTTTGTTTATTTCATTATCAATGTAAACTGACTCCAGCCATCGTTTTATGGAGATAAAACTTCTCCCCATTAACCCGAGGCTCGTCAGAATACAACATAATTACAGCACAGCAGTCATTTTCCTTCGTTACCGATAGAGAATTCTGAAAAAATCTCGACGGCTATTGTTATCCTGTCGTATGTTTTTTTGCATCGTTATTACCCCGCATAAATATTCAGGAAGAAACAAACTCAGTCTTTGAGATAGATCCTAGCGGCGATATTGACATTATAATGAAATCCTCTTTAAACGGCCACGCTTTGATTGTTAAAATATGCATTAGATAAATAAACCTTCTATCGTAAGACTCGAGTTAGTTCCCTTGTTAAATTTATGCAAAATACAATTGGAAAATTTGGATTAGATGCTGATTGAATGAAGCTGTTATTAAGACACGATATTTTATTGATATAAACTGTGAGTGTTCTTGCTTTTTCACAGCTATTTTAACCTATTTGTTACGGTCTGCACTGATAATAATTATAGCTGTGCCTCCTGTGACAAGTGATAAAAGTGAAAGTTCATCATTTTACAGGAGAGCGAAAACAAGTTTAAAAAAATTCTAGCTCATAAACAAAGAGCGTTAGATGTAATTTGAATACCTTATTTTGTAGATAAAAACATTTCCTGACACCGCACATTTAGTTTTTTGTAATAATATAGGTATATTATAATATTTAATTAATTTATCAAAAATCTGTGAGTTGTATCTTTTTTATTTCAAATGTGAGCGAATATTACATGATAAACGATACAAGTAGAGTTCAATTAATTTGCACCTATAAATTGTCTTTGTGTAAACTGATATGACATGAAGTAAAGACTTGTATCAGTAGGCACATATAGAATATACCCTAGTCAGTATTGAAACAAATCGGTTCAAACTGATATAACTCTAAATATACCAATATTCACGATAAATTTGTTGAAAAATAAAATGTGAAAATGAATATAGTCGCAGTTATAGCAAGATGCACAAAAACAATCTATTGAGCATTATTTGTAAGGGTACAAACTTTAGTTAAATCTATATTCACGGTTTTTTTGTGCACTTATATCAGTTTGCACAAAATTATCTCCGAAACGGGTTTTTCCCGTTGGCTCCCATTCCCGTTATCACCCGTCCCACTAGACCCCGAATTCCAATTTGACAGATAATGTCAGAAAAAATTAAATATTGCTTAAAAGTACAGTCATGAGCAAAAGTCTTAATGTAAAAATTGTACCAGGCCGGACGGATAACTTAAATTGCCGTTCTAAGTATCCTGGGCTTGGCCTGGTTCTTGGTCAGGGTGTTATAATGCCCATGGAACCTACGATACGGAATTCTAGAGAATAAGGCTATTTGTGCGTCGTTATTGAGGAAAAGAATCGGGAGTAAAATAAAAGCAGTTAATATCAATAAAGGTAAATAACTTAAATAAACAAATAAGTAGTATAAAAACATGTATTAGTAATCTTTAAAATGCAAAATCAATCTTTTTACATACACCTACATAATAATTTGCTAAATTAACGAGAACAAATGTAATTAACTTTAATAAAATAATCTTTCAAATGCAAAATCAGGCTTATTTTCATATTATGTCTACTTAATAATTAGCTAAATTAATAACAATAAAAGTAACTTATTAAAGTTAGTAAAAATAGTATAAAAACACGATAAAATAATCTTTCTAATGTGAAATCAGTCTTATTTTCCTAATATCCACTTGATAAAATTATTTAGCAAATGCTAAATTAACAAGAATAAAAATAATCAACTATAAAAAAATATATAAAAGTATCTTATAATTTCAGAAAGTAAAAAATCAGATATTTTTATATAGGTGCTTATAAGATAATAGATAGTAGACCCGAGATGGTCGCAGTGGCCTCAATGGAATAGTAGTTCCCCATGCCCAGACACCTAAATAATAATAATGATAATAGGTGCTTAATCATTTCCCTAAAATAACACAAATAAAAATAATCAACAAATAAATAATCAATCTTAAAATGATTATTCTTAACAAATGTAAAGACAGACTTATTACTTTTTATTATTACTAAAACTATTATTATTATTACTATTACTACTATTTTCACTATTTTCGTTTAAAAAGTAAAGTTTTTGTGTTCATTTGTAATGTGTGTGGCATTATTTATTATTACCTTTCTTGAGCTGTGTCGTAAACTGCTATATCCGTCGTTACCATTTGGTAAAATGATAATAAAGAAGGATCTGGACCCAAATGGCAGTTCAGTCTCTGATTCTATGCCTCTACCAAATTTGTGCTGCGATGGTGTTGCTTATAACAGCACCATTTACCAGCTGGCTCCAGCCATTGCTCGACAAAATAATCATTGAATTTTGTAACTGGTACGGCTGGTAAACTAAAATAAAAAAGGAAAATCAGTATCTTATCGATAACATAACTATGAAATCTTAGACTCAAAAACATCGATCAACAATTTAGTAATTAAAAATTAAATAAATTAAAAAATAGTAACAGTTATGTTAACAGCAGTTATGGAAAACAGGTGTGTTTTCCATAACTGCCAACCGACCATCTTCTATTTCATGTTCTGGAAGATATGCCAGACAAATGCACATTCGGACATACGCTGTGGTTTCTTCATAGTCTAATAGTAATAACGATTTTGCCTTTCTGTACACGCTTCTTTGGAAGTGGACAAAACAGCCGTGTATGATGGCATCTGGAAAAACTTGTTCAATAGCACTAATGGTGGCTGTTTCAAAATCGATAATAAATTTTTAGGCTTAAAATTCGGTGAATATTCTTTGAGTTTTTGAAACAGCGTAACATAGGTACTCTTATGTTTATCTACGAGGAGTGCATAGCACATGGGCCTTATGTTTGTTTCGTCTTCTTTGATTTTATTCGTAATATCTCCATGAATTGTAAAAACCTGTTTAAAAGGTTTGGGGCAACAGTTAAATGTGCCATCACACAAGTAAACTTTAACATTTTCTATATCATTTGTAGCCTTTGGAGAGATGAATGAAATTATTCGTTTCCCGTCTTCACAATAATCGAACAGAAGATTTAATTTAAACATTTCAGGGATCACGACTTCAGTAGGTTCTTTGAATGTAGTTTTTTTAACGTTTAATTTCTTATTTCTCGATCTGTATAATGAGCTTTTCACATATCTAAATGTTGGTATTTCTGCACTGGGGCCTCTGTTTTTTAATTCAACCACCTTTTTTTCGTACATCTGTTGTATTGGTTCAAAATTAATTCCCACTTCTTCAGATAATTTATCAATTTCAAAATTAGTTTGCCGAATGAAGGGTAAATATTTCTCACAAAAGAAACAAAAGTGCTTGCATTGCAAATTTAAATACATATTTATTGATTACATTTTATTAAAATATATATTTATTATTATCTCTTCCTCCTAGTTGCCCGCTCTGCGGTCGAATTTTGACCAAGAGTCACTTTACATTTAAATTATTAATCACTTATTACTTTAAAGCACTTTTTCTCTCGACTGTACACATTGGACAAAGAACGTAAAAGAAATAAATAACCATAAATCAAATTAATCGTTTTCGGGGTATAGTGGGACGGGTGAGAACGGGAATGGGAGCCAACGGGAAAAACCCTCCGAAACTATAGCAGATAGTAGAACGTGAGTTAGACCAAAAAAATCGAATTTTTATAAACTTCTATGTTAAAATCACAAAAAGGGTACAACTCGACTTGTATCACTTGTCACAGGAGGCACAGTTTATTTATTAGTCAGTCAAATATATTCATCTAGGTGTTTTGTCAATACACTTATGATCGTCATTTTTTGTGAGTCTACCGCCGCCGTTTCCACGGTTTAAGTTAAGTAATAATAGTAGTGACTTTTTTATAGTTATTTTCTTTATTCATTCCAAATATTTTTCAAGTGTTAGCAAGTAAAGCATAGGTTTTCCGAAACGAATCGAATCATAGTGGAAAGTCACAAACATTACTATACATTGTAATCCACTAACGAGGGACGCTAAGATATATTCAGTAAATCCTTTTATACGTAAATAATGAGTAGGCGAATGAGACGCGATAGTAAACAGGTATTTATTTCGAAAACAATCTAACAATGTCGGTCGTGTTAGTCATTATGTCGGTTTTATGCGTTCTTCAGAAATATTCTCTATCCCTCGGTAACCTCGGAGGGAGGATTGCATAATGTATTAACAGTAATTATTCTTACATTTCGACCGCCTGGTGTGCATTTGCTCGCCTCTAATTGTTTTCGCCTTACCAGCTGGATAGCAAATCTTTGCTGAAATCGTTGTAGCAGAGATTATGGATAAATTTCCTTTTATACTTTAATTTCGATATTCAGACATCTTTGTTTAATACAAGATTGAAAGATGTTTCAATAAAACGAAATATTTTAATAAAAATAGTTTTATACCGTTCATACAGGTAGGTATTCTTGTGACATTAACATAGTAAAAGGAGATGTTTCAAAATGTATGGAGCCCCGGCCACCTCTTTGTACACCATACTCAAAAATGGAGAAACACAATTAAAACAGTTTTCAATCATCCAATTCCTTTAAATTGCTTTAGTTTTGTGGTATAACACAAAAATGTACACTTAAAATTGCAACACAAAAACAAAAGTCTGTCATGGGGGTAAGCTGTCATCACACGTCATGTTGGTTAATTTGATAGAAGTTTGACATATGTACCTACAATTCTGTCATTTAAAGTGACAGTAGACAGTTCGCGATCTATGATCAATGACAACTTGGCAAGACGCCATGTTGAAAATTGATAAAAATGAATTATAAATACAAAATTTGTACCAGAAAAGTAAGCATTTAAGCAATTTATCTTTATTTTTCCCAAATTCCATGAATTTTTCTCGATTTTTCGAGGTACTGTACAATTGTGGGCCGGATTTGAAACATCTCCTTTGGAAGACAGTAAAGTATTACACACTTTCATTATATTTAAGAGTATGTTAAATTGTCTTTAAATTTGAATATGTGAGGTAACTAACGACTTTTTTTTCCTTACAGATGGTGACCAGGACAAAGAAAATCTTCGTCGGCGGGCTATCAGCACCCACAACGCTTGAAGACGTCAAGAATTACTTCGAACAGTTTGGACCGGTGAGTTATTAATATTACTTACCTAGATACTTATTAAAGAATTGCCACTCCCCGCTAAAAATAAATTTACAGCAATTTAGCTTGTATGTTCAATTGATCACGGGTCAATTAAGGTTGTATGCTATGTTTACTTACGGCATTTTATACGCTCGCCTTCAATCTGTAATGTACTTTAATCATAGGGACGGAGAGTTGATATTTCTGTGGAGTGCCATTAAACCGAATTCTATGTCGAACGTGATCACAGTGCAAACATAAGCTATTTTCCATAAAAATATACACGTAATTATATTGGAATATTGTAGCAATTTAGTATAGGTTAAGTGCAAAAAGACTGCAAAATTCTGTGTCGAAGAAAGTTTCAAGTAATTTACTCACTCGACACTGACGCCCTCTACCGAGCTCAGTGACGTATCGTTTGAAATTCCCAAACTTGTACTTCTTTAGATGTGCTCTAAAAATATACTCAATGTTTTTGACGACGAGTGATATTAAATATTATGTATGATAACCATTGATTGACCATTTCAACGCCCATAATTTGCTTCACCCGGAACAATATGGCTTCACTAAGGGCCGTAGTACAACTGATGCGGCTGCCAGGTTTCTAAAATACATCTTTGAAGCCTGGGAGACTTCTCAGAACGCCATAAGTATGTTTTGTGATTTGTCTAAAGCGTTTGATTGTGTAGAGCACGAAACCCTACTATTAAAGCTTAAACACTATGGCATCAGGAATACTTCACTTAACTTGATTGCATCGTATTTAAGGGATAGACGTCAATGTGTTAGCGTTAACGATTCCCAATCTACGGGGTCAAAATGCGTTCTGGGTGTTCCTCGAGGCTCAATTCTAGGGCCGTTTCTTTTTCTCGTTTACATAAACGATTTGCCGTATTGTATTAAAAAATATGCGGATATTGTGCTGTTTGCTGATGATACATCACTAGTATTTAAGACGAATAGAAATAAATCAAATTATGATGACGTAAACAGTGCTCTGTCTCGTGTATCTCATTGGTTTACTGCAAATAATCTACTTTTAAATACTAAAAAAACCAAGTGCGTAGAATTTATGCTTATTTGGAAGCATAAATTCTACGTACAAAAAATAGACAAAATTCTCAAATTAAATAACGAAACTTTAATTATGGAACAGTCCTCAGTTTTTCTGGGAGTCACTTTGGACTCCAAACTTCAGTGGGGCTTTCATATATTGGCACTAGCATCTAAATTAAGTAGAGCGGTATACGCAATTAGAAAGATAATGTAATTTGCCGACTTTAAAACTGCTAGACTCGTTTACTTTGCCTACTTTCATAGCCTTTTGTCTTATGGCATTTTACTATGGGTTAAAGCAGCTGACATAGATGCAATATTTGTGCTGCAAAAACGAGCTGTTAGGGCTATCTATAAATTAAAGACGCGCGATTCTTTGCGTGAAAAGTTCAAAGAAATAGGTACTTTAACAGTAGCCTCTCAATACATCTATAGTAACTAATATTCATAAGAAAAAATTTGGGTATGTTCAAAATGAATAGTGATACACACAATCACCTAACAAGAAATAGGCATAATTTTGTTACGACTGCATTTCGCCTACGTAAGGTGCAACGATCTTTTATGGGGCTTGGTGTTCAATTTTACAATAAGGTACCCAAGACGATACGTAATTTACCCATTGGAATGTTTAAGCGACGTCTAAAATCACTACTTGTTAGTGAAGGATATTATGGTATAGATGAATATGTTAATGATAAGGGTGCCTGGGAGTGATAATGCCCCGACCAGTTCCGCTTAGACTAGAATAAGTTTTTTTTAAGTTTAGCCGTAATTAGTAGTAAGTGCAACCTGTACTGTGAGTGGAGAAAGAGAAAAAAAAGACTCCTTGGGAGTTTCTTGCCGCTTCTTCTTCCAAGACCACTCACCGACCGTAGGGATTTGTTGAAGCAATAGCGTAAAGTGACTTTCGAAATGCGTTTGTAAAAACCTACTTCGAGGAAATAAATATTTGAATTTTAAATTTTGATACTAGACGCGAAACGTTTTGAGTTCCTTTTTTTCAGGTCGTGTAAGAATATATTATATTATATTCTGATTTTCATAATGATATAAATTTCTCTTTAAAAAAAAGCAAACAGAACTTTTTCTTAATTTACCTAATATGTTGGTTGAAAAACAGTCGTATGATGGATTGTTCACTTAGATGGAAATTCATTTCCTCTAACATGTTAACGTATGAAATGTATTTTATTCAAATTTAGTTATCATTTCACGGCACCATATTTTCATACGACTCCCTCTAAGCCTTAGTAAGGTTGGGGAGGGAGAACTCAATACGCGTACATGACAAAAGTCGACACATTCCCGATCCAATTTTATGTTACTACGTAGTACGTACCAATAATAATATATGGGCACGTTTAAACTAAAATTACTTTTCACTTAGTATTTAATTATTTTTTTCACTGTCATGACGAATGACATAATGATTAATATTGTTGTATTCTTCATGTAACAAAACATCTCAAAAGCAAAATAATTAGAGCGCCTTACTCTCACAACCGCTATAATAGTAACGATTTGGATATCAAAAATAGAAAATTCTGATTCCCGTAAAATGAGGCTCCTTAGCTACTGGGAAAGGACTAAGTAACAATGATAATTATTCTTAAGCAGAAGTAAAAAAGCAAATTTTTTCAATCAGGAAACAATTCTCGAACTTGGATCGATATTGAATGAGTCGTTTTCGCACCAATCTATCTACTCGTCTGCTGAAAGTTGGTATTGAAAATGGAATCTTGGTTAGTAGAGTTAAGGCCTATATTCGCTTGGTGACTGAGTCCGTCTGAAAGACTGCGATAAGTTGGGCCTTTGTCTGGCAGCCGCGAGTCAGAGCAGGTGTCTATCTACAAAACTTTAGTCGTAATTAGCCCTAGCATGGATGCGGACTAAGGAACTTTTCAGAATTCCAGCATTGGCTACAGTGGGGAGTCATTGTGCCAGCTCTCAAAGTAATCGGCCTCAGCCAGCCGGCCGCGACGATCAGAACCTTCATTAACTATTATGAGAGTTTAGAATAAAAGCCCACGAGTTTTTCGGAGTGAATGTGATTGATGCCAAGCGAAGGAAATATCCCGGGAGAGATAAAAGGAATTTAATGAAGAGTCTTTAAGAATAATGATTAAGAGAATGGTTATTCCTTTTGGTCGGCGGCCTAATGATGGGGTCTTCTGGATTACATTTTATGACTACATCTTACTGTACTGTTATTTATTCTAATTAAATATTGCCGCTCTCAATCAAGGAATAATGTTGATAGATTTAAATATCATTCCATGAAGTGGTCTCTTATTAATTTCATTCTCTTTGAAGTTTATTGAAAAGATTATGCCACGTACATTACCCGGTGGCGTTAATTGAATCCCAAGATTTCCATAAAATGAGCGCGTGATCTAACTTATCCTAGCAATTAACTACCCGAATTTGAATCAATCTAAACGTGTAACGCAACATTGGAGCCTGAAATATATATCGCAATAAGATAAATAAATGAATTGTCTTATTGGAAACACCGAGAACGCACAATATAGAATTTTGATACGAAATTAATTCAATAACATTCAAACCGTGCACTATGCTCTCGGCTCGGCATCATTTCGTAAGGGTGTCGCATTTTGAGCAAGTTTAATTAACAATCTATTCGCTTTTGTAGGTGCCTTCATTAGTGTATTTGTGGATAAACATTGCGCAAACTCGGGCCAATCGGGAGCGTGTATGCGTGTGTACGCACACGACGTGCGGAGTGTGGAGCTATTCGGAGGATCATACCGGATCACATTCCGGCACCGACGCGTCACGTGCGTCGTTGCTATCACACCCTGGTCCTGCCATTATGACTGCCGTACCTTACGCGCTACCGGCGCCGTGCGTGCGCTCCGTGACTCCGATGAGTCGATACCGTTCCGGTTCTATCCACGTGCGAGCTTTCCGAATGCAAACTGTCTCAGAATATCAAATGAGCCACTTAAATACCGAACACAATGACTACGCCCACCTGAAGCAAAGGCCACGGGGACGCGTGCACGCAACACTGTCGTAAATGAAAGCCCGACGGGTCGGGGCCGAGGGTGGGCGAGGTTGAACCCCGGTAACGATTTCCTTCAGATAATGGAGAATTTTCTGATGAAAGCTGCTCAACAGTGCCCTTTCAAGGATTTAGGAAACGTCGGATTTATGGCCCGAACGGCCGGCGCAAATTTTGTTCGTCACGACACAACGGCCTCTATCGCATGAATAAAACGGATCTATACGTGAGTCGTCCCCTGAGCATTCTTTCATAGAATTCTCCCCATTCCAAACTTTAAAGTGCTGTTGCAGCCGTTGTACTAATGAGTTATAAAGATAACGTGCCCTCGGTAGTTTTAATCTACTCCTTAAAGAGCTGCCGGGCAATAAAATCACCGTAAAAATAAGATTTAGATCTCGCTCAAGCAGAATTTACGCACCAGTTATAAAGGATAGATGGTAAATTTACCTATAGGGATTTTTCAAAGTCTTTCTAAGACATTGATTGGCAGTTTCGTTTTTGGAGTATTAAAATATATTCGTACTTTCGTAAGTTAAATTAAAATGGAGCACTAACAGGATTAAACTTTTATTAATATTAAAAGTTAGACATAAAACATAATCAGTATAAGTCAATGAATTTAAATATTGATGTTACGTACTGACTTAGTTTTGTAGTGTTTTTGAAACGAATTTATATAAAGCGGCGAGATAATTTCATAGCATTAGACGATTAAGCTAAAACAAACATGTCTTATGTGTGAAGTAGGTACTCGCGGCAATTTCGAGCGAAAGTTTAAAGGTAGCAAATTAGTTCTGTAGCACGTAGCACCACATATTCGCTTAATTCTTGTCTATCAAAATGTGTACACTTTGTATCGTGTACAGGCTCATTTTGATGTTCATTTGTATGCAAATCGACATTTACTCAATTGCTACAGACACTTTTAAACGAATTATTGTGATTTTAATAAAAATATATATCGTACTGTTGTTAAATTAGGCAAAATATACACTGACTGATATCTAAATGATATCCAATCATAAATGGTTCATGCAGTAGAGTTGTAAAACAAAAACAAGTACTCAGTTTATAAATGTAAAATAATGCAAGAATATATTAAAACAAAAGAAAATAAAAAGCGTTTACGTTACATTTTATCCAACGAAAGTGATGACACCTCACCTAATATTAATATGCAAATCGCTGCTGAATTCACGCTGTAGGCTACCACCGCTCGAAACCGAGATGCCGACTTAAAAATTAATTAGGCGAACGACCGGTGTAATCTCTACCGCCTACACCGATTAGCAGATTTGCGGAATTCTAATGTCGATTCAAGTAACTACGTAAAAAGCGCTATTTTCATTCAACCTCTCCCTACATACGACTTTCTGACACTAAAACAACACCCCATGCCGATGTCTGTCTCAGTCGATTGAAACGCACACTTGGCCCCCAAAATTTTACATCTGTGTAAAAATTATTTTATAATATTACTTATATTTTTTATTCTCTCATGAAAATGTATGCCCTCTTTATCTGTCTATCTGCTTCGCTAAAACGATCTTATATTTAATGTTAAGCAGGCAACTTTATTCACAAGAATCCTGGCCGAGACGTTTCAATAAAATATCTCCCTCGCAAGTATTATTTCTATATTTACAAATGAAAATAAAGTAACCGTATCCCTTTATTTAGCCTGGCAATGTTTCGTGATTTTCCTTCATGTTCCTCTATATTGACTTTTCACACTTCTAGAATCAATTTAAAGTTAGAATTAAGTACTATGTTCTATGTCTATTTTCGAAGTTATATCTCAAACATATTCTGTTTTAATTATTGTAAATTTAGTATGCTCTCTTGCAATCTGATGTCTTATATTACTGGATCGAGGCTTCAAGCCATCTAACGATGAAGTTTCCTAACCAATATAAAGTTAGTGAGCTTCGCTAAGCGTCGCACGCACAAGAGGAGGGTGTCTTTAGGAAAGTTCCGTTGCATGCTTGATTCGCTATTGTTTTAGTCGTCGGGATCTCAACTCTAACCGTCGCTCCTTTCGGATAACTACTCTGGGGACGTGTGCTTCCTTCGATTGCGACTTGTACGATAGCTCGTTATTATGTCCTCGGAACTTTACATAGACTGCTATCAAATGCTTCTAGGTTTCAAACAGTATTTTGAATTGGATTTGATTTGAGGTTTCTTGTATGATCATTTTTATTGGTATTTTATTATTTATGTCTAGAAAATTACAATGTATTTTCATTTCATTAAAATTTCAATCCTCTTAAAAAACAATGCATAGTTTAAAATGTATTGAAGGATGTTTTTATATGTTATTAACATACGTAGGTATAACCTATAAAACATTACTCAATTTTCCTAAATAAGTATACCTACCTAGAATATCAAATCTAGCCATTGAACACAAGATTCCTGATTTATATTATAATGAATCAGGAATCTAACTAACTAACGTGGTTCTCATTATATTCAGAATCATTTAAAATAAGTTCATTCGTAAAATCCTTACTTTAATTTAAAAGGTGGTTCAACTCTCCCATATGAGCAAGTCTCCCGGACTCCCCATAAAAATATTGTTGTTTAAAAAATGTATGTTCTTCGTTCTGTTTATTAAAGAAAATGGTTTAATATCTGTTGTTTCGTCGAATTCATATACCTAACTATACAGACACTTCAATGAAATGATCCGCTGAATTGTTATTTAAGTAGTTATATTTACAATCATACATCCAAAGATGCCCCGTTTTTCGTTTTTCAAATATTCATACCAGGCCTAGTTTAAACAGCGTAGCTCGATATAGAAGCAGCATTTGCCAATAAATCTTTCAAAACAAACAAGTTGCACGGATTGTTGTTTCCAGCCAGAGAACTGTATAAACGCCAAACAATCCAGTAAGGATATTTAGTGCTCCTAAGCGTTTGCATCGCTAACTAAACATCGTTTACTGTCAGCAACCCTTGAACTGTAACTGAGGCGGGTCCGGAATTCAGCTTTACTACACTATAGGTACGTACGATATCATCGCAGGCCGTATATCAATCAGTTGTTACTACGCTGCACGATTGTCGTTTATCTTCGGGGCCGGTCGGAGCTGTCTGTCCAGATTCGTGCATTGTTCCGACATTAGCTGGGGTTGCCGAAACGGTGGATATCTGAAATGCCAGCGCGGTAGCTTCGTTGGCGTTGCAACTGCGCACCGGGCGCCCGATAGCGTTTCCAATTTCCTGACTTAAATTGCTCTAATTTGGTTATGCGCTGACGGGTGATCGAAGACCACTGAAGCCTTACCCACCGGCGACACATTGCGGCTTGTAATTTTTGCTCCATTCCGACGCAGTTTCATGTTCATCTTTTATCTGTTAGCTCACGTGAAATAAAATTTGTAAGCTTTGACCGCTGTAGCTTTGTGAAATGCGAAGTTAATCTTCAAAGCCCGTTCTTTATAATGTTCGCTAAAATTTTGTAGAATACAAATCCTTTAAAGCCGAGTATAATATGAATCTCATATTTAATTTAGCTGCTTTTGCGTTAATAACGGGATTAGAATGTGAAACAGTTACGTCTCCTCATGATAATAGTATAAAGGTAGAAGTTTCTTTATTTGAAGCTAATGATAATTCGGTTCGCTTATACCTTCTTAGTAAACTTGGGCTTTAATTCATTTTAAATATTGACCTAAATCTTCACATATAAAAGAGAAATACAGCACCAAATGTCGTTACGATTTGCTCTAACAGCGTTCCGTCTACTTATATTTGTTCATAAATTCTGGGAGTTTCCTTTGCCTTGGCGTAAGTTTTGTAGACTTTAGGAATAAATTTTTGATCCTTGATTTAGTTTCTGCAGAGCTATGGCAAAATTATGCATGTACTTGAAACATGACTTGGACTTAAAGAAGTATTAGAAAGTTTTCGGGTGACTCAAATACCTATACAGTTGGAAACATCATTCTATTCGCGTAATATATGAAACATATTTTTATTTTGCACGATAAGTAACTGAAAAGTATTAAACCTTTATATTATCACATCGACGACACAATCACAAAATGTTTTAAAGAACATCCCAAATATAATAAGTAAAAGTCGTTTAAGATTTATGTATTCAGCATTTTTACTCATACCTACTTAAAAAATACTTTCGGAATTTTCAAAACCCCCAATCGTTCTAACAAAATACTGTCATTGGAAAATATTTTAATACTATTCCACTGCAATTCTAAAATGTAAAGTCAAATGGCGATGTTGATTTCCCGGATCGACTTTTTTATATTCCCATTGGACGGGAACGAGCTTTAGTAGAGTGGCAATATATTAGCTTAATGGCAAACTAATTACTCCTGGAATAGCTCTCCAGGACCACGTACTGACTCCTTACGGACTTTTTATGTAATTTAACTCGGTTTCCTAGATTTTGTTAATGAAACATTAGGAAAGTAGATATGGTAATGCTTTTCCGTATTTAGGAATTAAAAAAGGCAACATAATTATTTAGTTAACTAAACAAACTATACTACATTAATAATGCTACTAATTCCTGATCTTTGATACGTATAAAAAAAAGAAAAAATTATAATGCGTTTATACAACCAAAAAATATATTTTTCTGAAATCAAACCACTTCGATAACGATAAAACTTGCTTTAAAAATTCCATTTATGAGCTGCAGTCAAAAGCGCATTGCAAGTAAACACGAGAGCAATATAAATGTAGAAACAATATCGCAAAGTATGCTCCGCCGCCGTAGCACTGAAGACAATCAGATGGACACAGAATCGAATGCGCTAGGAAAACAAATTTGTATCCTACAGTAAGTACAGGACGGTCTACTTTTGTTTGTTAATAAAACGAAGTAAAATCGAAATGCGGCGGAACAATGATGTAATAGTTTCACTCGGAGAAGGAGGGATAAACGTACCCTCGGGTGAACGATTTGTATTAGCCGTCTAGCATTGTATGTGTAATTGTCGACGCTGGAGGCTATGAGCCGCGTTGTGCACTCAAACACGTAAGAGGGCCAAATCCGAAAAAAGTAATGAGAACCTTGAATCGATAGCCGAACTCCACTTTGTACTGTGTGCGCCGTCCCAATTCTTGTCATTCGGTTTTTCCGAAAGCATGATAATGGTTTTGTTTCACAAATGCTGCGAAAAATTCAACCTTAATTTTCGGATTGGCAATGCAATAAATTAATCGAATTCTGTTTATATATTGCCAATAAACTGAAAGTGTCCTAGAGTTACGAGTATTGGAAAGTTATTACGTAAACAAATATAACAAGTATAAAAAAGAATTCATTGTTTTCTGTGACACAGGTTGTTTGGATTTTTTTATGAATGTATAGCAATGGAACAAAACTTATATTTTGTACAACAGAATACAAAATTCGGCTTTCCTAGTTAAATGTTCATCGTTAATGCACGCATTCGCTTCGATTATATTCTTTCTTTATCTTTACAAACCTTTTCCATCTCTTATCTCGTCCATTTACGTCTTACTTTTACCTTTTTCCCGTCTATACATTTCACTTTATGAAGGAGAAGAGGCATATTTTCTTTATTCACGTCTGCTGAAAGAGCTGAGTGATTGAATTAAAATCAGGTAATAGTCTTTTTTTTAATTAAAATACATAAAAAAATATTAGCAATATATATCTCGTATTGAAAAATATTATTATAAAAACAAAAAACCCGACTGCTTACAAAAGAACTCAAAAGAAAAAAACAAGTGTCACAATATCAACATAAAATACTTCATGGTGCTGCAGGCGGGGACAAACGTAGTACTTGTGATAAATCTTTTTTTACCCGTAGGTAGCAGTATAGTTTGTCCCCGCCTGCAGCACCATGAAGTATTTTATGTTGATATTGTGACACTTGTTTTTTTCTTTTGAGTTCTTTTGTAAGCAGTCGGGTTTTTTGTTTTTATAATAATATTTTTATTTCAGACTTTTTAGTGTTTTCACCGAAAATTTCTACTTTTTGGGATGGTTTTTGACAATTTGTGTTAAAACGACGTTATGTGATATATATTTTTGAAAAGGTCTTTTCACGATCTTTCATTTGATACCCATATTGCTAAGATAACAAAAAAACTCAAGATTATCCCCTCTTTTTCTTCCACTTTCGGACGCCATTTTGAAAATTCATATAGCCTATGACACTTTCACAGTTCTGACGAATTCAACGATACCTCATATGTCGAAATCCGTTCAACCGTTTGGGCTGTGGGGCGGTCCAAATAAATGGACATACATACATACATACATACATACACTCGAAAAACATAACCCTCCTTCTAACGCAGTCGGGTAAAAATTCAAACAAATTGAATGATTAAATTATTCGGGTAATTAAAAAAATTGTTATTACAATCACTTATAAAGTTAAGTAGTATGTGTTTTCAGTACGAAAACAAATATATCCCTCATATGAAGCTCACCAATATTAAAAAACCCTAAAATAAAATAAGTTACCAGAAAACGAAGCAATAAAATTATCTTAATTGATATTTTATAGCAATTTGTTCACGTACCAAGAAGCTTATCCTTTTACAATGCTGAAATCGATGGAACGGTATAAGCCGATTTGTAAAAAGCAAAATGTAATACATCAGTTTTAACTGTTAGTGTACCTATGTTAATGAACAATTCGAGGTTAAATCATTTTTGTTAATAGCAATCGGTCCTTTTTAGACTTTTGGCGGATCCATTATATAATTTCATGAAAGAGTTAATCCTGAAATGAGAAAATCAAATAAGCATTGGAATTTTATCAGCCAAAACAGAGCATCGACGGCGCCTTATTCAAACCTTCCCCTGAGATTGAATAAGGTTCATTTCATGCGTGTGTGAATACTTTCTCTAAGTCAACATTGCGGACGTAACTCCATAAGTTAAGAGAACTGATTTAGGGTCGGCTAATTAATATCCTCAGTTTTTCCTGACGTTAATTAAAATATTTCAATCTTTTTTCCTCTTATTACATAACTTTTATACCTACGTTAACTTTTCCTGTTTTAAAAACACGACTTTGCATGTGGATTGAGCTACTAAATTATTCGTAAATTTTGATTGCCTCGTAGAAAAGCGACCGAATCCTACGGAGGGGCTCTTCATTTTTTGTTCCTATTTCAAGAGACAATTAGGTATGCTAATTCATTTATTCCGCGATGGCTTTGCAAAAAAATCAGGATAAGAGATCAGTGGGATTTTGGCAGAAATATTGTTAGCTCAAGAATTAGACTATGAAATTATAAAAAAGAAAAAGTTGCGTAAACACTTGTTGAAAATCCTACACCTTTAGAAATAGTCTGAGAATTGTTATTTAGATTAACAAAGAATTAAATAAAACTGCTTAAAGAGACAGCTTGGAAGGACAAAAGGAAAGGGAAACTTTGCCCTAATATTTACGAGACGTTTTGACTTTAAGGAAACGAGCGACATGAATTATATTGTTAAACTGACTCTACTGTAACAACTTCAGTTAGTTTTGTTACTTACGCATTTTGTACTGACGTGTAAGGAAAACGGGAAAAACAACAGGAACGAGGGGGTGGTGACAATTCAAAGTGTCAAATAATTCAAGGTGTGGGACGACGTATCTCACAATCAGTGAGATCTACAGTCGTTTCGAGCGAGACTCCGTACGTTTTTTCCATCCATTCGGTTTCTTTATTTCGCGTTTCTCCTTATAAATATAAGAGTTCAGCATCTTCGCACGAATTCCCAAGATGAAAAGGTATTTTTCACATGCGAAGGCGGTTGGGCCATGCGCCGCGCGTTGGCTCAGCTATATCTGCTGCAAAGCTTACTGAAATCGATGCCTGAGTTATCACAACACAATATTTATTTTCACTTGGCTGCGCCTCTTTATTGAGAACCCATAAATGTTTTTCCATAACATGTGAACGCAAATTGCATTAAAAAGAACAGCGGTGGCAATTGCTATGGTCATGTAAATAACCATAAAACGAAACGAGGGACCTAATATTAAGAGGTCACCGGCACCCTATTCAGTTAATTAACAACGATTCATTTTTTTTTTCAAAAAAAAACAAATTCAGTTAATTGACTATCAATGCAAATAAACATCGCAAATCTTGATGAAGTAGATGGATGTTTTGTATTTGGTACAAACGAAGTAAATTAAAATTGGGTAAAGTAACTAAATACACGAAATGTATCCAAAGCGGGTGAGTAATAAGAATTCCGTGGCAGGGCTGGGCACTTTGACGAAAAAACGATGATGAAGCACGATCATGTCGAGATCCCCGCCTAGCTGACTGACAAATTGTCGAACATTTTTTCGCTAAAATTCTTTCCCTTCGAATCCAATTATTGAGTCTTACCGATAGAACGCTTTGCTGTCTTTAGTCTCTCTTGCGCTTGGTGTATTTCTTATTTCAATTCAAATCCAATAATGTGAGATTTATATTGTTTAAATGCAAATTAATTCTAGCAGATGTTGTTTATCAATCAAAAAAGATAAAGAAGAATAAAGAAATTTAAGTTAAATTATTGATTTTAGCGATGTCTCCTACGATATGCTGCTATTAATTTTAAATTTTCTAAAAGGACTGATGAACATGTCCACGATAAGTGATAAGTAATTTACGACTTCTTACACGATAGGTTTGTAACGTAAGATAAACAAACGATATTTATAAGTATTGAATAGTCCCATCATTATCCTTAATACAAGTCGAAATACTCATTCCTATTTAACATTGCACTACATATTGACACAATAAAAAGACACAGGACAGTACACTCGTGCTTATATTGCGTATTTGTATGGTATTATTCTATTTCGGAGTACTGACTCTAAATAACTTTTACAAAACATTGGATTGTATGTAGACAATAAAATATACCTTTGAGTCTTTTCGTTTATACCTACTCACTTTTTCTGGTCTCGCTAAGAATTCGTTGGAATAAAATACTTTTGCGATATTGTCCAACTTTATTAGCATACTGCATGTGTTTTTATTTATGTCCTTCATTTCTGGGGTATTTTGTGCAACCGATTGCTACAATTTTATTATGCTCAATATGACTTCTACAATATCATAGCATAAACTTTTGTTATTTTCCATAATTATGTCCATTGCATAAGCCATTGTTAAATAAATTTATTTTTCAAGCACTCAAAATACTGAGTTTGAAGCTATAAAACATTGTAAATATACGAGGAGAATTATAATCTTAATACTTTTGTTAAATGAGGCAATCTCCACAATTTATTTTCAGCTGAGTGGTGCACGTCAGAAATATTATTTCAGATACTACTCCATCCATAATTTAAACTGCGTAGCTCAGAGCCGGGCGGCCGCGAATTGAGCTTACGGCGCAAATAAATAGCTTCTTCGAAAGCTATCGTGAAAGCGAATTAGAATAATGCGCTGCGATTTGGCGTTTCAACAAACGAGAACGTCGAATAACCCTCAGTGGATTATTCGGATGTTCGGGTGGGCTCGGCTAAATTTGGGTATAAATGGAGGTGTCGTGACTGAAGCGAAGGTCCGCGACGGCCGAGGGATTTGATTCAAACACTAAAGTGCAGCCCAATTGTGTTGGAAAAAATTGTTTGCGCTTATAGAAGCTTTCGAGTTGCGAATAAAAGGCAAATAGCTGCATGTCTTTCCTTGAAAGGACTGCTTAATAGATTCATTTGAATATGTACGTACGTAACATATAAACGTAGATGTAAAAGAAACTCGACGTCACGTCGAAATAAAATGTTCAGCTTAACGCTTAATCTGTTTATCTTGGAAAATACATACACGAGGACTATGTAACACGATAATTCATAATTGATGTTATGTGAGGAAATGAAAAAATGAGTGTGTGTCTCTCAGATCAAATGGCGCCGACCTGTCTCCTCGAAGCTTGTGTACCGGTTTAATGGAATTACAAGTACCTATATTACCAAAAGTCTGACAGATTTCCATTATCAAACTCTTTCACATAATATCTTTGAAGGTATACCAAAGGCTATAATTGATATGTGTTTTACACGTTTTTACATGTCGGCCGAAGTGTCGGAAAGTCACTAAAATGTAGGCTTCTCCGCTTTACGTTTGGCCCGTAACGCTTTGGTGATGCCTTTCATTTAAATTTTTCATTCGTACTTGAACTTGAATAATTACTTATCATCAGGCATTTTGCTTGTTTGTAATAATTTATTTGCCATCATGCCTAACCATATCTACATCATGATTCGGTTTCATTGTCGCCATAATCCAAATAGGTATATTTATAAAACGGAAACTAACTTAGTGACTGACTGACAGGTCATCGCACAGTCCAAATTACTTGGATTAGAAACTAGAAATGCATCATACTTCCTTTTACAGCTTTACAGCGTAATTGAGCACTAAGAATTTTTTTTTGAAAATTGGCCTATTTAGGGGTTACAGAAAGGTAAGTTTGTATAAAGTTCAGAGAAAAATTCCATAAAAGATCTGTGGTCACATTATAGCCATATTCATTGAAATAATAATAATAATCGATTAGTGCAGATCACGCATACAAAGTCCCGGGTTTTAACTTTTAGGCTAGGTGACTCCCTAATAATATGATAGAAGTAATAATAAGTATGACAGACTTATCACATTATTACTTCTAACTCCGAAAATGTGAAATTACTCTAGTACACGCGTTTGGGAATTAAATTTAAATATAGTCTATTATGTCATACACATCACAGCCTGTGTCTAGTGGTCCAATAACAAATCTGCAATAAACTATTCCATCAAACAGCGACTGATCTTATTTTTGAATTATTGGCCGCTCGAAAGATGTCATACGGCGCGCAACATGTGTTTTATATCATCTCATCCCTGTATTTCGTAACATCAAGGTACGATCTTGCCAGATTGAATACGGGGACATTGCATGGGGATTTAATATAGCGAAATGTACGCGGAATTGGAAGCTGCACTCATGTTTTGCGCAAATGTTAAATTCGAAATAGAGTTTCAGTTCGAATCGATTCTTCTGCGTCATCTAGAAGAGTATAATAAGGCTTGAGAGACACGTTATTTAGGTGTGTTCTATTCGTATTCGGAAACAAGGAAACTAAAAGCAAAGATCAGTATTTCCTTTTTATTTTTATTATTAAATCTTAGGAGAAAATCATTTAGAAGTATACCGAAATAATAATTTGCACTTTAATAGAAATTCATATTTTTAAGTTATCTACATAATATAATATTTTCACAAGAATATCGGTGCAGTGAAACGTAGAAGGTACCACCTGTGTGTTATAGATTCGATGGTTGATCAATTCAATTTGGGTTTAAGACTTTTTTACATCGCACGATTAGGTACATTTTAATGTTCACCACGAAACTCACAACAATTTAAAACAAATTCATTGTTTGAAATCAATAAAAGCCTACTTTCATCAGGGTCGAAGAAATAAAATTAGCTTTACTGTTATCCGAAGCAATTGAATAAGGTAATGTGTTTTTGTAAAAAAGTTTATAGCGAATTTAAAGTCTGAATATCCAATCGAAGTCAGTAAATATGTGTTAAGTAACGGTCTTCTAGCGTCCAAACTGTTCCGAATTTGAATATGTAGATGGCGGCGTAGATTTAGTGTCTAATGCATGCCAATTGGATATTTACTTATCCGTTGGTACCTAACAAACCTTGCGTAGCACTTTAGACAAAATTTTGCTTTGCAATCCTTTTATCACATACGAATGCCTCATTAAATGAACTATGTGTTTGATAAAAATGGAAGAACATAAATGCTATTTTTTTACGGAAAACGAAGAAAGAGACAAACAGGTCGGATGTACGCATCCAATCTGTTTGTCACTCTGCAAATGATTTCTAGGATGTCAATATTTTTTTTATTGAAATTAAGACGCTTACATGGTCTATTATTGAATGCGAAAGATTCTTAAAATCACCTTAACATAATTTGCTACGTCTGCCGTTATTCTCAGAAACAATGACTTTTTGTATTTATGTAAACAACTTTGACAAAGGAGAATACGGGAAAAATTATTACAAACACCATCCGCCAAGAAAGTAAAGGGCGTATTAGAACTTAATACTCTCGAAAACAATAACAATTCTTAAACATGAAGGTTGTGATATTGTAACGCAGATGATAACAAATATTGTTACTTAATGTTTTAAAGTTTAATAAATCTAAAAGAGGTAGGTAGGTACGTTTTAAATTCAAATAAAGGATAGATTGACATTAAAATCTCCGGCTACCATTAATTTTAATTACGGTTTTACTCGGTAAGCAGACAAACATTAAGTGAGGAGGAAGGATCATTGGATTTACTGCATATTAAACATGAGCATTTAGCCACGGGCGTAGTGAGCAAGCCTATAAAACTACAACACTTGAGGCTATCAAAAACAAACTAATAAAAACAAAGTGAAATACAATAGAGCAATTGAAACAATGTATCTACAGTTTATTGTTTTCGTCGGTAACTTAATAACTTTTGCGATTTTATTGACAACAATATCGTTTTTTGTTTTGACGTTTGTGTTTATTCTTTTTGCGTCAACAAATTATAGTCTTTGGAGTGTATGGATTTTTCCTTGTATAGTAAACCCAACATAAGATTGAAATGAAGAGAGGCGCTGTCGGACGCATTTGACCAATCGTTGCCTACTATTAACTGACAGATGAATGACCACAAGGTACTTATGAATGACTTTTTAACATAGCGGCGTTAGTTCCAATTTTTGCCATTTCAGAGATAAGTTGGGCGCACTGTAATTGAGGAAGCCTATAGTCCGTTTTTTTTCGCTACGGACTAAATTGACATATGCAAATGTCAAATTTCGAATTAATGTTACCACCTTTTTAGATATAGTGTTGCACTACGATACCGGTTTCATGAATCGTAACTTTTTACTCTTACCATATAATTTTATTATTATTTGACAATAGACGAATCTTTTAAAAGTTGTGGTGAATATGGAGCGTAACAGATAAAAAATATATTTATTGATTTTAATAACTTATTTCAGTAAGTAAATACGACAATTATTTATTTATAATTGAAGAATACGCAATAACATACATTTAACAATAATAACAATACATTACGGTTGTCGCCACATTGTTAAAATTTTAAAGACACATTTTTGTAATTATTACTGAAAAACGATATTAGATTTTAAATAACGTAAGGTAACGGTCGTGGCACATCACTATTAATGATTTGCAAAAAAGTAGCAACACAGCTTATGTCAATTTAGTCCGCACCGAAAAAAAACAGACTTTAGAACATAATGACATCCCGCTGGAAGATGGCGGGAAGGGTCAAAATTTCTTGCACCAAAACATAACCAAAGGTCAGCTTAGCTCAAAAGCACTCAAGAAATTTAGACACTGGCGACCATCCATCCATTTACCGACATTGTCAAAAGCTCTGACTCTGTCAGCCACTTGATTGAAACTAGTTGTCAAGTAAATAGGTAAATAATAACAAAAAACGTATTTTTTTCTTATTTGAATAGAAGTTTGACAATTCAATGGATATGTCAAAAGTTTATAATTATTCAAAATAAAAAATACTATTTCAACGTTAAATTTGTTTAAGTACTACCGCTTTGGAAGGTGTTTTTACTACGAAAAAGAAACTCCCGGCGCAAGAATCTCGGGAACAAACAAAACATCTTTTAAGAAGGAAAACAATGGGTATCGGTTTAAGAGACTCGTATAGTCAGAGTTAGTGCTTGTAATGTTAATCGTTGAAAACTTTCAATACTTCAAAAATGAGCCTTGTGTCGTCCTTGTGTGCGGTTTCTTTCGCGAAACAATATGGCACCAAGCATGCAACATTGTAACCGTAATTAAACGATGCCAAGTGCTCGTGCTTAACGATTATTTGCGTTCATTTCGTTTTTACCGTTTTCCTACTTATGGTACTTGTAACAGCAAGGTTAACAACACTTAGTCGCCAAATGGTATAGGCATTTTCATAAATTTTCAAACATATAATATAGCGTAGGTACAGTGCTTTATCCGCATATCAAAACATAGTATCCGTAAAGCAATAAACATAGTTTACTTTCCTAGCTTCATCAAATAATTTCAGCAAATTTCAATTAAACGTAATCTACGTAAGTATATAGCGAGGAAAAATTAAACATAAGTAAGGGAAATCATTTTTATTTTATAAATGGTTCTAATTCAATGGTTCTAATAGTAATAAAATGTGTCGTGTCGTATCTGTTCCTTCCTGAAACGCAAAGAGTTTATAAAAAGTAAGGGGCCATTTCAGCTCTCGCCGCAAAATAAGCAAATTTTTACCTTCCAGTGCCATAAGGCCAAAAAGACCTTTTAGCTTTTTAGCTTGGTTATTTTATTACATAAATGAATTTCTCTCGACAAAACAAGTCCAAAAGTAAACATGACTCTTTCCGTCGACGGTGCGGGGCGGTTGAAAGTCCATAAACGCCTCTCCCTAGTTAAAAGACCTTCAGTGTATCCTCTGAGTAACAGAAGTTGTTTTTTTTTATTCAGCGGGTTTTGAGACCTCGCTGAATCTGCAATTGTTTGCTCCCGCACGCCTACAAACAATAATACTGTTGCTTCAGTGTCCTTAAAGCATTTTTAATTAAGTAGGATTTGTTTTGTAAGACTTTCGGCGCTTTTATTCATGACTAGCTATGGCCCGCAACTTTGTTTACGTGGATGTTTGAATGTATTGAACCATTATTTCATCAAAGTCTATCGTAGAACTCCTCCGCCTTAAAAAAAATCTTAGTTAGATATAGTTTTTATTGACATAAAACATACAAGAATAAACGTATGTAACAAAATACTTTTTTTTAAACAGTGTATATACTTTTCCGGGCGATTTTTACCTATTGTTTATCGTTAGCTACATAAAAACATTCAGAGTAGGAATCAACACGTATTTCGTGGCATGGAAGTGTTACGTCGCTCGTAGCGCCGTTGTATCGCCGTTGGCCGTAGCGGGCGGCGAAATTTATCGCGTCGCTTGTAATTCCACCCCGTGTTGACACCCCGCGTGTCACCCGTAGGTATTACCCGCGTCACCCCGTCAGCCAACACTTACAACGTTTTCTAATGAAATTGTCCACAAACTCCCGCTCGCCGCAACCCCCGGGCCGTCGCCGGATCAACCGAAAAAAATACCGCTCGCGTTACTAATGGCTTCATTTGTCACAGTCACTAACAGTGATACACCGCAACGACGTTTTATATTTAATTTGGCTCTCTGTGGAATAAATTACAACAGTATCAGGCCCATAACGATAAAAGACAAGCAGTTCGGTTAAGTTATCGTCATGGGTCACCGCTCGGACGTTAGCTCAGTGGATTAATTCGTGCCCGCTAAGTGATAAGTTAACGATGTCGGGATCAGAACTTACAACCTCCATAAAAACAACTAAGTAGAAGTTTCTCAATGTAGAGTGACTACTTATTTGTGTCCTATAAATTAAGTGAAGTATAACACAGGAAAGATGAAAATTAAACTTTAATCCTATGTAGATACTATTAAAATATATAATTAGTCAACCTGTATAATTGTATACAAACGTTTTACCCATCACAGTTTTCACTTTTTGAGATGCATAAAACTTCAGTATATTATCACATCAATTTAAGTTTATCATTTTTGCCGGTTTAAATGCACACAACAAAATCTATACATATAACAAAAAGTCCTGTTTTCTGTCCTTCTGTCTGTCTGTCTGGACGCGATATACCTACTCGAAAACTACGAAACAGATTTTTATACGTTTTTAAACAATAGAAAGAGTGATTTGTTGCTCTTGTTGTGATAAGTTTGTTGCTCTTTCACGCAAAAACTACTAAACAGATTTTCATGAAACTTTGCAGTAATATTGCTTAGACATGGGAATAACATAATTTGTTAAAATTTATAGAGATTTTTTCAGGGACTGGTTTCCCGAAGCGAAGCGAGGGCGGATTTATTTACTAGTTTATTATACTTTTATGTAAATTAGTAGAAATTCGGCGATATAATATGTGGAAGAAGTTTCGCCAACTGGTAGCTTTCCACGCGAACGCCGCGTAAACTAACACAAATATAGTTGAGTAATGTACTAGCGAATTCAAGATCTATAAAAATGCTACAAAAAAGTCCGTGACGACATGTCTCTACCTCTTACGGTTGACTTATAATAACCACTTTTATGTTAAAAAATTTAATTGAAACATTATGTTACTTTCAAAGCTATTTTCTGTAGTTCAATATTAATCCTTATCGAAATGAATATGGTTAGCTTAGGTACTTAATGCAGATCAAAGTTGCCTTTTACACTATATCAATCAGATGGATAGTTTTTGAGATATATTGTCCTTAGAAGTAATTAGCAGCACGGGTGAAGCTGCGGGCGGCATATTTAACAATATGTTGCAGAACGTCTGCCAGGTCAGCTAGTATTGTATAATAAGAACATTATAAATAGCATACGTTCCAAACCTCAGCCGAAAGTTACTTCAACAATAAAGATAACAGTCATGTGCACGTTTATGAGAAGTGCACTAAATTAAAACAAAAAGCTACACTGAAAACCAGGTACGAGCAAAAATGGTCCATAACTGTACGCCTGTTTCTTAGCACGTTTCTCGAGCACCGTTCAAGTTAACGGGTTACTCCACCTAAAGGGGTTAAAGACGATATAGTACGACTTATCCAACAGGTTTACGGCAAACGATAAACGTGTCGCGATGGTCGCAAACCTTATGTTTCTGCATAGCTACGTTCTTTACGTCGGTAGGCTTATCTATCAAATTATTTCTGCTCCTGTTTAAGCTTAGCTGGATCGAGAGACCAGATTCACATGTGAGAACTTCAATTCAATCGGAAATTGGATTGGAACGGAAAGCTTTGAAACGATTGTATTTGCAAGAGAACGTAATAAAAATAAATAAAAAATAAATTAATAAAATAGCCTTTATTGCTGTTTCTTTGTTTACAATAAATTTAAATTTAAATACTATTAACCTAACTATGCCTAAATATTTATTCTGTTCTATTATCCAATCTGGAATTGGTATTATCGGCAACTGGAAGTTGTTGGAACAGCTTGTCTTTCGACAAAGGCCTCCTCTAAAGATTTCCAAGTATTCCTCTCTCTTGCTAAACGGGTCCATACCGGACCAGCTATCTTTTTGATGTCATCTTCCCATCTTTTTGTTTGTCTGCCTTTATTTCTTTTACTGTATCTTGGATACCATTCTGTTACTAACTTAGTCCATTTGTTTGTATTATCCCTTAACATATGTCCCGTCCAACGCCATTTCAACTGTCTATAGACTTTGTGTGCATTTTTGAATTTTGTTTTCTTTTTAATTACTTGTAATTTTACCCTATCCCTTCTTCTTATACCCAGAATACTCCTTTCTATTGCATTTTGGCAAACTTTTAATTTACTTTCTTGTAGTTCCGTTAACGCCCATGTCTGGCACCCATATAGTAAGCATGGCATAATACATACTTCGTATACTTTCTTTTTCTCTTTCATTGGCATGTCTTTGTCCTTCGTACGTAAGAGAACGTATTTTAATCCAAATCAATTATAAAATTCAACCAGGTAGATCAGATTTTAATCGCTATGACTATACTTTCAAACTTTTCATTATTAGCCTGAAACTATTGTTAGGTGCTTAAGTAACAGATTAACTTGATGATATTTTGTTATTATCAAAACTTGGCAATATCAGGATAGAAATAAGGTTCATATTAATGGAAACGCAGTTGTAATAATCGAATATAATTGGTTAATAAAATGAAGCCTGACATGAAATAACCATTGTAACAATTCTTAACTGAGATAATAACATAATGGGAAGCGTGTGTCGGGATAAGATTGCCTTTGGGTATTGTGGTTACAGTAGGTACTCTAACATCGCGTGAGATTAAAGTAAGCCCACATTTAAACAGTGAACCGCGTAATTTGGCAACTCAGCTGTGATTAGATAGTGCTTCAGCCTCGTTAACTAAATGAGAATGGCTCTGTTGGCCTTTAGTCGTTGCACTAACATGATTTCACTTTCTGCTTTTATTTTTTGATTATTAATCCACCCGTGCTACTATTGGGGACACTTATTGTTTTCCAATATTCTAAATCGTAAATATTTTGATCGAAAATTTCTTGATGATGTTGCCTGGTATTGTTTCTGTTAATATCAGAACCAGCTAATTTGATTTTGGATGTTTTCAACGAAGTTTAATGTAAATTGTACATCGTTAGTTAAATATCACCCGTTTAGTGCTTATTTTATTTCAGTCGGATGATAGATAAAAAGATTGTCAACTAAAATTACTGCAAACAAACATTTCTTCTAGTTTACATAAGCTTAAGTGTAAAACATCGAAGTGAAGCGAAAGCCTAAATTGTATTTAAAATTAAAATGCAAGTATAACAGCTTATTACAGTATCATTAATATTAAATGTACTACACCTTTTGTCCACGGCTAGGTATATCAGCATGAATATGAATATGTTAAATACGTATAGTATCGTTTTAAACAAATTAAAATAAACATTCCGACGGGTTTTCATATCATAATGATTTTTAGTTTACGTAAAAGCAATAATAAAACACAACTACAAGTAGTTTAAAACCGTACCAAAACGCGAAGCAACGGAATACAAAATCAGAGTTTTCGACGGAACTTGCAACTATCTGTAATGCAAAAATAGTTTGAGAAACATTCGTGAATCCTGCAACGTCGTTCTAAGGTAAGAAGTTCGGGTTACAGTTTGGCAAGTTCTTCCTCTCTATTTGAAAACATAAGACCTTAAAGTCTTTATTTCAGCATCAAACGACCCGGAAATTACCAAGTGATTCATTTCTTTTTACTCTTTTTTCTTAGCCAACAATACATCGCTGATTTTTAAGTAGCTAATTTGTAAGAGCGAGGAGATTACCACACTTTTTGTCAAACGTTCTTTTATCTCTATGCGCTTAAAAATAGTTAAAAATTCTTACATCATTCCAGCAAAAGTTTTCAATTTCAATAAATAAGTCACACGTAACAAAATACTTTTAAATGTAACATCAAGTATGTCAAAAATGAATATTTTATGAAACACAAGGCACAGGCACAAAGCCTACCAAAATCACGGTCGATGACATTGAATGTTCTAGTTATTGAATAGACCAATAAACTTAGAAACATGGGTCGAGAGCTACACTGTGCGGACAGAGTGGCATTGCTTTTTCATAAAATGATAATAAAATGATAATTTATTGAGTTATGATAATGACAAGTCTGAGTCCATTGCATTAATACAAGTGCACGTCCAAGTATCGTCTGTGTCTCTGTACCTACGGTGAAACTTGCAACGCTTGGCGAGCCTCACTATTTCGGAAGTAATGTAAATCGTAGTGGGGCAAGGCAAACTTCCCGAGATATCTCGCAAAGGACAAGACGTTAATATATGCGCAATCCTGCATTCTACGTATTGTTCCTTAATGCACCGGGTTTGTTGGCTGTTTCTATTTACGCCTCAAAACTTGCTGATTTGTGAATATTTCGACCCGTTATTTGCAATGTCTGCAGTGCCAAAGCACTCCAATACTGCAATCAGCTAAATTTAGCCCCCCCCCCCCCCCCCCAACATTTAAATCGGCGCATTCGTATGCGTTTAATACATGGATTTATTTGAATACGATTTTAGTTATTGCGCTCTATAAAGTTTCATCACACGAAAAATTAATTGAGCAAATAAACATCATTGCAGTTTCATTGTATAAACTGTAAAATTTTCGGAATATAAATTTTTATTTAGCGAACATTCAAAGTGGTAAATTGTATAATAAATTTTAAAATCAATTATAATAACATGTTGGAGTCAACCCAAAAACAAACACCTTTTCCTTTGTTACTCGTTTTTATTTTTGCTTCTCTTAATTCCAATTCTCATCCAAATTCCAATACTCAATTTTACATCTATTATAATATTCTCATCCAACTAAATACAGCGTAAACAAATACAAATAATATTGTTTTATGGTATAGCATGGTATAGTCATATAGTACCTCCAAAACCCTCAGTACCCATCTGTCGCTCCTCTTTTCTTTCCCGCCATTATTCACTTGTTTTTTTTTATGAAATCACAAGGCAAAGATGGCGCCGGATGCAAGTCATTCCAGGCACTGCATGATATTAAATTACTTGTATCACAATAAATTTATTATTATAATTAAACCTAATCGTGTATTAAAAAAAACAAATATTCTTTGATACTATTTTACAATCCATTGCCTTTATCTTAGATACATATTATTTTTATTTAATCAAACAGGAACAATTCATATAAACATGGCTATAATATTCTTAAAAGAGAATAATTAATTAAATAACGCTAACAAACATTTATACTAATAATTTTAATAGACGCAAAACAGATTGTGAGGTAGACATGACATTTAAGAACCTGTTATTGTGTACTATATTTGTTTACTATTTAATACATACCTACTTGCTAAAAGAGTTAAAAACATTTCACAGTGTTGATGAGATAAGGTAGACATGTTTAATTAAACATGCAAACAGTACTTCCTACATTTTATAGTAAATCATAATACAAAAGATAGCACCATAAAACTTCTGTAGGTACACATATTTTGTAGTTACACAAATGTAAATTTTAAGGTACACAGAGCTGCATGAAACAATAATACACCCCAATCCTTTGTAACAACACCTTTGTCTTGGCGCCATTAAAACGTAGATCCGGGTGTCGGCTATTGTGTATTAATTTATCCTTAAATTAATATAATGTGAAATTACTTAATCTCAGCCTTGACTAATGTATGCTTTGCTATGACAATAATGGTCGCTAAGTATAAGATTCCTTCTTAAACTAGGAATATTGCAAGGGATTAAATTACGCTTACTTACCTACCTTTTTCGCTCCCCTGGCAAGCGTTCTTGACTTTCTTCCTATACAAATACTCGCTCAGATTTTCCTTACACAACTGACTGCACCGTTAGTTCGACTGAAGGATACTATTTGTATTTCATTACCAACAAAAGCTTTGTTGAAAAGATGACGCTGAGCGCGAATTCAAGCAACAGTAGAGCCACCTACACCGACCGCACTCCGATGGCGCCCGAGCAAAGATATTTCGCAGTCGTATTTACTCAGGCGTGCCTAAATTGTTTGCTTACATGTTTGACGCGCCGCACGCAATGCTCATTACGGCGAACGGGCTTTGTTCAGACTTAGAAAATATATTGTTACACCCGATAGAGCAGGATGTTTTATACGTTTTATTTGTCATTTCAGGTAAGTTACTGGAGCGCTTTTGAGGGTATAATGGGCGTCTGGGTAAGGATTTCTCTTTGAACATATTTACAGTCATCAGAGATATGCTGAAGGAAAATTTAAAGCAACCGTGTTTTACTCACAGAATAAAACGTGAAAATCTGTACTCAACAAGTTAAAGCCAGTTTAGGGTGTGCGGGCCACGAGCGGGACCGGCGCTGTTTCCGTGTAACGATACGAGCATTAGACATAGCACTTAGCAGCACTAAACATTCATTATGTTTCTTCCCGCGTGGGGGCAGGTTGGCACACTTAATTGTTCATACAACAAGCCAGCCGGGAATTGGCTCTAAATGTTCCGTTGTCCGGGACGTGGTTACACCGCAAACGCGCTCCGAGGTAATGTTCCGGGAGTTTCGCTCTGCCAGAATCTACCACAGTTTCTGTGTCTTAGAAGTGATTTTTGAATAGTCAGTTTATTGAGAACTCAGACACCGTTGATGAAATGCGCTGTGGAAGACTATTTACACCTGTGATTCTTCTTCATCTTCCCTACATTAGCACCCTGTTTTGTCCAAAGTAATTAAATATAACATATTAGTCTTTGGGGAGCGAATAAATGTTAGGAAAGCTTAATCACTTACTTTACATTTGTGTGTGCAAATAATTAATCCGTTGATTCAATTTCGGTGGGGTATTTGTAACGTCTATTTAATTTATTATCATATCAAAGTGTAAGCTTAATTTAGCAAGTTTTGTGTGCGTGCGAATGAACGTTAATTATATAATTGTGTCGTTAACGGACACTGGGGAAAAATTTTAACGATTCCATAACGTTCAGTGTAAAACGAATTGTTGTTTTTGCTTGGGTTCGTGACTATTCTGATAAACATAACATCCATTATTGTTTAATGACTCTATTCACAATAATGTAGTTGGTAATAGTCTGCTCTTATCAATGCTTCTATGAAACATTGTGTTTGTAATCAGCACGCAGACCCATCATGCCGTCATCGATGATACTAACAATAAGTAGCTAAACCTGTGAATTTAGCAAAATACAAAATATATACTATAACCACTGAACGATGAAGATGTTTCTACTGATACTGTTATTTTGTCGAAAAAGTAGAAAACAAAAACATACGAATATGCATAGAAACAAAGGAATAGATAGAACATAGGAAGAAATGTAATCCTCCTTAGGACTTCGTCGTGATCGAGTAAGAACTCAATCCATTCAATCTCAAATCTCAATCTCTCAATCTTGAATAAGAATTCATCTGCTAGACTTCGATTTGTAAGCCTATTTATTTACATCAATACAAATCGCAAAATTCTTTTATATTACAAATTTTTTGAAAATCCAAAAAATTACTTTTAGAATCAATATACTGAAAGCAATTTATAACATTATCATTATATCGAGAATGGCTTCTAGTTTACTTAGATTATGGATGATTTATTTATCTTAGCCCTTTTATATTTTCTGCTCCAAATATTAAATGTATATCTAAAACTACTTCGACGGGATGTGATATTAATCATTACTGAATCTGTATGATCCGTCGTAAAACGCATTTCAGTGCCCATCTTTTCATCGCTTAAATCGCTTTGAGCCCTCCTATCCTCACATATTTATGCTTTTTGGGGATTCTTATGATGGAAAGTCGAAATGAAACTTTCTTTGACCCGTTACGTACCTATATGTTAGTAGTATTTGTACCTAATTGGTTATTGTTATTGAGTTTTGTTTATTTTGACGATAATTGTAATCGTTTTTGTGTATCATCAAGATTAACATGAACCAATTGCATCTACATAATCGCTTCAAAAAAATTTCACGCCTTTAAAATTTTGCAGATATTTATTTTTCACGAGTTGGATGTCTTGTTTATTTTACGTTTCATGTCACTCTCTCCATTTGCTTCCTGTATTATTGCTTTACAAAGTTCTTAGTTATTACTTTCGACACTTTAGTTTGTTATTGTGAAGTCTAAAGCAGAACAAGTCCCGCGACGTCTCACTCTGAACTGTTGTGTTTTCAAGAAATTAACCAACTTTTACATTCTTAAATGCAATAACATTTGCTTTTCCAAAACTTTAGTTTCTCATTCTAATTTATGAAATAAGTACTCAAAACATAGTTTCTTTCTTTAGTAATGAAAATTACTCTTTAGCAGTTTGATTTGTTTTGTTCAGCAGATTAGGTTAAAGTAAGCTTTGATTTAATGTTTGAGCAAATAAGTCACAATAAATGGCCTACGCTTTGATTAGTGAGATAGGTAATTGATATTTAAGAATATAATAAATTACTATACAAATAATAAAGTAATACTTTCAAATTCTACATGTATAAAACATTTTACCATAAATTCCAAAATCCAAAAATAATTATTCTCACCACCAAGGAAATCCATTTTTATTTCTGTTACGACAAAACCAACCCCGTTAGAAAATAAACAACAATTGTCATTTTATCTGTCTGTACAGCCTCATTCGAAATCATAACAAATAGCATCCCTAAAACCACATCCCATTCGAAACTGTCGTAGGAAGGGCGAACCCCTTTACACATTACAAATCTTTGCCTCGCATCGCCAGTTAAGAGGCTGTCAATGAAATCTCTCCCTTTTCCGACTATTCGTTATGTGCCTTAATGGATTACATGGAATAAAGCAGGCATCGACAAAACAAAAGGCCGTGCTCCCAAAAATCTCTGACCACGTAGTTTGTGGGCTAAAACAAAATTTATTACATTTGACCTTAGTAATTCTTGTCGGAGGTTTTCTAACCTAAATGCGTATGGGTAGTTTGAGCTTTGAAAGGTTGTACGAGTATGGCTTGCTGTGGTTTTATACGTGAGTAAACATTTTATGAGTTACAAAATAGTTCACTGTAAAGGTATCTCTTCTCACGCATTGTTCTAATTGTATTTATAACTTTAAATTCCACAATTTGGTTTCTATTAAGGTTCGCCGCGTTATTCGGAGTGTAAAGTATTCGTAACTATTCAGAAATCTATTTCAATGGCCGTTTCTCCAATTTCGAATAGTGAGTAATGACTACAAATAGTGATGTAGGTAATTGAAATACTGCTATGCAATTTGAAACGCAAACAGATATCCAACTATTATCCAACTATACGGAGGTGTTAAATAGGATTTCGAGTATAAATGTTTGTGTACCTACGTTTTCTGACCTAGTAAATACACTAACCATTAATTTACTAAGCAAAAATTTAAGAACAAGATAGTTGTCACGAAATAGTTATCATTAAGTAATTTGAAAAGATGATTCAAAGTTAAGAGGGTAATTTAAAGGATTAGAAGGTCGATGAAGGGTAATATTATTTTTCGTTATTGACAATATATTAAAAAAAAAACATGATCATCAATCGGTCCGTCAAAATTTTCACTCATTGATATTGTTATAAACGTTATAAACATAATATTGTGTATTAGAAATTTAATTAACTAACTTCATTAACAAAAAGGCATACACGCAAGTTTCACGGTTGTATTTGCCTTTTGATGATTTAATTTGTATTCCACGCGATATCATTTGATCAAAGAACCGTGGCAGTTCCCCGTTCCACTGAACGTTATGTATTTTAGGAGTAACCTGCAAAGTTAATTTTTCTTAGTAACCATACTACTTCAATAATAAATCGTAGCACCGTACCTACTTTACTCTATCAATGGTTTGAAGCTAAGAGGCATGACTAACATAATATAAAGGCTAAATTAGATGAAGGTTATTAAAATATTTTAGATAATTAAATTAATTAGCTTTATCGAACTTGCAAAACAGTTTATTTTAATCTGCAGTAACTGAAGACAAACATTTCCTACGCATTTGTTAGCATACATACTCGTATGCATTGCGTATGTTCAATATCTTATAAACATTGTTAAATTTTTATATGAAAGTATATACGAGTACATTAGCTATACTTACCTACATACGCATAGAATTAGATCATGAATAGCGAAAGAGTTGAAATCAAACCTCTAACAAGCATCAAATGTAGCCTCAAAGGGCGCGATGAGCATGCTCAAAGAGCAATGCATTCGAATGGGCGGCAACGAGCGAGCAGGTAATCGCGTCGATCAGTGCAGAAATATGTTTAATGTGATAAGCATTGCACACCAGCTATCAATTGCGTTTATACGCTTTCTGAGTAGAAATTCATTTGCTAGAGATTGGAACTGGTGTGGATGGTAGAGGATAACGGGTTAAGGTTTTTCAAAAGTTAAAGCTGATTCAAGCGACATTCGGTCAACATTGACAAGAGATAACTATTAATGTATTGCAAATCTTAAGTAGTTATGACTTATAACGAATTCTTTTCAAAACTACTTTTCTACGTAATTTTTAATATACCAGCTACATAATTATGTTTAAATCAATTTATTAACCCATCTTCAATATTCCAATTATTTATTATTTTTTTATTATTTTTTTTTTTTTAGGGTAACACCTTCTCGGCTTAAACCGGTAGTTGGTCATCCACGGGCCAAAGCCAAGTGGGGACCATTATTTGTTTAATTTATATAATGTTTTGTTCTACCTGTAGAAACTTTCTAGTAATACGACATGTGTACAGTATAGTTGCTTTTTGTATTATTATTATTATTATTATTATTACTATTGTTTTATTATTTTCTACACACAGATACATGTTAATTATTCGTATTAAAATTTTAAACACTTAATTATTTATTTATTATCTGGAAAATTAATCGTGTATAAAGAAATAATTTATTACGTTGCTGTTTAACTAAAATTTAAGTCAACATCATAATATATTTACGTCTTTCCATTCTCAAATAAATGATGAAACGTACGAGGAAAATTTTTTAATTCGCCTAATGCACACCAATCTCCCCACGTATGCTACTTAGTGCACTCTTTCTGTCTTCACAATCTACCTACGAGCAACGTTCTGTCACATTAACTTTTGTATTGTGAACAGTTTATTTTAGCTCCGTCTTGAAAACGTTTCACTTTTATGAAAAGAAGATTTTTGTCACATATTTTTGATAAAACAGTCCCCGGATGCATGTGAATTTCTCATACGCTGATTGTCTCTTTAAAAACTTACAAGGTTTCAAGAAGCATTTCAAAACAACATTGTCATTTCAATTTCAAAACTACGTTTTTCAACAATCTGAAAGCAATCGCAGAAACGTGACATTTAGAAAATAAATGCTCATGATATAAGTTATATTTACTATTTTTAGTTTAGTAGGTAATTCAATTAATAAATTCGTACAGAATATTCTTATACTGGCTAAAGTGAAAAGCCGGTAAAAAATTTTACTCTACAAAAATTCATCAAACTTCGTCTCCTACCTAATTTGGTCAGTCATTATTGATTGCATATACTACCTATACATATAAGAATTTATTACCAACATGGTTTTTCTAATATTACTACATATCTTTATTGAATATGGTACAAAATTGTCTTTTTTCGTTTTTACGTTTTAATCTCAAAGACGAATGCATAATTTTATTTTCATATAGTAGATAGAAGTGAAAATATAACTATTTAAAAATAAAATTTTAGTGCATCCGAAACTAAAATATATAAAATTACGAGTAAAACGAGTTGTAATATTATATAGGTATACAAAAAGAAAACAAATTTGTGGATCTTGTTTCGCAAAATGGAAGCGAGGTGTTATAAATAAAGAAAAATCTATTCAAAACATAATAATTCTTACAGTACAAGTGCAAATGCTCACTAAATTACAACAAAGGAATCGTTACAGCGGCGATTTATAAGATGCTTAATCAGACTTAATGATAACTTTGATTTTCATCTCCCGCTCCACGAAACGAGAAACTTAATGAAAAGTCAAGCAAACTCAGTCGAATACAAATTTTAGCATTATTATGCAAGAGTAAAGTTTTTATTCAATATTACTTGCACTGTTTATCTTTCGTATTTGTATTTTTATAACAGCAATACGAGTAAAAAGAATGGGTGGTGTTATTTATTATAGCAATATTTAAAACAAATATTTAATGATGCCTGTTCATGTTAAAACGTCAATCTGTATCATCTACAATTAGTTATATTTTAACAATGAACTCTTCCTCAACATATTCGTAATCCAAAAGAGTTCCACTACTCCAATTCTAGCTTTTCATAATGTATGTACTCCTATTGTCCGTAGCCGCAGCCATGAAGTAATCTAAATTCTACAGGTTTCCTTCCGATGTTCTCCTTCAACAAAGCTGATAACTAATTCTTATAACACAGTGTAAACTGTACATAAAATAATGATTTATTCAAATTAAGCTAAAACGAATATTTCTATCTTGTGGCGAAAGATTCGGTTTCTGGTATTCCAAATTTGTTTTCAACCATATTATGTTTCCGCCCAGAAATGTATTGCGGAACAATATCAGAAAGTATGTCATGTTTAGGAACATTATTATAATTTAATGCGGACCTAACTGAATTTGGGGTATGCAAAACGTTTCATTTTGTCATAATTTATTATAGAATGAGTAGTGGTACGTATCATCGAATGGGTACCGTAGGTGAATCGAGTGTCTTTTTGACTATCTACCTTAATCTATATTATGAATATGAAATAGTATGTAAATCCCAATCAAATGTTGCCACGCTACTTACAACTCAGAGGGGTTGTAAATAAAGAGATCTGAACGACTCAGAATTGACTATTGCATTAGATAGCATTCTTCAGTATTATTGTCACTTCATACTTCTTCGGAATTATAGTGATAGCGTGATTATTAAAAGCTCGGCAAAGGTGACTGAGGACAGTGGTTTTAATTTGAAGTTCTTTAAACTTTGATTATCGAAAAAGACCGCTTTAATTATTCCGAGGGAGAAAAACACTTAGTGTATAGATAGAATTATATTTATAAACGATGTTTGAAACTTAATCGTAAATGAAAACATCGTGACAAAATGCCCAGTATTCGAGATCACGAATCAGTCATTTCATGCTCAGGCGCGGTTGGTACTTGAGTCGCAAAATTTGTTGAGCACTTCTTTTTATAACTTCTAGTTACAGTTGGGAGAAACTTATTATGAAGTAAATAGAGGTGTCACCTTTTAAGACACATAGACACAGAGTGAAAAATTGCGAGTTAAAATCTCGTAGTGACATTCTAAAGCGCACACTGTTGCACATTATTGTGTTAACGCACTACTACAAGTGCATACGTACAGACAGCAATGGATGTCGGGGTCTGGCAATTACAATCCATGTAAGGGGTCGGAATTCGTATAGGTAGACAGTTCATATAACGTTGCGCTCGTACCGCAGAGTCTAACGAGAGCAATACCACCTAACTACGTTCAGTAGAAGCGCCCCTTCTGTTTTAAACTGGAATCCATTCTAATACTACAAACTCCGCAAATGAACACTTTCTCAACAGTAGCGCACCCCAAAGTTGAGTTTCACCACTTGCTATTATCTACCAATAATTTAAGGTCGAAAGCATATCGCTGCTTTGTCTAGTTTGAATTAAAATATTTATGGTGGAACTACATACCTAATATGGTCATGATACCCGCATTGCAGTGACTCCTCTCTAATGCTCTCAAAGATAATGTGGACTACTTATTTGCGCTTGGACTTAAGCCGCTTATGGCATTATTATAATTATACAATATACAAGTGTTATTAGGATGTACAACACCAACACACTTCGACCAGTGGGACTCCGAAAGCTATTTCAAAACACTTCTTAGTCTTGCAAATTAGTGAGCAAAAGCTGCTATGAAGGCAGATTTAATATCTGTGGGCGGCATGGCGGAACTTCCAACACTTCGATGGACTGTTTGATATGATAGTGTCATTACGTTATTATATAATTACTGGTAGGTATTATTATCTATCTATTAAACCCACCCCGCTAGATCGTTTTATAGTGTTACTGCCAGGGACTTGAGCACCAGTACTTTTCTCTTTTTTCTTCCTTCTTTACTGGGCGCCACTGCATTGTTGGCCCTTGGTTTTACCGTATCCATACTAGTCGGTTCGTTTGTTGGCCATTTTGGCTACTAACCCCTTCAAGAACCCTATTTGGATCAACATGATCGACGCTACGGGTTCCTTAAATAGTACACCGTTAATGGCTTGAGGCCAAACCCCTATTTATAACTCACGCGACGTCATCATATTTACTTGTCTGCCTCCGTGACATCGCGTTATTGCTCTTGGTTTAGTCTGATTATCGTTAATTAAAAAGTTGTTTCAGGCGTCCTCAAAATTTCAACTTATTAAAAGAAATTGCTCGAGCCTTGCAAAGTGGTAACTCAGTTGTCGTAATTAGATTAAAAGCGGTTAGAGATTCAACAAGAAAATTAGACAGGGATTTTATCGCGGTGTCCTTTATTCTGAGGAACTGATTCGGGGAACTGTCTCATTGTTTTGGTGTTGCAAAATGGACTTAAAAGCATGGTATTCACAACGAATATTGACAGATATTATGATCACTTCTCGATTGGAGTGAGGCCAACAAACGTCTAGATTTTCTGTACGATTTGTAACTCGATACTCAATATTTTAGCTTCCGGTTAGAAAAGATATGCCATTTTAGTGTTTCGTATTCTTAAGTCTTTTACGTATTTGACATGCGTCTGTGATATTTATGATGATAGTACAAAATGTCATATTATTAAAAAAAATTGCCATTGTGTTTTCAATTCAATGTAAGTAACAGATCTCTTATTTTCCTGTAGTCAAGAGGTCCTGAATGAAAAAATTCAAGCTTGATTGGGCAACATTTATATACTAGGTACATCTATCAATGAATTCGGTAAAACGTTTTATATTGTTTAGGTAAATTTGACAAATAATACCACACACAATACTTTAACAGACTTAGTGACTAAAACAATATCTGAGCGATATACAAAGGTCGTAGTCGACGGTTGTTACTCAGGTATGAAACCTATAAACGATGGTGTTTCCCAGGGGTCTGTACTATCTCTTACTCTGTTCATTCTGCATATTAATGATATGCTGGAGCGTGCAAACGGCATTCATTGCTATGCAGATGACAGCACGGGAGATGCGTGTTACACAGGCCCTGCAAACTCCTCTCAGTCTCATGTGGAGGATCGCAGAACCAAACTTCTGTCTGAAGTCGAGAACTCTCTGGAGCAAGTCTCGGAATGGGGACGACTCAATTTAGTTGAGTTCAACCCCACGAAGATACAAGTTTGCGCGTTTTCCGCTAAGAAAACCCCATTTGTCAAAGCGCCTCAATTCCAGGGTACCGCGCTCATCGTTAGTAAAAGTGTTGGGATTCTGGGTGTTAACATTTCAAGCGACGTGCAGTATCGGTGTCACCTGGAAGCTAAGGCCAAACTGGCCTCCAAAAAGCTTGGCGTCCTGAACCGGGCGAAGCAGTACTTCACTGCGAAGGACCTTCTGATGCTTTACAAAGGTTAGGCCTCACATGGAGTACTGTTCTCACCTCTGGGCAGGGGCGCCACAATACCAGCTTAGTCCATTTGACGCCGTGCAAAAGCGCGCAGTTCGAGTTGTCAACGACCCACGAGTCACCAACAGGCTAGAAAACCTAGGTTTTAGGAGAGACATAGGATGTCTCTGCGTATTCTACCGACTTTACAACGGTTAGTGCTCCGAGGAATTGTTCGATTTGGTGCCAACTTCACCCTTCCATCATCGCTTCAACTCGCCAAAGATTGAAGTATCATCCACATCGCTTAGATTCGTGGCGAACAAGAACGGTCCGTTTTTCATGACCGTTTCTACCACGAACTTGCAAGCTGTGGATTGAGCTTCCCGCTGAGGTATTCCCGGAGCGCTTTGACAAGAAAGGTGTTAAAAGAGCTCTCCTTCAGGGCCGGCGTTCCACTGGTGACTCCCCTGGTGTTGCTCGTGGCGAAGATGACCACTTACCATCAGGTGGCTCGTCTGCTTTTACGTCAGCCCTTCAGGCTATAAAAAAATATGTTTCTCCAACTAAATATTACGTTTTATTTTAAAGGTACAAAAAAATTAATACATTATTTATAATTGATAATTTCGACTAACGAACAAATAACGATAGATGGTTGAACTCAAAATTTCTGTACGAATTGTTTAATAAAGTATACATTTTGAAGGTACACTATTATGTTTCCACACTTTAAGGCAACCGTATGCAACGCGGGATGGGCAACGACGCCAGTCGCTTTACTCGTATGATTCCTTTTATTTATTTTAATCAAATGTGCCACTCGTTGTTTTGATGCGGTGAGGTTTGCACTAGCGGCAGTTTTGTGTGCTCCATATTCGTCCATGAATTCCGGTGTACGAAACTGCGGGCAGATGAATGTTTTAACATTTTACATATCCGACGAATGAATTCGTTCTCGCAGCGGACGTTTTTTCATTTTATTCAGTTATTTGATACGTTTATGTTTGTGTTGCTATAACGTGTTTCGATGTCCCTCGTTGGGCGCCACGATTGAGAATTCCGTTGTTATAATAAATATTTTATAACAATGTTACGCTTACAACAATTTTATCTATCCGAAACTCTGTAATAAATACATGTGAAACTTTTAATTGGAAGAACGTAAGTATGTACTACTTGTAGTTTTCAAGTATACCGCAACAAATTTGGTACTTTGCTTGGGTTGCGACTCTAACTAGAAATTCCGTAGTAGATCCGCTACAACTACAAAATTTTCGTGCTCGTGTCGTGAAAATATTGCATCGAAATTTGTGAATATTTCATGATTTACGGTCTTGTTGTCACGCGGTAGGTATACTCAAATATTTATATATCGAAATCTTGAATTTCTACGTAGGTGCCTTCGGCACTGGTTATGTGCGGTATAAGTAGAATATATAAAGGAATATTAAAAAGTCTTGTAGGTCATCGTATTTCTTTCATGTAATTGATTGAGCGATCCTTTGTAAGGGGGTAATGCGTGAGCTCTGCGGTCCGATTGTGCAGAGCAATCAATGGTTATGAGTCGAGAGCAGGGGTTGCGAGGGGTTGAGGGTCGGGGGTACGGGAAACGAGGGACAGGGGGCTGGGGGACAGTAATCATTTAAAAATGGCGCGCATTCACTGTAAAACGCATATCTGCGATTGCCGCTTACGTCCTACAATCAGATCGTCCTCTCTCATATCGACTTTTTCCACTTCGTTTATTGCGCCCGGTTCGGGAATAGTTTTTGTTTCTGCCGTACTAATCAACGCCTGCACGTGGCTATCCGAGTGAGATTTCAATTTTGCCGATCTCAATAAAAGCCTGCGTGTCGACACTACCACGCTAATTTGTCGGAATATATATTAATTAATCCCAAGGAGCCTGGTTTTACGAACTGTTTCCCGCAAAGGGACCGAGATTCTGATCTCTTATATTTAAATTTATTTATTCATAGACATGAATAGGAAATTAGCACCTAATACCTCAAAGCTTTCCACATAGTTCGCAAGCGTGTGAAATCGTGTAATTTCAGACGGCGTTGTAAACTCTCCCTCAAATTATAATAGAAAAGCAAAACCAAGTTCTTGCTGTGATAAACCGCACAAAGATTTCACTATTGCATTCGTAATAATTGCCCATATTCCCATTTTAATTTTTTTTTGTAAAAAAAGTGAAATGAAATTCCTCCCCGATACAAGCTGCCAACCTCAGTGCCACCATTGTAATTAATATCTATCAAACAATTACGCTGATTTGCTCTCCCCCTTGGCGACAATTCCGCTCATTCTGCAAATGATACCATCGTAGTTGTGGCTATGCGGTGCAAATATCGATTTACATGCCACTGTATAATTCAAAGGTTGAATAATGTATTACCTTTCATTAGCACATCGGCCAGTCCCGAAACGTATTTGCACATAAATTCGTAACCCACACCCTGAAGGAAACCTTACGTGTGAACAATCATACTTATAGTTATTTTATATAAATACCAAGTGTATATGTTCAAATATTAGTTTTAGTAACAAGATAATTGTATCTTAAAGTAATCGTTATGGGATAAGTTAGTTTTGAATAAAAGTAGCATTGGCGCCCAATTTTGAGTGGATTAATTTGTCGACGGAGACAACCTGAGATTGACTCTCAAATAGACCAATGTGGCATAATGGAAGGTGACAGTAGCGATGATAAACTGAAAATTATCTATAAAAAAGCAGACATCTATTACTAACCAAAACGAAAAATATTTTACAAAACGCACTAGATTAACAAAACGCAGGTACATTAACAAAACGCAGAGAGATTAAACACCGCAGCTGTATTAACCCGAACGAAGACTTCGAAGGGTATTACGCTGATCAATGTATTTACCGAGCCGTTTTAGTTTTAATTAAGCTACATCGGGCAGTTAAGCCGGACCACGCAGTAAAATTGACTACGCAGCGCGTGCGACCTGTTAATAAGCCTGCGCGAATTTAACTCCGAATGTGGACCGTAAATGAGAATCGCCAATAAATCGGGCATTATAATAAACATTAACGTTATTGTTTCCCATTAAATGTCCCCCCACCTCCCCCTCAGGTGCGGCCGCAACAATGTGTTTGGAATTTCAACGACTTCAATTATTGAGTGCCTACCAAAACCGATCCCTTCGGGTTTCTCAAGGGGCACGCTGTCCATTCTACCTGACGATAATGCCACACGCCTGACCAAAGGATATATTAAATAAGCCATTGTATCCGCTTTTACTTATTTACAGGTTTAGATAGAGAATTTACGCTAACAAACCTTTAAGATACCACAAATATAATTTAGTTTTTAATAATTTTATAACGAAACTTACAAAAAAGGTTCAAATTAAATGTTATATACACGTCACAATTATTACTTAACCCTATTGCAATCGAAGAAAGCATAGCTATCAAAACACTAATGTTTACAAATTGAGGTAGGAAAATAAAATAAAATACATTATTTTTCTGTCGTTTAAGCACTGTCATAAACAAACACTCAGTCACATACATTGAGTCATACAACATCAGTTGTTTGTGATGTAAATATTTTATTGTCCTTACCAACTGCCGCCAAACCGCAATTTTTGTACGGAGTATGAATGCGTAAGTTCTCTTAGTATTCATAGCACTCTTCCAATCATTTTGTATTTTCCGGGTTTTATTACTTAATCATTTCTAATTCTTAAACCGAATAACATCCGACTGCTCAAATTTGCGTTTATCTTGTCGTATTATTTATATCGTTTATCGTCCGTACCTTTGTATTATTTAATTTTTATCACACTGGATCGAAATTTAAAGGGCCTTTGATTCGGTTCCCAGTGAGGCGAAAAATAAGAATGATGAGATGAACTTAACAAATCTTAATATCAGGCTATTAGTGAGTAGTGTTACGTATTACTTTTTAGTTTTTGCGTCTAACTTACTTACTTTTTAATTTCTGCTTTTACGTCTAAATACCGGTAGGGAACGTGGGAAAAATTAAACACGCTGTAATTTTGCGCAAAAATCGATGGTCAACTCTTATATGTATCAAATTTTATTGAAATTGATTTACTGGTTTAGGCGTGAAAGACCAACAGACAGACAGATTTTATTAATAATTTGTAGAGATTATTTTTTCTTAAGTATAAAGCCCAATACTAAAATAATATAAGCCTACCAGTATCTTGCCTTTAATGGCCTTACAATGATGCAACACAGATATGACGTCCATTTCGTGACCATTAGACGTCCAACAACGAGGGAGGGCTAATCAAATTGAGTCTCTGCATAATTCTCACTAGCTTGTACATAGCATTGCATGATCTAATGGCCGTATCATCATTAGCATTGATTCTAGGAGACTTATTCTATGAGAACAAGATATTGCATAAATTGTTTCATATTTAACTTTTTATTACCTATGTTTATGACTCTTGTACCTATTTATTGACATTTATACCCTGTAACTTACACATTAAAGAGCAGCTTATTAGGTCTAAAATGTGAGTAAAGGATAGAAAAGTAAGGGCTTATTAATATATAGAAATATTTAGTTTTTATTGTTTGCAAGACATAGAAAACTTATTCGTACAATGTTTGTTATCGTTCCACATCATTTAGCTAGTACTACACTCCTTCTAAAGAGTAAGAAATCTTGTAAAACATATTATTATGTACTATCAAATAAATTTATAACGTTACTCTATAATACTATAATGATCATACCTACTACACACAGACGTAGGTATACTATATTTTACTAGGTAAAAAAATTAGCAACGGCTTTTCCTATAGTTTAATGATTTTTTGTACATTTTACATCAAAACCTGCTTAAACAATAGTACCATACTCGTACAAGTAGACCGCCCTCAAAACAGGTGGACTGATGACCTGAATAGATCGTGGGTATTCGCGGAATTTAGAAGGTATATGAAGAATAGTCAACGTGGCCTAAATTCCTTCCTTCCCTGGCTTATGTCCAGCAATGGGCTAAAGAATAACCTATGAATTTACCTTACCAGTGGTCATACGGTTACAACGTATGATCATTAATCGGGCCCATTTCCGCCGATATTTAAACGATTTCAAAAAAAAAGAAGAGGTTGTCTATTCGTCTGCATTTTTTGTGTGTCAGAATATAACTTTTTACTAAGTGAACAAATTTTGATAATTTTGTTTATGTTCCAAAACTGGTGATTGATTGATTGTTAGATGTAGCAATATAAATTTGAGCGATACCTTAAGGATAATTTCTGAGTTATTGCTTAATCACTCTATGTTAACATCAGCTCTTTTTCTTTAAAAGTTTTTAAACCAAACGGATGATATTTTGCAAGGAATATAAAAGAAATAAAATACCTTAGGTACTTAAATACCTCTAAAAATTATAGCATTTTAGACCCTGAATGGAGTAACTTAAACACACACGTCACGTTGTCACTAATCTCAAAATCTCTCCTAGCGCGATCTCGAGTAATTTCAACGGAAAAACAATACACCCTTTCTAAGGAAACAATGACTCAATAACAAAGTAGCGGACGAAACCAATCGTTGCTTGAAACTATAAATAACCTGTTCCATTGTTACAATTCAGCTAAATATAATCTTGCTTTAGTTTCAAATATTGTCAAATATTTTAAAGTAGGTAAATAAGGATAGCATAGATGTGATAGAGTATTTTTTTAGTTAGTGCGCTTCACTATCTAAGGATTACTTTGGCGTGTACGAGTACCTACAACAGGAATCATAGTCAATCTATAACATAAAAAAAATTAAAACGACCAAGCAGCTAATCACAGTTACGCATTTTACAAAATAATTTACAAAACAAAATATTAACACTTTTTTATTGTCCTGAGAACAAATACACATATCAATATTATTTTAGTTATACTTCATGTAATATGGACTTGCAATTAGAAAGCAAAGAGGAACATCTTTGTTACAAAATCAACGCTGCGTGCAGTCATTTAAATACCTACAATATTTTAATATCAGGCGTTGACATGAATCAACTGTCTAATTCACGTTTTACGTAGCACGAATGACTAACTATATTGCGGTTGTTCCAATTCAATTTTAGCAACTACCTTGTGAGTTATTAACTTTACGTTCAAAGTTCAAATGCAGCGAGTGACATGGGAACAATTTTTACCTGAGAATTTTTCGTTACGATAAATGTAAAACAAGCAACAACATAGTAAAACAGGAATAAATTACTGTAGGTAACTGTGTTGCAAGAACCAACCATGATGATGAAATATAGATGATGAGGACGATCACTCGGTATTATTTGTTTATCTTATCAAAATTATCATAATCAATATGAAAAACATGATAAATGTACCTTCTTTATAGCGATTTATTTTTATGGAGTCATAATAAAATGTACCTATAATTATAAAAATTAATTACATACCTATTTGTTATCACGTTGTATGAAAGTAGGTATAATTTTTACGCTATGGTATAGGAAAGATGGAAGAATCTATGTTTTTTGATTGAAATAAGAAATGCTCATATTTTGATAAATTGAAACCTTCACATAGTACCTACCTACTTAACTATCCTTACTATCCTTACTAATATTATAAATGTGAAAGTGTGTTTGTTTGTTTGTTTGTTTGTTTGTTTGTTTGTGACGCTTTCACGTCGCAACAAAGCTATTATATGGTAAGGTTTATGTGTGTGGGGATAGTTAGGAGGGTGGAGAGTGACGTAGGCTACTTTTTACCGCGGAAAAACATCCCATTCCCATGGGAAGATCGATGTTTTGTTAGTTGATAGATATTTATTTTCGGAGATGTCAATAGATGGCGTTAATAAAATTCATTTGCAAATTCTGAATTACGCTATCAAATACTACATGTAATTTACTTAAGTCATAGGCAAATGTAATAGGCTACTTTAGCTCTGCCTCGAGAACTCCCTGCTCCGGCTGTATTCAGTGTACCGCCCGCCCACTGGCACTATCCTGTTGGCTGATGTCCGCAAGTTGCTGGACTCGCCGACACCGGTGGTGGGCGCGGGCGACTGGAACTGCAAGCATGCGGGGTGGAATAGCCTAGCTGCCAACAGAAGTGGAAGGCTACTTTTTGATGCCGCTGAACAGCACGGCTACACTGTCGAGGGCGTTGCACACCGTTACCGCGGCTCTGAATAAGAGAGAACGCGTGTGTGCAGTATTCCTCGACATGGAAAAGGCGTTCGACCGTGTTTGGTACGACGGCTTTCTCGGCGTCGGCGCCGTCGGCGCCCCGGAGTGCCGTTAAGGTGATCTCCAGTTTCCTCGAAAATAGAAGCTTCAGAGTAGTGATTGAAGACGCCGAATCCAACGAGCGTCCGATCGCAGCCGGCGTCCCGCAAGGGAGTTGCCTGTCCCCGGTCTGCTACGCCTGCTACACCGACGATATCCCGGCGGCAGGGGGGCGTCGCTTGCCCTGTATGCCGATGACGTGGCGTACATCACCACGTCGCTGAATAGAACCCACGCCATTGTCAAGATGCAGCGTGCGCTTGATGCCCTCCCCGAATGGCTCGCCGCGTGGAGACTGTCGGTGAATGTCGGGAAGACGCAGGCCGTGAACATAGGAGGATACCTCAACAGGCGGGACCCTACTCTGGAGCTTCACGGACAAGATATCCAATGGGCCCCACAGGCCAAATACCTGGGGGCAAAATCGACGGAAGACTTTCGATGAAGCCACAGGTTACGAAAGCCGTCGCGAATTCCAGAAGCGCGATGGCAGAAACCAGTGCTCTCCTCGAGCCTCCCTCTCGGACTGAAGCTCGGGGTCTACAAGACCTACATCAGATCCCGCCTCACGTACGCGGCACCGGCGTGGTACGCGCTCGCCAGCGAACCGCAGCGCAAGAGGATGCGCGCGGTTCAGGCGATTGCACTCCGCCGGCTGACTTTTGCGCCGAGGTACCTACGTCAGGAACGCCGTCATCCAGAGGGACCTTCGTGTTGAGAGCCTGGACGACTTCATCGAGAGATTGGCACGCAACAAGTTCGGGCGTGTCGACGCGTCGCGGTTCCCGCATCTGCAGGACCTGGCGCCGCTCCACACCCGTCCACCGGACCGCTGGGCCTTCCCGCGCGACTTGCTGGTTGCGCGGGACGGGGCTAGCACTGACTGATACTGGGGCTTCGTAAGTCATCGCCCGGCGCTGATCGGCTCCTGCTGGGCTTCCCACCAGCGGGATTCACCCGGTAGGGCCTCGATCGCCTGGGCGGCGCAAAGATGAACCCCATCCCGTTTAAGACTCTGTGGCCTGTAAAAAGGCCACCACTCACCGGACTTGACCTATTGGTTAACCACAGATGGACAACCAAGGGCCTTAGGGCCCAACCCAAGGACGGGCCCGTTTTAACGGGCCGCGAGAGACACCCCCAAAGGGGAACTAACTGTCCCGAGGGCTCCACACACCTCAGACAGGGTGGAGTGAAGAGAGCGAGTAGTAGGCTACTTTTTAGCCTAAATTCCTACGGGAGCGAGACCTACGCGGCTGTTACCTACGGGTCCCGAAGCGAAGCGCGGGCGGTTCTCTAGTTCTTAATATACAAAGTAGGAGATACATAAATAAAAATCACTGACCGGTTGCATAGGTATTTAAGGTAACCTTTATATTAATAAAAAATCACTTGATTAATCGCGTTCCGTTATTGTAGAGTCGGCAGAATCAATTTATATCGCCAGCGGTATGAGCAGCATATGTCTGTAACTGACCGGTGCAAAGAGATAATTACAAGGAAAATCCAATGTACGATTCAAGGAAAGGGATGCAGTGTAAAGGAAATTAAATTACTTTCATAATCAGAGTCTGAAATCATATTGTATGATTTAATCCTATTTCCTTCATTTTACATCCCTTACATTTCATATCCGTATGATTTAGATTATGCTTGTATGAAAATGAGAGGAGATATGTGTAGTATATTGTAATAGGTATTCAAACTATGACTAACAACAAAATATCAGATAATTATCAGAGTTTTGAAAAGAGTTCCTCTGAAAATTTTGAAAGCCAAATTTAAAATTAATGTTATGTAAAACGCTATACATTTCCACTTTTCACGTTATTTGTCTATAGTTCTGTTTTATTATTTCACTTATAGATTATTGCATTTTTCATGTTTTGTAGTCAATAACTAGGTACTCCAAGTGTATTGGTTTATATTTTAAGACAATACACCGATTAATAGTTTTAGATCGTTCTGTAGCTTAAAATCTCTCTAAATATACCTTAAATAATTCAATTCACGACGGAAAGTTTATCCAAAAATAGCCGCAACATTTCGTACGGAATTTATTTTATATGTAACAAAAGGCTTACACATTCAGAAGCGCCTATGCTAAGCAGAGTTACCACTGGAATTTCAGGGACTTTTTTGTTCTTTATGATCGACAGCACACGAGCTGTGTTCGGTCGTCCGTTCATACCCAGCGGGCCGTGATCCACCGCTAAGAGACTACTCGAATGTTCGACCTATCTACCGAATGGTTTGCCCACATTGTCACACGTTGCATAACATTCATCTCTAAACGCCTCTGTTTACTCACAATAGACGAATCATTCACTTAAACCAGCCAAAAGAAAAAATGAACACACCTGAAAATAGCCCCTCACTTAATACTTACACGTGTCTAATTACGAAAATGAAAGCGACGCTTCCGTCCCGACTTCAAATGTAAAGAAAAAAATGTGTTCATCTCGTTAAAACTTTCGTCTACAAATATAAAATTCAATTTCTGAATGAGCACAAAAAATCTTCTACCTTGTTTTTCGCGTTCATTTTGCATCAACCGACGTAGAATCCTAATTATCTTTCCCAGTTAAGCTTAAGTGAATTATTCCGGCCGCCCACTGTAGCGCACAAACAAAACGGGGAGTTCACAACCTCAGTCAAAAATACTAAAACATTAAAGAGAATTCTGGGCACACGTATAATATTCGCTAAGCAGCTTGCACTGGGCGCAAAAGCTATCTTAGGTGAGTGAGGTACTCTTTTCATAGCGAACGAGTTTCGAGCCGCTATAAGAAAATATTTCCTTCGTAAATCCACGGTTACAGATCGGGCATATTCACAGCGCGTATAAGCTCATTCAAATGACAATCTCATTTCATTACAAACGAAAGCGGGTGCACCAGTGATAGATACACTAAGCTTTTACCACGAAAATACACCCGATACGTAACCGCAGTAAATTCGCTATTATCAAACAAGAAACTATTTGTTTGCGCGAGGAATACCATTTTGACATACATTTTCATTTATTAGGTTTAGTTCAAGGAACATTAATACAGACAATAAAATTACTTTACACTTTTTATTGGCTTTAATATTAGGTACCTATAATTCTGTCATGAAAAAATTGGTTGCCTGTAAAGTCGGTATACGGGCGAAAGTTTTACGTGACAACGACTTTGAGTGGTAAAATAATTTTAATGTGAATATTCATTCGTATAGTAGGAAGAAGGATGAAATAATAGTAACAATTTAAAACATTTATTTATACAAAGAATTATATTTAAAACATTGTAACACCATCCGCCATCTAGCGCTGCTAACCGTTAGACCATTAACCATTAGTCACAACTAAGTGAGGTAACAAACGAGATTACTTCTCCAGAGATGGCGCTGTACCATTTTCTGAAACACGCCAACGTGTGTACGCCGTAGCTACCATAAGTAATGTTAAGGAGGAAGGGACGCGTGCCTTTCACTTTTTATGTCTGTCTCTCTCGCTCTTAGGCGGACTAACCATGCCCGAGTGGAAGGGACGCGTGCCTCTCACTCGCTCTCATTGTAAGCGCATAACGTGAGCGGAGCTACTAACGCAGTTTCTTGAAGTGCCACCCGGCAAACCAATTTATAAGACGTTATCACGTCAATAAAAACTACTTCGATTTAAAATTGCGCTACTTTACAAAACGGTGGAAGAAACAAAATACGATTTAGCGTACAATTATCAACATGAATAAAATAATTTTAGTTTGAGTTTTAACGCTATTAAAATGGGCTATATTAAACTGTAAAACATTTATTTTATGTCGAGGTTTACTTCTACGTTACAGTATCATCTCAACCCATCATGGCTCACTATTGAGCATGGGTCTCTTCTCAGAATGAGAAGGTTAAGGCCATAGTCCACCAAGCTGGCCAAGTGCGGATTGGCCGACTTCACACACCTTTGAGTCTTGTGAACTCTCCGGCATGCAGGTTTCCTCACGACGTTTTTCCTTCACCGTTTGTAGCAAGTGACATTTAAATGCTTAAAACGCACATAACTCCGAAAAGTCTGAGGTGCGTGCCCTGGGATTCATACCCTGACATTCCGGCCGAATTCTTAACCACTAGGCTATCAACGTTACAGTATACGTAGAGTTAATTAGTCATTATACCTAATTGTAAGTAATATGTACTTAGTTTTTACAATAGGGTACTTTCGGTAGTGAAAAATAAACTTGATTTTCCTAATAAAAAGCAACAAAAAATATGTTTCGGCAAAATAAACACGCTTTCTCGCCTTAAAATAAAAGAAAATATTAATTCTTTTTTTATTTCCGGAAAAACGCTGTCAGAACTTGTCAGCTATTTTGATGACGTAATAATGGTAAATTGTACAGTGCCACAAACTTATCTCAGCCGGTGGTCAAAATTGGAACTAATGCAAATGTCAGAAAAATACCAAGACAGTAGCGCCACCCTTACCGGGTCAAATAAGTTTGTGGCACTGTATGTAAGACCGGCATTCATTCAAGTTGTTATGCACGAAACTGAACTGACAGTTTGGTTCATGAAGGAATAGGTTTGCCTTTATGACGTCACACCAATGCCTCTCGTGTTTTAGGTCACGTGACATACCGATTAAAAATTTCGAACTTTAATATTGTTTATTAAAATAATTGTGTGCTTTTATGACTCAAAATCAGAAATTTTTTATGTATATTTCTACATAAATTTTTATTTTTATCAAATTTCATAGTTTATTTTTCATTAGGGAATGTACTCTATTGAAGTTAAGTAAGTCGCCTATCTTTCAATCGTTTGTAGTGGTCTGCATCAGTAAGCGGCGGTACTTAGTCGGATCAACTTTTAATAACGCCCGCAAAACCGTATAATTAATCTGATTACGGACCTACCCGCACAAGCCAACACTCGGCACTCAATGCTTACTTACTCCAGAACAAAATAAACTTATTCGTCCCATGTACCTACAGTCTTAGGATTAGACGAACGGGCAATAGTCTTTAGATAAGAATTCTTCTGATTACTGGTGTGGCTGTAGGATTTTCGTTTAATGATTGATTAAATTGTCGATAAAATGTATTAAAATGCAACCTAAATAGAAAAGTGTATTAAGTTACACTACGAGACACTAACCGACCCGTACTTTATCTCCAGTTATATCATCTAAATTTTCTGTCAAGTTTTCAAAACCTATTGATCATAATAATGTCTATGCCATAATAAGTTCCTTAAGTTACCCATAATTAACGTTTCCGTAAAAAAGACCATCCGAAAGCCTTTCATACACCGGAATAATTATCCGTTTCGTGATATGTCGTTAATGCCTTAAATGCCAAGCGTATCAGATTTCCAAACCGATGTATGTGTGTTTGTGGACCCCCTTTAAGTATCGAGCCGAGAACCCTCCTTGAACTGAGTCCACGCACACGATGAATGGCCGCCACGGCTAATGGAGATCTTATCTGTACCCGAGACGGAGTAAGGTGGCCTTCCAACAGTATGAACTCGGTTATGTATAATACATAGACTTATCTTGGCCGAATAGGACAGCCCGGTCCAGGTCATAAATAAAGCCGGCTTTGATTTCTGAAGGTGACCCCAGCTTTATACGTTTCTTGAGATCGTGCGATCCCTATTAATAGTTTCTGAGGAAATCTTGCTTAATTCGCATAATGAACATGCTATTTTCTCCGGTTAATACCGACCTAATTTACGTGCCTACGTGTATAAATGATTTGTTCATAAATCTTGGAGTGTGTAATAAACTTATTGAGGCTAGTTTATTGTTTTATTCATCGTACCTAAATGTAAGTTTGCTTTCGAAATACAGGACTTAAGAAAGACAACAAACTTAACAGACAAACAAACTACATATACATTATTATAAAGAGGAAGGGGATGAACATTTGCTAATCCGTTTTCTCCAGAAATTAAATATTTAAGGCGGCAATTTGTGGCGCTTCCGTTTTACGTAGGGTGGTACAAAGACTAGGTATTTGTTGAAAGTAATTTTCGAAATTATATTGTTACTTCGCCTTTGGATCTTTTAATAATTATCTCTCGTCTGTTTTAACAAGCAGTTATTTTGAGTAGGAAATTAAGCCCCGCGTTACATTAAATTGTTCTACATAAAGAGACACTCACTTAACAATTATGAACGTCCAATTCAATCATCTTAATAGTCTTTTAACGTTACGTTTTTGGACATTTTGATTAATTTTCGTATCGTTCATTAATTGATTATTGAAAAAAAAGCATTAAGTATTTTTACCAAATTATGTATTATTAATATACATATAACGTATTCTACGAAAATGCATAGGTAAGTATCCCATTATTAGAAAAAATAGCAATCTTATACTATACTAAGGGAAAACGGTTGTACCTGATACTACAATAAATGTTCATTGTTGTAATTTTTTTAATAACGTAACTCGAAATTTATATTGTCAAGAGGCTTCAAGAGGTTTTAGGACTAAAAACATCCCCATCACTTAGTAACTGTTAAATTTGAAAACAAAATTGACAATATAAAGCATTTTCCACTTCCCATCACATAAGCCATGCGCCGAATAGTTTCGATAAAAGGTAAAGCCCATTGACGGGACGTTCAGCAAGACCGAAACAGGGGCTGATGCCGAAAGCGCCTGTCTGAGCGACAGGAGTGCGACATTTCAATTTGAGTGTATATTATTCATGGTAATGCGTTAAAAGCGCGGCGTAGGTACTTGGTTGTACGAGGAACGAGATATTGCCGTGAATGTTCGGCGCCAGACACGGACGTTTGACGTACAGATGCGTTTATTTACGGAACGTTTGGTGCGTCAGTTACCATTCAGCTCATCGTTTCGATTTTGGAAAAAACGATTAATTGAACATCGCTGTTTAACTTGGCCGATTGAGAGATTTAAATTTGAATGTTTAAATTAACAGTCAATGCAAAAGTAACGTATGATAATGACGTGTAGCCTTTTCAAGAATGATAGAAAAAAAATGTAGAGCGCTCTATTTCATCCATCCTTGAGTCCAAGCCAACTTTCTCTAATCATAGTACACCCTGCTGAAAGTAGGCCCATCTTTCCTTCTGTTCTAAAGTTTCTGGACTCTGTACCACCCAAGTTACTAAAGGATGGTGGGGTTTTAATCGGTCTGGCTGGCTACAACCCACTTGCATGAGTCAAGTGCTAAACTACCTTGTCGACTTGACACCAAATTTTTCTTCCTCGCTTTTGTAAAATGATAATATTTTAGGCTTTATTTGATTCTAGTAGTAGTCTTCTGCAACACAAGTCTGTGCCAAAGTTGAGAAATAAATGATGAAATGTGTAAATAATTATAATCAGTTAGTTTATTATTTATGACACGCCTTATACCTAAGTCTTAATCGACTTTATATTATTATTTCATATCTGAAGGGCTAAAACATCGATCATTGAAAAACACACAGTACCTCCCTTACCCACAGTATCAGTCGGTCTATGTACGCACCTTTACCAGCAACAGTATATTCCATGGCGTGCTTTAAAATTGTCGTTTCGCGCCATTTGCAGCGGGCTCGACTCGATGTGCTTCGTTTATAAAGTAACACTACGAAATGTGGGCTCCGTTTTTATTTATCGTTCTTTATTCAAAATCGACGCTTTTTACCTATCAGTGGACGGAAATTCGTGATGCAAATAACAGCCACGTGCTATTCAAAGTACGCACCTATCAACGCGCTTGATGTTTTCGAATAATGTAATTGCTGCTAAATTAACTTTCGTCCATAAAATATACGGTGGTACTTACATTCACCTTGTTACCTGAGAACATTTTTAATATTTTCAGACTGCAATTGGATGATATTGTCTCCAAAAGGTCAAAGGTAATACCTAGTAAATGTCCGGAATAGAAGTGATTAAATCTAACCAACATTTAAAAATTTTGATGTGGTATTACATTAGTTATTTTGGTAATTACAGTAGGTAATTGCTCTGTTAAATATGGCTTAGACGATAAGGCTTTTAATGTTTGTAATTAATTCATATAGGATTCTATTGTAGTTGTAATAAAATAAAAATATTTTGACACCTTTGTTACACATTTTATTGTTTGAAACTATCCTTTGTGAATAAACTACAGTAGATAGCCAATGTTTTCTGAATGGAAGCGGTGTATATTCTGTGCAATAGAGTGTGTGAAACTAGTATACAACTATGGATATTGTATATCCAGGAATGATTTTTGAATTTTATTAAAACAAACAGAGAATGCTAAAAAAACGGAACAAGTATCTAAATAAAATAAACATTAATCCGAATGTTGTTTGTATGTCTATGTAAAAAGTTTATTTTTATCAATGCTTTTATTAAGCTTTACGGTTACATAGCTAAAGCCTTTTCAATTTCATTCTTATGGTCTCACGATGGAATCGCGAGTGAACAGTGAAACAACATGTCATACACTCTGTGTCTTCAATCGTTATTGGGTTTGCCAATACAAGTGAGAAAACCACATAAATTTTAATTTGATGCTATGATGACGCTATGAGTTATCTTTTTAGTGCAACAGATACTATTGATTAAAGCATGTGGTTTTTCTTAAGTATAAATGGATTGTACCAGAAATATCTGTCCATCTTCCCAATAATCATGTCTTCATAATATTATATTTTTTGAACAATTTCTCTCTTCAGCAAGTTCTCAATTTGACGATATATTTTTTTTTGTAACCCCATGTACCTAATATGCTTAAAAACGGGTGGTTGACCCGTGGACCCTTTTATATTTGATCGACATCTGACGAGTACTTTTAGAGGTATCCTAAATAACCACCATAGAAGGACATGCAGATTCGTAAATTTCACACACCTTTGTTAATACTATCTAAATGTCTTAGGCGTATATACCTTCACCGACACACGTCATTCTTGGTTTGTAGTAAACTTAATAAATAGACTAATGTTCATATTATAAAGCTACCTATGGCTTGTATAATAAGTGATTACAGGTAAAATGGAACTGTTTTCATAGCCAAAATCTATTATTCATCGTCAAAGACACGTGAACGAAAATATAAGTGCGTTGTGATACAGCCAATCCGGCCACCTTTATTTCATTCGCAATAAATGGATTACTTCCTGCAAATCTTATCGCGTTTACGGTTTATTACCGTAGCTCCGTTTAATGTAAGTAAAAAAACCCACAAATATTTTTACGATACGATATTAAAATCACCAATTGGCCGCTGTATGCGATATTATTATAATATGATTTTATTGCACTGCACCTCTTGAGGTTCGATTTTACAACAATGTGTTAAAAAAATCAGAGAGCACTTTTTCTCCTTAAGTTTATTAAATTTTAACACTTTTTAATTATTATTATTGTTAATCACATTTCCATTGCTAGATTTAATTAGAGTTAGAATTATTGTTCTGGTTTTAGTAGTTATACCTACCTATAAGTGTAAAATTCTCCTAAAAGAGAATAAAGAATTTGAAATGTATTCATAATATAGTAGGGACTCAATAGTCGTTATGATTGGTAGTGCCAATCAGAACGAGTATAAGTACCTATATACGTAGTACGAGTATTAAGTAGCTATAGTTAATAAAATAATATGTATTGTTCAACATACCGCAGATTACAAGTAATACCGATCTATGTATTACAATTTTTACCCGACTGCGTCAGAAGGAGGTTTATGTTTTTCGAGTGTATGTATGTATGTATGTTTGTATGCATGACCATTTATTTGTCACGCCCCACAGCCCAAACGGTTGAACGGATTTCGACATATGAGGTATCGTTGAATTCGTCAGAACTGTGAAAGTGTCATAGGCTATATGAATTTTCAAAATGGCGCCCGAAAGTGGAAGAAAAAGAGGGGATAATCTTGAGTTTTTTGTTATCTTAGCAATATGGGTATCAAATGAAAGATAATGAAAAGACCTTTTCAAAAAAAAAATATATATGTTACCGGAAATGTATGAAATCTAGGAATTGTATACATTTCCTAGGAAATGTATACAATTCCTAAGCTCTTTAGGAAATGTGTAAAATATTGTTTTAAAAATTATTTAATTCATACATTTCCTAGGAAATGTACACATTTCCTAGGAATTGTATACAATTCCGATATCGTATTAGGAAATGTGTATGTCGTGGCCACATCGTAGATTTGTTAACTTCAAATGGTCGCATTTCATGAAATGGGCAACTCAGTTTGTCCAGACCGTTAAATCGTCTACGTTTAGTTATCCACGTTTGGCCAAATCGTAAAAACGCAGATTATAGGGCATAATTTCGAACTGTGACGTCTCCGGCGCTGCGGAAGGTGCAGCCCCTTCGCCCTTGCGTAACAAAGCACAGACACCCACGCTCGCCTGCGCAGCTTCGGCTTGCTGGTCGCCTTCGGCGACCAGCCTCAGCCGCTCCGGCTCGCCTGGGTGTCTGCGTTTTGTTACAGCGGGCGGGGGCTGCCCTCCCTCCGCGCCTCCGGGTTCTAAAAAAAACTCTAGGGGTAGGGCATACAAGACTACGTGGAGCAGGGGTAGGCTAATTCGGTTCTGTAACCAATTCGACCTACCTACACCTTGAAGAATTTGACTGAGTAGTAATGGAAATGAGTATTCATTGTTTTACACAATAATATTTTTGATTAAGGCACTCGGTGAGACAATCTGGTAAAAATCATAACGTAAAATATAATCTATATCTATAAAACTCAAAGGTGACTGACTGACTGACTGACTGACTGACTGACTTATATAGTGATCTATCAACGCACAGCCCAAACCACTGAACGGATCGGGCTGAAATTTGGCATGCAGGTTGATGTTATGACGTAGACAACCGCTAAGAAAGGATTTTTCAAAATTCGTCCCCTAAGGGGGTGAAATAGGGGATGAAAGTTTATGATTTTCGACTGATTGAACTGAATGTACAGCCCAAACCACTGAACGGATCGGGCTGAAATTTGGCATGCAGGTAGATATTATGACGTAGACAACCGCTAAGAAAGGATTTTGATCAATTCTACCCCCAAGGGGATAAAATAGGGGATGAAAGTTTATGATTTTCGACTGATTGAACTGAATGTACAGCCCAAACCACGGGACGGATCGGGCTGAAATTTGGCATGCAGGTAGATATTATGACGTAGACAACCGCTAAGAAAGGATTTTGATCAATTCTACCCCCAAGGGGATAAAATAGGGGATGAAAGTTTATGATTTTCGACTGATTGAACTGAATGTACAGCCCAAACCACGGGACGGATCGGGCTGAAATTTGGCATGCAGGTAGATATTATGACGTAGACAACCGCTAAGAAAGGATTTTGATCAATTCTACCCCCAAGGGGATAAAATAGGGGATGAAAGTTTATGATTTTCGACTGATTGAACTGAATGTACAGCCCAAACCACGGGACGGATCGGGCTGAAATTTGGCATGCAGGTAGATATTATGACGTAGACAACCGCTAAGAAAGGATTTTGATCAATTCTATCCCCAAGAGGATAAAATAGGGGATGAAAGTTTATGATTTTCGACTGATTGAACTGAATGTACAGCCCAAACCACTGGGCGGATCGGGCTGAAATTTGGCATGCAGGTAGATATTATGACGTAGACAACCGCTAAGAAAGGATTTTGATCAATTCTACCCCCAAGGGGATAAAATAGGGGATGAAATTTGGCATGCAGATAGCCACTACGATGTAGACATCCGCTAAGAAAGGATTTTTCAAAATTCATCCCCTAAAGGAGTGAAATAGGGGGTGAAGCTTAAACGAATTCCACGCGGGCGAAGCTGCGGGCATAAGCTAGTATCTTCATATTATCTATCCCGCGTACCCATTAAAATCTTGATCTATAATCTTAATGTACTACATTTCCGATTGCTATTTAGGAAATGTATAAAGAATCATGGCAAGTTTCATACATTGAATTGTACAAAAAAAAATTAAAAACTCGAGAGCCTGGAATGAGTTGTAATATTTATTTCTTATTTTTAGCAACACTTGTACATATATAAAATATTTTTAAACCTCGGGGTTATATAATCAAAAATTATATAATTTTCTTCACTTTCTTGCCATTATAAAAATACGCCATTTGTACGCTAACTGTCAAAGTGACATAAGAAATGATAATAATGACATGACAATCAATCAAAACGCTCGCAGTCCAATGACAATGTGACATTGTGACAATGACAATGTCTACGATACAGAGTAAGTAATTGTTCAAACAGATTACAAATCAATCGAAATCACAGATTAAACGCTGATATAACAAGACAGAATCTACTTCAAAATGTTCGTCCAGAAATGGTAAACTATGTAAATAAGAAAATGATTTTAGGATCCCCGGGTTTTAAAAATATTTTGAATGGTTCAGGATAATACTTGAAGTCTAATTAAACAATTACAAGTTATTTCAAATTCTCGAGAATTATTATTTTTTATGTACAAAATCTGCCATGATTCTTTCATAGGAAATGTGTCCAATATAATTTATTTCACACATTTCCTGGCGATTTTAGGAATTGTATACATTTCCTAGGAATTGTATACAATGACGGATTTAACACATTTCCGTTAACATATATATGTATATCATATATCGAGACCTGGGCGGTACTAAGGTCTCTCCAGCGGTGCCGGATTGACTATCGATATATCGAGGTGTTAAAATGTTTATACGCATCAGCCACCATGTCCGTCAGAGTACACAACACAGTGACGAACTCTATCCAACTGCAGAGGGGTGTCAGGCAAGGGGATGTTTTGTCCCCAAAACTGTTCACCTCTGCGTTGGAAGATATGTTCAAGCTGTTGGAGTGGAAACGACGTGGCATTAACATCAATGGAGAATACATAACACATCTTCGATATGCCGACGACCTAGTCATTCTGGCGAGTTCCGTGGAAGAACTTAGTACTATGCTCGGGGACTTGAACAGCGCCTCACAACGGGTAGGTCTTAAGATGAACATGGACAAGACGAAAATCATGTCGAATGTCCATGTCACACCTGTACCGGTTGTTGTTGATGGCGCTGCTCTCGAAGTTGTTGACGAGTACATTTACCTGGGACAAGTGATCCAAATGGGTAAGTCCAACTTCGAGAAAGAAGTCACTCGTAGAATCCAACTCGGATGGGCTGCGTTCGGGAAACTGCGTCATATCTTGTCGTCCAAAATACCTCAGTGCCTGAAGTCGAAGGTGTTCGAGCAGTGTGTGTTGCCAGTGATGACATACCGCTCCGAGACGTGGTGTTTCACTATTGGTCTGATGCACAAGCTCAGTGTCGCTCAGCGGGCTATGGAGAGGGCTATGCTCGGTATTTCTATGCGTGATCGAATCAGAAATGATGAGATCCGTAGACGAACACGGTTAACCGCCATAGCCCAGAGAATTAGCCGGCTGAAGTGGCAATGGGACGGCCATATAGTTCGGAGGACCGACAACCGTTGGGGAAGAAAGGTCCTCGAATGGAGACCACGTCTCGGAAAAAGGAGCATAGGGCGCCCCCCGACCAGATGGACTGACGACCTGATGAAGACGGCGGGCATCCGCCGGATTCAACGGGCTCAGGACCGGCTAGGGTGGCGCCAGTTAGGGGAGGCCTACGTCCAACAGTGGACATCAAAAGGATGATGGATGGATGGATGGATATCATATAAAGTTTAGGCACACGTTTAAACACAAATTGTCAAAAACCATCCCAAAAAGTAGATTTTTTCGGTGAAAACACTAAAAAGTCTGAAATAAAAATATTATTACAAAAACAAAAAACCCGACTGCTTACAAAAGAACTCAAAAGAAAAAAACAAGTGTCACAATATCAACATAAAATACTTCATGGTACTGCAGGCGGGGATAAACAATACTGTATCCTACGGGTAAAAAAAGATTTATCACAAGTATACTAAGTTTGTCCCCGCCTGCACCACCAATCCTCAAACAAACCCCAGCATATTGTTCCGTTTATTTATTGCGGTATTAAGTAAAATACGCGTCATCTCAACAATTAGTAGTAGTAAATGGTTAAAGTACCGTTAATCCTTTCAAATGGGACGATGTTTGCGGAGCCACCGCGAGCGTGCGCACGCATGCAATGATGAATGGCGTACGATGTTTCATGCCACTCCAAGCTTTGTTTTACGTTCATATTAATCAAGTTTATTCTATCATAATACCTTAGCTTGAAGGTGAGAGATACGCGAAGGAACGTCGATAAATTAACAAGCAACTTCAATTATATTATTTTGGAACTCAAGTATTAATTTGCGTGCGTTACAGACTACTTTGATACATTGTTATTCCGCCGCAGCTTTAAATACCTGCTCTGCGCTGTTTATGTCAGCACACCTGTTTGTTTTTTTACGACATGAGGCATTTAACGTGTGATCCGTTAATTATAAAGAATATAAACAAAAACCCGTATATTGTACAAAATAAATTATTATTCTTTCGGCCATTGTCTTATAAATGTAGTGGTATTTCGAAACCGAATAAGTATAAATTTACAGGCTACCCACCTGTGCCCGGTCCCGTTTATTGGAGGCCCGGCCCATAAATTTCAAGTAAAAGTAATTGTTGAAACTTTGGGAATGCCAAGAAGCCCGTTAGACGAAATTTGTTTTTAAGATATACCTAGATGATTTTAACCATCCGTACTATGGTTTTTAACCGACTTGGAAAAAGGAGGAGGTTCTCAATTCGACCGTATATATGCTATACGATTTTTTGGTCGTTTATGGGTCTATTTTCATATATTTTTTTGTTGTAAAGTAGATATGCGCAGTTTGGTACGCTGATAAGGACACCAGGATATCTCGGCGAAATCGAACCCGAAATCGGAACTTTCGAAAATTTTAGGGACGACTAGTGTGCTTGTTAATGTTTCCATAAGTACATAAAAGCGCTACAATTTCATGAAGGTCTGGAGTCGATCTGATGAAGCCGAAAGGCAGTCGAGGGAACTCCTCAACGATTTCCTGCAGTAATCTAGCGCTTAGGCTTGATTAATTTGTAGTGACGAGAACTTTACACCTACATGTTGAATTGAGCGCCATCTGACGAGTAGTTTTTGAGTTTTTCTCTGCTTATCGAGGTTGAAGTCGGTTATTTTTTTTTTAAAGCAATACGTAAAATCATCCGCTACAACGAAGTTGTTTTGATGTTACTACATCATTACTATTTACTTTAAGCTACAATCATTTCTTATGGATAAAAATAATTTCATTTTCTCCCAACAATTATGTCGTTGATCTACTGTTAACCTATATTATTTTTATACAAAGAAGGGACATTAATAAACTTGTGAAATAAAAATTTAAAAGCTACGGATAAAAGGAACTTAATTAAATTGTATGTTGTAACTTAAAAACAGTTTCCATAACTATATTTTACGCGAAGTTCGTCCCTCTCAACCTTTAACACTACAGTACACGCGCCTTTTTTTTGACACGAGTACACGCATGGCCTACCATAGTGGGCCATTTTAAAATGTAAATAACTTTTATATTTTTATTACCTGATTAAAACAACTTAGTGTAATAATAAATATATTTATTTTAGTTGCTTTTACAATTTTCATTCTTAGACAAATGATAAAGAGTAGTGAACAATCAACTATTTAGAAAATATCTAAGAAAAAATAACAAAAAATGGCACTTCTGAGATCAAAGTTATTTTTTTAACTTAATATTAAATTTAATTACTATTTTATGTGTTTTTCTAGCATTCAGGACATATTACTGCTTGGTGATCAGGACAAATCCATTTATTGCAAGTTTGGCACCACTTTTTTGTTGATCGATTTCGGGCTCTCGAGCAGAGTGCACATCGACCAACACGTCCTATTTTTAAAGACAGATTACTTTGAGCCTCTTGGGATCCTTGAGCTATGCTGCTCAAAAGTGCTTCTATCCTAAATCTGTGTCTCTTTGATAATCGGCTTTTATTATAACTATATACGTATTTGTGCACCTTACCAAAATGTCCAATATATCTTGCGTGAAAAAGAGTTCGAAACAAGTAATCGGATCCTTTGCATTCCTAGCTACGTCTCCTTTTGGGCCTGGTGGTCTTATCCTAATGTTTTGAGGTCGAGTTCGCGTTGCTGGCGGAACATTCTTGTGCCAAACAGTGCCATTCGTCGATTTATAGATTGGACCATGCCTTGCGGTTGCTAGTTTTGAGAGTGGAACGTCATCCGAACTTGATGTTTTGTCAGATTCACTCAATATTTCCTCTTCATTTTCCTGGAGTTCTGTCTCACGTACTAAAGCTTGCAAATCTGGTTCTAGCTGAATTTCATCATCTTCACTCGCTATTACTTCTTCATCTTCAGTCTCAAGCTCATGCAGCCACCTTTATATTTGTGACTCAGACATGACGTAATGATGATGAATAGATCTGTAAAAAAATCTATAAAGAGACAAAAAATTTATGCAATATATAAATAATATTTATTCGATATACATTAATAATATATGTATATTATGTGAACTTATTATTTTATAAATTTAGAACATTATAATACTGTAACAAATCGATAATACACCAAAAGAAACTTACCTAAATTTGGTACACCAATACACGCGTGGACTACTTTAGTAGGCCGACGCTTTTGGCGCCAACCTGACTTCGCGTCGGCGTGCGGTGGATGCACGTGGGGTACTGAGGTTGTTACAAATATACCAGACAAGGCTTACCTGGAATCACTAATATCTAGCGCGCTAAACTAAAAAGTTATCGCAAAAAATGTTACCCTGGTCTACCATATTAGGCCGCGCGTGTACTCTAGTGTTAACCTTATTTACGTGTTCATTAAATTATTCTTTCGTTCACGTGTTTTTGCCGTTCATGGATATTGACCGTTCTGAATCATAAATAAATTTTAAATTAAATGGTAAGGAATTCTCTTACCATTTTTATAATACGCCAAAAAGCTTCTGTTGTTCTTTCAAATGATTAGATTAGAGCAAACAAAACACAATTATAAATCAGTAGTAAACAAATCATTATTTGCTAATTTAATGTAAACTGTTGTTGTGAGCTTTTCTGTAGTACTCTGGTTGGTTGCGAAGTTTTCGACTTGCTGTTTGTCTTTTTCTATGTGAAGTTGGTAAGACTTGCAATTTATCAACCGATAGGCGCACCTCGACCGGAAAATAGGTCGTATCGTTATTTTGAATCGAGATTTTCGCTAAATATAGATTTATGCATCTCCGAAGTAAGAATTAGTTATGGTTATGAGTTTCTTAGAGCATCCTAAATTACTAGAGAATACTCTATAAAGTATTGATAAAAAACTGGGTCAGAAAAATATTTAAGAGTATCAGTTTGTCATAAAATTTCATGAGCTACTTTGGTTAAATTTTATATTAAACTATACAGTATAGTAGGGTTTGACTTATCTTAGTAACATCGATAATAACTCTCTTACTACCCTGCCTCCCACTTCCACCATAGGTACTATCCACTACCACCTACCATATTACCTCTTCTACATTTAAGTGATCTATGGGTAACTTCATAAGATATATAATATAATATTATGACGGATTAAAGTACGATATACCGCACATTCGATGCTTATTTTATGAGAAAATTCTTATACCTAAATATACCAACTTTTTATGAAATAAAAACTTATAATAAAAGCATTAACGTAAGTATCTGGTTGGTTTGTGCGTATATTACAGTGCCTCGCAAAAAGGCGGGTTTTGATTGACGCCCGCAATCGGCTTAATGTAACGTCGAGGCAAGTTTTGCGGCGCACAAACGACTGGTTAAATTCAGAGGTCGACGCAAAACGACACAATCTCTCACGCGTCACGCAGAAGGAGCTTTCCATATAATTCATTTTCCTATTCATATTTGTCTTAGAAGTCTTATTCCAGAATGCGAGCTTCCAGGCAAGAAAACCAAAAAGATGTAAAATGACATGATATTTTACGGCTCGAGTGTTATTGAAAAAGTTTCGCGATAATATTTCTCTCTCACTTTGCCATTCATACAAATTGAATCGAGCCCCTATCCGAGTACATAGGGAACTATGGTAGACGTATAGTTTATATTCGTCGTTCGAGATTACGTGACTGGAAATAGTAAAATCGGATGATGATGTTGATAATGTAGGTCGTAATGGGCCATTGCCAATAAAACCTTATAGGTAAGCGATGGATTAAAAGAAACTGGGTCAGGGCAAGGCACCTTATGAAAATAAGGCTTTTTGGAAGACTACCCTGCTCCGTCGCAATAAGAAAAATAATAAGCACATGGCTAGCTATCCAACTTTCAACAGAAAAATAAAGTGTTACACTTTACTTTTAAAAGACAAACATTAATAAAACATTTTTTTACAAAATTTCCGACGGCAGCTGAACGAAACGACCAGACACACAAACTTTTCGTTTCGTACTCTCAGCTAGAACTGAGACGCTTCTGAAAGCAAAGTTACATATAGGAAATGAAAGGCTGCTCCTAAAAGTTGTTTCAGAAACGTCGATGGAAGAAGTATAATTCTCAACTTGGCAATATCGCGTACTTTTTCAAGTAAATCGAATAGCAATTATTGTAATAAGTTCTTATTTAAACCATCGTGAACTTTATTGATACGATAACGTAACAGTTTTTATTGGAAATAACATCGGCACAAAAAAGGGAATGTATTGCACAATAAACCTTTTCATGAAAGCAAAAAACGTTATTCGCATTGTGTTTTATTTTGTACCTATTAGTCGCAATACAGATTATAGAATATGCGAGCGACCGACGATGACGTAGTTGCCCGCGCCGGACGCGGTCATGTTTTGTGCGTGGGTCATTTAACTCCCATCGTTACCAACAGCAGGCGTCCACCCTACACAACTATGTATCTACCTCTTCATTTTCGCAGGGGTTGATAACACTATTTTGCTACCTAAATATTTTAAGCACTTTAAAATACTTGTATAATACTGCATGCCTTAATCACTTTAATTCGGTCAGTAAAACAGTAACAAGTACATCATTCCTGAAAGAAATAATAATATGTATATTCTAAGTGAAATAGAAAGCGTCAGCTCCATTCCAGTCGCACTGAATAAAAGTTAACGTATTCTGATTTACATTGCGATTATCTCGGTTGTGAGTATCGTTGAAATAGAACTGAAATTCTTTATATTTATGTTTATAAAGACAAGATCAATCTAATACCGCTTCAGTTATTAGCTATTCAACGGCAACCCTAAAAGGTATCCAGTTACCAAACATTACTTACAACATTTGCGGTTCCCTATCCCATTCCATTAGGTACAACCTACGTACGTACTGCGTACAGTTTCGATCTTCCAAAAGATCGTAGATCAATATCTTAACTTTCACCCGCAAACTTAGTAGCCGCAGTGGTCGACCGAAAGTTTCATGTGGCTGATAATTTACATAATAGAAGACGGTAGGTCTATCTACTATCGGGGTCATCCAAACTTCTGTGGATTAGGGCTTTCACGGGCATGGCTTATCGGATTTTGAACGAATTTCGGGATGCTTTCGATAGCGACGTCATTATGGATATCCGATTTATATGCAGATTGGAAGTGAAGTAGCGACGGTAGTGCAGGCACGCTTCAGCGACCGCGCAAGATGCACCGCCCACTTTTGCCGAATTACTGCTACGAAACTTAAGTGTCCTATTGAACGTCGTCGAGAACTTGGTCTTGTTAGATTATACAATTTAATAATAATCCTTTATCAGACACAGACGAGATCCTCGTCCGACTTTCCGCACTCGATCTGAGGAAGACAGAGCCCTATTGTGGATTTAACAATTTCTCTCGCCTCGTTTCATCTCAAAGAGTAATAATAAAATATCACAATGGATGTCAACTCTATTCATGATAAGTGCCCAAGATGGAGAGCGTCAGTAGCATAAATCCACAAAATCAGATGCCGAATGAATTATTCCATTAGAGGACTGTTTTGAACTTTGACAAATTTACATTCTGGCTTTTGTTACAACTTGTTGAGTCAAATTGTTAAGTGAAATATTAGGGTTGGCGATGAAATGATGTTGCTTAAATTAAAATGTACGGGTTTTTTACACACAAATGACAGTGCCCTGGGGATTTTCGATGTTGTAAAGAATCCAATTCACGAACACTTCCACGTCATATTACATTGCGAAATCTTCTCTTTCTTATTTCTGTTTTCTTAAGATAATTGATTGATACTAGTGCCACCACTAAATTAAAACGGCTAAAGCACTATATTTTTAGAAGTTTGCGCCATCTTACGTTGATGAAACATTCGTATAATACCTCTACTAGTTCTAATATTTCAATATATTTTATAGCACAGCGTGACATAAACCCGCATTTATGCCACGGTTAGCCGTGGCGTAAGTAGCTCCTTATTACATGGCAAATGACGCTAACTTCACACCATGCAAAAATGAATTTATATTCATAATTTCGTGCAGTTCTTACCTGAATAATAAAACATAAAAAAACAAAGATTTTGAGTCGACAACATATATCTGCAAAATTCTTATTGTCCAGTTTTGTTAAATTGTAATTGTTCTGAGAGACAAATCGCAGTCGCCATATTTGACAATAGCGAAACGTCACTGACACCTGATTGCTGTGTTGCCAACTTAGCGCTTACTGCTAATTTTGTGTGGTAGAAAACTTTAAATTTAAAAATTAATAAATTCGTGATAATTCCTTTCGTATTTTTTTATCTGACTCTTCATGTTACACTTTATAATTCTCTTTTGCACCATAAAACAACAATAACATCATCGCAACTTAAAAAGTGTTTTAACTCTGTAACAACTTAAAAAGATATGTTATCTATATGAAATTAAAGTATTAAATCATATTAAATCATAAAGTATCATAACATAATCATAAAGTAAGTATTAATCAAAATATAATGAAAATAACCTGTTTATACTTTAATCATATTACACATTTATTATTTCCCAACCTGTGTTCCCAACATTACAATCGCTATTATAATTTACATTCATGCCATTACCCAATGTCATCTTTTTCTTCTTTTCTTGCTAACCTGCCAGTTACTCATATGTCAATACCTCCTTTCATACAAAATCAGATACTTTTATCAAAATTAATAAATTAAATTAGAAAATCATGACATAACCATTATCTATTGTAACTACAATTATGCGGGTTTATGTCACTCGTGCTATAAAATAATATACGATACTCGTTCGTAAAGTTGCATTTTTGAACGGCGTATATATCGCACTCGCTTTGCTCGTGCGCTAACTTCACGCCGTTCAAAAATGGCCAACTTTACGCACCGTATCGTAATGTACTATTTTGTTTATTTCGTAATAAATGCTAATGTTAAAAATGTACTTGTATAATAAAATCAATACACATTATTATATTATTTAGAATTCCTTGTCTATAACCTAGTACAATCTTAACCTAGTACAAATTCCAGTTTCAAAATAGACATAATTTATATCGTTAAGAATCGATAGTGGGTAATGACTGGCTCGAGTCTACTGGTACGAGTAAGGCTAAAGAGTAAACATTGAGTAGCATCGTTAGGGCGTTGTTCCACTGAGGCGGAGCGGAGCGGAGCTGTGCGCGATTCACCAATCATATGGCTTGAAATTCACGCGAGGCACAATGAGACGTGATTTTCAAGCCATGCGATTGGTGAATCGCGCACAGCTCCGCTCCGCTCCGCCTCAGTGGAACCGCACCCTTAAGTTCCTATCTCCGGCAACCGCTCCGCTCGCTTGGCCATTTTTCAAACCGTTTGTTTCTTAAAAAAAAATAATGTTTTGAAAATGAAGAAAACACTTTCTTATTATTGTAAATGGCTGAGTAGTATTTGAATCTATCAGATTCTAAATTCAAGTTACACGGACATCAACTGCGAAGTGCTTCTTTTACAAAATCGTGCTACATGTAGGTATATTTTTACTCACAAATAATCAAATAAAACTGGTAAAAGTACCATCTCGTGATAATTAGTCATCATAGGCCTTGAAGATAAGTAACTATTATGACGTCACTAATGCGTTGCTGGCAAAGTAAGAAAGAAAGAATTTTGTTTTTAAAATCTACTGTGATGATGGCTCACACATGGATCACACTGGCTGCAGCAACGACGAAGAACTTCCCTATCAATTAATTTTACAAGTATACATTCGGGCAGAACTTCCCCTTACAACTGTTACAAAAATAATGACCTGCACTACCTTACTTCGCCATATTTATATCCTACCCTCAACCCCACTTTACAATTAAATCGGAAATCAATAACACTTATATATATATATAATCTCAAACAATAATTGAATTTATTAATAGATCGTATAAAATTCAATAAAAGCTTTGAAACCGCTGATGAAGTTATAAAGCATTATTGTGGTTACAACTTACAACAGATTTTCTAAAATATAGCTAAAACTGTGACTATCATTTCTCTGCAGTTATTGTAACTATTGGATAATAAGAATAGAATATGTACGTATCGAGTGCTCACTCGACAGTGCAGAAATAGGCTATTGAATGGCAAAAGAGATTGTACCTGAATTAACTAAACGAATTTACGTTGAATTCAGCTGCACTGCGCTACTGTAGGTTATAAGATTTTAGCTCTGAATAAATAGTTCTAGCAACTGAGACTTGTTTTAGATTGAGAAATTCAAAGAGAATCTGCAAAGCTATAATATACCTAATTCATAGTAACAATGAAACAATTGTTCGTAATTTATCTTTACTGGTAACTCTTGTTTCATTTCTAGTAGCATGATGTTTAATTTTATGAATGGTAACCGCATAATGCGTATTATAATTTTGTTTTAATATTTGTGGCATATCAAATGTTGTCTTTCAACAGTTTCAAATAATAGGTAAAGCCATAAAATTAAGGTAGATTAAAACTTAGGATATCTGGAAGTAATTGATAAAATTAAAATAAAAATCCTTATTATTAGGAAAAAACAGCGACCAGCGTTCTGCAATTTGGTTTCGCCCGTTCATCAACTGTAAAATTTTGTTTAAGTGTACCATATTAACAAGAACATAGTTTCTATGCGTCATTGTGAGTAGATACTAAACAAAACATGAAACAGTAACAATGGGTTCTAACAGGATGCAACCATCAAGCCCTTTCGCGTTTGAAAACAACTTGCCATCAAGCTGAACTCGTAATTTTAACATTTTTTTTTAACTTTCGGGCCAAATTTAATGAAAACCCCAACACGTCATTCATCTTTCACCCGGCCTGTCTATTATGAGTTGCAGTTTTTAAAAAGTTGGTAATTAACATCGGAGCGCTGTTGAAGCCAGATCCTAAGTTTGAAAGTGTTCAAAAGTTTCGGAAATGCTCTAATCATTAAAAGCGATAGGCTTACTTCGGGTAATAAGTTTATTACGGGTAGCGTGATAGGGACAAGTCATGCAATTAAAAGGTATTAAGTGTATAAGGTTCATAACGAAGTTTAATAGCCGATCGCCGCCTGCAAAATTCATTTGGAATTCAGACGGCGTATGTAGACTTAATGTTCCCAAGTTATATAATAGTAACAATCACACTCAAGTTATAAGGTAAAGTAAAAACGAAGAGAAAGGCTTTACATTATTTTTGATAGAATAACAACGTTAAATTACCGTGCTGGTAATTTAAAAAATGTACTGTTAACAAAAATCTTTTTTCAGCATAATTTTATCATACAATAATATTATGTCATGTCATCAAGATAGCATCATTGAGCTTACTCAACCAACAATAATTTCATGTCGATACAAAAACAAATCCCAATTTAAAAATTCGGAAACCGTATCGTTAATGTCGAGAATCATTAATATAAATACTCGTAACTCTCAAATCCTACAAAATCAAAATAATGACTATAGCATTTGCTTTAGCAAAATCCAATATCTGCAAACAGAATTTACGAATAGAACAGAAATATGAAACATAATATACAAAGGTTTCCAAACTCGATTGTAAACACAGCAAGACTCCCTCACATTTTATTTGTCCCGCACTCAAGTGCAGGTTAATAAGTAATGAGGCAGATCGAGTCAAATTTTGTTTGTTAAAGTGATTATTCAAATTCCGAAAACGTTTCTCGGGTATTCGTAGACTTCTTTCATATTTTATTCATCGATCCTTCACGGCTTGAGGCATCCGTAATTGTTAATAGGATTTAAGGTGTATTTTGAGGTGTAAGATAGTTAATTTTCGTTAGTAAAGTTTCTGAAATGTAACGTCTGTTGCGGAATGTAGCATTAGTCTATTACGGTAACGATATTATAGTTAGATTTATTACAGTTAATAAGGCTATTAGCTTATGGTATTTGGTCGTGGCGGCTTTGATTTTAATAATTATTTTTTAATTATTATCACAATGTTTGTACTTTGCAACGAACCTTTATTGGTAAAGATTTTGAGATTCGATTTCAAAATTGTCAATCACAAAGAGCACACACAATGTCAATCACATACATTAAATGAAAGGGAGGTATTGCACTGGTCAAATATCTTGTTCCAATTTCTATATCCAATATTTCAAAAAATGTTTTTGACGGGTGCCATTCCACTCATTCAATATCTTTGTCCAATATTTTCTTTGAGAAAATTCAGAACAGAACAGAAAAAAACAAAACAAACAACAAAATCAAACAAAACAGAGCATCAAAATCTTTGATCAAATTTCATTGTTATTCAAAAATTGGACGAAGTCATCCAATTTCTTTGTCCAATACATCCAAAGTTTCTATTGTTACAAAGAATATTTAAAAAGTTCTGTGACTGTTATTAATTTAAAAAAATCTCAAAATAGCTATCTAAATCTTTTTTCAACTTGATAAAATTACTTTAGCAACATAATTTTGACTATACTACTTATATTATATTATATCAGTGATATTTTAGTTTTGCTTTAAAATTGTTTGTATGGACGGAAGTGGTATAAGAAAAGTGTCAAATGAAATTAATTTTCGTTTGATAATCATTTTGCCTGTTAAATCTGCCCATAAAACCGTTTAAGATATAAATAACCATTCTCAAGCATCCTTGGAGAATCATTACGTAAATACGACAAAATTGTAGAACGTCTGTTCCCAGAAAAGGGTGTTATTTATGGAGGGCAGAGGCCAAAGTGTATCTGGGTGGGTCTATTAGCTGTACTAATATTTTCTTCTTCAAGTTAATTGTTATGTCGCCTTAATATCAGGTGGTTGGTCTCGTTAGGTGGCCGCGGGCGAGTTACTACGCAACTTGAGAGCCACTGAGGGAACTTCGAACCGCGGAAATATTTAAACAAATTAAAACTTTTTCTTTATGCCATTTCCCGAAGTCTCCTTATTCTGATTCGTTTTATTGAGTTTGCGCCTACTTTGGAGCGACTCGCCAAAAGTGGGAGGCCCTAACTCGATTTTGGCGTATAATGTTTTATGGGCTCATGCGTTTTCAATAGGAGTAACACGATTATATTGTATTGTTAAGTTTGATTAATGATTGCCTAAAAAAGACATAACTAGCAGGCCAAAGTCAATTATTTGTAATTTGTATAATATTCAGTTTTCTTGGTCTGTACAAGCTCTGTTATGTTAAAATATTTCAAACATTCAAACTAATTTTCATAAATAAATTACGATTATACTTTTTAATAGACAGTCATTTTAACATAGTAGTAGAAGATCCGAATCTATATCGACATTCACCGGGTTGATAATAGAATCAAACTTATTTTATAATAAATTTCGTACATTAGAAAATATATTAAAAATGGGTTGACAACAAAAATCCTGGACAGAATATTTTTAATTATTTAAAAAAAAATATTTTTCATAAAAAATGTTGCATGATGAAGATAATAATAAAATTTTATACTGGACTTAAAGTATAGAACATATAGAATGTGCAGACGTAGGGTAGACTATTATTTACCTGGACGAACTACTGGGTAGACAGGTATAAACAGGTATGTCAATACTAGTTACTTTTCACTCGATTTGATAATAGTCTGCACATTCTATATGTTCTATACTTTAAGTCCAGTATAAAATTTTATTATTATCTTCATCATGCAATATTTTTGAAAAATTATTTTTTAAAAAATAATAAAAAATATTCTGTCCAGGATTTTTGTTGTCAACCCATTTTTAATATATTTTCTAAGATACGAAATTTATTATAAAATAAGTTTGATTCTATTATCAAGCCGGTGAATGTCGACTTAGATTCGGATCTTAGACCATAGGTATCTCAATGATGTCATTTAACCAACTTTGAACCAAAATTGCTAAAAACTTATTCATAAAAAATCCAAGACCTTCGTTGGTATCCGTTAAAAGCTTCATCCCATGTCCGATTTCTCGAACCTACGTCAAACCATCAAAACCTAACACCGCATACATGTTTAAAAGACAAAATATTTATATTGGGAGTATAATGTGAGGAAAACATGTTTATAAATTCATGTAGGTATACAACATTGGTTGGTGGGCTTACATGTCAGTCATATTTAAAATCTTGGTTTAAATAACGAATTATATACCCGGGTTCGAGGAATAATCGCTGACATAAGATATTAACTATTTAGGGAACAATCAATAATATTTCTCACATACCTTCCATATGAAAACGTTTAGTTCCCTCTTAAATAAAAGCTTCCTCTTAATCACTTCAGCTGCTTCAATCTGTCAAGTCTGCGGTAGCAAAGTGCAAAATGAAACTAGTTTTTAACATTGCAACTTACACGACGCTGGCTTCGAGATCCCAAACAAAACTTATTCAATCGACCTCGGCTTCTCCATCAAGTCAGAACCAAGTTGAACTTAATATATGCAAAACAGACTCCTAACCAAAATAACGGACAGACAAGAAGCATTGTTTGAGAAACTGTTGGTGTTTTGATGGACAAGAACCTGACCATTACGACCGGCCGATTGTTCCGAACTGCCAAAGTAACCGCTAACCAACCGAAGTGAGAAAACAATGCGTGCTTCGTAAATACCTTTTAGCTAACTGACATTTCTAATTTGACAGGATGACCGATTGTAATCATTAGAGTTGTAATGAAGAGTAGAGTTAGGTCCTAGCAGAAGTATAAATGGATATAGGTCTATTTTGATGGATTCTTGAAATTAAGCAGGTATTTGAACAATGGATTTTAAAGTCACTTAATATTTATTTATTTATTTATTTAAGCTTCTTTGCACCATACAATGTATACGAGCAAAAGGCGGACTTAATGCCAAAAGCATTCTCTGCCAGTCAACCTTTGGGCAGTGGGAAAACAACGGAGGCGGCAAAAGAATATATATACACGTACATAAACATATATATTATTATACATATCATAAATAAACATACATGTAATTAAAATAATATTATACATAAACTTAAATATACCTAAAAATATATATAAAATATATATATATATATATAATATAAATAAATATGTATGCAAATACATATTATGACAAATTAGTGATGACTAAGGGAATTGAGCAGATGAGAGAATAGGTGCTTCTTAAATGTGCATTTGCTGGACGGTTTTCTTAATCGACTGGGCAGTGCATTCCAGAGTCGGGTAGCTTGGGCTGCAAATGAGTAGACCAGGAAACCAGTACGGTGAAGTGGAGTAGACAGAGCCAAAGTCTGAGAAGAGCGCAGCAATCGATCATGAGTATCGCACCGAAACTGAAATTTACATTTCAGATACTCCGGCGCGAAATTATCAAATAGAATTGAAAATAGAGTGGAAAGTATCCTGTATTGCCTGCGTTGGCGAATCGGGAGCCATTTCAGCTGAGAACGATATGAGGAGATATGATCGTATTTTCGAAGACAGAAGATAAAACGGATACAGTTATTAATGAGACGATCCAGTTTGTCCAGAAGATCTTCATTTAGATCAGGATAACAAACATCAGCATAATCAATAATGGGGAAGATAAGAGCATGCACCAGAGTTATTTTTACCTTACTTATTTTTACCTTAATATATATTACTAGCTACCCGCCCCGGCTTCGCATGGGTGCAAGTTAGATTTACCATAGAAGCGCCATCTATTGATTACTTACTCAACCCAGTCGAAAGGTATCGACATCTGTTACATATAATTTTATGTGTGTATCATATATTCGTAAAAAATATAGGTAAATTGTTTATAAATATTGATGAAACCTATTATTAATTTGTCAATTAATTCAAGTTTTACCAAATATTGATTTTATATGTTCATTGGGTATATCAATTCAAAAGTTGTATCGTAATTTGTTTCAACCAAAGTGATCTCGAACGAACAAAATGTAAATGAGAAAATCTTTGCCAATATTTCCGATTCACTGATTTAATCAAATCCTTATTTAATGTACTACTTGAAACGGTCATTGAGAGAATAAATTATACTTATTCAAAGAATAAAAGGACGGCATAATACTTAGAATTAAATCAACGGAGACTCAGAGTTTATTTTGAAAAACATTAAATTCATATATTTTTTACAAGTATTACTACGGATGTTTTTGTTTTTACTAGGACAAGCACCCTTCGAAACTGCGCGCTAATTAAAAGTTCACGCAGTATGTGTTGCGTTGCTGTATGTTCTACTCTTGATAGCTAAGTATGGTTATAGGTAGAACGGACTTGAATATTACGGAATGTAAAAAAATTTGTTAATAAAGTCCTGAGGATTGGATGGTTTGAGCGTGCGGGTACCTACCTACTAGGGATGCACGAACGGACAATGTTTGCGAATCGATGCGTCTGAGTATACCGTGTAGCCGTGCTACAAACAGCCAAACAGGCAGTGTAAGTACAAATAACCTTAAAGGAAATTGAGAGCTTTTATGTTAATCTGTTAAAGCTTATGTTTTTTTTGTGGGAAAAGTTTCAGCTCTGATAAATCCAAAACATATTTTTGCAATAAAAAAGCTGTTAGTGTGTAACTTTATATTATAAAATGTTTAAATTGATTTTACTTGCAATATATGCATCTAAACAATACAATAATACAATATTACTACAAAACAAAAAAAAAGTGATTCCACCACAAAATACAAATTAATCACAAATATTTTAGGCCTAACAATACAAAATAATAAACGTTTAATACCTACGAGAAGTTATGAGAAAAATCACAATATCATAAAAAATATTTCCTACGAAATTCAAATATAGAAACAAAGGCTCATTAAGAAATTTCTTTGAAATATGGGTATAATAACAAGTGACGTAACGCAAAATATTACAGTGTGACTGAAATCAGTAACGGCGTAGCAAATCTCATAAACGACAAAGAGAAGACAAAGAAAAATTTAAGGTTTGAGGAGGCGCCGCGAGTACCTACGTGTTGGAAATTAATGCGACAGGTACCCCTGGGGACGTGCTGGGACTCTATCTTAAATAAAATACTTAATAAAATAGCAAGTATTCAGGAACAATGAGCTGACATTAGAGAAAATTGTTCAAGTGGCTCTTACTTGATTTTCAGCATCATGTAGGTAACTAGGTACATTATAAAAAGCTTTTTTTTAGAGCAGAAAAAAATAGTCTCAAGTTGATTTCAGATCAGACCTTATCGTTAGTTTTTGAATATTAATGAACCTTATTAACCATTGGACCTGCAAATGTTATGATTGATTTGTGATTGATTGAATTATTTAGTAGTTAATATTTAGTACATTAAACAAATTATATCAGATATTTCGTAGTGTTTTTGTCCTGCTAATTTTTGCAATCATTTAATTTATTAAATCAAATTCTTTTTTGAGGCTCCTTATTTATTTATTTTAACGCTACAAATATGTATAAAGGTTGTTTCATACAATATCATTTTATTACTTCACTAGTAAATACGCCCTCGCTTCGCTTCGGGAAACCAGTCCCTTCAAAAATCTCTATAAATTTAATTTTAACAAATTATGTTATTCCGATGTCTAAGCTATATTACTGCAAAGTTTCATGAAAATCCGTTCAGTAGTTTTTGCGTGAAAGAGAAACAAACGCACACACATACATCCTTACAAACTTTCGCATTTATAATACTAGTAAATTCGCCCTCGCTTCGCTTCGGGAAACCAGTCCCTTCAAAAATCTCTATAAATTTTAACAAATTATGTTATTCTGATGTCTAAGGTATATTACTGCAAAGTTTCATGAATATCCGTTCAGTAGTTTTTGCGTGAAAGAGTAACAAACCCACACACACACACACATACATCCTTACAAACTTTCGCATTTATAATATTAGTAGGATTAGTAGGACTAGTAGGATAGGAAGGATTGCGGTGAAATTATTATAATCATACGATTTTATTGTATGTATTTAATGTTATTCAATACCTACACTAAAATATTGCCAAATAAGTAGATCTATGAAGATCTTAAAAAATTAACATAATAATAAAAAAATGACGTGGAATGAGCTTCCGTTTGAGGTATTTCTGGTATATCTCATATACTCTTAAAAACAACGAGTTGGCTGTCAGCCAAGATGTCGCTAAGGCTATATCGAGTTCTACCTATGGTGGCTTGCAATGATATATTTTGAGGAATTGTTTGACCTGGCTTCTACGTAATCCTAAATCGTACCAACCACTGTCTCAGGCAGTCTTGCCTCTGCATCTATAGAAAATATATCATAATTTACATACCTACCTAATGACTTTCAATATATTTTAAATTTGCGTCTAGTTAAGGGTTGTCTTATTTATTTTTATACACTATTTGTTTAATCTCTCAAATAGTTTTACATTTTTCGTAACTATCCACAAAGATATTTAATGAAACATAATAATATCTACGCCTTTTGTATTCTAAATGCTTGTTTAATTTTGAGTTAGGTTATAATAATTCCTCGGGTATCTACAATGAAAGTTGTCTCCAATTTTCCTCACTCACCCACTGCTATGAAAAATATTTCAGCAAGAGTGGAATTAGCAAAGTTGTTGCGAATTCCACACGAGGGCAACACATCGCCCGAATATTAAAAGGCGAATTAGACTGGTCACGCTCCAATGTGTTCATAAATGTTCTTATTAAGCCTCTACTTGTCAGAGGACAGTCGGCTTTGCGTGACTGTACGATGATATAGTTGTTTTACGTTGTAATTTCCGAAATCTTGAGTATGAAAATGTAAAACTATTCAAACACAACATTTTAAGGGGAAATCTTATATATAAAATTCTCGTGTAATAATGTTATTTACCATACTCCTCCAAAATGGCTTGACCGATTGTAATGAAATTTTGTATGCATATTCAGTAGGTCAGAGAATCTACTATCTATTTTTCATACCCCTAAGTGATAGAAATAATTTATATGGCATAACAACGTTTGCGGGTTCAGCTATGACATATAAAAAAGTCAATAAAAACATTCAATTCACTTTATTAAAGTTTTTGATCCAAAAGACATAACCGCACGAATAGGTACTAATGAACAACGAAAGAGTCAATGCAAAATGTCAAATACGCAGAGTGTCAAATTGGTAAATGTCAAGGATGCCTCCATGTTTCACAATGTGGTCACCACTTCTTACAGGGGTTGTAATACAGTGAAATTTTATTGTTATAAAATTCATAAGCAATGGTTAATTACTTACCATTGGGCGAATTATTGCACGTTTAAAAAATATATAACGTAACAAATTATTATAATAATGTATTTGATTAATGTACCCAATAACATAATACTACTAATAGTGATAAAAGCCCTAGGGACTATCAAAATATAATATAACAATATTAAAACACAGGTTACGCTACTAAAATACAAGAAACAACTACCACTTTACTACCAAATGATACAGAAAAGAACCCTTCAAAACTGAACATCATAACATGTCGCGCGCGTCAGAAGCTTCAAGTAATAAACCGCAGAGCACTTCAACTTGGGAACGACTACAATTACTTGCGATATAAACAATACAAAATAAAGTTTTCGTTGTGAAACGAAGCGAGACTCGAAATTAAATACAAGTTGTTGAATTCTAGTTTTACAAAATGCTGGTGTGTTAAAGTAGCCTGAAGGACAGAATCACTTAACGATGATAAAATTGACAGGTAAAATTTATTTTGTTTTTTAAACTTGATCAAGTCCATGACAGAAACTAAAATTTTCTTTTGTGTTTATTCATTGTTTATTATAGAATTAGAAATTAAACGTCTATAGAATAAGAAAATAAAGAGTCTTACAAAGTTGTGTCTACTGAACTGAACAATAAAATATTATTGTGTTCGTTAAATAATTGCTTTTAACTATACCTAAGTTATTGTTTACACTTTAGATCAGTTCACAACAAGGTGCAGTCAATATTTTTATCTTTTTTTTAATTTTGCCTAAAAAATAAATAGTCGTTGTTGAGTATCTATAACCTTACCTAATTAAAACTGAGATTTCATTTACTAGTAAATCCGCCCTCGCTTTGCTTCGGGAAACCCGTCCCTTCAAAAATCTCTATAAATAACAAATTATGTTATTTCGATGTCTAAGCTATATTACCTACTGCAAAGTTTCATGAAAATCCGTTCAGTAGTTTTTGCGTGAAAGAGTAACAAACACACACACACACTCACATACATCCTTACAAACTTTCGCATTTATAATATTAGTAGGAAGGATAGGATAAAATGTCAGTCATCTTATTGCCTTTGGGTATTATAAAAATAAAAAGTTTCTTCGTCTGAAAATTTCATCTACTACAATACACCATCTACTACAATATCAAGATTTTTATTAAAATACTTATAAGTTTGACAATGGCTACCTACTTACAATTCTTGTTTTTGATTGTAATATTTGACCCATCGTTTAAATAACTCAATGCCATTATGGACTTCGGTAGGTAAGTCCTCGGTGAAAATATACACCGTTATTATGTTAATCTAATGACATATATAATTATCAAAGGTAGAATCATGACAAAAAATTACAATAATATGATTTTTATATTTTTAGCTTACCTACACATGTTAAACGTGAAAAATGAGGTCATCGCCTAAAGAAAAAAGCTTATATGTATGTAATTAATGAACAGTTTTTAAATTACTAAATTAGAAAAATCGTGTACCTACTGTCTCCTAATTAGGCTACCTGTTCTATGTTAAACAAAGAAATATTAGTGTCCGTAGTGATATACGTAACTGGTCAAAAATACACATTATCTGCTTATTTTAATTATATGTATGATATAAACATTGATGTATAAGTGTCATAAATAATGTTTATACATTATTTCAACAAAATCAAAATCAGGTTCGAATGACACCTCCGAGGCTACACATTGATCATCGGCCCAAACTTCAGTTTTACCGTAACATCGCCCAAGGGAGAGACCCCTATCACGCTAGCCATCCTTGTCTAACATACAGGATACGCATACGAAATACTTTAAGGTATTGTTTTAAATTGTTCGTAACAAAACTCTGAATAGTTTGAATTGAGAAAACAGGGAACATTATTACAAATACAACAATTCATTTATAATAACAACAACATTATTATATGCGTAGGTTTTAGAATATTATATTTGCAATACAATTGGTCAATATACTGTTGACTAATTATCTATTAGGTATATATACATTAACGTCGTTCTAGAGACTTCATTAAATATAATTTAGTATTGTTTGCATAACGAGTTTTAACCACATAATAATTGTTGTAGAAAACGTTTCGTATTTTATCTTATCAGTCAGTAATTTTCTTGGTAATTATAATTAATATTCATTAAATATGACCAATCATTCATTTTATATTACCAAATATAATATTTTGATAAAACAGTTGCGTGTACATTATATTTAACATTGAACATACGTACGGTTTTTATTCAATCTATTGTAAGTAGTAGGTATGTATGTGTAGTTTGCGTAATACCGCAGCCGAGTATAATGAAACGCAAAGAAGAATGTAAGAAGAATTTCATTTCTAGCTTAGCCTTTATCGCGCATTGTATTGCTATATAAACGAGTAGTTAAGTCGTTGGTACAACGTATTGTGACTCGGTTATGTATGATTTTTACAAATTAGTGAGTGCTTTCCTTCTTTACGACGTAAAATTTGCCAACAATAGTTTTTTCGTTGTAATCTTTATTTACCTATACTAACACAATTCTATCCCGCATTGCCTGAAAAGGAACATCAACAAGTGTTAAGACGTTTTAAATATTAGCTGTGTGTTAACAAAAAAGGTATAAAATTAAGGTAATCTAATTTATGAGTATACATTTCCCAAACGTAGAAAAAGGTGCGAAAGTCTACTCAATATTGTATCAAATTTTTTATTCACCACAAAGGAGGGTCGTCCAGTTCACGCATGCCCAAACAAAAGCTTAGCAATTCTCGTTCAAACAAATCACCACTAAACAAACGTTTCTACAGGTAGGAATAATTCAGGGAAAGGTCACCTGTTACGGGTATTCGACGTCGATCATCGGGAGTGCGCTGCGTCGAGTTCCCGCGTAATGTCACCCGGGGGAACGGACGACGCCAGACAAAACCCTCGAGTCCTCACCTGTCAAACCGAACCTAACCCGCTTTTGTACATACTCGCATTTTTAACGCGGGTCTTCTCTCCGCGTCCCGAATCCCTCCCACGCATCTCATACGTGCCGCCTGAAAATTTGATAAGGAACGAATTTATAATTACGTCACATGTATATCGCTGGCGTGATGATGACATTAATATTGCAGCGCAATTCCGCCAGTTCGGTTTTACTACGGATTTCGGGGCGAACGGTATTTGAAAAACGTTCCTTAGTGGCCAAATTTAGGTGTATGGCTAGCCTCGTGAACAGTGACATCGCATCTCTGTTCGCGTGTCCTAACCGCTGACTTTCCATTTATTTCTCTATGAATACGTTATTACCTGCTCGCCCCCGCTTATCAAACTTTATTTGCAGCGTGTGGTTTACTCTGTACCGGTGCTTATTCGTTATTACAACGCCGGAGTGTTTTATTGCCTGGGCGGGGTTCAAATCGCGTACGACGCCCTTGTTTTTCGCTATTTTTCCTCGCTATCTTTTCAGGATTTGAACTTTACTTTATGTCTTTTTTTGTTTCAGATTGAGGACGCCATGTTAATGTTCGACAAACAGACCAATAGGCACAGAGGTGAGTGAAACATTTATTAAAATTTTACCGTGTTATTCAATTTTATGGGTTAGGTTTTGTAATATTACAGTAGCGTCATTTCTCCCTTACATTTCCGGTAGTAATGATAGAAAACAGTCCTTTTTAATATCACAGACAGCGTTTTCAGGCAGTAACAATTTATTAAAAAGTAGCAATGACGTTTTTAATTCTGTGTCTGCCTCTGTAGACCGCGTTCATTTTACTCATGATGATTTGTCCGCACTGTGATGAATGTTGGAAACAGCGTTTTAAATGTCGCTATTTATTTCAATACTCCACCGACTAGGAACATGGCTCGTACTATCATCCGTGATTTCCAATACTGTAATAGCTCTTACTCTGCCGGTTTTTCTATTTACTAGAGCTGATAAATGTACAAGGCTGGCAGTTTGATAAGTGACTGTTTGATTTACAAACGGCAATTCTATAATAGGTTATAAATTCATTTCTATGTTGTAATAATATGATCTTTTCCGATTTAAAAATTATCAAAAGAAAACTATAATCAGATAGGGACAGCGATCACAAAGAATAAGACAAACTAAATTCTTATATAAAAACTTAATCCTTACTAATCCTTACTAATATTATAAATGTGAAAGTGTGTTTGTTTGTTTGTTTGTTTGTTTGTTTGTTTGTTTGTGACGCTTTCACGTCGCAACAAAGCTATTATATGGTAAGGTTTATGTGTGTGGGGATACTTAGGAGGGTGGAGAGTGACGTAGGCTATTTTTTACCGCGGAAAAACATCCCATTCCCATGGGAAGATCGATGTTTTGTTAGTGGCTAGATATTTATTTTCGGAGTTGTTAATAGATGGCGGTAATAAAATTCATTTGCAAGTTCTGAATTACGCTATCAAATACTACATGTAATTTACTTAAGTCATAGGCAAATGTACCTAATAGGCTACTCCCCGCTCCGGCTGTATTCAGTGTACCGCCCGCCCGCTGGCACTATCCTGTTGGCTGATGTCCGCAAGTTGCTCAGCCAACAGGATAGTGCCAGCGGACCAGAGGGACCTTCGAGTCGAGAGCCTGGACAACTTCATCAAGAGATTGGCACGCAACATGTTCGGGCGTGTCGATGCGTCGCGGTTCCCGCATCTGCAGGACCTGGCGCCGCTCCACGCCCGCCCACCGGACCGCTGGGCCTTCCCGCGGGACTTGCTGGTTGCGCGGGACGGGCCTAAGTAGCACTGACTAATACTGGGGCTTCGTAAGTCGTCGCCCGGCGCTGATCGGCTCCTGCTGGGCTTCCCACCAGCGGGATTCACCCGGTAGGGCCTCGATCGCCTGGGCGGCGCGAAGATGAACCCCATCCCGTTTAAGACTCTGTGGCCTGTAAAAAGGCCACCACTCACCGGACTTGACCTATTGGTTAACCACAGATGGACAACCAAGGGCCTTAGGGCCCAGCCCAAGAACCGGCCCGTTTTAACGGGCCGCGAGAGACACCCCCAAAGGGGAACTAACTGTCCCGAGGGCTCCACACACCTCAGACAGGGTGGAGTGAAGAGAGCGAGTAGTAGGCTACTTTTTAGCCTAAATTCCTACGGGAGCGGGACCTACGCGGCTGTTACCTACGGGTCCCGAAGCGAAGCGCGGGCGGTTCTCTAGTGTATAAATAAAAAAACATTTCAATGTTTTTGATTTTACATTTTAATAACTTTAGAAGTTTTACTAAACTAAAATTACAAAATGTTAAAATCCATAAAATATATGTATCATTTAAATAAAATTGATACAACTAAGATTATAAATAATAATCTGCACTTAAAATAAAAAGACAAATTGATAATTTTAACTAACATTTACTGAGAAAATATTTGTGCACGAAAAAGTCGGAAATACAGTAATGGCGTTCTGAACCAAACTTGGTATCAACATCACTAAACAGGTTAACCATTTTCCTCCTCCGCTCGTGTTCAGACTATTCGCGACTAATAAATAACAAATCGAAGCTGGAATAAAATATATGGCACCTATTCGAAGATTTGTCGGTGTTGTTGCTTTGTATATAGGAAAGGAACGTGTTTTGTAACTTGATGACTTCTTAGAACCAATGGTAAATATATTCACAGAATATTATGGGGTTCAATATCGAATAGAACAGGTATTTGTTGTACAACAAAAATAGTAAAAAATCTTTTGTACTCACAAAAGATTTTCGGGAAATACATAGACGATTGAAAATGGAAATTGAAATGACAGCATTTTGTTTCAGTTCAAAGTTTAGTTTCACGGAAGATTTTTAGTCTAAATATTTGAAAATTTCCGACATAGCATCCGAAATAAAATTATTTTAAATAAAAGTAGGTATTATTATGATTTTATGTTACCTATCAAATTTTTATTAATATGCAAAAATAAACATTGTTTTTGTGTGCATATTTCCGTACAAAGATTCGCTGCTGTATACGGTCGTATTTGACAACATTAAATTTCCTTCAAACGCTTAAACTTAATTGGTTTCAATTAGATACCGAATAGGTATTAGGATATGAATAAACATGCCTCAGGAAACATGCTAATAATTATAATTTTCTGATAACTAAGTAAATGCGTCTAAACACCTCAAGCTAGGTCTTATGTAATCAGTTGATTTCATTATCTCCACAACAAATAAGATTTTAATTAAATTCACGGAAATCGTATCAAGGGCGGCCATCTTTTGTTGTCGACGAAGGTTCCCTAGAAGCAGTTACAGCAAATACAATGTTAAATTTACTTTTGTTATCCTCATTACACAAAAACAGGCTGACCCAAATATTCAGCCTGGGTGAAATATCGTTGCGCCGTCATTTATGCAAGTTCGCAAAAACGAATCCTGTTTCGTTACAGGATAAGGGAAAAACAACCTTGTTACAATAGTAATAACAAACAAAGCTCGTCATCGACTTCCCCTTGTTGCCAATTTTCACGCCCTTACGTGTCATTTGGAAGGTATACCTAATTTGAGGTCCCTCACTTTGTAATTAGAACAAACAAAGAAATTAAATACCTTGTCATATCGCACTGCTTGCTTTAAATCTTTTGGTTATTAATCGCTGAATTGAGTAAGATAGATTTGTTAATCACATTTTGGCCTTAAAGCCCACTACTAAGTGCGGTTATCCTTGAGGAGGCCTAGAGCATACTCGTGAAGGGGTTAGTGCCCAACCCAAGTATCGAACTTTTCATTACATGTCACTTTACAATAAACTAGGATAGGATAGATTATATTGTCTAATTAACAACCTCGTTATAACAATACACGTAGCAGATCTTTCAACATTCCTCCTAAGATTTTTCTGTCTACTCGTCTTCCTTTGAAACTGTATCAAGGAAGTTCATTAGAGGTTAAGTTGTCTTGCGTATAATAACACACCCTCGCATTGATTCTCCTATTACGTAGGTGAATATAAGAATGTTGTTGTATTACTTACAAGAAGCCTTCATGATTGTATTATTTTTGCAACTCATAGCTAAGGTAATAAGAATGTATGATTTTTCTATAAACTTATTTTACTTGACCCAGTAGTGATTATACTCGTAAATATGTAATATTGTTTTCAATATCCATAAGTTATTGTTTTCATACTTTATGAACCAATACGCATTAAGGACGTATTCAGATATATATCTATGCGTAACATTTGGATATCAAAATGTCTTATACTGCTTCGATACTACCGGGTTATTATCCCCGGAACGTAATCAGTTGGGTCGGGTTATCCTGGCAAGAAATGTAAAAATATCCGCTGTTTATTTGTATCAAACCCGGGCAAAGGCAACCCAAACGCGTATTCAGGCTGAATATGAATGCAAACTGCCCTGGCGAATGGCCGGAATGGCGAAAATCAAATTAGGTATGGCGTGAATACTTCACGGCGACGTCGAGAAAAAAATTGAAATCAAATATTCATTGACTTTCAACCGGATAAGCCGGTCCGCAGTCATTTCAATACATTTTATTATCTATTTTGCTCTGTACTCCGCTGTAACCGCTAATAACCGGTTCGCGACGGGACGATTTCGACATTCATTTGTAATATTATATAAACTGGATATCGCTGAGTTTGATATCCATTTCCAACAAACATATCAAGGTCAGGCTGGATTATGGGAATATTCAATTATTTAACTGTGGGCAATAGCATCACAAGCAAGCATTTAAAGTTCCGTTTATCAATATAAGGTAGCTAGCTGTCATTACGCTCTGTGTCCGACGGCATAAAAATGGCACCCTGATTTTCCTCACCTCAACTAGTCATAAATATCTCATCGGGTATGAAAATATAACATGTTCTATCGTATGTTTTTTATGTAATTTATTATTTTGCGAAAAAGACTTACTAAGCTAAAAAAACTAAAAATGATCAGATTAGTGCCAAAGTTTGTATAGGTACTTACATTTGTTTATGTTAATCGTACTACTTAAAAAATAAATTTATTAAGTTACAAACAATTTAAAACAATTATTATGAAAATGGTTGTATTCCATCTGTACATAAAAAAGTTTGTTGTTAACAATTTTTTCCCTCAATCATAACGTCTTTAATCTAATTTTGCCTCTATTAACGTATTAAAGTATCTTTACCGAATTGCGTTCGAAACTCACCTTTGTACTTCACATAGACTCTCATATCTACTCATTCTTGCGGTGCCAGCCCGCACCAGGCACAATCTACAAGTGCCTTACAAAAATATCGAGTTTTATTTTAGGCATGTCACATTTTACCCGTAGTTCTATGTGCGTGAAATTGTTTTGGTACGAGGGAAAGACCGGAAACTGATAATATACATTTTGTTGAGTCTCTCCACTCTCCTTTACAACTTTAACAGCGTCTATCACTAATTCTTTGCACTTTGCATCTGAAATATCTAGATAAATGTTTTATTTGCAATTTTCAAAATACCCTTATCGCTGAGCTAGTATAAATGCTGCCTAAAAGCTTTTAATCCGACACTTTTGTGAAAGCTATCCACCTTCCTAACCCGGCTGTGTTGTCTATAAATCATGCGCCGAATAAAGATTAAATTTAAACGGCGTTTTTTATAAAGCTGTTGAATGTTAAAAAATAAAATCCTTTTAATGTTTTCAGTACATCAAAATATATTCGCAAATGCGATTTTTAAATATTTATGTTTAAAGTACCCTTTATTTTTATTAACGGCCACTCTTGGTTGAAACATTATTAAGGCCGCGGCCTCGAATTTTGCGGGCAGCGGGGCGGCGGCGGCGGCGGCGCGGGCAACGCAGGCTAGTTCTCGAAACTCGCGGCGGCGCTATAGCGGCGTAGTGTTGTGTCGCTGAGATATTTGTTTTATTCGCGAACGAAATGTCTGAACAACGGAGACAACATCTTTTCGATTCAAATTTATTTCTTATACTCGTTTTATTGTGGGCAAATGAAGAAGTGAATACCTACTATAGGACAAGAAAAATAAAAGGCGAGTTTTATCGAAATTGTGAAGAACAGAGACAATGTCCCGACAAATAAATAACAAAGTAATAATTAGATTAATTATCAAAATACCTAACTCCAAAGTAATCAATATAATCTTAAAACATTTACAATTTCAGTTAAAAGAGAAAGTAAAATAATTAACAATTGTAAAATAACATAAAAGAACAAGTCATAAAGAAAGGCAAGGATATTAAAGGAAGTGAATAAGGAAGAAGATAAAGAGGATAAAGATGACAGACAAGGAGTAAAGAAGTAAATAAAATAAATATTACGTATACGACACCTAAATAAATTGCACAACACTACAATGAGATTGCGCGGGCTGTCACCGTGTGCGTTACCCTAGCAAGAACAGCGAGAGGGATATGAACTATCAAAATAAAATCCTATCCTACTCCTACTAATATTATAAATGCGAAAGTTTGTAAGGATGTATGTGAGTGAGTGAGTGTGTGTGTGTGTTTGTTGCTCTTTCACGCAAAAACTACTGAACGGATTTTCACGAAACTTTGCAGTAATATAGCTTAGACATTGGAATAACATAATTTGTTCAAATTTATAGAGATTTTTGAAGGGACTGGTTCCCCGAAGCGAAGCGAGGGCGGGTTTACTAGTATCCCTATATACGAGTACATTGAGCGTACGGTATAGAGTACTATAGAGTATCGTAGTCGATATCAAGTCTTAAATTTTAAATGGAAAGTTATCTGTGATTTTGAATTATACACGGTATAAATAAAAGAACTTTTTGTGTTCGAATATACTTAGGATTTTTTTTTCTAAATCTACATCAACGTTAAATATGAGCAGACCCGCCATTCTGACGCACACGACGCGAGAGCGGTCACCGCTTGACGTTGTCAACCACCGCTCGTTACCCGCTCCTACACCGCCGCCGCGCCGCCGTTTTCGAGGGTCGGTCCATTTGATAACATGCAAAACATCTTGCGCGCCCGCGCCGCCGCCGCCGCCGCGCCGCTGCCCGCAAGATTCGAGGCCGCGGCCTAATGATATCCCCTTCACAGATCCGCTATTGTCTCTAAATTGTTTTATGCTAATTTATGATCTAAATATTAAATTCAATGCAAATGCCAAATATGGAGTTCAAAAGTAAAACACGGCTAAAAAAGATTACGTGACATCAATTTTTTATTCTTTCTCTATTTCAATTCTGGCAGACAGCAAAATGTCATTAACAAACAATGTAATTTAGTGAATGATAGTCTAAATAATACCCGGAAACGGTATAAAACATCCAGTCGGGTATTTTCACGCGAGCATTACACATAAAACGGCAGCGGAGCTTAAAGCAAATGCCATTATGCGAAGGTAAAACGCGACATGTGAGTCTCGAAGTTCATAAATATTAAACAAAAAAACTAGCGGAACCAATCTCGGCGGGGCGGATTCCATTTGGTCGCACGAGCCATCTACCCACCGGTGGGACACATTTCTTCCAGTGCGTGCCTTCACTGCCGTGAAAATTTCACCTCTCACTTTGCATAAGAGTAGTGTTATCTATATTTCATTCGACGTTCGTGATGTGTAAAGACGCCTATTGCGTGAATCATAAATGGCGATCGTTTTCGCCCGGCCCCATAAAATTTCTTTCAACGTATTTCTAAAGTCGTCCGGGTATTCCCGCGCGTTTGTTTTTTATTTTCTCTCTGTAAGACATTTTACGACTGTATTATTTTTTTATTTTTACGTCAGAACTGAAATATTTAACATTGATAATAATGAGCTTGCCAATTTTGGCACTTTACCTTACATATCTAGTATACATAGTAGTACTATGATAGTACCTAACTATTCATGGAGTAACTATCAACATTTTAAAATGTCAAAGATCATCTTCGATCTCCTCGTCTCAAGCGGATTCTAAAACTTGATACTTAAATACTCTTACATTATAGATATGATTTTAAAGTTAACTTATCGCGGACTGTACGCATTAAATTATACGTAGTTAAGGTTCGAGGTCAGGGCTGAATAGTTTAGTGGCATGAAAAATACACATTGTGAGTACTTATGAAAAACCCATAATATATTGAAAATTTTACAACCGCATCAAATATTATTATTTTAAAGTGCTTAGATACATGCTGTATTTATCTTAGAGTGGTACGTTGAATGTTTAATACATGGTTGTGTTCAAATCCAAGTGCATCTTTATTTGTTCCGAATAGAATCTTCGCAGCACTTCAACTCAACTATTTTTGTACACGTCGAGGCAATTCTAATACATACCGTTAAAGCTTCTGAAGAAGAGCTCTCGGTTGAGGCAGACTCGGTCTGCCGTCTTACTTGGCTCTTAAGAACAAAGGATTTTGATCTTTGCGCGTCTAATATAAGAGTTTTATGTAGGATTTTGTGTTTAAATGTGTATTCAGTGAGTGCTAAGTGCTAGCACGTGGCAGCCTCCGTGGGGAACGGGAATACTTTAAGCTTAGATGCATCTTGCGGAGAACCGCCCTTGTTAATATAACGTGTATTACAATTAATTCACTTTAAAACAATGTTCATTTTAAGTGAACTGTCTTATTTTATTGCGGGAGTTTCGAAATTTGATGCTTCCTCGTTGCTTTTCTTCTTTACCTTCGAGTAAAGTATTTTTTAAACATTGACCAAAGTAATGTAATGTAAGGTTTAGAATACCGGTGTAGACGTTAATGTTTTGAGTGCCGCTTTCTTGAGTTACGACAGAATAATAATGTAGTGTTTTTTTATAATAATCAAGTCGGTTATTTCAAAATTACAAATTTATATGGCATTATTTTTTGGTAAACTTACCACTGTTTCTTTGAGTTTTTCCGACAATTATTTGCTTAAATTAAACGGAGATGTAATATAAAATTAAATAAGCTTTCTATTCTATTATACATAAGTGATCGCATTCAGTACCTAATGTCATCTGTTATGAAAATTAAATATAGTTTTTATAATATATTATCGTACATTGATAATAACTGAAAAGATTGAAGTAACATAAATCTTTAAAGGAACAATAAGTACCTAGTAGTTTTTCTCTAACTCCCTAATATTTGAATTACAATTACAAAACAATTAGAATAACAACATCGATTTTGCTAAGTACTCAAAAACCTAAAAACATATCGGGATTGAAAACTTTTATCAGGTGTTCAATACACTCACTGAGAGTAAGCCCACCGAAAGTACGAGTCTACATAAATATGTGAAGTAGGTAGTAGCGCTCCGCTGAACCGGCGAACGCGTGGTCTCATGAGACGTCGCGGTTGAGAATGCATCTGGCGTGATGCATATGAGATAAAGTGGGTACCGAACCACCAGGGATCGCTTCGTAATCACGCCAACCGCCGAGCATTTGCATAAATAACGTGCCTAATGTATACACTTAATACATTTGAACTGATATGTGAGGTGAAACAATACTTAATAGGGATTTGTTGATTGTAGAATCGTAAAAAGTATATTTTATTTTTTATTTTGTCAATGAAGAAGAAGATATACAGCGTTGGTTGTTTAACTATCGATTTTATATCGACATAATGAGAATAAAAGGAAATAACATATTATGATTTAAAAATATCTTTGCCAACAAAATGAGAAAAGATTTGTAAACAATCGCTGGAAACCGGTGAAATAAGAACAACTTTACAAAATATCAATTCGACTGTACACGTTGAAAAAAGAAAGTAAAAGTAATAAATCAAATTAATCGTTTTCGGGGTATAGTGGGACGGGTGAGAACGGGAATGGGAGCCAACGGGAAAAACCCATTATTTCAACTCAAAATTACTGAAAACAAAGGTAAAATATTCACAAAAATAATTACAGAAATGAAATAAAATTTAAATACAATTTTAATGAAACTATTCAAGAACAAATACTTAAGCAAATATAATAAATACTGTTCTGCACACATTGATCTGAAACATTCATTATTATGCGAAAATCCTCGTTTGTCTTGTGGTTTAGTTAAAATATTAGCAACAAAGTTTCTGTGCATTAAAAATTCCATATATAATTTATCCAAAGGTACAATGCAGTTTGCATTAGGGGAAGCTTCGAGGCGTATGTATTATAATGACACTCGTCTCAACAACAATTGTCTCTAGTATAGTTCTTTTTAGAGCATACGGCTTGCCAGGAAAAATAATATTAATCAACGTCAGTATTGAACAATACTTCGGTATTATTGTTGTGGCTCTTTGCTATTATAAAATTGTTAATTTGATACATTAAGGGGAATTTAAAAGTCTGGTTGTCGTGCGAAAAATTATCTCAAAATGTTTTTTTTTATTTGGTCACAAATATGAAAGCCTATTAACAAATGTACAAGAATTGTCATGATTTCCTTTGTTCAATAATAAACTAAAACAGAATGAATTTTACTCACCCGTATTCATAATTTAATAAAAAATAAAAATCCTACATTTAAAAGGTATATTTGCCAAATTCATGAAAACACTGTGAAAATTTTATTAATACTTAAACAAAGTAGAAATCTATTTTACAGTTATTTAAAGTATATTCAGTATAACAAATCAAATACGAAATCACATAAAGTCCATTTTTTTAAATAAATAACATTGTTTTTAATACTTTACGTCAAATGTTCCTCCTTAAATTAAAATAAGCTTGAAGTTTGCAGTTCCATTTCGCGATGCAATCGAAAAGTCAAACTAAATTCGGCGTTCTGCGAAGCACTTGTCACTAAATTCTAGTTATAATTATTATTAATGTACTAAATGAAACATAATTTTGGTAAAGTCTATTTTAGGTATTAAAAAGAAATATATATTCTTAGTAACCTACAATGAGCCGGTTGATAGGGCTTAGTCGCATTTGGACCTTAATTTTGCCGTTATACATAAGTTTACATTAATTGACCGCTACTCTAATGCACCGAGTGACCAACACTTCAAGCTAGACACGATCTTCAGCAATGAAGACAACAACTAAGAAGGAAAAGTCCTAGCCTAGAGGGTTATTAAAAAGTAGGCTTAAGACTACGCCGAATAGGTCTCGCGCTTCTATACTCCAAGTTAAGTATAATTAAATATGACGTGAAATTGTCCAAAATATATCCCGATATTCACGTCCCTTTGAAGATTTCGAAGTGCTCGGGATTACAATTTAGATAAATGTTCAGGTTATTTGTGTTGAACAAAAGCAGATAAAGCAGTCCGTATGTACTGTAGGTATACTTTAATTGAAGACTTAGAATCCAATTAAGTTAACGTACTACCTACATATTATTTAATATTAATTTAGGTTCTTATTAAATTTCATCAAAATTATGTTGTTACTTATTTATTTATAGTTAGCAGTTATACAATGTGTTTTTTTTACACTTGATCAAACGAAGTGTGCGGATACTAGACAAAAAATTATCGACAAAAACATTTTTTTTTTATTTTTTTTATACACTTTCTCGAAAATAAGAGCAATTTAATTTTTTTTTATTAAAAATCTTTCTTTTTGAATTTCTTTGTCTGGGAACGGTGTATTTTCGTCAAAGTAGTCTCTTTTGAAAGCTAAAAAGTGTACCTACCTAAGAAAATAAAGTGAATAACAATATCGAACATAAGCTTCGAGAAAAAAAATAAACTATTTGAAATAATAGAAATAAAACTTGATTTTTATTGATTTTTGACCTCTAACTTTAAAATGAGGTCGTTAACATAGTCGTTTTTGCACATTTTATTAAAGTTCATGATCTAAGGAACAAATTCTCTAAAGTAACTATTGCTCTATCTATTTTCGTTGTTATGATATTCACCGGCAAACTACTTGAATGACTTCTATTGTTAATTAATTTTTTTAATTTAATTAATTTTTTCAATTTATTTGGAGATCAAAGAGACCGTAGTTTGACGGTGAATATCATAACAACGAAAATAGATAGAGCAATAGTTACTTTAGAGAATTTGTTCCTTAGATCATGAACTTTAATAAAATGTGCAAAAACGACTATGTTAACGACCTCATTTTAAAGTTAGAGGTCAAAAATCAATAAAAATCAAGTTTTATTTCTATTATTTCAAATAGTTTATTTTTTTTCTCGAAGCTTATGTTCGATATTGTTATTCACTTTATTTTCTTAGGTAGGTACACTTTTTAGCTTTCAAAAGAGACTACTTTGACGAAAATACACCGTTCCCAGACAAAGAAATTCAAAAAGAAAGATTTTTAATAAAAAAAAATTAAATTGCTCTTATTTTCGAGAAAGTGTATAAAAAAAAATAAAAAAAAATGTTTTTGTCGGTAATTTTTTGTCTAGTATCCGCACACTTCGTTTGATCAAGTGTAAAAAAAACACATTGTATTACAATTTAGTGAGTGTTTGTGGATTTGTAGAAAGACAAAAGTCCTGATCAAGTTTTATTGACCAGTTTCCGGGTTCAATTTTAAGTCTTCTTAATTACGATGGCCTATTTACATACTCTACAAACGAGGTTCCACCTACAAAACCAGGAATCCCAACTAAAATTAGGTTATACTAGCTGTTCCCACGAAATTATAAGCGTTGGAAGTTTTCCCGCGTAAATCCCGATCTTGAGGAAATACCGAAATAAAAAGGAACTTTTTTGTTGGTTCACAACCTCCTAGATTTTCCGGTAAAAGTACCATCTAAATCAGTTCAGCCATTCGGAAGATTAGTCCGGACAAACAATTATATTCACTTGAAGTTTTGGATAACTAAAAGGATATAGAATCTACGAGTATTTATATCCCGTTACTCATCCAAGATCACTTTCCGAATTAAATAGTGCCGCAAAAACGCCTCGCTCACGACACTCGAGCTTAATGTAACCAAACGGAATTCCACTTCGATTCCAACTAAATATCCTTCTTTAATTCCTTTCGAAACACAACAATGGCTTCTTAAGAACGGATGGCAATAAATCGAAGCCTCGAACTGATCGTCAATGAGGCATTAAGGAGCTAGCGCTTTCACAATGTACGTTGGGAGTGTTTTAGCAAATCACTTCCTACAGGCCGGTCTTGGAAAGTGATCGTGAAAAGAGTGCGGGAAATGACATAGTAGAAAGCTTGACGATATATTCAAAGGTAAATAGCATAGGTACGATTGAAAAGTCATTCATTGTAAAGGACTTGTATAACCGAACAGACGATGAGATAGCCGTGTTGGTTAAAGGTAAAGATGTGACAATTTTTTTTAAAGGCAGTCTCATTGAATTTGAGGACCTACCCTGGGTTATATGTAGTTTTGCTTGGTGTTAGGATTGTACCTTGGATGGCTACCAGAATTTGGTAGTCTGCCGCTTTAGACTTGTTGCGTTCCGATTGGGGATCATGTAAGCATTTTATTTCTTTTCTCTTATTACTTTCTAGGTCTTTACTGATATCCATAGATGAAGAAAACCACTTACCATTCGGTCGTTTCTACGTTTGTCAGTTATTAATACAAAAAATGATATTTTCAGTAGGTATTATTTTGGTATCATATCAATCTTACTCAAGAGCTCATTAAGAACCGTTCTAATTAGAACACCTTGCCTATAAATTATAACTTCTCGGAATAACATAAGAATTTCAGCAGATTCATTTTTTCTCCGTACAAAATTTTATCGCGTTTAGTTCACCCTGTCTCCATAGGGTAATACCTTTAAAATTGGAGTGCATAGACACATTGTCAGCATGCCGAACAATGAGGCACTCGACAAGTAAGTATATGGTGTCGTAATTATGGGACTGATGGCTTTGTTATAGCTTCTTGTCGAAGAATATACATTTTCTTTGTTACAACTCTTTCAATATGAACGTAGTGGTAGTCCTTGGTAATAACGAATAACGATCGCTTAGTTAAATGGAAACGTTTCAAAGGCTGAATTTTTCGCTGATATTATGTTGTCAGAAAGATCTGTAGTAAAAGAATATCTATCAAACATGACAAAACCATAAAAGTTATTGTAGTACCAAGCCATTATGACTGTAGTGTTGTAAAGGACTCGAGTCTTTTAGTCTTAATTCGATAGACTCGGCTCAATTTTCTAGGACTCAGTGAACTAACAGAACTCGGAGTCTCGAGTCGAGCCGAGCTTCAGTCCTATCATGAAGACTCGAGCGCCAAAATTGAACTCGAGTCTTAAAAAGAGCTCGAGTCTTAAAAAGAGCTCGAGTCTTAAAAGAGCTCGAGTCTTGATCAAACTGTTCTTCGAAATGCTGACAGTGATTTATTTAGAATTTATATCTATACTTCTATACCAATATAATAATATTTTTCGACATCGCCTTCTGGTTACACATAATTATATCTCACAAAAGTAACCTTTTATTGGCTGCTTTAAACAGAAAGACTCCAAGCGGAAAAGAACTCGAGCGCGACTCGCCGCGTAAAAAGGACTCGAGCGCTAAAGAAGACTCGAGTCTCGAGCTTCGAGTTCAAGAGCTCATATAGACTTGAGTTCTCTAGTCTTAAGAGTCTTACGGTTAAGACTCGAGTCGTGAAAACTGTCACCGAGTTCAAAATTTAGGACTCAAAGACTCGAGTTCTTTACAACTCTAATTATGAGTGGCTGGATTGTCAAAAATGTTAAGTTCGTATTTTAAAATCTCTTTTAATTTCTTCGATATGTAATGTTACATCTTCTTCTTTGCAAACCACAGCTACCAATTTAACAAAGTGAAAAATTATTTATACCTACGTAGCTTTTTTAAATTAGAATTGTATTGAATTAAAAAGGTAAATTAAGTGCCTTTAAAGCTCATAAAAAATCGGTGTAAATATTATGGTATTAAGAACCGTAATTTACCTTTTAATAAGACCTAGTCATTTCATAAATATATATTCGTTGTGGTCCAACTACACGTTGTAAATGGACTTAATAGGTACAGCCGCGAGTTCCCACAATGATTTTAGTACACGCCATCGTGAATGAGCACAATTTCACTTATTATGGTTATATTTCCTTTAATTATCCCCTTAGCTAATCCTGGTGCCTATTTCATGTAAGTACAGTATTTATCACGAGGCATATGAAAGTAAATTTAATTTAAAAATTTACTGTTTGTTTATTTAATTACACGTGTTCAGAACTTTATATTTCAGTAATAACGGCTCTTGTTTCTTGAGGGAAAGTTTATGCCTTAAACCACTCTTGATAAAATGTTGAGGTGGAATTTTTGATATCGATACATTATAATTTTATTTGAAAACTATTTAAAGTAAAACAGATACCTAAATAATACCTATTAGTTGAGACTTATTTTCACGCACTTAAGAACACTAAAATATTTGTAAGGATACACAAATAACCATTATAGGTACATACAATTTTTGTCAAAGGATTCTAATAATTCATAGTAGATTATGTTAGAATGTCATGCGAAATTTCTAACCAGAAATGACAATATTAAATTAATCAACCGTGATGAATATTCCCAAATATAACTGAAGTTCTGTTGACACACCAAAACTGCTTGTTTTGCTTGTATTAAAGGATTCCTGAGATAATTATCTCGAAGCGAATTACTACGCACCCATTTATTAACCATCTTAATTACTAAGACCAAGTTAATTACACCGGGTAAAACTTAGCGCCTATAGCGGCTTATCCCGTTAATTTAGCACAAAGTTGCTTTAACGAAAATCTCTTTACGTCATATCCTGTGGGATATCGCCGAAGTTGGTGCGGACAATTCCAAATGCTACCTTTAATGGTTCCCGTTATTTTTGTCATAATAAAATTATATAAAAAATCTCGACCCACTTGGAACAATTACTTTTATTTATGGCCTCAATAATTTACTGTCGCAAGCAACGTCGTTATGGGATAAGGTTTTTCTCTGCATTGAATTTTCTTATAATATAATATTTACTTTGAATAGGCACTGGTAGCTTGAAATTACTGAATCTATTATAGTATTATGTAGAGTAAATAATACGAATACCGAAATAAATATAAAGTCTATTAAAATATTTTGCTTTATTTTAGATAGGTACCTTTAGATTTCGAAAAATAAGAAATAGTCTGTTGTTAGTGTATGCATCCACCGACGACTTCAAACGAATCATTGTTCAAAATGATAGATTCAAGATAACTTATAAAAGTTTGTACTACCAACTTCAGTCCCTACAGTATTCGATAGTCAAAAATACATTTATAATGTGATAGTCATTAGAAATATATACATATATGTCGGAGACGGAAATAAAATTAGATTAAAATCAAACTAAATAATATAATAATAAATATCATTAAACTTTGAATAAAACGTAAATCCGGAAACTGTAATTTAAATGGCAACTGTGCGAATTGTAAACGTCACTCGATGGGATATCGGAGAGGGGGAACCCAACAGAGGGCACCTCTGTAGTCAACTACGAGCAGCGGGGGCTTCTCGAGCAGACTAGACGTCGAGCCGAACGGTCGCATTAAGTTAACTAGTGTTCTCTGTAATAAAATCCTATACCGCGTTGTACCTATGCCCGACGGCACGTCGTAACGTTTCTCTAAGTGTATTTCCGTTGTGCCACGTTTTAACATAACCTAAAAGCTTTAATCAAATAAAGTTAAACTGTGTAACCTGAAACCTAATTTAAATCATTAAGAAAAGTATTGAACGCCCACTGTGTTTTATTTTCACCTTACAACCTGATGATCGGAGCATTGTGCCACCATCCTGACAGTTTCTCCGACATATATATTTTTTCACGTCTTCCTTTGAGCTACAGAGCTGGAATTTTGCACATAGATTAGGTATGTAACGTAGGTATGTGATAATTAAGAGAGGACCTTTCGAAATTCCTACTAGATACGGAATAAAATGGTTTTTTTTTTTTTAATTAAAAATGAACTCAACTACTTACGTAACTTTAAACACTACATACTTGAATTTTCGCACACAAGTAGCACATCGTGTTCTCTCAAAACTATTTTCAGGGTTTCTTGATTTTCCCACGGGATATGGGATAAAGAGGGGATAGTCCCCAATATAAAGTACATTATCTCCGTAACTGCAACGAATACATTTATTTTCCCAAAATGGTGTAGTCTACGCGAGCGAAGCTGCGGGCGAAAAGCTAGTAATTTTATAAACAAGTTGAGCACAAAATTAAGTCCAAATAAAATTTGTCTCGAGACGACTGGATTGTAATTAAAATAAAAAAATTACTTTTCTGTGTTGATACGAAAAAATGTAGAAATAAAGATAAAATAAAAATACAATTTTTACAAAGGGGATCACATGGTTATGAAAAACTTTAGACCAATCACTCTTATTCCTATATTCTCCAAAATATACGAAAAGGTATTAATTACAAAGCAGGTTATTAGAATTTTTTGAAAGGCATGAAATAATCGCTAACGAACAATACGGTTTTCAAAAAAATAAGTCCACCGAGCTAGCTATATTTGATTTAATTACACATTTATCTTTGAATGTGAGTAACAGACATTACACTACAGTATTATTTTTTGACATGTCGAGTGCTTTTGATTTTGTGGATCATAGTATATTACTGAAAAAGCGTCCCTCAGGGTAGCATACTCGGGCCGCTTCTTTTCCTGATAAATATAAATTATTTACCATGTGCAACAAATTATAAATGTATTTTGTTTGCTGATGATATATCAGTTTGTGTAGTCACGAAAGAAAAAATAAACCACAACGAGGAGATAAATCGCACTCTGGTTTCGATCATAGACTGGTTAAAACTGAACAACCTAACAGTAAATCTCAGCAAGACTAAGTACATTCAATTCATGAATAGAGGCAGAAAACACATTAACATGAGTGTAAAATACAACGATACACTTTTAGAGAGCTGTATTTTCACAAAGTTTCTAGGTATCGAGGTGGACTATAACTATAACTGGAAAAATTATGTGGATGTGGTTTGCGCTAAAATAAACAAATTCGTATACGTCTTAAGACGACTCAGTAGAACTACGGATCGAAGTACTGCCATTATGGCCTACCACGGCTACGTAGCATCCACATTATGTTATGGTCTAACTATATGGGGTAATTCTACAAAGACAGTTTATGCGTTCCTAGCACAAAAAAATGTAACCGAGCAATAATGGGAATTGCTCCATGGGAGTCTTGTAGAGGTTGCTTCAAAGAACTTCGCATTCTACCGCTCCCGTACTTGTATGTTTATGAGGTATATGTATTCGTTAAGAAACATCGTCAGAAATTTACTACAGCTAGAGATGTGTCGAGCACACGCAGTATCAGATACTTACCCCAACAAATTAGTGGTACAGTACATGGACAAAACTGGTCTGTATCAAAGAAACTGTTATTTTATGTGTGTGCGCATATACTCGTACAATAAGTTACCAGAAGATATAAAAAAATACCGTTCATATTATTTAAACAAAAATTATTTAATTGGCTACTTGAAAACTGCTTTTACACAATAAATGAATATCTGACATTGAATTTAAATAAACTTTAACATGCATTTTATTTTATAGACAATTTTTATATTATATCTAATATTATAATTATTAAAATTAGATGACTGCTATTATTAATAGATTATTGTGTGTGTGTTATTTTTATTGTGTGACTGTGTAGTTATAATAACTGATAGATAATTTTAATTTATAATTAAATTCCACTGTCAATTTTTTGCTTCATTATATATTACATAACTAGATGTGCCCGCGGCTCCGCTCGCGTGGAACTCAGTGTGTCACAAAGTTTTTCCCGCGTATATCTCGATCCCGCGAGAAGTCAGGAACAAAAAGTAGCCTATACAATGCCGCATAACCTCATCTATCTCCCACTGAAAGTCAAATAAACATCTGAACCTGCGACCTCCTTCCCACATATGCGATTTTCCCACGTGAATCCTGATCCTGCGATAATTCCAGGACAAAAAGTAGCCCATACATTGCTCCACAACTTCCTGTATCTCCCATTGAGAGTCCCATTAAAATCTAAGCCCACTATTTCGCGCATAGGAGTTTTTCCCGTGGAATCCTGATCCCGTGGGAATTCCGGGACAAAAAGTAGCCTATGTGTTACTCCAAAACCTCCTCTATCTCCCAGTGAAAGTTCCTTAACAATTTAAGCCCGCGACTTCGCGCATGTGAGTTTTTCCCGCATGAATCCTGATCCAGACAAACAGACAAACTTTTTTTTAAATTAATTATTTTTTCTTTTAGATTCATGTTCTAGTACTGTTTCTTAACCCCCCTATATATTTTGTTTTGTCAATTTCGTAAAAAAAAATAAACACGACTTTTCCATGCTCTTATTATACATATAGATAATATAAAATTAACATATACAAACATATGTAAATGAACAAAATTTTGTAACAATTTGCATGTCCATGTGGGCGGAATAAGAGTACGTCGAATTATGTGAAAACTGTATTTTGTGAACCTTATTCTTGCAAACACCTTGCAAATAAATCACTTTGACTTTGAAAAAAAGAAAATAGAACAATTTAATCATAAAGCAAGAACAACAAATGTATCATCCTTAATATTAATCAAAATATTTGCAAATGTACGTGATATGGCGCCGCTTTACGTTGCAGCAGAGTTTAATTTTTCCCCGGCGCAGCTGAAGTGCGCTTTAAATCTTTTTGTAATAGCTTATAACAAAGTAGCAAATTGGTTAATGTGAAATTGCAACCATAACGCATATTGCAGTGCATTTTAACAAAGAGAACACGAAAATTCACGAAATTCAAACCCATCTCATTACCTCGCTGACCGCATCAGCAATATAGATTGTTGGTTACGGCAGCACGCTCGTGTATTAATACTCTTTATTACATAATCTTTTTATCACATAATCTGATTGAAAAATAAGTAGGTAAGTAAGTAGCTTACGTTGATTTTTTCCACTATTAACAAGCTTTACGTCACGGTTCATAACTCAAAATAATCGGCACTGATTTCTAATCTAACACAGTTGTCAGTCATTTTATTGCACTACGATAAGGCTTTTTCGTTATCGTTATTCCACGGCTAACTAATGGGGGCCCCTTTAAAAATAAGAATTCGCCGGTGACTTGAACTGATGTAATTACCTTGGAATGTTTTCTGTCGTAGTAAAATATGATGGTGACTTTCATTGGTAAAAAAGCAACTTCAGACCTATTTTTCGTGTATTTTTAATTTTTTAAATTTGAAATAACACAGTTTTATTTATATTCGTAAAAGTTTTGAAAAGTGAAAATCTAGTGAAAACCTGTTAAGTAAATTTTACATAAAAGCAGATAAATGAATCAACATTGAAAGAGTGAGACAAAATCGTAATAGGTAAAGAAAATATTTCTAAATAAATTCAAGTTGGAGCTTCATAATATTATATCCCCAGAATTAATTTGTATTAACTGTTGTTGAATATGAAAATAAAAATCGTTGAAAACACGCTATTTTCGAATTCATGATAAGCCATTTGCTTGAAACTAAAAATCTATAAAAACTAAAAAATGATAAAAAAATATTTTAAAGTGGATTCATAATAGGTATATCATTATGGTATGTAAAACACTTTTAATTTTCATTAGGTCATTCTGATATCCGCCGATCATTGTTTCAATCGGTCGGAATTCGTGTGGTGTCCAGTCCGTGCCTACGCGCACAATTGCAATCAGTCTAATATGTTGAACAGTAGGTCCATCTCATTATCATGGGCGACCACAGGTGAATGATGGCGTGGTGCGAGCTCCCGTTCGTTTTGTTTGTGGTCGATTTAACGCCCAGGACAAATTGCGTGTTTGCCGCCGCAGACGAGAGGTCGTTTCACAAGTAAGAGGAATAAATCGACTGATTACTTTTACAGTTTCAAATATAAAGCGAATTGTTTCAGCGGCCAACTGCATGATGCGTATTGTTTAATTCGCTCCCCAACTGCGAATAATAGGTTTTTCTGTTTTGTTATGACTGCGCTGAAATGACTGCATAAATTATTTTTTGAGGAAAATTTATTTTGAGCGGACACTTAAAATCTTTTGTACTTTCGATTCAGTATCGAAAAACTGTACCAAGGTATAATAAAATGTGAATACAGTTGGCTATCGTCATTATCACAAACAATTTCCCACTGCTGGGCTTCTGACATTAATAAACTACTGATTTGGAAACGCTCAAATTATTTTGGAGAGTAAATCAGAGGCATATGTATTTTTTATGATATACCTTTTGAACCCTACTCTCAAATGATTCTACACTCTATATTTTTACTACCTACTTCCTTTAGAACTTTTAGATTGAAAATTTCAAAACAAACAATGATCACCTTATAAAATGCCTTTATTTCAAAAGTGTGTATAAAATAAAAGACGCCGTACTTAAAATCTTTATATTTATTTCCTCGTTGTAAGCGAACTCTTGTTTTCATCCTTTTAACAAGAAAGTAATCTGTCGACCTCGGCGGCGATAACTGGATTTTTATGTAACAAGCTCGAATCGCGCCTACCCTCACCTAGCCTGGGGCTCTCTTAAGAAATCCCCGCATTGTCAGCTTCTACTTCGGATTCAGAGTAATATACATTTACCCGTATTGGAATTACACCTGTATTTTACTCATCCTACTATCCTACTAATATTATAAATGCGAAAGTTTGTAAGGATGTATGTGTGTGTGTGTGTGTGTGTGTGTTTGTTGCTCTTTCACGCAAAAACTACTGAACGGATTTTTATGAAACTTTGCAGTAATATAGCTGAGACATCAGAATAACATAATTTGTTAAAATTTATAGAGATTTTTGAAGGGACTGGTTTCCCGAAGCGAAGCGAGGGCGGATTTACTAGTATAACATAAAATCGGCGTAAAATGACAGTTTCTCTACGGTGGTGGTGTTTGTTAGTTAGTTTCATTGATACTACTGAAACTTTTACTAGTGACTGTTTCAGCCTCAGTTTCATGTACACCGTAAACCGTAACACTTTTGGATTTTCTCACTCGACTGGATGATTTACATGAACGACCATGAACTATGGAGAATTTATTAAAATTCAAAACTCATGAACCTGCAATTTTTAGTGGCTCAAACTTTTTACTTTCGAAAGTAACCTTTGATTCAAGGCATTAAAACGTCTATTTGCTTGGCTTTGTTCATTTGTTCCCGGCCGCGATCGACCGCCGATCGTTGCAACGGGAGGCGCCGACATACGCCCGCGGCGGACGTAAATTGCGTCGTGAAATTTGAGATTGCTTTTTACATAGTCTAGAATCTCCGGTCACAATTTCGATATGACGGCGGGGAAATCGCGTTGTGGGTTTATCCATTATGATAACTATTATATCTACGAGTATAGGTTCCTTTAATGCGAATATATATAAATAAAAATTCACCTATTACATTTTTGTAGAATTAACAAATTACATAGTAAGTTAAAATTCACCAAAGGTGACAAATTAATAACGTAAAGTAAATTTTATGATATAATATTTATAACGAATAATAAAACATTAGCGCCTGTAGTAAATTATTCAAGTATATCTATAACACAATCCGATACGTAGATTTGTATTACAAATATTCAATAATAAACTGTAAAAATTGTCTAAACATTATTAATAAACAATATCTACCAATCTGCAAATAAACATGTGAAAAGTGAAAGGGAATACCTACTTCAAAAAAAATATCACCCATATTAAGCTCCTAATTAAGGAAGAGAAAACGATAAATACACGTAATACCATCAGTTTTACGGCGTATCCAAAGCTCCAAGTCTTAGTTGCGTTCCCAGCTGCGTAATATCGGTTAACCGCCCGAAATTATACACAAGTGTCACATATAAGATGGGCCGGTAACATGTACGGCACTAAATTTTAGTTAGACTCGCAGAGGCAACAGGTGTATGAGATATCCGACCGAGAAGCGTAATTATTGTCGCCCGAGCGGCCGGTGGTTAAATACAAGAAAAACAAACTGTATAACTATAGTGTTATGGTATAAGTGACTTTTACCCTTTATCGTCCCACGGGACGTGAGTCAGCAGGTTTATAGTCTACGTATTAGTTAGAAAGGAGTTAGTTACTAACCCTATGACTGCGAATACTCGCTATGTGACACAAAATGGAAACATAATCGTTGAATGGTAGCAGTATGGAACTGCCATTTCTGCATAGCAGTAACTACAAAGATATCTTGACCTTAATATTTACAACTAAGAAGGAAGGGACCACTGACGCGCATATTTGAAATTAATTTTATCTGATTACTGCGATTGCAGAGAACCGATATAAAGCTTCTTATTTTGTAAGCTTCGTTGGCTCTCATCATTAATGTAATTATTATTTTTTGTTTGTTCTGGATATTTTATAAAAAAAATATTACTAGTAGTATTATTACTAGTAGCCTAACTTCGCTTTGGAACACCTACCCACCCACATTGGGAAAATGTTGATTCAAGGCATTAATATTGTTTTAATATTGATAAAAATTAGTAGTTATAGATATCCCAAAGTTACTACGATACGATACAACGTTGAAAACTGCACAAAAATCAAATAATCGTCTACTAAAATTAGCAGAAATAAAAAGACAACTACACACTGACAAACCTTCCAAAAAGGTTTTTTTTGTTTCAGATATCTTCTCTTAAAAAACTGTTTTTCTATCATAATTCCCAGATACTGATACTGTTCACAGGTTCACACGCAAAACAAATAAGCCTCAAGCATATTGGTACACACAAAAATTAGCAGGTGTTATAACTGCTCCTTAGGCGATTTTTATTATTATAATCTTTTTCCTTTATTGTAACAATATTATGTTCCTCTTAAACTTTTTTGATTGTATTCTTACTAGAAAAAATCACAAGAATAAAAAGATAGAAATCGTGACTGGATAATGATGACTTTTTCAACTTACTTTAAAAAAAGTCTGCCACTCATAAAAACAATACTAATTTAATTGGAATTGAAAAAGCTTGTTTCACGATAATCACGTCAATAAATGAAGTTCACAAAATTTCTATAGTCCATCATCTAAAATTTCGTGGAATCTATTAAAATTATTTTTAATATCGTAACAAACTGTGCACTACAGGTAACAGGTGTAAGGCAGTAAATAATACTCAACATCACTAAATTGAACAATGCTGCGACCAATTAGTGAATCCATTTGTGCTTTAATAACCAATAAAAACAATGATCCAATAACCGCGGAATATTAATCTCCCAATTGGACGTACTGTTGTCGTAAAATAATTTCAACTATTTTCACTGACGCTACTGCGGATTGCAACCGTCCTTTAGATGGAAAATTATACTTATTACAAGTTTATTTTATAATTATATTGACAGATGTCATAGACACAATCCGCATCGCTCGTAAGCTCGTAAGCACCGAAAACATTGAGTGTGTTGCCAATATCACTACATTTTCACATTTTACTCACTTGTCAATTAAATGTCACAGACGATTCGTCGCGAATTTAACCAGTCGGTTGCGAATATCAAGCGGCCAAATGAAATTTGCATAAAAAACACATAGCTTTACCGGACTCTGTCGGCCATAACATACAATATAAACACGAACATGTAATTCCGGTATATAAATTGAAAGCATATAAGGGTTAAAGTGGCTGGATTACGTAGAGCCTTTGTTGCATTATGACACTGAACTTTTACAGTCGTTTCCTATTCACAGCAAGCGGGTTAATAGTTGGGAGACATAATAAGGAAATCAACTTATTCCCCACAATTTTACTACCTACATTGCAACTTAAGTTGAAGCTTGAATTGATAAAAATAACAATGCATCGGGTAAATTCATTAAAATTAATATTTTTGTATTAAAATTTTATGTGAAGTCTTATAGGCTAAAGTATCAAAGTTATTTCTAATACCATGCAATAAAAAATTAAAAGTTTTAATTAAGCAATTTTTAACTTTCCGTTATGTTATCAAAATGGACCCTTGGGGTATTTAAAAATCACAGCATTGGCGAGATGTGATGTATCAATCGAGAATTAATTTAAACTTTGCTGTCCAAAGCGAGCAACGAACAGCCCAAGGGACTAAACGGGCATCAAATCGAATAGAAGGTTATAATTGACTGGCATCAAGCGAATAACGACCTAACCACTGCCTCCCTTTTGATGAAATATAAACTCTAAAATGTTATGCATACAAATCAAAATGGCCCAAAGTTAAGATACATGAATACCTTATTTTAGTTGTCTAACAAGTAAGCCGGTGTCGTGGCGAGTCTAACAGTCACTTAGGAGAAGCTTCACAAAAGTAATTTGTGAGCCTCGGGGCCACTCACTTAGATCTTGCCGCATTTACATTTTTAATTAACGTTATGCCATATTTTATTATCGACCGCTAAAAAACCTTCAACAGGCAACTGGTAAGTGAATTTATTGGCAGTAGAATGAGAAGTTGCTCGTATGTTCACGATAATGGTTTTGTAAATTAAACCCGTTATGAGAGCGGTTTGACGTTATTGTTATGGCGCTGAACGCGTTAATTTAACAGTTTCCCCTTTTTGTTTTTATCAATGATAACGCGAGCCTAATAGATGTGTCGGTTGTAAAGCTGTTATGGCACTTTCGACCGCTCATTTCATATTCATTTGGGCGTTAAAGTTTTGTTTTGTCTGAAACTAACGTGGGTGAAAGCCCTGAGGAGCTGGCCGTTTGCTGTCGAGCAGTGACAAGCTCAGGCGCCTACCACACTTCAACCATTCAACCCTTCTACACCTCCTTCGCAGAAAATTAAAACCGTCAATCAGTCCTCGGTAGCTATTACCGATCAATCACTACGTTCCATTATTTGCGCCTATTAATTACATCCAGCTTAATTGCGTTCATTCATTGTTGTTATATTGTTGCTAAATTAATGAATTCGCCAATTCCAATTGTATAAAATAAATTCTGTCGCTAGCTCCCGACATATTTCATATATTAGTAAAACAGATTCATTTATTTATACTGAAGGTATTTAGTATCAAACATTGAAATATAATACTTGAAGCAGTACTTGTGAAGAAAAGCTTTTGCGGTAGGTATACAATAATTTTTATACAAAATCAGAAAACATTTTAAAGAAACAAACGGCGTTAGAGTCGTTGTAACAACGAATACTTCAAAGCACGCAATAAATGAGTATTTCGGTAATAAAAATTAACATTTGCTTACAAAAACATCCCTGTAATCATCCCTAACAATGGCCTGGGGTTTTATTGATGTCCGCAAAGGTCCTCGATTAATTTCGCCTTAAGTAAGAAAAATATAAAAAAAATACTCAAAGAGCGCCCATTCAAAGGAAGGTTTCGAATTTTGCGATAGAAAGTTAAGTAATGAGCGTATTATGTTTTCATGCGTTACAAAAATACAAAATTAAAAAAAAACCGGTCAACACTGAATTGGAACTCCATAAAATAGGATTCCGTCATATAAATGTCTTTCTTTATTGGTTCTAGGAATATAATTAGGACTTCATATTATTAAAACAACTAAACTTAAAACACTTCAGAATTCAAATTCAAATCAACAGCAATTCCAAAATAGACACCAGCCAGTAACGTCATTTTGTTTTTTTTTCACTGGTCGATAAACGAACAGATGACTTAAAAGATGTCACCGCTGCCCATAGACATGTAACACCTAGATGTCACCGACACGTTGCCGACCTAAAAATCCAGTTACCCGCATCGTCCCTGGCTAACCATCAATAAGTCCGAAACTTGTTTAAACATTTCACGGACTATTTTAGAAGAAACGTGTATTGTATTGTACTTTGTGAAAGTGATAACTACCCAGGCAGTAAAATACCTGAACATCGATTAAAATTGGGCGATCATAGAAGTCTACCAACCTGAGGTGTCTATAGCCATAGTCTTCATTATTCAGTAGTTTTATGTACTTTAAACAGGGAAAATTGATTTAGAATAAAACATGGGGCGCCTTACACTTCAAAATGAACCAATCAATTACACATCAATATTTAACAAATGAACAGCAATGTAATTCTGAAAATACTGATATAATTAACTCGTAAACGTGTAACTTAATGATTAAATGGGTTACCGCGTCCATAACGCCGGATAGAGTGGGCGCTATTTTCAAATTTGCCACTGAAATATATGTAGATCCCGGCAATAAATTTCAGTATGGTTGTAGTATAGTCGAAATATAGGGCACTATTCAAATAATAAATTATAGCCTACCACCGTACTATTTATACGACTAAATATAATTTTCCCTCTTCACAAGGTTTACCACAATTGAATTACTTATTCAAATGAAGCAACCCAGTGGTTTAAATGTCAGTTTCCTGCACTGTGGCTCTGGCTTTAAATCTTGTTTGACTATACTTCTAACAGTTTACTTATTGCAAATTTTAGCCTTCGATAATCTAGAAGAAACATGCGTATCTTAGATTATAATGCTATCAAAAGTGTGTGAATTCCTTCAATTTGCATTTGGCTTAACTTGGCGGCACTTGGCCGGACTTTGCAACAGTTGGCCGAACTTGGAAAAAGATTGAGCGTATCAATGTCCAGTTGTGTTGCGTTAATTAAAATTAGAACATTTGTAAAATTTAATCGATCGCTGGGTTTGTTACATTTAATCCAATGAAACGTATATTTAATGATATGACATAGTATTTTTTATTCAAATGCCTAACAAATGTGCTCACAAAGACATCTGGTAATAATACTCAACGAATCACCAATATATTTGACGGGGAATAAAGCAGGAGTATGCTTACTGATTTCCAGTCTGACATAGCAACTGGTGCCTACACGTAAAAAACTGAATATATCTATGTATGTAAGGAAGTGTAATGAAACAAGTTTAGAATTTCAACAAATGAGGCATATTGTTATAGTATAAAACAAACCTTGATCCATTCAGACTTCCACTACTACAACTTCTAAAATACCGTTGTAGATCACTAAAGGTAATAAGGTATCATTTATTGTTATTGTTTCAATAGAAGGTGCTCTAAATGGATGTAATAATACAGTTCCAGTACTCCGGTGAAGTTAAGTACCATGCGTTGGTATCTGGAGCCGTGTCAGACACTAATAGCGTTTCTTTAAGTGCTCAACAGTTCACGACCCCAAGTAGCTATTTCCGGAACAGCGTCTAAAAGTCATCAGTTTAAAATCGAATCGTGAGGTGCGCACGAACTCTCAAGTGCCTCGGCCATTAAACATTCGCTCTGTTTTTTGTGTACTTTACGATTTTACGACTTTATTTATTGTTGTCTGATGCGATCGATACGTACACTCATCCTACTTACCTAGTTATTTTACAAACAAAGCAGATTACACTGTTTGATTGGCTCGTTTAGAAACTTTGACGCTAATCTCAGATGTTGTGATGTTGTGATGTTGTGAAACATCAGATGCCGCGTTAGTGACCTAGGTGCTTGTGTAAACGTATTTCACTATTATCACGATATTCACGATAAAACTGTTTATAATCTACAAGTCTCTTACGTTTTTTGCAGTACCTTTAATGTGTTCTGTTGATATCTGAAGTAAAGTGATTTTGCACTGTGTTTGAATTAAAATAAAATAAAAAACTATTGTAGGTAAGAGATGCGAATTTGGATGGGTTAGATAAAATCACTGTTTTACTTTCATAAGCTTGAGGTTATATTTAAAGTTTTTTATTGAAATTCGTGAATTCAAAAGTTATTTACATAAAGTTCTTCGAATGCGAATTAGTAACACAGGTGTATCTATGGGTTTTTCGAAGCGAAGCTGAATTTGTCAATAATAAAATATACACATAAGCGATTGAACTATGCTAATGCAATTGTGTTCCGGATAGGAAGGTGTGATGCCGGTTCACTTTTTTAGCGGCGACCATCTCAGACCTCAGGGGTAGCAACGCATCTGTGACCGAATTGGAACAAGACTCACACTAATCATTATACTAACTGGACAATACTAATATTAACTAACAGGACTAACTATCACTAACAGTCCCTGTCCTCACACTTATTAACAAACTAACATTCTAACACCATCTACTAATTGGACTAACCACCCTAGTCCCTATATTGGGTCTTGTTCTAAGTCGGTCAAAATTGCCATGGGCGGCAGCGGAAGGGTGGTGCTGCATGCTCGTTTGCTACCTTAATTCAATAAAAAAAAAAAGTTACTAGCAACCATCTATGGGTCTTATTACTGAAACATTACTCATGCGTGTTCAGTTTAGAACTTTAGAACATACCGGTAAACCGGTACCTAAACCGCTTATTAACTACGTTGAGGTCTTACAAACGAAAGCGTGCATTACGTCATGTACACCAATCGTTCTTACGTTATGAGCCGCAGGATAACAAACAACAAAGCGAAATAATGAATAGCCCAGAAAAACGGCTCGGTTCTCGTTATGAGCAACATGCATAAATGATACGACGAATCTGACAAATGGCTCGGCAGAGTATAACAATGGTGGTGCCTCAAGTGGCCGTTCAATTATGCAAATAGGCACAGAAATGTCCGTCCAGCAATAACAAAACTGTTTAACAGCTGACAAATACTGGCCGCATGAAACATTACTGTATTCAGTCTCCCGAGCAATAAAATGAAAGCAACCATCGGCCACGTGACGACATGTCCGCTCATATTAAATTAGGCCGCCTCCGGTCATCCACTTTATTTTTATTTGAATCCCATGAAAATATGAAACGTGTTTGCTCGTTCACGTTTGGGAGCGCGAAACGCCACCATTTTATGTGAGAGTCAATGTTTATGAATTTGTCAATAAACACCCGAGCCGTCGGCGTTACCTCTGCAATTTGGCCGCCGCAATAACTGCGAAAAGTTTCGTTTTGTGTGGACATTCCGAATGCTATAGCTAAGCTAATTATCCGGAGTGGGTAATGCGAAATAAAAGGTAATCTGATATAATTTTGATAAAAGTCTCTTTTACGATTCAGACGGTCCTTGATTAGTGTAGGTATTATAGTCTTTAAGGTGGGTTATCATGCAAGGAGCACATAAAAGCGATTGCGGGGCGTGTGTCGCATGGAGCGTTATCGGAGCACCGTTTTATGGATGCGAGGCAACGATTCGACAAAATGCTCAAACATCAATAAGTTATATCTTAGAAATTTCATAACGCAGACATTGCTTAAATTACGAGGGAGATAATTACGGGGCAATTAATGGCAGGCGTTAATAATGGAAGTGAGATTATAAATTAATCAGGAGCAATTTTTCCTCCGTAACTCCTCATTAAACTGATCCAGAGCTCTAGGGTGCTTTATCACTCAGTCAAATTGCGTTTCGCTTAATTTTCTTTCGCCGGCAGGTGTGTTCGACAGAGCAATTATTTACACCGTCAGTCGTGACGTCACTTCCTAGCACCTCCTAGCTCCCACCTTGTATGCTTCCTCTGTGGAAGAAACTTTGTATGGATGTCTAAAACCGTAATTTATGTACTTGCTGTATAGATACCTATTTAATTTAATACGCGCATAAATAACACATTAAAAAGATTTGTTTGTCGTTGATTAATTTCTTTCCAATTTCTTATCAAAAAGTTTTTCTTCTACGATGTTTTGTCATATAAATAAACTATTTTGTCATATAAATGCTTATACACAGGAAATTTAAATACACTTACATATTAAACTAAAACGCACACTCCAACGATATTATAATTATTGGAAACGTGTCACACAATCACGTCAAGTAGCGTTACATCACTGAATGGTGGCAATGGAACGAACACATAATTATAATTGGAGACAACCCTTCGCCTACCCTGCATTGAAACCAAGGTCGCTTTACTTACTAAATGCCAGATCCATTTGTTCCCCTCATGTTTAGAAATGTCACTGCGGTTGATATGCCTATGGTTTAGTGTCTCTAATTTGACAGTGACATATGGGATTAAATGAATATGTCATGCCGACGTTACAGAAAATAAATTCGCAGCTGAATTGAGTGTTTTGCTGGTATTTCACTAGAAAATGTCTTGCTTAATTGCTCAAAGCTAACAGATTTCAACGCATGTCTTTCTTAACGTTCGTCGCGTTCTTTGACTGCTGATTAGTCACTCCGAAATGTTAAATTAAGAAAAAACTCGGAACGGGCCAATAAAAATTAAACGACCTAATATCAAATTGTTTTTTAATGGAATTCGAATTCTATTTCGATACATTTCACTATAATGATAGTCTAATGTTTTATCGATTTCATCACTAACTTCGAACGTATTGGTATTCGGTATTGTAGTATTTGTAGTTTTTGCAGTTAATTCTATTTCGAAACATTTCACTATAATGAAAGTCTAATGTTTTAACGATTTCATCACTAACTTCGGACGTATTGGTATTCGGTATTGTAGTATTTGTAGTTTTTGCAGTTATTCTTGTTATTTAGAACAAATTCAGTTATAATTCTAAAAAGGTATTGTAGAGTAATAAAATAAACAAAAATTAAAATAGACATTAGGTATATATGTATAACAAGGCAACCGGTGTTTTTTTTTCAATAATAACAATTTCAGTTTTTTTAGATTTCAGGGTCAAAGAGGCTTTTTATATTCCTCTCCTATTCAATTAAAAATATATGTACATAATTATATAATTATAAGTATTTTATTCCGTGTACCTGAGAATGGTTAATGTATATTTAATATGTCCGCTGCTAATAACCTATAACTACTTATATTTACTACTTTGAGACTAGGAAAACACATCGTCATATGACACAAATAACAAAAGACCAACCAAATCCGTTACGGGTGAAAATGACGAAGTCCAGTATTAGTATTGGCAAAAAATTCAGGCGAAATGAGAACATCCTCTTTTTTCAAAGCAGTTAAAATGCAACACAGGAACATTTAAACGCTACCTTACCGTTTGTAACGTCATCATGTTTAACTTAACGAGCTAAGCGAGATATTCAAATCAAGTTAAACGATTCCATGTTGGTCTGTTTCAAGATTTTTATTAGATAATCCTCTTTTTGCGAAATATAAGATTGTAGTAAAATAACTAACGTTTGTTACATGTTTTTGTTACCTTTTATCTTAAACATATTGATATATTATTTGGATACGATTTTCACTGGCATATTTAATAAAGCTTGAGGTAACATTTGGTTTATTTTAATCGCCTGGCAATTAAGAGTGCTCCGTAGCCATATCATAAGGTTCGTTAACTTTTAAGTATCTTTAAAACAATATTATGTTTAAGTCACTTTGCAGGTCCAATCTCATTTCCACCAAATATATCAGAAGCAATTCAATGTAGGTTAGTTTGACAGTAAAATTCTCAGATTTCCTGTGAGTCCACTGATTAACTGAAATCTCTTATTCGTTATAATGTACTAGCTGTGCCTGTGACTTCGTACACGTGAGTGTTCCCGCGTAAATCACGATTCCGCAGGAATTCAGGGATACTAAGTAGCCTATGTTATGTTCCACTATAACTCCAGGGTACGACACGGCAATATATGAAATTCATTGGAATGACAGTCGCGCCATCTGTCGAAAATTGGTACCAACTCAAAAACCTTCCTGGGCGACACAACAACCTTGTCAAAGATCATTACATGATCAAATGCATAGTTTACGATTCTATAAGGACATGCAGACAAACATTCATTTTAAATAATATATAAAAGTATTATATGAATCCTCTTAATTTATCTTCCTCGCGTAGTCAGCCAGTTCGTTGGCACTACGAGTTAATTAATATCAAACAGACATAAGGTTATCTAGAAAGGCTCCAATTAACAATATTTTATGAATTCCATTAACTGAATTCCATTAACTGCGTTTAACGCTGAATATAATACAGAGTACAAGGAACAAAGAGACCGTATAACCATGAAAATATCCAAATGAATTTATACGCTATCGTTTACAGATAATCTTTTCAAAAAGCGGCGGTTAATAAATGTATTATTATCATTACAACGGGTCCCCTGGCAGCGTTGTTGGCTTTATCGTGTGGCATTTACGCAGGTGGGACCTGACATTCTGCAATAGAACAGTTTTAGTGGAACGACGTTAAATAATCGATAGCACTAAATAACCTTTTACGTAAAAAGTAGCTATTTGCTCTTTTGTATTATGTCACGCGATCTTTGAAGAGCTTTCGTGTGCTATCGATCTATGTCTTTCAGTTCATTGTGTCTAATACTAAATGTTGTTTCTCGTGAAGGTATTGTACGTAAAATTTGATTAAGAATTGGGTGACGACCGTATGGTGCAATGCCTGCAGTGCAGCTTAAGAGGGTTCGATTCACAGCGAGGCAGAAATTTGAATGATAAGTTTACATTTCCTTTCTCGATCCGGGTGTGTTTTCTTGTTCATGTATTTGTACATAGCACCAACGACAAAGAATCTTAGTTTCGGACTATGAATATGTCACGTTTTTTATTTATACTCAATATTATCTAAGTAATATGCTGTTTCTAAAAGATCATCTCTATTAAACAGTTTTAGCTTGAGTTTCGCGTCATTGGGAGTTAGTCGAAATCAATTAATTAGACTGTAAATAACTTTTGTATAATTAATATTATTAACTTTACAAAAATCAACTACAAATATTTTATTTATGATTAGCAATAATTATCAACGTGAATAAAAACTGATGGTTGGGTATAGTGAAGCTTTGCAAAGCTTAATAATTTCAAACATTTTAATAAGCGTTCCAAATTATCTTCTACCAAAATCCCAGCAAGCATTATGATTAAATTCTATCCCTGAACATAAATTCCCACTTAAAATGTATGCATTACAGTGGAACGGCCATTGAAAACAAAGTGTATATTAAATTGGTCAGTGAAATGATACTGTACTAAACAAAACAATTTAGAATCAATTAATTTAGTCCTGATAACAACCGGCAGATGTAGAATAACCGTTCTAATCCAAAATGAATCAACGAGTATTATTCTCAACGCCCGATAAATTTGAAAATTTATTTATCAATGCGGTGAATTGTGTGGCTCAATTCTGTGATTTAATTTGGTATTTCATAAGGGAAAAGAACAATAAACGCTCAAAATTATAAACAATAGTCGTAATTCTGTGTGTAAAGACGGATAAAACTTTTTAATTATGCAGTCAACATCTAAAATTCGAATATAAGATAACAATACTACTGAGACTAAAATGTTAATACTCATAAACAAAACATCGTATGTAAAGAGAAACTCTTAAACCACATAGAACTCAGGTTGAAAATAAGTGGTCTAAAGCCTCGGACGAAACCGCTTTATAATAAATTCTCTCCCGTACCCAGAGGGATTAATCGTCTTACTTTTCTCTCCGCTACGATCCTCATAGGGAATTGTGTGGCCAAGATCTTGCTTGATCTCCTACTACAAGATTCATATTCGCAGCGGACTCGACGAAAATATGAATCAGTGTTTATTTCGCAAAGTATTTGTTAGCGAACGTTAGATGTACAAGATAGAATAAGTTTTCTACGCTCCAATCCTTTTTGTTTCTTGTAAGTTTCTCATAAGAAAAGACGTATAGATTTATATGATAAATATCCAGCCTCTTTATTCGTAAATTCTATATCAATCTTGTAAGTTTGGAAATTTTCATTTTACCACGTAATAAAGGAAAATCCTTTGAAGTTTTATTTCTTAGACAGCGTAGACTCAGAATCTTAAACTACCTTTATTAGTATAAAGACAATTTTAATAAATATTACTTTATTGTGACCTCTAAAGGAACTGTTACAAAACAAAGAAATAGATTGCAGGTTCTTAATTAAAACTATGTCTATTTGCAGTATAGAAAGAGACAATGTTCTATCAACGCAAGAAAAGACTTGGAAACTGTGCACATAGGATTAACTGCATCACTAGTTGCGCTCAGATAACTATCGTCAGTGACGCTTTAACTTATGAAATGGTCTCTTTGTGCGATTCTCTTCCATGTCTTTGTTGACTGAATGCGAATAATTGTGTTCGCTCTGCGGGGATATGGATCGCGTTGGTTTAATAGAATAGCACAGTTTGTATTCTTAGCTAATGGCTTTGGCAAATGACGCTGTCTTTGTTCTAAGAATGTGTATACATACCTTCTTTTAGTTTCTTTACGACCTTAATATACCGGTATATATTTCATTGATTACTTTTAAGGGTATTGAACTATACAATTTCCACCCAATAATAGATACCTAATATCAAAACTGCAAAGTCAATACAGACTAAAACATTGTCACAATATCACGACCCTATTGCGGAGCAAATAAAATTAAATCAACGGTTTGTGACTGCCTGAACAATATTAGATTGGGAAGTTTTGCACCTGATGGGTTTTACTAGTGGCAACAGGGTTTAGTTCATGTCACAATCGGCCACCACTGGCTGCAGAATTAACCGCCGCACTGCCGGCCGCTTAAATGTCACTCTTATTATCATCTGACACTCCGGGATTACCTAGGATAAATTGTTTTAACGTTTTGGAACGTTATTTCACTAGACGTCGACTGTTTTCAACGAATATTATCCTTTCAAATTAAAATTTGACTCGTTGAATCCGTACGACCTTTGCTTTTTGGGCTGACAATTTTTTATGTGAAACTAGTTTAGCAGTTTCATTGGGACCCTGCGAGTGGAGTTCCGCCAATTAAGCCAGTGTTTGATTGGTAGCAACAATCACTTACCTGAAACAGTGTTAACTTTGACGAACGAATGAAGTTTCAAGAGAGGGTAGTACGTCTGCTAATGCCATTTTCCGTTCGGCTAATAAGTTTAGCATTCGCTATTACCAATCGGACGTCGAGCTTGGCCCACCGAGCGCTGGCACGGCAATCAATTTGTTCGGACGTTTTGATTCTCTGAATTTCACGGCAGCATGCCACTCACTTGATGTTCGTTGTGGCGTGTCTTAATTTGCAACTTTAGGCTACTCTGTTTGTATAGATTCTGGTCGTTAGTCTGCTGGTTAATGTCAATAATTATGTATCGATGGAAAAATCGTATTATTAATTACGCAGGTACTCACTAAGAAAGAACTCTCTAATATTCTGAGGGCCATAGTTTCTGCAGCAAAACAGCTGACAATGTAGGCAAACCGCGAGCAACAACTTGTTCTATAATAATTTCTCCCACCTTGTAAATGCAAAACAATCTGAACATATTACATCTTATTTATGTAAACTTTATTGACCACAATATAAAAATATTATAGTACAACATGGCGAGCTTAATGCTAATTGCATTCTCTACCAGCTAACCATGGGGCCAACCCGAAATGCGCGAAGAGCGGTATTACCGATTGATGGGAATTTTAAAATATTGATTAATCTACTATTTTAAATTATATAAACATACATACCATATACATATAAATAGACATACACACATATATAAATATAATTATATATATACATATAGAACAATAAGATATTATACAATATATAATAAATGACACGATATTATCCGCGATTAAAGGAGATGTTTCAAATCCGGCCCACAATATGTACAGTACCTCGAAAAATCGAGAAAAATTCATGGAATTTGGGAAAAATAAAGATAAATTGCTTAAATGCATACTTTTCTGGTACAATTTTTGTATTTATAATATTCATTTTTATCAATTTTCAACATCATAGATCGCGAACTGTCTACTGTCACTTTAAATGACAGAATTGTAGGTACATATATCAAACTTCTATCAAATTAACCAACATGACGTGTGATGACAGCTTACCGCCATGACAGACTTTTGTTTTTGTGTTGCAATTTTAAGTGTACATTTTTGTGTTATACCACAAAACTAAAGCAATTTAAAGGAATTGGATGATTGAAAACTGTTTTAATTGTGTTTCTCCATTTTTGAGTATGGTGTACAAAGAGGTGGCCGGGGCTCCATACATTTTGAAACATCTCCTTTAGTATTTACATATATACAATACTGAATAGATATTTAAATAAAATCAAATTCGAAGCGACCAACGTTCTAGCAAGTAAGCCTGAAGTGGTTTACTGCGCGCATAGGAAATTTTCCATCTCCTAATTATTGTTATCGATACAAAATCGCAATATGTAAATGCCGATAGAGGTCCGGAGAGAGAGGGTCTAAGTAAGGGTGCTACTGGAGTTCACTTAACATTCGGATCACGAGCGGCTTCAACGGTGTCCCATCTCGGCTCGCTCACGCCAATTGCATTAATTTTGCCATTTTATAAACGATTTAATAGACAATCTGCAGATTCAGCTATTTGCGAACCACCAAAATGACCCTCGCTTGACTCAGTAAATAATCTTTTGTGTTCATTTTCATTTCATGACAAATATCGAGATAATTTTTATTTATTAACCGCCTAATGTCACCTGACAATGAAATTTTCTGGCTTATATCTTTTGTACGACTTCTAAATTTGCGCATGACGAGGCAAATTTAATTTATTTATAAGCGTCGCAATTTTTCACGGAGCTCGTGGATTCTTGATAGGTATTCGAGATTACGACGTCCACTTCGCATATATCCTAGATGGTATTCAAATCAATCTGAACATTTTCAATTTATTTCAGCGTCCTTATCTGTGACAACGTCGGCGCTGAATTAATCTGGGCGGACTCCCCGCGCCGCTCTCACCGGAAATTAAACGAATTAACGCCGTCCAAATGTACATTTTTCACTTTGGGAGTCGCGCATCCTATCAATGAATCTCTAGTCTTTTTCATCGTGAGCGATCACCAAATCTGCGTTTATCTTTCTTCTCTCAGATTGAACAATGATACGTCAGTGATGTAGGTTCAATTGTAAATTGAATTCGTGCTATTAATTCGTGTACGCTCTATTTATCCGACAAGCGATTTGATTGAACGCGACACGGTTATATCACAACGCGTGGTTTATATGTAATAACGAACATAATAGTTAGCGGCATAAAACGGTGCGTGTTGTGTTCTGTGTAGGCTACGAACGGGAACTGTATTGTTTTAATGTCTTTTCCGAATGCTATGTATTCACATAAAATCTTCAAATGCGTGCGGTCAATCGCTCAAGCGGCCAACCCCCGTGTATTTCGTAGCGTAATGGCGCTGTAAAGCCCCGTGCACACCTGCCCCGAGCGCGTTTGATATCCGCTAATTAATTCAGAAAGGGCCATTACTGCGAATTCGATACCTACTACTACGATTATTGCGTCGTGCTCCAAATCTGTTGCTTGTTCGGCTTAAGTAATTTCTCATTTACTGACGGCCAAAGGGATTAAATAACTTGAAATGGTTCTCGTATTTTTCTTTTTGCTCGAACATTATTTACTGGGTGGATTTTGTTTTGTATTTCTCATTTTAAAGATATAATTTTATTAATAGACAAGCTCTGAAAACTAGTTACTTTGTCTTTGTCTTTACCTTATTCTGTAAAAAATACGCTTATTTTTTTTTTTATTTATTTAAACTTTTTTGCACTATACAAGGTATAAAAGCAAAAGGCGGACTTAATGCTAAAAGCATTCTCTGCCAGTCAACTTTTGGGCAGTGAGAAAACAACTTCCCTTCCCTTGATTTACTTAATAATTTGTAAAAAACAATCATCCATGAGACAAAACCAAGGACCTTTGATTCGCAAGTAACACTGTTACCACCCACTTATATGGTAACTCAACAAACAAATTGTGGTATTTCAACTAGATCATTAAGAGCTTAATAGATTTCTATCTTTCTTTTTTGTCCATTTCTATTGAAGTCGTTGAGCGTTGGTTGCTACTCGCCATTAGATGGCTCATATCCTCCTTTATAAACAATTAAGATACAATGACTAGAGAGTAATACGATACATATCATGAAATTATCGTAATATTTACGGTCATAATATTCCACTGTCTCGGAAAGTACCTTTGATAATAAAAAATCATATAAAATGAATAATGCTACATCGGAAGATCTAAATCGAAAATTTCAACTTTGCATTAAAATTTCCGCCTCGCCAGGAATCGAAACCAGGACCCTTGTAACGCCGATCCGGCATGGTAATTCTTGCGCCACCCACATCACTTACATTTGATTATCAAATGAATTAATAAATGATACACAAACAAAATATAATTTAAACCAGAGCTTTAGCTCTTATCCTTTTAATGAGCTCTCCCTGTTCGATAAATTACTTGGAACTATGTAGATTTTGATTAATAAAACTGATTAAATTTATCGTTTGGATGTAAATTTTGAATACAAAGCTTATTACTCAATACTGAAAATGTATTTGTTATCGTTCAGTTGTTCAGCGTTGGTAATTGTATTATGCGAATAAGTCTATACAGTGTTTAATTGCTCAATATTCATATTTTACGAAATCGAATTTGTTGATTTCACGACTGTAAAAATACTAATAATACCGGTAAATTATGTATGTACATGTTTAATAAAGATATAATATCCTAATGTATTAGTAAAAACTTAATACCTAATTCAGCAAAAAAACTGACCTTTGACTATAACGGAAGTACTTAACAAAAACAACACTATACCTACTGAATATTGATACACATAACAAATTAGAACAATATAAAATTTAATGGTATCTGCAGTAGGTACATAATATAACACAATCCAATCCAATAAATATACTATAAATATCTTCGAACATCTATAATAATACATACGTATCTGTGCAAATTTATGCTACAATACATAACTAAGGATGATATTTTTGTCAAAATGGTTAAACAAATCGCAAATTGGTATATGTTACAAATTGCACAACATAAATATTACGTTACCACTAGAACTCAAAGCATAGCAGCTTAGAGGACATGGTAACCCGCTGTGTGTTGAACGATGGATGATGAGAACAAGTTCCCGGAAACAACGCCAACGTAGCAAAAGTAGCGAAGTAAAGCGAAGTTCCGCGTTACTTTGTTGCGATTTTACTGTAGAACACCTTAAGTGTTATCGCTTGGAAACAGCTGCCCTTAACTAGCCGCGATTGCTTCCCTAACTCCGCGTATATCATTTTTTTCAACCCTCTCCTACCAGTTCACCGTCGTTTACAAATTGCGATGCTTAGCATTAAATTGTGTGGCTCTTAAAAGGCGCTTTACCAGGGTTACGACGGGAGAAGAATTTTTTTCGTGCAGCTTTGCGTTCGTTCTGTTTCGTAACCTTAAAGGTACCAGGGGATATAAATACTGACAATCTGCGATGACGTTAATGAGCCAGTTCTATCCCCTATCTTCAAAATGTACGATTATACCCGACAAACCCTCCATACTTGCGAATTATCTCCGCCTTTAACGCACTTTCTCTCTTTTCAATTTTTACAAACTCTCGTTTAAGGGAATCAGCTCTTTAATAGGGTATCCAGTTTCATATTCGACAACATAATGCCTTCTCATCAAGTAAATTATGACTTTAATCTCATAGAAAGTTACGCTGCGAGTTTACCCGACTTTACTTTAAAACTTCTCCCTCTCTTGTATTCAACGCTTGGTGATTTATGAAAACTAGAAAATTCTGAAGTGTATAAAGTATTTTTCATCCCTTCGGCTAACATGAGTGTCATATTTAAATGTATTTCAATACCCTCAACACATACAGAACTTTTCACTTACATTTTAATTAAAGTTACATGATACATTTTAAGGCTTTTTAATTTACGTCCGCGATAAACTCAAACATTTCCGTTTCTCTTAATTTACTGTATACGATAAACTCCAATGAGATAAACGTAACTAAATACGACTATATACTATAATCTACATACATTGCCAGTGACGTGTACAAATAATGATAAAAATCACAATATTTTATTGCGGCGGTTTATCTCCCGTTTATCTCACAATTATATTATACTGGGTAGAATGGAGGCGATTGAGCATTAATATCGAGCTCGGTAGGTAGCAGCCACTTTAGACTTATTTACTCTGGTTAATGCTGTCTATTTGGGAAGATAAAAGAAGTTAATTTTATAAATGGGCCATTCCCGTATACGGTAATCTTGCGCCGTTGCCTCGACTGCGTTATCTGGGCCCAATCGACTAGAGACAGATAGGGCGTTCGACACGCGAGCGCCGATTGATTAGACCGACCCGTACTGCCCTGACGGGTTAATAGACCTGCTGCTTGCTGATTGCCTTGTAAGCTACCCATTCTGCCTTCCGCCCGAATTCCATGAATCGATTACTTCATGCAATCCATCATAATACGAACGATAACCTACTAGGAAATTCAATTCGAGTATCGAGACAGCGTAATGTGTTTTTTGATAATAGCGTATTTATCAATGGATTAAATTGTATGCAAATATGATTAAGTAATTCCATTATCATTAAATTTGTTTCCGGAATTATTTTGTGTTAACTCAACCAAACAAAGACTTTTTGTAACGAAGTAACTTAGACATGAACGTTTTAAAGTGCTTCTTGGTATTAAAAAGCAAATCCAAAGAAAACGTGTGAAATCTTGAACATTCCGTCAATCATACCTGGAAATTAAATTTACTTACACAAATGTACTTCAAACATATTTTACAAATAACATAACCTTAAAATCATGCTGACAAATATCAAGTAAATCACTCTATATTTATTTATATAGCATAAGTAACATTAATTTAATATACCTGCCTTTCTTCTTCATAATTATTTCCAATTGTAAAAAAATATTTAAAGATTTTGTTCACAAGTTTATTATAGCGGCAAATAAAATAAAAGTCCGAGCCGGTAATGTTAGTAAATGGCTATTATAAAACGTTGAACGCAGACACCTGTCCGATGCAGTGATATCACACTAACACGCAAATGACGTGTATTACCATAATGTTTTCAATTTAATTTGTTGCAACCGCCTCTGGATTTCATTTTGATGTCACTTGCACGATAAAACCATTATCAATTTACACGCCACACCCCATTCCAGGGTTATACGTATAGTGTTCAGTTGCAATTGCATGAATGCGATATGTTACCTTCAGAATTTTAATTTGTGTAAGTTCTTTGTAAAAAATGTTTATGTTTTCGATGCTAATGTTATTTTCTAAAGAGTTATAATATTAAAAGTATGATAAAATAGCATAATTTCAAAGATGTGACAAAACGGTTCGGGATTGCCATGTTTTTTTTATTTGAAAATTAGATTGAATAACTAAATAATAATTTCGTTACCTACAATATAATAAAGTATTCAGGTCTAATATATTATCAGTGAGTTAGTGAGTATTATGCTTGAATAAAGTACCTCAGACCCTTGTCACTTTCACAGGTGAGCCGCCTACGCCATCTGGTGGTAGTGTAAACCGTTAATAAGAATATAGTGTAATGTTTATTATACACCAGTAATTTCACAAACATAATGCCAACTTGGATGAAGATATTATAGTTACCATGCTAGACTAGCATTCAGTATAATTGAAACAGAAAAATTTATAAGTTTAAATATACTTCTTTGATGTTTTAAATATCTAGATTGAGTGTCGCCCTACAATGAAAACAAAAAAAAAAGGCAACATTATAAAGCATGTGTGCATGCAGGCGATGTTTTACCCGTTCATCTAGTGTCTATGTGTGCGTAATGTGTGCGTAATGATATAAAAAAATTGACATGTTTGCGCGGATTCGATGTTCCATCTAGATATTTAAAACATCTTTGATATACTTTTACACATTTACGATCTAAATGTGTATTCGTGTCTTTGTGTGTTATCTTTAGAACCTACTATACAAGTACATTGAGTCTATAAAAAAGTAAACTTCAGACCCGATATTTCCACCTTGGCCTTGGCCACTATTTCCTAAAACAATTGGTACCCGCTCAAGACCTCGTTGTGCTCAGTTGTGGAGCCGGTTTCACTTTTTTAGAGGCGACCATCTCAGACCTCAGGGGTAGCAACGCATCTGTGACCGAATTGGAACAAGACTCATACTAACAATAACTAACTGGACTATTACTAACATTAACTAACAGGACTAATTATCACTAACATACCCTGTCCTCGCACTTATTAACAAACTAACCAACTAATATTCTAACACCATCTACTAACTGGACTAACCATCCTAGTCCCTTTGAGTCTAGCTCTAGGTCGGTCACAGTTGTTATGGGCGGCAGGGGAAGGGTGGTACTGCATGCTCGTTTGCTATCTTAATTCCATAAAAAAAAAAAAAAAAAAGGTACAAAAATACTTACGTTTCGAAGGTCACAGGAAACAAATTATATCCTCCGTGTTATAGCGGTGCGATGTCAAAAATAACACAGTCAATTAAAACAAGTTAAACTGAAGTACCCCAATCAATACTTAAGCTTTGGAAAGAACAGACAATTTAGATTAACAGTTAAGTCCAAGCAATTGACATCAGTTAAGGGATTAGAATTGATACATCACTTTCGTTTTAGCTCATTCAAAGTGCGGTGCAAATTAATTAAAGTACTGTGTACGTGGCGATTATAAAACGGAGCGGACTCGGTAACGCCCAACTTTCGGAGGCTATTGCACCGCGGATCGGATTAGGCGATATTCGCGGTCACTGGTCGCTCGCAGGTCTCGAGTACACGATATACGTTTCACAAAGTTTAGTAAATGGCATTACAGAATCAGTGTAGCCGGAACAAATCTGGATTTACTCCGGTCTATAAAATATAATTTCAAAGTTTCATCTTGACTTTAGACGGTAGCCGCATGAGCGACGCATTATCCTTAGTCCCCTCGCGTTTACTGGGATTATACAACAAAAAACGTCCGCTTAAACAACCCCTTTTTCGATTGGGTTGTTGATGTGACGTGAAGTTTCTTCCGCCGTGCTACCGTGCCTCCCGCCCGAGCGACGCAAACTCCCTGCCTAATTGTTTGACGAAAATAAATGATTCCCAAAATAAAAATAAACGAGAGTTTGGTGTTCTGTATTTTTAACATTACTTTGCTTTTTGCTGCGATATTTAAAATGCAAGCTAATGGTCAAATAATATATAATAACCTTGATATAAGTATATTTCTACTGCATAGAAATATACGTTTACAATGAAACGAATTAAACACACGGATGAAAGCTGAAATGAAAAATCATATTTAAAAAAAAATTCCTTGATGATATACATAGTCTTGTATGTACAGAGATATAAAATCGTAAATGAGTATGAATCGACAGGCTATCACGGACCAACATTATTTTTAAGACTAAAAAGACCATAATTACTTTCCATAAAAACACAACTGTCATTCTTATCACTTTTAAGCCTTATCAATATCGATCCTTCACTTTTACCAGGATTTTAACTATGGATACCAAGTTAAATTCGTAGAAGATAGTTCGTAGCATTGCCCGTAGCTCCAGTTCTACGAATTTGATACGCATGTCAAACTTACATTTAAAATTAACGCAAGTAATATAAATCTGTTGAACAAGTGGCTAATATAGCCATTATTTATTCTGCGGCGGGTTGACAGACACAAAAATATAATTATCTCGCTAAATGTGTAAACATGAGGGAGTCTATCACTTTGTTTGCACGCATGTCACCGTCCTCAAATACAGACATATGATACAACTTTTATAATGGGATTTAAAAATCCTGTTTTATTAGAATTAACCTACAGGCGTAATTAGTAAAAATGTTAATGAGATAAGTACATATTTATGTCTCATATGTTTGTAGGAATGCTAATAATGAGACTGTTAAATACTACAAACCTAAGCCGTGCTTGCTGTGCAAAGTTCGAGGTTTTTTTTTCATAAAAATTCTTTACAGTATTTTCTTCAGATATTTCACTACATATAATTACGTTTTATATTATACGTTTTATACTTTTATACCTATAGAATTTTGCAGTTTATTATGCCGGTAATTAGAGTATTTTTATCGTATTAAACCATTTAAAATTTCAAAATTCATCTGACATAGGTTAACACACATACCAAATTATTTACATGGAAAATTGCTGTTCGTATCTAGAATTATTGTCGAAGCAACACAAAATACACGGGTTAAAAAATAATATAATATATAATCTTAAATAATATTATTACACTCTCCTGAGATATATAACGTTACATCAAGAAATACTGCAATAGCCAATGTCCCACTTTACGTCCACTTAACCAATATACGTCATCTACAGAACGATATTTCACCCTCAAGGGAGTTTTAGACCTTAATAAAATGACACGATGTTACGTTTGAACTGCACTCACGACTCACGATATACTTTGATGAGATATTCCACTAAAAGATAAATCAGGTCCTGAAACACGGTGGCCTGTAAAACATTTATGTCTTGAAAATGTAACACACATGTTTTATAACGAAACATTTTAAGAAAATAGTTTTTATTGTTAACACAGAACCCAACTACCTCAAACACGTATTCTCGGGCAAAGGAGGTCATCTTGTACTTAATACCTACTCAAATTCCCATTACACCCATACCTAAATACACGTACCTAATATAATTATTTTATACGAAATGTATCAAGAATAAGAAATAAACGTGAAATTTGAATTTCACTTGAATTCTTGTTTAAGTGTTTTCAAGTGAAATTTTATCTAAGGACGCTCTTATTCAATGTCGTACGCTGATGGAAGAACCCACTTAGTTACGTATTATATACTGGGAGTACTTACCTACTACATTTTCATAGTCTGTACACAATGCGCCTTCGTAGTCAATTCCGTTAATAGGCCACTGTAACATCAGAAGGTATGACAGGTAAAAATGGGTCTTTTATTACACTTTTTGATTTTGAACTTATTTTATCAATTAATTAAGACGTGTTTAGATAAATTTACTAGGTAGTAAAATTCTATCAATTTTCTTTTTTAAATTAAATAAAATAAAATTATTTTAGATTGTTAAGTAGTATTTTCTCATGTCATGGGTGGCAGCGAAAGGTGGTTTTGCAGGCTCATTTGCTATCTAAAATATATCAAAACAGATGACTGTCGGGAGGAATTTTATACAGCTGAGAATTTTTCAATATTTATGCGACTAACATACTTAGCATAATGCATTTTGTTTAATATTGCAAATCACCTAAGTAACGAATTCTCTCATCTGATATACCGACGATATCATAACTCGTAGGTACCATTATACAGTACTGCAAAGTGAGTAAATAGCAAACACTAATCGTAATGCGTACTTGAGGAAACGGGTCCGGACCCGTGCTCCACCTAGGTTCTCCACCTGGGTGGAGCACGGGGACTTATGTATAAGGTCCCGTGCTCCAACTGATGGCGTTAGTACAGTGAAACAGTAAATTGTTTTCCTTAAATGATTCAAAAGATCTAAACAATTATAATAGGCTAGCTAATGTGGTGCACAGAACGGAGTTTAAGTATTATTTACAAACCTTCTTGGTGCACAATTTTTAATTAAAAATAAATTCAACGCGTCTGCTTTCTGCTTTTCAACTTTTATTTCTTTAAATCGCTGACAAAAAGAGACACACAGAGGTTACATTTAGCCATAGCTAGCCTATTAAAATTGTTTAGATCTTTTGAATCATTTAAGGTAAACAATTTACTGTTTCACTGTACTAACGCCATCAGTTGGAGCACGGGACCTTATAAGTCCCCGTGCTCCACCCAGGTGGAGAACCTAGGTGGAGCACGGGTCCGGACCCGAGGAAACAGCACTGATTCTACTTACGCTCTGATATTAACTCAATAAGCATTGCTTGTTTAACTTGTTTTACTACCTATACATTACGTTATCCCTCTAATCAAATGTCGAGATTGGTTCACGTTGAACACTAATGAGTAAAGTGCTGTACATATTATTTGGAGTGTCATGACCTGTAATGGGTAAAGCCGTTCGTCATTGATTGGACGCAAGCGAGCTTCAATTTAGCTACAATTGGAATTTATTAGCAATGTCACTATGCTACACTGAAAAATGAGCTACGACGCTATGGTATTGTAGTGGGTGTGCGTGAGTGTACGTGTTTCAAGGGAGTTATAACTGTCGGGTTACTAAAAATATGTATCTATCTAAGTGAAGAAAAAACATACAAAGGGGTACTATGTTTTATGAAAATATTTGCAATTTAACATCCTACTTCAAATTTTTACGGAGAAGTTTGCAGAAAGATAATATTTGTTTAACAATGCTTATGAAATACATGCTTTTGACGAAAGATGAAGTGACGTTTGTAATGTTTACGTTTATATGGTAATTATGAAACGATTCTTTAACTCAAAAAGAAATACGATTTTAGCAAACAATTTTATGGTCAAGTCTAAAATTCTTACTAAAAAAATTCACATTATAATTAAAAAATTCTTACTCAGTTCAGTTGGAAAAATTTATGGTAATTTGTCATTAATATTTTAATAGGAGATAGTCCAATGATATGCATGCCTTAAGGAAATAGCCTTAATATAAGGTAATAGGTTTAGAAAAAAAAACAGAAAAACGTGAAATTGAATTAGAGTTATCAGCAAATCTACGGAAGTAAAAAAATACCGGTTCCGACCGTTGTCGTATTCGTTAATTAATTTGTTTGATTGTACAAATTAATTTTAGCGTTACAATGTTTGCCCAACTGGTCGCCGTCAGATTGCCATCAACCTTGTAAAGTCACGCGAAGTTAATGTGTCTTCATTTCCTATCTATCACAATAACGGTCGAGCCTGCGGGCGGAACGAAGTAGCGTAAAGCATTAGTCGGTATCAGGCGACTCGCAGTGAAAAATGATTTTGTACCACACCTCACTCTATCTTTTCGCCATCTTTCACTGTTTGTTTTGTATTTTCGGACATTATCTAATTGTTTTCGTTTAGTTTGCGTGTTTTGTTAATCAGAATTCTATATTTATCAAGCTCTTTTTGATTGCAGGTACGTACGAGATACTGTGGGGTAAAATATTGACCGGCGCTGACAGGTTTGAATGACTGATAACAGTTTGTAACGCAAGATTTTGTGTGGCAGGGTTGCGTATCGTCTTTGACAGTGGACTATAAATTTAGTTTTTCGACGAAATAGCCGGCTTTCCCTGAACTTTGAAATAGAAACAAATGAAATTTAAATAACGGCAGCGGAATGTAATCAAGGTAAAACAGTAAAGGAAAATTTATAAAGGCTTGCCTTATCTATTAATTGATATGCATTGAAAAATAACTTGTGTGACTTTACAATTAATACTAACGACCAAGTCCGAATTTGTTGTTGATGATTAACAAATTATTATTCCACAATATTTGAGTAGTGTAAATAAGAATTATAATCTAAAATCTACGTTTATTTCAACCTAAAATAGCATTGTATATTTCAAAATTTCTTGTTACAAAACATACACACGCGACATTTTAAACAATGTAGTAGTTATCTCTCGTCTCGACAAGAGGGTCGGATGATGTGAATTTTAATTACATTTTTGCGATACTAAAGCGTTGTATTTAAGTATGTATGAAGGGTGGTACCCCGCTCATTGGAACCAACGCTTCCGGCGTACGCACACAAAAAACATACACGAGCTTAAAAGCTCATTCCAAGAGTATCTGTAGGTTTTCTACGCTACAGTGTATACCAACTTTAATTTACTCTTTTTGTGTACAAGTTATTAGTTTTCTATTAAACTTTGATGAAGCGATGACTACATAATCCTGTCTTTACTGAGTCAAAATCTAAATTGATCTTAGAGATGATAAGTTGAATGAAAAAATGTTAAGTTTTAGGTTCACTTTAGCTTTATGGTTCGCCTTGTCATTATGATCTATGTATTTGAACAAAAAGTAAGATCAATAGAGACTTTATAAAAAACTACTTTTTTTCATATAAAAGATTTTTAATTTAATTAACTTAAGAGTTTTAAACAGCTTTTTAATAAATTCTGCGCAACCTTATCAATAAAAGGAAATAAATTCTCTTTCACAAGCAACCAAATAACATTCTTTCAATGGACATTGAATCTTGAGAACCTAATCGGAGCAATCCAATATAAATGGAGCCGTATTTCACTTAAAAGATATGTGATGGCTGTAAAATCTGAGATTCTATTGAAGTAGCCATTCATATTTTATTTCGTCCGTTCGGTTTTACATCCCAATGTCTTATGCTCACGCGGGAAGATGTATTGACAATGCAAATAAGCGGTATTTTCCAGTAAATCACCTCGGTTTTATGTTAAGTCGGCGGCAAATGGGCATTATCCCACTTTACATAACACAAAACAACCACATTTCTTTGCCGCGCATTATTCTTCCTTCGTACGCGATCTATATCATCCGAAACGTACGAAGTGCCCAATGAACTCAGCATAAATCACATCCGCGAAACTAAATGCGTCTGAGGAGCGTACCAAAAAACAAATGATTGTGTAGGCACCGACGATCACGAAAACACCATAAACAGAAAAAAAATTAAACGTTAAAATGAAAACCGACAACAACAATGAAACGTGGCTTTCCATAAATAACGGAGCAGGCTTTCGTTACGGATGTGGGTAGATTTTGAGAGTTTATATAGCGTGCCGAAGCGCGGCCGGTAAACAACGAGAGTAATATGAATTATGAGATTTAACACTGAAATTGCTCGCTTCTGTTTTATTGCGAATAGATTTTACCATTTGAATTACGTTGGGCCTGACGCGCCGATACCGATATATTGACCGAGAGGAATTAGTATGCCAGGCGCGCGCCTGTTTTTGCTCGGTAAATTTTTGCAAAAAGGGAAATAATGATATCGTCAAGGGGAGATAAGCCTAAGCGTGCCGTATTGTTTATCAAGTTGCGATTGAGATTTTTCGTTTTCAGTGCTGGTTTAACGACTTTATTAAAACATCGGTAATTTTTAGCGCCTTTTTTCGGGTTTTTGGTGTGTTCATTAGGACATTTATGGAGCTCGTTGGTCGATTCCACGTCGATTCACGGGTAAGTGCCTATCTTACTCACTAAACAGTAGATGTTTCGTATGAAGATGACAATGGCTTTATGAATTTTTAGCACGTAATCGGTTTACCTTGAGTTCTGACAGACAATGAGGGTTCATAGTGTATGCGTGCGACCGGATGTGACTCGCATAAAGAGGACGGTCCTTCATACATAGTTGAGTGGAACAACGTTGCATTTAAAATTCGCCCTGTAATGACGGCAAAATGAACCTTTTTGTTTGGACGCGATTATCGCAATGATTTTGTAAGTGTAAGCGCTTAGCATTTTAGAAGCTGTATTATGGTAAGTACAAAAGCCAAATACGAGGTTTGTTCAATTTTAACGAGTAGATAAGCAACAGTTCTAGAATCTTTGATTGTTTCTTCTATTTTTATCTCATGTTTATGAATAGATTTTATGGTTACATTACTTATACGAGTACAGTTGGAACAAAAAGTGATACGAAATCTCTGAATATTATTATTCATCGAGTATGTCGTCTGATTAAACAAAAGACCGCTATTACATTTCTTATACAGCTCTTTATATATCCCTATGAGAAGTAATAATCTGCATTGTCGTTTATGTGGACAATATTTTTCCATTCTTTGCAAAAAAGTGGCTGTAAGTAGCCTGTTGTTAATGCCAATAGAATATCTAGAGATTACACAGTAATAACATCTTCAGTGTCCTTTATCCGAATAGATACTTTAATAAATATAAATATTATTAGGTTTCGTTTCATTCAACGAAACAAAGTTATGGAGTCACAACACAATTATTATGGATCTCTCGTCTAACGCGGGTCTGTATGTTTGATTCTCTCTATTCCTCTTTGCTATTTACTGATTGGAAAAATAGTATAATTTGACCAGTCACACAAAGACACAACACTTGTTTACAGTCAACAAAAATATTCCCTTCTTACTTAACTACAAAAGTTCTAAACTAGTATTTATTTTGGCCGTATTAATAATTATAATCAATTAATCACATTATGGTCTTATAATAGTATAGGTAGGTACGTACCTACCTATTACAGAAAATGTATACCTATGAGTAAAGTGATCGTTTAAAATACTTCCTTACTGGCTGAGGCTAACTCATAGTGGTCTTAAATAATACAGCTACATACTGCAAGAGATATATGTGAGTAAAGTGACCGTTAAACAAAACGTCCTTACCATAAGCTGGGACTAACTCATTTATTCCGGGTTCCGTCCAGCTCAGTTTCGGTCGTTCCAACGTGCCCCTCGATTACGTTCCCTTACGGTTCAATACGGAACTTTGTTTCACGCTACACTTCGCTCAATAATTATATAAATTAACGTGCCTCATTATCCATGTTCGGAAATAAATCGTTTACGTATAATAGACCTTGTGTACGTCGAATTTTGATCCTTTATCGAGTGTTCGATCGTAGCAGATTAAGAAGTAGCAGCGATGTAAGCGATATATAGAATGGGTATGAGAATGTTCAGATTATAAAAAGTAAAGCCCACAGTGCGCGATAGCCGCTACGTAATGGTCTCCTACCCGTATCCGTTCTTATCTTTTGTGCGGTGAGCGCTGCATTTGATCCAATTTGCCAATACAATCGGATCTCGGGTATTGCAATGGCATTATCTCCGTCAGTCGTGGCCCGCGCGGTCTCTAATGCGATCGAGAGTAAGAACTTTAGTTTATTCCGCTGCCTACTACGTTATTTACTTCACATGTCGGTTACAAAGTATATTGTTTTGAACAAGACAGTGTAAATTTAATTTAGGTATGTATTAGGATGCATGAAGTTTAATTAATTTTGCAGATTGCAAACTTCGTAATGGTTCGCAATTAGTGGTAATAATCCAACATGCTGGGCTAGTAGGTACAAATTGATAGAAAAATGTAGAAAGGAAAACATTTATTTGTATTTCAGATTATTGATAACGATTCTATGTATGTTGTAACGGATGTAGTAAATAGTAACTGCGTAATGGTAATTAGATTACTAAAACTTTACCGTCAACGCCAAAGCCAAGCCCCCAATTTGACGATCCGCTTTAGCCAAACCGTCGTAACTTGAGGGTGAGGGACACGTCAATATAATCTATCCAGAATTAAGCCAAATACACCTTTTGATTTCGAGTAAAAAAGTTAATATGGAGATTATTCATTTCGCTTTTTATAAAATCATTCAATCAAAAGCCTCAAGTAGGTACAAATTGCTGCAAATTATTTCTCTTTTAAAATATAATAAACACTTCTGTAGGAGTAAAATCCTGCGTTTAGTAACCTAAAAAGCTCAACCGCAAAGAGCCCCGCAATGATACTTTAAAATGCCGGCCCTTTATACAGCGACTACACGCATAATAATTTGGAATCCAATCGGCAAACCCTGCTTTTGCGCCGGGGGAAATCCTTGAAGGTGAGAGAACGACGGACACTGGAAAATCTTACCCTCTTTCGACCCTGATAAGATTGTCCAGTGCAACTCCCAAAACGCTGAGGGATTGAAAACTTGTACCGAAACGAAACCGAACACGGCATCCTCAGGGATCAATATGTTCGGAAATATAATATCCCGATAGTTCCTATTTCTATCGCAAAGGCTACTTCGAGACATTTCTTTGTATGTTATTGTAATTAGTTTGTCTTGGAATCTTTTGTTATCCAGTTCTGTTTGTTTAAAGTTTTTTATTGTTAGAAAAGTGGCATTGTAAGTAAACTTGTGGCATATCTTGCTTGCTTAATGAGCTTTAAAACCTATTATTCACTTATAAGTGCATCATAATACCTACATGTGTACATAATACCTACGTGTAAATCTTATTCCTCAAGATAAAAATATAATGATAATACTCCAAAACAAAACAGTGACACATAAACATATTATGTTTTACTTGGTGACTTAAGTAAAAAATTATTATCAATTCAACTTGTATTCAATGTACTTATAAAAGTGTTTCTAAATTATTTGTATTAATCACAACAAGTCAACAACAATTCTGTAGAAATTTCCAGTACGTGTACTGAGTTTGCCAAACGCTACGTGCCTAAAATTGGCAACATCTTAATGAAATAATCTATAAATAAATATTGTATTTCTCATCAGTAGAGGAAATTAAAATTCGATAAGTGGAAATTTCATTGAGAACTAAAAGCGAAGTAGATACTACAATAAATACAAAATGAATACTCATTACACAGCACAATGATTCACTCAGAAAATTTTACTATACTATAGACAAGACAAGGATTTAAATTTAATCTCCTAAATTGAATTCTCTCTCGAAATAAATAACTTTTCAACAGTCATAGTTCACCGAGGTTTTAAATATTTGCTTAGAGGATGAATAACGATAAATTAAATCCTCTTAAAGGTTACGACTGTGAGTTGTCTTAAAAATTCTAGTGTTTTTTCAATACGATATTGTTTTCGTGGTTGAAAGTGGAGTTTTGTAATTAGATTTCCGAATTCTTCCTGGTATACCTACTTGAACAGTTGTTTGCGTTGAAAGAATAGTCGTTTACTTTAGTTGGGTGGGGTAAATGGTATCACTGGATCACTAACGCAATTAGCGCAGTGGGTTGTTTAGGAGCGAAGGATACTCACGTCCTACGTAGTCACTTCGGGCGTTCAAACTACAGGTAAACTTGTACGCGAGCTCGTTTGGTCCGGTATCTCTGCAACATTTTCTATTTGTTCGTTTCTTTCAACGTGATTAAATTCCCGGCGAGTGGCGTCTATGGTAATTGTTTTATTCATAAAGTGGAGTTTATGTCGACGACCTGTAGGAATTCCATGAATAGAAAGTGTTTCAGACTTGGATATATGTTATTGCAGTTTTTGACTTGGTAAAGTTTGTTTTATCTAAATAATGCATCTAACCCAGAGATAATCCCACTTCATTTGATGGTTTGTCTACAACGGATTAAAGGTTAATTTATTAATGCTTATTAGTGCCCCGCAATGTTACGCTCGATAAAATCAATTAGTTGGTCTACAAATTAGGAGGTAAATGGTTAATAGGTAATTTTATCTATTATGACTTCATAGAGAAAAATACCGTATTGAAATGCAAGTAAAATACGTCTATTCTAACACTTTTAAATGTGTATTAAGATAATCGGGCTTAATCAAAGTGGTAGATTATGTCCTTAACCCTACGCGATTTTAGAGAACAGATAACGGAGCTGTAAATTGAGATACAACCCATATGTGTTCATTATCACTACTTATGATAAACACGAAAGTTGGCAAAATAAAGGAGTCGTGGCATCGTAACCTACATACATAGAAACGTTCTTCATAAACAAAATACAGTAATACCGGGGTATTACTGTATTTTGTTTATGATTACGGGTAGCGTAAGTCGGGACTTACGCTACCCCGTTTTACGCGAATTCGGAGATACGCGGTTTTTCATTTTGATTGCCGCACGCATCGGCTCAATCGCTCCGCCCTCTCAGTGTTCAGTTTTCGACAGGTTTTAAATTTAGAGGTCGATAATGATGACGTTCAAGAATTGCTAGATTCACACAATCAAGAGCTAACAATTGACGAGGTTATAGAAATGCATAAGTATGAGCAACACGTTGAACAAACTGATTTGCTAGACCCAGTTGAATCGGTAAATCAAATGACAATAATTGCAAACTGAACAGAAGGACTCAATTCAATTGAAAAGGGGTTACAAATTTTAGTAAAAATTGATTCTAATGAAGAACGCTTTTCTACTACAAAATGAGGAATAAAATTATAAAATTACTGGTATGCTACGAGGAAATTTTACGTGAAAAGAAGAAAAATTTAACTCGTCAGGCAACATTGTTAGAATATATAAAGCCTTCGACATCAAAATAACTTGTATTCGTATATCATAATCGGGTATCATAAAACGTGCTGTGCTCAATCATTTCACGTACCAGAGTACATCATCGACGGCATCCCGAATAAGTATTAATGGTTCATGCAAACGTGTTGGGTTACAAAAGGCGAGTTTATTTCTATGCTTGAGAGAGATATTCGATTACATCCTTGAACGTTTCTAATTTCCTGGTCCTCGAATGTGGTTAACGCAATTTCCGAGACTAGATGTGAAGGTACCTGGGGACGGCCGCGCTCTCTCCCACGCCATTATCGTAAAATCAAATAAAGACTTTCACAGTAGTGGGACAGGAGTAGTTCGATAGTATAGCATTATGATTTGAACGATTGAAAGTGATCCGATCTGTGTTTTATTGATTTTAACAAGTAGGGTTCTTTCTTTCTATGTAAAGGTTTCATAGATACTTACAAAGTTATTGATTGTAAGTTAATAAAAGACACTCGCCAAAAACATTTATATCCTATTGTCAGTAAATAAAAACAAAATCATGGCATTTTAAAAGAATATTTGTGTACATGTTAACGAGCGATTCAATGATTACACCTTTATTTTTGCAAAAAATGACAAAGGTAAAACAATCCCATTTAATTTAAAAAACGGGGTTAGTAAATTATATACATTTTATCTGCTTCATTGAATGAGACAAAAATGTTTAATATAGGAGTAAGTCGTTAAATAAGCTACGAGAGAAATGTCTCAATGCCTACATTCCGAAATTCCAGTCGCATCGTTATTGACACAGTGTCTCAGAAAAAATATATATTTGACAGTTTCAAGTTAGACTGCTTTCCTTATTGAGTTATTGGTAAACTTTTGGTAACATTGAACTATTTAAATGTCACAATATGAAATCCAATATTATTGTGATTGTACTTATGTTAAAATTAATATTCTATTTATTAAAGTTAGAAAGCGTTGTCGAATGAATATTTAAATTTTAAGTGCGGACGTACTGAGCAGGGTAATTTAAGTTTCTCATAGTGTCGCAGGATCTACGTACATCGAAGGGTTGAACACTGAGCTAGACTCAATCGAGGACGGCACTCCGAGAATTCGTCGCCATTTATCATTAGCTTCATTTATTTTTGCGCCTCGGAGATATGATTTATCACGCGGCTACGAGCGTAGGTTTGTTTTTGCCGCGCGAAGATATTAATCGTTATCGTGCGAGTACCATCCGTCGTTTGTTTTCGTTATACTGGCACCACCCATTAATTATCAATGAACGTCCGTCTCTGATGAAAGTACATCCCAAGCTTTTCAGGTGACAAGGTTATTCGGATCAACCCTTTTTAAGCCGCCGCATTTAACGCCGAGTATCTGATGTCATAAAAGTGTCCGATTCGGATACCTACGTGTGCCTGCTAACACTCCCGATTATCTCATTCCTTTGCTGCCAAGTCATATTAGAATTATAATATAAACGGATTTTATGAGAATTATGTTTTGTGACTGAGTATAAATAATAATTTATGTCAGACTATTTTACGTTGTAATAAGCTGAGTGTCACGTTGTTACGGTTGTTATAAGCATTAATGTGTTAAATACACAATATTTTCAAATCAAAAACTCAGCTCACATTTCATACATAGATACGGTGCTGTCGAATCAAACCATTGTTTGACAATCAATCTAGAAAAATTCTGGCATATTTTTTTTAAATAAATTGCACCCAGCGAATAAAGTCATCAGGGAAATATTAATTCACTATAAAATAGGAGTAGGTAGTTGGAAATTTATATTTAATATCTGAACAACGGTGCTGCCATCTGGCGTCGGCCGTCAGTGTGACGTATTGATAGATGGTATTAGTCACACGGCTGATTGATCGCTGACGTCACCACAAGACCGTCCATCTCTCATCCCAGTGTCCCAATATTGAAACTGCTTGTGTTTTCGATGCCAGCCTTTTAATATTAGCTTAATGTCCCATATGTGAACCCTCTCGTTTTTATAATCGATACATCTTAAAATTTTAGATGTGGAATAAGATGTCTGGAATACTGCAGTCAAATAAAGTTGAAGATTAACTGTAAAATAATTTGTTATAATTAAAGAAAGGAAAGCAAATATTTTAGTGAAAGGATACGCACACGTTTCTTAAGTAGATGATCAATTAGACAGCCGTACATATAAACTTGAATTAAAAAATACAAACAAGCCAATGGTAGTAAATTGCCTTATACAATCGCATATTTAGACGTATATAGAAGATCTACAAAACCTTATCAATATTCCTAATTATTAAATGAATTAAATCCTATTGACGTTACGAGTACATACCATTTCAAAAACATCAAAAAATTATGGCTGAAAGTAAATTTAGTTTCAAGAATGTCTTTAAGGAATAGGGGTTAGCACAATTTCAGTAAACTCAGTATAGAGACAGACGGCGAGACGCGAGACTCATCTGCAAACATACATATGTATATTCCAGCTATTCTCAAAACGTATGTCGAAACTTACACGACACCAGAATTCGAATTCAGCTTTAAATCGCATAAATTTCTGCTGATCATGCAACGTGACTAACAACCCAGATTAAAGTTATAGGAACTCCATCCAGTGCGCTTTCGTACTATTTTTAAAGGGGAAAAATTACTTTTATTGGTCAAAACTTAAAAACCTAAGGAATATTAGGTTTTTAGGTTTTGACTTAGGGGGTTTCGTTTTTTAATACGTTTTAAATTACAATGAACTTTCTTTCTTTATCATTTCCGTTTTTATCAGCAACTTAAAATTACTTAAGAACAATACTTTATTAAAATGAAATGTCAGAAATAGTTTTGTAATAATTATTGACTTAATATCAGTACATATCTTATTTACTGTAATCACGTGATTTTTGTGTAGCCCCCAATAAAAATATTTGAACCGGTCCTGATACTACATAATTATGTACTTACTAGAGAACCGCCCGCGCTTCGCTTCGGGACCCGTAGGTAACAGCCGCGTAGGTCCCGCTCCCGTAGGAATTTAGGCTAAAAAGTAGCCTACTACTCGCTCTCTTCACTCCACCCTGTCTGAGGTGTGTGGAGCCCTCGTGACAGTTAGTTCCCCTTTGGGGGTGTCTCTCGCCGTTAAAACGGGCCGGTCCTTGGGTTGGGCCCTAAGGCCCTTGGTTGTCCATCTGTGGTTAACCAATAGGTCAAGTCCGGTGAGTGGTGGCCTTTTTACAGGCCACAGAGTCTTAAACGGGATGGGGTTCATCTTCGCGCCGCCCAGGCGATCGAGGCCCTACCGGGCGAATCCCGCCCGTGGGAAGCCCAGCAGGAGCCGATCAGCGCCGGGCGACGACTTATGAAGCCCCAGTTTCAGTCAGTGCTAGGCCCGTCCCGCGCAACCAGCAAGTCGCGCGGGAAGGCCCAGCGGTCCGGTGGACGGGTGTGGAGCAGCACCAGGTCCTGCAGATGCGGGAACCGCGACGCGTCGACACGCCCGAACATGTTGCGTGCCAATCTCTCGATGAAGTCGTCCAGCAGGCTCTCGACTCGAAGATCCCTCTGAATGACGGCGTTCCTGACGTACCTCGGCGCACCAGTCAGCCGGCGGAGCGCAATCGCCTGAACCGCGCGCATCCTCTTGCGCTGCGGTTCGCTGGCTTGGTTGGCTGGTGCCGCGTACGTGAGGCGGGATCTGATGTAGGTCTTGTAGACCCCGAGCTTCAGTCCGAGAGGGAGGCTCGAGGAGAGCACTGGTTTCTGCCATCGCGCTTCTGGAATTCGCGACGGCTTTCGTAACCTGTGGGTTCATCGAGAGTCTTCCGTCGATTTTGCCCCCAGGTATTTGGCCTGTGGGGCCCATTGGATATCTTGTCCGTGAAGCTCCAGAGTAGGGTCCCGCCTGTTGAGGTATCCTCCTATGTTCACGGCCTGCGTCTTCCCGACATTCACCGACAGTCTCCACGCGGCGAGCCATTCGGGGAGGGCATCAAGCGCACGCTGCATCTTGACGATGGCGTGGGTTCTATTCAGCGACGTGGTGATGTACGCCACGTCATCGGCATACAGGGCAAGCGACGCCCCCCCTGCCGCCGGGATGTCGTCGGTGTAGCAGGCGTAGCAGACCGGGGACAGGCAACTCCCTTGCGGGACGCCGGCTGCGATCGGACGCTCGGTGGATTCGGCGTCTTCAACCACTACTCTGAAGCTTCTACTTTCGAGGAAACTGGAGATCACCTTAACGGCACTCCGGGGCGCCGACGACTGCGAGATCTTGTAGAGAAAGCCGTCGTGCCAAACACGGTCGAACGCCTTTTCCATGTCGAGGAATACTGCACACACTCGTTCTCTCTTAGTCAGAGTCGCGGTAACGGTGTGCAACACCCTCGACAGTGTAGCCGTGCTGTTCAGCGGCATCAAAAAGTAGCCTTCAACTTCTGTTGGCAGCTAGGCTATTCCACCCCGGATGCTTGCAGTTCCAGTCGCCCGCGCCCACCACCGGTGTCGGCGAGTCCAGCAACTTGCGGACATCAGCCAACAGGATAGTGCCAGCGGGCGGGCGGTACACTGAATACAGCCGGAGCGGGGAGTTCTCGAGGCAGAGCTAAAGTAGCCTATTACATTTGCCTATGACTTAAGTAAATTACATGTAGTATTTGATAGCGTAATTCAGAACTTGCAAATGAATTTTATTAACGCCATCTATTATCAACTCCGAAAATAAATATCTAGCAACTAACAAAACATCGATCTTCCCATGGGAATGGGATGTTTTTCCGCGGTAAAAAGTAGCCTACGTCACTCTCCACCCTCCTAACTATCCCCACACACATAAACCTTACCATATAATAGCTTTGTTGCGACGTGAAAGCGTCACAAACAAACAAACAAACAAACAAACAAACAAACAAACAAACACACTTTCACATTTATAATATTAGTAAGGATGTAATAACTAACTAAGACAGTAACAACAAGAGAATTATTATCAATTTTAAATACACGTAACAAGTAGCTAAACGAACCTAACTGCTTTCATTTACGAGTAATACATTTCGTTTCCGCGACAAAATAAACGTTTTCTGTCAACTACACGTTGAAGAGAAAATCAGCCTTGAGATATCTACGAAGTTAATTGAGGAAGGGAACGTCTCGTCTCGAGTTATCTTAGTAAGGGCGTAGGACACTCTGGTTCATTAGCTCAAGCATATTATCTTCCGCCCTAATGATTTCACGCTTGCCTTCAGCATCGCTCATTTCGACAACTTTGATGCCTACCGAGCACCCTGTAATCATAACATGAATTACGACTAAACTTTCGGTTTTATCTTTCCTTCTGATGATTAACCAAGTAGAAGTTTCATTCGGCGATATGTATTTAATCGATACGTACCATGTTATCTTTGAAAATTAGTAAACTTTGATTACCCGCTCCAAGTATACATATATATTCGATTACGATTGCTCCGAAGTAATTAATAGTAATTATGCTTTGATTAATACTCGCCTTAATTTTAGCAAGTCTTCCTTCATAACGATGACGTTTTATATTACAAGTAGGCGTGAGTTCGCTCCTCGAGACAAATTATGGTCGGGTATTAGCAAAGATAAGTATGTACCGTATCGTTTGAAGTTATTCGTAAATATATAGTTCAAATGTTATGTGACCGCTTAAAAGTCACAACATCGAGTATTGCGTAGTGTTACGCTGATATAAAATTTGAAGCAGGTTTTAGGCAAAACTGACTTACAATGAAATCCTAAAAAATCTCATAATCCACTTAAAATTATTTACATAAAACAAGTATATCAAGGTATAAGTGAAATCGGATCTACAAACTCATTGTTTTATACGAACGAGGATACAACAAACTAAGCGGAGATTATCTGCATTTAGAGGAAGCTTAGATACCGAAATTGCTGCGTACAATAAGAACAAAAGCAAATTAGTGCTTAGGTGTATTACGAAGCAAAGTGAAAACGTTAGAACGCGTGGGAAGACCCTACTCAACGGCAGGTGATACGCCTGTCGTATTACTTTATTTGCTTACTCGTCCTTAGAATAAAATCTCCATACAAGAAGCAATGTACCGCGTAGATTTTCATGTTAAATAAGCTCTTATTTTATCCACATATCATAATCTTAAAAGTATTTTCCAATTGCTACGTCTTTATACTTATAAAAAAGCCTACAGTGATCCTCCGAGGATCAAGTTAAGTGAATTACTGAAATTTTATTTGAAAGGACACATTAAATAAAATAAAATAAAAAATAAAATAAAAATAAAAAAGCCTTTATTCTACTGCTAAAATTTAAACCTAATATAACACTTAGTATTTTCATAAAACCTAAATACATGCTTATAATTCTAATTTTCTTATATAAATATTTAACTTTATCTATTATTTAAATTTATCTAATTTAGCCAAAGGACACATTACCTTTGGCTAAATTAGATAGTTAGGTCGATGACTTGTTTCTAGAAAAATGTTCGACTTTTTCACATTAGGTGTCACTTAATAGTAATGGGGTGCTAACTTGTTTTTGGTAACAAAACTTGCTTGAACGTCACATTATTTACCTTACTTCAACAGTTTTATCGCTAAAAACTACTGTTAGAACATGCGATGAAACAAAGCGTTGAATTTAAATCTTCCACCAAATAGGGACTTGAGGTTCCTTTATAGTCTAATATTTTGTTTTAAATAGACAGGTGAAGTTATATTTTATACCGGTGGTTTAAATTACAATGTAAAAACGTGTCCCATTTTGCTGGTTTAAACCGTTCTCATTCTACGGCGTAGCGTGGCATATATGGGTATCTACGAGCTACGAACCGTAGCACCGTAGACCGTAGCCGCAGTGTGTTACCTACGTGGTGTGATATAAATCTTAGAAGCGGATTAACCGAATCCCCTTACAAGTTCTTGGAGCGTCAGAGGATATTAATGTAAACCAAAAGTTCGATCAGCGCTATTTAATGAAACTTAGCTACCAGGAAGTCGTGCGGACTATCGGATAGAGAAATAAGAATATTTATTTATTTGTACCTACTTAGAGGTTATTTTACACAAGCCCGTATTATAATCTCTTGCAAAATGTGAAAGATGTATAATATACAGTAATGAATTTTGTACAATACTATAATCTGAAACCTAATAAAGTAATCCTTAAGTGCACAAGTCATTTTATATTTTTTAAATTCGTCGTAAAAGTCATTAACAACACTTAAAGAAGGACGCATCCTAACCGGGAACAGAAAATTAAACTCGTCATATAAACGTGCTCCCTAGAAATCGAACCGAGTATTTGTCTAACAGCAGTATTCCGTTGTCATTTAGCTGATAGTTATCTCAAGGTAAATCCACAAAACTTAATTTTTTCACTATTTATTTAATACAGTAACAAATAGGTTCCTTTGGCCAATTTTCCGTATGTTTAGACAAAATTTTAAATGTATTTATTGTGGTATACTCATTTAAAAATAAAATATTTTCTCCAACTTTATAGCCTTGCAACAATTAAAATAATAAAATGTATTAAGTGTTATCATTGAAAACATAATGTTAGTCTTAAAAATATCTATAAGATTTTAATATTTAAAATTAACTTTTACTTTATATATTGAAAGAAGTATTTCTGATCAACGAAAATTTATGCGATTGTTGCTACGACTACAACAATTATAAAAAATAATGGTAAAATGGAATCGTAACCATATCAGAAAAAAGTTTCTTAGTGAGAATAAATGTGTATAAATAGGCAAAACAAAAAAAAAATGAGACAGGTTCTATCTGCATCTATAAATATATTTAATTTTTATTTAGTTAATTATTTTACACATTTCTCACACACACACACACACACACACACACACACATTTTTATTTTCACATTTCTCGTTATTCGTCACTCGCTAAGTATAAAACGAATCGATTGCTCAGTGGCTGAAAAACATAGCGATCTTTATAGAGATGTTGAAACCACTCAGTTATTATTTACACTCGTCTGCGGCGGGGCTTCCTTTAACTTTAATGGACTCTTGGTTACTGTCAGAAACATCTTTAACTGCCACCAAGGGTTAATGAGTGTTCTTGCCGGGACATTCGCCTCTTGTTAATATTTGATATTTAATATAACAGGATATTGAGGTAAACTTTTATCAGAATATTGCTCGCGAACTTCTGTCTGCTACTTAATTAAAGAAAAGCAATTCATAGTTTAATATTTAAAGAAGTAAGGTAGGGTTTTGATTTGATTAAAAATATAATAATGTATCAAATTAACGTGCCATTAAGGTCAATGCTAGCTTTTATTATCTTAATCTAATTGGGTAGTAAACTTTTTAATGCTTTCTTTATTCTTAATACCAGTTTACGGCTTTAATATAGTTTAAACTTAAGTATTATTGCTTTAAGTCATTTGTTTAAATTACAGAAGTTTACGAGTATATCGTTGTCTTAGAATTAGTATAGGTAGTAAAGAAGAAGAGGGCGTGACCCGTTTTAATCTTAAGTTATAATGCAAGTAACGTTTTAGAAAAAAATAACGGACATCAAAATAGATAAGTAAATATAAATTAAAAATTACCCGTCAGATGTCGCTCAAATTTATATGGGCCTAGTTAGACGCGAACCATTAGTTTTAGAATAATAAGTTAAATCGGCTCACTCATTTAAAACACGTCCTGTGGTAACACACCTAAAAAACAAATACAATCAAATTAAGAACTTGGCCTTTTTTGAAGTCAGTTAAAAATGCAACAAAGCTAATAATATCAATGCTCTCTATGTCTGATGTATGTCTAATTGTTGCTAACGAATATCGCAGCTAACAAATATAAAGTACTCCGAAAATCATCAAACACCCAAAATGTCAATAAAATTAAATAATTTACTTGTTACATAATAGTAAACAGTTGACGTGATCTTGTTTCCTCTAAATTTCTCACTCGATGTAAAGTGCAAATGAAGACTGACCAAATAATACCCCCTTTACTAGAAACGGGTAGATTAACATAACGCAATAACAATCAGAACTAGTTAGCGAACTACATAAATAAAGATGGTAGTTTCATTCGGATTATATCACCATAATACCGCGGGAAGGGTCAGGGGCGAAACCTCCCAATATAATCCCGGATTCAAATGTAATAGTTCGTGTTCAATTACTGATAAAGCTCTCACTGATAGTACTACCAAACGAACTAAAGGAGCATTCAAAATGTTATTATTACCGTTGTTGAACGCTACGCCGCGATCTTAACTGTGTTTATTTACTGAAATATACGATAAACTCGCTTCGATTGTAATTGGATTTACAAGTACCACGTTAATTAAATTGGGTACTAAAATTATATTACCCTGAGATTATTACTGCTAGTATTGCGCGACAATAATGGATATTCGTTAACGTTAAAAGAATGGATACACTTTATTGAATGTGTGTTGTTGTCATTATTTTAATAGTTTAAATTTGGATGCGTCTCGACTCTAACTTTCATCTTTATGTGGCGAAAATCAAGAATTTATGACAGAATTTAAACAATAAACATTTCGAGTTTATCTTGTTATTGGATGAAATACTGCCAAACAACCCAACCTCTGGGAACCCGCGCCGCAATCGGAGATAAGGTTCATTTAAACAACAGCACGCAAAACTTTGTTAAAGAGATCCCCGCGAAACTATGTAGCATTGTTCTCTAAATTTCACATTCACATTAGACGGAAATTTCGTTTGGTACTGATTTACGATCGGGCTCCGTAGAAGAAGCATATAACTGCGAGATTATTTATTCCTGCTCGTCCAACGCTCAGGCGTTGTCTGTGGGAGCTCAGGAACAACGTACCGCCGATTTGCTTATGCTAAACAACCTGCAACCAAACTCCGACGCCGCACACTCAAAAATCATTTGCATATTTAAATAGAGAAGCTTGACACCGCAACTCGTCGCAAACTCGCCAACCGCTGTCCGAACATGAACTTGCAAATTTTAATACGAAACACCGCTGTTATTATTTTTCGTAGACAAATTGGAAACCGTGGCGTGTCCTTAATTAATAACGTTAGCGTAAAAATTTTACGACATTCAGACGTTTAGTAAGCTGACATTTTAATTCGTCTAGTGAGTTTATTAAGTGCGTAAGTTTCAACAATTTAACGCGGTTTATAAAGCGAATTTGCTGTTAGGCTCGAGGGTAAGCCACGGCTCTCTTAATCTGGTCATTGCCTTATTAACAGTTTTAATTGGTGTCCTAAAACAATCTTAGTTAATATAACCCTATTTGCGTCACATTACTTTCGTTACGAGGTAGAAAGTTCTAATGTCGCAAATCAAGCCATAACCCGCTTTCCGACTGTTTTACATTGAAAACAATGTTCCATTTACCTATATGTATAAGAAGGTACGCGGTTAACTGGAGTGAAAATCGTAAAACTCTTTTCATTAATATTCAATAGAATGTATTTTATTATACTGAGATTACCACAATTTTCCTATGAATTCGTGCTATATCTCCAATTTTATATCCTGCTATACGGCAAATGTATTTCTTTTCCACGTGATACAGTTATAAATCCAGGGAAACGCGTACGATTCTTTGGTTACGAATCTATTTTATGACTGCATGCGCCGAAGGTTAACCAATAAAACCTTTTAACAGCCGTAACTATTTCGTTATAAGATCTGAGTCCGCAATAAAAACGAGGAAACAGAAATAAATCTAGGGGTACAATGCTTCGGTAGTGGGCAGCATCGTCGTTCAGAAATCAATCACCGGAGGGCGCGCGGTTTAATCGCTCCAATTTAAGTTTTCCCTTTCTTCATAGAACAAATTGATGGAAATAGTTGAACGTTAAATATTGCGATTTGTCAGGCTCAAGTACACAAACTTCCTCCTACGTACGTTTACGGCGGGCCAATAAATCTCGGGCGCTTTGTACTTGCGTCTCCCTCGACATCTTCAGCCATAAACGGCACGTGCGCTGGTATCTTTATTTTTGTAACGACGTACAAGTAAAAAATTGTTGTCGTCGCTTCGTTTCCGTTTCCCTGTTTTTCCTTGCAGGTAGATATCATTCGGATTAGCAACGGCGCCATCGTTCTCGGCTCCGACCAAGTTTGCGATTCATCGTTTGTATTCAGTTATTCACACGCAGCGCTTTATCTTCCCTTCGAAAACGCGTCCCTGAATTAGAAATAAGCCGTCGTCCGCGAGGTTCTGTCGGAGACAAGCTTCTTTCTCTAAACTAACCCAAAGATAAATTATTCCGGCACATTTCTCATCACGATCCATTTTTTCCCCGACAAAGCGGTGAATCCCAGGGCCATACGAGCGTCCTTATCCACAAAATAAAATGCGATGGTGGCGTATTCACTAAGTAACATTGCCTCGTGTGGTGTGAGTTTGCGTTTTGTCGCTGCAAAAAATAAGTATGAATCAGAGCTGATAAGCGTAGTGCGCAAATTTGTAGAATTGTACGACCGCGCCCGCTGCCAAGTTGTTCCACACATTTACATGTTATGAACGCATCTTGGTATTGTTGTGTTTTAATGTTCATCTTATTAACAAGATTCTCTCTAAATATACCGTCTAAGTTTTATAACGTAAGCAGTACCTGTTTGTGACTAAGTTGGTCAGACAAAAAATTCTCACCATATTTAAAATCACAAAAACGTTAATCATTATTAAAAACCGATAGAAAAATATCTCACTTTTCCTTACTACGTTTATTATAATAACTCCGTCGATGTAACACAATTTCATAAATACGTATCGATATCGTAAGCTTTTTTATTAAATGGCGGAGAAATTATGAACGCCTCAATAAAGAGAGCAGCGTGGTATCGCGGCGATAAATCTGCGTTTGTTGTGAGCGTAAACAACCACAGCTCCGCGCGTCCAATCATTAGTCAAAACATCCGACTGCAGCAAAAACCGGACTAATTGCGCACTTGAAGGACAAGGGCCACTCCGTTCGTTCTGTCGTAAACCTACTTAGTCACGTTTAATAGTTTTTCCCGTTCCAAGGAAGCAGCTAGCATCCTTAACTGTATCATTACTGTATTCGGAACAATTTATTTCAATTACACTCGAATGAACTCGATTCCATTAGTCGCACTTCAGATATTATTCCTTTTAAACAAACTCATAAATATCAATTATTAACAATGGCGAGTGGAAATAGAGCTTTAGAAGTTTTTTGCGTCGTACAAACCAAATGACATGGTGACATAACTGCTTTTATGTTTCTTCACCGAATCGTTAAAACTTAACTTTCTATCGAAAACCTTTAAAGCAAAGACTTTTCTAAGTTATTTAATTTCAAAATGAAAATTTCCTGCTTAAGTTTCCATTTGAATTTCCCCTCCAACGTTGTCCGGACGAAGTAAACACTTCGCAACTTACCCTCACTCAAGAAATTGATTTTTAAAGTGTGAACAACTAGGTTTGAAAAACCTGCAACACGAAATAACTATTCTAACACAAAGTTGGAAATGAAATTAGTTTAAGCGACAAGTTCATTTCAGTTTTTTAACGGAACCCCTGCAATTCTAGGAATAGATTCTTCTAAGAAGTTTTCCAGTGCGGATTTTGATTACATACGCTCCTTGAAAAACTTCTTGTCGGATAGGAATATTAAATTATTTAAGTTAGAGATCTGGACCGGTTAGCGTTGTTATTTCGAATAACGGACGGGAATAAACTTTCTAGCAGTGAGAAATAATGACCATATATAATCTTCTCGCCGCTTCAACCACTCATATTTTTCTTCCTTGACAAAGAAATCCTTTACGTGTTTATTTATACTACAGTTCCTTTAATAATGTCTCGACTTTATAAGTAATAACATTAGTTATTATCTTTCCAGAGGTCTTTGATATGCAACTTCAACCAAGTATCTTTCCTAGCTCTTTCTAATTTAACAATAAATCCGGTGAGTTGTTACGCTTCGTTAAAATGATATAGCGTAGCACAATCTTCGTACAATTTTAGGAATGGTTAAATTTTAATTGTGTAGTAAAAGTACGGTTATATAATCATTACGGGGAACAATACGGCGGCAAGCGGGTTCGTCGCGGGCCGCGCTCCCGTCGACTGTTACATGCTGCATTTAGCTAATTACAGCTCAGCTCACTGGTGTGACAATTCGTGATTACCGGAACGGTTATTTTAAGAGACGTCTACTCAATGTTTCACAGAAATTAAGTTCCAGATTATATCTAATAACACGATAATGAATATTTATATATTCAGCACGTTAATGGAAATACTAGGTAATGGAATTACCCGTATTTCTAAAGGTGACTCGGAAACGTTACAAGACTTCAGTTTCCTTTTCAAATCTGTCCAGGAAATACGAGAAATACGAGAATTTCTAAAAGTTGTGTTTAACAAGTTATGAAGTTAATATAAGTCAGTCGTGCGGCTTGTAAGAGGAAGTTGAAAAATAGAGTCAGTATACGAGGAAGAAGGCGGGAGGAATCGATGAGAGTAGAAGACGATGTGATTATATATTTAAGAAACATGTTTTTTCTTTACAAATATGTTCTTTTCATATCACTAAAGTGATATTTAATGTTTTATTGTAACAACTTATCTCTTATAAGTTGAGAAAGATCGAGTGCAAATATACCACCTGTTTTTGATAGATAAAGTAAAATATTAGTGAAAAATAAAAAATGTATGTTTTTTTATTAGAAAAATTTTAAGCGTCTCAAAATGCTACATTTACAAATTAGTATTCGAATATTTATCAATAAGTACACCATTTAGTTCTATGAGTCTCAACGAAAGATCGAGACTGTTAAATTGTAGTAACAAAGGATTATAGAGTCGTTCGATTAAGATGAGACAAAATTACGAGTTGAATCGAAATACTGTTACAGATACCGTAAACATCGAATGGAGTCCTTCTCAGCCTCGGACATTTTAATTTTATTTAACATCTCCCGGTGCCCGAGATAAAGTAGATTTCTTTCACTGCCAAGTAAGAATTTCGACTCGTATAATAATTTAGATTACGTAGCAAGCAGTGAGCGTTCATTATCGTTCTTTTGTACCTGATTTTGTAGAGATCTCATTCGGATAGAGCGGCAGTCCGCGGCGCCGGCGTTCTCTCGAAATGGAAAGTGCGAAAATGAAATTATAAAGCCCCACGATAAAAATAAATTAAATCGGATTTCACGTTCCCAGTAGCCAGGGATGAGGGGCATTTTGTAGTCTGCGAATTCCATTCTTTTTTTAAATATTTGTTTTAACAGTTGATTTGTGGTGTAATGAGAAAATTCTCACTTCGCGTTTATTTTTTCCTTCCTTGTTCTTTTAAATTAGTTATGTGAGTTTCGTCTGGTAGAAGATTAGCGGAACGACTTTTTGTCGGGGCAGCGATCCTCGCTGACGTCAATCTCGAGACATGGCCGTATAGCTTTCTAGATTGTTGCGCGCGTTGCGGCAAATCACTCTACATTCTCACCTACGATTATTCAAATTAGGAAACGGTACGACAAAGACGAATGGTACTAATATCGTTTGCTGCGCGATCGCCGAGCGCGATAGTGCGCGCTGTACGTGCCTTACACACGCGCTACAGATTTCGACCGACGATAAACGCAGATTGATCCGACAGATACGCTTTTTGCGTAAATACCTCCTCGGTAGTGCAACCTCATTTATTAGGAAAATACACGGATGTCATAGATCGTGTTTGTAATTTGTTAGTGACGGTTCTGATTACCAAGCAAAGAGCCCCGGATTCCATTGTTTACTGAATGATTATTTGTTTTCCAGTTGGGTTGATAGTGTGAAATGTTAACATTCCTATCACACATTGATACAGTCTAGCTAGATTGTTGGTTTTAAATTAAATATTCATAGCTAGTCTGAGACAATAACCTAGGATTGTTACCTAGATAAATACTAACATCAACGTTAAAAGTTTGTAAATGAAATCCAAGCCCAGAACACCAGTTGCTATTTATCTAAAGTCCCTAAAAGAACAGAACATTTAAGTAATAATTATTTATATTGCTTATTCTAAGAGTGTCCACTAAATCAGCTTTGCGATCTCAAGGGCCACTTTAAGTGAGCCGACCTTATTTAATAGACTTTGTCTAGGTACAAGGGTGAACTCCGTTTATGTTTTTTGGATCCCTCGGGTCTTGTAATGAGCAAGTATTTAACTTGCAAGTTTGTTCATTTGTTCATATCAAACTTACCTATAAAATCACATATTACATCACTAATGATAGAATTAACAATCATTGCTTCGATATCAAAACCGAATCGGTCTAATAATAATACTAATTTTGTAATTTCAATGATATTCAATATAATTATATTAGCTTAGAACGAAATGCGTATATTCCACGTTTTACAATTTACGCAACTAAATATTAAACAACAATAATTCGTGTTGGTTATTGACCAATTAATGTTTTAATCCAATGTTGTAACCACAAACGATCAAGCGTTTAATTAGATCAAGGTTCAATAGCCATTCAGTGCTGCAAATCAATAATAACCCTAAGCCCTGGAGTCCGTTAAAACAAGGACTATAGAGATAGAAAATTGAGTACTCTGTTAATATAAATAGGTAATAATAAATTTTAAACGACAGTTTGAAGAACAATCTATATAACTTTTTTTGATTCGTTAATTATATTTTTTTATCATTTTTTTATGAAATTGCCCCATAACAAGCATAAAGTCTCCTTACATAATTTTAATATGAGGATAGAATAGACAAACTGGTAATTTCTCTAAAGTGACGTGTCGCAATAATTTTTGGCGAGCGCATCAAGACGGTGCCGTAGAATTGCATCTTGAAAATTCGTGTATATGTCTGGGCATGTCATCTTGGAGGATATTCCGAGATAGTACGTGATATTGCTCTCGATAACTAGATCTAGCTCTTTCACTTGTACCAATTCAATATTATTTGGATTGAAATGGACCATCTCTTCAACTGTCTCAGAGAAATATTAATAGAACTCTATTGGCACAAAACAAAACCAATGCTACAATATATTTTTTTTTAAATGAGAAGACACTGTTGGTCCAATCTGATCAACTCATTGATTCATAGGTAACTTGAACTGACAATCAAATGGCGCAATGGTTAACATGCCGGATCATCGTTCCAAGGGTCCTGAGTTCGAATCCCAACGAGGGCGGTTTGAATGATGAGTTTAAATTTCTGTTCTCGATCTCGGTGTGTATCTTGTGTGTTGTCCATGGCTCCATGGCACCCACGACACAAGGAATTCTAGTGTGAGGCTATGAGTGTTCAGCGTTATTTATTTAAGTTTTCAATATCATTGTGAGCATATATTATGTTCTTGTAAAAGGGTGAAAACATTTTTTTATAAAATCTGAAGAATTATTACCGATTTTAAGGATGTTAGAGGTCACAGTTCGTTAACTTTAGGGAAGAGACCATAAAAGGCGTTCTCGAAAGTACTAACACTAAAGCGCTCTTTCTTGTTTGTCGGTCGAACAACTTTTCTAAGAGGGTTAATAATAATTATTTCGATTTAGTATCTTATACTTCATATCATTCATCATTATTCTAATTCACTGTCCATCGGGCTGGCCAAATGCGGATTAACGGACTACACATATTTAATAACAATATCGAGAACTCTCAAGTATGCAATGGGTATCTCACACTCATGAGCCTCACTACATTTCATTCGCCGAAGTAATAAATTAATATCATACCATTCAAATTACATTTCAAAATGACATATTATTCGTACGGGATCCAAACTCAAGTTCTCCTGTTCTCCAACTTTGAAACTACTCGTCCCATCACTGAAATTATATTTTTAATACAAGATATCTGAATTATTTGCAGTACGTTTTGAAAGTACCCGTGATCCGTGAGTAGATTTATTAATAAAAAAGCACAATAATTTTAGCCAGTAAATAAATAGTATTAAATCACTCTACATTTACCTACTTCCTTCTCAGCATTTAGTAAAACTGTCGTAATTCCGCGTAACAACTTAGGCTCTAATTCCAAATTTAGAACGCGGAGAATACGTCCGGACGCCGAGAAACCGTGTTCTCTTTAATCTTGTCACAAAAGCCTTACCTGATTCAGTGAGGCCACGAGCACTCTCCTCGGCACAAACGTGGAGGAATGAAGCGGAAGAGTGCCGGCCACTCGGAATTACTTCCTAATGAAAAGAGGCGAGGAGTGGGACTTCTCCATCACGTGGTAGCTAACGAACGCGGCAAGCCTCTTCACTCGAGCATCCCACCCACTACGTGTCTCCGCTCGTATCTTCAACGGCTTATTAGTTTTGCGAATTGCTTCCACGGCAAATATTTTATCTGCCTTTGCATTTGATTTCGCATTTGATGTGAGCTGGCTACAGTGGCACTGGTTCGTTTGCGACCGTTACGTTGTTTAGATAAGGAATATACTATTCATATTATATTTTTATGTAATAAAGAATTAGTTGTTCATATTGTATCATTTTCTTTACACAAAGATTGATTTAATGTTTCATTGTGTGTTATTTTATGTTAGTTTCAATTATTTTAACACTAATCATTAAAAAATTATTCGATGTAGCTGAAATCTAAACAAGTTTATTAGCAAATCGTAATAGTCAATAAAATCTCAAAATATAGACGAAAAAAGTACTCCTGTTCACACTAATTAAAATGTTTCCTTTGATTAATAAACCAAGTTCGCAATAACAGTAAATAGACCAAAATTTATTTTAGGAATAAAACAATAATATTACGTTTTAGTTCAAGAAAACGTGATATTTTATGTAATTTGTTAAAGTTCTTATCAATTACATCGCGTTTCATTACCAGATTGGACGATAGCGGCAGGAATTGACGAAAGAACAAAACGTAAAGGAATTGAAATTCACGCAATTTTACGCTTACGCTCCTTACAGACTAATACGTTTGACTGGGAAAATTAAACGTAGAGGGTTTGCCATACTCCGTACCTATTTCAATGAAGTGCAAATAGGAAAAAAAGTTCGACACCTGCACTCTCTTTCAAGTTTTTTTCCTTTTCTAGTGCTTTACAAATTTCTCTTTGTCTCGTTACTCGATTGTCTCGATTCTCTGTTGTTGGCAGAATAATACATCTAATTCAACCCGGATTCAGAGCTAGTGCAGGATCGGATAAAAAGCAATCCGAGCATCTATTGACGTTATCAATATTTTAAAGCGGAGAGTTCAAATATGCGGACGATGAATGGTTCTGACGTTTTCCTATAAATATAAATGGAGAGTATTAGTAACTCGCAACAAAACGATAGCCGTCGGACCACCCGTCCCATTGTAGTGATTCGAATATCGTTCCAATTGCATAACTGGCGAGATCAAACATTTTTATTTGTTTGCCAACTCAACCGCACGGCTGCAACTAATGAGGAGGAGTTTCGATTAAATTAATATTGGTTTTATTTCCGTTTTGATTTTACCGTCAGACTCGGAGGTTTTTTCATGGCGCGGTCTCTCCATTATCCGCGTTCCAACCATTAACTGATAATTAATGTACTCGTTATTCATATTGTTTCTATTTGCGTATCCTTCCACTTGTTGTGCAATCTCGTGAAATATTTTTAAATGCTTGAGTTTAAATAAAATTTTTGATTGTGCAAACACACGTCCTGTTTAAATAAAATGGTGAGTCCATAAAATTTTATTCTTGGTTTAGTCCGACAATATCAATCAAAATCATTTCATTACTTTATTCAGAGTAAAATCTTGACTGGCATCAAAATATGAAATTTATTCATTATGGAACTTTTGAATTTTATTTTTTATTCGTTTACAAAACCATTGCCACAAATTCATTTTTAAATTCGCGCTATTCACACTCGCTTATTTGAAAGCAAAAGAGTGAAGCTTTTGAAATGGTGCAAAATTATGCAAAACAAAGTCTGAATAGTTACAAGACTTACAAGTGTTAATAAGTACTCGTAAGCGGCGGTATAAGTTGAAGGTGAAACGAAGTTTAATAAGCAGTAACCGCTGAACCTATTCGTGTTAAGATTCCGAGTCGAGTTAACGAGGTGTGCTTCAGCACGTTTAATAACAACTTTATGTAATCACCAAAGCGTGCTTTATTGTCTTGTCTTGTATAAATGTTTTGCTACTCAAGAATTTTCCATGTACGACTAATGTTATCAGTGTAAAATATAGCGCATATATTTAAATACAAGCATTCCTCTACTTATAATAATATAAGTCAGTATTTTTTGTGGATCGAAGGTAGCAAGCCTAGCTGACTCGGTCACAGATGTGTTGCTACTCCTGAATATCTAGGTCGGTTACAGCTGTCATGGGCGGCAGCAAAATAGTGGTGATGCATGCTCGTTTGCTAATTCAACTCCATATACAAATATAAATACATAACGTTAACCAATAACCCAGGCAAATGTGGGCTAATGAGTCGTAATTAACAAAAAAAGTTCCAGACCGAACGGTAGGTATTATTTCAAATATCTTTAAAGATTTTTATCAGTTTTCACTTACAAATATACATATATTATTATAGTCACGGTATACAGTTCGCCCAACTTATCTCTGAAATGGCAAAAACTGGAACTAACGAAAAGTCATTCATAAGTACGTTGTGGTCATTCATCTGTCAGTTACTAGTGTGCAATGATTGGTTAAATGAATGTCAAATGCGTCCGACAGCGCCTCTTTCGTTTCAGTCTTAAGTTGGGTTTACTATAATTGTATTACCACTGTCAACGGATTTACGTATTGACAACGGACACAGTCGCGGCGCGTGAATTGCACGTGACACATAGCAACAGGAAATGCGCCATTTTGAAAATCGTTGACATATGTAGTTCGCGCGTTTTTACGATGCCATTTTCGTAGATATTGAGGAAACAAGAAAAAATATTAAATAATGCAATATCATAACAATTTTATCATTATATGAAAAGATTCACAAAACATATCCATTTTACATTTATTACATACAATCTTTTTGACATTTTCCATTCATTTCGCTACTCTTTACTCGTGATTCGTGAGATTGGTGCCTACACTGTGCTATAAAATTCACTCACTCGATTTATGATTTTGATTCCTATGTTCCCGAAACAAATGTAACGTTTCATGTCATGATGTTTACGCTTGTTTCCATCCTTTTATAATTATTTACAAAATATTATTGACAGTTAGTTATAAGATACCAAGTACAGTGATATATTATTGTCTTGTAATCGTACATATACTCTAGACCTCCTTAAGTATGGGGAGAGACCCATGTCCAGTAGTGGGTCATTAAATGGGTTGAATACCAAGTTAATTTCTACGTCCACGCTATTAAAATCCTACTTATATTTTTTAAGCATAACCTCAGTATTTTTCTTGTTTGAAAATTTTCCAATCATCTCGCGATTTTTTTAAGTTCTTACGTCATTACATAAATGAATAAAGAATGATAAAGAAAATCTGGCTCGATGATTAGATCGCGTAATAGCATTTATAGATCTCATTAAGGACAAGTGTCTTCCCGCTCTCCGCGTTCTCAATTTCGTCCCCGCATTTTCGAATGATTCAATCGCAAAACTGTGATATAGAATTAAAATTCTCGTTGGATCTTTTGTTCGAAGAAATTTCACGGGGAACAGCGACAGATCGATCGGATCTGGCGGAACTTGGTGCGAATCGAACACTCGTTAATGAAACTTCTCTCGCGCAATTAGGTAACGTCTTGGTTTTATTAAATTTAATCAAGAACTTGTGTAATATTACACAGATTGGGCCAATCGAGCCGTGTACAAGTTTCGATAACGTTGTAGTTAGGAACTAATTTCTGAAATCAACGGAGTTATCTTAGTTGAATGCGATGGGATTTAGAAGGTACCTATCCGATATCCTTAACCTGAAAAAGTTAAACGTCAAAGAGATTACAATGTTAAAAGAAACATTTTATTCATTTTAATTTACATTTTGGTTCACTCGAAAAATCTTCTGGCTTACTTATATTGTTTGCTTAATATTTGTTTATTACAGTTCTTCAATTTAATTTCATCAAAACAGATCTCATCGTTTATAATAAGGTTACGTAGAACAAAACAGTTAAGCCTAATATCTTGTTCAGAGTATCCTTTTCAATCCTCTAAATCCGCTGTATATTGAAATGTTCTTACATATTTGGGGCGAAACGTTGAGCTATACGGTAATGTTAGGAACGTATGTAGTGAGCGTTATCGGCCGTGATAAGCCGGGCCGGAACCTCGCGTCGCGTCGTCCGCTCTGCTGCCGGCGGCTATATCTGTTACATTACTGTTGCCTCCCAGCAAAATCATTTTTATTTCTCACTTTACAATTCACCCCGTTTCGACACCAAAGTCCCAAACATCGCCCAACACAATAGCCTTGTCACGTCACCAAAACTTCAAACTTTGTACGAGACCAAAACAAACATATTTAGAGCAACTTAACCAAGAATCGGATTCGTGTTCTTTCAAAAATACACGAGTTATTTCAAGCTGTATCCGGTAGCCAAACAAAGATTCCGAAACTAACTTCCCCTGCTATTGTGTAAGGCACGTGAAAACCACGAGCGCAGTTTCGAAACAAGTATTGCACAAATTTTAAACAAAGGTATAGACGGGACCGCGCGGCATTACCATAAACCGTGGGTTGGTAGAAGCGCGAAATTGCTTTTTTGAACTCTCACAATGTTACTACTATTAGGAGTTAAGAAAAAGTTGAATAAAGGTAGCGAGGAAAGGGTGTTTTGATATAATCACACTTCAGCTTAACTTGGTTCAGTTGCACAACCCGCTTATGCGTTTCAAAAGATGGTTGCAACTTCGTTCGCATGCGAGATCAGATTTTGGTAGTTTTCTTCATATAATATTATGAACCAAGAATGCATGTAAATGCTATTACTAAACCACGAAGCTTGCGGACTCCTTATGCTTTTCACTTTATTCGTGGAACACCAAACACGACCAAAAGGGTAATGATTCTTTTAACGACTGTTACCAAAGTTTTGTTCTAAATGTGCATTTAAATAGCCTTTCTTACTATTGTTATAGCGAGATTACATGTGAAGGGTGTGTTTTCAGTCTTGCGTAGTTTCTGTAACCAACTTTTATTTTTGGACATTTTGGAAATACGAATATCTGCGACTATCAGAGTCAATTACAACGGATCTTTTCGGTCAGATATCACTGGGTACCCGATTTAATACCCTCTATGCCATTTTGTTAACAGTATGAAATTATCAAGGAATAATACTTATTACATTTTTCCTTTGCAACGCTGAAGGGTGCTTCCTAATCGACGATCTATTCTATTTGATACTTGCATTAAGTAAGCCTAACTTTTTCTACTCTATTGTTTCCTCATAACTGAGGGTCGTGATACTTTCGACTAATATCTGTATGGATACGTCAATGTATTTACATGCTTGTTTAATAGTATCAGTGCTTCCCTGCGTTCTTTAAGTAATCCTCTGCTTCTCTTTCCTTCTATGCAGCCTACTCTATGACTACTTACACACTTCGTTTATCATTGATACCACCTTTACCGCTAGCCACATTGAATTTATGGAATAGGAAAGGCAGTATAGATGCAAGTTAAAACGGATTACGCATAACTCTAGAACACGGTTCCGCTCACCTATCGAGGCGTGCGTGAACATTTTATCTGCTTCCGGCAAACCGGCCACTGGCAATTATCACAGGCGTGCTCCACGGTCATAACAATGAGACCCGACCCCTTTCAAAGACTTATAGATCTGATAAAAATCCATTCATTAATACAAAGTCTGTGATTAACCGCCATATAAATCACAGAGGTTACCATCAATGGTTTTCCTGTATTTCATTTCTACATAGTGTATTACGTCGGCCGACGTTTATCAGTTATACTTGTAGGGAAATACGGTAGTTGTTATGAAATATATTACTGATATTTCATATTAACTTACACACGATACTACAAGGTTTTATTGCTGTCGGTAAATTAACCAATTAACCTAATAAACTAATGTCATTCTACTTTTTTCTTTATTCCAAATTTAAAAACTTCGAGTTCATTTCATAACGCAGTTAAAATATTGTTGGGATTTACTTCCACTCAATTCAAGTTTTCAAATTCCTTTCCTTTTTGAATTGCCGTATCTAGCACACAATATACATATAATTATACATTTATAGATCATTATTTACACCCTTACAAAGTTTAGAATTATTACAAAACCCAAGTATGAAATTTCATTATTAATGAGTTCAGACAAATGTATGTGATTTCGTAAAGAAAATAATGTTCTTCATTCCGTTCAAATTATTTTAACAATTTAGTACTATTGTAGGTCAGAAAGTATCTATTACATTTGACTTCAGTTCATTAGAGTTGAAACTCGAGCATCTCCGGGCCTGCAATTAGGATGAAATAATTATTTCAATAAATATTGGATCAAACAATATCTGTGCATCTAATATTTAGGAAAGTCGTTTGTATTAAGTGGACTATTACGGTAATTGCTTTACGGCATGGCTGGTAATAATTGAGTCAAGATCATTATTACAGCTCTTTAAGGGGAGACATAATCTTGGTAATAAAATTAATTACTTCGTACCTATTAACTTTCCTTGGAAAACTAGCAGCGACTCGGTTGCAAACTATTGACTGTGTAATAATAAGGAACTTTAAATTAAAGATGTTGAAATATTCTACCACGCTGCTCCAGCTTTGTGACTCGTATTTGAAGAAATTATTGAATTAAAATGTAGCCAAGCTTCATCCTCATGATCTTAGAGATGTGTTGCATACTTCATCACGCTGCTAAGGAGCAGGGATCAGGGATCAATCAAGGGATTGATACAGAAATTAATAATCAATGTGTTAGATGTTGATATATAATTTAAAATTAATGAGATCTCTTAGTAGCTGTAGTACTCAATTTTTTTACATTAACGCTTATCTTACTATCAACCGTGTCCAAAGTAGCCAAATGAGTTTTACGTACATAATTATCGAGCAATAACAGGTTTTAAATTAGCATTCATGTCCAATTAAATCCGATAAAAATGAAAAGGCTTTGAAATCGCATGTCCTCTTGAGCCATTTACAGCGCTAAGAAAATTTCAACTCCTCAATTTGTATTATCACAATTTCTTGTACCTACTGATGAAAACTAGAGCTTCAGTTGAAAGTAGTAATAACCAGAAAACCCCTTAAAGTACTTTATCACAACAAATTTTTCAGAATTTTATAACGAGTAAATAATGTCACTATCGCGTAGTATCTACACGCTTTTAACGTTAACATTTTGTTAAAACACTTTTAACATAGATTGAATATTTGTCAATGTCGACAACGTTCAACAAACCGTGTTCACCAGCTTTATATTTACTTTTTACAGTTAATCGGTTTCAGGTGGAAAACAAACACTTTATAATCAAAAGCGACATATTAGATGCCATAAATTCTAGTGACTGTGTATAAATGATACACAGTAGAAATACTGGAGTATACTTTAACGTCAACGTTGAAGTTATATATAAAATTACAAAACAAAATGTTTCAAGATAGTACAGAATGAAAATACAACAATGCACTTAAATCTACTAGGTATTTACTTTAAAATATTGAGATTTATGCAAATTTAACTTATCGTATACCTTCATTAAAAGACATTTTAAAAATAACTTCATGAAACTTCTTAAAGTTATTCCTGTTTCATTAGTAACTTAAACTTAAACCAAGTCAATTAAAAATCACCTACCTATAAAATTTAAAAGTTTAGGATAGTCATAGCATTTTATTACGTATCTTACTTCCAAATAAGTTGAATTTTCATGGTGTAAAGATATGTGTGTATTAGATGTATAAATTGTTTACTTTACCTGTCTGAAATCCAAGTTTCATAACGCTACGTAGCCGCGGGCGGTGACAATTTGTACCCCAGGATTTGCTGACGAGCGAGTAAACATGTTCCCTCGTTATGATAGCCTGGTAAACGTCTTGGCTTCGAAACTTATTGAAATGTATTCCGTGCATATTTTACTATTTATAGACGACCTCAGATTAAACGCAATCTAGGTTCGTTGAAATATATATTAGGATAAGTAGGAAATTATTGTAGAAATTGTTTTAAATTATGTTAATTAAATTCACCAGCCAGGCGTCTTCAAAGATTATAATATCAGCAATAAAATCAATTCAAGATTTACATTTGAAATGTGATTCTGTTGGAGTTATTTGTGTTTCTTGAATTATAAGAATACTTTGTGAAGGCACCTGTGCAAGGAATATTTTACGGTTTTGCGGACTTAATTACAAAACATTTAACGAACAGAGGATGAGTTCACAATCTCATCCCAACATCGATTAATTTTCTTTCGTCTGAAGTATGATAAAGTCGTATCTATGTTTCTAAATTTCTGCATTTATAAGTTTATGAAAACAAGTACAACAACCGTCTGTATAGCACCATTTATTTATTGTACTACCCTGAATGGAACTAAATGTTATCTCACAGCTGCAATTAAGTTTGTAAACCCAATATTACTACAGCGACTTTACATAAACGAGTATCGTCAAGACACCAACGTATCATACATTCCGCTCCACGCCACATGCTGCCAGCAATATCAAAGTTTTGATCCAGTAGTATATCTTGCGTTGCATGCCAATAACCGAGTGACGTCTGAAAACGAAAACGCGTTCTATTTTTAAACGAAAAATATTGACGTCACAAAATTACTAAATAGTGCAAAAGTGTGGAAACAAGAACATTGTATTGCTGAGTTTCGTCTGTTCTTAGAGGGTTGTCAAACACAGGACGGAACTTCTCATCGTAAACATGTTTCGACGTCATGTCATATTTTCCGCTATATCTACATCATTTTGGTGTTTGCGCTTTTAAACAATACTCGACAAACCAGAGGCTTGTTTGTGCAGAAAAGGATTTGTACACGAAAATGCTGGAATAAAAATTACAAAAGATTCGTATCATTAGCATTGCGCTTTGTTGTGCACCCGCTGTATGTGCACATAATATGAAACGAGGACTTTTTACGAATTTTTAGCGGATTCATCAAATCATTATATTCGATTGTTTTGACCGCTATAAATTAAACTTCTATATAAATATTCGTAGTTCTGCATTTGATATTTGATTGATTTAGAATATTCCGAGCTATGCGATAGAAACTGATTTATTATCTGAACACCCTCTTAACATTTTATTTTTAAATATACACGAATAAAATAATATTATGTAACATAATTTGGTCTCAATTGACCCATTTTTATTTCAAAAAAAGAAATTTGGAATAATTGAGTGACAAAATTATTTCCGGCATTTTCTGCATCAAACTTTAATCAAGTACCTACTTATAGGTAATAATAACACATAAAAACATTTATATTTGATTTATTAACATGATTTACACATCGATTCCCGAAAAAACATTGTAACTCGAGATTACTTACTAACAACCTGCGTACAAGTTGGGATTGTTCGTAAGATTCTCAAGTTTTTTACCGCGTTTGTTTGTCCCGAAAGCGGGATCAGTTGGGTTCGACGCAGCTGCGTATGTTTCGCCATATCTCATCGCTTGATATATTTCGCTTCGTGATTTATTCTCATATTAGCATTTACAGAAAATATTAGTAGATTTGAATTTCTGTAGGAGAGGAACTTCTTGGTATTACACTTACGGAATTTTGTTAAGAATGTTACCTATAAAGTTTATTTTGTGTCATTTACTACGCCAACAGTTATGAAGTAGGACTTGAATAGATTTTATTTATGTGACTGTTTATAACGTGGGTGTACTTGATTTTCAGAACTTTATTTAAATCTAAATCTATATAACTCAAAGGTGAATGACTGACATAGTGATCTATCAACGCACAGCCCAAACTACTGGACCGGTGGGGCTGAAATTTGGCATGCAGATAGCCACTATGATGCAGACATCCGCTAAGATTTTTCAAAATTCACCCCCTAAGGGAGTGAAATAGGGGTGTGAAGTTTAAACGAATTACACGCGGGCGAAGCCGCGGGCTAAATTAAAATATTTACGTTCTAATGAAACTTCATAACGTAGTTGGTATACGTACTATATATAGAACAATAGCGTACAAAATTTAATAACATAAAAGTAGAACCAAATATAATGATATTACCATAATTAAATTAATTAAAAACGGGACGGAGCGAGACTTATTGAGCTTGTAACACAAATCACAAACTTATTTTATCTTCATTTGTATTCAACATTTCTCTTTATCTTGATTTACGTCATAAAGGATCTTGAGAACAATAAATAATTTCTCTTGAAATAATTTGGTACTTAAGAATATATTAAAAAATATAAATATACTTTTTTATTTGACAACATATTTACTGTGATAAAAATCTTAGTCTTTTTCTAAGAAATATATAACAATGAAGCTATGAAGTATCACACAAGTATCAAAACAATTCACTACCTATTAGGTACATAAATAAACATTAATATTGAAACAACGAATATTTATATTATAAACAAGTTCTTAATTGTTTTTAGAATAACTGATTTCCATTTTTTGTGGGTGTTTGTATCTTTGTATTTATTATTGTCCATGGCACCCACTGAAAATACTAATAATACATGCAGCTATGAGTATGTACCGTTATCTTTTTACAGAAGAACTTATTCAAAGTACGACTTATGTTTAAACTTGGATAATATATTATTATATCACACTGAATGTGGTATCGTGGATTTACGAGTGACGGTGTTTTCCCTCGGCACTGGATGACGGGCTCTAATGAAGCCCCTGGTGGCCGACTACAAAGACACTCTTACGCTCCGTCTTGTCACTACAAACACGAATGCTTTAAGAATACGCTGTTCTATTTTAAATAAAATAAACTGTACGTGTTACCGCACATTTACCTTGTCTTTTAGATGCAAATATCTCGCTCCGTTAAACATTCTCGGAGTAAACAATAGATAAGTTTATCAAAATTAATCGCAGTTTTGTGTTACGTTTTACTTTTAAAAATAGAACGCTGTAACAGGAATTGAATGAATAAACCTATTGGTAAATGTTACTTGAATATTACGTCAACTGTGTTATAACAAGTAAATACTAAAGGTTACAAGTCAGATTGCAGAACGCTGAAGTTTCTGACCTTTTAATATTTTGATATTGTCTTGTTAAGTAACCTCCTTCAAGCTCAACTTTTATTGTTAATACTTCGCCTCTAATGAGTGCCAAGTCTCTTTGTATAATGAGAGCTTATAGTTGTGTTATATAGTTTAAAATTTTATCCCGCATTAAAACTAAATACGTTTTGAGAATGTTTCAAAGTATTTTCAGTTGGAATATGTAACGTATCGTTGTTGTTTTTGTAAACAAATTGAATTAAGAACGTACAATCGGCCCATTTGATTCGTACCCCACTTCGTCAACAGTTCGTTTGAACTTTTGAGAATGTCAAATTCGTTTTCATTTCAAGCGTGTCTGCTGCACATATGACTTTCTTATTATTATGCTCATTCAGTGAAATCGTCAAACGTCGCTCTAAATTTTTGTCAAGTGCAATGATTTACTTTTTACAATCCATACTAATATTATAAATGCGAAAGTCTGTCTGTGACGTTTTCACGGCTAAACCACCGGTCCAATTTGGATGAAATTCGGAATGAAAATAGTTGAAGACCCAGAAAAACACACATAGGATATGTTTTTTTTTCAAAAATCAACCCCTAAAGGCTTGCATTAGGGAATGAAAATTTGTATGAAAAATCGGTTCAGCCGCTTGAACGATTTCGATGAATTTTCCCAGGAAGATAGTTGATGACGTACCCCCTTCCCCACTTCCCCGGTTCGCGATATAAACGAATTCCACGCGGGCGAAGCCGCGGGCAAAAGCTAGTATCTGATAACTGCAAAATATATTTGACAGAAATCCTTATGTCTTTTGTATTAACTATATACAAGATTTTCCCGCGGCTTACCAGCTAAGCAAAAAAAATACCGTTAAAATTATTCCATGGGAATTTATTTAGAGGAGTAAAATTATCCTTTGTTTTTTTCAGAATCTCAAACCTCCTCCATATAATTTCCAAGAAATTCAGCATTCAGTCGTTTCAACAGATTCAGCAGTTTAAGTGTGAAAAGCCAATAGACGAACAAAGTTACTTTCACTTTTTAATAATTTTATTTATCAGAAATCGTTTTTGCAGATTTGAATATCTTTACTTCATGATGGACAGACAATGTGTTTAATGTTTATGTTCATTATTGTATTATATATATAACATGTCAAAGTATTCAGAAACACAAATCTCGAAATATAAATAATGTATTGTCAATGTCATGTAGAGTATTAACAGGTTTGTTTCCCAGGCAACGAATATTTAAACGAATTTCGACTTAATGAGGGTAACCGCGTGTGAATTTTCCGCTAGAGGTGCTAGTGAAAAGGGAGGTCTGTCTGTCACTTTTCGCTTGTCTGAATTTCATTTGTCACTGTTTATGTATGGCCCGCCCATTTGACAGCATGACCGCCCTCTGCAGTGGCGCCAACTGGTGAGCACAAAAACGGTTACCCTCATTGCACTTGATGTGTTATAAGAAAATGAGCTGAAGGTGGGGTACGAATCAATTGGGCCGATAGTACATTTATAAAATGTGAGAGCCTTCAATCCTTTAATAGAATCACTCATTATGAGCCTCATTGTTAACGAGTTCAAAAGCGTGCTTCACCACGCTGCTCCAGTGCAGTTTGGTGGTGGGGAACCCAAGTATCGGAAACTTTCATGGCGCCTAAAGGCATTCGACATGCCTTTACAACCATCTATCGATGCCTTTTATCGATAAACACCGGGACCGATGACTTTATGTGCCCTCCAAAGCACGGAAGCGTTCAAGAAACTTTGCCACTAACGGTCACCAAGCGCGCCCGCAGCTGCCTAACTTTGTCGATCATTTAAGATCCAATTAAAGGACATTTCAATTGAGGGACAAAGACATCGATATTCTTTCATTATATATTCTCTATGTACACATTCTCTAAGAACGTGTATTTTGTTCATTTGCCAGCAATATTTCCCACATTTACGGTAATGAACGTAAAGTATTACCGTTTAACGTGGCTATCATCAATAGTTAGCCTAGTTAGCAATCAAACTGAATTTCAAACGCGACGTTGCATTTATTATTACTGAGGTTAATTTATGACACGTGACAGGGGGAAATTTTCCTTTACACTGAAAATTCTTACGTAAATAAAGCAACATTTCCTTAGCCATTATGCGGTGTGGCGTCTCATACAACTTATTACACATTATACAAATGTGTGCGTGTCCACGCATGGAGGGTAGTCTAACAACGGACCGTAAAATTGCAAGGCTGCTTTTAGTTTTTTAGGCTTGCATCTTTCGAGACGTACGTCATTATGGAGGCTAGACTCCCCGGTGAGAGCTCTAGGGGTGAGATAAGGGTACATTCATAGCGAGCTCGTCTCGTACATACCGCAAAAATATTTTTTGCTACGGCCCCGAGCACAACACATACGAGGCACGTACACCCCATTCACATACTCGTATTTATTATTCCACATCGTTCAAAAGGCTTATTTTACGAAAGTGTTGAAGCCGATTTATAATGTTACGAATCTATAGACATTTTGTCTACTTTATTTATGTTCTGTTCGTCTCCCGGCGCAACAGTTGTACTGTTATTGAATCAGATACATTATAGATACGTGACTGATGGATATCTTCTAGTTTTTTCCCGGGATATTATTTCGGTTGCTTATTCAGCGTTCACTCATATGTGTACAAGAAAAAGTTGACCAGTTATGTATAGGATATGATAGTGATTGAATGGTATATCAGACTGTTTATGTCTTACCATATGTTTTATTTTGCTGGGTTCAAAAGTAAAAAATTAGGTAAGGTAATAAATACACAAAGAGGTTTTTCTTCTTATTACCTATATTTATGCATAGTATACCCGCTCTCGGTTCGTTTCGGGAAACCAGTCCCTTAAAAAAACACATTCGGAAATCGTTGGGCGTGATTCTCTTAACTTTCACAATTTTTAATTAAGTGAATCTTGCTACTATACTATATACATATACTAGCGGACCGCCCGCGGTTTCACCCGCGTGGATCCCGTTCTCGTGGGAATATATGCATGTATTATACATAAAAACCTTCCTCTTGAATCACTCTACCTATTACAAAAAACCGCATCAAAATCCGTTGCGTAATTTTAAAGATTTAAGCATACAGACAAACAGACAAACAAACAGACGGACAAAAATAGCGACTTTGTTTTATACTATGTAGTGAAGTATACATAAGCGACTTCAACATTGACAAATAGAGATAACTCAAAAATTACTCGTCAGGTGTTGTTCTTAAAATGACCCGACGAACGAAACGACAGACGACAAGAACTAACTTTTTATTAAGAAGGTATTATCAAAATCTATTCACCCAGTACAAAGCTATGAAGTAACACACATAAAAAATACAGTTAAATTGAGATCCTTCTCCTTTTTTCGAAGTTGGTTAAAAAGAACGAAGAAAGATAGATAGTATTACTACTCTTGTAACAATAAAATAAAAATGTAAGACAACTGTAATTCCGTTATTTTCCAAACGTCTCGCTAGCAGTGTCTAGGGAAAAGAAATTTAAGACGAAGATTAACTATCCAGATATCTGTCATCTCGGTTTTTAAGACCTTTATCTGTTTTTGGGATCTGTACACCTTTTTGGTTAAGAAGGATTATGTTGTCTAAATTCGTGGTTTATTAGTATCCCGTTTAAACCTTTTAATTATTAGATATTTATTCAATTAAGTATATTACAATAAAATTAACATAAGATAATAATTGAAATGTTCGTCATTATAATATTAAGAATCTTGGTTAATACACTCCATGAAAATGTTCTTAAAAAAACTGTATATGTCATATCCATTTTTGGTAAGCATACTTAGTGCCGTAAAAACTTATAGATGTAGTTTTTTTTGTATTAAAATCATTTTAAATCATAGATCAAATTGCATTCCAATACCCAATATCTGTCGATTCAAATAAAATAACCTCTTCTATAGTAGGGCCATTTTAATAGGCCACATTTGACAGTTCGTCAAAATTTTACAAAGTAACCTTGTAAGGGAGGCACTCCATATTATTTAATATTCCCTACCAGATATTGTTAAAATTTTTACACTTTTAAGTAAAGAACTGACGTCGTTACAAAGTTACGTCAGTGAACTCTTTTTCTTTTTAAACATGAGGGATGGTACCAAAAGAAACAGATCAGTAGATAAGTTGAATTCGAGAAGTCGAACTAATCGTCAAAAAGTATTTCACGATTACAAAATAAAACATATTTTAATGGGAACAGAATTAATTTTCTTACATTTTAGGCCAAAAAATATGTAATCATTCATTTAAATATATAACGTCTGGCTCAAAAGCCAGTATCCAGAAACGTGAAATGTTACAAAAAGTCATGATTTCATTTCGCGCCATTATTAGACGCATTATTTTTGTCGTTTTTTTTAGTCATTGTTTGAACTGTGCGGTCATTAAAATAGTTTTTATAACAATCACATTCAATTTACAGATGTTTGAAGTCCGCATCGATTAATTAAATTAATCGATGTTTTTCAGCAGGTTACCCTCACTATAAAGCAAAGACAAACAGTTGTCAAATGTGGCCTATTAAAATGGCCTTACTTTAAATTAAAGTAATCAGACATTTTAAACATTTTTATAGAATTATGACTTTATCGTTTTTTTAATTTTTGTACATATTTAAATGTAATTCAATAAATTATTAAATTAAGCTTACTTACTAAGTAATTTATTGAATTACACCCAATAAAAAAAATGAACAAGCATTAAACTTAACTAAGTTATGTAATACTAATAGTAACTTATTTATGAAATAAATTTGTATTTATAATTAGTTTAAAATTATTCATGAATTGTTACTATTAATTAGTTAAATTATTTTTATAATTATATAGGTAATTATTAATTATACTTTAGGGCGTATAAACCATAAAGTCTTGAATTAATATAATTTATGGTTATCATTACAAAACTAAAAAAACAAAAACATTTGGCTTTTTCATTGAAAATTTACCATTTTTAAGAGGCTATGACCAATAATTTCTGGGTCGTATTAATCAGTTTGGTTAGGTCAAATTAGATTGATGAAAATACCCGAATAGGACAAAGCATAAAGTAGAAAGAATATAAATATTCCGGCAAACGCAAATAGGCAACCTCTTGAGTTTAGTGCGAAATTCAGACACGTGGTCATATTTACTAAGTCCAAACATGAACCGTATACAGATATTTTAGAGGCGCTCAAGTTTATTCAGCGGCATCTTAGCAAGGTTTGGATAGCAAATGATGTCGTAATTGAGATATACGAGAGTATGTACAACAGATGCACAACATTTAAGGTTACATCATAAGAAATAAATTTGAAAGTATATTTATGGCAGAACCTTTGATGTTTTAAATATCTAGATGGAACATCGAATCCGTGAAAACATGTCAAAAAATTGTGGCGAACTGTTAGCCACGATTTTTATATCATTACGCACAGATTACGCACACATAGACAATAAATGAACGCGAAAAACATCGCCTGCACGCACACATGCTTGACAATGTTGCCTTGTTTTTTTTGTTTTCATTGTAGGGCGACGCTCAATCTAGATATTTAAAACATCATTGGGCAGAACATAATAAAAATACCTACTTTAGTTCCAAAGAGAGACCATTGATTTAACTATTTAATAAACAAAGCTATTGACATGCTTATATTATTCTAAACGATGTGATCGATCACACAGTTAATTCCAAAATTTAACCAAAATTCTTTAACACTACAGAGCACAATGAAACAACTCTCAATATACATTAGAGTACCGAGTTTGCAATTAGTTTGTACAAATACTGTTGCGATTTCAAATCAATTATTAAAATTGTTTGCAATTGCAGAACATTTAGTACTTGTATTGGGTAATTATGTTGGCTCATGTTACGATGCAAAACGTTATATTGTTTATAAAGTAACATTTAATAATTATTTATTCAAATGTCATCTCCCTTGAATTTAAATAGCCACTTTGGTACTGTAAACATAAGCACAATAGGTGTATAATAAAATTCATGCTATAATTGACATGTAACTACGTAGAGCGTCATAGATTAGACTAATGTTCGGCTAGTTGCGGAAGGTGTGATAGCGTATCAATCCGAGCATTACCGTAAATGTTAATGTCCACGACAATTACTGAACGCATCCAAGCTTCATCAAGAGCCAGCCTCCGAAATTGAACATTCCCAATCTATAGTCTCCCGAACGATTTGTCCCTCTATAAACTCCTTCCGATCGGCCGGCTTTAATTAAAATAGTTTCACGGGAAAAATGGTACAAGGGGTAACCACATTTATTCGAAAGTCGTGACCTCTAGGATTTTTTGGAACTTGGGAAAAATGAGACCCAGACCAATCAAGGCTTAATGGCAGGCGTATAAATTTGAGACCGACTGAAGGTGCTCTTGTAATTTCGTGTCTTTTCCTTTTTCTCAACGCTTCTTTAAAAAGAGACGGATATTCTTCATCAATAGTTCTTGTACTTAGGATTCAATACCTACATTTAATAATTAAACAGCTTAAACATAGCATGAATTCGTGTTGTAAACGAAGTGACGCTAGCGATTATAACTGCTTACTAGCGCTCTTCGAAGAATTTTTTCGCGGTTTAAACTGACGTCCATGCATTCAAGTTTCAAGAAATCGGCAAAATTCTACGTTTAAAATTTAACTTTTAAGAGATTAGAAACTTTGAATTGAATTACGTTCTTATTTCAAAACTACGATTTTACAAGTTGTTAGAGTACCGTGACATTTAAGCAAGAAAATATAAATCGTTCTTATATTTTACCGTGTCATAACTACAGGGAGCTGTAAGTGACATTGAGTACTGGATTAAAATGAAAAAATATGTTATAGCTTACCGTTACATTGCTACAACTTTCAATATACAAAGAGATGTTTTTATAAATGACAGGATACGATGATAGAATACACTTCACTGGCAGTAGGCAAAGTTTCATTATAATAAGAGAGAGGCCAGTGGGAGAAGCAACTTACCTACTTTACGCAATAGATTGTATTTAAAGAGTGATTTATTAGTGACGTGCAGGTAGGTATTAGATGTTACAACTATACTTAGTTAAGTAATGCGTCTAATAGTCCATATTATAAGATTATATTTTTGTGTTTTGTATTGCTGTTTATAATATAAATGCTACATAAACACTTCAAACGCCATTGTTGATAAAGAGCTCTAACTTTTTTTATATACCATGTATTATTATATACATTATCAAATTTACTATTTCGTATTTTACTATTCTGTATATCATAATTGATATAGTTAAATCTTACCTAGATATATTATGTACCTAAAAGAAAGTTTGACTGTGTATAGGTATATATTCAAACCGACAAACACACACAAAAAATACTTGCTAACAGTTGAAACTGTGTGACCAAGATGACCAAGCTGGTTTGACTACATAAAAAGTCTCATTTTAATTTCCAATAATATTCGTTAAACTATCTTGCGTCACCCTACTTACCTGTATGGATACTTAAAGCGTTCCCTAATATATAATGCAATGAATAAACTGGTTGCGATAACAAAACATAATAGTATTTTTCACGCTCCTATAACTTTAGGGTGAGCAATTGGATTAAAATCATTTTATTCCAGACAACTGCTTCATGGGCGATGTATTTTGTTAAATTAATGTACTTATTAACTTGTTACAGTTACATAGATTAAAAAAAAACTGATAATCAGTGTCGATGTAAAGATATTATAAAATTATTCTTTATTTTTAGGACTCCGTACTCAATAGGTGACAAATGGAAGCCTTCTGTCTCTTGAACGGAAATCAATAGAAATTAAAAATCTTACAACCGTAGAAAAAATTAGGAACCTGATTTTATTTAATAATAATAATAATAATAAACGCTAACACACTCATACCCCCGCAGTAGGTTACCAGGTACCTGTGTCGCGGGTGGCATGGACTACACATATAACACATCACAATTACACCCATGACCCGAGTACAAATATTTATCTGCCACATAAATATCTGCCCCGGCCGGGAATTGAACCCGGGACCCCTCGCGTCGCAGGCAGGGTCGCTACCAACTAGGCTACAGGGTCGTCAAATTTAATACCTATACATGAAACTGTGGGCTCTACCAAAAAAATATACAAAAGTAATAAAGCTGGATTCCAAAGAGATTTTTTTAAAGTATTTTATTATTAACCACATAATTAATTAGGCTAAATATACATAGCTCATTGATACGAAACCGTACGTTTTTGAAACCAACTAACATTTGAACGGATGCATTCCAAGTTTCATTATAATCGCAAGCAAAGAAAATCTGTGTTGTAACTTACAATTTAACTAATCGACAGACCATATTTTCAAAATGACCAAACGAACCGATGATCTACAAAGAATAAGGTGGTAAGGACCTAGAGCTCACTCGGGGAAATACCAGCGGCCGCCACGGTACTTAGTGCCATTCCTACCGTGTTTTTAAGAACAAATGTGTTCCGGATAGGAAGGTGTGGAGCCGGTTACACTTTTTTAGAGGCGACCATCTCAGTCCTCAGGCGGTAGCAACGCATCTGTGACCGAATTAGAACGAGACTCATACTTACAATAACTAACTGGACTATTACTAACATTAACTAACAGGACTAATTATCACTAACAGTCCCTGTCCTCTCACTTATTAACAAACTAACCAACTAATATTTTAACACCATCTACTAATTACTGGACTAACCATCCTAGTCCCTTTGGGTCTGGTTCTAGGTCGGTCACAGTTGTTATGAGCGGCAGCGGAAGGGTGGTGCTGCATGCTCGTTTGCTATATTAATTCCATAAAAAAAAAACAAAAAAAAATAAGATACACACAGAAATACCATAGATTTGTCTATTATAGGTAGTTCTTTTTCTTTTACTGTATTTAGTATATATGTGACCGGAAATGTATGAAATCTAGGAACTTTATACAATTCCTAGGAAATGTATACAATTCCGAAGCTATTTAGGAAATGTATACATTTCCTAGAAATTGTATACAATTCCAATATCGTATTAGGAAATGTATATGTCGTGGCCACATCGTAGATTTGTTCACTTCAAATGGTCGCATTTCATGAAATGGGCAACTCAGTTTGGCCAGACCGTTAAATCGTCTACGTTTCACGATTTGGTCATCCACGTTTGGCCAAATCGTAAAAACGCAGAATATAGGGCATAATTTCGAACCGTGACGTCTCCGGCGCTGCGGAAGGTGCAGCCCCTTCGCCCTTGCGTAACAAAGTACAGACACCCACGATCGCCTACGCAGCTTCGGCTTGCTGGTCGCCTTCGGCCTTCGCGCCTCCGGGTTCTAAAAAACACTCTTGGGGTAGGGCATACAAGACTACGTGGAGTAGGGGTAGGCTAATTCGGTTCTGTAACCAATTCGACCTGCCTACACCTTGAAGAATTTGACTGAGTAGTAATGGAAATGAGTATTCATTGTTTCGGCGACCAGCCTCAGCCGCTCCGGCTCGCCCGGGTGTCTGCGTTTTGTTACAGCGGGCGGGGGCTGCCCTCCCTCCGCGCCTCCGGATTCTAAAAAAAACTCTAGGGGTAGGGCATACAAGACTACGTGGAGTAGGGGTAGGCTAATTCGGTTCTGTAACCAATTCGACCTACCTACACCTTGAAGAATTTGACTGAGTAGTAATGGAAATGAGTATTCATTGTTTTACAAAATGATATTTTTTATTAAGGCACTCGGTGAGACAATCTGGTAACAGTCATACCGTAAAATATAATATCTTCATATTATCTATCCCGCGTACCCACTAAAATCTTAAATGTTTTACATTTCCGATTGCTATTTAGGAAATGTATAGACTTCCTAGGAAATGTGTCCAATATAATTTATTTCACACATTTACGGGCGATTTTAGGAATTTCATTCATTTCCTAGGAATTGTATACAATGACGGATTACACACATTTCCGTTAACATATTATATAAATCGGGTCCAGTAGTAGAGTGGGCGGATAGGTATTCTTGACTAAATAAGCAATGTGGGCTTCTTTCATATGTCAGGACGTGAGCTCAGGATATCAAATGAAACACAGGGTTAGTTCTAAGCCAAGCACACCACCATCTCCGTTTATTGAATCAGTTTGGCTCAGTAAATACGTTATTAGATCATTTAGATTTGGTTTGGTATTTTGACATCTTGGATTTACTTCACGATAGATATTGATGTTATCGATCATCCACTCGCACACGCGGTTCATACGTTATTTACTATTAGATATTCACGGCATTTCAACATAGAAAGAGCTTTTACAAGATATTACACCGCTAGCCTTACTTTATTATTTTCCAATTCTCTTGAAAGCTATCAGATTTGCTATTAATCATCGCGTACAGATTAATCGCATCATACCAGCATTATAGGTTTACTACCTCCGTCATATATAAATAGTAAAATTACTGGTTTTCATTTCAAATGCTTCAATTTGAAGGTACAAAATGCTAGTAGGTAATGTTCTTTACTTATTTTAAATTTATTTCAAAAATGCAATTTGCAACATTATTCACTGTTATTCAATAAGAAATATTATATTCATGAGGACACCGTATTAAATGTAAAATTTGTCTGATTGACTATCGAGATATCTAATAATATTAATTCTAGATATAGTATAAAACTAACTGGAATACGGCTTTGGAATGACTCCGAAATAAACGATGTATTAATTTAAAACTTTGCTGTCTAATTTAAACAAAATCTGACTACACTGACATGTATTGTACTTTAAAAATTTACCATTTGTATTGGTTTAAAGTAATAATACTAAGAGCAAATTCATTTCTGTTAGATAGTTATTCTGAGGCTAAGCCAAAATGACCGAAATTATTTCTGCTCCGTTAGTTTTTCTGTGGCAAGTTTTGTTGAATCTTCGTTTCAAGACTTCTTTGTACTTTGTTGCTTGGGGAGTTACAATTCCCTTACATTCAGAACTGAATGAAATGTAAGTTTTTCTTAACTATTTAACAGTTGTATCTGTGACTATGCCGACATCTTTTAATAAGCTAAGTATGTACCTACATATTTAATATATTTACTCTTAAATATATTTTCTATACTTATAATATGTTAGTATGAACAAAGTCGAGTTGTAAAATATAGAGGACTAGAGAACCGCCCGCGCTTCGCTTCGGGACCCGTAGGTAACAGCCGCGTAGGTCTCGCTCCCGTAGGAATTTAGGCAAAAAAGTAGCCTACTACTCGCTCTCTTCACTCCACCCTATCTGAGGTGTGTGGAGCCCTCGGGACAGTTAGTTCCCCTTTGGGGGTGTCTCTCGCGGCCCGTTAAAACGGGCCGGTCCTTGGGTTGGGCCCTAAGGCCCTTGGTTGTCCATCTGTGGTTAACCAATAGGTCAAGTCCGGTGAGTGCGCGCCTTTTTACAGGCCACAGAGTCTTAAACGGGATGGGGTTCATCTTCGCGCCGCCCAGGCGATCGAGGCCCTACCGGGTGAATCCCGCTGGTGGGAAGCCCAGCAGGAGCCGATCAGCGCCGGGCGACGACTTACGAAGCCCCAGTATCAGTCAGTGCTAGCCCCGTCCCGCGCAACCAGCAAGTCGCGCGGGAAGGCCCAGCGGTCCGGTGGACGGGTGTGGAGCGGCACCAGGTCCTGCAGATGCGGGAACCGCGACGCGTCGACACGCCCGAACATGTTGCGTGCCAATCTCTCGATGAAGTCGACCAGGCTCTCGACTCAAAGGTCCCTCTGGATGACGGCGTTCCTGACGTACCTCGGCGCACCAGTCAGCCGGCGGAGCGCAATCGCCTGAACCGCACGCATCCTCTTGCGCTGCGGTTCGCTGGCGAGCGCGTACCACGCCGGTGCCGCGTACGTGAGGCGGGATCTGATGTAGGTCTTGTAGACCCCGAGCTTCAGTCCGAGAGGGAGGCTCGAGGAGAGCACTGGTTTCTGCCATCGCGCTTCTGGAATTCGCGACGGCTTTCGTAACCTGTGGCTTCATCGAAAGTCTTCCGTCGATTTTGCCCCCAGGTATTTGGCCTGTGGGGCCCATTGGATATCTTGTCCGTGAAGCTCAAGAGTAGGGTCCCGCCTGTTGAGGTATCCTCCTATGTTCACGGCCTGCGTCTTCCCGACATTCACCGACAGTCTCCACGCGGCGAGCCATTCGGGGAGGGCATCAAGCGCACGCTGCATCTTGACGATGGCGTGGGTTCTATTCAGCGACGTGGTGATGTACGCCACGTCATCGGCATACAGGGCAAGCGACGCCCCCCTGCCGCCGGGATGTCGTCGGTGTATCAGGCGTAGCAGACCGGGGACAGGCAACTCCCTTGCGGGACGCCGGCTGCGATCGGACGTTCGGTGGATTCGGCGTCTTCAACCACTACTCTGAAGCTTCTATTTTCGAGGAAACTGGAGATCACCTTAACGGCACTCCGGGGCGCCGACGACTGCGAGATCTTGTAGAGAAAGCCGTCGTGCCAAACACGGTCGAACGCCTTTTCCATGTCGAGGAATACTGCACACACGCGTTCTCTCTTATTCAGAGCCGCGGTAACGGTGTGCAACACCCTCGACAGTGTAGCCGTGCTGTTCAGCGGCATCAAAAAGTAGCCTTCCACTTCTGTTGGCAGCTAGGCTATTCCACCCCGGATGCTTGCAGTTCCAGTCGCCCGCGCCCACCACCGGTGTCGGCAAGTCCAGCAACTTGCGGACATCAGCCAACAGGATAGTGCCAGCGGGCGGGCGGTACACTGAATACAGCCGGAGCGGGGAGTTCTCGAGGCAGAGCTAAAGTAGCCTATTACATTTGACTTAAGTAAATTACATGTAGTATTTGATAGCGTAATTCAGAACTTGCAAATGAATTTTATTAACGCCATCTATTAACGACTCCGAAAATAAATATCTAGCAACTAACAAAACATCGATCTTCCCATGGGAATGGGATGTTTTTCCGCGGTAAAAAGTAGCCTACGTCACTCTCCACCCTCCTAACTATCCCCACACACATAAACCTTACCATATAATAGCTTTGTTGCGACGTGAAAGCGTCACAAACAAACAAACAAACAAACAAACAAACACACTTTCACATTTATAATATTAGTAAGGAAAGGATAAGGATGGCTATATTTTAAACGTCCTATATTGCAATTTTCTTATTAGTAAATAGATCAAAATCAAAGTAAGTAACGTTTGCTATTAACGAGAAGTTACAAGCATAAAAATAGAGCTTCTTTAATTATGATGCATTATCTTACAAAATACTTACAGTTAGTTAAACATAACCTGTAGAATTCTACTGCTCTTGTCTGAATTGTAAAGGGCACTTTATTGGAGAAATATGCATGGTGAAGATGGTTTCCAGTTGCACTGTAGACAGGTTTCTCTGTGTGTAATTTACCGAAGTTTCTTAGTTAAAAGCGCTATACTCTATTATTTGGGCAATTTCTTGTTTCGATTGATATAATCTTTTATTTTTATTTGCAACTGGCAAAATGGAGAGTTAAGTTTACACACGTCATATTACTACGATTTATTAGACTGTGATATTACTATTAATTTTATTAGTTAAATAAATTCTTGTTCGTGTAAAATTCTAAGTATCTATCAGTTACCAATGCATCTTTGATTCTCTAATTATAAACAGATATGTTGAAGATGAAACTACGAAAGTGTAATTATTTCTAAAGCAGGTACACTACTCGTAAGACTTTCTATTCATCCAATACCAAAGTTAGGTTACCTGACTGTATTGAAACTACAATAATAGGTAATAATATCAGTAACTGTGTACTGGGCCAGAGCCTCGTTAGCAAGTAATTCTGGCTTGCATAAATAAAATTTCCACATTTTTCGCCCTTTGAAAACTTGTCCGTAGTGGATGCTTACTTCATGAAATGAATGTACACTCCAATTTTTAGATTCCTAGCTCCGGCGAGTTATGCTTTGCGTTGATGATTCAGTAAAGCAGGATACTCGTTTTCACATTTAATTATGTCTGAAATTTGTGCAATTTCATTAACTTTGCTTTATTTTGTTTTGCTGTTTCAATTCGAATGTTTAAAATTCTAATTTAGGCGCCTGGAAGATGTATTTTTTCCCTTGTTGTTTCTTTGCTAGATTGAGATGTTTCAAAATTAATATCGTGAGCAAGGTCTACTTTGGGTTTACTATATTATCATCATCATTTAAGTGATGCGTAATAATATATACACGGAGTATCTACTACACGCTGTAGGTACCTACCCACTGCACAAAAATGGCTACGCATTGAATCATGCAGCATGCTGTAAGTAACCATGATTTGAAAGTTCTTAACTGGTGAAAGACCAGTCAACATGAACAGCATAAAATTACATCACTATCATTATCAACAGTAGATAAACAACGTAACCTACTTTAATTATATGTGTACCTACAGGTAGGTACTGTTTCCACCTCTAAACAAGGCATTTGTCATCAACTTGTAACTGCATTCCAAAGGAATCTTGGGGTCGAATAGAGAGCATGCATGCGTATCCGCACCTCTGTTGCAGTTTCGCGTGCAATAGGAAATCAACGAAAGCTCAGAATGAACCGCGTTGACCGCAAGCGCAATCAGATAGCGTCACTCACTCGACAATAGCAGAAGCAAGTAGGAGGTAGTCAGGTTAATTTCAACTCCTGCTATTCCCGCGCTCTCTTTGCCACAATGCACGCTCAAACTTTATTAAAATGGCAGTTTTTACACAACACTTCTGAACACAAAGTGAGGACATCCGCGCTAAATAATACAAATTTTAAAATTGAAGAAAGCGTTATTAAAATTGCTTTGAATAAAGACTTCTGAAACAGTAATAGCGTTAAAAAGAAATATTACTGAGACTCGAGTCGATATAATATCGAGGGAAACTTTTGACTAAAGGAAATGAGTAGTTCGTTTGAGTAGAGAAGTCGACGTATAATATACAAAGAGGCGGCCACTCGAGAGACAATGGACTCGGAGTAAGTTTCAATATTAATGATGCGCCGAGAATGCACACAGCGATGGGTGAGTTTCAAAAGCCTCCCATTGATACTCATTAACTATTGATTCATAAGTAATACGCTTTTACCGGCACCCGATCGAATCGACCGGACAACTTTTCAAATTTAAATGTGAAGGGTTGGTGAATTTTTAAAACACTAGACGCAAGACTTCTGCATTTTAAGTGAGTAAACATTGCGCTTATACATATTTTACTAGATTGTTCATTAAGTTTCTTTCACGTGTTTTAAATTTACGACCGTTTTGATTGATTTATATTTACCAAAATTTAAAGCTATTTAACTGCGAGTCGCTGTTAGTTTTGGTAAAATCTTGATAAGGTTTCGCTTGGTTAAAATAATGAGCCTGTTTTAAATAATGTGCTGTGGTAGTGATTGTCTTGCTACATGCCATTACATTTTTAGAAATGAAATTCAGTAAGTACTACATTTATTTGTGTCTTATGCAGGTAAATAGATAGCTTTGTAAAACAAATCGTTGATCACTCAAATAAATGTGTAATTTGTATAGTCATTGTGTGCATATAATGTCACAACAATAATTTGTATTCCGCAAATTAGGGTCCATCCACAACACGGTAGCTTGTCTATAGTAACTAATACGACCTAAGTAACACTCATTTATAAAAGTAGTCATGATTGAATATTCCTCATAAATTATATTGCAACAAAATAATTTATTAACGACACATTTATTAAAACTAGTTGTGCCCGCCACTTCTTTCGTGCATAGGAGTGTTTTTCGCGTGAATCCCGATCCCGCGGAAACTCCGGGATAAAAAGAAGCCTATATGTTGCTACGCAGCCTCCTCTACCTCCCAGTGAAAGTCCCATAAAAATCCGTTCAGCAGTTTCTGAACGTGCAAAAACATAGGATCATGTACCTATGTATATTTATATAATTATACTATTATTATTATTATTATTATTATTATATATATACATAGATTATTTTTATGAAACGCTAAGCGTGCCTTATTATTATTGCAGATATAACGTGATTTTATTACAAGTTGTATCGGAACACAAGTTACAGGTATAATCAAAGTAAATTGACAGTGCGCATTCCCGCCCGGGTAATCAACGAGCTACCGAACACCTGATGATTTACATCCAGTGATTCAAGCTCTTTGTAGTTAATGTTACTTTTTATTTTGAAATTCGGTTTACTGTTACGTTGAAAATAACTGAAACACAAAAGTATTTTGTAACAGTTACATTTAAGTGATTTTTTTTAGTAATAGGTAGGTGAAAGAGTCGGTACGAAACAGGAATGACAGGAGCGGAATGTTACTTTTTAATTGAACAGAACTGATGTTTGGCCACTTTATTTTAACCATACCATACATTCAAATCGTCAAAGTTCCTTTGTCTAAAGATATACAGCTGACAAGAATCATTTTGAGATAGTGATCTACAAGTGGAACACTGATGTACCACAATATGCACAGTCGGAAACCCTTTCAAGCTCTCCGACCCATTGTTCGCGCACTCATAAGGGCTTGTGTACACACGAGCCACCTGCTGGAGAGCGTGCAATGAGTGCAGAATGTATTTGCGCGGCGCGATTATGCCTGCTCGTCGCATCGAGTGATCCACGATCGATGGAGCATTTGCATAGTTAGACGTAAAAGTAGCTTTGAGATTCATAATCCGGATACATACGGATATGTTTCAATAAATCACGATCACGCCGTAAGAAAAGATATCGCGTCTAAAAAACTTGGCACATTATTCCAATAGGAATTTAAAATGTTTATTATGAATTTCATATTTTGTGAGGTTTTAAAAAACCATTTTAAAATAATTATGATATGCTCCAAATACAGCAGATCCCACAAGATGCAACAGATACTTGCAAAATATCGATTGGATTGGAGGTCTTAACAAAAAGTCTAGTGATGGCCACAATAAAGAAATGGAGGCGACCAATTACAGTTTTATTAGAATTTTATTCTCACAAATGTTGCAAGTTTGTCCATGAAAGAGATTTACCTTAACCTGTCATACCTACAGGGATATAGTAGGTATATTTAATAAGCAAGGAAGACAATAGCTAAAGCTTAACAGTCCAGTAATGAAAAAAATTTAAAAAATAGCACTAATTTTCTGCAATGTAATCCCACGCTAACATAAAAGATACTTGCAGTATTACGTGTGAAAGAAAGAGATAAAAGAAATGAAAAATTATATGATCAGAATAAGGCGTGCGGAGCTTTGTTACTGCGTTCTCATCTTCTATTTGTATAAAGCGCGCAAATTGAAAATTTCAAATGTTCAATTATATTCAAGAAAAATCTTTTCACTAAGTTGAGCGAATAACGACCAAGTATTTCTATGAAAAGATTTCATAATGATTCCGGTCTGTTGTTTTTTACTAACACGGGCTATAGATAACGGGATTTACGGGATTAGCTTTTCAATGTTTAATCCAAAGACAAAACGAAAACTTCTTGTGGTAGTGTCTGGTTGCAATCGCGGCGCATTAAACATGGACATATAAAAAATTGAATTTTTGAATAGTTGCATTACTAAAAGCAAAAAACGGAACTATTCCAAAATATTTTTTCGTTGACAATCGTTAATTTTATGAGAGGCATCTGCGACATTTTTATGTTTAGACACATCAAAAGCAGACTTCGTTCCTAGTTGTCACGCAGCAAAAGAGTTGCGATCTCAAAGAGGGCGGTTCACAGCAAAACTATATTGCCGGAATTAGCACAAAACCATTCGTGTAGTGTTCAGCAAACAAGCACGGTCGTACAATAAAATGCCTGGCCGATGCCGCGCCGCTTACTCGAAAACTCGACCGAGGACAGATCGAAATACGACCGTCGCAACTTACACTACCAACTTGAAGATGGCTCTTTTTCGAGTGCAAAGTTTAGTATTTGGGATGCAACAGTAAACATTTGGTTTTCTCGCTGCGGTCTTCTTACCTAACAAGTGAACCGTGGCGTACGTGCAAGTAGTCTCCATTTTGAATCTGCGCGAGTCCTTCGCCCGTGTCTTGCATCCTAATGCCGAAGCCGGCCCAACGCTTACGCAATTAAAACCATAAATTATCGGAACCCATAACTGTTTCCGTCGCAACTTTTCATACGAGCTTACCTTGACGTCGAATAACAAATTTAATACATCATAACAATGTACGAGCAAACAATCTTTGTTAAAACGCTATCGTGTTGATCTAGTTACGAAATAGCCGCGCAGGGTGCTGCTAGATCGTTATTAATAACTAGAACGGTCGGGCTACTGTTATTAAAATATATAACAGAGCTATTAGTTCTCAAATTCGATTAAACTAGTTAACGTCAGCACGTGGCTAGTTAGAATCGATTGCGAGATCGTTGCTCAAGGAGTATTGTAACCACAACAGGGGTATTCTAGTCTTGTGTCCGATGATCCCGCAAATCCCGTTCCCTCCGTCCGAGGCACGTCTTCCCAACGGGATTACGCGTCTCACGCGGCGATCTCGCAGCGATCCCGAATGACCGCAACAATCATACCGGACGGTAGACAAACTGTCCAATGGACTAACAATATCGCCCTTGTCGTTCTCTTTGTCAAAGCGTTCGTGGGGTGAAAGAAAATTGAACTTCATATGGGAACGGCCCTCTGTTATTGGAACGTGTCTGCTTTTGAATTTTAATCGAAACTGTTCGAAAAAGGAAATATTATTGTGAACTGAAAACTACTGTTTATTTTAACTGCGTGGTGTTAGACTGTTGCGGACGGTGGTGTTAGCGAAATATACTCGTGTATTTTGTGTTATGTATTAATGGCTGGAAGTCAAATAATATATTCACGATGCAGGAAAATGAGGCCTTATTATTATTTGATGTAGATATTATTATAGTTATTTTATAAACCTTTGTTTTGATTTTTCAATCAAAAAAGAAATTTAATGTCACAATTCACCAGTAAAATAAAAGACAAAAATTACCATAAATATTATCTTTTTTATTGGCAAATACAAAACCTCGATACTGACAACCAAAATATTCCTCTCTCGTAGATGAAATGTTTCAGATTCAGACTTGTTTTCTTTAAGTTTAAATATAATGACTGTAATAAATCATTTTTAAATAACATTAAATACCTATGCGTGGTGTCAGCTTCAGACCCGACTCAGCTGTGGTTAGTAATGTTTTGACGCCAAACAATATTACTCAAAAATTCGTGAAATGTCTAATCCTGTTTATATATCAGCTAGTTAATAACAAAACAATGATAGTGGTAACTAGTAATGTATTGATCGCCCACATATTCACCCGGATTTGACGATAACACGGCCAATTGCACTGATTAGCGACTGCTTCCGATATTAGTAGGTACATTGACTTTATCTATCATTGCATGTCGCGTTGATGTTATGTAAGCCTTAACTATGCGTATTCGATCTTAATCCAGGGAATGAGTTAAAACTTCATATATTATATGCAAACAACTTCAGTAAGGCTCCGTAATTAATAAACGTGTATAACGAGACGTTAAATAGGTATTGTGAAGGCGTTTGAAGATAGAGAAATGATAAAGCATTTATTTAGATAGAAACGAAAAGTTTATAAACATATATTATATACAAAAAACTTCCGCTATCTCTTACATTATATTTAAGAAATCTTTTCGAAATTGCTCTAATCTTGAGTCATAAAAATGAAAAGCCACTGTTATATTACAAGTAACAAACTTAATGGTTGAAAAAATAATAATAATTGCTTTTTACAAAAAAAATAACCGACTTCAATCTCGATAAGTAGAGATAACTCAAAAACTACTCGCCAGATGGCGCTCAATTCAACATGTAAGTGTAAAGTTCTCGTCACTACAAATTAATCAAGCCCAAACACTAGATAACTGCAGTAAATCGTTGAGGAGTTCCCTCAACTGTCTTTCGGCTTCATCAGATCGACTCCAGATCTTCATGAAATGGTAGCGCTTTAAATCGACGGCCGCAAAGAACATAAAGACATCTGCAATTTTGCCAAAATCGTTTTTTTGCATATTTCAACTCAGAATTCTTTGTTCTATCTTGTGATATTTTTTTTTCTCGAAAAATGTTGTTTTTTACACCAATTTTTCAACGTACAAAAAGACATCTGCACTACTTATTTAAAATTCGACAAAGTACAAACGGACATATACCATTTGTCCTTGTGTACGTCGCGCAATGCGGCGGGCCAGCTGTCCTTACGAAAATAACCTGCGAAGTCTCGAGGCTCTTCAGCAAGAAAAAATGTCTGATGATGACTGCTTGCAATTGGAATAATAAAATAATTGAAAATTGAATCCGGAAGTAACATTCAACCAAGCCACAAATGTAAAAAATATTTATACCTTTTTTTCCTATCTTTGTTGGTATGTTTGTTACCCCATAACTTCGTGTTGGCTTAACCGATTTTAATGATTCTTTATTTCCTTGAAAACTGGTACTTTTTTTGAGGTCTCATATAAATTTGAGCGACATCTGATGAGTAATTTTGAATTTACTTGAATAATGTGTAAGGATTTTTGAAAGTGTGTATTTATGGTTTTTTCCTAATAACTTTTTATTGAGTGTTCAGATTTTTATGATTCTCTTTTTATTTGAAAGCTGGTATTTGCATTGTGGTCTCATATAAGTTTAAGCGGCATCTGACCAATGGTTTTTGAATTATCCTTAATAATTTTTATATATGTATGTTACCTCATATCTTACTACTTAGAGTTCCGATTTTAATCATTCTTCTTTTAATCAAAAGCTGAGGCTTTAGGTTAGGTCCCGTAAAAATTTGAGTTTCGTCAAACGAGTAGTTATTGAGTTACTTATGATACTGATACAAAGATGATGATTATGATACAAAGTACTGTTAAAATATAATTATTATTAGTAGTTATTTCTTTGAAATTATAATGTTTAGTTACTTTATATTACAAATACAATTATTAACAAGAATCACAAAACTTTTTTTTTATAAGACACCCTAAAACTCAAAATAGTTTAGGTATATCTGCAATTATCCAATAGCTTCAACGTAAGAATGCCGAAGTAATGTGAGACAACTACAGTATTTTAGTGACAATAATAATTATATTTGTTGTTTTGATGAAATTGGTTTTATATGATCAATAAAAATAAAAATCAATCATTAAATTAATAAAATAGTTACAGAATAAATAATTATCAGGTCCCAAGTAGAAACGAATATATGGCAGTTGACTCAATTTGCTTGTTTTCTTGATCGAAGTAGAAAAAGATATCTGCCGTAATTTTAAAAATTAAAGAATTATTAATAATTTACCTATACCAAATAATAGTTAATATTGTAATAATTAACTATTCCAAAATCGACGAAGATATCTTTGTAATTGTAGAAGTTATACCATTTTTGAACTAAAAACGCTCTCCTGAAAACTAACGTTTTTGTAGATGACCGTTTGTTCTTTGCGGCCGTCGTAATGTACTAATGATAATATGAACAAACACACTAGTTGTCCATACAATTTTCGAAAGTTCCCCTCGATTTCTCTGAGATGCCATCATCAGATCCTGGTGTCCTTATCAGGGGACCCCACTGCGCATATCTACTTTACAACAAAAAAATAATTATCAAAATCGGCCCATAAACGACGAAATAATCGCTGAACGTACATAAAAAAAAAGCATATATACGGTCGAATTGAGAACCTCCTTCTTTTTTGAAGTCGGTTAAAAATAAGGCTACACACTCATAGCCCCACACTAAGATTCCCTGTGTCGTGGATGCCATGGACAACACACAAGACAAGGACACACACCCAGACCGAGAACGGTAATTTAAACTCATCATTCAAATTTCCACCTCGCTGGGAATCGAACCCAGGACCCTCGGAACAGCGATCCGGCGTGTTAACCATTGCGCCACCCGGGTCGTCAGGGTCAGGAGTATCAATTCTATAATATATTTAATATGACGAAAAATAAGACCTTCATGATTAGTGTCAATGTGATTTCAAGCCTTTGACAAAATTAATTAAGGTCTAAATTCGACCACAGAGCGGCAGTAGGATAAGTGGTCAATTTTATTGCTCATGCATTATCAGAATTACATGCCGTTTGCGTCAGTCATTGAAAATGCGTGGGAGTGATAATAACCAGTAGTTTCTAGACGCATGCTAGAAGTTTTGTGAATTATATTTAGACAACCAATCAAAACCGTACCAAAGGAAAAATATGTGTTACAATCAAACGTTTGCATATCTTGTCACCAAGGTAGTTAGGTGACAAATGGACACAATTAAAAAAGTTTGTATTTATAAAAATATAACTTTTGTAAAAATAGCATTGGTGAAAAATCAATGTTATAATAATTTATCTTTACACTTACAAATAAAAAAAACACAAAGAACCTTGCTAGAAGAACATGCTCTATGATTTAAATATTTAAAAATATGATTTTCACGTAGGTACACTCAGTTTGTTAAATAATGACTTGTGACCAGTGAAAATACCTATAGTTATTGATGTTTTCTTTTGTACAAATAGCATTGGTGAAAAATTAATGTTATAATAATTTATACACTTACAAATAAACTTAAAAAACAAAGAACCATGATTTCAATACAAAAAATATGATTATTCCTTTTCACGTAAACTCAGTTTGTTAATAATGACTTGTGACCAGTGAAAATGCTTTTTAACTCGTAGCTTGAAATCGACCAACCAATGGATCTACATTCAACAATTCCGTAAGATAGTGGTTCATCTTATATAGTTATAGAGGCGCATACAAACAAAGGGGTAAATGCAAAAGCTCAAAGGAGAAATTATTTAGGCTGCTATTAGCTTACGAGTTAGTAACGAGGTCCTAAACTAACATCTGAATAGGATTCACGCGTTACTTAAACACTAGGAGAATCCTTAGACGATCGGTTAGTAGCTAAATTTAAGGACAAATATAGACGTAGTTCAATAAAAAAATAAGTGAACATTGCATTGCCTTTTACTCCTGTTATCTAAAAAGTCATGAAAAAAATTCGGGACCTGTAACTTATCTTGCTAGTTTTTTTTATGGACCCTTCTTGCTCTTCGCTATCGTTCAGTTACCTCATGCTGCCATTTATTATATAATATTATACTTATACATACACGATTATATATTCTTTTACTGTTAATTTAATGTCTTCTTCATTAGCTTTAAATCTATTTAGTTTGGTACACCCTGCCCCCTTTCACTATACTTACTGTCTTTTACTTCTTACCCTAAGGTTGTCTGGAAGAAATCGCTTTTTAGCGATAATGCCGCCTTTTGTATCACATTTTGTACAAATGTCTTATTTTTATGTGTCATGTTGCTTTGGTGTACAATAAAGAGTATTATTATTAAGATAGCAAACGAGCATGCAGCACCACCCTTCCGCTACCGCCCATAACAACTGTGGCCGACCTATGTAGACTAGACTCAAAGGGACTAGGATTGTTATTGTTATTTGTTACAACGCATAATGTTATTTATTGTAGATCACTAGTCATGACGAATTGACATGTGTCAGGAACGCATTCTTAGCCCGGCCAGACTATAGTAAATGGTGTTAGAATTAATTTTGTAATACCTACCCTTAGTTGACTGAGGCATACACATTATCATTTTCTTTGCGAAATGCAAAATCTTTAAGCCTTTAGTCAAGGCTTTGCGGATAGTGTCCTAAGATAACAACTGAATTCGCTCACTCCATGTCTCTATCGGTCACTCATCTATTAATAAACTTTTATTCTTGTGTTGGGAACTCGTTTAATCAAATTGAAATATTTGTATTTTATAAATAATTGTTATTGTTTTGAATTAATTAATGAGTAATCTATATTCTGTATAAATTATTAGGTATATTATAAACACGAATGGTCGCTTACGCATCACATAGGTACCTAAAACCGCTAAAGGTATAAATATGACGTTTGGCAAGAGTAGTAGACTTCCGCTAAGAACGGTCATATTCCACCCCTAACAGGGTAAAATAGGGATTGAAAGTTTGCTCGAAATTTCAGCCAAAATATAGGTTCCTATTGTAAAAATTGCCAGCTGCGTTAAATATAAAAAAATAATGATTTTAATCTATAAAGCTTATTACTAATAGTACATTAAATATTCTTAATACAGAAATTATTAATTGCATTTCAATACATATTTTTAAAACGTGTAGAACACCGTCAATTACACATACCATATTTATAATACTTTTTTAATACAGAACTAACAACTACAAAGGGAGTTGTTTTGGAAAGTTTTGCGGTAAAATTTGAGTGCTAGGCTTTATTAGAAAAATATAGTTATTGATGTTTTTAGCGGTGATACAATAGTGTACTATTTCGTTGTTTTACTGCGATACCGACACTAAAAAAATAATGCGCACACGCTGCGTCGCGCAGGTCGCATGGTCGCAATTGAGCGCCAAAGTATGTCGTAAAACAACACTGTCGCGAATAAAAGGGACGGAATCTTATTAAAGTAAATATTTATGGCATTGCCATCAACCGATTGGACGAGGGTTCTGTCGCTCTTGATAAATTGTTCTACCGGTTGTGGCGTAACAGCTACTCACTGGAATATTTCCACTATAGCGTTACAGCTGTAAAAATTCGATGTATTTGATTTATGACATAATTTCCTTTCACGGCCTTTGATAAGTTTTTGCAGGGTTTCTTACTTCACTAACATGCCCGTTGGTATATCTCTCGTTAGATTGAATAAGGAAATTGCTGCTAAAATAGGATCGGTGTAGAGTTATGTTTATAGCGAATGTTTTTAAAAAAATGAATAGAATTATTTTCTCTTTATCGAAATAAGTTTTAACAAAGTTTTGCCATCGTCATTGTTGGATTGAAGATTTCAAATTATGTAAAATAAAACCTTATTTCCAAATGAATGCCTTCGGGCGTTTTTTCTCAACAATGTCTTGATAAAGTGGCAAATGTACCTAAAGTTTCTGAATTTAAAAGTTGAACAGGTCGACGCACAAAGTAGCCAATTGTGTTCCTGTTTCTTACCTGAGCGTAGACAATAAGGGTGTCTCCACACAATCAGTCCGACGGGAAAGTTGATTGTTTGTGTTCCATTCAAGTTCACAATAGAGAAAATGAAGAGGAGCCAATTCTTTTTGCAGCAGCTTTTATCCGTTTGTTCCCCAAAAGTTTACATTTTGCAAACATACGTTTTGCTTGAACGGCAATGCGTCGAGCGCATTTTAATAAAAACAATTGCAAAAATATACATGCCTACATCACAATGATTTTAACAGTTATCCTACTATAATATTATAAATGTGAAAGTTTGTGTATTTGTTTGTTTGTTTGTTACTTCTTTACGCAAAAACTACTGAACCGATTTTCATGAAATTTGGCACACACATAGAGGGCAACTTAGATTAACATATAGGATATTTTTTATCCCAGAAATCCCGCGGGATCGGAATTTACGCGGGAAAACCTTCTTCGCGTATGGGGTATAAATAGCTTCTAAACAAACATTAATATAAAACTAACAAGTCTGTCTTCCCGGAAATCCCGCCGGATCTGGAGTTACGCGGAATAAACTCCTGCGCGTAGTTGCGGGCTTAAATTTTTATGCGACCTTTACTAGGAGATTGAGGAAGTTTTGAAGCAACATATAGGTTACTGTTTATCCCTGAATTCCCGCGGGATTAGGATTCACGCGGTAAAAACTCATACCCGGGAATGAGGTCGTGGGTTCAGATGTTTATGGGACTTTCAGTGGGAGGTAGAGGAGGTTATGGAGCATTATATAAGCTACTTTTTGTTCCGGACTTCCCGCGGGATCGAGATTTACGCGGGAAAAGCTTCCATGAGCGAATGAAGTCGCGGGCTCATTAATATCTATATATCAGGATATCTATACATATATCGGGAATCGAACCGGCTTTTTTTCTCATGATCAAATTTATGTTGCTTTTTCGAGGGTCAGCATCGCTTTAGCTGGTCTTTATGTTTTGGCACCCGAATGAAAAACTACCAATGTAGTTTAAAAATATAATAGTTTGGAATGTAAAAACCCCGACGTTTATATCTTAGTCTTTTTATCGATTTTCTCAAGATCTACATAACGGATTTTTGTACGGTATGACTAAAACGTAGTAAAAAATCAACTGTTCTTAAGATGTGTGGAGTGTGTCTTAATATGTGTGGGGTCGGGATTAACGCAGGAATAACTTTGTGACACACTGAGTTCCACGCGGGCGGAGCCGCGGGCAACAGCTAGTAGATGAATAAGAATATTAATTACATATAAATGGAATTCAATGTGTTAACCTTACTTAGCAAACATTTACATTTTATTAAATATTTTGATACCGATTGGTCTTACACATTTCAAAAATATTAAATTTCCTTGTCTAAGTAAATTTATATTGGAATCAAACACTGTTTATTATTCTTCGGAACAACATTTTCGATAAAATGTTTGTTCATATTCCTAAACATGAGTTCACAAGTTTTTGTAACAATGTTTGCATAAGGGCTCAGTCGAGCCCTAAAGCAAATTGTAATGTACGCAAATATTTGATGGTAGGGATAACATTATAAGTATGTGTACGATTCTATGGTGTTTCGTTACTACCTACTTAAAGCTTTGTTGTGAAACCGTAAAATTAATAGTAAAATATTATTAGGAATAATTTATTTTGAGTACGCAAGTATTATAAGTTAGTATGCTGTTCTATAAGCACTTGTTATAGCGACGAAATAAATATATATTATATTTATAACAAGGTACTTATTTTTGCCAATATTTGCAAAAAGTCTCATAACATAATGACAAGGGTAAGACAAAAGTATATAAATCGTTATTATGAGTCTAAACACAAATAAATGCCATTTGTAATACAATTTAGTATATAAATTACGCGTGAGATTTTGTGGATAACTACTAGAACAAATGTAACGATAATTGGTTTCTAATAATCATAGGTCGCGTGCGTAAGGTTCGGAATGTGTAGCGTATTTGTCGTACGATTTCTTTTCTTACTAATAAGTATTGGTATTAACTTGTTATCATCAAATGAGCCCGGCAATCTAGCAATTATTTACGTAGCGAATATTCCGTCGCGATGAGCGGAGATAAAAGTTCCGTCCAACTATGACGTCACACAAGGACAATCTCCTAGCATCTCTTAATTATGCCGCTACGTATTTCGTATTACAATAATGAAGGGAACAATAACAAAAGTTTGGACATCGGACAACTTCACCCGGCGCTGCTCAGCTGAGTGCTCTCTGGGCTCGTTCCTAATGAAAACTTGCTTGTTACCGCCAACAGAATATTATTTTTATTTCATACAAAACAAGGTTAAAAACTGTCGAGACAAGTTCACTTGATTCACTCCGTAGTTCTATACCGTTGTCTCGTTCAATTAGGACCTCGGACTGTGTTAAGTTACGTACTTAGCTTTCAGTGTACACAACTGGTCTTAGTTTGTTATGTGGAACAATTTACAAGAATGCTACATCCGCGTACGTTATAATATTAATATTTGCGGTGTTATGAATCTTTAGGATTATCTGCATCGTCATCATCATTATCATCGCAATCCAAAATTCTCGCTGTGCTAGGCAAAAGTCTCCTCTCACAATGTGAGAGGTAAGGCTATAATCTACAACGCTGGCCAAGTTGGGATTGGCAGACTTCGCACTTTGAGAATATGGGAAACCCTAATTCTGGTTTCCTCACGCTGTTTACCTTCGCCGATGCAAGTGACAATTAAATTTTAATACGAACATAATTTTCCCCTCATTCGACTCCCAAGTTCAACCCATTCGGCTATATGTAACAAAATGACTAATATAGTTCACGATGTTCGCAATAGCAGAAAACTTTTATTCAAAACATCTAGCCCATATCTCTTCCACTAAACTTTGATTCACTACTATTTCAGATAGTATTTCATACTAACAAACGGACGCTCGTCCGCATACACAGCGCATAAACAAACGTACTCGTACGTTAAACTCGAACGGAAGGCGTTATTGTACAGAAAAATGTATCACAGCGACGCTACTGAGTGAAGGCCTACAGTTGTATACCGTGTTATCGACGACGCGACGCCTACAATAAGTCCCGTTTTATATGGTTATTATAGCGTCATAAACGCCACCGGCCGGTGTTTCATACTGTACCGGATTATAATACTCGTGGCTCGTACGAACGTTCCCCTCAGGGCTACTGTCATACCCACGTGTCTACGACAGATGTGTCGAGGCATTCGATATCGGGAGGACACATTTATAATCTTCGTTTCAACCTCACGCTTCTTATATTAAAAGTTATATTAAAAGTATTACAACCGTCATCACAGGTGCGATCGCAGTTATTACTCGAGTTGTATTCCTTGCAAAGGTTATTGATTTCGATATTGCAATGTGTATCTTTATTGTTATAGCCTTATAGGTCTTTGTTTGTGTGAATTTGTAGCGCACAATGCTATATGAATACACTTTATTGTATAAATTATGACAGACTTCATTAAGTTTAAGTAGGCACATTAATTTACTTTGAACCACTTATAATTAGTAGGTACGTACCTATGTATTGTTAACATAAGTTAAAAATTTCGTTACTACAATTACTTGCCATTTAATAACTCGTTGGTTGAATTGGTTATAAATAATATTTTATTTGCAACAATCATTTTTGTTTATTCCATAACACAAAAATACCTAGAAAACGTTCTCCGTACCGACAGCGCTTGTAACTTCAAATCACCCGTAAGCCTGTAGATTTTAATTAAAGTAACTATTGCTTTTGAAAATAAAGGTACTCTAATTGAAGCCGGGAAAAATAAAGTTAATTTCTCGAACGTCGCTGCAGAACTTTCATTAGCGTACTTCCACAGTAACAATTGCGAGTTCGAATAATTATGTTTACGGAATCCTTTTCTTACGCAGAGATTATTTATCTTCCCCATTGTTACGAGAAGTGACGCGGACGAATTTCGCGAAAATGCCCCATTTATCTACGGGGAACACACAAAGGCAATGTGAAATCCAAAACTTTTTATATGGTCAGTGACAATGGTATTCTATTCTGCTCCCTATTCTCTTAACGTTTAATTTCCAAATTGTACGGCAATATAATTGTTTTGGAAGTATTGAAGGTCTTCTGTATCAATTGGTTGAAAGTTCGAATAAAATTCTTCCACTCACTTTAGGCATTTATTCTTTAATTGATCTAATTTTATATTTACATGGACGTCGGACCCGCAGATAACTTTTATTCGGTCTTAAAGTTGCTTACTGTCCTCTTTACTCAGTTTGCAGACCCGCATAAATAATGGAGGATATCTGTTCTAGTGCCACGTAAATACATAACTGTCCTCCGGAATCCGAATCTCTTTGAAACGTTTCAAATGTTTTTTATATTGTAAATCCGACGTACCTACTAAACTCAGCTAAATAGCGCTTCAATTGCAATAATTTCTATCCATATAATATTTATGTTTAATTTGCCGACGTCAAAAAAGAAGGATGTTTATGTAGAACGCCTACTTTTTTGTATATTATGATTAGCGATTTTTCCGATATTTGTGAAACAAATAATTTTTTACTTTATTTTGAAAGTGTACATTAACGACGGAGTCCATTGCTACCAAGTTATAATCTGATGATGGCGTTTCAGTGAAATGATGGAAAACTCGCATATTTTATAGGCACGTACCTGTCTGTACCTATGTTTTAAATAAATTTTCGTATAAATTATCGATTTGGAAGGGGAACTTTATTTTTGTTTTTTTTATTTAAACTACATTTTTATAATATTATCTCCTAACCGAATTCATAACAAAAATACGCCAATCTACAGAACTTAACTGAACCCATATTTGCTTTTTTGGGGTGTTACCATCTTTGCCTCAATTCCTACGAAAAGCCACCCTGTCGCGCGTGAAATACCAAATGCGCCCCAGTTTCAGAGCGGATCGCTGCTGTTTCTGTTTGTTTGTTTAGGTCATCTCGTCTAAATGGACTAAATGTTAACAAAGAGCCGACTTCAACTTTCTAAATATCAGCCTACATGAAAGGTGTAACGTTTGTGCCAGTTTGTTCGAAAATGTGTTGTGGCTTCTTTGCCGACACGAATAAGGGTGATAATGCTGATTTAAGTTAACCTTAATCCATAATGAATGTTTAATCGTGACGTGTAAGTGTATCAGTGAGTGCAAACGGGACGGAAGTTGAAAGTTTTTGCAGAAGCGAGGGAGTGGGCCCGGTTCCATCATAGGTGTCAGCATAATCGCAAACGCCGCCACCTATTGTTTACGGATGGCTAATGCTGTTTACAATAGGAGGGTGGTCACGTCACGCGTGTGTGTCTTAATCGTTAACAGTAACACGGCTGCTCATCGCCTTGTACTGTTTGGCACTTTAAGCAGAAACTTCGTCGACGTCAGGTGATTACGTGATTCGAGGAAAAGCGTAGCGTAGAAGCGTTGCGAAGTTGAGGGATTTATTTGTGTGACAGATTGTAAGCTACGATACGGAGTAACTTGTTGTTCGGGGCACGGTAAATATCGGAAAACGATTTCGAATTTGGAGTTCGCAATTCAAATTTATAATTCATGTACTGCATGAAGAAAACTTGTATGATTGAAACGAATCTCTAAGGTTTAAAATCTTCTCTCATTGATTTGAACGGTAATCTGAGTGATTGATGTTCCGATATCAGGTTATTAAATTCTGCTGGTTGTGTCGATAGTTGGCTCAGCTCGCGTCACGTGGTCTATACAGTCAAGAAATTGACGTGACACGCCTTTGGAAAACAACTTGAAGTCGATTGGGTTAAATTAAAACTATATTTAAGTTTTCATTTTACGTCAATAAGGTAAATTCGTTAAGTTCTTCGTCGAATGCCTGAAGTGATGCGGATTTAAACGGATTAAAAGAAATGGAAAAGAATGAAGTGATTTCTAAGTTTTATCATCTCCCCCTTTCCCCCTCCGGAATGCGGGGGAATTACGGCCCGGTCCCCCATTTCTTTATTGCCTGCCTTGACGTCATACCGTATTGATCGTTAAACTTAAACAAAAAATCGAACCCTATTTTTCGTCGTACTAAAACAAACAATGATGTTATATCTGCACAACTGTTAGATTAAGTATTAATTATAATTTACAACTTAACTGCGTTTAAGCATTTGATTATATTTGCATATGAATTTGTCATCAGTATCGAAGTATATTATTATTATTAGGAAAGATACTAATGATTACTTACTTATGTGGCTATGTGTGGGTGAAACCTTAGCTTAGACAGTTATTGGTAATAAATATCTTGAATAAATTATGCCTTTAAAACTTACTTAAAGTTAAGCTTAAACATAAATATTTAATATATAATTTTTAAGTACACTAAATATTGATGACACGTTTAACGAGACTTTTGTACAGTAATAAACTATAATTAAAATCGAATTTTAAAGTTATATTATCATCAATTATGCAGATTAGTAGTCTGGATTTGGTAGCCAATAGGTTGTTATGGCCGCAAGCTGTCGATCCCTGATAGAGACTTATAGAGCCCCTCGGAACGAACCCCAGGGACATAGCGCTAGGGAAGCGCCGAATGACTGCCGAAGGGGTTTTACTGAGTAAATATCCCGTATCACGCGGGCGATCCCCTAAAGAGCTAGGAATACTCTGAATATTTATTCTCCTCCACACCAAAAACAACGATCCGCACTACAGCAAAAACAAAATAAATGTTGTCAACACACTTTTCATAACAAATCCTGGACTGCTGTATTCACAAAAAACAATTTCGATGTTAATAAAACAATACGCCTGTCACACACATTAGATTCTGATCCAAAAGCATGTGATTTGAAACAATAATAGATAGACAGCGCTGTTTCTCTAAATAGAACTCACTCACGTGTGTACGCGTGGGTTTCAAGTTCCTTTATTGTTTACTGCCGTGTACCTCTTTATGCGGAATAAATGGACAAAGTTCTAGCATGGACGTAGGAATTACAATACGTATGTGTATGTACCAAAGGCAATAAACACATAAAGCTACAACAACAAACGCGTTCACTTGATACCTATTGAGTCAACGTTCCATCGTATACTAAAATTATTATTATTACTTATAAAGACATTTATAAATGTTGGTTCCGTCTTATTTGTATGGCAATTGTTTACGCGTGTTCAAAATGGTAAATTATTTCGTTTTACATAATTATATCACGCGGCTTACCTCACGTACTGTTTTGTCGAATTCGCCCGACTAGTTTCGAACCGATTCCGAGGTTCGTCATCAGGAGCCACCGGCGACGAGAGCTCATTCAGTACTAAAATTATTTCGTTATATACTAGACTGATACTAGACATTTAAAAACTAGTTAAAGAAAAATGCCCACTTCCCATACATTTGAAAACCTGGAATGAAAATTAATGTATAGGTATAATAAATAGTAGAAGGACTACCTATTGGAATAATAAATATTGTCTTATAGTCACTTTTAACATTTGAACGCAGCAAAGTTAAAAAATATGAATAAGTATTGATGATTGTGAAGTCATGATAATGATAGTTTTGTACCTACCTCCAACCGACCAATTATGCTTAGATAATATATACTAGATGTTTAACGACATTTTCTGTAGTTCTTTTATTTTCAAAAGACTTCTTTTCTATCCAACATTATTTCGTTGGCTAATTGCCGTGTATACATATAATCAAAGGCTAATTGTATCATGATAATAATTATCTTCTTGAATGAATTTCAGTCATGGCAGCGTCTGTGTCAAATGTCAAAAAAAAACCTTTCAGTTGGGTACCCAATTCATAATAAGTCCTACAAGCATCTTTTGGCGCATGGGTGACGTAGACAGCGCATTACAGTTTGCCTTACCTGTAAGGCGCTGTCTCTGTCACCCATACGCCAAAAGATCCTTGTGCGACAATACTGCATGAATGCATTGATTGAGTCGAGTTGCGTTCGAAACACGTAATTCGTTTAACTTTTACTTAGTTTAGCTTGTAGAATAAATAGAAATAATTATTTTACTGTCTGCGTTTCTTTTAATTTAGTAATAGGTAAGCGTGTTTAATGTGCAAATATGTTAGATGAATTTTAAGATTTTTTTCGTCTCTATACACATGCTCAGGTCAAAATTGGACATCCTTATTTCCATTTTATAAGGTAGGTAGCCTTAACTATAAAATAAAAAACGTAACGCACGCACGTGCATTGAGATTCCTTGTGTGAAATGGCATGGATAAAATTGATAACTAATCACCGATGACTCAAGAACAAATATTTATAGGTCACGTATACATATAACTGCCCCGGAAGGAAACTAAACGCGAGACCTTCGAATTGCAGGTAGTGCTACAGTCGTGGCTACAGGGTAATCAAACAATAATTCTGATATTTATTAATATTCCAGAAAATTACGAAATAATATCTAATATGCATTTTATGTACATACAAATTTATGCTAAGAACATATAAAAGCAGTTAATAGCCTATTACAATATAACATTAGTTACGTTAATCCAAATTTAACTACAAAACTACTTACTAAGTTCCAAATATGCGATATTTGGAACTTATCCTTTCACGAATAACAGGGTTACAGAGAAATAAACATACATGTAAAGTTAGTTCCGATTACTCCTTACAAATCCTACAACTGAAATATGATGATAATATCTTTTCAATTCAAGTACCATCGGTATATTTATCGAAGAAGGCTTTTAGCTCTATAACTATATATTCCAAATTCTCGCGGGATAGGGAATAAGGAGAATTTATATTTTTGCTTTTAAGTTGACTTATTTCCTTAACGAAATTGCGACAATTTCCAAATATGGATTTGGCTATACTTAACGCTCGAACAAAAAATGATGTAAAGAGTTTTAGAAAACAATTTTAGTCCTCAAAAACATCTTTGTCTGCGATTGAGTTATAACGCGACTTCCTAAGAATTACTTTGGCCGTTCTCACACAACCCTATTTGCAAGCGCCTACGATGTTGTCCAGGTATCGAGGCGACGCGTCTACTACGCGTGTCCTGTCAGTGAACAGTATCAGGGCCCCAATTCTGCTAATTTATAACGCTTCAATAGTATCTCGATTGAATAGTCTGCCACATTTTGTATACGGAATGTGCCGAAATAGCGTCGAAAACTATTTAAATTTGTACACAGAACGTACCAAAATGTGTCGATCTATTCAATTCTGTATACGAAATGTGCCAAAAATGTGTCAAACTCTTCAATTTTGAATACAAAATGTGGCAAACAATTCAATCGAGACACTATTGAAGCGTTATAAATTAGCAGAATTGGGGCCCAGTGTCTGCGAATTGTGAATTGCGTCGGAGTCGCGTAGCTACTAAATAGCGTAGTGTGAGAAGGGCCTAACAAGAGTAACTATCACTAGCACTCTCTCACCCCTCACACATACTAATGAACTGACCAACTAACTCTTAATTACACCCTCTGCCAACTAAACTTACAATCCTAAAATTGCAATTTGAGTCTCATTCTGAGTTGATCACGATTGTCATGGGCGGCGGCAGGAGGATGGTCGGTCATATAGATAAAAATATTTAGGGATTATATTTTTCATGGAATTGTGTTTATTAATTGGAATTGTGTGTATTAATATTTTTATTCTGTTTTGTTACAGGTTTCGGATTCGTCACATTTCAAAGCGAGGACATAGTCGATAAGGTGTGCGAAATCCATTTTCACGAAATCAACAACAAAATGGTAAGTTTATTTTGATTTTAATATTTAATTCAACTGAATTGCAAAACATACTTAGAGAAATTTAGTCATCGACAAACATACTTTAAGTTAGCTAATTCTGTCTCAGGGAAATTAATAAAAAATGTGTGTGGAATGAGCGTAAAATGATCTAGCAAATTACTTAGGTACTTTAACTTTTTTACCTATTGCGATTGTTCATATTTGTAACCAAAATAAAACTTAAAAATTTAACGCAACGTTGTAATCCTAATAATAACCACAAAATTATGGTTTACCTATCCAGTATTGTTTCATCGTACAACTGTTATTATAACCGTAACCTGCAACTTGTTACAAACACCGTTTATAGTGAAAATAAGAGTGACGAAGGAACTTAACCGTACCCCGCGAAGATTTTCTACCGCCAGTAGATATCAATTAGAGGCGAAAGAACCTCTGGCGCCGCTCCAAACAGAGCCAATAAAATGCCACTAAAACTCGCCTTTACTATGTTTTGATTTTGTTTTTTCCACCACAATTCGTAGCCAACGAGAAAACCGTCATGTGTATTCGCAGTGTACTCAGATAATCTTAAAGAAATTAAATGCGAGCGATGTCACTGCAATTCTCTATGTTTGTGTTACTTAATTTTATTTTTGCAGTGATTTATTTTTCTTTTGACATGTTATAATTGAATTTTATAATACTTATGAGTGAAAGAATAACGCTGACTGTTCTCTTTTAATATTTTCTCACACGGCATTTATAGAAGCAATTATCAGCTACTATCAGCCTCTAATAACTCTCAATAATAGCTCTATTGCTGCATTATGACTCGTGGAAAAATTGTTCAGTCGCGCAAATAATGTTTTTTTCGTTTCTTTAATTTATCACACTTAGAAATATTTTCACAATCAATAAAAGTGATAATATAGATTATTATAATCATTAAACGACCCGGATGGCGCAATGGTTCACACACCGGATCGCTGTTCCGAGGGTACTGGGTTCGATTCCCAGCGAGGCGGAGATTTGAATGATGAGTTTAAATTTCCGTTCTCGGTCTGGGTGTCCTTGTCTACTGTGATGTCCATGGCACCCTCGACACAGGGAATCCTAGTGTGGGACTGTGAGTGTGTAGCGTTATTTGTTATTTATTTATTTATTAAATAATTTAAGTATTTTATGCATTTCATTAGTACAATATTTTATTCTTTATTCAACGAAATCGTTTGATAACCGTCATCGTTGTGTAAAAATTATTTACATTATAGTGAAATTAAGCCCAATCAGGTCAATGATGATTATTCAATACCGCCCTATAATTTATCATAACAATACCCAGCACTATATTGAATAACACCATTCATTTGTCGTAATACATTACCAGTCGCCCTTACAAGACCATTACAATCATTATGCCACCATAAATTCTGCCCCAGATTTAACTGTAGCACGCATCACATATTATCATATCTTTCACTAGCACGAAAATGTAATTTTAGTGAAAATTTTAGAACGCAACTAAATTAATTGTACCATTTACGCGGCATTTGATAGCATCAATAAAAGTAATTATGCCATAATTACAACGACAACGAAAGCGAAATTTCAAAGTCGGTTATTAACTGTATTTGTTGTAAGCTCATTTATTAAAATTAAATGTCTACTTTAATACCATTTGAGAACCACGTACCACAGAATACAAAACGTTAGACAAACAACATTTTGTGCTTTATTTCCACGCGTTCATTTGTTTCGTTCTTCAAGAAATATAACGGTGTCATGGAGCATGTGTTGCTGTTGTTTGAAAATAATATGTGAGATTATTTTTAGTGACGGGTACTGATAGTGTACCGTTCACGTTTGAATCAGGTAAGCGATTTCGGGCATTATGTTAAAGACTGTATTAAAAACAAACATTTCAGCTTGCATGACTACTGAACTATTAGTTCAGATAATTTCAAAGTCGAACAGCACGAATAAACTTCATCAATATCAACAGCCAGTTAGAACCAGTTCGCAACATCACGGAAAGCCTAAAAGCGAGTTAGCAGTGAAAAAAATCGATACTTTAGTGCTCATAGAGACGTCGAGCCATTATCTACAACGCCACTTGAAGCTCTTGCCTTTAGACTGAAACCTGGGGAGCTGATATCACCCCATGTCGATTCATATTCGTGATTATTAATGCTTGTTTTTTGTCCCGCGCTATTGTCTAGCTCCATAATGGCTGTACGAATCTCACACCATGTGTCGGGAGGAAGGTATCGCAAGGGTGATGTTCGCCCTAAGTGGAGCAAACAACGAACAAAGACATCAAACAAATGGGTAGTGTTTTAGAGTAATTACGGTTCGCTTCCGTGCAAAACGAGAGATGCGCAGAGAGGTTCTCTGCACCGCGGGCACGCCGCCTAATGTAGGTATACGTCACCGTGTTCTGTTAATAAAAACCTAGCGTTCCGTTTCACGTCTAGGCCCAATGACTAGGCAGGAGAGTAATCAGAGTGTACATAAGCATCGCATTTCTTCTCTCTTGCTTACCTATTGTGCCTTTTCTTTTACGACAAACTCTATATTATTTTAACTGCAAACTCCAGATTTTCCGATGACTTTCAAATTTTAACTAATGAACATGTTAAAGGTATATTTTTAACCGAAAGTCAAAATCTACACAGTTTATAATTAACACAGTTAATCTAGTCGAATTTTTTAATAGTACGGATATAGGTGTAAATAATTAACCCCTAATAGGCTAATAAGCTGAAAATATAACTCTTGTATATACATTGTATTAAATGTTTAATAGTTTTTTAAAGACGCACCCTGGCGTGACACTGGTCTAAATAGACAAAATCGCATTTGACACCATTTTTGTACATCTCTTGTGCGCTTGCAAGATCTTACGACTGGTATAATAATAAAACAACTAATTAAATTTTCTGCTCGGAAATGTGAAATTAAATTAAAGAATTTCTATTCATACACCTACTTCACGATTCTCTTGAAGTAATTATGAAATTTTGATGATTCCTCATTCGAGGCAGTTTATGAAATTTTAAAACTGCTTAAAATTTGGAACTGGAATTTTATACTTGAGTTTTTAAATTTCATGACAGCTTCAATTAATTTTATCGATATTTTTTTTTAACTTTCTGTATTTATTTAATATTATTGATAGCCGGACACTTATCAGTAGTGTGTTCGTATATTGCGAGTTTATCTAGGCATATATAGCATCCCTTGATTTAGTTGAACAGTTTGAACCTTTGCCGCTAGTATTAATAACGGTACAACTAGCAACAGTCATTATTTAAAGGAAAGGTAATGTTTCCGAAATGCGTACGGGCGACGCGGAAACTAATCGCTATTAGTTGGCCCCTTTTGTTGTTGCGTGGTACAAATTATCAATATTACGGTAAACTAGTTTTTACGTAGCTCCCTAAATAATTAAAGACACATAGTTACAAAGCCACAAAGTTGACTGATACATTGTAAGGGATCGTCGCTCAGTTAATGCTCATATATTTCACACTCAATGGAATATTAACGCTACGTTATGTGTATGTAGTTGAAACGTGACTCGTAAACAAAGCGAACCATTAAAAATTGCTTTGGCAGATCATAAACGGTGATGCTCTGATAGTTATATTTACGTACGCAATAAAGAAGACAGTGGCATCACGGCAGCACCGAAGTTTACGCTATGAGTAGCTAACGTCGTAAATTTAATATGTCATCTCCTATATTAAAATGGTCGTTAAGCTAATAGCCGCTCTTCGCTCCGCCTTCGCGCCGAACGATATGGTGAGACTGCCTTACTTTGAATAACAAAACATATTGTCAATGTCACTCATAAAAATATGCCTACGGTGTCTCTAAAATTTTAGCCCCGGATTTTTTATGGTCATATTGTCTTCAACAGTAAGAAAATAAATTCTAAATATTCCATGAAAATTATCCTATTAAATTATCCTATTTCCACATAATAATCACATGCTAGTTTTAAGAACCATCCAATCTGATATTTTCCAAAAACTTTGAAATCATTATGATTACTTTTGTAGACAGCTACTACTAGGCCTTTTTTGTTAAATTTTTAAATTTATTTGAATCTCATAACCTCATCATAATTATTCGTTCGTATCAAAATGTATGATGGAGTCTAAGACAGACACTACGCATGAGTACTAAAAATAACTTCATTGTTCTGAAACCGCAGGGAATTTTTGAGATTGTATTTAAAATTGACCAGACCATTTGAAAATTATATTATTATGGTTACAAATCAGCTGGATTTTTTTAAATTTCTGGTCAAAGAAATCAAATGTTTTTAGATTTTTTAAAGAAAGAAAACAGTTATAGTTTTTCATCTGAAGTTTACATGGTTCAATTTTTTCATCCGATGTACAAACCATAAAAATATTCAAGTTACTCGATTGTACACTCATTACGCTTATATTCATTAGACGTGATTTACACAAGCAGTATAGTTTCCGTGAACTCGGGCACATAAATACGGGTCCCTGTATTTAGGTAGCGCTAGCAACAAATTCGACGAGTGACGACTCCATTACGTCTTTCCACATTACTCCCTTAATTGCTTCCGCTTAACACGAATTTTCACAATGACACAACGCGCCATTAAATATGTTAAACATAGTGCCGTTTACATTAATATTTCTCTTAAGTTTATTTCTCTCAACTTACTTGCAATTGCCATCGTATTTTTGATATCATTTTTATTTAAAGAGAAATTTGAATTAGAATCTTTAAAATAACTTTATTGAATGTAAGTGGTAAGTAAACAAACTTAGGTAGTTTAAATATCACCTCCACAGATCTATTTCTAATTTCTAAGATCAAGATGTATTTACCGGAATTAATCTGAAAGCCTCCTAATTCGCACCTGAGCCTTTCTAGAGCCTTTATCAGTTGCGTAGATTTAAATCACCCTGTCTGAACGAACAAAATCTCTGAAAGATTTCCAACGGCTTTGCGATAAGCTACAGCTGTTCAAATGCATTCTTATAATGCTGATTTTTAAAGGACAAATGAGAATTACGATTATAAATCTTGTTAAGAAGCCACCTAAGAACATGGTTTTTTCACATCTTTTTAACGACAGCAGTTGGTTACTTAGTTCAAATTTAAAAGTGAAATATATCCATCTGAAGTTAATCGCATATGTCATGTCGGTGGTTGTGAAGTTTACTTACGAGTAGGAATCATGCCAAACTGTGCCTTCGCGTCCTGAGTGAATTGTAATAGCCTGATTGACGGGTGGCACATTGATTTTTATAGCTCGAAGGGTGGGAAAATGGTTCATGTCTGTGTCTGTACAAACATGTATTTGCGAGAAACTTTACTCGATTTGCTCATGTCTTTGTTTAATCAAATCCACATTTATACGGTTTGAAATGGGATAAAATATAATGTTTTATGCCCTTATGTTTTTAATGCCAATGGAATAAAAGGCATTGAATGCTGACTTTTTCTGTTCTTTATTGACGACCCGGATGGCGCAATGGTTAACACGCCGGATCGCTGTTCCGTGGGTCCTGGGTTCGATTCCCCGCGAGGCGGCAATTTGAATGATGAGTTTAAATTTCCGTTCTCGGTCTGGGTGTATGTCCTTGTCTTGTGTGTTGTCCATAGCACCCACAACACAGGGAATCCTAGTGTGGGGCTATGAGTGTATAGCGTTATTATTATTATTTATTTATTATTATTACATTTTGTTTTATTAATAAACGCGTTGTACTCGTCCACTTCAAGTCAAGGCTGATTATGGAGAGTTGAAGCGTACCTACTCTAAAACATGACCGCAAGAATTAATTGGCCATTGCAAGTTTAAATGGCGCATCTTGATGCTGTTATCATCTTTGATTCATTTTCTATTCAAATATTTTTCAATTTATCCTCATCTATTTATCTTCTGTATGCATTACGTCTAATTGATCTTGTTCGTATTTATTTTTTAAATGTCCGTTGTGCGAACAATACACGTAATACAACAATAATACGTGCCGGTTTCGAAGAGATCTGCTAAACAATTTGTATCACGAAACGTCATTGGTGCATGTGTGAATGTAAATGGGTTTTCGTGTATCGGAAACATGACAAAATGAGCAATGACATAAAAGTGCACTTGCCTTTAAGTAATCGCCCCGCATAAGCACTTCTGGCGAAAGCATTTGTGTATTGCGTACATTTTTCTCTTCGATCGTACAAGAGGCAAACAAATGGTTTCCGTTTAGGAAATAACACTAAAAGTAGGCACGTTTGGAACTGCCACTTAAATCTTGAGATCCTCGATCGCCATTTCTCTTTGCGTCTTAACTGGTGTGAGACCTTACAGCGCACCCTTGTCGTTACTACCATTAAGGAATGGCCTAACAACCTCTCTGATAAGGGGAGGAATTTCGAGCTTGTCAAACTGGATAGCAAGCCTTTTTTTGGTATTAGGAGCAAGGTCCTATTTATGATCCCGACTACTCGAAGCATCGAATCTTCGTCAAAGAGACATTTCTAGTAACCGTTTGGGCTCTGCTCGATCATCCCTTCCCCCGGCCGCGTCGGACAATCAATCACGTGTTCCTTTGCAGTTGTGATTACCATAAACTCGCCGTTTTAGCAAGACCCATCGCGCTTCTTCTCAGCTTTATCGATTCGTCCGTGGCCATTTTTGTGCCTTCTATATATCAAGAGCTTTTTGTGACAGTCCCTTTTCATTGAAACTTGCAATTGGCAACTTGTAAGGCGCAATTTAGGAAGATTTTACGTGGGCCTTCTTCTGAACATTTTTTCACAGCTCGACTAAGTTTTTATTGAAAAGTTTGTTCGACGCTTATGTTGGATTCTTTTTACATGTTCGATTTAAATAAGGTCGTGCGCGACGATCGCAGGCGGACGGAAATGGAAGGCGTAAATGAAAAGTTTCAATTTCGTCATGTTAATAGAACGGGTGGAAATAGGAAGCGTCACAGCCACATCGTGTCGTGTCATTAATAATACAAGCGAAACCATAACGTTTGCGTCGGTTCACAGGATGCAAGCAATGCTGCTAACGAGATTTGGGAGCGCTCTGGAGTCGCTGCGCTACAATAGCGAATAATTTGAATTAAAAAGGAGATGACAACTGTGACTCGCTTTGTAACTGAGCCGAGTGAATCAGGCATCATTACATTCGAGTAGAATTGTTCTGCTAATGATTTCATTAAATATTATTTTATATATTGAATTATAAAACGGCAAGTATATAATTAAGGTATTATTATGTATTACGGTACAAATTATTGATGAGGTATGTATAACTTTACCTTAACTAAAGTCATGTGACAATTTATTCAAACGCAGTTTTGTTTAAAGTAATCAAACGAAAAAAATGAAAACACCTTCTTATCAAGCTACGTACAAAAAACGTAAATTCGATTTAAATATGTTACCAATTATGTTACTCAAACTGCTACCTTATTTTCTATGTACGTATACAATATAAATTTAATGGTTACAAGGCACACAAGGCACGCTATTCCCAAGTGACGCAACTGACTTAAGGCGAACGCATAGACGTAAATTATGGTTCAACAGGCCTTTCCGGCCGTTAACGATTTTGACTCGAACTTAAATTCGAAGCGTGAAAGAAAATTAATTAATCACAGGTGCGGTATACGTCACTACTCGCACATATAAGCAAACACCTTACTCCCTTCGAGCTACTTACACGCAAAAGGCGAATCTAATACACGGTACAGTAATCTAATTTGGCCCGTGTTCATTTTGCCCTCATATTGTTTCTTAGCCCATCCAGTCCACCTTTTTATATCAGAAGTTTTACGTCGAGTAAGCCTCTGGGATTACCGGCTCCACGTCTATAACTATCGATTCCTGAGTAGTTAGCAAACTTGCTTTACGATTGTCGACCGTCGTAAAGCTAGTAGGAATAGAACATGTCGTACACGGTCAGCCCGTTTTGTTTCCAAAACAAACGCGTGTAAGTGTTATATCCATATAAGTAATGTTCTGCTCTGGTTATAATATTTTGAGAAAGCTTCAGGCGTATGTAATTGAAATGGCCTATTCCGATCTAATACCAAAAAACTAATACCATTTGGTATTAGTTTATTATCCCAGTGAATTTTTATTCCGAACGAATACCATTCAAAAGAAGTACCTAATCTATTCCGAACGAATACCAAAACATAACTCTTAGTACAGTCACAGAAAACGTTTCTTTTGCTATTTAATAATTAACCGACTTCAAAAAAGAAGGAGGTTCTCAATTCAACCGTATACATAATAATATATGCTTTTTTTTATGTTTGTTCAGCGATTTTTTCGTCGTTTGTGGGCCGATTTTGATAATTCTTTTTTTGTTGTAAAGTAGATATGCGCAGTGGGGTCCTTTTAAAAGGATCACCAGGATCTGATGATAGTATCTTGGAGAAATCGAGGGCAACTTTCGAAAATTGTAGGGACGACTAGTGTGTTTGTTAATGTTTTCATAAGTAGGTACATGAACGCGCTACAATTTCATGAAGGTCTGGAGTCGATCTGATGAAGCCGAAAGACAGTCGAGGGAACTCCTCAACGGTTTACTGTAGTTATCTAGTGTTTGGGCTTGATTAATTTGTAGTGACGAGAACTTTACACCTACATGTTGAATTAAGCGCCATCTGGCGAGTAGTTTTTGAGATATCTCTGCTTATCGAGGTTGAAGTCGGTTATTTTTTTTGTAAAAAGCAATTATCATTATTTATTATAATGATCGTAATTCAATCCTAAATTTTTATACACACATTTTTACTTATGAAGAATCACTTGCCAATTTTTTTTACCTGCAAAAAAGGTGAGCTCGTTCCTATTGTTTAAAAATCCAAACCAACCAATCACAGTCAAGGGTTGAGCAAACGAAGCCCCTTTAGCGTTTTGATATTTTGCTTAATGAACGTTAAGACAATAAAATAAGGTCTGTTTTTATACAAATCGTTGTTGATTGAAATTTTTACTATACATATAATTATTCTTGTAAGTATTTAATTGTAATTTTAATTTTTTGTGATAGTTTTTATTTCCTATTTTAAAGTTGAAAATTATGCCTACTTAGTGATTTGTTGGAAAAACTTTATTTTTATTCTTTAGGTATTTGTGCAATTGTTTGTTACTACACTTGAACATGTTTAATAAGACTGATTTTGATTGAAATATACATTACTTAATATCACATTTCACAGCATTTTTATTACTGACTGTACCTTCATACCATTTTAATAATTTTGGGATTCGTTTAAGACTGGTATTCGTTCGGAATAGAAATTCACTGGGGTAATAAACTAATACCAATGGTATTAGTTTTTTGGTATTGGATCGGAATAGGCCTTTAAACGGCAGAGGTGGGGAGACAATAAAACGTCGACAGAGTCGAGGGCGCAGGAGTGATCAATAAAGGCCATACGTTGGGGCAGGCCTGTTCATTACGGCGCTCCGTGGCGCGTCTCCTCGTCCCCATTACCGAGGAGTTAAGAGACGCGAGCGGCGATAAATAGCGGCCGAGAATCCTTGTTTTATTTCTTGCGCATAATTTCATTTACATTGGAGGTGCTGAACCGAGTCGCTCCTGAGAGTCACATGAAATGGTGTACAGATTCATGCAAACCAAGTTACGACCGCTGAGACCCCGCGCCGCAGACCTTAATCTAGACGGCGGCGGGTGTCGAGCCACTGCCGTTGCCGCCCGTCGCCCCTTCCTACTTAATTACTACTAATTGCTACAGTTTATATGTACGTACGTCATAAAGTTTCTGGTGGGTTGGTATTAATTCGGAAAATTGTCCAAATTTGTCTTTTTAACCCCCGACGCAAAAAGAGGGGTGTTATAAGTTTGACGTGTCTGTGTGTGTGTGTGTGTGTCTGTGTGTCTGTCTGTCTGTCTGTGGCATCGTAGCTCCCGAACGGATGAAGCGATTTCAATTTAGTATTTTTTGTATTAAAGGGGACTTACGGGCGCGTGTTTTTAGATATGTTTGATGAAAATCGGTTGAGCCGTTTAAAAGTTATTGGGGTTGAAAGGGGGGAAGAATTTTCATTCTGTCTCTTTGTGGCATCATAGCTCCCGAACGGATGAAGCGATTTCAATTTAGTTTTTTTTGTATTAAAGGGAACTTACGGGCGCATATTTTAAAATATGTTTGATGAAAATCGGTTGAGCCGTTTAATAGTTGTGGGGGGTGAAAGCGGGGAAAAATAGCCTTATGTATGCAAATAATATATATTCGTGTGGGGTCTCAAATGAAAGCGTAATAGTAAGAGAATATTTATAACTTAATCCAAAATGTTTTTACCTATAAAAAGTATAAAATAAAAAATTAAATTAAAAATTAAAAAAACCCCCGACACAAACATTTAAAAAGTAAAAAATAATATCTTTAAAATAATACGTCGCGTTGGGGGACCGCTCCATTTACTTCTAACTTTAACATAAAAAAATATTGATAAATGATAAGTCTTGGGTAAAATTAAGACTAAGTAGGTAGGCAAGTGATACTCATGAAAAAAATCGTACTTACGTACTTAGATAATGAATAGTTAGAAGCGGTCCCCCAACGCGACGTATTATTTTAAAGATATTATACTTTGTTTTGTTGAAACTTTCTTGTAATGGTACTGTAATTTATGAAACGATTAATTTGGGCTTGTCATGGATTCGCTACGGCAAAGGTAAGATTGGAGCTTAACATACCTACGAATCATTATTATTACCAAAAAATATATGTATATGTGTCCAACGGTATCTAGACGTACAATCATCATCCCTATGAAAAGGAATAAGTAAGTACAGCATATAAAAATATTGTTGCTTTGATCTTTGGTAATTAAACGTTTACTTGACTATAAATTGATCCCATAAAATCAATAAAAATAATCAACTGAGCAGAGAACTTAGATAGCTATTTAAATAAATAACTAATGATACCCTCCGATAAGATCGTGATTTGCCTTTGTAATTTCTCCCACTCTACCTGACCGACTTTTATTACATTATGGAATCAGAAAGCGTTTGCCAAGGAAAGACAATAAGACATACATTAGACGCAGAGCGTCCAATTTTGCAAATTGTAGCTGCATTAACGGACATGAGAGTTCCGAGGATGTAAACAGTCAGAGGTACTTAAATGCAAATTATCCTCTTAGATGGTCTTTAATAGCATTTTGCAGACTCAATACATCGTTTGCAGTTTTATTTGGATTTCGTCGAAGAATTCATTGTCGGGCCATTTAGTACATGGAAACACTTTTATAGGGAGGTATTTCTCCGTCTCTCATATTATTATACAAATTTCATTATACACATTTCAATTGGTTAGTCGTCGTCGGTTTGGTCATTAGTAAGGTTTTATTCTTTTTCCAGTGTATTGCAGTACCTCTTAAGCTTGATACGAATTAGTTAGGCAACGAGTCAGTGGTAATCACGCCCGTTTACAATTGCAAACGGCTCCTAAGGCTGCGCTGCCAGTACGTCTATTTGTATTCTTTGTGAGACCCACTTGCTTTTACCAAAATTCGAGCTGCACTACGAGATCCTTTTAATTGTCAAATGAAAATGTCGAGGACAATTCGTTCTTTTACTGTTCTTTAATAATTGAGGAAATATTCAAGCGGTGCTTTTTAACTTTTTATTACTTTATAGGCAAGCTTTTGCAAACGGTTTGCATAATTATATTTAATTATTTTACTTTCATTATTAACACTGAATGATCCGTCACTGTCAAAACGCACTTTACATGCGTGTATACATAATATATTAACTAATATGATAGTAAATAGTAGAGGTACTAAAATAACGGTCTTGAATGTAGCTATAATTTTATTTAAACCATTGCAAGGATATCTAATATAACCCTTCTCATCGTCGAATTCAATGGAAACCTTTCTTTTGAGAAAATAATAAATTCCAATATTACGTATTGTTTCGTTCGATTAATGTCAACGACAGAAGCGCGCGAGTGTCGTTCACGCAACCCACGTCACGCAAACGATTGAATTCGAATACGATCGAATTCGTTAATAAAATTCACTTCTCATATTTCCTTTATCAAATCTATAGGTGTTACTCGTATTATTGTTATAATATAACGGACGTCATTGTTCGGTTTCTGTACACGAAAGATATTCGAGGAATTAAATTGGGATACCTACTAGGGTATATTTTAAACTGAAGCGAGAGCGGTTCAGCCATAATTCAGTAATAGTAATAATATATAATGACGATTTTCTACCATCGAAAGACCTACACTTTGTGGTACCTAAATAAATCTGATTTTGCAAAGTAATATTAGTCCAGATAATAATTGAGAAATAACAAAAGAATACGCACACAATAATATGTCGATGTGTAACAAAATGTTAATGCCAAGTAAATGTGACAGACAAAAAATAAAACTAGTTCAATTGCAGGTTTATTACAGACATGGTTACACCCGATTCACGGTGGCCATATCAATAAATAACATAGGTAGTCTGGCTCTTAACCCGACGAATTAATGAAAACATTCCGAGTATTGTTGGAACAATTTCTCAGAAATAGCCTACGTTCGACGGTAGTTCGACGGCAGTTCGACGTTGCAAGCAAAACCCCCGTATGCTCGTCTTAATATTTAATACGTAACCAACATTTCTATGACGGTGAACAAGCTAATATGATTGAAAATTCAACATGAATGTCACACGAACGTACACTGTCTAAAGACAAGTACAAAATTGTAAGTTCTTGGCGTCGTTACGGCTATTTTATTTGTGTGCACTTCCAATAGAGTTTGTTACGTAATTACGCTGTTCGGAGCTTCGTTTTATTTATTGAGTAACGTTAAACGTAATAACAGAATATGGTCAGAATTTTTATTAGAAAACGAATTAAACATTACTATTTATTACATCCGAGAGGAATTCTCTTGACCAGCAACGAATTATTGACATTTGCGGTATTAGAACCGTCCGTGTTCGTGCAATCAAGGGGCAAATTGGCTTGTATATTTTACTTGGAAAGTAGTCGACGTGTGGTTGTTAAGGATAACGGTATTTCCACGTAATATATTAATATGGGAAAGTGGTAGACGACCCTCGTGCGATTAAGGTTTCGCAAAGTCACAGGCCTAAAAGCAATATTGATTTATCTACCGCATTTTACCTCTAGAGATTATACAGGCCGCCGTATATTATGCAAAGCAGATAGAATAATCGTATAAATAATATTGTTCGCGTCTGCAGTTTCAAAATATTTTGTCAGTGTAAATATATAATTCAGTTAATTAACTTTATTTGTTGAATAATGAGGATTTATAATGTATAATAATGGTTAAAGTGAAGCATAAAAATATTTTATTATATAAAAAATAAGCTACACCCTAACGTAAATAATCTAGTTAAAACTGCTTTGGAGCTATGTTTCTTTCTATGAGATCAAACAGCTCAAATTCTTAAAATTAGGTTTAATGAGATCTGCTTGCCCCTTAATAAATATTTCCTATCATAGTTTTTCTCCAATATCTTTCTCGTGTAGACTTCGATCAGTTAGAATTTTTCTATGTAGGTATATAATTTTCCAATATAAAACATCAAGAAATAGGACAAGAAGCTAGAAGACTATATCCAAACACAGTAGACACCTTCTTATCAACAAGGAAACATTCGATTGCATATCTGATTTCAATTTCGCACATTACGCTCTCCCTCTTCTCAGCGTACGTCTACGTAAATATACTAACACTTTAAGCAACTACGGCAAAATTCAACGTAAAACGAGGACTCCCGCTTATCTTATTCCTTCGAACAACAGTTACGTAAATATGGAAAGAACTCCTGGGGTGCGGCAGAGTATTTCATTATCCGTGACCTGTTGAGCGCAAGATTTGTGACTCATCTCTTTTACGTAACATCGACGTCGTGCGCTCTCAACGCCATTTTTTCGCTCGGTTATCAAATTTTTATGAACGCTCCCGAGTGCGTACACCGTACACTATAAAGAATCATTTTTCAATTGATACATCGCTTTGAAGAAGGAGTAATATGCGTGAGATAAAATTAAATATTTACTCCGAACGCGATGAAATATCATAAAACGTACCGCGATGCCGCGATGAAGACTTTATAAATCAGAGTTGCAGTCAATAATTTGTGAGATATAAACTGTGCACGGAAACGTCGTCTATTTTTTCTTTGTATGGAAAGATAACTTGGATTTTTTTCAATCGGAAAGGGAGGAATGTTTTCTGAATATACCAATGATTTAATAAAATGAGTCTGACATTGTAATAAAACGAGATTGAATTAGTTTTATGTGGGTTGGTATATTTGTCTCTTACCTATTCTGGTTCACGCTCCGGTTTCCGTTTAACGCCAATCAGGCCGAGCCTGCGACGTTCTGTCAATACGGAGGCGAGAGGTTTCCCTGATAAACTTATCTAGCACCCTCCCCGCTAACCCTTCTTCCTGTCGTCTGCGTCTATCTTTGTACGTAGTACTCGCACGCTCATCTTATACAGTATTTTCAAACACTCCGTAAAGCTCTTGTCGCAATAAAATCGAGCTCTAAGTATTTTTGTACGCTATGTTTTGAGATTAAGCACTATCGGATGGAGTCATATTACATACTAGCTTCCGACCGCTGCTTCTCCCACGTGGAATTTATTTAACCTTCACACCCCTTATACCCTTAGGGGTTGAATTTCTAAAAATCTTTTCATAGTGTTCATTTAGATCATGAAAGGAACCCCTGTACGAATTACAAGTTTTTCGTAACAGCAGATTCGGCTGTGCGTTGATATAGGTACTATAAGTCAGTCAAGTTTGCCTTTTATAAATTTCAATATTTCTGTAACGAGAAGCCAAGTTGTAGTGGGCCTACTCATAATATATCTTTCCGTACCTCGTAGGCGGCAATTCATGTTTTCAAAAACTACTCCAATATTTTTACCTCTTATAAAATTCGACTGCTTGGCCGACTGCCCACAGTCCTCTGCAAGATGCAAGAATCTCAAAAGGATATAGAAATTCTTTGCGGATAAATAAACGCAAAATCTTATAAAATGTAGTAAACTTCAACACACATGCGAAGTACTTGAGTAAACTTATAGTGCACTTTCAACTAGCGAACGTAAACAGGTAACCACTAATTTTTAAACTTTGTCTATTATGGAATTCTACGTGCGCAATGAAATAATATTGTTAACATCATTGTATTATAGTAACAATATTAAGTAATAGAATTATAATGTTTTCAAGGAAACATAAAGAAATAATTGTAATTCGATTAGGACCTAGTTCAATGAAAACTTACTAGGTAAGTATTTCGCTAGGCGTGCTAACTTGCAACCGTGACAATGTTTTTTAACTAATAAGCGGTATCAATCATTTTAATTCGGGGAGAACACTTGAACTCAGCTGTAAAGAATGGGTTATGATGAGAATGTTTGTATTTATCGAATGGATTTATTTACCATTCTAATAAACTATCTGTTTAAAAAACTCCCATGCAATGTTAATCTACCTATCTATACTAATATTATAAAGCTGAAGAGTTTGTTTGTTTGTTTGGTTGAACGCGCTAATCTCAGGAACTACTGGTTCGAATTGAAATTTTTTTTTTGTGTTGAATAGACCTTTTACCGAGGAAGGCTATAGGCTATATAACATCACGCTGCAACAATTAGGAGCGAAGAAATAATGGAAAATGTGGAAAAAACGGGGAAAATTATTCATTCTCGAGGGCTTTCGTTGCATGCGTTGCGAAAACGATTCAAGATACCAAAAATATATGTATGAAAGAATTATTCCTCTTGAAATGATCTAAAAAAATGTCCACGACAGTATATGTCTATCTTTTAAGATTAACACACTAGAACCGTTTTTATGGTAATCAAATTTGGTCGAACCCACTGCCATACCAAACTTGCCGCGTTTCCAAGTTTAATCTGAATTAATCTTGCTACTTTGCTATTATTTTGTCGTAAGCTTTATTTCTAAGTTTAATTTAATTTAACCTCAATTAATTTTGGTGATAGTTTATTATCTTCCCGAAATTCCTACGGGAGCGGGACCTACGCGGTTGATACTTACGGGTCCCGAAGCGAAGCGAGGGCGGTTCGCTAGTATTGGTATACGTGAATGCTGAAAAGTATATGTTCAGTTGAGATAATTTGTATAACAAAAAAATCTATTTCGAAGAATAAATTTGTGTACGAAATTCATATTGAACTACAAAGTTTAACATCCAACACTGGATTTAAAAGAACGCACGCACACCCGTTTATTTGCAATATAATTCCAAGTATTTTATGCTTCCCTTTATATTTCAACACTTTTTATGTTCGTTGGAAAGGACTGTAAAGGTGAATTAAAAAAACATCAACCCGCGACCGATTGCTTCTTTGAACGTCTCGCAAGAAAAATTGGAGAACACCAGAATTTCGAAGCGACTACAATTTTATTCTTTTACCATTATGCCACATTATAAGATTTTCTATTCCAACGATAATACTTTAGTAAAACGTTGCTCGCTCCACGCTCTCAAATTTATGACTTTCACGTATGAATTTGTTTTACCTTAAAAGTATTTCGCTCGGATCCAATCGGGCGGAAATTTAATGACCGCTTTCATATTCGCATTAATTCACATCCATTCGGGAATGATCCACTAAGGTGGCGAGGCATAAAACGCGGTATTTTCCACCGAGACAATTAAATTTTTCGTACATCGATGGGGTGACGAGTAGATTTTTGTACGAGAAAAGTCGAGGCCGGACGCATTAAGCTGAGGACTATTGAAGCAGTTCTTAAGTCTGCTCGGTTAAACCCAAATCTTTGCGTCGGTGTCGAACACTCCTCGATCCAAGGCGATCGATATATAGCCCCGAGGGCGCGCCTACCTATCGGGCTAAATACAATTTACCTTTGTTATTTTTCGTGTCATTAAACTGCGTCGCGATTTCGAACGCTTGATCGGGATTGCGAACTCCGATGCGAATTGTTTGTGAGCTTTTGTTTCCCACTCCGCTCGCCAGCGACGCGACATCAATTAACATCGGATCCCCGACTGAATTTTCTTCATAGCCGTTTGGATTATTGTAGGTAGGTTTAAAACGGAATTACTTCCCACTGCAGAATAGAACTGAGTATTGAATCTCGGCTTTTGTATTTTGGGTCAACTTCGCTAACTGAACTGATTTCTGGCGATACATTTAACAGATTAGTTTAGGGACGCAGAAGTTTACTAATTTCAGTGTCGCGCTATCAGTTAGATATGCCGGCATTTGTCTAGTGCGTCCCCTCGGTTGCGTGCTGCCGAACAAATGAGGGTGACCGCTTCCCCGTAGTCTGCCGCTAGCGTAGGCGCCGGTTCATTTGTAAAGCTTTATCGGGCCTGACAAATTGCGACACTCGCTATTTTTATGTCATGGTCGATCAAGGAATGCCCAAACAACGAAACGAATCTTCTGCTCTCATTCTGAAACTTTCGCATGAAGTAAGTTTTAATATGAGCCTCAAATAGTAAAATGTGGGTTAGTTCTGGAAACAATGCTTTTGTTCTAAAGAAAAAGACGGTTGTAGTTCGCAGTCTTTACGACTCATATGTAGTCACAATCTAGGCTTCCAACTTTAGCTTTACATGTTGATTATTCAGCGTTATCTAGGTATAAAAGTTTGCGGGAAGACCCTCGGCACTGTGAAGCCGCGCACTCGCTTCCCCGCGTTAATGCCCAAGCACGTAGTTTCATGTCGGCGCAGAAAGTTGTGCAAAGTGCACAGAGTACGCGAACGCCACGGCAAAGCCTTCATTTGTCGGCTCGTGACGTCCGCGTGACAAATGTGGACGGGTCTTTATGTACCCTCTACTGACATCCGACGAGCGCGGCGCGATTATGCATGACTATGAAAAATGTAACTTTGTTTGCCAAGCGGTTTTAAACTCAACAATTTTTCAAAAATATCAATTACACGTTTCTCCGCTTTGTACTTTTGTTTTATTTAGTCGTACAACAGTAAATCAGGATGAGACATTGTGTGTGCATCGAAACGGGTAGCCATTAATGAAGTTATCTATCTGGTTTAAACTGGTTTTAGCGTAATTTAAAGCCTATGTACTTTCTGTAACGATTCTGCTCGGTAGCGAAATTTCTATTGCTAGAGGGTTAGCGTAGATTGGGTAATTTATACTTGCCTTCAGCCCTCCCCTTCGGCGAGGGGAGGAAGATACAAGTACCATAATGTTCGCTAAAATTGCCTGATGAATCGATTAAAAGTAGGAAAGCAGTTACATAAAATCTCTGTATTTATATCTAGTTACATCGCCATTACATTCTGATATTGATGATTGATAAATCATTTATTTATGACGGCAGAAATTAATAACGACAATAATGGGGCTCAAAAAAAGATACCGAATAATTATATTTCAAAGCTCGTAAAATTTGTCCTTCTGTATAATAAGTATTCAATGATAAGCTCCTTGACTTGGCTAAGCATATTAAAATTCAATTTGTGAGTCCAGCCGTGAAGCATACCGGATTGTGAACCGATTTTCTCGCCCCCTTTCTTCTATAATTTCGCGATCTTCAGATAGTATTTGCCGAACTCTCTCGAATACAATAATAGCAATGAACTTCGCGGCATTTTAATGATAGTAGCATTTAAATTATTTTGTTCTATATTTAAACGTTTATAATAATTTCAAGCTAGTTTATGCTTTGCTAACAAATTATGTTTGTCTTGAACTTAAGTCTATTTAAAATGATGATTGGATAATTTAATTAAACAAATAGTTACAATGAAGTAAAGCTTAAATTATATTCTTGATTAAACTCCATCCTTTAACAGATTTATATAAAGTTTTACATGAAATTCTCTCGGTTTGAAGGTTTTTGAAATTAGTTAATATAAAAATTACACACCATCTCGGTTATATTCATTGATAGACGAAAGAATTTGATAGATGATAAATAAATTCGGTAATATTTGTTCTTGATATTTCAAATTATTGACATTTATTTAAACAAAGTTTGAATGTATTTGACAATATTGTTTTTTCCTTCTTATCGTTACCTTTAAATTAAGCGGGTACTGTGTACTATCTATTAATCGTCATATTATGCTACATTTCACGTCAGCTATTATAAACGGATTTTGTTTTGTTCCAGGTGGAATGCAAAAAAGCACAGCCGAAAGAAGTGATGCTACCAGCTAATCTGGCGAAGACGAGAGCCGCCGGTCGTGGCGCGTACGGTGAGTTGTTAGGTAGCGCCGTAGCCGCGGGCGCAGGCGTCCGGTATGCCCCCTACCCAGTCCATGCGCCGGCGCAGCTGTTAGTCGCCGGAGCGGGCGTGGGGGCAACAATGACGGGCGCGCACGCAGTCTATCGCCGAGCGCTGGCCGCTCTCCGCCCCGCGCCCCGGCCCCCGCGCCCCGCGCTCGCTCCACTCACTATCCCCCCTCTCGCCTACTCCGTCTCTGAACTCCTCGGCGCACACGCGCTCGACCTTCCCACCATCTACTCCCCACTCACTCACACCACCATCCCCACTCCATTGCCCCTCTGATCCGCAATCTTCTTTCAGCAACATCCTCACCACCTATTCTGATTGACCCACCTACTATGATTTTCGATCACTTAGCAGCACTTGTAGAACCGACCTATAGCTACGCTGCGCTGGCAAACTTTCCTATCCATTCCTACTCTTCTCTTACATTCCTCAGCTCTCGCGTCCTCTGTAGGCGAATTTTGAAATGTACTCGTACTTTAAGGAAACTGATAATATCCAAAGTGTCTTATTTTTAGTAATGCCATTTAGACGATCAGTTAGTTAGCAGATTTTCGAAGTGTATACTGACATAAATTAGAAAAGTCATAGAGTCAGCTATAATGTAACCTATTTACATTAAATACATTTTTTCGAACAGTAGTAAAAGGATTCTGGATCAATTTTAAGTAGGGTTGATAGAGAGCAATATTTTTCTACCAGGTATTAGGTGCTTAATTCAATTTAATTTCAATATAGATAGAGGAAATAGTACTGAGTCTGCCTGGTCTTTTTTCTCATTTCTAAGTAGCGTTTGTATGGAGTACCTATTGAAGAAGAGCCTAAAGGTTCTGCTGATTCTTGCCAGTTTTGCCACACTTCCATCCATGATATGAAACTAATCCGTTTAGCGAAGCAAGTATTGTCATTGCGGCTAATTTGGTGAGGTGTTCTAAATGATATTTTCATAAATGGTATTTATATTCTTTAGCTTTTTATTATACACTAGCTTTACACTCGATGTCGGCTTTTCAAAAATGTATCAGTGGAAGAAACGAGGTACCTATTAAAATTCGATGTTATTTTGAGTTTTGTGATACTTAGTAACTTACTTAATATTATTTGTTAAGAAATTGAATAGTTTAGGAATACCTAACAAATCTTTTTAATGTATCTTTAGAGTTTTTGACATTAGATATTTAATTTTTCTCCTTGCTATTTACATAATATCACTTTATTTATTTATTTGTGCAATGCCAAAAGACTTATCATAATTTTCACTATTAGTTATATTTAGTTTGTGTTCTAATTTTAAAGTTAATAAAAGTATTTGTTACTGTTAACGAAAGTAAGGTGTTCATAATACAGCCAAATTGTATTATTATCGTAGCTCTCGTAAACTAATAGAAATAATTGTATTAACTTATATACTAGGTGAATTTTAGTAGAATTTAGATTAATAAAAAGCATTTCTAAAATATTTAAAGACGTCTTTTTGTTTAACATGTTTAGATATAGACTAACACTAAGTAGAATAGATTAACGATTCAATGGAAGGAATATTATTGTAATCATTGATGGTGATAGTGAAGTACTAACATACCCCATTGAAATCATTATAGAAAACTTTTGATAGTAGCGTTTGAGTAGAAATTTGAATGTTGTGTATAATTAATGTAATCTAAATATTAATTATATAACTTACAAATACCATCTTAAGCAATTATCACAAAACATTTCGCCAAGCAAAATAGTGTCTCATGGCACACTATCTATCAAGTTTATAATATTATTATCTTTTGTATTTGTACCTAGCACACTCATTATATAAATGTAAGGTGTAAGGATCGATCAATTTATGTAAATGTTTTTACATTTCTAGATTTCATGTGGTCATTGGGTGCTCTTCCTGACGGTAAGTTTATTATTCACAATTTATTTATAAAGCCACTCCATTCTGATACTCCTGCATTTTCGAATCATACCCGAATCGGAATGAAAGCTTCCGATGACGAACATATTCCGAGTGACATTATTGTATTTAGGTACGTACCAAAACGGATCTGGGTGGGGTTTACTTAGAGCATAATATTGTAAAGTAACAGATGACGTGGACATACGTAATGAATTGATTATACGCTAGAGTAACAATGTCCATCGTGTAGTACGTCCAGTCGCATGATGGATCGCGTGGCCAGACAGATACACTATTTTGATTGGCAATAATATGATAAACGATCCGGTGCGGTAATCATATCAGCCTCCGTTGACGGTCCGGTCATCATTCATCTCACATTTTATATCGGACTTCATATTCATGGAACCGATACCGTTGAAAGTATTGCATATTTTTTGACATAACACACTAGTGCTGTATTTCGATTTAGATAATTTAATAGACATGTTCTGAACTAGCATAGCGTTTGGTTTGTTTCCTAATGTAATAATGTTTTGAAATACCCTAGTTTTACCTTCTATTTTAGCTATGCCGATCCACTCGCTGTGTGCTACATAATGTGTACAAAATATCATCTGCTGGACAATGTCCAAAGCTATGTCGTATCGAGCGACGTTATGCTTTACCCACCTTTTATGTGACGGTTCTGTTTTCGAACTGGGCCATCGGGACGATTGGTACACCAAAAGATATACGTCGAATCGGAACCATTCAAATTAACATGCCGTCGCCGAGAGCATGCCTCGACTAATCCCGCTTGTCTTCTAATGGTACAGGTATCTAACATGTGTTTTTTGTTGTACAGGTTTCCCCGCAGCGTACGCCGCCTACGCGGCAGGACGTAGTTATTCGGGCTATCCTAGCTTCGGGCTGCCTTACCCAGCAGGTAATCCCCTCGCGAGCTTGCACCACCAACTGTCCGGCAATCATTACCACCACCTGGCGACACTCTTGCCATACCACCCACTCGAGCTCAGTGGGGTTTACAATGTACACGCCATGCATCTGTGAACTCGCGCCAGCGACAATGCATTCCACTAACGGTCACTAACCGCTAACGATTCGCAACCGACACCAACTCGCTGACCGATATCCTCTCGTCAACCATTCGTAAATTTAATGACGCATACGCTTTTCGTATTATAACTCTGGTGACTGTGTTCTAACTTCCCATCTCACTAACTCGCGCCAAGGCACTGGCAAAAGTTCGTGTGAACTCTCACTAACAACTTTACTAACAAGTTAACACCTCTAACAATGACTGAGCCATCTAGATAAATCTGCCACGCCGTCGATTACAAAACGTCCAAGTTTTGAGAAACGCTATTTATCGTTTATCTTGAGAATTACGTCGAGACATCCGGCCAAATGCGAGCGCTTCGTATGTTTGCAAACGATTCACCCTAACGATTCTCAAACGTTACGCGTCAAGCAAATATTGTAACGCAAACATCTCGTACGACTTTCCAACCGCGCCCGTCCCGCGCCCGCCCCGCGCCCGCGCAGTGTCCGCCTCGCGCCCATTTCGCGTTCCCGTCCTCACCTAGCATCTTCGTATCGCCCACTCCTCATTAACAGCGAAAGCTTTTAAAAGAGATTTAAACAGATTCCAACAAAAGTACTGAAAAAGTGACGTCCTTTCTGTGGTGACTTCTATGTAAATCTCGGGACAGACGAAAAGAATTTTCACTAATTAAACGTAGGTTTTACCGGGGGCTTTTAGTCGAATCCGACGAGAGAGTACTTTTACTGCGACTTTTATTTATTTCGGACTAGTTTGTTATTTCGTGTAATGAAAAACTAGCGATCATAACAATGGATCCGATCAGGATGAATGACGGATATACCAAGCGCGGCGCGGGGCCAGGCATACACATTTGCTACACAAATACTCTTCAACTATTTGTACTCACAACGTCTTGAGCTCGGTTTGTACGATGATTGTGTCACGATGCTTTGACTTCCTTCTCAGTAACATTAGGTATGTTTCCCTGATGGCATAGAGCTTTCAAATGATCGCTTGTAGAAAGTCCAAACATCGTATTGGATACTTATCTTACGCGAACAGAATAACTATATCTCGGTCTTCTATTCATTTATAACAATTGACGTTATCATGGTTGATCTAGTAACTATATTTTAATACATTTTTCTTTTCGGTTTTATAAACGTTTCTCCGCAAATTATAAACGTTTTGCGTCACGCGACTTTTAAAAAGACTGTCGTATAGAAGCACGATATTTCGTAAATATTACTTAAAAATTAAACGGTGGAATTATACGGTTAAAACCATATTAATCAATATAATCCTCAAAATTATGAGCTGATTTGACTAGAATATCCGTCTGGCTGAAATTAGTATATAGGTATACAAAGGTGCCTACTTCATAAGAGGTAGGTTAGATTTGCATTTCCCTAAGTTTTAATCCGTAAGCTTATTTGGCTGACAACAACGCATCAGTGACTCGTTTACTGTTACTGATGGTCATAGACAACGGTGACCACTTACCACCAAGTGGCTCTTCTTTGCCTAATAATACAATACGTACGCTTTGAATAAATTCATATTAGAAAATTATTTTAGCCCCTGTACTTGCATCTAAATAAATTTAACTCTTTCTAGCTCAGAATAATATCATTGATTTCTTTACTTAATTCGTACCTATTCAAAATGGCTCGCGTGTAAATTGTTTGTTCCAATCAATCCTTACAAATCCTTTGAAGTAATTGATTACCACAATATTTGTTAATGCCATAATTTAATCTAACGTTTCAAAATATTGATAACTTCGTAATTTGTTAAACAATTTCAATATTATTACTTCCTCGTCTTTTTAACATTTTTAAATTAAAATGCAAAATTTAATTAAATTGACGTGTTTTGTAAATCAGATTTAAATAACCTCCTCTCCGGGAATTGTCGTTAAAGTACGAAGGAAGTTATTAAGAACAAAAATGTGGTTCCATCCTTTGAAACAGCAGATGCTATGACTAAGTGCCATCTCCGCGACCCAGAAGTTCGTTGTGAGCCTTTAATATGGAGTAGTCTGTTCCTCAGAGTTGGAAAACGATCGCACGTACCGTCGGAAGGAAGACAGTTCTCGAACTTATAATACACTATTTCAAACTTGTTCGCACTGAAATGAGCATTAAATGAAAAATATCCTCTCGATGTTTCCGCATGGTGTTTATAAGACGGCAGAAATTTTTAAAGTAAATTTTATAAGATGGTTTCCTCGTAAAGTCAGCCTGTTCTCTTGAAATGTGTGAGCCACTAGGGCACAGTTTACACATAGTTTGCACCACGTCGACGAATGAATCTGCTGAATTCCCCAGACCAACTATGATCCGTCGTAAGCCCGGAACTAACGGGAGTAAAAACGAATATATACGGAAACTTTGGAATACAATTACGGGGATAGCGAAGTTCATATAGGCGTTAGATCTTAGAGGCTTCTATAAATGTATTCCACGTATTGAAACTTGTAGCCCGAGTAGGTTATAGCGTTTTCCAGATAGTATTAAATTAGATGTAGGTTTTCCTGTCTATCATATTAGAAGACTTTATCTTATCCTCTCTGTAGCAAGTTGTAGCATAGCGTTTGAATTTCTAGCTTATATTTATAGCTTAGATTTGACTGAACACAATAATTAATTTAAACGTCATATCCTTTTATGAAAAGAATGTTAATTGATTCATTTTTACAGCATTGAGAACGCAAAGTGTAAAAGCATTCCGGTTCAAAATGAAGATAAAATTCGAAAAACTGTCTTTGAGTTATTCAAGTTTATATTATAACAGTAAACTAATTAATGACCTGTCATTTATCATCGCTCGTGCCATGAACATGATATTCGAAAATAAATACAAGTAGCTCTTATTGTTCGTAATAATACCTATGATATGTGATTAATAAAACTTTAACGCATGTCAAAGCGATCGACATGTTTCATACGTCGTTTACGTAATAACCCCTTTTATTTATTCAATTTATTGAAGTTCATTCGACGTCTTTTATTCGATTTATACCTGTCGGACTGTAATTCGGTGTTTACTTCGATATAAGTTGTTTACTTAGCTTGTCAGACGAAAATTAAACACTGGAATATTGTATAAGAAATCAGTATGAAAATCTTAAGAATCCCCTCTTTACTTAAACCATTCTCGTGTGATCGAACCCTTTTTTACCCTATCCAACTTTATATTAGATATATTTCAAATCCCTTCAAATCTCAATATATTTGGCGAGGTTTATTCTATTCTTGGAATTTATGTGTTGTGTTCAGTCAATAACTGGTTGTGATTATAGAGAATAATTTTAATGGTACCGACTATTATAACAGTGGTGTCTTTACAGTTTCAGCCGAGTTGCTGCCAAAGCCATTGTAAGTTGACATTAAAGTTAGTTTCTCTATAACCAAACCCTTTTAGCAGTTTCTACAATTATCTAAGAGTAACTTATATCTAATAGGTAGTAAGATGTAGATTAGGTATTAATTTCAAATTACTAAGTTTAGAGGATGAGTAGGAATTAACGACATCATAGACATTTATTTAAGTAGTTCATAATTAATATCTATCTAATTAGCATTAGTTTAGATTCTCTATTCATTTAATCCACGAAAATAAATTTTAAATACTATAATCGAGCTTGAAAAATGTTATTTTAATACCTTATTGAATATTCGCTATTACTAATAAAACGTATACTTACGTAGACTATACACTTGCTTTGAGTTTTAAAGTTATTTCTCTTTTATATTTATATTTCAAATATTTACACTGCTTAGGCAACAACGTTATTGATATTAATATTTATTGTTGTTATTGTGTAATATTTTTGGATGCAACTGTTTTATGCTTACATTCTTCGTGTTAATGTTATTATGAAACATTTCAATGTTTTAAAATAATAACGCAATATTGAGGTAACCCTACAATCGGTCATCGGCTAACCCTCTCTCGCTTGCTGGTCTATCGCTATCGTTGCAATATCGCCACGCCTCGCACTAATTTATTTCTCAAAATTAAGATTTTGTATCGAAATTATTGTAAAATGTATAAGTTATTTCGAAAATAAAAATCGCTACGTTTGCGACCGTCCTTATCGCCATCCTCTAAACTAGTCATGTACGAGTATATTAATAAGCTTCATTATAATATCGCGTAAATTAACCTTAACTATATAAAGTGTGGCTGCGGTTCGATAATCGAAATACACCATCGTATCGTCGAAATCGTCATTATATTACGCTCACTGTAAAAAATAGGTAATAGATGTCCATCATGTCACGTAATGTGACCGGGCATTGAGCATTCCGGACAGCTAGATTGAACTTTACCCCTCCGCCTCCGTATCAAATCGTTGCGTGTCTGGTAACACTAATACTAAATGAATTATCAAGTCAATAACACCGTGTTCATCACACGATTTTAGTGGCTTCAATAGGAACGATACCACGTAATGATCCCTTCCTCCTTGCATCGTGTGCGTGATACAGATGGGGTTGCCATACCAAACAAAAATCATAAAATATTATATCATTTGTGCGTGCCCATAGTTTTACATAGTCGAAACAGTAAACAGGAAACTATCAATTACAAGTTTCCCCATAAAGCTTCGATGGGGAACCACATCCTCTTCATTTTTACATAACGTTCGCGCAGTTTCCCTTTTCCACATTTATTTACGAGTTTTCTTTTTTTTTAAAGAATTTATATCAAGGTCCCTTACAGGGAACCTTTTTAAATACTTTCTGTTTGTTTTATTTTCGCCGCGGTCCGGTCGGCGGAGCCCGCCTCAGTTCCGTTGCCGGCTTTGTAGCTTTTTTTATTTTGTTGCCGCAGGTGTAGTGGGAGTTATACCGGCGGAAAGTCGTCTGTTGGTCGGTGTGGAGTATGTTAACCCGGACGCATTCGGGCAGGCCTCGTAGCCGCCTCCGCCGCGCCGCGCCGACCGCTTCGCCCACCGCTTTACCGCTTTAACCCGGAACACCCGATAACGGCTCCCGGAATTTCTTACGAATACAAATAAATCTTTTCTCAAGCGAACATCTCTTTGGTATCACGCCCCCGCTCCCACCCACCCTCGTTACGTAACCAAGGAATGCAATGTCGCCAGGTCGCTCCGTAAATTAGAGAAACCGCGAATTCGCAGATGCTAACGTGCTTTACGCCCGACTAGGTTCGCCCCTATAGCTCGATACGATACCATTGTACTTGTAATTCACTAAGGAATCTGAGCAAAATTGTTTTAAATGCGGTATCCCTCAGGAAGTAATTCCAATTACTCATTAGATAAATAAAATTAGGTATAATAATTATTAATCTCTATGCACACATTTTCTTATTGTATTGTAACCCACGTGTCAAATTTTTAATGTATTTAATATAAGTCAATAGTGTTGTTCTTATCGCTGTTCAACATATCGTCTTGCATAATGTTATCGTAAGGTTATGATATTGTGAAGCCGCTCTATTTTAAAATAAAGGATTTTGCCGTTGTATAAGCAATACGTTTTGTCGTTTAATATCCAACTGATCGCTTAGCAATCGAGGTCGAACACGGCCGCACTTATTTAACATTCGTTCGCATATCGATTGCGACCGAAATAAACTGGAAGAGATAGTGTGTAGCGTGGAGTTGGCTAGCGTGCGGTGAAGTTTGATTATTCCTCGGTATTATCGAACTTTATTCGATCGTTCACCCCCGTTCAGACGCATTTTAACGGTGCCTTTTCGTTTTTCTGACTCATCCAATGCGGCACCGTCAGGGTGGTTTTCGCGGCGCGCCCCTGCCCAGCAAGTCGGTAAGCACCCGGATATTACTAGTATGTTTCGTGGGGCAGGTGTCATATGACGTGCTGTGCTGTCTCCCGCGCGATGCCCGAGAATGCCGGCCGAGTAGGAGGCCGAAGAGGCCTGTCGCGACAGCGGCCAACCTGCCGCATCTCCGGCATTCCTCACATTCAACACGCTCGCCCTCAGAATGCAGCCCGCGAACTAGACACACCCACACAACTACTTTGCATAGTTTGGTGCTATTCACTTGCACTCGGTTGCAGAAAACACGTACAAATGTATTCCAAAAAGCACAACATAACCTCGCAGTGTCTTTCGTACGAATTAAATTAGCAATTACAAAAAGTCCGCTGGAAACAAAAATAATTAAACGACGTTAGGACGAATTAGCGCCTTGAAAAGAAATTCCTTAAAGGGTCATAGTCGTCGGTTTGAATCCAAATAATTAGCTAGCGAGGCGGCAAGTGGCCGCGTGTTGCGAACGGTGCCAACTCCATTTGTAATTTAAGATATTTGACCGTTAATTGTGTTAGTATCTATTCTATTACGTTTAGTGCTTGTTGCTTAGGTCGGAACGCTCTGCGATCCCGTTCTGGACTAATCCCGACAGCTCTCCTTAGAACACATGTAAATACTAGAAATAGAGTACGATCTAGCATTTGGCTCATACGAGACGCCGAATTAGATACGAGTGCTGTACTTGGATGGGTCAGATTTTTATTTATTTACTTTTTAGATAGATTTTCTTTTATGAATGTCTATAGATTTGACTTCCTAATCTTAATACGCTAGTCTAGCGAGCTCCATCGCCCGTAAAGTTTTATAGTAGAACATCATCGTCTGAAAATGGGTCCGAGAGACCATATAATCAGTTCTATTAGCATACTAATCTCTTCTAGATTGCGTCGACTTGAGCACAAATCCTTCGCATATAATCTGACATGTCTAGGTAAGCCTTTACTCCTTCTCTTCACTTCTCATATCGGAATTATTATTACATGCATCAAACCATCACGATTTTTATCAGTATTTATGTGGTAACTGATTATAAAGTTGAGGAGAAAAGACTTACAGATATTTTGTGAAATAAAGTTTCGGATTTGAAACTATTACCTAGTAGTGATAACCCGTTAACAAGAAAAACAGCTGTCTGGTGAAAGGAGTGTGCCGTCCGCAAGAAAAATAGGGCGAGTAATGTTTCTATTTGAAAATTAATAAAGTTTGATTCGTATTGTACTGTAGGTACTACTTTGAAATTATAGAATAGTGTAGGTAAAATTTTGTGAGTAAAATTGTGAAAATTAAATGAAAAACGTAAAGTGTGGTAGTTAAATTAGCGTTTTCAAAATTTATTAGAACATTTAGTAAAATTTTGATAGACATAGAATAGTCAAAAATTTTAGAAAGGTCAAAGACAGTCAAAGTAAGCAAATTTGTAGAGTCGATCTGGCCATTAATAATGTTTAACTAGCAGAATTCCGAATAGACTAGACTTTTAGTTATTTTATTGGAGGCGGGCGAGTTTCTTCTAATTATTGTAATGACATATTAGTTCAAGCTTTTGAAATAGTTGACTAAATGTCACTGTAATTTAGGACAGTGTCGGCATAATTAAAAAAAGTGGATACCGCTTTAAAGTACAAAATTATTAGTTTGTAGTAATGTAAGCCTACATAGAAAAATTTGTGGTGTAATGGTGTAATTGGTGGTGCAAACTCCTTCTAGCCGTATTACCGTTTATTTTAAGAGTTAGAATAGAATTTTATTGTAATTTAACATTGTTGTGCTTTAGGCAAAACGTATATTAGGCTCAAATTTAAGTGTTTTTTTATACATGTACTAAATTGCCATTAGAAAATTTTGGATGTAGCCAATTTTCGATCATTGTGTACATAGAATAGACAGAGAAATAACTATTGTAGATTTTAATGTAGACGTAAGCGGTTATTCCGCAAGTAAATACTTACATTTTCTGGTGTTTTATTCATTGAAGAGTTCAGTAATCTGTAGACTGAATTGATTTGAAATTTTTACTAACTGTGTTTGTTACAATTTATTCATAATTGATTCGTTCCGCTTTTCTTATGTCGCTTTATATGGTATAAACTGTTGCTGTCTATGACTGAACCATGACTTGCGCATGTTAGTTTATAACGATTCCCCTGTTTCTATATTCTCATTCATGATTCACAATTCCTTAGGATTCAGTTTTGAAGTTCCTGCCTGATTGAGTAACTTTGTAGTGTGACACTTGAATATTAGATTTGACGGAGGTTAAAAAGAATACCAGTTACCTTTTTTGAATTACAAATCCGGGAGGTGGCGAGTACGTGGCGGCCGGCAAAGAGAATAGATATTCGGTTAATTTGCAATTGTGATAAGTCCTAGCGGTTAAACGATCGAAAACCACCGAAAACGTATCATCTTCGCCGGTTATTGATGGCACCTATTAAATATACATTTCGGTACGATCGGCGTGGGGTCGGGATCTATCGTAAACGCTGAAATAAAACATTTCAATCGTGCCGAGTGCAAAATGAAGTATTGCGATCACATAGGTGAGGGACCCGAGCGGCTGGCTTCTGGATTTGTGGACGCCTTCCATCTTAAATCCGGCAATGGTGCGTGAGATATAGAACACGCAAACTGTACATGAATTTTGAATATTACTCTTTGAAAGAAAATACAATGTCACCGCCTCAAAACTTTATAAATGAAGCGAATGACGACATGGGGCAAAATTCCAGCGGTGCGGTAGACTTGGGACTATTGTGTCGCCAAAGTAACAAATTTTTAGTATATAAATTTTTAACAAGGTATTTCATTTGCTCGCACAAAAGAACCCGGGTATCCGCGGCGCACTGGCGGATGTGTTGTACAAGACTCTGAATAATACTTTACAAAGTATTCGGTTGTTTCTCTTTCATACAACTCGAAAATTATAACTCACGCATCTGAAAAAAGTAGCGGGATTTTTCAAGCAAAGTTGGACATTGTTAGATATAAAAAGCCACGCGTCGCGTAATATACCTACTCGTTGTGTTCAAGGGCGGGTCTTATAACGGGGTACGTCCCGTGAATATTACCTACGGCCGCCATCCTACTTCTGAAGAAGAATTATTAAGTTTCCCCAAACTCCGCAATTATGAAAGTTCGAATAGCTCTCGCAAGACGACCTCTGAATTTATAGATGAATGTGTGGTACCGTGAGGTGAAACCGAAGGTATACCCGCCGTGCGAATCACCTTGTACTTCGATAAGAGGGTTACACGACTTCACGGCTCAGCTAATAAAATTGGAAATTGGCAGCCATTATTTTCTCGTAGCCGACCTCATTTATTTCTCCTCGAACTTATTCACGCTTAAGAAAATGGGATAGGTACGTCAAAATCGACTGTTTTTAAACATCCATTGCTTTGTGTCAGACAATAAATCCACTTTAGTTAGTTCCGAAGTTTCCACCCAGTGAACATGCGGTTGAAGGGTTGAGGAACTTTGAGTGATTACACGCACAAATTACATTCGAAGCATGTGTGAAAATCTGACTGTACAAACTCAACAATTGCTTGAAGAGACGTAAAGTTAACGTCCGACACAGATATTACCGTCTAAGATAACTAAGTAGCAAGTTCTTCACACTTGTGTGCCGGTGAAGTGAATTCAACCCGTAAATTACATGGGGTCAGACACAAACCTACAAGCTTGGAACCGAACGGGCCTGTTTGTGACTATGTCGGTAACAACCTAGCTGTGAAGTACGATTGAGAGTATAAACATGCAAATAGCTCAATAAATTGCAGTTTCCACTACACTTCCAATCCAACCCCTTTCCGTACGCTATGTATCCACTAAACGAAATTAGCGACTGTTCTTCAATAGCCAATATATCTTCATGTATTCACAAACATCTACACTGCGGTGAAATATTACGAACGCCTGACTGAATTACTTAATAAATATAACAGAGATAGTCGTCCGTTAAAGTAATGGGAAAGGAATGAGGTATACGCGATCGACGCGTTAACGATCCGTAGACGTGTCTGCGCCACTACTCAAATTCTTATTTATTACAAGGCTACCCTCAAATAAATAGCCTCTTACACGGTAATGTTATTAAAATGTGTCAGCATTTTGCCGCGGGCCGAAGCGGACGCGGGCGCAAGCGCGGAGGCGAGAGGCGCCATCTATCATTCATCCTCCATTACTTATATTGTACTTTTTTGCAAAGTCACTCGCAGGCCGGTAATCACCTGGTGCGACCACGGACCTCCATTTTTCACACTAAATCATAACTCGCACATCTGACAAAAATAAAATTTGTCGTACAAGCCAATAGAGCTAATGGCGTCACTATGAACAGGCAAAAAGCGAACGAGAATTATTAATCGGCTTCTTGTTAGGAATGAGGGCTTTTACACTTTAAATTTTTTATGGCTAGGTAATGATTTGAAATATATTAAAAAAATTACATTACCTTTTCAGAAATTAGTTTCTAAACTTTTTTTAGATTAGTTCAAATGACGATATTTTGATGCCAAATGAAATAAAAAGGTGTAAGTACAAATAATTAATTCAATATCTAATTAAATTTTCTTAGACAAACTAATAACAAAAAAAAAATAATTTAAATTGACACAAAATTTGTCACAAAAAAGTAAAATAGCCGCTCTCCCTCTTTGTAGTCCTGTCTATGTCTAACTGTTCATCAAAAAAATTGAGTTCAAGAAGCACAAACGTAGAGAGTACCGAGTAACGTCGAGAGTGAGAGGGAGCGTGTGAGGCCAGCGCCTGAAACCACTGCGACGTGCAGCGTATGCTAATGTTCCCTATTCAATAAGCAGACCGCCGCCTGCCGGCGAGAACTCACGTCAGATAATTTACTGGATATTTTGTAAAAGTTTTTTTCGTCCTCCGTGATTTATACGCGCGAAACTTCGAGCTCGCTTTTTCATTTGAATGCACGTGACATACGTGATATTTTTTTGTTCCGACATAATCTCGGTCTTGACTGTCCTCATTCGTCAGCGCGGCATCCATCTCCGACGGTAAATTATTCATGCATTTACGCGCTCCGAGTTTATCCCAACTTTAATATGGTCGAGATTACATCGATGGACACTTTAGGGTTTAATATGGGGGAAATCTTGAAGGAATGTCATCGGTTTGAATTTTAAAATTTAATTTGGATGGTTCAGTCATGGATGTGTGTGTAATGAGTTAACGAGAGTGCGCGTCACTCGTGTACGTGTAGCGAATGCGAACCGTGTGTATGTTTCCAGTTGACCTGACCAACGGCCAACTCACTCCGAATAACAACACACCGCTGCTCGCGCAAGCGCTCTCAGGTACGCCATTCCATACTACTGTCACTCATCGCATTCTTCACAGACATAAAAGCGCGGTTCCATTGCGGCGCACCGTACATTTATCATACTGCGTGTACCCGCTACGGTATGCTGTACATGAAATATTAACTCACATGTACAATTCACTTCTACCGAGCTCCGGGGAAGCTATTCTATTGTATAACTATAGTATACGGCATTGATGCTACGTTATTGATATTAGCGTCTACGGGTCTTTTGGTGACGGCAGTGGCTACGAAATCGTAGCGTATTCGTAGAGTGCATCGAACCCTTCATAACCAAAAAACAAATCAGAGTAAAATTGTTTGTATGCTCGTGCGCAGTAATGGAACCCATACCTAACACAATAAACACACACGTGAACCGTAACACACAGTCAAACGTATATTTAAAACATTTCATAAAATTCATGTTTCATACATTTCTATTCGTACAACAATTATGTCTACACTACACATAATATTGCTTTGGTGTTTCGTCCGCTTCATTTGTGTCTATGTTGTTGTTGTGATGATTTATGTTTGGGGACAAAATGGGATTATGGTGTCTATTATACGATGTCATTTTGCTATTAATAAATAATAAGGGTTTACTCCACGCTGCAAAATTTCCTCGAAACAAATATCTTGTCTACCAGGAGTATCCAAATAAGTTTCTCTAATCTCAATAATTTTATTAATAAAGTTTACGATAAATAAAATCGAAACTAAATACGGTGTCCTTCAAACTTCTTCAGAAATTCCTTCTTAAGAGAAACTTATTATAAAATATATCTTCAACGAAACCAACAGCCTCCCAGGGTCAAATAATTGTACAAAGTTTGTTTTCAGAATTCACAAATTTTATATCTCGTAGTTTGCTTCCTAAGATAAGGTCGTTTCTGGTTAATATTGAGACTACTTTTTAACCATGAAGCCAAATGGGAGAGTTCTCGTACTGCTATGGATAAAATATACGTCAATTTCAGAGGGTCTATCTAGCATTCAATTTACGTGGTATCTCAATAAGAACGCTCCTAGTGTTATGAATGTCCACTGAGGGCAATCACTTAATATCTGTGACTCTTATTGGCTTACGGCTGGTTTCTACAACCTATTCATCCTTACGGTGCATCTTACTTAACATGTAAACAACTAAGTAATCCCGTATCGTAAGGAATGCATAGGTACGAAACTAGACTAGACTCCAATCGGAACATCTAATAGAAACCCGCTTTACCTTACCCTGTATTTCGCAGTGATGAACAACTACCAGGCAGCTGCCGCAGGGTTTGGGCCCCCTGCCTCACCGCACACCGCCGGGGGCCGCGCTGGGTTCCCCGCAGCCAGCTCCCCTGGCCCAGCGCTGGACGTGTACGGCTCCGCTGCTGAGAGCGTGGGCTACGTGCAAGCCGCCAGCCCCCAGCCATCCGGCTTCCCAGCCATCGCAGTCAGCCGCGCCCCCCTCAATTACACCCCTGTAAGTTGAAACATTGTCAATACAGTTGTAATAACACGTTATTTAACGCGTATAACGATTTGTATCGGTTTTTTGATGGGAACTAGTATTGTAAAGTACGGTATAAAACTCAGATATTTTGTAATGAGTTTAAAGGTAGCCATTGACGACACGTCCATTCGGATTGCCTCCAAATGGAAGACATCCAATGGAAGTACCTCCATAAAGAATCTTTGAAATTTTGCAAGCCGTTGACGATACGTCCATTTGGAATGCTTCTAAATGCATGGAGGCACTTCCAAATGGAAATCTTTCATTCAAAAGCACTCCAACCGGACGCATCGTCAATGGCAACCTTTAGTTTTCTTTTTAACAGGGTCATTAAGAAACTGGAATATTAAAAATTAAATAAATTGAGATGTTGCGTGTGATCAATTGATTCTTTATCAAATCTCTCTCTCCATTTTTATTTAATAAAATTGGAGCTATTTTGATGTCAAACTTAAATTTTAAATAACTACTTTACAACACTTATTTTGAATATCAATTTGAAATACCTGTTTCTATTCCAGATTTTTAATACTCCAGTAATCTCTAAGTAAAGAATAATAATAATAATAATAATAATATCTAATCCATAATTACCAAATGTTGTAAATCGTATCTGTATCTATATATTATATCTATGGCGGTATCCCTAAGAAGTTGGTATTCAATAATAAATATTTATGCAAGTTTCAATAATAATAGAGCGTATTATTTACAAAGTATTTGTGAATGCTCTATAGATATTCATCATAAAAATGTTAATATATTAATGATAGATGAAGGTTTTATAAAACAGTTGAAACCCACAAATATTACTGTTTCAGATACGGTTACTATGTAATTTTGTGGAAATAATTTCAAATTCTCCGTAGTAAAGCAAGGATGGATACTTACTTTCCAAGTAATAATGTGTTACGAACAAGAATATATTTACGATAAGTGGCCAAATTATTAGGGACACAACACACATTTGCATTTGATAGACTTCAGAAAATAATTTAATATGTTAATGTTTTACTCGTTATACTGACGTTCGGTAACTTTCATTATTTACTTACCTAGTCTTTTGATAATTTACAGCAAACAATCCAAAAGGACCAAAATCTGCCCTTAATAATGTAATCACAGATGGTAGATACGTATATCTATTATTTTATTTAAACTTCAGATCAAAATCAATACATTTTTACATAGACGGCTACATTTAGATAAAAGTAAAAAAAAAACTTTTGAACTAAAACTTTCTCACATTGTGTTGGTTAATCATGAATACGATTAATAAAGCTTATTAACATTGATTAACATTTTTAATATTAGATATTTTATTTCCTTAGTCTTCATCATTGTTAATTTTTGTAATACGTAGGTACTTATTATTTATTACTTTATATATGTTACCGGAAATGTATGAAATCTAAGCTCTTTGGGAAATGTGTAAAATATTGTTTTAAAAATTATTTAATTCATACATTTCCTAGGAAATGTACACATTTTGCGGGGGCGGGGGCTGCCCTCCCTCCGCGCCTCCGGGTTCTAAAAAAAACTCTAGGGGTAGGGCATACAAGACTACGTGGAGTAGGGGTAGGCTAATTCGGTTCTGTTACCAATTCGACCTACCTACACCTTGAATAATTTGACTGAGTAGTAATGCAAATGAGTATTTATTGTTTTACACAATAATATTTTTGATTAAGGCACTCGGTGAGACAATCTGGTAAAAATCATAACATAAAATATAATAATATCTTCATATTATCTATCCCGCGTACCCATTAAAATCTTAAATGTTTTACATTTCCGATTGCTATTTAGGAAATGCATACATTTCCTAGGAAATGTGTCCAATATAATTTATTTCACACATTTCCGGGCGATTTTAGGAATTGTATACATTTCCTAGGAATTGTATACAATGACGGATTTAACACATTTCCGTTAACATATATACTATTTATCTGCTAATTGAGGGGATTGATATTAAATAAACAAACCTAAAAGTTTATTTACCGTATCGAAATTATCCAACTTATTGTTTTATAATGATACGTTACTATATTATATATGAGTCCTTCTGGCACAGGTATCTATATACTTAAAAGAAGGACTCAACAACTTGCAAAGTTTATAACCTGTACTGTTTTTCCCAATAAAGTTATTATTATTATTATTATTATATTTTGATACTATTTATGTCTATGTAGACTATGTAAAATGTTTTAGTCAGCAAAGTTTCAGTTCATAATACTATTTTGTCTATGTTGTTACTCCCTAAGTCATTATTACGTTCACAATAAAAAAAAACAAATTTGCGGAGTGATTTATGATACATAATTAGTTTTCATAACAGTAATTGCAAGTTATTGCTTATTTTCGTGGACGTAATAGATTTAATTTATAAGCGTAAGGTCACAGTTTTAATTAAATATTATTGTATAAATGTTTAGAAATAATTGGGAAAATAGTTTGAAAAAGTATGTAGGAAACATGTTTTTGTTGTTTGTAATTATATCTATTAATAATAATAATAATAGTATACGCTTTATTGTACACCATAGCAAAGTGACATAACATAATAAGAAAGGAGATGTTTCAAAATGTATGGAGCCCCGGCCACCACTTTGTACACCATACTCAAAAATGGAGAAACACAATTAAAACAGTTTTCAATCATCCAATTCCTTTAAATTACTTTAGTTTTGTGGTACAACACAAAAATGTACACTTAAAATTGCAACACAAAAACAAAAGTCCGTCATGGCGGTAAGCTGTCATCACACGTCATATTGGTTAATTTGATAGAAGTTTGACATATATACCTACAATTCTGTCATTTAAAGTGACAGTAGACAATGGCGGTAAGCTGTCATCACACGTCATATTGGTTAATTTGATAGAAGTTTGACATATGTACCTACAATTCTGTCATTTAAAGTGACAGTAGACAGTTCGCGATCTATGATCAATGACAACTTGGCAAGACGCCATGTTGAAAATTGATAAAAGTGAATTATAAACACAAAATTTGTACCAAAAAAGTATGCATTTAAGCAATTTATCTTTATTTTTCCCAAATTCCATGAATTTTTCTCGATTTTACTTACAACTATCGGTATACTTAAACTGTATTCTGTTATTTTTTGTGTCAAAGTCAAAACATCCGCTTAATGTTTCTCACAGTTTATTGATTCTAATTACATATAATAGAAATTATACTAGTTTTAATTACGAGGAGAAAAGCAAATGACATCGTCTTCTCGCCTCACGCATGCGTTATGATAAAATTGGTTGTATTTGATGAGATTTGAAGGTAAGTACAGAAAATAAATCTTGTATAAAATATGTAGAAGTATTCCATTTTAGCGTTTACCTCCATTATTTTATAATGTAACTGTTATATCTACTCACATGCGAGAATTTTGATGAAGTACCATTCGATAACCAATAAAACCAGACAAGGACACACACCCAGACCAAGAACGGAAATTTAAACTCATTCAAATTTCCGCCTCGCTTGGAATCGAACCCAAGATCCTCGGAACAGTGATCCGGCATGTTAAACATTGTGCCATCCGGGTCGTCAAATGGCAAAAATGGTAGGGCAGGGAAGTGAGAATAATTAATGATCAAACGAAGTACTTCAAATGAAAATCTACCAGAATCATAATGAAAGTTTTGTACGAATATAAAAGAATTGAATGTATGTTATACAATATACATAGATACTGTTATTAAGTATATAATATAAGTAAAGGAATATGTGTTCGAATTACATAGTAACAATAAAACATAGGTACATCGTTCTAAACATCTATTTTTCACACATCATATTTAAAATTACATTAACACTATAACTATACAAAGTTTTTGATATTTGTTAAAATAATGTATGGAACGCGATACTTAATATAGGTACGTCATGACTTTTAGCATAATATAATTAACATTATCTGACTCATAAAACTTACGATACCTAATTACTTTGTAGACAAATAATGTGCACAACAAATTCACGCTTATGTAAGAGATTTCATCCTAGAAACTAACCACCCCTTAGGGGACTATAGTAAAATTCTAGTATAAATATTATCATGAAAAAACTAATTTCATAAACTGTGTAATATTGTTTATATGTTGTTTTTTGTAATATAATTATGAACTGTTTTTTTAAGATTGGCGATTTATATTAGATATGTATTTTACTTTTACTTTATAAGTTACTCGAACCATCCTTGAACCTTACAACGACGTGGAATAAGGTCAAAAATTTTTACGATTGAAGAATATTTCGTACAATGAATATAAGAAAAGTTTAATACTTATTTTATTTTGTGATAAATGGGATAAAGTTATTAACTTTCCATTCCAACTTTTTTCATTTATTACGTCATGTTCAAAAATGCCCATTTCACTGAGTCTAAAATGAAGGCAATTCACAAAATTGTCCTTCTCAAGAAGTTACAACTGTCATGGAATTCAAATTAATGTTTGTCCTGTTTTGTTTCCCATCGGAGCGTCGATTCGCGCTTCGAAAATGTTGAAAATTTATTTCGAGCAATATTTTGCTAACTGCAATAATTCTTGCTGTTTCTGACTATTTCTGAGCGTGAAAGTAGCGTTGTGCAGTCTAAGTCTAAGACGGGCACGTGGCTGTCGCGTTACTGATAGCTCGTGGAGCACCGCAGACGCAATTAGCGCCGACGACACTTAAATTTTAGCGAGACGGTCCAATCTCATTACTGAACCGATCTTCCTTGTCGCTCTTAAGGCATAATCACCATAAGTTAGCGAGCAAGTGAAGCGTGAGAGATGCGATTATAAAGTGTTCCGAAATATGAGCAAGGCGACGGGCGATGGCGGCGGCAATCTACGCTGTGCACTGCTTCATGTAATGGCTTTTTAAAACTGCGACCGAGCTCCATAACTGCATGCCGGAGACGCCATCAGTCTTGATTGCTTGCCGGCACCCACAAGCCGCCGCTCCACCGGATCATAACTCCTCGCGTCTTCTACTTACTCTTTTTTGTTTTTAAATTCTATCCTTAGCAATTTTGTTTCAGTTTTGAAATTAAGTCGTTATCATTTTTATGTTATGTGACTAAGACGAATTGTTATCCGAAACTAAAATTTAACGTACCAAAGTGTCTAGTTAATTCAAGTTTAAAATATCTTGTTAAATCAAGATAAAAATCCCTTAATGATTAATAATTTTATTGAATAAACCAATTAGCGTTTTCATAAAAATACTAACGCGTTTACAACTGAAAGGCTCCCGTTTTTACAGTTTTCTCTTCACCAAGCTAATAACGTAAACCAAAGGTGAACGTGTATCACATATACAATTACACGAGTGTTTACGCTTAGCTGAGCACTACATTGTTACATTACAGTTACCCTTCCATTTCAGGCGATTCATATATCAAACCGGATATTAACTCAATCGTCCGTAATCGTCGGGTTAAAACAAATACGTCGCTAATGAGAGTATGAACGGTCCAGCCGGGCAACCGGGCAGCCAGAGCCGGCCGGTTGTAGAACGGCGCGGCGCATGTGGTACCCGGGTGTAAAACGATCTTATTAGGTTACGGGAATGCCCCCACGGGCAATAACCGTAAATCAAGGAGAACAAGCGGTGTAATTACCGTTGCCGAGCGGTCGCGCGCCGCTCTAACTCATCCACTCGCTGTTTTTATTTTGTTGGCCACTGAGCCCGCTACCGCTCTATCGACTGCGAGAACTTACTACCTTTAAATCTGCCCCGAGAGGTTAAACGTTCCACTCGACGTTTTACCGCCATTCAATTATGATTTTGCGGACTCGCAACTGAATCTACCGGTTGGCGATTAAACTTGTAATAGCCTAATTAAAAGTTTCTCATGTCAGAACGTCGATCGGAATTCACACGGCTTTAGCTAACTGACCCTTTTCATTTTCTCTAATTCCAGGGCCCCCTGATCCCCGCGGCTTTTACCAACGGTTATCATTGAAAGTGTTATAGCACAAATATTAACGTGAGTATAATTTTTTAATGTGCACTATCATCCCTAATTAAAATGTCGTTACGCGAAACGATGCTTAAAAGAACGAGCAATATCGCGGGTAATTGTAGCCACCGCAAACATGAGCGCTTAAATTACACTGATACAAATATTTTAATATAAACATTCTCATGCTTAGCGTTTAGAGCACACATATTACGGTAAACATTAACATAGGCTAAACGCTTATTAGAAACAGAGGTAGATTATATCTAGTAGACTGAAATACCTCAAAATTATTTTTGTAACATAGTGTTTAAGTTTTAGGATGTATATTAAAATTTACCAAATGACAAGTAGTAGATAATAACACACCCTTAGCAATCATAATGACTAATTAGCATAGTGGATTGTTAGCATTAAGTTCATAGATATTAGTTTAAGACACCAAAATTCCCTTATGAGAAATATTTAAAATAGGAGTCAAAAATTTCTCAAAGGGGAGGTCGAGGTAAAAGTAGCAGGTAGCTAACAAAAGAATCATTGGTGGCAGGTGGCGAGCGGCGTGGTGGTGCGTAGCGAGTCGCCAGTACCAGCGATGCAAGACCTCCGAGCGAGCGCGCCCCCCGCTCCCGACGCCCTCGCCCCAGTCACCGGCAGCGTGCGCCCGCTCCGCCGCCGCGACTCCCGCGCGCACGCGTCGCCCCCACCGCACGGCGCCGGCGCGCCGCATCGGCGACGGTCGTCTAATCCGTCCGGCCACAGCGCGGACCGATCCGTCGACCGCGGCAACTCAAGCCGTAACCCCTTCCCGACCACTTAAACCCTACCCTACCCCCCTCCCTCGAACCCCGAATCACCTACTCTATTGTAAATAACGATACACTTTTTGTCGTGTGAACGAGAGATAGTTCTATTAATTAAACAGGTATTTTTTCAAATTTATTCTCGCTTTCGACTGTACCGTAGATGTGTTGTCAAAATAAACGATAAATTACAAAAAAAAATCGTAATAATATAAAATGCATCTAGCGATTTACTTGCAGGGAGGAATATCTTAAAATACTTTATTATTCATAGTTAAACTTACAGTATAAGGTATAATTACGTAACTTGCATGTCTCCGACTTTCGAAGAGCGAGGCTATAACTTCGTGAATACGAGTAGGATCAATCCTTCGGCATATACAATTTTGTAGTCACCCTTTTAACGTCGCGTGTTAAAATTTTTGATAAATGGTTATCCTGTTCGACTATCCCACGTTTCGTTTCTTCAAATGTAGGTATGCGTTGAGCAATTTTTGTATTGTCATTAAGCTTATCCCTCCCTCGTGTTCCGCGTGTACAGAATTTGTCGGTAGCGGTATAAGGTTGATAGAGGCTGGTCGGGCCGTCACCGGGCGACCGGCCGGATACCGGGGCCGGCCAGCGGAATCGCGCGACGGCCGGATACCGGACGGCCGGCAGCCGGGCCGGAGACAATAACGCGGTATTACCCGCACGTCCGTTGCGCGCCTCCTCGCTCGTTTACCAACACATATTTTATTCAATCTATTTTTAATATTAACGTAATTACTATAATACTACATATTGCGCATATTTTACCTATGAATGTAATTATTTTTGCCTAATTCGAATTGTATAAAATCACCTCTTTGAACAGCTGTTCTATTTCAGTAGCGGACTTTCTCGATTTATCATTTCCGTACTTTATTATTATATTCCGTATAAGACTATGTTAGTTACGCGTATACATACTTTCTAATTATGTGTATTATGATAATATAAATTTTTATCCTAAGGATAATATTATGATCATAATATGTACGATTCATAAGGACGTTTGGAATGCTAAGTCGGAACATTTAATATTATCTCTCATCGCGTTAAGATAATAATTCGTTTCTATATTGTACCTTTGAAGTAGGTATTGTAATTATAATAAATAACATTTTGTGCATTACGTAATTAATATTTCATTGTTTCTTACGATTGTATTTACCTTAATGTAAGACCACTGTTGGAAATTAACGCGGCTCCACTTAAAACGCGGAGTCACACAGTACTTAGTCGTATTTAAAGTTTTAATCAAAATAATATTATAACAATAACTTTTTCGTACAGAATGTTTGACGTAGTTACGCAACATACCATTTAAATAAACCGAAGACAGGGATTTTAAAATCACAGCCAAAAGCGCAGGTTCGAGGTAATAGAGTAAACTAAAACATGAAGTCAATTCATTAATCATATTTGTTAGGTACTCGTACTAAAGACGTTTCGAACTTTTGACGACCAGTTGTCTTGTGTAGGAGCAGCGGTCTGCGCGTGCGCCGCTCGGATGCATTCATTCGTTATTTACAATTCTGTACCGTCAGTGAAAAACAGTATAAGTCTAAAATATGAAATGTTGGGAAATTCAAAAAGAAGTTTTAAAATTTTCGAAAAATTATTACTTCGTCAGTATTTCATGTAGAGTGTTGAATGAAAGCTCAATAGTTAGTGTTTATCAAACAGTTTTTCAATATTTAATTATTTTTTATCCATCTTGGTTTTTGAAATTTGAAATTAAAAAAAAATGCGAGTTGTATCACTAGACACGAATTTTACTTTTGTGTTTAATGATGTAAATTGATTTGTATCAATTTACACGTGGCTTCTATATGGAGATTAAGAATACAAGTCGCGAATAAAAACGATTTTTTGAACAATTAAAAGACACAATCAAAATTATGTAAAACAAATTTTGTAAAAAATTATGCCATACAAAGGATGTTTACATAATTTTTTAGATAACAGAGACTTTTTTAAAGTTATATTGGTTTACACCAAAATATTTATGTATTTTTCTGTGTAAAATGTGCAGATTGGCAACAAAAACTGAAAATTTTTAATTATCAAACAAAAATGAACTCCCCGTCTCAAAGAGTAGGTACATAAAGTGAGTCATGCTCATGCCTACAAAATAAAAAGAGAGCCTTTTTTCTTTCGCATAGTAGGTATACTATAGTATACTAGGTTTCGTATAGTAGGTACACTATCATGAGACCTGTCGTAATGTATCATGGATCAGAAAGTTGGGCTGCAAAGAGGACGGATGAGGGACGATTGCATGTGGCGGAGATGAGAATGTTAAGGTGGATGTGTGGAGTGACGCGAATAGTAAGAAATTAATATATTAGAGGAAGTCTGAGAGTAGCACTAATAACCGAAAAGTTGAAAGGGAACAGAATGTCGTGGTATGGGGCATGTCACGAAGCGAATGGATACTTATGTGACGAGAAGAGAGATGGATATGAATGTACATGGACGGAGGGGACGAGAAAGATCAAAAAAAAGATGGATCGATTGTGTGAAAGAAGATGGAAAACAAGAGAGTTAGGGCTTGTTTCACCACTTCCTGATAAAGTCCCTAATAGTTAATTAGGAACTTATTTTCCATATAAATTACAACTTTCGTTCCACTAGTTTCGGATAGAACTATCTGGCAGATTAACTGTCGGATAAGTTATCAGCGCTTCAAATGACTGATAAAGACGTTATTTGGCAGATATCACTGGCGTTTAGTTTCTCTGAATGGATCGATATTCAAAAATGAAGCAAAGGTTACAAATCTTACATATTTCGATTTACATGGTCAAAATATACTTGCAAATATATAAAAAGAGTTAACTTGAATTATTTTTAACTAAAAGTATTTGATTACTTAAGTTTTTATAATTTTTCTCAAGTGACGAAAGTTTACGTAGTAGTAACGAAAGGCAATGTGGTGGATAGTGGTAACTGCCATATAACTATCTCACACTTTATCAGGAAGTGGTGAAACAAGTTCTTAATGTCTAGATGACGACTGATAAGGCAGAGTAAAAGAAAAGAACATGTTGCGCCGACCAAAAATAAAATAGGCATAATGAGCACGAGAAAGAAGAAATCAAATTAGCCTTTATAAGAGCAGTAGGATATAGCAAAACGAAATCACTCTTAATAGTCACTACTCATTATATTATTATGTAACAGACTATATAATAATCTTCATTAAACTAATACAAGTAGGTAGAGTTGTATTAGTTTACACAATCTTAATAGTCACAAACTAAGTAATAATCTACAGACTTAAAACTAATACAAGTACAGTTGTATTAGTTAACACAAACTTAATTGTTAAACTAATTTTGTGAATTAAAATAAAACATAATTTATATCAGTTTACACGTTTATAAGGTAGCGAAGAAATATTTTATAATAATATAAGTAAAGTTATATGGATAAACACGAAAAAACTCTTACTTATACCACTATCCACAAAAAATATCTCCGTTTCTATTTGGCGTAGGACTAATCTGAATATACAGAACGGTAGGTAATTTTTTTTGTAATTTTATTACGTAAAAAAATAAAAAATCGTATAAGTCGAGTTATACTACTTTTCACTGACGGTACAGAATTATTATTACTCATTACCTACATCAATTATACATTAATATTATAAATTTAGGTATTAAATTTTAGGTAATAATAATGAACAATCTTTTAAATGCTATTATTATATAAATACGTTATGAATATAAATGTTTCCTGTTACAAAAAAAAAATATTGAAAATGATACAAAGTAAATCAATATTCTTTTTAATGATAATTAATTATGAGTATGTAGTTAATTGAATGAAGTGTTAAACGGAGCGCGCTTGTCGGTAGGCGGCGCGCTCGCTTCGCGTTTTTTGTTCATTTGTGCCGATACATCGTTCGTTAGGGCCGCGCCGCGTGCAACAGCGAAAACGCGACACCGCAGGAGACGCGACCGCGATTATCTTGTTAAACGTTAGCTAGGAAATTGATAATGAAATCGAAAGGTGTGAGTCTATAAAGACGTTCGGAATCGATATCATACCTAACAAAATAACGTAATTTGTTTTATATTTACGGTGTTGTAGGTATTTAAGACATTTTTTCTTAGAATATTTAATTATTACGATAAATGTTACAATCGTTAGGCCCGGACCGGCGGCGGAGCGACGCGGCGCGCGCCTCGTCGCCGGTCGTCTCATTCACTCTCACATCCTCACTATAATTATATTTTCTTACCGACCTTTTAACACAGGGAAAGCGTACACGGCCGCTTATTCCCGTGCGAGTTCGAGTACAAACAAAAAATTAACATTTTATAGTGAGAGACGTTCGTATCGCCGCGTTCGTGAGAAGCCATCGGTTCACCGCGATTGCACCGAGACGTAATGACAATTTACTATTGTATATATACCTAGTTAGCCGCATGTGTAAAAAGACGTATTAGTCGATACCATCTGATCAATATTATTAGACTCATTCGAGCTGTAATCAGGATTAGCTTGACGGAGATTAGTTTCATTATTGTTGTTATGATTTTTAATTACAAATTGTGAGGTTTTTCTATTTAGTATCCCCTTTTAGAGCAACACATACGGGTTGTAGTATTAATTTGTATTTTCAGTTATTTAAAAACGATGCAAGAATGTATTCAATAAATTAATTATAATAAATTGCATTTAACCAAAGCTATTGTCTGCTTAACTTACTTATTTTTTAATAATCAGGATTATATTCATTTATGTTAAGGACTAAATTCTAAAATAATAAAAAATAATATTACCTTTATTTTTATTGCCTAAATGCTATTCATTATTTTGATTAACACTAATTTCCTGTAGATATTTGTTAAAGCTGTGCGCCCGTGTGTGTAGCATATATCGCAGCCGGCCGGCGCGGGCCGAGCGTGGCGGTCTAACCGCTGCGTTCCGACCGCCGCCGCCGATGCTGCCTGGTCTAGCTCGCTTGTTTATATACGCGTTAGTTCATTTTATTTGTCACCATTTTAGAAATATGTTCTATATCAGAATAAAGACTACGTAATCATAAGCGAGATCTCAAATTTATTTTAAAAATTCTTTATGTGATCCTAACTGCGAACTATCGTATGATATCCATCTATATAATATAAAATTTAAAAAAGATAATTTATTATATTTTGTATAATGACATTCTATATTAATTTACACTCGATCTACTTTGTATCGTTATTAAAGATAATAATTAATTTTAATCTAATAAAGTGACAGACTGGTAAAGTTCGTAGAGTCGCCGTGGCGGCCTTAGATCAGTAGCTTTGCATACTCGGCGATGGCCAACTTAATGTTTCAAGGACCAAAGGTATACTTAGTCGCGTAGAACCGGACGCGCATTGGCTCCGCACGAACCGAGTTTGACCGATCGGTTGTATAATATCAGCATTAGAGCGTGTCTGTGAGAATAGCGTTTGAGAATTCACGGCGGGCCGAGGCGGCCGCGGCGTCAGCTCAGCGCAGTGAGCACTGTGAGCAGTCAGCAGTCAGCGCTCGGCGCTAGTGCCAACCGCCCGCAGCGAGCGCGCTCATGCACCGACCCTCCCCGACATCCCCGCCATTCCGCCCCGCGCTACGCCGCCCGCTTCGTTTCGTTCTCGCGGTTCTTACTTCTCGATTACGTGCTTCGCGTGCTGACTGATTTTCTATAGCAATAAAAATCAATTACCTAAGATTTTACATTAAAGTAAATTTGGATTTATATACGTTCGAATTTGGTGTCATGTACATTTAAAATATTAGAGAAAGGAGATAACGATACGCGAACGGTCCGCGACGAGTCTCGTCGCGGTGTCGGCGCATTATTTTCGTCATTTCTTCGTGTATAATATGTTACATGAATCTGTATACAATATGGATATAAATCGTATTGATGAATAAAATTAGTTATTACGGCATCTCTTTATTAAATAATTATAATAATAATAATATCATACATTTTGTAAACAGCGACGGGTAAATCCGTCGCCCGATTCCGTGCACCAGTGCACTTTATCTTATTGGAATTACATTATTATAACGTACATAATACTATGATATATATAATCATACAGCCCTTCGAGGCACGCGTGTATGGCGATGTATGTATACACATTGTGCAATGTACATATACCTATTATAATACAATGATTTAAGACAAGGTTCACATCGTGCCGTGTGTATGTGGTAATAAATATAATATGGACATTGTTCAAACAATATACCAGTTGTTTCATTTTTGAGACCCAATTCCTTATAGCTTTTGGAATGATCTTCACCACCCAATACTTAATTTGCCTTAGAACTTCACTCTCAAGAATGAAAACTAAGCCACAGCTTATAATGGATTTGAAATTCTGTAAAAACAACAAAGCTTTTATGATTGGAAAAGAAAACTACAAAAATAATATATTTTTTACAAAAAATTATAAATTTCAGCTTCGACCATTAAGATAACACAAAAACTACTCGACAGATGTCGCTCAAATTCATATGGGACCACACAATCTGTTCATCCAGTCGAAACATACAACAAACAATATTGAAAGTTGCTGATGACATCACCTCGAGAAGTATGTTTTAATAATATAATGTAAACCGGTATGTATAGAGACAAGAATTGATAAGAATATTGGTAAGAATATTGGGCATCCAGTGATACGTTTGATTTGATACATTTTATTCCTACATTACAGAAAATCTTAAATATGCTGCACGTAAAGAGGTTGAGTTGTAGGTACCTACTACTGGTGTAAGTTTTTACAAAATACTCAGGATTTTACCTACATACAATATTAGCTGTATAATATTAAATATATGTACATAAGTCATATACATAACATGGATAAAAATTCTATCACTTCTACTGCTTTGCTACTACAACTATTTATGCAACGAAGTAGTTAAGTACAATTAGAATATGTATTACCTAATATTCTTTTCCAAGATCACCAGGTTAGTAATCACCTCGAATTCACAAAGAATACTTCAGTGCAATACTACACCACAACACGTTTGTAAAAATCGACGCAAATGTTGTAAGGAGAAGATGGCTCTGGGATATTAGAGTTCATCATACTAGAGTATTTTTGTTAATTCAGGATTACTGCCGCCCATGACAATTCTGCGAACGACCTAGAACATGACTCTGATTAAAACTAGGATGGTTACTCCAGTTAGCAGACTATATTATTAAGTTGGTTAGTATGAGGGTCAGAATGATAGTTAAATAACTGCTAAATATACTTACATTTTGCTAAAGATCTATTCACTGACTGTCCGATCAAATGGATGCTATATAGTAATAAAGCACTCATGATTTTGAAAATAATAAACTGTTGATTAACGAATTACTTAATAATTTCTCATTCATCTCTGTTTTTGAAAAAAGTTTACTGAACGCACAGTCGCACATAGGTATTATTCTAATCTTTATATTGTTAGTTCCGAATATTTTATCGAAAAGAACTTCAAATAATATGTAACAAATGGAAGAAAATCTGTATGTCGAACGACTTTAATTCGAGCTGCATAGAACATTGGCAGTGAAAGTCGCCTTTACCTGTAATATAGAACCATCGTAAAAGATACGTGACTCAATTCTTAGCTCTTATAGAAAGAATCCGTTGAAGGTTGATATGTGTGAACACTATACTTATTTTAATAGAATGAAGTATCTTAAACAATATTTGTTTTGAAATCTAGTCTATATTACAATAATGTTATATTTCTTTTTATAATGTATGAATTTGGGATGTTGAAGATATTAAATGCAAATTAAACGAAGATTTTTATGCTCTTAATTAGGGTTCAGTACCCAATAGGTAGGTAAAAACACAAACTTTTTAATATGCCGATGTCTGTCTGTCCGTCCGATTTTCACAGGGCTCAACCCTTGAATGAAAAGAGCTAAAAAACTAAAATTTTCACGGAATAACTAACACTGTAAACGTTATTATAAGTTTCAACCCAAAATGGTCCCTATATAAGTAACTTAAAAGAATTTACTTGAAATTTTCACAAACTACGTGACATTCAAGTATCATCACTAAACATAATAAATACAAAATATCTACCGGGGATCGATCCTGAGTTCCTATGGATTCAGGGATGATGCGCGGCAATTTCTCCGCCACGCCACCTAGCTTAATTGACAGTTTAAGTGACTATTAATAAATTATCACAATAAAACATACAGGTATTTAATACATTGAGTATAGTATAGTACATAGTATTAAATACCTATATGTTACATAGTTATTTTTATTAGGCATTTTTTTAAATCGTCATCAATTATGTTATAGTCAAAAAAAATAATAGAGTTAATATTGGTCAATGATACGGAACCCTAACTGCGAGTTCAACTCGCACTTCACCGTTTTTATTTTTTGCTACTGTTTTATTACATTTTTTACATTTATATCCGACAGACAATCAACCAAGCCACCGGATTGTAAGTGGTCATTGCCACCAAAATTACAGATTAATCACTCATTGAACAATCGGTTTGAAGAAGACTCAACCTTATATTGCTTTACAGAAGATTTGAAGATGTCTTATTAGAGTATACATAAATATAATATCATATAATTATCGAAATTCATCAGATCTATATTTATAAGGTAACTAAGCTAGTAATCATAGTACGCTCTTCAAACGACAATGAACATCATTTTACCAACAGATTAAATTATATTTTATCTGAACGAAGAATCGAATCCTCTACAAATCTTCGAATGAAGTTCCGGAGAGTATGGACATACAGTTAAAGGTAATTTTGTTCGACATACGGCCTTTTCGAAGCGCCCACGTCCATAGGGAGCGAGAGTCGACTCGCCTTTACCTGTAATATAAGACCGTCTTATACGATACGTGACTCTATTCAGTTCACTAAGGGGCTTTTATAGAAAGAATTTGTTGCAGGCTGAGTACCATACTAGTCCGCTATTGTGCTGTGAGCTAGCGATCACTGATTGAAATAAATGCTGATATTACGTTCTTTCAATTGGCGCCCAACGTAGGTCATGAATCCATATTCATGAGATTGAGAGCTCGTGTTTAGCATTTGCGCTGGCTAAAAACACATAATAGGATGGTAATTAAAATTATAAAAAAGATAAATTTAGTGGCACACGTCCAATGAATGTTGTATCAACTCGTATTTAGTTATTTATTTTACCGTATCATATAATTTTACCAGGTTCACATGAACCATGTGGTCATGAGATGAGCTTAACTTTTGACAAATATTTATGATGGCGTAAATTTTTTCAACAATACACCTCGAGCACGATATTCATTCCAAAATATTGCAAGTATGGTAGCAACCACTTCGGTTATGATGTTACGGTACCTAAAACGAATTAGCCACCACATCATTCATTTATAGACCAAACTTTATCTAGAGCAACATTGCTATTCAGTAAGGCACTGATTCGAATTAGAATCTAGTTCAAGTGATCAAACTAACTTCGGAAGTGAAGTCACCTATGAAACATTAATAGATTTAATCGATTGCTACGGAATTCTAATTCGAATTGGTCGTACTTGGATATATTGTACTTGATTAAATTGTTATTACTACAGTTTAATCGCAACTTTTTACTGTCCCACTATTCGCTATGTGCAAAGCGGGTGGTAGGTGTACCAAAACGATCGCAGCGCACAACGTGACCAAAAATAGAAACTACTAAAATTAAGAATAACAAACTATTTCTATATGTACTACCATTTGGCCAGGAATCTGCGATCAAGTACAAAACAATGCAGAAACATTGATCAAATAAACATGAAGCAACAAAACACATAAAAGGGAGAATTGAACCTCCTTTCCGCAGTCTTCAGCCTTATTATTGCAGGTAATAACGTGTGTGTATGTGTATGAAAGTGTGTGTATGTGTGTGTGTGAGAGATCTGACATCACATAATTATATTGCTTACATTTAGGCCGAGGCCGCACTACGGCTAAGGGTCGATTCAGACATATCAGTGAAGTCTCAGTTCCGACACAGTTCCGGCAAATCTTTCATACTAACAGCACTGACACTGCACTGACACTGCACTGACAATGCCGAGAATGTATGAAAGATTTGCCGGAACTGTGTCGGAACTGAGACTTCACTGATATGTCTGAATCGACCCTAAACCGCCGCGGTTTCTTGCCGCATAAATTTTGTAACTTTTGTAAGTTTTGTAGCGGCCGCACTTGCGGTTTCTGACAATGTATGCGAATTGCGCGGTTACGCGGTTACCGCCGCGGGAAAAAACCGTGGTGCGGCTTCGCGCTTAAACTGGTTTTGTGGGGTGTTAGTGTCACAGATGTCCGGCGAATCATCCGGCGACTCGTAGCAAGCAATTTTTGCCGTAACGTCGTAATTCTTCAACATTTCTTACATGCTGGGCTAATACTAATTTATTGCCTTTTATTACTGTTTGTGGTTACTAATATTGTGAGTAGTACTTTCGAACCCGGTTTTTATGACTATATCCATTTTACACATACACTATTCAATAAATTGCACTCAAATAAAGTCAACAAGTACCATTTACTCTTTTTTTTGGTTTTTAATTGCAAAAATATTAACAATGTTTACATGTCATTATTTAACAGTCGCCGAAAAAGTTGCCAAAGCTGCGCGTCGCCACCGTCGCGCACGTTCCCAAACTGGGCTCGATTATTCTTTGACAGCGTGAGATAGGTTCTATAGTTACCATGCTGTCAAAGTACGGTTATGCGGACTTCACACACTGTTCGTGCCGTTAAGGCGTATTTTTCAAATCTACCCTCACTTATTTGATAATCGCGACGGTTAAATATCGTCGCGTAGTAACTAGTCAGAATCTGGCCAGCAGTACAACCGCTTGCTCTCTGAGTCTAACTGCGCCGCTGTTCTTCCACTATCGTGGATACCCTTTTCGTGGATTACGTGAACCGCTAGTCCGAAGGTCGCGTGTGTGTTTGTATGTTGTCTCTGTATGTGTTAAATTCGGTTTAGATAAACCACTGAACCGTAGTCCGTTAGTCGCGGATAGAGATCATCAGACATCACGCTGCTCTACTTGAGGTAAGTCTAGACTGATTTAGTGCAGTGCATACACACCACGAATACCGCTAGGTTAGCGTTCTATCCTCAAATTGTACTGCTGCGACAACACTGTAAGAAATCGATGACTAGTTATGGCTTTTCATTTTAATTCATTTAATTCATTTTAATTGCATCCCACACAAATTGCAGCTTCCTTGTGAAGAATTCTCCTAGCGCTATGGTATAGGGTTCAGGGCCGGGGTTGCACTGACTCCCCTGGTGTTGCTGGTATCTATAGGCGATGATAACCACTTATCATCAGGTGGCTAGTCTGCTTATATGTCAGACCTTCAGACTATAAAAAAGCTTTTGTATAAGCAGTGTAGGGGTAAAGCTGTAGCAAGCGTCAGTTTTTACCTGCGCCACTTTCATTGTCTGTCTACAACCACTAATTTGTTTTCTTAACATTTGAATACCAAAATTAGTTGAAATAAAAGATTCCAATAAGTCTATAGGTATGTACTCCACCGCTCACACAGGTGAAACAACATTATTTAAATAAAATACTATAAATACTCAAAATATAATTTGTTAAAATTAATCGCATTGAAAATTATGGAACACTGAAATGTGCAGGTTTCTTTGCAATGCAATGTTACTATTTCACTTACTGTTTTATGATTAAATAAATATTTTAATCTGTTATCGGCCCATATTGAAATAAAAATTGTAGTGCTTGCAAAAAGTATAAATTTTCGTCTATAGAAATGAACAAAAACAAAGTACATTCGACCTAGTCGATGCCAGCTCAAAGTGACCCACATTTTAACATAACATTTAAACTTTACGTCACTAATGAACTACATTATCAATCATACCAACATTACAAAGTTTAGAATTGTCGCGTCGCGAACTAAGTTTAGCCGGAAATTACATAGCTTTATGGTTTATGTTGCAGAGCATGGAATCGTACGTTTGTAGCTTGTGATTTTACGAGCTGATAGCTTCAACAGGAACTTAGCTGTCTCTGCATGTTATATACCTACTGCAGTAGATTTGTTTCCAGGTACACTGGCCGCACTTAGCGATACCAATGCCTAGTAAGATAAACAGTCGAGAAACTGTTAAGGGAAAAATTATCTTAATGCACTTTTTTGTAAAACAATTGAAATTAAAATGAAAAGAACACCAAATATTACTCTGAATTTATTGTTACACATTAGTGAAATTATAAGTATACATTGTGTAGGAAAATACGTTTCACTTTTTTAGAGGCGACCATCTCAGACCTCAGGGGTACCAACGCATCTGTGACCGAATTGGAACAAGACTCATACAAATCATTACTAACTGGACAATTACTAATATTAACTAACAGGACTAACTAACAGTCCCTGTCCTCACACTTATTAACAAACTAACCAACTAATATTCTAACACCATCTACTAACTGGACTAACCACCCTAGTCCCTAAATTGGGTCTTGTTCTAAGTCGGTCACAATTGCCATGGGCGGCAGCGGAAGGGTGGTGCTGCATGCTCGTTTGCTACCTTAATTCCATAAAAAAAAAATCAGGCCATTTCTGAGATAAACGAAACTGAAATAAATGCATAGGCATATATATCTACAGACAAAAATTTTAAATATCGTTGTAATGGAATTTATTGCATTAATGAATACCGTCATTAATTAAATAATTGGACGACTTACCTAAGGAAGTCCGATTATAATTTTATGAAGTTTAACTCGAAGCACATATACAGTATACAGTGTAGTCTATTCCTCACCCGGCCTTGCCGTATCGCGCTCTTTTAGAGAAACCTTCTAAAAAAAATAACAACCTTGTCTATGAACTAACTGTCGAGACTTGTCACTTTTTAGAGAAAGAGAAGATATTTTTACCCATTCGACTTGGGAATGTTGTTGGAAAACAGCAGGCTGCTTACAGCAGCAGGGAGGGAAGGGTAATTAATATGTGCTTCGAGTTAAACTTCATAAAATTATAATCGGACTTCCTTAGGTAAGTCGTCCAATTATTTAATTTTATTTCATTTACTCGAAGCACATATACAGTATACAGTGTAGCTGTTTAGAGAATTATGTCGAAATGGGTATCGTAGATATAATAAGAAATATTTTTGAGATAATCATGTGCCTGCATAACGTGATCATCTAATATTTAGGATAAAATACGTACATAAAATACATGACTCTATTTTTATAAATATAGTCTCGGGTTAACATCATTTACATAGTATAATTATAACTCAAATAAAGATCCAGTTGTGTATATCTTTAGTTTGCATACAACCATATATTGTTTTTGTATTTTGCTGTGTATTTCAATAAATAAATATTTCAAATTTCAATTTCAAACATGCATATTAATTTATTTGATGTATTTGTATAATAACCCTCTAAATAAGTTTCATTTTAAAAAGGTGATTGTTGCATATTATATCAATACCTACAGCATTAATAAAATTATTTTAAGCTGTATATTGTCATATTTATCATTAACTGACTTATTAAAAATTTTGATGAATGAAAGTGAATTGTAAGACCAAAGACTGCAGATTTTTTAATTGCATTCATTGATAATCCTGCTTAGCAGCTAATTCAACTTTTACTGTAACTGTAAAGATGTTTTAAATATAATTATAATTATAAATTATATTATTCAATTTTACTTAAAATTTTAAGTTTAATTTTATTTTATTTTATTGCATTGTATGTATTTTGCTATATGACCCAAGAGGTTGCAATAAATGAATTATTATTATTAAAATGTAATATTATAGTACTTTAGTACTTATAGTGCAAGATTATACTTGTAGCAGTCAACAATTTTATAGCAAGAATTTTTTATTCTTATGAATACATGTTTGTTACATAAAATCCTTCTTGACAGATAACAGAATATATGTATATTGAAATTGAGAAAAAAAAATGTTGTAGAGACTAGGTACTATAAAATATTTCTGCTCCCGAAGATTGCAAGTATTACGATTATTTTATGATTCAAAATAATCAATATCTCTACAAATTAATTACTTGTATGGTGTGCACTCTTAGCGCTGTAGCAAATGCTAATAATGTCTTTTTTTTTTTTTTTTTTTACTAAATTTGTCACTAGGTAGACATTAACTGCAATACAATTTAGGGCCCCCTATAATTATGTAAGGCATGCCTTATTCTCTGGAGGCCTTTAAAGTACTGCTAACCCTGGCAGTGCTTCCCTATTTAATATTTAACTCTTAATAGGAGTGAAGGTGATGCCGTTATATTAAAGCCTTGCTGTTATAATTATTGAACTATGCAAGTATGCAACATATTTGTATTACATAAATCAATGGCTAAGACTTCTGGTACTGAGGCTGTGTAGTCAATTCCTTGACAATGCAAAATCACATCTAACAAGTACTGATATAAAATTTATTCATACCTGAGGAGATTGATGCTATATTAAATGAACATTGTGCCAAACCTCTGCATCCGAGTACTTTCTGTGAAAATACTCTTGCTGCCATATTAACCTGTTGATCCAATCTATGTTCAATGCTGAAAGGAGATAGTATAATTTTTATTGACAGTTTTAACAAAGGTTAGTTGTGTAACCACTAATCCTTTGATTGTTGAATACCCTGGTTGAGAGGTCAACCGTGAGTACAGCAGAAATTCTTTTGCTTTCCTTTGTTTCATTTTCTGTAAATATTAGGCAAAACAAAAGATTAAAATTATTTTAATTACACTGATTTAATTTAATCTAGTAACAAAATAATCATTTTATGAATACAACTTCCTTTCAATTTGATTTAATGCATCAAAAGAAAATTCTCATTCAATGACTGTGTTTGTATTTCTTATTATTATTCCTCCAATTAATACCATTACATAATTATATTCCTCTTGGTGGCCTTAAAGTGTTGAATACTGTCTATTTTATTTATGCAATCTATTGTCCATTTGCAGTAAAACATTACAGTTACTTATGTATTCAGCGCAGTATTTTGGCCCAAAATCTGCTGTCCAACACCAACTGATGAATAATGTTTGCTCTTGTTAATTGTAGCAATCCTGACAATACAGGATTCTCGTAAATTTGTAATTTGTATAAGGTCTTCTTAATATAAATGTTTACATTAAACCATTTAATTACTACTTTGACAATGAAGTTTCAGCTGCGCCTCACCTATTAAATAAATGTGAATATCATAAGTATGGTTGAAATCAATCAATGTCAAATATTTTATACAGCTTTTAGTGTTTCATGCTTATAATGTGTAATACTGAACAAAAATTGTTATGGTACATAAGCTCAAATAAATTGGTTGACCATATTCAAACAATACATTGATGTTGAATTTATTACAGATCCAAGGAATTCTTTGCATTTACTGTACACCTTGTATTTTCATCACCACAGTATTCATAAATACCTAAATCATATAATTTAGGTGCTCGGAAATATTCACTCGTTCTTTGCATCCATTTTATGTACAATCAGTACATAAGTAATTATCTATAGTTGACAGATACTTGAGTTCCACGTATAAACCTCTATTGTATAAAAATGCAAAGTCCATATTATAGTATGCTGTTACTTCACAAATAATATAATGAAATTCAAAGCTGAGATATTTACTATACTCATTTACTATAGGCATGTATATAAATATGATTCCTTGAGGTATATGGAATGTAGGTAAATTAATGTTTAGATACCAAACTACAATTTGAATGTCAACTTCATTTTTGAAAGTGATTTTTATGTAAGTATTTAATTGTTACAAATATAATATTTAACTTTATTTGCCATTTGGTTTTGTATCAGAAAGACCATGGAAAATATTCTTTGTAAGTGTCACCATGATTTCAGTTTCTAACTAGAATATTTTCATTAATTCATAAATCATTATTTTTAGGGACATGATACTGAACCTAATAACTCTGAATGGAATGTGATGTGCTTGGACCCACTATAGTAAATTGGAATCATTTGTTAATGATTATATTACCAACAGATGAACAATCTTTTTAATTGTTTAAAATTACCGGCATATACAAGCTTTATTTACTGTAATCATACTGTAATGAGCTCTCTTGATTCTCTCGGAATGCTGGAGAAGGTGAATAAATTTGTGTGATGACTGTGCAGCTCTTCACCAACCTGCTCTGGTTACCCAAGTGGAGTTTACTCGAGGTTCCTCAATGATGAAGAGAGGTCCATGCTAGTGAACCATTAATTGGTTTGACATTAATTGGCAGCCACAGTGCATCTCAGGCACTAGCCTGAGCTAGTACTCTTACTACTAGCTAGACAGTTATCCACTAGCTAGAGTGACTACTAAGTCACTCTCATATCATCGATGAACTGGATGGTTTACCGTGATGGACTGTTCTGGTTTCTCAAATAATTTTCAATGGTATTATTAGTTGTTACTAATATTGTTGGTTATGGAACCATCTTTTTGATGGAATTAGAGCTTTGTGGCATTTTTTATCTTTTCACACAATGGATATTTTGTCCAATTTTTATTTTGTATTATTCCTGAAAATGTTTGTTTCATTGCGCATTAAGTGAGTTCCTGGTTTAAATGGTGATAGTATATTATGCTTCATATTAAGCATATAGCCTCACTCAAACAAACTTTTAACATATTCATTTCATTAGAAAAACATTGATATAACACACTGATGCAATCCCTCTTAGTCGGTTTACTTACGGCCTTGCCTTTGTTCCTCCCCCTTTTAGAGATATAATTGCCTCAATTCCATAATTTAAGTACATTAAATTGGAACATAAAAATAGATTTGTAATTCTATCACAATATGCTATCTCGAGTTAAGATCTTGCCAAATCTTTTGAAACATCTTTGTTTATTGCACATACTTAGGTATATTTTAAACTTCAGCAAGTGCCTGTTACAATTTTGCACTTATTTGTACCATTTCCAGAAATATAAGGATTTGAGCTTGTTTCTCCTGCTGGGCCTCAGGGGCTCATTTCAAAGGAATTATAACAATACCCTAGGTATTTATTATTTTAGCATTATATCGTTTCTCGAACGTAATGCTTAAGTATTTGTCATTGTTGCACTCGGGGAGTAATTTCATATGGATAAAAATATCATAATATATTTTTAGTTTTAGCATTAAATCGTATCGCGTACGTAATGCTCATCGTTAAATTGTTGCACTTGTCATCGGGTAGGTACAAAGAAAGACTGTATCGCGTACATTGTCAGACTTTGTAATATAAATATATCAACTAATGTATCTCGTACAAAAGTTGATCTTCGTATTCGGCATCGCGTGCCGGCCACGGAAACTCCCAGCAGCATAGACAGATTGGCCTTTTGTTGATTTACGTTACTTTATAATCCTTTGGCCAATACCATTTTAAGATTTTGTGCAGATGAATTAAAACATACTAGTACATCGATTTATGATCTATAGATCACTCCGTTTGAATTGAGGTTAACATGTTTACTGTTAAATAAGTCAACAAGAAAGTTATACCTGTTTACTTGAAGAATATTTCATTACTACAATATTAACATGTAGGTACAGGACAGTCCATTATCAGTTAGCTTACCTTCGATTTCCAAGTATCACATAGAACTTCAACTTATCCTCCATCCATTGATTTTTATACTTTTGAATTGTTGTGTCACTATATTTCTCATAGATTTAGCATACACTACAGTAAATCTATGATATTTCCACATCTTTATAAATAATTTCCTTAAGGACACTGAAAATTTGGTGCGATACTAGCAACCGCGCGAAAAAAAGTGACAAGTCTCGACAGTTAGTTCATAGACAAGGTTGTTATTTTTTTTAGAAGGTTTCTCTAAAAGAGCGCGATACGGCAAGGCCGGGTGAGGAATAGACTACACTGTATACTGTATATGTGCTTCGAGTAAATGAAATAAAATAGTGTTCTCAGACATCTGCCATTTATACAGCGGTTACTTAATAGTGATGATGATAGGTGAGTCCAGAGAATGGGGGGAGCACTTACCTACCAAAGCAGGAAGCAGGAACTGTCTTATATGACGTCATTTGTGTTTCCTATTAATGTTTGTGTTGTTGAATGAATTCACACTTATGCATACACATACTAGATTCTCCTACTAGTAGCTGGTAAATGAGCAGACAATCCACCTGACTGGTCTCCGTTGCCATTAGAAACAGTAACACCAAAGGAATCCTCAATCCCACCTTTTTAGCTGCAATGGCAGCAATGCAATGGCAGCTAAAAAGGTGGGAGGTAAAAGACAAAAACACTAGCTCTCAACAAGTAGACAACACGTCAAATAGTTTCGCAGCTGACTCAAGCTAACAAAAAACCTGGATTAACCTCAATCTAACAAAATACCTACTTGTCGCAGTGGGAGAACTAAAGCCATCATTACACTTAATTACATATAAAAATAGATACATCAAATAAATATAAAAAATAAGTGTATATCCATCACTGCCGTTGCAACTACAACTACAATAAGCAAAAAGGTTAACATTTGTAAAAGAAAATTTATTTTTCTCACAGCTTAAACATAATAACATCATAAAAAAAATTCTCTGTATTTCAAAAACCACTTCAACATTACGTATAATTCAATCACAAAATCGGCTGTCGTACATAAAACGAATAATCTTCTAATAAAAAAATATAACACCATTTGCCAATTTTCAGCAAATAACAACATACCTACATCAGTAATTCGTGAGATACGCGCCACTTCAAATATTTAAAGTAACATATACTCGTAAATGGAACCTCAAATATTTTAAGGCGGGTTGTATAAACCAAGTTTGTGAGGCAATTACAGAGCACGTACTGTCTTACGCCTTGGAGCACATAATCACAAGTTTATTTTGTACTACTTAGTTGTGTTAGATAACTTCAAAAGCAGTGTGATAGTTCTAAAACTGGAAGTTTAAGTTAAGGTTTATCCAAGAAACAATTTGAGTTGCCATTGCGTCAAAAAGTAACTTGTTTAATGAAGTCCCTGTGTTTATTTAATATGATTAAAATGACCCGTTTAAATAGATGTATATCAAATTATTTCGGTACAATCAATAGCGGAATGTGTCAAATGTTTTCGGATCAAATGAAGCCAATAAAAAATAACGTATTTCTGCATGTTTATCGTATACTTCAAAATATGTCACGATGATTCTCTTTGCTAAAAAGATGTATTGGCCAAAATAGTATAATAACTACGTCAAGACATCTTTGGAGTTCAGTACTCAAGGGTGCCTATTAAAATCGTCACTATTAAAAACAGATAGGACTAAAAAATAGTATAAAAATAATTAGAAATAAATAGGTTATCATTTTCTGGCATATTTTTTAATTATCAAATACAGCTAACATTAGAAAAATAACGAAACTAAAGAAAAATTTTACATTGAGAAAAGACCAAAAAAATACTTATCTAACCATCGTGAATCCAATTCGCGCTTGACCGATTTTTCATAATAACCAACTAAAAATTATTAAAATAAAACCTCCTACTATACCGCGACAATTTGAAAAATTAAGCAGTTTTAAGCGAACAAAATGCAAACGAGTATGTAAATAGCCTTCATCATTTTCGCAATCCTCAGCGCGCGGTCAAAGTGGATGTGTCAATTTCATTGCACGCTAAAATAAAAACATAAGGCGATAACGTGGCAAACGGGGACGGTAAAGCTGTCCAAATTGTGAGCAAAATGTGTGAAAAATGGCGGAGATTGCGCATCATTTAAAATTATCGCTCTGCTGCGGTTGCACGGCAGTAGCACTAAGCAAGAGATAAATTTGGGTGTTGGTACAGTTTTGTAAAAATTTTATTTATAATGAAACTAGCTAGCTCGTTACACGTTGTTCATCGCTTCGGTTTGTTAAACCTAAATTGTTCGCTACTTGACTGAACCACCAATCGGGTTGTACCTACTGGCGAATTATGATCAAATCGATACTTATCAAATCAACAACGATTAAGTTGATCAAAACAGAAGGACTACTGATAAATGTTAGTAGATTAGGTTACATAATAAAACTCTTTGACCTATATTGAGTAAAATGGAACATTTCATTTATTTAGGTTTAAAAGCTTCTACGGCATTTATCCCTAGATGACCAATCCCTAGCTAGAGATTGCGAGGGAAAAAGGCTTAAAACAAACTATACCTACTATACCTACATTATAGTCGCCGACTTTTCAACTATTACTTCACAGACTTGTATTTAGGTGTATATTTTAAAAGTATTCTTTAATAATTACTTTTAAATTATATTTTGCGTTTTTTTTCTTACATTTGTAAATGCACAGTGAGCATTGTAGCTCAGTATAATATTATATTAATATTTTTTCTTTTCAAAAAATGCAAATAAACAATAATAACTTCTAACTTAATGCCTAGTCTAGCGTGAAGTTAAATTACATTGAGAGCAGTTTTAAATAATGATCATTTATAAAGATGGCCGCTGTGTTAAGAATTGATAGAAATAAGTAATGAAGATGAATTACGTCGTAAAATTTTATAACAGTCTGTTAACTGCAAACTTGAGTACCCTTTTACTAAATAATGACTTACCGATAAAGATTTTTAGATTCGATGAAAACGACCCTGTGGTAACATTGAAGTACCTATTGCGTTGATATTATCATCATCAATACTGTCTTGCTATTGAACATAGATTACCTTAGATAAATCAAGTTAATCTAACAGTCACGTTGGACAAGTTTAGTGTGTATTGGCGGATTTCAAACGTCATCCAGAAGTTAAGAAAAGTTTTCCCCACGATGCTATCACCGAAAGGGTTTAATGTTACCTGAAATTATTGATCGTTGATTAAAGGTAGCCTACTACTTATATACATAAGTTATAACACGAGTTTTTTTATGGAATTCAGGTAGCAAACGAGCATGCAGCACCACTAAGAACAAGACCCAATTTAGGGACTAGAGTAGTTAGTCTAGTTAGTAGATGTATTTGAATATTAGTTGATTAGTTTGTTAATAAGTGTGAGGACAGGTACTGTTAGTGATAGTTAGTCCTGTTAGTTAATATTAGTAATTGTCCAGTTAGTAATGATTAGTGTGAGTCTTGTTCCAATTCGGTTACAGATGCGTTGCTACCCCTGAGGACTGAGATGGTCGCCTCTTAAAAACAATTATTATGACGGAAGAAATGGTACTGAGTACTGTAGGTATTTGTAATATGAATAAATTCAGTTATTATTATAGGTATTAAAAGATTGGACAACTATGAATAGGTTATTTGAATAGGTAGGTATGCAACAATTGAGAGATCATGACAATTTCATAGTTTTACGAGAGAAATACAAAACAACATCATTAAACATTTATAAGTTTCATATAAATTACAAACAGATTAAAACTAGATACAAGTAAAATATTACAGGCACTAAATTGAAACGATCATATCGTCATTATTTCTTAAGGATTAGCCGGCATCGAGGGAAATAATACCTGCTGCAACTTCAGTTATTATTGCGAACCGTTCTGTTTTAACCGGATAATGGGACGATGCGCGGCTGGAGGCGATTAACTAGGATTTGCCGAAACAATTTAGCCATCCGATAGGTACTTATAAGCACAATCGACAAAATTTTGCGCATCTGCAAAATTGTGTTACCCATTTTATTTATTCGACACTGCACATTTTATTCTAACTACACCGAACGCTCCGAATACAACTGCTCCATAGGATTACCGTAGCACGTTAATGTTATTTGAATCCGAATTGAAATACTAGCAGTAATTTTGTTATTCGAATAATGTTACGTTATAGGATTTCTAACAACGGCAAAATTTTGTTTCGGTATTAACTTAAGCTCGGATGATATAAATACCACTTATTTGGGGTATCCGCTGTTACCGTGACGTAACTAAGCTGAATATATTGGAAAATTAAATTTATTTTATAATACTACTTTAACAAACGAAGATCTTTAGCCAGTTGCCTTTAGCCACCTTACCTTTAGTTAAGCTATCGACCGAACAATCCCTGTTTCGATTGTACTGAATTAGAACTAGTTGTTATATTGCATAATTTAAAGAAACAACGTACAACACTTTGAATGCCTGATTCTGGTTACATTTTTTATCGTACTTTGGTAAGCCGATACATTAGCAATTTATCTTGTTTCAATATCCAATGGAAATCAAAAATACACACGCTATATTAATAAACAAATACCGTACATCGCGCAAAAGCAAACTAATCTTTAATATAGTTGAGTGCCTACTCAATGTAATCGTGGTATTTCACGTTCGGATGGTTATGAAGCTCTCCCAGAATTGCGAATGTGATACCGATAATGTGTTGCGTAAGCTTTGGATACAACATGACAGCACCACTACTAGGTACACCTTAAGCCTCGTCTACACGTGCGCATTGTTGTACAGTAATTGCCAACTTATGTCGACGGGGCAATCGCTTTAATTGGCATTGCCCATTTACGTGTGAACTTTATTTTAAACTCCGAATGTGTTTGTCGTGTATTTAAGTATGCAACGGCGATAAATCGGTGATTTAATTAATTACTAGCGGGCAGATGTTCTGAAATGTATTTTAACTAGCTATCCGCCCGCGGTTCGTTTTAACAGTTAAAGAACTCCCTGAATGGTTCACTTAATTGTTTGTGAAGGTGACGTTCATTGGAAACCGGAGTATTTTAGAGAAAAAAGTAATTTTCGACCTCTTAAGAAGTAGGTGTAGGTACTTTTGACTTAAACAGTGTGCAGCGTGCTTTTACCCTTAATCAACCAGTATTTCATAGACTACATGCACGGAGACCATTGTTGATACCACAACCAAAACCAGTTGGATGATTATATTGGTCAATACTCTCTCAAACCAGCAAGAAATACAACTTTTGGTGTGGACTACCTACTGTGGACTCGGTAGTAACTGACTGTGGTTTAGCTAGACCATCATCTAACTTAATAGTAAAAAGGTCCTTTTCATTGGTACTTCTAGGAATCCCAATGTCCCAAACTCTCAGCGATTGATGTAGGTACCTATTTCACTGGTTTTTAAATACTTAAAAAAAAATATTCATAAAATCCACAGCTTGTAACAATCAATTTACGCTCTAAACTTGCATTATAAGTCTTGAAGCCAATTACGGATTAATAAGTAAAAGTTTATTTGAGTTTAAAACAAAGACGCAGACATCAGCTAGTAACTAGATAAATGTGCATTCGGCATTCAGAGAGAGACAGGAGAAGATAATTAAAGTGTAGTGTGTGAAGTAGTTAAAATATTTTAGCTCAATGTTAAAACAGTAATTAACCAACCCGGTACTCGCACATACGTGTTCTCATCTTTTTTTCTTTTTTCAACTTTATTCACTGGGGTTTATTGTAACCACGAACGTTAATTATAATCTAAATGTCTTCAATTTATTTAATTTTATTTATTTGTCATCTTAACTTCCCACCAATAAAATAAAAAAATAATCAAAATGGAGGAAATATCACATTAACTTCCATTTTCAAAAATCATCGTCACATTTTGTTCAAAGAAGCTATTTAGACTTTTACGAAAAAAGGCGCAATATAAAATACCGCAAAGTGCTTCAAAATACATAAGTTTGAAAGATATCACAACTCACAACAAGTTAAAAAAAACTTTTCAACATAAATAGCGTGCGTTTAAAAGCAAGGTATTACCTATAAACAAATGTGCCCATTAAGTGACCCACTCACCGATTACCGATCGCACCCAGTAACAATGCTCGGTCTGTCATTTACAATAATTGACAACTTCTTTAAGACTTCGTTTTGAAGTACATTCCTAGTCAAACGACTGCGTTTAAGTTAGTAGGAAGGTACAACTACTTAAACCCAGGTATTTTAAATAAACCAATTTGAAGCATACTTAATATTTAATTTTTATGTTAACTAATAACCTCGTCTGTTTACTACTTAGCATCAATCGAACTACCGCAGTAAGCCTCATTACAGAGAAAAATTATGAGTAAATATGCAATTGGCCTAAATTATAATTTAATACTGCTTACTTATTTGTACGCCTATTTAAAAAAGCTAATATGCCGTATGAGGCATTCGTTTTCGTTTACCCACAGAATTTCAAAACAAAAATATTATGTCCCAACTCTGTAATGTGCCATGAAACTTAAAAAGTAAAAATTCCGAAGCTTTTATACTTCCTAAAAATTTGTAATTAGACGAAGGAACATTCAAAGTTAAGTGGCCTTTTCGTAAAATATCAGGTGCAACCTTCTTTTCCTATAAAAAAACTCCATAACAAAAATTGTTGTTTTAACACATTTCAAATAAAACTTCGCTTTTAACTGCTAATTTCCTTCTTTTTTCGAATTATGTTACATCATGACATGTTTTCGACTGCTTATTTATTGACTAGTTGTAAATTAAATATTTAGTTATAATTTCTTAGTGGTTTCAACTCGTTAATGGCCCATTCCTGGGGACGATACCCTTTCCATCATTGAGGAGGTGTAGAGCATACTCCACCACGCTGTTCCAGTGCAAACTGGAGGAGGGGTCAATGGCCAACATACTTAAAGCATTTTCTTGACCATTGTAAGCTGTATTATATGCTACTACACGATCATACATACGAGTTTGCATTCGAATTGTTGTAAAGTAACGCCTGAATCAATTAACTACCATTGTAAGATGATATTGTATTAAACGTTATAAAAGTCCATGAAATCAATAAAATAATTATAAAAATTATTCAATTAAATAATTAAAATATTATCTACTTATATAATATTTAAAATACCCGCACTTAAATCAACAGTTTATCCATTTAATCCGCTACCGCCTAATACTACGACCATTATTTTAGTAGATACACGGTTGAGCAGAATTGCAATAGATGATTTTAAGGATAATCCTCTTGCGTTTTGTTTTTGTATTTGGCTGGTGATCATTATTGTAAATACACAGAGCATATTTTGTGTGAATGTGTTTTTTTCAAAAAGTGAATTTGTGAAATTCTTAAAAAAAATAAGTTGATTCTACAATGATTACCTGAAGAGTGATTTGCAACACCTTACGGATTATTGCATAGATAACTATATTAATTTTAATTTCTACTCTAATTCTTCTAAACACTCAAACTGCAACTAACTTCAACGTGCAATCTTACTTGCACATTCTCAACGTACAATTTGTTTGTGTATGTTCGTTGCCACTTGTTCCTCGTGTAAGTTGTGCATTTAATCTTATTAGAACTTCAGCGGTGGCTTACGGCGTCTAATTGTATTGAGTATTTGAAACTTAATCTAACTGTTTTAAGTTCTGCGCATAACCTCCACCAAAAAGCTATTAAAGTTTCGTGCGGATTAGTAAAATTATAACGTCAGTGTCGGACTGGTAGACAAATATTTACACGTTGGGCGGACAGTCAACTACGTGTCGGAGATTTGGGGTTAAGGCTTTGTCAAACTGAACGCGCTAAAGCGCCGCGTCAAAGCGCTAGCCTGACTGTATTTTTTTACAAAATTTAGTCTTAGCGTCGCGTATCATGATTGAAAAACAGATAGGATTGGTTCGTAAACATCCATGTTTACACAATACTAGCGAACCGCCCTCGCTTCGCTTCGGGACCCGTAAGTATCAGCCGCGTAGGTCCCGCTCCCGTAGGAATCTCGGGATAAACTCCCGATCCCGCGGGGTTTTCGAGAAGACAGACTTGTAAGTTTTATATTAATATGTTTGTTTGTTGAGATGATGATCTATCGCTCTGGCACTATGCTCCAGCTCTTGGGAATGCCACCTAGCGTCAAGGAGCGTTGCGTCTGTTTATTTTCAGTGTGACATCAAAAGAGCGCGACGTTAAACCGCGACGCTATAACGTAACGCGACGCTAATTACGCGTTCTGTTTGGCAAAGCCTTTAGGGTGCGGTTCCACTGAGGCGGAGCGGAGCGGAGCTGTGCGCGATTCACCAAACAGATGGCTTGAAATCCACACGAGGCACAATGAGATGTGGATTTCAAGCCATGTGATTGGTGAATCGTGCACAGCTCCGCTCCGCTCCACCTGAGTGGAACCAACCCTTACTGATATCTGCGCTACTGTTTTCCATGGTCTACGTTGGTCACTCGTTCGCTCGTGTCAACAGGGCCGCCACTAGCTGTATGGGCGCCCGCAATGCAAACCCGTTTTGCACCACTCCGCCTCATTGTTCCAACACCAACTTCATGAGTGCCGCCCGCGTGCGGTGCATACTTTGCACGCCCACTTACAGCGGCCCTGCTTGTCAATACGTAAAAGACATCTAATAGTGTAGGAAGCCAACTAGAGCAATGACTACAGCCCTTTAATGGCCCACTGCTGAGCATGGGTCTCTCATTGAAGAGGCCTAGACCTGAGGTATGTTGCTCCAGTGCGGATTGGTTGATTTTAAGAAGAAATTTTATTATTTAGATTAAAATATATCCTTGGTTTGAGTGTTTGTTTGTAGATGAGTCTGCAACAATACTTAATTCATATTTTTACGCGAGGTATAATATAAGTATAATCAAACAACTTTATAGTAAATATCAAACAATAACTTCCTGCAATTTCCCTAAAACTTGTTCACATACAGAAGCCTATGGGAGTCAACTGTCAGAAGCGCAAAAGCGAGTGTAAAGCTCAGTTGAATTTAATATTCCTAATTAACCGACGCTCTCTCTAAGAAGATTAGTGTCCAAATAAGCGTAACATAAATAAACTTCTGCCTTCATTCAGCCTAATTATTCGTTATTCCCAAAAGTATTATAATTTAATTGCTGTTAACCAATAGAGAACATTTTAAGGCGGCTTGAGTTAAACGCCAAATCAACCGTGACTTAGGCAATCCGCTGATGAAGGAGTTTGTAAGTAAACTCCACGTCATTATTTGTATTAAGGATGAAGTTGCTTAATTCTTGTGAAGTTGACTTTTACTTTGCCAAACGTAACCATGGTCGCGGTAGTAATATATCCTTCAGAATAATGAACGAGGATACGATACGAGGAGGAGGGGACCAGGCTATCCTGGAAGGTGTTTGGCTTTGGTCTATTCTAGCTCCGATCTTATTGATGTATGTATTAGTGTTTTCTATCTATTCGATAACTATTGCCTTTGGTTACGGTGCCGGAGAATCAGGCATACTAAGACCATAATAATTTTTATGATTTTTAACTAAACCAAATGAAAAAAGTGTAGTTCCGTGTATAAACATGTATGTGTTGTGTTTCGTGATTTAAAACCAAATGGAAAATTGACAGGCTTATCTGTCATTAGTGTATGTCAGTGTCAAGTGTCAAGTGTCAACTGTCAGGAGTTTATTCCCAAAAAAAGTGTAAAAAAAGCATAGACTTACAAACATGAACGAATGAATGAACCAACTGATTATTAAAAGATAAATTGTGTTAATAAATACCCCAATACGCACATATATATAATATATAACTGATTACAGTTTTACGTCAATAAATATAAATTTACAATACAATACAATACAAATACAACACATACAAATACAAATTTAACAAAAATAAGCTCGATATAATATCAAGAAAACAATCGGCGGTCTTATTGCTAAGCAGCAATTTCTTCCAGACAACCTCATTAGGGAAAAATTACAAAAGGACACAGATTTATGGTAGGGTGTACGAAAGTTAACAATTGATTATAAACAAATACAAATAATAAGTAAATTTTAAGTACACATAATTTGGAACAAAATGTCATACGATTGCAATTATAATGTTTTCGTTAAAGTACTTAACAATGTACCATACGTACGATGCAGTTCAAACTCGGTACTGTTAGTTGGCCGGGCAAGTTCAGTTGCAAGCATTCAACTGGATTAACTAACTTCCTCGCAATCTTCCCGCGAGACGAACTTAAAATTCTGACATCAGTTTCGAGTATTAAGGGATTGTTCACTTCATAAATTTATAATACTCTCTGTTTAGACTGTAATTCACTGTAAATAACCATTAATTAATAATTCTCGTAATTATTATGTATTAGCATTCCCTTTTCGGTCACCCCCGTTTAGAATAACCTCCCGCGATGGACATATAATTTGATAATAGCCCCTGAGTACTGAGAATTACGTTAAATTTTGATCACTCATTCCTTTGTAAGGAAAATCGGGTAAGCTCGCCTAATTGGGAAAAGAAAAGGTAAATAAATGTTAATTGTCTCGCTGTTGTCGCTCGTGATTCGGGACTGAAAATTTCAAGGATTATTGTCTCCTACTGAAATCGTACTTTTGTATTTCTTACCTTTACCTTGAAAATACTCAGTTAATTCTCAATTATTTGTCACTTCGCAGAAACGGTTGATTTTGTTAACAAAATTATGTAGACAAATCTTTAGCTGACTTTAAAGTTTTAATTAAGTTTATTTCTGTCTTCGCATTCAGCTCTGAAATCTACCTTTGCAGCAAGAATATAAAAGCAATCTGCTCATAAAACTGTAACTAGCCGATGTCTGTCGGTACATGAAGATGTTCGAAAAAACTGATTGTTGAACTTTTGCTTGTTAACTTCGAAAAAGGAGGATATTTTCAATTTCTCTGTATATTATGTTTGATTGCATAAAATTTGGAACAACATTTAACTGGAAGTCAGTCTCTACTTAGAGATTTTGAAGTCTGTTATTTTTTTTGTAAAAAAGTTGTTTTTGACAAATTTGTTTTTATCCTTTCAGCAACCGTTTCCGTTTCCGTTACCGTAAACCGAATAAAAAAGAAATTTTATTTTATTGACAACAGAAAAATTAGATACTACTAGCATAAATATTTAAATATAAGTACTCATTCAAGTTCATAATGTATATGTACATAATTTCAAGTCGCCAAAATATAATAATACACCCGTTATAGGTATACCTAATATACTCGCACTACCGTTATTACGTTGAAGTTTAACGAAACTAAATACCTCAACATTTACGTAATTAAGTAACAATGTAATCGTTTAGAGTATTATGAAGCAATGTGAGCATAATAGCATTTAACACTTAAGTATGATAATGACTGCCGCTTTGTTCAATTTAAGATTTTGAGTTGCGATTTTCAATAATGATGTACTTAAAATTTGTTTTTGAGCACAAAAGGCATGCACTACATCTCATTAAATGGAGGTGAGACAGAGGTCTACAAACGAAATAACTATTAAATAAACTCTTATAATTAACGGTAACTTGGTACTACACCCTGTTCACGACTATGTAAGAGTATTACGATGCGATGCTTTCACTGTTTTTATGGAATTAAAGGCATGCAGCTACTTACGAAAACTATAACTAGTCGTGTTAGTAGAGATTGTTATTAAGAATTTTGGTTAGTTCTTTAGTACGATAACATAATACCTTACCTTAAACAAAACTTTAAATTCCTGCATCTGAACCATGAACGCTGCCTCCGTTCTTCTAATAATCTAGCTCTTAGCACGCCGATGCATTCTACCACTTTCTTCCAAAGTTCCTTTACAGTTACTGCCACACGCCTCTGGAACTCTCTTCCTGTTACCATCCGTCAAGCCAAATCCCTATGTTCCTTTAAAACCAAAGTAATCTCCTATTACTCGCAACTTTGATTATGTACTTTTACCCCTATTCCTACTCACGTACCATCCACGTTCTCTCTATCCTGTCTATCGACAATTTATCTTTTATTGTGTTATTTAATTTTCTTTTCTTTTTCTTTCTTTCTAAGTCTCAATTCTTTCTTACTCAAAATGTCATTAGTACACCCGGCACTTTTCCTTCCTTAAATCACAACTTCTCAACCCCTGGTTGTCTGGAAGACATCGCTCTTTAGCGATAAGACCGCCTTTGTACAACTTCAATGTTAATGTCACTGTCTGTTATTTTCTTGATCTGGTGTACAATAAAGAGTATTGTATTGTATTGTATTGTATAATATAATGTATTGTGTTGTTAGTGACAGGACTCTTTGGGCGACATTCTTTTGCCGTCCTTTCTTAGCCGTCTTTCTAAATATACAAAAATGTATTTTTTACAATCTTAAGTAAAAATTAATTTAGGTATGTTGTATTGTAGTATAGTGAATGAGCAAAGTTCCTAAGAACATAAGACTTGAGTTAAATGAACTAAGGTCGAGGAACACTCTCTACTCATACGATAAAACGAGAACGTTAGTATTTTGTTTTTTACAAAGTACGAGTATGTAGGTTATTATAATTATTTTCAGTTATCACCAGCTACGAGAATGTCCCTGCAAAGACAACATTGCATGCCCATTCTCTATTTTTGTGAAACTAAAGCGTTTTTTGAGTAATTACGTAGAATGCTATATACCTACCTACTACCAACTTACTCAAGCTATAGAAAGTAAGAAGTCACTTACAAATTAATTATACACGTCTTTATTCTAGCTTTTATAGAAGTCATTAAAATATTAATGTCACAAAGCCCATAACATACGCTCGTCTAAACTCGAGAAGCATTGAATTCACTTGCTTGCCCAGCGTTTCCTGTATTTCTTTTAGCACAAACGCAACAGGTCTCAAGAGCATTAAGACTTTTGGCAGTCCAACGCATCGGGAAAAATAATTTCTCAGCGTCACAAATAGGAACATTTATTCAAGGCCGTAGGTTTAACATACGACTTTATTCCTATATGAATACGGCTTGGGAATATCGCGGTTTTTCACCCTTCACAGCACAATCTCTTAAAATCTATTATAGAAAGCACTAATTTCACAAAGAGATCCCCCGTAAACTGGGGTTGCACATAAGCCCTTAAGGTCCCTGTACATCATACGGGCGCTGCGCTCTGACACGCGGCTTTGCAACATGATAAAGCACCTGTTCATATGTTTTATAGTCCGCACATTGAGTTAAAATATATTATTAGACGCACACTGCCAGCTTTATGTATGAGACGAGTCGTATTTATAAATTAGCGGTTTGGACTATTTTCCGGACATAAATTCCATGTGGCAGAAAATAATAGCTGTACTAACCAAATACTCTGTTACAACATGATAAGTTACAGCGGCATTTGTCAATAGCAAACATTCTATACTGGATTTATCTTATTCTGAATGTGAAATATTATACATGTATGACTGTTTAAATATGTTATCATCCCCATTTGTTCCACTTTCAAAGTAACTTTCTTATGTTTAATGTATCGAAAATGCACAAATTACAGAATTTCATTGGCGATTATTAAAATACTTTTACTTGGCCTCGCTTACTTAAATCTACCCTAAAGTTATAAAATCATTTCTTCTAGTAGGTACTTCTTGATGCACATTTTTTAAATATTTTCTATTTGCTGCACAAAAATCCTTTTTTAAATAAAGTCAAATAAAATCTTTACGGTTGTCAAAAAAACCTAACAATAGCGCAGTGTTGTAATAAAACCGAAGAGAGACGTATATATTTACAAAATCTCGTTTATATACGAAACTACTCTTTCGTGGAAATACATTGTCATAGAGATGCAGAGAAACTTTGTGGCGGGTGTGAGAGTGAATCGCAACAAAGGCTGCGCGGCACTCGCGTGATTACCGCGACCTTATGATTAGGCGCTGTGGCAACAAACAGAGATATACGAATTAGGCCACACTACCTACTCTATATTGTTATTTAGATTCGTGTAAGTATATCGCGTACTTATACGTATTACTATAAGTTATCTAGCAATAGTTTGGTTCATAATTTTGAGTGTTTTTTACCTGATCTTTCTGTCTTGGCCGGCAACGCATCGGTGATTCTTGGTGTTGCTGATGTCCATAGGCATTGATCGTTTATTATCAGAAGAGTAGGTACTATGTTGGACAATGTAAAAAAATCTTAATATAAAAAATATCTACTTACTAAGTATCAATCGCACAAAGATATCCTTTTTATTTCAAACGTCAATTGCGTATTCATCTTACTTCAGTGTTTCAACATTTTCTTCCTTTCGCACAGCTAACAAATTCCAGAGCAAATCTAACAAACAACACATTGACAGGATTCGCCGAAATAACTTAATTTATTCTAAAATCACGTTCGAATTGTACAGTTCCGCGAAGCACGTACACAAACTTTAACCTTTAACTGTGATCATCAGGTGTTTTAATTTGTAACCTCCGCGCGAACGAACTCCAGATTTAATATTTCACACGAAATATAGCAACAGCTGCAAGCAGAAATGTTCCATTTTGGTAAAGAAAAGAGTTTCAAATTCATTTCTTTATCTGTACGTTTATAGGAATATATAGAGGAAATCTATCGGGACACCAGCAACTTCCTTGATTTTTATTGACGCCTAATGTACGTATGTAAGTACATCTAATCTTGTGCGTTTATTTGTTTAAAATCTATAGCTCGCAGTAACAAGCTGAAGTTGTTTTATTTCAATCGTTTTGCGAATAAAAATATATCATAAAATAAATAGAAATTATAACACTCATAAAAATAATCGATAAATAAATTAACGCTCACACCTTCTTAAGCCCACACTAGGATTCTCTGTGTCGCGGGTGGTTTAGTTAAAGGTAGCCATTGAAGATGCGTCCATTTGGAGTGCTTCCAAATGGAAGACATCCATATTTAAAACAAATAACACATTTTTCACAACCACGACTTAAAACCAAACGGTTATCATTTAAATATAAAACTCTACCGGTACTGAGTGACTGACTGACAAACTACAGAACGCAAGAAGCAAAAATGAAGCTCTCGCTTTACAGACAGAAGTAGGTACTACCAACTAAGCCATGGAGTCGCACCTCGTTAACTTCTGATAAAAAGTTCAAATAATCTTAAGGTCGTAGCTCATTAAAACGCCCCAGCACCTAACCAGCACCGCCTCGCCTCGCGCGGTTATTATTCTTTATATGAATTTGTATGGACCTCTCAAGCTGGCCACGCGCGGGCCGTGGGTGGACCACTCGTTGACAACTCGCTGCTTGCGCTTGCTTGCAACGTTTGCCTAGCGTTGATTGCGCGTGGCTCCCGAGTGGACCGGCGCGCGCTGCCCGCCTGTTTCAAATTTCGAACAGTTGCACGTATCATAAATCGTAAGACGTATCGTGTTTGCTTTCAAAATAAATAATAAAGGAAAACTTTTCGAAACTCGTGGACCAAGCGATGTCTACTAGTGAACCACGCGGCATTCACTGGTTGATCTCGCATCGTCCACCCGTGGTCCACCTGTCGACCACGAGAGGACACCGTGCGACGAGGCGGTGCGGGGTGGGTGCCGGGTGGCTCTAATGAGCTGTGACCCTGGTTAAACCGCACTAGGCGTATTGATGTACTATGTTCGTAGTACCTCCATAAGTATGTAGAGCGTTTTATCGCATACAATTTAAGAATGACGAATATTTGGTCGCGTCGCGTCGTGTCGCGTAGTGTCTCCTATTGCAGTTTAATGGTGCTAGAATCATTATCATCGCAAGTAACTGTCCCGCTGCTGGGCATCCAACTGAGCTCCACTCAGAGCTTATGGGATTTCCACTGGCCAAGTGTATATTCTCAGACTTCACACCTTTGTAAACGTTACGGAGAACTCTCAGAGGTGCAGGTTTCCTCTTAATGTTTTCCTTCACTGTGACAATAACTCTGTTGTTACACGCATTCAAGTTAGAGATACGTGCATAGTTTGAGTCCAGACCCCCTTTCGGGAGTCCGTTCAATCCATTCCACTATAACTGACATACAATATAAAACACTAATGGATCATTTTATTAATCAATGGAAATAACATAAAATATCGAATTATGGAATTAATACAAAACAATAGTACAGTGACAGCATTTGAAATTCTATTGTGGAAATATAATACAATAGTAGTTGGAATAGCAATGCAACGGCAACGAAACGAAATTGAATTGTATAAAATAAATCACGCTCATTGATCACTGGTTCCAGTTTAACTAATGTTTGGAGAACAAACCTTAGTGCGCTATTAATCTGATGATGTAATAATACGTTCTGAGCGTTAATCGCGAGTATGATCGCCTGTTCTTCAATTGAATTTTCTCTATTCCATCTATAGGTAGGTAAAATAAAATAAAATTGAAGTGTCTGCCTGTAATTTCAAGATAGCGTTTTTTTCAAGTGCATATATTATACACGAGCTTATTATTGTTCTGTGATCTTAGTAAATCAGCTGTTAGGTGAGCGTAAGATACTAATGCACTTTTTATGTTACCGAAACGAATCAGGGAAGGATTACTAATAAAATAGGTATAATCATAATATAAAAACACGGTAATTTTTTGCACGTGCCAAAATGTAACCCACGTTTCGTCTATAATATTTCACGTCCGAATTTCAAAACCCAATGACCTGCCGCACTCAATTTCGGTATTAAGACCACGAAATCTGTCTCCGTCAGAGGCCGGTGTACCAAATTAATACCTTCACGGCCCGGTTTTAATTTCGCTTGGTGGCGCTGATTTACGATGTCCATATGAAAGAGAAGTATGCGTACCACCTCACAATTAAGAGGTGCACCTTGAAACATGGCGCGCTGGCACGCTGGCGAAAACGCGCCAGTTTCTGTATAAATAGGATGGTATAAATTTTGAGGCGTTCGTAGGTGCTAACAGCTGTTAGATGAAACTATTGGTACAGTCGGGCGGAATAGTGAAAATTTGTTCAAAATCTGGAATGGTACTCTAGCTAAACTTGGGTCCGTATTTTATTTTGTTGCGTTGCCATTCATTGCTACAATTGGACGACTCATTGTAGATTAATTCCAATAAATGTCTTTTTTTATTCATTACGTTATTCATTCTTTTTTTAAATTAATAAGTTAATTGAAAATGAGTGATGGCGTAATAGGTCGAATCTTGTTCATACCTTTCATTTTTAGCATATTAAGCTTATTAGTTTAAGTTAATTTATTTTAGTTTAAGTTCTCCTCGTGAACAATGCCATTTTCAGGAATCTGAATACCTGAAACAATTAACATTCCAACAGTTCTCGCATTACGCCAACGTGCAATATGATGCATTGTGACGTTAATTCTTCTTCATATGACAGATGACTCGAGACCAGTCGAAAGTTCTGACAACTTTGACAGTTTCTTACAGCGATATTATATGGAGGCACCCGAAAAAATATGCCGTTACTCGATGTGTATCATTTTAAAAATTATTTGAAAAAACTACGAGTAGAAAAATAGATTATTATAATATGTGTGAGTTTATTGGTCTGAGTGTGTGAGTATCACATTAAAAAAATTGGTTGCCTGTAAAGTCGGTATACGGGCGAAAGTTTTACGTGACAACGACTTTGAGTGGTAAAATAATTTTAATGTGAATATTCATTCGTATAGTAGGAAGAAGGATGAAATAATAGTAACAATTTAAAACATTTATTTATACTGTCTAACCGTCATGTGAAGGCGGAAGCAATTTAAGTTTAATGTTTTATTTTTGTTAAATAGTTCCTCACTTGTAAACAAGATGGCATTGTACCAATTTGTGAAACGCGCTAACGAGTGTAACGTGGAGTTTATATAAGAGAAAAATTTGTAAAGGGCAATGTGTCGACTTCTTTGGTTTTATAATAAACTGCTATTTTGGGTTTGGAAGCAGTTGTGGTTATTTGTGAAGTTGACCCTGCGTTCCCGTATCTTCATGGGGTAAACATATACAAAGAATTATATTTAAAACATTGTAACACCATCCGCCATCTAGCGCTGCTAACCGTTAGACCATTAACCATTAGTCACAACTAAGTGAGGTAACAAACTAGTTACTCTACTTCTCCAGAGATGGCGCTGTACCATTTTCTGAAACACGCCAACGTGTGTACGCCGTAGCTACTATAAGTAACGTGAGCGGAGCTACTAACGCAGTTTCTTGAAGTGCCACCCGGCAAACCAATTTATAAGACGTTGTCACGTCAAAAGTAATAAAAAAAAACAAACATTTAAAAACCTAAACAATTGCACATTATTGTCCGTGTGAGTATCATTTTAAAAACGACAACAAAATATTTATAATCATTTTGCTGCTTGCACGTCGCAATAAATTCTTATTTCACGCAATTAACGATTAATTGCTGAAAAGTGGAATGATGCGTTAACTTTTAACGCGCACTGTAATTGCACTTGCTCAGTGTGCGTAGTCATTGTTTTAACGTGATACAACACGGAGTCAATGAAATTAAGCTCGTGTCGTGTGAATGAGTGATTTATGACTGGTTAATAGTAACAAAATGTTGCTGTTTACCAAATTGTTTACTGTTTACAGCAAAAATATATCATGTTTACTCGTACTATAACGATCAGTTTGTGAACAACAATTTGGAAGACTTGTGATTAACTGGTTTTAAGATAAAACAGACCAAAGCGAAGGTTATTAAAGTAACTACTTATTATTTTATATTAGTGATGTCGTGCAATATTTAAGAAGACACTAGTTACAAACGCATATCAACAAATTTCTTTTAAGCTACAAACATCTACTCCACACTATTATATTACACTATTATTACTGAACATACTAGGTATAATTTCCAGTGAAGTAGGTGCTATAAACAACACACAAAGATAAGAACACTCACACCCAGACCTATAACAGAAATTTTATATCATAATTCAAATTTCTATTTTGCTGAAAAACGAATGGCAACCATTACGTCATTTTATATATAAAAAGTTAATGGACATGTATAAAACAACAATACCTACATAATATAGCCATACTATAATATAGTATGCATGCATGTATACATGTGTATACTTTATCAGTGCGTGATAAACGTAATGGTCATTATTATCATAACTATTATCACTTTTCACTTTAAAGGGATGAATAAACACTAAATCATAAGCTATCTTGATGCATTATTTATTATCTCCAAAACTAATTAAACTTTGTGATAATGGCCATTAATCAATTAATAGATAATAATTAACAATGAAACGATAATCCATGTTGTACGAAGTGTATTTTAATATACATATAATAAATAGCATTGCTAATCCACAATAACGTGATAGTCGTTACATCGGCTTCGTATTTATATTAGGTTTTGACATTGAAGAAATTTTATACACACACCAAGACAAACAAACCCTTTATTAAAAATTACATGCGGTAAAAGAAAGACACTGAATGGCACAAAGACACACTTGACACAATTTACTTAAAACATGTTAACTACAAAGATCTACAAGTTCTTGGTTCCGAAACAACTAAACTTACTTTTTAACCAACTTCAAAGAAAGGAAGAAGTTGTCAATTCGACTATTTTTCATTCTTTTTTTTAGCGACATCAAACGAAGTAATTTTGAGTTACTCTAGTCAAAGCGAAGTCCTTTTTGTGTTGTTAAAATTTATATTTTATTTTAATGAATCGTTTAGTCACCTGTCAGCACATGGTCAACGTCGCCGATGGGAATAAGCAATCAAAAGCAACCCTTGCCTTACCCGTCAAGAAATAAAGAACAAGACAGAAAGAAAAAAACTTCTTCAAAATATCAGATAAATTTGCAGATGAGAAGTCAAATCAGTGCTGATGATCTGGATAATTTTTTATTTACGAGTACATCATATGTGATGATAAAATACCATTACATTTATGCGTAATCACTTCTTTAATACAACCTTTACATAAAATATAATAGGGTATGCAAAGAAACTTTGTACCTACACTTTGTTATGTCATATTCTCTTTATGAAGGATCCTATTCGTGAAATAGATGGCTTTATCCAGTAGAGTCCACAGGTGCCCGATAAGCGCCCGACTTCACTAGCCCATTCTCCTCTTGATGGAATTACCGTCTTGGTTACGTCTTGCATAATATCATCCAACGTGAAATCTTCCAAACAATAGTTGAGAAGTTAGTGTTGGCGTATGTAACTTCGAACAAGATTTTAAATTAGATTTCCTAGTTTCATATGTATGTTAGAAAAGTAATAGATACGACATGTTTTTAGACTCGTTTATAGATAACAAAATAGTCTTGTTCTTTATTTTAAGTAGTGTAAGGGAGTATGTATATTATGAAAGTTTGTTACGAGTGTTATTATTATTAGACTAAGGTACTGAGTTTATTTGAAATGATTTTGGACCTTAGCGTCGTAGTATTACGCTTATATATGACGGTAAAATTCATACATAAATATAATAGATTGTAGCTGATCTCTACCTGTTTATGGAATACTTATACTTTAGTAGTATATCTAACTAAGGGAGCTTCATAAACGCAATGGTTGCCAAAAAATATTATTCTAATACTCATATATTGGTGGTGAGAAGTTATGTGATCATTCTATTTCAGATACTTCGTAACAAAGGAGTTACATCAGTTGAAAAAATCACGTTTAACGTCAGTTTCAATTATCAAGTGTGCCTACTGAGGGATAGGTTTCTCGGACCGAAGCTAAGGCGGTATACTAGTATTCAATATATCGCCGCTATACCCGTTGGTATCCGAGGTATTTCTCTAATACATTAATACGTAATGAATCCTCCTTAAGTCATTAGTCATGTACACAATCGATGTGCATTTCATGCTGGAACAATATTGTCATTCAATATGAAATGTGTTGCGAGATTAATCTGATAATACTATAATCAATATAGTACTTATGTACATATAGCTAATTAGAGGAGTTCAACATAATCTCGTGAGATGTCAAACGCGAGATGTATGGAAAACCAAAATTGTAGGAATTGACATTATATTAATAGTCAACAAACAAATCTATCTGAAGTCGATAAACTGGGTACCATTGACTGTAGATATCAACAATATCAAAGACATTTCCGATTATGACGGAAAAGAAAACGAGAGCTTGTTAGTAACTGAGACTGCAAACTAAAAATTGAGTAAGCTAGGTACTGTGGTGCTAAATCGATATAATGCCTTACAACCTTGCAAATTGGGATTAGACAAAATTGAAACAGCTGCAGAGCCCATCTACTTCCACGAAATCTTTTTGCAACCTAAGTTTAATTACGTGCCTACTAATTTAATAGAAAATGATTCACTCATACGCTCATACCTAAATTAAGAAGAGATACTTATCAATCCTACTATCCTACTAATCCTACTAATATTATAAATGTGAAAGTTTGTGTATTTGTTTGTTTGTTTGTTACTCCTTCACGCAAAAACTACTGAACCGATTTTCATGAAATTTGGCACACACATAGAGGGCAACTTAGATTAACATATAGGATATTTTTTATCCCAGAAATCCCGCGGGATCGGAATTTACGCGGGAAAACCTTCTTCGCGTATGGGGTATAAATAGCTTCTAAACAAACATTAATATAAAACTAACAAGTCTGTCTTCCCGGAAATCCCGCGGGATCTGGAGTTACGCGGAATAAACTCCTGCGCGTAGTTGCGGGCTTAAATTTTTATGCGACCTTTATCCTACTCCTACTAATATTATAAATGTGAAAGTTTGTGTATTTGTTTGTTTGTTTATTTGTTTGTTTGTTTGTTACTCCTTCACGCAAAAACTACAGAACCGATTTTCATGAAATTTGGCACACACATAGAGGGCAACTTAGATAGGATATTTTCAAGTCTGTCTTCCCGGAAATCCCGCGGGATCTGGAGTTACGCGGAATAAACTCCTGCGCGTAGTTGCGGGCTTAAATTTTTATGCGACCTTTACTAGGAGATTGAGGAAGTTTTGAAGCAACATATAGGGTACTGTTTATCCCTGAATTCCCGCGGGATTAGGATTCACGCGGTAAAAACTCATACCCGGGAATGAGGTCGTGGGTTCAGATGTTTATGGGACTTTCATATTATTCATTCATTATATAAGCTACTTTTTGTTCCGGACTTCCCGCGGGATCGAGATTTACGCGGGAAAAGCTTCCAAGAGCGAATGAAGTCGCGGGCTCATTAATATCTATATATCGGGATATCTATACATATATCGGGAATCGAACCGGCTTTTTTTCTCATGATCAACTTTATCGAGGGTCAGCATCGCTTTAGCTGGTCTTTATGTTTTGGCACCCGAATGAAAAACTACCAATGTAGTTTAAAAATATAATAGTTTGGAATGAAAAAACCCCGACGTTTATTTATATCTTAAAGTCTTTTTATCGATTTTCTCAAGATCTACATAACGGATTTTTGTACGGTATGACTAAAACGTAGTAAAAAATCAACTGTTCTTAAGATGTGTGGAGTGTGTCTTAATATGTGTGGGGTCGGGATTAACGCAGGAATAACTTTGTGACACACTGAGTTCCACGCGGGCGGAGCCGCGGGCAACAGCTAGTAGACCATAATTTGTAGTCGGCTACGAAATAACAAAGTTGAATAAAACATTTTTATTTTTATAAACAAATGTTAACTAAGCTTCAAAAACCGAGTAAAATAAGTAGTTAAGGATACTTAAATGTACATGCTAACCAGTAGTCTGAATAACACGTCGAACTCCTCTTATATAGGGTCTTTCAAAAAGAACTTTGTTTTTCAATTGCAACAAACACCAACAATATGATAGTTTTGACATTTAGTTTTTCGACGTATTCTTAGTATGTAGATGCATTGACAATTTGATACAATGAATTCAATTTCGCTCGAAATTCCCATTAAAATAATCAAATTCCACTATGAAAATGACTAATTCTGATAGAGTTACATTTCGTAAAATTCGTAAGATTTTCGGACCACATAAATAATAGTCCTTCTGAGACCGCTATTAAGAATCACATTCTTTCAACTCGTCAAGCACATTTTGTATCGAGCCTGTCGACCCAAATTTCGGTCTCAGAAGGACTATTATGTTGTCCGAAAATATTAATTACTAATTTACGAAATATGTAACTCCATCAGAATTAGTCATTTTCATAGTGGATTTTAATTATTTTAATGGGAATTTCGAGCGAAATTGAATTCATTGTAACAATTGTCAATGCATACTACGTCGAAAAACTAAATGACTATACTATCATGTTGTCGGTGTTTGTTGCAATTGAAAAACCAAGTTCTTGTTGAAACACCCTATACAAGTTTTAATTAACCACCTCCCTACTTTGATACCATGACAGCAACAATCAAGCAAGTAAAATGTCATTAAGGAGCCCGATACGTGTGCTTTTATTACATGAATGGAGAGTCCATTATATGAGCAGCTAATGTCTTACAGTTGCTATCGGACTTGAATATATCAGGCTGGTTATACTGAGCGTCGAGTTATGTTTTTGCGGTGTAAGCGTCTTCAATGGTACTTGAGTTGGAGACTGCCTCCCCTACTTAACAAAGGATGAGGCAATAATATTCGGTATCGTCATTTAGAGATCACTGGGGTATATACTGAGTTTAATCCCGTTTTTGATGGAGATTTTTTCTTCTTTTTATGTTTCCACTAGAGAACCACGAAGATGACAAAAAATGCAGTTTTTAAACAAATCGGACAGTGACAAGTGCGTTAAAATAACGTTATTTACTTAGAGAGAATTAAGTCAAATTTAAGTAATAAACGTCAATACTATTGTAAAAATGATTCAACTAGTAGATAGAGAGAAAAAAATTGATGCTATTCATAGATCGCTGTAGTACGAATAGCATCAACTTTTATAAATTTAACTCTTTCATAAAACAAACAAAATCTAAAATTCAGAAAGAAATACGAACTATAAAAATCCATAAAACACAAACTATACTGAGGCTTTTCCGATTTTAAATCAAACTATCCGAACACTCAGATTCGGCTCTAAAACTTTTCAAGTGTTCCGTTTGCTGATAAAATGGTATAAAAACATTTCAATACTAGATAGAACTCGACTGAACTCGACTATAACTAAGTTTCTCACGTATTTTACTTTCAGCAATGATATTATCGCGTTGATGATAAGTGTTCGCAGACTTCCAGTGACACGAGTAATGAGAGAGAATTTCTTATTCACCGCAAATTTCTCAGATCGCATTTAGTTTATGGACCGGGCCGAGATGTTACGCTGTTGTGTTCAGGGCTTCATTTTCGGGGCACTACTGAGATATGAAAATCTGACGGCAATTTTACGAGTCACGTTTTATAGATAGTACCTACTCAAATATCTGTATGTTTACGTACTTCGCTTTGAGCTTATTTTGGTAATCGACTGTATGAAGGCGATTGATAACTGCTTGTATTACCTGTTTATATTTAAATATTGATGTTTTCGAATTTGTCATCATCAATACCTACTTGATATTTATTTCTTAAAGTAAAAGTAATGTAATTGTTTATAATTATAGTACTATATATGCTTTTTTTATTTGCACTTTATACCTACTATTTTGTTTTATTGTGACTGACGAAGTTAGTGACATTAATTAGTTTAAGAGACATAAAAATACGGATGCAAAGTCTTATCATCAACTAAAACATGAATCACAATTCAAAAATGTGTTATGAAAAAGATTCTCTATTATCGATTGAGATATAAGGCGACAGATGATTATCCCGATACGTAATAAGGCAGCATGCCTATGATTAATACCGGTCAGCGGGTGACTCGTGCCCAATCGCCATCTGCCCTTATTAATTGCCTTGTCAGCCGTAATCGTGTGTCCTTCGCTTGCTATATCCTATATAATCATTTATGTCCAGGATAAGTAGCTATCTGGGATTAATAATATTTTCAATTAGGCTTGTTATTTTTAGTTATTGTAGGTAAATATTTTTATTGTGAGGTTGATGTGACAAAACTATGATTATTTAATTAATTCGTTTTACAAAAAGTTCCTCACAAAAAGCTAAAATCATCACAATACTACATCGAAATATTATTTTTTAATTTTATTTTAATAAAAGAAATAATCAAACAATGTACCGAAAACTTAGTGGAAAAGGGAAATGGTGATCATAAGGAATTCGTTGTATACCTACTTTAGGACTTAAGACCAGTCTGCCTTTAGAATGAAAACAAAACGTAAATGCGTGGTAATAATGCTAAGAGCATTTATAGAAAAGCAAAAAGCAATAAAATTTAATTAAATGAATGAATGAAGGAACAATATTTTTATGGAAATAAGGTAGCAAACGAACATGTAGAGCTTGCTGTTGCTGATCTTTACAAGACCGAAATAGAATAAAACTTTGAAGGGTACAAGGTAGATTAGTTCAGCTAGCAGACGGTTTTGAAATGTCAGTGTATTATTTCATTATAAGGCTTGTTGTTAGAAATAATCCAGTAAATAATAGTAAAAATCTCGTTCTAATTCTGAAAAAACCGTAGCAAGCGTTGGTACTACCCCAAAATTAAGGCTACTGCCTATTATGAATAATATTCATTTAACGTGTATGGAATAAATGTTAGAAATTCTGTATGGTATTCGGCCGCAATTGAGTGCAAGTGGAGAGTCCGCCTCTCCGGAGAACACTGGCAGTTAAGCGGCCGTAGCCGACGGTCTCGCTGCCCGCAATTAATTTAATTAATTGCTTGTTATCTGTTGATTGTGCTGCACTTGCTGAAACCATTAGTCAAACCTTTGACGTATTATGTACTGTCAGACGCTGCATTTATTCATGAGTGTGTGTGATTCTTATTTAATTCGTTATTTACAAACCTATAAAAGGTAGATTTGATTTGATTGGTAGGCAGGGTAGTAGTAGGTACCTAGTACCACTTTATTGCTAGTTTGATTTCTTAAATTAATGAATAATTTTAATTTGTATATGAATGTTTAGTATGAGCGCTAGGGGCGAATTGAGTGTTTGTGTGGTAACGTTATGTTACGTTACGAAGCCGTTATAGGTAAATTTAAGTCGTTAGGCCAAGTTTGAAGTCTTCGGGCAGCATAAAAAACTACCGATACTTGGATTGCCCCGTAACCCTTCCACCAACTGGCACTGTAGCAGCGTGGTCGTGAACGCTCTATGCCTCATAAATGATAAGGAAAGACCCAGCAGTGGGCCATAAGTAGTTAAGCCAGCCACCAGCAATAATGCCACTGAATAAATTATTGATAACATTATTGTCTGAACTGGACTGCAGCACAATATTATAGCTATTGATGAAGTTGGACGGAACGAGGTGCTCCCTACGGAGATCGTCTACTTAGGGTCCGTTGTTCCGTTTGCTTGCCATTAATTCCGTTAATTAGTCGTAGGCTGATTGTGCTTCTCATGCTTAAGGTATTTGACAAACAATTCGATTGCTATTCACGAATATTACTATCGAGATTGAATTTGGACATGCCTCGTTATGAGCACCTAATGTGTTCTGACTCTAATCCATTAAAACATAGATCAGTTCTCCATATAATTAATTAAAAGGTTAGGTCTAGGGTATACTCCACCATGCTACTCCAGTGAGGATCGATTGGTGCGAATTGTCGGCCAATCCAAATGGCAAAAGATTTATGGTTTGAATACCTACAAAAAGTATTACCGATTTTTATGTAAATAATCAAATACAGGAGCATAATGATACCTACAGCACTACCTTTCTGCTGCCGCTCATGTCAACTAAGACCGTTCATAACAACATTGAAATGGGGGCTAGGATGTTTAGTCCGATAAGCAGGTGATTTTATAGTAAAACTAGTTGGTTTATTAGTTATTCCCCATAAGAAGTAGAGCAAGGACTGTTAGTGATGATTAGCGGTTGTTAGTAACAGTCGAGTTTGTAATTTTAAGTAAGAGTAGTCTTGTTCTGTTTCTAAAACTACTAATTAACGATCATATCGAGACCAACGGCTTAACATTCTCACCAAAACGGGGAGAAACTCAAAGATTTTTGCTATTAGAGGTGACCCTTACCTACCTAACGCCCACTCAGTTGTTTAAACTCACGCGATTACTTAGATCGACACAAGCCGTCGCGCCGCGCCGGTCTATGAGCGCTTCAATGTATGTACGTCTTACAAATGAATTTATTCGATTCGGCGAACGAAAACGTGAGGAAATCTGTATTCCTCGGAGTATTTCATAATGTATTTAAAGGTATGTGAAGTTACAGACTCGCGCCAGGCAATATGATTTGGACCCCTCTCAATCTGAGAGGCATTCCGTGCCTTAGTGGAACAATTACAGGTTGTGATTAATGATGAATACACAGGGTGAAAGCTTATAATATATTGCTGGGTGATTGTATTGTTCGTAAAGAAATTGCGGCACATTTTGAATGTCAAAATTTATTTTATGATAAGTAACTTTTACAAAAACATAACCGACAAATTCGATAAGTAGAGATAACTCAAAAAATAGGCCTTAGATGTCGCTCATATTTATACGGGACCAGATGTGAAGTAGGTACTACATTTCGAATACAAAAATAAATATCAAAATTCATCCATTGCAAAGTCATGAGGTAAGACGCATAAAAAAAACATTTTTTGAACTCTGTTAAAAATAGTCGACTACCGTGCAAGCGGACGACATAATATTAAGAAGTCAACATTGCTTTTGGACATCACCACTCACATTCATCACTCTTTCGAACTTTCACTCAACGACATTCTGTTTTATACAAAAGTTTCTAGATGTATTTAGGGCTTTAGTTTTAGGCTCTCAGATTTTCAGATTGTTCTTAAATGGATTAGTTACATTAGTTCTGTCAGTCTGTCAAGTTAGGGACGTCCCTAAAGTGCCTTGGTAACTTAACGTACGAATAGATTGAAGTGCTAAAGAATTGGTTGTAGCGATCATCACTACAATATTATACAGCATTTCTTAACTGAACGTTACAAAATTACACGCAATGAAATTAATACTTGATCGTTAATATCGTTAAAAGTTACCTGTTAGAAGTAACATACCTGGACTTGAAGGGACTTATCAACTTATTTTATATTTTTTAATAGGTACTATACGTATTAACCTGCCCTTTGCATTTCGGAAAAACTTAGGTAGCCGTATTCGAATCAATTGGTAGTCACTTCTATTAGACATTGTTATTAATTCATATTTACTCCATTTCATCCATATAAGGAGCAATTTCAATTATAATATAATTATGTAATAGAAAAACACCTGTTTGATCTAAACCTTATTTTTAACGTTGCACAAATAATATCTTATTATTTATAACAAATACTTTGATTGGATCTTCGTACTTACTTGTTCGTTTAAAACGAGTAACAGATAATTAAAAAAATAATAATGAAATTATTTTTAAATGCGATCGATTTAATATAATCCACTAATTTGAATGTTTGAGAATCAAAAGGTTGACGTAAGCAAACACTTACATTTATGTTCCAATCTGTGAAATGTCAGCATAATACGAGATTACGAGTTGGGTTCAACTGTAAGGTCAGGGCTGGTCCCTGCGGGGCGCGCAGTCGCTTTAACGCACGTCGTCAGTCCGGCTGCCCGCAATTAATTCAATTAATTGCTTGTCATCTGTTGATTGTGCTGCTCGCACAAGTCATTAGTCAAAACGACGTCCTCACTCATATATCTAGTACATAGGTTATTTAATTATATACTAATAAGTCAGATCCATAATCTCGAACGTTATTAACGCGGCATACGGCAGTTGTGATTAAAATAATGGACCATTAATTATAACGTATGTAGTAGATTGTGATGTTGCCGTAAACACGTAGCTTTCTTAGGTTATGACTCGATACGTTGGCGTGAGGCTAGATTGCTTTGTTTAATTACGAGAGTTTTGGACCAGAGTAAATGTGCCGAGTTGTAGTACAGGGCTTAATAGTTTTGGATAACATAATCTTGGAGGGTTTAATCTTGCTTTAATAAAGCGTAAGGACTGCAGTAATAGTGGATGATAGTTGTGAATTCGTTTCATTACACAGTAAATATTAATAGACTTATGTTACTTCCTTGTTTTCATACACTTTGTCATCATTAAAAAAAAAACTTATAAATTATAAAAAAGTCTTAATTCTTCTTAGTTACGTTTTTACACACCAACAGCTGCTTAAATTAAGAACTCGAGAAGACAAGTTAGGTTATGCTGAGAAACGGGCATTTTACTCTACATGATAGAAAATCTAAAAATATACAATTGAGAGAGCATAGGCGCAATAAGAAGTTGAAAAATGTTAAAATAAAAATATCAACGTTTCAAAATTTTCACTTTATTAGTCTGTGTTTTTATGTAATTTTAACTGTTATATTACCATATAATCGAATTGAAACACTTTCCAAAAGTGGATGTAATACTCTATTATACTGGTAATGTATCTTTATGAAATTTCCTATTGTGTACGTGAACACCTACGGTTCGTGCTACGAAGGCCACCGAAGCGTTACCGTAGCGTTAAAGCTGTTAGGCTTTACCAGAGAAAAAGTATCTAAAACCTACCCCCTACCCCCTAAATTCGTGTGCAGCCTCATAAATGCTAATAGGTTGTACCGATTAAATAAATAAATAAATAACGCTTCACACTCATACCCACACTAGGATTCCCTGTGTCGTGGGTGCCATGGACAACACACAAGACAAGGACACACACCCAGACCGAGAACGGAAATTCAAACTCATCATTCAAATTTCCGCCTCGCTGGGAATCGAACCCAGGACCCTCGGAACAGCGATCAGGCGTGTTAACCATTGCGCCATCCGGGTCGTCGATTGGTGAGACTATCTCTTTTACGTAGGTAATTGAAAAATATTATGTTTTATAAATATTTATAAATAGAAGTCAACATAGTATGTATATCAAAATTTTAGCATTTCGCTTCCATTTGTTTCACTTCTATTTGCTTTTAGTATTTTGGAGAATGGCCTTTAATGTGAAATTAATGCAATAAAGTGAATAGGTCTTAGAAATAAAGTTAATAATTGTCATCATTATTTTTTATAGCGAAAATACATTCTAATTCACACCGTAAACACTAAAACTTTTACGTGCATCGTTTGATATCTGCAAACGCGTCAAAATTTCAAAACGCGACTTGATTTATTATACTTTCAGCTTTTAAATGGATGAAACTATAAAATCCATTATAAAATTGACAACTGCCGATAGGTTTGAGGCTCGGTGCTGTAATTTTGGCTTTACTAAAAGCCGGTGTGACGTCCCGTCGTGATGCTTTGTGGTCGCATTGTACGAAGTTTTAGTGCAACTTCCCGTTCATTAAAAACTGTTTGCTTTAAATATCAACCGAACGTTAAACAGTACCGTAGTGTTATATGACTTACAAAGGGGAATTTCAGTCGTAGTATGTTTATGGCTTACTATATACGAGTATATATGACTGGGCCAGTAATGTGGTAGAACCTAGAGTTCCTACCTACCTTTTTCTAATAAAGGCCGTGTTCTCTTCGAAAGTCAGGTTAAGGCATCTATACATGATTTAAAGAAAACAATCGCGTTTTTACAAAGGTCTTCCTTCACCGTAACACGTGGTATATAGGTGTTTGAGGCATAAAGTATTCGAACCCAAACCTCACGGACGCAACTATAGTAAACCAATCAATCCTCAAATCAATCGCAGCTTCATCTTACGCCGAGCACTAAACGTGATTTGCGACCCACAGTGACCGACAAACATCAATAAAAAAGTAGATATTCTGCGTATTTTTCAATTCTGTCAACAATAAAAGTCTGTGTGATTCGACGTATATATTGATATAAAAAGGTCACAAAATCCTTAAAGCGTGAAAAAGAAATAAAGGCGGTTGTCGAGTCTATTACTATTAGCGAAACGACTAGTAAACAACGACTGTGTCGCGTCCACCCCAGATATAATGCTTATTGTATTCTATTATCTGTCCAAAAGGTCAGAGACGGGGCTATTAAGATGACATAAGACCTATTGGGAGGGACCGAATGAGGAGAAACTTATGTATGAACAAGGGGCATTTCCATTAGGAATTAAAAAACTTTGGAAGCTAAATCATTCCCTTGGAGGATATGCTAAGTTCAATAAACCGATTTGTCATCACCACAAGTAGTAATCTATATATATTTATATAAGTAAGCAAATTTTGTAAGGTAATTGTAACATACTTTCTGTAATATTCATAATAATAATATAATATAAATATTATCACCATTTCCAAATGTATTGTGAATTATTTTGAAAACAAAAATTGAATCACTCATGACATAACATCTATAAAATAACTAATACTTTTTTTATGGAATTAATAAGATAGCAAACGAGCATGCAGCACCACCCTTCCGCTGCCGCTCATAACAACTGTGACCGACGTAGAACTAGACTCAAATGGACTAGGATGGTTAGTCCAGTTAGTAGATGGTGTTAGAATATTATTTGGTTAGTATGTTAATAAGTGTGAGGACAGGGACTGTTAGTGATAGTTAGTCACTTGTTGTACTTAACAAGTTTTATCTCAACCAGTTCAACGGATCAAGTATGAAGAGGTAACATACAGACAGACATAGTTACTTTCCTATTTATAAGTACCTATTGGTTAATCAGTACAACGCTTACACAGCATTATGCAGTTATGCCCTTGGGCAATAATCAGCATCTTAATACAATTGGAATCACTGGAGGAAGTTGCTGATAAATAAGACATAAATCAAATAATGGGCTGAAATAAATGAGAAATCGCCGGAGATCTCTACGAGCGAGATGAAACGCGAAATTGATCAATCACGTGGATAAAGTGGCGCTTTAAATAATTAACGCCGTCACGAATAATCCATGCCTCAGGGAAATATTAAGCTTTAATTTCAGGTCTTGGTCTCTAGGTAATTATTCTAAAATACATCAATGGCTTGCGCCAACGAGTTCATGTAATCGGTATATAATAGCGTGAATCTTTTATACAATAACCTTAGTAGGTTTGTTTGAGATAGGTACTTCTAAAGTGACCTGCTTAATTATAGATAAAACTTTAAAACTTAAACCAAGGCTGCTTATCATCAAGTGATATAAGGAATTCTTTTTATGCCGATTATTGTCATAAAACAGTCCTTGAAAATCGCACAATGCAATGAATTGTTACAATCGAATTTTTCCCTGTCGTTACTTTACACGAATTTTATATATCGTTACCAAGTGCGGCAAAAATTACGATAGGAAGCGAGTAATTTTAAATTTGCTTTTATTTAAATCACAAAAAAAAGAAAAAATGGGTCACCACAAAAACTCTTTTACGCCCTAGTTAAAAATTACAAGTGGTTATTCAGCGTAAAATATGCAGATGTAAGTTTCAGCGGTGGCGGCGAAACAATAGAGCTGAGCAAGTTATATTTAAAAGAGGTGCAATCTGTGATTCAAATCAAGTTTATCATCTGAGAAGGCAACAAAGCGTGTGTACGAGCGACTCGTCCAAGTTTTGCAGGTCTGCAGCACACCTGCTACTTTCCCACAAATTGTAACTGGTTCCAACTCGCAAGTTGTCCGCTCCGGCGCTAACTTAGCCTTCTCTACTTCATAATTAATTCTTTATTCGAAACAACTTGAACTTGGACAGAAACGGCCGCGTAAGCACTTAAATAGTCTAAATTGTGTCGAAGACGCGCCCATTTTTAATTAGTTCAAAAGAGCGCTTCCATTGTTAATGGCCTATTCGGAACTTCGTACAGTGGAATTATATAAATTGACAGTAAATCGGAAACTCTCGGGAACTTGGAATATTGTGTGTCCGTAATTTACCACCTTCTCTATCGGACATTATTTGAAGAAAAACTATAATATGGAGAAGTGTTTTAAAGTTATAAAGATCATATTTGTTGTAAACTGTTTGTTTAACATGATTTTAATAACGTGTCACTTTTTACAAAAATTAAAATTGCATTTAATTCATTCTTATAACACTACATTTTTATAACATTACATTATGCTGACAACTGCTAAGTTGGTTACAGCAATATTAAAAAGAATCTTTAGCATCTTATAAAATAAAATAAATAGATAAACTTCAGTCATTCTCGTAGGTAAAGTACGAGAAATTCTTATTAAAATAAGTATTTGAGAACAATAATAATCTTTAATTAAAGTATCCTCCAATTACTTCGGTCTTTAATAAATATTATATTTTGTCAATCAATCTAAAGACGCTGCCTTGTCTATTTCACTTTCGTGTATTGTTCGAACCCTCTTTGTCTATGTGGCAGATTTCTGCATCTGTCGTATTGTATGAATAATATTCCCTCGTTCAGTTTAATTGAGAAAAAGCAACAGTATAGGCACGCATTAGTTGGCCGATGTCCGTGCATCATAAATATTCGATCAAGGTAAAAGTGGGATAGAGAATAAAAAAATATTGCCAAGTGTAGATATAAATTAAAGCAAAATTACCTGCCCCACTATATAAGCTTAACAATCGCTTAGATTATTATCCCGATAATAATTCCCTCACCCCTTTACTTTTTTTCCCCTAATCGTCAAGCTAGGGTATTTTGATGATCTTATTGATATTAGGATAGTTAATTCTAAAATTTACTATATGTTTCTCAACTATTCCCCCCCCCCCCCTTCACTTCATCCTTAACATAAGGGATGAATTTTCGAGAAATCTACGCACTAAATAAAAATACCTAAGTATTTCATACTTATGGATAGATTTTTCCAAAGGACCCCAACGTTCGGAACACGCGTCAACCGCGATGACAATATTGGCTGTAATCACATCATTTCACTTCGCGCGCATAATTTATCCGTCACCCCACAATAGAGCGTCTCTCCATAGACCGCGCATATTAATCAGCTATTTGAATGGCTTTAATTAGCCCTGACATGAGCAGAGTTACAGTAAGCGAGCACTACACTACTTGCTATCAATAGCCTTGGCAAAGCTATTCATCTTCGACAAAGGTGCGTGTTGTAAACGTTACGATGTAGAAAATACAGCGGGATTACTCGATTCTATTTGTATTGAAGTTCTAGTATCCGACATAATATTTATAGTTTACCTACAGAATGATGTACAAGTGTACCTGCGTAATGAAAACCTATACAAGTAAGACTGATCGATGATATTACATGAAAGATATGAATTTTATATGTCTATGCAACGCAAAGAATAAATGTACTAAAGCGACACTTATTCCTATTATAGGTATAAAATATTTTTTTCCGGAATGCTCCTGTAATTGACACGAAAACATAATGGATGATAATGACTTTAACACATTGAATTTAAGTACAAACTTCGTAAACACTACGACACCAAACTCAGACGTGTATGACATTGCACTTCCCACCTATAAATCCAACACATTATAAATAAAAATGTGCTTCGAGTAATAAATAATATAATTCATTAAATATGTGTTGCGCTAAAAGCTGGTTTAACTTGGATCATCAAAGTGATTTTATTATAGGTAAGTACTATAACTTGAGCTTGACCTATGACTTACATCCAGGCCGACCGCTTGCTGACTTTTTAACACTAGCAAATATCTTCTATATGATGATAAGAAAATAAGTAATATTTATTATACATAATAATATGTTAATATTTTATTTCGACATCAATAATAACTATCTATCGCGTAGCGATCGAAACGATCGCGCGAGATGTGTTTCGTTTGCATTTACGAAAACAATTTTAAATTACCATTTCTACAAAAAAAAATGAATGGATATTTATTTTATGAACCCAAAATTATTTTTAATATTCACATTTGCAAAACATTCGCAGAAACTTTTCGAATGCAATTTGTTACATCACTAAAACAAGTATGAATCCAACCACTAAATCAATTCAGCGCAAAATATGACATAGAAAATGTAATATAACAACAATATAATGCTTTAGAAATAAAACGCAGGGTGGGGTAACGATAAGTACTCTACACATACTATTCCACAATGACACTTGTTAGTCAACTTTTTCACATCATTAATTCGAGAGGCTCAGTCTGCGTGCGCTGCGCTCGGCGTTACCTGAGTATGGAGTGATGACATTAGAGAACTTTCGAATTGAATTCTCCACTTGTTTAGGCTAGAATTTCTAAACTCCTTTACCTAATTTAAGGTCTACGGACGCACGTCAGGATATACGTTCATAGACACCACTAAACTCATTACATGTACTTGTGTACTAAATATATAAACTGTAACAGGGTAAAATGTGTGCGTTAAACATTTTTCAGAAATTTTAATATTTAGTTCATGAACACTTGTATACAGAAAAAATCAACGGTCAGCTGACAAATTTGCTTCTAACACTGTCCTTTTCTTGACACCGGCACGCAACGCAAAACAAAACATTGTATTATTCTATCTCGTGCTTTTTCGTGTCATATGCATAAGTTGTTCCTTTTCTTGTTTGAGTACGATAGATGGCATCCGTCGATATAAACTCTCCTCCTTTTCACGGTACAAACATATGACGTCACGATAGCATAATATGTCAAAAACATTGAAAAGTTATATAGAGACTTCTGTCATTTATACGTTTCGAAAATACATTTTTGTATCGCTAAAAATTGACTTATTTGTACATAGAAAATTGACATATTTAAATAGTACCAATATGTTGCTATCAATTTAAAGTTCCGAAACAACCAATAGCGGTAAACACTGCGTTGTTTATGTAACAAAGCGTGTTTAACAAAACAGGCAGTGATTACTCAACTGTTCACTTCAAAGCTAATTAACTCAATTTAGATTGTTTTACGCAATTACAATATTTAGTTTGGACTAAATGGAACCCCATCTTTCCGGCTATACCACAATTAATTTGACCTATTACAGCCAACTGTATGTACTGAGTATGTGCCAGAATACCTACTACATGTACTCGTATTGTTAGCTACTACGAGTAGTCGAATTTTAAAATCCACTACGAAATATTTTTACAAAGATTCTAATATTGCTTATAAACCAATCAGTACCTAACTTGTTTTCTCTTTGATAGGGCCTTACAAATCCAGATCCGTTACTGGGCTGATTTTGATGAAACTTTTCGGTAATATTACCTCTTATGTTACTTTATCTATCTCGATATTTGATTAACGCAAGTAAAACCACTACACGTAGCTTATCATGAGTAGGAATTTACTGTGTAGGTATATAATTAAATAGGTATAGTTCATGATATTCATAGCGTGAAAAATATCATCATTCAAATTGACAAAATACTAACGAATAGAACGGGTAAATTATTATGTTATAGTGTTTTTATTTAAGAATTTTTATATGACCAATTTTAAGTTAGTTACTTACTCGTTGATTATGTAGGTATGTACCTTTATGTTATACCTTGTAAATTTCATTGCAGGTTTATATTTATTTCAGTGCCAATTTAAGTGGATCTCGGTAGTATTCTAAATTAATGGAATCGTAGCTCTAATTAAAAGACAGTGTGCCCCGCGCCGGTTTTATAGACGTGAACAACACGAATTGTTCTTTTATCGCGTTGGTTTACATTTCAACTAGAACCGCGATAATTACAAGATACCGTATAGAACATTAATAATGGGTATCGATTTCACTAATTACTGCTTCAGTAATGAAGTAGTGGAATGAAGTGCCTATTCTTTACGACGGCACGACCGAGGTCAGACTTGATTAACAATTGATTGATGATTGGCCGCCCCCCACCTATTCTCAGTTATCAAACACCCTGTGTTATTGCAAGGGATCCATTTTATAAAATATTTTATAAAGAATGATTGTTTTTTATTTAATAATTTTTGCTGTTGCTGACTTTTATGGGTTGATTATTTTTTATATCGTTTTATATTGATTTCTTTATATTTGGAGTTCTTTGTATTTAAACATTTAAATTTTTATTAAACATTTATTTTATTAAATTAAAATGTAATCGAGATAAGGGGTATCAAAATTGTTTTCAAATTGCATTACTATTTTTGGTAGTAAAACGGAAGCTATGAAAATAAAATAAGTCTAAAAAATAAATAAATAAATAAATTTAAAATTCAATTTTCCGAGTTCTCTAAGACTATCTTTGTCAATATATAATTAGCAAAAATACTTTGATAAACTTCTGTCTGTAAATTGAACTTTATTAAATTTCCTAATATAATTAATTTAGCAGGCCGCAACAAAATTTTGGTTTAAAATTTAACAATCTAATCCATAGCTGTGTGCCGCAAGAGTAATTACTTTTAGTCTTCCGAAATATAAAATTATGTATCTTAAGCAAAGATAGGTACGTGTGTTTTCATTAATGTACGCAATTACAATTATATTATATTTATTTAATTAAAATTCTTAATTTTATGGAGGATAAAAGTGATGAGGAAAGTAAATAGATATAAGCTCGTAATTAAATATGTGAAAAATATTTCTTAAATTTTATTCTTTTTATATGAGATCCGATAAAAGTTTAGATTATTATATAAGAATAAAAATCAATTAACTTCAAGAAACTATAATTAGGTATGCTTATCTAACTTTTCTTTATACAGCACCTCCTACAAGTAGATGCTTGTAGGAAGTTCTGTATAATAAAAACTTAATGATTATACATACACAAAATATAATTATACATTATACCGACACGTTGGTCTGCCGACATAAGATTTTCGCCAGTATTCTAGCCGTCCCAATACGACCGTCTTTTGTCAACTCCAATAAGTATTCTCTATAAAATATATCACTATAGGTACCTACATTATACTTATAATACCTACTGTGAACATTATCTAACAGTTCTAGAAATTAACCCATAACTGTTTGTAAGTGTTTGCGAGAAGACGGCGTTATATGAAATGCTCACCGTGTATTGACGTGTAATAAACGATCTAAGTTTACAAACTTTGCACATTTATTTATAATAATTACACCGGGGAATTTCTCGACAATGCGCCGATATTCGGGGAGTTTCTATTCATTAATTCTATTAGGGTGAATCGATATATCCAGTGGCCTTACCAATTTGGAAACCAAATTTACGATATTGAAATGAAAAGCCGGCAATTTCGTGGGTAAGAATGCGAAGTAAATCACGGCGTTACGTAATATCTTTTATAAGTTTCGAAGTAAAAAGTTTCAACTATACTTCATCAAGAGTAGCTAGCGAGAATTTCAAACCGGTTGTAGATCATTTAAAGTTCCTTACTCTCGTTGTGATAAAGTATCAGTAAGTACTACTTTATGCCGAATAAAGCCACTCAATTTAACCAATTTTGTATAAAGAGTAGCAAGAATACACTCTTGTATTTAAATTTATGCAATGGATTGCAATTGCAACATTGGATTCATTCTTTTATCAGCTGACTATAGAACATGAAGAATGTGAAGCGCTCATTGCCCGGCGGCTTGCGTCGATTCTAAGTCAAAGTTAAGCAACAGCGAGCGCGGTCGATAGTTGTAGGGATGACCACTAGTGGCAAAATTTCTTGAGAGTTTCCGTGCTTCAGAGGGCACGTAAAGCCGTCGGGTTACTGGGTTACTGGGTTGGCCACTAACCGTACTGGAGCAACATGGTGGAGTATGATCTAGGCCTCCTTAATAATAATAATAACCAGAGACCCGTGCTTAGTAAGTAGTGGGCCATTAATGGGTTATAGCAAAAATAGAACATGGGTCTCTCCTTGTAATAGAAAAAACCATAATCTGCTTAGCCATGCTGTTCCAACACAGTTCTTTGATACCGGCCAAAGGAACTTTTCAAAAATTTTATGGTAGGTACCTAAATTCTTCCGACATATTATTTTATGTAGCTACCAAGCATTTTTTTCGTGAGGAAGCATCACAGTGCGGGACTATGATTATGTTAGCATTAATTATTATTATTTGACCCATAAAATATACTAAAAATTTGGGGCAAAAATGTCAAAATTCTAAAAGTCCATACCTAATTACGCCGGGACATTAGCCGTGTGCTAACCTACTTAATACATAACGGAAGGTGGTGTTCAAATGGCACGTCTACCCGTTTGGCATAATGACATTTAGCTTAAACAATAGGTTAATTTAATACATGGGCCCAGTAATATGACGTATGATATAATAATTTAATTAAGGAACAAAGGATCTTAATTAGAGCTGCGCGAAGATTTTGATATACCTTTGCGATGATCAGTCTTTCGTAGATACAAAGAACGGTTTGAAAGGCCAAATTAATATTTAGCTTAATTTTATCACTTACGGTTAGTGAATAATAAAAATTTATTGATCTTTAGTTTAGGCACATTGGACCACAGCAAATGTCACTCCAATGAATATAACGACGGCAGCAAAGAACAAACGGTCATCTACAAAAACGTTAGTTTTCAGGAGAGCGTTTTTAGTGCAAAAATTGTATAACTTCTACAATTACAAAGACATCTTCATAAATTTTGGAATAGTTAATTATTACAATATTAACTATTATTTGGTATAGGTAAATTACCAATAATTCTTTTATTTTTAAAAATACGCTAGATGTCTCTTTCTACTTCGATCAAGAAAACAAGCAAATTGAGTCAACAGCCATATATTCGTTTCTACTTGGGACCCGATAATTATTTATTCTTTAACTATTTTATTAATTTAATGATTGGTTTTTATTGTTATTGATCATAAATAACCAATTTCATCAAAACAACAAATATAATTATGATTGTCATTAAAATACTGCAGTTGTCTCACATTACTTCGGCATTCTTAAGTTGAAGCTATTGGATAATTGCAGATATACCTAAACTATTTTGAGTTTTAGGGTGTCTAATAATAAAAAAAAAGTTTTGTAATTCTTTTAATAATTATATTTGTAACATAAAGTAACAAAAAGTATAGTTTCAGAGAAAATAAGTACGAATCGTTATAGTTACTCTTCGATATTTTCCCTTACTACCTATTTCTACCTCCATATCATAAGAATCTCAAAAAATACTATTCTGATGGAACTCAAATTTTTACGGGACCTAATCTAAAGCCCCAGCTTTCGATTAAAAGAAGAATGATCAAAATCAGAACTCTAAGTAGTAAGATATGAGGTAACATACAAACATAAAAATTATTAAGGATAATTCAAAAACTATTGGTCAGATGCCGCTCAAACTACTATGAGACTACAATGCAAATACCAGTTTTCAAGTAAAAAAAGAATCATAAAAATCTGAATATTCAATAAAAAGTTATTAGGAAAAAACCATAAATACACACTACTAAACATCCTTACACATTATTCAAGTAAATTCAAAATTACTCATTAGATGTCGTTCAAATCTGTATGGGATCACACCCAAAGCACCAGCTTTCAAAGAAATAAAGAATCATCTAAATCGGTTTACCCAACATGAAGTTATGGGGTAATAAACATACCAACAAAGGTAGAAAAAAAAGGGATAAATATTTTTTACATTTGTGGCTTGGTTGAATGTCACTTCCGGATTCAATTTTCAATTATTTTATTATTCCAATTGCAAGCAGTCATCATCAGACATTTCGACGGCAGCAAAGAACAAACGGTCATCTACAAAAACGTTAGTTTTCAGGAGAGCGTTTTTAGTTCAAAAATGGTATAACTTCTACAATTACAAAGATATCTTCGTCGATTTTGGAATAGTTAATTATTACAATATTAACTATTATTTGGTATATGTAAATTATTAATAATTCTTTAATTTTTAAAAATACGGCAGATATCTCTTTCTACTTTGATCAAGAAAACAATCAAATTGAGTCAACTGCCATATATTCGTTTCTACTTGGGACCCGATAATTATTTATTCTTTAACTATTTTATTAATTTAATGATTGATTTTTATTTTTATTGATCATATAAAACCAATTTCATCAAAACAACAAATATAATTATTATTGTCACTAAAATACTGTAGTTGTCTCACATTACTTCGGCATTCTTACGTTGAAGCTATTGGACAATTGCAGATATACCTAAACTATTTTGAGTTTTAGTGTCTTATAAAAAAAAAGTTTTGTGATTCTTGTTAATAATTGTATTTGTAATATAAAGTAACTAAACAGTATAGTTTCAAAGAAATAACTACTAATAATAATTATATTTTAACAGTACTTTGTATCATAATCATCATCTTTGTATCAGTATCATAAGTAACTCAATAACTACTCGTTTGACGAAACTCAAATTTTTACAGGACCTAACCTAAAGTCCCAGCTTTTGATTAAAAGAAGAATGATTAAAATCGGAACTCTAAGTAGTAAGATATGAGGTAACATACATACATAAAAATTATTAAGGATAATTCAAAAACCATTAGTCAGATGCCGCCTAAACTTATATGAGACCACAATGCAAATACCAGCTTTCAAATAAAAAGAGAATCATAAAAATCTGAACACTCAATAAAAAGTTATTAGGAAAAAACCATAAATACACACTTTTAAAGATCTTTAACATTATTCAAGTAAATTCAAAATTACTCATCAGATGTCGCACAAATTTATATGGGACCTCAACAAAAGCACTAGATTTCAAGCAAATAAAGAATCATCAAAATCGGTTTACCCAACACGAAGTTATGGGGTAACAAACATACCAACAAAGATAGAAAAAAAAGGTATAAATATTTTTTACATTTGTGGCTTGGTTGAATGTCACTTTCGGATTCAATTTTCAATTATTTTATTATTCCAATTGCAAGCAGTCATCATCAAACATTTTTTCATGCTGAAGAGCCTCGAGAATTCGCAGGTTATTTTCGTAAAGACAGCTGGCCCGCCGCATTGCGCGACGAACACAAGGACAAATGGTATATGTCCGTTTGTACTTTGTCGAATTTTAAATAAGTAGTGTAGATGTCTTTTTGTACGTTGAAAAATTGGTGAAAAAAACAACATTTTTCGAGAAAAAAAAATATCACAAGATAGAACAAAGAATTCTGAGTAGAATTATGCAAAAAAACGATTTTGGCAAAATTGCAGATGTCTTTATGTTCTTTGCTGCCGTCGATTTTTTCTTACTGAAGAGCTTCGAGACTTCGCAGGTTATTTTCGTAAGGACAGCTGGCCCGCCGCAGTGTCCGACGTACACAAGGACAAATGGTATATGTCCGTTTGTACTTTGTCGAATTTTAAATAAGTAGTGCAGATGTCTTTTTGTACGTTGAAAAATTGGTGTAAAAAACAACATTTTTCGAGAAAAAAAAATATCACAAGATAAAACAAAGAATTCTGTGTTGAATTATGCAAAAAAACGATTTTGGAAAAATTGCAGATGTCTTTATGTTCTTTGCTGCTGTCGATTAACCAATTACCATAACTGATGCTAAAAACATTTTCATTTTATTACAAACTCCCAATAGTGATCATATTAATGGATTGCAACTGTGTCTATTCAGCACATATGTACATGAACTTAAAAATAAAACGAATTAAAAAATATTGTAAGAAAAGCTGGAATCCTTACTAATATTATAAATGTGAAAGTGTGTTTGTTTGTTTGTTTGTTTGTTTGTTTGTTTGTTTGTTTGTTTGTGACGCTTTCACGTCGCAACAAAGCTATTATATGGTAAGGTTTATGTGTGTGGGGATAGTTAGGAGGGTGGAGAGTGACGTAGGCTACTTTTTACCGCGAAAAAACATCCCATTCCCATGGGAAGATCGATGTTTTGTTAGTTGCTAGATATTTATTTTCGGAGTTGTTAATAGATGGCGTTAATTTGCAAGTTCTGAATTACGCTATGAAATACTACATGTAATTTACTTAAGTCATAGGCAAATGTAATAGGCTACTTTAGCTCTGCCTCGAGAACTCCCCGCTCCGGCTGTATTCAGTGTACCGCCCGCCCGCTGGCACTATCCTGTTGGCTGATGTCCGCAAGTTGCTGGACTCGCCGACACCGGTGGTGGGCGCGGGCGACTGGAACTGCATCTGGGGTAGAATAGCCTAGCTGCCAACAGAAGTGGAAGGCTACTTTTTGATGCCGCTGAACAGCACGGCTACACTGTCGAGGGTGTTGCACACCGTTACCGCGGCTCTGAATAAGAAAGAACGCGTGTGTGCAGTATTCCTCGACATGGAAAAGGCGTTCGACCGTGTTTGGCACGACGGCTTATTCTCTACAAGATCTCGCAGTCGTCGGCGCCCCGGAGTGCCGTTAAGGTGATCTCCAGTTTCCTCGAAAATAGAAGCTTCAGAGTAGTGGTTGAAGACGCCGAATCCACCGAGCGTCCGATCGCAGCCGGCGTCCCGCAAGGGAGTTGCCTGTCCCCGGTCTGCTACGCCTGCTACACCGACGACATCCCGGCGGCAGGGGGGGGCGTCGCTTGCCCTGTATGCCGATGATGTGGCGTACATCACCACGTCGCTGAATAGAACCCACGCCATCGTCAAGATGCAGCATGCGCTTGATGCCCTCCCCGAATGGCTTGCTGCGTGGAGACTGTCGGTGAATGTCGAGAAGACGCAGGCCGTGAACATAAGAGGATACCTCAACAGGCGGGACCCTACTCTGGAGCTTAACGGACAAGATATCCAATGGGCCCCACAGGCCAAATACCTGGGGGCAAAATCGACGGAAGACTTTCGATGAAGCCACAGGTTACGAAAGCCGTCGCGAATTCCAGAAGCGCGATGGCAGAAACCAGTGCTCTCCTCGAGCCTCCCTCTCGGACTGAAGCTCGGGGTCTACAAGACCTACATCAGATCCCGCCTCACGTACGCGGCACCGGCGTGGTACGCGCTCGCCAGCGAACCGCAGCGCAAGAGGATGCGTGCGGTTCAGGCGATTGCGCTCCGCCGGCTGACTGGTGCGCCGAGGTACGTCAGGAACGCCGTCATCCAGAGGGACCTTTGAGTCAAGAGCCTGGACGACTTCATCGAGAGATTGGCACGCAACATGTTCGGGCGTGTCGACGCGTCGCGGTTCCCGCATCTGCAGGACCTGGTGCCGCTCCACACCCGTCCACCGGACCGCTGGGCCTTCCCGCGCGACTTGCTGGTTGCGCGGGACGGGGCTAGCACTGACTGATACTGGGGCTTCGTAAGTCGTCGCCCGGCGCTGATCGGCTCCTGCTGGGCTTCCCACCAGCGGGATTCACCCGGTAGGGCCTCGATCGCCTGGGCGGCGCGAAGATGAACCCCATCCCGTTTAAGACTCTGTGGCCTGTAAAAAGGCCACCACTCACCGGACTTGACCTATTGGTTAACCATAGATGGACAACCAAGGGCCTTAGGGCCCAACCCAAGGACCGGCCCGTTTTAATGGGCCGCGAGTGACACCCCCAAAGGGGAACTAACTGTCCCGAGGGCTCCACACACCTCAGACAGGGTGGAGTGAAGAGAGCGAGTAGTAGGCTACTTTTTAGCCTAAATTCCTACGGGAGCGAGACCTACGCGGCTGTTACCTACGGGTCCCGAAGCGAAGCGCGGGCGGTTCTCTAGTTGTTTTATAAGATGTACCTTCTGAGGAGTATGTTTCGCCTTTTTTCCTCCCCTTTCCTAAATGGCAGAGGTAACAGAATACAAACGTGTCCATTTGTATTAAGTTTACCTACATGTACCTACTAAACTATCTACAAAATAATTTCAAGTGAGAATTTTAGTTAAATAGCGAAACATTAAGATTCACACGATTTCGATTAATAGCTGTAACATGTTCTATCTGAGGGAACCTAGTCGATGAAAGTGGTCCGATGCACTTGATCGGTAACATTCAGATGCTACGTTACGTAATAACCGGTGTTATGTAATGACACCGAATTGCTATAGTTAGCGAGTCTAGCGATAGCTTTGCATCTAAAGCCATTACCAGCAGTTTCTTCCGAAAATAACGTTGTAGTTGCCTGATGATGCTGCGTAATATAGTTCGCCATATATAACGTATGATTTTTAACCGACTTCAAAAAAGAAGGAGGTTCTCAATTCGACCGTATATATATGCTTTTTTTTATGTACGTTCAGCGATTAATTCGTCGTTTATGGGCCGATTTTGATAATTCTTTTTTTGTTGTAAAGTAGATATGCGCAGTGGGGTCCCCTGATAAGGAAACCAGGATCTGATGATGGCATCTCAGAGAAATCGAGGGGAACTTTCGAAAATTGTATGGACAACTAGTGTGTTTGTTCATGTTATCATAAGTAAATTAAAGCGCTACCATTTCATGAAGATCTGGAGTCGATCTGATGAAGCCGAAAGACAGTCAAGGAAACTCCTCAACGATTTACTGCAGTTATCTAGTGTTTGGGCTTCATTAATTTGTAGTGACGAGAACTTTACACTTACATGTTGAATTGAGCGCCATCTGGCGAGTAGTTTTTGAGTTATCTCTACTTATCAAGATTGAAGTCGGTTATATTTTTTTTGTAAAAAGCAATTATAACATAGCAACTCCTTCTGCTGCCGCCCAGTTATTGTGATCGACCCTGAGCAAGACTCAAATAAAGGCTAGTCCAAGTGGACTAGCCTTTATTTGAGGACTAGCCTTTATTGATAAGTATCAATGTATCAGTTTTTTAGTCTTCAAACTGCTCATAATATGTAGAATTCTATTATAAAAACAAAACATAACATTAACTTTGATATACCTACTGTAAATCGCAATAAAATAAAATAAATCGCGACGAAAGGAATAAGGCGAGTTGAAATACGGTAAGACGAGGAGAGGAGAAATGTGACAAAGAGTGAGTTTTAGAAATTTTGCTGGCCTGTGACCAACATAATATTACTGGCCGACGATTCCTTTTCTTAAACCCAAGACTTACCGTATCCATTTCAGGATGACTGCGTTTCCGATTTTAGGACTCAAAATATTAATGAATTTTGAACTTAAATGTGAGTAAAGCGAAATTATGAATTGTTTAAAATGTGTTTAAACTTAAGATATTTTTCTTCATTTTTCACTTTACTTGTCATTTTTTTCGATGGTCCAAAATAGCGTGTCCATTCTTAATATTTGCACAACCGGGTTCAATTCTAGTACTTACGCTCCTAAAATGCCTGCATGCTATTCGCGGGGCGCACTAATCCGATTACTGTCTCACCATTGATCAAAACGTCAAAACGAAAACACCGTGACGGTATTATTTTGCAGTCGCACTGTATCTGTGCTACGATTTATTGGAACAAATATTACTTTTCATAAGTTAGGATACGAATACAACTCATGTTATATGTGTATTTTTATTATATTTTAATAGGCGACACATAAGCAGACGAGACACCTAGGACCTAATTTATAATTGCCTCAATTACATTGTATTAATTAGGTTATTAATTAGGTTCAGTGAAGGGTCACTAGATGGCGTTAACCCGACTTGTTAAACATGTTACCGAATTTACCTAAGTACGTTGTAGTTTAAAGTAAAAATTACAATAATTCAGAGTACCTACATGTTATTGGCATAATTTTTAAACCAAGTATTTATTATATTATATAAAAATATACAAATTAGTAGACAGTGTGAGAAAGGTACCTATTATCAGTGAGAATTATAATGTTTTATTTTTGTTGTCCATACCATCAGACTATGCTTACTAAAGGGCTCCATCCATCCTTGAGTCCAATTAGTTGTAACCATTCATTAATAGTAGGTCTGTATACTCACATTAAATAGAATCAACAGAGCATTATTTTACCACGCCGGTAATAAATACAAAGCGAAGAGAAAACCTTACAACGTCACACGCGCGTAAGTTACGCACAAAACGTTTTGCGGCACGTGTGGGGCTTTAGTACTAATTACAACAGATTACTCATTAATAAGTAGGTATTTCTAGTTAATGGCCACATAAACAGCAGCCTGCAAGGAAACCGGCCATTTATCATCTAAAAGCGGTAATTTCGTCAAATGTATTGCCTGAATTGTGATATGAATACCTACACACCCTGGGTCTACCCAGGGTGTTGTTTTTCTCATTAATTGGTTTATTAGATAGAAAAATCTATAAATACTAGACTTTTTATTATAATTATAAGAGCAAATACATGCAACATCGTCGTGACCGGTCACGGGACGAGATTCAAAACGGAAATTTAATTCAGTTATAGATTGTTGATATGAATGCTAGGTGGTCAGTTAGTTAGTAGTAGATATATTTTATGATAACTGGAACGGCTACTGTTAATGAATTCAGTTTGTATGAGTCTCGTTCTAATTCAGTCACATATGTAACTATACTACTACTATACTGTAGTAGATACCTATATGTGTTGCTTTCCTTGAGGATGAGGTCGCCTTTTTATGGCTTAAAGCAAACGAGCATGCAGCACCAACCTTTGCAGCCGCCCATGGCAACTGCGACTGACCTAGATAAGCGGTAGGCGGTGTTAGAACTTTAGTTGGTTAATACAATTAGTTTAGTAAAAAAATAAGTAAGTATGAGGAATTAGACAGGGACTGTTAGTGATAGTTATTCCTGTTGGTTTTCAGAATAGTAGTCCAGTTAGTAATTGTTAAGAAGAGTCAGAGTAGAGTTAGTAGGTAATTATTTGTAATATTCCCGGATGAACTCTAGACTGTTACCATCTTTTTAAAACCCTCTAGACACTTTCAGTCTAAGTACCCATATTTACTTACTAATACAGTAACTTACTCAAGTTATTACTAGTAGTAACGATGTTTGTATGAATATTGTTACTGTTTAATTGGTGTACAATAGTGTTATTGTATTGTATGTACTTAAATATTGTAAAAAATATATGCCTTCGAATAATGATAAGGTACTCATAGCGCAATTCTATGAATTAATTCAACATCATTAATGTCTCAAAGTTCTAATTCTAATCATAAAAATATATACTATATACAACGGGGAATCGAACTTGGCTCCGTACAGCAAGATCACTTGTACCGAAACCACAGAAATTCCTACGGAATAAATTAATCTATTGAATAGTTCTTGAAGCAACTCAGAGGGTCTAAATCTGATTAAATTTTCAAGTTGATCGGTTGAGTAGATTCAAAGTTTTTTTTATTATTTTTGATAATCGTGATCTAAATTATTAATCTTTTTGGTGCTGGCTAAATAATACATACTGTATTTTTAACAGACTTCAAAAAAAGGAGGAGATTCTCAATTCGACTGAATTTTTTGTGTGATACATCCATCGATGATTACATCATAATATTTTTTTACTGGGTGAACCGGTTTTGATAATTAGGTACTTCTTTATTGGAAACCCGGTGCTTGTCGTGTGGTCCAATCTACATTTGAGCAACATCTGACGAGTACTTAATGAGTTATCTCTACTTGTCGATTGTCGATGTTCTAGTCAGTTTTTATGTTTGTAAAAAAAAATATTTCTGCCCTTTTCAACAGAAGCCAGGCCCTTTTGCTTGAGTTATCCAAAAAAGGCTTGCCTTATCCCGGCTGAAAACTAGGATTCTCTGAGTCTTGGTGAGAACAAAGACACACACTCAGACCAAGAATTTACCTAATCTTTCACATTACCGCCTTTCACATTACCGGCAGTTCGCATGGCAACCATCAAGCCACACAGGTCGGTAATGTAATCACAAACATAAACAAAAAAATCACAATTGATGCAACGAAATATCGTGTCGTATTAAACTTTTGGTTTCCTTTAGGGATAATGTTTTGGAAAGTTCCGTTGTATTCCGTAAATTAAATGTGTTTACTATCAATGCTTTTCCGTAACTCGAAAGTGAAGTCGTGCGAGACCACGTTAGATTTATTTACAATACAACCTTATTTTCATTTGTGCACCAAATACATAGACATACATACATAGATATAAAAATCCGTGTTTCAGAGGCTTTAAACCAATCGATGCTGTGATTTTTATTGTCATTATAAGGTCATATCGAATGCCTTCGACTGGAAAAATAATTTACATCATTGGCCAGTAACCCCTCTACCAATCCGCACTGTATCAGGAGTAAATGAGGTGGAAAATCAGTCTCAAATATGGGAGAGAGTACGCAGTAGTAGATAATTAATGAGTCAAAGTTAATAAAAAACAATCGACAAAACCATCCACGAGTTTCGGAGTAGTCCATGAACAAATAAACACAGGACCTACATACGCTGATAAAATTTCTTAGAAATGTTTGGAAGCCCTAACAGAGTTGTATATGAGAATATTTTGCAGTTCCAATAATCTTATATTCTTTTTCAGAGTTGGTTTAAAAAAATTGACAGTATTCCCTCTGCACGTTCACATTGAAATTGTAGATTAAACATTTTAACCGGCGTTAGTTTCAAACATTTTCGTAGCACAAATATAGAGTCAAAAATTATCTCTCTCGCATAGGTTAAACAGCGCGAATCTCCGAGGAAATGGTGCTGGCCACTTTTTGGAAGTTACATTAACTCCATTGGGTATGTTTTGCACAGAACGTTGTTAACGACTTAGGTTAATAAAGGAAAAATTTACGTTTCTATCATTTTATGCATTAACGTTGCAATTAAAATTCCCTTTGTTATTAACCGACTTCAAAAAATGGGATAAGTTCTCAATTCGACATTTTTTGGCATGTATGTCCCTTGGGGAGTGTGAGGGAGCACTCAGAGAGGATTTTTCAAAATTCATCCCCTAAGTGGGTGAAATAGAGGGGTGAAGTTTAAACGAATTTGACGCGGGCGAAGCCGCTGACGAAAGCTAGTTACTATATAAAAATGAACTTCCTGAGTGATTCACTCATCATCGCCCTGCCCATACGGTTTGAGCTACAGAGCTGAAATTTTGCCCATAACATAGATTAGATATGTAACGTAGGCAAGTGATAGGTAAGAAAAAAAATTTTCGAAATTCCTGCGGGATAGAGAATAAAATGGGTTTGGTTTTATAATTAAAAATGAACTTAACTACGTAATTATAAACACTACATACTTGAATTTTCGCACACAAATAGTACGTCGTGTTTTCTCAAAAATATTTTCAGGGTTTATTGATCTTCCCAAGAGATATAAAATAAAGATGGGATATACGTATAATTCTCAATATAAAGTTCATTATCTCTGTAACTGCAACGAATACATTTTTTTACCAAAATGGTGTAGTCTACGCGAGCAAATCTGCGGGCGAAAAGCTAGTTAAGAAATAAAACAATAATTTCAGTACGAACATATTTACATGCATAAACATAACATTCAACCGTACAGCTAATGCGAAATGTTTCACCATTCCGTAACAAGTAAACGCAGTAATAATACATAGATGCAGCGAAACATTTCAAACTGCTAAAGCTAGACTCCGTACAAAATCAAAAACGTAGCGTTCCCAAAATTACGACGCAATGGTTATCAGCCTACATGTTGTGGTAGAACTAAATTCTGAGCGTGAACTATTTAATCAACTCATGAAATATGCATTCGCCGAAATTCAGCCCGAACCAGTCCATCAGGCGAAGCCTTATCGACGACGACGCTTATCAACAGGTTCTACTGCCGGCTCGTGTGCTGTTATCTCTTGCTACAAATACTCGCTCCTACACTCAGTAACAAGGTAATAAGGAACATCGCGTGTGGAATACAAATTCAGCTAGAGCTCGCTGAATTTAGAGTCCATTTCTGTGTGACGTGATACACGGAGTCTAGGGTATAATCAGGGATAAACGCATTGTCACACTGTATTACGAGTACGAGGCCAGTCTCTTAATGCACCTAATTCACGACAATGTACACTAGACTGCAATGTCTCTTAAAGATTTGACTGAATATATCCATTGTCGTTTCGATCCATGTATACCTTGCAATTGCGCTAATCGTCCGTTCTAATACTGCAATTTTATAAAACGCTGATAATCACATAATAGGTATGAGTAGGAGTATCATTTGTTTGATTCAGTATTATAACAGCTCTATTACGAACAATTGATGATAGGTATGAGTAGTAATATCCAATTCCATACACATTCAAATGAAAAAGGACTTAAAGAGTTTACTTACAAGTTTAAAACCTGAGTAATAAAAACTAGTAAACCATTATATGATTGTAAATTCTAAATGCAATAATCGAATGAAATATGATACGAAATCCAAAGATGATTTTCTACTCATTGATACCGATCGCAGTGATACCTACCTATGTATATAGTTTAACATTGGATCCTTGAACGGGAAGATGGGTGGATCTGAATTCCACGTGCACTATTTGTTTGTTAGTATGGGTTAAATTTAATTATTGAAATTTGACCCCATTCTTTTGACAAATTGATTATGTATTATTTGGTACACGCTTTTAATTAAAATTAAAGCGCTAAAGCAGCCTTAGTTGACAGTATAATAGAATACATTTACCTACTATTATTATAAGTCAAACATGGCCGCCGCTACTAAATGGTGGATAGGTACATATTTTTTCACAACTATCTCAATGTGGGTATCAAATGAAAGGGCTTAACTAGCATAATACTATACGTTATTGCGAATTTTAAATAAAATACATTGTACTTAAAAAAATACACTTAGGGCTTCTGGTACGGTCATATTCTCATATTGAATTTTTATTACTGCCAAACCTTTAATAACTCTCGCAAAACTAGACAAGTCTCTTGACACAATAATCATTAAATTCGGCTCACGCATTTGGTACGATTTGGAGTTACCTAAAGATTGTGAACCCCCAGAATTAGAGGGTATGTTCGGGACTACTCATTCGCCGCTACCATATAAACTACGCTTTAAAAAAATTGACAAAAATTAAACAGATTTCGTATAAATATTTTTAACAGTATTAAACTAGATGTAACACAAGTAAATATTTAGTGCTACAAATGCTAAGTGGGGTTAAGTATGGTTATTAATTTAAAATAATGTTAATTGTAAATAATTTCACGACACCGCTACTAGGTGGTAGAGCCTAGAGTTCGCCCGGGGTAGTACCACCGCCCGCCAAGGTACTCAGTACCATTTCTACCGTCATAATAATTGTTTTTAAGAGCAATTGTGTTCCGGATAGGAAGGTGTGGAGCCGGTTTCACTTTTTTAGAGGCGACCATCTCAGACCTCAAGGGTAGCAACGCATCTGTGACCGAATTGGAACAAGACTCACACTAATCATTACTAACTGGACAATTACTAATATTAACTAACAGGAGTAATTATCACTAACATACCCTGTCCTCGCACTTATTAACAAACTAACCAACTAATATTCTAACACCATCTACTAACTGGACTAACCATCCTAGTCCCTTTGAGTCTAGTTCTAGGTCGGTCACAGTTGTTATGGGCGGCAGGGGAAGGGTGGTACTGCATGCTCGTTTGCTATCTTAATTCCATAAAAAAAAAAAATACTGCACTAGTACCCATTAGAACAGTCCCTGTCCTCACACTTATTAACAAACTAACCAACTAATATTCTAACACCATCTACTAACTGGACTAACCACCCTAGGCCCTAAATTGGGTCTTGTTCTAAGTCGGTCACAATTGCCATGGGCGGCAGCGGAAGGGTGGTGCTGCATGCTCGTTTGCTACCTTAATTCCATAAAAAAAAAAAACTTTCTTAGAAAAGAACAACAAAACCTGACCCTTAAATAGCTACAATGAGTTAATTGTATGATTTATTATAAATCTAATTAGTTTCATTTCCCGCTTATAATCTTTACAAAACTGTTAATTGAACCATTAACACCACAACAAAGTAAAATATATGTATGATTTAATTATTAAACCACATATTTCTGATTTAACTACTTTTATAAAGCCCTTAATTACGCGATACATTTATTATTGCGGCTTAACATCGTTGATAAATGCTATTAAACATATGACCCAATAAATTACTTACATAATTACTTACACCCGTTCCAAGACTTAACAGATGTTACTATAACTAGGCATAATAAATTATGTTACCACAATTACTACCTGCGAGTAAACTACAATAGTTGTTTTGACAAACGCGTAAAAGTATTAAAGTTAATAAATAACTAACTTTTTACAAACAAATAAGCGACTCGAAAATCGATAAGTAGCCATAATTATGAAATATGGCTACAATTAATATAATTTTATTATACATACTTAATATTTGATGTTATCTCGCTCAAATTTTAAATGGGATCAGACGACAGATAGGTACCAGCTTTCGATTAAAAAAGAGTTATACAAATCGGAACACTCAGTAAAAAGTTGTTAGATAAAAATACCATAAATTAAACACACATTTTTAAGAATAACTCCAAAACTACCGACAGATGTGACGCTTTAGAAAATGCCACTAGCTGTGTAAGTCATCGTCATCATCGTCGCAACCCACAACTTTCCCACGGGATTGCTGTACAATTAGAGGGGTACCTATAATGGTAATAGTAGTTCAATTAAAATATGTAGAAATTTTAGGTGAACATGTTTTCTCGCGTTATTTTCTTTCATAGAACATTTACATAGGTAAAGTTTATTTATCTTGGTAAAATACTCCTGCAGGTGACAATTTGGCAATAGTAGTTTCAAAACGATTAAGCCTGCTGTTTATTCTCGCACCCCGATTTGCTTTGTGAGGTGAATGAAAGCACATTACAAAGTCTGTTGGAATCACAACCGCAATCCGGTCAAATCTTGTACAACGCTTCATCTAGTAAATCGTATTTAGCCATCTCTTATTGCTTCCTGACGTACGTAAAAAGGTACGAGTATTATTCAAGCGTTGAATGAACTTAACACCTGCTAATTCTGTTGGAAACTTAGTTGCTTTGCCATTCATTATTATTGGTGGAAATGTATCACGCTGATTTTTTTTTTTTAATAGAGATTGGATTTAGATTTTGCAGGCCTAGGCTATCACACCACAGTATTAAATAAATTGTAGATAGTATGCACACAGGATTTATATGGCTGCTAAAAAAAGTAAAGTAAAAATGATAGATCCTAATAAATAAAGCAGTTCCCAGTCAAATAATGTAAAATATGGGATTTTGTATATTTTATTTGTTATTGGAACCAAGTAAATAATTCGAGTTAACATTGAGGGTACGGTATTGTACGTTTGAAGTCAGAGTCACAATTGATAGATTTTAGAAATTAGAATTAATTCCTTGATTAAAACTTACAAAACATAATTACTGTTACAATTCCGTAAGGGAAAGGGGAACTGCACTACTAACACTGAGTTGTTAATAACAAAATCACACCCCAATACTTGTACATTGTACTCCTTCGTTTTAAGGTTGATGCAATAAAGGATAAATAAATAAAATAAATATTCTGCACTTAAGACACTTCGTTAATGTTTTTCGTCGTCTTCAAATAAATTGTATCACAACATTTGATAGAAAGAATAAGATTGGAATTGGACCCTCGTTGACTGTTACAATAGTACCCAGGGAACGCAACAAGGATCTATGTTCTACGTGCACTCAATCTTAAGAAAACTTGACATCAACCCTGTCGTCCAGTTCGTAGTAATGTGGACTAAGTTCGTTGCTGGATTTGATTCAAGATCTTAGTTTAAATGTGTCATACAAATATTTATCATCATGTCCTTAATACTTGTAATGTACCATTGTAAATGTTCGTGAGACCAACGTAAAAGGGAATTTAGCATGTGATATGGTAAAATCTACTTTATTTCTGCCCAATTCCAACCAAATCACGCTCTGGAATGCTAATTATTCAAATCTGTGGGATAAAATTGATACAGTTTTAACGCCATCTAGTTTGTAAGCTGAGAGGTTGTGTAAACCAATTTTCATTTATTCAGTCAGTTCGATTGAGCTGTCGTTAAGAGCGCTAGCTCGGTATTGAGGCATTCAGTTATCGGAACTCGACGGAGCAAGACGTGCTCACTGACTGTGATATACCATTTTCATTAATGCGAACGTCAATGACAAATCAAATTCGTTCTCAGTTTACGTTTGGTCTTACTGATGTCGGTGGATGTTTGCGATCTCTAATATCACGTTAATCGTCTATATGTCATTAATACCTGAAATTAAAACCGACAACTTTTTACTATTTAAGTATTAACGTAAATATTAAGGTATTATAATTTTGAAAAGATCCTAGGTACAGTTACTATTTGCAAGATAATTAAGAACTAAGTGGATAATCTACAGACAACATGTAATAGAGATTTAATTTTTATTAGTGTTCAGATTGATCATAATAAAGTCCACTAAAAGGTGAAAAGTTTTCGCTACAATGTGGCTTTAATTACCTTCTCCCGATTGCCGCGGGGTTATGGCGCGTAAAACACAGGTACATGGCAACTGAACAGCGCCCGTAAAACTCCACTACGTCACTATATTATTGTTTGCTCAACAGGTACCAACACGTAGATAAGTTGGTTTATCTTGCTGCATTGGATATCAGTTTACATGCTCAGTGAGAAATAAATTGGGCTCTACGTTTGTTGAATCTAAAAGTTCTTGCTCAGATTTACAGATTTTTCAGATGACATATTTTGTTTCTCCAATGCAATTTATTTGATACTGAACACTTACACACATAGTATTTTTGATTCGTTTAACATTTATACAAGGGAGTATTATATTTTGGACTATTTTATGTAACCAAAAAATACTGGTTTTATGGATTCATTTGTTTCAGTAGGTACAAATGTGGATTTATTTGACCGGCGTAGATTTTACATAGCGATACTTTAAAATTCTTAAAAACGTGTAAGGATTACATAAATTCAATGCCGAAATGGCCTTTATTAAAAAAAAAGACTTGATTAATGCTTTTTTTTTCCTTTTTCCCACCATTTTCTACCACATATCACACTAACCTAGTGCAAAATCAATCACGTCGTCCACAAATGCAGACACGGTACTTTCTACTAGTTTCCACTGTAACCAAATGCCGTGATCGATTTCATACTAATTGACAGGTCGACTTCTGCTAGCATAGAGCCTTCAGACTGGGTTATTTCACAAGATAGGATTTTTAAACTAAAGTCTAGAAACTCATCTATTTGTTTTTTGAAAATTAAGTATTAGAAGCAGTGAAACTGGGCTTACGTTTACTAACCATAAGATATACCTAATCTTTTATAGATTATGAGGCTAATTATGAGGATGTCTTTTGTGTTGTCCATAGCACCCACGACATAGGGTATCCTTGTGTGGGGCTATGTCTGTGTAGCGTTGAAACATACACAGAAATTTGTCTCCCAGAAGTTGTTAATCGTTAATTACATTGACACTCACAACTGTGGAACGCTCATTTTCCATGCATGCCTCGATCTAAATCGTGAACCGAGTTATGCAACAGCGGACGCGGTCGGTTGTTGGATGGGTGATGATGGTTGGATGGGGTCGGTTGTTGTTGGATGGTTGGATGGGCGCTCGTGGTATTTCTTGAGCACTTCCGTGCTTCAACGGGCACCAAAAATTTAAAGCCTCCGGTACGGTCAATAAGTAGCAGCTGGGTAGCAGTCGTTAAGTTGTCTCGGAAGCCTTCGTGTGGCATAAAAATTCTTTGACGTCTGATAACACTTCCACCAAGATACTCGTCTTTCCTAATTTTTTTCACCCCATCAGAGTACGTACTAAGTAAGATGTTCCTAAGTTGCAAATACATCAATATGCTAATAATTATTTTGTGTCAAAATGTTAGAAGTTTTTTTCACGGAATTACGTCTTTCCAGATAATTTCAGTTTTAAGAGTACTTATTATTACTCTTCAGATACATAATAGACCATTATTTTGTACTTAATAGTTTGGAAAAGTTACAAAATCAACTTGACTACAATTAAAATTATTAGAGTACCAATTATCTTGGGTGAGAAGGGCGAAAATAATGGAAACATTATTATTTATAATAGCAACTGATAGGCTTTAATAGGGCATCTGGGACGATATCATCCCTGCCGCGGCAATTTCTTATTTCAAAGTTAAGTTGGGTGGATATGTTCCTGAAAACTACTTACACAAATAATGGTTCAGAAAGACAAGGAATGGCTTGTCGTTCTCTAAATAACTCCGGCACCCTTCGATTGCAGTAAGTACTTACCATAAAAACTCCTCGTTCGGTTACGCTATAATTTCTTTCAGGTTTGCTCAATGAACAGCTCATATAAGCCACTGGGCTCCACGCCATTAATAATGCTTCTCTTCATGGCTCTGAGATCGTGCCAGCTTTAGTATGTGATGTTTTGTGAGTGCCTAAGTTTCATATCCTTAGGGCTTATTATTATGTATTTTAACAATTCTGTGCTCTGCATCATGTAATGTAACTAGATATAAGATAGGTTTGTATATAATCTAAAATAATGGGTTAGAACTACTAGAGTAGTCCGCAATCAAGCATATCTGTGTAAACTTGGGAGTGATATAAAGTAAGGGACTTGTCCCACTAATGATAACTAGATTCGGGTATATTACAGATTTATCTTTAAATAATATATATGAGCTCACCTTGCAGACGTTGTTATCTTATATTCTGTGTGTTTAATATCACAGAGAATTCCACCTAGGTTGCTCGAGACCTTAAATTTTATGTACCTTTACAAAATGCTCGTAAAATAAATAAATGCAATAAGTTTGTCGATGACAGGACTTCGATATCTCCAATAGTCAGACTATTATTAAATCTTGATCCAACTATACAGGGATTCACACAAAATACAACGATCAAAAAACCCTATGGAAAAAAAATATTATTATGGTGTATTGATCTTATCAAACTATTTTATTAATTGATACTAAGCCCAAAAACCTTAAACAGACGTTATAGCCTCAAATTTAATAAGCAGGATACACCCTAAACAGAAGAAGTCGGATGAAGAAAATGAATGCCATTTACTGATATCATGAATGGTGGAAGAAGACCCGACTTTGAGCATCGCTTCTCGCTTAGCGTAGCTACACCAGACGTGGTAGGACAAGTCAATAATGGGCTTGCGACAATATGTAGTACCCGAGGCTATTGAATGTTCCGCTGCACATACTCGTAAGTGCACGTAAGTACACATAAGTTTACGCTTGCGCTAAACCTCCGCAATGGAGTAATTTAATAATTTATGGAATCCTTTCTTGACTACCTACCGTTCCATAAGTTTGTCTTAGGAGTATTTTCCTGCACGAAATCAGAAGGCAAGCTGTGCCTGTAGATGTAGAACTAGTTTGTAAGAATTAATTTCGTCGGAGTATAGAACGATTTGGGTTAGACGTGGTTTATTTTAAGCTTAGGCGTTAAGTTATTTTGTACCAGTATATAGACAACTTTTAATAAGTTATTAAAATTATGGTGGATTAGAATTGATAAAGAAAGATAATGATAATATGAGTATAATTATATAATGAGCTAAATTAAAATGCAAGTCATAAAATAATTGTTAATATACAAAATACAAAGACGATACAAATTATAATTTGTTTATAGGATTATGGTCTGTTTACAGGATAAAGACAGCAACGGGTTTTTATATTAAAAAATCCAAATGCCAGGCAATAATTTCAACAACAATGCCAAATATTAAACATTTCACTTTACCGAGGATGTCTTTTAAATAAGCGAGATGATGGTTATTAAATTGAACCCTAGTACACAAAATTCGAATTCAGAATAACCAATCATCTATTGACTAGGATGATTAAGCAAATATTAAATGGGTTTAATTTATATTCGGAATGCAATATTAATCACTTAAAAGCCCGTCACTAATATTCAGGGCTCATACTGTATCACTGGCTCTAAACTAGCGTCGTAATCGACCTGCTGTCACATACACCCGCTCTTTCCCAAGGATAGCCCGCACTGCCATAATCACATCACTATTTGCACACGCACATGCCCAAAACGACATTATAACAAGGCTATTAAGTATTGGACGACCGCAACTAAAATTGTCACATGATGCGTGTGAAAATGAATTTTATTTTCATGACAATAAAGATCACATTAGCTGCACCTAAATATTTGCAAGGTGTCAAGAAAAGGTAGTGACGACCACGGTGTTGGGCATCGATTTAAATAAATTTATAATTTTCACATTAATTTCCATCAATGTTGTTATTTCATGATACTAGTTTACCTTTAATATTAAGTTTGCTGTAAAGTTAGCTTCCGTAATTTGATTCATTTAATAGATTACCACAATTTTAGAATACTAATGAATCATTAGTGTTATTTGTGAACTATGTGGTGAACTACTACTGAAATATTCCAAATGTAGCTATCACGTCGAGTTAGAGATACATGCTAAGAAAATTATTTAGTGAAGTGATTATACATAAGTGATTAAATTAAGACAAATTATTAACATTTCTACCACATCTCTACGCCTACCTACCTACCTTATAGTCATAGGACACGTTTTAGAATTTAGAAGATGTGTGCAATAATGGCCATTCATTCTCGTTAAAACTCACCTTTATTTTATACGATTACATATACTTACTAGCAAGTGGGCTTGAAACATAGTTTCCCACGACACAAGGAATAACTATATGTAGAAACATGATGTGTTCTATATTCTTTTAAATTAAAAAAATGTTTAAGCTCTTCATTGTTAACATTTTCTGTACAGATAAAACTAGCCTCGTCATTTATAGCTCGTACTGCGAAGAAATAAAATTATTTGTCTGTATCGATCTTTCTTACCGATTTTATGGCACCATTTGAAGAAAACTAAATAAGCTCATCTTCAATTAGTCCATTTAACCAGCTCTGCTAAGTCTGCGCTTACTATAGTTATATGACGGAATCGTTATACATACATTTCGTCACAAGAGAAACGAATATTATCAGTAAACTTTTGAATGGTAGCAGACCTTTAAATTGAAAATATAATGTTTGAATTCCTATAACATCAATACTGGATTTAAAATGTTCATACATGAGCGGTAAAAGTCACATACCTAAAAGTTTTGAACTTCCGCACGAAGTAGTTTTGTTCGAATTCCAAGTTGATCAACACGAATAAGCCCTATTATACAACAACCTACCACATCATATTTCACGTCGATGGTACGAACAAGGAAGGTGAGCAATAAATATAGAAAAGGGCGTGAGATAGGTACAATAAAAGTGAATTATTAACGCAAAACATTATTCGTGCGAACCTAACTGGGTATTTAATTTTCATAATACTCTGTTCCACTTTGGTTCATGACAAAACACCGTAATTGTCTCCAATAGAGCTGATGATATATTGTTTATAAATTAATATTTACTAAAATATTACGGGCCCCGCTATTTGCAATTAATGGTGCGAAAACAATTTTGTAACGTTCGTTAACAATGCATTCCTCAAGTCGCACGAAATTAACGTTTGAATGTTAATGTGTATTGTAAGCAATATTAAAATTATGGAATTTAATTTGGAATTTTCAATGGAATGTTATTATTAATTTAATAATACTAAAGTCTTTAATTGAATTATTCTCTAATAAAGAAAGACCTACGTTCCTAAATCTCAAATGCTGTTACTAATGCTGAACTAGGGTTCCGTACGCAAAGGAAATAAGGGAAAGAAAAGATAGAAGTATTCACAAAATGCGTATAACGTTAATATTACGGAACGTAGATGATCATTTTCTAAAATATCCACAAATTCATCATTGGACGAATTTATTATGCCCTTACTCACTTAGTATGGATGTTTACAATTATTTATGTAGGTATACAATTATTTGACTAAATCGTAAAACGGAATATATTACGCTAGTATATTAAGTTTATGGACTAAATTGATCCACCCATAGCACGATAAATCCACTAGCACCGCCATAAAATTATACAATTTTACTAAAATCGAAGTCAATATATCATCGTTTTTCACGTACGAGCAATAAATCGTTTTAACGATTGAGTTCAGATTAACAGGTGACGTTTGAAACATTACTGGAAGGTTTAGGTAGCTAAAATAATGTGAAAAAAATTGAATTGGGAACAATGCTGATTCCCTGAGCCCAAACTTAACGTAAACTTTAGAAAACATTATAATAGACATATTCAGATATGAGTAAATGAAATCGGAAAAAAATAAAACAACTGAGGAATTAAGAAATATACCTATGGATAATTTTAGAAAAACTAAACATTTTATAGCAGCAAACAAAACGTTTCCCAGTTGAATTCTAAATGCTAAAAACAATAAAATAGAATTCCTTTTGAAAACAAAGATAGGAAAATCCGTTCTGTAACATAGAGTTTACCAGTACAGGCATTGAAAAGTTGCAATGAGCGTATACACATTATCTGCTTCGTGTTGATGAGTCTGAGCGTCTGTCAACTTAGTCGTCATTAACTAATGGCAGTAATTAGGCCAGCCTTCATGGTTCCATGGTTTTAATACAGATTAAAACGTAAATGGAACGAATGCAGCAAAGATATACAAAGCAAGGTTTTCAAAGTAAGTTAATCACATTTCCTACGCTCCCTCCATAACGCACCCTTTAGTGATTGGCAGGAATAAATGAGAGAAAAATTCCTCGATACATACCATGTCGCCCAGTGAAGTATGTTGTACTCAAAAGTCTCAGATACTTGAAGTTCCCAACGATTTGCTTACAAACGCAAATACGTTTTATTTCCAACCGCCAAACTCGATCAAAACTTTGAGCTTTTATTGGTTCATAATTATATGTGGAAAACGGTAACATACACAGTTATGGAACGTTTATTCAAAACTTCTGTAGTTCCGCGATACGATATCGGTAATTACAGGTTTTCCTTACACAAACGAAGTGGCTCCAAAATAAGGCCAATATAGGGTCAATATTTCATATGAGGCGGCCATGTGATTGCAAGTCATAAGTAAGTCATCTTTGCTTCTAGTTGGTCATTTTTTGTTCTAGCCTGAAAGTTAGTATGGAACTCGTTTGTTAAATCGTCTGACACTGCAAAGGCGTTTCTAAGATGTTAAAAAATAAAAAAAAGGTGAGAGCTACTTAGTCACAAATGAATCGTATGTTCTCATATAATCTATCTCTAAAATATAAATCAGACAAAGATAATCTTGTAATGAGCTGATTATCCTCAGATGCCAGAACAGATTTTCAATAATTTATAAATTAGAGAGTACCATTTACGTTATGTCAGTTTTCAAACATAAAAAACAGTATCTTATTACTTTCATGTGTTTACCATACCAAACCATACCATAAGCACACAGATACCTACATAAATAAGTCAAACTTATAAAACCTACCCTTCTTTTGAACCCCGGATCGAAAAAGATTGGTGTTATTTTAACCTGTCTGTCTGTGTGTTTCTATGACACCGTAGGTCCTGAATGAATAAACCGATTTGATGCGGTTTTTAATGAGAGCCAATTAACTTGCGGTAGTTTATAATTTTTTTAGTAGAAATCGGTCCAGCAATTAGAAGATCAATCAGCTCTTTTCCAAATTGACGTAAAACAAGGATTTTGGGCATTAAATTGAATTATCAGTTCAGCTAGTAGTATACATTATATTATGACATTTGTGATGATCTTTTGGGCATTGGATAATCATCTGCTGATTAGAGGATTTTCTTAGTCGTGTTTTTTTTTAAATTAATAGCTCTATTACGTCATTTGTTAAAGAATCACTGGAATTCATCCAGATGATATAGAACCTAACGACTTCAAACCAAAGGTTTTGGTTTCATTACTTTTGTTCAGTAAGCTGCTCCAAAAGCTTGGACGTTGGCTTGTACACAAGCGGATGAAGCCTCTAACACTCTTAAATATAATAGTCTATTACCACATGGTAATATTGTTATCCAAGCTTACTTATATTAATTTAAAACTATTAATGAAGGCATTAAACTTGACATGCTGGCGTTAATTATAAATGTAAGATATTCTGAGGAACGCAGACAAGGCATATTGAGCGCTCATTTACATGTTAATAGCAGGTTCGCTCAAAGACGATGGCTCGAGAAAACTCTGCCGATATTGCACACGTGTCGCTTACAAGCGCTCTTACTATCGATTTTATTATGATCAAGGTGATGGAAAACATAGTATCTATTAGTTCGTGATAAACTGGAACTCCAAGAATTTTTTTTTATAATTACTAACATTAACTAACAGGACTAATTATCACTAACATACCCTGTCCTCGCACTTATTAACAAACTAACCAACTAATATTCTAACACCGTCTACTAACTAGACTAACCATCCTAGTCCCTTTGAGTCTAGTTCTAGGTCGGTCACAGTTGTCATGGGCGGCAGCGGAAGGGTGGTGCTGCATGCTCGTTTGCTATCTTAATTCCATAAAAAAAATTGTAAAGTTGCACAGAAGTTAAAAGCCGATGACAAACGTAATGGCCAAATAACACACTCATATTTTTCTTCAAATAAAGCCACTCTTCAATGGTAAACAGCACGTTGACAACATTGATTTCTTTGTATTTATAAACCGACTCCATAAAAGAAGGCGGCTTTTTCAGTTAAGACTTGATGAAAGCTTACTACTAAATATGAATGCGTTCATGAACTTACTGTCCTAAGTTGGCTTAATTTCGCTAAGCAACAAACAGAACGACGTTGGCGCACAATGGGCGCCTGTCAACAGCACAGCTAATTAACGCCATTCGGATTGTCTGATTAATATGCGTATTGTCTCCCCCTGTCTCGTTCTACTTGCATTTCTGGTATCGATTGTTTTGATATAAACGGCACTGCTACGCGGCCGAACTTGGCGCTAACATCGCGCTGTTGTCAGATATTATTGATGTCAATTGTACACCGGCAGTTTCTGCCAGGAGCTTACTTTTTCAGCATTCTTGCATGCACGAAGTCCTAGGGTTTGAAACTATCAAAAAAATTACCAACATGAAGGTACCTACCTATCTCTGTTAGTCTGACTACTATCGCGCTGTTTCGTACTATATCCTATCCTGACTTAGATGATACTTGGTACGGAGGTAGTAAAAGCTCCTGGTACACAGCATTGTTTTTGTCCCTTTGGGATATTTTTTAACGATATTTTGTCACTTATCCACGGCCGTAGTCGCAAGCAAAAAATAGAATTGTAGTCTGATTGATTGAATCGATTATAATTATTGTAAATCAGATTAATTAGCTATGACAGCTTCTACGACGCCTCTGGTTTTGTTCAGACTGTAGTCGCTAACAACTATATAGATTGGTATTAACCTGCCAGCCGAGAGAAGGGATCGTTGTAACATTATACCAGCCAGATCATTATAATACATTTATGCGCCAGTAAACGCCAGAAACGGGGTTATAATTATTGTTTGTGATGACATAATTGCGTATCAATGCCACCCGCGAACTAAAATTATCTTATAATTTCTACTTATCATGAAGTGCGATTGTAGTCAATTTATTTATTTCACGCCAACAGACTTCACGCGCATTCCGCATCGACATAAAGAAAAATTAGAGTAACACGGGTAACCGCACAGGAACGGTAATTTATGAGCTCCAATAAAATACTCGTACTTTTTATAGTAGATAGTATCGGTCGAATCCAACCAGGGGTTGCAAAGTGATTCAAAGAAGAAAGTCAAACCAATCGAGGCTTGTATCGCGTGACCGTTTATTTGATATGATTTCCGGGGTCAACGGCATTTGGTAAGCCCTTCGATGGCACAATCGTTTTAACTACTGATTCGAAAAGATCTAACACATTTCTGCGTTGTTTAACAATTACGTTTATCGTAGCGGTACGTTACTTGTTTAATACTATACATTTTAAGGGATATTTCCAACAGACAAGACGAAACGTGTTCTAGTGAGGTAGTACATAATTGCTTACAAAGGGTTTATTTAACCAGTCATGTAGTGACGAATAATAATTTTACCAGAATTAAAACGCCTATTAAACGTTTTTTACAATTTAGGTACATAAAAAACTGTAGTTAATGTACATATCTTAACCAAAGTATAATAATACATTCCTTATCTCAGAAGGCACGTCAAGTCTCAGTTGTCGTCGTTAGATAGCAATCGTTAACCAGTTTCGGAGATCTTGGGGCAGTATAAAAACTTCTGGCATGAGAGCTAGCCATTAACATCCCCACCAATCCGTAGGTATTAAAGCAGCATGGTAAAGTATTCTACACGCCTCTTTAGTTATGAGGAGATCCACGCTCAGTAGTAGACCATTAAAGGGTTGTAGCCAACTAAGGAGCTTCAAAAAACGTTACGCAATCATGGGTTTTTTCAATCACAGGCCACTTGTCACAAGCGATGAAGGAGAACATAGTGAGGAAACCTGTAGGCCGGAGAATTCGCAAAACTCAAAGGTGTGTGAAGTCCGCCAATCCACACTTGGATAGCGTAGTGGACTATGGCTCTAACCTTCTCATTCTAACAAGAGACCCGTGTTCAATGACGATGATGATGATGATGACATCCAATTTTAGTGAAGCATTAACATACATAGGTAAGAAAAATTAAACTTAATCTTAAACTTAATAAAATAGAAACGTTGGCAGTTTGCAATATTTATGGTTATCAAGTCTACGGCGTGCTTTGCTAAGCTATGAAAGGGAAAACTTCACGCATACAGCTCTGGACGTTTCATTTAATTTGATTTCCGGGGTCAACGGCACCAAGCCCTTTGATGGGCCGACTGTGAAACTCTGAATGAATATTCTGGAAAATTCCGGAACACTTATCCAGGCTAGTTGAAATAAACTTTATGTTAGGTATGTTAAAGTGTACGATATATTTTAGTGGTTCTTTTTTAGTTACAAATTAAGTATGTACATGTTAATGTAGATAAATGAAACATTATTTCAAATATAATCGATATGTTAAAAGCGTACGAACTCTCACATCAGCATCACAATCATAGAATAATTTACCTTAATCATCGAGTTATTACGTTAATGGTGAACAAGGATGAAATTAATAAAAAATCTCAAAGGTTTTAAACATGTTAACAATAACATCGTTTCTATTTTAAACTTATCGATGTAACTTAATATATCTAAGATAATGCCTGACCACAAACTCACCTAATGGTAAGTGAAGGTAAAGTCAAAGATCGTAAGCGCTAAGTAAAAGCCTGTTTACTCTGTTCGTGAAACTTTCACATCAAAAGTTTTTTTCCGGAGCAAGTCGATGGTCACAGTACTATTAACTTAAGGTCTTTTATAAATCACTAACTGACCCGGCAGACGTTGTCCTGCAACATAATACTCTATATTTCAGTTTCAAAGCGACGTATCAAGTTGAAACATGGTTCTTTTTTTAAGTTAGACCTTGAATGATACGACTCAGGAAACCGCATCTCATCCAGTAGTTTTTCCTATCCTAGTCAGAATCCGAGCGTCTCAATTGTGTGTGTATGTGTGTCAGCTTTTTTATTTAGTGTTTAGGTAATAAGCTTTTTGATTGTGGACCTAAACATCCACTAACTTAATGTTATCTGACGTCACTTAGCAGATTTCATTATTTCGGTGGTCGTTACTATTGTTGTCAATCACTTCTTCAAGTCTTTTCTTTATAGTCTACTTACGTTAATGTGTAGATATGTATGTATAATGGTGTATACTCTATTAAACATGAAAACATCATTCAAGTTTGCTCGCGATAGCGCAAAAAATTAATCTTTAATCTGTATTCAATTACTTATCGTATTGTAAAAAAAACATTAACATATTTTAAAGCACAAAATAAACAAAGGCCGTGTCTGTTCACTAATTTTCCACTTAAGCCTTCTTAATATTGTACAATCCAAAGGCTTTGTTCAATCGCCCCATTATATCGTCAATAGTGTTTACCAGCGAGCTTTCGACCTCGGCACAACTCACTAATGAGGCTAGTAGAGTCCTAAGATGAACTCAAGGAGCTTTGCGCTTGAGAGGCACCTGAAGCTAAAACTCGAGCCATTTCAATTATCGACATGTTTATAAACATAAATGTTTTATATCTGTTTAAGATGACGCAATTTAATCGATAGGGAGGAATGAAGAAGTAACTGGTCTGTGTATTTTGCTCTGCAATAACTGGATAGATACAGAAATATCCCATAGTAGCATCCATATCCATATCCCATAAAATAGTTCTGAGCCAAGATGTCAACACATTACTCAGTAAACATTGTTTTTAAACGACTGCAAAAAATGGCAGAGGTTCTCAATTTGACTGTATTTTTTGTTATAAGTGTACCTCATAACTTTCAACTGGATGAACCGATTTAAAAAAAAGTTTTTTTCGAAAGGTACTGTTAGTCGTCTGGCCCTTACAAACCCAAGGATTCTTGTTTGCTAGCCCAATATTCAGAATACTAAGTTATTACTGCTTTGTCTTTATTTTAATAAATTCATTTATAAATGTCTAACTATACTTTAGCCTATCAGGATGTGTGACGCAGCGGTCTCATGTTCCTAAGCTGTCACAGACAAACGGACCATCAATCTTCAATTACGTAGTTGACTATAACATACTTTGTAAAAAAAAATACTGTCTCCGTTGGCCACACGATCGCTTTATGACGGCCCTTACTAAGGTTTCAAGAGTAATTATCGAACGAATATTCTCAACATGCACTATGTTAGGAGTTTATGATGTAAATCGTTTGTTGGCTGAAAAACGTTATTAAACGTTGGCCATTAGACGTCAATGTCCTAATCTTTTTGTTTACAAACAGTAATTGCACCCAAATTAATTTTTATTGGTATTACATGTATCATTTTGTTAATTTCTTACGTTTTATGTTTTTTTCTATTGTTTATTGTTTTCTTATAAGCATACGTTAAACCTTATAAACTGATGCTGTTATATTTGTTTCAATAAAACTTTAAAGTTTAAAAAAAGAGTGTTTCATGACACCTCTCTTTGTTACATTATGTAATTAACCAAAAAACCTGAAAGATATCTGATCACCGATGCATTGCTGGCTAAAAATTGTAGAAGTACCGCGTTTTATTTCTGGCTCTCTGCAACTCAATAAACGTTATTTAACGCTAACAGTTTTTTTCATTTTTGGAAACCCAAATATTTTTATTTTCTAAAATTAAGAGTTTCGTTTACACTTACATTCCATGTCTTCATGAATTCTCTCACCGCTCAGTTTTTTGACATTAGCTACCAAATTATCTTAATTTAATTCATTTAAATCAAAATAGCTCAAATTAGGAGGCAAGGCTTGTAAATAAAGCCTTATTCATCGGTCGACTTAATCACGAACGCATTCCGATCAACAATCGAGAACTGGTAGTACCAAGCTAGTCATCATACGACCGTGTGTGCAATACGTAAGCAATGAATAAACGGTCGGGCGAGTGCGAGCGATAAAAATGATATATGCGGCCCAACGTGGACACGGCACAACTACAACTTTATTTGTACCCGGACCGTAGTCTAGATCGAGAGATTTTTTATATTGATGTTTATGGCTTTGAAAAATTGCTCCTCGACCTCTTTTTCTCGCTTTAGTACTAGTGAAGTGCGCAAAGGAATCGTTCAAATAATATCGACGTTGCCAAGCGTTGGCTTTGACTTGTTAAACGGATAGCGGAATGGTGAGGTACTCGTAATGATAATTTTACAAAGACTGCTTGTAATAGAACTTGGCTTGACACGCCACCGCGTGTGTAATAAAATAAACTTATAATTATTTAGGTATTTATTTTCAAGTAACAAGGAATTTCATATTATAAATGACATATTTAGTAAAAATTAGCGGGAACAAACAAACAAATCAACAAACATATTTCTAAATACCTGAGAAAGAAAATAGTATGGATGACGTCAGTTGTATGTCTATCTGGTAAGTCTGCGGATCACTGAAAGCTTTGTGATGACATAGACGATAGATCAGGTAATACTGAAGGCGGAGACCATTAGTATTATTAGCGGGATAGTGCAGCACTTTAACCGACGTATTTTGACCTTCCTCTTCACCGTAACCCATTTGCGTACCTTATGATGTATTGATAACCGTCTTGACATTGGTAATCATAATATGAACCTTAGTTATCAAAACTGACATATATTTTATACTGGTTCTGAGTTTCACCTCAACCCACCATTGTTCACTATTGAGCACAGGTCTCCTCTCAAAATGAGAAAGTTTAGGTCATGCTCCACGCTAGCCAAGTGCGGATTAGACTTAACACCCCTTTGAGTTTGTGAACTCTACGACATGCAGGTTTCCTCCTTCAACAAACTTGACTTCGAAAAGTCAAAAAAGTGTGTCCCCCGAGATTTCAACCGGAACCATGAGATCGCAGTTTAAACCACTAGACTATCGCCGCTGATTTGTGAGATTAACGGGAACAAAACACCGGTAAACAAATTGATAGATCAATCATCAAGGACAACAATAGAAAAAGTATTTATTCAGGGAGGGCTTCATGAAAACTGTTTGTTCCACAGATTTATTGTGGTAATATTTAATTTTTGTTTGTAAATTTGAACGTTTGTAATTATAATCACGCAAACGGCTTAACCAATTTAATAGACATTTGACACACAGGTAGTTCACAACTTGGACTAACGAGCTTTTAACTTGGACCACCGTCCATTTTATAGTTTATTGTATATTTTTATGTTTTTCCGTAGAACTACCATCGTTACTACTTTTGTTCAGTCCACGATGAGTGAATTGTTTATTTTAATTTAAATGTAATGCAAACGTACACCGAGTATAAAGTGTAGTTTTAATTTATGTTCCAATGTATGTTAAAAATGTATCTCAATGAGGAATAAATATCTTTAAACTGGACAAGATACTTTTATGCTAATAAAATGTTTTCTTCCAATGGGAAAACACGTGAGTCACTTAGAAAGATTCTTAAATTTTTCATTTCTCTCTGAGTTCATAGGAGGCATTGACCATGGCTTGACTAGAAGATAGTCATCAACTGAGGTCATCAAAAACTCTCTGTTACTTCTCTTTCATATTACAATAAACTCTACCTCTACTCTCCTCTTCATCGCAATTTGATTACGAGCCTAAAGATCTTTATATTCCATTTATTTCAATTGAAGTTATTTAAAGAAAATAATCTCATCCATTTATAAAATATAACAGCTCATTTGTGCCTAATGCCTCCTCGTATCTGCGCACTTCCGGGAGATATCCCGCGACTCGGAAAGGTTGCCATTCGGAGCCCGCATTAGCCGGGATAGTTACACCCTTTACAAAATGTACATCTTATTGTATTAAACGTATGTACTTTGTTACAGTACCAGCATACAAATGTCTTTTTTACTTGTTCTCTATTACGAAGCGTACATCATCAGACTTTTTTTTGTTTAGTTGTTAGAAAATAAATGTATTTGTAATTTCTGTCCATAAACCTTTAGTTGTCTACAGTACTTCATGTGCATTTATGTTCACTATAGTAAAACAAGCAATCAATAAGTATTTAATTAACTTACAATAGGCGTACCACTAATACGACGATCACTTATAGGCAACCATTGTTTGAAATTATTAATGGAGAAGAGAGTAAAGAAACTTGATAGAAAACAAATTATTACTAGTAATTTTGCATTACAAGATACAGTGATAAATTTATGGGCAACTTATTAACGACCCCCTACTGAGCATCGGTCTCATTATTGAGGAGGCCTAGAGCATACTCCACCACGCTGCTCAAGTGCGGATTGGTGGAGATAAATAAATCAATAATTAACAAAATAAATCAGTTTTTTAATTATTTCTACATTATTTTATATAAATATATATTCAAATAATAAACACAAAAAGAAATTGATTGTGAAGCATTATAAAAATAACATAGTAGCTGTTCGTTTTAAGGTTTCAGTGATGCCTATAGTGTTACTAACGTCCATGGATAACGGAAACCACACCCCATCAAAATATTCCTTAGATCCTTTTTCAGCCATATAGATAAAAACATACGAGTTTTATGACGAGGATTACTTAAAAACGAAGCGTTTCTTCCAATATCTTAAACTGAATTCAATTCTTCGTCGGTAATCAATAGGACTGTAATCTTATTCAAATGAGACGGTAATCTTATTCGAGATTGGTTTCAGATGTCATGGGCTTTATCAATAATGGGGATTATCAATAAAACAATGCTAGAATGAAATGGTAATGTTCACATTGCTTTTATCAATTTCTTTCATTTTAAACGCACCGGTACTAGAATGGTAGGTTTTGTACCAGAATACCCTCCTGAATTGTGTGTAATTGACACAATAAAATATAATAATATTCGCGAAGCGGGTTTTATCTGGCGAAATCTTCGAGTGCAAGCGCTAGAATCAATTGTTCGCTTGCGGCTAACGGGCTCGCAGGCGATAAGCTAAACTTACGACGCCTTTTGTACTGTAAATACTTTATTGTGATCTTCGTTTTCGATTATTTTTCTAAATTCCTTTCCCTCTACTCTATCTAACAATATGAAAATCCAAGGTGCAAAGTAATTCCGTTTTCTAGTCGTTGTTTACGTAAATATTTTGCACAATGTTGAAACATTCACAAGAATAAAACATCCTTTGATTTAAAATTTGGTTTTTACATTTTTCTGAATTTGCGTTCTTTGGAATAGAAATTATTGTTATAATTATTTGAAATGGGAGGGATCATCAATAAGTCAAAGCCGACTTCCACTGTATACGTGGTATACTCTGCTGAAAAATGGAGAAATCGAAAGGACCCTGCCTGATCTGGAAGCCTAAGTTCGATCTCTAGGTTGAATAGATAGGTAATAACATAAAGGACAAATGTTTGAGAAAATTAATACCTAATGTTAATCGCTGGTTTATCGCTTGTGTATATCTGTGTGCTATCCGCAAACATAAAATAATAATGGGGAGAAATGATTGTAAGAACGTTTATATATTTACTTACAAATATGTTCCATTTAATTTACAACTGGAACTAGAGATGGAAACTGCTCGGAAGACATCAATAACTTATCTTGCTTTCACGTTTCACATCAATGTCGCATGACAGTTCTTCATCTAAACATTGCAATGCTCTGTAACAAAAAACAGCTCGCAAAATGCAAAAGTGGCGAGAACAAGTTCGGAACAATTTACGGCACATGGAAAGCCATTATGATTGTGCGACATAAAAAGCCTACTCGCTCTTAAAGAGATGCAGGTTATAGTTACCAGGGACGCAGAAACAAAGAAGACAGACTATGAGCAAAAGATACTTACCTAATGCTTCGACTGAATTAACTATTGTTCTGATGCAACTGTAAAACGAGGCTTCACCATTTTCAGGAGACTTTAAGTATAAATATTCGATAATGGATATTATTTTGTTAAGATTATACAGGCACTTTGAATTAAATAAATATGCTTACCTACTGTAAGAATCTATTTTACAATGTAATTTAAACGAAGTAAATCTATAACGTACCTATACCTACTAATTTTGTTTCCCGTCAAGCCCAAGATTTTGTATCATTGAACGCACTGTTATTTGAAACACCCGGTCAGATTTCAAGAAATCTTTTTGCACTTATCGGCGTAATTGCCGACAAATATTACAAGCCAATGAACAATATGCTGCAACTTTTAGGAGCCGACCAATTAAACGGCGCGGCGGGTGAAACTGTTGAGTACAGTACGAACACACACTTATAAAGTTTGCTTTATGAAGTTATTTAATTTTTATATTACTCGAATAACACATACGTATTTATGCACTATGGAAAAAATGTTACAATAATTAATTATCAATCATGTAGTGATTAGAAACCCGTTTTCAATAGAGGGCCTTTACTTTACTATTCGACTAATATAATTACAGACCCACTGTTCCACACTAGCTGTTCCTGTCTTGTGGGCCCCATGGACACAGCATATTACACCAAATAATAGAAATAAGAATATTAGAAAATATAAATTTAATTTAAATTCATAAATTGAAATTTGAACCCAGGGCCTTTTCTAACGGCAGTTCGGTAACCATAGCAACACGTATATTGTCTATTATTGTATTTATTTATTTATATTTATTAAGTTTACCAACGGTCGATACATTTGAAAAAAAACACAATTAACATACTTAGGATAAAACAATAAATGCACTTCCAATTATAGGTAAACATCACTTCCATAAGCATAAAACCGCAATGTAAGACACTAGTATTACATTTACAAGTGTAGTAATGAAGTAAGTAGTTATTAAGTACAAAAAAAATATAACATAAAAACTGGTAACGGAAAAATCTAAACATAAAAAAAATTGTTTTAATTATTTATAAGCTTTCTAAATTTAGATAAAGGCATACAATTTATGTCGATATCCGGAGATACACAACATCTATTGTAAAGCTTGATCAGTCTTGAAATCGGGGAGTTTTGACCCATTTTAGTTTTACGTATAGGTGGTATGAAGAGCTCAATTGGTTTGCGAGGTATCGTTCGATAAGTTTCAAGTTTTTCCTACACACTTATCTTATAGTGTGAAAATAGTTTACCAAATACTCAAAATCATATCACATTTGTGCGGACAATTGAAATTCGACCGTTTGTAAGCACTTTATCATTTACACGATTCCTGTATTTCACGCTCCTGACCAATAAAGATAGCGAAGCCTTGAAGTTGCAAATAAATTTTATTGCGTCAATTCAAGGACTTATTCTTGGCAACTTTTCGCTCTTAAAAACACTGACTGGCTACCTAATGTCGGAATGGCAAAGTTACGTGTATTTTATAGCTTTTGATATTTTATAGACCGTAGTAGGTATACTACATCGACTTCTTATTTTAGAGTAAGGGGCCTTAGGGGCATGCATAATATAATATTATGTATATTCATCAAAGAAATTAAAATGTGTAGAATACGCGTTATAATATAAAATCGTCATCTATTAACTTACTCGGTGTAAGGCACTTTTCAGTCTTAATAATTATATGAAATGATCATATTAACAAAAAAAGAAACACAGATGTGTAAATGCGGGATACTCAATGTGAGCTTATAATTATAATATAAATTTGTAGCGGCGCGATACCTAAAAGTAATATGAGCGCGCGCCGCACATGATGCTGACCACGCAACCACAAGTAACGAGTGCAGTAAACAATAGACTACGTCATACGCGTCATACTGAACTGGCCAATCAGGAGACGTATCCTCAACCGCGCTATCAATGTTTCAAGATAATTTAACATATTATACAAATGGTCCGAAGTTAACATCGGACCGCGGTCCCCAGGCAGTGACATCGCCTTGCGGGAGATCTCCCCTTTTCCTCCACAAATTTTAATTATAATACTATTATGCTGGAATATTTCATTCTCAAATAAGACTCTAACATTGGTTTGTTGTTGACATCGCTGATCATTATGATAATGATATTAAATTGTTAATGACGACGAAGATGACTGAGATAAGATAAGATGAAGCATAATTTATCCGGATGCTTGATTCTATTTATTATTAGGTATAACTTTACCTGCCAACCTTGTCACAGTATACGAATTATTACACCTATAATTATGAATATGGAATTGTCACTCCCCGTTTAAAAAAAGGTTATTACGAGTGCCCACATTCCAATTTAGCCTGTAAATTTACTTAAAGCATTTAAAATCCTCGCCGTTAATCTATAATGAACTTTCATTTCACGCACAAAAAATTTACTCCATACCGAACGCAAAAGGAGTACGTTTATTACAGTAAATAGGTACCTACTTACTATCAAATAATGTAATAATACCTACCAATGACAATGCTTCCTGATGGTTAAATATTATAACTTTATCTATTATAATACTAATAGTGGCAGAGAAGCAACCTCGGAGACTGAGAATCGGAGAGAATTGAATTTGGTCGTCAAGAGTTAGGTCTCAATTCACGTTGCAATAACAGTACTTTGGATCGCCCGAGGATGAAGTAATAACGTATTGAACAGCTATGCTACGACGTTTCAGCGACTCGAGATAAATTAAACTTCAAATATCTCAATCAATAATCTGTAGCAATAAAATAGGTACTCGTCTCTTATATCAAAATTAATAAATACAACGATTGTACATTTATATGACTTCTATATGACTAATGTTTGACTTATGTATGACTGGCTTCAACCCTTTAATAGCCTGCTACTGAACACTGGTCTCTCCCCATAATAAAGGAGGTCTAGAACATACTGCACCGCACTGCACCAGTACGGATTGATGAGTATGTTATATGGAGATGACATTGGTGGATATAAGTTTATAAATACTTAATTGAATTGTAGAGTCGGTTGCTCTTTATATACGTAGATAAATAATATTATCCCGCCAAAAACATTCTGTAAAAAATATTGCTTAAAACTAACTGGCCGTTGAACATTTTTTACACGTTAGTGGGTACAAGTTAACGGCCAAGTCACTTAACATTAAATATAATAATAATAAATAGCAAGTAAGGAACCTTAGACTTGGCTCAACTTGCTCTAAAGAATTCATTACTTTTTAGAGATAAACAAGCAGCTCTATCGAGACTTGGCTATTTTCTTACAGAATGTTTTGGTTGGATTTCACTTTTTGCAGAAAGCTGACTTGGACTGATTGATTTACTAAACATTCTTATTAGACACCGTTCTTATGATCAACACCATCAATAGTTTTGCTGTACTCTTCCGATTTCTTATCAAGGTCGTCTGGTACTTAAGACCTTCTATGATCCCAGTTTTGATAGTTTATCCTTTATGTGAGCGTTATCCTCTACCTCTGTAACAAATTTCAGCGCTCTAGGTCTATTGGAAGTACCAGTTCTATTATAATGATCCTGAGTCAATCAGTCAGTGTCGACAATGCGAAACTTTGCACTAGCTTAACTTCGGAACTAAATGATCTACCGACTTGAAATTTTGGATCTAGTGTGTGATTATAGCTTACTAGATGACTATAATTTCAGCGTTCCAAATCCTAGTCAGAGGTTCTCAAATAGGAGCCGGAAAATGCGGGGAAATGGTTCCAGAAAAGGATGATACGGCAGTGTTGCTTTGCGCTCAACTTGGCGGGGGCACTGCCGTGCCCCCAGATTTACAGGAAGATCGATTTGCGAATAGCTCCAATGCCGACTAAGTCATATTTCTCGTTCACGTTTTGTTTTTTCATATTTTTCGAATTGTGTCTAATATATCATAATAAAAAATCGTTTATTTCAACCATTTATATTTACTTTATTTATATTTACTTCATCGATATGTCTTATAATAAATATCAACACAGCTAGCATGGAAACAATATTTTGCAATGTCCATGCGGGCGAAGCCGTGGGCGGAAGCTAGTATTATAATAAAAGTTGCAGTTCCAAAATACATTTTTAATAACTGTGCTGTAGCTCAGCGCTGCAATTCTCAACAATATAAATTAATAGGTTTCTATATTGGTCAAATATGATGTAATTTCAAGTCGCTTAAAAAAGTATAAGGAACATTTTATAACTTTTGTCTGTACCTGCATATAATTATATCTGTTTCATTATATGCTTCGTCCCACCGATCTCAGAAAAGGCTTTACCGATTTATATGCAATTAGTGCTTAGTTCAAGCGGTTTACGGTATATTTTGTATAAAAGAATCCAAATCTGCTATCGTTAAGTTTATAAAAACCAAAGCGATCCGCGGTGGGTTGCCTAGCAATAAAATACGCCATTTGTCACATCCGCTTAAACTGTATTATAAATAAACATATTTAAGTATATAATTAAGCGAGGTAATTGATTATAATGGCCGCGTGACCCTTATTAAACCGTTAAAAAGATAAATAAATCAGAGAACATGCGAGCTGCAGCGTAATTTAACCGGACTGCCAACAATAAATCTGCCAAAAAATATTAAACTTTTTAATCGGCTGAATTAACAGTTCGAGTCCAGGATAATGTCATTATGGAACCGCTCTAGCGGTGATAAACTATTTTCCATGTATGACTTATGTTTAATAATTATTGGTGTAGAGCCGGTAACACTTTTAAGAGGCGACTATTTCAGGTCTCAGTTGCAGCAACGGATCTGTGACTGAGTTAGAATGAGACCCACTCCACCATCTATTAACTGGACTGACCATCATAGTCCCTAATTGAGTCTTGTTCTAGATCGGTCTCAGTTGTCATTGGCGGCAGCGGAAGGGTCGTGCTTCATGCTCGTTTGCTACGTTAACCCCATAAAAAACTTTTATATATCCACCGTACAGTGGTGGATATTATTGAGGCTACTAGTCTGCTACTTAGTTTTGCTTATAGTCATTAACTAATTAGTCTTTGATGTTCGTGATGTCTAGCGAGCACTAAGTCACGATGTATAATCAGGTAACTTGTCTGCCACCCAACTAATAACATAAAAATTGGTTCCATGGTTAAATAAAGACTTAAATGCTTTTATCTTTAAATCTGTCATTTTGTTGCACTTAGTTTTAAGGGTAAAATATAATTAATTAATTAATTAATTAAGGACTTCGATAACCAATATGGAAGGTGTGAATTCCAATTCCTTATTAACAATGCATACATAATCTTTAATTTCTGAACTATTAACCAAAACTATCCTCTATGTAAAGATTACAATGATGTTATAACAATAGCAGGAATAGTTGAACATTTTTCCACCTTATTTACGGATCACAATATAGCAGTTATTTTTGTTGTTACGTTCCAAAGTAAAGAAATCCTCATACGAGTAAAACATAAAAACACGTTACAAGGAACTGAAGTCCTTATATTCAAGTAAGAGCTACGAAAACAGGGTAACACATGAAAAATATGACACGAGGACCATAAAAATGTACGCATTTTGGGGACCGAAAACGTATCCCATAAGCCTTTTATACAATCGTTAATGACCACGTTGAAGTGTTTTGCGTTCTTAAATGGGGATTTTAGGCTCTTTATATTGTATTGGTGATTTATGAAAAAATTTATAATAGGGGAGTGTGAAAAATATTTTTCAATCTGTGTATGATTAACGTTTTAATGTAAAATTGTTTTTATATTCTCTTTGGAAGTTAAATGCCAGCCAGGAATGTTCCGAGCGGAAAAAAGCATAGTCGTTAATGACGACAATTAAATAATGAACAATGAGGTATAATCCAATTAATTTATATGGAATAGCTTTGTGTTTAGCTTCAAATCATTAATGACCCACTAAACATGGGTCTTACCTCATAACTATAAATAACTAACTTTATACAAAAAAAATAACCGCCGTCAAAATCAAGCGCCGAAATAGAGGAAATGTTTAGGTTTCCCGAAGCGAAGCTAGGGCGTTCACTAGTAAGGTTATAAATATTACTTAAAACTGGTACGACAGTTAAAATGAATAGTTAAAATTTCATTTTAACTTCCTCTAACTTCCTGTCACTCTTCTCTCTTCCTCTGCTGCTAACTCTTCCTTGGAACGTTCATCATATATTATTTTATTTTATTCTTATTTTTATGTTTTAGTTAATTCCACAAGAAATGAATATAAAAAACAACATAAAAATTTCAGTGTAACTACTTATTTCAAGATTTTAAAGCGTAAAAGTAAACTTTAAAAATCTTAACTACCTATACAAAAAGACAAAGATAAATTTTAATTCCTACGCTTAGGTAATTTTTCATATACCTGCATACTTATTTGTAAATATAAAGTTCCGTACTATGGAACGTAAAGTATGCGCAAACATTTGTCGTTTAAATGTTTCAACATCATTACTGCTCATATGGACGTACGGGACTTCAAAGAGCAAAACGTTTTCAGAATTTACTCAAACTTATGAACATCTAGTGGAATAAACATTGAGCTAAGTTTGCGTTTAATTACTATAATAATTAGGTACGTCGCGTAACCGGAAAGGCAAGCTCCGCTCGAATATTTAACACCTTAAATGAGTCCCCGAATTTAGGGTCCAACTGCATTTTGAAGTATTGAATAAAAATGTAAGTATAAAAGTGAGTTTTATTTTTTAAAAAACAATTTACAGAGAATGAGCTTAATGTTGTGTACGGAGGGTCGATATTGCTGTGAGTTTTAGCGAACCTTGGTGTTTATTAGTTCGTGCAAAATAAAAAATAATAACGCTGGGTCTCCGGTACGGTGCTGTACTTGACATTCGCAAGTTTTAATTGCCACACTCCGTGCCACTCGTGCGGTCGGAGTGAGCGACAACTGTGCCCTCACGGAACTATCCACAGAGACACATTCACTAGTAAACACCCTGTTCGCTACTTGTGCTTGTATTCTCTAGTTACTCTAATGAAGGTCTTGTGGTGTAACAAAAACGTTTACTTTCGTTACGTACTATAGCGCGCCCTGTTAGGTATTATTACCTGTCGTATTATGAAATATCTTTATATGAATGAGTGCCTTTATTTATCTCTGATATGTACCTACGTTGTGATATACTATGATTGCAAATTACAATGCCCCGCGAATAAAAAAAACTAGAACATCCCGCGAATTAAAAACCGAAAAGATTCGTCTGAAAGCTAGTCTTAGTAAGATTTTTTCTTAATTTGTGTTCCAAAACTGCATCCATTAACTAAAGCAGAGTTCTGGTGGCATTGAGTGTCATTAAAAAAAAATACTGAAAGGAACTTAAGTTAATGCGCTTAACATCAAGGTCTTCATCCATCAGGTAGCATTGTAGACAGAAAATAACTTATTAAAGCCATTTACTGAAAGTTTTCTTTCTTTACTCTTTCTGAATACCTGGCCATAAAAAGAGTTTTCTACAGTTGGATATAAAATACAAAAAGTCCTACCAGAAACGCCATGTATAATATACCTACCTAACTCACGCAGGCTTTCATAATTTTCGCATGTATTTAGGTAGGACTTCCGAAGGTAAAAAATAAGAAAATATTATCTATAAAATTATTATTAGGTAGATATTATTAACATTGGTATTATTTATTACCTTTCTTTGCAGTCTGCTTGGTAGGATAATGATTGCTTGATATTGGGGATTTAAAAGTTACTACTTAAGTATATACCTATTCTCACAAATTTCTAATCTCCATGAGCCTATGTTGACCACTTATCATCGAGAGACCACTTCCATAAGAAAAAAGGAATACCTTATTGACATATTTCCGTAGTTAGTATTTAATCAGAAAAGCGCAATAAAGAAGTACCTACATTCAGAAATCGAACAAAATCTAATGAAGTTCTGGAAGTTCAACCAGGTTCCATTCTTAGCACGGCAAACTTGCGCACCTAGATATCTATCAAAGTCCTGTTTAAAGGCGAAAGACTAAAAAACAAAAGTGAACCAATAAACTAAATCTCGCGCTATAATACTGCAATGTAAAAGCCAGTAAATAAAACTAACGCAACATTCATTACTCTGCGAAGAAAATAAAAGTTACTTGGTAGCGTCGATACAGCGTGAGCTGTAGGTCCGAGCACGCAGTTTAAAAAATAGCACAGCTTACCAACGTGAGTAAACATCCGTGCAGAGCGATCGTGGTGAGAATAATAATGATGGAGACCGACAGAAAAAATATAGAAGCGTTTATATGCATCTTTGAAACGTACTACTTTATCTTAGAACTAGTCGACCAGCGACGAACTATCTGAAGATAAGTTGTCAAAATCCCCAATAGAGACTAGTAACGACAACTAAGGGCTCATTCCCACGGCATACGTCTTTGACGATTCGTCAAAAAACACGATACGTCTTGACGGATGGACGTTCACATTGAATACGGAATCGTGTTTTTTCACGATTCGTCAAAATATCCGCATTGAAGTTCACACACAAACGCATACTAAACTGTGCGCGGATCCGTCATAATCATAAAACATTCACGATTCGTGATTTCTAAAAGACGTATCCGTATTCGTCTTTTTTCACGATTCGTCAAGCGTGTGAACATGAGTATTTAAAAAGCATTGCCGCCGTCAAAAAAAATAACGAATCGTGAAAAAAGACGATTCGTGAAAAAAGACGATTCGTCCTCGTGTGAATGAGCCGTAAGTATAGCCCATACTGACGCGTTCGCGAAACGAAGCGTAGGTCATACTTGTTGACATGGGTAAAGTTTTTACAGTCCGCCCAACTTAACTCTGAAATGGCAAAAATTGGAACTAACGAAAAGTCATTCATAAGTACGTTGTGTTCATTCATCTGTCAGTTACTAGTGTGCAATGATTGGTCAAATGAATGTCAAATGCGTCCGACAGCGCCTCTTTCGTTTCAGTCTTAAGTTGGGTTTACTTTAATTGTCATTTAAAATGAATTAAGCGGCAGATGTTATTTATGGTCTACTACGCTTGGCCAAGTGACAACGCCCGAGTAAATAAGAGCCTCATTCCAAACGTAATGCAACTTATCAGGTTTATAGCGTGGCTGACAGACATTTTGATAAACAATATTAAAGACAGACTAAGAAAGATAATTATCTATTTGATATACTTCGCTCATCCAATAGAACAATGATGTAATTTCCAAAAAGTCTAAAATTTCTTTTGAATGTCATAAGTGCACATTAATAAAGTTCTATCCATGAAAAAAACGACATAATTATGTTACTAAAACATAATTATTATTGTTCTATTGAATGAGCGACTTGTGGTGACATCGCACACATGTCATGTCATTAGCCTGAATCACACTATCGAATATTTCTACACCGCTCGCATAATATACATATACCTACAACGCCTTAAAAGCATTCCCTTGGCGCCCGTCCATCCCCCAGCCAAATACAAAACGTCTGTTAATTTTGTACTAACTGGACTCTCTGTACGCCTAGTTAGTCGTAAGGCTTACGATCGAGCGAGGGGGTTACCAAACGGAAGGCCGGGGGGCCGCGCAGTTTATGGACCGAACTGATACCAGGGACCCAGGAAAGTGCTCTAGCTTACTCAGGATTTGTGTGTGCAAGGTATTTACATGGTATTCTTTTGAAAAAATATTATGTGACAATTTATTGTCCGGGGTTTCGAAGCTTTTGTGCAAATATTCTTTTGCTCTTTGAATAATCTTTTTGGTTTTGAAGTTTTGTTAGTAAAGGCTTACAATAAATATTTTTTAGCTTTTGTCATACTCATTAAATTAATGTTTAAGTAATAAACGTAAGAAAATGTTATTACCTATTAAATAGATTTGTCGGAAATTACAAACACTTTATAACCTACATGTAATTGCATCATGATATTATTGTGCTAACGTTTTGATGTACCCGGATGTTTACCACGTCAATACTTAAACGTAACAATATTTAAAGAAATTGTTTATTTTATAACTGGCGTCTTTATATTAATAAAAATCATACAGGATATACATAATAAAGTCGATATTAATTGCTGCTTTGTTATTAATCACTTGGCGATCCGATTGCCATACCCTCGTAACGCAATATAAAAGGTTGGCTTGAATTTAAAAGATTCATATCCAGACAGTCATACATAATTTTCAATGCCTATTCGAACAACAAAAGGAGAATAAAAATTATAAGTATTTTCTTATTTCCTTTACATACCTACCTACTTACAACTCCATTATTATTAATGATACCTAAATAATGACTGTCAGCAAAAACTCGGACTGAAAACATTAATTTATTGACATACAGACCCTAAAACATCTCAAGTCAAGGCTAGTACTAGGTATCTAGTGATCAGGTCGTCTTGCTATGGCCCGTTAAACTGATCGTCGATCATACTTAGCTATCTCAGTGAGGACGGGTAATGGCGCGGGATTGCGCGGGGGGCGGGGGCCGGCTCTGCGGTAGACATGACTTATTACAACCACCAGGATACAACCCTATTTCGGTCCTAATGACGACGCGCCGTATAGAGCCCTTAATTTCGACGCCCCACGATTTTTATTAACGCCTTCAAGTAGCGTGCAATTTGGGCCGACCGAGTTTATTGTCTGCCCGTATCGTTCGCGATTAATTCGCACTTTTTGTCTCCTATCCTGATTAATACATGACGTATCCGTTTATACCGATGTATACGACATATCGTTATTAACCTGCTCGTTTCTTTTGTTAACAAATAGACAAAATCTCTTTGATGGACTCGCCGAAAGGTCACTGAAATGTTACCTATTCGAATTATGGCCCATTCCGGTATATTGCTTTATACATTGAATCCCTTCATAAAGGGCAAACAAAGAGGGAGGCCTTATACTTTCATTCTTCAATTTGAGCATCGTAACCGCTACTAAACAATTTATGATGTGGCTTCTGTAAAGGTTAAAAGTTATACTAACTGAAATGGCTCGGTAATTTAAATTGTTTATAAATATAATCTAACCTTGTAAAATATTATAATATTATTTGTAGTTAATAATAAAGAATTAAATACATGGGCATTATCTGTAGCTAGTAATTTAGAGAAATGAATACTTATTTATAATGAGCACATAGATTAATTAATCAATTTTGTTTACAAAAATTGTGTATTCTCATTATTAAGTTATTTGAATTTTTTGATTTTGATATTTATTTGTACCTATTTTAATTATTATTCAAAATTATCGACAAACATTATTATAGTACTAGCGGACCGCCCGCGGTTTCACCCGCGTGGATCCCGTTCTCGTGGGAATATATGCATGTATTATACATAAAAACCTTCCTCTTGAATCACTCTACCTATTACAAAAAACCGCATCAAAATCCGTTGCGTAATTTTAAAGATTTAAGCATACAGACAAACAGACAAACAGACAAACAAACAAACAGACGGACAAAAATAGCGACTTTGTTTTATACTATGTAGTGATTTTATCGCTACACACACGTTACCCTCCACAAAAATTATATGTCTGATGTGATGTACAACACAAAAAAACAGACACTCAGACTAAGAAAATTTTAAATCATAATTGAAATTCTCTCCTGGACGGGATCCCATTGAACCAAAACCCTTCGAATAGCAGTGCAGCATAATTGATAACTACTTATTGCGATATGGTAACTATTATACGAGTACATACCTACATTACAAGAAAAATAATAATTTACATTTTAGCAGCAAATACTGTTATGTTAGCTGTTAGACACACATTTAAACATCAATATATTATGTCAGTCAGCTCAGGTACGTACGAATCGATATCACAATAACAGGTCCGCGACGTATAGTGATGTACTCGCAGCGACGTTGTAAATATTCATCGTACATCCGCGGTCCGTGATATGATTACCGCGAATGTGTTACGATTAACCGTTAATCTGGAAAGTGAAATAAATTACCGATTCCCAGTCATATTGGAATGGAACATACCTATGGTGTTTCTAATCGATATTGGAATTTTTGTATATTGACAATTTTGAACCTTTTGCTCGTGGTGTACGAAGTATTAGGCCCTTTCTTTCTTCCAACTTATATATAATGTCAGATGAGAAAGGGGAGAAAGGAATATGACATCATACATGACGAAGGGAGCCAGTCATAAGTTTCACGTTACAAGTATAAATCGCAAACACAAAAACCCTTAACTGAAACTCAGTAATAAAGTTTTGAAATATCACAGATCTACTAACTACTAACATTACACTTCTGTGAGAATTCCAAAATATGTGACATCACAAAAGGTAGATTGTTAACGAAATATTGGTGATCACGAAAAAATCGATGAGAAGACTCCAGAGCTGATTGAATTTATGTGACGTTTGTTGGTAGGTTTTTCCACCTTCCTTGTAAAAAATACTATAAAACGCTTTTTATGCGAGAATATTTCATGAAAGAGCTTATAAGTGACTCATTCGCTTCTGTCTAGGTTGACAACAGGTATGCTGTTGGTATGGTATAACTCAATTGCATGGATAGTTATGACTGGGTACTAGTGCAGTATTTATTCTAATTAACAATACCTACGTACCGATATCCCATAAAGGAGCAGTATTGATGGTACTAAGAAATATTTGTTGAGAAAATCTGTAATACTACATTATACCTTTGTACTATATTTTGTTTTTAATAACATTTATAATCAACAACAACTATTTCGAAAATAATCCAATGGATTTACGAATATTTTTCTTTTTGATTGGTAAATATTTAATAACGTTATACCTAATACAAACGAAATCAACAATGATGGCATCATTTCAAAGTCCAAATTGATATTGCAATGACGGGCATTAATTCCAATTTCAGGTCCGGTGGAGTACCAATAGCATCCAATGTTGCCATATCAATTCAAATTTAAAATCGATAGTGACGGCATCAGTACCAATTTGGAATTATTGCAATGAAGAGTTTAGTTAAATTACTAGAGACATTCGCGGCGTGCGCACATAATTACTGCAAATGGCCACAATGGGCCGTTAATCCAGTAGCTGGAATAAATTTGCATTGTTAGCGTTTACATGCTGGCTGTGAGTGCACTTGCCTAATCTAAAATTGCTGACAGCTCGCTCTGCGTGCGTTGTGCACAGGATTGATTTAAATATCGTTTGTTTTTAACGTCTGTGTTCGATAAACTAACCCTAATCACTTTTAGGTTATCATCCAGCACAAATATTTAGTTCCATGTTACAGTAATAGTAAGTTTTATTGATGAAACAATGCACGATGAAAACATTTTGATAACTCTCTAGTATTTCTAAAAATACCGCTTAAATCTTACCTATTTTAGGTTCGCTTCCAAGCTTTTTGATTTGCTTGTGTATTGATCATGAACAGAACTTAGGACTTAAGTAGAGATCTTACTCCGCAAATTAAGGACCCAAAAACAGCAGATCACTTACTTTTATATTTGCAATTAGATTATTTAGGTATATACTTTGAATTTAGATTGTCCTAATTCCAAATTGCAAATGTCATTCGAAATTGATTCCAAATTCGAACTGATATTTAATAATGGAAGTATTTTAAATTAAGAAGAATTCGTTTCAACCTTAATTCCAGCGACATCCGTGGATTCCAGCTCGCGCACATTATTACCGCGAGTGGTCACGATGAACCGTTTATCCGGTAACTGGAATAAATTTGCATTGTACGCGGTCCATTGCTGAATATGAGTATATTGGCAAGCTCAAACAGATAATCACCGCGTATTGTTACATGCTTAATGAATTTTACTAAAATACCACTGTAAATTTCTGAAATCATTTTATTATCCAGTACAAAGTAGTTATCGTACTTTTAGTAATTATACCTTACAAGAGTTCTTAATTTACTTAAAAAAATAGAAACTGTTTAATTAGAAACTATAAAAGTCTATTTGAAATTATTTTTCTGTGTAAAATTAATTAATTTTTTTACGTTTCTTTTTCACAAAATAAAAATGGACACAAGAATAGAATCAAACAATCTTATATTATCGCAGCGTGTCACAATCTAATTATGATTTATAGGTGATATTTTCTATACAGAATAGTTTTTTCTGCAAAATAAGAGCGATCAGGTAGTCAGGTAGATCTATATCTCTACATAGGTGATATTTAAAAAATGTATATATATAATATTTCTGAATAATTAAAATAAAACCTCCAAGAATATTTTATGATTATTGTGTTTATATCCGTATGTTTTTGCGCGCGTCTTGTAAAAACTTTTGAATGCGGTTTTCACAGTGGTGTTGCTAATATGCCACTTACAACATGAGCCCAGTAGGTAACTTTGTTGAAGCGAAACGACGTCAATTTAGATTTTAGAATTATTATTAATTAGAACAATACGATAACAATCAACCATGACCACATCCAAACTTATACTTCGAACAAAATTACATTTTGCGACAGTAAATCAAAACTGTATTTGGGGAACAAGAAAACTGTGTCAAATACTAATAAGTGCCAGCGTTTTGAATGGACGATTCATCGTAGAATTACATCTAGAACCAACAAGATTTATGATTCTTCGGTAAATGATTGGGCCTTCCAAATGAGTTTTTCCCAAGTGCCAGACCTCTGCTCAAATCGTTCTTTACCACCGTAATACTGTAGCTCGCCCTGCTTGCTCTAAATAATAAGGGTCTGTTTGAGAGAAATAAATCACTAAGAAATACAAAAATTACGGCCAAAATATAAGACACTAATTGCCCCAGGGAAACCCGTGACTTAACGGCCCTGAATGTTAGTTGGATGTTTTAGAAACCTTTTTCATTACAAAACCTACCTATATGTTTGAATATTTAATCACATCTAATAGAAATGGTTTGTAATGAAAAGGTAATGTCCAAAAACTGAAGAAAGTATTTGAAATGTAAAATTTCACGTTCGCAAATTCGTCACTATTCTACGACTATGACAGTATTTTCAGTCAGTGATGTGGTAATATCGCAGTCTATGCCACCCGCAAATTAAGTAATCCTAATATTACCGATGCTTAGGTAATTAATCAATATTATCCAAATTTGAAAAATTGCGTAAATGCGATACTTAAATTTTTAAATTGATATACTTTATTAATGAAGAAACAACAATAACATAAAAATATTATATACTAACCTTAAGCTCGCTATGATACAATAGTGAAGACAACATTCAAAAGAGATCGGGAACAAACACACGTACAGAATGACAAATTATCGAGTAAGTAAACTGTAAAATCTTATTTTTATGAATAATTACGTCCTGTCTAATATAAATGAAAAGGTCCAATAGTTTCTCTCGTTCTCTCAAATATTTTCCATAAACGATTCTCTCAAAATCTTTCAAGTACAAATCTTCATCAGCAGTAGTTTTATTTATTTATTTATTTAAACTATATTATACCAGGAACATTGTGGTACAAAAGGCGGACTTATTTTATTAAACGCGTAGATTAGAAATTTTATATCTCTTTCTCTAATAAAGTAACATCTTGCGATAAAATATCCTTCGTATGCAACCCCAAGCTGCCCGCCTAATCAAACGTGTCAAAAACCTTACGTAGGCTAAGTTAATTACATCCAAAGAACAATCTCGATAGTGAACTTAATGAGATACCCTTAAACGGCTATAAGGAAGTCGTTCCTTCGACCCATGGATTTACCCTTCGACTTCCGTGATAGGCCTTATCGAGCTTACCATCGGGCACACTCGTATATCTGCGACAGTTACTATTGTTTACGCCGGCTGAATTTTTATACCAAATTTTAAGGTACACCCATATTTTTGGTTTTAATTTTATGGTTTGTCAGTTCTTTGTTACCATGCGCTTACAAATATTCACTACTGCAACTGCGTTGCAATTCCTTTCGGGCTAAACAAAATAAAACATCTTGTTTATGGTTTGAAAAATTGTGCTCGAATCATAACTGATATGTATATTTGCAATTATACGTGCAACGTACAATCATTATCATTGTCACGTTGTTTCTTGTAGAAATTTTCGTAATAGCGGTTTTAAAATTTCGAAAACACAAATTTAAATGATAATTGGATAGGTAAAATTTGTGTATAACTTACAAAATGGACAATTGAAGTACGAATCCTGTAAAAGTTTTGACTTTATTTAAGTCATCAAAAATTCACATTTTCCTCTTCAAATAATATTTGAGTTTTATTCTTTACACTAAATTTATAGGTACTTAATAAAGTTCATCATCATGTTTTCTATACATGTCCATAAAAGTATCTATTTGATCTATACAAACTTACGTCGTCTAATATAATATTGCGTCACAAACACTGCGTCATTGAAAACGAAATATTATTTAACACGACAACGGAATATTGCCAAAGCTAATTCAATACGCCATGAAGATAATACCGTATACCTAACTCGAGACAATGCAATTTTCTTAAAAATCTTCATTCAGTTCGCAACAATAAAAATATCACCGAAACTTGTTCTGTTAAAAGTTTCTGATATGTAGTGTAAATAAAATTCTATCCCTGAAGTTGATATTGACCTGGTTTCTGTTTGGCATCAGTCAGACATGTGATGTCAGTATCATTTTAGCCTTCCATACGAATATGAACAAAACTCATAGTTCACAATATTGTGTAAAGTTCGCACATATACGAATTTATACATATACGAATATGTAGTACAGAATAGATAGTTTATTTCTGTAGAGTAGACTTCTCTCATCTTACATTCTAAATAGGTAAGAAAAATCTTGGCCGACTTCAACTCATTAATGAATTACTGATTAGTGTCTCCTCAAAACTGAGGAGGCCTAGACCGTACTCCACCACGCTGATCCAATGCGTATTCGTGGAGGGGTTAGTGACCAACCCAAGGGGAACTCAACGAACAACATGTTAAGTTATGCCATACCGGTCATATATACAAAGTCATGTCTGCAGTAATTAGCAGACCTCAAATATCTTCTCATAATGCGAGGGGTAAAGCCTAGGCTTTACCTTCAAGAACATTATGATAAGCTCTCTGATATGCAGCTTTTCGCAAGATGACTTCCATTGCCAAAATAAGTGATTGTTATTTTGTAGTGCGCACAAAATATTACAGTGTAATATTTATATGACACGATACATAATAATTTATTCTCTCATCGTTAAAAATGCAGGATTCAGAAGTAACCTTTTGAGGTTTAGACCATAAGGTTAAATTTTTTACTTAAACTATGACAATATTGATTATCGTAGTGAACAATTAAACCGAAGCGCTTTGCTTTAGTTATTTCATCTTTTCGTTCTGTTGTTCTTTGGTCAGAAACACGCCGCTCGCGCTGGTGCCTTTCGTTGATTACCATGAGCGGTGGTGACCACTTACCATCCGATATTTCTACTTCTTGTTCTACTTTACATAAAAAATATATTCTCCCTGTTATATCTTGTTGTTAAGGGCACTTTGTAAAGGACATATAATATTATCGATAGATAATTATCAAATCAATAAATTAAAACTAAATAAAAATAGCCGAAGGAGTTCTTGATTTAAAATCATATTCGGCGCAACATTACAAATTCCAAAACATGCTTAGCACAAGTGTCTACTAAGTAAATACCTCAACTAAATATGTAGAGCCCACTAAATTCACTCGACGACGGTCATTACTAACGGACGGAGCGAGGTCCCTACAGTTATTTACCTAATTGACCAATATCTACACGGGTATTTACTACGTACAAAGACGTAATGTCTGCACCATTATATAAATCTTTGTTTTTTGTTCAATTTGCGCCTAATTTAAGTAATTTGAGTACTTATCGATACACGATATAGCTACTGCTTAAAATTGGTGTTTAAAGAAGGAAGACTTACTAACAACCACCAATTGTATCATTACTAATAACAAACAACAATCAAATCTGGAATGTAGGGACCTTATTCACAGGGGCGGAATAATGATATTTTGTGGTATGCAATTATAACGAATTCCACATCGACCGTGAACGCGATGTAGTGAAAAGTATTATAATTACCGCTAGACACCTTGACGTCTCATCAACTGTCAACCATTTTAATTAATTTTAAACTAACTTATTTTCAGGTACAGATACAGGTACGTCATCATACGATCGTAACAAGACCTCATCGCAAAGCTATCGGAACAAAATTTACAACCAGTACAAAACACATCGAGCGCCAAGGTACAATCGCCATTACAAGTTTATTCACCCCATCCTGTACCTACCACTCTTACAAAACAAGTCGCAGTTTAAACAATATGCACGGGAGATTAGTTCCCCAAGGCCTTACAGCTGAATGGTGCCGTAGAACAAATCTCCATTAGAGGTGCTAAGAAAAGCGTGCGTCGCGTCCCAATGCTTTAATTGCGAGAGTTTATCGCAACGATCGCTCTCAGACCGCCTTAAATAGCGCTCATACGTCACAGGAACCGTGTAATTATTTTACGCGTAGCACTTGAAAAACGACTGCTTCTAACACCTGCTCTTACGTGAGCCCCATAATTTGTCTATTGGTTCACATATTCGTAACGTAACACTCCAATTCTACAGTGAAATGCACGTAGCCATACTAAAATATTATTTACAGAGGGATTAGAGTTCTAGAAAAATATGACTGTTGTTTGTAGGTTTTAAAATATGTTTTAGGTTTTTTAATAAATTATTACAATCTTACTAATCCTACTAATATTAATAAATGCGAAAGTTTGTAAGGATGTGAGTGAGTGTGTGGGTTTGTTACTCTTTCACGCAAAAACTAGTGACCGAATTTTCATGAAACTTTGCAGTAATATAGCTTAGACATTGGAATAACATAATTTGTTAATATTTATAGATATTTTTGAAGGGACTGGTTCTCTATCTTCAAAAATCTCTATTAATTTAGTAGTAAGTTTTTTGCAATTAAAAACCTAAATAAAGAGTAAATGGTAGATACTTGTTGACTTTATTTGAGTGCAATTTATTGAATAGTGTATGTGTAAAATGGATATTATAATTATAAAAACCGGGTTCGAAAGTATTACACACAATATTAGTTTCCAATCACAAGCAGTGATAAAAGGCAATAAATTAGTATTAGCCCAGCATGTAAGAAATGTTGAAGAATTACGACGTAACGGCAAGAGTTATAACTGTTGGATTCCAACGACATGCATGCATGTCACGAATGCATAGTACGTTCACTTCGCTGGAATCCAATGGGTACGAGCCCAAGTGATTCGCCAGACAACTGTGACACGAACACCCTACAAAACCAGTTTAAATATAAGCAATTTTTACGTGATGTCAGATCTCTATTTCGCGTGAGTAATTTCTCATTTACTACTTGTATGCTTATTATCCTGCTTATTTTTTACAGATAAAATGATGCTCGTGTCGTCACTAGTGTAAAATGTGACTGCGTTTATAATCACAGCGAGCGGCAAGTGCAAACACAGCAGAAGTAGTTTCCATTTTTTGTCACGTTGTGCGCTGCGATCGTTTTGATACACGTACCACCCGCTTCGCACATAGCGAATAGGCTACTTTTTTGTTCCTGACTTCTCGCGGGATCGAGATTTACGCGGGAAAAACTTTGTGACACACTGAGATCCACGCGAGCGGAGCTGCGTGCACAGCTAGTAAAAAATATTGTAATACGAACAAAATTAATTTCGTTACATTTTAGGCATATTACATTTGTAAAATACAATTTTAAATTACAAGCTTAATTAACCCTCGGCGACTCAAGTATTGGTAAGAGAATCATAACAATTGCACTAACTAATATCTGCCCAGATCTAAACAAGCGCGCCTTCGCATCAATTTGTGTTGTCTCAAACAAGATTTAACACATCAGAGGTTCCATTATACCTCACATAATTACAAGCACGACCTTCCTGCTAATTAATCTAACCTAACTTAACCTACTTCCAGTGATAAAGACGGTTACAATTATAATAAATAAATTAGTCTCAATTCGGAACAAGGGTCTTAAATAGGTATTTTCACAATGTTGCCTCTGTATTTTATTAAGTTTGCATTTTCGCACTTACAGTACCAGTCTAGAGACATATGAAATTTTTATTCCGTTGTGACGTATCTCCGACGTTATGAGCTCTTAAGCTTTGACCACTATTCAGTAAAATACTTATAGGTAGCGTTTTCCGCGAGGAATTTCGGAGATTAGATCTTGAACAAACAAGCACATATACCAAACTTACTTACGTGATATTTTTAACTCGTCGGGTTATATGAATGACTAAAGCTGAAATTAATTACCGTGTGACTTGGATGTGACGTTTGATTTTAAAGAACTTTTTAGAGAAGGTCACGCGTAGGTACAATAAATAGTTATTTATAAATTAAATTAAATTATATAATATAAGGCCGTACGTATATACATACATATACTTAGATGTTATTACATATCCGAACTTACGTTTGTTTGAAGTAGCGTTTGTTAGGCCAAATACCTACTTACATTACAAAAGTTCAGAAACTTAGTTTATAATTTGAGACAAAAATTTCCGAATCTAACATCTAGAAACATTGTCTAGACTCCGAAACACCTTTGCTTGACCTTACTCAAATTCTGCGAAAAAGCGAAAACATAGGTAATATTTTTTAATAACCAAAGTCCTTCTATTACGCCAATTTTTCTGACTCGTAGGCGGCGCCGAGTGGAATCACTACAAAGTTTAAACTAGTATAAATAACCACAACTTATGTACATGGGCCATTATACTCGAGAACTCTTTACTTCTTAACAGTCGATACTCGTTGGCTTTATTGCGAAACTTTTGCAAGCATTCCTCTTTTATTACTCCAATTTCGTACGACTAAGCCTACCCTACGAAGGGGATGGCTCGCGATCTTTATTATTTAGATTTCGATCGCCAGAACGTCTGCAAGAGATAATGTATTGTGTCCTTCAGATTAAATGGATTTGTCAATCGTTGAACAGTGATTAATTTACTATAAAAAGTATCCATAAAAATGTCTCGTGCATTAAGATTTAAATAAATAAGGTAGTGAAACATTACTGCCTAAAAGGTACATATAGGTAATGATTTTAAAATGTAACCTAACCTATTATGTTCGAGTACTTAACTGATACTGACTAACAGATAAAATGAATAAAGCGCCCAGAAACATGTACGAGGTTTCTTAGATTCTTAGAGGATTAATGTAATGTGGGCACAATAATACTAATAGGGCTTTTGAAAATTCATTCCCTAAAAGGATAAAATCTTGGGCAAAAATTTGTATGGCTATAAAAATAATATAAAATCGCAGGCATGAGCTAGTATTATTTATTACTAGCTGTGCCCGCGGCTCCGCCCGCGTGGAACTCAGTGTGTCACAAAGTTTTTCCTGCATGAATCCCGACCCCGTGAGAATTCTAAGATAAATAGTGGCATATATAAATATTGCTCCACACATTTGAGAACAGTTGATTTTTTACTATGTTTTAGTCATACCGTGCAAAAATCCGTTATGTAGATCTTGAGATAATCGATAAAAAGATTAATGGGGTGTCCTACGTGAGCGACGAATACGACGCGATGCTACACGCGACAATGACTACGTCGCGTGTTGTCGCAGACTGTCACATAGAACGCAACCGTTGATTTGATCGCGTTCGTCGCGTTCGCAACGTCGCGTCGCGTCGTTTTCGTCGCTCACGTAGGACTCCACCTAAGATATAAACGTCGAGTTTTTTTTATTCCAAACTGTAAGCATAGGTTTAACCACGATCAATAAAAAATATATAATTTTAAACTATATTGGTAGTTTTTCATTCGGGTGCCAGCAGCGCAGGAATTGCGGGATAAAAAAAATAGCCTAAATGTTGCTAAGGAATCTCCGCTATCTTCCAGTGAAAGTCCCATAAAAATCCGTTCAGCCGATCTGGAGATTAGCGCGCGCAAACAGACAAACAAACTTTTTTTAAATTTCAAAAAAAAATTTTTGATTCATGTTCTAGTACTGTTTCTTAACCCCCCTATATATTTTACTTTTTACGACTTTTCTACGCTCTTATTATACCTATAGATAAATTATTACTTGTATTAAATTTGCCTAAAACGCTATGTATCGCGTCATAACCACAATTTTATTATTCAGAGTAATTATTTCGAAATCATATTCAAACACATTACCAAACTATCTTTAAGATCTAAATAAATATATCTACTTGTACCTAAGTAAGTAATAAAATTCACAAAATCGCTGAACATTATCGAAAGACAAGTTTTCATTGGTAAATTGACGATATTTCTATTAAACGGCACAATTAAAGTAATTACGAATACCTATGTAAGGTAGTAAAATCATAAATAACTTTTTACCCCAATGATATTAAAGGTAATTAAGGCGCTTTGCCCACGGAGCAACTCAAGTCAAGGCAACTATCAACTTTTTAAAAGTTTCCTGTAAAAAATTTATAGTTGCAACGTTTACGGTTGCCGCAATTTTATAGCAATTCGTGAGCAACTTGATTGATTGATTTGCGATTGACAGTTGCGGAAACCGGCAACTTTAAAAATCGGTCTAATATTTAACAATTGCTAGTTGCGACAATTAGGAAATGACCTAGTCAACGATTACAGCAATTGAAAACCGTTGACGATTGCCGGAACTCGAAACTCGAGTTGCTGTGTGTGCGCAGTCCAATTGAAATGTATGTAAACAGCTAGTTGCTAGTTAGTTGCCAGTTGCTGCAATAGTTGCTCCGTGGGCAAAGAGCCTAATAGTTCATTTACTTTTCTGATAGAGAAATGGAAACTAAAATGACTACCGAGTCGTTTAATGTACGCAGGTAGTAGGTGCGTAGTTAGGTACGTTTATGAGGTAGATAAACCTCATACTTAATCTATTTTGTAGGAATCGATACACACTTTAAAGAGCATACAAATTAAGTGCATATAACTTTAAAATGGTAGTAAAATGAGTTTCCAACGTATACCGTAAGTTTTTCCACAATATTCGTCCTCCGTGTCCACTTACGTGAATAGAAAATGCGCAATTTCATCCACAATATCAAAGTTCGCATTCATCCAATCATTAGGTAATAGTGAATGCAAATCGGTTTGTTGACAGCACGGCAGCACTCCACATTCGCGGAATAGAATTATCAAGTAGCACTGCACTTACTTACTATTCGAACGGTCCGGCGAGGTTGATTTAAACTCAGTTAATTTATATTCTAAAACAGAATCGCTCCTGTAACATATTGAAACTGGTATACGGGCAGTTAGCGTCAGCCAGGTCCGTTCCATAATAGGTGTAATAGAGAGGGCCATAGTTTCCACTACAATACGGTTGAAGATTGCATTCCGACGCGGCGGTTCCAAATCCGAATGGAGCATATTAGATTAGAAATGTGGGCTAAACTCGCTATTTAGTTATCGACCTTACGGTCTAACCTCTTCCTAATCGAAGGGACTATTTATTTAAACTAATATTGATTTTGTAAACTGATGAGGGTGTACGAAGGTAAAACTGAGTCGGCACAATTCTGAAAGGTTTTATTAATGCATATACAAACTTATTTTCTGAAAGCAATATTTGCGGTACAGACCGAGTGTGTTTGTAAAAACTGACGCCGCATATTAAAATCACGCATCTATTTGTAGAGAAAAACGTGCGATGCATTGTTTTTCATGTTGACATTTAATAAAGCTTTAAAAGTAAAACATTTGAAATGAGATATTTTTTAATCTTTTTAATACCTTTGAAATTTACAGATCTATAAGGTAGGGAGTAATGGCAAGAACATACTTGTCAACGATCTCAAAAATCTTTATAAATCAATAAAAGAGTCTGTAAAATTGTTTCCTTTAATTAAGCTACGAACGAAACTACAATGCCACGAACAGATACACAGACAGGTCATACTTATAACTACCCGCTTTTTGAGTCGGGGGTTAATAGAGAAAATAGTTAAATGGATATTAATTCTATTAATAGTATATACTCAATCACTTAAGTAAAATAAACACGTAGAGCATAATCGAATAAGTGGTAGTAAAATCTAGCAGCAGAAATAACAATCAAATAAAAATAGCAAATGTGGTTATAGTATGAAGCGTGCCGGTTGAGTAAGCAACACGAGTTTAAAGCGAGCTTTCGCTAAACCAAACACCTAACTGGCTTTAAGCACAACAACTAATTGACTGCGAGAGGATAATTCGAGGAATGAAGCAAATCTGCTTATGAAATTCCGATTGCCGATCTGCGAACTTGAATTATGTTATGTTCCGTGCAACATAAAAGCTTGGTTACACTGAATTGTACTCTAATGTACCTTTGCATTATGGGTGTTTTTCAAAACGGACGAAAATGCTTTCTTTTGAATTCTTTTTGGTTTGAATCCTGACGCAAAAAGGAGAGTTGTAAGTTTGTGTGTTTGCGTATCTGTTTGTCTGTGGTATCTATTTCCTGAACAATTGGACCAATTTAATGCGTTTTTTCGGAACTATGCTGACTTATGAATATTACTTGGACGTTTGATGATCAACAGCTTTTTAGAGGATTTGTTTCATTGGGCACCCCCCAATTCAAATTATAAAGGAGAACTGCCATTTTTGACCCAGACCCGACATGAAAGAAACTTATCCCAGTTTTTTTGTTATGTTGAGTGTAACAAATATCTATTATTGTTATATTCGAAATAAGTGGCTAACAACAAAATATTTCACTTTAAACTTTTGAATTTTTTCATACTAAAATGAAATATTTGATATTTATTTGCACAAAAAACTTGTAAAATAAAATATTGAGTTAAATATAACTATATATATAATTTAAACGTGACTATTGCGGTAAGAACTCACGATGCGGAATTTTTCCGCGTCAGCCGCGGAAACGGAATTGCGCTACGGCGCACGTCGCGGATAGTGGAATATAATATTGATTGCTATAATGGAGATAAAAGTTTGGTGACTGTCTATATTTCCTATTTTTGTTAACTTTGGGTCATTCTAAATGGATACAATTGCTATTAAGTGAAAAATAAATGGTTTTCAAATATTTCGCCTGAGTAAAGTCACATAGCTATAAATAGTTGTTAGCCACTGTTATTTAAAATACTGTTACTATATTTTTGTTATATGTAATATAACAATTATATGTATATTATATGTATATGTAATATACAATTATATGTAATATAACAAAAAAACTGAGGTACTTTTCATTACTGTCGGGCCTGGGTAAATTTTTTATGGGCCATGGCAGTTCTCCTTTAACATAATTATAAGACGTGATTAGCAGATCTCGATACACAATCAACACTGCTGTCAATATTATTCAATTATACCAATCTAACATAAGGGCTGTAAGTCTATAATATAAAAATCACAGAGACTCTACAGTAGTAGAGTCAAGCTTGTCACAGACCATTGGGCATCTTGATAAGTCGTTACTTTAACCAAATCTCCACGAGCGGCATAAAGGGTTCTAGGCTTTTATTACAACAAGAGCCATGCCATACACGAGCTTAATGGGTTTAAGCCAATGAAATGAAATGAAGAAGTGATTAAAGAGATAACGATTATATTATACCATCAACAGTAACAAGGGTTGCCTGACACAAAGTGAGCTTGTCGTAGGGAAAACATGATATCGGAGTTTTGGTAAAATCTCTAAGAAAAAAGATAAGTTATGCACGGACATGTTTCAATAATAATCTCGTAGAACAATTTCTGTAAAGAGAATAAGGAATTCAATCAAATCAATTAATTCTTTAAGAAATAAAATAAATTTTCAAACTGTTTTCAATCAAAAGCACTACACCAGGATGCAAAAGGTAAGAAAAGCGGGTAAGAATTCAAGGAGAAATTGAGAAAGGTGCTCACTGAGATTGACGGATCCCCCATGCGAGGGGTTTTTTATTTTCTTTCATTTAACATTTACACAACTTATGAGTTATAAATTCCTTAGCGATTTTATCAAAAATATATTTTCAGAATTTCCCCACAACATATATATATACGAACGCATAAACAGACCGCGTTCAAAATATCCGCATTGTCCGAGAGTATGTAACGTCTCCGTCAACGCAATCGCGGAGACAGTGACACGGGTTTTGGACACCCCCTCCCACCCTTGATTATGATAAATGACTTATGAAATTAAAACGGTCGCGTACAACAAGTTGCCATTCAAATGAATAAGGCCTTTGTTGAAATTCATTGCCTTGACAAATCACTCCTCTGTGCACTACATTGTCCGTTAAATTAAATAGGTCGGCCACAGAAATTGTCGACGTACCGTAGACAAAACTGATGTATCAATCGGATTCAAGTTGCGTGGTTGTTTGATTGTAGGAAATAGATATTACAATGAAATTAGATATTAGGTATAATAGATATTGGTGAAGGCCAAACCGCATTTTTGCAGCGTGGTATGCTGTAGAATTCCATAGGTAAGTATAAGGAGGGACCCGTGCTAGAAAGTGGGCCATTAAAAGCTTAAATATGTATCTAAGTAATAATAATAAACAATAAGTAATAATAATAATAAATAAATCTTTCGCAGAAAATATCGCATTAAAACACAAAATATTGTTTTTTAATAATACCTAGGTACTTTTAAAAGTATTCAAAATAATATCTCGTATTCATTATTAGACATAATTTTATTGATTACATAAAGATTGTGATTCAACTTTTTACTCGCGTGTTTTTTAGTTTTGAACATACAAAACCAAATATTAATTCCATTTATGAAATATTTGGTGCCTACATAAAATACAAAAAAGCTATACATAGATGGATTAATTATACCAGGTAAATGTTAGACAGTATTTTTATTTGAAACACGTTACATTCTTAAAACAAGTTAGTAGTTGCTTTAATATTAAAATTACATTTTTAAATATTTTATAGAAATATAAATTTTTGTTGTGATAAAAAAGATTTCGTTTACAAATAGATCAATAAACAATCTGTTAGATGTGGAAATACTTGTATATAAAACAATAGGTACTCAACCTATTGGCCAGTCTCGCGCTTCCTTGTAATAATTCTACTGGCAACCATACTCGTATCTGAGAGAGGAAACAGTGCAAAGGCAGGTAGATATGTATCCGTTGCGAGCGATATCTGACATCGTTCCAATAACTTTGACATCCGCTATCTTCTGCCATGCTTTCGTCTGCTTCCTCCCTCACAAATTTTCGACCAAGGAGGACTGTAGTTTTTTTTTTGTCATTTCCTTATCGCCCTGCCAAAATACGTCTCATGACTTACGTCAGCCAACATAGTTCAGGTAAAACGTGTACCGCGTTCTGATAGTCTTGAATCTTTAAACATTTTACTAAAATACATTTGAATATATGTACAACGGTTCGTTGCGAGCGAAACGACTCTGTCCACTCCATTACATTTTTGCAACAAAACTACGTTACCACTCACTCAAAGTTGCAACACGCACATTTTGGTGCGCTACAACAATACAAAAGCAATTATTTACAAAAATCTCTTCGGAAATACCGCACAACTGCTTGTTTCAGGTAACCGCAATATCACTAGAAATATTTTGTGTTGTTTTGAGCACTTTCCCGTTCATTTTCGTGCGCTTTTTCATGGAGCTTTAAAATGTATTTTGACCTTAAATTAAATAAATACTGTTACATGTTTTCATTGCAACGCGTCCACGAATTAAGGCCATTAAAATATTTTGCTCAGATTCATGGCAGAAATGTGCCGCTCCAACGAAATACCACCGAACGTTGTTTGCGGAGGCGATACATATTAAAATGAATTTTGTATCGAGTTAAAATAAAATTTAACATTGCAGTTAATTAGGTAACAATAGCGCTGCAACGGCCCGTTATCGGTGAGTCGCCAAACTCGCCGAATGACTGTTATTGTAATGCGAGTGTATTGCGACGTGTAAAACAACGTAATCTATACTTGAATCACAATTTCTCAGCGGTGAGTGTCAAGATGTTGACACCATTTGTCGCCGCGTACATATGCTCTGCGCAGCGCTCTATGTAGCGAAACAACATCTATTTGATTCTTATCTCGACCCCCCACCCCGTACCCCCTAGCCACTGCCCTCCTCCGCAGTTGTCCAAAATATAAACAGGTAAAATGTTTTCCTCGAAAAGAAAAATTCTATCGTATTTCCAATATAAATACACACCGTGATTTAAGGGCTAACAGAACTTTTGCGCAATTCAACTGAAACTGGACAAATCAACTATATATAATTCTATACTAAATGTATTAATTCTACGGAGGAGCAAATTTCTTCATTAAAAGTAGTTCCCTAAAGATTATGATGACACAAGTGATAGCTATAAATACAGAGTCCATCTAATTCACCAGAAACCTCACACCTGTAACAAAAAATACCTGATACCGTTTTATTTTATAGAGTAGTGTATGCCTCTAGTCTGATGTCTAATATGTATAAAATTTTCTCCAAAATTATTTTAAACCGAATAAGCAACACACTCGATGAAAACCAACCGAAGGAACAAGCTGGCTTTAGGAAAAACTTCTCCACGATAGATCACATTCACACAGTCAAGCACATTATGGAAAAATACAATGAGTACAACAAACCGATATATATGGCCTTTATCGACTATTCTAAGACATTTGACAGCATTAGCCACACAGCAATATGGGACAGCTTACGATACCAGGGAATCCCGACAGTGTACATAAACACCATTATAAACATTTATTCCAACAGTAAGGCAAGAGTACAACTGGAAACCTTGGATGAGACATTCCAAGTAAAAAGAGGCGTCAGGCAGGGCGACCCGATGTCTCCAAAGCTGTTCTCGGCGGTGCTGGAAAACATATTTCGAAAGCTAACCTGGGACCAAATGGATTAAATATCGATGGACAAAAATTAAACCATCTTAGATTCGCTGAAGATATTGTTTTGTTTGAAGAACAACCAGGGATCCTAGAAAAAATGATACAAGATCTAAATAAAGAGAGCGAGAAAGTGGGCTTATCTATGAATATAAACAAAACGAAGCCATTGACGAATTCAAACAAATATGAAATTAAAATTAACAACCAACCTGTAGAATATGTAGATGAATATATCTATTTAGGACAAATCATTTCACATACAGACATAACTACAAAAGAAATCAAAAGACGAATAGTTAACGGATGGAAAAGATATTGGTCGCTGAAAGAGATTATGAAATCCACAGATTTTAGTATCAAAGGAAGGTCTTCAATACCTGCGTTCTCCCATGTATTACATATGGGTGTGAAACTTGGGCTCTTACGAAACAACACAGAAACATGCTGGAACACTGCCAAAGAGTTATGGAACGAAGTATGATAGGTGTGAAGAAACAAGATAACATACGAAACACCGTCATAAGTAGTAAGACAAAAGTCATAGACGTACTCACTAGAATAGATAGTTCGAAGTAGGGATGCCCGATCTGAATCGATCTTTTGTAAGATCGATTCACGGCAATACGATCTACCGATTTTTTGAATCGATTCAACAGGTTGCGATTTTCGCCTGGATCGAATCGTATGCCTAGAAGATCGTATGAAAAAATCGTATGATTAAAACCGAACATTACCTTAGTATTTGCAGCCTAAGCTAAGCCATAAAACAGTCGCCGAAGCTAAAACCGGCAAGGAGGACATTATTATTAGGTACTATTGGCAGTAAAAGAATAAGATTTACAACGACACAAGTATATGTGTATGTACCTACTTTCAATCAGATAGGTATTTGAGATTAGTTTCGATATACATCGATCAAACTAAGCGGTAGTAATGAAACGTGAAGGTATTTTGTTTAGTTTATTGCCGGGTATGTTACATACTAGTGTTCGATGACTGAAGTTTAATTTGTTGATTCATTCCATAATATTATTTTGATAGGATTAAATTAGAAAATTAATGTTAGACGCAGATAGTCGAATATATAAAACAAATAATTGCTTTTCACAAAAAAAAATGTCCGACTTCAACATCGACAAGCAGAGATAACTCAAAAACTACTCGCCAGATTGCACTCAATTCAACCCATCTAGGTGTAAAGTTCTCGTCACTACAATTTAATCGAGCCCAAACATAAGACAACTGCTTTAAATCGTTGAGGAGTTCCCTCGAATTTCTTTCGGCTTCATCACATAAACTGCAGAACTTCATGAAATTGTAGTGCTTTAATATACGTAATAAAACATTAACAAACAACTAGTCGTACCTATAATTTTCGAAAATTCCTCTCGATTTCTTTGAGATATAATCAGATCCTGGTGTCCTCATCAGCGGACCATACTTGGAATATCTACTTTCCAACAAAAAACAATTATCATAATTTGCTCCTAAACGGAAAAATCGCTGAACAAACATAAAAAGCATAAATATTATATGGTCGAAATGATACTCTCCTTCTTTTTTGAAACTTCAAATTGAACCTGTGTTCCACAATTTGGAATAAAGAATACTTTCCGTGCGTGTCTTTATATTATTTAAAAAAAGAATATGATACGATCTTCAGAAATCGAATGAGATCGATTCAATGCCATACGATTCAGATCGAGAGTCGATTCATAGCGTTGCGATCCATTACGATTCAAAAAATCGATTCAAAGCAAAAAATCGGGCATCCCTAGTTCGAAGTGGAGATGGACGGGGCACATGCTGCGCGGCACACAAGAGAAATGGAGCAACATCATAACAGACTGGTACCCCAGAGATGGAAGAAGAAACATAGGAAGACAAAGCAAGAGATGGGAAGATGAACTAAAACTGACGGTAGGCCCAAAATGGAGAAGGGTTGTTAGAGACAGAGTACCTACAATGGAAATTGTTGGAGGAGACCTTTGCCAAGAGGCACACTGAACTCAGAGATATGTTATAAAGAGACAACCACAATATAAAAGAGAGAAGAAAGTAGTTCAGGATAAGAGGCTTATTATTATAGTGTATACCTCGTTTCGTTTGCAAGCGCTCATAGCCTGGCAGCTAGCGTCGATCCTAAGCGATCGACAAAGTTAAGCAACAGCGGGCGCGGTCGGTAGTCGGATGGTTGACCGCTAGTGGCAAAATATCTTGAGCGCTTCCGTGCTTCGGAGGGCACGTAAAGCCGTCGGTCCCGGTTGTTATCGATTGATAGCAGTCGTTAAGCCATGTCGGAGGCCTTCGGGCGGCTTGAAAACTTTCGACACTGGGTTGGCCACTAACCCCTCCACCAACCCGCATTGGAGCAGCGTGGTGGAGTATGCTCTAGGCCTATTCAGTAATGAGGAGAGACCCGTGCTCAGTAGTGGGCCATTAGTGAGTTGTAGCTTAGCTTTTTTTAAGCTACGTTTAGCTTCAGGGAACCTAGAGTTTAAAAATATATCGATGGTATTGTTCAAATTAATACAAATTCAAATTGAATAGTCATTTTTTTAGTTTGATTCTCAATTTGTTGCAAAATGGGAACTATCCTTACCTTACGGTAACGGTCACTACCGTTCTGACAAGAACGTATCGTAGGTACCTAGTCTAATACAATTATTTTAACTTATAATTTATATTTATGCTTTTTTATGCATAATATTGAAAGTGATGTAAATATCTCTGTAATACTACATATACATCTCAGAACTTTTACAACAATGTTGAGAAATATAAAACCTACAGTAGGTCTAATTTTGAATATTGAAGTAACCTAAGCTCTTAATATACTGGTCAACAAAGATACCAGTATATGTCATCATGAACTTTCCTTTCTTAAGTCTTAAGTGTTTCAGAGACCTCGTTTATACTGACTTATAGTATGCCTTGTATCCTTTCCCTTTCGTACATTTCACATTTAATTCGGTACATGTTAGTATAGACCTAATAGGCGCCATTAAGGGTCTCCTACGCGCCCAACAGATAAGCTCCCAAATACCTTCAGTTATTTATGATTTTAGTTAGGTATATCCCAAACCGTCCGAGATTAGCATTAGTAAAACGAAAATTCCCTTAAACGACTAAATTTAAACATCTATAAAGCCGGAGAATAAATTATGTTTACAGAGTAATATTTACTGTTCAATTCCTTTGTCTCCGCAAAAGAAGTATTTCGAATCGTCAAAGCGAGGGAAACGAAGAGGGCTCAAGAAAATTCCTTAACGCCAACATAGTAAACTTTAGCGCGAGCGCCAATAAAGTGCAAAAATTCGTCGGAACTGTCTAAATAAAATGTGATTTTTATAGAAGTCATCTCGCAAAATGTTTCCAAAATCATAGCGGGCGATAAAAGTTTTATTGGCTCGCTATTGTCTCCGGGGAGGCCATAGGTGAGTAGTGCAGTTGGGAGGGGAAGCGAGTCTCGAACCGGTACGTTTTCTTTGCCGTCCACTGAAAACTCCACAAACGTTGAACCAAAAACAATTGCCACTTTAGTCAAGTTTCAACTTCAGTTCGCTAACAATGTTTCCAGAGTACATTGGATTCATTTAAAAACAAGCTACGATACATAAGCAACTTCGAATTAAGTATCGTAGTTTGAAATTGTTACAATAAAAACTGGTTGCAATGCGGAGGAAATTGCATCGATTTCTATATTATTTTTCGAACGAATTGGAGCGGCGCGGCGCAAAGGATTCGAATCTAATTTATCGTCACAAATTAAAGTGTGCGATGAGTTTTGTATGCAATTAAACCAGATTTAGCAGATCATTTTTGAATGTCGACCTTTGAATGACACACATAGGAATTTGGATTTTAGGTATTTACTTCTGATCTTTTATATTTGTGTCTTTGATATCTGTCCGATTCTTTCTAAAAGTGCTTAATGAAAATCGCTGATAAATAGATACGTTGAAATAATCTTTAGAAGCGAAGAAATTATGTAAAGAAGCGTTGATATAATCTTTAAGAGAGGCAGGAGCGTTACGATTTTTTTGAGTTAAAAAAATGGAGGAGGTTCTCAATTTTTCGTTTTTTGTGTGTTACCTTAATAACATTGCACTGGGTGAATCTATTTTGTTAATTATTTTTGGATTAAATGGTATTGCTTTACGTCTAGTCCTATACGAGTACAATAGTTTGCGATATCTGACGGATAGTTTTTGAGTACCTAATTTTTTTTTTTTTTTTATGGAATTAAGATAGCAAACGAGCATGCAGTACCACCCTTCCCCTGCCGCCCATAACAACTGTGACCGACCTAGAACTAGACTCAAGGGGACTAGGATGGTTAGTCCAGTTAGTAGATGGTGTTAGAATATTAGTTGGTTAGTTTGTTAATAAGTGCGAGGACAGGGTATGTTAGTGATAATTAGTCCTGTTAGTTAATGTTAGTAATAGTCCAGTTAGTTATTGTTAGTATGAGTCTTGTTCCAATTCGGTCACAGATGCGTTGCTATCCCTGAGGTCTGAGATGGTCGCCTCTAAAAAAGTGAAACCGGCTCCACAAACCTTCCTATCCGGAACACAATTGCTCTTAAAAACAATTATTATGACGGTAGGAATGGTACTGAGTACCTTGGCGGGCGGTGGTACTACCCCGGGCGAACTCTAGGCTCTACCACCTGAAATTCTTAAGAACGCGTATTTAATTATATCTCATAGAAATCTTGACAATATTTCTATAAGATTTCTATGATTTCTATGGATTTGAACACATTCACGGGGCTATAACAGCAATGTAGGTATTCTAGGACAATTGCACGATGTCCGTGCGAGTACATTTCATGTGGCATTATTTTTAACGGCCAACTATCATAATCCAGTACTCTATTGTTAGATTCCAACAGATAGAATTCAATTCCGTTGCAATTGTGAAACTAAACTTCCACGTTCGGTATAAATACTGGTTAACAGTTATAAATAAAGTTAGAGTTCTCCACTAAAATTCAAATTCAAATCCATAACAATAAAACATGACCGCAATATCAAAATTTTACAGTGTATTATAAATTGTACATTCCTGATACCTAATAACGAACTGACCGAATAATGATCTTAATAACATCCAACAGGACTTATTATCCTAATTCCTACTTGAGTGTTCTTCTGTGTTGGTTTGTTATGTTTAAAGATATTGTTATATTTTATTATTATAATTTCAATTGGCGCTAGTCCTTAAAGTAGATAGGTATTTTTTAACTCTCTTTACCTCTAAATCATAATTTGAACAAAACCTATTAATTGTACCTATTTTTAAAAACTTAAATCTGAAGTTCAAGGCCTAAAATTCAACAACAATTTTGTACAGACTGTTAAAAATCCCAAACGTATAATTACACTCCAATGCACAGATTCTGATGCAAAATATATTTTTAATTTTATTTAAGTTATCTGTGTCCACGGAGCGGCAACGTTGCGTCCGCCGCCGGTCGCCTTGCGCCGCCTTCCTTCATTTTGTAGATTGCATGCATTCGTCATTTGACGCATCCGTGAACAGTAGCCCTAAGACTAGTAACCGCTTTCTCTTCGCATCGAAAGTTTTTTCTTCAGCCTACACTCCATTCGCATTCGATTTGGAATTCGTTATAATTCTATTCCACACAACTGCCATCTTTCCGCCCCTGTGATTAAGGTTCATTGAAAATTGAAGCCGATAATTTAAAATGCTATAAGTTTTTATTATGAGTTATGTGCGTTTTAAGCATTTAAATGTCACTTGCTACAAACGGTGAAGGAAAACATCGTGAGGAAACCTGCATGCCGGAGAGTGCAAAACTCAAAGGTGTGTGACTGTGAAGTCCGCCAATCCGCACTTGGCCAGCGTGGTGGACTATGGCCTTAACCTTCTCATTCTGAGAAGAGACCCGTGCAAAATAGTGGGCTGTGATGGGTTGAGATGATAATGATAATGATGAAATTTTGCTTACAAGTTAAAACAAACTGTGAGCACGGGTAATACCTAAATGTCTTCACCTTCTATTCCACGCTCGATCGAATGACACTTGACCAAAACATGGTTCGTGTTCTCGTCACCCTCTTGAGAAGTTACGAGAACGCGAATTTCCCATCAGATATGCAAATATGTTTCTCGGAATGTGACTATCGACGTCGTATTAAGATATCAAGCAATCGAGTTGTATCCGTCCTAGAAATACTAGCTAGTAACCACTATACTCAAATTCAATAGCATTTAATCATGATTATTTAACATATTATTTGCAGAATTAAAACTATACTTTATCCTTTGTGACATCACAAACTATTTCCATAAGCTATTTCATTAAGCACGAAAATGTAGCAGACATACAGACAGAGTTACTTTGTCATTTATAAATACAATCAAAAGTAATCACTGGTAGGTAAAGTTCAATTCAGTTTCAAGGTAAATATTTAAATACATATTTTGATGCCAATTCGTACACAATTTTAGTTTGTCGTGATCGTCGTGTAAATAAACTGTGTACACTCGAATAGTGAATTTTTATTCACGTCTTATTACAAATTGCCCGTGCCAAATCAATTCACAAGAAATAAGAATACTTCATATTTTACATAAATGTCATGAATAACGTCCCCAAAATGTAGGGATAAGTTTGAGCAAACTTACTAGACTGCTAGTCAGCAATATGTTTCAAACAATATGACGGTTGGCACCTGTCTGGAATGACCATTGGAGAATGTTGTAGCAGTGAACGTATTTCTAACTACGGGTGCAGTTATAGAGATGCTGATTCTGTGTAACATGCTACGAGTAGGTATATTATGGTGTTCTTTAATAGTATTGATAAGCGCAGTGTGATTTTCTGAGACTTTAAATGTTAGTAAAACCGATTTTAAGGTACAGATAACAGTAATTTAATCAGTACTTTTGGTTAAGTAGGTAAATAGGACTAGACGACAAGCTTTGAATACAAAAAGAATTAGAAAAGTCAGTTCACCCAGTACAAAGTAAGGAGGTAACACACAAAAAATATAGTCAAATTAAGAACATACACCTTTTTCGAAGTCGGTTAAAAAGTACGTGACGACATCGCACACACGTCACACAGTGTCTTCACGAGGAACATGAATCACATTGTCAAAGTTTTCTACATAACTCGCATATACTTATACAAGTTCAGAACATGAACAGTCTTTTTCTCCAGGCACATCTCGGCTGGTGGGAGATGCCTTTTGCTTTTAATAAATGTGTAAGAATCTCAAACCACACCAGCTCTTGATCTCATAATTATGTCAAGATTATTATGTCAAATGGAAACAATGTTGTATATAATTATTCAAACCTGACATTAAAAATGGTTCTATATAATTGTACCATACGACAAATGCGTCTTTCTGTGACCTCGGAGTAAGAGAAATGGAAAATCATTTCCTTTCATACTATAGTTACTGTTGTGTAACAAAGCAAAAAGAACTTCTACATTCCGGCAGTTAGCTGGACTTTCTACTTAAATGCTCAACTCCGCACGTTCTATGCAAATATATGTATGGTGCGTTCATTTCGCTTCACAGAGATTTCCAAAAGAAAATTATTCAACTTCAAATGGATCTTCTAAATCGAGATCCGCCCCATTGATTCATGGTTCAATAGGGCGCCCTTTTCCCCTCTTTCAAATATCAAACAATAGTTTTAAACGGAACAAAGAATTGCACTCATTGGAAAGCTTTCTTTGATTCGTCTCCACGTTGAAAATTGTTAGTAACGGAATAAAGGAGAAAATACACCGAGATTTTAGGACACAATTCCGTGAAAGAAAATGTAGTTGTAAACACTATAGCGGAACTAGATGTCCTACTTAGATGTACGAGTATGTACGTATTATCGTATTTTACGGGAAAGATTCTTGCATTGTTAGGTGGTACGTTTGTGTTTGAATATGTTACATCTTAGTTGCGATAGACATTTGAACAAAAAACTACTGTATTATTGATGTCTTAAGTTAATTGATAACCAACTGGATTATTACTATAATAACAATAGTTCTCACACTTATTTAAAAAATTCACCAACTGACGTTTTAACACTATCTGCTTCCTAGGCCCCAATTTAGTCTTGTTCTAGGTCAGTCAAAATTGACATGGGCAGCAGCAAAAGGGTGGTGCCACATGCTCCTCTACTACCTAAAGCTACAAGAGCTACCTTCCTATTTTGGATTGGTGGAAAAAGTATTGTTTCTTCTAAAGATTTTTGAACCCGATGTTGTTATTATTAATAGATCTCATCCTTTATTTTTTCAATATCAAAGGAGCAGGCATAGTGCATGACTGTAAGTAATTTCCTCAGCCCAAAGAAATTTGAATCAGTATGGACGTCAAAGAGAGGATGTTGTGATTGTTAGTCCATATCATAAGCTAGATATTATGTAAGAAAATTTCAGGTGTTTTAATTACGTATATGACGTATATGACGTATATGACGTATATATTATATATAGTATATATACGTATATAACATATACGCCATTACATACATATATGTAATACCTATTACAACTCGAGAGATACAGACCTAACGTACGCACCAGACGGACGTAAAACACGGATGATGTACAGCACCCTAAAAATGTTATTATTGAAATAATGTTCTTTGAATTATTTCTACAAGTTCAGTTAGTGGTTAAGCGCTCTCGGATTCTCTGCTGTAGTTAAAACAATGCGAGCTCAAACTTAACAAGGAAAGAATTAAGTAGATTACACAACTGGTACCATATAAAGTGGCAACTGCGGTTTTGCTGTACAAATTTAGCGGATCTACACCGCTCTCCAGCGTATTTTGGTAGGTACTGCAAAGAATCAACCACGGCTTTAACGTACTTTTAGAATCAAGACGTATTCTGTTTTTAAATTATCCTTTTTTAAATTACTTCAAAAAAGGAACAGGTACTCAATTCAACTGTATTTTAATGTTTCCCGTACGTTTTTCAAGGTGAAACTAATTTTAAGATGTCGTGTTCTTGTCTGCTATAATCACAGTATCACAATTTCATGTCCCTCTTGCATACCTTAATTAGAAGTTTAGTCGTTCGTTAACTACTTTAAATTTGGGTTTTATAGCACAATGCCAACAATACTTTATGCACATAAAACTTCCGAGACGAAAATATCATGGGCGTTACGAATTATTTAGATGTTTATAAATTTTATACTTACAACAAATGGTCAAAGAGAATATCTCCATAATTTAAGTTAAGTTTAACTGTTAGCTCATAAACCGACTTTTGTGGTTTAGCGAGGGAAGGTTGGCTGATCTGGGGAGAACGGATTCAGTTGTGTTAGTTGGTTTTATACTACAAAGAATTAACCACAAAGAAGCTTTTGTTTTAAATTTATCAAAAGACAAACCACAATAGTTATACGGAGAGAAAACCTTTACACATAGGTATAATACAAAGATACTTCTTGCGTGATATGGGTATTTTATTATTGTATATTTAATAATACCTATTAACAAAGGCGGTAGATATTTTTATATAACACACTGTAGTTATATAGTTAGTTTATTTATTAAATTGTATTTAATTATAATTAGAACGCTATAACATTGGATAATTCTATTGTTTTGTCTATCAAATTTTCGGATATTAAACGATATTATTTAAACTTAAATTAAATCTATATATATAAAAGCGAAAGGTCACTGACTCACTGACTCATCACGAAATCTCAGAAACTACAAGTGCTAGGAGTGTGAAATTTTGCATGCGGGTTCTTTTAAGGATGTAAGTGCTCACTAAGACGGGATTTTATGAAATTCAACCTCTAAAGGGGTGAAATAGGGGTTGAAAGTTTGTATGGAAGACTGTCATTTTTTAAGTTAGAAACATGAAACTTTATTTTTGGGCTACTGATTAAAAATTAATAGATACGTATTTAAGCGTTTCTGGAAATTCTACCCCTAAGGGGGTAAAATAGGGGTTGAAAGTTTGTATGGAAGTCCGTCATTTTCTAAGTTAGAAACATGAAATTTGCCATGTATTGTATGTTCCTTGGGGAGTGTAGGGGACCAAGAGAGGATTTTTGGAAATTCCACTCCTAAGGGGATGAAAGGGGTGAAAACTATTATATGAAAATTCTACAACATTGAAGTTAGTGACTTGGAAATTTGAATTTTGGTTGCTTACTTCAAATTAATGAATACGTGTATCAGATTTTTTTGATAATTAACCCTCAACCCCTTTAAAAGGGGGGTGAAAGATTGTATGGGACTTAATAAAATTTTCAAGATAGAAAGCTGAAAATAGGTAAATACTCTTTGTTGTAAATAAAAAATCAAGTGTTTTTTCGAATTAACCCTCCAACCCCTAAAAATACGGGGTGAAAATTTGTGTTTTTTTCGTTAGTTTCCAAGTTAGGGACTTGAAAATGAATGTCCAGTCTCTTTGTTAAAATTAAAAAATGTGCTTCAGTATTTTTTCAATATCACCTTAAAAATATATAGGTAGGTGTAAAATTAAATAGAGATTTAGTACTCCAAATATTTATACGAGACGGGAAATTTACTTAGGACATTTCCACGGGATCGTAAAATGCAAATTCCTGAAAAACTGATTAAAAATTAATAGATACGTATTTAAGCGTTTCTGGAAATTCTACCCCTAAGGGGGTAAAATAGGGGTTGAAAGTTTGTATGGAAGTCCGTCATTTTCTAAGTTAGAAACATGAAATTTGCCATGTATTGTATGTTCCTTGGGGAGTGTAGGGGACCAAGAGAGGATTTTTGGAAATTCCACTCTGAAGGGGATGAAAGGGGTGAAAACTATTATATGAAAATTCTACAACATTGAAGTTAGTGACTTGGAAATTTGAATTTTGGTTGCTTACTTCAAATTAATGAATACGTGTATCAGATTTTTTTGATAATTAACCCTCAACCCCTTTAAAAGGGGGGTGAAAGATTGTATGGGACTTAATAAAATTTTCAAGATAGAAAGCTTAAAATAGGTAAATACTCTTTGTTGTAAATAAAAAATCAAGTGTTTTTCGAATTAACCCTCCAACCCCTAAAAATACGGGGTGAAAATTTTTGTTTTTTTCGTTAGTTTCCAAGGGGACTTGAAAATGAATGTCCAGTCTCTTTGTTAAAATTAAAAAATGTGCTTCAGTATTTTTTCAATATCACCTTAAAAATATATAGGTAGGTGTAAAATTAAATAGAGATTTAGTACTCCAAATATTTATACGAGACGGGAAATTTACTTAGGACATTTCCACGGGATCGTAAAATGCAAATTCCTGAAAAACTGATTAAAAATTAATAGATACGTATTTAAGCGTTTCTGGGAATTCTACCCCTAAGGGGGTAAAATAGGGGTTGAAAGTTTGTATGGAAGTCCGTCATTTTCTAAGTTAGAAACATGAAATTTGCCATGTATTGTATGTTCCTTGGGGAGTGTAGGGGACCAAGAGAGGATTTTTGGAAATTCCACTCTGAAGGGGATGAAAGGGGTGAAAACTATTATATGAAAATTCTACAACATTGAAGTTAGTGACTTGGAAATTTGAATTTTGGTTGCTTACTTCAAATTAATGAATACGTGTATCAGATTTTTTTGATAATTAACCCTCAACCCCTTTAAAAGGGGGGTGAAAGATTGTATGGGACTTAATAAAATTTTCAAGATAGAAAGCTTAAAATAGGTAAATACTCTTTGTTGTAAATAAAAAATCAAGTGTTTTTCGAATTAACCCTCCAACCCCTAAAAATACGGGGTGAAAATTTTTGTTTTTTTCGTTAGTTTCCAAGGGGACTTGAAAATGAATGTCCAGTCTCTTTGTTAAAATTAAAAAATGTGCTTCAGTATTTTTTCAATATCACCTTAAAAATATATAGGTAGGTGTAAAATTAAATAGAGATTTAGTACTCCAAATATTTATACGAGACGGGAAATTTACTTAGGACATTTCCACGGGATCGTAAAATGCAAATTCCTGAAAAATAACTTCCAAGCCAAGAGCGAGTTGGACTTTCTTATGAAGGGAAAGCAGCAAATATTAAACTACATGGGCGATTTTCTTCGATATTAAATTGAAGTTGTAATAAGATTTCAGCCTGAAAAATCTTTTTTTCTAAAATAAGTCTAAAGAAAAGCACTGTCGAGTTCAGTAAAAATACGCTATATACCTAACAAAATTCCACGCGGGCGGAGCCGCGGGCGGAAAGCTAGTTTAATATAAAATTAAATTTAAATTTTCAGTCAATTCCATGGATAATTTTTTGGGTGGGATTATTCTGCACGAATAGTAAACGGAATCCTATTAATAGGTATCATTTTAAATAAGATTATAAATGACCATCAAAAGTAAAAACAAATTAACCGATTTGTTGCTGATAACACGACAGGCGCATCATGGATGTTTTTTACTTGTGGCTTGTGACACGCTAGGCGTGTCATTTTTAAATCGTTTGTGTTACAAATTAAGTTTTAGAAGGGTCTACCTAGAACAAAACTATCATGATATTCCACCTAGATCTAGCTGGTTGTGTTAGCTTCTGAAGATTGTGTGAATTCAAAATTGACAGGGGTTGACCACCTTTATAAGTTGCATTCAGAACCGATTCGTTGCTGATGATTTTTTTACTGTTGAATGTCTGTACATAAAAAAATCGTAATTTTATGCTTTGTCAAATATTCCTCTAAATGGTTAACGAAAATAATATAATACATATGGACATATGTAGAATGGCACTCATAACTGGCCATTTTAATTTTACTTGTACTTATTTATTGTCTTCAAAAAAGTAGTACGTACAGGTACAGGTATAATGAGTTTTTTTAGTAATAAAAACTCATTATGAATATACCCCATTCTGTGTATGAATTCCTACCCCACAAATTGCCTTAATAAATGCATAACCCCCAAATCGAACATTTTCTTTACCAATTCCTTGAACAAAAAAAAACAGATAAACAATGTCACAAAAGGTTTGAGAAATCTGAAAAAGTAAAGTCACTAACCTTCCATTTCAGGAATAACCCGTCATTTACTTTTCAAAGCCAATTTAATTAATGTATTGTTCTATACACTCCCATATTTTGACGCAAACTAAAATTAAATCAAGTCTAAACCCGTAAAAAAGCAAGAAAGGCATGTGTTTTTATATACATGGCTGATGGCACGACAGGTGTGTCATCAACTTCTATGGCTGATGGCATGCCAGGCGTTTCACAGAAAATTTGTTCACAGCCATGACGAAAAGTGTTCGAAAATGGGCGCCGCAACGAATCGGTTAAAGAAAAGAAACTGGCTTTCAATTGTTAAAACCGCACTGAAATCGGTCAATCTGTTTGAGAGCTATATATAGGTGCCACGAGACAGACACCTAGACAAACAGTTAGACAGGTCAAACTTATAACACCCCACTTTTTGCGTCGGGGTTAAAAATAACAATAACGTTCACCATAGAAGCAGTGCGTATAATGCGGTGTTTGCGGTCATTAGTACCGCACGGCGCGACAAATTCCAACGGACTTGCTTCTCCTGTCCGGTTAGTTTCGTGCTACCAAGAACAAACCGCCAACAATACCTATATCAGACCACATATTAAATTTGCTTGCTTTGACTGTGTTAACTTTAATTTCACAAATATTTGAAAGAATTTAAACGTTTGTTTACAACATTTTTTTAGGTGAAATAAAGTTTTTTTCAATTAGCATAAGTCTATGCTCGACCACAATAATACTTGATGGTAAGCGGAGATGAAATCTGATTTGGTAAGCGTTCTAAGCGAATAAAAGCCTATTAACAATTTCTTTAAAATTTCATCCAGATTCACAAGACAATACTTAATTAACATAATAATTCTTGTGGCCGTCATAAGCAATGACCTACCTGTGCTTTTCGTGTTTTTTCTCTCGCACGCATTCACATAAATTGACGTTTCTAACTGTCAGACAACAAAACAACCTCGCCAAACAACTGTCACATTGACATTCCAAAACAAATCCCAATTTGACGTTTGTCACGGATTAAAAAAATAAAAATTATTCACAATCTAGCTACATAATTATGTACTTATAGCTTTTAACCACAACAACCAAAAATAATTAACTAAGAAGCTTCAGCTGCTGTTGATAAAGTTACCTAATACAATAACTAGAGCGGCCTTTAGAATCCGCACGCATTACAATGCAGTTCCTGTGGTTTTGTGTGAGCACGGTGCGACAAATTTCAGCGGACTTGCGAGTTGTCTAGTTCCGCGCCGGTAAGAACGGACCGCAGGCGTCACTTAGACTGCCCACGTGACCATGTGGTAGTCTGCTAGTAAATTACCTCACTTTGCTTGGCCCAGTCAAGTTTCTAATTCAAGTAACAAGACTTGTTTAGAAGTCTTCCCGAATACGACAGCATAAAAATGTATTATTGAAATCATTTTGTTAGATTCCACATGACACTTTAAAAAAGTTAATGTTTAACTCACATTTTTCTACAAATTCTGACATAGAGATACTTTTTTTCAGCTAGTTTTACACATCACTTCACAATATTATGGCTTTTAACACAATCAAAATAGCACTTAATGATTTTATAATGTTAGAATATTCTCTACTTTGAAAGTAAACTAGAATGTCAAAAATTAAGAGCTAATGAAATCAACTATTCCAGCAAAGTTCAGCGGACTAACATTGCAGTTTTCTGACTAAATCCACACTACGATAAATGGCAGTAGAATTTTGGGATGACATTCACTGTTGATCCAAAGTAAAAATATCGCCCTGTTATACTTATAACTTGAATAAAATGTATTGTATTTAGATTACTGTGTTCTTTTCTATTGACTAGTCGGAAGATACAAACAAAAAGTTCAGATTAGAACATAAAAAACCCAAGTGTTTCCTTCAACAAAACTATAGATAAGTATATTCGCGTTCGATATGAAATTGTTTAATGGCCAACCACAGAAATGCCAGCATTCCGCGTCTGTGATTAAGGTTTTTAGAATTTAAGAATTTAAAATGCCTTATGTAAATTTTACTTTCAAGCTCAATTCAACTGTGAACACACATAATGAATTGGGTTTTAATGGGAATTGGCAATTCCATATCCTCGGCGACTCAAGTACCTAAGTAATATAATTCATTTCCAATACTGACTAATATACATAGGATACTAAGTACCTATACTACATCCTAATACTACAAGGTCACTCATTCAAAATTTTATAACTGTGCAGTATGCAAGGCTAGCGTTTCAAATAGACTATTGCTCAATCTGCTTAGGATTAAGTCCCTTGCCAAATAGAAATTTGCACAGTATGAAGACCGACAGATACCTCTATTGTAAAGATCGCCTTTGAGTCCTAAACATATATTGTACTAAAGTTGAACTTGTTGTAAAGCAACCCATATAACGCTGAAGTAACAGGTATCGCCTATCGTATAATATAGTGTGGGCCCTGTGGTTTTGTGGGTCAACTCGTCGCGACAAATTCCAGAAAACTTGTGTTCCGTTCCACGGCTAGTTCCGCACGGGGGATTACGAAACGAAGTTGCGGGCCTTAGATGTATTTTATCACTAAGTTTACGAAAACCACGGTTATAGAACATTAAATTTGTGGCCTTGACTAGTATTTATTCGATATTCTTTTAGAAACCCTTCACTTCGCTTTGGAAGTTAACTCTTAAAGTTCTTAGAATGAGTAAGTAATCAATTTACGACACTCCACTAATCCGTTTTGGAACAGTGTGGCGTGGTGGCGCCCAATCACCATGAAGGAGTATTCAATGATTCCTGAGTTCGCTTCCCAACAAGGTATTTTGAATGACGAGTTTAAATTTCTGTTCTTAGAATATTGTTATCCAAACGACTTAAATTCACCAGAGACTACTTTGGTTTTTTGTGCAATTAAGGTAGAAAACGAACATGCAGCACAACCCTTCCACTGCCACCCATGATAACTGTGAGCGATCTAGAACAATACTCAACTTAAGGACTACGATGTTAAGTCCGGTTAACAGAATGTTAGACTATAAGTTGATTAATTTAATAATAAGTGTAAGGACAGGGACTGTTAGTTATAGTCACTCCTGTAAGTTGTTAAAAAATAAAGAATATATCTGACAATTGCATTATATAATAAAAAATACAAAAACAAATAACATTTAAAAGGATATAACAGCGACACTGTTCAGATTAAACAAGCATACCTCCTAATATTTAATCACCTGTAATAACCTACATAGCATAGTCACTACAACAAGATGATACGAGATTAGCAGGCGGTTCGCTCGTAACATACAACCTTATTTCACCATAAACGCGCCCTAAGGAGCCATCATCAGCTTCGGCTTAGCAATTACATTTCATATGTACCTCATTTACATACACCAGAAATGAGATTTCTACGCAAACCAAATTGAATTGCTCTGCCGTATGTTCCGGTCAGGGCGTCATGTTCGCATTAAAAGATAAAAGAGGATATTGTTAATGGCTCCAAAGCCGTGTTTACGTTATTGGAAAGAGGTTTCATTATTGAGCCACGATTAAATGAAAATATGACTTTATTTGTTGGCTTTTAGACTTAAATGCTAATTTCTTTAAGTAGCTCCCATTGATGCAAATGTTTTCATATCTTTCATTTTGATTATAAGGTTTACGTCATGTTTTTAGTAAGTAAAAGTAATATGGCTCTACTCGGGTGTTAAGGAAAAGGTTTAGTACATATCTACGTACGAGAAGGTATACATGTAATAATTTTGCGAACGTAGAACATTCCTCTGGTTGGTTGAATACACAAAGACGAAATCCGTATTCTAAAGGAGGATACCGATCTGCAAGGATGCAACGAGTGGGTAATAACAGAGACATGTAATAAAATTATACGTATTGTCAGTTCATTTAAGGTAGAGAGTTCAAAGAGTCCACGGAGCACTATCTTTACAAAAACAAAAATATATAAATAGAATATACAAATTGAAAGCGATTTTAACATTCATAAATAACAAAATGAGAATATCATCATACATGTTATTAGGTATTTTGTACCCACGGAATATCAAATGAAAGTAGTAAATCCTAAAAACTTATTCCAATAATAGCTTATTATAGTTAAAAAATACTCCATTTATTGAGTAAGATTTTAAACGTATTAATTTATCGCTACGGAGTATTTACAAACAAAATAACAGGTATCTAGTGTAATACTAGCCAACCATCGATCGTAATACATTTGCGTCGCGAGCGGTACATCTCAATTGGCGATAATCTACGCAATTTGGCGCGCGTTTGGCCGCCATTAATTTTCTTTGCCAAAAAATTATGCCGCCATCGAATTATAGTATCATAACGTCTATAGCGGCTTAACGTTAAGTGGCGAGGCAGGCGTATAAATATCGTATAATTACAACTCGCAGACCCTAATCCGTGGTGAAACATCGCTTGCATCCGATACAAGTATCCTCAAGTGGTACCTCGACGTAGGAGGCATTGTTGCCAGTTGAACAAAGCGAAGGGCCCTTCGCGGTTGGCGTGACCTCGGAGTCTTCTCACCCTCGCGATACTCTTTGTGATAGCACGTTTTTAGGCCGACACGGCTATATTATGAATTGGTTGTAATGATAACAAGACGACACTTACCGACCGGGGCTCAGTCAATACGGTAGCACGCGCCACTTCACTTCTAGAGGACCAATCGCTAAATCAAAATCAGGTCAAGTTGTAATATACCTTTAATAATTCCGAGACTTTGTACACCTTTTTAAACGTATTGTTTGCCCGGAGAAGTGGGAAATCTAAAGTACGATGTAGTTATGAAGCTTAAGTGTGAAAATCATTATTGTTGTTATTATACAAATTGCTGGGTCACTATTACAATGTTCTATGTTAATTTTAATGAACTTTTGTAATGAGCCATAGAACTTCGTTATTACTTTTAATTGAAAAAACATCATAGGACCGCGTAATATATGATATTCTGCAGTATATTTTTGCAAAATTAGCTAATAACACATAGAACCTTGTAATAGTGAGCCAGCGAAATGTCAAATATACATATACGGTGATATACCTACTGCATGCGAGTATCGTATTGACGTCTCTTATTTTACTTATTTGAGTAATATTCAGCATTAGATACGAAAAATCACGTCTAAACATTATATCAAATGAATACGCCGAGGTGTAGTTTTTCGAAGCGAAGCGATGGCAATTACTTGTTTATAAAGCATATGTTATATAAAGCACTCCCGAAACTCTTCAAACTAAAAATATAAGAAGAATTTGTAACAATTTGTACATCTTGTACCTTGGTTGTAGAGCATCCCTCAAACCACGTGTTATTATAAATAGCACAAGTCGGACTACGCCTCGAGGCCAGAAGTCAACAGTCCAGGTCAGATTTTGCGGGTTACCACATTTAAACTCTATCTCCATAAGAATAAAGCTCAAAGACGCTATCGAAATAAGACCCCAATTAAAAAGATATTTGTAATAGAATTGTTATGAAATGAACAGAAACACTCGTTTTTTCTTGAGAAAAAAGTATTGTGGGTGTTGTACCCTTTCCCAAGTATTGCAAATTGTTTGAAGTAAACAAAACCCTAGGGATGCACGAGTTTTATTCATATCGAAGTTTTCAAGTTTAGTTGTTGCATGTATTGTTCAATGTCCAGTGAAAATTGATTTTTTTTTCTCAGAGTAAGATTTAACTTTTTTTCCTAAATAATATTTATTTATTTATTCACGCTTTATTGAACCTTAAAAACTAGATTACAATGGACGGACTTAATGCCAATGGAAATATACGAGTATAAAGGTTGCGGTAGGTGTTGCTAGTTTGTAGGTAAGGTAGGTAGGTAACATGTAAAAGTAGTGTTCGTTTAGAAATAATTCGAAAATGTTATTTTGCTACAGTAATCGTTCGTTCGTCCTTCGTTAAAAACCATTTAAGCAGATAACATTAAAATATTCGTACAAAACAAAAAATCTCGATGCGAGCTTATTGACGTGATTCTAACTTTTTACACGAAAATTTTCATAACAATTTTTCAAACAACGTAAAGTTTTACCGCACTCTGTGCTGTAAGAGTCGACTCACTTATGAAATTACACTTTTTTGCTTCACTTTTTACTTTACTTTTAACTACAATTACAAGAATAAAATTCTGGCGCGTAGCAGAAACTGTAATAATCCTATCATTTGTTTCGGGATTCCTTTGTCCTGGAACTGAACCCAAAAGTTAAGTCCAAAATAAAATCATCACTTTTAAACCATTTTTCCGCAGTAATCAATTTCAAATTTACCTACCTAAACAACAGTAGAATATTTTACCTATTTTTTTAATCCATGGTTAAACTTAAAGTTGTCAAATAAACAAACTTAAATCGAGGTTAAAAAAATCGCATTACTTTAATGCCTCCCAATCTTATCATAAATACCTCTAGCTCTACTATTGCCTACGAAACCCAATACCAGAGACTCCAAACATACTTTTTTTATTGTCGATAAATGCTTGTAGGCTAATGGCTGCAACAAATGCACCGAAGTGCGGATATAATTCACACTTTTTCATTACCGTTTTCGATTAAACTTTGAATACTATTATATTTTTGTACAAGCCATGCCTAAAGGTTTAGTTCGTCAAAAACTTCTTAATTGGTAGACTTATGATGTTTAAATTTCATACAGGTATATTTATGTAGATAAAATCAGCTATTAAATATTTTTGCAGTTCCCAATAACGTTGCTGAATATGAAAGGTCATCTGATCTTTCAATAGCTTTTTAACTTAGCACAAACAATATTATTTTAACTTGTGCAATTAACCCTACATTTTATATAATATAATACATGAATGCAGGTTGAGACATTTCCGTTACCATTCGCAGTGAAACATTGGATCAAACTGCAATAATATCCGCGCTACAACGATATCATCGCATTGAATAGGCAGTCAATCGTAGCGTTGTACCACGTAATAACGCAACGATGGACTGTCAACATAATACTTTATATAATGACCGTAATACTATATATTTGTGTCTACATCCACCATACAGGACAATCTACTTCACATCAAATTCATGTAAAAATATATAACATTTAAAAAACATGGCCGCAACAAACTCCGCTGGCAGGCCACTCGAGGTGTGCCTCAAGCGCTCTCACTCTTACCCCTGCGGAATTACACGCCCCCACTCCACGCGAAATAGAAACGTGACGAAATATCACCCCTAACAAACTTTTGAAATTTATAAAAAACAAAGAACAATTTTTTTTGTCTCGCTTTGATATTTAAAAATTGTTGTTGAGTAATGTTACACTTCGACCCGTAGAACGTCGTTTTAAACGTGAGGTCGTGAGTTTGGTTTCTGGCTGGAACAAATATTTTTGTGACTGTACGTGTGTGTGAGAGATGTTTGCTATGATCAATTTTTGTATTACATGAAGTACGATGTTACAGACAATTCTGATACGGAGTTGTGAGAAAATTTAAGGCTTTTAAGGCTAATGTTACTATATATCTTTATTAAGCTGCACCTACTATTACTTTCACTATTTTAGACTTTTAAAGTTTACACTGTATCTAATTCTACGAAATCTCTTTCATAGTATAATAAATATCGTAGTTATATAAACAAATATTAATCTGAAAATTAAAAAATGTAAATCATGAGTACCATACATAACATGTTAACTGTAAAATGCGTATTTATTATATTAATATGGAATCATGTGAAAATTTACCACTTAAAAAACTTGCAGACGCCAAAGAATACAAAAATGTAGTTTTTATTTGTAAAATGAAATTCTCTTTCTCTTACATAAATTGCTTCTTCCTGCTAAGAAAGATAATAGCTTTAGCTTTAGCAGACTGCAACACGTCGATTAGTGTAAAATAAATTAATGTAATTAGAGAATATACTTAAGAGACAAACTCTTCATTGCACGAGAGCTCTTAAGGTTAATCTTATACTGACATCGCAGAATGAAGATTCTAGATCTTCACCCAGCAAGCTAAAACTGCTAACCGTTCAGACAAAGGCTCTTAATTATTTTAAGCTGAAGATCTCAGTAATTCATAGTTTAGTCTCCGTGTATTTATTTCATTGTATCTTCAGTCCAACTTAACAAGATCCGGTGTTATTTTACAGATTATCACGGTGTCTGCCTTGCTAAGATAAAAGTATCTCTGACAGATATCCCCAGTGTCTAAACCCCCATTCTTTTAAAACCCTCTCCATCGGAATTAAATTATTCTTGGCGCTGTCAAATTAGTTTCGAAACAGTATTCTTTTCATTTAAAGTTTTATGTAACTAGCAAGTTCTTCAATAAGTTAAGATTTATCCAGGAAAAATTTAAATGAATCTTGAAAATTTCGTGCAAGTTCCAACATTTTTTTTTTTCAAATCTTCGAAGTAGCATGAAGGATTGTGCCAAAACGTTTAACGCAATTCGTGAAAACAATAGTAGTTTTCTTATCCTTTATCTTATGCTTCTGTATTATTAAAATGAATCACAAAATCTCCTTAAGCGCAAAACTCGAAAACTGCTGTGCCGATTTCGATATTTTATAAGTTGTAATCTATATAATGAGAAAAAAGTCGACCAGTAACGTGGCAATCTAAGAGATCGTCCTAATAAATATATTAGAAATATTGAAATGCCACTATAGCAAAATTAGTAACAAAAATATAAAAATAGAACTAGCTTTCCGCCCGCGGCTCCGCCCGCGTGGAACTCAGTATGTCACAAAGTTTTTCCTGCGTGAATCCCGATCCCGCAAGAATTCTAGGATAAATAGTGGCTTACATATAACATTCCACAACTTCCACTACCTCCCAGTAAAAGCCCCATTTGAGCTCGCGAGTTCATTCGCGAATAGGAGCTTTTCCCGCGTGAACGTCGATCCCGCGGGAATTCTGGGATAAAAATATATGTTGCTCCATAACCTCTTTTATCTCCCAGTGATAGTCCCATAAATAAAAAAATCTAAGCCCGCGACTTGGCGCGAAGGTGTTTTTCCCGCGTGTATCCTGATCCCGCGGGAATTGCGGGATAAAAAGTAGCCTATAAGTATGTTGGTCCACAATCTCCTCTATCTCCCAGTGAAAGTCCCATAAAAATATAAGCCCGCGATTTGGCGCATAAGAGTTTTTCCCGCGTAAATCCTGATCCCGCGGGAATTTCTGGATAAAAAGTAGCCTATATGTTGCTTCAAAACCTTCCGAATCTCTCAGTAAAAGTTCTATTAAAATCCGTTCAGCCGATCCGGAGATAAGCGTGTACAAAGAGACAAACTTTTTTTATAACTTTTCAACCCCTATTTTACCCATTTAGGGATGATTTTTTAAAAAACTTTGATACAGATTTTTCTATATTTTTTTTCATAATTCTAAACACCAATTTTCATAACACCTGGTTTACAATAAATTGACGAACTTTCATACAAACTTTGAACCCCTATTAGACCCCCTTAGGGGTTGAATTTCATAAAATCCCGTCTTAGTGAGCACTTACATCCTTAAAAGAACCCGCATGCAAAATTTCACACTCCTAGCACTTGTAGTTTCTGAGATTTTGTGATGAGTGAGTGAGTCAGTCAGTCAGTGACCTTTCGCTTTTATATATATAGATTAACGTCTATCTAATATCGGAGTGATACCATCCCACCTTATCTCTATTTTTGAAAATTATCAATATTAAAAACCTGAATCTTCAAGAGTTTTTCATACGAGACGTACTCAGACGTGGCTTTTCATAAGTTAAAAAACCTGTTTGTATAATTTTACATTTAAAACTGATAAATTCTCTTAAAGTTCTTTACTAATTACTACACTACACTCGAACTGGCAGGTCAAACTCCAACACGATAAAAAGAAACGTACCGATCGCAAACTTGTATTAAACAAAACAGTTTAGTCACACGAAGGGTCGGAGTGGGTCGTAGCCTCTAATGCGTAATTTCAGTAACAGGCCCAAATCAAATCAGGCAGTACTAAGCGGCAAATCGAATCAAAATGGGGATTGAAAGGATCAGTAACTAAAGGACGCAATAGCGAAATTCATTCGAGTGAAAAACTGAAAACCAAACTTGCTGGACGCATGGACATAAGGAATGTTTTGTCAAAGTTTTCCGACATTTATTGAACTTGCTTCCAAGTCATACGGGACTCGACATCTCGCATCCAATCCCTTCGTGCAACTTGCTGAATAAGACATTTGGTACTTTTGAACTATGTGTTTGCAGTAATATTGGTTTTGTAAGAAAGTTATAATCTGTTTTAACAAAGAAATCTTGTCTACGATATGCTTTTGTTGGCAGTACCTTTTATTACTTAGAGGTATTGTAGTTGTAGGCGAACAACATTATAAGTAGTTGTAATTTTTTTATTTTTCATATTATGAAGAATAAAAATATTATTATTAAACATAAAGTGTTCGGTTTTTTATGACTTTATTATAATTTTGCGGCTTGTTTGTAATGCAAAACAATTGGACGGAATTATATAAAAAAAAAATTTGGTTACATAGAATTGTATTACAAGGCCCAAATTACATAACCAAAGTCGTAGTTTGCGGTGGGCGGTACGAGATATTAGTCCAACGTAGCACATACGTAGAACTTATCCCGTAGCCGCGTAGCTTATACATGTTGTTGCTACATAAGTTCTACGAAATCTCGTAGCTGCGTAGCATCTAGCACCCATATGTAAACTACACAATCATGCAATAAATATTAGTAATTAAGTACATATCTTATGTTTTAATATCAAGGCCTATAACTATACTAGTAGACTTGAAGTTAAGAAGTAGCTCGTCGACTTTCCAATCACCAAACGCATCAACTGGTGTTGACAGCTAAGACTAAACCGAGATTACTGCTTATCATGTGCTCCGTTGAAAATATACCAAAATTAACTTTATCAGGCAGGCAAAGATAATCACACAATACACGACAGTAATGGGCCTAGTCTTCCTCAAGAAGAACGATGTGATGCTATAGATTTATTCGTTGTTTAACAGAGTACACGAAGACTTTTTATATAACCAAATAAACAAGCAAACCAGACAGTGGGAATGGTTACCACAAGGCATAAAAAAGAAAAACATCGCTGACGCATTGCCGCTCAAAATGCAAGCGGAAATCTTATATTGTTGATGATAAACATAAAACAATTTAAGTTCACCTTTTTTTAAATTAGCGTGAACAAAACCATAAACATTAATAAAGGCCCCCTTTGATATTTATGTATATCTTGCTTGTAAAAAACACCGATCATTTAGAGTTTTACTACATGTAAAGGACTGGTTGTTTATTGCGTGGGAGTTCGCCCACGCAGAGTAACTTTAAACTAATTTCCAAATAAATTTTCATCCCTTATTTAACCCTTACAGAGGTGAAATATCACAAAATTCGGTCTTAGTTGACCTTTTCTAGTCATAAGCTACCTCCTCGCCAAACATGTTCATAGGTCTAGAAGGTTTCAAAATGTTTAATGAATGAGTTTCCTTTCGCTTTTATATCTTTATATAAAATTCTCGTGTCACAATGTTAGCTACCTTACTCCTCCGAAACGGCTTTACCGATTTTTACCAAATTTTATATGCATATTCAGTAGGTCTGAGAATCGGCTACTATCTATTTTTCATACCCGTAAGTTATAAGGGTTTTTCACCCTTAACATTTTTTGGCAAAACAACGTTTGCCGGGTCATTTAGTATTATTATAATTATAAATATTGTAAATTAGACTCAACAGTGTAATATGTTATTGGGGTCATTCCCAGGTTTTCAGACGAAGTTATATTAGGCTCCAAAACACGGACATACAGCGTGTCATATTTATATCCGAATGTGTACACATAGACGTTAATATGTAACAGTCTTGCAACGTATATTGGACGATGTGGCTCACCTCTGCCACCTCAGCTACATATATTCACCACGTTAAATGTTAGGGGTTAAACGGTTTACCCGAAGCTGGCTTTCTGCAATAACAAGGAAGCCGTTTCAACCATCATTACTTAATTTGCCTTTATTTGTTTTCAATTTAATTCAAATTAATTGCTGACGGAAAAGAATGGCGGAAAATTAATAACGTCCTAATTATGTAATTCTTTCGACTCGGTATAACTAGTGTAACCAAATATCCTGTATTTAACGGGACAGTCCCATTTTCCGACTGTCTGTCCCGGTGTCTCAAAAGATAGCTCTGGAATGCAAAAAAATCCCGTATTTTCAGAATAGAGTGAAAAGTTGATTGGCCGAACCATGTTTCGTCGTGATTCGCATGATGACCTTTGGATATTAGAAGTTATATCTAAGTATATGATTAAATCCTTAAAACCACAGTTTTAGCTTAATTTTTTTTACGATTTTATTCACACAACTTGGAGATTAACGAAAACAGATATTGTTCTGTTTCAGCCACAAACAAAATGGTCATAATCGTAGGTCGTAATCATTTATTTATTTTATTTTTTATTTCAATGTTTATTTCTATTCAACCGTAGGCCAGTTTATCGGCATTCCACTGTTTATATTGAATACCTTTTAATATAACAGAAAGATAACAGTTTGAAATTTGGCATCAAATCAAATCCTCATTTTATCCCAATATTACAAGGACGAGGATAGGAATCCTCATCTTGCCCAAACCAAGCTCTACACTTTTCAATGAAATATTGAATACTCGTACCATGTAGTTTCGCAGCCTACATTGTATGCATTTGTATAGACGCTGCGAACTCTATGTTGCCTATATTGGGTACATGGTACACGCTACATGCTATGTACATGTCCATAGCTATGGGCAGTATAGCCTTGTTGTAGAGCCTTGCTGACAATGCTGCGAATTGAATCTGCCACGTAAATTCTAACTCTACACTCTCTACATATAATTTTGACTAGAAACCCCTCCTCGGTTCGCTTTAGAAAACCTATTTGTCTATTTTTATATATTATCGATCGTTCTCTAAATATTATGACTAAATCTTTACAACTACATACAATTTCAATTAATTTATTATCTGAATTTTAAAGGGCTGAGGCATAAGTAAAAGCTTAATTTAAGTTTTATCTCAAAAACTCAAACTAATATAAAAATACTTATGAATGTTAACACTCTCGTACCCCCGCAATAGGATTACCTGTGTCACAGGCTCACAGATGGCATGAAAATCATAAATAAATCGCCACTTATATCTATGACTAGAGGAAATATTTATCTATGACCAGAGATTTAAAAATATCTGTGACATAAATATCTGCCCCGGCTATCAAACCAACCCAGGATACCTTGGAGGTAAGCCACTTAACCAACTAATTAATTATAATTTCAAAACTATTTATTTATATCCTAATCAAAATAATTATTTAATTACAATCTGTTCAGACGCATATGACAGTTGGCTGGCTAGACTCCCCGCGGCAAATGCTGAATATTCGCTACAATGACAAGGGAACTCCCGTGAGACTTCGGTAGGTGACACCGTAAGTGCATTCCCATTCCTGACTAAGTAATACTTGTGTGATATGTATACTTGTGTCTAAAATGTATGTACGTTAAAGTGTGATTTATAACCCTGATAAAAAGAGTTAAAAAAATAAGAATTGTGGGTAAATTCACCATCATCATTTTAAAATCAAATGTCACTATTTAATTTTAGAATACGAATACATACGAGTGCGTGCGTGCGTGTGTGTGTGTGTGTGAGAGAGAGTGTGTCCGTGTGTGTTTGCATGTGTGTGTAAAATAACTATGTACAATTCAAAATGTTCCACATTTTAAAATATTTTCTACTTCCACTTCTTGTAATAGTAAACTTATTCATTAGGACTTAGTTTTAGTTCTCAGTCATAATACAATCTCAAGTAACAAGGGGATATCGGGTGAAGTCGAGTGATAAGTTAACAGAACATAATCATGTACATGTTACGTTGGAGATAATGGATAATTTGAAGCCTGTTGGAAAGCTCGAGAGGTTTGTTGCAGTTTGCCGCTGAATAATTACCGTCTCGCAACGCTCCGTTTAACCAATTTCAGATAAACGTTATTAATCTCACCCAATCTGACTCAATCTGCGGTTCATAGACGCAGATCAAATGGGAAATTGTGTTATCGTGGTTGGTATGGACGCTCTACAGAACTATTAATATTAATAAAACGTACGTATATCAGTTTGCAACAATACTCGTGTAAAGTAAAAGTAAAGGTACGTATTATTTTTTTGACGCTGAGATTGTTTTGCTATTGTAATAGTTTGGTTTTCGCTATAATATTCTCATTTTTAAGGTTTCTTATTGTTTTATATCGTTTAAATGTAATAATATCTCCGTCAGTCTTGAGTGCAAGCCAAACTCCTCTGCTCAAAACGCACCCTGTTGCTTGATGATGTATGATTATTACTTTTTTGTCCAAATTAATAACAATAACTGCATATAGGATGACTCGCCCATGAAGGGATCCGTTGCAGAAAGTAACATAATATAAAAAAATATTTATTTATTTATTTAAACTTTAATGACAACAAATAGGCTACATAATGGCGAGCTTAATGCTTAAAGCATTCTCTACCAGCTAACCATTAGGCCAAATTGATATACACGAAGAGCGGTATTATGCTATAAATATTAAATTCACAGTGTAAGTATTATTTCATAAAGTAATAAGTAAAATAAATAAGTTTATACATATGTAGGTTTACACACACATACAAATAATGTATATAAATATCAACATATACATATATAATATGTATATCCATACTAATATTATAAATGTGAAAGTCTGTCTGTCTGTCTGTGTGTCTGTCTGTCTGTGACGTTTTCACGGCTAAACTACCGGTCCGATTTGGGTGAAATTCGGAATGAAAATAGTTGAAGACCCAGAGTCACACATAGGCTACTTTATTTTTCAAAAATCAACCCCTAAAGGCTTGAAATAGGGGATGAAAGTTTGTATGAAAAATCTAAACCGCCTGACCGATTTCGATGAATTTTCCCAGGAAGATAGTTGATAACGTACCCCCTTCCCCACTTACCCAGTTCGCGATATAAACGAATTCCACGCGGGCGAAGCCGCGGGCAAAAGCTAGTAATATATAAATTAACAATAAATGTATACATATCATAATATATAATACACTGATAAATATGATATAAATATATATTCGAGTATATTCGAGTTGAATGAAAGGCAAAATACGGTTTACGATTTATGACGTATTAAAAAAACTACTTACTAGATCTCGTTCAAACCAATTTTGGTTGGAAGTTTACAGGGTGATGCACATCATGTATTTTCTTAGTTTCATCGTTCTCTTATTTTAGAAGTTACAGTGGGGGGGGGACATTTTACCACTTTGGCAGTGCCTCTCGTGCAAACTATTCAGTTTAGAAAAAAATGACATTAGAAACCTCAATATCATTTTTGAAGACCCCCCACCACACCCCACATTTGAAGATACCACACGTAAAGGTTTGATGAAAAAAAAATTGCGTTTCAGTTCCAAGTAGGGGAATCCCCAAAATGTTTTTTTCTATTTTTGTGTGAAAACCTTAAAGTTAAAGCGCTTAAAGAATACATCTACTTACCAAGTTTCAACAATATAGTTCTTATAGTTTCAGAGAAAAGTGGCTGTGACATACTGGCGGACAGATAGACAGACAGATAGACAGACATGACGAATCAATAAGGGTTCCGTTTTTTACCATTTGGCTATTACGGAAGCTTAAAAAAACTCGCCGTTTGATTTTCGTGTAGTTATTTTGTAACATAACTTTATTTACATATAACTACCAAAAGGTGCATATACTGTAGGTGTAATACTAATAATTTATTTTATTTTACATTATACCATTACCAAATGGTATTCTTTACACTTGTCCTGTTTCTTACAGTTTTTGTCTTTTGAAGTTGACTTCTAAAATATATCTTTGCAAAATAACTAAGCGTAATTTTTAATGACTTTCAACGTTGACTAGGTACATATTTCTTTAATATTTTTGACTTAAAATTATATAAAGGTGAAATTGTTTTTTTATTCATAAAGTTTAGCAAAAGCTGAAACTTATCGATTTCAATAAATTCGAATGTCAAAATAAGTTCAAAGTCAAATGTGTAAATATTCAAAGTCTATTGTATCTGTGGAACTGCGAGTACCTCTAACTTAAATTAAAAGTCTATCTTAATTAATATTACTACACAATTTAGTACCGACCTTATTATTCTCTTTTCATAATTGCAGACGCCTGGAGCGCACTGAGCATAACACTTGTGGGGATTAGTGTATTATTGCAGCGCAGTGTTATTTAATTTAAATTTAGAATTAATTATCTGTGTACTTATGTAATGATCCTCGCACTCGCAGCTGGAAGTGGCCGTATTAAGCACGTCGTACAGGCCGCAACGCACACATCGCCTGCAATCTTGTTTGCTCATGCTGATTACACACCTGCTAAAGTAATAAGCAGTTTACTGGCTATCTGACAACTATATCCACGATAATTACCCGACTATGGCGAGCGAAAGGTTTATGATTTTAACCCGTTAGTTCGTGTTGTACCTACTTGTAGCTGAAACCTGTCATTGTAATCGAAATTTGTAAGAATCCACGTTTAATGGACTTAATAGCAGCACAAGATTTTTTATGACTGTGATCCACCTAAAAATGTTAGTAGGGCTGCCACTGATATAGGGGAAATATATTTTACGCAAAGTGAAACCGTCGGCGAGTAGCTGAAAAACAATTTGCTTTACCCTAATCAAGGGCCAGGGCCGTCACTGATAACGTGATTCAGGGTTTGACACTTTTTGAAGTGTCCTCAATATTTTATCATATAGTGAAATATCTTAACATCACTACAAAGAAGAAGGTATGGTATACAAATGTGAATTCCAATTACATAGAAGTATAAGTTTGCAAATTATATGTGTATTCATGATTATATTTTTGGTGCTTGGCTGTTCCAGTGCGGATTGGTTGAGTCGTTTAAGTTGCCATTGACGATGCGTCCATTTGAAGTGCTTCTGAATGGAAGATTTCCATTTGGAAGTGCCTCCATACATTTAGAAGCATTCCAAATGGATGTATCGTCAACGGCTTCCAAATTTTCAAAGATTTCATTATGGAGGTACTTCCAAATGGAAGTCTTCCATTTGGAGGCATTCCGAATGGACGTGTCGTCAATGGCTACCTTTAGGGGCAAGCCAAGTATCGGAAGGTTTTAATGCGCCCGAATGTCTTTTTTTCTTTCTATTTATAAGTCATACTGGGTCTATTTGTACGTCTAAAAGGTATACTAGTCTCGTGAGAATACTATTGCTTCTTAACATACATAGGGGATACGGTTAATGAATTCTAAGAAATTTAAAGTGTTTGAGGAACAAGGTGCATGCGAGTGTACTCATTACATTGAATTAACGGGGGCGGTAACGTTACAAATGGTTATCGATTTAGTTTAGCTACCTCCCTTCGTTTCTACATCCAATACAACGGTTTAACTTCAATGTAGACAGTACAGAACATTAGAATTACAGGGCCCAAGTCGGCTAATTTACAAATGCTTCAATTGCATCGTGTTCCAATTGTTTGACACATTTCGAGTACGTTGTGTGGCAAAAATTCGACAAACTCTTCCGACACTGTCTGTTTAAGTATGATATAGGAGACATAATCTGTACCTATTAATATTGCCTACATTAACAGAATACTCGTAGAACCTCAAAATAATGATTTCTATCTAATTCTTGTCTGCTTGTATGTTTTATCAGTTTATTTGTTTGTCTGTTGTTTTTATAAGCGCTTACCTCTGAAATGGCTTGACCGATTTGGGTTTTCTTGTAGTTTACATATATAACGCGGCTTACCTCACGTACTGTTTTGTCCGATTCGCCCGACTAGTTTCGAACCGATTCCGAAGTTCGTCATCAGGAGCCACCGGCGACGAGAGCTCAACAAGGGAGCTCTCGTCGTCGGTGGTTCCTATTAAGTATTTGAGAATTTTATTTCTGAACGCACCTTACCACCTACCACCTACGTGTTATCCGTCATCCAATATTCCCATGCCTAGGGGTAGACGAAGAATAACAGTTGCGACAACCGCGAGGGACAACTCAGGTCGAGCTACTTTGTGTTCCCTTCGATTATGTTGCAATTTCTTTTTAACTATGCTTAAATAATGCTGTATATATAGCTGAACTCTGTCATCATAATGCCCAGCCTGTATTCGCTACCTGATAAACAGGCCATAATTGATTTACAGTATTGAAGCCAACAGCTGAATGCCAATCGGTACTATTTCTACAAAGCTTAATTCGTAAAGCCGGCTTCACACGTTGGCACGAACGTGCCAATACAATAAGTCAACGTTATTTGGGCCATCGATATGTTATATCGACGTCTGAGGCCATCGGTTGTGGTTACGCCAGATCACGTAATATCGTTAACTTACGTCGTCTTACGTCAATACATTTAAATTATAAAGAATATTATACAGTCGATGAATATTTAAACGACGAAGATGCTTGTAATTAGACATCCGCGATAGGGCATGAAAAAACTATAATTAGCTGTTTTAAAAGACGTACTGAAGAGATTTTTCGCTATTATTTTTTCCTCTTCTCTATAAAGCTCCTTTGCGAAATTGCGATTGAATCGGAAAAATTACGTGCTTATACATATTTATGTATCAGTGCTACCTACACCAATAAATAAGTTTTAATTTGAATTCGACATTATACTCATGTTTGTACATTTGGCCGAATTGGGGCATGCTAGAATACTGAAGTAAATCCCTGATCTACTGGTGATCCTCAACTGATGTTTTTTCCTGACCGTGCTTGATGAACTGAAACTTAGATGGCTAACTGCCACCGTCTTACTTGAGTCTGGCAAAGGACTTGTCGGATTCTATTTAGGGCTGAGATTGAGCTCCCAATTAGAATAAGACAAAGAAAACTATACTCCTTATGCGTTCAATATGGACAACGGTATCCACTTACCATCAGGTAGCTCGTTTGTTGAATATTAACAAGGTATACGAGTACGAGTATTACACAAGTTGACCACGCAAGCGTTGTCCTGCAACAACAATTTGAAGTATATCTCAAGTTTTAGGCGACGCCGACGTATTAAAATGCACTAGTTTTTAAGGTTTTACCTCCAGCAATACAACTGTGAGAACCACATAAAATTTCATTCAGACGTTTCCGGTTGCCCGGACAAATATACAGCCAGACGCACAAAACTACTAAAATTACTTTCATGGTTTCTATTGGCCCTATGAAAGTCTTACATACATTTTTCTTAAATATCTCCTATGTACAGCTACAAACCAGCCACATTTTTATTATATGTTTAAGGAAGTTCAGTGGAAAGTAGGTGTAATTTAGTTGCATTTAATTATAGCGTATTGAATGAGCACTAGCAGTTGGAGGGGGCGACGTAATAAATACTCGTAGATGCCGATCCTTTCCAGCTGTATTGAAGATCATTTAAATACGCGGAAGTTTCATACTTTTGCGTTCGTTAAGTGCACCGCTTTCAATTTAATGTGTGAAGTTTCTTGCGCCGTTTCTCCTTCAGCCACACTGTCTAGCGATGGAAATGTTATATTTTTTCGTTATATAGTAATAAAGTTTAAATCTTAACGATTTTTAAATTATATTAGTAATAATTATTTTTTCAACAACAAATATTATTTTTGTATGTTTAATTCAAATTGAGGCATTAATATTAATTTTGGGCTAGCAAATATAAGTACACATACCTACATATAAATAAAGTATAGTTATAGTTTTATTACGTCGTATAATAGTGTACCCTTTGTATAGAGAAAGCATCGTGAACTCACAAAAATATAGATGAAAAGGATTCTATTAAAATCAGTTATTGTTATTATTGTTAGTTGAAATATTTAGTAAGTAGTATACTTTTTGCGATTCTTCTGTTAACTACAGTATTATTTTCGGCTAACTTGTTAACATCTTAACGAAAATTAACACAACTCCAATCACCTTTTGTACATAGTATTTCAATGCCAATTACTGTAAATGTGCGGTTCGGAAAGCAATCAGACTTATCTAAATCTTTATTAGACTATACAAGGATGCCCAAGCATACCTACCCAAGAATGCACCAAACGCACTATACGGAAAGAGGGTGTTGGGTGATTTGCTTGGTTCTTGCCCTTCAAAATTACAACCATCTAAGACATGTATAACTCACCGTTGCAACATCGGCATAATTAAATTAGGTAGAACAAAACTCCTAGTACACGTTTTCTTACTAGTAATATGCCCCGAGTAGGTGAACTTGAACTGGCTCAAGGATGGATGAAGTCTGTTATCCTTGCACAAAACCAAGGAAACTTTAAACATACACACTCAAACTGGTCAAATCTAGTGCACTATTAACTCTACAATCGAAAATAGGCTATTCAACAGGATGTATTCATGTTAAATCGGAACTTTCCTTAAGAAATCGGAACACCCAAGAGCAACAAACCGGACTATTGTATCTTATAAGTTATCGCATAAATGACGGCAGCGGAAATCGACAATCGCATTGGATGTAAAAAGTTCGGCGGGTCGAGTTTGAAACTCAAGTTGGAGGGAAATTTTGAAAAATATGATATAACGGAGCAAGAGGGCGGAGGGTCGGCTACAAGTTTGAAGAGGAATCGGTCCCCAGGGAGCTATGATGAATCTTTCACACGCTTTATCGGGAATCGAACCTTGAAGCGCTCTTAACTCGTATTCGCGCTGAGAAATAAAATTGAAAGGCACACACAAATCATCGCGGGGTGGAAAATAAAGCACTCAGTACAGAAACAAACTTAGATAAATACTGTAATTTACTCGTATCTTAGTCTTAATATATCTACTACATATAAAAGAGTTACAAATGTCAGGGGTGAAGGTAAACTTAAGAAGTCTATTACTTATCACTTAAGTGATAATAATAACATACCTTACTAACAGATCCATTCCATAAATTCCCCTCTATTTTCTGCTTTAATGAAAGGTCAACTAGTGGATAATGCTTTGAGCATTTTGAACCGTTTGTGCCACTTCGTTTAAATAATATATCCATATTAAAGTGTCATTAATTAGGTATCTTTATAAATAAATATTTAACACATATTTTAATATAGGGTATTTCAACAAGAACTTTTTTTCAATTGCAATAAACACCGACAATATGATAGTTTTGACATTTAGTTTTTCGATATATTCTTATATAAGGACTATTATGTTCTCCGAAAATATCACGGTTTTTACGAAACATAACTCTATCAGAATTAGTCATTTTCATTGTGGATTTTGATTATTTTAATGGGAATTTCGAGCGAAATTGAATTCACTATAACAATTGTCAATGCATCCACTAAGAATACGTCGACTAAATGTCAAAACTATCATGTTGTCGGTGTTTGTTGCAATTGAAAAACAAAGTTCTTGTTGAAACACCCTATATTATATTACCAGATACAACACCTTACAATAGTTGTATGTATATCAAGTCGAAAATTGCTTCCTTTATGACACGTCGTAATTATGTGTATAAAAATAGATATATTTAATCCTTTTAGCATAAAGACCAAGTTAAAAGATAATATAGTTTTGTATACAGCGTTATCTATGTGTCCCATTATAAACTATTACATACTTGAACACATATTCAATTCATTAGTAGTCTAAAACCGTTTATATCGTTAAAACTAAAACCCACACCCCATTTATCTGTATCGAATGCAGCCTTTAGATCGCATGCATTAATTAGTTAGAACGTATTTCCTTGCATTCAGCCCGAGAGCACATGCACTACACGTCTACAAGTAACCATTGAAGGCTCAATGGCGCTTAGAGATCGATCGAGGAATCCGTCCGACGGTCAATATTCTCTGTATAAGCTGTGAATGGGCATTTACTGCCTAAGTTAATTGTTATTGTAATAAGTCAATTGGCACATAAACAAGTTTTAATCTGTTTGTGGTATAGTCATGATAAGATTTACGATTATAGCCTTGATTATTCATAATCTAAGTCAGTTTCATTGTCATCGCAATCCATACCTGTTCCGCTGCTCGCTTCTGGGGACTCACAATATTTAGGGTGTCAGACCATAGTCAGCCACGCTGGCCAAGTGAAGATTAGTAGATTTCAAATACCTTTGAGAACATTATGGAGACTGTCAGATGGACACTTATACAGCACAATAATAAACTATATGTACATAATTATGTGTAAGAAACCTAACCCCCTTTTTTCATTTGCGAACGCCATTTTGAAAATTTATACATATAGCCTACGTCACTAAAACAATTCAATTATTTCAATTACACACAATTACGCTCAAAAACATCACCTACCCTACATACTTCGGACGCCCTCGGGTAAAAAAAATAAATGTTTATTGCGATTACAAAGGCCCCCAATAATAGTTATTTTTCATAGATCTTTCATATACAGATAGCGATCAGTTACAGATATATTATACGTATAAATTAGGTGTTCTGATAGTTGTGCCGGATAGACAATGATTAGCGAGTCTCGCGTCCTTCAACGACCGACCGACAGCGAGTTAATTATCCTTTGGTTTTACGAATGTCTACGGGCGGCAATGACAATGTAGTATTAGATGGTCCGTGTGTCCGTTTGCCAGCTCACCTATTAACATAAAAAGGTTCTATTCCGGAGGTGAGATGAAACGCCTTAATTAAAAGTAAACATCGCTGTTCCGAAATACCCAATTGCTTGCCTGACAATTCTAAACACACCCATGATAGAATTACTATGGTTCTGTACACAGAAAATTGCATAGATTCGATAGGTTTAAAAATAGCTTATTGTGTATGACACTGTGTTGTGTCTAACTAAACAAACAAACTAACCAACATACATTCTAACTCCATCTACTAACTGGACTAACCATCCTAGTCCCTAAATTGAGCCTTTTTCTATGTCGGTCACAGTTGTTGTGGACGGCAGCGGAAGGGCGGCGCTGCATGCTTGTTTGCTACCTTAATGTCCTTAATGCCATAAAAAACCTACGATGAATGCGTTCATGGTTTGATTGATACGAATAGTCATGGAATTGCAGATTTTAGATTATTTACGCGGGAACCGATAACGATATTAAACGCCTTACAGCGGACTTCTTGCACTATACCGCATACCCAATACCCGACGAGAAACGGGTTAAGCTTAGGTCAGTCGAATTGCTCGGTAGCTTAATTATAACTATCTGGAAACTCTCGAGTTATAGCCGTCGGCAGTTGGTGTCGGCCATCGTTTAAATTTAGGGACGTCCTTTACGTTTATACGTCTAATTAACGTTTAGTTAAAATTAATTTCTTGATGTACAATATGGACACAAGTGAACAAGGGTATCTAGCTTGAATTATTCAACACTTACACGATTTGTAACAGGTTTTTAACACGTTCATGCGAACAGCCCTGCTCTAAGAGAGTACATCGTGTAGCACACAATTTCTCCATACATATTACAATACCGTCCAGCGACGTTGTACTTTACAACTATGTAAGACATTATATGCTGTGGAACACTAACGTCATATAACGTCGACGTTCAGCAACACAACACAATATGTTTTTCAACACACTTGCTCGTAAAGTTGCTATTTTTTCTTTAGTCTTACGCCCGGAATGCGGTTTATTACACAGTAGTGCGTTTTACTTTTCATTGCCGCACTAGTGTTTTTCTTATTCCACTTTTTTTTTAATATCCGTAAAGAGGTTGTTACCAAAAGATTTATTATTTTGTAAATAAATAAACTTGTTGTACTTAGTCAAAATCTGATAAGATAAGATTATACTTCATCTAATTATCTATTAAAGCATTTAAAAAATACAATATTTTAAATCATTAATTACCGTAAATTCCTATTAGAAATACATAATTATTTAGTTTAATATATTGTGGCTGAATAGCGGTGTTCTTTGCCTTTGGACTTAACCTGCGCGCCTGCGCGCGCATAGTTATTCAACCAAAGATACGGCGCGCGAAAAAATAAAATAAACCTCGGCGCCATTTTGTGCAAACATTTGTTCGTTTATAATTTGTTGATTTGTGACTGAAAAATGTCGATACCTAATTGTTTTTTTCCTCGCAAGTGTGTTGAAAAACGTCGTATGATACGCGTGCGCTTTGTTCACTACAGTCTTGGCTCTTACAGCCCTCGCCTTGCGGCTCGGGCTGTGCAATACCGCCTCGACTGTAATGACCAACTTCGCGCACTTATATCATAATATACTATTATCATGAAGTATTGCTCAACTTCATACCACGTCGACGTTCTATCACGTTGAGCAACGCGAAATAATAGTTTTTCTCATAATTACAACGAACTTATCAAGTTGACGTCATATGATGCAGGGCAAAAGTTCATGGAAACGAAGTTTTATTTAAAAAAAAAACCTAACCTAACCTAACCTAACCTAACCTAACCTAACCTAACCCCTTTTCGCCAAAGTGAGGGGATGCTTTTACTGTAGCTCTTTATAAAAAAAAAAAAAAAAAAAAAAAAAAAAAAAAAAAAACCTAACCTAACCTAACCTAACGACTAACAACAACTAACTGGACTAACCATCCTAGTCCCCATTTGAGTCTTGTTCTGAGTCGGTCACAGTTATCATGGGCGGCAGCGGTAGGTGGTGCTGTCAGCTCGTTTGCTGCCTTAATTCCATAAAAAACCAATGACAAAGGCAAATGATCGAAACTTCTACAGAACAAATTAGGGTAGGTATTATAATAATGTCACCTGAACCGCATTCTATAAATTGCAGGAGTACAAATATCTTTTTTCCAGGTTTTTATAACATTCATATCGTAAGTACCCGTATTATAGTAAAAATGTGTATAATCCGCGATGATATAAGTTTAAAATCTTTACGTAAACCTCCTTCAAAAACATTATAAAAGTCGTAAAAATACTTACAGTAGCACGTGCTCGATGTTGCGTGTGCGCGTGTACCCTCTCCAGCGGAGCACAGCCTGACTGATTGTTCAAGATCACATAGCCCGATCGACGACTTATAACGTTGTGTGCGGGTAAGCGTACTATGGACTGCTCCGCATAAGAAAGACAGAGATGCGTATATTTGTGAAAAATTTTGATTCATTGTAGCACTACAAATTCGGTACGATGACACGTTGTAGCCCAGTAACAAAACTGTTTGATGGTTGTATGTCTAAAAACCGTGCAATAACGTTGTGTTCTAAAAACTCTGTCAAAAACAGACGTCATATGATGTTGAGCTGTAACATAATGTACTTATTTTGACGTCATATGACGTTGTTTGCATGAACGTGTTAACTGTAGGGACATGGAGGTACTTTTATGTAGGTACTATATTTACAATCTTCTACATCCATCAATTTTCATTTTCATGTTGACAAAATTAAATGATTAAAATAAGTATCTGGTGGTGAGTGGTCGCCATCGTTTATGGATTTCACCAACAAATATATATAAAAATAACAAGAACTAATAATAATACAAATAAACCTACTGACTGTCAAGCACGCAGCCGGAATTCAACCAATTCAGTCCAACTATAATAAGGTACGTAGGTACATAGGTATATGAAAATGATATGGAGATTATTAATGCAATGCATACCTGAATATTCTCCATAATCTTCTCAAAGGGGTGTGAAGTCAGCCAATCTGTATTCATTTGCAAATGTAATTGAAATCGTGATTGTACTTGTAGTCGATAAACTAATCAGATTTTGACCGTAGATCACTGACTTGGCACCGTTGTTCATTGCCTTAGATTGTAGCACATCACTGTACTGTAAGCTTTAATACGAGAAATGTAATGTAATCCTACAGCTAATACGTAGTTACGTGCTACAACCAGCAGTAAATAATCAAATCAGTTTGATTTATTAGTTCAAGCCCGGTATGCTTATTAAACGGCATCAGGACAGCTATTTGATTGTGTGCTGTGGCATAGGAGAGATTTATCGGTAGGTAGGTTTACTTGTGTACTGCCAAATAGGGTCCTTTGTACTCATACATAGTATCGCAATGTTTGTACTTTGAATTATAACTCGTCGTCGCACTTTAACAATATCGCTTTCGTTGTCTTTTTACGTGTTTTTTTTTTCACTTTCTGTACCTATGTTAATGTGTTTTCTTCTGAAAAGCTTTCTCTGTAACGACACGATTCCTTTAAGCTTGGTTATTTTTTAAGAAAAGGACGGGCATTAGTGACATGTTTTTTTGTTTGTCTGTTTATAAAAACATAATACAAACGGAGATGACATGAAATACTGGCGGAGGATAGGTACAGATGAAAGGCCAATAAATTAATTATGTCGTCATCAATAGATTTATTCAAACTTCCATTTGACCTACTGCAAATGTTGCGGCCACTCGTATGTCTAATCAGATACGGTGTTGGTGCTCGTTATGTGATTCTGTTCAATATTTGCGCTGTGCAAACCATGGTTAAGCGTTTTCAATAAACAGAGCATTTGTGGCCATGCCATATAATTGAAAAATAGCTGCGTTCTACCGCACATCCATACATTGGCCAAATGTGCCGTGCGTTACCGCTTTACGATAGGAATACGGCTACTGAATGCGCTTGAATATTTTATTTATAACGCTTTTCATTGCACATGAACCCGAAAAGCAAGCTCATAGTGTTTGGAGATACCGCCGGGTCTTTTTTACGTCTCTATTGAAATGAATCGACGTGTACATATCTGGACATTCAATGTGAAATGGAAACTATTCAACGCAAAATACGAATTTTTGTAGGCAGATATTTAATTTTCATATGGATTGTGATGGACTGTATATTTTCACACCCTTTTTCGCAATGTTAAAGTATAAATGTGTTTTTAGTAGTTTTTAGTATCGCTACAAATTTGATCAAATGGGTAGCTTTAACAGTTTGGTCAAATATTTCTATTACCCTCTGATGAATAGGCGATAAAATTTATACACAGAGGTACTTTAAAAAAACTAGCCAAAATTATGAATTTAATTGTATTTATCCCTGTAAGATGTGTAGTGTTTTTAATTTTTATTTTTGTTGATTCAACATAATAAGTAACATGCAGTTTCATTAATCCACACAAATCAGTAAGATTCAGAAAACACATAAACAATTAAACAAACAAATAGAAATCGAGACTGATTTGTGATTACTACATCTCTGTAGAAATGATTGATTGTGTTACAAGTGGTAGGTGCAATAGAAATAAGGCATCACTAATTTCGGCAGCAGGAGAAAAAATAATTTGTCACAGAAATACTTTTCTTCTCTATTCCGTCTTGGCTGTTAAATGCATCTATTTTGCCTCGGTTACTTATCTTAACTATGGGCAACAGTGGCCACTTACCATGAAAATTTCTTGACCGATTGTTTGCAGGCCGTTTATAATTATAATACATTATTCTTAAAAAAGTAACCGACTCCAAAATCGCTAAATAGAGATACTTCAAAAACTATCCGACAAATGTTGCAAAGGTCATAAAATCGAAACATGTATTAAAAAGTTATGAGTTAACCCATACATGAAATAATTATGTATTATTAAGAATAACTCGAATTCAAACCGTCAGATGGCGCTCAATTGTATAAGTGAACAGACGTAAGACTAATTTTTGAATAAAAAAAGATTATTAAAATCAGTTCACCCAATAAAAAGTATTAAGGTAGGTAACACATAAAAATACAGTCTTATTGACAACCTCCTTTTTTGAAGTCGGTTAAAAAGGATGCCCTCAAGCAACAAAGGCAGAGGAATCTTACAAACAATACTTTATCCATCCTAAACGCCCTTCGTTATTTTATATGACACGAACACGTCCACATCTATTATCCTCATATCTCAGGATTAGTCACTACATATTGAAAACTGTGTGCCAGTATGTGCACGAGTAACCTGCAAAGCTACTTTATAGGGCTTCCTCAAGAGCTGTAGCTGTAATCCTAGGGGAACAGCACTAAATATGTCGCTACCTTGATTGGAACTTACCTTAATTTCAGATAGACGGAAATGTTCCTGTATTGCAGTGAAATTATTAATTCACCGTGAATTTCTAATTAGTTCGTTTGATAAATTCAAAATCTTTGCCTACTATACTTGAGTTGCTGGTATACTGCCTCTACCCACTAAAAACAAACATATTACCTGTGCTCACAGTTCAGTTTACCTTGTAAACAAAATTACTTACGGTATGTTACGTTCTCTAAGTATAAGTTAAATCTATTTAAAAGACTCATTAATCGCTGATTAATTGGAACAAAAAAATATTGAGTGTTTAAATAGTTTCAGTCAGCCTTAATGAGCGATTGCTTCTACTATCCTGAGATATCCCAATTTTCTGAGATATCTTGACCTTCACAAAACAATATGAGTTTGAATAACGTGTATTTTTAAAAATCTTCATTATTTAAAATCTAGGCGAGATTAATTTTTACGCCCAATTACAGCATTCTAGTCCTTAAGCGAAGCCACGAAGAGACTGCCTTACGAACTGATAGACTGACGTACAGACGAACGAACATAGCGCTATTAAAAGAATATTACTATTTAGAACGGAACCCTAAAAGGTCAAACAATGCATCAAACTCTAACAAGAAAAATTGCATAGAATCAGTGATGTAACTACTAACTAAAACGGGCACAAAGATGAATTCAACTGAAAGTGCGCAGCAAAGGTGACAGGAAGCGCAGCACTTGCTGACTCAGGACCCTGCGCCCACTAATTTTGCAACTCGAACACAACTCGACTCAATTATATTAAGATTACTTATTTTAAGCATTTAAATAATAATAATAACATAATTGTTATTAATTGTCAATTTCATTAAACAAACCTACTCATACTACTAACACCATCTATAAACTGGACTACCCATCCTAGGCTTTTCTTTGAGTCTTGTTCTACGCTGGTCACAGTTGCCATGGGCATTTGCTACATTAATTTTTTAATATCATTTGTTAGACTTAACGTTTTAGTAAAATAAATATTCCGGCAGTTTTGGATTGTTGTAATATGATGGTGAACCTTGTAATGATAAAAGAACATTTTCTTTTTATTTCCAATACCTTAATGGAATTGATAGATACCTACTATGCGTCAGAATGCTTAAATTTGTGTCATCTTAAGTCGTTAATTAAGGCTAGACAACGTATCTTTTGTATTAAAGACAGAGAAACAAGCCGAATGTCGGAATGACCAACCTAATTAAGATAATTGGTCATCATTACCGGCAGATCTATGGCATTATATAGAACCACGAAATGAGGGAGTTGGAAGTAGTAATAGGTGTACATTATCTATTGCTTTTCATAGATTATTTTCGGTCTTTTGGAAAAATTCCGTGAAATATTAATTTGGTACCACAGTAGAATAATCTAAGATGGAAACTGATTCCATAATCCGCAGGTACGTGAAAATAAGACACTTATTTAACGAGTAGCAAATTAGCAAAACTCCTTATATGATTCTAGTGTAATGCAAAAAATACGTTCATAATTATTGTGTTTATAAATACCTACACGAAAGTGAATTTGAGTTTAGATTAATACCTTATAATACAAATTACATACATAGCAGCGAAAATAACCGATGTAAATCTCCGCAACCAACTTCAAGCTTCAGTCAAGTAAAAAACGCTAGCCGTACCCACTGACCAGTGGAAAAACCCCGAGTTGCGTAACCAAGAAACAATAAAGGTGTACGAGCGAGATTAAAGCATGCTCGAGCACAGCTCAACAACAATGGTAGCGAGCTGAGCTGGAGCCGCGAGTAAGCGTTTTGGCACGTCGCGCCGCCCGGCCGCGGCGTAATTACTAGCATCGCCAGGTGCTCCGATTTGCAACGGACGTCCCGGATTTTGAGAAACCGAGGACTACTGCGGTTAGTATCGTAAGGTGCCTGTATAGGGACTCTTGGATTACTGAATCTGGTGGCCTAAAAAATAAAGCGGACCTAAAGTTGGTTTGAAATATTTTACCTGATAGTGATGATTCTGCTTGCGAGTTAAAGTGAGCACAGATAAATGTCGATTCAGGACTAATCCCAAATGTAAAAAACTTGCGTATGAAGTCCTATTTTCCGATCTTGGGTGTTTAAAAATATATTCTACATAGGCAATAGTACAGTAGGCAAAGGCAATAGTATAGTATAGTATAGTAGTGTCATTGCATCATAATTTTGAAGGTTCTTGAGACTAAAAACGAGATTTGAGTGTTATTTTCATTTAATCATAAATGCACAATAATGTCCTGGGTCATAATTTGCTAACTTTCGTTTAACCTTTTTCTAATGATTTGTATATTCTTCAATGGTAATTTTAAGGCTTTGGCCCAATTCAAAGCGTTAACCTGGTAACACTAGTAATTACGTACCTACGAAATGTGAGCTGCCGTTTAAATCTTGTGCTGCTTAAATTTGAAGCGAACATCACTGGGCTATATTAATTTAATTTTCACTGCTGTTGTACGTTTGTTGTACAGTGCGCTGAACAGAGCACACACGAAAATCATACTGCCATTCCTTTTGTTTTCAAGTTATTGTGCATTTAACATTTTAAACATTAACACATTTGTTTTCGTAGAATATCATAACTAGCTTCTAAAGATCTTAATGTTTACACTATTAACACGTTCACTGTGTTAGTCTAATTTGATGACTTTCAGTTGGTGCGGAATGGGGTCTATTATATCCGAAGCACAACTTTTTTCTAGTGCGTCGATAGGTCGAAAAGATCCGTTTGACTTCCATCTGTTTAGGAAGATTTATCTTCATAGGCATAATGTTTTAGAGCGTATTTTTTATAGCAATATGTTGACAAATAAACACTAAATAAAAGGCTGAAATCGTAGGTAGATACACTGCATGGTTTGTTAGTAAATAAAGGAATTGCTTGGAGGATCGTAACGACCCGTTCTCCGCACTGGTTAATAAAAGTGTCGATATATTTTTAGTGTTGAGCATGATAAAAAACATCGATAGCGATAAAATAATATATTTTTCAAATCCAAACTTGATTTTAGGCTGGTTGAATAATCTTGTGTTCTAATATTTGTATTTGATCATTATGAGCTACACCTACCGGTAGATGGTGTGGGTGAATCTGGTAGCTGGGAATTGATGGCTGCAGTTCGCAAGATTTGTAATGAGTGACCAGTTGACGGGCTAGTATATATAAATTATCGGACATATTCCACTTACCGATCATTGTTTGTTTTGGGGAACCTTCACTTACTTTATTTTTATTAGGTTTTTCACATTCACATGACTTAGACAACATTTTCCTGGATCGTTTCATGTTAAATACACTGTCTTTTCTTTATTTGCAAAAAACTTGTCTAAACATATGGACGTCACTAGCTCAACTAGCATATAATCTAGTGCGGCTATAGGGTCATCGGGCATCGGGTCGTTAAGAACCGATAGACGCACTAGACGTAAAAAATTTAGCTTCAGTCGGCATCGGGTCGTAAGAACCCGATGCAATTTTTTCGCATTTATATTATCTATTTAACGAGGCAATTCCAAAACACGAACCATCTCATTCTTATTCACACGGAGACCAAATATATCTGTCCCGCACCAGCGGTAAGTACAGTAATTTTTACCCCGCACCGGAGGAAAGATGAGCATCGGATATAATCAACCCGCTAACGCACCGAACGTGTTAACAATATGAACAATTCAATTGGCGTTAGTAGTCTAGAATGTCTAGATAATAAATTTCACTTGACAATATGTTGATTACTTAATTAAAACTTGTTGATATGCAAATCTAAAAATACTAGCTACCTATAAATGAAATGGAATAAAATTGAAATTCAATAATGCTTTTTATATCTATTTGTTTATACTTCATTTAAATAATCATTATTTAAAAAACTTTTTGGTCAATCCTTTTGTTCTCTACTTTTATTGATGAAAGTCCTCAGATATTATACATACCTACTTAAAGTACTGTAATCGATGATCTTACATAAAAATCTCATTCATACTCCACACCCAACTCCCTTTTATTCAATATGATCCTACAACAGACATCAAGGTTAAGCAGGCGCAGTAAATCACTTCAACTGGCCGAACAGGGACCAAAAAAAGGACGTTAGTAGCGCCCTATTATATTCTTCCCGTAGAAAATCTATCGCCGGTCGCATTAGTCTACCAAAGCTGAACAATTTAATGACGATTGACTATTCATACCACATTCGAGCGGTTGACCGCTTTGCTACTCTTGATTTAAAGTCTAATTATTCTGAGATCTCAGGCGTGGCGGACGGTAGCGGAGTCTGTAATGAGAGCGAACGGGCGGCAGGAGGGGAGGGGCGAAATGCAAAATGTTGCAATTGCATTTCTCCGTCAGAAAAACAGCTTACACTGGCAAAAATAATTAAGAGCATTAGTGGAGTCGGGAGCGGAGTGTCGCGCAGTAAATAGTCTGCTAAATACCCACCTACATTTATTGGCGCGGAGACTCTGCAAAGGCCAGCGTAATAGCGGAAACAATTCTGCCTTTTAAAACAGTGTACAGCGCTTTTGTTTAAGAATTATATCACGGCAGCGCTGAATTCGGCTTTGAAAGGTCACGCATTTTACGGTCATTTCACCGACCATTTTGTGATTATTAAAGTACTTTACTATTCTTTGTTTTATCGGGACAAAATTATGATATTCGGATAAGAGCTATGTAATAATGTCGACATTTATTTGAAAATTGAATAAGTTTTATTTTTACCAATTGAGAATTAAAATGAATAAAGGAACTACGTACTAATTAAAACAGAAAAGATAAAATAGCAGCGAAATAGTTAACAATGGAGGAGAGATAAAGTTTTCTTTCTAACTGATTTAATAAGAACTAGATAAAACTAAGACAGGTTTATGGCGATTTCATTGAATATTAGGTACCTCAAGATTTTCCTACCTTATTTATAACATTATTTTTTCTTTGTAAAAATCCACTAAACAAGCAAACAAAACACGAAAGCCTTATAAAAAAAGATAAGAAAGAGAACACTGGCACATATGCCCCATCCGAAACACAATCATTGTTTAGCGGATGACTCAAGCAACAAGACCTAGCCAGGTAACACTTACAAGGAGCATTCAATTATCAATAACAATACTTATTAAATTAAATTATCCAGTCTACATTTACCTAAGCAAGTACTCTATTATTCCCATTACATAATCTGCTTATTTCTTAACCGTACAAAATTGAATGCGTAATTCGTGTTACCAAAATCGCACCCCTAGTGGAATCTCTCACATCGATCGTAGGGTGCGAACATGAAAGCGATGATCGCGAGCCGCCCTCTATCACTCAACCTCACTCCACAGCTGACATGTCAATAGTAGCGACTCAGGTTCCAGTGTTTAGGAATGCAAAAGCCCCGTCCATTGTTACCGATTCCAAATGCATCATTTGTTCGCTGTCACAGTGACGCCTGACGACGGTACCGACTTACGGAAAAAAAGATAATCCTCCAATTAAATTGAACCACTACCCGTGAAATTGTTTAACATTTAAGGTACGAGTTTCGCCGTTCCCTCGGAGTATGAATAATCTCTTCGCTCTCTATAAGTTCGCTAACTGAGTTAGAAATGAGAGCGATGTTTTGAAATCTCCATTTACTGATTGGAAAACATAAGTAGGTAGGTACTTATCTACCTAATACGAGCGCATAAATATTAATAAACGAAATGAAAATATTGTTATTTTGTGTTAGTAGGTAAACAACGATATTATCTAACATCATTTGGTTTGTGAAAAATGTTTGTTTTGCTATAGTGCTATATCAACGGATCCTCCGTTTATTTTTGGTTGGAAATGAGACAGCAGAGCTGTTGTGGTGTCTTTTGTTCTGCTGAATCTATGACCAATGTGGACCAATTACCATCAAACACATGGCATGTCTGCAAGCTTAATTGTTATTGAAATAAAGAAGTAGGTAATCAACATAAAGTACGAGTAGTAGATCATTAATATAGTAGGTAAGTAGATAAGTAAATATCTATATCTATGATACATAAATGGTCAAGAAAACCACATGCTGGAAGGTGATCAGTGACCATTGCAAGTCCGTAACGCAAAATCTTTCTCCATTAGTCAAGAAACGGACCTATGTGAAGTTGACAACCAAGTATAAGATAATTGAAAGAAATTATTTTCATTCGATTGTACCAGGATTGTACCCGATTGTACCGTATTTTAAATCGTTTGTACCCTAAGGGGTTGAAATATACAGGGGTAGCAAGTTTTATACCTATGGGAAGTTGACAACCAAGAATAAGATAATTGAATGAAATTACTTTCATTGGATTGTACCAGAAGTGTACCCGATTGTACCGTACTTGAAATCACTTGTACCCTAAAGGGTTGAAATACATGTAGGGGTAGCAAATTTTGCTCCCCACTAAACTTGAGTTGACAACCAGAAATTATTGACCGTAATATTGAGGTACAGACAAAAATATTAGTGAAAAGAATAAGAAAAACAAATAAACTTAACGATACAAGCGGGTACTTCAGGGTACAAACGATGAGGAGCAGAACCCACCCCTTTGAAAAACCTATATCACACATATTCAGTTTGGGCTACCCAGACCTTTGAATTATCTCTATTACACATATTTATGTTGGGCTAATAGCACTTGATTCATCGAAGTTTCTGAGTGTGATTTAGGGGGTACAAACGAAACAATTAATGTATTGTATAAGGACAGCTAATGAGCTTAATAATTAGAGTGGTCACTGATGGGTACAAACGATGGGAAGCCGAGGCCAGGCCTTTGAAAAATCTATGTCACACATATTTAGTTTGGGCTAATAGCACTTGATTCATCGTTGTTTCTGAGTGTGATCTAGGGGGTACAAACGAAACGATTAGTGTTTTGCATAAGAGCAGCTTATGAAGTTAATGAATCAGGCAATCACCAATGGGTACAAACGATGGGAAGCCGAACCCAGACCTTTGAATTATCTCTATTACACATATTTATGTTGAGCTAATAGCACTTGATTCATCGAAGTTTCTGAGTGTGATCTAGGGGGTACAAACGAAACAATTAATGTATTGTATAAGGACAGCTAATGAGCTTAATAATTAGAGTGGTCACTGATGAGTACAAACGATGGGAAGCCGAGGCCAGGCCTTTGAAAAATCTATGTCACACATATTTAGTTTGGGCTAGTAGCACATATTTCGTCGATGTTTCTGAGTGTGATCTAGGGGGTACAAACGAAACGTTTAGTGTTTTGCATAAAAGCTGCTTATGAAGTTAATGAATCAAGTAGTCACCAATGGGTACAAACGATGGGAAGCCGAGGCCAGACCTTTGGATTATCTCTATTACACACATTCAGTTTGGGCTAATGGCACATGTTTCGTCGATGTTTCTGAGTGTGATCTAGGGGGTACAAACGAAATGATTGGTGTTTTGGATAAGCACAGCTAATGACCTTAATTACTCAAGCAGTCACCAATGGGTACAAACGATGGGAAGCCGAACACAGACCTTTGAATTATCTCTATTACACATATTTATTTTGGGCTAATAGCACTTGATTCATCGATGTTTCTGAGTGTGATCTAGGGGGTACAAACGAAACAATTAATGTCTTGTATAAGGACAGCTAAAAAGCTTAATAATTCAAGTGGTCACTGATGGGTACAAACAATGGGAAGCCAAACCCAGACCTTTGAATTATCTCTATTACACACATTTACTTTGGGTTAATAAAACATGTTTCGTCGATGTTTCTGAGTGTGAACTAGGGGGTACAAACGAAACGATTGGTGTTTTGGATAAGCACAGCTAATGAACTTAATAACTCAAGAAGTCACCAATGGGTACAAACGATGGTAAGCCGAGGCCAGACCTTTGGATTATCTCTATTACACACATTCAGTTTGGGCTAATGGTACATGTTTCGTCGATGTTTCTGAGTGTGATCTAGGGGGTACAAACGAAATGATTGGTGTTTTGGATAAGCACAGCTAATGACCTTAATTACTCAAGCAGTCACCAATGGGTACAAACGATGGGAAGCCGAACACAGACCTTTGAATTATCTCTATTACACATATTTATTTTGGGCTAATAGCACTTGATTCATCGATGTTTCTGAGTGTGATCTACGGGGTACAAACGAAACAATTAATGTCTTGTATAAGGACAGCTAATAAGCTTAATAATTCAAGTGGTCACTGATGGGTACAAACGATGGGAAGCCGAACCCAGACCTTTGAATTATCTCAATTACACATATTTTATTTTGGGCTAATAGCACTTGATTCATGGAAGTTTCTGAGTGTGATCTAGGGGGTACAAACGAAACAATTAATGTATTGTATAAGAACAGCTAATGAGCTTAATAACTCAAGTGGTCACTGATGGGTATAAACGATGGGAAGCCGAGGCCAGGCCTTTGAAAAATCTATGTCACACATATTTAGTTTGGGCTAGTAGCACATGTTTCGTCGATGTTTCTGAGTGTGATCTAGGGGGTACAAACGAAACGATTGGTGTTTTGGATAAGCATAGCTAATGAACTTAATAATTCAAGCAGTTACCAATGGGTACAAGCGATGGGAAGCCGAGGCCAGACCTTTGGATTATCTCTATTACACACATTCAGTTTGGGCTAATAGCACATGTTTCGTCGATGTTTCTGAGTGTGATCTAGGGGGTACAAACGAAACGATTAGTGTTTTGCATAAGAGCTGCTTATGAAGTTTATGAATCAAGCAGTCACCAATGGGTACAAACGATGGGAAGCCGAACCCAGACCTTTGAATTATCTCTATTACACATATTTATTTTGGGCTAATAGCACTTGATTCATCGTTGTTTCTGAGTGTGATCTAGGGGGTACAAACGAAACGATTAGTGTTTTGCATAAGAGCAGCTTATGAAGTTAATGAATCAGGCAATCACCAATGGGTACAAACGATGGGAAGCCGAGGCCAGACCTTTGAATTATCTCTATTACACACATTCAGTTTGGGCTAATGGCACATGTTTCGTCGATGTTTCTGAGTGTGATCTAGGGGGTACAAACGAAAAAATTAATGAATTGTATAAGGAAAGCTAATGAGCTTAATAATTCAAGTAGTCACTGATGGGTACAAACGATGGGAAGCCGAGGCCAGGCCTTTGAAAAATCTATGTTACACATATTTAGTTTGGGCTAGTAGCACATGTTTCGTCGATGTTTCTGAGTGTGATCTAGGGGGTACAAACGAAACGATTAGTGTTTTGCATAAGAGCTGCTTATGAAGTTTATGAATCAAGCAGTCACCAATGGGTAAAAACGATGGGAAGCCGAACCCAGACCTTTGAATTATCTCTATTACACATATTTATTTTGGGCTAATAGCACTTGATTCATCGTTGTTTCTGAGTGTGATCTAGGGGATACAAACGAAACGATTAGTGTTTTGCATAAGCGCAGCTTATGAAGTTAATGAATCAGGCAGTCACCAATGGGTACAAACGATGGGAAGCCGAGGCCAGACCTTTGAATTATCTCTATTACACACATTCAGTTTGGGCTAATGGCACATGTTTCGTCGATGTTTCTGAGTGTGATCTAGGGGGTACAAACGAAAAAATTAATGTATTCTATAAGGACAGCTAACGAGCTTAATAATTCAAGTGGTTACTGATGGGTACAAACGATGGGAAGCCGAGGCCAGGCCTTTGAAAAATCTATGTCACACATATTTGGTTTGGGCTTGTAGCACATGTTTCGTCGATGTTTCTGAGTGTCATCTAGGGGGTACAAACGAAACGATTAGTGTTTTGCATAAGAGCTGCTTATGAAGTTAATGAATCAAGCAGTCACCAATGGGTACAAACGATGGGAAGCCGAACCCAGACCTTTGAATTATCTCTATTACACATATTTATTTTGGGCTAATAGCACTTGATTCATCGTTGTTTCTGAGTGTGATCTAGGGGGTACAAACGAAACGATTAGTGTTTTGCATAAGAGCAGCTTATGAAGTTAATGAATCGGGCAGTCACCAATGGGTACAAACGATGGGAAGCCGAGGCCAGACCTTTGAATTATCTCTATTACACACATTCAGTTTGGGCTAATGGCACAGGTTTCGTCGATGTTTCTGAGTGTGATCTAGGGGGTACAAACGAAAAAATTAATGTATTGTATAAGGACAGCTAACGAGCTTAATAATTCAAGTGGTTACTGATGGGTACAAACGATGGGAAGCCGAGGCCAGACCTTTGAATTATCTATATTACACATGTTTAGTTTGGGCTAATAGCGTATGTTTCGTCGATGTTTTTGAGTGTGATCTTTGAGGTACAAACGAAAGGATTTGTGTTTTGGATAAGCACAGCTAATGAACTTAATAACTCAAGCAGTCACCAATGGGTACAAACGATGGGAAGCCGAGGCCAGGCCTTTGAAAAATCTATGTCACACATATTTAGTTTGGGCTAATAGCACATGTTTCGTCGATGTTTCTGAGTGTGATCTAGGGGGTACAAACGAAACGATTAGTGTTTTGCATAAGTGCATCTTATGAAGTTAACGAATCAAGCAGTTACCAATGGGTACAAACGATGGGAAGCCGAGGCCAGGCCTTTGAAAAATCTATGTCACACATATTTAGTTTGGGCTAATAGCACATGTTTCGTAGATGTTTCTGAGTGTGATCTAGGGGGTCCAAACGAAACAATTAATCGTATAAGGCTCATCCAAAACACCAATCGTTTCGTTTGTACCCCCTAGATCACACTCAGACACATCGACGAAACATGTGCTATTAGCCCAAAGTAAATGTGTGTAATAGAGATAATTCGAAGGTCTGGGTTCGGCTTCCCATCGTTTGTACCCATTGGTGACTACTTGAGTTATTGAGTTCATTAGCTGTGCTTATCCAAAACACAAATCTTTTCGTTTGTACCTCAAAGATCACACTCAAAAACATCGACGAAACATACGCTATTAGCCCAAACTAAATATGTGTAATAGAGATAATTCAAAGGTCTGGGTTCGGCTTCCCATCGTTTGTACCCATTGGTGACTGCTTGAGTTATTAAGTTCATTAGCTGTGCTTATCCAAAACACCAATCGTTTCGTTTGTTCCCCCTAGATCACTCTCAGAAACATCGACGAAACATGTGCTATTAGCCCAAACTGCATTGTACTATAGAGGTAATTGAAAGGCCTGGGTTCGGCTTCCCATCGTTTGTACCCATTATTGACTGCTTGATTCATAAACTTCATAAGCAGTTCTTATGCAAAACACTTATCGTTTCGTTTGTACCACCTAGATCACTCTCAGAAACATCGACGAAACATGTGCTATTAGCCCAAACTGCATTGTACTATAGAGATAATTGAAAGGCCTGGGTTCGGCTTCCCATCGTTTGTACCCATTAGTGACTGCTTGATTCATTAACTTCATAAGCAGCTCTTATGCAAAACACTAATTGTTTCGTTTGTACCCCCTAGATGACACTCAGAAACATCGACGAAACATGTGCTACTAGCCCAAACCAAATATGTGTGACATAGATTTTTCAAAGGCCTGGCCTCGGCTTTCCGTCGTTTGTACCCATCAGTGACCACATGAATTATTAAGCTCATTAGCTGTTCTTATACAATTCATTAATTGTTTCGTTTGTACTCCCTAGATCACACTCAGAAACATCGACGAAACATGTGCTATTAGCCCAAAGTAAATGTGTGTAATAGAGATAATTCAAAGGTCTGGGTTCGGCTTCCCATCGTTTGTACCCATCAGTGACCACTTGAATTATTAAGATCATTAGCTGTGCTTATCCAAAACACCAATGGTTTCGTTTTTACCCCCTAGATCACACTCAGACACATCGATGAATCAAGTGCTATTAGCCCAAAATAAATATGTGTAATAGAGATAATTCAAAGGTCTGGGTTCGGCTTCCCATCGTTTGTACCCATTGGTGACTGCCTGATTTATTAACGTCATAAGCTGTTCTTATGCAAAACACTAATCGTTTTGTTTGTACCCCCTAGATCACACTCAGAAACAACGATGAATCAAGTGCTATTAGCCCAAAATAAATATGTGTAATAGAGATAATTCAAAGGTCTGGGTTCGGCTTCCCATCGTTTGTACCCATTGGTGACTGCTTGATTCATAAACTTCATAAGCAGCTCTTATGCAAAACACTAATCGTTTCGTTTGTACCCCCTAGATGACACTCAGAAACATCGACGAAACATGTGCTACTAGCCCAAACCAAATATGTGTGACATAGATTTTTCAAAGGCCTGGCCTCGGCTTCCCATCGTTTGTACCCATCAGTGACCACTTGAATTATTAAGCTCATTAGCTGTTCTTATACAATTCATTAATTGTTTCGTTTGTACCCCCTAGATCACACTCAGAAACATCGATGAATCAAGTGCTATTAGCCCAAACTAAATATGTGTGATATAGATTATTCAAAGGTTTGATTTTGGTTTCCCATCGTTTGTACCCAATAGTGGCTGCTTGCTTCGTTAAATACATTAGCTTTCCTTATTAAATACACTAATTGTTTCGTTTGTATCCCCTAGATCACACTCAGAAACATCGACAAAACATGTGCTATTAGCCCAAACTGAATGTGTGTAATAGAGATAATCCAAAGGTCTGGCCTCGGCTTCCCATCGTTTGTACCCATTGGTGACTTCTTGAGTTATTAAGTTCATTCGCTGTGCTTGTCCAAAACACCAATCGTTTCGTTTGTACCCCCTAGTTCACACTCAGAAACATCGACGAAACATGTGCTATTAGCCCAAAGTAAATGTGTGTAATAGAGATAATTCAAAGGTCTGGGTTCGGCTTCCCATCGTTTGTACCCATCAGTGACCACTTGAATTATTAAGTTCATTAGCTGTGCTTATCCAAAACACCAATCATTTCGTTTGTACCCCCTAGATCACACTCAGAAACTTCGATGAATCAAGTGCTATTAGCCCAACATAAATATGTGTAATAGAGATAATTCAAAGGTCTGGGTTCGGCTTCCCATCGTTTGTACCCATTGGTGACTGCCTGATTCATTAACTTCATAAGCTGCTCTTATGCAAAACACTAATCGTTTCGTTTGTACCCCCTAGATCACACTCAGAAACAACGATGAATCAAGTGCTATTAGCCCAAAATAAATATGTGTAATAGAGATAATTCAAAGGTCTGGGTTCGGCTTCCCATCGTTTGTACCCATTGGTGACTGCTTGATTCATAAACTTCATAAGCAGCTCTTATGCAAAACACTAATCGTTTCGTTTGTACCCCCTAGATCAATCTCAGAAACATCGACGAAACATGTGCTATTGCCCAAACTAAATATGTGTAATAGAGATAATTCAAAGGCCTGGCCTTGGCTTCCCATCGGTTGTACCCATTAGTGACCGCTGGATTCCGTTAGTTCATTAGTTGCACTTATTCAAAACACCAATCGTTTCGTTTGTACCCCCTAGATCACACTCAGAAACACCGACGAAACATGTGCTATTAGCCCAAACTGAATATGTGTGATATAGGTTTTTCAAAGGGGTGGGTTCTGCTCCTCATCGTTTGTACCCTGAAGTACCCGCTTGTATCGTTAAGTTTATTAGTTTTTTTTATTCTTTTCACTAATATTTTTGTCTGTACCTCAATATTACGGTCAATTATTTCTGGTTGTCAAGTCAAGTTTAGTGGGGAGCAAAATTTGCTACCCCTACATGTATTTCAACCCTTTAGGGTACAAGTGATTTCAAGTACGGTACAATCGGGTACACTTCTGGTACAATCCAATGAAAGTAATTTCATTCAATTATCTTATTCTTGGTTGTCAACTTCCCATAGGTATAAAACTTGCTACCCCTGTATATTTCAACCCCTTAGGGTACAAACGATTTAAAATACGGTACAATCGGGTACAATCCTGGTACAATCGAATGAAAATAATTTCTTTCAATTATCTTATACTTGGTTGTCAACTTCACATAGGTAAGAAACGGAGAACTTGGTTGTTAATTTATTTTCATCTACAACCAATTGCAACGCGTCAAAAACATTCCTGAGTGTAAGTTGATTGTAAAGCTAAAGAAAATGGAAGCAAAGTATCTTTCTAGATACCGATAGCCTCCCTAACATGTGGTGGTCGTACCTACCTACGTAAAAAATCTATGGGGTGAAAATATTCTTAAGTAACGTACAGAAAAATAGTGAAAGTAAAAATAGGTAACATAGCAGGAATATTGAACTTAACATTTTTGTAAATCATTTTCAAAATTAGAGCTAATAAATGTAAAATGTAGGTAAGTACCTAAACTTAGATACATACCTACTTAAGTACTTAGTTGCACCTCAGGCTTTTTTATTGTCATTGATTAATATATTTTGTTTGAACACAGATACCTACTACCTGTGGTCGATGAAAATTTGGAATATAGGTAGTATATACGTTAACTTCAAAAAAAGCTTAACTAGTAAATAACATTTTAGTACCTAAACATAAAAACTAAGTTACCTGCATAAACTCTACAATTAAGTACAAAACTAAGTAGGTAGATATATGTACCTATGAAGACAGTCACAATGAAGTAACAAACCGTCCTGTTTTAGAATTAGATAAATCTCGTTTCTCAATCTTCCTGACAATGAATGACAAGGTAAAAAGCGATTAGCTGCTTTTACTTATTGTAGTCGAGCGCAATTTATCACGTTGCATCTGTCGTACCAGTGGGAGGTGCATCCGTTGGTGAGCCAGCCGCGTCGGCGATTTGGAATTGAGCGCTTGATTTTCGAATTAGATCAGCAGATAAAATAAGATCGTGTATAATGGTTTTATTTAATGTAGCTGCCTGCATGCAAGGGAGCAAGGGGCCATGTAGTGAAATGGGGTGATGGTAGCAGTGAAATCAAAGGCGGATCCAGAGATTTCATCTAAAATATCTACCCACTTTTCACTTATTAGCATGTGTATCTAATATTATCAAAACTAAATTAGAATAGATAAAACTTCCTGTGAGCTGATCACGATTATGTGACCCCCCGAGCGCTAAATCTGGGTCCGCCCTTGAGTAAAATGAGATGTGGTGGGACGAGGTGAGGTTTGGTTAGCTTGTGAAGCAAAGTGAAGAGTTGTGTGATGCCTAAAGATGCGATGAGGTAGGAATCTTTCAGTTTGGGTAGTCTCTAACGAAATGTTACTTTGCTTTGAAACATTGTACCTACCTATCATTCGGTGACGTAAAATTTTCGAAAGCTACATCATAAAAGATTTATTATAAGATTTATTGTTCAGTTTTAAGGCTTCATCCTTTATCGTTGATCAGTCGTAGTTTATCGGTAATTGATCACCCATTCTCCACCGTTCATCTTCCGTACATCATCGCTCATCGCCTATAAAATATTGTTGATTTTAAGCGCTCCTATAGGTGCTCCGTTTTTTATGTGAACAGCTGACAAACACACAGACAGGTCACGTAAGGGTTTTTGAAAAAAAGAATCCTATGTGTGACTGAAATGACAATTTATTTGCATTATAAATTATATAAGTAATTTACTTTAGATACCATTTTTTTAGTACGACACACGCTCGGAGTCACACGTCAGTTAACATCAATAAAGCTGGCATGAGATGGGTATGAGCCGAAAATGAAATTTGAGGCACTTCGCAGAACGACGATAGTCGGAAAATAGTTGTAGTTATTGCGACGGATTTTTCAAAAGCCAACTATAATTTAGTTAAAAGGCCAATAAACGTTAAAGCTTCCAATTGAGGAAATGGAAAAGCTTTAGCGAATGCGCGCTCTCTGAAAAAAGTCACAGGTCTCTGTCGTCTGTAAGAATACCCCATTTATTGAAACGAAAGCAATACGTTGGTCAATCTAAAATAAAATGCTGGAAGATGTAGCCGTACCTAAAGATATAGGTATACTTTGAACGTACCTACGTTATGTTATAATTAATTAACTATGCTATTTGAGTTAATGTTAGGTAGTACTGAATTTCATTATTTTATATCGACCTTATTTATATATCTGTAAAAGTAGGCATGTAGGTACCTACCTACTAGTAAAAAAATCATTGAAATAAAATTAAGTAGGTCTATAATTCTGTCTATAATTCGAAAATAGTGTTGTCTCAAGTCCTTTTTTCAATGGAACTTTTACGGGGAGGTAAATTTTTTGTCCCTATATTCCCACGAGATCTGGAATTTACGCGGGAAAAGTCCATCGATAACAATGCCGAGCGCAACTTGCAGGTAGGTAGGTATATTAATATGCTATCCAAAAACACACGCTATTTTACCTACTATTCAATCTAACTAAATTATGTTATGGTGAATTTATTGAAATTGAAGGTAGGTAAAAGCTAGCGAGCATGCGGCACCACCTTTCCGCTACGTATGAAAATTCTGACCGACATACAACAAAACTCAATAGTTAATATTAACGTTAGTATTATAGTAAGTGTGCGGACTTGGACAGGGACTGTTAGTGATAGTCAGTCCTGTTAGTTGTCGCAAGAAATAGTCCAGTTAGTATGACAGTGAGAATCTCATTTTTATTCGGTCACAGATGCGTTGCTACCCTTGAGGTTGAGGTCTGATGGTCGATTCTAAAACGTATGTGTAACCGGTTAGATGTATTAAACAGATAACTCTAATCTAACCTCGAAGGAATAGGTACTAAAATTAAAACTATGCATTTTATTGGAAAAAATTACTTTATTAAATAATACATGTAAGGTACATTTTTATTGCTTTCCTATCTCTTCGTTGTGGAATGTTCACTAAGCTGCTATAAATTATATTGAACAGTCGTGTACAAATACCAAATATTATACAAAGATTTGCCATATTTCATGAATAAATAATTTGTTGCATATTATAAGACATTGATATGTTTAAATTAAGACATTTTGCAAAATTGTTATGAGAATACAATACAAATAATAAGCATGGAATAGAAGGTAAAATTTAATAAAAAAAAAGTTTTTAGCTGTAAAAATTTATGTAACTGACATTTTGTAACAAAAGCTTTTCTTGTCCTATGGCCTTGTATAATATAATTTTAGAATAAAGAAAAAAAATAGCAAAGATTTTTTCAAACAAACACCATCCCACGTACTTTCCATGCTTATTAGTACATGCTTACCTACATCCTGATATAATAACAATATCATAGGTTTTATATAAATATCAATAAATTTGTGCAAACATTTATTGCGAACTGTTAAAGTTTGACAACGATATACATTTTCTGCATACGTAACATATATTCAATAGTGCACACTACAAAATTAAAAACATTGAAAAATTTGTTATAAATTTACAACATTAAATACTTTGTATACTTACACTGAACTGACATGCTTCGTTTAACCCAAAATACAACTAAATATATATTATAATTAAATAACTTTATTAATGTAAATATGCCAACACTTTATTTCTATTTAATTAAATACATAGATATATTTTTCTAATACTGCTTCTTCAAAAAAGAAGAGGATAACCTCGAAATTGTCTGGTATTCTTTACAATATTATTGAATGAGTTTTTTTCGCTTTAAACTGCAAAATTATTCGATGATACGGCTGTTTCCAATATTCTATCAAGCCATATACCCCGTACAGCTTCATCCACTATCTAGACATTTACCATCACTGGCTTCCCGAGTTAAACAGGAGGGTCTTATCTAGAGATTTGCAAAGGAGAGAATATTAGGAAAAGTCGATTGTGAATCGCAAGAAACATTAAAACTAGCCCTATACGCTAGGGAATACTTGACAGATTTGCCTAAATAGTTAAATTATCCTGATAAGTATACCTTACTTGGACTACGTGATGTACCTACCTACCTACATAATATATTATACATATACTCGTACTCATGCACAGTTGTGCAAAATGCAAACTAAAGTTTCCTTGTACAATTCAAGTATGCAGGTAAAACTGTCAGGTAGACCCTAGCGTATAGATTTGACATGCCCATAACGGACTCGATTTAAGAGTAGACCATACTCTATAACAAGAAAAACGAAGTAGCAAATCGACTTCCTAATCTTTCCTTCACAATTCCAAATAATTATATTCACCAATATAACAACCAACTTGCAACAATGTATAATTTTCCTATATATTTATATAATAAATGTTCACACATTTCACATTCAAATTGAATTCAAAGTGAATTCAAATTTTCACATTATTTATTTAACTAATACAACGACCCATCGAAGTGTTTGTAATTCCAAATTCGAAAAACCTTTTGTTTTTATCCCCGACATCTTATCTCACGTCCAAAAGACAGAACTTGGCCAATGAACACATGAAAAAAAATCCAATTATGAACAGTGAAGATTCAATAATAAAAAAAATAAAAAGCCTCAGCTGCACATAATGGTAAAATATATCTTATAGTAAATTCTATGGCAAAATCAATAACAAATAGAACAAAATTTAGATTATTGTAATCCCCCTTTGATAACAATTAAAAATTGCAAACCCCTATATAATATATCTGCGGTAAAGATAACAAATGTGTATATTTTTTTTGTAAAAATTTGGTTAATATTTTAGCTAATACGGATTGTAACGATCAAAGCGAAATCGCTCTGCAATGCTAACTTCAGCGTCGAGCGTTAAATACAAATCTACGTACAAACGTACATGGGAACATAATATTATATTTTACGTACATGGTAAAATTTTAATTTAATTAGTGTCGTGGCTCAGTGCCACTGAAACTCACGACGTTTTGGCTCTTTCGCTTTAAATTTATTTATTTATGCGTATAATATTTATTTTATGCCTTAACACTTCACAGATATAGTGCGTAAATGAAACTTAAATTTAAAAAAAACGGTTTGACGGTAGGCTACAAGTTTGCCCTATTTTTTCTTTTTAGAATAGGACATTTATTATATTTACCAATACATAAATAAATAAGATTTTAACAGCGTATAATGCCTAAAGAAAAATCACTTTTGAATACGACTGCTTTAGTATTATGAGGCGTTATAAAGAGAAATTTTCCCAACTTTTAGGTACCGCTTCAATTGTCAATATAATCGCAAACATTAATCGGTAATAAATATGGGATGTGGAGTGTGATTGCCTTCATTGGGCAATTGGCCAATAATTATAATATTAACGTATACAAGTATTTTATTACACTCGCTTGTAATAACGTATTTTGGTTAATTTGTTTGATAACAATGCAACAAATATCATTTTCTAATCATCAATCAACACGAAAGTAGAAAACGAATAAATTCCTCTTATACACCAACTTTGTGTTATTATTCGAGTGTTGTAGGTACTTCATTATATTTTTTGTATAATATGTATAAACGCACATACATTTACACTAGTATCTACCTATATATTTCAAGTCTTAAGAGCGGCATATAAAAATCTTCAAATACATTGCGTTTGAAAAGCACTTCATTGGAGTATTGTTTGTGAATATAGGAGGTATCCTTACGTTTTTACCGCAGTCAAGAATCGAATCCAAGACTGTGTTGGTCAATTAGGGCTACTACTATCGTAGTTATTACAGATTCATTATTTAAGTATAGGCACTTAATCTTTATCATAAATCTAAATCAACAGAAACATCAAAGATGAAATTTCATTTTAAATATCATTTGGCTTTTATTGCCGAAGTCTATGCTACATACAAAAATAATTTAAAATTACATTATTTTTTCAATTATCAACTATGTACTGTACATATTTCCATAATAATTATTAAATGCACCTTTCTATCGTAACAAGTAAATTTGACTACCATTATGTAAAACATATCATATATTTACAGATCTTTTAGTTGTGGCCACTCGTGGAGAATTTGAGTATAACTTTTTGAATAATTCCTGTATGTTATTCTCGGGGAACAGGTTACATAAGGTTGCTGAAAAATGATAATTTTAAAATTAATTACAAAAGAGCTTACATAAACTATGAAAAATAGATAAAACTTCTTTAATGGGATTAATGTAGCAAAAGTAGAAGCAGCACCATAGAGCAAAAAGGCCACTTGATTGTAAGAAGTCCCCATTGCCTATAGGTTTTTAACACCATCAGAGGACCCACATTATTTCTGGACACTGACACTGCTAATAGACCACTAAAACATTTTATGGTCAATTTTAGAAGCAGATTTACCATCCTGTAGCCATCGGGTATTAATCCCTAACATATATAATCAAACTGAATAGTACAAAGTCCAACAAACCTAGTGCCATAGAATCGTCTATGGTTCTGTTAGTTACACTACGACTTATGATTTTTACAAGGGTGTTAATTCGATAAAATGAAACGTTACCTTCAAGCAGCACAAAAATGAGTCGCCTGTTAATTTCCTGCGTTTGGAACAAATCAAACACCGTGAGAAGACCTCTCCGCGCCGCGTCCGTGCCCACGATGTGTCTCAGATCATCTAGAATAACACATTATATTATTAAGCCCACAATTCTCCAAAATTTTAGTACAGTACACTTGTGAAAACCGCACCAAAATCAAAGCCATATTTGAAAATGGCATGAACAAACGCAGCAAAAAGTGGCAAACTAACAAACATACCAAAATTCTATACGTGGATATGGGACTAGAGACCGTTATGGACTATTGGGTTTCCTCATCATTGAAACCCATAACTGTCACACTACAGAGCTCCTGTGTCACATATCGTAACTAAATAGCGGACAATAATGAGTTGTGATGATAAAACTATAAACTGCGTTTGAATTCGATCTGGAATTCGTTATAATTGCGTGGCACACAAATGACAGCGTTCCGCACATGCGATTAAGGTACATTTAAGACTGACGGCGTGATCTAAAAATGCCCTAAGTCAATTTTGCTTAAAAGCTAAATGAACTGTGAGCACAGGTAATAAGTTTGGTTTTGGCTTAACTATATTAAAAAGTTAATATATCTAAGTTACCTGAAGCAGTGGAAAGTAACGCCACCTTGGCGGCCACTCTCGTGCGCGCCTTGGTTGCTGCGTCTCTAGTACCATGGCTCGGGTTGTTGCGGCTGGTCAGCCATTGTCTGGGGAATTATAACTTTTATTGAATAAATTTACCTTAAAACACTTGCGCAACAAAAACAAAACTAAACAAAAGTCTTATATGAAAAAGTTCATAAAGTTGGAAGTAATAATGCAATACGTCAATCGCGTGTGAATCAGTTAATTTAAGTCATTGTTGAAAATTCAATCGACACAAAACAAATTGAACCGGAGTCATATCGGAGTTGAATTAATGTAATTTGAAGTACTTAGTCTCACTTCTGCATGTAATGCAAACCAAAATTTATTAACATTAAGAATAAATAAAGCTTTATAAAAATAATAACTTACTTAAACGTCTTCAAATACTGCACAACATTTCGTGGTGAAGTCAGTGACGATACTAATTCCAATACTTTCCTGTAAATAACAATCTAATACATATTACGAATATTACGATACATTATTACCTACTTAAATATACATCACTATATACGCGTAACAACAATATTTTATTTCTTTCATTACCTACACCGTTCTTTCGCGGTGTGCGTCATAGAGCCTCACTGTATAAATTTAAACGAAATGTACAGATTAAGCAAAGATAAGAGATAATAACATGAATATTATACCATTTGTGTTCAAAACTAAACGAGTTGCTTGTCACAAACTTTGCACTTGTATATCTTCTCACAAACTTTGCACTAGTACATGTTAACTTACTTGTTGACTCGATCAGCTATCAAAGTCCGCAGCGGTGCTAGCAGCCTCCGCCTCAACCAAAGCCCTTTGATACCCAGAACTTCTTCCAATAACCGTAGTGGGACACTTTCAGTGTCGTCCTATAGACAAAATATCATAACTTATTAATATTTATTATCAGTCTCTTATCGACACAATAATGTCACTACAAACTTCGTAGTTAAGTGTAATTAACTTACGTCCTGTCCATCTGAAGAATTTCCGCTTTTGAAGCCGTCAAAATTCTCACCACTTTTTCCTTGGAATACTTTAGATATACCTAAAAAAAAATATAATTACATAAAGGAAACTAGATATAATTTCCACAGCGTGGCTAGTTCAATGAAATTCGTGATGAAAAATACTTTCATGTCAATAAATGAAACTTAACAATATACAATCTTTACACAATCCATTAGGTTATCTTATAAACGAATCATTAACATCTCCCATTATAATAATGATTATGGTGGTGATGGTGAAGATAATAATATATGTATTACCGTCCATAACACCATCGACAGTGTTCGCAAACTGATCAGGCATATTCTTCAATGTCCGCATGCCGGCTCGCAGAGAGTTCACTAGCAAGGCATCGATCTATGGAAATAAATTAAAATGTTTTATTCTAAAACGCTACTAAAAATTGTAAAGTCAATATACCTACATAATACATATTTCTAAAATATATACCACATACAGTTACCAAAATGAATCATAATCTAAAGCAGAGGGATATAAACACATACTCTTAATGATTTTTTAATCATTAGTATTTAACTAATTGTGTAAAAGGCTTATAATGGGTTTTATAAATACGTTATTGTTACGTGTCAGGAGTAATGGGCTCGAGAAAATGCCAAAATGTACCACAAAGACTTTATTTGTACTCGTAGATACACAAATTACACGTTGTACACAGTACACACTAAAACACTCTGCACGTAGATACTAGTAAACACACTCGTCGAACACTGTATCGCTCGTAGAAATCACTTCACTTCGCACTGGTATCGCTCGTAGGTATCGCTGGTATCTTCCTGGTTCCGCTTCCGAAACTAGAATGTCTGCGGTTGGCCGATCGCTCCTTTTTATACCCCTCACGCACCATTCACGCTAATCCAGAACTTTCTCGCTAATTCCGGACGGACCAGATTCGTCTAAAATTCGAGAACGTTCCTTGCAACCGACTTTCGCCCGTATGACTATTGCCGTAATGGTCGAAGCGTCGTGCGCGTGCGTACTTACGAGACGGCCGTCCATTGTTCTATTGTTTCGCCTGGCATGTTTATGGCCCCTATTGTTTATTGTTTACGGCGTAGCGAAGTCGATGCGCCAGGGTTGTCACATTGCCCCCCTCTTAGTCATGCTCGTCCCGAGCATTATTCGATCCATGAAATGGTGCCAATCTGTCCACGTGCACGATCTTCGGCTTTCTTCTGTCCCCCTGTCTGATCCGGTAGGTCACATCATTAATCCTCGTGACAACTGTGTAAGGGCCTTCCCATCGTGCTTGTAGCTTCGGAGACTTCCCTTTCTTCCGCAGTGGATTGTGCAACCATACAGAATCTCCCTCCTTGAAACCATGTTTCCGCGCATCGCGATCGTAGCGGGTTTTCATCTTTTCGCTGGTCTTCAAACATTGCTCCCTTACGAGGTCATGTGTCTCGTCCAATTGTTTCCGTAAGTCCGCGATGTATTCAACGGTTGGTTTCGGGGCATCTGGCGTTGTGCCGGTAAGCAAATCCAACGGCAGACGCATTTCTCTTCCGAAGTTTACTTTAGCGGGTGTAAATCCCGTGGACTCGTGTATGGCAGACCGATATGACATCAGGAACAGAGGAATGTACCGATCCCAGTCTCGCTGATGTTCCTCGACGACCTTGGCCAAGTGATGTTCCAACGTTTGGTTGAATCTCTCCACCATGCCGTCAGATTGAGGATGCGCCGGTGTGGTACGTGTCTTATTTATTCCCAAAAGATCACACATCTCCTGGAATAACGTCGACTCGAAGTTCCTGCCTTGGTCGCTGTGTAACTCCAATGGTACACCAAAACGGCATACTACCTCCTCGACAAGTTTCTTGGCCACGGTCTTCGCCTCTTGGTTCGGAGTTGCAAACGCTTCCGGCCATTTGCTGAAGTAGTCTTGAACCACGATAATGAATCTATTCCCGTCTTCAGACTGAGGGAATGGCCCAGCAACGTCTATGGCGATTCTTTCCCACGGGGCTCCGACGTTGTACAGCTGTAGTTTCCCTTTGGATCTAGTGCGAGGCCCTTTTACTGAAGCGCACACTGTACACTTTCTGCACCAATCTTCAACGTCCTCTCGACACCGCACCCAATAAAAGCGTTCTCGTATCTTTACGAGGGTCTTCTTGATGCCGAGGTGCCCGCCGGAAGTGCCATCGTGTACGAGCTTCAGCAAATCAGCCACTTTACTCCTGGGGATAACCATTTGCAGGGTTCTCTCCTTTCCGTTGAGTGATTCCCAGCTCCGGTAAAGCACGCCATTCTCTAATACAAGGCTGTCCCACTGAGCCCAGTATGCCTTAGTCGTCGCGCTTGATGCTGACACTTCACTCCACAGGGGCCTCTGTCCTTTGGCTTTCCATTCCATGATCAGGCTGAGGTCTTTGTCTTCCTTCTGAGCTTGGCTTACTTGCTCCGTTCCCCAAGACTCGTCTAGGTCCTGCATCCTTATCACCCTGACCTCTTCTTTAGCCTCATGCTTGATGCAATGTCGACATTCGTCGGAGCATGGGCGTCGTGACAGGGCGTCGGCATTCGAATGAGCTCTTCCGTTACGATGCTCTATTACGAAGTTGAACTCTTGAAGCTGTTCGATCCACCTTGCAACCTGGCCTTCCGGGTTCTTGAATTGCAGAAGCCATCTCAGAGCGGCGTGGTCCGTCCTTATTGTGAACTCGCGTCCCAGCAAATACTTGTTGAAGTGCTGAAGGGTCTTCACCACAGCCAGTAATTCTCGCCGAGTCACACAATAATTCCTTTCCGGTTTCGAAAGAGTCTTGCTAAAGTACGCAATGACCACCTGCTGGCCGTCCTGTTCTTGCGATAACACCCCTCCGATGCCAGTATTGCTAGCGTCCGTGTCTACTGTGAATCTCCCTTCTCTTCTGGGGTAGCCAAGAATCGGAGCCGAGCACAGACGTTCCTTCAAGCGAACAAACGCATCTTCGCAATCGGAATCCCAACTGAAGATTCTCTTGTCCTCCGTGAGACGATGTAACGGCTTGGCTATCTCGGAGAAGTTCTTCACAAACCGACGGTAATAGGCGCATAGTCCCAAGAACGCTCTTACATCGGTCTTGTTCTTTGGGGTCGGCCATTCTTGAACAGCTCTTATCTTATCTGGATCAGTGCGAACACCTTCGTCCGATATGATGTGTCCCAAGAATGATACTTCCTTCTTGAAGAAGTCACATTTCTTCGGATTGAGCTTTAGGTTGGACTCACGGAATCGTCTGAATACCTTCTCTAGGTTTCGCTTGTGTTCCACAAAGCTTCGTCCCATGACTATGACGTCATCGAGGTAAACCAGACAAGCGTCCCCCAAAAGTCCAACTAACACTCGCTCCATGAGACGCTCAAAAGTGGCAGGAGCGTTACATAGCCCAAAAGGCATTACGCGAAACTGCCACAAGCCATTTCCGGTTCCGGTGGTAAAGGCAGTCTTCTCCTTGTCTTCTGGCCGTACTTCTACCTGCCAGTAACCACTCTTCAGGTCGACCGTCGAAAACCACTTCATGCCACCAAGCATATCCAACGTGTCGTCAATCCGGGGCAGAGGGTAGCTGTCCTTCTTGGTAACGGTGTTAAGCATCCTGTAGTCAACACAGAATCTAGTACTGCCATCCTTCTTCTTCACGAGTACCACAGGTGAACACCAAGGGCTAGTTGACGGCTCGATCACCTTGCTGCGCACCATGTCCTCGATCATTTCTGCAACTTCGTGTTCCTTTGCCAATGGTACTCGTCTCGGTCTTTGCTTGATCGGTGAAGTATTGCCGGTATCTATTGGGTGAGTGACAAGATTTGTTCTTCCAAGGTCGCTATCTCCTCTGGTAAAGATGTCTTTGTAGTCCGTCAACAACTTTGCTGCCTGAGTATATTCCTCAGAGCTCAAATTCCTCCTGGTCGCCTCCAGCAAAGGTTTCATGTGATCTGTTGATCCAGGTTTGTCCGAGTATTCTTGGACCTTCCTCAAACTGTCCACGGCTTCACATCGGCCAATAACGGTATTCTTTACGAGGTGTATCGGCGTGCTGCTAAGATTGATGACCTTTAACTTGGCGTCACGTTTGGTCATGAGCAGTGTCCTTGCCGTGATCCAACTGGGGTGATCTCCATAGTCTTCCACTACGACACATCGATCCATCTGTATCTTTTCGGGAAACCTAACCTTGACCAAGGTTTCCGATCTGGGCGCTAGCTTCACTGTCCTCAAACAGTACACTGCTCCTGAACATGAACCGTCCAAGAAGACTTCTTGATCCTTGAAGCTTAACACTCCTCTGGCTATATCAACTATACAGTGATGTGTCCGTAGAAAGTCCAGTCCGATAATGCAGTCGTCAGTTATATTCGCTACTAAAACAGACTGCGTGTAAATGTCACTTCCGAGTTTCAATCTTGCTTCCGTAACTCCTAGGACGGTCACTGGCTGGCCTGTCGCTGTCTGAAGATTGCATGATGGTCGTCCATTTTCCCACATGATAGTCCGCTTGAGTAGTTCCGGTCGAACGATGGATTTCGATGCTCCCGTGTCAATCGTAAAGCGACAGGGTATGCCATTTATTTCTCCAGTAGTTACGAGGCTGTTCCCGTCACAAGCTTGTGATACTAATACAGTAGGGGCTCGACGAAGTCCAGCCAGTGCCCGCCCCGCGGCGCTGGCGCCTCTTAGTTTAACGGCTCCTGGGTGTCGACTTGGGTGGCCGTCGACACCGATTTCGGTTGCTTCCGAGTCCGGCAGTTAATCCTTATATGGCCTCGTTCACCGCATCCGTAGCAGATAGGCCCGGTACGAGGTTGAATCGCTGCTACGACTTCGCGCACCTTGCAACTCTTGTAGTCACTTCGTACCGCTTCTACTTCAAGGGCATGCGCTAAAGCTGCTTCCAGTGTTGCGTGATGCCCCAAGCGCACCGTTGCTCTCACTTCGGGATCCCGTATACCGCTGACGAAGGCCTCTAACACTTTGTCTTCGACGGGTGTGGAACTCGACGCATAGGCTCGGCGTACGAGGCGCTCGATCTCCGTAGCCCATTGTTGCAGTCCTTCGCTCGACCTCTGTGACCGGTCTTTGAGCTGCGCGCGATATACATGCTCAAGGTGCTTCTCCCCGTATCGAGCTTCCAATGCCTTAAATAGCGACTCCAAGGTGCGTCGCTCGGCGGGCAGGTTCTCAAGGACCAGCAGTGCCTCCCCTCGAAGAGCTAAGGTAAGTGCTGCCAACGAGTGCTCGTCTTCCCAGCCATTCCCATTTGCAACTACCTCGAACTGGTGCCTGAACGCTGTCCACGAGGTCGTGCCGTCGAAACTTGGGACCTTAAATTTCGGGGCCCCAGGACATGGGCTGGTTGCTGCCGTGCCCAAAACCTTCATTTTCTGCAGCTTCTTGTCCAAATCCACGAGCCTAGTTTCGTGGGAGTTGAGTAACGCGTCATGGGTTTTGAGGGCTTGGTCGTGCTCGGATGTTCGCACCTTGACCAATTCTAGATCCTCCTTCACGACGTTCAAATCTCCCTGGAAACCATCCAGCTTTGCATCGATTGTCCCCAGGCCGGCCTCCATGGTTTTGCGCTGGCTTTCCAGTTTACTTTCCAGGCTCTCCATTGCTTCGCGCTGGCTCCGCTGTATGGCTTCCCGCTGGCTCTCCATTGCTTCGCGCTGGCTCCGCTGTATGGCTTCCATCGCTTCGCGCTGGCTCTGTTGTAAGGCGGCTAATAGGGAGGCCATATCCAATACACTCGGTGTCGGCGCTGTTGCAGCTGATGTAGTCGAAGTTTCAGCGATGGTCTCCGTTTGCGTGCGGTCACGCCTGGGCGACTCCATTCGCGCGGCATCCAATGCCGTCTGTCGTCGCGTTCGAATCCCGTCTTCACTTTGCGGTACTACAGGCATTCCGCTTCTGTCACCAATTGTTACGTGTCAGGAGTAATGGGCTCGAGAAAATGCCAAAATGTACCACAAAGACTTTATTTGTACTCGTAGATACACAAATTACACGTTGTACACAGTACACACTAAAACACTCTGCACGTAGATACTAGTAAACACACTCGTCGAACACTGTATCGCTCGTAGAAATCACTTCACTTCGCACTGGTATCGCTCGTAGGTATCGCTGGTATCTTCCTGGTTCCGCTTCCGAAACTAGAATGTCTGCGGTTGGCCGATCGCTCCTTTTTATACCCCTCACGCACCATTCACGCTAATCCAGAACTTTCTCGCTAATTCCGGACGGACCAGATTCGTCTAAAATTCGAGAACGTTCCTTGCAACCGACTTTCGCCCGTATGACTATTGCCGTAATGGTCGAAGCGTCGTGCGCGTGCGTACTTACGAGACGGCCGTCCATTGTTCTATTGTTTCGCCTGGCATGTTTATGGCCCCTATTGTTTATTGTTTACGGCGTAGCGAAGTCGATGCGCCAGGGTTGTCACATTATTATATACGTAAAGGGTATATTATGTATCATATAAACAGGAAAAATAATATTGACTGTAATAATACACCAGCACCGTAAGAGAATAAAGCTAGCCTAGCAAGATCCACAAAAATACATGAACTAATTTCAAATCAGAATAAACGTCACCACCACAACTCAAGTAATCTATAAAATACACGTGTATACTTCAAATTCTACAATACAAAATAAATATTTTAATGAATAGCTAAATTACAATAATATAGAAAGGTTTCCAATTAAAATCTACATCAATACAATAGTCACAAATACAATAATACCTACACATGCAGATAATGTTTCTCTCGAGACATACCTTGGGCACTTTGCGGTATTCCAATTCGACAGGCTATGAAAAATAATACTATCATACGACAAGAATAATGATGGACAAAAGATCATTATACATTGCGTTTAAATAGAAAACACATAATTTCTAGTTACATCATTTCATCCAATGCCTAAATACTCCAGTAGTAAAACTGCCTTTGTCATATTTACATCACTGCTAGTCAAATGTGTCCATAGTAAAGCAGTGATATCAGTGCTTTTAACATTTTAAGCTATAAATGATAGGGTGTACGTGTAGGGTTAACTACACAGTTGAACAGTGCAGGTAAACTTAAGCATGTACGTTGCACAGTTGTGAATGCATGTCTTTTAGGTAGCACGTCCACAATGTGAGACTAAGCTCATTACAACTTTACAACTGACACAATATTGTGAGTGCTTTATAATGTTGATGATTGTGTATGAAAGCAAAGCATAGTTGATCGATCCCTAACCACAGTGAAGTAAATTCGTGTGTTATGAGCACAAATATACCTTGCCATATAATAACCTCATGGGAAATTGAATTGAAATGAAACCCTGGGAATTGAAGCCAGAACCGTTTGAAGGGCAGTCCGAAGTTATATGTATAGTATGTCAAGTGAGAACAAATTAGACAAAAAAGAGTATGTAATGTTTTTTATTTATTTTTGTGGAACAAATGAACCCAAACTAAATAACCAAATATAAAGACATAATCATTTCCTCCTTACCGTATTAGTATGCCGTTCGGTCTGTATCTCGGGACTCAGAAACCCGCCCAAATAGTCCGGCGACAGTAGCGCCATGTACCGCGAGTCTCGCGCGATACTGGTCAGACTCTGTAGGTAGTTATTGAGCATCTTCTTACGATTCTCGAGTACAGTACGCGATGTGTTCTGAAACGTCTTCTTGCCCGGGAACGGTAGGTTCGATAGCTCTGGCCACTGGAGTGTAATCAAAGTTGTTATTATGTTACAAATGGGTTTAAAAATTTGTAATCTTTCTCTCTTCTATTATTATCGTTGTTTATGTGAAGTGTGAAGTTTAGTAGTAATAATAATTATGAAACTTTATTCCGTGTTCGTTTCAGTTGAATTTTCAACATTTATTTCTTAGAAGAACTGATTCATGCGCGTATGTTATTTTGTAAAATGACAGCCCAGTCCTTGCTGTGAATAACACGAAATATAGCTCATATTTCAATGCTTTTCTAAGTACTAAATCTGAGTCTGATTAAATTTAGATTTACACACTATCATCGAGCCCAAAACAAATGTCATGTCAATTTACTTAATTTACCTTGTCTTTGATGGCTGTATGCAAATCATAAAAATCGCTATATCGCCTGTAAATATGCCACACTTCATTATCGGACGCTCTCGTTACCGCAATTGCATATATTCCGAACGTACGCCCCTTATCTTGAACCAGTGCTGAAAAATGAACAATGTTCAGTTAAATTGTCTAGACTAAATCCTAAAACCATACGCTTTTTTACAAAAAAAAATCTTACCAGTCTCAATTATAAAAGCTGATAAGGGTGACATAATATTTTTGGCTCTTACACTGATCTCTGTGTGCGATAGTGACAAAGGGCTCGAGTTGGCTGAAGACAAATTTGACGGTCCTGGAAATACAATAAAATCTATAAATACCCATGTTGTACAAACCGATAGCAGTCATTCAAACTGAAACTAGATATCCCAAAAAACTTTAAACCCAACAACGAAAAACAACGAAAATGGATCAAAACTATCCAAATAGATTATTTAAATATAAAGAGAAACATTTGTATAGATAAGGGCAGACCTATCACGCTTCATCCCCTCCATTCTGTGGCTGTCAAAAAGATTAAATTTATTAATCATTGTCTACATACCAGCACTCTCATTGACCAATCTCTGCGCGAAGTTGCCAACAATATCCGAACGCGATCTGTTATGCCTGGCTCCCGGCACTGGCAACATTGTTTCTCCTGTAAATATTTTTCAGTGTTACCATATTGGCCATCAAATAATCCCATCACTCAATCCACTCTCTCGAAACTACCAAGCCTACACAAAGCTTGTCAATCAAGTAATTTTAATGTCATATAAACAGAAACGTGAGCATAATTATCTAAGATTAAAAGTTGTACAAACGATGTACATTTATATACAGTTATTACATATTCATTTACAATTATGAACCTTACAACCGCATAAAGACTAATAATATTATCAATATTCACATGACTAACAATACTTCTGTGAACATACCCAAATATTGAAAGAGATATGCGTTTTGAATAATTCTCACGAAATTATTATGATACAACCAGAACTACTTTCCATTCAAAAATGCTTTAAACTGCTCGATGTCAAGGTACATTTTTTCAGCTGAAAAGTTGGCTAGACCAAGTAATTGGACTACTGTAATTGAACATAAATATGAGAAACCCTTTCAGGGAGGTTCCGTCAACATCTTCGTTTTGTTTTGTTTATGTCACAGTTAAACATTTTTGAGTGTGAAATAGCTCTGACAAAATCTTTTTAAGATACCAAGAATAGCTATCTAATTAAAACCACTCTCTTCTATCTTACCGAAACAAGTCTAACTTAGTGTCTATGACTATTATAATCAACCTTTCAAAAGCAATTTCTATACTATTTAAAAGTAATACCAAGGAGAAACTACACAAACATTCGTTCGCCTCTCAGATATGCAATTTAACCTTGTATGCCTAACCAGATATTAAACCCGGATCACTCGTTTGGCGATTAAAATGGTGATCAAGTCAATGCAGTGTTTATTAAGTCAATTTATTTTTTGACCCCTCGTACACAACACTATAGATTTTTGTAGGTATATAGTAGATGGATAAATGTAGTAAATGGATATCACTTTTTGACTTGACTTATCACACTTGACTTATCAAGAACCGTTGTAATTTCAAAGTGGATGAAACGAATGATTATTCACATTATTTAAATATGCCACTATTTTCACCATCTACAGAATTATTTTTAAACTTGACTAGACAGTGCACTACAGTACCTACTGCTGTACAATGTATTGTAGTAATTAAGATGATGATGTCTGGTGGCGTTGTTACAAAAATGACAATGTTATGTTTATGCCTTTGTAGGTACTAAATTTACTAAAGTTTCACTTGTACCGTATATATGAATCGCACAATTATTTTTTAACTTTTCCATTTCATTTGTCATCCAAAACGTAACTCAATACCGAGAGGCAAACGAACCTTTGAAGTGCTTCCACCAACTTATTTTTTAAGAACACACAACCAACTGTTGATATATAATAATACCACTAGTATTGCATTTAGGTATCGTGTGGTTCTTGGTACAAGGTACCCGCCGGCTGAACGAGCGAGGGAAAGTCGAGGATTTGTTCTGTAAGTCATATTTGTACTTGGACTTGTGGAACAATCTCGGCAACTGGTTCAGACACGTCTTCACTAAGCGCTTGCATTTGTCTGCGAGTAAATATGTATAGGCATGTTGCATGTGTGGGTTATATGTAAATTGGTTAGACATGTAACAAAAAATATATTTTGTATACAGCTTTTACGCAAAATTATTGTAATTGAAAACAAATATAACAAATATTAAATAGTTGGTCTGAAGTAACAGTGACTTACCGCCGTATTTTTTCTCTGGTTTTACGTTTATCTTGTTGTCACTAAAACAATAAGATCAGTTGTTATTTTCATGATAATATATGTATAATGTTAACCTTATAATTATGTAAACTCGTACACGAGAACTCACCCAATATGCATTTTGAAGTGTAATGCATTGAGCTATATTGCATTTTAAAAAACTAACGAATATTCATTTCTTAAAGAAGGTAATTAAACATCCCAAAATGTAAATATTTATATATCGTCTAGCAACTTTAAATTTTTAAACAAAAAGGAAGGTAGCTCGATTTAAGCGAAACGGACGAGTTTTTATTCTGTTATGAATTCATGGACCCTTGTTACATGTTACATCTCAAAAGTTGAATTTATCAAATTTTAAATTACCTGCTGGCTTTGTCTGAACTGTCTTCACTGTCCATCATAAAATCTGACTGCCATGATGGGTCATCCTGAAAATAATTAATGTTAAAACTGTCATTTGGTAATTAATTCGCTATTATTTTAAGGCTTCATTGTATACATTTTAATAAATTCTGACATTTTTGGCACCTATACAGACGTTATAATCCTACTAATATTATAAATGCGAAAGTTTGTAAGGATGTATGTGAGTGAGTATTTGTGTGGGTTTGTTACTCTTTCACGCAAAAACTACTGAACGGATTTTCATGAAACTTTGCAGTAATATAGCTTAGACATCGGAATAACAAATTGTTACATAGGAGTAACAATTTGTTAAAATTTATAGAGATTTTTGAAGCGACTGGTTCCCCGAAGCGAAGCGAGGGCGTATTTACTAGTATTATCTAAAAGACATAATAATTATATATTTGAATTGAATATGGCCACGACTCTACTCACTTCTAAGGCGTCACACACACATTTCTGCACATCATCGAAGCAAGCAACTGGATTGTTCGTGAATTCCTCGCCTTCAGTTGTTATTTTCCTCACCAATTCCGCATGACAGTTCTCTGGTAAACCCATCACCAGAGGTCTGTTCGGAGCTAGATACATGTCACACAGTTCAAGGGCAGAAGATCGAAGATTGTCAATGACGGTTTTGGATGTGTTAGTCGCATCTAAAACAATAACATACTCGAAAGCTTTAATACTTATATCCGGCTCGAAGGACCATTTTACAAACAACCGGCAAATTAAACAGTATGTTGAAATAACAAAATACATTAATAATTCCCTTAATTATATTCACCTCGGAGGACCACATTTAGATGCTTAAAACTAGTTAACAAATTGTAAATGGCATGTCAACAACATTAATAACACGTGAGATTGCTCACCAGCCTCATTCAATTCTATTTCCAGTAAATACTGAGCATTAGATCTCCAAGCAGTAGTGACTCGAAGAAACTTCAACGATCGCAATACATCTTCTGATACTTTCTCAGTATTACTTGTGTTTGAAGCACCTGTGGAAAAGAATTGAAGAACATTAATCTCATAGCGAATAAAATATGTCGATACCAAAATCATGGTATTATGATAATTTATCATTTATTTAATTTATCATTATTATTTATTAGTAATTATGGTATTATGTTGGTATTAGGTGGGAACAGTTTCTGGGAGAAACGAATCGGGGTTACTAGTTTATCATAAAACTTGGCCTCGGCTGGACATTAATACTCACGACGCCTGCATCGGTAGGGAGGCTATTAAACTGAGTTACATTTGTACCAATGGTCAACAATAAATTCAAGTTGATGGATGTATAGATCTATGCCTGCTATACAATGGTTGTTACACATTTCCTTACCTTCCTGTGGACCCAATGTAGCCCTCCTGGCTTGAATGATCCTAGACAGGTACTGAAGTGAGGAAAGCTTTTGTCGATCTTGCAGTTCCCATTCGCCGGCGCTGTCTTTTGAATGCTATGAAAAAATATACATTTTGAAGTAACCTGAGCACATTTTATGTTGATTTGAATTAAATTAAGACCATAAAGGGCAGGTTTAATAGTTACAGTGCAACTGAGAAACTCACTTGTTTTTAAACATTTCACGGTCGATTTAAAGATCAGCCGCACACACCCAAGGGATTAATGTCAGGGGGTTTATCTTATGATACATCGTTTAAATACGACTAAAGCCAACAGTTTGTTTTTGACAGTATTCATAGCTGTGCATATTACTTACCAACTTTTGTATGTCCTTTTGTACCAACTCCAAAGTGGCGTCGAGTTCCTCGGCATCTCCACAACATCTTATTACCATCAGAAATAACTCGGACGATAAACAATTGTCCTTGCAACACTGAAAATTTTAGATTAAGTTAATTTGATATACATTCTCTGTCATTTTGGTGGCAGAATGGAAGACTAAAAAGGCACATTCTTGTGCAGAACTAGTGGAAAATAATTAATAGATATAAACTATGCTAAAATGTTTGGTTGTTTAATGTTGTAGATCAAAAAAAAGTAATTTTTAGAGTATTTCTTCAAATTGACTGACTATTTATAAATTGTGATACATCTTTTATGAATGATTAAATAAAATCTAGTTCTCTGCACTTCTTCTCCACGCAACCTTTAATGATGACAAACACTCTCATGAGCTTGCACTTATCTTTAAAAGCAATACAAAGTTTACAATTTGCAGATTATTTAATACAACTATACTTACAGACCGTATAATTGCTCTATTTATAATATCAGGGTCACTCAACAAATTGACTAACGGTTTTAATACAACAGACGACAGAAGTTCAACTAGAAATATTTTTAAAGCGTGACATCGCCATGCCTCCTCAGGGGCCACCAAATAAAGGACTGCCTCTGACACTTCACATAGTAAAGCTGAAAATAATTAAAATACATACTGCGAATGTGTCTATATTCATTTTGTAAAATAATTTGGATGCACTGACAATGGGAATATGATTGTCTGAAATCATGACTACATTTTGCATTAAAATATTTCACTCTTACCATATTCTTTATCTGAATCTGTGCAGTAAATATCTCGACATATTTGTTTGTTCTCTATCGAGCATTCCAAATCGAAAAATAAGTCCATCAAGGTTTTACCACTCAAATGCTCTGAACTGTCATAAAACTTTGACTTTCCAAATGTTTGAGTATCTGTAAATAGTAAATTTGCTATAAATAGTAGACAACTAATTAGAAGAAATGAATTGTTTATTTTATTTAAATGTATTAATTAAAAACTATGGTAACTTTATGTAACAGTCATATCTTCTATTTCAAAATATACAGTCACTGTTGCTTATAACTTTATAAATATAATTATTTACCGGGTGGCCAAGATATGTCAGTGTCACTCTTATTCCGTCTATGAGTCTTCTTTTCCTCCTGTTTTTTGGGGCTTTGTCGCGTGTTTCCATTCATCTCTTTAGCACTTAAAAGCTGTATGTGTTTTAACCTAACTCTAGACTGCTTGAATAACTTCAAATGCATTGTTAACTCTTCAGGGAATTTGGTTGAGAGGAGATGGATCCAATCAACACTTTTTACTCTAAAATAATGACACATAATAATATTAAATAGTAAATGAATGAGGAGAGACCTGTATTCAGTAGTGGGGCATTAACTAGTTGCCATAATTATGAATGTGTTCATTAGTAGACTCTCAATGACTAGAAAAATTGAAATAAGATTTTCTCATTTTTTATGTAATAATTGATAATATTTAGTTTTAATACATTGGTATCAGGTGAGTGCAAGATTGGGCATACAAATTGTTAACCAAATTCCAATATTTTATGTCTGAAATTAATAACTTAATAGTAGGTGGTGTTTGTTAAATTTATAGTGTGGCATACTTTTAAGACTAACTTTTAAGACATAACCCCAGTTTAACACCATTGAAATTCCAGTATCATCTACTAATAAAATCATCTTAAAATGCTTCAGTTATTAAGCCATTTCAGAAGCCTTTGGGAAGCATGAAAACTTCCTACATTTGGGTTGGCCACTAACAGCTCCAACAATTTTCACTGGAGTAGCATACCACATATATGAACCCCACATATATTTACTACATATTACATGGATAGAACCTGCCTAGATTCGGGGATAGTCCTGTAGCCATAGAGGATCAGTAATTGGTTGATACTAAGATAATTTAGTACTAATGCTTTCCCTTACTTTCAAATAGTTTATTAAATTAATTTGTTTTCAACAAGACACAAATGCTTACCTGTTGGCTATATTAGCTCCAGCTGACACTACCAAACGCTTTATAGCATGTGATGTGAATTCTTCATCATTTGTCAATATCTCATACCATGGAGTGACATAGTCTCCAATGACTATTGCTATAATTTCATTTAGGAAGGAGTCTACTGTCTCGCTGCCTGTAATCCTATTATCAAACTTTGGTAGTGGACCATAATTTTGGAATAGTTCTAAGACCTGAAAAACATTAATAAAATTATGCTATTTTTAAACATGCTGACATGTAGTACACACTTTTATATTGATGTCTTTAGTTAACTGGCAATACTATTAATAGCCTATTATTGATATAATTATTTGTTTTATAGGTCAACAGCTATCAAAAGTCAATACTAATGCAACAATAAGAAAACAAATGCATGCATTTGCAGTCACTAATGATAAATTATATCAGTACTAGTAAATCCGCCCTCGCTTCGCTTCGGGAAACCAATCCCTTCAAAAATCTCTATAAATTTTAACAAATTATGTTATTCCGATGTCTAAGCTATATTACTGCAAAGTTTCATGAAAATCCGTTCAGTAGTTTTTGCGTGAAAGAGCAACAAACACACACACACTCACTCACTCACTCGCTCACATACATCCTTACAAACTTTCGCATTTATAATATTAGTAGGATATAAAAATTTAAGTGTGTTCCATGATGTGGACAGGAAAAATTAATCCAACAACAACAATTAACAATTAATCCATCCTCAAGTCAAATTAAAGTTTCCTTTAAAACCGGTAATTGGTAGTTCCCGAGAGATATTTTATTTGTAAGGCTTCTTCACAGGAAGTTAAGGATAGTCTTTGAAAACTTCTGATACAAAGTGTTATGTCAATAATAACAATAGAAATATCAATTTTAATTTTACTATTCTATATGGGCTTACCTTAGGTGATTGTATAGAAAAGTTAGTTTGTTGTAATGGGTCATCCAGGCAGTCGATATCTGCTGAGAATATCCTTTTACTGTCATAATTTAGATACAGTATAGTACCAACACTGGAAAGAGCAATACACCTATGACAATATTAAAATCGTTGAGCAGTACACATTGATTTATCGTATTACTTACCCAAGTATAAAAGACACGATAAAAGTTAACAGTGAAACATACAATCCAAAACCAAGTAAGGATATCGTTATTATAGAAATCAGAGCAAACCATCCAAGAATTCTTAAAGCCATTGCGACGTTATTTGTTTTACCACTTTGGTACGGAAATGTATGTTCAATATTAATAAAGAATAATAAACATTTTTGAGCAAAACACGAACACTAAAATCTATAATAAATACTTTGCGAAAAAAATAAATAAATCAGCAGATTCAGCAGTCAGTGATTTGTCAATGTCAGCTGTCAGTCAGAAACATAGACAATACGCTTTAGTCATGTGTCCAAATGTCTGCGATTGTCTATGATTTTCGTCTTTATGGTGCGTTCACACGCTTGGCAAACCTAGACAAGCCTTTACAAACACAAACGTGTGGATGGGGCGTTTGGCTTGGCTTGCCTAGGTTTGCGAGCGCTTGTCGCCGATCCGATCGAGTGTCGGTTTTTCGTGCACAAACCAAAGGAAGTTTGCGGCAAGCGTTTGCGATCCATATCCACATGTTTGTGCCTCGTTAGTATCGCTCGCGCACTGGTGGCAAATAGCGCTTAGCGATATTGCAGAAATGAGTGGGGAAAAAATGTCGATCGACGATACTTTAAGATTTTTAGAAGTTTACGCTTTTATTTACCAAAAATAAACTTATAGACATCGAATACACCTAATTAAACAAAAAGATAAAGATTAAAAGCTATTTAAATTATATGTAAAATTACAAAACACAGTCATATACAGGTTAGATAAACACAATACAAATTTTTGACGCTATACAATATTTAATGAAATGAAATCAGAATTTGTGTTCATATTTATATGAACAAGTGTAAGTGAGTAAATTAAAGTAAATAAATAAAGTAAATAAGGGGCACAAGGATAAAAAAAGTAGCCGATGCATGGAATCGGCTCAGTCAAATTTTAAAAACTCCTGTGAAAGAACTGAAAAATAAAAAAGAAATTCCATCATGCTTGTTGCATCTCTATTTCCATCATGCAGAACGTCCATCATGCTTGCTTCTCCCAAACACACAAACAAACTCGCAACTCGCAAGCGTGTGGATAACGATGTTTGTCTTACTAATGTTTGCCAAGCGTTTGTAGAGGTTTGAAGTTTGCGGCAAGCGCCAAGCGTGTGGACGTCGCATTAACTTCTTGATGTTTTGCCATTACGCATGCAGCTCTTGATGTCCGACTTGTATTATAGTGCGTGATAGTGCGCCCAACTTATCTCTGAAAAGGCAAAAATTGGAACTAATGCCGCCATGTTAAAAAGTCATTCATATAGTCGTACAAGGATCTTTTGGCGTGTGGGTGACAGAGACAGGGCCTTACAGGTAAGGCAAACTGTAGGGCGTTGTCTCTGTCATCCACGCGCCAAAAGATGCTTGTAGGATTCAACTGTCAGTTACTACCTCTCGATGATTGGTCCAATGCGTCCGTCCGACAGCACCGCTGTTCATTTCAAGGTTAAACTGGGTTTGCTATAACAAAAAGATTAATGAAAAAAATACTCACGCACTCTTAATTAAGCAATGTTATCTTTTATCCTCCTCAAAATTGTAAAGTACAATAATGATTTAAATTGTTGAGTTTGTAGCTATAAGCTACAAAACAAACCCTACAGTCATGAACTTATTCTGAGTCTTCATTGCTCTGCTAGGAATTCTTAAGGGAGTTAAAGGCCAAGTTAAGTATCAGGAGATCTAAGCTGCTCAAAGGCAGGCAGGCATTTAGGTTACAATTCAGCAATAACTGGAAAAAAGCCATAAATGTATATGTACCCAATATTATGTAATTTATTATTACTTAGCGAGGCCCGAGGTATCAATCATTGTCAATATGAATATTTGTTGTTAACTAGCTTTATTTATTCGATAACGGAGCGAGTGTAACTAGCCAGAAGAAATAAAACAAAAAAATGTAACAGCATTTCAGTTTATTTAAATATAACACGACCACAATAACCGTTTATGCAATACAGTTAGTCTTTAGACCACCTAATATTTTAATACTAGATTATAATTTTATTGTCGAACGTGTTAAATAATGTGGTCATTGCTTCACAATCAAAAACATCAACATGAATCTATAAATATTAAACAGTTATAAATCATACAGAGAAATAATACAATTATGCACTTTTTATTACATATAGCGGCACACGATAACTTAATAGAACATACATGTGGAAATGGAATAAATATTTCAAGTAACAAAATATTTAAGGTTTATTATAATATCTAGTCCAAGATTTGCAAACGTGCATTTAATTTTAACTAGTAACATTAGGGTGCATAAAATATGATTTAAACGCGAAGATAAATTTGCAATTCCATAATTAATTTATTATACTGTTATTTAATAATTAAAACATCACATTCTCCACAATAAAAGCTTGTGCGATTAATACCAGTAAGAATAATTATTGCTTCCTTTTACTCTGTCTCTTTTCGTTAGTAGCGTATACAAACGCTTTATCTTTGCATACCGGTATTGCAAGTAAATACGTTTTTATTTTAATGACGCAGTTATTAATATTGTTGAATACATTGAATAACAAAAAGGAAGAAAATTAAAATAAACAATTAACAAATTAATCTTTACCTGTTCATGCCCACAATTTTGCTTTGAATGGACAGTTCTAAAATATGTTTACTAGATTTTCTATTCATCTAGAGCTAGTCAAACCAAATTTTGTGGTAAAGTAAATGTTCCATTTAAAACGACAGCTTTATACTAATACATGGTAAGCAATATTTTTTAATCATAAGTATATAAAAATCACACAATTTCAGACAACCAATTTGTAATAGAAGGTATACAATTATAAAATTCCAAATAGTGATAATACTACATTAAATGCAATGAAATGGGCCGGTTTTTTTTCCCAAGTCTTTGAGAATAGTCTACCATAAACTGATACGGACCTCTTGTAATTTCCATAATATAGTAAGGTGATTTTAACTCGGCTGATATGAATTTGGCTACGAGTGGCTGCGCAGATGTCGATTTTAAGGCCAAAATGGTGGTAGGGGGCGGGGAGTGCGGGCGGTAGGATAGTTAGCCAATACCATGGACGTAAATACGTCCATAGCCAATACGAAGTAGCGCATTACAAAACACTGTCATGGCCGCCGTGTTTTGATTGGTCAATTACTGTACCTGCGCAAACATCTCGGAAAACGAAGTTCACATCAGCCTAGTCAAAATGAACATACTATAACAATGTTTGATTCTTAAGATAACAAACGTTAATTAAATCGTTAGTCACTTTCGCGAACAAAAACTAAGAACAATTCTCTGTCGGTATTATCTTTGACCCTCGCAAGACGGGTGATTCACGTATACATATACATTGTATGGAACATGCACACCACAAAAATATAATTATAAGTTTATACATAATTACCTATGTAATTTAACGCAATGTTTATGCATAATGTAGTTACCTGTTAAAGCTGTGTGTTAAAGGATAATCTTTACAACTCTTGATTGCGAAAGCCTAAAACATATGTTTCAGTGCAATAATCAACTGATAAATTAGAATGAAAATTAGAATGAGAATAGTACAATAGGGTACTTTCGGTAGTGAAAAATAAACTTGATTTTCCTAATAAAAAGCAACCAAAAATATATTTCGGCAAAATAAACACGCTTTCGCGCCTTAAAATAAAATAAAATATTAATTATTTTTTTATTTCCGGAAAAACGCTGTCAGAACTTGTCAGCCATTTTGATGACGTAATAATGTCAAACTGTACAGTGCCACAAACTTATCTGACCCGGTGGCGGTGGCCAAAATTGGAACTAATGCAAATGTTATACTGTTGTCAGAAAAATACCAAGACAGTAGCGCCACCCTTACCGGGTCAAATAAGTTTGTGGCACTGTATGTAAGACCGGCATTCATTCAAGTTGCTAAGCACGAAACTGAACTGACAGTTTGGTTCTTGGAGGAATAGGTTTGCCTTTATGACGTCACACCAATTTATGCCTCTCGTGTTTTAGGTCACGTGACATACCGATTAAAAATTTCGAATTTTAATATTGTTTATTACAATAACTATGTGCTTTTATGACTCAAAATCAGAATATTAAAGTAATCAGAATAGTAAAGTATATTTCTACATAAATTTTTATTTTTATCAAATTTCATAGTTTATTTTTCATTACGGAAAGTACCCTATTATATTAACATGTAATTGGATGATATATGAAAAAACAACTACTTGACTAATAAGGTGTATATTCCAACCACACAATTCAATAAAACATAAACCTACTTTCATTGTTACAAACAAGAAATATGTTGTCAGATCTAATTCTATCCCAATTGGAATCAAGTCGAATACCTAAATAAACTAATATAGTACATTATGATACAAGTGCGCGAAGTTGGTCATTACAGTCGAGGCGGTATTGCACAGCCCGAGCCGCAAGGCGAGGGCTGTAATAGAGCCAAGACTGTAATGAACAAAGCACACGCGTATCATACGACGTTTTTCAACACACTTGCGAGGAAAAAAACAATTAGGTAGGTAGCAAATTATAAACGAACAAATGTTTGCACAAAATGGCGCGGAGGTTTATATTTTTTCGCGCGCCGTATCTTTGGTTGAATAACTATGCGCGCGCAGGTTAAGTCCAGAGGCAAGGAACACCGCCATTCAGCCACAATATATTAAACTAAATAATTATGTATTTCTAATAAGAATTTACGGTAATTAATGATTTAAAATATTGTATTTTTTAAATGCTTTAATAGATAATTATATGAAGTATAATCTTATCTTATCAGATTTTGACTACAACAAGTTTATTTATTTACTTACAAAATAATAAATCTTTTGGTAACAACCTCTTTACGGATATTAAAAAAAAGTGGAATAAGAAAAACACTAGTGCGGCAATGAAAAGTAAAACGCACAAAGTTGATATTTTTTCTTTAGTCTTACGCCCGGAATGCGGTTTATTACACACTAGTGCGTTTTACTTTTCATTGCCGCACTAGTGTTTTTCTTATTCCACTTTTTTTTAATATCCGTAAAGAGGTTGTTACCAAAAGATTTATTATTTTGTAAATAAATAAACTTGTTGTAAGTACTTAGTCAAAATCTGATAAGATAAGATTATACTTCATCTAATTATCTATTAAAGCATTTAAAAAATACAATATTTTAAATCATTAATTACCGTAATTCTTATTAGAAATACATAATTATTTAGTTTAATACATATATTGCGGCTGAATGGCGGTGTTCGGTGCCTCTGGACTTAACCTGCGCGCGCATAGTTATTCAACCAAAGATACGGCGCGCGAAAAAATAAACCTCCGCGCCATTTTGTGCAAACATTTGTTCGTTTATAATTTGCTGATTTGTGACTGAATAATTGCTTTTTACAAAAAAATAACAGACTTCAATCTTGATAAGTAGAGATAACTCAAAAACTACTCGCCAGATGGCGCTCAATTCAACATGTAAGTGTAAAGTTCCCGTCACTACAAATTAATCAAGCCCAAACACTAGATAACTGCAGTAAATCGTTGAGGAGTTTCCTCGACTGTCTTTCGGCTTCATCAGATCGACTCCAGATCTTCATGAAATGGTAGCGCTTTAATGTACTTATGATAACATGAACAAACACACTAGTCGTCCATACAATTTTCGAAAGTTCCCTTCGATTTCTCTGAGATGCCATCATCAGATCCTGGTTTCCTTATCAGGGGACCCCACTGCGCATATCTACTTTACAACAAAAAAAGAATTATCAAAATCGGCCCATAAACGACGAAATAATCGCTGAACGTACATAAAAAAAAGCATATATACGGTCGAATTGAGAACCTCCTTCTTTTTTGAAGTCGGTTAAAAATGTCGATACCTAATTGTTTTTTTCCTCGCAAGTGTGTTGAAAAACGTCGTATGATACGCGTGTGCTTTGTTCATTACAGTCTTGGCTCTATTACAGCCCTCGCCTTGCGGCTCGGGCTGTGCAATACCGCCTCGACTGTAATGACCAACTTCGCGCGCTTGTATCATAATGTACTATTAGGAAATGAATGTCGTAGCATTTCTAATGGCGCTCACTCACATTCGAGCGAATACGCGAACCCACAAGTGTAGGACAGACAAAGTTTGCAAATAATTTACCGATGTTTTTGACAATTGGGTGCTATTTCAAGCTGTCAAAGTTGTGACAATTCGTGCAAAGTGAGTGAGCGCGGTAATAGTAAGCCGAATATATCAACTTAAAATTATTCTCCTACTTTTCACACATACATTTGATTAAATAAATAATTAAATATGCCAACTATTATTGACAATATAATTAAATAAGTTCATTTAAAATAATAGTTTCAAAAACTTAGGAAATGTATCTCTAATAGAATGTATTTAATTTTGTACGTATGTTTTTACGTAATACTCGTCTGTAAAGATGTATGAATGATTTTAAGTCCAATGATTACATTTTAATAAATATAACTAAGCTAAAGCTAAGCTACAACCCACTAATGGCCCACTACTGAGCACGGGTCTCTCCTCATTACTGAGGAGGCCTAGAGCATACTCCACCGCGCTGCTCCAATGCGGATTGGTGGAGGGGTTAGTGGCCAACCCCGTGTCGAAAGTTTTTAAGCCGCCCGAAGGCCTCCGACATGACTTAACGACTGCTATCAATCGATAACAACCGGGACCGACGGCTTTACGTGCCCTCCGAAGCACGGAAGCGCTCAAGATATTTAGCCACTAGCGGTCACCCATCCGACTACCGACCGCGCCCGCTGTTGCTTAACTTTGTCGATCGCCTAGGATCGACGCAAGCCGCCGGGCTATGAGCGCTTCTATATAACTAATTCGTCGTTATTTGCATTAAAGACATGTGAAAATATTTGATAAGAGTCAATTACATTCACGCAATACCTACATTAAAGGACTGGTATTGCTTATACACTATGAAAAAAGTTTTAAATTTTTCATATATTACGTATTTTCTAGAAATAGTAAATTTAACAAGATTTCACAAGAGTTAATAGTAAACGTTGAATATTACCTCGAAGGATGATGATGATGAGGTTTACACTCCCATTTCGACAAGATTATAGCCACTAAAGCACGAAATAATAGGCTATAGTAGTATCAAACACTCGCTGCCCGTGATGCCATAAAACATCGGTGCGCTAGGGATAAGCGCGTGCGGTGCGTCACTTATCGATAACTGCGTATCGATTCTTAGAAGGATGAAGAATAGTATGAGACGAAGATTAAATTAGTGTACCTTTACTTATATTAATTTTTTGATGGTAATATTTAATATTAGTATGTATTTGACCAATAAATATGTCATTATTGAATAGTTTTCTTCTTGTCTTACAATATTTTACCTATTTGTTTCTTTTCCATAACATAAACATCGGCACTTCAGCGGTGCCACTCTATGCCTGCCGTAAGGATCGTAAGACACGTTTCCACATTTTATTACTGCGCGGGCAACGAGTGTTTGATACTACTATAGTACAATGTATTTTCATTTGAAGAATTTTTGTAATTGTAAAAGCCAGCTGTTATCAATTATATCACACTGTAAAAAATACACTGCTATCTTCGATATTGTTCTTACAAACAATAAAATTAATGGACTAAATAAAAATGTTATGAATAGGAATTGGAAATATTTTATCATAGTTTCGCTCGATGCAGTGAGCTAAGCATGTATAGTATAGGTACGTAAAAGAAGTAGCTAGTGAAACAATACGAAAGCTATGCATCGTTCATTATGGTTACGTCATCGCAGGAAAGCAATAAATACTAATGAAATGTATCAAAATACAACGGATTGCATGTATTTACTTGGCTATAGAAGATGTAAACGATTTATCGAATGACTAGAAACCTATAGTGATATATACCTATAATGTCTTTTTTCTGAAAAAAAACAATTTTGGTAAAATTAAACTTGAAAAAAAAATTCAAAGTAGGAATGCTAATAATATTTTCTGCACAGATCAACAATGTACGTATATAAAAATGATGATTCGAAGCTCAAAGATATCTTTAAATGAATTCTTTTGGCCCGAAGCATTTTTAATGCAATATACAATTCCTAAATCACCAAATAAATACATTCAATCTATAAAAATAAATAATGAATAAGCTTTTTAGCTGTGTCTAATAAATATTAGCAACCTGACCAATTTTTTTCTTATTGTTAGAATATCAATATATTTGTTTTTACACTTTATCTATACATTATGTTACAAATGTTACAACATAGTCAACAAGAATATCAACAATGGACTCGATTACTATCATTAAATAAATACATAGGAGTACAGTACGATTATTACTATAATTATATCAACAATCATTTGTCAACACCAAAGTTAAGAAAAAAGTAACAATAAGGCGCTAACCACACTGCTTTCGATTTTTATTTAGTCATTTTAATTTATATGGGTAACTGTAACGTTGAAATAAATTTCACTATTTCACTATTCCTAAATATATATTTCAGTTATTTTTAACACACCGGGAGAAGTAACAATTGATGAATGGGAGATGATTATGAATAATAAATAAATTATATTCACATAAAATGCGAAAAGTGCCTTTAGAATATTATAGAAAAGTAAAAAAAAACTGTTATTGCAAGCAATCAATTGAGTTTAATTCGTTCTAATTGAAAATATCGATTTTTGATGCAATCTAAATCGTCAAATCCAAATAGTCAATTTTTTTTTTGTCAAGTTCAGCAGTTTCTAAACTTTCACTGACCCGCGTTAAATAATGTACCAAAAGTGAAGTTCGATTCATATAATGGAATATATCGAAGATAAGATAAGCAGTATACAGCAAGGTACATTAGTTTGTGTAACTTATTTAGATAATCAGTAGCGGAAAGCTTTAGGGGAGGGCGTAGATCAATCAAATACGATTGTATTATTAATTTTATCTTCACAAAAATTTTCCACTTCCCCATAAACAATTGAATAACACCTATGTAATGGATCTCTTACCTCTAAAAACAAACTGTTTGGTGTTGACAGATAATTAAGGTATCGTAAGGAGACTACACAAGTTTAGTTTAATACCATTGATGCAGATCTTGATCCAACTGTGAAATCTTTGTACTGAGAGAAAACGCAGAGCTGAAAAAATAACAATCAAAGTTAATTATGTATACCTATTATTACCTATGATAATAAAACTAAATTATTGGGTGTTAAGCATTAATTGATAATTTTTTGATAGCTCTTTTGATCTCTTCACGCACGCAGACATATTTTTAAAGTGCATTAAAAAATTAAGCCAGCTTTAGAATGTCGAGACAGCAAAAATATTAAACTCTTATCAATCAAAATTCAAAACACATTTCATTCTGAAGAGAAAATTAAGGCCTAAAGTAAAGCCCTTAACAATAAGGGGGTCATCCAATGATCATAAATAAAATGACCACTGGAAGGTATTATTTTTATTGTAATCAAATAATTTGCACAAGACTGTTGTTGTATTGCGTAGCTGGTATTGTTTACCCCACGGAACACATTACCCCCATATGACGTCACGCATCTTAAATTGACATATTGAATCTTTTACGCGGCATTTTAAATTATTATCCATGGTCTAAGATCCGAATCTAAGTCGACTTTCACCGGCTTGATAATAGAATCAAACTTATTTTATAATAAATTTCGTATCTTAGAAAATATATTAAAAATGGGTTGACAACAAAAATCCTGGACAGAATATTTTTTATTATTTTTTAAAAAAATAATTTTTCAAAAATATTGCATGATGAAGATAATAATAAAATTTTATACTGGACTTAAAGTATAGAACATATAGAATGTGCAGACTATTATCAAATCGAGTGAAAAGTAACTAGTATTGACATACCTGTTTATACCTGTCTACCCAGTAGTTCGTCCAGGTAAATAATAGTCTACCCTACGTCTGCACATTCTATATGTTCTATACTTTAAGTCCAGTATAAAATTTTATTATTATCTTCATCATGCAACATTTTTTATGAAAAATATTTTTTTAAAAAATAATTAAAAATATTCTGTCCAGGATTTTTGTTGTCAACCCATTTTTAATATATTTTCTAATATACGAAATTTATTATAAAATAAGTTTGATTCTATTATCAACCCGGTGAATGTCGATATAGATTCGGATCTTCTACTACCAGAAACACAAGTTTCAAGTAAGTTTCAGTAAATAAAAGTGTTTGCATAATTAATTTATTTTTTATGGTTATTTATAGCCATTGTGGTTCATTTGAAACACTTAAATGTTCTATGCCTTATTATACACAACATTAAACATACAATGCAAACATACTTCAAAGCATTCTTCATCAGATAAAACAGTAAAGTGGGTTTTTGGGGTAATGTAACAACACATTAAAGACCATTCCACAAACGTGACTCGCAAAACAAATAATTGTGCGAAGCATTAAGCTTAGCAAAACGTTACTGTATTTAATATGCAATAGGTTTAAGTACCTACCGTTCAATTTAAATAATATATCAAAATGCACTCTTTAACTAGTGACACCTACCTCAAGTTATGTTCACACAGTTACGTGATTATTCACACTCACGTGTTGAATAATCAATGTTGTCCCCAGTGCAAAATTATTGACATCACAAATTATCTTTATACAATGTTGAACGAGACCAATTAATCACCCGCCTTTGAACTTTCTTAATTTATTGATGCAATAAATAATATATCCAAAGGTCGCGTAATCTTTCGATAATCTTCGACATCAATCTATATTACTCGGTGTAGATATCATTTTATATTGCTCCTTTTACCTAACGAACTAACCTTATCGCTATCTATATTGGTGTCGTTATCTCAATCTTAATAATGGGACACTACCGTAAATTTAACAATTGCCGAAATCTTATCATCGCATCATGTGTGCCAACGAATCAAGATAGCTGGTAACGAGTTTTTCAACCGAATCAATTATTATTTTCCTCTTACAAATGATATTCGCGATAACGGAAAAATCTCTGCGACATGTTATCCAATATGGTGACATATTTTATCTCCATGAAATATGTGTAATTTTTACTGATTTCTGTTAAGTACAAAAAATTAAATGTTTTGTGTAGATAGATTATTCGAAATGAGAGGGATTTAACATTTCACGTATTTAAAGAAAATAATCACACACTAACAATAATCAAACACAGAAATCCACACAGTGGTCCTTCATCGCAACAAGGGATGATAATTTCCAAAAAAACATAATTTCGAAAACTAGAGACATTAAAAAAAAGGTCCTGATTTGAAACTGAAACGGTCTTGATTCCGAGGGAGGCGGTAATTATATGATCAGTTTAGATCTCTGACCTTGGTCTCGATGTGTGTCAATGTCTTCGTGTTTTGTCATGTCGTGTGTTACCATGGGACAATGGTTGTTTGGCGTTATGGCGTTGGGTATATTCCTCCATTACACACTTACCTTATCCTTCAACTGCTGGCACATATGCAACGCGGCGGTCAACATGAACAGCACATCACTGAGCCACGGCACGGCACAATCGGCCTGGCACGAGTCTATGCGCATGGTGCCGTGGACCGAGCTGAGCTGGTACGACACGAAGATCAGCTTGTGCGACTGGATGTAGAACGATATCGCCAGGTCCTCTGGCAGGTTCGGTGACAGCGCCTTCTGTGGACAAGTCGGAATATATGTTAACAATAGAGGAAGCTGGTGAACTATGCTTATGATTAAATTAACTATTAATTTCTTCACTTGTTTTTTAATTATACTTATTGCAAGAAAAGTTGGCAATTGGTAATCTGACTTGAGTATTACAGGTAGAATATTGAAAATTGGCTTGACCATGCTTGTCTTTCATTTTTACTGGTAAATCTCGTATAGGTATAGTTTTGGGTTATAAAGTGCTCTAAGTTAATAAAGCCCTTAATAATTTTACTAATTCGTAAAACCATACCATACACTCTAGACCAGGGTTTCCCAACCTTTATTTCGCCAAGCCTCCCCGAGCCAAAAATAATATTTTCATGCCCCCCTTAGGTAAGTTTCAACAAAATTAAGAAACGCACATTTTATTTATTAATTAAATTATTTATTTTAAATAGGTTAAATACAGATACAATATATTAATTAAGGATAATGAACGAAAGAATACAATTGAATCATTAAGTACTTTTACAAAAATCTAAATAACCGACATTTTGTGTTTTTTATTTTTCTCTCACACAAAACAAATCGGGTTTTCATGAAACTTGGTGAAAACGTTCGTTTTTATGTCACAATTGCACTGTTATTGGCACATTGGATATTTTGCAGAATCGTGATAAACCCGTTTTAAACTTACAAAGCCCACATCCTCCCACTTCCCGACCTCAAATCACCCATAATTTATTTTTCCTATTATTTTTATTATATTTTCTTCTTTTTAGGGTTCCGTACCCAAAGGGTAAAACGGGACCCTATTATTGAGACTTCCCTGTCCGTCCATCCGTCCGTCTGTCACCAGGCTGTATCTCATGAACTGTAATAGTTACACAGTTAAAATTTTTACAGATGATGCATTTCTGTTGCCGCTACAAAAACAAATGCTAAAAAACAAAATAAAATAAATATTTAAGTGGGCGCCCATACTTTCGACCCCTCAACGATAGTTTAGTTACCTTTCGGTCCAAGAGATGGCGTTGTGGCTAATATGTGGCTACAATAAAACAATAAAATATTTAAGTGAGACTTTCATACAACAGACCAGATTTTTTTTCCGTTTTTATACATAATGGTACGGAACCCTTCGTGCGCGAGTCCGACTCGCACTTGGCCAGTTTTTGAGATGGGTTTCATCCTGTAACTTTTTTTTAAATTATCTGTACTGGCCTACCATGCATCATTACTTGTTGGAATAGTTTTTTTTATCTTTCACTTTCTTTTATATTTTAAATTATATTTTTATAATTAGATAATTTTTAAACAACTTTTAATTTAAAGTAATTTTAAAACAAATAAATAAAATATTTTAAAGTACTAGCTAATGAGATACTTGTGCTTCCATGCTCTATTCTATACCAGTTGGTCGATTCTGGGTTCAGTCATTGCAAAAGCTATGGTTAAATCGCTATCAACAAATGACCAACTAATGACTGTTTTTTTTGGAAATGTAATCTTACATAATTATTACGTGCCTACGACGCCCCCCTAACATTTCTCTACGCCTCCCTAGGGGGGCATGCCCCCCTGGTTGGGAAGTCCTGCTCTAGACATATAACACCAATATTCGTTCTGTCTATAGTTTGCTTGATTGCGAAGTAAAAAGTATTTTTAACTTTTTTCGAAAAAATCTATCGACGTAATACTTTTTACATCAAATAATGACCATTGAAACAGTACCTACATTATCCTTGTTTAACAAAACTTCCAATTTAGCGTGATAGCACATCTTACGATCGATATATTAATGTTATCTAACATTTGTTTGTTTCCGATTCTTTGTATGAATTGAATAGTGAAGTGTAATAATTCTATTTATTACCTATATCGGTTATCGAAATATTATGTCTGCGTCTAAACATTATTTATCACATGACGCAATAGCAAGTTAGATACAATATTGTTTAGAACGATTTTATCGTAAAGACATATTATTTAGGAATAACTCTATTTTATGCATTAATATTATGCAAAATATAATCAGAAAGATTTTATTAATTATTTACAAATGGTATTAACTGTACGCATAAATTACTGACGCATAGTTACATAAGATCAAAAATTGTGACTATACTTACTTCAAATAAAATTTTGGTGGTTAAGACTTAATTATATTCAATTAATCACTCAAATTAGGCAAATACAGATTATGAAGTAGCTTTTGAGTCAATGCAAAGATTCTGTCTAGGTTGTTGAACTTATTGAACAATCATTGTATGACCTTACTCTCAATGAGGGTCGCCGTTTTTGTGCTCACCAGTTGGCGCCACCGGCGAGGTGAGGTCCTGCTGTCAAAGCCCGCCCATAGATAAACAGTGACAAGTGACATTCAGACAAGCGAGAAGCAATGATTAAACTTTTATCATTGGTGAGAAGTGAGACAAACCTCACTTTCCACTAGCGCCTCTAGCGGCGAATTCATACGCGGTTACCCTCATTGAGTAAGGCATAAGAGGGGAAATACCCATAAACGCTCAAACTAAACTCAGATTCATTTTGAAAATAAATTTACCTACAATACAAATTGCGTATAATATTACTACATAATATCTTGACTGTTTTAATGCAATTAAGTATTACAAAAAATGCATCTGTCGCACTGGATTTGAAACACCATGAAAACTAATCTTGATATATAGTAAAAAAATACTATACTCAACCCTAGATAAAAATGCGTAACATAATTTAATTATTCTGGGCGTGATTATTGTTGTTAATTTAGGTTTTGTTGGTAGTTTTCCGAAGCATTACCTACATATGAATTTTACACTTACCATATTCCTGCTATTCATAAGTTCATCAATAGTTTTTTTCTTAGGTAATACCAATGCCGTACGTGCTCGTTGCAGCGATCCAAGTAAACATTGTATTATATGCAATACCTCTTCTGAACACCTATAACATAAAAGGTAATAAAACTTATAACAATTCAGATATACATAGATAAATTAATAACCATTAATGATCATAAGACAAAGAAATATTTCTGTACTAGTAAACCCGCCCTCGCTTCGCTTCGGGTCACCAGTCCCTTCAAAAATTTCTATAAATTTTAACAAATTATGTTATTCTGATGTCTAAGGTATATTACTGCAAAGTTTCATGAAAATCCATTCAGTAGTTTTTGCGTGAAAGAGCAACAAACACACACACACACACACACACTCACATACATCCTTACAAACTTTCGCATTTATAATATTATAGTAGGAAGGAAGTAGGATTTAATTTACTGACATGAAAGGAACTCCATATTACTGACCTTGCTAATAAAGCATTGACTGAGGCACATAAATAGCATACCATAAAATTTTATCTAGTCCAAATAACAAAAGGAAGTTAATCCTATCACCAAACACACTGCTATAACCTACCTGAACCATGGCTATACCTGTCACCAAGACTGATTGTAGTTGAACAATGCAACATACTTATATATTCAAGGTTAAAACAGCTATGTTATAGTATTATGCATGGTAACAAAAACATTTATTACAAAACTTTAACTAACCCTGCCATATAATCATGAAGTATTACATCCATAAGTATAATAATATGTATTTAGTTGTTGACCAAGATAAGCAATTGCAGGTGAAAAGGATTTTTTTAGTGAACTTTGGGGTTTCACAGCAAATGTTCAGCTGTCTGATCTGATTTGTACCCTTAACTCCATTTATATTTGTATCAATCTCGGAACCTTAACACTTTTTTTTCACACAAAACATCACTGTACCCATGTAACCCAATTATGAATGGGCAACATTTACCACTTGCCATTTATTCAGCACATCTGCTAATTTACTGAACATTACTATAAAAATTGTGATGTCACATGCCATGACCACAGAAATCAAACAAACATTAATTGTTAATTTACCTAAATACGTAATGCTTATCTACATTATCAATGTATCCGATAGCTTGTTGCAGATGATTAGCTGCATCCTGTATCTGTTGTAGTTTCCATGGCCCGTCCTGGTTGATTGATGTCCGGGCTAACGTGTGCATTTGGCGGAGCACCTTGAAGCTGATATCCTGTTAAAGAAGAAAAATACAAATAAAAAAACATTGGATGAGCAGACTTATTAATAATACATTATTATTTTGACAATCGCATATCCTAGTTCATAGTGGTCCATTTTGTGAAACTTTTTACTTACATTACAAATTCAATTTAGAATTGTAAATAAACTTCAACCCTTGTATACTAAGACCAATTACACCATTTGTTGTGATTGTTATGTAGTGTCTGACATAATTATGCATTGATTAAACTTTATAATACATAATTTAAATACTATATTTATATTTGTTTCCCTGGTGAATTTAGAAGTTTTTTTGAGATTATGAAATATCTTTTACCAAAACAAAACAATGATTTTATTTATTCTCAGTACATCAGCTACTTACAGCATGTGTGATACTGTCCCCTGTTAAGGTGACAATGCATTTTAATTGCTCCGGTTGGGAGGTAAGTATAAACTTGTCCTGTTTTTGGCCCTCATTCCCATAAAGTGGAACTGGAAATCTGTGAGCACATTCCTAAAAAAAAAGATGAGAAATTTATAACATTCATTTAAATTTTCAATCAGTACAGTTACAGATACTAGTTAATATTGATACAAATTACTTATTAAATTGTTCTCAATTTTGATTCAAAATATATATTAGCAAATACTACAAGATTCTTGTATTTTGGCTTGGCCAAAAAGTGAGCTGGTTGAAAATAAGCTCACCATTTGTACTGTACTATTTTATACTATCATGCTGTATTAGTATGCATAAATAACTAAGATTGTATAATAATAATTATGTCATAAATAATGTAACAAAGAATGTTACATAATGTGAATATGTTCTTATCCGCCAATATAATGTTAAGTTAATAAACATTCAGCATTTGTTTGTTTTCATGAAAACAAGTGCTTCATAAAAACTACTTGGGAAAAACCTGACTTAAAGATATCTTTTAATCCAGATAAAATATTCATTAACATGAGATCTAAAAAGATGCTGTGTGATAGATATATTTGAAATTGATTACTAATGTTCTCGTAATCCCATCCAATACAATACAGTGCATTTTAATTATTTCAGATATCATTGATGATCTTGTTTCATATTATATCCACATCCATAACACAAATAACATGAAAATGTAGTTTAAACTGGTTTTATTACTAATAAATATTCTTAATCTTTACTTCAGATATACAGGAAATGGATGGGGAATTCATAATTTGTAATATTTAACAACAGAACTCGTCTAGATTCGGTAATAAAATAATACCGAAACAATATATAGGGTTCCTATCAGAATAGGTATTGCAGTTTCAAACCGCTAGTACTTACCACTAAAACTGAATGTAGTTGATGTAATATTGCATGAACCTCTTCACGGAGCACCCATTCAAACTCTTCCTTCTAAAACCAAATTGCATAGAAAAATAATAAAGGCACTCAACGTTACAAAAACATATATTATTCACAATTCTATTATAATGATTCACACCAAATTAGCAGCCTCTTCTTTTTCGTTGTCGTTCATATCTATTTATTACTGATTTCCTAAATCTCCTATGCCTTTTTCAGGTTTTTTTTCAGGCACTTTTCAGGCGAGAAATACCTACGACGACAGTCAGTCAGACTCAGTCAGCACTGTCAGCAGTAGGATAGGACGAGATGTCAGCAGGCATGTGTCATGTCAGGCGAGAATAATATACAAAGCACAGAGTGCAGGCCAGCACAGATGAAGTAGGAGCATAGAGAGATACAGTTATGAGTGTGTTCCATTAAGCTCTATGCATTAAGCGACAAACACTCAAAACAATCAATTTTCTATGGAAAAAGTGTCGTTTTGAGCGTTTTGGTCGCTTTCTGGAACGCGTCCTATCTATTTTTATGTTTGAAGGAAGCTTGTCATTTATTTAAAAAATTGATTTGATAGTTTTGAACCTTTGTTTTGAACATAGGTTTTGAATGAGCAAAAATAATATAAATATTATTTGAAATTGTATTTAAAACAAATTATGGTTTTTCCTAAGCAACTTAGGGATATTTACTCCCAAATGGAAAATGCATTACGAGGAGCTGGAGTGATTGCCGGGTAAAATCGAGACATCATTAACATCAGTTGCTCCATTTGGTGACTTGAAATTGGTTCATACTTGAAAGATCATTTTTCGTCTCATAAATACTAATATGTATAGATAATATAAAGCGGAAGAGTTTGTTTGTTTGTTCGTTTGAACGCGCTAATCTCTGGAACTACTGGTCCGAATTGAAAAACTATTTTTGTTTTGAATGGTCTATTTATTGAAGAAGGCTAAAGGCTATATACCATCACACCAACTACCACACTAAGACCAATAGGAACGGAGCAAAAAGTTTCACAAAGCAAAGCGTGGGCGTCTATTATAATGTATATTGAAAGAAAGCGTCTGCTGGGTCACCTAGTTATTTATTAAGAATTAAGATCATATTATGATTAACAGCTGCATAAAGTGTGATGTACTATTCGATATTAGTGATATAAATTATAAAGTACTTCTACTTAGTTCATAAAATTTAATTAATCACTTGATTTAATTCATTGACAATTTAGACCCAGACCTGAGCCCTCATCATATTTTTCATTATTCTTAAAGGTAATGAAAATGTTAATAGGATTTACCTGAATACTATCATTGATATCTTTACAGAAAATCTGGACGACATATGAAGTTTCCCTATACATTTTCTGCAAAAATAGCTCAATTCCCATATTTTCATTATATGAAAAATAATAATATTTGGATGTACTATCCAGTATCTTTCGTGATTTCTCTTTATTTTATTGCCAAAATTCATGCGCTGGCAAACTCTGATGCTAATAAAAGAAGCTGGGCCGAGACGCAAAGGAAAATAGCCGAAAAAGAACATCATGATTAAATTATTTTGTTATGTCCAGTTTGAACTTAAAATTATTTTATTAAAATAATAATAATAACAACATTGTCTTTTCATATTTTGTTATATATCTAATTATAACGTTATTGTTTAATTTATTCAAAGTATAATAAGTTTAGCAAAGATCCAAGAAACTAATTTTCATTTAGTATGAATCAGATTGTAATTTATTCTAAGTTAAGAGTCTAGCTACCAGAAAATTTTTGCCCATGATACAAGCCGCGTTCCGGGAGCTAATCATAACGCTCAAAACATTTCAAAAACCGTTCAAAAACGGCATTGGGTGTGTTTGAGCAATTATGACATAATATTTCGTATAAAATAACATTTATTTCCTTATATAACATTTCCGACATAGTTGTCAAAATGACAATAATAACATGAGCATTACTATAGTACTGTTGTCTGTGCTGTTGCCATAAAAAAGGAAACTTTAGCGCCCTCATGACAGGTTTTCTATTTTTCTGGTCAAGCAATAATTTTTACATCAATGCTTAAATCTGTCCTTAAATACTCACATAATTAACTTAATGGAATAAAATTAGGGCCATTTTAATAGGCCACGTTTGAGTTTTGACAGCTGTTTGTCTTTGCTTCATAGTGAGGTAACCTACTAAAAAACATCGATTAAATTTAATTTAATTAATCGATAAGGACTTCAAACATCTGTAAAATGAATGCAGTTGTTATAAAAAGTATTAATAAGCGCACAGTTCAATAAAACGACAAAAATAATGCGTCAAATAATGGCGCGAAATGAAAACATAACTTTATTGTAACATTTCACGTTTCTGGATACTGGTTTTTGAGACAGACGTTATTTAATAAGTTAAGATTACATATTTTTTGCCCTAAAATGTAACAAAATTAATTTTCTTCGTATTAAAATATATTTTATTTTGTAATGGTGAAATACTTTTTGACGATTAGTTCGGCTTCTCGAATTTAACTTATCTACTAATCTGTTTCTTTTGGTACCATCCCTAATGTTTAAAAAGAAAAATAGTTCACTGACGTAACTTTGTAACGACATCAGTTCTTTACTTCAAAGTGTAAAAAGTTTAAAAATAGAGTCCGTTTTTTTAGAATAGAGTTAACTACAAAACAAATCACTGAGATTCCGAAACATCATATTTCCACAATGTTACATGCGTGAAACAACTTACAAACAATTCAATCGGTTCACTCGGTATATCGCCCTGTGTTTTACACCAAAAACTGATTTTATATTACAATAATAATGAATAAATTTCATACATTGTGCAAATCCATCAACTTCACTTTTCACAGATGAATAATTTCAACATGCATTTCAACAAGAACTTGACATGTTTGACATTTTTTTCGATAATTGCCACCAACTTATCTCTGAAATGGCAAAAATTGGAACTAACGCCACCATGTTAAAAAGTCATTCATAAGTACGTTATGGCCATTCATCAGTCAGTTACTACCTCTCGATGATTGGTCCAATGGTCCAATGCTTCCGACAGCGCCTCTCATCATTTCAAGGTTAAGTTGGTTTTACTGTACATGTGTAATGTCAGTGTCTTATTGACTACTGTGACTTTGACAATTATCGGCCATATTTTTTTTGTAGTTAACTCTATTCTAAAAAAACGGACTATATCTAGTAGGGAATATTAAATAATATGACTTGCCTCCCTTACAAGGAAACTTTGTAAAATTTTGACGAATTGTCAAATGTGACCTATTAAAATGGCCCTACTAAAATAATCTCAATTATGAAATTCGAAAATTAAAAAACGAGGGTGCGATCACAGCTGATTTTGTGGGTTGATTGTTACGAGTAGCTCCCGGAACGTAGCCACAATTTGACCTTAATGTCATGTCAAAGTTACGTCAATACAATATTGTCAAAAGTATTTATTTGATTTGAGATTTGAGAGATTCTGTAGAAAACAACAGGTATAGGTAGAGGTAGAGGTACCGTAAAACGGGGTGAATAGAAATCGTGGGGTGAATAGAAACAGATCCGGGCATTTGTTTCTGTTATCTGTATTTGGTTTATAGTCTGCTTACGTAAGTTTATTTCTAGTTTTTATTATACAGCAACATTTTTACTTTAATCTGGCAACCGTAAAATTTATGTCAAGTTGGAGGATATCACGAAAAAGGCGGTAAAAGTAGACGTCTGCGTACTCGTGATTTTTGACCGTCTAAAAACTTTTTCAAAACTTAAAGTTCTTCAGTGATATCCCCTTGTCAATTTGCATAATTGGATAGTTAAGTTTCTCATCTTTTATTGACACAAAGGAAAGTATCAATTTCAGTCATTTTGTTCTTATTTGTTAGTTAGAACAAGACACTGGTAATTTTTCCTCAATTCGAGGTGAATAGATACGAGCGGGGGGTGATTAGATACGTCTTTAGGGTCAATAGACACGTAGAAAGGGGTGAATAGATACGAGCAGGGGGTTAATAGACACGAAAGAGGGGTTAATAGAAATATCATTTTCAAGGTTGTCAATCGAGTATTATTTCATTAGCTTTACTTTTAAAAAATGTTAACTAAATTCTGTTTCAAATTAAATTTAGATTTTTTACAAGCTGGATCCTTGTGGGAAAAGGCATAAAAAGTATTCCAAAGAAAAATAGTACTCATTCGTACTTACAATAATAGTTCATTTTGACATCCCTAGCATTTCTCTATTCACCCCTCTGTCGTTTCTTTTGACCCCAATTTCCAGATCAATAGAAAACGCCTACTTTTTCCTATTTTGTAAAAAAGTTTAAAGTTTTTGTATATTTTAAGCATTAATATTCGGTAAATTACAACGCGACTCACATTTTCACAAAGATTTAATAAACACCTTGCATACAAAATTTACAAGAAAATCAGTGTAGAAGTTGAAAATTGTATCTATTCACCCCGTTTTACGGTACCTTCTTCTGCGATTCTGCGAATCTGGATTATTTTTCTGAAAGCCTACCTACTAAAATAGGCAATTTTACGTTGTTTTGTTGATCAGAAGACGAGATATTCAAAAAATGTTGACGATTTGCGTTCTACGGATCAGCAGTTAGTAGGAATAAATATTGTTTGTGTAAGAAAAGAAATGTGGATAAAACCTCAGGAAGTGTTTATAAAGACTGCGCTGTGGTAATTTCATTATTTATTTGTTTCTTATCTTATGCGTGAAAGGCAACGAGCCTTTTGCGAAGATATAATTAGTGTATATTTTCATGTCATAAATGGATGATTTGTACAGGGACAGCGATGAAATCACGTTATATTTCGTGTTGCAAAGGCGAAAAGGGCATGGAAAATCGAAAGGGCTCTCTTCGCTTTTGGTCGGAACTCTCGACAGTGTACGAGATACAAAGCCGGCGCCCTATAGAATATTACATCAAACCCCTAACTCAGAAATATACTATGGTAATGTTACAACTTTATGTTTGTAGAATCTATTTCGTGTTTTCACTCTAAAGTAAAGCCATTTTAATAGGCCACATTTGACAACTGTTTGTCTTTGCTTTATAGTGAGGGTAACCTGCTGAAAAACATCGATTAATTTAATTAATCGATGAGGACTTCAAACATCTGTAAATTGAATGTGATTGTTATAAAAACTATTTTAATGACCGCACAGTTCAAACAATGACTAAAAAATCGGCCAAGTGCGAGTTGGACTCGCGCACGAAGGGTTCCGTACCATTATGTATAAAAACGCCAAAAAAATCTGGTCTGTTGTATGAAAGCCTCACTGAAATATTTACTTTAGTTTTTTGTAGCCACAAGCAACACCATCTCTTGGACCGAAAGGTAACTAATTTATCGCTGAAGCGTGAATTTTTATTTTATTCAGTGTTTTAGTATTTGTTGTTGTAGCGGCAAGAGAAATACATCATCTGTGAAAATTTCAACTGTGTAACTATTACGGTTCATGAGATACAGCCTGGTGACAGACGGACGGACGGACAGCGAAGTCTCAGTAATAGGGTCCCGTTTTACCCTTTGGGTACGGAACCCTAAAAAACGACAAAAATAATGCGTCTAATAATGGCGCGAAATGAAATCATGACTTTTTTGTAACATTTCACATTTCTGGATACTGGCTTTTGAGCCAGACGTTATATATTTAAATGAATGATTATGTATTTTTTGGCCTAAAATGTAAGAAAATTAATTCTGTTCCCATTAAAATATATTTTATTTTGTAATCGTGAAAAAATTTTTGACGATTAGTTCGAGTTCTCGAATTCAACTTATCTACTGATCTGTTTCTTTTGGTACCATCCCTCATGTTTAAAAAGAAAAAGAGTTCACTGACGTAACTTTGTAACGACGTCAGTTCCTTACTTAAAAGTGTAAAAATTTTAACAATATCTAGTAGGGAATATTAAATAATATGGAGTGCCTCCCTTACAAGGTTACTTTGTAAAATTTTGACGAACTGTCAAATGTGGCCTATTAAAATGGCCCTACTATACACTACAATATTTTTGCTCAGAACAAATAAGTTAACATAATTTGTTCATTAGAATATTATATTATCTAAATACATTGAACATAGATCGATATTCACTAATTGTGTAATATTTGTATAATGCTTTCATGATAATATTAATTACTAATTGATTTTGTATGTATCAAGAGGTCACTGAATCAAAACAATGATAAAACTGTTTAGATATTTGCTTAATTATTTTTATTTTCTTAGTAATAGCCACAGCTCTCACTGAACAAGAGATACTACAGGACTGGCATTGGCTGTTTGAGAATGTGAGCCCCACATTGCACTCCTTTGATACAGAGGAAGAAATTACAGAGTTTGTTTGCTGCAAAATTAATTCCATTATAGCTACAGAACAGGAAAATTTGACAGAAGGTAAGTTATGCCTTTACAGGCTTACAAATTACCAGCCTTTGTTGCAATGGTGTTAGAATATAACTCTACTTATAATAGAATTGTTAATAATTGTGGTATATGGAAGAAATAAAAAATATTGTTGGAGGTTTTTAAATGAAACCTAAAAGAATGTTTGTTAGAATTTTAGATTGTTTATCTATGCCTTTGTATGCGCTAATTTCATAACTGGCTGAATCTATTTAGGTGTATTGTTCTCGAAAAAGAGAGAACAGGATTATAAGTTTTATATATTCTAACCATTTAAACATGCACATAACGGCCCCTCAATGTTTTGTTAGTTACATCTTCTAATTTTTATATTTTCAGATGAAGATACAATTACATATAAAAATGTTGACTATGAATTCCACCAAAGATTTAATATGCCTAAGGATGAAAAACTGGTGTGTTACTATTCCTGCAGGTAAACATATTTAAACATAAAAAAAATATTGATAAAGTTTGAGTCAAACATTCATCAATCAATCATAATTTTGTACTGGGTGAAATGATTTTCATAATTCTTTTTTTTTATTCTAAGGTAGTGCTTGTTGTCTCGTTCCATATAAAATTGAGTGAGATCTGGCGAGCAGTTTTTGAGTTATCTGTACTTGTTGATAATGAAGTTAGTTATTTTTTGTAAAAAGTTATATTTCTAGCAATCACATAAACCTAGCAATGGTTGAATAATTCAGTCAATCACTAGGATTACTGCCACCCTATGAAAGGTTTTCGCTTAAGTGTGCCGTGTTTTTAGCTATTGGAAAGGAAAGATCCCTCGCCAAGGCTGGATCTATCTCTCAGTACACTACATGTGTTTCTACTCATACATTTTTGGACGGAAAACAGCAATCAAAATCCGATGGGCTGATGTGACGGAACTCGCCAAAACAAACAGTTTGCTATTCCCCGATTCAATCAAGGTAGTCACGAGGGATGGAGAATATTATTTCACCATGTTCCTAAAGAAAAATGAAACATTTGCACTTATGCAGCAGTTGGCGAATATTGCTATGAAACAGTAAGTGAAGTCATTTGTGTATTTATTTTTATCTATAATAATAAAAATGAGATTGGTACAAGTTATCTGGTGTTGTGTGGTACTAGCCATTCTTTATCATTCCCATCATCTTTGATTGTTTTTATCAATCCACGTCTGAGATCTTTTCGAACATTATTTATAAGATTATTAAATTAAAATGTACATCTAAACAATTCATGTAGTCACTGTTATCTATTTTAAACCTTAAGTCTGTCCATTCAAGGTCCTTGATCAATAAGTCATTTTAATTTCAGCCTTACAAGTAAGAAAATTAAGTTAAAAAAAAGGAAACTTTTTAACATTATACAATGTTTTTCGCAGGTTAATTGATGACAAATCAGGGAGTTTCAACATTGATAAAGACCTCCTTACTAAGCTCAGCAAGAATGTGCCGAAGAAGCCTTCATTCCTAAAGCGAGACTTGGATGCTAGGAAGCAGTCTAATTTGTACACTCTGAAATTCCGATTGCCGCACAATGAAAAGTTGGACGGTACAGAGGAATGTACCCTGTGGACGCCGTATAACAAACGTCATAACTGGGGCCAATTGTTTTTGTCTCAGAATTTTATCTGCTTTGACAGTCGGGTAAGTGTTGAGATATCAGTATTATATTATATACTAGAGAACCGCCCGCGCTTCGCTTCGGGACCCGTAGGTAACAGTTGCGTAGGTCCCGCTCCCGTAGGAATCTCAGCTAAAAAGTAGCCTATAAAATTTGCCTATGACTTAAGTAAATTACATGTAGTATTTGATAGCGTGATTCAGAACTTGCAAATGAATTTTACTAACGCCATCTATTAACAACACCGGAACTAAATATCTTGCAACTAACAAAACTTCAATCTTCCCATGGAAATGAGATGTTTTCCGCGGTAAAAAGTAGCCTACGTCACTCTCCACCCTCCTGACTATCCCCACACACATAAACCATACCATATAATAGCCATGTTGCGACGTGAAAGAGTCACAAACAAACAAACAAACACACTTTCACATTTATAATATTAGTAAGGAAGTAAGGATAAGGATGTAAAACTTTATCTAAATGATGACGCGTATGGAATATATCTGAGAAAACAAAATATTGAGCCTATAGTATACTTACTATGGTCATAGATTATATCATTCATTTTAGAAAAGTACTTGATTTGCACGGGGTTCTTAGTAATATATATTATTGTAGTAGGCAGTTGTACTCAAATTAATTTTAAAAGATATTAACACAATCGTTTTACATAAATAAAATGTGTACAATGGTACTGATTCTTAAAAATATTAAAACAACCTGTCAAATATTTGAACAACACGACTTATTATTGGTTATGCTAAAGTAATTTTTAAGAGAACAATATTCTTTATGTATTTACCAACAAAGCATAACCTTGTGTGTTCCTATTCGCGTGCATCGATACGAATGACCGTATCCAATACAATAAGTAACTGACTTAGCTCAGTGTGTAAGATATCCATACCGATATACGATATCGCGATTTAATGATTCATAGCGAAACACATGTCATATTACAGAATGTTCATTAGATCATGATAAACAATGTTATTTAAATGATATGGACCAAGTGCTATGGAAGACTTAGTGGTAACAGCTGTTTTAAATATTACTATTGTAAATTAAACATTATGTACATGCCAATGGGTGATGGAAATTAAATAAACATTGTTTAAAGACATTTCCATAACTTTGTTTGATTACTGTGTAGCTTATTTCTTTATTAAGTCTCCGTCGTATTTTTTAACATAAAAGGAAAAATCAAATTTAATGGCTCGTTCCTAGCTTGCACATAAATTAAAGGGGCAAAGGATTGTGGTAGGAGGAATGTAGTTTTGTGTATTGTTGTGTGAGTGTGTAGGTAATTAGGTAAGAGATACAAACTATTTTTATGACGCATTTAGGAAACGCATCAATGATAAATAAATGACTCTAAGGACATTTACCATATGATGACAGGTCTTCGATAAAAGTGGCAAGAAGCTCCAAAACATACTTATTTAATATGCGCAATGCTCAAGCTCACCTTCAATGTAACTTTACTTTATTTTCTTTACACTTAAAAAAGACGGATTATATTCCAGGTGTCACATCTAGTCCGTCTAACAATCCCGCTCCGCAACGTGCACCAAGTGGAGCGCGCGGACTCGGGCGGCACGGGCAGCTCGGACACGGGCAGCATCCTCATCACCACGGCGCACCACACCAGCTTCCTCTTCGGGAACATCGCCGACAGAGACTTCCTCGTGCACAAGATATCTGAACTACTCGCCAAGTTGCCCAAGTAAGTTTAATGTTAGCTGGAGTTGGGGGTTGGCTTTGTTGCGAAGCATGTGGGAGGTGTAATTTAACTTTAAATGGGTTTTAAGATTAATCGTACGTGAAATCTTTTGCACTTCTACGTGTGTGTGTGCGTGTGCGCACGCATTCTCCTTTATGAGTGTGTCTATGACATCCATAGATTTGGATATGTTCTATGGGAGGGCATCATGCATAAATCCATTAGCTACCTAGCACTTGATTACCAAAATAAAATATTTTTGTATTCTAGACATGAATCATTTTAATCGCCCCTTAGTACTTGCTCCTTAGTACTTTTTTCTTGTCTTTAATTATACCTACATTAAAAATAATTTTTAACTGGTTAATTTGAACATAGGCACTTTTTTATTTAAATCATTATGCTAATGACTTATCCAATTAGTCATTTATATAAGTCAATAAGTTTATATAAGTCATTTATATAAGTACAAGCTATTATAAGACCTGTTGCCTAAGGTACGCCTTTTGTAAATAGATACTGGTGTTAATTATTCTTGATAATGACATTTTGTTTGAAATAATAAGATCGTTTTTTGTGATCGATAATCCATCGATGTAAACGTCTATATTTATTCATACCTTAAGCTGTTTCAACTTCGTTCTACTGAGCACTAGAGACGGTAAAAAATAGTAACTTTAGCATAAATGCATAAATGAGTTCATACTTATAATACTATAATTTAGCATAAATGAGTTCATACTTATAACATTATCCATCCATGCCTGACCCTAAGCTATTCTGGCTGGTCTTGAGCCTTCAAATCCAATATACGTTGATAAACAAACATAAAAATCAATTAATTAATGTTGTTACAAGGATTATTGGCCGTCTGTAATAAGCTATAATCTTTAATATACATATAAAACTCTTGCATTACTGTTTGTCTGACAGACAACGCACAACCGATTCTATTGCACCAACGAAGCTGAAATATGGCATGTATGTTCCTTGGGGAGTGTAGGGGAGCACTAAGAGATGATTTTTGGAAATTCTACCCCGAAGGGGGTGAAATAGGGGGGTGAAGTTTAAACGAATTCCACGCGGGCGAAGCCTGCGGGCGGAAGCTAGTTGATTGTATAACCACTGTGAAATCGTCATAATTTTAAAGTGACAAACATATTTTTTTGTAAAGATGCATGCCGGTTTAGAGCATATATTATAATCCCATATTTAGCGCCATAGAAATGTTTTAATAAGTTAACTGTGCTAATTTGTTACAGTTGGAGGTAGATGAGCTTAGTGTGACATCTGTTGACGTCTGATTTCCTTGCAACAAACACATTTAAATACACTCTTGCACATTTTCTATATTCTAAATTGGAAGTTCCATGAAAAACACTATTACCTAACCTTGAAATTAAAACAATTTTCAGTCTGTACTTATTTTTCTAATTTCTAATTAGCTCTTGTAGAGAAACTGATTGAACCGAATGAAATAGTATAACCAGTATGGGTACCAAGTATGATTAAAATTATGTATTTTGTACGCCGATAGCATGTGTCGTGACTACGGTCCATGTAGTTCGAAATATCGGCGTTCAAAATACATAAAATTAACTCTAACAGTGCACTATCCGCGATGGATTTAGTTTAAAATCATATAAACAGAATGCGTTAACCGATAATAAACCATTGCATTCACTAATAAGATACCTACTAACTTTTGGGTGCTTACAGCTATAAAATTATTCAGATTGATATAATTATCACTATGTAACTATTTCTAAATTGTGAGTGGATAGTGATATGTACAGGGAGAAAGCTACGAAAGCAATAGCGGTTCAAGAAGATGGGGCTGAATGGACCCCACAGCCGCCGTTGATGACCCTGTTCCGGACCCATCAGACTTCTACCATCAAGCAGATACAACAGAAGAAGGTATGTCATTAACATTCTTCTTTACGTTTAAATTTTATTTTATTTTTATTCTAAAATGATGTGTGATTATATTGGTTTATTGTTAACCTAATCGCATTTTATAGAATCACGCTGTAGCTTTGTGATGCACTACATTAAAACAATGAAGTAACCAATGTATCTATTGGTTTTTTTAACAAATTGTATCACGATCACGGCTTTATAATCTATCTATACTATAATAAAACTGTAGGACCACGTGTTCTGTACATTGAATATTTTTTTGAAATTCCGACTAAGGGGCACTTACATATCGAGATAGAACTCAAAAATATTTTTTATTTATTTATTGTCTGTCTGTCTGTCTGTCTGTCTGTCTGACCGATCATCACACGTAAACCACTGCACGGATTTCATTGAAACTTGGTAAAGTTATTACCTATATACTGGTGTCTATTATAGGGTACTTTTTTTTCGAATAATATTAAGGTTCCCTAGGGATAGGTGATTAAATTTTGTATGGAATTTTTTTAACGTCGTCCGATTTACTTCAAATTTGCAACAAAGGGCTATCACTTAAATTAATAGAATACGTGTTTCTCAGTTTTTCGATATTTTGTAAGGAAAAGAAAAAAAAACACAAATGAATGCGGAAATTTTTAATTTTTTAAGGTAACTTTTTGACTAAACTGAAAATGATTTTAACCCCATGTTTAAAAATTATTATAGTTAAATAAGTAATTTTCAATGTAAAATCAGTATTTAAAAAATAGACAGCAAAGGGCGCAAAAAATGGGGATAAAGTTGGTACAATGAGGTGCAGTGTTTATTCGAGTTGACTTAAGTTTTGCCATTTTTGTTGCGGGCTTAGATTTTTGTGAGACTTTCACTGAGAGATAGAGAAGGTTCTGGAGCATAACATAGGCTACTTATTATCCTGGAATTCCAGCGGAATCAGGATTCACGCGGGAAAAACTCCAATGCGCGAAGGTGCGGGTTACATTTTTATAAGACTTTCACTGGGAGATAGAGGCAGTTTTGGAGCAATATGCAGGCTACTTTATATCCCGGAATTCCGTGGAATCCTTATTCACGCGGGAAAAACTCATATTCGGGAACGAGGTCGCGGGTTCAGATCTTTATGGGACTTTCAGTGGAAGGTAGTGGAGGTTATGGAGGAGGTTACTTTTTGTTCCGGACTTCCTGCGGGATCGGGATTTACACGGGAAAAACTCCCTCCACTTAACTGCTCTGTAGAAGTTGTCAAAAAATTCATTAAACATTTTCGCACGCCAAAAATACTCGCACAATGCGAATTCTGTGGCATCCTACTAATATTATAAATGTGAAAATTTGTACGTTTGGTCCTCAATTACGCAAAAATGGATGAATGGATTTGGATGAAATTTGGTACACGGATAGTTTATAACTCAGAATAACACATAGGACACTTTTCATCCCGGAAATCCCGCGGGATCCGATTTTACGCTGGAAAAACTTCTACGAGTATGGGTATAGCTTCATAACAAACATATTAATATAAAAGTAACAAGTCTGTCTTTCCGAAAATTCCGCGGGATCGGGAGTTTATCCCGAAATTCCTACGGGAGCGGGACCTACGCGGCTGATACTTACTGGTGCCGAAGCGAAGCGAGGGCGGTTCGCTAGTATAAAAATATGACGATAGGCACATTTTAAAATAATTCACACTGTGTATCCGAAATACATAATATAATTATATATTTTTGTTCTATATAATATAATATTGAGTCTTGTTTTACTATTACCAATGACGCATTGTCTAGACGGCGTCGGCTTTTCTTTTGATAAGGGCGATATCCCATATAAATTCGCCGCTGTAAAAGATGTTTATCCATTGAAGTCTCAAGTAGTTAACCGAATTCCATTTCCTGTTGTATAGATAATTCTTATGTCTCGTTCCATTGCATTGTCATTGCGTCGTCATAGCGTTTACTTTTTGTCGGCTATCAACATACCTAATAAAGATATGATCACATATTATAGGCTCATCTTCAGAAAGACCTTTTTATAATTATTTAAATGAGATATCTAAGTATGTAATAACGAACAGAAAAACAGGGATTGTTTTCGATTATCTATTTATACACAAGATAAGATAACTACTCACTAGTCGAATTCAATGTCAATATGATTTACCTAAATGTTTGTTTGTTAATGATAATAGTCGAAAAAATGGCGGCTAGTAGGTACATGGAAGGCGTTTACCGCCACTCGTGAATACACTAGGGACTTCATATAATGCTTTATCGCCCTAGAAGGGAGCGGCTTGTTAATTGGGTCGAGAAGTCGCGATCGAATTTTGTTAAAAAATAAAGTTACATCAGCTGAACGGTAACTTTAATTAGGGGTATTTACTACGGTAATTTATCCCATAAAATGATTTTTAGATTTTATTCAGAAAAAAATAGATATTCAATCATTTCAAAATCGGTCAAGTTATGTTACGTTACATTAAAGATTCTTGTGAAACATTCTTCAAGTATGGGCTACGGTATAGCGTTCCAAAAGGAAAGTACAGAGAGTTATTAGAAATTAATTAAATGAATGTTTCATAGTCCGGTAGATTTTTAAACAAGGAGTATAATGCGTTGAGTGAGGGAAATTAAATAAATACAACACACACTATAAAACCTAAATTTATTTGATAACACATCTGGACATAGGGACATGGGGACATCTGACATGGGGACCTTCAAGAAGCGGGTCTATCGCTTCCTTCGAGGCCGGCAACGCGTTGGTGGCGCCCCTGGTGTTGCCAATGTCCATGGGCGACGGTGATCACTTACCATCAGGTGACCCGTCTGCTCGTTTGCCTGCTTAGGCTATAAAAAAAAACATACATTTATTTTCTTGAAGGAATCTCTTTTACCTTCTTACCTATAGGCTATAGCATCAGCCCCTACAAAGCTCTCATCTATACTACTACACAACGCTACTACACATAAAAATTCATAATTCCCAGGAGAAACAATGGGAAGACCACATGGCAGAAGTGGGTCGCGGCGTCAGCATGTATCAAACCACGGCCGGCAGTGAGCTAGTAGTCAACGGCATCCCGGAGTCGCTCCGGGGTGAGCTGTGGAGCGTGTTCTCCGGCTCTATCCTGCAGAAGGCCCAGAACAAAGGGCTGTATGAGCGGCTCGTCAATGAGGCGCTCTCGTCCAAGAACCAAGCCAACGATGAGATCGAGCGAGATCTGCATAGATCTCTGCCGGAACATCCCGCGTTTCAGAATGATGTTGGTATGTTGAAACTGAAAAGATGAACAATTTTTAACATGTTGTTTGTTAACAAGATTTTTTGCTCTTTAAGTCCTTTACGGTAAACTTAATTAGACCAACTTCTGTTATCTATTTGTTTATGGTAATGCAAGAAAGCTGTTGCTCTTATAATAAATAGGCTAGTATTATCAGGAAAAATATATCCTGTCAGATGAATATTTTATCCTAGTAAAACTTAAGCTTGGACCATTAGCTAAGAAGTCATTTTGTACGAGTATATTCCCGACGAAGTTTGCAAAAAAAAATGGAGATATTAATATTCTACTTTACTTTGCGTTGACAATTGTTATCAATCTTTAAAGGTATATCGGCACTACGCCGAGTGCTATGCGCGTACGCACTGAAGAACCCGACGATAGGGTACTGCCAGGCGATGAACATCGTGGCCTCGGTGCTGCTCATCTACTGCCCGGAGGAGCAGGCCTTCTGGCTGCTGGCCACCATCTGCGAGACCTTGCTGCCGGACTACTACAATACCAGGGTGGTCGGAGCGTTGGTGAGTTTACTATTTCCTGTACTCTGCTAAGCTGGCCTAGCTTAAGCCGCGGTGCGAATCCCGAAAAGTGCAAAAGACTTGAAAAGGAGTCACTACTCTTCGACAATGTTCTTTCCAGTCGAGTTTATGTTAGCCTTTGTGCTCGCACGAAGCTGTACCAATAGGAGTCAACAAGGATGTTTGATGGGTGGTTTATAAAAGTAACTTTATTGTGTGTTGTCTGCTCTACACAGGTAGACCAGGGTGTCCTAGAAGACCTGACGAAGGAGCACCTGCCGGAGCTGCACGCGAAGCTGAACGAGCTGGGCATGATGAAGATGATCTCGCTGTCCTGGTTCCTGACTCTGTTCATCAGCGTCATGCCCTACGAGTGCGCTGTGAATATCATGGACTGCTTCTTCTATGATGGCGCGAGGGTTATCTTCCAGGTGGGTTAATCTTCTATCAGTTAGGTAATGTGAATTATGTAGTGGTTTGAATGTTGGACTCCCAAAAGGGTGGGGGAGGGGGGTAGTAAAATTGGTGAAAGATAGCAATGATGTAATCTTTTTGTTTAAGAGTTCTCCATAATGTTTTCAAAGTAGTATGAAGTCAACTGCCAGTCCACACTTGGCTAATGTAGAAGACTTATTGTACCAGTACATTGCAAGAGAATACCCGTGCCGAGCAGTCGGAAAAGTAAAGATAAGCCAGTCCGCTATTGGCCATCATCAATAGATCATCTGTCCATTATGCTTAGTAAGTTGGTTAACAACGGCTGATATTTTGGGCAATTCCTTACAGTACAATAATTCAATAACACAAGCGGTCATACTCTGAGTGCTTCGCATTAACAAAATGGCGGATTTAAAAAAATACCATATTTTTTTGCAGGTGACGTTGACAATATTGGACATTAACCGCGATAAGTTACTCAAGTGTACCGAAGACGGGCAAGCCATGCAGGTTCTGAACGAGTACCTCGAGGGGATCTATAATGAAGAGGCCATGGCGCTTTCTACTGAGCCTCGCACTGCTGAGAGGGTTAGTATATCATTAAATTTGATAATATTTGTTGTAGTGGAGAGTTAATATCATGAAGGGCTTGGCCTTCACTGATTTCACCAATTAATGTTTACAACCCTCATACCTTGTTCTCCGTTTTTTTTTTTTGTTACAAATTTGGCAAAGGGCCTGAAGCGCTACCGGTTCCAGAGGGGACATGTTCTTGTCTGGAAGTCACCAGTTTGGCAATAGGGAAATCTCCCGCCAGGCGAGATGACATGCCTGGGGGGCGGCCGAGGCCCCGAGTGAATGTACTCGAGGCGTGGTATATATGCCGGCGATCGACAATCCTTCGATAGCGTGATTCAGGCTTCGGTGGCGTCACCGTGTGACGTGTGTGCGGTGTCGCCACACAAACTTATCATGCATTTATTATAAACCGTCCTTTACTCCGCCACAGACGATAAAAGTTCAAGAGCTGGTGTACCAGTCGTACCGGTCGTTCGGCGGCAGCGTCAGCAGCGAGAACATCGAGCACCTGCGGCTGAAGCACCGGCTGCGCGTGGTGCGTGCGCTGGAGGAGAGCCTCGAGCGGAACACGCTGCGCGCGCTGCAGCACGACCGCCTGCTCGAGCCGCACGAGCTGCAGGTGAGGGGGGTGGTGTATGGTGTATGGTGGTACTGATGGTACCATCCACCGGCTGCGCGTGGTGCGCGCGCTGGAGGAGAGCCTCGAGCGGAACACGCTGCGCGCGCTGCAGCACGACCGCCTGCTCGAGCCGCACGAGCTGCAGGTGAGGGGGGTGGTGTATGGTGTATGGTGGTACTGATGGTACCATCCACCGGCTGCGCGTGGTGCGCGCGCTGGAGGAGAGCCTCGAGCGGAACACGCTGCGCGCGCTGCAGCACGACCGCCTGCTCGAGCCGCACGAGCTGCAGGTGAGGGGGGTGGTGTATGGTGGTGGACGACCACGCGACCAAACGAGCTACTGATGTTGGATGGTGTGAAGAGCATCGTTTTTTATGGTAGTAGGTTAGGTCGTACTAGCTTAATTGGTGGATTTAAATTTGGAGTATCAGTAAAAATAATTGGCAATTGAGAAATAATGAAAAAAAATCAAATTTGAAATCGGCTTGAAGGTCAAATTTTTGGCAAGGTCCGAACATTGTTTCGATAGTCTACACATCAAAATAATAAGTATGTTAATTAATAATCGTATAATATATTGATCTGTTCTTTAGTGTGCACACAATAACAAGCTTTATCTATAATCTTTATGTCTAAAACAACTTCGTTATAATTATATTCCCAGGAGCTGTTAAGCATAATTCGCGAAGAGCTTCTATGGGCGAAGCGCGTGCCGTGCGAGCGGCTAGAAGCCCCGTACGAGGCTTACAGACTCGACTACGGACAGTTCAAGAACCTCTTCACGGCTCTGTCGCCCTGGGCGCATGGGGATTATGCCGAGACCATCACTTATAGGATGTTTAAGGTTGGTGCTTTCACATGTTAATTTTGTTTGTTTGTTTATTATGGTAAACTGAGGAGTAGTTAGCCACCGTTTAACAATTGATCACTTAAACTTGTAATTCTTTATATCAAGAATTGCATGATAGGTACTATTGAGAAGTATACAGAATTATGTAATGATTAACTCTCATAATAATACATTTTTCTTACAATAAAACATTGAAATTTCTCAACGATGGCCTATCACAGCTCAGTTTTCCTTATTTTAAATATTGTTCTCGTTTAATTACTTACTATACTTTATATCATTAAACGTTAAAGAACAAGTCTCCCGAAGCGAAGCGAGGGCATACACTATTAACTTACAAATTCATTATAGTTGGTGGACAACGACGACGACGGCCTCGTCTCGGCGCGCGGTCTCAGTATCGCACTCGGGCTGACGGCGCGCGGCGACGCGCCGCGGCGGCTGCGCGCGCTGTACTGTGCGCACGCGCCGCCGCTACTATCCGCGAGTGAACTGCGGCCTGGCAACTATACTGATACTGGGGAGGAGCTCGCGGCCGACGCTATCAGCTTCTTTGAGAGGTAGCTGATACAGAACATGTGTTGTGACGTAGGGCTCAGTGTAGTACCAGGGATCACTAGTGTCGCGCTGTACAGCGCGCAAGCGCCGCCGCGCCGCTGCTGCCCGCGAGTGAACTGCGCCCCGGGAACTATACTGATACTGGCGAGGAGCTCGCGGCCGACGCTATCAGCTTCTTTGAGAGGTAATACTGATACAGAATGTGTATTGTGACGTAGGGTTCAGTGTAGCGCTAGGGTTGACTGGGGTACGCTGTACTGCGCGCACAGCAAGAGAGAGAGGTAAGTAATATAAACAAGTGCGAGTCGGACTCGCGCACAAGGGTTCCCTACCATTATGTATAAAAACGCCAAAAAAATCTGGTCTGTTGTATGAAAACCTCACTATTGTTTTATTGTAGCCACATATTACGCACAACGCCATCTCTTGGACCGAAAGGTAACTAATATCGCTGAGGCGTCGAAAATATTATTTATTAACTTAAATATTTATTTTATTCTGTTTTTTAGTATTTGTTGTTGTAGCGGCAACAGAAATACATTATCTGTGAAAATTTCAGCTGTGTAACTATTACGGTTCATGAGATACAGCCTGGTGACAGACGTACGGACGGACGGACGGACGGACAGGTCTAGTTCTCAGTAATAGGGTCCCGTTTTAACCTTTGGGTACGGAACCCTAATACAGAACATTTATACTATGACGTAAGGTGCAGTATAGGGATAGGGCAACGCCCCTGCCGGCTTCGTACAGTAAGATCATTATAACTCGGCCCCTCTGAATATACCTACGAGTGGCTGCGCAGATGTCGATTTAAAGGCCAAAATGGTGGTAGGAGGCGGGGAGTGCGGGCGGAAGGATACGTACGCCAATAAAAAGTAGCGCATCACAAAACACTGTCATGCCCGCCGTGTTTTGATTGGTCAGTTACTGTACCTGCGCAAACATCTCGAAAAACGAAGTTCAGAGTGGCCGACTTTTAATGACCTTACTGTAAATACAGAACATAACTGTATTATGACGTAAGGCTCAGTACAGTGCTAGGGCAACGCCCCCGACGGCTTCACACGTGTAATGCGCGCACAGGCTCTTCCTACTCCCTCCCCAACGCATTGTCCCAGGAATTTCAATGATACCGGCGAAGAGCTTGAAAGAAAGAAAGAAGAAAGAAAGAAAAGTTTATTCCGTCAAAAGTACAACAACAACTTAAATTTAGATGTTAAAATTATTACATACACAATTTGTTAGATTGAGTTCGGAGTTGCAGCTGCCAATATGACGGAAAAGGGTCGCACTCAGAAAATGGCGCAGCAAGTGGTATATAATAACTTACTGCGTCCTCTGATATTTCAGTGCGCCCGTTTATCGCGCGTAGATCGGCAAGTGGCGCAGCGGTAAATACTTATTTGAATACTTACTGACTGCAATTTCGAAGTCAATAATAAGAAATAAATTCAACTAATACAAATACAAAATAGACATATGTATAAAGTGAGTTAAACATTTGAGATATAACTGCAAATCAAACGGCTATCAACAATAAAAAATATACACAAAGTTAACAAAATGAGTTAAAAAGAAAAAAAGGTAGGTAGGTAGATTTGTCTCCAATTGATTGGCTTGCTACTGACGCTATGGCTTTCCGAGGTATGGACATTGACTGACATGGACGTGAACTGATATAGACATGGTCATACAAAAGATGGGTCTGCTGGAAGATATTTCAATTTGAAATAAGCAGTGCCTATGTACTAAGTTTTAGTTGACAACTACATTTTTAGCTGTTTCTGTGTACATGAATTAAATAAATAAATAAATAGGTGGTAGGTGTTAAAGAAAAAGAATTAATATATTATGTTGAACTTTATACTCCACTTAACATAACACAAAATGATATCACCATGTCCGCAGCATGGAGAACCCGTCGTCGCCGGAGCCGGGCGCGGCGCTGCAGCGCTCCGGCAGCGAGGGCGACGGCGCCATGGATAAGTCCAGCGACAGCGCCTACAGCCAGTCAGGTAAGACAATGCATAGTGTCCACTTCAATCAATTGCAAAGATCCGTTGATGGAGTTTCATGCACTTTTATGTCCGTTTTAAGTCTTTTTGCAAAGTGTTTTTTTTAAACTAAAGTGTCTCTAAAAATTCATTAAAGAGTGGCTGATGTATGTATCTCGTCATACTAATGATTGCTCTTCTTTAGATGTCACGTGTATAAATTTAATCCAACAACGATTGTAGTGCAAGCGTATGTGGTGTAAGTGTAACAGGTGAGCATGTGTGAGGACATGTGAGCGTGCGCGCATGTGTTAAAACTTATTAGACTTGTATTTAGAATTAAACAGTGTGAACGATGATACACTATGGTGTGACAGTGTTAGCAATAAACAAAACAAAGATCATACAATGAATACTTTCATTTGTATTGGTCCATTGCCTTGTCGTTATAAATTCCGCAGTCCTTTAATCAAAACAACAATATACTCCCTAACAACTTAAGTAACACTACATCCCTTTCCATCCCAGACTGGTCCCAAACCAGCACAGCGGAGTCGGTCCGCGCCTGCGCCCTAGCAGGCCTGGGGTCGGGCGCGTCCACGCCGGGGTCGCCGGCGCCCCCGCGGTCCGCGCCGCCGCTCCCGCGACCCCACTTTCTTCGGCTGCTGGCTGCGTTACATAATCTTACTGAGCACTCCACGCAGTTGTACGAGGCTGTTGTTAGTGCTGGTGAGTATTGGTTGATGTTAATGGGTTGGGTGAAACTATTTAATTATTTAGTGTTACAAACAGTAAACACTAAAGCTCATTAATAGCTATTACCGTATAAAAAAATCTATTAGTTCTCTCTATTTAGTTAAATAACTGAGCATAAATTCCATTTTGCAGAGTAACTAATTGTAAATTGGGGTCACCCGGGGCGGACCGCCCACACCTACAGCTACGCAACTCTGCACAACACACATTCCGTTGAACCGAGAATAAACATTAAATTTATCTGTCACGTAAATATCTGCCTCAGAATCACACTGAACTTTACTGTGCAGACTGGGTAACTAGCAACAGAGCCTCAATTATAAGTCTTATCGAGTTACCTCGTATTGGCTTGAACATAACAAATACTTATATGTATGTTGTATTTCAGGTACGCTACTACTGCAACTAGGAGAACATAACCAGCGACGCGAGTTCTGTCGCGAGGTGTCGCAGGACAGTTTGTACTTGGCCGCCGCCGCGCAACCGGACTTAGTGAGTGTAAGTGACCATGTACTCGTATTACTAAAAGACGTTATTGAGCACTCGGAAAAACACTTAAAGCTGCTATAGTACAACAACTTTGACACTTGGGTAATAATGTCCTCCACTAGCTAATAAAATGAGAATATCAACGTAGTCGAAGTCAGCCACCTTCTTATTTAATCTGATAAATAAATATGTCTATTTAACAGACTGCAACAAAAGAAAGAGGTTCTCTTTTCGATATTTTTTATGTGTACCTCATAACTATTTACTGGGTGGGCGAATCTTTTTGATAATTCTATTTTTATTGAAAGGATAGTTTTTAGTGGTAATCGTCTAGTCTCATATAAATTTGGTGAAGCGACATCTGGCGAGTAGTTTGACTTTTTGTACTTTTCGATTTTGAAGCCGGTTATTTTATTGTAAAACGTTAGTTATTAAATTAAATTTCATAACATTACCAGGTGGACCCCAACGGAAACCCGACCGAAGCAGAACCAGATAGTCGTCAAGGCCCGCCGTCTCCGTCACGGGACAGTGATCCTTCGACGGAGGGCGTATGGTCCATAACCCTGGAGCAATTCCTAGCCACCATACTAACCAAGCCGCCCTTGGAAGAATTCTTCAATAAGCAGTGGCCGCTGATGCCCAAACTCGAAGCTCTGAGGCAGAGGGACCGGTTCCAATCTATTTCATAGACCACATACCAGGTATGGATGTAATAAATTTGTTTTTAATAAAATGGTTTGTATAGTACGCGTTTGATAACTTTATTCGTGGAATGTACTTAATTTTGTCATGTGAACAATTTACAGTTCATTTTGAAGTAGAATATTGATATACATACATATTTAAATTTGTATTTATTGATATCATATAAAAATATAGGGTCGTTGTATTACATTTATGCAAAATAAATAAAAAAAAAAACTTTTTGTTTTCTAATGATTTATTTGTAATTATAATAACTGTGTTAACATCATTATTTTCTTCATTATTATTGTAATTCGTCAAAGCAAAACGTAGTAATCTTTTAAAAAAATGGTATATATGAAGGGGTGTGATGAATTTTGTATAGTTGTAATTTACATGTAAAAGAGGTGTAGAAGAAGTTCTATAAATGGTTCAATTACATTTATCAAATGAAATAAAATGAATAAATCAATGTAAACCTTTGGACTAATTAAGCAGACAGCAGAATGCATGCAATAAATACTGTAAACTTGTAAGAAACCATAAAAATAATTTAAATAAAAAAAGAAAAAAATATAGATAATAAAAAAATAATTATAATCACGCGCTAATAAGTATGAGTATAAGCGTAATAAGTATAAGCGATAATAAGTATTATCAAACGCGCACTATACGATCGAGGTTTTCTAACAAAACTTTTGTATGAGTTTGAGATAGCCTCATTTGGACGTTGCCATGATGTCAATATTAAAAATTGTATCCTTTAATATAAATATAATCAATGACCATTTAAATTAAAGCTATTGTAATTGTAGTTTAATTTTCAAGCTCACATAATATAATTAGTGAATCGGTTGTAAAGCGAAGTTGTATCGTAATATTGACCTTCTAAAACTGTTTTTCTGTGGTTATTCCGTCAGTTACAAAAAATGTTTTATGTGCAAAATATTTGTGTTATATTGGTACAGTTTTCATCAAAGATATTATAACTATGGATGCATTACGTATAAAAGATCCCCGTTCAATTCGCCAAGGATTTTGAAATGATACGCATGGGACTAAAAGAAAAAGCTAAATGGACACAATAATAATTAAGCTGCATTACTCTTGTCCGGCTAGACACATCTATGTTTATAATATCAATGATTTTCATATCTAAAAAGAGTTCATTTTGATATTTTCAGTATATACGTGTTCGACAAATTTTGCTATTTCGTTTTACGAAATTTTGGTTTAATCTGGCATGTCCCACATTTAATGTTTTTTTTTTATAAACACTGAATTCTCTAATATTCACAATAACTGCAATGTTTGACTAAAAAATCTATAAATAAAACATGAAGTATAAATAATCTTCTGTTTATGCCTTATTTATAGCGCAAGTAGTACCAAATTATGGTGATTAGGATACTTGGAATTGGATAGATTTAGACTGTGGTTATATTCACTATTATTATATGAGTACGTTACCAGTTACAAAAACCGTTGTAATTGAATAATCATAGACTCAAAAGATTCTTTTGTTAATGAGTGCTTTTTGTTTCTTAGATCTGTGGACACTTAATTTTTTTTAAAAAGCAAAAAATATAATTAGGAAGTTTTAACGATGCGATTGTATAAAATGTAGATAAATACGTACTACGAAAAACGTGAGCTTCGGAATACAATAAATACAAAATTATAGAGTCTTTATAAACTTACTGCATTGAAGCCTGTATTTTTATAATTATATATGCTTTCAGTGTTTACTATTAATGAAATTCGAAATACATTCCATTTTTAAGGAAAGAAATTTTCTTAGAAAACGCTACGAACAAAATTTTGTACGCTTGTTTGAAATACAATTAATATATTGATAACGCATCGATTGATATGTAGCCATATTAATTTTAAGAAGTAATATAGGAGTATAATATATTATTATATATTATCGTGTAAGTGGATCTGTACCAGTAAATAATCGCGTTATATGTATACAAGTTAATGAACTAACACAGATTAGAAATTAAGAAATATTAGATTTAACTTAGTACAAAATAGCATTTCCAAAGGTTCAGGCGCATAAGCAGTTCATCTATTGACCGGTTTTAAAGTATCTATCCTTTACTACCAATAAGTGCTGAGATTTTAAAAGCTGTGAAAACAATTCGGTTAATTAAACAAAGAAAAATACACATATCTACCAAAAAAATTATATTACAATATCAAATTCTATCTTTTATCAGAGAAAGTAGAGAAAATTTGACCATTTTGACAATTATACATTGTTATGTGCCTTAACCTTTACGAAAACATGTTAAACTAAAGTGTGTAATGTGATTTATGCTTGCTTCACTACTACCGACAATACCTCTTGAAATCAACTAATTGTACTTAGAACTTGCATGGTCCTTCGAGCCGAAAAAACTAAAACAACTGTTTTAAACCTCGGAAAGCATTACAGCCTCTGAAAGATATTTAAATGATATTTTTCATGCTCTTTGCAAACCGTACATTTGTGTATAAAAAAAATTTAATTACGAAAAGTAATATACTGTAAGTGTTCAATTTAATAGATTTTAATGAATGCAAAACTAAAAGATATGCGGGTATTGCGCACACCTGAACAAAATTCTTTGCGGTATTTCAACTTCAACAAAACTGACATACTTACTTTAATAATATCGTAAATAGGACGATGTTGTCAACATAATATTTACCAACATATTTTATGTATTTTAAATGTGTCATTAGTGGGTCTTTTGGAAGCTTTCTATATTTGTTTTGAGATATAGTATGCATTAGCAATGCTTCCATGAAGCATGTAAAACGTTTGCACTGATAGCAGCAATACAAGTAAAGCAATATATTTTTGTACATAGCATAGTGATGTGGCCGAGACAATGTACATTTTCTTAGGATTAGTGATTTGGAGGCAAATATGTAGGAAGTGACATCAATTGTGTATGTATGTTGTCAATTTGTCATGCTATTTTAAAAATTGTATAGCCGTGTTTCGAAATTCGTCACTATCTCGAAAACACTCATTGTCTAGGTCCCCATACGTATATTAAATGAATATAGCGTAAATATTATGTATTTATTTTTGTATGCTTAATATGCAACGTATAGGTTAGGCATTTCAAAATATTATTACAAGAAATATGCACGTGTAAAATTGATTATTTATGAAATTACAAAATTAACTGATAAAGTTTTTAATTTGTCATATTTTTTCTTTTACGTTTTAATTTGATCTTAAAACATTCCATTTATTTTATCAAAGTTTTAATATAACTTATTATGTTAAACTCTTTTGTCTTTTAATATTCGACTCTTTTCACGCGATAATACAATACATATTATGCATTCAATTATTTATTTATCATGAACAAGCTTAAAAGTGTATTACTTTAAATACTACGTTTAATTTTTACTGCACTTTCTTAAGTACACAAATAACTTATAACACTAAAATTTGATGTAAAATATTACAATACATACATTTAATATGCTGCAATATCCCTTAAACTTCGATGCAGCAATTGGATTGCATAATACAATACACAGCAAGGCTTGCATTTTATATTGATCGAACATATTAAATTTTATTGTATAATATTGAGATCGTTTAATTAATAAGAGACGTCAATTTTGAAGACGACTACGCCTCTTTTCTTATCTGGGCCTGAGTGTGAATACATGTGTGTGTGTGTGTGTGAATGTTTCATTGTTATTTTAACCACTACAATTTCCATTTTATCTTTAAATTGGACATGTATTGAAGTTCACCCAATAAGGTACGATTTAGACCAACCGGCTCGCATCGGGCCGCATCGGAACGGAGCCGTACGCGTGCCGCGACAGCCGAACGTATGCCGCGGCAGCCGAACGCGTCCGTCAGAGCTGTATTGCTACCGCGGATGCGTCCGGCTGCTGCGGTAGCCGTACACGTGCCAATCATATGTCTGAACTAAAGAAATTAGTTTTGCTTCCGTATCTATTTTGACTTTAATATGTTAACTGTCGCTTGAAGAACATAACTTGAATGATTCGCTAGTTGCTGCACCGTAATCTCCGTTCGTATTCCACGACGCACGGCCGACCGGCTCCGAACGGCCCCGACGGAAGCCGATCGAATGCTGGCGGCGCCGTTTGGAGCCGGTCGGCCGTCCCGACAGCCGAATGAATTCTGTGACACGTCGCGACGCGTCGCGCGACGGTGAAAACTATGCGTTGCACGCAAATATGAACTGTAATTTAATGTTGATATTCAATGTTCTTTACCGTATTGTAAAATGCCGCCCGGCCCGGCCCGATGCGAGCCGGTTGGTCTGAATCGTACCTAAGTGTAATCATAACGCAATGTGTGTAGTTATTAATTTCTAGTATGGCTTTAAGTCAAAATAAATAAGAAGTAAAATAACCTAATATGTAAAAAAATATTTTAATACTTTCTCTGTAACAATTATGTAAATGTTTAATTTTTACCTATTGGTCAAAGTTAATTGCCAAATAATGAGCGTATGCAGTACGAATTATGGTTTTATTATGTTACGCTTGTGTAACGTAAAGCTTATATTTTATGAAATAATTATGCATTTTAATAACCATTCTTAATTCATAATTTTAAATGTGTACGAGTTGATTTTGATACTATTAAAAGGTAAAAAAGCATACCACGCTCATTCAATATCTTCTACAGTTAAATACCACCAGTTAAACACCATGTATCGTAATTACTAATTATAATACATGCCCAACACTTTCTAATCGCGTTAAAATTCTTAAAGCACTATACATTTAAGATGTTTCTAAGCGACTACTTTGGTTTACAAAATGACACTCCCGTACACAAACATTGTCTTACCAAACAATAAGTTTTAAACAGTGAAAAAGTTCTGAAAATACTTCAATAAATGTTTATGTATATTTATTTCACAATGGCTTCCACGAGAATCAGTGTAACTGTATTTATACTTTTAGTGCAAAAACCCGTTGATAAAATATCCTCATCGATGTAGCCACAGCGTTTTACTTTGTATAGGTACTGTCTCCTCATTGCACAATGTGTTGTATAATTGCCTTCGATTTAATTAAGTTAGCGATAAGGTTACTTAAAGACTATGTTACTTGGTTATGAAATAAATACTTATTTGATGTTATGCGATATTTTTATTTCTCATTGGCAAACCTTGCCAACCCAACACGAGTGAAAAAAGGTGAATTTAAAAATGACTGGCTTATTCATTACTGATCGAGAACAAGTGGCGTGGTGACCATCACCCGAAGCAATTTGATCAAGGCCGACGTAAGCGGGCGTGCAAGGCGTACACCGCACGCAGACGGCAAAAAAGCAAATCTGTGAGGTTGGTATTGAAATGATGCGGGGGGGGATGAAAAACGGTAGTAGGGTACAGCGGGATTGTCTCGCAGTATCCGTTTTCATAAGGTACCTAATTTCGAAGATAGCTTACTCAATTGTGAAAACTGGTTAATTCATTTAAAATATTCATCTCACATTCTTTGAGTTCATAAAACTACCGGTTTAATGGTAAGTAACGAATTAGCAAACCATTCTTATGTAAATGATCAATTTCGTGATTAGGGTTTATTCATCAGATGAGGAAAACCTCGTGTGTGGAGCTAATTTGAATCTTCGCTCGTGTGCTGTATGGTAGTTGTAAACAAGCTTCGAACGAAGGCTGACATATCAATGGCAGCTCATTAACAGGCGATTGGAAAGTCATTTATTATTTTAGAGAATAGTGTTCTTCGAATATAAAAAATACGTAACCATGGTAAGACCTGACTTTCATTATTATCTTAATGCCCGGTTCACATTTATTCCAGTCCAGTAATCCAGCGGGTAATCCAGTCCAGTGCTGGACTGGATCATATCGGTTTAGGTCTGTTTGTTCCCCTCCGAGATCCCCAGGGGAACCAGCAGGATATAAAAATGTCCTAATCGTTCACATTTATTCCAGTTCGTTCAAAAACTGTAGATCGGTAATACTACAGTGACAATGCTTTCAAGAATGGAGTTTGAAAATTGTTTTAAAACTGTTCAATTATTACTGTTAGAAAAAGTAGCTGATTTAGTGGTAGTTAGGTACATCATCTACTGTAAAACCTTCTATTTGCATACCCTCACAAATATTTTGCAGGGCGGATTGGCGCATGTCTTTGTGTCTATAAAATTCTGAAGTGATGTCTCACAAACATACATGTTCTCTGTACAAAGAAACAAACTGAAGAGTTTGGTTTTCAGTTAACTTCATTGTTAGGAATTAGTCACCACCTATCACCTATCCAAAAAAAACAACAATTCGTATTCACTGTTCAACGTGTAATCCAGCACTGGATTGGCCGTTCACACTATTCCAGTGGCGCTGGAATGGGCGAGCTGGAATGAAAAATAGACCGCCATTACAATCGACTGGACTGGATTGATAACTGGAATAGTACATTCCAGTGCAGGTTCACATTATTCCAGTAGCATTCCAGCGCTGGACTGGAATGCTACTGGAATAATGTGAACCGGGCATGATGCGTTTTACTCATTTTAATTCATGAATGAATAATTTAAAAATATCATCCAAAATTCATCAGTAAGTTCGATGATACCCAAAATTGCGACCAAGAATTAAGAAAAATAAACATTTCCTTTGAGTTGAATGACCGGACGAATTTTAATAGTGTGATGGGTGTGTAGGTTTGTTAACTTGGGATAGCTTGAATCTTTTTTTAATAACCTCGTTTATGACAAACAATAATACTTGGAGATAGTAGAGATACTAATTATTACCACTTAATAGAGTCTACAATTATTATCTATTCGTTTACTATATTGAAATTCATATAGTCGATAACTTACAACAATTCACTCACACGACTACCTACATACCAATTAAGATAACGTTGCGGCCGCACACCAGAGATACATTTGTATTACATTAATTGTAGCGCCGCATTTGAAACGCGACATAATATATATCGCCCCCCTATATTTGCATGTAAACCCGCACATCAAGGACACATTTGTAGTAGGTGCAGTTGGTGGCGAGGCATTTTTCGCGCTACAAGAATTGAAGATCGAACACGTTCGTTTTATGTGGCGCCGTCCTTCAAAAATGTCAACAAAAACGTTACGAAAATGAAAGACTATACAACTAGACGCTACAATTGTGCTTCCGATGTGCATATACTCAATACGATGTATAGCAATAATTTTGACGCTGTAAATATATGTTGCGAGTAATATATGGTGCCGGTCTGCGGCCTCGCTACACTATACTAAACATTCATAGTTGAGAAAATTTTTGTATTAGTAGGTATGGCCGGGACTTCTTACGCGTCTGTTTTTCCTACTTAGTCATCGTACATACTCACGAACTAATCAACTAACATTCTATTAATGTCATCTGTGGTTCTTACTCCCTTCTAACTCAACTAACTAAGCTAATTCCCATCTAAGTCATGATAAAGGACTATCATTTAGTTGTCATGGCCTCAGCGGGGGCATTTCTCGGTGGTGACTTACTTAAATTATGAGAAATCGAAAGGTTCGGTTTCTTTCGTTCGTTTCATTCGGTTCGGTTCGGTCCCGAGCATACAGACCTACATCTACAATCTACATCGATGGATGCACAATATTACTTCACCACAAGTCTTGATGAGGCAATACTTTTAATTTTGATGTATTATTGTAGTATTTCTTAAAAATGGAATTATGTTTGCGCGAAGAAGTCACACACACCGACACGTCCATCCATAATGTCAGGTTTCACAAATTTTCGCGATTACAATATTAGTCCATTACCTTGCTACCTTGTAGTCACTGATACAAAACAAGTAAGTATTAAAGAATTCCGTAGTGTAATTGTCCAATTAATTAAATTACAGGAAATGAAATTAGCATCATTAATTCTTCTGATATGTTCAGCGAGCGCGTATCAGCGGACGGAACGTAGGAATAATGAAAACAGGTCGATTCGCATGCAGAATGGGGAACGTAGGTACAAGCCAGATTGGGCAGATTTGGACAATCGCCCGCTGCCCGAGTGGTACGACCGCGCAAAGATCGGCATCTTCGTCCATTGGGGCCTGTACTCTGTGCCAGGTTATGGTTCTGAATGGTTTTGGAACCACTGGATCGGTAAGTTAAAAATAGGTATATTTCGGGGTGTACAAGCCCGCCGCAAGCGGACCGCAAGGATTGCACCGCACGCGGGCGGCATGAAAGTGGACCTGTCGTAGCTTGGTATTGAAGCAAGTGGCGGGCCTAAGTGTATATTTTTAAATAATCACAGCAGCCTAACATAAAAGAAGAATACCTTAAAATATAGAAAGAATTACATAAAAATAGGTAAATAATATACCTGCTTGTGGTTTGTCTTGTATAGCCAAATTGAAATATAAACACATGATAATTTTCAGGAGGAAACAAGAAAATCGCAGAATTTATGAAAAAGAACTACCCACCGTGGTTCACGTACCAAGAGTTTGCCCCCATGTTCAAATCAGAGTTTTTCGACCCTGACTTCTGGGCACTTTTATTTCAGAAAGCCGGCGCTAAGTATGTATTATTTATTTTACCTAGCTACACCTGTAGGTATATTTCTCTAACTTCAGATATTATCTTCTTAATGTATGGCATACCTACCTACTTCTTAGTTTGGTAGTTGACATTTTTTTCTCCTTATTCTCAAAGTGTCTAATAAAAGTCGAGAAACTACAAACAAAGCATTTCTCCAATCTGTTTCTAGATACGTCGTCCTCACAACCAAACATCACGACGGGTACACATTATACCCCTCAAAACGCTCGTTCAGTTGGAATTCAGTTGAAGTGGGTCCACATCGAGATTTAGTTAAGGAAATCGCCGACTCAGTCAGGAAACTGAATATGAAGTTTGGTGCCTACCATTCCTTGTACGAGTGGTTCAATCCGATTTACATGGAAGATAAGGAAAACGAATTCGCTAGCCAGGAGTTTCCTAGAACGAAACTTTGGCCGGATATAAAACAGCTGATCAACGATTACAAGCCGTCCGTGCTATGGTCGGATGGAGACTGGGATACAAATGATACATACTGGAATTCCACTGGCTTGCTGGCTTGGCTGTATAACGACAGTCCAGTGAAGGATGAAATCGTAGTTAACGATCGGTGGGGCATAGGATCCTATTGTCATCACGGTGACTTTTACAACTGCGCTGACGCGTATAATCCTGGTAGGTACCTACCTCATTGTACCTATGAATGTCGCGATTCATAAATTACTTAGATAAGTAGGTATATTGCGGCGAAACAATTTATTCCGCATACGAGGATCCGGTGGTCTAAAATGGTGGTTAGGTAATAACGGGAAAGCGGACTGTACTTTAATTTTAATTGTGTATTTAGCGTGTAAAAAGGGAATCCACTAACCTTAGTCCCGTTGCGTGGCATCTGTCGATATGGTGCCGAGATGGTTCTGCTTCATATATTCCGCATGTACCTACACCATCAACTCCACTGTAGTCACAAGTAGGTGCCGGTGTCGAACAGCCCAAAAAGCAAAGAAAAGGAACTACTTTATTGCAGCCACGCCGAAACGCTCGCTTTACGAACCCGTGAGCACCGACCGGGAGCGGGACGTTTCGCGATCGGCGTTGCGCGCACACGAATTACAAGAAAAACTGAGGGTAGAAACTAAATTAATGCATATCCATTGCAAATGTATTGCCAGAATCCATAGATGTATAAACGTCAGTGTATGCTACATCTATGCCAGAATCAAATAATTTATTTATTTATATGTAAATAGATATTACCGATATCTTTAATTTTCCTTTCTTTCGACTTCCTTCTTTCTTATACAACATAAGTACCTAAAGCTTGGGTGACAACTTTGGTGTTAGAAATATTTATAGTAATAGGCAGTGACCACTTACCATCAGATAACTTATCATCCCGTGAAAAAGAGACGGGTCATTTGAAATGATTTTCAAGCATGCAAACATTTTTATCAACCTTTTATATTTTACAGGTAAACTCCAAAATCACAAATGGGAGAACGCGTTTCCAATTGACACCAAATCCTGGGGCTACAGGAGGAACATCGCTATATTCGAAATCATGAACATCAACAGACTTATCAAAGAAGTAGTGACTACAGTTAGCTGTGGAGGTACGGACTTGTTTGAATTGTATTACAAAAGGAAAGTTCATAGGAACAGCTTAACGATTTCTCTTAAACAATCGGGCAACGAACGCGTCAGTAAATGTTTATCTTTTGCCTACTAAAGTGGATGCATTTAAGTAGGTATCTAAATTATTACATCATACCTATAAACAAAATTTAGTGTGCCCACAGCTCAATTTGGCTTGTAAGCAAAATTTATAATGACAATACATCTTAATCACAGGAGCCATATGCTGGCGTTTGTGTGGATTGCTATTATGTACCTATACCTAACAAATTCCATATCGAACGTTAACGGAGTAAGTATCGTTGAAGTGCTAACCCTCTCTGCAAAGTGAGTTCGGGTTCGATTCCCGGCTGGGACAGATATGATTATTCTCGGATCATGGGTTTTAGCAATTGTGATGTTCGTGCAACTCGAGACACAGAAAATCCTTATGCGGTGTATGAGTGCGTTAGCATTATTCTTTTACTTAATTTGTCAATTCTGATGTTCACTGTATTTTTATTGTATTCCACATTTTGCAGGTAACGTTCTTATCAACGTAGGCCCTACAAAGGAAGGCACCATAAGTCCAATATTCCAAGAAAGGCTAGTTTCCCTCGGTGATTGGCTCGAAATAAACGGAGAAGCGATATATTCCACTTCGCCCTGGTACCACCAAAAGGATTCTGCTAACGATGACGTTTGGTACACATGCACCAAATATAGATATGACGCCGAACATCCTACAGCCATACCGAAGATATCTGATGTTGTTACGGCAGTTTACGAAATATTCCTCAAGTGGCCAGCTAACAACGTTCTCAAAGTGAAAGACGTCGCGTCTTATCTACAGAGCGGCAATCAGAAGATAGTATTGATGGGCAATAACGGCACTTTAAATGTAAGTCAACGAGGTTAATTGCTTGAGCTTGTAATTAGAGTTGAGAGATAAAACAAGAGTAGGTATTATCAGGCGCCTTGATAGAAATAGCTGCGTACCTACCTACTAAAAATATAAATATGGTAAGAAAGTATACATCCACTAATAGGTGTGCTTTAATTACAAGTTTTTAAAAATATTATTATTGGTGTTACCTACTCTTGTGTTGTATCGAATTCTAGCGGTTGCTTATCTAAATGAATAAAATTTAAATAAAGACAGGGTGGTAATTTCTCTAATATCAACATTGTATGGTATTGTTTTGAACTCTATCAAGTGGCAACTGAGAACTTTTATTCCCATTTGCCACCGGTGGCAATCGCCGCGGGGGCAACTGGGACTGGGAATCAATCATCAGTTGCTAGCATAAAAGAATAAAGTTTACATGAAAAGAAGTATTTTATTCAATGTATTGTATTATTGTTTCAGTGGTCGTTTTCCAATGGGTTGGCAGTTATCCAGCTCCCAGATAGATCGACGGTGAAGTCACTTCACGCATGGTCCTTGAAAATCACTAAACAGGATAACTTGATCTAAACCAGGGCTACCCAGACAACGTGAATGAATGAAGTATGAATGGTCGGTGGTTTGCCTTTTAGAGGCCCGCGACGTACAGAAAAGAACTTCTTTTTCAAAAAATATTAAAATATTTAGAAAAAGTACCTGTTTAATGTTTTTTGTTATGGCATCACAAATATTTTATTTGCATGACAAAACTTAATAAGTGAAGTAATTTAAAACTAAAGTACATACATAGTTGTTTCTGCGGGATTTTTTTCCGCGAAGGTATTTTGGCTTGGACCCCCGCTTTGACGACCAAATCTTGTTGGTTCTCTAGTTACATCTAAGTCTAAGGCACTTCGCACACAACGCTATTCATGAGATAAGTACGTTGGGGTAATACCGGACGGATTTACGACAAGTTCGAAGGATGTTGTAAAAACTTAAATTTTGTGAGTTCAGTAAGTGCTATGTCAATGAAATATAGTGCAAACGGATGATGAATAAACATAGCATAATTTAAAATAGCATTTCTCTTCGTACACTCAATATTTTATTATTTATACGCTTAGAAAAACTCGATATACTTTTTTATGAGTATAATCACAATTTGGTCATTAAGGGGGAAGTTCGGACAGTAATTTAAAACTGTTTCTATTGCAAAGAACACAAGGTGTTTGACAAGGATATATCCGATCTTTTATGTGCTTTAATATGATATCAATGAAATCTATATAAGGCTACGAACATAGATGTTCCAGATGATTACTTTTTTTTCGCTCTTTTTTTCGTTCGGGCTGTCCGATCTTACCCCTTATATTAAAATTAGGCGATTTAATGGTTCCCAAAGTTTAGGTTCTCTCGACATTTGTCTCTAATAGAATTATCGTTAAATTGCTACAAGTGAATGACCTTTACTTACTACTTACTTCTTTATGTACGTATAGGTACAAGTAGTAATTTCAAGCAAATTTATGTGTTTAAATATAAGTAAAACTATGGATATGAGAGAGTGATAAAGGGAAGCCAAGGAGACTAGAGCCAAATTATGAATTGGTAGAATAGTTTTTAAAATAATAAGCGTGTACATTAGTAGAAAATTAGATTTATTAAGCTTTAAGAATTATTTTTATTATTATTAATAAGCATATACATTTAATAATTATAGCTGTTAATTTTTTCTTAATGTTCTAAATTATATTTTTTTTTAGCGATGTATGCATTTAATCTATTAGGATACTTCAAGTTACGTTGCTTATTCTATAATCAGATTTTTGTTATTAAAATCTATCTTGGTTTTTAATCATATATTATAAAAGTTTGACAACCACTACAAATTTCATCACTTGACGCTGATCGGATATTTTTATCCGATCTTCACCCGAGAAGGATAACACCGGATTTCAGCCTGCAGAGATACTAGACGGAGATCAATTAGTTATATCTAATTACCACTGCTTAAATTTTAGTATTTAGGCAAAATAATAATAAAATACATTATACTTTCGCTACAATATTCAATAAAAAATTGAGGGGGAAGACCGGATGGACAAAAATTTTGGAAAATTTACCTTGTTAACTTTAAAAGCATGTAGCATACGTGCGTCTTGCAGGAGCGACTGGCGGGCGACCACTGCTGGGTGGGGCGTAACAAAATTATCTTTCGCGCAGTGTGGCTAACATTGAAAAATAAAGCCAAAATAGTGAGTTATTTGATTCCAACGGTCTTACCCCACCACCGATCTTACCCCAACGTACCTTACGCTACTGCAACGCTACCCAAAATTAGTATGTATTTGACACTTTTAACTGACAGAAGACGCATCGTCCTGTCAGTACATAGTGTCAAATACATACTAATTTTGGGTAGCGTTGCAGTAGCGTATCTCATGAATAGCGTTGTGTGAGAAGTGCCTTAGTCTCTAAAACACTAGTACTATTAGGTAGACCTTCTAAAGAGTATATTTTTTAAAGGTGATTTAGTCAGGTTTTATGTTTTAGTTTTAATTTAAATATTTTGTAGTTTATTTATGTGATATAATATTCTGTATGTACATAAGTATTTAAAGCGAGTTAAAAGAATCTAGTAAGTATATGACGTGCCATAAGATTAAAGTCTGTAAATTACGATTCTGACTGGCGTTTTGGGATTCTAAAAAAAGTTTGCAAACGAAAATTTTGTTCAATTTTTTTTTATTAAATTAAGAATGTTAATATTTTAAAACATTAAAGTTATGAATAAATACAATTGGGTAACACAACCAAATACCTAACTTTAACTTATTTATGAGTAAATTTCAAGACCCAAGCGTGCCTCGACGTTACAGAGTTTCTGTTTGGTAGATGAATGAACGCTATGCCCTTGCTCACCTTCCACTGAAAAAAAAACAAATTAATTCTTATTATCTTTTTTTGGCAAATCTACTTTCGACTTCGTAGGCTAATTGTTAAGCCCAACTCCCGAGTTCGATTTCGAAATGTGGAATCAAAAATAACATATTAAATTCGCACATAAGAATGTTTTTATTATTTACCTATCAATTGCAACCCCAAATATTACTTTTCAATAAACATTAATCGTAAAAGTGTACACGCCAGTTAACATGATACCCAATGCTTAATGACTATGCAATGGCTACATGCCGGACTGTCGTTCAAAGGGTCCTTTATTGAATTCCCAGTGAGACAAATATTAGAATATGATTTTAAATTCCTGTTCTCAGTCTGGGTGTGATTACGTCTTGTGCTTCGTCCATGGCAATCACGTCATAGGGTCATCAAAAGTGGGGCAAGGGCATGTAATGTTATTTATTTAAACAAAGTATACTTACATTTAAATTAGTAGCATTATTGCCAAGCATTTCGACCTTGTAAATGCCGTTACGAAGATAATTACTAACATCTTCCAACTTCAGCACATCATCAACAGGCCACCTCAATAATATAGCATATACTGCGATGATGTCATCAGTTGATAACGGCATGGCCGTAGGTTGCACCCCATCATATGTGGACTTGGTGCAAGTGTACCACACATCACCATTGAATGTATCATTCTGGTGGTACCACGGTGATGTGTCATATATAGCTTCACCATTGATTCCAAGCCACATCCCTAAAGCCAGCAATCTTTCTTGGAATATTGGTGATATGGTCCCATCCTTTGTTGGACCAACATTGATCAAGACATTGCCTGAAAGTTAATGTTAGTACTTTTGATAAACATTTTTGATACTTTTATTAAATTGCCGTTCATTAAAATACATGTAATGTAACAGAATAATTACTAATAACATTATTTAATAGCATTACACATATTTTGTAAATAAAATTCTGGTACTGGCAACTTTGCAATGAAATATGCAAATGGTATAAATACAACAATATAATCATAACTATTATATTCCAGCAGACCCCTAGCATCCATTTTGGTCATTTAGTCGACAACACTTCAGCAATGTCCATGGGCGATGAGAACCACTTATCATTGTTGGATGGTCTGCTCATTTGTCGACTATTAACATAAAAAAGCAATGCATAAAGTTATAAAATTGTTGTTCAAATTACCTCCACAACTGACAGTAGTCACAAGCTCTTTGAGGAGTTGGTTGATGCTCAGTATTTCATCTATTTGCATGTTCCTTCTGTAGCCCCAAGACTTTGAATCAATGGTGAATGCATTCTCCCATTTGTGGTTTTGAAGGGTTCCTGTTGCAATAAAATTTATAATCAATATTATAGAAGGTTGAAAATATAGAAAGTTCTTTTATATTTATTTTAAATCATCTATGTATGGTGTATAAACAAATTGTTGGAAAAAAATGTTGTGGTCATCATAGGAAGGTAGTGATAATGTTAAAAGTTTGCAGACCTTTAAGAACTACAATCAAACATCTCTTTCTCTAGTAATACTAGACTAGTATTTAAAGACATAATCTTACCAGGGTTATATCTGTCTGCACAGTTGTAAAAATCACCATGATGACACGGTATTCCTATACCCCATCTGTCATTCACAACTATCTCATCCTTCACAGGACTGTCATTATACAGCCAAGCTAGAAGGTTTGTGGAGTTCCAATATGCATCAAATGCTTCCCAATCTCCATCTGACCAAATCACTGATGGTCTGTAGTCATTGACCAATTGTTTTATATCAGGCCACACCTTGTTTTGGGAGTAATTATGAGAAAGAAAGAGAGCCTTCTTATCTTCCAAGTATATAGGGTTGTACCATTCGTACAGAGAATGATAAACCCCAAATTTCATGTCATTGTCTCTGATAGCCTGAGATAACTCTCCAACGATATCTCGTTTTGGTCCGACGTCCACTGAGTTCCATCCAAAGGAACGTCTTGATGGGAACATTGTGAAACCGTCATGGTGTTTACTGGTTAGAATCACATACCTGTAAATAATTATAACAACTACTTGTTAATACATACATAGATTATTAACCTTGAGTGCCTATCACACTGTGGTGTAAGACGCAGGACACCTGCCACTATGCAAGTACAAATTATTGCTAAGGTACAAATGATTTAATACTAAGTACATAGTCTTAGTGGAGAGAAAATTTTCTGATAATAAAGTAAAACTTACTTAGCACCAGCTTTAGCAAATAGTTGTGCCCAGGCCTGCGGGTCAAAGAACTCAGCTTTGAACATGGGTGCAAACTCTTGGTAAGTAAATCCTGGAGGATAGCTCTGGTTCATAAACTTCTCATAGTTCTGTGCCCCACCTAAAACGTAGAAATACTTTTAATCCTGGTTTTAATTATGGTATATAAATAAAAGTACCACAAAAGATGTTATATTTCCTTACCCTTCCAATTATTCCAGAACCATTCAGAGCCAAAACCTGGAACAGAATACACTCCCCAGTGGAGGAAGATGCCCACTTTAACTCGATCATACCATTCAGGCAGCGGCCGTGTATCCAAATCTGCCCAATTCGCTGCGTACCTCTTAATCCATGTTCCATTTCTATTAAGATTCAAAACTTCGTTCTGGATAGCTTGAGCCAAAATAACATCGCTGTCTACATCACCTTTTAGTTCTCTTTTAATGTAATTTTCATTATCAAAAGTTCTATTTATTTTTCTTGCACTAACTATACTAACCAAAATGAAAGATAATAGCAACTTCATCGTCTGAAAATAAATTTTATGTTAAGTTTATTTCACATAGACATATATCAGTAATTATCACGAGATTATTCGCATAGACATACATATTATTCGCATTTATTTTGAATGATACATGAGAAACTACGTATAAAAAATAAATACAGTAGCTATAGCCATCAATAATATAACAAATATTGTTATTGTTAAGTTAGGGTATTTGTTTTGAATTTGATTTGAATATTTTGAATTGAATCTGTCAATTTGCCGGTGCCCTTTCCGTAGGCGGCTCAATGAATTTGGCCCCACTTTTTTTGATTTTCGGATTTTTGATATTTTTAATTATTTGTTCGTCGTTTGTTCGTTAATGTTCGAATGTAAAAATTGTTTGTTCGTCTTTTATTTATTTATAATTAATTAAACAAATGATCACTCTTAAGTTGGCCCCCCTCACTAGATATCTTTATTTTTATCACTTAGATTAATTAATTTTGATTAATTATCGTTTGTTCGATGACTATTGGTGATTGTTCGATCATAAAATCAATTAAATTCCCAATTATTAATTATTTTATATCTAATATGCAAATCATCACCCACTTTTTTTGATTTTCGGATTTTTGATATTTTTAATTATTTGTTCGTCGTTTGTTCGTTAATGTTCGAATGTAAAAATTGTTTGTTCGTCTTTTATTTATTTATAATTAATTAAACAAATGATCACTCTTAAGTTGGCCCCCCTTACTAGATATCTTTATTTTTATCACTTAGATTAATTAATTTTGATTAATTATCGTTTGTTCGATGACTATTGGTGATTGTTCGATCATAAAAACAATTAAATTCCCAATTATTAATTATTTTATATCTAATATGCAAATCATCACCTCACGCCTACATTGCGCATGCGCCGGTTTAAACGTTCCTAAACTTTTGTAATATTAAATACTTGTTAAACAACAATGTCGAATGTCCATAAAAATATCCACCAACACAGTAAAAATCTCATCTTATGTAAAAATCAGCAAGTATATTAACGTATAGTTTTCTATTCTATTTTGCAATTTATCCATCCAAGTTTTAAACGGGTTATCAAAGATATGTTTGCATAACTGTTTCATCGATCAACCCATGGATGAGCTTAGAGAGATTTATTCACCAGTCTCGTTCAACTCAATCGTACCATTCATTACAGTAGCTAACGTTGATAACCAATGTTCAGTGAGAAAACTCGTTCATGCCTACTTATTAAAAGATCAATTAGTAATTAGACTAAATATAAAAAATGATCACAAATTTTAATTTATAAATAAAAGGACTCACCGTGTCTTCCCTGAATAAAAAAAAGTATTGAGACAAAGGAAAAAATATTGAAAAGAATTGGATTTCTAGTCAATCCAATTCTTTTCAATACTTTTTTCTTTGTCTCAATACTTTTTTTTATTCAGGGAAGACACGGTGAGTCCTTTTATTTGTAAATTAAAATTTGTGATCATTTTTTATATTTAGTCTAATTTCTTGTCAATCCAATTCTTTTCAATACTTTTTTCTTTGTCTCAATACTTTTTTTTATTCAGGGAAGACACGGTGAGTCCTTTTATTTGTAAATTAAAATTTGTGATCATTTTTTATATTTAGTCTAATTACTAATTGATCTTTTAATAAGTAGGCATGAACGAGTTTTCTCACTGAACATTGGTTATCAACGTTAGCTACTGTAATGAATGGTACGATTGAGTTGAACGAGACTGGTGAATAAATCTCTCTAAGCTCATCCATGGGTTGATCGATGAAACAGTTATGCAAACATATCTTTGATAACCCGTTTAAAACTTGGATGGATAAATTGCAAAATAGAATAGAAAACTATACGTTAATATACTTGCTGATTTTTACATAAGATGAGATTTTTACTGTGTTGGTGGATATTTTTATGGACATTCGACATTGTTGTTTAACAAGTATTTAATATTACAAAAGTTTAGGAACGTTTAAACCGGCGCATGCGCAATGTAGGCGTGAGGTGATGATTTGCATATTAGATATAAAATAATTAATAATTGGGAATTTAATTGTTTTTATGATCGAACAATCACCAATAGTCATCGAACAAACGATAATTAATCAAAATTAATTAATCTAAGTGATAAAAATAAAGATATCTAGTAAGGGGGGCCAACTTAAGAGTGATCATTTGTTTAATTAATTATAAATAAATAAAAGACGAACAAACAATTTTTACATTCGAACATTAACGAACAAACGACGAACAAATAATTAAAAATATCAAAAATCCGAAAATCAAAAAAAGTGGGTGATGATTTGCATATTAGATATAAAATAATTAATAATTGGGAATTTAATTGATTTTATGATCGAACAATCACCAATAGTCATCGAACAAACGATAATTAATCAAAATTAATTAATCTAAGTGATAAAAATAAAGATATCTAGTGAGGGGGGCCAACTTAAGAGTGATCATTTGTTTAATTAATTATAAATAAATAAAAGACGAACAAACAATTTTTACATTCGAACATTAACGAACAAACGACGAACAAATAATTAAAAATATCAAAAATCCGAAAATCAAAAAAAGTGGGGCCAAATTCATTGAGCCTCCGTAGGCGTAGGTAGGTACCTAGTGTACATAGAGTAATGCATGTGCTACACGGTTTCAAACGGTGGTTTGAAACCGAAACAGCACGAGTTGCGCTTTGCCGGCTACACGGTTTCAAACCAATCAGTGTTGGTTTGAAACATCAGTGTAAAAAGACCGTCGCGCGACTATCACGTCTCTACGCTCGACCTATTTAAGACTAGTAAACCCGCCCTCGCTTTGTTTCGGGGAACCAGTCCCTTCAAAAATCTCTATAAATTTTAACAAATTATGTTATTCCGATGTCTACGCTATATTACTGCAAAGTTTCATGAAAATCCATTCAGTAGTTTTTGTGTGAAAGAGCAACAAACACACACACACACATACATCATTACAAACTTTCGCATTTATAATATTAGTAGGACTAGTAGGTAGGAAGTAGGATAAGGATAGGATAGGATATCCTTAGATTGTCAATTTTTTTTGGCAGACGCGGCATTGGCCCTTGGGTCAATTTCTTTTAATTTGTCGGCTAAAATATTCCACGCATTTTTTTTAATACAATCTTTATAGGACTCTGATGTGAGGTCCCAAAGGCAGGGCAAGTCTCTATACAACTCGAGAAATTCAGTCAACACTTCTTGTTCTTTCTGCTCTCGTGACATTTCGTCGTTGTCGTTGATGCGTGCGTCCGCGCTCGCCGCTGCAGTGTGACTGCGTTCGCTTCGCGTGGTTTGAAACAGACGGCTACACGGTTTCAAACCAACGCTTCTGCCAG